>OU824211.1:7937340-10873021 GCA_917499995.1 Ichneumon xanthorius | reverse complement strand
CTCGGCTTGAAATTTTTTTTGCGCTTCCAGTTGTTGCATTTCCGCTTGCTGCCGTCTCTCTGCATCCAATCGATCTTGCTCTATTTGACGATGCCTCTGTGCTTCCAATTGTTCCACTTCGCCTTGTTGACGTCTCTCTTCGTTCTGTCGGTCTACCTCAGCTTGTTCTTTTCTTTGCACTTCCAATTGATAAAGTTCAACTTTATCAATTGGCTGATTTTGCGGAAACAGTGAAACCGTCGTACCTCGCAAATCTTGTGGGGGACTATTTGTCAGAAATGATTGCGACATCGGATATATCTGTGAAACAGTATTTGTTTGATTTGTTAAAAAATCATTAATCAATTCAAACAGGTTCCTCTATCAAAATTTTAAACACGAACCGACGTTGTCTGAGGTACCGGAAGCGAGCAACTCATTTCATTGTACTCCAAATCGTCTCTGACAACGATAAGCGCTGACTTCAATGGGGCCAAGTTATCGGACATCGTCATTTTCGGCTGAGGTATTGTTGACGCAACATTGTCTTCCGATGACGATGATAATTGAGTATAGTCATTATACTTCATCGGAGGTACTTTGGTTCTTTGCGGCCGTTGGGACATTTTTTTTTACTAAATTTTGGAACAAAATAGTATTGCCAAGGGTTGTAACAAATGTATATAAAATAAAAGAATGCAAATAATACAATTTGGGAACATAATCTTCAAAGAGTTAAAATATAAAAAACAGATGGATTAAAATCGGACACCGGCGACTTTCATTAAAGCAACCAAAACTATTTTAAAAACGAAAAATATTTTTTTAAAATCATTTTAAAAAAAACACACGTGGCGTCAATAATTTCCGTGAATACTGACAATAAAGCCGAATCATATCATTGAAAGATTTTTCTATCCGTTACTTTCTGTGATAAAATACGATGTACAGAAAATACAAAAATGCAAATAATAAAATTTGGTAATATATATTGAAACGTTTCGATATTCCGGGCTAGCCGAAATATCGAACTCACGATTTTTTAGATCGTCTTCTTCCGGATGGAAGGAAAGAGTTCGTGTACTGGACCGGCTGGATATTGTGTGGGGGAAAGGATTGTGGAATTCTTTTAGTCTTGCAATCCGGGGATCGTTAGATCGACCCGACGTTCAAGACTAAATACTATCCTTGCTCACCGGATAGGAGTCTCAAAAATGGGTGCTTCACTCCCTCATTCTTTTCTCCGAGCGGAGGGGTCGAATGAAGAGAGGTCCACGTTCGACTAACGCACTCTCCATAAGGAGGATCGACTCTAACGAGACGATAGCGTTAATTAACGCACTCTCCAAAAAGGAGGATCGACTCGCAATGAGACAATAGCGTGTCAAACGAGACGCCTCCCCACCGAAGAAGCATTCTAACTCTCCCTTTGCAAATAAAGCGAGAGCTAGTGCTCAGTGGAATGCTTCTGAATTAAATTCAGAAGCATTATTAAAATAAAATTGCGCTGGCTCTTCAACCGCACAGCGACTTTAGGAGTGGTTCAATATCGGGAGATTTGGTATTGGAATGATAGAGAACCTCGAGGAGAGGATAGGCAGAGCCTTTATGGCCATCCCGGGGCCGTCTCGCTTGCGAGAAGCGGACGCCAGCCGGCCATCTAGCGGCAAAGTGCCAGACTCTGCAAGGGGGGGGGGTCTGTCCCGTTACAATATATATATATATCAAGAAATTGAGAACTGAAAAAAATGGATTAAAATTGAACACCGGTGACCGTAATTGATGAAACGAAAAAAAATCTCGACACTAGATGCGATTACATTAGCGGAAAAAATACCGACAAATGAGTGTAAATTTTAAAGAAAAATCGGTTTCAAGTCTTTCATGACAATACGAAAAAAAATGTTACGTGTAATTAAACAGGAATCAAAAACGTATCTACTATGTATATTCGCGCGTGGCCCATAGTGAAAAAAAGAAACAATGGCTGAAATCTGCCTCAAAGCCATACCATCGCCAAATGAGCCGCGTCCCATTCACCAGCACGCCAAATAACGAATCGCGAAATCCTAATTTTATAAACAAAAAATGAAAAAAGCTGCTTCAAAAATAAAAAGCGCAATGTTAGACGTATTTAATTGCAAACGCGAAAAAGAATGATTCAATTCCAGCCCGATAAGATTGAAGACAAAAATCGTATGCTATTTTTCAAAATCGATCTTCAAGATATCGTTATAAGACGTACCCGGCGACGCGAGAGATAGACAAATTATCCCACAAAATTGGGAACTCGTCCCACGAATAAAATTCAAAAAATGTCGATTTTTTTCAAGCTTTTTTTTATTTATTTTATTTTGTTGTAATTTTATTATTAAATTTTAATTAACTTTATTATTATTAATTGTTACCGTGCGATTGAATATCAAACCGATCACCGAAGGAAGATATAACTATAAGCGAAAGTCGAATAGTTCGCGATATATTCAGCACTGTACTAGCCGATTGTATTTATGGCAATAATGATATATTTCAATGCACGTAAGTTTCGTATGCAAAGTTCCTTTCTGTAATTATTCAGAATTGGTTGTGGGACTTCCAATTTATCCCGTCGCGGGGATGACTCGCTCTCTGGAAGGATCTCGATCTACGTTCACAATCTCTCGCAATGTATGATAATCGGCACTGTCACTTCGATGCTCACTGTTCGGCGTTCAACGAAAAATGTGTAGAGAGCGGACCCGCTCGAACCAGCAGTAGAGGGGAAGGTTGTCTTGCTAGCCAATCCGGGTATTTCACTATGCCGGTGGGAAAATCCCTCATGTCTTCAATATTCTCGGGCTGGAATTGACATTCTTTTTCCGCGTTTGCAATTAAATACGTCTAACATTGCGCATTTTATTTTTTATTTTTGAAGCAGCATTTTTCATTTTTTGTTTATATAATTTGGATTTCGCGATCCTTTATTTGGCGTGCTGGTGAATGGGACGCGATTCATTTGGCGGTGGTATGGCTTTGAGGCAGATTTCAGCCATTGTTTCTTTGTGTCACTATCGGCCACGCGCGGATATACATACTGGTTACGTTTTTGATTCCTGTTTAATTACACGTAACATTTTTTTCATATTAACTGTTTTTCGTATCGTCATCAATGACTTCAATTCGATTTTTTTTCAAAATTCAATTTTATTTATTGATATTTTGTCTACCAATGTAACCGCTTTTAGTGTCAATATTGTTTTTTGTTCCATCAATTACGGTCGCCGGTGTTCATTTTTGTATTTTCTGTACATCGTATTTTATCACAGAAATTAACAGTTTAAAAAAAAAATCTTTCAATGATATATTCGGCTTCATTGTCTTTATTCACGGAAGCTATCGATCCCAGTAATATTTTTTTTCTCAAACATGATTTTTTCGAAAAATTGTATGGTTTGAAAATAATTTTAATGATATATTCGGCTTCATTGTCATTATTCACGGAAGCTATTGATCCCAGTAATATTTTTTTCTCTCAAATATGATTTTTTCGAAAAATTTTATGGTTTGAAAATAATTTTAGTTGCTTTAATGAAAGTTGCAGTGGTTCGATTTTAACTCATCTTTTTTCCATATTTCACTATGCCGGTGGGAAAATCCCTCATTGGGTAGCAACTCGACCTCCCCCTCTACTGCCGGCTCGAGCGGGTCCGCTCTCTACACATTTTTCGTTGAACGCCGAGCAGTGAGCATCGATGTGACAGTGCCGATTATCATACATTGCGAGAGATTGTGAACCTAGATCGAGATCCTTCCAGAGAGCGAGTCATCCACGCGAGGGGATAAATTGGACGTCCCACAAACAATTCTGAATAATTACAGAACGGAACTTTACGTACGAAACACGTAAGTGCATTGAAATATATCATTATTGCCATAAATACAATCGGCTAGTACAGTGCGGGATATATCGCGAACTATTCGACTTTCGCTTATAGTTATATCTTCCTCCGGTGATCGGTTCAATATTCAATCGCGCGGTAAATATTAAAAATGACAAAGTTAAATGGTATCTAATAATAAAATTACAACAAAATAAAATAAATTTTAAAAAAATGCATGAAAAAAATCGCCATTTTTTAAATTTTATTCGTGGGACGAGTTCCCAATTTTTTCGTTCGTAAGCGAACACACGGTTATTCAAGTTTGCTGGGATCCTTTGTCTATCTCCCGCGTCACCAGGTACCTCTCATAAAGATATCTCGAGGATCGATATTGAAAAATAGCATATGGTTTGTGTTTTTAATCATAAGGGGCTAGAATTAAACAATACTTTTTTCGTGTTTGCAACTAAATACGTTTAACATTACCCATCTTATTTTTTATAATTTTTATTTTTAAAGTAGCGGTTTTCATTTTTCATTTATATAATTTGGATTTCGCGATCCTTTATTTGGCCGGATGGTGAATGAGACGCGGTTTATTGGGCGGTAGTATGGCTTTGATGCATAGCTCAGCCATTGTTTCTTTGTTTCACTATTGGCAACGCGTGAATATACAGAGTGTATACGTTTCTGATTCCTGTTTAATTACTCGTCATTGATGACTTAAATTCGATTTTTCTTCAAAACTTACTTCTATATTTGTCCTCCGTCGGTGTAATTGATTCGCAATGGCGAGATTGCTTTTTCCATCAATGTCGCCGGTGTTCAATTAAAAATGTATTTTTTGTCATTTTCCAATTTGTTGATAATTATATTCGCAAATTTTTTTTTTTCATACTTCCTATAACATACGTTGTCTTCATTATCATTATTCTCGGAAACTATTGAGCCCAGAAGTGTACTTTCCTCGCAAACATAATTTTTGAATATTTTACACGTATTTTTGAGTGTTATTTCTCTTGTATTTATTATTATTTTACTATCTCACTGTTCGTAAGACTACACTCTGGAAATAGCACAGACGTTAGAACAACACGTAGAAAAAGTGTAGATGGTTTGATATTGGTGAAACGGTTAAAAACTTGAATTTTATTATTTTTGACCTTACTTTTTTCTACAATTAACGGATTTATGAATTCTTGTTTCAAATATAAAAGCCAGGAAACATTTTTCCAAAAAAGTAAAAAATTACGGCAAGTACTAAATTTTTTTTTTTTTTGTGAACCATATGTAAAAATTAAGGTGAATCTATATGCAAATCCATGGGACTATACATTTATTTTCTTTATATGCACGTAACAAAACATAAAAAGCTTGTAGTAATCATTAACGCCTCCAAAACTGTTTTTTATACAAAAACTTAAAAAACATATGTCATGTACATAGTTATAGTACATATATAGATAAAACAAAAATTTCTGAATAAACATTTTAAAAAATAAAAAATATAAAATTATTGAAAAAATACAAAATTATGATAAAAAAAATTCTAAAAATACTTAGCACATCCATCGAATAATTTTTGAACTATCATTTTTTAACTTTTAACACTTTTATGAGTCACGAGCATACGCATTACGATGGGTGACGCGGTGTAAGAGGACATTTTATAATAAAATTGGACCCTGCGATGGTCACGATGCCGTGATCTCAGCTTCGGCTAAAACAATCGTCTCGCAATCAGGCGCATTCGAAAGCTTGGTTTCGAATTATATCGTAAAAGTATCCTTAAAAATGCTCTTCGTTTTTGCATTGCTGAGAAATACGCGGAACAACAATTGACTTCCGGCATTTTCAAGTATAAGAGCAGCAGTAGCGCCGCGCTAAAAAAAAAATTTTTAATACTTACCGTTGAGACACTACCGCGCCTTTTGATATCTACGAATATTTTTCTATTTGTTTAATATCCGATGTGCCAAACAATCTGATTTTTTATTGTAAAGTCATTCATGAGGGAGCTACTGTAGCCGTGACAGTCAACAGACGTGCTTGAACTTTGCTCTACGATAAATACTCAATATATGAGGCATTCTTTATCAACTGGGCCACTTTTTTCGGTCGACCTCTCAGATATTTTTCAAAATTTGCCAGTTTGTAGTACTACTTGAGAGGTGCTTCTGCGATTTTTTTTTAGATTTTTAAAGTGTACCCTTCAGGATTTACGTTTTTCATTAAATATACGTATATACGTATATCTAAAAAAGTATTGGTCACTCAAAAAATGCGTTGCAACATAAACTTTGTTATTTTTCATCAACTTTCCAATGACGTCAGAGTCATAATTTTCCCGATACGGAAAAGTCTATTTTTCGCAAAAAAAATGAATTTTTTCTTCAAAAAACACACCTTCGATACCGGTTCTAATTTTACAGGATATTTGGCATCAAATAAAGATTCTTCGAAAAAAATCCCAAAGTGGCACCTGCAATTCTATGGCATTAAAAAAATTTATTTAAAAAAATCATATAATTCCGAATTTAATTTATTTGTATATATTTCAATGCGTATGCATATGCGGTAACGCGTTACATGTTGTTCAAGCTAATCACGCCTGGCGTTTTCGTCGTTTTCCAGCTGGTGCATAATCCAATTTATTTAGCGCAGCCCGTCGTCCGAGGAGTTTTGTTTTATCTTTTGGAAATGTGACGAAATCCGCTGCGGCGGAATATTTCCTCAAAATGAGTCGGCAATTATCATAGGGCAGTACTGAGTGATATTTCAATGTTCCCGGAATGGTCTTCGCTTCCCTAAACCTATCGGAAAGGCGCTCAGCAGCAGTATCATGTGTTTCTCTTGGACTAAAGTGAACCGATGTCTTCGTTAAATTATTATTGGCCCAATTAAACAGTGCCAATGGCGTCAGAATTTGATCCTCCGGTGTCGACGCTTGCAGACTGGCACGGGCAGCCAATCTTTTTAAGTTACCACCGATTCCATCGCATGGTCCTTTTTCGTGTGCGGTCCCAAAAAAGTGCCATTCTGCAGGAAGGCCGAAGTCTTGTTCGTGGTTCACAAGATAAGTAAAGTTAAATCTGTTCTTATATTGTTGGCCCGCTCCATCCGTAAAGTAAACCAAACGTTTAGGATTGAAATTCGTCTTCAGGTGATCAATGATGATTCGTTGGAATGCGTACACGGATACGGTATTGTGTCGCAAATCGTCCGAAAGAATCGCCATTGAGCCATGTCGCAATTCTGATCCGTCCTTGTAATAGTATACTACAGGATGTATAGTACACTGGTCGTTGTTCCAATGGAAGCCTTGAATCGAATTCTGCGCTACAAAAGCATAGTTTTCAGCAAAGTCACATTGAATGATAAACTCGCCTTCGTTCAAATGCTCTTTGCGATAGTCCAGATACTGTGATTGTTGGCGAGCAATGTATGCATGACTCTTTAGCTTCTCAATCTTGCTACATAGGTCATCGACAAACCCATCAGTCGACTGCACTTGAACCTGAATCGCTGCTCGATCGGTTTCGGTCCAATTGTGAAATGCAATGTTGTCAATTTCTGCTTCATCAAATACATTTCGAAGATAGCCTGCTAAGCGTGCTGATCCCGGGCATGCTTCACACTCACCGAGGTAGCACGCTGCATTTGGTTCATCACAAATAATTACGTTTAGAAAATCTTCGTACGTATTCAGATGCAATGATGAGTGCTTAGTAAGGCCAGAGAAGTCCACGGCATCGATAATTAATTTCACAATCTCGTGATACACACAAACACAAACGGTATGGGTACCACTGGCACCAGCGAGAATGCCGTGTCGCGGTCGTAGCTTAGCGAACATCGAAAAACTTACGCGTAAATCTGGGTGCGCCTCCAAATATAGTTTATGAAGCTCTCTCAGGTTACAGTAGATCAACCGTTTTTGCTCGTGCTTCCGGGTACCATCTGATTGCTTCACAGAAACGTAGTCGTTTTTTCCAGCCATTTGTTTACCATTTGCATCGTGTTCATAGAAGGATTTTATAGCTTCCACTGTTGACTCATCTAATGTATTGCCTCGTTTCGGATTTGGTGCTGTGAGAATACCGTGAGAATTAACTAAATCAACCGCTGTGCGTACCATTCGTCGTGGAGCATGAAAAAATCGCGCAGTTTTTCGAATGCTCCAATTTTTCGGTTTCAAAGTGAGGATTCGAATTTTCTCGGACCGCGTGGTCGCTGGCTTTTGAAACTTTTCCTTGAGCTTCTCTATAACATCCAGTCCAGCTTGGGCAAGTTCCAACCAGTCTTTGTCAACAACGACATGCCTGTCATCTAGTTTTTGAGATGGTTTGAACGACACATCGCTATTTTGTCTCGGCACTGTAGGGTCACTGCTGAAAGTCAATTGGCTACACTGAGTACCATGGCTATACACATTTTGGGAAAGTTTACTTTGTGACATTGGCTCGTTGGCAGGTGATACAGCGATTTGCGTTGACGTTGAAGGTTCGGAGGTTTCAGGCACGGGCACAGAGTTTGGCCTGTCGACAAACACTAGTTGCTCTTTGATTCTCAGAACTTTTCCTCTGCAGTATGAACATAATTTAAGTCCTTTAACGCATGCCAATTTTTTCACATGTTTGTTAGAAGCTATTCGTAACTTAGATTTCCTGAAATGTTTCTTCAATCCGAAAGGATTACAGCACCGATCAGTGAACACCATCGCTCATATTATTTCGTACCGAGCTATGGTTACGAATACGTTCCACGGTTAACTTCCCGAAAAGAATGTATGAAAACCGCGGAAACAAATGATGAAATCTGAACACTAGTCACGATTCACTGAGAAAATGAACCTCATCGAGGCAGACTCGACTTTACACAACGACTAGCTATTATGAATGAAAACGATCCGATACGCAGGTCAGTCGACTTCAAACTAAAGACCGTGTACACGAATCCCGTGAATCATAAAGAAAATAGGCGTTAATGGCCGAGGGAAAGGTGATATATACAAAACATAAAACTGTGTATACAAATATAAGCGATGTACCCGCTAGAGGGTAAACGAGGGCAATACATCCGACAAGCTTTATTGAAAGAGCCTCTATTTCAAAACAAGTTTCCCCACGATGTAAGTTAATATTTACCGACTACGGGCAAACTTCTTTTATTTCACTAAATAATAGTCAAATGTATACGAATCTACATGAATTAATTTTTTTACTTGTTTATTTTTTTACTACGTAAGAACGGCAGGTGCCACTTTGGGAATTTTTTTTCAGAATTTTCGTACAATGCCCAATACCCTCTAAAATTGGGACCGGAATCGAAGGTGTCTTTTTTGAAGAAAAAAATTCATTTATTTAGTTTTTTGCGAAAAATAGACTTTCCCGTATCGGGAAAATTATGACTCTAACGTTATTCGAAAGTTGATGAAAAATAACAAAGTTTATGTTGCAACGAATTTTTTGAGTGACCAATATTTTTTTAGATATACGAATATTTAATAAAAAATGTAAATCCTGAAGGGTGCACTTGAAAAATCTAAAAAAAAAATCACAGAAACACCTCTCAAGTAGTACTACAAACTGGCAAATTTTTAAAAATATCAGAGAGTTCGACCGAAAAAAGTGGCCCAGTTGATAAAGAATGCCTCATAATTGGATTCACAGCGGACCTATACAGTCTTAACTTTATCTTCGATAGCGTTTATACGCGTCCACACTTCTTTAGCTTTAACACTCTCATCACGAAGCTGTTGAACCACAACATCCAGAGTCTCAAGTCTCGTGAGAACGTCGAAGATATCCCCCGAGGAGGTATCCTTGGGGGAAGAACTTGAACTTGAAGCGTTTTTTTTACGTTTTTTTGACTCGTACGTCGTAAATACATCATATCAGCCTATACGCCACGCGCCGATGTACCGTGCACGGTTCTCGGATATCAGATAAAATGCCGTTCGATTTTGATCAAATGGTCGGAGCCGTAGTGGCCTCGGTAAGCAAAATCGAAGATTTAGAATCTGGTCCGACAACCAAAGCCCTATTGCCCAAGATTTATCGCCGTATGGGCATATGTTGCGTCCCGATCTCTCGGTGGATTTTTTTATTGTTTTACAAAATTCACCGGGGATCGGTTCGTAGCTTCCCTGCTGATGCGCGTTCCCACGGGTCGAGCGGTGTGTCGCGCTGGGCATCCGGGGTGTCATCTAACACCGCGGCTGCCCTCGCGAACGCGCTGTGCGACTCCGGGAAATGCCTCAGCATAAGCGGATACCGGTAAGGATCGAAATATGTTTAGCTCGCGGGACGTGGGCTCCTCGGCTTGTTCGGGACTTCGAATTCCCGCACACGCCGTGGGGCCCGCGCCTCGCGACGCTGAGTCGGAAAAGAATTTGATACCTTTCCACGGCCGTCCGAGCCGTGGAAGAATCCCGGATCGGGGAACAATTTAGTCTTTAGGCACCAGCGAATCCGTCCGGATCGGTCTAGAGTACTCCGCGTGTTGTTGCTACCCAGGTCTGTGAATCTCCGCGTCAACTGCGTCACTCTGTTCCACCAGGAACCGTAGAGTGCGAAAGTACCGTCGGAAGTGTGTTCCGCCGTAGCGTCAACCAGGCGTGAATAAGATAAAAGCGAGATCAGGAAGTTACAATCGAAACATCCAAAGAAAAGGACATACTAAGGACCCTAAGCACAGTGGTTTGTGACTAAACTCTCCTGTAGTGCACGACTCTAAGAACCCCGGCCGAAGGGATTATTGTGACCGTGAGTAACGATACGGAATGGAAGGATGATTGAGAATAACACCGGTACTACTCAATAGGAATGAGGTCGTGTACTATTATTATAATCATTATTACTCGGGGTTATTAACTATTGTTTTTGAGGTATTATTACTATCATTATTATTCGGGTTTATTAATTATTACTATTATCATTATTATTATCATTATCGGGTTTATTACTTATTACTTTTTCTTGGGAATTATTATTATTGTTACCATCCAGAACAATCCGCGTCAATATACGGAATTATTGTTAATCACAATTATTAATATTATCAATTAAGCATTATCGACTATTATTATTATTGGAGGAATTATCATTTCAACTGTCATTGTACATCGACAATACACGACAATATCTTAAAAATACACGATCCTGTGCTTGCCGAGAGAACCTTGTCCGTTGGGTTGTTCGGGAGACGACCTTTCCAGGTATTCGAGGACCGGGCCCGTACGGGACGGAGCAGAGCAGCCCACGAGGAAAAATAAAAACTCCGCGTCTCACGCGGAGATTGACTTGGCGACGTGCGGAAGGAAGGTTCTCTCCCTTTCCTGCACGTAATACATACGGCAAAAAAAAATACAAAGCGTCATTGTGTACGAACTTATAGTATTTATGGTCAATGAATGAAAGAAGATTTGCCGATATAGTTTCCGAACATGTTTTGTGCAAAAGCTTCAGCAGTAGCGTATCACTGTCACAGGAAGACACCAAACAAAATACTCGTAGCGATGCTCAGACACCAGACACCGACAAAAAAAGAAAAAAGTCGAGCTCGGAAGATCGAAACACTAAACGAAAAGTGTCCCGAAAATCAGAGAAGTCGAAAAAGAAGTTCGTACGTTTGATAGGGTCGATCAAAATAAAGAATGCACGTATCGTGAAACAAAAGAAAGTTGTTCCAGATCGCCTGCATCGAGCTATTCGCAAAAAATGGCCGTCTTCTTCGCTAAAGATCACGTGCTGTCTTACGTTTAATGACTTCAAATACAGTACAAACCCAAATGATCCCAACAAGTTTTGGGATTATGCTTTCTGCCGGCAACCGAAATGTCCACGTATATATAAATTTGTTGGATTGAAACCTGGCAATCATACCACCATAGCAGCTTCAGCAACCGTAAAAATAACCGAAAAAACAACCGTTATTTCAGGTCACTTTTTACACCGTTAAAATAACCGCAAAAATAACCATACTTGAGGGAGCTCACGCTGCCTGTGCTTGCGAACGGTTATTTTTTTCTTTAAATAACCTCAAAAATAACCGCAGTAGTAACCGCAAATAAGCTTGCAGAGTGGTTATTATCGACGACAAGTAACCGCAAAAATAACTTTCAAAATAACCGCAGGAAAGAGGTCCGACAGTTATTTTTCGCTAAAATAACCGAAAAAATAACCGCATTAATAACCACAAATGAGTCTGAGGAGCGGTTATTGTTCACGACAGGTAACCATAAAAATAACCGCAGGAAAGTCACTCAAATTTCTATTTACGATGGTTAGTACGTACCCAAAAAAGGTTTGGTAATATTGGTTCGTAAATTATATCGATTTAGGAAACAATACTATATTACGCATTTTGGAGAAAGAAATAAACCTAACGACCTAAAGTTGGGCTCGAACCCGGGACCTTTCGCATGCTAACCTGGAACCTTAACGCTACGCTACCGCCTATCACTTGAATTGTTCTCATTCCTAGCGAGATTCCAAGGTAATAAAAGTTTTCTTATCTGAAATGAATGGACAATGAATACTTTATTTCTTTATTTACTAAAAGTATTACTGAAAAGAAAAGGTAATTTATATGAGTCCTATGTACAGTTTCTTTTTCTTAGCATTTATTTATATAAATTACATGTAAAAATAAATGCTAATAAAAATAAACTTTACATAGGACTCATATAATACCTTTTCTTTTCAGTAATAATTTCAGTAAACAAATAAATAAATTAATAATAAAATATTCATTGTCTACTGACTTCAGATAAGAAAAACTTTTGCTTAGTTCAAATCTTGCTAGGAATGAGAAAAAATCAAATGATAGGCTGTAGCGTAGCGTTAAGGTTCCAGGTTAGCATGCGAAAGGTCCCGGGTTCGAGCCCAACTTTAGGTCGTTAGGTATATTTCTTTCTCCGAAACGCGCAATGTAGAGTAGTATTGTATCCTAAATTTATATAATTCACGATGATAATACGAACTAATTTTTTTCCAATATTAGCAAACTTTTTTTGAGTGTGTACTAAACACCGTAAAAATAAATTTGAGTGACTTTCCTGCGGTTGTTTTGAAAGTTATTTTTATGGTTACCTGTCGTGAATAACCGCTCTGCTGACTTATTTGCGGTTACAGATGCGGTTATTTTAGCTGAAAATAACTGTCGGACCTCTTTCCTAAGGTTATTCTGAAAGTTATTTTTACGGTTACTTGTCGTCGATAGTAACCGTTCTGCAAGCTTATTTGCAGTTACTGTTGCGGTTATTTTTTAGGTTATTCAAAGAAAAAAATTACCGTTCGCAAGCACAGGTAACGTGAGCTCTCGCACGTATGGTTATTTTTGCAGTTATTTTAACGGTGTAAAAAGTGACCTGAAATAACGGTTGTTTTTTCGGTTATTTTTACGGTGATTTTTCTTTTAAAACAACGGTTACTGAAGTTGCTAGGGCACTATTCAACTTTATGTAGTCGGTCTAAACGTACCGTGTCACACGTTAGCTCTAAATTATCAGCTGCGCGGACGACACCGACAAAAAGCTAAGGCACGATTGAGGCACGAAAGACCGTCACGTATTCACGCTGTTCAATGCGCAGTGATTGATAAAGATTTAGCGAAATGCGAAGGCAATTATATGTTCACGCATTCTTTAGAAGTTCATCAAAGAGCTCGAGCGGACGAATTGGGGAAGGACGATCTGGACTCGGATGATACTCTCGATATCGTAAAACGATTACTCTCAACCGATACCCACGAACATCCTTTCATAAAGAGGTACATAAATCCATTCACGATTTATTTGGGATGCGATGAGCAAATCGATTTCTTGAAGAACAACCCTGGCGCAGTTTTTCATTTCGATGCTACTGGCTCGATAATTCGGAAACCGTACACTCTCTCGAAGCGAGTTTATCTATATTCTGGCGTGGTCGCGAAAACGCACAAAATACTCCCTGTCTTGCAAATGATATCGAACGACCATAGAGCCGCTACAATAGCGGACTTTTTGAGGTATTTTCGAGAATCGTGGACCACGGCAGGAATCGCTTGGCCACCCTTCAAAACGATAGTCGTCGATTGGTCATGGGCTGAAATCAACGCGATATTATCAGCTTGGAATGATACCGATGTCACCGGCTACATGATAGCAGCTTACGAGGATGTCACCGGGAAAAAAGAAATCGATTTCGTGACTATCCATCTCTGCTATGGACATTTCATGAAAATGATATCGCGCTTTCTCTCACCGAATCAGATCACGGGGATGAAACAAAAAGTTATCATGGAGGGTATGGCGGTACTATTTCACTGCAAATCTCTTGAGGAGCTTCGTCGGAACGTGATGGATTTGTGTACGATGTTACTCCTTCAAAAAGAGTCTCCTCAAGTACTTCTTTGCGCAGAACGTTTAAGTCGTAGTAACGGAGTGTTATGCCGCAGAAACTCAGGTAGCTAATCTGAGGTCTGTGCGCGAGCCGTTAGCTCGGAAGGTTGGGGATGTGCTCAGTAAAGGGTTGGAACCCAAGTGGAGTACAAATATAGATTTATACAATTAACAATATTTATTTAACAATTTATATCTGTGAAACAGGATATTTAGATATTTAATATGTTTAACAAAGTATTTATATGTTCGGAGTTTTACAAGGGATGCATTGTTATATTCACTGTATAACAATGCTCACCAGGAACCTTCGATTAAACCTTTTGCCAGGACAAGTCGAATCAACGCCCAACGTGACGTTGATTTACTCCTTAGTTAAAGCTCATTCGAAGCTTTGTTACCTTATCTATTAACGCTCTATTACGTCTTTCGATGCTTTGTCTTTACTGCTTGATTAATTCCTCGATTTATGCTTGATTAGTTTCTCTATTAATGCTTGATTAATTCTGCTGGTTTGATATTGCTCTATTTATGTGTTATCCCTTGATGCTTCAGTTTCTTTATTAAAGTTCTATTTAGCTCACGTTTGTCCTTTTGAATTACCAACCGCTGATGCACTCTGTACGCTTGATACACCTTCCAGATTAACGACACTCCGGCGTTAATCTTTCACGATAGGGGTTTCAATTACCCGACCCACTTATCGTGTTTGAGCTGCGCTCGAGGTGTATCCCTATAGTCAACCGTAAGAATCAGGAGTTCCGAAGAGACTGATGAGTGCCCGCTCTCGATCCCTTATATACGAGTAAGAGAGCAGGCACGTCAGCTTAATATTGTTTGAATGTTTATGGTTTACTTTATTTCTGTAAACAATTATCTTTCCAAATCCTCGCTTCTTCGCGAACGGGATTTGGAGCATGTTTTTATTTCGGCATATGTGACTCGGTAATTCTCGAGTCGATGCTCTAATTACCGAGTCGCCCGTGATTGCTTAACGGCTGACTCAGGTTTTTGGTGGACTTCGTTGCAACGACGCGCGCTCGTCGCGTGCCGCTGCATACCTCGATATTGTGCAACCGGAGTTGCTCCACTTTTCGGACACCGCTGTCCGAACTGGAATGTATACTACCATACTTTAATATACTACGATATATTATTACGACTATTTTATATTATACTATTATACGAATATGGTATAATATTATATTGTTGCCCGAAAATGTATAATGATGTTTAATACATTACTACATTATATTAATTACCGTCACTACATTAATTAATTATATTAATTAATTAATATCGTATTACTGCCCCCTTAATAGGGTGCTACTACCCTATCCGGGGTACAACAGCAGCTACTGACGAGATTTTCGGAGTAGACGACGACGACGCGTATAGCGTCGATTCGGAAGACGATAGCAGCGATTGCGACAGACTTCATCGCACAGACAAAAAAAAGCGACCAATCTATACATTGAGTGCTTTTTGTAAAATTCGATGCTCTGATAACAGATCTCGAAAAAACTATTAACTGCGATTCGAATAGGGACGTCAATGATAACGAGTATCGGTGTATGTGTTTCGTCAAATACCTCCCGAAGCAATTATTGCCTTACGCGCCTCTTTGGACTGGCTTGCTCATAAAGGACTGAGATACGGAACACTACACGAATGCCATAGCGGAGAATTCGTTCAAAATCGTGAAAGAGTCGGTGTGCGAAAAACAGATCCATTTGAAAGCAGGACGCGTCATCGATATGCTGCATAATTATGCTCTGCTGAAAGCAACCGAATTGGATCTCGCACAAAGCACACAGCATATTAAAAAAAGAGAACGTCAAAGTAAAGCTTGAAGAGGTTGAAGTAGGCGACGAATTTAGCTCCGAAAAAGACTACAAAATGCCGAACGTCGATCGATCGTGCAGCGATGATTTCGAAATGCGTGAGGAACGTGGAAATCACGATTTTCGGAATCAGATTGCTGCGATTGATGCAGGTAAAGGTTGCACTCGTACGCAGACGCGAGTAGTAAGGGGTGCACTATGGAGACCCCCCACTCCCATCCCCACTCCTATCCCCACTCCTCGGGCCCGGTCGGACCGCGCCCGGTCGGACCGCGCCCGGAGGTGCGTGTGATAGAGAGGGGGGACGGGAGCGTGTGCGGAAGTCTCCATAGTGCACCCCGCTTTTTTAATTTTTTTATTTTATTATGCACAGAGTTACATATTTCTTAAAGCTAGGTTTCATGTACAACTTAGATCGATGAATTCAATACGGTTATATACGGAGCCCAAATATCGCAGCCCTAGACCCTTTTTTTCACAATGTTCTGCTATTTCGTCGAACACTTCGTCATTATAGTTCAGAAAGAAGCTAACCCTTAGGGGCATGAAGACACTGAAATCCAAACCTATATCGGCAATCACTTGTCTCCCGTGCTTGGTGTTGCCCATCCTCATTCTTGAGATTCTATATATTTTCTGAAGTTCCAGTTCCGCAATCCTTTTATATGGTAGGTGGGACGGTACGCGACCGGTTTCATTGAGCTTCGACAATTTTTTCAAATACATAATTCACTTTACGGGTTGACAACGAAAAGAAGAAGATCTTTGAAGTGGGACCTCGTTAAGGTAACGCTGGAGTTTTTTAACGTTCCGTAGAGCGCACTGAGCGCCTCTGAGCTTCGTCTCTAGGGAAGAATGCCACGAACACACTTTAACCTTCTTCGACGGCGGAACATCGAGATCTGGACAATCGGCGCGTTCGTTCAAGTTTATGAATTTGCGTCCTATGGCCTGTTCTAAGATTTGTACAGTGTCCTCACCTACCGCGTACAGTCGAGATTGTTCGCCAACACTTTTCGCAATTTCGCGTAATTCTTGATACAGTTCAGCGAGTTCGATGCCGCCCCCACACGACCAGCCTTCGAACCAGTGTAGACCGTGGATGTACTCAGTCCGCCAATTATTTCTTCTTCGTATCCGGTACGGCAATTCCTCGATGATATAAGGTGGAGAGACTATCCACACCATTCGACGCTGTGGTTTATCCACCGAACCCACGCACACCTCTTTCGGCAATAAATCACCATTCTTATCTTTTAAATACAGAATATCAAACACAAGATCTGTACCGGGTACATCAAACACCCGATGTGGACAGTGCATATTGTCGTTGAAATCCACGAACACGTTTTACGCTCTCAACAGACGGTAGAAGACTGAGCTGCGCTGAAGCTGTTATCACACGACAGCTATCGTCAGCAATATTGCACGTGCAGATTGAAATTGGATACGATGGGGAGCGCCGCTTCATTTTTTTTATTCTAGTTCGAACAGGACAGCCTCCAAATAATCCAGTTCCCAGCTCATTCCCTGATAATACTCTGTCGAGGGATCCAGAAATTCCAGATAGAATTTTATTAGCGAAACGACTGCTGTGCACCGTTGCAACCAGCGTTCTCGATCCGCCTCGTTTTGCATCTCCCCCAATTCTTGATGTAATTTTTCAACAAGGCAAACCGTAATTATTTGTGTCACTTTCTGTACCGTCTCGCGCGAGTAACCGTTCATTTCGCAACAACGTGAACGACGATAATAACTAATGTGCACTGTGACAGCTCTGTGCACAAGACGTAGGCGACTGGGCTACGAACACGCTTCTGTTGTCTCCGGTGGCAAAAGACGGGATGAGGACTAGCGGATAGGGTGAGGGGGGAATGGGTATATCGTGAGAGTTAGACGCAGCGAATTGTTTGCTGATTCGGGCTGTTGAAGCGATGGCAGCAATAATAACGAACGACGAGTAGGGTATATTTTGCTACTAGTAAAAAATAAATTATTTTTTATCGATAACCTGTTTTTTTATTTCTTTGTACATGGATCGTATGATAACATTTTAACTATTATAGTGTGTTCCGTAGTACCGCATGAGCAGATTCTCTCAAACGACGTCTTCTTCTTCTCCCGCTGCTGATGAATTAACCGTGTAGAGTGAGTGAGACAGGGTGCGCACCAACGCAATGACTATCAAGCCTCAGCTCGGCGGACGGGCTTGAACTCCAGATTATTATATCTTGTTCCGTGGTATTGCATGAGTAGTTTTTTCTCATGCGCAGAAGCTGTCATCTGTTGCAAGAGATTGGCGTCGTCCTCGAATACCTTGACGAATCTCGCCGGGAGGTAGCAAGAAAAGGATTCCTCAATATCGATGGTGATCCTTGGGCCGAATGACGTTTTTACGCACCTTATATCAGTGACGCCATAGTTTCTTTCCAGTGCCAGCTCGGATAGTTTTTTCACAGGCAGAAACGATGCAAGCATGCCCACCTTGTTGATTTGCGTGAGATCCATTGTGTAGATTGAGTTCTTCTAGCTTTCGTATCACACGTCGAAACTCTGATCTTGTGCGTATCAACGATTTTAATTTTGCAATGTCGTTTAAGTGTCTTTCTATGCGCCCTTTTAATTCGATCCGTTTCCGTTGCATTAACTTCAATGGAGCCGGCTAGTTTGCACGTGAACTTCTTTTTGATTTCGTACCTCTTTCACGGTTCGATCACGAATGATGTCTGCTCACAGGAGGATGGACTGTTCGAATATGAATATTCGTGAGAGAGTTTGCGCAGTTATGTTGGGCCTTCTGCTGACGCTGCATACAGCTCGTGACTCATGGCTCCCCCCAGCAGCTTTACTTACCCTGTTTATTTCTTGCATTCTTTCACGTCCGCCGAGAAACATAATATCTGCTGTCATCAGCTCGAAAGGCTGCTATCAGCACGTGGCTTTGGGATGTATGCGATACAGAGTAGGTAGAAGAAGACGGAAAAATATTTTTTAATCTTTATTTTTAAGCATATTTAGAATACACGGCTACGAGGCCAACAGCTCTGTATACAATGCAAACACTTATAACTACCTCCTATGGTCGCACCAGTGCTAAACGTTTTACCCTGTGACTTAAATCTGTCACGATTATTGATGAACGCACTATAATAATCATACACTATTTTATCGTTTCTCGACAAGTTATCTGAAAATATACTTCTAAACTTATTAATGCCGAGGCCAGTACACATATAATGAAGAAACATAACGCAATACTGTCCGCAACACTGCGAATCCGGACCCTGAAGTTGAATAGCGTTGCATCGGAAGAGTTTGCAGTTTCTTCGGAGACGTGTGAGATGTTCTGGGATGATAGGGGGGAGTCCGTAGCTGTCGAAGAACCATCCATGTCCATTTCGATCGACGTACATGGCGACCCAGTGGGCCCCTGGTAGCTTGTGTCCATCGGTATTAACAACGAAGGCTGTCGGTTTCGTCCACACCTTCGGTATGCGATCTGCAGGGTATACGCCTACTGTATGATCCTTTATGTTCCGGAGAGACTGCAGAATTTGAAGGCTGTTCATAACAGCAGGCAGACGACTTTTTTCCTTCAGCAGCACACTCGGACAAACCCATCCGCCAGCTAGTAGTGGTTCTATATTCCCACAAAGAATCAAAGCGGTCGCTATGACAGAGCCACGCTTTGATCTTTGTCACGTTGTCTAGTGCACACTTGTATGTGTGATTTTTGCGCAGCAACCCGTGATAAATACACCGCGTATTGCCCGCTGGTAGGTTATGGAATGACGGTACTTCGTCGTCTTCTTCCAAATTTATGATAAAGCACCCTGTCAGATTTGTCAGGTACCGTGCTTTGTCGGAGCCTCTGGTGAATATCCGGTCAGACTCTACTGCAATTTTCTTCAGAATCAGCTCGACCGTTTGCAGGGACGTATCGCCTTCAGACCATTCAATACCGTGATGGTTTTCCCGCAGCCACATATTTTGCCTCTTTATACTAAGTGGTAGGTCGTCATGAGAATAGGTCGGTTTTACTATCCAGTGACCAAAATAGGCTGAATGTACCGCGGTAACAGCCACTTCTTTCGGTGTAAAATGATTGAATTTATCCTTTAGACCCTGTATATCAATTACAACAGTCATGATTTCGTCCGGTCGTCCCAAGTTCTCGGTGAATACTGAAGATCCTGCCTGCAGAGCCTCGCGCGCTAGCCACCGAAATCTACAATTACTTGTCGAGACGCGTCAATCTCCAACACATTATCATATTCCGCATACACAATACAGTTAACCGTTGAAGATATAGCTTCTTCGAAACGGACTTCTATTCTGACGCTGCCATGTTTCACCAAATTCCAATGAGTATTACTATTAGCCGAAAGATCGGGTGTTAGATCAAATGCAAATAGACAATAACCGTTAGGGTAAGCCGCGCGTGAAATACAATTACCCTGATTGAGAAAGTGAATACCTGTACCGGAGAATAATGTGTGATATGCATCCACGTATCGTCCTCCCTCTCCAAAGTCGGGCTGCAGAGGTTTTGACGGTATCTGCACACCGTCAGCGTACAAAGAAAGATAATTGATTTTATAATTTTGAAAGTTAAAGGGATTCAGTTTGCGATCGCCATTGAAGGCTTTATTATCGACAAATCCGATAATTATACGCTTAGGAAGCTGCCCTAGTATGACATTATCGAGAGTATCACCGTGAACACCTGCATGCAATGACACAGCTTTAACCTCCACGCGAGTCATCGGATACTTAGCCGTAGATTTGGAGAGAGCCCTTGCGTGGGCTAGGAGAACACCTGGCGCTATTTTAGCGCGGCGTACAAGGAGCGATGCTTCGACAATCTTTATGCTGCAGTCTTTTGAAGAGCTCATAAGGCAGAAAGCATCGTTGGTGCGTACGAGGCGTATGCGCATCTCAACGCCATTTATCAGAAATCTCTCCTGATTAAAGATGTCGCAATGAAGGTGTCCAAGGAGATCAATCTGATTGTTGCTATTATTCATGAGATTTCTTCGGATGGTCAGCCCGCTATTACCCTCACCCACATCATCCATTCCCGCAGATGCATCGTTATACCACAGAACACTTGTGAGATGAGAAGACTTCGCGTCGTCTCCATAATTTAAGAGTGTTTCAATGTATGCTCTGTATGCGTAAGCGTTATTAGGCGGCGATACAAGTTTCTGATTCAAGAATACGTCGACCTGATTGAACATTGAATGCAGCAAATTATTAACGGGCCCGGCTTTAGGCGCATCGCCGTCTTTGGGCTTCCGAGGTGGTATTATTTCAACTCGCATACTCAGCATAGTATGGGCAAGATCGATGTACTCATCGCCCTGGCCCGGTATCACAAATTCGATAGGAGCGTTATCCGTCAGCGATGAAATTGGTTTATAGTACACCCATTGTGTCCCCTCAATTGTAGTTTGGGTCGGTGGTAGTGTGAATAGTTCAAGCTCCGACTTTAGGCACTCACACGAGTGAGCGTGTAAGAACGCCATTTTGTCCCTGATTCGGCTGACTATGCAAAAATATCGGATACAGTCCTTGGCTTCTTCCTCCTCTTTTTCCTCTCCTTACTGTCTGTCTTTGTCTCCCTTCTACGCACTGTCTTTTTCTTTCCTTTCCTCTTCTTCTTAATGCGCCCAGAGCGTTTTCTCGACGTCGACGGTTTCTTTCTTTTTTTCACACCGATGCGTCGCACACCACCACTACCAAGCGAATGCAGCAATTTGTTTATTTTAGCTGCTTTATAACCCGAACCCTGCATAAGATTATTAATTTTTTCCTCGGCCTTTCGCTTTAGATTTGTACCCGATTCACGCAGGCGCGTTTGAAAGGCCTCTCGTGGGTGCATGCCCTTATCCAGTATGTCATTGGCTACATTAACACCGGAACGTAGCGCTTCTTTGCCGATGGTTCGGGCTCCCTGTTTCAAGAGCGGTATGATACGCCGAAAGAGACCGCCGAGGAAGCTACCAATCCCGTGACCTCGCTGGTTCGGTGAACCGATGTATACGTGGCTTATGCCTCCATATCCGCTCCTTCCCAGCCCACCACCACCCGTCTGAGCGTCAAAATATGCGTCATAATATTCCATTTTAACAATGATGCTGTCAATCTATACGGTGGAAGTGTAATGTCACCGTCAGCGTTCCGTACTCGAATGGTATTGGCTCACCAAATTCATCTCTTATATCGATAGTTATCGTTTGAAAACTAGTGCGCAATAGTGGTATGAAGCGTGGCGGCGAAAAGTGCCGAATTTTTACAGACCCGTAATTGTAATTATCAGCGGCGACTGAGGGAACGACACGGAGCAGAGGTGTATGCACATCTCCCGTGATGTAGGGTTCACATATATCAGTATAAACGAAGAACATATTTGGAATACCGTTGGTTAGACCGGCGGGTCTCTGATCGATGTACTTAGTATCGCTTTGAATCACTATTCCGTGATCATGAGAAAATCCTAAAATCTTATTCAACACGTCAGAAAAATAAAAGGCATGTTCCGAATTCGTGCAGGTGTTGCAGATGCGCGACACTGTCACGTATCCATTGTGTCCACATTGAAACCTCAAGTGTCCAGCTACGTATTTTATCTCATTAATTGTTTCAAGTAATTTGTCGATACTACGGTATACACCGGGTGGTACACAAATACGGTCTTCTCTAATAAAGTCTAGTCCCGCATCAGGTTTCATAACTCTCGTTACAATGTTAATAAAATTCTGTTCGCCCTCGGGTGGTACATGTAGAATCGTCATGGGTATGTGTATTTCGGCTAAAGAAACAGCCCAACTACCGTGCAAAGTCACACACTGTGGTAAATGAGTAGTGAATCGTGTTGTCTTATTATCAGGGTAATATTCCATGCTACTATTGCTAGGTAAAACCATATAAAACTCCTCTTTCATTTTGATTGGCCTTTCTTCCTCTGTGTTTGCACTCTCGATAATTCGGGTTCGTAAAAGATACCGTCGATATCTTCGTCGTGAAGGTCACGTAAGATGTATACCACTGGCCATCGAGTGTCTGATACACGGTGTATTTTAAATAGCTCGCTGGTCCAGCCGCTCTCGTAACCTTTTGCAAAGGCCGCCTTTGCACTACTGATGCGCACAACATCGCCTACCCTGTATTTAGCAGGCCTGTGCTGCTGCTCAGGAGGTCTGTAGCGCTGCATCAGATTAGCCCGAGCGCTAGCGGCTGTGGCTAATGTCACAGAGGCAGGAGTCATTTTTATGCTGCTATGCCGCGTATGGTTGTACGCCGAGACAATATCCTGCAGAACGTCGATGTAACGTTTCTCTCTAGAGTATGTGAAATAACGCCACATTCTTTCTTTTAGTGTTCTATTAAACCGCTCCACAATAGAGGCTTTTATATCGGGGTTTCTTGCAGCTCGGAACCGAATGTTCTTCTTCTCCAAGAAAGTCTGGAATGCAGCACCTATAAACTCTTTACCTCTATCCGATTGTAAACAAATCGGTGCTCTACCGTTACTGATTTTTTGTGATAATATATGCGTAAACGCTTTAGTGACAGATGTCGCTGTCTTATCGTATAGAGGCACAACCCATGCGTATTTACTAAGAACATCTATAACTACGAGGAGATAAACATAGCCGTCGTTGTAAACTTTGATAGAGCGAAGATCTACAAGATCAGCCTCCCAAACATCGTCAATGTTTCGCACATTGTAAAAACGTCGCGGAAATCGACGCCTCACAGGTCTATGCTTTGTGTAAGCATCCTGAGACTCAAGCCACTGTAGGGTCTTCTTGGCGGAAATTTTTTTCTTCCGAGCCTCTCGCAGCAACCGAGTTGCGCCCGAAAACGATGCTTCATAGGAGGGGTTGAAGTACACTTTTTCTAATATTTTCATCTTTATAATTTAAGGCTAGCCCAAGTTACACGTCTTTTCTTGCTGTAACAACCAGAACCACTCTGCACAGCACGTGTTGCTCCTGTGCTCTTATCACTGTAGTACGGCGGTGACTGACTGCTGACATCGCTGATATCACCACCGTCACTGCTACTTGTTTGATCCTGTTGTAGTGTTGAGTTCGCCCTTGATTCCAGCCATAGTTCCTCATTCCCGACAAATTCTCGAGGTGTTTGTATCGCTTTTAAAAAAGCGGCAAAGGCTTTGCGTCCCGCAGGTTTGGAGACTTTTCTTGCACGCATAGCATCGTTCATGAGGTCGACAATATTCGAGTCTTTGATGGGTTTTCCCTCGATAGAAACGGTTCCCGCGGCGTTCCAAGAAAAATTTGGCGAACGCGCATCGTGCAAACGACGCAGCAGAAGCTTCGCTTTGGGTCGAAATTTTTGCGGTACACTTTCAATTATAATGGAGTCGTTCATACGTGTAGAGATTTCGCTTTTTTTATCAGCACCCTCCAATGGGGCTGCGCCTTCTTTTTTCAGGAGTTCAAGTTGCTGATGGGTTCGTTCACTATCGACAAAATGAAGATAGCGCTGAAGCACAGCCAAATATGCCGCCCACTTTTCTCTCTCATCCTTGTATTTATTAGAATTCAAAATTTCATTCATTTCGGTGTCCAATCTGCTCAAGGTAGCACTAATAGTCTGCGCCTCCTGCGATGGTGGTGTACCCGCAGCAAAAGCTTGTTGTCGATGACTCGAGGTGTTCAACTGTAATAGATTCTCCTCGGGTACTAGCACCATTTTCCTTGCATGCTCCATTATCAGCCGCCAATCAAATTTGACAGGACGGTGCCTAGTATTGGTGCGAGCAAAAGGGGCAAGAATCCGCCGCTCTGTATAACAAACCGTTTCTTACTCTTCCAACTGCCTTTTCTCGCTGCTAAGCGCCGAAGAACAGGCGCGTGCCTACGTAGTTTTTTCTTCTGAGCAGGCTTCAGAGGCACGTTACCCTGAAGAATGTTCAGAGCACACTCGCAAATACAACGGATTATACGGGGATCTGCTTTACGCAAAAAGGCTTCCCGCTGCTCTTTACTGAAATGCTGAAGGGCTTGCAATATTGCAGCGTACTTCTTGCAGAGCGGTGATCCGCTGCGTGCCATTACAAGAAATTGACTGATAATTATTTGGGCGAATCACTCCTTTTCACCTTTTTTCCACGACAAGTATCCCCGAGTCTTCAGTGGCGCGTTGTTACGTAGGATGTACAATGCGCAATCGACAAGACATTGAATGACACTTGAAGTCTGTTTGCGCTGCTCCTTGTCGGAATACCGAAGGGCTTGCGTTATCGCAACGTTCTTTTTGTAGCGAGCCGATCCGTTGTCCGTCATTATAAACGCAGAACTGGTAATTCTCCGGACGTGTAGTTGCTTTTTAATTTCTTTCGTGGTACGTACACAAAATGCTGGGGGTCATCGGGAAAGATGCAGGTGCGAAATCTACAATTATCCGGTGTCGCTTGTTTCAAATCTAGTAACAAATATCCGTGTGGTTTAGACGTTGCGTCGTGATAAACCTCTTGCAAAAAGCGCGGATTTTCAGGATATATCTGACGCGCTAAATGCTGTATTTGAGCGCGATCACGAGGATTTTTAAAAACAACTATATAATTAGCATTCAGCGAGATATCCCGTTGCCCGTTACCCTGATGAAATAAGTTTTGCGTTATAAAAATCACACTTAAATTTTTATGATGACTGCCTTTAGTAAATAGATCGACAACACTGTTATTCGAGGCCTCCCTCATTAAGTCGTCGATAATTATGAGTTTAGCGCGTGGATCGCTCGCATAATCTGCACTTTGCGGTAATCCCTCATGAAATTCTATCGATGTTCCATACTCCGTGTATGCAGATTGCCATTCGGAATAATAGAAAATAATTCTCTCGAACGGTTCACTGTTCATTTGCGAAATAAACTTTAGAAACTTTTTCACAAAATATGTTTTACCGCAGCCTGTTGGACCACAAATCATTGAGGTCCAAGGATGTTTCCACCGCGTATCCATCTTAGGGAGTGAGTAAAATACTCTTGTTACGGACGGTGATAAAGGAATTGGTCAGGCACCCATTTCATAGTATATTTTTTTTACAGTATATTTTACAGTATATGGCGGTTTACAGTATATGGCGGTAATTTATCGCTAATCTTTATAGCCATAAGGCAACGACCCGTATACACCAGCGGGTCTTCGCTTGATGCTAGACGGTTTACACGACTTCGTTTCGGGCTTCGTGACAACGTGATGAAACGCCGTGCGTCTAATTGCCTTGTAGTGTAACACAATCGGCTCCTCTCTTTCGCCAAGTATAAATGATCGTATTGATTGGTAATTGATTAACGCACTGTTTGCAAAATTGAGTGATATTCCCTTTACCTTGCAGACTTCGCTTTCCGATCCGTCGGGAGCACGCACTATAAACGAATAAAATTTTGGCCCGCCCGAAACAAAAGTTGTAATATAGCTACCCTCGCTCAGCTCGTTAGTAAGATCTCCTAATAGCTGACCTATTGGCGGCTCATACTCACGCGGATCGTTCTTGGTCACGTAAATAACAGAGTCCGTGTCGCAGTACAGAGCACGGGTATTTAGCGGTTCGAGATAGCTATACAATTTCAAGCGTGCCTGAGCTGTGGTATAGGCCGCAATGACGGCGCTTGCTATACCTGATGGTGTTACAGAGTCATCGGTGCTTATATAATTGACATACAGTATTTTATGATTTACAGGCAAAATACCGGTGATCTCGTGCTCGGGACTACTCAGCAACTCCATGAGCTGTTTGCGCGTCGAAACTATCGCTGTTTGTGGCAGGTTTTCACGCTGACCAAATTTACCCCAGAATGAATTGAGGCATAGTTTAGCTACGGAGCGTAAACCAGGGTTTTTTTCTATTGCTGTGCGATTTAGTTTAATGCCCTCAGACTGCTCAAAGGCTGTGATATATTGATCTTGCGCTGCCTCGTCTCCCAAACATTTTTCAGGCCAGCCGCTGGCCTCCTGCTTGATTTTCAAAAAAGTATTTATGTATTCGGTAAAATGGCCACCCTGCTGTGTATCCCGATTAAGCTGTGTTATCTCATATTGCCAAATTTCGTTTACGCGTATCACCCTGTATCCGCACGAGACAGCTTTTCGCACCTCATCCACTACCCACGTACCGTCGAACACGCGCTCACTAGGATCTTCGTGCGTGCATGCTTCATGATTCATAATTTCACAACAACTACGACACAGAGCAAAGAGCAGTCGCTGGTGCATGCGTACAGGTAGCACAGGGTGATACAGATCACGCGGCGGTAATACCGTGCATTTAACGAGGCCCTCAATCCGTGAAAGATCGGTATTATCAGGGCCTGTCAATTCCATACACTCGTCGCCGACATACACTCTCGGGTGGCCTACAGGATACTTTCCAAACTTACAGATGTATGGATACAGAGAGCAAACATCGACGTATCGTATTTGCTCTGTATCCTTTACATCGTAGAGCGTAACCATGTTTTCTGTACGGCCACCAAAGAAAGCGTCGCGCGGATTGAGAGGCTCTGATGTGACTAGCGAATGGTTTTCAATGACTGCACGCATTTCTGTGTCGGCTTTTAACATACGGTCATACTCGCACTCCCATATTTCTGTTAACTCATAGCCGCTGTTTCTGATTCTATTAGCTATAGCGATGGTTCTCTCGAGACGCTCGTTCATCGGTATACCGCCGCACTCTCCAGCTCTGTTCATGAGAAAGCAGCGCGAACACCCGTGCCAGTAACAGCCGTGAAATTGTAATACGTGTGTTGCGTCAGGGGTTTCATAGTAACCGTCAACCAGCAGGTTTTGAGGTAATTTAAACTCGCGCGATCGGCCTGCATGAATAATGCGCTGACCGAGAGAATGCTCCATCCACACGAGCCACGAGACCGCTTTTTTCGACTGATTATGCGCCCATCTATATCCACCCGCTGGTATAACGCCAATCGTCTCGGGTTTCAGAAAATTTTTACGAAAAACCTGAAAGCACGCTGATGCTATTGTCGTGCTCTCGTCAAAGGGGCAAACGTTGCCAATGGTCATGAACATTTTGCGGAAAACCACGCATGCTTGTCTCAGTATCGTGACATCGGTCGTGCAGTACTCTACAATCTCTTTTGCAAAATCGAATACATAATTGGCGGCTGTCGTCTCGCTGTACCAGGCATATAATTTTTCTCGCTCAGCCGTTCGCATCGTTTCAGGACTATAATATTCTATAGGTGGTAGAGGGCCGACATAATTTTGATTTTCGGGTGTGTTGAACAAATGTGGGAAAGTCCCTTTAGCAGTGGCACCCTGCAGGCCGAAGGCCTTTGGTAGAGCACTTAGAGGCATATGAAAGTAGTGTAGGCTATCGAGAAACACGATCTTCCCGATACGCATGGTGATAATCTTTGTGCCGTTCATTATTAGCGTCGGTAACTGTGTTTTTTTCTCGTTAATCAGGTATCGTAAGACGAACTGGGCATCAAAACCTCCTGCGTTATGTGCAATTAAGATTGTTTTCGCATATTTTTCGGCATTTTGCATCGCTAATTCCACGAGCTGACTTACGGGATTATGTCTGAATACAAACTCGTGGGGCCCACAATTTTCACAGGGTTCAGCGATAGAATCGTTGTCGCAGCAAAGAGTGCAAACTCGCTGAGCTACGCAAAGATTCGGCTCATGTACGAATGTAGTCGCGTCTCCGTTTACAGGCGTACACTGTTGCGTTTCGAAGTCATAAAAAATAAAGAGATTTGTTTTTTTTAGATCTTTTATGCGTATCGGTGTCACGAAGCACAGATGATTGAACGGTTGAACAGATTTACATATTTTACAGAATCCTACGCCGCATTTGTGTTTCTTTTTCTCTTCCAAAGGTCGTACCGCTTGAAAACAGTTACGACAGCGTCTCAGAACTTTACAAACGTTGACTGTCTTACGATAATACTTTCTATCGATCGTATGATTTCGAAAACACTCTGCTCCAAAAAAATCGCGATTACATGTCGTGCAATTGAGAGCGTTGTTTAAGGTCTGGTTGCACGGAGGCGATACCCAGCATCGCGGACATTTTTTTTTTGAACATCTGTGCTCTGCTCGCCGATATAGAGCGTTACAACTCGTGCAAAAATTTGAACTGCCTACAGCGCCCATGAGATTTAAAATCGGCTCAAAATGGTGCGAACGTTCGCTATACAGAATATACAGAGTGTGTCGAATCGTGCCTACTGTATCCAAAACTTGTTGTGTGCCATCGAACAGCGCTTTTTTCCTACGAGTCCCTAAGCTCAAGAACTCAAAAACCACGATCGCGATGCCGTCTCGAGCCAAATAATCCTGATAGCTCGCAACCTCACGCACACCGCAACCCGCCCTCGGCACACGCACATTTGCGGCTGTCGTAAGCTCAAGCGCTGCATTCTTTTGTAATAATCCTCTGGGTTGTCTTATACGGTGCCAATTAGTGTCGAGCGCACCAGTTCGTATTTCTCCTCGTTCAGCGTACGCCCGGGCTGTGACCAATGAGCGCGGTAAACATAAATTATCGTCGTTTCGAATCGATAGAATGGATCGTTTTGCGATGCCCTCATACGTAAGTTTTTTCCGACCCCTACCCTCTACACCCTTGACGATACACGTTTTTATATTACACTCGTCGTCAATATTTAAAGAAGTGGCACTTTGAGCAACACTGCTTATCAACTGCCATATATCTTGAAAAGTGAGATCGCGTACCGGTCGAAAAGAAACCCATACGGGACCGTGCGCTAGACCGCTCGCGGTAAACGAGATACCCGCATAATCACTACCCTCGCAGGAGCTGGTGATATGCGTCAGGAGATCGCGGAACGCCCCTTCTAGCCACTCTATAACACTATTAAAACTGGCCGGTGGTTGACGAACGCGCATCGTCGTCTCACGTCCGCGGAGCTTGAAGCGTTTAAAATAACGCACGGCGTCTTGAATAATTTCGAATCGATCTCCTGGTGGCCTGATGTCTCCGAATGACTCATTCCTAGCAGCGTTACGCGGCCGGCCCGAACCCTCTTGTACTTCTGCAAACGAAATTATATACTATCATTTAGAATTCATTGATACAGTAGAATAAATGTAAATTATCAGTACCTTATAATCCTAGAAACCCAGACCTGCACGTTATAGGCGATCTACATGATAAAATGTAATGAATACAAATTATTCTATAATTTATTATTTCTACAAGTGGGCGCAAATATTTACCTGCGAGACCCAAGAGCTGTTGAACCCAGCGGTAGTCTTTTTCCGGCTTCTCTGCTTCATAACCGACAGAAAATTCCCATGGTTGGCGTTCCTGGAGGTCGAATGTCTCAGGGCTGCACAAACCGTGTGGTCCTGGTATAAGCTCCTTGACCTTAGATGGTCCTGCTACAGGTTCACGTTCATTGGGCTGCTCTTCTTCCGCAGTTCCTTGAGAAGCTGAAAAAATGTCGCTGTTGAAACAATTTGCTTTCTCTTTTACTTTAGAATACTTACAATTTCTGGAATGTTGGACGGCCTGATTCTCTTCTTCTTCTTCCACAATCCGTGTTTGCTCTATGAGGTCTGCTTCTTCATCACTCGTTGCATCCAAGAGGCGATAACCTATACAATAAATGAAAAGGGTCAACTTCATGGCACGCTCAAACGATATTATCGAATTTTTTTCTCCTGGATTAGCTTAAGTTACCCCTTACAACGCTAACATTTTTGTCAGTTTTCGCGTATCTCTCACCGTTCTCGAGATATTTAATAATTTCGCTTTAAGGGGGTGGTTTCAAGATTTTTATTGGCGGATCGGATAGGCTATCCCCTGCTATGTACCACCAACGGGGGTGACCAAAATTTTGTCCGTTTTCGCCTATCTCTCACCGTTCTCGAGATATTTAACAATTTCACTTTAAGGGTAACTTCAATAATCATTATGGGGGTGATTTTATTGGTGCATCGGGTCCGTCCGTCTGACCACGCACCCCCCTGTGCAACCCCCCAAAATTTTGGCCGTTTTCGCCTATCTCGCACCGTTCTCGAGATATTTAACAATTTCACTTTAAGGGTAACTTCAATCATCATTATGGGGGTGATTTTATTGGCGCATCGGGTTCGAGCGTCCGACTACGCACCCCCCTGTGCAACCCCCCAAAATTTTGGCCGTTTTCGCCTATCTCGCACCGTTCTCGAGATATTTGACAATTTCACCTTAAGAGGCAGCTTCACCGTACGCTGCTAATACGGCTGTCGTATATTACTAACTGACGCCCAAACCGCATGGCCGCACGGTGAAGCTGCCTCTTAAGGATAAATTGTCAAATATCTCAAGAATCGGTCAGCTTCACCGTGCTCACTAATAAGGCTATCGTAGGTTGCTAAGAGGCGGTCAAACCGAGCGGCCGCACGGTGAAGCTGCCTCTTAAGGATAAATTGTCAAATATCTCGAGAATCGGTCAGCTTCACCGTGCTCTCTAATAAGGCTATCGTAGGTTGCTAAGAGGCGGTCAAACCGAGCGGCCGCACGGTGAAGCTGCCTCTTAAGGATAAATTGTCAAATATCTCGAGAATCGGTCAGCTTCACCGTGCTCTCTAACGAGGCTGTCGCAGGCTACTAAGAGGCGGTCAAACTGAGCGGTCGCACGGTGAAGCTGCCTCTTAAGGATAAATCGCCAAATATCTCGAGAACGGTGAGAGATACGTGAAAACGGACGAATTTTGGGGGGTTACACAGGGGGGTGTGCAGTCGGGCAATCGATCGCGATCCACCAATAAAAACACCCCAATAACGATGCTTGATGCAACCCCTTAAAGTGAAATTATCAAATATCTCGGAAACGGTGAGAGATAGGCGAAAACGGACAACGTTTTGGGCACCCCCTGCGGGGGTGTGAAGCGGGGGTGGCTTAACCATATCCACTAATAAAAGTCATGAAACAAGCCCCCCTTAAAGTGAAATTGCTAAATATCTCGAGAACGTCGAGAGATACGCGATTTTTTTTTTTTTTTTTTTTTTTTTTTTTAAGCGTCTAAGGGAACTCTTGAGTAATTGGAGAGAGGCCGGTCCTATAAATGATAAGGGCTAAATAATAATTAATAAATATTACTTACTTCTGATTTCTTTGTCTATGCCGCGGACGCATGCGACTTTTTCAAGGCCTCTTCGTTGTAATTCTTCGAACACGCATGTTAAAACCCTCTGACCGTTCAGCAACCCTCTGTTGTATGCGGTCGCGATAGCCCTTAAGGGCGCCCACCATACAACATATTTTAAGCACTTTTCGAGTTTTTGACCCGTTAAGTGTTTCAATTTTGCACACCATTTTTCAGTACAGTGTCGACGAATCTGTGCACTGCACGGTTTTGTAAATTTCAATAAAATTCGGATACTCTCGCGAAGGGTGTGGTCCGTCATTATTGCACGATAAAAAGATAACGCATCGATGCCTGACTAAATCACGACTGACCGCTCCTCGCAATTTTAGATGCATATAAAACCCGATATGTTATTATGTCTCTGGACACGCGCGTAAACTTTATCCTACCGCTTTGTTCTCAACTACTGTTTACTCAGCAAATCATTTGGTTGCGCGAAAAAATCGTGAGGCGCGGTGCTGTCAGTATTTCATCAGATCTCGTGCCGATAAAATTAAAACGGAAACCCTTAAAAAATGGCTTACGAATTTACCGTGTGCAGTGAATCCTCGTACGGCGATGAAGCTGATAGTGAGAAAAAAGCGTACGAAATTTTCGAGTGTATCAAATACGAGAGCTGGGTCGACGATGGTGGTTTTGGTGACGCAGAGGAAGAGCCATGGTATTATAATGGTGTGACAATAGAGTATGGTATACGCGTAAAAGACGTTAATGCGCCTCCAAGATTATCGCCGCGCGTTTCATGGACGCTGCGTGTGGCGGCCGATGGTAGTGAGGAAATTCGGTGGTCGGCAAGCTCATTGCAATACTTAGCCCTTGCGACGGTATTAAATAATATGACTCGTTACAGCAGGGAGGATTGGGCTATGCTCCGTCACCTGTTGGGTAAAATTGATACCCATAATAAAAAAATTTCGCTCGATGCTGTGGACATGAGTTACGTTCTGATTCCACAGTTGTGCAAATTTGTGCATTGGTCTTGCCCGTCGGGTAATGGGCAAGACCCTCGTAATATAAATATATGGTTACGCGAACCTCTCGAGTACATAGCGAACTCTCTGGTGGCATATCATTCGCGTCATCGGGATTTGCGCGTGTATGACACCCGCACCGGTACATCACGCGTGCCGGAAATTTGGCGTTGCTGGAACACAACGACATTATCTCCGAATTACTACCACTACACGTGTAAACAGACACGCTGGTGGTTTGACATGCGGGGCCCGTATTACGTGGACGTAGATCGTCCATGTAAAAGACGAAGACGCGGCGATCCGAGTCTGTGCTTTGACCCTGAGGAGTCAGCAGACTCGGAAGAAGAAGACAGAGCCGCATATGATTATCGGTACATTTAAACGCAATATAAATATAAATATAAATATAAATATAAATATAAATATAAATATAAATATAAATATAAATATAAATATAAATATAAATATAAATATAAATATAAATATAAATATAAATATAAATATAAATATAAATATTAATATAAATATAAATATAAATATAAATATAAATATAAATATAAATATAAATATAAATATAAATATAAATGTGCATATCTGTGACAGTCTCCAGATTTTGCAGAATCAGCACGAGACTGGGCGGCGGCTATGATCTCATAAGAGAGGCCGTCAGTACACAGTGGGATCGTGCCGGCGACACATCGCTCTGTAAAAAGTGAATCGAAATGTGTTATAATCGTGCTCCGATCGAGGAGGTGTCTGCCGTACCCCTTTCGGGGCCTTTGGAGCAGGAGCCCGAGGAGGAACGGCGTCCACGTCCGGCACGGAACAATATCCGTAAGTTTTATTTATTTTATTTATTTTATTTATTTTATTTATTTTATTTATTTTATTTATTTTATTTATTTTATTTATTTTATTTATTTTATTTATTTTATTTATTTTATTTATTTTATTTATTTTATTTATTTTATTTATTTTATTTATTTTATTTATTTTATTTATTTTATTTATTTTATTTATTTTATTTATTTTATTTATTTTTCAGAACGCGTGAGATACGCGGGAGAGGAGGAGGAGAGGACGCATCGACGTCGCCGGCGGCTGCGCTACGCTGATTATGTCAGCGTGCAGTCGCCGGCTGTCACCACTGAATACGTCATGTGGGAGCGGGATGGGCAGGAGCCGCTCCGCGTCCCTGTCTTCGATGACCGTCGCTGGGTGCATCGAGGTGAAAATGAAGACCAGCCCACTAGATAGACGGTAGGTTATATAATAATAATTTTTTGTTATGATAATAATATGATAATAATTTTTTTGTTTTACAGGTTTTACAACTTCAACGCGCACGGGAGCAGCGAAGAACTTTAAAAATATAAATATAAAAATATTATAAATCATAATTACAAATATAAATAAATAAAAAAATAAATTAAATAAAATTTTTATTTCTTCCGGGGTGCACTGTGGTGACTTCCGCACACGCTCCCGTCCCCCCTCTCTATCACACGCACCTCCGGGCGCGGTCCGACCGGGCGCGGTCCGACCGGGCCCGAGGAGTGGGGATAGGAGTGGGGATGGGAGTGGGGGGTCTCCATAGTGCACCCCTTACTACTCATAGCAGTTGATGCGACGTTAAATAATACCAATAAAAAATAAAATAAAAATACTTATTTTTTTTTTTATAAAATGTTCCAATTAGCAATTGAAGATGGCGGAAACCGGGCCACTCAACTGAAGGTGACGGAAACTGGGCCGTTGACCTTACATGTTGGGTTACATGAAGAATGTTGGGTTTGCTCTTAATGGGCGCGAGACCTTCGGGTCGACCTTAAGATGACGGCTTCGTGCTCGATTCGTTATACATTAACTGTCCCCGAAGGTGAAACGAAAAAATTTTCATTTTTTTTCTTCGGCTACGAACAAAGACATGGAGACGATAAAATGTTTGTTTTCGCTCGAATTAATATAAAAATCCGTGAAACCTCCCGGCAACCACGTAGCGACCGAGTCAAACGGCTCTCCATTCGGCATTCGTTCAATTTTGCACACAGGCTTCTTCTTCTTCAATATCCAACGAGAGTGGCAGATCGCGTAGCATGGACGAGAAAGGGGGTGTGTGATAAAGGACCGGCAACGTTTTAGGAATATCGAGTGAAATGCGAGATCACGAACTTACCAGAGTCGGTTGCTCGTCGGAGCTCGGGCGACTCGCTCGCAATCCCCGACATACGACGACTTTGATATTACGTGTGGGGGGATTCTCTATCTTTCTACGTCTCGAGCGTACGTGAGGAAAAGGCTTTTGGCCTCGAGCTACCGATGCGGACGCGCGAGAACCTCGACGGACAAACTTTTCCATAGATGCAGCCCGCTCCGAATGTCTGGTCGATGTACGAATCGCATTTATGGGAACAAAAATATCGAACCTCTCGTCTGACTCTCGCGAGTCGCAGGTTGTCTTCTCTGGTTTTCAGAAATTGTGTCACTCACTGACATCTGTACATGGTACACTAATAAAAAAGTACAGTCGAATCAACTAAGATTCGGGCAGGGACGTTCAAATAAATATTTAGTTGGTCGAATAAAATATTTTAATGACTCAAAAATATTTTGGTAAAATCACCCAACAAGTTGAACCAACCAATTTTTTTTGGCTGTACTAACAAAATATTCAGTTGAACGTCCCTGCCCGAACTTAGTTGATTCAACCTTATTTTTTTATCTGTGTACGGTGGTTCTTAAATTGAAAATTTTACAAAATAAAAATGCAATGTGCGAAGGGTGTCCGAAATTAATTCATTTTTAAAGGTCGCTTCCGACTGTTTAAAAAAATAAAAAAACTTAGGAACATCTAAATTCAAAGCCACCCCCCCCCCCCCGCACTTCTAAATTATAATGTATAAGAAAAAACTGTGCTACATATCTATGAAATCGAAGCGTTTTTGGGCGTCGCGAACGAGGGTTAAGAAAACAAAGTTTTCGATAATTATAGCTAATAATTACAAAATGTTGTAGAACATTTGCCTTTTACAACATGTTGTAACTATTAGCTATGATTGTCGAAAACTTTGTTTTTTTAACCCTCGGTAGCGACCTCTAAAAAGGCTTCGCTTTCATCGAGATTTCGCAAAGTTTTTTCTTATACGTTATTGTTTGGAAGTACTGGGTGGCTCCAAGGAAACCTCGAATTTTTATTTTGCCTTTAAATTTAGATAAAATAAATAGCCGGTAGCGACCTCTAAAAATGCATTCATTTCTAGAACTCTTCGCACATAGAATTTTTATTTTATACCACATGACAATACGGCCCGACCCCCAGAAAATAAAAAAAAATCAATTTAAGGACCACCCCAGTACACGATGAGAGAAGCAAAATCGACGTTAAATTTAACGTTCAATTTATCGTGCAGTCCGTGAATTAAAGCAGGCAACTTCGAGACTGTTTATCTAATAATTTTTGTGGAACTGCACTTTTCTTTTTCGTCCTACCGGTGAATCGTCCACCAAACAGGTGTAAGGGAATACCGCGAAACTGGCAACATTTTTAAAAATAAAATAAAAATGCTTCTATTGCTCGCAATTAACCCGGCCATAATGTTTCAAAAGTTTCTTGGACTTTCCACTCGGTGGTTGAGCGAGTGGTTATAACATCGCTTCCTCGTAGATCGGGCGAGTTGTGGTGGCGCCACAATCACGTGCGCATACACACACACTAATATGTATATATACACACACACAAATATATATATATACACATAGATAGTTAGAAAGAGCACGAAGCCCAAAAAGCCACATCTGCCGCTGTTCGCTTTCTCGTTCTCATCCTCGTCGGAAAGTCCACTCTCTACCTAGATTTCCGCAACCTGGATGAGAATCCAAATTCAAATGGCTCGGGAGAGCGTAACGATAAATTCGGAAACTTCGCAACAACGTGTTCTTGATGTTCTAACAATCAGTGAGGCCGTTCTGGAAAGGGGGGGGGGGGGGGTTTGAGGTGGTTAGAGTAAAAGTGAGAGAAAGGTATAGAGAAGTATAAGTTTGAAAATGTCTCTTCGACAAAGCTCAGCCGACCCACGTTCGCGCCGGATCTCCTTGAAAAAGGTTCCCGTCTTCCTGCCTCGCTTACGAAAATAAGTTTTCTCCCTTTTTCCTCCGGTCAGTGTGCGCGACGGCGCTGGGAAGCACTCGGAATAAATTTCGTAACGGGACGAGGGAGGCGTCGGATACCGGAGCGGAGTTTCCGGATATAACGGTCTTCCGAAATTAGTAGAAATTTTAAGAAGCGAGAACGAGGAAGAAGCTAGGGCGTGAGGTGAACCCTCCTGGTGTACGGTCGGGCTTTTCACGGCTCCATCGCGAAGCTGCTAGCTCGCCGTTGCTAAAACGTCATACCGGAAACGCTGGGCGAATAGAAAAGCAACGAGCCAAAACTCCGCTCCACATACATATATATATATATTTTTCTTCTCCCGCCTTTCTGAAAACAGTCGAGTTTCGCCGGCGAGAATTTCAGCGTTCTTCGTTCAACTGCCGTGTTATATACTGTATTTCCGGGGGGCAGGGGGGGGGGGGGGGGTATCATGGGTGGGAGGTCATGCATTCGGTGAACTTTTCACATTATGGCATTGGGTCGAGGCGCTTATTTTTTATTATTATTATTTCGTTGCGGACTACAAACGCGCGCGGTGACGAGAGAGCAGAAGCAGCGCATTTATTGCGAGAGGGAGAGCGTTTCTAGCGCGCTGCTGCCGCTGCCGGTGATATAACAGGGGTCCGGCAAAGCTCGACTGTTCGGCAGCATCGTCCTACCCGCTTCGCATTCTCTTCCCTCCCCTGTCGTGACAACTCTCGTTGTTGATCACCATTAACTATTCCCAAAGTTGGCACACACCGGTGTCCCGCCTCGACCAGCTCACCGACACGTTGGTCACGAGGGCCAAACTGTTATCGCACTCATTTCGCACGTACTTTTATTATTATCGTGTGGTTCTCCACGTACGCAAAAAAAAAGGAAAAAAAATGGCGCTCTACAGCGACCCCGGTACATAATGGTCATAATATTTAATTCAACGTACGTCCGGATAATAGACGAAACGAAGATGAAACGATCGTCAAAAATTATCACTCAGTCAGGCGTCAATCTTGTCCTACGTTTATGCTAATTTATCGGAGCATCCCTCGTCGAGGTGACGCAGTTGCCTGGTGTAATAAAAAAATTCCAACGCATGCACGTAAAATCCTGTTTTCCGTCCCTGTGAAGTGTGCGCAGAATAGTGCATTACTCCACGAGGGCAAAAAACGTTTTTCTAACGAGTGTGAGTTTGCAGCACGAGCCGAAGGCGAGTGCTGTAATCACACGAGTTAGAAAAAGTGTTTCGCACGAGGGATGTACGAAATTTTTAGTAGCGGCGGGCGGAAAAGTGGCCATTTCCGCACCGAGTGATGAAAAGGTACTTTTTCGCATCGCGTGCGGAAAAAATACGGCGCATGCGCACAAACGCAATATGGTTTTTCCCGCCCTTGTGCGGGAAAGTGTCTTTTTGCGCACACTCCCAAAAACGAAGAGCTTGATTTTCGTGAATTTTTTAGAAAAAATTGTATGAATGGCATGGGCGTAGAAAAGGGAGTCTTGACTCGTGTGAATCGCGCATTTTCACACTCGTCAAGAACTCCCTTTCTACTGTTACGTCCAGCCCAACTCGTGAGAGTGTAAGGGAGAGCGCAACACTATCGGTTCCTCTTTTCGGGTCAAGGCAGGGCAGCCCTTTGCACCGGGGACGGAAACCTCGCCTATTTACACTGTAGTTTAAGGATTTATTTGATGATCGCTGTTCGCAATCACTCGACGCGACAATTCAAGCTTATTTAAACGCGATTAAATATTATTAAATCGTCAATGTATTGTTACTCACATGTTTATTTATTAACTCACAATTGTAATGAATACGTAAGGCGATACAATTTGGTTGACATTTAACACGCGTATAACTTAAATAGATTCCCGTAGAATTAATATACTTGAGACTTTATTTTACTTGGTTGAAGACCCAGGTTCTATTGAAAAGCCGTACGAGCTATGAACTCTGACTTTCAATATAGCTGACTTTGATGATTTAAACAGGCGTATAGCCCGGCGTTGTCCGTACAACGGTTCGATGTTAACTGAACTGATTGATGAAATACACTTGTTTTTTATATACTAATCATCCCTACTCAGCCCTCGGCAATGCGGGGGTTAAAACCACCGACTATGGGGCTTTCAGTGGTAAAATGCTCCAATGAGCGAATTCCCCCTAATCTGCTTTGGGGAGAGCCTCCCATTGGTCAAACGTGAGACTTTCACGTATTGATTAAATCTATTTATAACGAGGTGTAAACTTTTATATCAGACAGAAAAACTTGATTGATTTCTTATTACTAAAATTGAAATTGAAGATGCAAGTTCGTTACACTACGCCCTTGGCATAAGGTAAATCAGAGTGAGATGGCTTGGCGGGTGAGATGGCCACCCGTAATATCTTTTTAGTATATGTGGATACAATGCGATTGCACACTAAATTTTAACATTGTACGTGCAAGGGTCAGTACGCGCGATGAATCCCTATTTCGAGAAAGCCAGACATTTCTCGAGCAATATTTCTATCGCTCTGGAGACGGACTAAGTTATAATTTTGCTAGTAAATCAATATTGCACACTATAGTTGGATCTTTCAAGAAAAGATTGGGCGTAGTAAACCTATTTTTTTAAATTCTTTCTCTAAATTTAAGCAGCGGCTATTTTTCTGAGAAAATGGGTGATATGGCCACTCATTTTCTGGGAGACATGGCCACTTGTTTTTCGGGAGACATGGCCATGTCAGTAGTGGCCATGTAAACCGGATATTGCGGGTGAAATGGCTACATCACTGGTAGCCATTTCACCCGCAATGCAATAGCAGGCGGTGGCCATATCACCCGGATCTCGCTATGGGTGGTATGGCTACTGAAACCATTCTCTTTTTAATTTGGCATCCGAAACATTCGACGGAGACAATTACTGTCTTTCCGCAGTTTATTTAGACAACATAAAATATAGTAAGACATGTTTTGTGCGATCCCGATGTTTCTCTAAGTCTAATCGACTACCATTATTACTGTGACCATGTCGCACGTAGTGTGCGGGTGAGACGGCCGATCGCAAATATTTATTTATAGAGCTACAATTAAATCACGCATCAAAAATATCGAAATTTTTGAGCAAATTACTTTAGTTTCAAGTTTCTAGAGTCCGTTACAACAAAAATGTTCAATTTAAAAAAATGTCAAACCTCCAATTTTCGTTGTTTAAAAAACCATAGCCATATCACCCGGACTTACCCTACAAATAACTGTTGAAAAAAATGAGGCAGGTATCGCTGCGAGATGCTCGCGAAACGATGTATCTTACAGCAGATGCGAAATTTATGTTGCGCTATATTACCCTATAGTTCAGGGAAGGGGTATTCCGCGAGAAACGGCGTATAAGGGTGGCCGAGGTACAAGATGGCAATGGGGGGGGGGGGGGGGGGTTGAAAGCGTAGGGCGGCGACGGCATGACTGTTGGGCCACATCCCGGGCAACTCGACGGGAAAATTGTGCGAGAACGTGCATAGCGTTTGGCCCGACGTGCAATTTCGCGAGTGGACCCACTCCGAGAGTAGATTCTCTCTCGTTGCTCTTCCTACTGCTCGTTGCATATATATACCCCGTAACCTACCGGCGGTATGGGCGGATGAGCATTGGTTACGTACACCGACGCATAACTTAACAATTTTTCGATAAAGTCGACGTACATTGAAATAAAGCTACTTTCGTGGTACACTTGGCCCTCCTCTCTACCGGAAGGTAAAACGTGTGTGGCAAGAAGCCTTTGGGATCTCTTATCGCGTTTTTCTCATCCGCGCGATAATTTGACGCGACGAGATTTATCTACGTCGATGATCGACGTAGTTATCGGGATGAGAGTGCTTTTATCGAGGTGCAGCCAAAGCTCTGTGGAGCATCAAGGGAGAGGCTGGTGAAGCGGGTGGGCGAGATGATCGATAGAAAGGATGAACTGGGTCACGATGAGAGAGGATTTTAAAAGATCGACTAAACCGTGACTCGCTGGTCATCGCAACAAAGGGGGTGTAGCATTAATTAGATTAAGGTAAACGTACCAATGCCCGGACACTTAAGGGATCAGTCCCAGTCCCTGGACATGCACGGAAAATCGTATTTCCATCCCTCTTGCACGCACGCCTTGTCCGGCCACTGGGACGTGTCCGGTCATTGGTACGTTTACCTTAACAGGTAAAAGGAACAAAAAATATATCGGTGTCAAATTAAATGCACCAAAACAGCGATAAGGCGAGCAGCAACAAGGTCTGCAAGAGACCCGCTAAGGCCCCGACGAGAACGTTTTCGGTTCTGACGTTCCCAAATGTACTTCCGGGGTGGCTGAAGAGTTCAGAGTTCCAGCGACCCGACGACTCGTTTTGCGCCGGAATGGGAACTAATCAAGACATTAATCTCTCTTATGCGCCCAGGTATGTAAATTAATCTAATTTCTATTCTCGGTCGGTGCCTTTGGGTTAGAAAATGTGTGGCCAACCTTACTCTCCGTTGCGTCGCTTAAGGGGATTTGAAGCTACCTTATCCTTCGCCCTTTGCCACCCCCCCCCCCCCTCGCCTCACCCGTACAGAAAACCCGTCGTAAAAATGTAAATCTTGCTTTGAATAATATTCTACCCGGTTAGAAGGCAAACGTACGCCCCGACCCGGCTGGCTGACTATCCTCGCTACCCGGATGGCGGATGGTGCGGAGAAACGCGGGTGGCCTAGCTGTAACAGAGGCGAGGCCGAGGTAGCGAGGAGCGTCGAGCAGGAAGGGCAGGAGCGAGCTACCTCTAGACACGTTATGCCGAGGGGTAGTTAGGTATGTATAAAGTGCCATCTCCCTGGGGCGCCTCAGCCACATTAAACACTATCCACAATGGGGGAATGGTGCACGCCTCTATGCTATATAACCCATGGAAGGAGCTCTCGCACTTCCTCACCTCTCCCACAGACTCCTTGCTCTCCGACGTCGACGACGTATTCCTCTGTACCAAAGACACGAGAACGAGAAAAAATGAGAAAAAGACCAAAAAAAATATACTTTTTTTTTCATACCGTGGGTCTTCTTTTCTGGCTGTGCTCGCGCCTTTTCCGCGCGGCTCGTAACTCGCTGCTATGGACCGGGAGGCTCTCTTTCTGGACTATGCGCGAGATGTACCGAGAGCCTGAAGTACCGGAAAGCCGCACGTTTCAACCAGGGCTCGCGGAATCGTATTTATATGGATATATTTTCAATGTTTCGGAGATCGCGCTGGCACACTGCTGAAATAAGTGCCTTGGAGCGAGATATAAAAATGTGCGAAAAAAAAAACTGTCCGACAGGAATTAAATGGAACGAACAAAAATAAAACATATGTTTTTATCGGATTGTATAGTAATTCTCTTCGGACGTATAATCCTCCATTGTGAACCATTTGTACTATTCGGTGAAATATATATATATATATATATATATGGTTTTTTCGTGATTGAACATTTGAAGCACGAGTACAATCGTTCCGGCCGCGAGATATAGATAACCGATAGATTTTTACGTGCCGATCGGGGGAGAGGAGGATGGCGCAGAAGGCAGGTGGATCGAGAGGATTTCGTTCGGCTAGGGAATATTTATTTAATGCTTTTGATCTTCCACGAACATTTCCGCTATAATGCCAGTCTATGTAATAGCCATCAGTGTATACATTGCGTTTTTTTTTTTTTTTTTTTTATTGTAACACGTTTATACGTACGTACAATCGATAACTCGATATATACGCCGGCATACTCGCCGATACGCAGGTTTCTCCGCTATATCATCGTAACGCTCGGGTACGTGTTTCGTTCTTTCAATTTCCACGGTTTCTCGATGGGCCGGGCAGGCGAGGGACGGTGGGGAGGGCGTGCAGCGGTGATTGTATATCACGGGAGAGTGTAATAAGAACGGCCCGTTGTACTCCTGTTTGAGATCGGATACGAAAGGATTTATATCATACGCGCGCGAAACGCGCCAGAATGCGCCACGGCGGAAATGGGATGAAGAGAAATAAGCGATAATCGCTCGAATGCGCCGATAGTGGAAGGGAGCGTAAAACTACACCGGGTGACTATCGATTATTTTCCGTCGATCGGAAGCTCGTGAGAATTCGTCTATCTTCGCGCATCTCCGCTGGCTCGTTCAATCGACGCGCAACCGTGCATTATCGTTTTCTCTCCCGCTACCTCGTAATTTTCAAACCGTTAATTTAGTCGACTGAAACGTCGATTAATTGAATTCATATTACGCGGAGGTACGAGGGCTCGCTCGCCGGAAGGGGAAGCAGGAAACTCCGGTGGCAAAAGCTCCGAGAGCGACTATATGCTCTCATCAGGAATTCCTTCCGGGAATTGGAACTCGTTCGGTTCGGAGGTCGGCTCTTTGATCGGCGCGTAAATTCACGGTCGGTAGCTTACAATAATTGGAAGGTGAGTAAATAAGAGATAACGAGCCGCGCGGCGGGCGCATTTACTCGCGTGGCGAGCCCTCCCACTGAGTTTTCGCGAATCCCCGGTCATCCCTTCGCAGCTAGGCCGCGACCCCGCCCGAACGTGTCCCAAAGGCTTTCAATTGTTATGCAAACCGTTACAATGAGAACGATTTGGTGAGTATATTGAACGAGGTTTGCTGCCACTGTGGCACGTCACAAAGTCAGTAGAGGAACACATAGAACAAACCGCGCGAATGGGAACAACAATCAAACGAAGGATCCTTTTGCTATACAAATTACTATCGAGACTTTTTCACTTTGCAAATTGCAAAAAAAAAAAAAGGGAAAAAAACGTAGGGAATAACATTGATTATTGACGCGACGCGGCTGGAAACTCGGGACTCCAAACTAAACCCCAAACGAACTTTTTGGCAATCAGTTCCTAACTTAATGGCATTCCACGTTATGAGTAATACTTCGACATCGATGTTTTCGAAGAGACGAGCATGTGTGTGCTCAGTTGTGGGGTCCTTGGAAACGCCTTGATTGGTAGGTGAATTCGTTTAGAGTGAGCCATGACGGGCACTCAGCATCCGTTCATTACTACTCAGTATTCGTACTAATTATGAAATATCAGAGTCGAGAGCTCTCTCCCCGTCCCCAGCAGGTTCCTTCGGAACGCTGGGAACACACGCAGCGAACGAAAATTTAACGGTGAGTTAGCTAACACCTGTACACACTTAACGAGTGGACCAGGTCCACGCTCATATCGAACATTAATACTTGTCCAACTTCATGACCGCAGCCCTCATTTGTCAGACTAATGACCCATTCCGTCAACGAAGTTCAATATTTGTGCGGGGCGTGTAGCCCGTTCCGTCGGTCAAAGCGCATAGCGCCGTACGCTATAGCACACCGTAGTACATTAGTCTGTGGAGCTAGATTTTTCCTCCTTTCACATCCTCATTCTTCAAATTTTTTTTGAGATTTTTTTTTTATACTCGAATCCTATTTTTCGTTCGCAGCGTCTTCATCACGATTGATCTCCTTCGCCGTTTCTTGTTGAACGAATTATATAGAACCGGTCCGTCTCGATATTATTATACATATCGGAAGCGATGGCAAAATAGAGCTGACAGGACCGATATTGATATGGGAGATATTACAACGTTACGAGTATTGGATTACACGGCGGGATCTTTCGACCGGCTATTGCCCGACTGTGCTGCTGCTGCTGCTTTTCCATCGTCCCTGCATGTGCCCTCCGCAACCGGGTCAACGAGACTTTCAAAGCGATATGGTTTTCCTATTCTTGAATGGATATATCGAAACGCAACGATGTACGGAATGTACCGTTGCTACTACGACGAAAACAAAATCGCTTAGAGAAACTAGATTTCGTTACCATCGATATGTTAGAATAATTTTTTTTCCCGACTTCGCTAAAATAGCCACATTCCTTGCGTACAATACGGGCGGAAAATAGCCTATTATTGGCCGATGATCACTATTAACGTGTGCGCATGCGCAGTATAATTTAATTCCTCCCTAGGGAGTAATAGGGCTCATTACTCCCTCTGGAAGTTCTATTACTCCCGGTGGAGTAATGGTCATTGGCGAAGATGACGATTTTGCGACGCAAGAAATGTCGTTATTTTAACGAAATCGGAAAAAAAATATCGTATGCGACAAGGGAGGAAGTGCATTTTCACCTCGTGTGAATTTCTGCCCTCGCTTCGCTCGGGCATCAAACTTCACACTCGGTGAAAAGACGCACTTTCCTCCCTGGTGGCATAATATACTATTTTCCCCGACTTCGATAAAATGGCCACATTCCTTGGGTGCAAGACGGGCGGAAAATCGTCTATCATTGATCAATGATCATTATGAACCTGTGGTCATGCGCAGTGCTGTTTCGTTACTCCCTAGGGAGTAAAATCTGGCAAGGTGATAAGGCCTGATAAGGCCTTGTCAGGACCCTATCAGGGTCCGATGTAACGCTCGAAAATTTCTACTCCTGAACTTTCTTCAGAATCCCTCACTGGAAAAAATGAATTGTAAGATTCGTAATATCGAAGATAGTGCAAATACTAATTGCAATCGTTCTTATGTAGATACTACTGAGTACTACGAGCAATCTCATATTTGTACTATGATATTGTTCCCGCCATTACCTATTTATTGGACACATGAGTTATAACTAGTTATTGGACACGCAATTACTAATGCTAACGATATACAGAATAGTCACTACAATTGCAGATCTTTTTGGATCCAAACATCGCATTACAAACTACTTTCAGGACATTATTACTAACCGAATACTGGTGATTATATGGACAGATGTTAACTGAAACAATCCACGTGGTGACTAAATAGTGACTAAATAGTAGACATTATGTAGCAATGGCAGTGAACTGAAGTGTTATGAATATTAATTTTTATATAAAGCATTGTTTCGTTAGTAATATTCAGATAGTATTTCTTATCACAGTCGCAATTGCAATATAAAGATGTATGTATGGCATAATATATCGAACTTAATCGCAATACCAAGAGTCCTCGGCCAAGTAACCATGTTGAACTGAGTAGTATAATGTATTATCGCCGTTTGGATCCAGATATTGAAAAACCTCGAGCGGATTTCCGGGGAAATCGAGTGGCATAGAGTTCGTCCAGTGTTTCTCAGTCGCTGCTGTGTGCTCGCGTGGCGTATACATTTTTCTACCTTGTTGTTTCTGTGTGTAAGATGAAGACCGTGAAAAAGAAGAATTTAGAAACTGCATAGGTGATTACAGTGAACATAATTCTATTGTTTATTGATTCTGGGTAACACTCGGTTTAATTAGCGACGGTGTATAAGATTAATTTCGACAGTCAGCCGATAATTTATGATGATTTTATCGTCCAGTTGTCCATAAATTTATTTAGAGATACAATGTTGTGCATTGTTTGTTTACAGATTCATGTTACAACGAGGATTTGACATGGGTTTATCGAGTGGAACTTTGCAAAATTTGAGGGATGATTTACCACAGCATGTTACTCAGCTATTATTTACAAAACATCCACGACAAAAATTCTCTATGATGTATTGGGTGAAAATGTATAACTCGCTGTATAAGCGGCACTATGCACTTTTTATCGGTGTGCAAGACAAACTGCCCACGTTTCGAAAGGTTGAGAATATATTAATAACAAATGGAACGAAGGAGATACTTTTGTGATGTATGAAATATCAAACGGCCGAATTCAATGATCATTTGTATATGCATATAAAGTAATCTTGCCATCTGTCGAGGAAATTATTCAGCAAACTGAGCTGATAGAATTCAGTCCTCAAATGAATGTCCCAAATATAAAAGGAAATATCTATGTAGTTCAAGAGGGTTATTTTTAACTGACAGTTATCGTATTTATATATTGCTTCATAATGTATAAGAAAATTGCTCAACTGTATAGATGTATAAGCTATATATTACGGTTCCACAATAAAAATTCTGATTGAAACTAAATAACACAGTGTACTACATACCGAAAACATTATCGTATAATTACAATAATGATTGCATTGCGAACAACACGAATATATTCGATAGTATAATAATAGATTGCAAGCTATCCGCATATCTCTGATATTAGAAGATCACGTACAGCCGATAGCATATATTTAATAGTATCATTCGAGATTACACTGAGTCTTAGTATCTTAGATCCTAAAAGACAACAACCTTCATTTACAATGTGGATATACTGAAGTGAGCACTGTGAGAGCGTTGGGATTATTATTATCTGCAGATAGTATTGCACAATACATTATCAATCCTATAAACAAATCCCTATATAATAATATTTTTACATACTTTTAGAATAATTAGTCCTATCTCTATACGAAATATAAAATATGCTAGAGGGTAGTATTTTCCTGCTACGCCGTAACATATATTTCTTTCATCGCTATTCCCTCCGAAAAAGTACTGGTCATTGGCGAATATGACGATTTTGCAACCCAGAAGTGTGGTTATTTTAACGAAGTCGGAAAAAAGTAACGTATTCTACAGGGGATCGAATGAATTTTCACCTCGTGCGATTTCTGCCCTCACGTCATTCGGGCAGCAAACTTCACGCTCGGCGAAAATCGCGCACTTCCCCCCGTCGCAGTATAATATACAATCTCCACTGACAGCGACAACGGAACTACCTATATTTATACGTCAATGAAATTATGCGCCCGCGTGAATCCATGCCTGCTCTCTCCGAGTGCGTCTCTCCATTGTCTAATGGAGCAACAGTAGTCGCAATGAATCGACGCCGCATCCGGAGAGACGAATGGATTGGTTCAACGAAGCGTGTCCCTATCCGGTCTAATCGGGCATGCAACGTTCGTCGGCACGCGCTAACGTAACCTCGCCACCTGGATTCAAGTCTACGATACCTATGGACGAACCGCCCCGGAATCGTACGCGCTGTACAGCGCAAATGGCCGAGTATTAAGCCGCACCGAGGAAGAGATTCGAGCTGATGGATTTCCACGGCCTATCCATTATATCCGTAAAGGGGGGCGGGGGGGGGGGGGGGGGAGGCGGAGGCCGAAGGGTTGTCAGTCAAGCAATTTGCCATTTAGCTCATTCGCCGCATTGTGATGAGGATAATGATGATCGGCTCGGTGGAGAATTGTAACAGGTACATTAATAACAGGCCTGCGCTGCACCCGGTGAGCCCACAGTCTGGCTGTTGCTCTTCCGCAGCTCCTGCTGGCGCGGAGAGCAGTTATGCTGATGCGGGCCCAGCTACAGCTACACCGGCTCCATATATCCATAGTGTAATGCAGCGCCTAACTAGACCCTCCACGACATGATCTCCCAAGTGCCATAGCTCTCGGAGCTATTAGAGGAGAATTTAAACTATAACCGTAGAGCTGTGATTCCGGAAACTCGAAAATCACCCTCAGAGATCCATGAATCTTAGCTCGCATGCTGTTTGCCGACGGGTTCCCTTTTTTTTCCCTCTCTCCGTCACTCCATCACGTCGCAGCCCTCGGCCGGGGCGCAGCCACTTAGCAAGTCGCGTCTGGCGCCGTCTCAAGGAATCTAATTTATTGTAGTGAACCTTCCGTCCGCGCCCCCCTCGCTCACTCGCTCGCTTGGCCAAGAAAAATAATTAAAACTCCGTCCGCCAGGTCTTGCGCCTCGGTCATATCTTGCTGTTCTTCTCTGCGCTCGCCGCTCCCCTAGCCCTCCTCTCCGCGCTCGGGGAGAGACTCTTAAGTTTGCTAATCCCGTAAAAGTCGCAAATGCGACGGGCCACTTCACGCTTCGTTTTTCTTTTTTTTTAATTTATTTTTATTTTTATTTTTTTTTGGAGAACTTCGGGTCTGGCGCGTCGCAACGAAAACGAGGGATGACTCGTTTTCGCACCGTAATTTCAACAGTTTTTGTATAATCGCTATCGTCGGTGATCCGTCAGCAATTATATTCAATTCGATGATGCACCAAAAGTTTTGAGTTTCGATATTTCGTGAGGTTTTTGTTTTTTTTTTGTCGGATGGTTGGAACGGAGGTCGGGCATCCAACGATTGGGGAGAGACTCTTAAGTTTGCTAATCCCGTAAAAGTCGCAAATGCGACGGGCCACTTCACGCTTCGTTTTTCTTTTTTTTAAATTTATTTAATTTAATTTTTTTTTCGGAGAACTTCTGGTCTGGCGCGTCGCAACGAAAACTCAGGATGACTCGTTTTCGCGCCGTAACTTGAACAGTTTTTGTATAATCGCTATAGTCGGCGATCCGTCAGCAATTATATTCAATTAGATGATACACCAAAAGTTTTGGGTTTCGATATTTCGTGAGGTTTTTTTTTTTTGCTGGAAGAGCGTTGGAACGGAGGTCGGGAATGTAAGTTTACTATGTACTATATAAGTATTTACTATGTAAGTATTTACTATGTAAGTTTTTCTCAGAGCGTAAAAGTCGCAAATGCGACGGGCCACTTCACGCTTCGTTTTTCTTTTTTTTTATTATTTATTTAATTTAATTTTTTTTTCGTAGAACTTCGGGTCTGGCGCGTCGCAACGAAGACTCAGGATGACTCGTTTTCGCACCGTAACTTCAACAGTTTTTGTATAATCGCTATCGTCGGCGATCCGTCAGCAATTATATTCAATTCGATGATACACCAAAAGTTTTTGAGTTTCGATATTTCGTGAGGTTTGTGTTTTTTTTTTGTCGGAAGAGCGTTGGAACGGAGGTCGGGAATCCAACGATTCGACGGGTTTTTGCTCTTTACAGATGAGAAATTTATTTTATCCGCGTCAACGCGTAATCCCCGGACCGGAGGTTGAATTTGCCGGGTCAGTGGAAAACGATAGACCGGATGTGACGTTATTCATATTTGCGTGCTTGCTGCCTGATAGGCGCGTCCGCACAGGGCTGGCTCTCTGTATTCTTCTGCAGACAGTTTCTCCTCCGTCCCAACCCTCGCGCATCCTCTTCCTCATTTTCAACCGGGTCCAGACTTCCCGCCGCCCCTCTCCCCATTCATTTTTCACCTCCGTGTCAAAAGAATTATTACACGACGAGGATTATCCACTTTGTCCGAGTTATCTACGGGCGTCCAGTGAGAACGAGAGAGAATAAACGGGATACGCTTGTGCGCTCACAATAATTTCATCCCGCGTCCGTTCCCCAAATGCCGCTCCCTCAGAACGAGGTCTCGATTGTCGGCTCACTCCGGCGACCCGCCCCTTACCGTTATGTGCCATTTCTGCCTCGATTGTCGGCTCAGCTTTCGCGCGCTAAAATAGAAGAGGGAGAAGTTTGCTCGGGTATTCGAGGAAAAATAATGTCCTCGACGAAAAATTTCGCGTTGAAGCTCTCGGTAATTTGCATTTTCGCGGCAGTTTAAATTCCCGATATCGGACGATCGTGGGGAGGGGGAACGGCGGGGTGGGGTGGGGGGAGTAATAGAAAGTGGTACGCGCTGAGCAGTGCCAATCGTCATTTCCATACAGCTAATACCACTCGGGCCCGCGACGGGCGGAGCGGGAACTGAGGGCAAAGTGAGGCAAAAAAGAGCTCGGAAAAAAAGCCTGCATTCACTTTCTTTCCCAAGCCACCAGCGACTCTCTGCCTGCCGCCCTCCTTATCCTCTCGCTCTCGCGTTTATTCTGTCTCCGCGTCTTCTCTCGCTCAACACCCCGAGCGACGGGCCACTTCCGGCGAATGCCTCGGATGCGCGCTGCAATCCCGAAGGAGCAAATAACTGCGAGCAAGCAACGAAGGCACAGCAGAGAGAGAAATTCCGTCACGCTTTGCTTATTTTTCTTGGGCCATCTCATCCCCATAATACACAGAGCTTTGGATCCTTAACCGCCATCAGCTTGCGAAAAGCTTCCAGCCAATCCTATTTGAGGCAATTTAAACCCTACGATATCTCTCACTCGTTATCGTCGTGATCAACGGGTAGATTTTTTTGTCGATGAATATTTGTTCTTAAATCCATGTCCGGATCGACGGAAAGTCGAGTCCAAAGGTCAAGAAAAGAAGTTTGAGCGAGGAGAAAGAGAAATTCCGTCACGCTTTGCTTATTTTTCTTCGGCCATCTCATCCCCATAATACACTGAGCTTTGGATCCTTAACCGTCATCACTTTGCGAAAAGCTTCCAGCCAGTCCTATTTGAGGCAATTTAGACCCTACACACAGAAAAATAATTAATTTGACGGCCACAGTTTATTTGGTTTAAGTTAAATATTTATTTGACTTAAATAAATATTTATTTCATTTAAGTAATTAGTTACTTAATTTTAATAAATATTTATTTAATTCAAATAAATATTTTACTCAAACCAAATAAAGGGTGGCCGTCAAATAATTTTTTTACTGAGTATACGATATCTCTCCCTCGTTATCGTCGTGATAAACGGGTAGATTTTTTTGTCGATGAATATTTGTTCTTAAATCCATGTCCGGATCGACGGAAAGTTGAGTCCAAAGGTCAAGAAAAGAAGTTTGAGCGATGAGAGAGAGAAATACCGTCACGCTTTGCTTATTTTTCTTGGGCCATCTCATCCCCATAATACACAGAGCTTTGGATCCTTAACCGCCATCAGCTTGCGAAAAGCTTCCAGCCAATCCTATTTGAGGCAATTTAAACCCTACACACAGAAAAATAATTTATTTGACGGCCACAGTTTGTTTGGTTTAAGTTAAATATTTATTTGACTTAAATAAATATTTATTTCATTTAAGTAACTATTTACTTAATTTTAATAAATATTTATTTAAATTAAATAAATAGTTTACTTAAACCAAATAAAGGGTGGCCGTCAAATAATTTTTTTTTCTGGGTGTACGATATCTCACCCTCGTTATCGTCGTGATCAACGGAAAGATTTTTTTGTCGATGAATATTTGTTCTTAAATCCATATCCGGATCGACGGAAAGTTGAGTCCAAAGGTCAAGAAAAGAAGTTTGAGCGATGAGAGAGAGAAATTCCATCACGCTTTGCTTATTTTTCTTGGGCTATCTCGTCTCCATAATACACAGAGCTTTAGATCCTCAATCGCCACCACCTTGCGAAAAGCTCCCAGCCAATCCTATTTGAGGTAATTCAGACCCTACGATATCTCACTCTCGTTATCGTCGTGATCAACGGATAGATTTTTTTATCGATGAATATTTGTTCTTAAATCGAGTTCGGCGGATGACGGTCCAAAGGTCAAGAAAATAAGTTTGAGCGAGGAGGAAAACAGGTAGACGGACGGAGCAGTTGTGTGCGACAGCGACGGAAACGCAATCAAATATTCTTCGGGAGCTTTCCAATATACTTCGTCTTTTCCTCTCACACAAGCCCGAGGCTCATCGGTTCGGCTCGCACACAGGGACTCGACTTCCGGGTCGAATGTACCTTGGATACGGCGATGCGTGCTCGCGAGAGCAAATAGCCGAAGGCGGCGACTTCTTCGCGAAACATCCCCTTCGCTCACACTTTTGTCGCGCGTTGAAGTCGACCGGTTCAGCTGGGGAATCCGAGGCGGATACTGTTGCGAACCGGTCGACTTCACCGTGGGTTTTCGAGCCAGACACGCATACAGGGATGCATGGGGTGTGTAGCGAAGATGGCTTGCTGGCTCGCTCGACGGTGGAAGTAGCAGCGGCATCGGCGTCGAGGCCCCTGGAGACTGCAACGACTCTTCGCTCTCCTCCCACGAGCTTCGAGAGAGTTTCGAACGCTCATACTAAACGTTACAACTATCCCCGTCGTCGTTCGGCACTCTCGCCGCTCTAACCGTCGGCAAGTTCGTAGCCGTTCAGCTTCTCCAACGACCGGCTACCTCATCCGGGCTCAAACTCGCCATCAAGGTAATTACTAATGAGCTTACCAGTTAATTCTTACGACCCTTAGAGTAAGGGAGGTGAAGCGCCCCGGGATGGAATCATCGGGTCGAATGGTGCAGTAAACGAAGTCAACTTCCGCCAGGTTGATAAAACGCCTCGGGGGAAAGGGCGCGATATCGCTCGGGGATAATTTTACCTATGGATCTCAGGGAAATAAAAAATGTCCTAACGGAAGCGAGTTTGAGGGGTGATCTTCGTTTTTCGTGCAAGGGGTGACCGGGGCGAAATGGGGCATCAGAATTGAAACGTATCCGGCGGGGCTGGTAAACATGTGGATTACATTTTTTATTCGATCGTGACGGAAAGTCTCGAGGGTCTCACCCGTTCCGGACTATCCACGTCCACCCTAGCGACGAGTACTCGAATACCGTACCGTGAGACACGTATGGGTAGGGGAAACCGGGCAAAACGGGGACATGGGGCAAAATGGGGACATGAAATGTCATATCGACCGCGGGCAAAATAGTGTGATAATGAAGCTGACAAATTTGCCGCAAGTCAAATCGAAGGGTGCCCCGTTTTGCCCCAGACGTTTTTTTTTTAGTATCCTTTCAAAATCGGTGTCAATACAATTTTGGTGTGAAAAACAATGGATATATGCTTTCTGTATCGTTGTAGCAGATTTTATTGCTTAACGTCTCCATTTTGCCCCGGTCCACCTTATTTCTGTCCACCACCGATGTACTCGATGTACTCGATGGAAACGAGAGTACTCTTTTTTCAGCGGTTGGAGAGAATTAGGTAAATAAAATGTTTCGTTCGTTCCTCGATAGAGATATTTTATACTCTTTGACCATTGCAGGAATTTGTCGACTCCCTTCACCAGAAATGACAAATCTTCGATTTTTTTTATTTAACTTTTGTTACAACAAACATGTCTTTCGAAATTAAATATTTGGTTATTTTCCACCAAGGATTTTCACATTCTACAACATTTTGTAACTATTGGCTATAATTGGCGAAAACTTTGTTTGTTTTACCCTCGGTAGTGACCTCTAAAAATTCTTCGATTTCATAGGGATTTCGCAGCGTTTTATCTTATCCGTTATACCTTCGAAGTGCGGGGTGGCTTTAAGGAAATCTCGAATATTTCATTTTGACTTTAAATTTAGATGTTCCGAAGTTTTCATTTTTTAAATACCCGTTAGCGACCCCTAAAAATGCATTAATTTCGGGGACCCTTCGCACATCGCATTTTTATTTAATACTTCACGATAATACGGGGTGGCTCCCAGAAAATATAAGTGTTCAATTTAAGGGCTCCCTAATGATCATATCGCACCCCAAGAAAAACAGTGTAACATCTCTTATGGCATTACCATATAAGTTGTTACACTGTTGTTCTAAGGGTGCGATATGTTAATTTTTTAAAAACATATATCTTGTAACCAGGGATCTGCGCCTGCAGTTCGACGAGAAGTCATCACTCATTCCGCATATTGATTCAATGGTTAATTCGGCAATGAGAGTTCTCAGACTAGTCAAGCGCTTCTCAGCCGATTTCATGTCCATATCTACGATCAGAACGTTGCACTTCTCCTTGGTCCGATTAAAGCTCACGTACACGGTAAACTAGTTTCCTCTCTACGAGGCTCACTCAAAGAAAATTGAGACTGTACAGCATGAGTTCCTTACCTATGTCGCATATCGATTTGGGAGCCCTATGGCCTACGATAATCGTAACTACCTGCAACCGGCGAAATTAGCAAATATTCCATCCCTGTCCTCAGTGAAAACACTACACGATATATGCTTTCTTTTTAGAACTCTGAATAGTCCAATCGTGTCGGCACCCCTATTAACGCTGTTCCATTCTACATCTTCCGAGTCGCGTATTACGTAATGTGCAGAACACGTTGTTTCATGAGGAGCTTCACCCAACAAATACAACGCGAATTCGACGACAGCGCTTTTGCTACACACTGGGAACAGACATACTGCACTTGGACAGTATGTCTGTTTTTCCGGGGCGGTTTTTCAACGCCTTTGTGATGATAGCTAACAGAAATATTTATAAGTACGAGCAGTCAGTCGACCGGAGTAGAAACTATTATAATCCCATGTTCTTGTATTTTTGGTCTCTCGTGTAATTAATTTAATTTTGTTCTTACTCTGAAGCCGGAAGAGAACACATGAAATCACACACTAAGTCATATAGCTATAGTCATATAGCTATTGAAATGATCGATTTTGATATATCTGCTAAAAAGAGCAATCCGTTAATAAATTATAAATATCAATATCATTATTGCAAACCAGCGAACAGTGGAACACATACTCAATTTAGACTCCTTTGTAGTGGACAACAAATTGGAAAATTTTAATGGAGATGAAATTAAACGAGAGTCCTTGTATTGGCCTTGGACATACGGGCAATGCTCGATACCACATCGCCGCTCATCGACTCTCATCCCCCGCATCTCTCGGTACGTTTTCATCGCATTTCAACGGTTGACAAGTACATAGGGCGTCCACTCTGTTGTCTCCATGTACAATATGTGACACTGTACTTTATATACTCTGTCATTCTTTCACTCTAGCGAGTCTACTGCAAACACACACGCTATCCACTATATCCCACGTTCAATATTTACTTAGGAATGTTTTCATTCTTTATTGCGCCCTCAAGGTGTTTATGTGCGAGCAGCACTAGGCGGCGTCACCTCTTATTGCATCGGTACGTGCTGTCACACTTCCCGCGGTCACACCGTTTTACTCTGTTTCAACGCTACTTCCGCACGCTATACAGAGGCGTTTGAGCAACGTCTATCTTTACTCTGCCTCGCTCACTCTCTCTCTCGTCCTCTTTTGCTCTATATATTTGTACGGTTTTCATATCCGTTGCTTTTACGTGTACCCCATCACTTCATTTAACGCTCACCGGGCCTCCGATACAATCACACACGTGTATACGTGCAGATACGCCAAGGTAAATACAAACAACAACGGACAAACGGCCGACTGCAATGACCCACTCGTTTGCACCGTACTATCTCTCTATTTCCTATTTATTGTACGGCCAATTTCTTATTTCCTGTTATTCTTTTGCCAATAACACGCGGAAATGCAACGACGTAAAAAACGTTTTGGACAATATCCCGAAAGCCCGCGGCTCAGCAGTGTGCGCGGCCAATCTATATATTTTTTTATTGTCAAAAAGCTGACCCGAGGCGTCATTCCTTTTTTTTCTGTTTACGGTGCGAATATTCGTGTCGAACGCGAAGCTGTGGCTGAAACGACCGGAGGGTTCGCGAACGGCAGGAAAAAAGATACATCGGATACGGACTCTAAAAGACGAGTGCAAACCTTTTTGTATACGAGTGAAATTCCTCGCTGCAGTTTCCAGCTTGAGTCTGGTTGTCTGTAGTCGAAATTTATTTTGTTTCAGAGGTTTGACGAAGGAGACTGAAGATTTTTCGATACGACAATATCGTTTAATGCGCTCGCATTATAATCGGCTTCGTTGGTCCCTCGGAGATTGCGTAATACCATACCAATATAATGGGTCGATGACGAGAAGTTTGGTGGAACATGTCAGACGGAGGCTTGTCCAACTTGGTTTGTGCTTAGTTACTGCCAAGAGGCAGAGAACACGGCGAAGCAGGAGGAACAAGCAGATACGCCCCATTCTCTAATCACCGCACCGATGATTAGAAGGGGATCCTCTGTGTGCGCACGCCGCAAGAGGTAAGCCGCCTGGAGACTTAGGAAATTGGAAATGCGTTTGGCGTGGAGCGCATTACTGCTAAGGGATTACATTATGCCCTTGGCGAGCAGTACCCAGTCTTCATCGCGGCAAACATTTGCACAGGTGGGATTCTGCGGTTACTGGAAAAACGGCACATCTCCGGTTTCACACTGGCTGCCAAAACGCCATATCGACTTCTCCGGCCGAATTTTGTTATAATTCTATGTGACGTCACTTCCAGCCAAAAATCAAGATTTTCAAACCGGAAGTGCGCATGATGGTAATAGTTTGTCTTATTGCGATACAGTCTTGTAATCCGATTAAATTTATTTTTTGTATCTTCTAATGAACTTCTTTTCAGCATTTTTGACGCGTACAGCAATTATCCACCTATTATTGTCGCTTTTTTATTTGCGTTTGAAAATCGCTTCTTCTTTAATTCGCTATACAATGTAATACTATTTTACATTCAACCAAAAGTCAAGATTTTCAAACCGGAAGTGCGCATGTTGGTAATAATAGTTTATCTTCATGCGATACAATCCTGCACTCCGATTAAATTTGTTTGATATATCTTCTAATGAGCTTCTTTTCAGCATTTTTGACGCGTACAGCAATTATCCACCTATTATTTTTGCTTTTTTATTTGCGTTTGAAAATCGCTGCTTCTTTAATTCGCTATAGAATTTAATACTATTTTACATTCAGCCAAAAAGCAAGATTTGTTAACCAGAAGTGCGCACGTGGGTATTAATTTATCTTCACGCGATACAACTCTGCAATCCGATTAATTTTTTTTGTTCCTTCTCATGAGCTCCTTTTCAGCACGTTTGATGCGTACAGCAATTATTCACCTATTATTCTCGCCTTTTTGTTTGCGTTTGAAAACCGCTTGTTCTTTAATTCGCTACAGAATGTAATACTATTTTGTTTGTTTTTTTGTTTTTTTTTTTTTTTCAAAAGGGGACCTATTGTTCGATGGGCAATAGAAAGCTCTTGTTCTCTCTCTCTCTGACTGGCAAATTCTTTTCCGGCCAAGCCCCCATTGTCGATAGTTTACTACGAGTGGGTTCTGTACAATTTAAATTGATTATTGGCGTAAAGGAGGGCATGGACAGCAGCGCGTGCACGTTTCATCGTTTTGTTCCAAACAGCAGGCATTCCAATGGAAAAAGCTCACACTCCACTTCACCTCCGTTCCCTGAAAACCCCTCGATATCTACTCTCTCCCTCGCCCCCAACAATTCCGCGTTTCATTTTCGGCTTTGCTCGGTACTGTGCGTTAACTGTCGTCCCCTTTGGCGAGAAACTTTATTTATAACTATGCCAGAACCACTAGTCACGGCGGTGCCGCATAGCTGCTCCGCAACTGCTACCGACAGAATCATCGCACTTCATAAAACATTAATGCACAATGCGTCCCTGTACCTGTCGCGTGAAGAACAAAAAATTGTTAAGCCCCTCTCAACCAGCATCATTTTGAAAAAACAAGGTTTTTAAAAATAGGTCTATAAACGGCCGACTAGCCGAAGTCGAGTGTAAAAAATAGAACGAGGGACGAAAATGAAAAATAAATCCGATACAAGGTAAAAACGTTGTAGCTGAAAGTATCTGACAGACACGAGATACACTCGACAAGCCGCGCGTCATTCCAGTCTGGTGGCTTATGAATTTTCAACGAATGCCTCATCAAACTTCCATCGATCGGCCGACACGACAAGCCGGGCCGCGCGATGGGTGTTTATTGAATATTAAAAAAAACCATTTATGTAAGCCGTGTGCGGAATAAATCTGTCGGTCCATCAAGCATGTAAAAAAAATATTGAAAATTGAAATTTTCATATCGTTTCCTCATAATGTCCCTTTATTGGCAAAGCTTCTTCTATGAGAAAGAATTTTCTGTATTTTCTTTCCATAGAGGAAGCTTTGCGCATAATGGGATATTATGCGGAAGCGATATGAAAATTTCGATTTTCAACTTTTTTCGAGAACAACGTCGTTCTTGACTTTTAGGCAAAACGGCTGTCAGATTGAGGTTTAGCGCGAAAAAATATATGGAATTATGTGCTCCGGAACATTTTATGAAACTTTTTCGATTTTTACTCAACAATCGAAAATGATACTGCTTTAGCGAGCTTTTTAAAAACTGTCATATCCAACATCTTGTGTACTTCCTGTCATAGACCATAATAAACCAAAGAAAAGATTCAGTTGCGGGCTGTCAAAGAAATTTTTCCAATTCCAATTGGAAAAATTGTAAAGAAACTTAAATTTTTACAATTCCATATGTATTGAAACAATAATACAAGACTGTCAACGTGACATATTATCGTTTCAACCCCGTATGGAATTGTCGAATTGAAAGTCGAATTGAAATAACAATTTTTTTCGTTGGCAGCAAGCAAATTTTACTTGAGTCATTGATATTTTTTTCAGCATAGGCACCTGGGTTTTTAAGCGATGCCATCGGGAAGCAAAGATATCACTGTTTGAAAATCCGCAAAATCACTCATTTTTTCACATTTGCAATGTGACTATAAAAAATGGCTTATGAACTTTTTTCGTTAGTCGTCGTTCCGGGACTATATTTAATGTATTTTCTCACAAACAAACAAACAAACAAACAACAAACAAGCTTTTAAACAAAGTTTCCTCTATAAGGAAGCAAAAACGAAATAGAAAATTGTTACGCTAAAAAATACGCAAAGGACGCAAATTAATGCGGCGATTAAGCGCGAATCAATTTGTATTTTCGATATTGCGGACTTTGCTGGTAAAAATAATCTGTAAACAAGGGGTTGGTGCCGTAAGACGGATTTTCCCGAGCCGCGCGTCGAGCGGCTCTACCGAGGGTGGAACGGCTAATTATCCGCAGGCTGCTCTCTCATAGCAGAACACCTTATAGCTGGCTCCCCTAAGTTTTAATATTTATAAGCTCGCTACATTATGGTCTCACGCGGTTTGCGAGATGAAAATTCTGAGACAAAAAATTATTCGAAGCAGCACCGCAAAGCAACGGCCTCCTCGTTGTCCTCACTTTTTATCTCTCGTCCAAGCTCGCTCGTGATTTGATAAAACTTTCGGCTGTTTTACCGACAGATTATAATAACGCCCCGAGCGGCATCAGCGGTGCCATTAGCGAGATTGGATTTTTATTTCTTTCACAACCCTGAGAGAATTTTTTCTCTTAAAGTTGTTTTCCCCCCGTTATTTTTCAATAAATCGGCGAAATCTTTTTTGTATTAATTAACCGTCAGGTGTCTTCAAAGTCAAAGATCGTCGTCTCATCGCTTCGAGCGACACGGAAAGAACCTTTTAATCGGTTCATTCACGACCGTTCAAAATTTGCCTTTTCCCTCTTTCGCTCACTCACTTTCACTTCTCCTCGTCGTTCCTCGTGAAATTGTTCTCTGCTGTAAAACGAACATTCGGATCTCCAGCGGCTTCGTCGAAGCTCTCGTGGCCTCTCCGCGATCGTCGGAGATATTTGCCCACGCCCGCATCTTTTCTCCTCCCGTCTCTCGACGTCTTTGTACCAGTTTTTTTTCTTGATTTTCGTTCGCTCATCTCTCTTCTTCAACGGCTATAAAAGAGGTTGTAATAAAAACCTTGGCCCGATAGAAAATGGTAGAACGGTACAGAATAAAAAAACTTTAAAAAAATAAAATAGCGCTCGAATTCGACTGGAGATGCGTGGATGGATCCGCAGTGCTTCGACTCCGCTATTCAGCTGAATAAAAAAAAAAAAATTAACAGCCAAGCTTCCTCGGCTCGGATAATAAGAGCCGCTTCTCTCGTTCATCCAAGTACCGCAGAATATTCGATCGCCGATCCATCGCCGTTCGACGCTCAACGAGAGATTAATCGGTAAGCCTTGGAGTCAATCGTAAGCCGCGTGGGCGACGGTCTAGAATATCTGGCTCGGAAACTCCCTCGAATCTTGCTCGCGAGCAAGGAGAATTCCGAGCGTCTCGCGTTTGTTAACTCGAAGAATTAATTAATGGGATTTCGTCGTATTTGTCCCGAATGAGAAACTAAGAGGCTGAGATAGGGATAAATAGAATCCAAGGGGGAGGGGGAGGGGGGAGGGGGGGGGGGGGAGCCGACGCTGCGACTCCCTCGTCGATTCTAATGCCAGTTGCTACATCGAACCGACATCTAGATATACGAGGGATTATTCTCGATCGCTTTCCAACTCGCTCACTGACTCAATGTTTCTCACCGCACGGTGATTGCGCAAGTTCGCCGAGGCCCTTCCCTTTCCAACGTCTCGTTGATTATCGTCTCAATTGCAATCGGACAAGCTAGACAGATGTATAATTCGAACGAGCCGTTCTGGTTTAACGTTATCATTTGATAATTGATTACGAGGAACTCCATTTGGCGATACCGGGAATCGTTTGCCGTTCATTTTTCTTATTGCGGCCCGACCGAACGTGTGGCATTGTCGTGAAGTCATGAGCTTGATCTACATGACAAGATCGTAATACATCCCGCGTTTGTTGCATCATCGTAGAAAAATATGTAAAAAAAAAAATCGAGATTTTAATCTAAGAGTACTTAAAACAGTTTAAAACGTCGAGAAATGCGATTTTAACTGGTGTTCGGATGTATGTGCGTGTGCGTGCGTGCGAATGATTGTGTGTCTGCGTATGTGAAAGACTGTCATCGTTTAAAAATGATTATAACTCGGAAAGGGCTTGAGATAGCGAGTTGAAATTTGGGACACACTGTGAAAAAATGTTTGTATGAAAATTAATGGATCGGTATTAGAAGCTTTTATGCATAAACTAATATATTAAATTTAATATACAAATGTTATGTAAAATGAATGTATGGTAAAAAAAATGATAAAACGTGGTATGTTTAATAAACGTTCATTAATAATACTCAAAGTATTTTTATATGGCTTTAAAAGCACTGTAATTTTGCATAATATTTGTACCTTAAATCTAATGTACTATTTTATGCATAATAAATTCCGATATTGGTAAATTAAATAAAAATAATTTTTGTACAGTACACTAGTAAAATGGTCACGTCTCTTCATTCAGTGAAATTTTCACGAAGATTGATCCCGACTGGAGATTTTACGCCATTTTGAATTTTTTAAAAATTGCTTGTGGTAGTTCTAACTTACGGGAGTTTTCAGCTATCGTCTTAAAACTACGTACAAATATAATATTTTGATCAGACGTTTAGTGTTCAATTTGGTCAAAATCTATCCAAGCGATCAGATTTAATGGGATTTTGATTTTGTTGAAAAATTACTAAAACCGGTCTAATTCGAGTGAACGTGGAGGTACCGAGTTTAAATTTGACGCGGAAATGGAGTAATAAATACTGTCAAATGTTTGTTATTACAGTAGGCGAAAATTGGTCTAACTGTTTAAATTTTACGATTGTGAATTTTTTGAATTTTTTTAGAAAATTCTTATTATTCGTCAGACACGAATTTATGTATTAAAGGTTCCTGTGGGAGTATAATAATTTGGCCATTCATCATCAGTGGGGAAGAATACATAAGACAGCCTGTCAACTACGAATGATGCAAATTTTAGGTAGCGTTTTTCTACAATAAGTTTTGCGGTAAATTTTTACCGTTTCAATTTTATGAGATGTAGATCTTTATTTATATCATGAAAAAAGATACGACGTAATTTGCACATGGCTTCCTCATTTATTATCATTTTGCGCACAGCTTCCTCTACGAGGAAGCCACGATCGATTAACGAACTTTTCTAATAGAGAACGTTATACGCAAAATTGCAATAAATGAGGAAGTCATTAGCAAATCACTTTGCACCTTCTTTCATATATTTTGTTTACAGAATTTTCATCCTGCTGCTTTCATTATGAAGACGACTGCCTGCTATTACGTGCGCGATGTTGGAAGCCGGTTACATCCACTGCGGATGCAACCATAATACATACATACATACGTATACATATATGTATTGTAGTTCGTAATAATAGGATATATCTGGAGGTTTAAGGTCGGTGCACGTTAAGAAATATCGTCTGACGCGTATCTATCAGAGTCGCGATGATCCGATTTTCGATCTACTGTGTGACAAGCTTTATCTCCAGAATCTTCGTCGATAGCATTCGACAGCTCAATTCTCGATACTGCGCACAGGAAACTGGCAGGTGACTGGATCATCTCGGGAACCTTGGGGATCAACGGCCATCGGATTACCGTAGATCCTCATTGAACAACCGGGTAAGCATGGCTTTGACTCAACTCGGACTGACGTACACAGTACTGGCCTATCGTCTCCAATATATCGTCGCGAGTCACGACAAGCTCAGAAATAAATGAATAGGATTAAATAAATGCACAGGCAAAAGGAAGGAGCGAACTAGCTCTGTCAACACTTTAGTGCAATTACAATTCATAAATATTAATAAAACTTAAGGCAGTCCTCGTAAATAGAGTGCACTTCGCATAAGTTTCAGAGAAATGAGAGGGAATTGCAAACACTTCTATATGAAATAAAAATCTGAACAAAATCAGGCCTCTTAAAGGTGCTGAAAATATTCATTTTGCATAATAATAATCTCAAAATGTTATTAACAATTTGATGAAAAATTAAGTTGTTCAACAAATCTCCCCGAAATCTAACTTTTTTTTTATGAAAATGATTCGTTCATTTTTCTGAATGAGTATGAATTTTTTCAAATTTTTAAATTCACTTTCAATGTTTTTTTTTATATGGGCAAAATGTGTAGAAAGTCACAAAATTCAAAGTGAATTTAAAAATCTGAAAAAAATGAACAATCATTTTCATTAAAAAAAAGGAAGGTTTCCGGGAGATTTGTTGAAAATGTTTATTTTTCATCAATTTGTTAATAATATTTTGGAATTATTACGCAAAAGTAATATTTTCAGCACCTTTAATATGCTTGCTATTTTCAGATTTTTATACCATCGATAAGTGTTTGCAATTCCCTTTCTTTTCTCTGAAACTTATGCGAAGTGAACTCTATTCACAAGGACTAGGGGAGAGCGGGGTAATATAGCATAGTGGGGCAAAATGAGATGAGGCAAAATGCAATTTTTCAATAACTTTTGGATGGTGGCGGTGATTGTGAGTGGGGCAAAACGGTGTTGAAAATCCGGATCCGTATCGTTAAGACAAATCCGATAAGAAAAATCTGTATCGTTAAGACAAAATGGGACATCCAAAAATTATTGGAAAATTGAGTTTTACCCCCGCTGTCCCGTTTTGCCTCACTGTCCCATTTTGCCCCGCTCTCCTCTACCTTAAGGATTTTGTCTCGCTCACCGCTCGAAACGAGGATTTTTTCATTCTACAAGGCAGGACATTTTTTCGCGGTTATTTCACGAGCTCAAAGTAACGGCCGCATATCGTTCATTGGTTCATCCATTGATTCATTCATTCCGAGAGGGCACCAGCAGAGGTAACGGCGTTTTACATGCGGCTTTGCGCTCCGTCGTTGTTTGTGCGAAAACAAAACATGGGATGAAAAAAAAAAATATATATATGCCCACCCCGAGAGAGTTGCACGAGGATTATTATCTCCGACGCGGTATAGAGCGAACGACGAGTGCCCCAGCGGCGTGTTGTTATATAGATGAATTTTTCGGCTTTATTTCCCGGGCCGTTCGCTTATCAAAAGAGCACGACGAGAGCACAGCCCGAATCCTCCCGGCCAATCTCGTGCCGGTTTGAATGGCCTCTCGGTTTGAAAAATACTTGAACCACAACTCGATCGATGGATGCGGGAAAGGAAAATTCCATTCATATCCACCATCCATATCTCGTCTATAGTTTCGCTATAACTATTGAAATGCCCCGACGAAAGTAGACAGGATTTTATTTCAAAAACAAAAAAGCTCGCTACCTACTCACGAGCGCGCATGTTACTACATTAAAACGAATCACACACGAGCGTACAATAGCTCGTACGCTTTTTGTGTGCTACGAGAAGAAAAATTGACATTTTTATTGTGATGAAATTCCACCGATGGCTTTTCCGAAGCGACACATAACGTGCCATCGTCGATTTTTATTCCGTTACTGAGAGAAAAAGTCAGCGTGCATCTGTGTGTATGTGGGCGTGCGCGTGTGCATGTGTGTGTGCGAAAGAGGGATAGGTCGAACGGATCCTCCGGCAATTTTTTTCGAAATAGACCCATCACGCCGGAAGGTCGCGCAGTTGCTTTTTTTATCAATGACTACAGTACAATTATTTTCTGCCAGCAGCGAATGATCACGTTACTGCGACACGGCCGACGCCGGGTTTGCAAAAAAGAGCAAAACCTTTTTTTTTTTCAAGTTAACAAATTTTTCCAAGAGACAAAAGAATGAACACTCGTCGAGGTGTCGGGAGGTCGACGCATGCGCGCGAGCGGCGCCCACGCCGGAAGGGGCCTTGATGAAATTAATCTTCCACATCGCTCCGTATCTCGGAGGGCGTGCGGTCATTAGCGTTGAAACAGTTGGATACCGCTGGGCTCTCGCGGCGCGCACCTCATAATATGTTACTGCTTCGGATCACACGTTTGGGCGACCATTAGCGTAAATCAATGTTCACCCACGCACCCCGACCAGCGCTCCTTAAAGAACCTCGATGGCGAGTTTGTCATTTTTTTTTTTTATTCACTCACCTCTGATGATTTTAATCATTTGGAGAATTTGTGACGTGGCGAACGGGCGCACGGAGGCACAGACAGAGTTGCGGTGCCGCGAGCGGTTTCGAGTCCTCGGGGCTCGACCCTTAACCGGGAGAATCCCCGCTGGGAAAATCTCTCGCTGGCTGTACACTGAGAAAAAGGATGGTATTTCTTACTGTAGCGAATAGTTTCCAGGGGGAACGTCTATATAGATACTTTCTGATAGTATATATTGAATCGATTAAACTATAATTATGTTTGCAACCATGATGTTTTGTCATTGTTGTAACTATAAAATGTAAACGTTCCGCCTGGGAACTATTTTTTATGGTAAAAAAATCGGTCTGGTTGCTTTTACTATGTAATTTTTTCTCAGTGTAGCGGTCGGGCATCAAACTTCACAGTCGGTGAAAAAACGCACTTTCCTCACTTGTGGCATAATATACTAATTTTTCCCGACTTCGCTAAAAACGCCCTATTTCATGCCTGCAATGGGGGTGGAAAGTGCCCGTAAATCAATGTTCTCCCACGCACCCCGAGCAGCGCTCCTTGAAGAGCCTCGATGGCGAGATTGTCATTTTTTTTTTTTTTTTTGTTCACTCACCTCTGATGATTTTAATCATTTGGAGAATTTGTGACGTGGCGAACGGGCGCACGGAGGCACAGAGAGAGTTGCGGTGCCGCGAGCGGTTTCGAGTCCTCGGGGCTTGACCCTTAACCGGGAGAATCCCCGCTGGGAAAATCTCCCGCAGGCGGTAGCGCCCCCCAGAGCGGCACGTACTCCTCTTCCCCGGTCCCATCTCTATCCGAGCGGGCGCGTCCCGCGACGCGAATTGCATTAATTAAACGCGCTGCACCCGACCCTCTCCTTTCTTCTTCCCTCTGCGTCGCGCAGTTTTTCTCCAAAGTGGCACCGCGGTGCGGATCACCAGTCTTAATACCGAGTCGCGGTTATTTATCCAGCAAACAGAGAAATGTCTCTCGCTCACTGTCTTTACCGGTTATATCTTCTTCTCTTGTATTCTGTTATCTTTTGTGCACCTGGCAATCCGCGTTCGCTACATAGGCTATGTATACATGTATATGTGTGTATATAGTGTATGTATATTAATGGATCTCGTACTTTTCGCTATTCATCGAATTGAATATATTAAAAGCGCGACAAGCTCATTACGAGTGCCTTATTCAAATTATTGTAATACGCCGAGGGAGCTGTGAAACTTTTTCGAGTACCGGTATCCACCATAAGGTCCGACTCATTTAGACTCGGGCAGTATTTAAATATGTATATATAATGTAAAATATATGTAAAAAGATCGTGAGGTTTCACTGTTGATACTGCGTTGAACCTTTCGCAAAGTTTAACTACTCATTAAAACACGAGCTCGAGAAACGAGCGTCTTTTACAACTGCTAAGGTAACTCGGAAATCGAAACTCTTTTTTAATTTAAACATCAAGAAGCGTTGTATTAATTGGCATGTCGATGAGTTTATTACTGACGTACGAATTGGGCGCGACAATTATGGTACCGAAAATACATGCTGAGATTTTAACATAAGTTTAATATGCGTGAGATTTAGCATAACTCATCTTCCGAAAGTGATGACACTTTCGGATACCGTGCATATCTTTATCCAGCCTACCGCTTGAGGACGATCCGTTTCTTTGGATTAAAAAATATGTCTCGAATCGCATGCAATATTTATAAAATTAATTATGCATGCCATCTGTGGGGTATTTATTTCGCAAAAAATGATCCGTGTATCGAAGATTGAGAAAAACAGGTAGTCAACTTTAAGAATCTCAACGACGTCGGAATTGTCATCACGTACTATTGACTAATATTACGAAACGGAAAACAAAATCACAAATCATTTCCCAAAATGTATATGAACTATTTTTAATTAATATTTCAGACATGATATGATTGATAAATTGATAATTTTATGCCGTGGATTCGTGATGTGTGGTAAAATACTTAGAATTGGATGTGTATTGTAATGGACCTGAAGTGAGGTTACAATTGGTTCTCTGAACGCATCAGCTTTCGACCGGAAAGGTGGCAGAGCCTGGAACTGATAGTTCGGTACGTTAATTGATTGCGATGACAAAATAAACTTTGCATTGATAAATCATTGAGTTTACACGTTAAAGTGCGGATTTCGCATTTTTACATAATCCTTGATGCTTCGTTTACTCCAAGCAAGTTTCTCAAAGCTCTAAATTGGCTAGATAAGTGGTAACTTAGTGATCTTTAATCCCGCAATCAAGCGACCCCAATGTTATAAAATAGGATTATATGGTCAAAGTAGTAAACTTCAAAATTGCATTACAAATAAACTAGACGGTAAACATTGCTCAGACTTCGCGAATAGATGCGAAGAGTGTTCATGTCAAACATATAAAAAAAATGGAGGCCTTAAGTTGGGTTTCGTCTGATAGTCGATCCTCCTTACTACTGGCAGGCGTCTCGAATTTTCAAGATCTTTCCCTCGGCCCCGACGCTCCACGTGCGGTACGAAAAATGTCACATGTTTGCATTTCACTCGAGCCTGAGTGCTGACCCAGGGACAGAGAGTGAAAAATCGTTGGCACACCGAGGAAGGGAGTCGCGTAAGCGAGCGTAGCTTTGGCCCGGCAGGCAAAGTGAAAGGTTTGTTGAGCTTTCGACCCACGTATGAGACAACATCCCAAGAACGGGAAACACGTGTAGCGGATGATTCAGAAATTGAGCTATTTCTTTGACTATCCAATGGCTGAATACGAGAGAAGCACGAAAATTCAAACTTTTCGTATTTGTCACTTGAAAGTACCGAGAATTATTTATTTTTCGCGTTATCGGCAACGAAAATTCTCCGTAGAAATTAATTCCGGAGTCGAAATTCGAAGAATTCATAATCTCATAAATTCGGTATACATAAACGGAATTGTAAAACGTGATAGATCATGTTTTTTCAGATTTCGAATATATTATAAAAATGGTCTCTTTTTATGAATCCCTCTGTATATCCGCCCCGTAACGTATAGCACTCCTTTTACCTCCGTCACGCGGGCTCCCAGATATTTTTTCCCCCTCACACCCATGATAAATATTATCTCAATATATAATGTATACGTAGCTGGGCCTTCGGCATCCAGTCACCGCCGCCGCCTGACAGGGCGAAATCTCCGAGTCCTATATCTCAGTTTCCGCGCCCACAGGGGATCGTTCCCATCTATGCTTAGCTCTTCCGCTCTTTTGCCACCGTCCCATCAACAACGATATATTTCCCTTCGCCAGAACTACGAAAAGTATGAAAGGGAATGCGCGGTGCGTCCATCTCGCAAACATTCAAAACGGTTCCCGAAAGAATCTTCGCCCGTTCTCCAGCGCGGAAGAGTAAAAATATTAGTTATTTCACTCAGTGGGAAAATGGCGGCTTTTCTGCCCGCTCCGCGTGCAAAAATCCCCATTTTCACACCTTGTGAAATAAAATTTGATCGGATACTCGTGCGAAATAGTATATTGTGCCACAAGGGAGGAAAGTGCGTTTTTTCACCGAGTGTGAAGTTTGATGCCCGAGCGGAGCGAGGGCAGAAATTCTCACGAGGTGAAAATGCACTTCCTCCCTTGTCGCATACGATATTTTTTTCCGATTTCGTTAAAATAACCACATTTCTTGCGTCGCAAAATCGTCATCTTCGCCAATGACCGTTACTCACCCGGGAGTAATAGAGCGTCCAGCGGGAGTAATGAGCCCTATTACTCCCTAGGGAGTAATGAAATTGTACCGCGCATGCGCACATGTTAATAATGATCATCGGTCAATAATAGCTTATTTTCCACCCGTATTGCACGCAAGGAATGTGGTTATTTTAGCGCAGTCGCGAAAAATAGTATATTATGCCACTAGGGAGGAAAGTGCGTCTTTTCAACGAGTGCGAAGTTTGAGAAATTCGCACGAGGTGAAAAGGCACTTCCTCCCGAGTGGCATACGATATTTTTTACCCGACTATGCTAAAAAATTGCCACATTTCTATGCCTGCAATGGGGATGGAAAGTTGTCCGCCGCAGTAGCTACTTTTCGGTCCGCTTGTGATGAAAAATTTCGTACATCCCTCGTGCGAAACACTTTTTCTAACTCGTGTGATTACAGCCCTCGCCATCGGCTCGTGCTGCAAACTCACACTCGTTCGAAAAACGTTTTTCGCTCTCGTGGAGTAATGTACTATTTTTCTTCCTTATTCCCAGTACACGCGCCCACTCTTGTCCCGCGCGAGGAACTATCCGACCGATCATCCCGGAGCTCACGCACGAATCTCCGGGTCCAGAATTCACTTCCCATGCTTCGCCCAATCGTCAGAGAACAATCAAGTGCACCATCGACCTTTTCGACCCGTATCAAATTCCAATTTCCGAACCTGTACATCCTCAGCACAAACGGTGCTTCGACCATAGATTCGTAGGACCTAGCACGTATTTCGTTTGCTCTCACTGAAACTTGACGCGCTCTCTCCCTGCGTCCATCGACAACAAAACGGCGCGCTTCGCTCCAAAAAAAAAAAAAAAAAAAAAAAAAACAGGAAGAGACGGTATAGGGGTTGGTTGAAATAAAATACATAAAAAAAAGAAACGATGAAAAAGAAAAGGGATACCGTGGCTCGGTGGATATTTGTGGATCGTCGAGCGCACAGTCACTTCTCTCGTCCTTCTGCTATACTGCCGCTGGCCGTTGCTACTGCCGGTCCTGCTGCTGGGCAGAGAGTAGTAGCGAAGTTTATCGGTGATAAAGTAACGTTGAGACAACACCGGCCTCGGCGGCCAACAGATGCGACAAACGCCCGTTCTTTACGAATCGGTCCATTGACACTCGGCCCCATCAATTACGGGCTGGAAGGGTGTAGGGGGAGGGAGGGGGGAGGGGGAGGGGCGAGAGTGCAGCGGCCAGCAAGCTCCCGCGAGTTTTCCGTCTCGCCTGTGTTTCAAACCAACGGCGCCTACGGCCACTGCCATTCGGGGTCCCACTGCGCGAAACTCCAATGTTCTCTATCCAAACTGTGTCTACAAATATATATATATATGTGTGTTTCCCTTTCGCTCGCACCCCACGCCCTCCTCCACCTCGCTCTCCGGCGCTCCCTCGCAGAACGAAAGTTTTAGTCCAGGAGCCCTTACGAAAAATAAAAACTGCGGTACTATTTTTGCATTTTACCAGAGCGCCGCTTACGATTGGCCGGGGGGGAGGGGGAGGGCACTACCGCTTTTTCAACGATTATCGATTTCCCCGGGGTCTTGTTTTCCAACATCCGGCTACTTCACCGTTTCTGTCCTCGGGCTCTGGCAACTCCGCGACTCAAACCCAATTATACCCTCTCACGCCCTTTTTTTCCTGCTAAGCCCGGGCTTTTTTCCCCGGCTTTGCTACGTTGCATCTTTCTGTGTGGGACTCACTTCTACCGTGATCGAAGGCAAAAGTTTATAAATTTCGAGGCTCGAGCGTACTCCGGAGTCGCTTTTGAAACAGTTATTGGCCACGTGTGTAACGTCGGTCATAAAATCGAAATTACCGCTTACTGGAATTCAGAATGGGACTAGCTATACGACAACGAAGTTCAACAACTTAATTTCGATAACTTTAATCCTAAATAGAATCACTCTAAGGGAGTAAATTCAGCGAACTCCCCGTGAGAGTTTCAAGCGAGGCCATCGAGGGGAATTAGCGTTGCACAGTACGTGTACATTAATCCCAATGTAAATTTTTATTTAGCTCATTTCATAACTATTAGCCTACCGCGCGACGACTCCAATTATCATCCTCTCCCTCATTCGCTCTTGTTCCCGCTTCTCCGGTTCTTCACAATTGATGAAAATTGCCCGGCAATTATAATTGCATGGAAAATCTGTGGCGGTCTGTGTACCGCTGGGACGGGCTGAAAGTTGCAAAATAGCGGGTGGGGGAGGAGGGGGCGAAGAACGCAGGAGGATGAAACGAGCCTGGGTCGGACGCGATAGCCGCAGCGAAGCTCCCACGGGCAGGGTGTAATTTCGCGACAGGTTGCCAACCGCCGGGTCGAGCCGGACCGACAGTATAAACTGTACGGCAGGATAACCCAGAGGAAAGTAGAAAAGGCTTTTGGGCACATGCGAGAAAAGCGAAGGGGATGATGAACGCTGCTTGGACCGTAGCTCTGTGATCATTGCATTATGCGCGATTATAAGCCCGCGTAAAATCCTACTTTGTAGTTGGTACAACACATACGCCAATTACCATAACACATAGTAGGAGGGCGCCAGGGCGCCACCTATGACAGAAAGTCTCAGATTAGTTAAGAATTTTTACCATGATATCTAAGAATAATTACCATTTATCGTTACTACCATTAAAAAAAATTACCATTATCATTACCATTACCATTTATAATTATCATTTACCATTATCATTTTTACCATGATATCTAAGAATTTTTTTTATAAATCCGGTACTTTCTACCATAGGTGACACCCTAGAGCCCTACTACTATGTGCTATGGCAATATCTCTCAAGCGATATAGTCATTATTACTGTGTGGAATAATGTTACATCGCGACCTAACCTGCCGTCTAGAAGACAATTTACTTTTAAATACATAGCCTCTTGCCACGAGTCCCTACACTCCACAGAGTTGAACACGCTTACGCGGACTCGTGTATACATAGGGGAACTGTCGCATCTACGCGAGAGTACACTGCTCGACATAAATGCCTGTTTGACAGTTATCTGAGAATTTTGTTATCTTTTGAAATTATCTGAACGATATCTTCAGGCCGATCGAGTGACGAGTTTCGAAATGAATGTTGCTTCGCACTGAAAGCATAGCTTTTTCAAGCGTCGAATTTTTATCTGATGTTATGTTTAATTAATATTTTTTCTTTTTATTAAATTAACTAAATTTAACAGAAAAAATGAATTAAAAAATATTGAAAAATTGAAAAGATATTAATTATTCGTAGTTAAATATTTTCTAGTAAATCCAAGCTTGAATCACCGTTCAATCGGTAGGTTTATAGTTTGCCTATGCGACATTTTATTGGGGACGCTGACTTGACTAAATGTAGAAAAATATGATAAAAAAAATGATATGGATACAGGATGTGCATCACGGCGACGAATATTTCATGGAAATTTCGTCGTGATCATATCAACGTAGAAAGAAGGTTCTCTCGAAGCAGTTTGGGTTCCCGTGCATCGTGTTGAAAGGGCAGCACTGGATTGATTAGACTCGAGAACATTAATGAAGAATATGGAATTTGCTGGAAGTCGTCTTTCTTCCCGCCGCGAGACATGTTAACTATTTGTAGTGAAATGTTTCCAGTCAACCCAACCTTACATCACCGTTCGATCGGTAGGTTTATAGCTTGTCTACGCAACATTTTATTGGAGGCGCTGACTTGACGAAATTTAGAAAAAAAAACAATAATAAAAAAAATGTTACGGATACGCGATGTGTATCGCGTATTCGTAACATTTTTTTTCCATCGATTTTTTCTAAATTTCATCAAGTCAGCGCCTCCAATAAAATGTTGCGTAGACAAGCTATAAACCTACCGATCGAACGGTGATGTAAGGTTGGGTTGACTGGAAACATTGCACTACAAATAGTTAATATGTCTCGCGGCGGGAAGAAAGACGACTTCCGGCAAATTCCATATTCTTCGTTAATGTTCTCGAGTCTAATCAATCCAGTGCTGCCCTTTCAACACGATGCACGGGAACCCAAACTGCTTCGAGAGAACCTTCTTTCTACGTTGATATGATCACGACGAAATTTCCATGAAATATTCGTCGCCGTGATGCACATCCTATATCCATATCATTTTTTTTATCGTATTTTTCTACATTTAGTCAAGTCAGCGTCCCCAATAAAATGACGCATAGGCAAACTATAAACCTACCGATTGAACGGTGATTCAAGCTTGGATTTACTAGAAAATATTTAACTACGAATAATTAATATTTTTTCAATTTTTCAATATTTTTTGATTCATTTTTTCTGTTAAATTTAGTTAATTTAATAAAAATAAAAAATATTAATTAAACAAAACATCAGATAAAAATTCGACGCTTGAAAAAGCTATGCTTTCAGTGCGAAGCAACATTCATTTCGAAACTCGTCACTCGATCGGCCTGAAGATATCGTTCAGATACTTTCAAAAGATAACAAAATTCTCAGATAACTGTCAAACAGGCATTTATGTCGAGCAGTGTACTATTTTCCATAGGCCAAAACTTTGTGTCAATGGCACGTTGGTCCCCTTTGGTGCCGCAATGACATCCGCAAACCGCAGTATGCGCACTTTGACTGCCTTCAAGCTAGTTCTCTAAGAAACATAACAGAGCTGGGCAAATACGCTAAGTAGGGTAGAGCGGGGCAAAATGGGGCAACGGGGCAAACGGTGTTTTTGGGCAAAGCGTCATCTTCCAATAATTTTTGGATGCCGAATTCGCCCTATCGGATACATCAGGCTTTTCTGCCCAGTTTTGCCACCTTGTCCGATCCAAAAATGATTGGAAAATTTAGTTTTGCCCAAAAATCCCGTTTTGCCCTGTTGCCCCATTTTGCCCCGCTCTCCCCTACCTCACGTACGTATTAAAGTATCAAATACTGAGTCAATGCGAAGTACTCAGCACTTCAGCAATTCAGTGCTGCCAGTACTCAATGCATCAGTACTCGAGAACTCAGCGCTCGGTATTTCAAGTACTTGATAATTCAATGCGTACTTCAATTACTTATGGTATTTGCCCAGCTCTGAAGCATAATATAAAAATATCTCCATATGTAGCATAGGAGCGATTAATTCTAAAAGGCGACCGCACTACGCTCAATTCAGTTATTTCTACCGACACCACCGAGCTGCTAAATAATTTACGAGTCCCCGAAGAGCGAGCAAATCTCTATACGACGAAACTCTGTTCGAAAGCCCTGCGAGACTAATCAAGTACTAAGTCAGTGCGAAGTACTCAGCACTTCAGCAATTCAATGCTGCCAGTACTCAATGCATCAGTACTCAAGAACTCAGCGCTCGGTATTTCAAGCACTTGATAATTCAATGCGTACTTCAATTACTTATGGTATTTGCCCAGCTCTGAAGCATAATATAAAAATATCTCCATATGTATGCTCCATAGGAGCGATTAAGTCTAAAAGCCGAACGCACTACGCTCAATTCAGTTACCTCTACCGACACCACCGAGCTGCTAAATAATTTACGAGTCCCCGAAGAGCGAGCAAAGCTCTGTACGACGAAACTCTGTTCAAAAGCCCTGCCAGGCTAAGTCATCGGAAATCGACATAGTCTGCTCGATTGTAGTAAGAGAACCTGCACATCACCTGGTTACGAGAAAACAAAATATAATTTCTGTGAGTACTAAACAGAATCATCGAGTCTACACTTGTTCTGCATGCTCTACCACGTCCGAGGGGCTAAGAAGTCTCAAGTATCTTCTCAACGCATCGCTCATATCTGAGGCAGCAATGAAAGCGGTCCGGTTTCCGCCGCTGTTCCAGTTACCGCCATTAATCGCAATTGATACTAATAATAAATACAGTATACGTTAAATACAAACGAAATTGACGGCATGTGGGAGAGCGGTTTACTCTTGATTAATGCCGCGATACGTATATTTTTTAGAAAATGTTCCGTTTCACCATTGAAGATTGCGGAAACGGGGCCTAACGGTGGCGGAAACTGGGCCGCTTACCTTATTAGACGAGGTCTCCGTTCCTGATGTAAAGGGCCAACGCGTTGCCTCGAAAGCGAGACTGCCGTTGCGTTTTCCTCAGCGCAAACTCACCGAGAGCTCGCCGGGACGTAACAATAGACGGCATGGCCACTAAATCCGATGAAAAAAAATGATCCTGACATTTACATGTTTTCCAGGTTTTTGCCGGCAGTGATCTCTTTTATCTTCGGAACAAGAAAGGGCTTCAAGATGCAGAACGCATGCCGCTGTCGCTACGTGCAACTTATTTTCTTTTTTTAATATACCTTCCTAGCCTAGATGCAGCGTTGAAGACGCTGACGTGCACCTTCAAAGGTGCGCACGGGCGGTACGAAGATGGCAGTCGTCGTGGCAAAGGAACAAAGTTGGAACTCGCAGTGTCATATTCTACAATGCTTGTTACTCGTAAGGGTTGGGCACGGTGTAGCGGGGTTGTGTTACGTGACTCTGGAAGTCAACTCGGGTGTGCTGGAGCTGGAAGCATCCATTTCCTAGTCTAGCTGTGGCTCGAGTTCGTGCGAGAGGAACGGTCGTGGTAAAGGAGAGGAGAGAAAAAAGTAAAATAAAAGGGGGAAAAAAATGTGGAAAGCGTAACTTGTTTATTAGGAGCTTGCATACTCCGAGGCTTGGCTGTAAGTAGGGTAGTCGTTAGGTGTTCTTTTTATTCACCATTCGCAGCCGGGAGATCTTTTTCGCTCGCTTTTATTTTGTTTAATCCAGATTATCGAGCCAGATACGTCACGAGGCAGGCGGCGACATCGAGAGACCAATGGGAAAAGCCGGTTCGATTCCCCACACCTCACCTCAGTTGCGGTCGGAGGCCACAGGCTAATTCCCAGCAGCGAGGATCAAGATTTGTTCGATCTGCGGTTCTCCTGTGTGTGCACCGTGGGAGGGAGTCAGAGGGGGAGAGGAAAGGCTCTTCCGGCCTTTTCATTCGCTGGCCCACATTCGTTCCCGGTTACCAGAGCTTTCACACCGCCGACGATGAAAAGTTTAAATGGCAGGATTTTAAATCAGTCTTTCAACACGCTACGTTCGTCGATTGATCGCTTTGACTTTGGATCTACGAATGGGAAATTCCAAATAGATCACGCTCTACCAAATCGGTCCAATAGTCATTCGATCCGACGGAGTGGAGCCTTCATGTCGAAAAGCTCGATCGACGACGTCTCAGCGTCGAAGTCGCGAGAAGCGCGTTTTCATATACGTTCGGCTACAAATTCGCATGAAACTACAGATCCATTTCAAACCACCCAATGCACCTAACCGACACCTGTCACTACATGAAACTCTACCAGCGGGGCAGAGCGGGGCTACATCAACGTGTTTGCAAATCCCAGTTTGTATACCATTGCTGCTGATTTCGCTAGTGATGCATCAGCACCTCCCTCATTCCGAGCTTTCCCTCTTCCGCTCGATCTACATAACGTACACTATTTATTTCAAGCACACTCATTACAATAACATGTACTCCGAGTGTGTTTATGTTAATTTTCGATATGACGAATATCACGTAGCGATAGGGTAAACACACGTGGAGTGCAAATATCGATGCGAAAACACGTATGATGTCGGATACACAGTTCCTCTTCGGTGAGGGTGAGCGGACGGCTTAGGGTACACAACTTCACCACATATCGATAGCTCACTCTCGGAATCTCTGGGTTTTAGTGCCGTAAACTTTCTACGAATGTGACGTTAAGTTTGTAAGCGGTTGGGAGGGCAAGTATATGATATGGTTTAAGAAGAGTATCTTTTTCCTCCGATGAAGAATCTGACAAAAGCAAATATCATTGCAGAGCTGGTCAAATACCCCAAGCATTTGAAGTGCGCATTGAATTATCAAGTACTGGAAGTACCGAACGCTGGGTAGTTCTTGAGTACTCATGTATTGAGTATTAGCAGATCTGAATTGCTGAAGTGCTGAGTATTAGGCACAGACTCAGTACTTGATACTTCGATACGTACGTCAAGTACTCAGTGTATTTGCCCAGCTCTGTATCATTGTTTTAATTCTACATACCAGAATCCGCATGGTAAAGCTGATGTTGACGTTAAGTTTGTAAGCGGTTGGGAGGGCAAGTATATGATATGGTTTAAGAAGAGTATCTTTTTCCTCCGAAGAAGAATCTGACAAAAGCAAATATCATTGCAGAGCTGGTAAAATACCCCAAGCACTTTGAGTACGCATTGAATTATCAAGTACTTGAAATACCGAACACTGGGTAGTTGTTGATTACCGATATATTGAGTATTAGCAGAACTGAATTGCTGAAGTGCTGAGTATTGGGCACAGACTCAGTACTTGATACTTCAATACGTACGTCGAGTACTCAGTGTATTTGCCCAGCTCTGTATCATTGTTTTAATTCTACATACCAGAATCCGCATGGTAAAGCTGATGTTGACGTTAAGTTTGTAAGCGTTTTGGAGGGCTAGTATATGTTATGGTGTAAGAAGAGTATCTTTTTCATTCGATGAATAATCTGACAAAAGCAAATATCATTGCAGAGCTGGTAAAATACCCCAAGCACTTTGAGTACGCATTGAATTATCAAGTACTTGAAATACCGAACACTGGGTAGTTGTTGAGCACCGATATATTGAGTATTAGCAGAACTGAATTGCTGAAGTGCTGAGTATTGGGCACAGACTCAGTACTTGATACTTCAATACGTACGTCGAGTACTCAGTGTATTTGCCCAGCTCTGTATCAATGTTTTAATTCTACATACCAGAATCCGCACGGTAAAGCTGATGTGACAACAGTAATGTTTGTATTGGTATCCAAAACGGCTACTCACCTGAAAATCAGAAATAAAATTCAGTTAGTTCGCTGTATCGAAGGCGAAGATCGGTCGAACTTTGTGTTCCCCACAGAGAGGGCATAACTCGCGAATATCAAGCTACAGGATCACCGCATATCGAGAGATTACTCGTGTTTACCGAGAGAACGGTTTGACCGGGGCTCGCGATGGAGCGTGAGGGTTTGGGGAACGGTGCGAGGGTGTATAAAAGGAGAGGAACGATACAGAGAGCTATACCTTACGAGGAAATCCCGGTATCGGAACGCGCGGTGCGATAAACCCTTGGGGGTTCGTTGGCGTTCGGAGCCAGTCGATCGGAAAGGCGATCGAACGCGGGCCTCCGGCGGCGTAATCGTCCCGTGAAGGCTCCGGGTCGTCGTTTGCAATTTTTATTTCATTTTTTTCCCCTCTCGGTGCTCGTTTGATACGACAGAGGACACGATGCATGGCCGAGAGGAAGAGACGGGACAGTGTGAGTGGTCGGGGCTTCAAGCCGTTAATGATGATGGACGTGTCACACATGCTCGAGTCACAAAAAAATCAAGTCTCCTGAAAGAGGCCGCAATTCTGCGATAATGCGCCTCGGACGAACGATAATAGAGACGCGAGAGACTCAAACCAGGATAAATACGATAGAGTTGCATCGACATCGATCTCGAACATCCGATAACAAGTGCACACTCTACGGGTCGCAGATATTTTACATGCCCCATGGGAAACGACTGTCCGAATGTGTGTGTCAATATATATATGTGTTTTCAAGAGTGAGCTTAAATTTATAAAGTACGGTGAAAATCTGCGATAAAATATACGACCGATAAAATATCGTCCCAGGCCGGGGCCTCCAGAGTACATCGTAAAGGCATAAGGATATATATACACTATAAAGATACTTGAAGACGTATCGCTACGAGTGATGGAGTTAACAGTCTTTATGGACGTATTTACTTCGGCAATACATGGGCAGGGACGTATTCCTACGGAATTAATCGACGTTCGTGTTCCTGTCCAAAAAGGACAATTAAAATGTAAGGCATAGAGAAGTTAGCAACGTTGCTCCAATGAAATTATTGACAGCCGTACGTTTCGCAGAAAGTTGCTTTCCTAGCGAGCCGATAATATAATATTATGTAATATGATATAATAATATAAATATTTATAAATATTTATAATAATAATATAATATAACAGGATATATTTTCTTAATCTTTTCGCCGGAAAATAAACTATTATTTAAGAAAAGTGACAGCTGTCAATGATACCATTGGAGCAATGCTGCTCACTTCCATGCCATTTAAAATGACCCTGAAGATATCTGCATGTGGAAAAATTTCATCAAGTTATAACGGCCGTATTTTGCATCGTACAAACTTTGCTCGAGGAAGTTCACTTGAAGATCAAAATTCTATAAGCGAACAATTGGTTATTCTTCCTAAAGCCGTGCATTGATAGAGACTTGCCAAAGATGACATTTGATGTCATGCAGATATCTTCAGGGTCATCATTTAAAAAAAGCACAGAAGTTCGCAAAGTTACGCTAACGAAATTATTAACAGCCGTCACGTTTCGCAGAAAGTTGCTTTCCTAGCGAGCCGATCAAATAATATAATGTAATATAAATATTTATAGTAATAATATAATATAAATTTGTATAATAATAATATCATATAACAGGATACATTTTTTAAATCGTTTCGCCGAAAAATAAACTATTTGCGAAAAGTGAAAGCTGTCAATGATACCATTGGCGCAACGTTGCTAACTTCCATGCCATTTAAAATGTCGCAAAAAAGAATGTTTAAAATGTCTCCGCGACAAAATCTCTCATGGTTGCGCGTAGAGTTTCTCGTGGGATGTTGAAAAAACGGTACGTATTACATCTCCGTTTATTATCTTACTTGGCGCAGAAGTCGACGCCAGAATTCTCGCGATTTCTGACTGCAAATTTCCCTCCGCATTAACGTTACTCTTCCGCATTACTGTCGCTACGTAACTTGGCATTGTACGGTTTGCGTTACATTCACGCAGGAGTGCCCCGCGCACTTCTAACGATGAGGCTGAAGCTGGCGGCCGAGTTAGCGGCCGGCGTACGCGCACCGCTAGCGCCACCGCGCGCGTGGCACTCTAATAGTTGATAAAAAAATCGTTTCTCATGAAACCCTTTGTCATAAAATTCTGAAAAAAATTACACATCTTATTTAAGATGTTTACTAGACAATAAGACAAGGCGGACCCTTTGGCTATGTTTTAAGCGGTCCGTAGGTATAAATAATTATAGAGACAACCTACTAGCGGTAGCAATCCGAGAAAATTCCGAAATAATTCATAGATACACCTTAAGGTATGTACTATGTATTACCGAAGAGTTTTCTCGGGAGCAGATCCATTATGGGCATTTTTAAGGGGTCTATGGTCTCCAAACGTGCTTGGTCGCTGTCATAAGTGCGCAGGCTGACCGGTAGCAATCCGAGAAAATTCCGAAATAATTCATACATACTCCTTAAGGTATGTACTATGTATTACCGAAGAGTTTTCTCGGGAGCAGACCCTTTAAATGCTTTTTTAAGGGGTCTAAAGTCTCAAAATGAGGGCGGTCGCTCTCATAGAGACGGCCGCTGGCGGTAGCAAACCGAGAAAATTCCGAAATAATTCATAGATACTCCTTAAGGTATGTACTATGTATTACCGAAGAGTTTTCTCGGGAGCAGACCCTTTAAATGCTTTTTTAAGGGATCTAAATCCTCCAAACGCATTCGGTCGCTCCCATAGAGATGGGCGCTGGTCGGTAGCAATTCGATAAAAATCTTAAATTATTCATAGATACTCCTTAAGGTATGTACTATGTATTACCGAAGAGTTTCCTCGGGAACAGATCCATTAAGGGCATTTTTAAGGGGTCTATAGTCTCCAAACGAGTTCGGTCGGTCCCATACAGCCGGGCGCTGGCGGTAGCAATTCGCGAAAAATCCGAAATAATTCATACATACTACTTAAGGTATGCACTATGTATTACCGAAGAGTTTTCTCGGGAGCAGACCCTTTAAATGTTTTTTTAAGGGGTCTAAAGTCTCCAAATGAGGGCGGTCGCTCTCATAGAGACGGCCGCTGGCGGTAGCAATCCGAGAAAATTCCGAAATAATTCATAGATACTCCTTAAGGTATACACTATGTATTACCGAAGAGTTTTCTCGGGAGCAGGCCCTTTAAATGCTTTTTTAGGGGGTCTAAAGTCTCCAAATGAGGGTAGTCGCTCTCATAGAGACGGCCGCTGGCGGTAGCAATCCGAGAAAATTCCGAAATAATTCATAGATACTCCTTAAGGTATGTATTATGTGTTACCGAAGAGTTTTCTCGGGAGCAGACCCTTTAAATGCTTTTTTAAGGGGTCTATAGTCTCCAAACGTGCTTGGTCGCTCACATATGTGCGCAGGCTGACCGGTAGCAATCCGAGAAAATTCCGAAATAATTCATAGATACTCCTTAAGGTATGTACTATGTATTACCGAAGAGTTTTCTCGGGAGCAGACCATTTAAATGCTTTTTTAAGGGGTTTAAAGTCTCAAAATGAGGGCGGTCGCTCTCATAGAGACGGCCGCTGGCGGTAGCAATACGAGAAAATTCCGAAATAATTCATAGATACTCCTTAAGGTATGTACTATGTATTACCGAAGAGTTTTCTCGGGAGCAGACCATTTAAATGCTTTTTTAAGGGGTTTAAAGTCTCAAAATGAGGGCGGTCGCTCTCATAGAGACGGCCGCTGGCGGTAGCAATACGAGAAAATTCCGAAATAATTCATAGATACTCCTTAAAGTATGTACTATGTATTACCGAAGAGTTTTCTCGGGAGCAGACCCTTTAAATGCTTTTTTAAGGGATCTAAATCCTCCAAACGCATTCGGTCGCTCCCATAGAGATGGGCGCTGGTCGGTAGCAATCCGATAAAAATTTTAAATTATTCATAGATACTCCTTAAGGTATGTACTATGTATTACCGAAGAGTTTCCTCGGGAACAGATCCATTAAGGGCATTTTTAAGGGGTCTATAGTCTCCAAACGAGTTCGGTCGGTCCCATACAGCCGGGCGCTGGCGGTAGCACTCCGCTAAAAATCCGAAATAATTCATACATACTACTTAAGGTATGCACTATGTATTACCGAAGAGTTTTCTCGGGCGCAGACCCTTTAAATGCTTTTTTAAGGGATCTAAATCCTCCAAACGCATTCGGTCGCTCCCATAGACATGGGCGCTGGTCGGTAGCAATTCGATAAAAATCTTAAATTATTCATAGATACTCCTTAAGGTATGTACTATGTATTACCGAAGAGTTTCCTCGGGAGCAGATCCATTAAGGGCATTTTTAAGGGATCTAAATCCTCTAAACGAGTTCGGTCGCTCCCATAGAGATGGGCGCTGGTCGATAGCAATCCGATAAAAATCTTAAATTATTCATAGATACTCGTTAAGGTATGTACTATGTATTACCGAAGAGTTTTCTCGGGAGCAGATCCATTAAGGGCATTTTTAAGGGGTCTATAGTCTCCAAACGTGCTTGGTCGCTCTCATAAGTCCGCAGGCTGACCGGTAGCAATCCGAGAAAATTCCGAAATAATTCATAGATACTCCTTAAGGTATGCACTATGTATTACCGAAGAGTTTTCTCGGGAGCAGACTCTTTGAATGCTTTTTTAGGGGGTCTAAAGTCTCCAAATGAGGGTAGTCGCTCTCATAGAGACGGCCGCTAGCGGTAGCAATCCGAGAAAATTCCGAAATAATTCATAGATACTCCTTAAGGTATGTACTATGTGTTACCGAAGAGTTTTCTCGGGAGCAGACCCTTTAAGGGTATTTTTAAGGGGTCCAAACCTCCAAACGACGTCGGTCGCTCCTATAGAGACGGTCGCTGGCGGTAGCAATCCGTAAAAAATCCGAAATAATTCATACACACTATTTAAGGTATGCACTATGTATTTCCGAAGAGTGTTTTTGGGAGCAGACCCTTTAAGGCCATTTTTAAGGGGTCTAAAGTCTCCAAACGAGTTCGGTCGGTCCCATACACCCGGGCGCTGGCGGTAGCAATTCGTAAAAAATCCGAAATAATTCATACATACTATTTAAGGTATGCACTATGTATTACCGAAGAGTTTTCTCGGGAGCAGACCCTTCAAATGCTTTTTTAAGGGGTGTAAAGTCTCCAAACGAGGTCGGCCGCTCCCATAGAGACGGCCGCTGGCGGTAGCAATCCGAGAAAAATCCGAAATAATTCATACATACTACTTAAAGTATGTACTATGTATTACCGAAGAGTTTTTTTGGGAGCAGACCCTTTAAGGGCATTTTTAAGGGGCCTAAAATCGTTGTTAAAACTTGTTTGGAGGTTTTAGACGCCTTAAGAATGCCCTTAAAGGGTCTGCTCCCGAGAAAACTCTTCGGTAATACATAGTCCATATCTTAAATAGTATGTATGAATTATTTCGGATTTTTTACGGATTGCTACCGCCAGCGACCGTTTCTATAGGAGCGACCGACGTCGTTTGGAGGGTTTGGACCCCTTAAAAATACCCTTAAAGGGTCTGCTCCCGAGAAAACTCTTCGGTAACACATAATACATACCTTAAGGAGTATCTATGAATTATTTCGGAATTTTCTCGGATTGCTACCGCCAGCGGCCGTCTCTATGAGAGCGACTACCCTCATTTGGAGACTTTAGACCCCCTAAAAAAGCATTTAAAGGGTCTGCTCCCGAGAAAACTCTTCGGTAATACATAGTGTATACCTTAAGGAGTATCTATGAATTATTTCGGAATTTTCTCGGATTGCTACCGCTAGCGGCCGTCTCTATGAGAGCGACCGCCCTCATTTGGAGATTTTAGACCCCTTAAAAAAACATTTAAAGGGTCTGCTTCCGAGAAAACTCTTCGGTAATACATAGTGCATACCTTAAGTAGTATGTATGAATTATTTCGGATTTTTCGCGGATTGCTACCGCCAGCGTCCGGCTGTATGGGACCGACCGAACTCGTTTGAAGACTATTGACCCCTTAAAAATGCCCTTAATGGATCTGCTCCCGAGGAAACTCTTCGGTAATACATAGTACATACCTTAAGGAGTATCTATGAATAATTTAAGATTTTTATCGAATTGCTACCGACCAGCGCCCATGTCTATGGGAGCGACCGAATGCGTTTGGAGGATTTAGATCCCTTAAAAAAGCATTTAAAGGGTCTGCTCCTGAGAAAACTCTTCGGTAATACATAGTGCATACCTTAAGTAGTATGTATGAATTATTTCGGATTTTTAGCGGAGTGCTACCGCCAGCGCCCGGCTGTATGGGACCGACCGAACTCGTTTGGAGACTATAGACCCCTTAAAAATGCCCTTAATGGATCTGCTCCCGAGGAAACTCTTCGGTAATACATAGTACATACCTTAAGGAGTATCTATGAATAATTTAAGATTTTTATCGAATTGCTACCGACCAGCGCCCATCTCTATGGGAGCGACCGAATGCGTTTGGAGGATTTAGATCCCTTAAAAAAGCATTTAAAGGGTCTGCTCCCGAGAAAACTCTTCGGTAATACATAGTCCATATCTTAAATAGTATGTATGAATTATTTCGGATTTTTTACGGATTGCTACCGCCAGCGACCGTTTCTATAGGAGCGACCGACGTCGTTTGGAGGGTTTGGACCCCTTAAAAATACCCTTAAAGGGTCTGCTCCCGAGAAAACTCTTCGGTAACACATAATACATACCTTAAGGAGTATCTATGAATTATTTCGGAATTTTCTCGGATTGCTACCGCCAGCGGCCGTCTCTATGAGAGCGACTACCCTCATTTGGAGACTTTAGACCCCCTAAAAAAGCATTTAAAGGGTCTGCTCCCGAGAAAACTCTTCGGTAATACATAGTGTATACCTTAAGGAGTATCTATGAATTATTTCGGAATTTTCTCGGATTGCTACCGCTAGCGGCCGTCTCTATGAGAGCGACCGCCCTCATTTGGAGATTTTAGACCCCTTAAAAAAACATTTAAAGGGTCTGCTTCCGAGAAAACTCTTCGGTAATACATAGTGCATACCTTAAGTAGTATGTATGAATTATTTCGGATTTTTCGCGGATTGCTACCGCCAGCGTCCGGCTGTATGGGACCGACCGAACTCGTTTGAAGACTATTGACCCCTTAAAAATGCCCTTAATGGATCTGCTCCCGAGGAAACTCTTCGGTAATACATAGTACATACCTTAAGGAGTATCTATGAATAATTTAAGATTTTTATCGAATTGCTACCGACCAGCGCCCATGTCTATGGGAGCGACCGAATGCGTTTGGAGGATTTAGATCCCTTAAAAAAGCATTTAAAGGGTCTGCTCCTGAGAAAACTCTTCGGTAATACATAGTGCATACCTTAAGTAGTATGTATGAATTATTTCGGATTTTTAGCGGAGTGCTACCGCCAGCGCCCGGCTGTATGGGACCGACCGAACTCGTTTGGAGACTATAGACCCCTTAAAAATGCCCTTAATGGATCTGCTCCCGAGGAAACTCTTCGGTAATACATAGTACATACCTTAAGGAGTATCTATGAATAATTTAAGATTTTTATCGAATTGCTACCGACCAGCGCCCATCTCTATGGGAGCGACCGAATGCGTTTGGAGGATTTAGATCCCTTAAAAAAGCATTTAAAGGGTCTGCTCCCGAGAAAACTCTTCGGTAATACATAGTACATACCTTAAGGAGTATCTATGAATTATTTCGGAATTTTCTCGGATTGCTACCGCCAGCGGCCGTCTCTATGAGAGCGACCGCCCTCATTTTGAGACTTTAGACCCCTTAAAAAAGCATTTAAAGGGTCTGCTCCCGAGAAAACTCTTCGGTAATACATAGTACATACCTTAAGGAGTATGTATGAATTATTTCGGAATTTTCTCGGATTGCTACCGGTCAGCCTGCGCACTTATGAGAGCGACCAAGCACGTTTGGAGACCATAGACCCCTTAAAAATGCCCTTAATGGATCTGCTCCCGAGAAAACTCTTCGGTAATACATAGTACATACCTTAAGGAGTATCTATGAATTATTTCGGAATTTTCTCGGATTGCTACCGCTAGTAGGTTGTCTCTATAATTATTTATACCTACGGTCCCCTTAAAACATAGCCAAAGGGTCCGCCTTGTCTTATTGTCTAGTAAACATCTTAAATAAGATGTGTACTTTTTTCAGAATTTTATGACAAAGGGTTTCATGAGAAACGATTTTTTTATGAACTATTAGAGTGCCACGCGCGCGGTGGCGCTAGCGGTGCGCGTACGCCGGCCGCTAACTCGGCCGCCAGCTTCAGCCTCATCTTCTAACGAGCTAAAAGAATAGCTGGAAGCAAGAGGGTAGTGTTTTACGTCGGGCGATACGTAATGTCGTACTACTAGGCCGCGCAACCGGCGTCCCGCGCGACACCACAGGCACGTTTCCAGTGGATACGGACGGTAGGTGGCAGACGCGTTTCCCGTAAAAATTGCACGCTGCCTCTCTCTGCATACAGGGCCGTTACGATTCGCTGCTCGGCGCTGAGAGCGCCCCGGTGTTCAGCGAGGAGTTGCGTGTTGAAAAGCGAAAAAAGTAAAAATAAAATTCCGAAAGAAAAACTAAAAAATAGCAAAAAAATAAAAAATAGTACGCGAAGGGTTGTGTTTTCTGCTATGCTCTGTGAGTTCTCCTCCCGCGTGTATGGGTGTCTCTACCGGAGTCGCGAGAAAGCGTGCGAGCTCGGTCTAAATGGGCCTCGTAATTTACGAGGTGGTTGTCCTAGCTGTGTTCTCGGGGGGGAGGATGCGCTCTATGTGTCTGTGTATGTGTATCTCTCGCTGGGGCGAGTTCTCCTTATTTCGCAGGATGGCAGTGGAGCACAGAGAGCTGGGGATCTGCATTGTTTTCCAAACCACTAGCCGCTGCTGCAATGTTAACGCGCTATATATATATATATATTATATATATACACATGTGTGTGTGTGTGAGTGTGTGTATGTATGCATTCGCTGTAACCCCCGTTGTCGCCGCATAGTAGGCGGTATAAACTACACCGTGACCCAGGAATGAATAAGAGAGGCCAGAAGCAGAAAGAGAATTAAACTAATGGTAGTGTACAGCGAATGAAAAATCCTGAGGTTATCAAGCCAGAAATTTTACAGCTTTGTTGACTCTACCGGGACGAATCAAATAACTCAAGCGAATCATATCCAACTCCCTCGTGTCTCCGGGTGTTTTCCCTCCCGGCGTGGCTACAAGACACTCCGCACTTCCATCTACATCGCATTACCGAACCTCGCACACCCTCGCGTTACAGATACCCGCGAACCCATGAGATTCCCAATTATGGAGATTATATTAATCAGCATACTGGCAACATCCGAAACCCCTCACGCGCCCATGCACATATCCGCGCGTAGGGGGAGAGAACATCGATAGCGACAAGACTGCGAATACTCCTTAGTAGAGATAGAACGTTTAAGTAAAAAAATAAAATAAAAAATTGAAAATTTGCCACTGTGCCGCACTCTTCTTCAAGCGCGATTGAAGATTAACAGGAGCGTGGTAGATGTCGAGGAGCCGTGACAAATAGGCCTGGTTGTACGGGTCTATTTTTTTAGAATTTATCCGCTCATTTTGCTTCCTCATAGAGGAAGTTTTGTTACAGAGAAAATTTTTTTTTCGAGATTTGAATGAAAACATGTTCAGAATGTTCTAAAACGTCGAAAAATCACATTTAGAAAAAATGTCCGGCTGTATGTGTGTGTGAATCGGACGCGAAAAATTCAAACCACTGTAACTCGAGAACGACTCAACTGATCAAGCCGAAATTTTGGACACGGCAAGTGTGGTTAATAGTCAATGTACGTGCAAAATTCAATACAAAAATATTCAGTTTTTTTTTGTACGCCATTTTTATTTTCTTCAAAAATGTCGGTTCGCGCTCTAGCACTCACAGTTTTTTAGCTATCGGGCTAAAAACGCGCACACAGATGGAATATGATCACCCGATGAACCCGTAAAAATCTCAAGAGAATCGATCTAACCGTTTAAATTTTATGTCATTTTGAATTTTTCGAATTTCATGATTTTTTTTTCGCGACGCATTTTTCCGTATCAAATATCTGCGTGTAGGGGGAGCGAACATCGATAGCGCCAAGACTACGAATACTCCTTAACAGAGATTAGAACGTTTAAGTAATAAAAAAGAAAAAAAAAAAATGACAATTCCGCGCTGTGTCGCACTCTGCCCCAAGCGCGAGTGAAGATTAACAGGAGCGTGGAAGATGTCGAGGAGCCGTGACAAATAGGTCTGGTTGTACGGGTCTATTTTTTTTAGAATTTATTTGCTCATTTTTTTTAATTCTAATTTACTTAAGCCATACCGAACCCCGAGGACATCCGTGACGGTGAGCTGCAGTGTTATTTATTCGAATGGGCGCTCGAGCGGGGCTTATACTTCTAATGGAAAGACCGTACTTTTAATTTGCATGCCGGTGGACCCCTCTTCGTTTCTCGAAAAGAAACGCGACCGAACACGGAAATTGTGCACTTCCATTCGAACAGAACAAGACGAAGAATGGAAAGAATAGTAAGATATAAACAAAGTAAATAAATAAACAACACATTACCTCCGGCCACGATTCCCGGGGATTTTTTCAGGAGGGGCAAAAAACAAAAAGACCGAAGGTGAACTAATTTGCATGCCGGTGGGAGAAAAATCGTGACACTTAACGCGCCGCCCGGGATACAAAGTAGCATCCTGTCAAGCGGCGCTCGGAAATTCGAGAGAGAATCCCGCTCGAAGATATTAGCCAGCGAGGCGACTCGCGGAAGCCCCCGTTGGACGGAAGAGAGTCACGCGTCTCTCACGCGTGAGGGAGCACGTGGAAGAGCCGGTATGAAAATTCCGTCGGAAATATCAGCGGGGATGCGGGCAAAGATACGATGCTGCGTGACAGCTTGATATATAGTTGAATTTTTATGCCGTCCGTGTTATTGCTGCATCACAAGATGAATCTCTGATACATTGGTAACACACGCCTGGTCTTCGCGAGAGGATTTCTCTCTCTCTCTGCTCTGCTCGGCGCACCATCGAGCGGAGGCAGAAGCGGCGGCAGGCGAGAAAGCACGCAGCAGAGAAAGTTGGCAGCTCGAAGAATCGATAGGCGGCGTCGGCGGCAGCAGCGGCAAGAGAGTAACGCGGAGGGAATGATTTATTCGGGGGAATGAGTTTTCTCGAAAGGAGAAACTCTCGGTGCCCCATCCTGGCGGTTCTCCCTTCGCGCAACGTTATTCTCGCACCCCTTCCGAAAGCTGCGCACTCGTTTCCAGGCTGTGATTTCTCCGCCGCCTGCCAGCACGTGAATTCGTGAAATCTTTATAACTCGAAAAAAAAATGTCTCGCCCGGGTGTAGCGCGGCCGGGGTATCGTGTAAAACGATGAGATCCATCCATCGGAGAGAGAGGATGACGACGGTGGAGAAGATCGATCTACCGAGGTAGTCGATTTGTATCGTAATGTATACCGTGTCCAAAGCGATTTCGTTCCCCTCTGTGACGCCTGCTAGCGAAAGGGTGAATATGAGAGATTTTCGTTGGATGGGTGAAAATAAAGTATGAGGGAGGTAAGTCGATAAGACGATAAATAAGGGAGATAGGAATCAACCTGCGAAGTCTAACCGGCAGAGGTATTTGCATTCGCCTGTTTCATACGCCAGTCGTCAGCTTCATATTTTCCAATCGTTGTCGATTTCATTTCCTTCTGTAATGCCTGCGAGCGAACGAAAGGGTGAATATGAGACATTTTCTTTGGGTGTGTAAAAATAAAGAGGGAGGGAGATAAGACGATAAGTAAGGGAGATAGAAATCAACCTGCGAAGTCTAACCGGCACAGATATTTGCATTCGCCTGTTTCATACGCCAGTCGTCAGCTTCATATTTTCCAATCGTTGTCAATTTCATTTCCTCCTGTAATGCCTGCGAGCGAACGAAAGGGTGAATATGCGAGATTTTCTTTGGGTGTGTAAAAATAAAGAAGGAATGAGATAAGACGATAAATAAGGGAAATAGAAATCAACCTACAAAGTCTAACCAGCAGAAATATTTGCATTTGCCTGTTTCATACACCAGTCATCTGCTTCATATTTTCCAATCGTTGTCCATTTCATTTCCCTCTGTGACGCCTGCGAGGGAACGAAAGGATGAATATGAGAGATTTTCTTTGGGTGTGTAAAAGTAAAGAACGAGCGAGATAAAACGACAATACGATATGTACGGCAGATAGAAATCAACCTGTGAAGTCTAACCCGCAGAGATATTTGCATTTGCCTCTTTTACACATCAATCAACTGCTCACATTTTCCACTCGTTGTCGATTTCATTTCCCCCTGTGACGCCTGCGAGCGTACGAAAGGGTTAATATGAGAGATTTTAATTGGGTGTGTAAAAATAAAGAATGAGCGACATAAGGCGATCAGACGATAAGTACGGGGATAGAAATCAACCTGCAAAGCTTAAACCAGCAGAGATATTTCCATTCGCCTCTTTTACACGCCAATCATCTGCTTCACATTTTCCACTCGTCGATTTCATTTCCCTCTGTGACGTCTGCGAGCGTACGAAAGGGTTAATACGAAAGATTGTCGTTGGGTGTGTACATATAAAGAATGAATGAGATAAGTCGATAAGACGATTAGTAAAGGCGATAGAAATCAATCTGTGAAGTCTAATCAGCAGAGATATTTGCATTCGCCTCTTTTACACGCTAGTAGTCAACTGCTTCACATTTTTCACTCGTTGTCGATTTCATTTCCCTCCGTGACGTCTGCGAGCGTACGAAAGGGTTAATACGAGAGATTTTCTTTGCGTGTGTAAAAATAAAGAATGAACGAGATAAGTCGATAAGACGATTAGTAAGGGCGATAGAAATCGACCTGTGAAGTCTAACCAGCAGAGATTTTTGCATTCGCCTCTTTTACACGCCAGTCAACTGCTTCTCATTTTCCACTCGTCGTCGATTTAATTTTCCTCCGTGATGTCTGCGAGCGTACGAAAGGGTTAATACGAGAGATTTTCTTTGCATCTGTAAAAATAAAGAATGAGCGAGATAAGAAGATCAGACGATCAGACGATCAGACGATCAGACGATCAGACGATCAGACGATCAGACGATCAGACGATCAGACGATCAGACGATCAGACGATCAGACGATCAGACGATCAGACGATCAGACGATCAGACGATCAGACGATCAGACGATCAGACGATCAGACGATCAGACGATCAGACGATCAGACGATCAGACGATCAGACGATCAGACGATCAGACGATCAGACGATCAGACGATCAGACGATAAGGGAGATGGAAATCAACCTGCGAAATCTAACCAGCAGAGATATTTGCATTCGCCTCTTTTACACGCCAGTCATCTGCTTTATATTTTCCACTCGTTGAATATCCTCCGACGAGTGTACACCGAGGATGTCGGAGCTCGGTAGACTCGTTGATGCTTGCTGGTTTTCTCTCTTAGCACTCGCTATGTCGCGCCTGTCAACAAGCGTAACCCTTGATCGTCGAGCTTTACGCGGGGCGGCTCTTTCTCTCACCCTTCTTTCTCTGCTTTACCTTTCCACATCGCCACTCCGCCGGAGCGGAGCAGCCCTTGCCGCTCGACTTCGTCGCGTTGAAGCAACAGAGCCGGAAGGGGTTGCCGAGATTTTACCAGTCACTACAATCATTACAGTGAGCTGCGGAGTAGTGCGAGCGAACGACTCGTGCTCGCGCGGCGAGGTTCTGAATATTCCGAGAAACAAGTGCTTCTCCTTGTTCGGCATCAGACGGGCTGATTTGCACATAAATATATACTTTGGGAAGTTGTTTGTTTGTTAGATTTACCGGAAATGCGTCATGTCCGATTGAAAAAGGAGATTCTCAAACCGGAAGTGACGCGCCTGCGGTAAAACTCCGGAAATACAAATTTCCGGCTTCCTAAAAACTCCATTTGTGCTATTATATTTTTATAATAAAAATACATTGTATGTATATACACTGTAAAAATAAAATGTACATTTGATGTACTGGAAATTGAAATTTGCTTACATTTCTTACATTAATTAAACATTAATGTACTTTTATTGTAAAATAAAAATACAAGATATTAAAATTACAAATCTTTTGACTGAAATTTACAAAAATTTCCATCACAAATACAAATTTTACTGTAAAATTGTAACGCACATGTGTTTGAAATTTCGGAAACAGTTTATGTAAAAAATCTTCCATCACTGTTCATTAATTTTCAATCAAAATTTTTTTACAGTATATGTATGTATGTATATATATATTTGCCTTATAGGGTAAAAAGTCCCTGGCAAAGCGAGTGCCATGTACAGAGCATATAAGTTTTTTTTGCCTTCTTGGCTCACAAAAGAACAGAAATAGAATACAATTTTTACATGATCAGATAATTTACAAACATTAAAATGATCCGATAATTTACAGTATAAAAATGGATATCAGTTCGTACTCGTGTGCAACTTGTTTACCACACGTGAGTTATTCGTTTAACATAAACGAGCGCAGGGTTAACGCATTAGTCATGAAGTACAAAAGAGCTTTTGCCTAAAAAAAAAAACACATTATGTGTCATATACTCGCCATCACCGACATTCACGTAACATAATTCTTAGATAGGGATATGGAGGGTCTTGTGCGTATAACGTCGCATTTTCCATCCGAAGATTTTCCCCAAGAGAGTCGGGAGAGAAGGACTACGCTCCTGTATGTCGCGCGGCTGATAAGATTTCGTTTCGTTCTTCGCGCGATCGTGGTATTATGGAATAAAAAAAAAGTCCTCTCGTACCCTCGTAGATCGTACTAGACGCTCGGCACGTTATATACCCCTCGTATAAAAGACAGAAAGGTCGGACTGGTTGTACGACGACTCTAAATTTTTTTCGTTACCAACCCCCCGCACTCTCCTGGCTTTCATATACGTGACCCGAAGAATAATACCTGACGCCGATGGGAAATGGAAAGAGGGGAGGCGAAGCTCGTTCGTTCGTTCGTTCGTTCGAGAGATCTCAGTGAGTTCCGCAGCCGGGGGATATGAGAAGAGGGGTATTAGAGATGAGAGTCGCGGATCTCGTTCACCTCAACGGAATCTCTCGATTCCAGCGACGACGAGAACGACGACGAGTACGAGGACGTAGCGGTACGAAGATATCTCTATACGTCTGTCATTAGAGTCGGTTGGTTCTCGACAGCGTAGTCAGGTGAGGGAGGGAAATGGGGGGGGGGGGGGGGGTAGGAATAAAGGATAATGGAATAATGGAGCCTAATTACCGGGGAACGGTAAATCAATGCTGAAATTGTACGCACCATCAAGCCTCGAGGCTCTGGCATCCTCATCAAGACCTCTCATCTTGCTTTCTCCCTATTTCTCCCATTTGTTTCATCCCTCCTGCCTTGCCAGCCCATCGCCGTCTTTCTCCACTCCACGTGGCGGTAGTTCCGTGTCGTTTACCTCTACCGTTATATCCGACGACGTTTTCCAGCACACCGATTCACCTAGCAATTTTCGTAATTCACACAGTAGCGAGGACAGAGAGCGAGAGAGAGGAGAGTGACAATGGAATCCGCCCGGGACAGGGCGCGCGGACTGCAGATGACGTCATTACCTTATCGTAACATTTGTCTAGTGGAACGGAGAGCTCGGGACGCAATGTTCAGAGCTGTCGGCAAGGAAACACAAGGGGACACCTCGAGACTTTCGAGCTACCGTGAGAGGCTTTGAAGAACAATTACTCTGTTCTATCCCGGACTCGTGAGCCATTGCGTTCAATCATTTCACTCCCAGGGCTGAGCAACGACTTCAGCCGACGTGGATGGATATAATAAAAGTCCGGTGTGGTTTCTTTTTTTCCTACCTCGCTGAACGAACGCTTCGCGTTGGGAGCAAAAATGCCGGATAAATGAGAGTTACGAGTGGAAAAATAAAAGATTCGGACTTTAGTGGATAGACATTTCACGATTTTTTTAAGCGTCAGAACACAGCCATATCTGTAGCAACCATTCGCGAAGGGGAGTGGGAGAAGGAATTTTTCTGTGTTGTAACTGTAATAAGAGGCGATGAGTACCCGAGTAGAAATTTTCGAGCGTTACATCGAGCCCTGATAAAGCCTTATCAGGACTCTATCAGGAACCCGATGTAACGCTCGAAAATTTCTACTCGGGTACACTGAGAAAAAGAAATGGTTGGAATAAGCAAATGCGCCGTGATATACGTTCAAAGGTGCATTTGGTTGGTACAACAAAAAAGTTTCTTTCAATCGAAAAATTTTGATTGATGAAACGAAGCATATAATCGCTTAAGAGAGCTGAAGGACCAAAGTCGATGGTTCGTTAGCTGATAATGTTACCATACATTCATGTAATCACCAAGTCATATGTAACATACTTGAATGATCGAGAATCAATGTAACATCTTGCTAATAAATTACTTGTACTACTAATCGTTTAACAAAAAAAGGGTTTATTTGTAGGGAAGAGCGGGGCAAAATGGGGCAACGGGGCAAAACGGGGCAGTTGGGCAAAACTAAATTTTCCAATCATTTTTAGATCAGACAAGGTGGCAAAACGGGGCAGAAAAGCCTGATGTATCGATGGGGCGAATTCGGGCATCCAAAAATTATTGGAAAATGACGTTTTGCCTCATGCCCCGTTTTGCCCCGCAGCTCCATTTTGCCCCGCTCCACCCTACCAAACAAATCACAGCTTTGAACGCATGTTACCGCGACTTTTGCTCAAACCAACCAATTTTTTTTCTCAGTGTAGCTGCCAGTAGTTCGTCTTCTTTACGTCGGTTCACATCGGTATAACCGGGTTTCCAAGATTCACGGAATCATCTTTACATGCCAGAGCCTTTCGCGTCGCTCCTTAGCCCATGACGTTTCGAAACAAAACGTAAAAAAAAGCCTAGCGCGAATATCCTGTCGTCTGCCCGGTACACTGTACTGCAGGAGAGGATCACTGCGAGTAAAGTACGCGACTCAAAGTGCAGAAATTGGCTTTACCCCGAGGAAGCATGCAGCGACGAAGGCAGCCACTCGAAAGACGTAAACCCACCCCTTTAACTCGCGACAGTCTCGCGAGAAGTAAAACAAAAGAAGCGCGAGCGTTCGCGCCACCGCGTGGCTATAAATTTCGTACGAGGACAAAACCCGTGTGTTATGCAGAGGGGAAATAAGACGAAGCTGACTCGAACCATCCGCGAAGCTCGGATTTTTCTGGGAATTCGACATTAGACTGCGCGTTCTATATCGGTCAACTAAATCGCGTTACGGTTCGTTGCATTCGCGTGTCGACTGACTTCGTTCCCAAATTTGAAAATTTACTTCGACAAAGAGAGACACGGATGGAGCGCGTATGTTTTGCTGGCTCAGCGGAGCGGCTTCCTTTCCACCCCTAATCGAAAATCATAGCCCAACGGGCATCAGCGAACTTTCGGAAATTAAAGAGAAGAAAGTATCGAGGAAACTCGGAGGCTCAGGGGGATGAAACGAGTAGCGCAAAGTTAACCAGGGCGCGAGTGGTAAAGAGTCACTGTGCGAGTGTGATGAAGATTTAGGACGTTTGTTCCTAAATAAAAAAATTTAAAAAACACCTCGTACCAGCCGCATTCTCCGCATGGACCAACGAAATCTGCGAAGAGCACATCCATCCATCTTAATTAAATTTTTTGTTACTTCATATTAATCCTGACATGGCGTTGATGAGAAAATCGGATCTCGCCAAAGGCGAAATCCCTTGAACCGAAACTACGCGATAAACGTGTTTGCATTTCATAATCCACCGTGCGCCGTAAAACGCATGCACCCGGTAGGGGAAGAGCAAGAGATACTTGGCGGAGGTTAAAGAGTTCTTCGATCGATAAACTCGTGGTCCAGAGGGACTTTGGAGACAGAGAGGGATGGAGAGAATCCGGGGTGGTTAGTTGGGTGGTTGGCGGTTGGTTGGTCCTGCACGAGAGCGGAGTATGTAGTACATACCTACCTATACGGTTACATCACTGGGTATACGTATAGATAATTGTGAGGGACTATAGGTGGGGTGCATATAGCGTGGAGTGTCTGTGGCCGAGGGGTCGGCAGCCCGACAAGCACCGAGGCAAACAGGGTCGGTGTAGGAAACTCGTCCGGCCAGGGAGTATGGGAAAAGCTCGGCCAGTATGTGTTTCGGCAATTCCCGATTATCGACGCCGCGTTCGTTGTGCGAAATAACAATTATCTCATGAACCGCTTATCGGAAATATCGATCGCAATGTAGCCCGGGATCGGCTAATAAACTCGGACGTGCCAGTCGCTTGGAGAACGTACTGCACCAGAATCGACGGAGCGTGTACGAGGAGCATCACTACAACGGCCGCGTTTGCAGCGAGGCGAGAGAGCATGTGAACTTAAAGCATCAGGGAATCCCTGTGGTTGCGCCACTGCGAAAGTACCCGCACCCAGAAAAAAATTTATTTGACGGCCACCGTTTATTAAGATCAAGTAAAATATTTATTTGATTTAAATAAATACTTATTTCATTTAAGTAACTATTTACTTAATTTAAATAAATATTTATTTAAATGAAATAAATATTTTACTTGATCTTAATAAACGGTGGCCGTCAAATACATTTTTTTTCTGGGTGCGCCAACTTTTGTCTTTGGACGAACGTTTATTGAACAATAAGAGTTATCTCTCTCCGATACTCATGGATGATCTTTTCTTGCTTTCCCTCGCTATAGACAATCTGTGCTGTAGATCGCTGCGGTAAACCGGCCAGCCACTCCCATCGGTACCGAAAAGATCTGCTAGGGTAAAAGTGGTGAATATGGCCCACCTCGATTAACACGTAAATCAATGATATATGGACCGGGCCATATTCCCCACTTTTACCCTATATGAGTATAGGGAGGGCGAATTAATCTCTTCCGTGGATACACACCATACGGGAAATACCGCTTCATTGTTGTTTATAAATACATTTTGATAAACACTTTTGCATATACCGATACGCTCTCGTTTAGCAAACAGTAACAGGGAGCAGCGTAAAACCGGGTTACAAGCTCCTGTTTCATTTCGCACCCTCGCTATATACTGTCCCGCGCTGTTTCTCGCACCTCTCTTTCTACCCGGCCGCGGCGCGACAATTAATTTAATCCACTTATCGTTATAAGCGAATACGCGCGAGCGTGTATATCGCGCGCTGTTGGTTTGGGAGGACGATTTAATTTTTATTCACACAATTTTCGGTGCCACCCTCCCCTAATTGAAATTCGAAATGAAATAGTGTACGATGCCGATGACATTTTGGCGATAAAATTGGAGCTTTTTTTTGTATCGCCATGCTTCTCATTGATTAACTGTATTGTGATTGCATCGAGAGTCCGGCGATTGGATTGTGCGGCGCGCATTAACGGAACGTTATTTTCTTTTTTGGACCGTTTTGCAAATAAATTCAGAATGACGTTGTCCGTCTTGTTCGCCGTGAAAGTTCGAGGAGGTGAATGGACAGAGGAAAAACCGAGAAGCAGAGGCAAGCACGTTCGCGGGGTTTGCCGAACGGGCACGTATCTACTTCCGTAGTGAGATAGAAAATAGAGACCCCCAGAGCGGGAAGTAATGGAGATCCCATCGGGGGTTGGTTCGAGGGACTTTCGCAGCCTCATTCGAGGCATCGCAAACAATGATCTCTCCCTTGCACTTTCTACCCCTTGTTCTCTCGCTACCCCTCTCTTCGCTCCGTTGTCCGATCGTTCGACTGGAAACTGTGAATGGAACATCTAATATCGACTCCAGCATCATTACGGTTCCAGCAAGGCTTCGATGTGCCTGGGCTGTGCCATAATTACCAAGTGGGATTAACCCTCTAAATCCTTGGCCTCTTTTCACTCGGAAAAAAAAAATCGGAACGATGTAATTGTCCGACAGTGTATCGTAAACTCAATTCAAGGGTGGGTTGCGTAATGTGTAGGGGAGAGCGGGGCAAAATGGGATAGTGGGGGCAAAACGGCATAATAGGACAAAACGCGATTTTTTCAATGACTTTTGGATGGTGGCGGTGATGGTAAGTAAGACGGTTTTGAAAACATGGTGGCCGTTTTTCACCGGAAAAAATTCCCTGACTTTTCACTGGCCAATAAAAAATTTTCCCTGAACAAACTTCTAACGACCTCTATTAAAAAAAATGTATGATGGAAATAAAAATGCCTAATTATTTAATTCTATTCTTCTTTTTTTTTAATGTTCCCAATATTTTTTAAGGCTCCCTTTTATGTACTTCTTATTTATTTATAGACGGTTCAGCGACAATTTACTTTTTCCCTGACCAATCTTGAAATTCCCTGACTTTTCCCTGATTCCCTGAGGAACATTTTTTTCCCTGACTTTTCCCAGTTTTCCCTGACCGCGGCCACCATGGAAAATCTGGATGTATCGTTGGCATAAAATGGGGCATCAACAAATTATTGGAGAACAGAGTTTTGCCCCCTCTGTCCCGTTTTGCCCCACTGTCCCCACTTTGCCCCGTCCTACTGTGTGGGCACTTGCTGAACAGTTTTAACTGCGTCTAACCCCCCCCCGAAACGTCAAGGAGTTCAGGGTCTGAAATAATTTTGCACTGTCCGTGGCGTTCTCCGAGACTCGACTGAAGCCGAACTGGCCATGGCTGATGTTGGTCCCGTACGGATATGGCAAGTGGGGTAAGCCTGGAAACGTAACTCACGGCACGATGTACCGATTATAGGATTTCTATCTGACCCCAGCGCCAGTCAGCCAGCCGACTGACAGGTGACTGCGGGCTTCCGCGGGAGATTGGAGCACCACCAAAATACTATCGCTTACACGCACGTGGTACGTGCGGTGAAAATCATTATACAGCCCAAAACTTCGCATGGCAATTTGAAATTTTATTTAATTCTATACCCAATGTACGTCCATCGATATTGGGTGCTAATCATCCCGATCAGTGTGATCAATGAAGAGACTGGGCAATTTTATTTCACTCTCAATGAAAGATCGTTAGTGGAAATGGCTTTTCGAATATTCCACGCAAAATGAACCAATGGTCTTTCCATAATGTACCCGTAGGCGATACAAAGCGCTCCCGATGTTCGAGGCAAACGTGAATACGGAGTAAAGGGGAATACCGATGGTACATAAAAAATACACATGCACACACACACACACACACATACACACAAATCCAATAAAAAATACAAAGCACAAAAGAGCGAGCGAGCGTTTCCGGAAAATGGAGCTCTATATTTCGCATATCTCTAGCCTTCCACCAAACGAGCCTCTCTTTTTCCCGAAATTCGCATAGCTTTTTCACCTGTATTTCATTTTTTAATTTTACTTTTATTTTTGTGATTGAACAATTTATGGACATGACGTTAAGCCCGATCAAAGTACTTGGCACCCTAATTCACGTGCAGTTGCCGCTGTTCTATCCATCCCTCATCGTCCGTTCCCTCTCGTCCATTACGGCCTCGTTTCGAGGGTGTCGGAGTTGGTGTGCAAAAAAAAAAAAAAAAAAAAAAAAAAACGAAAATAGTGGAACGAAAAAACTTGAGCGACAAAAAAAAACGCCGCGGGGAGTGGAACAGACAAACGAAAATGAGGCAAAATTGACTGCAGCTAGGTGTAGAGCAACATACGGGAAATAGCGAGTAAAAAAAATAAATAAATAAATAAAAAGTAGGAGAGAAGAAACAAGATAGAAATAACCAGGAAGCTGGCGCCTCGGATGGCAAATAAGAGATATCGAGGAGGCGGAGAGGGTAAGCGGGTGGGAATATGTAGGAAAATAGAGGCGAGAGATAGCGAATAAAACTTTTCGAGCTGTGTTTTGATACGTCTGGTGCGCGCTCCGGTGTGGGGGGGGGGGGGGGGGGGTCGGGGGGTTCCGTGCTCCAGCTACTTTCACGTCTCGTTTCTGGTAGCCGTGAGCCGCAGTGTCGTTCGGAATGTTCGCATACACAGACGTTGAGTGGAGATTCCCGGGGGGCGATCGAGGGATGAAAAAGAAGAGGAAAACGAGGCCGCCCGCGGATCGGGTAGACAACTTTTTGTACCGCTCGGCGTCAAAAAGCTTTGTATATCCCCGTCCATCCAGTTCCTTCTATCCGTCCCTATCTGTACGCCGGTTTCTCACATTGTAGCAACCGAGCGCTATCTCACTCGTCGTGTCACGCATCGATGAATCGTTAAATCGATTCGCACCGAGGCGTCGAGTAAGCTTTTCGAACGTCTATTGTTGGATACCCGTCGCCATCGTGCCACTTCCGCCGCGGTTCGACTGCAGTTCGCCACCGCCGCCGCCTCTTTCTCCATTCTCTCATCGCTATATCCGAAATTTCGTACAACACGTTGTTCCCGCGGAAGGCTTCCAGCTCGCGTTTCTGCTTCGATAATTTTGGCGGTCCGGGGCTAGGACCTCGACTATCTGTTCTCGACGGACAGTAGTAATCGTCGTTTAACTGTCGGAGTGCAGAGTAGCTTTGACTAGCGGCTCTTCGGCTCTGCCAGTCCCACCTAGCCTTGACCAGACAGCGGCAAAAGCCTCCGCATAGGCGGGCTGAAGCACAGTGGAAAGCTGTCGGGTCCGAGAATCGCTAGGGAAATGGAAACGAGAACCCTCTTCTCTGCCTCCTCGCTGCCTCTCACGCTCTCATCCCTCTTCACTGAGAAGGTACCGTCACCGACGCGAACCTCTAAAGCTTCGGACCAAAAGCCTCTACACCACTCTGCTTTCTACTCCCGAACGGGACTTTCTCACCGTCCTTGTTCTATAGCCACCAACAGGAGTAGACCGAAGTATTCGATGCGACACAAGCGACACGGAGAACCTCGCGACCGAATTACTTCGACAGGTTTGCCTCTGGCTCTCCATCACTCTCTTTCGCCGGTGAGCCGCAGAGTGTCGACGTCGGTTGGCGACGGCGGTGGAATTGGCTATCCTTGAAGAACCGTCCGGTCCTTCATCACACCACCGCACCGAGAGGAGGAGGAGGGGAGAGCTGAGAGTTGTCTGACAATAATTTCTGCCTCTTCAATTTCTCGCTGCCTCTTTCATCGTTCTGTATTAAGCAGCTTAAGACCAACTGCTATTCACACTCTTTGCGCTGTAGCGGTAAAACAGCGATAGGTATACACATCTAAAAGCAATCCTGAAGAGTGATTACCGACCGGGGGGAGGCTCGACGATACGCTCTGAAAACAAGTGTGTTGTTTCAACAGGGTTTACTTGTAGACACTTTTACCGAGCGATGGGACAACACGCTTTCCGTTGGCTTAATCGAGTGGCTCGTGTGTTTTATTCAGGTGGCTGGAGGGCTCTGTTCCACTCAAATGGGTGTCCATTTTTTAAAAGCTTTCATATAACGATGTAATGTGGTATCCCGCCTCTATTACTTCGTAACTGCGCAGCCACGCTTGCGTTACCTCTGAATCTACTTTTTGTTGCGTCACTTAACACGGGCTCACTACCTGATCGCTGGCAAGAGAGCCTTGTTGCATCAATTTTTAAGGGAGGCGATAAAATGTTTGTCACTAATTACACGCCTACACTGAGAAAAAAGATAGTATTTTCTACTATACCAATAGTTCCCAGGTGGAACGTCTATATAGATAGTTTTTGATAGTATATATTCAATTGGTTAAAATATAATTATAGCTGTAACCATGATTTGTTGTCACTACCGTAACTATAAAATGTAAACGTTCCCCCTGGGAACTATTTTTTATGGTAAAAAGTCAGTATTATTGTATTTACGATGTCATTTTTTCTCAGTGTACCTCGGTGCTAAACACGGTCCCTAAGTTATATGAAAAGGTTACACAAAAATTATCTGCAGTATTCCATGCTATTCACTCCAAGGCAACATGGTTTTATAAAAGGGAAATCGACTACAACCTATGTAGCGGAATACACTACTTTTAATCACTAAAGCATTCGGTGAAGGCAAGGAAGTGGATTCCATCTATGCCAATTTGTCGAAAGCTTTTGATAGTGTGCATCACAGACTACTTAGCTAAACTTAGTGCTCTCGATGTAAAGGGTTCCCTCCTTGTCTGGCTGGCATCTTATTTATTAAATCAATCTCAACACGTGCGTATCAAGAGCTCTCTATCACGTCAGATTTCCACAGTGCCTGCGGCCTCTCAAGGCGCTTACCCTGGGCCATTAATCTTGAGAATCTACATTAATGACATAGTCAAAGTTATTAACCAGTCTCACGATCTCCTGTTCGCGGATGACATGAGGCTGTACACCACTATAAACGGTCCCGTTGATTCAGCCAGGCCACAGCCTGATGTCGAGGCTATACAGTAGAACCTCGTTTATCCGAGGTAATGTGGGGAGAGCATGCATCGGATAAGCGGAAATTCGGATAACACGGATAACACGGATAACATACTCAATTCAAACTTGTACTACTATTATATATTTACATTATTTAACACGCCACTTCATATAAACATTAACTTTATTAGTTAATTTACCACTTTTTTCCTTTTTTAAGACGTCACGATGTTCTACCATCGACTCTAGAATCGGAACTGATGTATTTACAGCTCGCAATATAAAGACGCAGCAAACTTGTACATGTTTAAGCGGGTATGCAACAATGTAGCAGTTACAGACTACTCCGCGCGCGGACATGCTGCTTTATCCGTTTTAACAGAGTTTTCCGTATTATCCGAGCCTACAACTTGGTTAACGCGGACGGCTTGGATGGGTTGGATGCTTCGGATAACAGGAAGGCTTGGATAATCGAAGGTCCAATAAGGGCGGTCCTACTGTAGCACATTGGTGCCATCTGAACGATATACGGCTCAATGAGGTAATTTACGAAGAAAAGGGAAATCGTACATTTCCAGTATTTTGTAAACGGGTCGGTGCTCGGGTACGAGACACTACACGCGATCTGGGTGTCACCGTTGACAAGGCGCTATCTTTACTGATCATTACATGCGTAAATCGACGAGTACCTTTTATGGGTCATGCCGGTTTTTTTCGTGATCAAATAAAAGCGACCCGGGTTTTTGGTTTGTATTACCCATATTCCATGTACTGCGACACCAATTGTACGACAAAAATAATCGAGTTAAAAAATAAACAGATCTTTATGTCGAAATGGTTAAAACGGCTTCTAGAATGTTAGGTTAAATAAAGTGCACGGCCACATCGTTTGATGATCCTACGACCCTTAGAACATGGAATGTAGCATTGGTGTGCCCAGGTCTGCAGTACGCGTTGCAAATATGCTGTCGCCATGTTCGTACGTATATTGCAATGATCGAGCGCGTCCAACATACATTCCTTCGCTTTGCTGCATACCAGCTCAACTCTCCTATGGAATTTCGAGACCACGATTACTCTGCACTTCCGAGTCGTGTGAACTTACAAACCCTACAGAATAGACGTTCGATGATTGATTTGATGTTCTTCTTCAATACATTAAACGGGTATCCGAACTGTCCAGTTCTATTGGCGGAATGTGTGTGTGGAGTCTCTCCCAGATTCACGCAGAATACTGACTTCAACCTTCCAACTTGTAGGCTAAATTACGAACATTATTGCCTGATTCCACGCGTGGGCCGATTAGCTAATCAATTTCAAATATTGAGGAGATATTTGGTATCCCTCATACAGTTTTTCAGGCTTCCGTAATCAGATCAAGATTATAAGCGTGTTAATATTACTCGATACCTCGTTCTAGATTAAGCTACTGTAATACCGCACTCACTGAGAAAAAATTACATAGTAAAAGCAACAATACTGACTTTTTACAATAAAAAATAGTTCCCGAGGGGATCGTCTTCAATTCATATTTACGAGAATGGCAAAATAGTACATTACGATACTAGTGCGATAAAACTTTTTCTGACGAGTGTGAGTTTGCAGCACGAGCCGAAGGCGAGTGTTGCAATCACACGAGTTCAGAAAACGTTTTATGCACGAGTATCGTAAGAAATTTTATTTCACAAGGTGTGAAAATGAGGTTGTACGCACGCAAAGCGTGCGTAAAACCGCATTTTACACACCGAGTGAAATAAAATAATATTTGCAACCATAATTATAGTTTAGCCAATTCAATTTATGCTATCAGAAATGATCTATATAGACGTTCCTCCTGGGAACGATTCCTTGGAAATCCTGGGAAAAGGAAATACTATCCTTTTTCTCAGTGCTCTTACTATTGTACAATCTTGTGCTGTAAAAGAGCCTTGCTCGTTTACAAAAATAAAATACAATAAAATAAAATAAAAAGTTTCATACGTAAATAGATGAAAGCGGTTGTTTCGACACGTGTTAACGTGTAAACACAGATAAACGTATAGAGGTGAGACACTTCTTTTTAGTACGCAGCGCCCGACTAATCAGTAACTGTGGACGGTATGGACTTTGCTATCGGAGATGGGAATCAATGATCAGCCGAAGATACCGGAGTGAGATCGTTACGAGCCTGATTTATCGAAATAGATCGGCTATAAGAGAGCCAAGATCTATGCAGAGTACTCTCGAGATACGAAGGCGAGATTTATAATGATATCTTGAAAAATCAATTACTCGGAAAGCATGTTCTCGGGATGGGCGGAGTGATAAAAATAAATGTGGATAAAATTGTCTTTGACGCCAGACAGCAATTTCTCAGTTCATTATAGCGACGACGACGGGGACAAGGAAACTCTGAGCTCCGGAATGTATTTTAACTGTCCGATCCTTTTATTGTAAAATAGCTCAATACTGTAGAACAGACTTAATCCCAGGGTTAAGGTATAAGACACTCGTTAACGTTGGATCGTCTGTGATAATAATTTCTCGGATGCCCGGGTGCCGAGGGCACGTAGAGACTCCTTACAGCCTCGGTGCCGTCTCGCGCTCCTCCGTCTCCGTTTTTTTTCCGAGCGGAGAAATATAAAAGAAAATAAACGTTCGAGAAACCGGCTTTATTTCCGCTCTCCTTGCGTACCGCTCGGGGCGTTTCATGCGCAAAGTGTAACGCTCGGCCCTGCTGTTTGCCTTGCCTTTGCCTTGACGTGTTTTCTGTGCACGGACTTGGGAAACGGGATTTTAAATTCTCTTGCTTGGCGAGCGAGCGGAACACGAGTTACCGGGAAGGAGGGTCGAGAAAGATCTGCATCATGAAGGAGAGACCTGCAGGACAACTAGTCCGAGTTCTCGCACCTCAGGATCGTTGCGCTTCTAATGTTTTCTGATAGTTCCGTATGCTGATATTATATCGTCCCGCTCGTAAACGCAACGGAATTTCCCGGACGATTTTTCAACTATCAGCTCCGTCGGACCGGATCAACGCAGCCAGAAAAAAATATTATTTGACGGCCACCGTTTATTTGGTTTAAGTGAAATATTTATTTGATTTAAATAAATATTTATTAAAATTAAGTAAACCGTTACTCAAATGAAATAAATATTTATTTAAATCAAATAAATATTTTACTTAGGGCGGAAGGACTCCGGTCGATACCCCGTTGACAATACAGATGTAAATGTGTAATTGTATTAATGTTTAAAAACTGTAACGGTCGTTAATGTATCGTATGTATTGTTAATAAAGACACTTACTACTACTATTTTACTTAAACCAAATAAACGGTGACCGTCAAATAAATTTTTTTTGTGGGTGCGATAAAGTTATTCCTACGCTGCCTGCCGATATTTCTTTTCACCGTGTGAAAACTTCTCGAAAGGAATGGAAAATTGCACACTGTGCGGCACTCTCACCTACGATCATCGATATCGTTGCAGTCAAAATCCATGAAAGTTTGCTCCAAACCCTTCATCCGCGCGAATGGCACGTATGCTCCCAATACATCGTGGATTCCTTACTCCCGTCCCCCAGCGAGTTACAAGTTGCAACGTAGCGCGTATAATATAGCGTCCGGAAGTTGCCGGGTACGAAGAAACCGCAGGTAGAGCGCGAGGAGAGGACAGTGGGAGGGATATCGAGTGGACGTGCCAACGAGAGGATATTCGGGTGTTCTACCGAGCGTATAGTACACCGCGTATCACCGTGGTTTTTGGCAACGAGCTAGACGCCGGTGGCGGAGGATGAGGATCGGAGCCTCGGAGAACGTCGGCGGCCAACGTCGCGTAGTTACGGGGGCGCGTCTCCGAGGAAACACTTTGCTCCTCTCTGTTCGCTGTGTGACGCTTTCTCAACCCTCGAGTCTCCCGCCCCGTACCATTCCACCTCCACTTTTCCCTTGTTCGCTTCTCGTTGATAGTACCACCGCTATCCAGTAGGGAAGAGCGGGGCAAAATGGGGCAAAGAGGCAAAACTAAATTTTCGAATCATTTTTGGATCAGACAAGGTGGCAAAACGGTGCAGAAAAGCCTGATGTGTTGATGGGTCGAATTCGGGCATCCAAAAATTATTGTAAAATTACGTTTTGCCCCATACCCCGTTTTGCCCCGCTGCCCATTTTGCCCCGCTCCACCCTACTTGTGCAAGTGGTGCGGCAACCGTAGTGGTGGTACAGCAAGCAGTTTCTCGCTCTTTCCGCGGTCGTCAAGACGTGCTTCCACGCCCGCCCCGACACGACGTCGGCGTCTGTGTGGCGTCTGGGGTGACATCGGGAAAGCGCGCGGGCCACCGTACCAACCTCCCTTCGACCCTCCACCCCGGTTGCATTCCACTCTCGCCTAGCGCCAAATTGATACCACGCGTTCTCACCCTCGGGCTCGACCGCCGAAGACCCGAGACAAGATACTCTCGTAGCTTGCGGAACGGACCCAGACCTTTCTCACACTCCGCCGCCACTCACGGGCAGACATAATCTGTATATAAATTTCACTGGACTCGCCTCGAAGGAGAGCTTCCGCATATACGGAGGAGATCCTGTGCAGTTCTCGTCGTTGTGTGCCGGGGCTTTCCAGTCATCGTAACTGAGTGTCGCAGATAGCGAGACGTTGCGTCATGAGACGTTGAAATTTTCACCGGAGAGGGCTGTTATCTGTAGTTGGCACGGAAATACCTGCACTGATAAAAAAGTACAGTTGGATCAACTGAGATTCGCGCAGGGACGTTCAAACGAATATTTAGTTGGTCGAAAATATTGTAAATTGTATTTTAAATTATATTTTTAATTACATTTTTAATTATATTTTTAATTACATTTTTAATTATATTTTAAATATAAATATATAAAATATTTTAATGAAAAATATTTTGGTGAAATCACCCAACAAATTGTTGAACTAACCAATTTTTTTGCCGTACCAACAATATATTTACTTGAAGGTCCCTGCCCGAATCTCAGTTGATTCCACCGTATTTTTTATCAGTGTGTCGTTCTGTTTCGTACGGCGCTGTGGCTGAAAAACGTTCATAGGAACATTTTTGGGGTTGTTTAAAAAATGTTCCGTTACGGAACCAAAGAGTAACGTTGATGGAAGAATGTATCGACTGTGCGATTTAATTAGCGTCCATCGACTGGCTTTGCCCTCGAACATTCCGAAATTTCTCGAAAGATTCGATACACTCTCGGGCACTCACGGGCTATTATAAGTTTCCTCTATTAATCGAAGGGAGATTTCCACAGTTGAATAACTTTCCGTGAGGAGCAAACTTCCGCGACGTTGCTGCTGCTGCTGCTGCAAGTCCTTGCTCGGTTTCCTAACTGGACGACGTTGGCCGCTCCAATCCACCCCCCCCCCTTCCCCCCCGCCCCCCGCCGCTACATTATTCCGCAAGAGATACAATCTGTATAAATTTCGCCTGGCCGATCTTGGCAGCTGTTACCGATAGCAGGTAGTTGTAGTCGCTCGGGACCGGCGCCCGAAGAGAAACCTCCTCTCACCCATGCCACACGTATTGCTCCCGGCGCCTCAGCAATAATTTCCCGGTGTGAAACCCGGCAGCGTTACCGCTGTTGTACAGAAAATTCCCCGCTGACGACGATGTTCGAGTATTATCGAGTCGCGTGTGTAGCAGTAATATCAAGAGGTAATTGCTGTAATTTCACGTCTGCAAGTGAAACAATTATCCTGTGGAGGGAGATTCAAAAGGAACAGGCGCATACCTACGTAAACATAATCTTTTCCTATTGCTCCGGGAGGACGCGCTAGATGATCTCCGGATTCTTACAGTAAGCTTGGAACAAGTGCGCTGTCTGGAATCCTTTGCCGGGTTGTTATTAGCCACTCATACAAATCTGAAGACCTTACCCTTTTTTTTTAGATGGAAGTATTTTTACCTCACGATGGGATGATAAACTTGTTTATCCTCGAGCTATTTCTTAGTAGTCATTAGAAAAAGGTGCAAAGTACTTTCCACTTGGTTTTCTTATTTACTACATTTTTGCGCATAGCTGTCTCTATGAGAAAGTTCGCGGATCGGTTTTGGCTTCCGCATAGACGAAAGCCATGTGCAAATTACTTTGTAGCTTTTTAAAAATTTGTTTTACTTGTTTATTACCGAATTTTTAATTTACTTTACATATTTTTTGGCCCATTTTTTTTATTCAATTTTAGTCATTTGTTTGCTACGCTGCTCTATCGATAATGTCCCGGCGTATGGCATTCGTACACGCGGAGATTATTTTTGCGTGTTACGATATTTCACGATGATTCTTGCGCCTGTTGTGAAGTACGAATTTTTTAAAAATTCAAAATGATATGAAATTTGTACGTGTGGATCGATTCTTGCCAAATTCAATAGAGAACATGGATCCATAATAGTTCATTTATGATAAATTTTTTAGTCAAATATCTAAAAAAAATTATGGGAATTAAGTGCAAAAAGATATTTTTGAAACATTGAAAATGTCGCAAAACCCAGACCAATTCGACCGATTCTTATCGAATTTAATAGCGAACATTGTTTGAGGTTAGTCTACTTCCGTAGAAAGTTTCAAGCCGATAACTCAAAATTTGCGAAAGCTGGAGCGCGAACACACTTTTGTCGAAAAATTCAAAATCTGATAAAAGCTGAACGAATGTTTCAATCATTGTGTACATTGTATCAAACAGCGGTACCTAACTGCTCTACTTGCGTGTCAAATTTCAACCCGATTGATAAAGCCGTTTTTGAGTTATGGACGGTTGAATTGTACAAGTCTGACGCACACGCACACGCACGCAACCATCCATCAAAAGATTTTTCCTACCAGTGATTTTTCGACGTTTTGCAACATTCTGAAATTTCCATGAAACTGGAAAAAAAATTTCACGATAACAAAACTTCCTGCACGATCACGCCAAAACGTAATTTTTTAAACAAATACGCGGTCGGCAGTGAAGAAATTTTCCTCGCTCCCGAATGGGTTCAAATAAAAAATGCATTAGTTATACACTGCGGCAAGTGTGAGAGAGAAGAAATAAAGAAAGGGTGGCGGATTGAAATGAGAAAGCAGTATACATAGAGAGAGGGAGAGAACGATAGCCGTTCGCATCGTAGCAGCTTCGCACAAACAAGTTTCCCACTCGCCACGCCCCCGTCGTATAAAATCCTACCCCAGCATGCAGCGGCAGAGGTATGAGCACCAGCAGGAGCCTTTTTTTTATCACGCATTCCCAAAACTTTCGACATTTGCCACCACCACCAAGCACTTCCCCCAAAGCCTCCCCTGTCCGCCCGCAATCGAAACTCTCAAGCGCGTCCCCACCCTTAGTTATACCGGGACATAACTGTTTTACCGAGTTTCCCCGCAGTAGCAGGTGCACATGCAAACACCCCGAACATTTGTACACTTTGTTATTACAGCTCGATTTATCGTAAACCCGTTGTAAAGCAAAAATATTATCGAACTCATAAAAACTATGTAAACGAGCGAACGTACTGCGTGTCTGAATAAAAACCACGACGGACACGCGAGTGCACAGCGAAGCGTGCTATGCCGGTTTCTGCCCTGTCGTGTATCGCCGCGATAGATCAAACATAATAGACGGAGAGAACGTCTCTCGCCCGATGCAATTTATCTGGGTTGATCGACGTCCGCTGAAAGAAAATATGAAAAAACGTGCGAACGCATAATTTTAGAATCCACGCTCGAACGCCTTGCGGATGCGCGGCGCCGGCTTGTACTACGCGCCACTCTCTGTCTGCCTTTAACTATATGTATGAAATATAAAAAAAAAAATTAAAAATGAGCAAAAAGTTTGCTAATGCTGGACAACACTCGGAGAGGTTCTCGCACCCACCGTTTCCATTTTGAATCTGCGATCGCTTATCTTATGGTCTTCTAAGGGGGATATAACATCTCGTCGGGCTCTCGATGTTCACTGATCTCCCCCCACCCCTCCCTTCCCTTTTGCGCGAGCTCGGATAAATATGTTTGAGATAAGATCGGTAGCGCGGCTTTTCGCCGCGCATGAATCTGAAGAATACATCTGGACCGGTCCCTCCCCCCTTCTCGTTCCTGCCTTTATTCAGCGCATGGAAGGACGAACTGGCCCGGCAGGAATTCCTCGAATCTCTCTTATTCAGGATAGATCGATGGTGGGTAACTCGGGTCAATTGATTCTGCACCGAAAAAACACAACAACCTTCTTTTTTGAATAAAAAAAAAATCAAAAAACGCTACGATTATAAATAAATAACAATACCGGGCTTCTTATTGAGCATTGAAAACTGACGATCTTGGCAGCAGCGTCAAGTATGCGGCATCATTTGCGATTGCACGTAGGAGTGGCGATCACCGACAGGATTTTTCGATATGTCACACTGAGAAAAAGAAATTGTTGGATTAAGCAAATGCGCGGTGACATACTTTCAAAGGTGTATTTGGTTGATTCGACAAAAATGTCTGTTTGAATCGAAATTTTTTGAATAAATTGAAGCAAATAATCGTTTAACAAAACAAGCGTTTTGTTTGTACCAAACAAATAACAGCTTTGAACGTATGTCACCGCGAGTTTTGGTTAATTCAACCAATTTTTTTTTCTCAGTGCACCGCGAACTTTTAATCGGATTTCTCTAATTATGGTTTATTTTCGTGAGTTCATACCTCAGCTCACAAATGTATTGTCACAAACATCAATCAGGCTACGAAGTTTTAGTATACATAAATCTGTTAAGCCATTTTTTGCCGTTCCAACGTTTACTGCCGCTTGCGCACAACTCTCGTCTTTTTGCCCTAGCGGGCAGTCGGGAGTAAAAACCGTGGTAGTCATCATTTTCACGACATTGAATTTCCATGGAAAGTTCTTTTTGCAGCACGGAGAAAAAAAATGTGTTGGTTCAACAAGATTTTTGTTACCTTAGCAAATTTAATTTGTTAGTATCGGGATAATAAAACCAGCTTGTAACCATATCAACATTGTTCGCTTGGAGCCATTTGTTACAGCAACAAACAGCCTTTGTTACTGTAACGAAAAAAAATTGTTGTATGACTGAGTGGGGCGCATATGTGCCAACAACTACGACGAGCTCGAGACAGTAGACGCGTAAAATCAAAACCAAGAGACGCGAGGAAACGGTTCCTTCGTATTCGAGTAAAAATGAAAAATAATACCATTCGGAGTTTAATACACTGAGAAAAAGGATGGTATTTCCTACTATAATGAATATTTCCCAGGGGGGACGTCTATATAGATAGTTTGCGATAGTATATGCTCAATTGATTAAACGATAATTATAGTTACAACTATAATTTTTGCTCATTAGTAAAATGTAGGCGTCCCCCCTGGGAACTGTTTACTATGTAAGTTTTCCTCAGTGTACATCCATATACAGCAAATTTCAAGAACTCGCAATTGCAAATACAAGCATTATTTTCAATATAATAAAATGATAAAATACAAACTCGGCGAGTTAATCTTCAAATAAATGTATGTACGTATCTGTAACTATCCTATTACCAGTCATTAATCAGCCGTCGAATTACAGCAGGCGCCGTTTGTTCTCATAGCAAACTAAACCGTCGGAGTAACAAGAAAGTTTTGTCGTGATAGCAAAACCAAGTGCTTCTGCGTAGTAATTTTGTGCTGGTTTTACTAATCGTTTTGCTGCGGGAACGAAATCATGGTCAGCAAATCTCATTTTTGTTAAAGCTGCTAAATCATTTTTCTCCATGCGTGCTTACCACAGGAATGCGACGGTCGATTCGTTTGATATTTTGCATACACGGACATTGTTGAGAATCCCAAAATCAAGCAAAAATTGCATACCCGTAATTCGAATTCGAGCTGACAATTTCCTTGAGTGACTCTCATCGCCGCGATCTCGGCCTGTGCACTCTCAAACACGCACGTCCGTGCATCCTGCGGTACGGATGGAGAGGATAAAGTGGATATAAAAAAAGGAGATCATGAAAAGAACCGACTGCCACTCTATTCAATGGATGAATGGACGCATTGTTGCTCCGTGGCAGGAGAGACCGCAGGATCTCTCCGCTGCGAGAGGATGAGAAGCGCGATCCAGCGGCAGCCCGTCAGCGAGACTGCCCTGAGCCGCTGAGCATCGAAGACTCGCTCTCTCTCCGATCTTCTCTCACTCCGTTACTTGCTTCTGTTAAGCCTCCCTCCGTGGACCCGTGGTATTTTACGAGCTCGTTTCAGGTGTTTCGGTGGCGGTCCGCGCGGTCGTGCGCGTACTCGCCGAAGGAAAAAACCGGGCGGAGGACTCGCTAATGAAACTTGCCTGGCCTCCTCGTACTCTCGTACGACAGGTGAATTATTATACATTATGATTGAACCCTGCTCGGTTTCTTGCCTTTAGACCCAATTAAGACACCCATTGATTGGAGAAGGACTTTGGTGCTTCCCCCTCCGCGCTCTCAGTTCGGCTCTCCGGTTTCTCTGTATGTTATATAATGTGCTACATTATATACCTCCGAGGTTCCCTCGGGTGAACCGGCCACGCCCGGTTTTTCTTGGCTTCTCGACGAGCCGCCGATATCGGAGGCATTCAAAGTCGGGTTTCACTGTTTACGGAATATATTTATCGCTAGCGCCGGTGTAGCTGACGTTTTGATTGGACGTTGAGCGCCGATTTTTATTTCTTTTTTTATGTCTCCCGTTTATTTCTTCATTTCGAAGCAGTTTTAAACACCCTGGCAGGTTCTTGTGTCGCTTAATTACTAGCAATCGCCGGGAATAAGGTGGAGATTTTTTTTTTTTAAGTTAAATAACGCGTCGATGGTAAGGTAAACGACTGTCTCTGTTAACGTCAATGAACGCAATTTATACTAATATTAAAAAAGGTTTTCGTTTAATACAAAAAAAAAAAAATAATTGATGCTAAGTTGAAGAGCAAAATTAACTCTTGATTATTGCTGCAATACGCATACTTTTATAAAAATGGTCACTTAACAATTTCACAGTATATAGCGTAACTCGCGTTTTGGTACTTCTGAGTCGCAGTTGCTATTAGTTCATTGCAGCCGAAGCACGTCGAGGCTTCTCCGAATGCATTAATTTACAAGTATTAAAAAACATAAAAGTTATACCAATGGTGTCGGTACAAGTAATATTATCAATTAGATCTGTAGTAATTTGTTTTTTGATTATTTGCTTTATTTGTCATGACGGAAAGTGCGTCAGCCAAATTAGGTCATGCTGTACTTTCCACCACGTGTTGCATCGCGGTTATTGTAAATTGAATTAATGTTTTCATATCATTTTGAGCCGTAAAATTATTTAAAAATAATATCTGTACCATGGTGCAATAACGTACAACATAAGGGTAGAAACTTAGTATTCGGCGATCCGACATACTGCGCCACGGAAACTGAATACATGACGATGACGAAAACTGCGACATACACCCAGAAAAAAAATTTATTTGGCGGCCACCGTTTATTTGGTTTAAGTAAAATATTTATTTGATTTAAATAAATATTAATTTAAATTAAGTAAATCGTTACTTAAATGAAATAAATATTTATGTAAATCAAATAAATATTTTACTTAAACCAAATAAACGGTGGCCGTCAAATAATATTTTTTTCTGGGTGTAAGTGACGGAAACTGGATATGCGAGGTGACCTAAACTGCAGCATGAGATTTAAAAATGTTGGCAGTCGAGGCACTATTAAAACAATAATTTAGTGATTCGATCTTACTGAATTGAATAAATAAGGGAAAACCGTGTTCCCTGCCTAAAAATGACGGAAACTGGGCCGCTCACTTTAGTAGACAAAATACGGAGCAAAATGCACTATAAAAGTACAGTCAAAAAACAATTATTCGCAGATCATTAAAAATGTCTCAACCCAAATGTTGGCCATGGGACCATTTTGCCCCGCTCTCCCAGGGCAGTAAACCCGCCATTCCCTGGAGAATCAGGAGTTGCTGTATCAAGAGAGAGCGAGAGAGCCAGAACTGTAAAAGTTACTTTTACCCCCAAGGAAACTAAATGTGGGCTTAGAATTATTGTCGACGTCGTGCGGAGTTCAAACCGCTGCGAGCTGTGTTCCTGGTATGTTCTCTGATTCTCTCCCACTCACCTCTCTCTCTCTCTCGGTCTTTCCCATACTCCCGGAAACCGTAACTACATACAGCAGTATTATAGTATATAGGAATAACATAGTTGAAACAGCGAGTATGCGCCGTACCAAAGTTTACTTTGATAAACTAATTCGCAAGTACCAGTGAATAATTTTCATCGGACCAGCGTAAGTATCAGATCCGGAGATAGCTGGAAACGGGGACTTGGTTCTACTATACATATAATATATGTACTTACATATCCCATTTATGTTTTCACCGTTTGTGCCGTGAAAACTAACCGTGAACGAGAAGCAAACTGGAGCGGAAAAAAAACCAACGCGAAGAAATCTCTCCTGAACTCTCGATAGCTGTGTATCGGTAAAAAAAAAAGAAAAAAAAGAAGTGATCTTTTTTAGTACTCTATTTATTTATTTTTATCGCGTTCTCGTGACAAGGTGCGTGCGGGGCTTGAACGGGTATAGTCAACGGTACGAAGTGGATCTTCAGGCAATGAGTGGTAAACTTTTATCCCGTCGTCGATGATATACGACGGGCTTTTGCGATTCTCTCCTCCCGTGGGTCCCTCGCTGTTTGAGGCCCTGCGCTCTCAACCCTCGACGAGGCATGGTACCGCAGCCGGAAGGAGAGTGAGTTCATGGCGAGGTGCTTTGCAGGTATCCTTGACAACGACAGCTTCGTTTTACGACTTTACTCCCGGGACAAACTGCGGTCTGTTGTAGCGCAACGGCGGTCGAAGCTTCCTTTCTCCGCCTTCGAAAAGGCTCTTCCATTGGCGATATTTAGAAATTTTGTGCAGCTGGAAGCGCGATACTCGGGGAACTGAGGTATCACGCTGTTCTTCCCTCTTCCGTTTCGGCGAGCTGAAGCTGAACGACCTCAGCCTCTCATCGCTCGCTTTGGAGCCCGAGAATATTGAAAAATTTTCAGCGATATTCTCGAAGCTACCGGGTATTCCGCACGTTTTTCCTTTTTGCCACACGGTTTTCCTTTCCATTTTTTTTTCGCCTCTTTCGGTTATTTCACGAGCGAAGAGGAGATGCTGCTCCGGAGTTCAGTTATTGACTCGAGATAGAAAGAGTAACGACGGGAGAACGTAAAAACGAGAGGATAATAAAGAAGGATCGGCAAGTGAAACATTTACCCGAGGATTATACCCGAGGTATATATTAGGACTTAGCCTCGAATTTTATGTCGACGCTATGTATGAATGCACATATATCGAATTATTGTATGTTTTATTATATAATCCATATGGTATCACCTTGATTTTAATGAAACACCATAGTCAATCAAGTGCGAAGTGTCCGTCGAAAAGTGAACGCACTTTACGTTCAACGCTACATACGAAAGTGGATATATAGGATTATTGTATGGTTTATTATATGAACCATATGATATCACCTTAATGTTAATGAAACACCATAGTCAGTCAAGTACGACTGTACGAAGTGTCATTCGACACTTCGTGCAGTCACTTTTCGTTGAACGAAAAGTGAACGCACTTTACGTTCAACGCTACATACGAAAGCGGATATATATAATTATTGTATGTTTTATTATGTAATACATATGGTATCTCCTTGATTTCAATGAAACACTATAGTCAGTCACGTACGACTGTACGAAGTGTCCCTCGAAAAGTAAACGCACTTTACGTTCAACGCTACATACGAAAGTGGATATATAGAATTATTGTATGTTTTATTATATAATCCAGAGCTGGGCAAAATCCACTAAGTACTTGTATACGCATTGAAGAATCAAGTACTGAGTCAGTGCCCACTATTCAAAACTTCAAGAATTTAGTTCTGCCAGTACTTCAATACGCACTTCACGTACTTAGGGTATTTGTCCAGCTCTGATATAATCCATATGGTATCACTTTGATTTTAATGAAACATTATAGTCAGTCAAGTACGACTGTACAAAGTGTCATTCGAAAAGTGAACGCATTTTACGTTCAACGCTACATACGAAAGTGGATATATAGAATTATTGTATGTTTTATTATATAATCCAGAGCTGGGCAAAATCCACTAAGTACTTGTATACGTATTGAAGCATCAAGTACTGAGTCAGTGCCCACTATTCAAAACTTCAAGAATTTAGTTCTGCCAGCACTTCAATACGCACTTCACGTACTTAGGGTATTTGTCCAGCTCTGATATAATCCATATGGTATCACTTTGATTTTAATGAAACATTATAGTCAGTCAAGTACGACTGTACAAAGTGTCATTCGAAAAGTGAACGCACTTTACGTTCAACGCTACATACGAAAGCGGATATATAGAATTATTGTATGTTTTACTATATAATCCATGTGGTCTAACCTTGATTTTAATGAAACACCATAGTCAGTCAAGTACGACTGCACGAAGTGTCTGTCGAAAAGTGAACGCACTTTACGTTCAACGCCGCACGGCGTAACTTCTGCTACCGGGTCTGGTCACGGCTGCTGTAAACCGTGACACAGAGGACAATGGCCAAGACAAGTAAAACTAAATTGACTGTGTACCGTGTGCACGAGGTGGCGGTGGCGGTGGCGGTGGCGGTGGCTTTAGTGGTGAGCGGAGCAAAGGGGAGACTCCGCGAACCCGGTGGCAACGACTAAAGAGCACGAGGATAGGACGGAGAAAGAGAAAAATGAGGAAGAGAGAGGACAGGGAGATATACAAATATACAAAATTTAACCGAGCGAAAGGAGGATAACGAATATGTGAGCGGAGCGAATGAGAAACAAGCGTGGGGAGAGGAGAAGTGTAGAAAGTGGTGCCCAAGCCGACAATGAGAATTCGACGAAGTGGCAACACAACGAAAGTACAGCTTACGTTCCGTTAATCGTGCTTAATTGCGTGCAATTACTCGAAATGGGAAAATAACAAGTCGCTCGCTGGGTACACTGCACCACTAACACGCCTCTCGCTCTCTCTCTTCTCCTCGTATTCTCTCCACTGTCTCGCCGCCTCTATCCACTTCCTAGGCTGCGACGCGCTAGAAACATCCACTTCTCGTGCGCGCGCTCCTTTCCCTCCTCAAACCTTCCATTCTCTTTCACGGTATTTTCCACTTTTTTTTTATTACTATTTATTTTCTCTCGTCCCAGCCCGGTGAGAGACAGCGAGAGCGCTCCGGAGCTTTTCCTAGTGAAAACGACAGAATCTAGAGCAATTAGAAAAGAGAAAATGGAGAGGGAAGCGGACGTCGCGTTAGTCGGGAGACTCGACGGTGAATGCGAGGAGCTTCAGACCCGCACGGAAGATTTGCTTAACGCGTACGGAAGCTCGTCCTCTCGCGTCCGCAACTCCGTTAAAATGTGGGTTAACGAAAGCTCGGGTTACGATGAAAACTTTATTCCAAAACCACATCTGTCCCGCTTAGAATGACGGGTTACCGAAAGTACACTAAAAAAAAAATTCGCTTGCGGGCTGCCGAAGAAAAAAATGTTTGTTTCAATTCTTCTTTCAATCCTTACAATTCCATATGATATTGAAACAACAACAGCAAGACAGTCAAGACTGTCGATGGCAAGACTGTCATAGTTTCAATCCGGTATGAAATTGTACGAATTCAGAGTAGAATTAAAACAACGTTTTTTACTTCTTTGGCAGCCCGCAAGCAAATTTTACTTGATTCAATGATATTTTTTTTCTGTATAGGTGACATCCGGTCCTTTGACCATTGGCTGGCTTCATGCCTGCGAGGCAATGTATCGCCGGCTATGATCAATTTTTCCATTGTCAAGACGAGAACAACAAACCTCCTCGGTAGCTTCGAACCGGAAACAATGAGATCTTTTGTTCCACGAGGGTGGAAGCTTTGATTTTTCAGAAGTGTAACGGAAGGACAGGCTGACGGAGGTGAGAGCGCAAGTCGGACAGTAAGGTTTCCCGGTCGCACGCCCTTCCGCTCTGCCTCTACCACAACGCAATAAACCTAGTCGCAGTGTGTCTCTCGTACCCCTTTGCCCTTCCCGCCCCTCGCTCCTCGCGTTCCCTTGAATAACCGTAATTACCCGTGTCGGTAATTAAGGAGCACGTACACCCGCCGCGTCTCTGTACGTGACCGTCTACCGACGAATTCTCCCTGCAGTAGTTCAGAAACCGGCGAGCCCGCCCGCGCCCGTTCGCCCGAGAGAGATACGCTTCCGACCGAGAAGAATGCGTCAGCTTCGCGGAGCTTGACGTGAAAGAGCACGGAGGCTATAATTCAAGATGAATCTGTATAAGTGTACCTGCCTACTGTGAATGCGTCTTTATGTATGCCCCCTGCCGCCGATCTTTCCTTTTATTTTCCATCCCGGTCCTCGTCGCCCCGCTTTCCTCGACTCCTTTCGTCCGTGAAATTCTCGAACGGCTCAAGAACCTGCTTCGCGGAGAAATCATCATTCGCTCACTCGATCCGCAATAAAGTTTTCCCGGGTTTTCATTCCGCTGTCTTTCTCTCGCTGCATGCGCGCACACAGCCGGTTCTCCGTGTCCGTGTGGATTGTGCCTATAAAATTTTTCAGCTGCGAGGGTTGTCGAAAAGCGCTTTGTTCGTCGACGAGCTTTACGTTCGTTCGTGCACCGGCACTTCCTATCCGACGGAGTCGGGATAACGCGCGTTTTGTTTTTAGATCACGTAGCAGTAACTGACGAGTAAAGCGGGCGGAGAGCGCGTGTCGGAGTGATGCTGCGAGTCGGAAAAGCCTGTGGAGAGCGAGAGAGTCAAGCTCTCGTGCGCAGATCCGCAGGGGAAAAAAACAGTTGTGATGGAACAGCGGATGGAAGAGATAACGAATCGATGCTTCGATGTTCGAGCGTTTGCGACCTATTCGTAACAATGTTAACAAGACAATTATAGTGTCGTATCCGCGAGTCCAAGCCAACCGAACACGACTCTACATGGACTCGATGCGAAGCTAGATTTTTCCGGTGGCCTTTCGCGTCAGAGAAGCAACTGGCGCGAGACACGACGACTCTCCGGTTCACAGTCGAAGAGCCTTTGTAAACTATGTTTCTAGTAGCAGGTTGTGTTCTGTACGCTGGAACCTCACGTTGCTGGTACGACCGTTCAGGGTTGTAAGGCCCGAATTCACCCTGGCGGTGACGAAGTCTCGCCGGTACAGAAATGCCTTCAGGGAAATTAATCGCCAACGATCTTTACTTGTTTGTGCGGAATTATGAGGTGTGAAGCGGTATACAAAATTGGTAAAAATAAGAATTGGTAAAATATAAAAATTGGTCAAATATAAAAAGTCAATTAATTACACTGTTTCACTTGAATTATGAATGATGTTCACTGAAATTGACGAAGTGGCTACACTGTAGTGAGCTACTGCAATGCGCCGTTTGGTACTGGTCTCAAAGATGCGACTGTTCGTTACCGTGGAAGTTCTTAGACTGATTTTAGAAATTATGGTTTAGCAAGAAGTAGAAAAGGTGGGAGTGTCTTAGACATTCGGAGCGATATTTGAAGACTCTATCAATTGGCTGGTGGAAAAAAACAAGAAGGGATTTTACGCGAGTCGACGAATGAAATTGCCTTTTGCGTCAGAGAAGCAACTGGCGCGAGACACGAAGATTCGCCGGCGCACAGTCGAAGAGCCTTTGTAAACTATGTTTCTAGTAGCAGGTTGTGTTCTGTACGCTGGAACCTCACGTTGCTGGTACGACCGTTCAGGTTTGTAAGGGCCGAATTCACCCTGGTGGTGACGAAGTTTCGCCGGTACAGAAATGCCTTCAGGGAAATTAATCGCCAACGATCTTTACTTGTTTGTGAGGAATTATGAGATGTGAAACGGTATACAAAATTGGTAAAATATTTATTCATAAACACACACGCAATTAATTACACTATTTCACTTGAATTATGAATGATGTTCACTTAAATTGACGAAGTGGCTACACTTTAGTGAGGCTATTGTAACGCGCCGTTTGGTACTGGTCTCAAAGATGCAACTGTTCGTTACCGTGGAAGTTCTTAGACCGATTTTAGAAATTATGTTTTAGCAAGAAGTAAAAAAGGTGGGAGTGTCTTAGACATTCGGAGCGATATTTGAAGACTCTATCAATTGGCTGGTGGAAAAAACAAGAAGGTATTTTACGCGAGTCAACGAATGAAATTGCAGTTTGAGTGGGGGCAAAACGCTTGCCGAAACCCTGTGTTTTAGGCAGGTAAAGAGGCTTAGTGGTTGACGCTGACCCTTGCTCGATGATGCACCGTACTTTCAATATGCAGGCTCATAAAAGACCCATTACCTTTTCATGATTCTTGTCGACTTTAAAGGATTTTTTGTCTTTATTAGAAAGAACTCAGCTTTATCGCAGATGTTTTACTGCTCCGCTCGCAAAGGTCTAAGACACCGAATTTTCTCGAGGATTCGTTAATCCTCTCGTCGAGAAAGTTTATTTCTTTATTCATCGGAACCGTTCGATGCGACGGAACAGGTTGTCGTCGACAATCGTCGCTCACTTCGTATAGCAACGAGGTATCGTAAAGAAAAATACTAAAAATTGATCGATCTCCTTACCGACAAGAGAAGGAGCGAACAACGAGGTCAGAGACTATAATAAACATGAGATATAAACATTCGAGAAATAAATTCCGAGAGTAGACGTAACTCGTCTCTATCACCGGAATATACCCGAGACACAGTAGCATCAACGATCAAGTTATAGTCGGCTATGTTTTATTTCCCACTGTTTCCACGTAACAGCAATCGAGATCACGCTGGATCTCTTGTTCTCGTTTCTCTCTCGAGATCTTCATACATCTGCTCGTACGCCGCTGGGTTGCGTGAACACATATATCTTTCCCCACGGAAAGAGCTGCTTACGCACGACCCCCAGCTCTCTCCCGTATCTCGTTGTATTATATTCTTGTAGTATCACATGCGTACCGGAATAGTCGGGATACCGTGCAGCGGGGCAATCGCGTCACGATCGCATTACCCGGGCTGTAAGTTCAATTTTTGCGAGAGATGCGAGAGATTCGAGATAGCCTCGGGTTTGTTACGGTACACCAACATGCGGTGATGCGAACAACATCGCAGGAACCTTCGTCATAAATACATGTCTCCCTTAATGACCAATGAATGTCACGACGTTGAACAGTGGCAACGGACAGCGTCGCTGGTGAGAAAGCATCGGAAAATATGTATCTAAGTGGATAACGTATCCGTCATGCTGCAGCGAGATGAACCGACTGTCCAAGTCACTCCGCCTTTTCCCCCGTCATCTTGATTCTCCGTTTGCCATCTTCTCTCGCGAGCGCATTGCGCTCCGCGAAGTCAAACGCCGGGAAAGACAGACTAGACGTGTTACCGCGGAATCACCGAAAACCCCCGGATGAGATTGGGTACGTGCACCGGCACCTGGAGCAACGATCGCTCCTATCCAAGATGTATTCAGGAGGGTCCCTCCTCGGTTCAATTTGCACGAGGGATCTCTCGCGGAGTGTATATGATCTTCCGGAGAGAGAATTTCGCGAGGGAGCGGAGGGAAGGACGAAAGGCCCGCCGTCACGCCGCGAAGCGTCGAGCCAAAGATCCCGCAGTTACCGTTACCGAATTCATGAGGGCTCCTAATCACGCTTGTCTTGCCTCAATTACTGAAACATGGCCTCATTAATGTAGCCGATATCTCGTTGGTTATATCAAGCCGGTGGCGTATTCGGAATCTATACCCAGATCCCTCGTCTGGTGAGCACCCTAACAGACATGAGAAAGGGAGAGGGAGACGACACTGCGTTACTGTACAAGCGCACTATCGTGTATAGTTGAGGCTGATAGTGGAAGTGGGCACAGTTAGTATGGTATGGTCTGTGTAGCCACGGGGGTGGTCCCATGGATAGCGAGCGTCGGGCTAGTACTAATTTAATTAAGGATACCTACGTCTCTGATTCTGGACGTGCTATAGTAGCTTCTCTACTACACGTATCCCGGTGCACTGTCGTGCAGCAGAGAGAGATAGAGAGCCAGGGAGGGAAAGGGGGGATGTAGAACAGGTGAGAGGACAACGAGGGTAGGAGGGACTCCCTCATGAAGAGAGATAACTATCTAACGGTACCTATATATACATATATATATATCTATATCTGGGTCTAGCATTACTGTGTATATATATATATATATATATATATATATATATATATATATATATATATATACAGTAATGCTAGACCCTGGCCGATAGAGCCACCAGCACGCGTTATCTAGCCTTCGTAAATTTGCCCCTGACTCGTGTCTGAATCTCATGTGCGATGCGGAGCCCTCTCTCAGCGAGGCGGATTATTCGCACGAAAATAATTCTACCGAAGTACAACATCTCGCCGCTCGGCCCCCGATCGAAGTGACGGATAACGTTAAATGTGGCTAATCGTCATAATTGAGAGAATCTACCCAGGCGGGACGAAGCGGTCTCAACTGCGAATAAGTCAAATTTGTGCAGAAAGCGAAACGACGGTCAGATGCGAAGATTAAGCCTCGTGAAGATTAAGTCTCTTGAAGATCAAGAGGACGAATGCCACGCGGAGAGGGTTAATCTAATCGTAATTAATTCGAGTCCATGGAAGCATTCTTCGAGGCGAAAGTGATGAAGAGATAGTTATTGTAGTTTCTTTTTTTTAGGTATGGTGGATTCTAACATGGCCTTCTCACCGTGCGGAACGATGAATTCCGGGCCGGCCGAATTTCAACGCAATTTCGAACTTCATCAAGATGTATCACTCGAATGCATTCCCATTAACTGTTCCAGTAGTCTATTATGAAACTTTGACTGAATACTATCTTCCCTCCCGTCAAAGTTGTCTCGCGATACAAAGACAATATTTTGGAGGGTATACATAGTCGGCGGTTTTGGAGGCTTGGGAAAGATCGCCCGGAGGTGATGTATTTACTGTTGTACACCCGGGAACAATGACGACGAATGATTTGCTGTTACTGTACGCAACAGTAGACTGTCTTAAACATGTATATGTATATGCACATAAAATATATATATATATCTATATATGTGTATATATTGCTGGTACAGTGGAAGCTTACAGGCACGAGGTTTCCTCTTACTCCTTCGCCACCAAGCGCGTTCCTACCGTACATTGCCTCTTGTCTATTGCTATTACGACATCCACACTGTTTGCCAAGGCCTGCAGGAGATCCCAACTAAATAATTACAAAGCTTGCGAGCTGTTAGAGAAACGGGCTAGGATTGCTTCTGACAGCAGAGGACGTAGGCGGCGGCGGCAACGGGCGCTGGGTGCCGACTGGCAGTTTGCACACTCCGGGAAATGCGTGCACAAGCATAGGAACAGTTGCGCTGTGTATATACAAAACTACTGGGCGAAACAAGCCGATTCCAGCTCAACTGCCGAATTTCTGATCGATCGACTTCGAACTATTTGCCAAAACGTATTTAACCGCATCGCGACACATGCATTAACGATTTGCCAATATAATGACGAAGCAAATAAACAAAGAATGGTGAAAAATGTCTCATAAGCATAGGAACAGTTGCGCTGTGTATATACAAAACTACTGGGCGAAACAAGCCGATTCCATCTCAAACACCGAATTTCTGATCGATCGACTTCGAACTATTTGCCAAAACGTATTTAATCGTATCGCGGCACATGCATTAACGATTTGCCAATATAATGACGAAGCAAATAAACGAAGAATGGTGAAAAATGTCTCACAATGAATCGACAGTGGTGTACACGATGGAAGTAGTGGAAAATCTTGCGAACCACTTTGCTTGATTAAACTCGAAAATGTTTATTGACGAAAAACGTCCCGCTGAATGTAAAAAAAGAGTGTACCGGCTTTGCAGTATCGAGAGGGTTTCTCTGTGCAGCCGTCGAGTGTTCCGCTGAGCTTGTAATGAAAGGTCGGAGCAATTAAGGATCGCGAGGCAAGAAGTTGATTGTTGGAAGTGCAATAAACAGAGCGAAGAAGGGAAACGGCTGAGAGAATGAGGCGGGAAAGGAACCGACGGGGATGAGAGATTAGTATGGCTCCTCCGGTGTACTCGGCTAATCGTGTTGATTCGCTCTTAGTTACATCCAACGAAGATCTCGCTAGAGGGTGATGTTCGCTCGGAAGGTATATCATTTCTTCGCTTACGTAAACTACCCGTGATACACATTGTCGGGCTCGTTTCCGGCTGTTGGTTATAACACAGCTTTCCGTCCTTCAATTCCTCAGTTTTCTTCAATCTTAGCCGAAGATAAACGAATCGGAGGAACGGCATTTGAGAGGCAACCCGGAAATAAGAGATCGACAAGTAGACGAGGGAGATGAAGAAAAAGAAGAAGCAATAAGGGGTCGTGTCGCAAGCGTCTGGAGGACGAAATCTGAAAACGCTTCATTTCCACTGCGGATGTAACCAGAATACATATATATCTATATATATACACGGGTATGTATATATATGGCACACCAGCGTATTCGCTCTGGGAGATTGGTCCGTACGTAGAAGTATCGGGCTACCAAGGGATTTCTCAACGGTTCGCACTCCGAGAATCCTCCATTATGAAACCCACTCTAAAACCTTTGCCTCTTTTTCACCACTTATATCAGGTCGCTCTGTTCGCACTCGGTGGTTGCCCAGAATTTTCCACGAATATTCCGCGCCGTGTGAGGCGCGAGTCTCTTTAATAAGTGTGCGTGTGTGAATGCGCGCGCGGGTGCCCGAGCCCGAGTAGCGTCGGAGGATCCGGAGGGACTGCCCGGAGGCGAGGAAAGAGAGAAGCGTGAGAGACCGAGCGAAAGGGGTAAAGTGCTGAGTAAGTAGCGAGGAGGAGCACGCCCCGCACGGGTCAGTTGCTTTTCATAGAGCGGAATATAGCCGAGGTGGCCGTCGCAGGATCCCGAGCGGAGGAGAAGGGTTTTGGCACTTAAAAACGCTGAACAAAGACAAAACAAACTACTCCGGGAAAGCGGCCTCGAAACTTTCGTTCATAAACAAAATACCGGAGGTATATGTGGCGCCTGCGAAAGGTTGGAGCGAGGATGTGATGAACTTTTTTTTATACATGATGGTAATAAAAAAAATAAAAGTAAAAGATACACAAGTGCATCAGTTATTATCCGTTATATTATCTTGGGGAAACGAAGAAAGTTTGGTAGTTATAAGAGTTAGGCGAAGCCGCGCATGATAAGCCGAACTCTTTATCTCCGCGAGGTGCTCACGTTTTGCGGGCAAAAAAAGAATGGATGAGTATAGGTTTGGGAAGAGTGGGAGGAAGCTCTTTGGGAAAATCCCACGTGGCCCATACGAGGTACCCCGGCAGGTGCACTCCGAGTCGAAGTAGCGAAAGGAGCAGCCGAGCACGACGGTTTCGTCGTCTTACAGGAGGGGAAGAGAAAGAGTGGTACGGGAAAAGGAAGGAACTTAAAATCGATTACACCATTATACGAAACGCTGATAACCCTTCGAGTACATTTCGAAGCTCAGTTTTAACTTCTACGGTTTCCTGTAGCACGACCGAGCGGCGAAGAGTCCAATAAAAAAAGGTACCCGAAGACAACCGGGAAGCTCGAAAAATGTCTCTCGCAAAGCACCGGAGGAAAGGAGATACGTAACGAAAGCGTTGAGTGAAATTAAAGAATTTACAGGGGGATGTGGTTTAGAGTCGGGTAAAAGGGCGGTTGAACTCGCGAGGAAAGTTCCATGGATGGGAGGGTTGAGATGGAAGATAAAAAAAAGAAAGATGGGAGGGAATCGAATAGCTTCCCCCCTTTCATCGCCTCCTTCGCTATCGAACGTTGAATACTTATCTCTCGTTTTTTCGCCACCGAACCGTCTTCCCTCTCCCGCCTTCGCCACCGGCGTTACGTAGGGTTTTGGCCTATCGGACGAAACGAAATTAGAAATATCCTTCGAGCGGAGGATACAAGATACGGTGGAATGTGGCGATGGAGCTCTCGATCTCTCCAGCGTTGCAGGGGGCGAAAAAGAGACACGACGGAGAGCTTTGGAAGAAAGAAGAACGATTGCGGTACAAAGGGAAAAAAGCCTCGGATCGGGAGTTTTTTCCGAGAGATTCCGAGATTCCTGAAAGCTGTGTAGCAGCGGCTACACGCTGGCGACTGGCTACAGGTTACGAGCCCGTTGGAAAGAAGTGACGAAGCGGGAAGGTCCTCGCACGAGTGGAAAGTCACGACGTCGTGTGCGCCCGAAGGTCGTCGTTCAACGACGAGGACGTCGTTCGTAAGGTGTTCGAAGGTCCAGCGGGGTGAAAGAGGGACGAAGCTAACGGGTGTAGCCAGCGCCGAGTGGAGTCAAAGGGGTGCGGACCACTCGACGACCAGTTCCAGGGTTCCTCCTCTTGTTGTCCACTTCTTTGCCTCGTCATCCCCTTCGCTCCTCGCGCCCCTTCGCTCCCTTCGACTTCGGTTCCTTCCCTTCCTCTTTTTACCTCCCGAGAATATCCCGCTTCTTCCACACTCGAAGCGTTACACATACAACGCATTGGACTCATGCCGCATATTCTCCGGGCGATAGCGGAGAAAGGATTGGCTCCGGCCAAGTTGGCCCGAGCCAGCGCGCAACACCGACACAATGGAAACGTGTAAAATTCACTGGTGGAAAATTGCCGAAGTCTCGGTACGTGGAGTTGGAAAGAGCGGCATCACGTACGGTCGCGACCTCCGGACAGCGGGAGCGGAGCGTGTAACGCCCGTACACACGGTCGCCGCAAGAGCTTTACAGCGGGAGTCAAAGCTAGCCGGAGAGGCCAAGAGGGATGAAAAGAAAGAGGAGGAGAACACGCCTGCGAAATCGTGGTGCGAGGAGAGACTCGAGCGATTCCCTGCCGGTCGAGCGACCACACGACCCTCGTTGCTCTTTGCCTCGATCTACTCTTGCTGGCTGCGAGTAGAAACGGCGGCCACCGACAGACGAGGAGTTCGAGCTAAAGGGTCGGAGGGAAAAAAAAGCGCGGTCGGGAGAGAGAGACGCGGTACAAATTCGAGACGAGAAAAGTATAACGCCGGAGAGAGGTGAAGGAAGCGGCGAAAGAGTCCCGGGTGCTGGTCAGTGTGCGAGCATAAAACCACTGTGTGTACGGCATTGTCGGAGCCAATACTCCGGATACCGGATGAAATATTTCCCCCCTGGCCGAAGTACCGAGATACTTTATGGGCTCCGTGTGCACCGGAGAGCGGTCTCGTCCACTCCTACGCCTGCAGGACTCCTTTCTCGTATTTCTTATTTCTTCTTTTTACCGCCACGTCGTTCCTGCCGGCGCTGCTGTTGCGTTGCCGCAGCCGCTGTTGAGGCCAAAGAAGAATAAAAAGAGGAGGCGGAGGAGGAGGAAGAAGACTTCAGCGTTGAGGTCTCTCTCTCCCTTGCTCTCTTTGCTCGGAGGATCATGCCGGTGCCTCGGGGTCTTAACGCCTGCCTCAACGACGATTTAATTCCTTCGACAATAAATTCCCTCTCGCCTGCGACGAGCGTGACTCGTTTTCACCGACGCCTGCGCGATACAGACGTTGCTCCGGCTACGCGAGATAAAGATTTGACGCTGCAACGGTGATTACGCGCGCGTTTGAGATTGGGTTAATTTCGCATCCCGGAGCCCCCTCATCCGTCTGGCTGTTGCCAGGACGATTCGCGACGTCGCGAGTCGGGGGAGGTTGGACGAACGGGGAGGTAGCGAATCGTGGGGGAGATTACAGGCATTAAAATTCTTTATCGTGTCACGCAGTGGCCCGCCGTGTGACCGTTGACCTCGTGGTTGACTCGAACCTCTCTTGCACGGCGTACCGCGAAGCTGCTGCAAGATTCGCGATTTCGTTATTCTCTTTCCCCGTCCTCCAGAACCCGCTGCCCTCTCGTCCCACTCGGACGATAAATTTCTTTGCCAAGAGTCCGAGGAATGGAGAAAGAGAACCCGACCTCGGGGAAACCAAACGAGCCGTGTGACTTGGTTTATATCGCGGCAACACGCTCTCGCGCTCCTTGTTCCCGTGTCCCGGGCTCGAGGGGTCTTAACTAAGACGGCGTGAAAACGCGTGTGCCAACGCCTCGTGACAGTTATTCTTCGACGGTGCGGGGCGGCCGGTCTCGCGGGGAGATACGAGGACGCAGATCCCGGTTAGAGGGGGTTTTTAGAGCGGGTAAAACCAGCGTAAAAAATGAGTGTGGGTTATGATCCTTACCCAGCGTTCCAACACACCTACGAGCCGTATTCCAAGCCATCTCTTCGGTGAACGTCTCTCCTCGCTCATTCTTTTTACGCGGCAAGGGTAAAGAATTTTGCAAGAGGGGTCTCTTCCGCCGATTACAGTGGAATTGCAGTCATTCGTATTCGGTCATCAAATAAACGGGGGTAGGCAAAGTCTTGTTGAGGTAAACGTCCCAGTGACCGAACACGTCCCAGTGGCCGCGCAAAGCATGCGTGCAAGAGAGACGCAAATACGATTTTTCATGCATGTACGGGAACTGGGACTTCGCCCTTAGGTATGCGGCCACTGGTACTTTTACCTTACGCGCACGATGAGGTCGTGGCGATGACGAACAAACGAAGAGTCCATAAAAAATCCTCATCCGTCGTCATTCAATTAAATCCAGGGGGGGCTAAACGGACTCCAAGCGCTCCAGTTGAGATGGGACCTTTCTTGTCCCACGAAGTGTTCGTAAAGACAGTCAGTTTTGCCCCACTTTCCTCTACTTTTGCACAATCAACTGATATACATACCCCGTGCAGAATGCTCATTTTCAAAGTTGAAACGCGATAGTAAAAATGTTTATCGAGAAAGTTCAAAGTGCGATCCAACCTTGCTCGGGGTATCACACCTGTAAGCAAGTACTTGATTATCTCTCGTGTATTATATATCGAATCTTTTATGCTAAGCTCTATTGTATTATCTCCCGTTCTTTTTTACGAGCTTCCTGGAGCTTTACGAGTTTTCTTCGTCAACCTCTCGCTCCGCGAGGTTGCTCGGTGGTGTATGTTATATCTCGGTGGAGTTTGATGAGAAGTTGCGAATGCGACTGATCATCGTCGGAACTTTACTCGAATCACTCGTGCTCGATACTCGCACAAAATAAATTTAAAAAAATAGAAAAAAAGCTCGTTTCATTTCAATGGTGTATAAAAAGCGAGTAAGACTCGGGTATGTATATAAGCGTGAGAATCGTCACACTTCGCAGGTCCGCAACGGTAAAGCTAGCAAGGCTAGCTGCTGCTTTTCGCTGCCTCCGTGTAACGCCTAGGGAGGGATTTACGTGACTCGGGGGTTAGAGCTGCTGCTGGTGCTGGGCCCGCCAGCAGTACTACCCTCCAACTTATCCCTTCGAGCCAGACCGTCGGTTATAGATCCCACTCGCTTGTGCACACCTCGCTTAACCCTTGAGCTTCTCTTTTTCTCTGCATACATCCCTTTTCCTTCTTTCCGTCGCTTTCAACGTTGTCGTTGCCGCTATTTTCGCTATTTTTTTTACGTTTTTCTGAACGCAGCCACGACCAAAGTGGCTGAAAACGCGATAAGCCTATTCACGTAAATCCTGCGTGCGACCGCTTTTCACCGTACGCTCCGAGAGCCCTTGTCACTTCACTTACAGACGGAACAAGTTTACGAGATCTTGACAGAGGTAGCTTTTTTCTTCATATCGTTTTCCATACTTTGGTGCCATACGAGATTTTTACAATTGTATTTAGCGCCTCTTACTCGCGATTATTGTTGTAGCAATTCACTTGCGCCAGTGTCGCCACAAAGTTTAAAGCTAGGAAATGAAAGATTTCATGTAATGACCGTCCTGCTGCGCGACGTACCTTCATTCCGACCTTCGTTTTATTGCTTTGTGTCAGTATCTTGACAAACAATACAGTAGTAGGCAATTGAAGTGGAACACAATATTTTTCGCCAGTTTTGGCAAAAGTTGGACCCTTTCACGTATACTTTCGCCAAAATAACCTTGTTCCACTTCAATTGCCTACTACTGTAAGAGAATAAAAAATTTTAAAAAGAAAGATCCGTCGGTTGGAGAAGAAATTAGATCGAGAAAAGAAAAAGCGTCGTAAGTAAGGACAACCTCACTGTACTGTTCGCGGAAAAACAATGACGCTTTGATGTTTGAGTCTTGTTTTAAACTACGTGTCTCACTGGTACCCAAATGAGAAAATTACTTTGGAACGTCTTTCCAAAACATTAGTTACGTTGCTAGCCTTAGCTACTGGACATCGCATGTAAACGCTAGGCTTGATAAATATTTGGAACTTTCGCAAGTAAACGAGCTTCTGTTAGAGATTAAGATCCCCAAGGCTGCAGGACTCAGGTCGGCTCATGGACCTTTGCCAAGATGTATAATTGTCATTAGGAATAAAACTAGTATAAGAAGATAACTGTATAAATAATAGGCTTTGGCAATAAATCTGTTTTACTACTACTACTAAGATCCCTGATAGGATCAAGACTTCCAGTCGTAAGAGAAAACAGCCAGTTACCCCGTTACCTGTTTTCACCCAGGATAAATCCATTTGTGGGGCAACGGCTTTAATGTCCTATATACGAGAACCAACGCGGTTCGCGGATCAACTGTAAGCTTGTTGATTTCTTTTAAATAAAAACCTTATAAAACGGTCTGTACACAATCTCTTAGACAATGGATTAAGTCTGTAATAAATTTCTTTGACGTGCTGCGGATTCGGAACGGTCTAATTTCGGAGTCTTCTTTTTTTTGTTTGTTAATGAAAAGACTCCATTTTTACGTTTCGACCTTGGTCAGGGCCCTCTTCAGAAACATTGTTTATTTTTTTCCTGGTTCATTCCTTACATTTTTTTCCATTCGTTTCTGTTACTGCTCTCTGTGTGCATTCTTCTGTGATGTGTTATGTGGTTTTTCTTGTTAAGTTTGACAGCCTGTAGTCTATAATGTAATGTAAGTCTGTAATGTCTGAGAGTGAGATTAATGTCGACCCATTTTTGGCAGTAGCACACGTCATGCGATACATCGGCAACAAAACAACATGGCGTTTCGATATAAGAAATATTGAAGAAACATCGAAGAAACATCGAAGAAACATCGAAGAAATATCGAAGAAACATCGAAGAAATATCGAAGAAACATCGAAGACATATCGAAGATACATCGAAGAAATATCGAAGAAACATCGAAGACACATCGAAGAAACATCGAAGAAATATCGAAGAAATATCGAAGAAACATCGAAGAAACATCGAAGAAATATCGAAGAAATATCGAAAAAACATCGAAGAAATATCGAAGAAATATCGAAGAAACATCGAAGAAACATCGAAGAAGCATCGAAAAAATATCGAAGAAATATAAGAAAAACAGCTGAATGGACTAAGAACTCCGAAAATTTCGCCCGTTTTTACGATCGACATGTCGTCGTGGAAACCGCTCAATTCGCGGAAGCCGTTTTCGATATCTCCAAACCATAAGTATAGGTTATAACTATAGGCCGTTATATGTTATATCATTGATTGACTTATGTCTTCATCGGCTTATTTCTATTAATTGATTACCTACTTGGTAGCTCATTGCTTTCCCATTTGTTACAATTATTGTAGTGTCGACACTTTCATAAAGTTTATAACGATTGTTATGAAACTGGTACTGCAACTAACTTTAAACAACTACACCTATGATCTCGAGGAAAAGGCGCGAAATATAATGAATGATTAAACGAAGTGACCTAAGTTCAATCATTATTGTATGAGCGCCTCTTCCGAAAAGATCAGTCCTTCCCTCCGTTTCTATCTTGGAAAAGATGCCCAATTTTCAGTTACGGCAACAATTTGAAGAATGAAGGTAGGCATGTGAATGTTGCACAGAAAAACGGTCGTTATGGGACATCTTTTGTTTCCTAGCTTCAAACTTTGTGGCGATACTTACGATCTCTTCGAAAAACGCGCTCATACAATCATGATTGAACTTCACTTAGGTAAGTTCGTGTAATCACTAGTTTGTGCAGTACTATTATTCTTTTCAACGATGTTGGACCACCTATTTATGCAGTTTTATTATTTTTTTAACGATATTGGAAGGCATGTAAAGCTTGGTCGTTTACGGAGCTTGAACCAAGTTCATGGTGGTTAATTCATGGTAAAACCCAAAGTGGAAACAATCTCCTGCTTTTCCGGAACATTTTTGTTTATTACCTAACATTTCCAGGATTTTTGAGTTTTCTCCGACAGATGGGCACACTATGTAAACTGAAGGTTCATCAACGACGGAGAATTTTGATAACGACACGACGACGAAAGCCAAGGGACAGGGAAATTACACAAGCCCTCAGAGTTAAGCTAAACGTTAACTAAACGAGCTTTGTGCGGTGTACAGGGTCGAAGAACTCGTCATTTTCATAGATCCAGCGTAACACGGTAGAGTAGCACAGAGACGGAGGGCGTAGAACCGAGCATTAACCTCGCACTCGACGGCCCTTTATCGTCAGGACACTGATGCTGCAGAGTGTCGCACCGGGAAAATGTGAACAGCCAAGCATAGACAGAGAGGGAGAGAGAGTGGGTCATATGTACGTTATACAGACACGACATGCGCGGCAAGTGGACGAGAACGACGCAGTCTGTTCTCTCCTCTTCGTAGTCCTTTCACTCTCTATCTTCCGTTACGCGCTGACCTATGTACACGGTAACTCTATGTACAACGACCGAACGAACGTACGTATGTATGTATATATGTATGTATGTACAACTAGCTAAAACAACGTGGTATATCAACCCTGCCTAATGGAATAACAGCGTTATCGCGGTGGTTGAATTCGTATATGCGCGCACACTTACGCCCATCGTGTGCGCTGTTCTGTGTACCAGACACCCACATGGCTCACCCAGGTATTTCGCTGCGTAACGTTGCTGGGGGTTGCTCGTGTTTCCAGCACGTATGCCACTCTGCAACGAGCGCACCACCTGCTGGGCCAACAGTTTTCAAGCCTCGTCGTACATTAATAAACATCTAAAGAAAAAACATCGAAAGACAAAATATCCAAAGTCAAAATATCCAAAATCAAAATATCCAAAGTCAAAATATCCAAAGTCAAAATATCCAAAGTCAAAATATCCAAAGTCAAAATATCCAAAGTCAAAATATCCAAAGTCAAAATATCCAAAGTCAAAATATCCAAAGTCAAAATATCCAAAGTCAAAATATCCAAAGTCAAAATATCCAAAGTCAAAATATCCAAAGTCAAAATATCCAAAGTCAAAATATCCAAAGTCAAAATATCCAAAGTCAAAATATCCAAAGTCAAAATATCCAAAGTCAAAATATCCAAAGTCAAAATATCCAAAGTCAAAATATCCAAAGTCAAAATATCCAAAGTCAAAATATCCAAAGTCAAAATATCCAAAGTCAAAATATCCAAAGTCAAAATATCCAAAGTCAAAATATCCAAAGTCAAAATATCCAAAGTCAAAATATCCAAAGTCAAAATATCCAAAGTCAAAATATCCAAAGTCAAAATATCCAAAGTCAAAATATCCAAAGTCAAAATATCCAAAGTCAAAATATCCAAAGTCAAAATATCCAAAGTCAAAATATCCAAAGTCAAAATATCCAAAGTCAAAATATCCAAAGTCAAAATATCCAAAGTCAAAATATCCAAAGTCAAAATATCCAAAGTCAAAATATCCAAAGTCAAAATATCCAAAGTCAAAATATCCAAAGTCAAAATATCCAAAGTCAAAATATCCAAAGTCAAAATATCCAAAGTCAAAATATCCAAAGTCAAAATATCCAAAGTCAAAATATCCAAAGTCAAAATATCCAAAGTCAAAATATCCAAAGTCAAAATATCCAAAGTCAAAATATCCAAAGTCAAAATATCCAAAGTCAAAATATCCAAAGTCAAAATATCCAAAGTCAAAATATCCAAAGTCAAAATATCCAAAGTCAAAATATCCCAGAGATTAAGCTTAATGGTCCGTCGACGCCGGCCGCGTGCAATGTTTCACGTGAAAACTAATGGATATTTTGCGGACAGCAGTAGGATCATTTTTTTTATCCTGTAAGAGGTTACGTACATGTCAATTTTTCTTCTTCTCTTTTAACCATCGCGGCGTTGCGGTTTTGGCTCATAAGCAAAGATACTTAACAGAACCTGTTTTATCTCCAACTATCTAATTAACAAACGGGCGTCAAAGGACCGTTCAGTGGCCTCCCGGCCAAATGGGAATCTACTAATATCCAAGTTTCCTCGCTTGGTATTTGGTATATGCCCACCCTATGCATATACCCTGTATCAAACAGACGGGAAATGTGCGTATCTCTGCGGTATATACCGTCTATCGTATACACGATCCGCACGAGTGAATTCTCTGACGGTCTATCCGCAATATGGAACCGTTATACGCATGGAACACACGATTGGGATCTATGATTATTCAAAACGCGTTCGACACAGTGAACCCACCATTTGAGATTTCCTGCTTGAACTACAATCCTTGAATATTTCGCACCCGCTGACTCCCGAGGCAATGTATATCCGATGTCGTGACACCGCTCCCCATTCGCGGCTTGCATTATTCGCGATATTCCGCCTGTGACTATTCCATTCCTCGGCATACTATATGCACGCATTCGCACGCGAAATAGGAGAAGTGAGGAGTTCGAGGTGCAGATTCCGTGGTCTTTATACGCTTCAAGAATCGCGTTCCACTATAACTATGGCTGAGAGTATGTGCGGCAAAAAAGAAATCACGCTGTCGAATCGACGTGCCTCTGCGGAGAACTGGGAAACATTACCAAAAAAAAGGAATAGCGACTCTGCTGCCTCATTAACTTTCCACAGAACTTCTAGTACGGAGCTCTTGCTGCATCTCCGAGTAAGAGCAAAAGTATGCGTCGTATCGGTGTGAAAGACGCAAACTGATTGAGTGACTGCTATGTCCAGGCATGTATGGATTATACGTGCGCTAATATCATCGTTTTTTTTATGCTCGAGGCTTCATCCTATACGCTGCTAATACCGTATCGGAGAACTTTTGTGTTGTTTCTTCGGAACGGGTTGGGCAGAGCGGGCGGTGGAGTTCATTGTTTGTACGTTATGGCAGAGCCGCGAGAGAATCTGCTGTTTATTGTACAAGGGAGCTCAACCATCGGTCGATGTACACACCCGCTTTATTGTGGCTTCGTTTGTTTTATTTTCCTGCGGTGCGAGTACATAGCGCTCGCTGTGCCGTGTATTGTGTACCACTTAAATATTCTTGCGGGATATCTTGATCGTACGGTGAAAAGGAGAGGAAATTGCGCGGCTTGCATTTAAAGCGTTGCATGTTCGCAGGATTCACAGGTTATTTGTTATTTTGCGTTGTCGTGGAAAACCATTATCATTTTTAAATATATATATATATATATTTAAAGTTCCATTGGTACAAAAGTGGCTGGAAATTTAATTTGCAGCCTTTTTTTACATCAATCAAGCGAGAAATTGTAGGAAGCGACCTGAATTTGTATGAAGTGTGCGAGTACATGAAATTCATTCGTCAACTCTGCGAATGATTTAGTAAATGTGTCAAGTTATCTCGAGTATAATTGTCATCGGATCAAAGTTTCCTCAGACGAACGATGACAAACTCATTGTCCGTGTGCATAATTGAAACCAGCACACTGCACTACAGAGTGAAAGGAGGGAGAATAAGTAATGAGAACTCGAGGAATATGGGACAAGCTAATTAGAACGCGTCCAAAGGGTCTCGTTCGATCGCAGTGGCCTCGAGTGGAAAAGTTTAACGCTTTATTCCACCGCTCGGAAGGCTCGGGTCTACTTCGCTCCCTCCCCCCTCTTTCCCTCTCTTTTACTTTTCTCGAGTCTCAACATCGAGGGCGATTCCCCAACGAGGAGCAAAAGGCAAAAGAGCTGGCAATGCGATTTATGTCTGCGAGAAGTTTGCGTGACATTTTTTTTCCGTCTTTTTTTTCCTCTTTATCGAACGTAGAGCCACGTCGGTGGTAAAACGGTAATAACCGGATAAGTAGCAGTGTTGAAGGTAATTTGTATAATTCGCGAAGGATTCGTGCACGTTAACGTGGAGGAACACGTGACCTGGGACTCTTCTCTGTTATATGTTTTTTTTTTTTTTTTCGTCATTACTTCTTCGTCACGGTAGCGGTACGGATTTACGATGCGCAGCGATACCGTTGTACCGAGTCGGGAATGACACAAATATGCAAAGTATCTTTCGCAGTATGATAAACGTGATAATTGAGCGAGATGCAATGGATAAAAGAGAATAGTAAATTAACGTGGAAACACGCACTTACGAGCACTGCGAAAGGAGGTCCTTCCGACGACAATTATCGTCAGTGTCACGAACCACCATGTGAGGTGATCGGATGTGGCCAATGGTCGGGCGAAGCTGGGCACCGATGTTGCTAACATTGGCATACGAGCTTGGCCGAACCATCGAGGGAGCTTTGGATGATAACTGCTTGTCAATATTGGTAGCCAACATTGGTCCCAAGGTTTATCAAGAGGATCGGCCACAATTGGTTCTCAATGTAGGCCCTCTATAGGTTACTAATATAGGCCGATAATCTTTTTAACGTATGCTTTTTTGAACATTGTAAAAATTGAAATATCCCTTTTTTATGCTTCGCATGTGTGCAAGAGATTATACTTTATATATTTCCACTTCCAAGAACTCTCAAAGCAGTCATATTCTGTCAATGTATTGCCTAAGCATTTGTTGACTGCGGAGTACGGAATAGAGAAATAACATGCATCTTTCGCGAGAGTTACAGAACGTGTAATTTCGCATGCTCTTATATTTACGCCCGGGTAAGTTTTTGTTCGCAAGAAGTCACTTGGGTTAGCGTTATCTGATTGTTGGCTCAAGTTGGAGTCACATTGGCAAACCGACAATTGGCGAGGTGATGTTCGGCCGAGCTCTGGCGTAAAATCGACAGACCAATGGTTTATGAGTTCACGCATCAACAGACTAACCTTTGGCTAACCGATATTCGGCTGAACATTGGCCTAAAATTGGCAAACCTACGATTCGTTAGTTGAGACTCAGCCGAGAAAGGACCTTAATTCAGCGAACCAACAGTTGGCGTATTAATATTCGGCCAAGCATTTGGCAGAAATCGGCAACGTAACAATTACAGACTGAATGCTCGGCCGAACATTGGCCGAACGTTGCGGAATCGACAATCACCACGCTAACACTGGCCCGACCGTTTTTTGCGTCCGTTCAATCGGCAAAATTTGCATGGGGTTATAAATGAAGTTAAGGTAAGAAAAAAAAATCATACATGAAAAAAGTTGTTACAAATATGATTGAGATGCTGTAATTAATTACAGTAAGGTTTCCTTTGCGTCAATAAAAATTCCACTGCAGCTCGACCCTTAAAAAAACTGTTCATCCCAACGTAGATAGGTCAGCAGTTCGTGGCATAAAAATCCTGACCGATTGACTTGTGCACGGAAAAAAACAACCCCCCTTAGGGCCCGAATTCCGCATCCCCATTTATAGCGCCCACTCGGCCGGTGTGACCGAATACCGTTCGGTCGAACGCCCGCTTTTACGCAATGGAGTTGTGCATGCACATCTCTGATTTGGAGAATTTATAGGGCAAAAAAAATCACTCTCGACGCTCGAATTAACAACGGGCAAGGGGGATAACGACGGTGCGTATGGGAAGGTGACCGCTGGAGTGGTAAAATTGGGCCTCCGCGTTTGTGCCGATAAAAGCTCAATGAAAAAGGTTTCGCCAGATGAAAATTCCCGCGGGACCCCCGGCGGTATAGAACCGCTCATTTGTATTATTCGAACTAGGCGGTCCGAGGTGGAATGCATGTGTGTGCGGTTCGGGACTACAAGCCAGAGAAATGTTTAAATTGTATTATTGTCCACAAAAACCCAATCGTGCGTACCTAGCATAGCCGAACATTCTATATACTATGTACTGTTTAGAAAACAAGTACATCTCTCTCTCTCTATATATATATTTATATATATATATACTAGCGGGTTATTGTGGCTCGCGCGCTCGCATCTATTTCTGGATGTAAATCCTTATTATTCCAAATTCCTTTAAGTTAAATGGACTTAGGCCTTTATTATTCCAAGGCCCTTTAAGCATATGGACTTTAAGCCCCTATTATTCTAAGTCTTTAACCCCCCCCCCCCCCCCCCTCGGTTCTTGACACGGCGGCGACGGCGAAATCTTTTTATATTATATATATATATATATATATATATATATATATATATATAATGTATGTGAAGCAACGAGCATATAGAGATATCGAACGGTTAACCTATACAGAATCAATCAACAAAGCCAGATACGGGCAACCTCTGTGGATGCATACATTGGATACACGCACACACAGTACCCGACCGGTTATATCTACACCCAAATGTACGCGTCACTCTCTCAGCTAAAGACATATACATTGCTTTGGGGACAATTTACATGGGTATATATCCCTGGGTCGATATTGGAATTAACAACCAAGTGAGGAGTGGGGGGATGGTGGGGGGCGGTGTGGTTGGGTCTCAGGCAGCAGCCGGTAACGATGTTCCGGGTACACGGGGTCCGACAAGGACAGGGATAAAAGGGAGACACGATGGTTACGAGCGTGCAGTGGCACAGTCTCCGGATCTGGTGGCTGACACGAGATCTGGTGGGTGACGAGGGAATGAGAGAGGGATGCCGACGGCAGGAGACTTGATGGAAAGCCTTCGATTTAGTGTCAATCTGCGGGAGCCAGACAACGGTTTAATCGATAGCCGAAACAGGAATTAGATAAGTTCGCAGTCGTTTCGAGAAGTTTGAGTGTGTGGAGGCGGATGGGAACGCAGGGGTGAACCTTCGTCCTCCGCCGAGGAAATAGGGGAAGTCTCCTGCTGCTGCGGGTCGGGGAAAACCCCTGAAGCGGAGGTCGAACCGTGAAGAGCTTCCGCGCCAGGAATAGACCTTTAAATCTCTCTGGCATTGACAAGGTGGCGACACCGCGAAAAGCAGATAAAAGGACAGAGTTTCGAGGGCGCGACCGCGACGGCACCGAGGCGGGTTCGAGAGATCTCTTATTCTTCTTCGTCCATCCCCTCCCCCGGCTGGCCCGTCTTCTTTCTTGCCCGTTGCTTCTATACCGAGGTGAGGAGCACGAGAAGTAGGAAGAGTAAAAGCAGCGAGGAAGGCTCGGGGAAGAAGGAGGAACAGATGTGGTGACGAAGATCGCGGCGTAACGAACGACGGGGGAAGACGAAAGAGAAGAATAGGACTGGCGCGGGGGCTGCATGTGGGCCGGGGACCTGGGATATAAGGAGCGAGAGAGCTTCTCGATGAAAGATAAGTGATCCCATCTTTCCTCAATACCTTCCCGGTTTCTCATTCCATCCGAACCCATGGCCCACGCAGCTCCCGCGAACTGCCCCTCTTCCTTAATACGGATTCTTTGTAACCCCCCCCCCCCCCCCCCTCCGACCCGTCGCTGCTCTTCCACTCTTCCTCGTCGGCGTCTCTTTTTATCTTGAACCGGAGAAAAGCGAGCACCGGACTGAGACGCGACGGAGAGAAGAGATTCTCGATTGTTGGCCACCAAATCTCGTGCCGAATCGCCGGCACAAAAGCAATCCTAAAGTTCGGGGATTTGAGGGTGGATTAAACGAAAATAAAAAAAAATATCGCGAGTTACCGGGACGTATTACGAATAGAAAAAGAGGAGTCGAAAGCGGTGAACGTGGAGAGTTATGGGGTCATATTCGGTGTAATGAGAGCTATTTGAAAGCGAGCGAGCAACGGCTGGTCTTCGCGGTGGGACGAACTATGGCTGTGCCGGGGGAAGGGAAACAGGTAAATCAATTAATTTCGTTGTCTGCTGATAGCAATTTGAGCATGTCAATAACGCATGTGGCCTGCGCGTGATGCACACGTATATGCGCTCGCATATTATTAATCGCGCAAGCACCCCGGCAAATACCGGGTATAATGGAGAGATATTTCGAAATTTCCGAAAGGTTCTGTTCTTCTGCCAAAAATCGTTCGGCCATAAACCTAAACTAATACATCTTTAATTATAATCCGTTTACACAATAGCAAAGGAATTTATTAATTTGCCCCGTTCGTAATACGACAAATATATAACTAAATAAACAAATAAAGGAAACAATTGTACAGCGAAAAGAGAAAACACTGCCTCTTGCCCACTTCGGTTGATCAAAGTGAACAATCATTGTCCAAATGATATTCCGTATTTGGCAAATTATGGAATCCGCTCGAACCTCTGCAAATTCAGCTGCTGCGTATCCGAATCATTTTTCTTTTCATCGAGTGCGCGAATGAATTGGCGGTCGCGTCCAATCGGACGATTGAATCGTTTCGTCCGACGAGCGCCAATAATACGAACGTTACATGTTAATACGCGATCGATCAGAGATTAATCCCTCTGGCTGTTACAAATTTGGATGCATAACCTGTGTACGACGATCACGAGCGACCGAACATACATACGCCGTTGCGTCCATCCCATTCATTGTTGATACTCGATACAGTGGCATCAAGCAGAGCTCATCGAGTGGCAACCCGAGCGTATCGAGTACTCGATACTCCCTCTCTCTGTGCGCACTCTACATCGTGCACCATAGCCAGTTACGAACTGAGGCAAAGCTTCGCCCAGGGAACAAGAGCGTGAGATACTCACACCGTATGTACATCGTGGTCCGGGTTCGGCGATGCTGCAACACACCGGGGAACAAACGCGAGGCCACGGAACAAGGGACTTGACGATCGATTACGTTATTGCTTGTTGGCATAATCCATAATTCAAATGAGCTCGGAGGAAGCTCAGAGCGGGCGCGTAACGCTGAAACAGCTAGAAGGCCGATCCGGTGCGACCAAGCCAAAAGCCGGAGCAGCCAAGCCCCGGCAACGCTACGGCTGTAATATCAAGACTCGCGTGTGCTCCTCACCCGGAGAGTTTCGCAGTCCCGCGGAGAGATCGCTGGTGCGGGACGCCGCAGCCACCAGGCGGAGAGGCAGCCAGTAACCGGCAAACTTAGAAGCCACCACGCCAAGTGAAACGCCAGTAGGAGCTTTTGCACACAGTTCGCTTCAGCAATCCGTGGCATAGCCAGTTCTGCCGGCAGAACCAAGTACAGCGTAGGGCGCGTGAGAGAGAGATGTATAAAGAGAGGAAAGTTAGAGAGGCAAAAGCGTGGAGACGAAGTGAGGACTATAAGAGTATTGCTCGACGAGGAAATAGCCGGTTCGTTACCTCGTCCGGAGATGGAACCGGAGAAAAGTTTAATTTTCAATTTACATACAGACCCGACGTAACGGGAGCGAGCGGGAGAGGATGTGAGACGCCCGGAGCAAAAAGAGCCTTTGGGGCTCTCTCGCTTCTCCTCGTTTATATCGCTGTCCTCACGCAGATACGTCAACAGAGAACCTCGCGCACTTTGCGCGCACGCAAGCGATGCAAATCGCGTTATCAATTAAGAAGTATGCTTCCGCCGCTTCTTCTTCTTCTCTTCGGCTTGTGCTCTTGCCGGGCTGCGTCGTGCCAAAGTATACACGGGGGAAGAGATTAAGGAACATCTTTCTTTCAACTCTTTCTCTGGAATCTCTTAGTTTCGCTGAAAATGGAAATTCGAGGGGAACGTCGGACGGGATACTGACGTTTACCTTCCGCGTTCTCATACTTTGCCTTCCGTGTATCCTCGGAGTTATCGATACCGGGTGAGCGCGCCTCTCTTCAGGGTCTTCAACGTGCGAGGAGGGGCTGCGCGGAATGTTATACGCCAAGGCCAAATCAAACGACGCGGGCGAACCGGCTGATGAAATTTATGCTTATGAAGATTGAACCATGAAGTTTCTCGAGCTCGCGGCTCGCCTCTTGCCCCGCTCACCGAAACCTCGAATCGAATATGGATGTGGCCCTGTGGATATGATTTCGCTATTCTCAACGGTGCATGGAGAAGCGCGGATCTTCACTGAACTTATGCCGAGGGAAGGTTTTTTGGTTATTCCGTTGGAGCGGTTCGGGTGAACGGCATGGACGAAGAGCCGCGGAGGAAAGTAAAATAGCATCCGGAATCGAGATTTTCTGATCTTAACTTTTCTATTTTCCTTTCCATTTTTCGGTGAGATTTTCGGCAAGCAGTAAAATTAATTTCTTTCGGTGTCTTTTCGGTTTCTTCACTGAACTTATGCCGAGGGAAGGTTTTTTGGTTATTCTGTAGGCTGAGCGGTTCGGCGGACGGCATGGACGAAGAGCCGCGGAGGAAAGTAAAATAGCATCCGGAATCGAGATTTTCTGATCTTAATTTTCTAATTTCCTTTCCATTTTTCAGGGAGATTTTCGGCAAGCAGGAAAATTAATTTCTTTCGGTGTCTTTTCGGGTTTTTCACGGAACTTATGCCGAGGGAAGGTTTTTTTGGTTATTCTGTAGGTGGAGCGGTTCGGCGAACGGCACACTGAGAAAAAATAACATAGTAAAAGCAACAATACTGACTTTATACCATAAAAAATAGTTCCAGGGGGAACGTTTACATTGTATAGTTATGACAGTGACAAAAAATCATGGTTGCAACGATAATTATAATTTAACCAATTGAATATATACTATCAAAAACTATCTATATAGACGTTCCCCCTGGAAACTATTGGTATAGTAGAAAATACTATTCTTTTTATCAGTGCATGGACGAAGAGCCGCGGAGTAAAGTAAAATAGCATCCGGAATCGAGATTTTCTGATCTTAACTTTTCTATTTTACTTTCCATTTTTCGGTGAGATTTTCGGCAAGCAGTAAAATTAATTTCTTTCGGTGTCTTTTCGGTACGAGTAACCGAAGCGATTTTATCGACGCGCGAGTCTCGGTATCGTAAGATCCAGATAAACTTGGCCGAGATGGATTTAACCGTTATTTCTTTATGTCCCTTCCATCGATCTATGTCGATCGAGGAGTGTTGGCAGTTATCTAGCGCCGGGGACTCGGATAATTCTGGTTTTAATGGCTCAGCCTGTGCGGGGATAAACGACAGTGGCGTTGGATTGGGTGGTCAGGGGGTCTCGTTCGATGCCATAAACTTATAACTGGCGGATTTCTTGTCCACCCTCGTTGGACGAGGCCACAGCCGCGGCGAATCTCGAGCCACCCCTCGCTCTGATTATCAATTCCACCCCTTGGGCCTCACTCCGGCTTGAGCAACCACACACGTTCTCACGTATATTTTCTTGTAACAAACTCGAAAATTTAAAGCTTGACCCTCGTCACGTATTTCACCCGGAATATATAATACCGTCGTTTTTATCCATCGAATCAAGGACCGCTATACATAGCGGCTAGCTCGCCTCTCCTCAATTTAATTTAAAAAATTTGGAGCGCCAGGAAAGAGACTGAGGAAAAGAGAGAGCAGAGAAAAATAAGTAGTAAGAATTTGGGAATTCATCGTGTCCAGTAAAAAGTTCATACGAAATACAAGGACATTCAAGGACAATTTCCAGGATATTTGCAGGACATTTCTAGATTGTGTTGGGACATTTATAAAAAAAAAATGAAGATATGCATATCGCGCGCGACGCACGAAATAACATTTACCCAGATAGACAAGCGCCATGAAGTGTAGCAGTAGGTGCAATAATTGTGACATGTGCTGCACATGCCGCAAATATTGCGCCAATATTGCTACTTTTCATGGCGCTTGTCTTTCTGGGTAGTTCGATAACCGTCTTCGTTCACGTCGACATCGCTTCAGAAAAAATAACAACTCACTATGCAGGAATGTATATATGTATCTCAGCGAAACTGAAACACACATTTTTTTAGGATGTTCGCTAGTAATAGGGTAGAGCGGGGCAAAATGAGGTTTTTGGGCAAAACGTCATTTTTTAATAATTTTTGGATGCCCGAATTCGCCCTATCGGATACATCAGGCTTTTCTGCCCAGTTTTGCCACCTTGTCCGATCCAAAAATGATTGGAAAATTTAGTTTTGCCCAAAAACCCCGTTTTGTCCCGTTGCCCCATTTTGCCCCGCTCTCCCCTATACATTTTGAAACAAACTCAAATTTGCGGGGAAATTAAAACCTCAAGGACATTGGGTGAAATTCAAGGACATTCCAGAACCTTTTCAAGGACAGGCAATATTCAAGGACCGTTCCAGAACTTCAAGGATTTCAAGGACCGCTAGACACCATGTAATATAGTTTGCAAAGATAATTAAAGCCGATCACATTTAGAGCTGATGTCCGAAAAAGGTCTCATGAGACACTGATGTAATCCCCTAAAAGTTCTATCAGAACTCCTATGCTTACTTAAACAGTACAGAAATTTTCAACACACGTTACAAATTGTACGATCCAGATAAAGTGACGGATAACGCAAAGAATGCTAAAAGATTATAATGTATTTTTCCCAAGTGTGTGAGAGAGGGGAGAGTGAGGCTGCAAAGTGCGTTACCGTGCTTTAATACAACTTCACAGTTATTCAAATGAGTTTGTCAAAGGTGCGACGGGGAGGAGGTGGGAGGAGGACGAGGGACAGAAATAGAGTTAATGCGTCAGGTGAAAGAGGTTGGTGTGTCCCGGAGTTTTAGGGGTCGCTCCGCGTTGTAGTCGCCCCCGGCGCTCGGCAGTAAGAGATATAATAGCATATTTCACGAGTCGTATGCTCCGTTACGCCGCGGGGAGTAAAATAGGCAGAGAGAGACAGGGGGCCGAGAGGGGGGGGGGAGATAGAGAGGGAGTGTGGGATCGCGGTAGTTTGGGACGAGATCTCGCGAGCATCCACCAACGCGGGACCGCCAGGAACGGGCAACGCCGCGGGCTATGCTCGCCCGAAGAAAACACGGTTCGACCTACGTGTTGTACAAATGGAGAACAGGGATATATATACGAGGGAACAAGGTTTATACGATGTTCGGTGTACGTACTAAACTGTACACGGTACAGCATAAACTAGGCGGCGAGGGTACGAGGTGCACACGCTGGCGCCCCTCTCACCGCACACGATCACACAGTGTGTCGTTGTTGCTCGGTGGCTGCTGATTCGGCTCGAGGTTTACTCCATTTCAATGACCGTTAACCCTACCGTCAACATCCTTTGACGATAATTCCATGTCACGTGTCCGATAATTTAACAAATGAACTAAACAGAAAGTAAGCCCATTGCTACTGGCTCGATAGCCGGCCAGGAGCAAGCGGGAATCAGTAATCACTAATCAATTAACGATACATTGACCTCGTATGAACTCAAGGAAAATCCGTGGCGTTAATTACTTTCGTTCAATTATTGTCATCGCGATCAATTTGACGTTTAATCTCGTTCGTTAAAAGTGCGGTTCGATTATTTGCACAGACGTGAAGTTCTTTTTTCCCTTTTGCTAGGCTATTTATGTAATGTGATTTACGAACGTTCGGATGAATTGGTAATTGGATGTACAAAGTGTCACCTCAGAATATTAATCAATTAAGGATACATTGACCTCATATGAAGTAAAGGAAAATCCGTGGCGTTAATTACTTTCGTTCAATTATTGTCATCGCGATCAATTTGACGTTTAATCTCGTTCGTTAAAAGTGCGTTTCGATTATTTGCACAGACGTGAAGTTCTTTTTTTCCCTTTTGCTATGCTATTTATTTTAGGTCGATGAGCGAGAATGTGGTTTACGAAAGTTCGGATGAATTGATAATTGGATGTACAGAGTGTCACCTCAGAATATTTATGATTTTTCTCTCGCGTCAAGGGGATAAGAGGGTTGGCTCGAGGTGGGATCGAGGAAATCGATGAGGAAGACCTTCTCGCAGCCGTTACTTAAGCTCGTTCGCCCGTCTTGCGTGCAGAGCGTTACTTCCCTACTTATACCTAATGCCATGAGCGCAAGCACCGCGTCCCCCGAGTCGCGATCTCTGACGAGACTCCTCTTATACCATCTCGCGAAATCCTCTCACCGGTCTTTCACGGCTCTCGCGCATCACACTAATAGGATCCAACGTCGAGTTTAATATCGATTCGTTATGGAGTCTCTGTCGCGTATTCAACCAGGCGTGGGTAGAATCATAGCGCATGTATACGGAACGCACTGAAAAAACGGATTGTTTCCTGCCATAACGAACAGTTTCCTGGGAGAACGTCTATAGATAGTTTCTGATAGTATATATTCAATTGGTTAAACTATAATTATGGTTGCAACCATGATTCTTTGTCATTGTCGTAACTACAAAATATAGACGTTCCCTTGAGAACTATTTTTTATGGTAGAAAGTTGAGACAGAATATTTTTTGACTATCTATTTCCTATCTATTGCCCCAACTGGCGAGGCCTCGGTCAACGGCTCCCAGGGCTCCGGTTGACGATTTTGAGTATAACAGATTTCTTTTGGGTGCCAGTTAGTTTAGGAGAACTAACAAACTTTCTACAATTAAATTTCGACTAGGGTTTACTATTAATAGAGATAATCACAGGGCGTATAGGATTGGAAGACCCGATAAATAATAATTGCGAAGCCATAGGAGAGAGAGAATTTAGGCAAGAAATGCGAGTTTATTGTATTTTAACTTACGTCGTTTCATGCGTTTCGAGCATTCAGACAAGCCCCCATTGAATGCAAAGTCACTTTATATCGAAATCGAACATTTGGGTTTTGCTTTCGCTGTAGGCGCTCCAGCTCGTATTATAAGATCAAAAACCCTTAGTTTTACGTAAATACGCAAGATTCACGCGTTTAATCCAATTATATTGAAGAATACACAATTCACTTATCTTTTGACAATTAATGCAACGTCAATCTATTTTATTGACGAATCGATAAAACCAAATATTTCCTTTGACAAACTATCGACGAGACTCCTCGAGGGCTGACCTTCCGCGCTCGAGGTCGACGAACAAGTGTTGATTATTAGTCAATACCTCAGCAAGTGACCGATATTTTGGCACACGCGTGACGCGTTATAGGGCCGCCTATCACCTCAGCTCTTCCCTTTGACTCGTCGATACTTGGCCTGATTTCGACGAGAATAGAGATTTATACAATTACAATAAAGACCTTTATATAGACGGCACGGCAAGGAACAATTAAGATAAATAATTATATTTGATAAAACAGATTCCCTGCGTTAGCGTTCGAGGAGTTGAAACAAGCGCATTGACGTCGTTGGACGTTTCATCTAATATTTTCTGTCACAAAATCAGTATTGTTCCTTTCACTATGTAATTTTTTCATAGTAATTTTTTCGAACTGCGTAAATCCGACACTCGCGCGGCGAATGATGACGTCTCTCGAACAACCGAATTCACGGGAAAAATAATTAAAAAGAAGGTTTTTTTTCAAGATTTTTTCAAGTTTTTTCAAGTGTACTGTACCTGTTAAAGAGTCACACACACAATTATAAATCCGAATGAACCTTTCTCGAGGCAAAGCTGAGGGTCGAAAAAATGTCCATATTTTGCAACCCAGCCGGTTCAGCTGCAAATCGCGTCTGAACAGTTTGCCCGCTCTCTCCTGCGCCAATAAAATTTTCATCAGTCGACAATATGCCGAACTTCACGATCGAAGTGCCAATTTTACGAAACGTTGGCTCAATGATGAAAATAAACGTGTATAAATTTATTCCGACATTTCTCATCAAAGTTTCGTCGGCGAATTTGCACCGGCGTGTCGCTCTCGAAATTCAGTGGGAAATTGCATCCCAATGTCGGCCTCACTTGAAATTCAGGAACGGACTCTATATAGCCAACTCGGCAGACCCGTCGGACGTGATAAAAACAACGAGTTAACAAGGGCCCTCGGTTCCTCAACATAACCCGCACGTTTTCGAATCTTTCTCTTTCCCTCACATCGGGCGCCCTCGTCCCCGCCCGAACTGCTCATCCCATTTCCTTGTCGCGTTGCTCGTGCTCGCGGCGATGCGCGAGCCTGTTCTCTCTGATGTCGCTGTTGCCGGAGCCGCTGCCGCCGCACGTCAACCGGAGAGAATGGAAGTTGGGAAAGCGCCGGTGAAACCAATTTCCCAGGGGTACTCGAAGATCGTAAGTGCCACCGAACGTGTGTGTGTGTGTGAGTGTGTGTATCGTAGGCGCAGTTTTACGATACCCCATATCCAGCGGGCCTGACGTTTGCCAGCGGCGCCACGGATAACATTCGGGTCAAATTAATTGTTACAGCGGGCGAAACAACAAGTGCGCGAGGTCGTCAGGCAGCTGCTTCGCTGGCTCCGTTCGAGTTTTGCGAGGTTAGTCACTGGCTCCGCGCCAGTGATTGACATAATTGAAGGACACCTCGATTCGTGGAATTAGAGAGTAAGAAAGAATTTTTACCACTGCGATACCGAGACGACCGCCGCACTGGCTGGTTGGGAATAATGAGACACGGACCGCGAGCCAAGAAATTTCGGAAAATTATGGAGGCGATTTAAAAAAAGAATTAACAACAAAAAAGTCGACGAAATTTTCATTATATCGTCTCGGTTATAATGGTAGGGGGAACGTGTAAAAGAGCTCGTGGTAACGAGCCAAAAAGCTACTCCGCTCCGTGTATAAAGGCAGCGTGTAATGAAGCTGAATAAAAATGTGTCTCATTGGCACGAGCTCAACGAATACATTTTTTTTTGTTTTTTTTGTTGATCGTTAGAACCGGGTATCTCTTCGCACGGAAAAATACAATAAGACGAGCTGTTGGCGTGACTGCACTTCCGGGATGCATTGAATACAAACGAGGCGAATTAATATGATGAAGGTATCGAATAAATTAAAATGTCCCAATTTTTTCTTATTTTTTTTACATTCTTCCGTCATAAGCATGATAAAAAAATTACATAGTAAAAGCAACAATACCGACTTTATACCATAAAAAGTAAGTCTACATCTTGCAGTTACGACAATGACAAAAAATCATGGTTGCAACCATAATTATAGTTAAACTAATTGAATATATTCTATCAGAAACTATCTGTAGTAGTAGTAAATGTATTTATTGACAATGTATTACATGGTACGGATGCTGATATATTTGCGCGATTATTTACATAATATATTCCTCTGCTATTACCATTTCCAACGGGCCATCGACCTAAGTCCTTCAGCCCCTGATTCGCTTTTTCTGTGCAGATGCGTATGTTTTCGGAACTATCTTTATAGACGTTCCCCGGGGAAACTATTCGTTATGGAAGGGAACACCACCCCTTTTCTCAGTTCACCCATAATAATACGCGATACACGTGGTGCATCAAGCTTGTTCGACGAGAGTTAACACGGTGGCTCCGTGTAGCGCTGATGAACTTTTCCCCTACTATTGTAACAACCCGAATCCATAAATCCCGAAAGTTTTTCACTCGTAAAGCTCTCTGGTGGCCGACAAACCTTTCCCTACCTTTTATTCCCAACCAGTTTTCAATGAAACTTTAAAGGCGCTTGCGTGCAACGCTCTCACGTTGAAGAAGCGCTGTACGTCGTTCCCAACCGTTGGGGCTTTGAAAAGCGGGTTCATTAAAGGCCTCTGGCTCCTTCCATCTCTCGGTTGCGCGCGGCACGAAAAAGAGCAACCTTTGCCACGATTAGAATGCTTCCTTACAAGGTGGGGCTTGCGGTAAACCACCGGCGAGTCCGGCCACCCGCCAACGCCCGACGTTAATTGCTCAACACTTTATTATCAGATCGTCGTTACGCAAAGTGCACCACCCTACGCTCTTACCGCAATCAACCCACCAACATACTCTACCCCGATCTCTTTCTCTCTAATTAGATAATTACACGCGTGGGCGGGAATGAAGAGTCCCTATAATTGGTTGAAATTGGTTATCGGCTAGGGAGAATCCACTGGACCGCGTGATATTATCGCTGAGCGTGAGAACGAGAAGTTCGATCTTACGAACTCGGTGAGCTTTCGAATCGGCGGGATTGTACCGGTACAGCGAGAACGTGAGAAAATAGATACAGAGGGAGAAAACGAACGAAGGGAATATAGACTCAGCGAAACGGAACACATAAGGGAGAGCGGGGCAAAATGGGGCAACGGGGCAAAACGGGGTTTTTGGGCAAAACTAAATTTTCCAATCATTTTTGGATCGGACAAGGTGGCAAAACTGGGCGGAAAAGCCTGATGTGTCCGATAGGGCGAATTCGGGCATCCAAAAATTATTGGAAAATGACGTTTTGCCCAAAACCCCGTTTTGCCCCGTTGCCCATTTTGCCCCGCTCTACCCTACCTTGTCATCCCTCTCTCGCGAACCCTCTTTCATACGAGCTCGACACCCCCCCTCTCCCCGGTTCACCCTCGGAATTAGCTTCGTTCCAAGATTCACACTCGATTTACTTCGTTATGGGATACTCCTCGCGTCTGAACCTTATATTTCTCAAACTTTTGTACCCCACTTCTTTCATCGGGCGGACAAACTCCCGGCTCGATTCTCGCGACAATTTGGACAATGGACTGGCGCGGAACTGTTCCGCGGAAGTGCGATTCTCCGTACAGTAGAAATGCCCTTAAGATACGAGGATTGTTTGTTTTTTTTTTATGTGATACAACGGCCAAAAACTATCGAGGACGATTTCGCACGCATACAATTTTAGTGACTTATATACAGTTTTGAGAAAACTTTTTCGGCGTGCATGCATGCATGGATGTTACAGACGATTTCTTCGATCAATGAATCGGGGTTGCCAAGCCCGGGGATCTCTCGCGGCGCACTCTCGACTGAAATGACTTTCAAGAGCTTCGACGCTCGTCCACACTACGGGATCCGCGCCAGCCACTTCAGTCTTAATTGAATCGAATTCCAATCGGAAGTCTCTCCCAAGTTTGTACGGCTGACTTCTTGCCCGTGCAAACCTAACAAACGATGAACATTCCGCCGTGTACACGAGCCGAAGAATCTCTTTGGTGAGCAAGGGAGACGAGGTATTATACTGTATGCTACGTTGTACATCGTCTTTTCGTTTGATACGATCGCCGTTGTTAACCGCCGTGACGCGGTAAGTGGTCCCGTACACGGTTGGCGAATTCGCAGTGTGGAATGCGTTTCACGCTGGGTTCATGTTTCAGGCTTACTCAAAGATAAATTAGCCTACATGACAGGGTGGAGTCTGGCGAAGGATGCGCCGCGTCGACGTTGCGAAGCCCCCGAAGCGCGAGAAGGGTCGCCATTAGCTGCCAAGGAATTAAGCTCAAAACCCCGATAGCTGGGTGTCAGGTCTGAGTGGAGGATGCATGGACGACCGCTGATTCCACCCTGAGCAATCCGTAACCTCCCCTCCTCCCCCACCCCAAAGGTACTGAGCTTTCAATACCAGCGCGCATCGAAGATGCCCGATCCGCTGTTACCGACCGAACGCTACCTAGACAAACCATTACACCCAGAGACAAGAATTCTTTATAAAAAATAAAATTTATTTCGGACAAATAAATTATCTTCTTTGTATCACCCTACTAGCATATTACTATCTAGCATATTTATTATCTACACAGTGTATTTATTTGTACCTAATGCGATGTTGTAGTTGAAACAAATGCATTATTTATTTACCGTAAATTATCTTCTTTGTATCACCCTACTAGCATATTACTATCTAGCATATTTATTATCTACGCAGTGTCTTTATTTGTATCTAATGCTACGTTGCAGTTGAAACAAATGCATTATTTATTTACGGTAAATATTTTTTTGCATTGAAAAAAAAGGACTTCTTCATATTTCTCCACCTCTGGTTTTTGGTTTTAGGCGAAAATCAAATAAGTAATACATTATCTACTTAACGCATTTTTATTTTGAATTTTAAATTATACAGTCTTGGTCTTAATTACTTAAGGCTGACGTCGGTCCTACATGAATGTCTTCTAGTATACGATGTATATAACATTGCTAAATTATTATACGGCATAAGGATATATAGTAATTGTTTAGGAATCCACGGAGATGTCAGGGTGTCGAATCTGGCAAATTTGCTCCCGGTAGCTCTAATTCCGCGTTGGTTAACAACACTGTATCTTCGTCCATTTTTCACACACGATATTCCGTAAATCGTTTTCACAACAACCATGTTTGCCACGAAATTCTGCAACTGGAATTCCCTGACTTTTCCCGGTTTGTCAGAGCAGAAATGTAATTTTTCCAGTCTATCGATTAGCGTAGGAAAAGACAATTGTAAATAACCTAAAATATAATATACAATGATTGTTAATATAATACTAAACTCAGTTCACAATATTAAAAGTTCCCAGCGAAAATAATATCACTACATAGTCATATATATGCTGTATATAGTCGACAAGTTTGCTGAGTCGTGCAGCATGCAATTAAACAAAAAACATTAGATTCAAAAAACTTCCAGAGTTGAAAAAAATGGCATGACTTTTCCCCGACTTTTCCAGCTCCCAACAAATCCCCTGACTTTTCCCGGTTTTCCAGGTCCGTGGCAACCATGACAACTGACGCGAACGTGTCGAGGGCCGATATATGTATATGTATGATGACGTAGGCTAGCGCACGGAAATGCACAACGCGCCTGCTACCTAGTCTGTGAATTTGCGACGTCCATAATTTAAATTTAGTATCTATTTGAACGGAAAAAAGCTTACTTAAATTTTTTATTTTGCCTATCGTGATTAGTCGATATTTAAAGAAGTTATTTTTGCGTATGCATCTATAGATAAACAAAATTATTCAGTTGAATGGAGTAACTCTCATAGGTGCACATAAATACAACTTGATGTCGCACAAATAAAAAAAACATTCCTTTTGAATAAACAGAATTCTAATGGATTGATTTATTTAAATGTAACAACCCATTTCTCTGGGTGTATTTCTGAAGCCCCGGGGAGTTCCCGTCAAAAGCTTTCCGAGACCAGAGCTAAAACGAAAAGCTCCATAAGGGATTCCTGGAAGGTTGTGTCATGATTGCAATATAACATTAACGTTATATTGCAATCATGAAATACCAGATAAAAAAGGCAAACCGAAGTAGAATTATACATACGTGTATAAAGGAAGTGAGAAACCGGTGAAAACGGGCGGCAGGACGGAAGAGGGAACAGAGCGAGAATGTTCCATAACGAGAAACGCATTAAAAAAAACCCCAACAGCATTTCCGACAGAAGCATCAGACATGCGCCAGTTGCTTCGCAAAAACAGTTAAACGGATGAACCGATAAAAAGGCAGCTGAAGTTCTCTTTTTTGTTTTTTTTTTGTACTCACTAAGCCGGAAAAACGGGGAACTGAGAGTGCAAAGAATATGCTCGTATGTATGCTTCGGATTACGATAGAGGACAGATTCAACACATTTTTTATACCCGTTTTGTATATTTATATAAAACGGTCCGGCGGACCGTTGGCAGAGTCTCTCCTACAACATTGACCGAACCAGGATGATTCCGATGTTACTGAATGTATACAATCGGGGTATAATTTAATAATGTCTCCACGGATCCTTTGCGCGAAACCTCTGTCACGATTGGTTTATCGATTTCGCAGTTATCGTCTAGAGAATACCCCGCAAATATATGTATATCGATGAGGCGGGGGGCGGGGGGTGGGGGGGGGGGGGCGTTGAGGATGGCATAACGAGAAGGGGATTGGAGCAAAGCCGGCTGGATGGAGGTTCTCAATGTCAGCGTTATATTTGTTATGCGAGTGTCGGTGTTGGGCCAGTAGCTTCGACCGCTAATTAGCACACCCAGCGGTGGGGAAGTAAAGAGTAGGGTAACGCGCAGCGGCAGCGGTGATAGCGCGTGCGACCGAAAATTGCCCGGAACTAATGGCTCGCTTGCTCTCGATATACACGTTCGATAAGGGTGGCAAGGCTCTCTCTCATGCCCTCTCTCCTGCTGGTGCATCGGTGCACCACACTGCACTGCTGCTGCCGGTGCTGCTGCTGCTGCTGCAGCAGCACCGGCAGCCTCGTTAATTGTTATCTTCATTAATCTCGGGCCGTTCAACACTTTCCCTTGGCTCCCATAATGATACCTACCTCACTTTAGCACATTATGAGCGGGAGATACTAGAAAATATATATATATATATATATTAGGGTGTTTCAAAAAAAGGCATTGTTTTTTAAATTTTTCTCCCACCTGTTTAAAGTACAGATTTCGATCTCAAATTGAACCTCACAAAAGGCGGTACCAAGCAAAAAATCCTAAGAGGTGCCGCATTCGACGGTTAACCCAAAAAATGCGGCACCTCTCAAACTTAATTGTCAGCGACCGTCTTTCGCTGGATTTTTTTATCAATTAATATATATAGTTCTATAGGGTGGGAGCTTAACGTTTTGCCATTTTTTGTATTAAACACAAAAGACTACAAATAAAAAAATTATTAAAAATATGTATTTTGGGTTCACTACAAAAAATTACAAAAAGTAAATCTCCCACCCCGTAGAATTATATATTTCGATCTAAAAAAACATTTCGCGAAAGGCGGTCGTTGACAATTAAGTTTAAAAGGTGCCGCATTTTTGGGTACAAACGTCGAATGCGGCACCTCTTAGAATTTTTTGCTAGAGACCACCTTTCGCGAGGTTCAATTTGAGATCGAAATCTAGACTTTAAAAAAGTGGGAGCAAAATAATTAAAAAAATGTCCTTTTTGTGAAACACCCTAATATATATATATATATATATATATATATATATATATATAGTATGGACAATTTATCGAATCGAGGAAATCTGAAAGCTCGGTAAGACCGACGGGCCAACGTGTCGAGGGTTGTAAAATAATAACGATGAAAAATTATCTCTCCAAGCTTTTCAGATTATTATTATCATTATGCCACAATTTACTTATTTTTTCTTTCTTGCTCGCGACTCGGGAGAACGCGGAATCTCGAAGGTTGAAATAATGGTGAAAAATGATTGGACCGGCCTTCCTCGGATTATCGTTACCATTGTTACGGCCCGAAACGCTTTTCGATTCTTCGGAAGCTTCGTATATTAGTCGTAACGCGGAACGCGAAAGAGGGACAAGTAGTACGAGTGGAATCTCTCGTAAATTCATCGGGATCGTTTCTGGCGTTGGTGCACACCACTTTCAGTCCGCGTCCAGCCGTTGTCCGGGTGCATTGTTCGATTTCGCATAGCCTGCCTCCGATTCGCAGCCATCTATCACACGATCCCTTCCATTTGTGGACCCCCGGGCTAAAGCCCACCGTGGCCGGGCGGCCCGGTATTCCTCTCGCTGCCGGTGCCGCATACGCGCGTCCCTCTTGCCGCGATTCGTTCGACTCGACGTTCGCTTCCCGTTTTCCAAATGTTTTCCTTCTACGAATATGAAATGCTTTATCCAGCCATCGGTATTTACGCGCTCGCTGTATTTCACTCGGGGATCATGCTGTCAAACGGCTCGCTGCTGTGTGCTGCTGCCCGAAGGTGAAAAAAAAAACGAATACAAAAAAAAAAGGGAACCAAAGAAAAAGTACCGAATGCAATGTGCGAGGTCCCCGGTTACGGCTCTATCTCGAGTCACGCCGTTCCACGCGCTCTGCTGGACGAGACCGAGAGAATTATAGCTCGCCGTGCTAGAATCAGCGCGAATAACCTTCCGACGTTTTATTTAGTCCGAGCGGCTTACACACAGCTACACGCGATCGCAGCGGATGTGTATAAACGATGTCGCTGCGTCGAGTCGGAGTTTCACCTGGTCAAGCTGAATTTCCGACGAGCGAGGTCGTTTCTGCTCGATGGAGAAATCAAATTAAACTTTTCGCATCTGATGACGTGAGTTTCATCGCGGCTCGCTGAGGTGCTCTCGGGGGAGAAGCATCGAGTGACGCCATCGCAATTTTTTTTTTTTTTTTAGAACTTGCGACCACTGAAACGCTTGTTTCGCTTCCTGGCTTTTTGACGGGGTACTTGAAGTAGTGCAAGGGGCGAATTTTAAGACGTCAGTTTGAACTTAAGATCGCTCTTGAGATCGAATTTAAGATCCCAGTTTAGTCCGAACTTCATTGCGTGCAAAAAATCTACCTTAAGTTCGAACTTAAGATTGAACCTCAGTTCAAACTTGATTCCATGCTTAAGTTTGATCTTAATTTCGAACTTAAGATTGAACTCAAATTCGATTGTAGTTCGAGGTCGATTTTAAGCTCAAACTCAAGTTCGAAATTACGATCAAACTTAACACCATGTTTGAACTGAGGTTCGATCTAAAGTTCGAATTGCGATGGCATCGAGTGACGCCATCGCAATTTTTTTTAGAACTTGCGACCACTGAAACGCTTGTTTCGCTTCCTGGCTTTTTATTGGAGTACTTGAAGTAGTGCAAGGGTCGAATTTTAAGACGTCAGTTTGAACTTAAGATCGCTCTTGAGATCGAATTTAAGATCCCAGTTTAATCCGAACTTCATTGCGTGCAAAAAATCTACCTTAAGTTCGAACTTAAGATTGAACCTCAGTTCAAACTTGATTCCATGCTTAAGTTTGATCTTAATTTCGAACTTAAGATTGAACTCAAATTCGATTGTAGTTCGAGGTCGATTTTAAGCTCAAACTCAAGTTCGAAATTACGATCAAACTTAACATCATGTTTGAACTGAGGTTCGATCTAAAGTTCGAATTGCGATGGCATCGAGTGACGTCATCGCATTTTTTTTTAGAACTTGCGACCACTGAAACGCTTGTTTCGCTTCCTGGCTTTTTGTTGGAGTACTTGAAGTAGTGCAAGGGTCGAATTTTAAGACGTCAGTTTGAACTTAAGATCGCTCTTGAGATCGAATTTAAGATCCCAGTTTAGTCCGAACTTCATTGCGTGCAAAAAATCTACCTTAAGTTCGAACTTAAGATTGAACCGCAGTTCAAACTTGATTCCATGCTTAAGTTTGATCTTAATTTCGAACTTAAGATTGAACTCAAATTCGATTGTAGTTCGAGGTCGATTTTAAGCTCAAACTCAAGTTCGAAATTACGATCAAACTTAACACCATGTTTGAACTGAGGTTCGATCTAAAGTTCGAATTGCGATGGCATCGAGTGACGTCATCGCATTTTTTTTAGAACTTGCGACCACTGAAACGCTTGTTTCGCTTCCTGGCTTTTTGTTGGAGTACTTGAAGTAGTGCAAGGGTCGAATTTTGAGACGTCAGTTTGAACTTAAGATCGCTCTTGAGATCGAATTTAAGATCCAAGCTTGACTCGAACTTCATTGCGTGCATAAAATCTATCTTAAGTTCGAACTTAATCGAACCTCAGTTCGAACTTGATTCCATGCTTAAGTTTGATCTTAATTTCGAACTTAAGATTGAACTCAAATTCGATTGTAGTTCGCGTTCGATTTTAAGCTCAAACTCAAGTTCGAAATTAAGATCAACCCGAGTAGAAATTTTCGAGCGTTACATCGGGTCCTGATAGGGTCCTGATAACGTTTTATCAGGTCCTTGTCAGGCCCTTTTCAGGCGTTTTCAGGACCTGATCAGGGCCCGATGTAACGCGTGAAAATTTCTACTCGGGAAACTTAACACCATATTTGAACTGAGGTTCGATCTAAAGTTCGAACTTAATGTTGATCTCAAGCTTAATCTTGGATCTTAAATGCAATCTCAAGAGCGACCTTAGCTTTAAACTAACGTCTTAAAATTCGTCCCTAGGTCCAGTCTTTTGATTGCAATGCAACCGAACAGGTAATATTGTGGTAACGAAAGTTTCGAACTGTTAATCGACGGTCCTTCCCAAAGAGATTCTCAGGGCTCAAGTATCAGTGCACAACGTCGCAGTCCCCGGGCCACGACGAGTACGCTATACATATATCCAGACCCTGCAACGAGCGCTCGCGTCCTGGGGGAAATTTCCTCAAAGTTTATCAGTCGAGTATCCCGCGAGTAAATACCGAACTGTCTTACCTCCCCCTGTATAGTTTGTACCTTGTTAGACAGTACCTCGCTGACATTCCAATTTTGTTCACGTTCATTCCATCCCTTCGCGCCCACTCACAGATCCACCCGTCCTTTGTTCACTCGTATCATCGAACCCCCTCGCAGATTCAGCGTCAACCGGAAATATGCATTCGACGGAATGTTTAATGAAGTTTGAATTTTATTAAAAAAAAAAAAAGTTGTCCGACAGATTTTATTATTGACAGCGGAACGGAAATATTTAAAAAGTTTCCCGGCGTGCGCGAGAAATCTACCAAACCGGAAGTAACGCCGAGGCACATTAAACACACCAGCACAGAGCGCGCGAGTCGGAACGCGCGACACAAACACTTTCCCCAAGAATCTCCGCGTACATCTATAGCTGCTAAAAAATACGTTTCGCCGTGTTTCCTTTTTTGTGATTTTTTTTTTCTTCACCGTTGTGTCCGCACCGGCGAACCCCGAGGCTAGAAATCATCGATCCAGAAAACGCAACGGGGGGGAAAAAAATGTTCATCGGTTTCGCGGCTGGGGATTTTGTTCCGGAGGCAGGGGGAGAGGCGGGAGAGACGGTTGCCGCATAAAATCGAAGGCGAATTGCATTCCCTTGTCTGGATAATCTGCATGTAGAACGGCGCTCTTTTCTCTCGCTTTATCTTCCTCTCCTGCGTTCCTTTTTTCTTTTACCTCCCCCCCTTTTTTTCCTCGCTAGCTACCCTCTCGCGGTATTTCCTTTCCACGACTCGCTCTCGAACCGAACTGGCAATATGATAGGAGCGCGTTTCAGGGTTCGTCGAACAACGTCGTGTCTCCTCGCGTTACTCAACTCCGACGTATTCCTGCGTTCGATCGGACTCCTGGATATCGCGCGAGTCGATTGTTCATATGCGCTCGTCTCACTCCTCCTATGCACTTACTGGCACCGACGCAACCGGAGGCAGAGGAACATCTGCACATGCGTCCATGTGCGCCTTCCACGACACACACCGACACTGGATGCATTCCGCCACTGACGAGCGTACACGGTAGGAGCAGCGAGACGAAACGATGCGGTTACGGAAATACGTTCTGGTCACGAATGCACGAATGCATTGACCGAGGGTGACAATCCCTGTAGCTGATTGAATCAAGACCATATTGGCATCCCAATGAGATATTTCGCAGCCGCTGGTACAATAGCTTCGGGGTACTTCATTAATTCTAAATTATACAAACAGCTCGCGTATCGGCCGCTTTGTAAAGATGGGTCAATTAAATAAATTGTTTTGCGGACTGAGAAGAAAAAGTTTTCGATGTGGTTCGGAAAGGCGAATGCATGGATTCAACAGGCGTTGGCGCGGATCGTGAAGTCCTGGATTTTACGCGGACGGAAATAAAAGTTACGGCCGGAAGTCGCTTGCGTGAGGACTGTCGGACGTTCGCGGATACTCACGGAGAAGGGATTAAGGGTGGACAGTAAAGGCTGCCGTGATGAGAGCGAGGAAGCAGTTCCATCCGAGAGTCTGCGAACTCGACATGTATTCTGCATCTTCGAAGAATAAGAACCATATATATATATTTCAGACTGTTCCCTAAATTGTCGACTTCACTTTTATTTGTTTTTTCCGCATAATAATTTTTAACCCTTACAGAATGGTATCGGAGACGGAACGACATCATTTCGCCGGAGCGAATCGTTGTATGGCCGAAAGTCATGGGTCCGAACGCGCTTCATCCGAATAGTCAAACATCTGAAATTTTATTTGTTCGAATCGTCAAATTGCCGAATCGTCATTTTGCCGAATTGTCAAATTTTCGAAACTGTATTATTCCGAATCTTCATTTCAGGGAACGTAACTCTTTGGAAATAGTATTTGAACGAACGTCATTTCTCCGAACCGTCATGTAACCGAACGTCATTTCTCCGAACCGTCATGTAACCGAACGTCATTTCTCCGAATCGTCATTTAACCGAACGTCATTTTTCCCAATAGTAATTTCTCCGAATTTCATTTCCCCGAATCGTTAAATTTCAAAACGTCAAATCGACGATTCGGACGAATGACGATGCGGACGAATGACGATTCGGCGACTTGACATTTAGAAGTTTAATGATTCAGGAAAATGACGTTCGGTGAAATTATTATTCGGGAAAATGACGTTCGGTGAAATTATTATTCGGAAAATGACGTTCAGTTAAATGACGATTAGGAGAAATAACGTTCGGCCAATTACTATTTCCGAAGAGTAACGTTCGCCGAAATGAACATTCGGAATAATAAAGTTTCGGATGTTTGACTATTCGAATGAAGCGCGTTCCGACCCATGAGTTTCGCTCATACGACGATTCGGCCGATTGTAGTTTCGGCGAAATGATATGGCTCCATCGGAGACTCGTTCCACTCTGCAAAATTATATCATTTTCGTTATCGTTTTTCCACTCTGCAAAATTATATCATTTTCGTTATCGTTGTTCCACTCTGCAAAATTGTATCGTAGTCCTTCGATTATAGATGAGTCACTCGATGTATTACCGTCTCTAAATCGCCCCACCTCACCGTTGAAGATTCCACCGATCGCTATTAACTTCCTGTTCGGCAAGGTGAAAACAGGAAAGCTCTTACCCACATATAAGTTCAATTAGTCTCCTCTAATGCTGAACCAGTGTCCCGCAGACTCATCCAGCTCCGTGCGGCTGGCACTTTCTTCCGGGACTTCTTGCGGACTCCAAAGCATCCGGAGGGTGCGAGTCCGAGTGGAAGTGGTGGAACGAACAAGAATAAGAAGAAGCGGAATCGGAAGAACCGAGCAACCAGGAGTGAGGGGGTTCGCGTGACTCGAATTATAAAGGCGTTCGCGGATGTGGGGAGCGGGCTGGTGAGAATAGGCGCTCGTGGAAAATCCCTTTTACCGTCCGATGGACCGAATGCTTCCCCGAGGAATTGTCGAGAGGGCCTCCGTAACGATTGTGTCGCCAAGTAAAAAAGTCCGCGCTGGCGTCGAGGATCGTCGCCGAGGTAGCGAATTCGCTGGGCCTGTTCGTGGCACAACCCGCTTACTCGGTGAACGAGTCGGACAAGTGGTGGGTGGGCAGGTTGGTTGGTTATTCTACTTGTCTCTACGGCACGATTTTACCGACTCGCTCTCTCCCTCCTTCGACCGAGCTGCGAACGGTCTCTGGTACGAAACTGCGGCCTAATTGGGTAACGCATTACTCACGGGTCAAGTGGCCATTCAAACGGCTTATGGGCGTGCAGTGGCCGGAACATGTCATAAACCCTTGGCGGTCAAGGGTGTAAAACGATGACCCGCGGCGACGAAGAAAGTTATAACGAAAACGGACCCAAGAGTGCGCACGGTCATGTACGTGAAGATTCGACCATCGACATGCGACCCTCCTCAACCCGCTCGCTCAGCTTCCGGAACTCTCCAATCTGTACCTATCCACCCCTTTTCTACCGTTTCGAGAAATTTACCAACCGACACGGCGTATCGGAACGCCTGCCCCAACAGCCTTTCACAGACTGCGGTGGATTTCACCGGAGACTCCTAACGGTCTAAAGAGCTTCTCGACGACATGTCCTTAATGAGCGCATAAAGGCTCCGCCCGGGGGCGACGGGACACGGCCACGGAAGGTACACGCGTAACAGCGCAGAACTTCGCGGATGCGCCGATGCTTCTCAACGCCGAGTAAAAGAAACCGTGAGGCAATTAACGTAGAAAATAGCGAAAAAAAACATAAAGGGTCAGATATTATTTTACCCGGAGAGAAAGAACTAATGCAGAAGACGAGAAATAAAAAATAAAAAATGGTGACTGAAATTCATGAGTTTTCGTATTCTGAACAATAGCTACACTGAAAAAAAAATTGGCTTGCGGGCTGCCAAAGAAAAAAATGTTTGTTTTAATTTTACTCTCAATTCTTACAGTTCCGTATGATATTGAAACAACGACAGCAAGACTGTCAAGGTGACATGTTATCGTTTCAATTCGGTATGAAATTGTACGAATTCAGAGTAGAATTGAAACAACTTTTTTACTTCTTTGGCAGCCCGCAAGCAAATTTTACTTGAATCAATGATATTTTTTTTCAGTGTAAGTGAGCGCATTTCTTGCGATCGAAATGTCGTTATCCACACGTGAATAACGAAATATGAATGACGAAAGACTAAAGAAAAAACATCAAAAGGGAGCCGCGTGTCCGAGAATAGAGTCACGAGGTCGAATCCATGGAAACTCGAGGGCTTCGCGAGCAGAAATTGCCGTCGGGCTGACGTCAGGTCCCTATCAGGCACTGCCTAACGCTTCATCAGGTCCTGATAACCTGATAAGACAACTTATCAGGCCTTGATCAGGAATGTAACGCAGTTGCCCTATAAGGTCCTGACCAGGCTGCCTGATCACGGCTTAAAGAAGGTGCATGATTGCCTCCTGAGAAAAATATAATAAATACTTTTTATTTATTGGCGTTATTTTATCGGACTTGTGAAGCTTCAATATTTGTTCTTCGGATTAAATTAACTGACTACAGTTAAATCACGGGAAAATGAATTTTTATTTCACTCATGATCGGACTCGAACCAGCGACCTTGCCAATTGGGACTGCGTTGGTGGCGCCTTAACCAACTCGGCTATCCTCAACTTGAGAAACGTAATGTCGAATTTGTTTTTAAGCTCCGGTAGAAGTATACACACGACTAAATATACGTTTTTTCCCGACTGCGCTAAAATAACCACATTCCTTGCGTGCAGTACGGGTGGAAAATAAGATATTATTGACCGATGATCATTATTAACATGTGCGCATGCGCGGTACAATTTCATTACTCCCTAGGGAGTAATGGGGCTCATTACTCCCGCTGGAAGCTCTATTACTCCCGGGGGAGTAACGGTCATTGGCGAAGATGACGATTTTGCGATGCAAGAAATGTGGTTATTTTAACGAAATCGGAAAAAAAATATCGTATGCGACAAGGGACGAAGTGCATTTTCACCTCGTGTGAATTTCTGCCCTCGCTTCGCTCGGGCATCAAACTTCACACGAGGTGAAAAAACGCACTTTCCTACCTTGTGGCATAACATACTATTACAAAGTGCCTCACACGTGCATTGCCGGCGAAAAAGTAAATTCAGTGAGAATTTTGAACACTTTCTAATGAGATAAAAATCGGAAATAATCAATCATATTGAAAATGCTACGAATATTGATTTTGTATAATAGTAATGTAAAAAAATTATAATAAATGAAAAATAAATGTTCAACAAATAATGAAGGAATCTTTTTTATTAAATCGTTTGAATTATTTAAATTATTTATTTACTTATTAACTTATTAAAACATCCAAATTCGTTGAAAGATTTCGTAAAAAAAATTTCCAACGTAACAAAATTCTATCAAAAAAACCACATCAACTGTGTAAAAATTGTACGAATTTATTTGAAATTATAAAAAAAGGTTCACTAATATTTTTCTAAAAATTTATTTCTCAAATACCTTAGAATCATTTTTTGGAATTTTCATTATGCAAAATGTTCGCTTCTCAAAATCAATGTTCTCCGGGCATGCATATTGCATGCCTGGAGAAAGCTTGCCTGATTTACCTGCTAAGGCCCTGATCGGGGCAACTATCAGGCTAGCCTCGTCAAAAGCCAAGGATATCCGTTCAGGTTTCCCTACCTGTACATTATCGGGCCCTGATCAGGCTGGCATCAGGCTCGCCTCATCTGAAGTGAGGATTATTTAGTCATGCTTCACGACCTGCACCTTATCAGACCCTCATTAGGCTCGCCTGATCAGGCACGCCCTGGCTATATCTTAACAGGGCCTGATAAGGTATCAGGCAGCCTGATCCCAATTTCTGCTCGGGTTATCCTCTCTGGCTCTTCTCCGCGACATGACGGGCTGCGCTACCGTTTACTTGGTCCACAGTTTCTCGTCTAGCGCTGTATACACTACGTGTATATTCACATTGTACGGTTTCCGCATCTCCGGATCGTCGAGGGATTCCGCGGGCATTCTCGGGTAAGCACGCATTAAAGGCGTATCGTGTGCGTGCGATTCGCTGGTAGCGAAGTTAGCCCCAACGGCGAAGACGTCGGTGAGGTTGACTAGCGTCGTTTTCCGGAGCTAGTGTCTCCTGCGCTCTCCGGGCAATACCACTGGTAATCGGAGTGCATAGTCGACAGTTAGGTTCCCTCGTCCCCCTGGGTGGAAACAATCAAGCCATCGCCCATTGTATGTGTGATTTCGATGAGGTTAAGGATTGGGTCGCTATAGCGTGCAGTTGTCACGTAGGTTTCCTCCGCCCCTCCGGTCACCGGAGAGTGAGGACCGAACGAGAGAGCGGGGTGTGTATTGACCAGCGCTATCCGTGGGGCCAGGAGACGCTATCGCGCTCGGTGCGCGAACCCTGCCATCATTCTGGCGGGTATCCAACCCTAGGGGAGACCGGGGCAAAATGGCACACCGGGGCGAAACGGGACAGTGAGGGCAAAACTCAATTTTTCAATAATTTTTGGATGCCCCATTTTGTCCCAACGATACATCCGGATTTGCAAATCCGTTTTGACCCACGTGCCACCATCGCGACCATCCCAAAGTTATTGGAGAGTTGCACTGAGAAAAAGGATAGTATTTCTCACTATATGTAATAGTTCCCAGGGGGGATGTCTAGGGTAAAAGTGGTGAATATGGCCCACCTCGATTAACACGTAAATCAATGATATACGGACCGGGCCATATTCCCCACTTTTACCCTACATAGATAGTTTCTGATAGTGCATGTTCAATTGGTCAAATCATAATTGTGGTTGCACCCACGATTTTTTGTCATAGTCGTAACTGTAAAATATAGACGTTCCCCATGGGAACTATTTTTTACGGTAAAAAGTCAGTATTGTTGCTTTAACTATGTCATTTTTTTCTCAGTGTGCGTTTTGTCTCATGTTCCCGTTTTGCCCCGGTGTGCCATTTCACCCCGCTCTCCCCTACAGTCCTCACAGTTTCTACCGATGGGCATTCTCCTCCAGGGAGAACCAACTCGCAAAGCTTCGATAACTGAGGGGAAAAAAAGAAGGAGCACGATCGCGTTTCCCCACAGAGCAATCATCGTCGAGTATCCTAGATTCTTCATCTGTACGGTCGCTCGTGTGTGCCGTTTATCTCATTTCTCATGTCGAACTCTGCCACGACATACGTATCACCGTGTCAACGTTTACATCCGTCTCTCGGATCTTCGCACACACAAAGTGTTTGCGAACGCTCGTTCGAAAGGGGGGTGAACATTTTTATTTTTATTTTGTACAAGCAGAAACGTTGAGCGTACTCGGTGAGCGAGGGATGAATAGAGATGGCGAAAGGAGAGAAAAAAAACTCGTTACCGATAGGTGAGAGATAGGCTGTTGAGAGTACAGCTATCGTCGAGCTTCACTGCTACCCGTTATCGATGCCAATCGCTTCCCAATCGTTTTCTACCGACGGCGAGAGTGGTTCTCTTCGCACCCAGACCACCATTTCCGCCCCCTGCACCGGGGGCTTGTAACCTGTATCACACAAGCTGCGTCACTGAACACGGGGTATCTCGTCTGCGTCAATTGCCGCGTATATAGCAAATATATACATACATGCATGTAAGGGAACACGGGGGAAAACGGGGAACGCTGTACACCGTAGACACCGGGGCAATTTTTTTTTTTTTTACGCCTTAAGCTAAGTACACAATGAGTTTGATGGTTCTATGTAGGGTAGAGCGGGGCAAAACGGGGTTTTTGGGCAAAACGTCATTTTCCAATAATTTTTGGGTGCCCGAATTCGCCCTATCGGATACATCAGGCTTTTCTGCCCAGTTTTGCCACCTTGTCCGATCCAAAAGTGATTGGAAAATTTAGTTTTGCCCAAAAACCCCGTTTTGCCCCGTTGCCCCATTTTGCCCCGCTCTCCCCTAAATCCAATGGAAATCTGTATAAGTAATCAAGTTAGTCTAAGACTCGATAGATAATTGAGAGAATATTGCCGCGTATATAGCAAATATATACGTATATGCATGTAAGGGAAAACGGGGGAAAACGGGGAACGCTGTACACCGCAGACACCGAGGCGAATGTTTTTTTTTACGCTTTAAGCTAAGTACACGATGAGTTTGATGGTTCTATGTAAATCCAATGGAAATCTGTATAAGTAATCAATTTAGTCCAAGACTCGATGGATAATTGAGTGAATATGCATAGAAACAAAAAATAAAAGAAATGCTTTCGATTAGAATCGTTTAATCCCCCATTATTGAATTTCCTCGATCAGGCATCTCAATCTGAATAGTAATGGGAGATAAGAGTGCGCCGGTCGGTAGGAGTAGCGAGGGTGAAAACCAGTGAGAAATTCACCGTGAGATGGAAGTACGTTTACCCGGTATTTTTATATGCAAAACTTGCATTATAATGCGGCTTGATTATTATTCACGAGTAATATTGAATTATTCACACGTATCTCTCACCTGCATCAACGAGACGGGAAGAGCAAGCCCGTATGTCGACGGGGATGCTCCCGAGCCGAGAGCGGCGAATTATTCAGATATCACTTCATTCGGGTGATGCTACCGGCTACTGCCTAAATATACTACTGCGCTGGCGAGTAGTGCACAACGCGAACCAGGGAACCGAACCAGGTTTCACCATTTTATATATATATATATATATATATATATATATATATATAAATATATATGTTCTCTGTATATGATGGATGGAACGCGGGTATTTAATGATACTTGTGACTACTACTTCGAATCGAGTGACGCGGTAGAGTTGCTTTCGCTCTTCCTGCATCGGACCAAAACCCTCTTGCTCTCTCGCGATCCTCTTCCCACCCCCGGTTATATACGTTGCACTTCGCAAATTCGACTAAACATCGGTATCGGATTTTTTTTTTTGTTCCTCGTCCCGTCAGGACAGCCAATCAAACTCGCAGCCGCGCAGTCTATCGCGTTCACGGGGGATCCAGAGTGCGGGAGGGAGTTCGCTCGCCCACGAAGCCAGAGACTGGAAACCGGCGTTACCAATGCGTACACGTTTGTACATACTAGTATCGACACCGGGTAGCGCGGCAGTGACAGCAACGGCGAGAGCTCACGACGGACATGATTGATTTTAACTTTTCCTGTCGACACACGCACACTTAGCGACTTCAACGGCAACGTTGCTGCTGGTAAGTGCGGAGAAATAACAATCGTGAGGATCCAATTATACCATCTAAAAATATTTTTTAAAAATAATCTTCATATATCGAAACTAAAGTACATGATTTCCCTAATATGTAAATAATGTACGGTGGTCCTTAAATTGAAACTTTTTGACTTTTCTGGGGATACGATAAACAAGAGTACGCTTTTTTCAGCTGTTGAAGAAAATTAGGTAAATAAAATAGTTCGTTCGTCGATAGAGATATTTTATAGTTTTTGACCATCGCAGGAATTTGTCGACTCCTTTTACCAGAAACGACAAATCTTCGGTTTTTTAAAATTTAACTTTTGTTACAACAAACTTATCTTTCCGAATGAAATATTCGGTTCTATATTCACCTTCTACAACATTTTGTAACTATTAGCTATAATTGCCGAAAACTTTGTTTTACGATAAATACGGGGTGGCCCCCGGAAAATTCAAAGGTCTTCAATTTAAGGACCACCCTAATGTACCGTAACGAATATGTAGCGGACTATTCGTTAAGACACGCGGTATTAGCCCCAAACCAAAAACGCGCGTTATTCATTCGCTCGGTCGTTACAATACATAAAAAAAGAATATAAAAATGTTTGATCATTGACGGAGTCATCGGATATGTGTGTACCAAAAATCTAGAGAGGGAACGAGAGTGACGAATTGTCGAAAACTTTGTTTTACGATAAATACTCGGTGGCCCCCAGAAAATTCAAAGGTCTTCAATTTAAGGACCACCCTAATGTACCGTAACGAATATGTAGCGGACTATTCGTTAAGACACGCGGTATTAGCCCCAAACCAAAAACGCGCGTTATTCATTCGCTCGGTCGTTACAATACATAAAACAAGAATATAAAAGTGTTTGATCATTGACGGAGTCATCGGATATGTGTGTACCAAAAATCTAGAGAGGGAACGAGGGTGACGAATTGTCGAAAAATTTCTTTTACGATAAATACGGAGTGGCCCGATGAAAATTTAAAGGTGTTCAATTTAAGGACCACCCTGATGTACCGTAACGAATAGGGTAAAAGTGGTGAATATGGCGCACCTCGTTTAACACGTAAATCAATGATATATGGACCGGCCCATATTCCCCACTTTTACCCTATGCAGCGGACTATTCGTTAAGACACACGGTATTAGCCCCAAACCAAAAACGCGCGTTATTCATTCGCTCGGTCGTTACAATACATAAAAAAAGAATATAAAAGTTTTTGATCATTGACGGAGTCATCGGATATGTGTGTATCAAAAATCGATATGGATTGACAAAATCCAATTTCGTGTAATTCCAGAGACGCCCAGTACAAACGTGCGCACACGCAAGAACGATGAGGAGGGGGGAGGGGGAGGAGGGGGAGCGTTGATGGTAACTATAGGATATATTTCTGTATCCTCGGTAACGCCGGTGAAATGGTCAATACCGGAGGGCGTTTGGCAAGGCAAATATCGATATAGAGGCTGAACGAATGCACTCCGTTTGATAGGTATGCGTATGCGGAGGGTGGTACAGAGCGTAACAGTAACATAGGTCCAGAAAGCTCGCGGACCGGTAGGAATAGTGGCGTTGGCCCGGTACCGGTACCAACACAGGAGTTTCTGTTTTCATCCACCCGTCGTTTTTTTTTTTGCGTGTGTTCCCTCTGTCCCCGGCTCTTTCGCGCTTGCATCCTCCTACTCCTTTGCCTCCTCTATATCTCCGGTTTTTCCTCGAAAAAATATGTCCTCTACGAGGCAATCCCATATAAAACCGTACCTCCCAGCTGTGGAAACGCCGGAGGGACTCCGGGGCTCTCTCTCCGTCTCTCGCTATCTGCGAAGGTAAAACATTTCAACGGACGACCGAGTAAGCTCGCCGGTGCTACGAGAAAGAGACGGAGCCGGGGGAGTGGAGAGAAAATTTAAAAGGAACACCGGCTAGAGAACCGAGAGAGTGAGAGAAAGCTCGCGACGTTGAAACTGGCAGACTTTTACTAATATATACGACGTCACTCTCGCTCCTTCTCTCTTACTCACTTTCCCGAGCGAGTATTTCAAAGGTGCCGAGGAAAAAAAGGCAAAAAAGTATGACGGGGGTTGAAGCGCGAGAAAGAGGAGGGGAGCCGCTCGTTGCCGAAAGAGCATGGAGGAGAGAGAACGCAGAGGATGGACGACGAGACACTCTCTCTCACTCCCACCCTGTGGATCGCGTTCCGGCACTATGTGGGAGAGCGAAAACACCAGAAACAGAGAGCCCGAGCGAATCCGGCAAAAGCAGGCTCTCACTGAGCGACGACGGCGGGTTATTCGCGGCGAAATAATAAAAACCGCGAAACCACCCCCGGCGTACTCGCGGCTGGGGTGGGGGTTATGGCACGGGAAAACCCTAGCTCCGACGCCACCGCCGTCGTCGTCGTCATCGTCGCGCCATGGTTCTCCGTGCACTATACTGTACACCCTACCGAGACCGCATTACGTAGCATTATCTCACGGAAAACCTTTATTCGCCATCACATTCGTAGGAGATTATCCCTGCGTTCAACCGACTCGTATAGAAACGACACAGGGATTTTCTTGAATAGAGGGTAAATTATTTAACCGGGAAGCGAGGGAACGAGAGCTCGGCCACTTCGAAAGCCTTGTCGCTGTGTTATTATTATTATTATTGTTATTATTATTATTTTCTTTTATTTATGTGTCATTCGGTGCGACCTTTTCTTACCACCTTGCTCTGCACTTTCTTCCCTCGTTTTCGCTCCCTCGGATTCGCTTCGGCCATCTCAGCTTGATTTTGACCATTGCTGGTTCGCACCTATGTGTCCTTTTGCTGGGCTCTCTTGTGCCCTGTGTGCGCCGAGTGTAGGTGAGAGCGGGGCAAAATGGCACAGCGGGGCAAAACGGGATAATGAGACAAAACGCAATTCTCCAATAGCTTTTGGATGGTGGCGATGGTGGTACGTGGGGCAAGACGGGTTAGAAAATCCGGATGTATCGTTGGGACAAAATGGGGCATCCAAAAATTATTGGAAAATTGAGTTTTGCCCTCAGTGTCCCGTTTTGCCCCGCTGTGCCATTTTGCCCGGGTCTCCCCTACGATACGATACGGGATACGAAGGTTTTCCGCGACACCAGCAAAACAAAAAGCTACGGATGAAACGTGCAAGGAGACCCACCCGGCACTCCGTCCCGTCGGTCATTCGATACTCCTGCGCTTACAGTGTTTCATCTCCGATAACTGTGTTACGTAGCCCTCTCGTGTGCTTCGGGGGAGACAGAAGAGAAGAGGTCACATTTTTTTTGTCATTATTAACGATGGCGAAAGCTTTGAACGCCAAGACACCAGCGCCTTTTTTTGTTTTTTTTTTTTATTTTAATAAAGAAAAAAGCATGGAATATCTTTTGATCAATAAATCTGCTCGAACGAAATCACGGTACACACACGCGAGATGGGAGAAGCCATCGGGCCTTTGAGATATGACAATGGTGCGGGTGGAACGAAATTTTTATGAAATAACCGCAGAACACCCAATTCGATAAGAGATATGGGTTCTTTTGTCGTTGTTTTTTTTCTTTTTTTTTACCCTCTTTACAACATCGGACCTTTTCCTTTGAGCGCCAGAGAGGCGAGCGTGGGCGACGTGCACTTATCTCTGATTTCGAAGCTCTTACACCCTAGAGAGCCAACGGCACACGGGAGGTCATCGCTGGATGGTGACGAAAAGTAACGAGATTCAGCGACGTCTCGATTCTTTGTCGCGCGTTTTTGTCTGTGAACGCTCGCGAGGGAAGTCTCGAAGGAACGTACATCCGAGCTTCACGCCGGGGTGATAAAGGGACCTCACTCGCAACCACTGTGCGGCGCGTTCAATCATTTCCGATGAAAAATATTCGAATACAAAATGTAATTCCCGAAGAGATGGCTATAAACTGAGTGGGACATGTATTTACGATACAAACTATAATACTGTATTAAGATATGAAAAAAAATAATAATAAAAAATGGTACCACTCGGTAACGCATAAGAGGACACGAGCTCGCATCAATTCACTTGACTCCGCATTGTAATTTTCGTCGAGGTCGACGGTTCGATTCCCGGTTTCGTAGTAATAAAAATATGGGCGGACAAAGCCCCAGATATATACATCGGTCACTCGCACGTAGTAACTCTAAGTCTGAGTGTCGGATGTAGGGGAGAGCGGGGAAAAATGGGGCAACGGGGCAAAACGGGGCAAAACGGGGCAGTTGGGCAAAACTAAATTTTCCAATCATTTTTGGATCGGACAAGGTTGCAAAACGGGGCAGAAAAGCCTGATGTATCGATGGGGCGAATTCGGGCATCCAAACATTATTGGAAAATGACGTTTTGCCCCATGCCCCGTTTTGCCCCGCTGCCCCATTTTGCCCCGCTCTACCCTATATAGCTGTGCTCTATGTTTACATTCTCGGTGAAACGCGACGAAGCTCCGATGCCAAGAATCGAACCTAAGACCGGCTGTATCGGTATAGGTTTTCCGCAGTTTCCCTATGCTCATGGCAGAAATGTCATGGCAAATGCAATACAGAGGGGGAAGTCGGATGCGGCCGCAAGGGGGGACTGGCTATGGACCCGGGCCGACCCTGTATAGGCGCGAAGTTCGCTTGAAAACGGGGGAAAAATGCAAATAAATAAAAAAAATACTATATTAAGATATGAAAAAAATAATAATAAAAAATGGTACCACTCGGTAACGCACAAGAGGACACGAGCTCGCATCAATTCACTTGACTCCGCATTGTAATTTTCGACGAAGTCTACTGACCCGGGCCGACCCTGTACAGGCGCGAAGTTCGCTTGAAAACGGGGGAAAAATGCAAATAAATTTTTAAAAAATACTATATTAAGATATGAAAAAAATAATAATAAAAAATGGTACCACTCGGTAACGCACAAGAGGACACGAGCTCGCATCAATTCACTTGACTCCGCATTGTAATTTTCGATGGGTTGGTCGTGGAGTAATCGTAACTTTGAACGAGCTCCCTGCCCTGAAAAGCAGGACCGCGAAAATCTCTTGTGCGCTGTTATATACCCCGGTAGTGCGAGGTCGGGGTTAAACGAGAGAGGGTTTGAAGCACGACCGCATGCGAGAACGAACCCCATGGTTCTGGACTGCGTGTGCGACACAAATACGTCCGAAGCCCTTTTTTCCTACCAGCACACGTGGACAGGATTTATCCTCGTTCACATATTCGCATGATTTTTTACGGGGTGCGTGTGCGTACATGTGTGTGTGCGCGCGAACGTGTGAGTGAGAGTGTGTGTTTCAAAGAGCGATGCCGCGATGAAATTTGTGTGGCGAGTACGCAAAACTGAGCAGTGAACTAAATTGAGAGTGGCCGTGTCGCCCCAAGCGTAGTTTTTATTTTCGGGAACAGAGTATTTTTTTAAACGCTTGATACAGCAAATAGCGCAAGAGTAAACAACGAAAAAATACCGTGGATACTGCTGGAGGGAGAAGAGAAATTCGATGCGGCGATTGACGGAGTAAACTTGCGTAATATAGTTCGAAGGGGAGGACAGAAACGGAGCCGAGTGCTTTTCAGCCATAAAACGTAATCCAACGGAGGGGAGATCCGCCGAAGCTGAAGGTAGGAAGGAAAGAATGGAAGCCTCTTTGCTGGGATGTAATAAAATAATCGATGTTAATAAATTCGTGCAGTGTCGAGAAAACTGGGCTTGCCAAGCTGCGACAAAATTAACAAACTCAATAGTTATGTATATATATACTAGCGGATTATTGTGGCTCGCGCGGTTCGCGCGCTCGCACCTATTTCTGGACGTAAACCCTTATTATTCCAAGTCCCTTTAAGCATGGACTTAAGCCCCTATTATCCTAAGTCTTTATCCCCCCCCCCTCGATTCTTGACATGGCGGCGACGGCGGCGGCGGCGAAACCTTTTTATATTATATTATATATATATATATATATATATATATATAAGAAAAAAGAGATGTATAAATCGCCCATGCAATAGTGCGGTAATAAAATTGGCTGGTCCGAAATATCCGTCGGGCTTGTCTGCGTACGCGGAAACTATCCACAGGTACCGGCGCAGAATCATCGTTGGTAGTAACGTGGTAGGTGAGAGGATGACAAACGCCGATGCCGCAAGAACCACTTTTCAGCGGTCACACTGGACATTTTTTATTTTTTTTTCCTAGCCTATATTTGTTTGTTTATTCCTTTTTTTCCTCTATTTTTTTTTATTTTATTTTCGGCAGCGCAACCGCGAGCATTCTACCCCTTCCTGATTTACTGTACCGCAACTTTATAGGCTCTATCAATAGTAGGGTTGACATGAAAACGGCGCGCGGTCGGCGGAACCTGCGGGGCGCGAGCTAGGCTCGGAAAATTCAGCAGCCAGAAGCCAGAAGCCCGATAGAATTGGGGAGCTCCGGGTCCTATATAACCCCGTTGCCTTTCTATACAGGAGTCATACATACAGGACTCTGTGTGCAGTCTCCTATCCGACTCGCTTCCTCTCATTCGCTTCCTCACTTTAACGCCCCACTTGGCCAACTCTCGCCCGTCGGACAGGTAGATATAACCGAGCAGCAACGTACTGCGGTATTACGTAGTATAATAGGGATTGGAACAGTTGGACAAGAGCCTACTGTAGTACCTTCGACCGTATTACACGCTCAACTGATCCCATTGCTGCGCGGCGCTTCCTCATCCTCCTCGTGGTCGTCGTCGTCGTCGCTTCCGGCCCTCGGCGCGGAATCTCTCCTTCCAGTCGGGATAAGAAGGTTCAAAGGGTTCTCCGTACAGAAGACTGGAAGATGACTCGAATCCACTCGATATTCGTGCGGAAAATCTAGTTGTCTCGACGAAGTGCACCACCGTCCATCGCCTCGACTGATTCTCCGGAGAACTAAACCGCCTCGTCACGGTTTCGCAGCTGGGAGGGAAACACCGCGATCGGTTAAGCCTCCTGCATTTAACTTCGTCGCGCATTGTTCCCCGTTGCGAGAGTTAACCGCTTCCTGGACCAAACATCAATCCTAGGGAATCGTCTGTCGAGGAGTTCGTCAATCCACAACTTCGATTAAGATTACGAATTGTATTGGACAATGAGTACCGCGTACAACTACCGCAGCCGCGAATTCAATCCGCTGGTCCGGTCCGATTTCACGGGACGAAATTTGCTGCGACGACGATCGGCTTGCCTACTTCGGGGATTACGTTTAGGTTTGAATTCAATGAGAGAAAAAGAAAAGTTGATCTGATCAGTTTGTTAGATGTGAGAAAAATATGTCAACATTTCGCACTCTCAGAGAACGAGGTGCGACAACTCCGCGACGATCGATGAGCGATTCGTACACTGAGAGAAGGATCTAGTAAAAAATACCGATCTTCTAAGAAAAATTACCATAGCACATAGTAGTAGGGCACCTGGGCGCCATCTATGGCAGAAAGTCTCAGATTTCTAGGAATTTTTACCACAATATCTAAGAAAAATTCTTAGAAATCCGGTACTTCCTACCATAGGTGGCGCTCTAGCGCTTTCCTAATATGTGCTATGGTAATATTTCTCAATCGATATAGTCATTTTTATTAGATCCTTCTCTCAGTGTTGGGGAGAACGGGGCAAAATGGGACAGTGGGGCAAAACGGGACAGTGAGATCAAAACTCAATTTTCCAATAATTTTTGGATGTCCCATTTTGTCCTAACGATACATCCGGATTTTCAACCCCGTTTTGCCTCACGGATGACCATTGCCACCATCCAAAAGTTATTGGAAAATTGCGTTTTGTCTTATAATCCCGTTTTGCCCCACTGTCCCATTTTGCCCCGCTCTCCCCTATTTATCGAAGTCAAAAGAGAGGCGGAGTGAAAACGGATTTGTTGAGTAAAAATAATATTATTTATATGATTTTATATCTATCGAAAACGTGCCTAGAATTTATGACTGACTATTTGATCGAATGTGGAGAGGAATTTGATGGTGTTTATATTTTCGGAATTTTGAATGGAATTTACGCGTGTCATATTTTACTGTTCGTCTCATTTTATCGGCTAATTTTTTATTAATCGGAATAGAATGTTCGCCAAGACCAGCGAACAGTTTAATAAAAAAGATGTGCTAGCCGATAATCGACTTTCTCGTTCATATTCAGTGATAATTTGTGAGCCTCTACATTATTTCCATTCACCGAATTATATTTTAATCTAATTCTTTCGCCTTTTAAAGCCCCAAATATTTGATTAATTCTCTACCTTTATTGCCTTCACACGTTCCAGCTTCTAATTTTTTATTTCTTTTAAGTATTCAACAATAACACACCTTCAATAAAATTTCGTGAAATTCGCAACTTCGAACATCCGTCTCGCTGCAGAACCGTCGCGCGGCGAATTTTTATTTTTATTTTTTGCTCGTAAAAATTTAATTTCTTAATCGCGGTAGTTGTTGCATAAATTATGTATCGTCAAACAGGCCGCGCGTGCGAATCGCGGGGGAGGTAGAGCGAGACACGGAAGAAAAAAAAATTAATTTTCTTTTTGCACCCTTACGACGCGGCGGGTACATGCGGCAAGTGAACAACAGGCAAGGGACCGAGGCGGGTGGTTGTTACGCTCGTAAAGTAATTATTTTTCGGAAAGGAAAAGTGGTGGCTGGGTTAGCGGTGTAGCGCGCTGTTGTTGCCCGTTGCCCGCGCTGAAAGTACAGTCGATCCCGTGGGACCGCGGCCGCGGGAGGGCCGGAGAAAATTTATTATTTTTTTCGCGGAGAGTTTCAGCTCGAGCTATTCCCCCGGAGCGTAGAGCGCGGGAGAGCACGGAGTGGCAGAACTGGCACAGGCATGCGACAGCGACCCTGCCGGTGCAGGACTCGTTGGGCGTCGATGGATCGGTGGATTACCGATATTTCATTTTAAAAATCTCTTTTTCGCCTCCCGAATTTATTTGACGTTCCTCCGTCAGACTATTTCGATCGTCCCTCTCGGGTAAAGAAAAAAAACGAAAAAAATTGATTCAACCGCACGATCGAATTTACAACGGAAAATTGTAACGGACCGGCGCGCATCTGGCACTTGCGATGGATCTTGTTGGTAATAAATTTTTCTCTCGTAATCGCAATTACATCCCGTGCGATTGCAATTCACGTAATTACGAGAGATGATCAAAGGAGAATATTGGCGGTGCATTTATGCCCGTGAGATTCGGTCCCGGTGCGCATTGTAATCTGCGGTAATTTTAGAGGTAAATTATAGCGAGTCGTGCCGGGCATAGATCGCGTTGCTAATCATAAAATCGGATTGCGATGCTAAACAGCTCCGGGTGGCTCACGGTATCAATACTAAACGGGTAAAATCGATGAGTCTATCGTCGGTTGAACCTGTCTGGTACCGAAATTACCACCACCGGCATCGACGACTCTGGTCGCAGCGCTATATCGCTGTGTAAGACCAGTTATTGAGTTTCGAATATTATCCAACTCTGTCCGTCTCTCGATGCGAGATGAAGCCTCTTCGAGAACCTTTTTTTGTCCCCTTTGGGCAACTTAACATTTTGCTGCAATCTTACAAAGCGCGAAGTTCTCTTGGCTCTTCACATCGTCGGAGAAAACTTCTTCGAGAAAAAAAATGGGGGGAGAGGAAAAACATTTTTCCTCGGAACCTGCAGCGGACATGAAAGAGAAGAGGGAAAAAAATGTAATTTTGCCATTGTTTAAAAGTTGAAGCGTTCCTAACGAATTCACTGTTCCTGTAATGAATTGCGAAGTTGCGTTACCCGTATCACCTGCCTTCCGCAAATAACGTAACGTTGCATCAATGCCGGGGGGGGGGGGGGATTTTTTTTACATCCGAATTAGCTATTATAAGTTTGTAACTCGTTTGAAAATCTTCCTGTGACTCAAAAAGCGTCTCATATTACACGCCGTGCCCGAGATAACGGGTAAACGCATCAGCGTAAATTTTCATATATACAGCATAATCTATTATATGGACGCCGCAATACAATTTTTATATAATAAATCTCGCGTGCGACGGATTAAATAGAAGAAAATCAAGGATTCCACAATATTCTTGAAACGTAAGAAATACGAGAGTCCGGGGCAGAATGGAATAGCTGCTAGACTTTTAAAAAAAAAAACGTTATACCCAGAAAAATAATTTATTTGACGGCCATCATTTATTAAGATTCAGTAAAATATTTATTTGATTTAAATAAATATTTATTTAAATTAAGTAAATAGTTACTTAAATCAAATAAATATTTTACTTAATCTTAATAAACGGTGGCCGGCAAATAATTTTTTTTCTTGTTGTAAGAAAAGTAGTAGCTGTAGTAAGCGCGTTTACTGACATATGGCTACAAGAGTACACACAGCAAGTGATTGATTGGGTGGCGTGTACAATCGTCATAACATAAAATGCCAGTGAGCCATGGACTGAGGTCCTTCAGTTCGTGTTCTTCTTATTCTGTGTTAGCTATTATTGTTTAAATGGAATGGTAATGGTTCAATTCCAATCCTTCTAGGTACATTCTTCCTAAGATTTCGTATGTTGTATGTGCGGGAAATTTGTGTCTGGGGGTGGTGAACTGCACTCGCCGTATACATACTGGTCCGATAGGTTCTAGATAATTAAGGTAAAGGACCCAGTGTCTGACACGGACCCAGTTTGTGACAGGGATACCTCTAGCATAGTCGGCTCTCCCCACCATTTGTTATGCAGCCAATGGGTAGCGCGCATTCGGGGGCTCACAAACTGCGACTCTTGGTCCTCCTTGTTTATCCCTATGATTTTACACGCTTAAAGTGAGAGAGCTGCGTAGAAGTGTCATAAACTGGGTCCTTTACCTTACTTGTGAATAGTTTGGTGACATTTTCTATTCCAATTGTTATCGGTCCATCTATTACACATATATCGCATGTGACGCTTTATCAGATCAATGCTCAGTTTTGAATTTAACCTTTCGGAAATTTATTCAGGGGTCGGCTAAGAATGCATGCCAAAATAATATACGCCGATTATCACCACGTGGTGTTTACTATGGCTCGGTATTGAATTCTACTCGGTGCGTACTACGATATTTACTACGTCGAACTGATATGATATTCCGAATGATCCTGGCATGCCATAGTAGCGTAGTGTAATACGAATCATGACGGTTCGCGCTGCGCTGGGCTCCATTGACTCAAGGCTACTGTTATCACTGTCTAGCTGTGCCGTTGCTCCACGCCCTGGTTCTCCTTGAGAAAAATCGTCGACCGCGACTTTTAATTTTAAGCTGCGGTCATTTAATTTTATCAAACCCCGGATTGATTATTAATTATTCTCGAATGATTCAAAATAATTAATTTATGTTCGGTAAATAAATAAAATAAAATATTCCTCAAGGATCAATGAAAATAAAATAAAGCGACTGAAAGTTAAATGATTAGATGACTTGCGATGATTTAAATTGAATTAAATGTTAAAATGAATGAAATGAATGATGATTGATGATGAAACAAGAATGTCAGGGATTCGGAATTGCTCGTCATTCCTTCCTTCCTTCAATTTTTCAGTGGAAATCCTTGAAATAGACGTCTAATATCGATAATGAATGATAATAATAAAGTACAACTCGGAATTTTTTCGATTGTTGATATGAATCTTCAAAGTATGTATTTATTGGTGATTCAAAGTTAATATACAACTTCGATTCTATAACTCAAGACTTCAAATGATTGACAGATATATAAATTAAATCGCGAAGTCACTTAGATGCTTCAACAATAGTTACTTCTCGACAATTAGAACTTCCACGAATATCTGACCTCTCGCTATCGTAACGAATATCTGACCCTTGGAGTGTATGGGAGTCAGCAACGCAGTCGATCTCTCTTTTCGGGTCGACGTCAAGCGCTTTACACCGGGGACGGAGATCTCATCCTTCACAATGGCAGCTTCATGGTTTTAGGATGCTAGGCAAGAGCGAGTGATGACGAGATAACAGGTATATGTAGATATGTCGTTGAAGGAAGGTTTTTCTATACTCACTTGATGGTTATATTGTGTTTATTATCGCTGGTAACTTCAGCCAGAACAATTATTCTTGCAGGTATTTATTAATGCCTTGCACGTAGGTATTTCGTTTATTCACACACAATAAGATTACCTTCGCAACAATATACTGTTTCTCCTATATTAACTTAACTTAATATCTATATTAAGTTAATTAAGTTAATCTATATAACTTAATAACTATATTAACTTAAGATCAAATACAAGAGATTGTGTAAAGTTAGGGATGACAACTCTGTACAGCCGTACAAGCTGCAAACTCAAACTGACGGAGAGTGTCCCCTAAAATGCAGAGACTAAAGCCCTTTAGGCTACTCTAGCCTGGAGACAGCCGAGGTATCGATGCTCATTTCCCTGAATTTATATACTGGTCGCGGTCCAGAGGCATCCGCGGAAAGTAGGTTTGTGGGCACAAGCGTCGTGCCCACGTAGCGAAGCTTCGTGCCCAACAACGGTCCCTCTGAGTGGTTTGCGACGCGTTTAATGGCTTCGCGGGCAATAAAAGGGGTGCGTAGTGGCATTTAAACACGTTCGACCAGTGATGCGCACGTAATCGTTCGTGCGCCTTAATGGACGAAATTGTCCCCACGGCGCGTGGTACGAAGTTATTGTATGATCAGGTTAATATATTAGTTAAAGAATTGATTATCAATATTGGGGATTAGGGTAAAAGTGGGGAATATGGCCCGGTCCATATACCATTGATTTGCGTGTTAATCGAGGTGGGCCATATTCACCACTTTTACCCTACATGAGATGTAACAATTGTGATCGGCGCTATTTGTAGAAACAATCGGGAAGTAAATCCAGAATCCGGTAAAATGGGAAATTAAAAAATGTCAAGTCACTCGGTCAGCAAGAAGCAATTTTTCACGGATACTCGAAATAACAATTGGTAATTTAATTCTGCATTCTTTGTTATTAAGCGTTCGACTTATATATAGCACTGGACTCATCCAGAAAGCCTTTATTTCTTAGTGTCCCGGTTTTGCCCGGGACTCCCCTGGCAACTTCATACATGCACTCGTTGGTCTGTCGGGTATTGAAAACTTTCGGCTGCACCTGCTGCCGCTACTCTGTCTGGAAAAGCTCATAAAAGCTACGATTCGCGCAGCTCATGCGTCCATCACCGAAAACGTGTCTAATTAAATTCAAAGCCGCGGGTCAGCGACACATGAAGGCGTATGTAATGTTCGCCAGTTCTCGCTGATTCTTAATAACGCACGATTCGGGAGGTCCTACCCTGTGTCGTAATTCTGTATATAATGCCAAAACCGCGGAGAACTAAAACCCCGATGGGGAACATGAGTGCGAAAAGCCCGCAAACACCGCCAACGTTGGATTCACCGAATTTTTAGTAAAAAAAAAAAATATAATAAAAAAAGTCGGTGCGTTTAACATTGCCGTTCGTCCGTTCGTTAGAGTACCTTTATTTCGAGCCAACCGGCCACGATGTTGTTCGCTTAGTTCGACCGGAATATATTTCCCGACCTTTCTACTTTTCGTAAATTTATTATCATCATTATTATTTTATTTTCATTTTATTTTCCCCAAATATAACGAAGAATTATCATCGTTATGAGGTTGTTTCCACATCTCAACGGTAATGAGGCAGTGAGTATAAACAAAAAAAAGCAAGAAAATGATACCAGATAATTTTCAACAGAGTCCCGTTTTTTTTTTATATTTATGAAGAGCTAATTAAACAATATGTAGAACGAAACTTCGCGCTCTATATATTCGAGTTCTGGTAATTAATAAGTTTGATTGCCTGGCGGATGCCTCTTTCGTTTCCGCTCCGGCGAAATTCTTGCATCCACGATCTCGGGAGTACGTCGGATCCTCGGTGATAGAAATTTCACCTCGGTAATGTAAATTCCAGCCGTCCGGTGAAACAGGCTTTTGGCGACTTGGCATCGCCGACCTATTCATTAATTCCCATTCAATTCTGACCCGTGATTCACCGTCCGGTCCCTTAACAAATTATCGAATTTCGCCGATTAACTGTCCGCGCCCCAGCATCCCTCATCGCTGTGGTACGGATTACTTTGGAAATCGCAACGGAGCTTAACGCACGTATTATTTCATCCCGATGTGTTTTGCATCTAGGGTAAAAGTGGTGAATATGGCCCACCTCGATTAACACGTAAATCAATGATACATGGACCGGGTCATATTCCCCACTTTTTCCCTATTCACACTCCGAACGCTCCCGATTTTTCAAACATTTCGTTGCTGAATTAAATACCCCTATTAACCAGTGTTTCAACGCATTTATATTCGAACTAAAGTCTTCTGATATCGGCCATTAATTTTTATTCATCGAGATTTTTTTTACTCCCCACTTTTTTTTATGCCATAGATAACTTAAGAGGGTGCAGAATAAAATCGGATATCGGATTATCGACAAACCGAGGGCCAGAGATAAAAAGTAAAAATATATGGGAATTATGTGTTAACAAGGGCCGGAGAGGTTGAAATTAATGCGCACTGGGAAGCCGTCGGGGAATGCAAAGCTATTTACATTTTCGTAGTTCGCTACGTATACGATATAGCTATAGAACACAACGGTGCAAACCAAGCAGAAACGAAGCTTCAGCACTTCTCGTTCTCCCGTCACTTTTTGTTTCTGACCTCAAAGTTTTAATGACAGAATATTTGCAAAGTGTAATACCCGTGTACACGCCGAGTTTGATGAATGAAAATTCCACAAGTTTCGCAACCCCCCCCCCCCCCCACTCCCCCCCCCCCCTACGCAGACCCATCTCAAACATCTCTCACGGGCTATGTCGCTTTATTTTCTCGTTCCTACAGTAAACACGCTGTTCAGCCGCGAATACCCCGCGACCGAGGAGAAATGCCCGGCGGAAAGCTCGCCCTCATCTGCTTCGTCGAATGTCCGTTGACTTTGCATCGGATACGTTCGGGTACCGTGTTTGTAATTGCAAAATTTTCAAAAGCTCGGAGGCACGATGATATTATCACGAGAGCCTCTCACAATTCATTACGCGGGAGGGGAGGGAGACTCGAACGAGCTCGTAATTACTCGAGCTAATTGACGCGGCGATTAAGCTTTGGTGAAATGAAATGGAGACGTAATTTCATCCAGTCAAATTTGTGTTACTTTTTTTTTTGCGTATACGATCTCATTGGTTTTCGACACCGAATGAGAAACTCAACCCGCGGACGGATCCGTTATCGGGAGATTATTAACTTACGCGAACCCTTTTTTTATAATGTTTATTTTAAGAATAAGAACATGGTGGAAGTACGAGGTTGAAATAATACATGAAAAATACCTATGAGTATCAAGAAATTTGTATATATCTTTGTATGTACCTATCAAGAAATATGTAGCTCTTGCCCTTTGAGGGAGGGACTCGCAGCTATTGAATTGTAAGGAGCACAGAAGACCCAGTGATGGAACGTGGTACAGAGACTGAAAAGAAATATCAATGACTCAAGTAAAATTTGCTTGTGGGTGGCCAAAGGAAAAAAAATGGTTGTTTCAATTCTACTTTCAATTCTTACAATTCCAGACAGGATTGAAACGATAACATGCCACCTTGACAGTCTTGCCGTCGTTGTTTCAATATCATATCGATTTATAAGAATTGAAAGTAGGATTGAAACACAATTTCTTCCTGACTACACTAAAAAAGGCCCTATTTCATGCCTGCAACGAGGTTGGAAAGTGACCCATTCTTGACGAGCGGAAGGAAAAGTAATTTAGCGGGACGAAAAGTTTCACTTTTCCTAAATTACTTATCCTCCCGCTCGTCAAGAATCGTCCACTTTCCATCTCGTTGCAGGCATAGAAATATGGACACTTTTTATCATAGTCGGTAAAAAAAAAAAAATAGCGTATGTCACTCGGGAGGAAGTGCCTTTTCACCTCGTGTGAATTTCTGCCATTGCTTCGCCCGGGCATCAAGCTTCACACGAGGTGAAAAGACGCACTTTCCTCCCTTGTGGCATAATATACTAATTTTTTTCTTTGGCAGCAAGTGTATGTTTTTTCAGTACAGTAGTTTTTAATTGTTGAAAAGGGCAATAGCCCCATCAATTTTTTCCATATCAGTGGATCTTGTTACGGGCAAAACGGCATGTTGTCATGAAAAAAAAAACCCACTGCGTGACTTACGCGGATCCCGACTGTAGGAAAATCCGTATTCGACCGGGAGGTGGTGGGGATAACGATAAAATTGGAGAAACTCCGCGGTGGCTGTAGGTGAGGTGAGAGACGTTGTTGTTACCGGTGGAACATTGTTTCACTTACACAAATCTCGTCCCGAAACTGTAACTAGATTCTGGGACCGAAACGCGCCCTACCATCCACGCGAAGGGGTTGCTATTCCTTCTACTCCGGTGCTGAGGGTGCTGCTTCTGTAGCTCCCAGTGGTGTATCCGCTTCCTCTCTTTCTCTGCTCAGCCGCACCTTACTTTCAAAACTCCCACCCTCCCGACTCTCCACCAGAGCCATACATTTCTCTCTAAGTGCGCGGCTAACGGTTAACGATAAATCACCCCGGGCAACCCCCACCGAGCTTGTGCTCACTTCGCGGGAGAGCGAGAGCCCAGTCGATACACCTCCAGATAACTGTAGCCAGCAGTTAAATAAATAGGACTGTTAAAATCATAATGGACTCTTGGCGTTGGAGAACGCGGTGATTGATTCACTTGAAATTTTGCCAACTACTGCACTTTAGCGCTATGCTTTCTCGAGTTCCGTGCGCTTTTCATTGATAGAGATAGAGAGAGGGGGGAGAAAAGGGTATGTGGGAGAAAATTCACGGTGATAAATAATCCATTCAACTCCTGTAGAAAATTCACATATCGCACCGTTACAAACTGTTAGACGTTGTTCAGCGGATTCTCGTAACTGGCAGGTTGCAACTGAGACGCGGACATTATTCGTTTTCTACTTTAAAAACAAAATACATTTGCTTTCTTTTTTATGGCGATCAAACATCCTTTTGAAACGGTTGTACGATTGCACGGATATTTTTCGTTTTCTACTTCAAAAATAAAATATATTTACTTTCTTTTTTATGGCAATCAAAAATCCTTTTGAAACGGTTGTACGATCCGTAAAAAAATTGAAACCACGCGCTCAACGGCTCCCGAATTATTTGGGTACATAGTTTCGCAACTCTGTTATCTCAGCCAATTTACGTTGTTCAAATTTTGTTTTCTTTTTTGTTTCACCTCGACGTTGCAAGCATCGCGATAAACGCGGCTCGCGTTTGTGCGAAGCTACGAAAAACGAATCATCGACGAGTGAACACCCATAAAATTTGTATTGTTATCGAGTCAACTCATCGACCCTGTAGATAAATTGAATGTTGTGCTCGGCGTGAAGCGGAAAAAAGAAATTCGGGAGTGTATGGCTCAAACTGCATTATGAGTGAGAAGAAAAATTCTGAATAAAAGGAAAATATACTCGATCGCTCGTATACAAGATACTCGCGAATTTTGATATTTTTTTACGGGGATTTTGCGCTGTCGTTTAAAATGTTATTGAAAATCGAGACGCGTTCGTTGTACGCCAGTTTCGAGCCCCGGGACGTTCGAGCCTCGAGGATGGGACACAGTAACGATGCGAAGCCGGCACAAGCGCTCATATCCTTGTTGTGCTTTCAGCGTTTATCGCGGACTAAATTAGCGGCGACATATTTTATGGGCACGTCGATGACAACGTGCTAGTTTATAGTGGCCGATGTGCCACGCGGTTTACTGTAATTTACTATACTGTACTATAGCGCAGCGCAGTAAAGTATGCCGCACTATATAGCTATATACATACATATATATAATACACATACATACGTATATATATATATATAATATACATATGACATGCGGATATATATATAGATATATATACACACATTTCAGGTACATGAGGGAAAATCGTCCTGCAAGTTAACTACTATGACGCGTAATACTGCCGGCAGGCACCGCATGATGCGCGATGCAACTACCCGCGCGCGTTACAAGCTTCGGCTAACAAGCTCATTTACGTTACGCCGCTGATTTCGCAACAGCTTTAAAAATCAACGAAAGAGAACGAGCTCACCGGGTTGAGCGATGCTTTTAAAAGCAACGTTGAACAGCCATTTAACCGAACCGGGGCAGCGTTAATAATGCAGGTTAAAAAAAAGAAAAAACGAAATATATCATCACTATTATTCGATAGCACAAAAACATCGCGAGGCGCGGAATATTCGTACGGCTCGACGAGCGTTTCGAACTCTAAACTGAAAAAAAAAATGTTATCCAACGATCTTTATGCATGTTTTCCCATACATTTTCCTCATTTTTTTCATCTCCGTCTCTTCCTCTGTATGAAGCAATATAAATGCTAAAAAAAAAGGGGTCGACTCGCTTTTTTTCTACATATTCATAGCCGGAGCGCATTTTTTCCGGGCAAGGGAGCGAAATGAGGAAGCGAGTGTAGGCGATGAATGAGAAATAAACGGATAAAAATATGATGAATGAGTGAACGAGCGTGACCGTTCAGCCCGAGCTCCTCGAAATTATTCAGTGGTTTTATCAGATGGTAACGCGGAGCCTGCATCTTCTTTCAATCTCCATAATATGTATGTGACGGCACATTGCTCTGCCCTTTCCTTTCTTCGCGCATTCTTTTGTGTTTCATCGGACGCATCGCGAGACGAGTGTGGCGCGGAGGCTATAATCGCTCATCGAAAAGACAGAGTACTCACCGATCTCCTGATTGGTTATCCTCCCGTGGCAGGGCTCGACGAGTCCTCCCGCCAGGCACGCAACACCGACGAGAAGACGAAAAAGCGTCGTTCTCGGGAGGCCGCCCGGTGCGCCGAGGGGTGAACCCTCCATCTCTTCAGCGGGCGTCCCGACGCCTCGACGTCACGTCACGTCAACGACGGCCTCGCCCGCACCCTCCCGGATCGCCGTCTGTTACCCCAGCCGCGGCCCAACTACCCTTCCTCCTCTTCCTCTTCTTCTCCTCTTCTTCACTGCTTCTCACTTCTCTCACTAACCCGCGTCACTAACACGTTCGCCCAACAGTTCCTCCCAACCCACCCCCTCTTTCGCTCTGCCGCGTCCTCTTCAGAGGCACAACTCTCGGCCCTCTATTTTCTCCCTTGCCGGTGCAACCTGGCCAGTTCTCTAGCTCCAGGCGGTGCACAGCCACCGTCTCGCACCTCACCCTCGGCTACTCCTCCACCCACTTTCACTCTGCCCTCTCAGACTCTCATCTGCCAATTTCTTCGCTACCACTCCTCTAACTCTCCTTTTAACCCCTTTCCCCGTCCCTCATTCGGCCCACCCTCTTTACCGACTGACACCACACTTTTATGTTCTACCGCGGCTCGTTTCTGTTTCTACTCCCTCAGTCTCTCTCTCTGTCTCTCCTTCTGCTTTACTCCCGCTGTATTTCCATCGACAGCGCCTTCCCGTTCCTCATAATTCTCATTTCCTCGGTAGAAACTTCCTCTGCTTATTCGTCCATGCCTCGCTCTTTCCCGCTCCGTTCCTCACCGCGAGGCACTTCGTTCCCGGGGCGAATTCGCCGAGTTGCCGTCACACGCGCTCCGCACAGACGTCCCCTTGACGACGTTCGACTTAATTGTAGGACCCGGGGAGCCGCCCTCGTGATACTCCGAATAATTCGCGCCTCTTCTTCGCCTCCACCTTGTTTTCCCTCCCGGTTCGCCAAGCCGGCGGGCTCTCTCGACGCTTCCGACTCACAGAGACCACTTCTTTTTGCCGGTTGCTGGCTGCTGCGGGGGAGACAGAAAAAAGAGAAATGAAAACGCTAGACGAGTCTCACGTTCTTCTCGGCGACGCACGTGAGCCCTCCTCTTTTCGGCCACTCGACGAAGGGAAGCCACTCGGCCAAAGATGCGGGGTTGGCACCAACGCGGAGCGACGACCACTGACGACGGCGACGCCACTCTCCCGATCTGAAAACAAATGTGGGTTTAAGTGCGTGACTCAGAGTTGCGGAGTAGCGTGTTACTATAACTATCGTGCATGTGTCTACTGTGAGACAGCGTGCGTCACACTTGACATCGGCGCGCCGCTAATTACGAGTGGTTGTCTTTTGTCATTGCCAAATGACGGAAATACTGTACAAAAAAAATACAATGAAATGGGATGATAGTTGAAATACTATTGAATACCCTATACGGCGTAGGAGAGGCAGCGAACCCATCTCTCGCGCGGCGCCGAATCTGTGTACCAGACTTAACGCTCCGCAGTAGCTATATCCCTAGTCGGAGGGTACACAGTGCACCCGGAAGAAAAATTATTTGACCGTCCGGTTAGTTTTACAAAGAAAAGTGCAAACTCAAATCGTTAATGAGGCGGGAAATAAAAGGACAGGTTTTTATATTCAAAGCTGAACAAACAAGTTTGTCACTTTTTAACAAAAACATTTTTACGAAACGTTGCATTCCGATTTTAATAGAAAATTATTTTTTACTGTGTAAGCCACCGTTCTGGGAGCTACATAGCACCGGTGTATGGAGTATCGTAGTGTGTGCACAGTAAAAAAAAGTTTGTAGTTGTTACAAATTATTGTCCGCTAAGTCGAGAATTTTTTATTTACTGATTTTCCGATCGGACCATCAGACTCCAGTTTCACAAACAAAAGTACAAACTAAAATTGTTAATGACACGGAAAATAAAATGACAGGTTAATATATTCAAATCTGAACAAACGAGTTTGTCACTTGTTTAAATAAAAAAATTAAGTGAGCGTTTCTTCCGATCAAATAGATACTAAATTTAAATTATAGAGGTCCCTAATTCACAGACTAGGCAGCAGGAGCGTTGTGCATTTCCGTCCGCTAACCTACGTCATACATCTATATCGGACCTCGACACGTTCGCGTCAGTTGTTGTTAAAACAATTTACGGGATATTGTGTGTGAAAAATGGACGAAGAAACAGTGCTGTTAACCAACGCGGACTTAGCGTTACCGGGAGCAAATTTGCCAGATTCGACCCCCTTGCATATCCGCAGATTCCTAACAATTACTATGCCGTATAATAATTTAGCAATATTATATACATTGTATATTCGACGACATGCATGTTGGATCGATGGCCTTAAATAATTAAGACCAAGTCTGTATAATTTAAAGTTCAAAATAAAAAAGTGTTAATTAGATAATGTATTATTTATTTGATTTTCGCCTAAACCAAAAAAAAAAAAAACAGGTGGAAATTATGGAGAAGTTCATTTTTTTCAATGAAAAAAATTATACTTGATACAAGTAATATGCTAGTAGGCAGATATACAAAGAAGATAATTTATTTGTCCGAAATAAATGTTATTTGTTATAAAGAAATGGTTTCTCTGGGTGTAGTTCATTGGCTAACCAAAACCGTCCAAATGTGCCCGATTATTGATTGTCATTCAAAGGCTATATATAGAAGCCTGAATAAATATCGTTGTTCCTATTAGTACCACCCTCGATACAAAGTTGCGCCCATTAGTGGCCACCCGATGTACCTATTAGTGGCGACCGATATTTACATTACCACGACTATTCCTGTCATTGAACTAGATTGCATTGGGAAAAGTAATTCATTGGCTAACCAAAAACCCCCAATATGTGCAATTATCTATTTTTGAATACAAAGTTATGAATAAAAGAGTGAATACTTTTTTTTGTTCCTGTTCGAGGCCATGGATGTACCCATCAATAGCCACCTTCCATGAGTCGATTCAGAATTTCGTCAACAAAAAAGCATACCGCGTTTTTATTGAGATAATAATAATGTAAGTTAAATAGTAATCTAAATGAAGAATTCATGGGGAATTCATGGGGAATTCATGGGGAATTCATGGGGAATTCATGGGGAATTCATGGGGAATTCATGGGGAATTCATGGGGAATTCATGGGGAATTCATGGGGAATTTAGCGTTTTGAAAACTGCAGCTGGAGCGTCGATAAGAACTGCTATTAACCATAGCGTAATAAACCTGCCACTAATAATTGCACTGCCACGAATTAAGAGACGCTGTAGCGTTTCGACGCCAAGTATAGGAGCATTTACTTCGCGCGGGAAGGGCTGACGCAACTCGATACTCAGCTCAGATAATCATTTCTCTAAGAAATACTCGGTGACGATACTTTTCCAGGATATGGATAGAATCGTTGAAGTGCAGCCAAAATGTTGGTACTTTTTTAAAATTCTAGCTAAACGACCAAGCCGACCAACTTGCAATGAAGAAGGCGACGCTTAGTACGACGTGACTCCATCGTAGAATCGCGCAGAAGTCTCTCAATGTTCAATACTTATTGTTTCATCGAAGTGCCCGGTAACCGACCCTCTACTTTTACAGATATTGCGACATGCACTGTAACTGTAGCATATAAAACATTTAGCTACTAATCTAATGGCATTGGCAACGAGACGCCCCCCTTAAATGGGGGGGGGGGGGGATCTCGTTGCCAGGCTGAGGAGGCTGACTACGATCCCTTGCATAACTACAGCGAGTGAAGGATCTATTAAATATGACTATATCGCTTGAGAGATATTTCCATAGTACATATTAGCAGGGAACTTAGGCGCCACGTATTGTAAGAAGTACCAGATTTATAAGAATTTTTCGAAGATGTTATGGTAAAAATTCTTGGAAAATCTGAGAATTTCCGCCATAGGTGCCGCTCTGGTAGGCGGAAAAAATACCCCCGGAAAAAATACCCCCTGGAAAAAATACCCCCGGAAAAAATACCCCCTGGAAAAAATACCCCCGGAAAAAATACCCCCTGGAAAAAATACCCCCTGGAAAAAATACCCCCGGAAAAAATACCCCCGGAAAAAATACCCCTGGAAACAGACGAATTCGTGCCTTTACGGATTTTCAAACAAAAAAAAATTTTAATGTTCGAAAATTCTAATATGAATATGAACTCTAAAAAATCAACGAATTCATTTCAAATGAGAAAATGTAAGGTTGTCTGCTTTTTTATTTTAACAATTAATTTTTTAATCGTTTGTTAATAACTTTTAACATTATTATTATGCAAAATCAAAGGGCTGGATATCCCTAATAAATCAATAATCAATGTCATTAATCGCACAAGAATTTTGCTTTCTTTTTAAGAGGAAGTAAAAAATTATCCAATACACGAAAAGCGATCCTCATGAAGAAGCAATGTGACAATCTCAATTGCTGTGATTTTTTCTTACATTTTTCGCATTGATACAAATTTCGCAAATTTTTATACTTGATAATATCTTTGCATGTGTGCGTGGGTGCGTGTGTACATAACAGAATTATTAAGGTTAAATGGGTATTTTCCGGGGTTATTTCTTCCGGGGGGTATTTTTTCGGGGGTATTTTTTCCGGGGGTATTTTTTTCGGGATTCGCCGCTCTAGGTCCTTACTACCATGTGCTGTGGTAATTTTTTCTTAGACGATCGGTAGTATTTACTAGATCCTTCTCTCAGGGTACAGGTCAAGATTCTGGGTCAGGGGATTCACCAAAGACACCTTGCGCAACCGGTAATCCTGAAAAAGATGCCAAGTCGCAGAAGTCCGAAAATTAAAAGACATGAAAGGGGGAGAACATCAATAGTGCCTGTCGGTCGTGTTCCGAGCGCTGAGGAACACAACGTGGACAATCAGGGCAGGGTTACACAATGGACATACAGGAGTATGTCCTTTCAGGGGTGTCCTTAAAGGGGTACACTGTCACATTAGGCCACAGGCCTAAATGTCAGTGGTGCGCAAGGAAACCTGAAAAACATTATATAATTATATAAAATCCTATTGACTAGTTTATCTTGGAGACCCGCGACAATACGATAAGCAAAAGTTACCGGAGATAGGACGATGAGTGGCCAAATTATCCCGAGGTTGGGATTACACGAGTAGGATTTCCCGATTAAAAAAATGGGACTTAGCCATATCTCGCGCACGGGACTATCAGTGACTCAACTATGAAAAGCCAAGAAAGTTTCGAGGGCATCCAGCACGCCTCGAGGATGAGATTATAACGAAACCTTATTCGAGATATTTTCTCTCTGGCACGCGGACGCCCGCACACACACAGACTCGAAAGAAGCTTCAGTAGTTCAGGCAAAAGCGAAGATACAGGTATATTAGCGGGGAAACTAGCTCGGCTATGGCAGTCGGAACGGGAGAAGAAATAGGGCGGGAATAGGAAAGAGGAAACAGAAAGATCGAGGATGAGACTGGAAGAAGCGGATCTCGCGCCACTTCACCGCGAACGTGAAGGAAGTGAATCTTTTCTTCGGGACTTTAGCCACTTCTCGAACTCTCGATTCTTGCCGTTTTTTTGTTCTTCTTTTTTTCTAGCTCACCTTCTTTCCCTTTCACTCGCTTTATCGGGTATTTGCCTCAGCGCGAACAAACTCATTGCAGATAGCTTTTTTTTGCGTCGGTGCTTCATGCGAGGGCTCAGAGGGCTACGCGGGACTCTGGCTGGGAGAACGGACCGAGTGGACTGGAGGGTCCGAAGCAATTCGAGAAACGTGTAAAATACACGGGAGAAAAGCTCGCAACACTCTGCCCGAGAGCCCTCCCGGAATCTCTGTATCCCAACTCCGCACCCTTATTTTCCTTCGTCCAGGCGGCTCCTCGGGGGAAAATCCTTACTCGACTGAGCTAATACAAAAATATTGTATAACTACGCGAAGCTATTGCTACGCACGAAGCGCGAGGCGTGACTTTGTACATCATCGGCAGATAAAAAAAATCGTCTATAACAACAACATAGAGATAAAACGGTTTGGGCCGAGAGAAAAAAATCAAATTCGTTCACCCTCTGGGAAAGGCAAAATATTAAGCATTTCAGGAAACCTATTATGTTTTTTTTTTTTTTTGCCGATGCTGAGCCGATTCGGCAAATCTTAACCATTCTTCCGCCTTCGTGTTTTTTATTCTCGCTTTTTTTTCTCGCCACGCGGCATCCCCTCACGTCGGGGTGGAATTTTTTTTGCCTACTATGCTTCCTCTTTTTTCTTCATTTTCTCAAGACGCTAAACGGTTCTCGCGGTCAGCGAGTCAGCGCTATTTCTCCCGGACAATATTCGCCAGTTCCGAAAGTGGCTGACGGGGAGGGTGAGAGTGGACATTTACTCTTTCGCGCTATCTCGGCATCGCGAACGAAACTCAAATACCCAAGCAAACTTCGAGGCAGAGGCCTCGCGGGCTTCTCGAAAACTACGAGCTACGACCGAAAGGAAGATATTTTGATGGAAACTTTTTGAAATTCGCCGCCTCCTTCTCTGAAAGTCGGAATGGAAAGTTTTCCGGGCAATTCGCGAGACTTTCTGTGGAACTCGGCAAGTCTTGAGTAAGGTCAACAGGGAAGCACCGATGTGTGGCTCAGGCTCGCGTTGCCACACCATACTCTCGTGTTTCGAAAATAAATACAATTGATGTATCCGTTGTGATTTCGACCTCGAAGATTGTTTTTCCCAAAATCGAACCTTCACGATCCATTGATTCCCATTTTTTTTTTTTTTTTTTTTTTTTTTTTGCCGCGATGCATTCAACGTTTCAACTACACCCAAAGAAATGGTTTACTACATTTAAATAAATCAATGCATTAGAATTCTGTTCATCGAAATGGAATGTTTTTTTTTTATTTGTGCGAAATAAATTTATATTTATGTGCACCTATGAGAGTTCCTCCATTCAACTAAATAATTTTATTTATCTATAGATGTATATGCGAAAATAACTTTTTTTAATATCGACTAATCACGATGTTCAAAATAAAAAAATTTAAGTAAGCGTTTGTTCCGAATTGAATAGGTGCTAAATTCGAATTATGAAAGTCGGTAATTCACAGACTAGGTAGCAGGCGCGTTGTGCATTTGCGTCCGCTAGCTTACGTCATACATCTATATCGGCACTCGACACGTTCGCGTCAGTTGTTGTGAAAACGATTTACGGGATATCTCGTGTGAAAAATGGACGAAGAAACAGGGCTGTTAAATGATGGAGCGAACATACATGAGCGCTTGAACCAACCGAATATGGTTGACTCAATGACGATTTAAGTGGCTCAACCACTGAGAGGTTGAGTTAACGACACAAGCTTGACTCAACCTCTCGGTGAGGTTAAATACGGCGGAACTGATGGTGAACTCGAACCGATCGACCTCATTGGGGTTGAGTCAACCTCAATGAATCAATCAACCAAAGACATCTATTGATTCAAGTTCACCATGAGTTTTGCCGTATTTAACTTCACCGAGAGGTTAAGCCACCTAAATCGTCATTGAGCCAACCATATTCGACCAAGTCTGTATAACTTAAAGTCCAAAATAAAAATGTGATAATTAGATAATATATATATTATTTACTTGATTTTGGCCGAAAATTAAAAAAAGCAGAGGTGGAGAAATATGGAAAAGTAACTTTTTTTTCAATGAAAAAAAAAATGTTCTGTAAATAAATAATGCATTGGTTTCAACTACAACACCGCAGTAGACACAAATAAATACACTGCGTGGATAATAAATATGTAGTTAAATAAAAAATTATGCTTGATGCAAGTAATATGCCAGTGGGCAGATATACAAAGAAGATAATTTATTTGTCCGAAATAAATTTTATTTGTTACCAAGAAATGTTGTCTCTGTGTGTATATCGTCCAATGTGTAATATAAATTCGAAAAGTTGTCGCGCCGGGAAAACGTTGGAACGGTTCTGAGAAGCGAGCGAGGGCGCGCTACGCTAAAAAAAAAAGCGCGAAACAGGAAAGATCGCACCGTTGGGCGGGCGCGTCGGCGTGTCTATATTTTCGCGAAGTTGCTGAAAAATCCATTTTTCCCGGGGGGTCCAGTAATACGCAATTTTCCCCGACGTCATTCGATTATGCATCAATTCCCTCCCGTGAGCGAAAACGGCGCGTGCGTTCGCCCTCCACCCTTCCCTTATATAGAGCATACTCTCGCGATCGTCGGACCGACGATCGGCAGAGATTGGTCGCGCGGGAGGCTGATGCAGTCACCGTAGCCCGGTTTTCCTCATCGCCGAGTCTGCCTATACACCGTCTATCACGTCTGCCCGGCTGACGTGCAGCAACCCGCTGCGGCTGCTGCTACTCTCTCTTCACTTACCCGTGTCAATATGCCTTCACTTTGAACTAAGGGGGAGAAAACATTTTTCTCATAAATCCGACCTCCTGCTCGTCATACTAGCTGACGAAAACTACCAATTTTAGTTTTTTTTTTTCTTCTCTTTTATTTTCATCAGACTATAAATCACTTCGATCCTCAATTACAAGCCACTTTGGCACTTTCCCGGAGGTTCAGACATTGTCAAGCCGGGAGGACGCTATAATTAGAGCGAGTCTGCATTATGTTTTTTTTAAAGGTCGTCGTTGCTATCCGGCGCCTTATAACGACTTTTATAATACAGGGAGTAATTACGTGATGTCGAATTTATCGGAAATTTAGTGGGCGTAGACAAGTTTCGTGACGAGAATGCTCTCCGTCGATGTAAATTTAGTGGTGCTCAAAGTCGGATATAAAAAAAATAATAATAATAAAAAATGTATGTAGTGGAAGAGTCTGCGGGAGTCGAGGAGCGCTGGAAGCGTGCGCGCGTCGAGCGATAGTCAATCATTGCTTCGATCATTTCCTTGTCGGCGTTTCAATTAACCAGCTATTTCCATGGGCAAATGGACGATTGGTCTTCGTGCTTTTTTTTCAATGTTTTTTTTTCGTTCCTCTATTTCCACCCTCTCGTCCGTCGCGAATGAAAATACGAAACGTCGCGGCACGAGAAACCAATTTGAAGTGACGTACGGGTTGAGTGATAAAATAAAACCGTGGGACGGACGGGAGGTTTTGGGGGGATTCGTCCACGTCACCGTGACTCGACCCGACGTACATGCCCCGTACTTTTATTCGCGTATGCGAGCCAACGCACTCAGTGCGTGACAAATTTATCGGCTTTTCCTTCTCAAACGAACCATCATCGAGAGTCGAAAGCGGGTGCGTCGTATCGTCGATACTTGTCAATACGCCGCGCCCGAGAAACCGAGAAAGCCGGCGAATCGAAATCTTGGGTTTCTCGAGATTTTCACGTAAATTCGCTTCCCGACTGATTTTACTTTACTCGCAAATACCCAGAAAAAAATTTATTTGACGGCCACCATTTATATGGTTTAAGTAAAATATTTATTTGATTTAAATAAATATTTATTTAAATTAAGTAAATAGTTACTTGAATGAAATAAATATTTTTTTTAATTAAGCAAATAGTTACTTAAATTAAATAAAGATTTATTTAAATTAAGTAAATAGTTACTTAAATTAAATAAATATTTACTTAAATTAATTAATATTTACTTAAATTAATTAATATTTACTTAAATTAAATAAATATGTATTTAAATCAAATAAACGGTGCCCGTCAAATAAATTATTTTTCTGGGTGAAGCTTCCTCTACGGCAGAGCCGAATAATCCCAGAAAATGCTCCGTGACAAAAGATTTTAAAAAAATTTTATTCATAAAAGTGAATCACACGAGTACTCGATGATGAAGAGCAACTCGCAGGGTAGTTTGTTTCCCATTAATTAAATTGGTAAAAAAAGTGCTCCCCCGAGAGTTTGTACTACAGCTCGGACCATTAAATCATCGAGCGTCTTTCTTTCCTTTCGAAAATTTATCTACGCGTCTGTACCGACGAAAAAAGCGTCGAGGCGCCTCCGTATGTATTTCTTTTTGCGGCGTTAATACACTGATAGACCGGAGACGCAGCGCCGGGAGGGCGGGCGGGGAGACTCAGACGTATATCTCTTGAGACGGAAAAGATGGGCGAGGGATGCCCTCTCGTCCCTCGTTCTCGCCGCCCAGCATCAACTACTTAAGTAGAGCGTGTTATACACGAGAGACAAACAAGCTATCCGTACATCTCAGCCACTTGAAGAAGAACGCACTTGAGAACGATATGTTGAGACGAGGAGCCGAACATCACGTGTGTGTCCATACATATGTATATAGTGTATATATGTGTATACACACACATATATATATGTATATAAACCATATATACAGGAGACAGTAGGGCAATTTTTCAATCGTTTTATATGTTCCATACGTATGTAGGGTCTGTCTTAGTACTTTCTCATCTCGCCCAAAATCCCTCCCCGAAGAGTGCTCGACGCTGGTCCACTTCGAAAAAATTGATATAATATCTCATGGGGGCAAAATTATTGTACCGCCCAGTTATTATTATAAATCAATGATTATACCTAATTAATGGCTCCACGGTGTTGGTAGCCTGCGGAGGAAACTTTTTGTTCTTGTCTTTTTTAATATATATATTTTTTTTCTTCTTCTTTCATCCCAGGCCCGAGATTGAATCTGTCGGTGAGATCATAAAAAATAAATAATCACTCCGGCGTAACTTGGCTCCACGGGGATACACGCGGTATAGGTAGCTCTATAGATGCGCGCTGTGCACATAGTGCAGTTTGTACGGTGGCAAGATCGCGGGGCTCCGGGAGCATCATCAGTATCGCGGAGCACGTTCGCCTCGCACAGAGGCAGACGACGAAGTAATCGACTTTTTTCGATCTCCGTTCTCTTGTAACCAGCTCCGTTCGCGCTCATACACACACGCGCGCGGGCGAATCCGTTTCACGGCAGGTGTAAGATGTACAGGTAGGGCGAATGAGGGAGATAACAAAAAAATTAAATAATGTAAAACTTAAAAAACTACTATGAAACGTGCAGCGACGCGGCGCATGGGTGTTTGTATGGGCGAAAGATTCGAATCGTGCCAAGTCTATGTTTAACTATGTCGACTTAGATAAATCGTATTTGACCCTTTGAAGCATAGATGTTTATTAGGGTGGGCTTTAAATTGAACATTTTTGAATTTTCTGCGGGCCATTATCGTGAGGTATAAAATAAAAATGTAAAATAAAAAACAAAGTTTTCGACAATTACAGCTAATAGTTACAAAATGTTGTAGAAGGTGAAAATCCGCCGGGGAAAGATAACCGAATATTTTATTTGAAAAGATGTTTGTTGCGACAAAAGTTAAATGAAAAAAAATCAAAGGTTTGTCGTTTCCGGTAAAGAGACTCGATAAATTTCTGCAATGGTCAAAAGGTATAATATATCTCTATCGACAAACGAACGAAAAATTTCATTTACGGAATTTTCTTCAGCAGCTGAAAAGAGTACTCAGGTTTCAGCTGTTGAAGAGAATCATACATTGTTGCTCGCCGCGGCAAGAGCTGCGACCGTGTTCAAGCGTATTGAAGTGCTGTTTTCCTCTTTCAGCGTCAATCCGCTCGCACACTGTGGCTTTCCCGAGCAGTTTTACCCACCCCAGCAGAGTCGGACAACGCGCATTAGAGACTAGTTTTAATACGAAATCGTTTCAATCGCCTTACATACAAAACTCACAGCGAACCGACTTCCGGTTCGTGGCTAGCGTGCTTTAAAAGCGGCAATTAAAAATGGATGACGCGATTTCACAGAGCCCTTGAGATAAAAGTTCTATGTCGAAAATATGTAAAAAAAATAATAATATGTTTTGAACTTTAATATAGACAGCTATTTCATTTCTACATGTGTTATTTATAGACGTCTTATAATGTCGAGAAAAAAACGTGCGTTTCGATTATCCGATCTTTTGATTACCCGAACTGGACCCGGTCTACTCTATGAAGTTTTAAGTACATCGGTTGGTTATTAATATACTTTTTCTGAATTCAAAGAGGTGTATCGCCTGTGATACACCATGCTTCAAAGGGATAAAAGGTAAACATGATGCATGACGTGTACGAGTTTTAAGAAATTCTTTTAAAAAAAACGCATTCCGTGAAGGTTTACATAAGTGTTATAATGTCGAGAAAAAAAATGATTATCCGAACTGGATCCGGTCTCGACGGGTTCGGATAATCGAGGTTCTACCCTAAGAAGTTTTAAGTACATCGGTTGGTTATTAATGTACTTTTCCTGAATTCAAAGAGGTGTATCACCTGCGATACACAGTACTTCAAAGGGTTAAGGTAGACATGTTTAGATGACATGTTGCATGGCGTGTACGAGTTTTAAGAAATGCTTTTAAAAAAAACTCATTCCGTGAAGGTTTACATAAGTGTTATAATGTCGAGAAAAAAAAATGATTATCCGAACTACATCCGGTCTCGACGGGTTCGGATAATCGAGGTTCTACCCTAAGAAGTTTTAAGTACATCGGTTGGTTATTAATGTACTTTTCCTGAATTCAAGGAGGTGTAGCACCTGCGACACACCGTACTTCAAAGGGTTAAGGTAGACATGTTCAGATGACATGTTGCATGTCGTGTACAAGTTTTAAGAAGTTGCTGAGGGGGAAAAAAATGTCATTCCGTGAAGGTACTGCCTTAAAGGAAGGGTTAGATACATTTAGCGCGGAGCAACACGGAAACTCGAACACGAAAGGAGAGTCGACTGCAGAGTCTCAAGGGTTGCCGAACTAATAAGCTCAGCGGTCTGGGCGGTTCAATTCTGCGGTATGCCATCGCGTGAGGTTAATGTTTGCGTTGAGGCCTTTCCTGAGCTTCGTCTATGTAGTACTGCTTTTACGAAGGGAACAGAGCAAAGTTCAATATGTGTACACTGTACAGAGAGGAGGTTAACGGTAACTCTCCTCTTCCTATTCTCAACCCTTTCGTCGCTCGACGACTCTGTTCATCGTGCTTTACAACTTCCGTGTACCGTACTAACGTTACAACAGTTTCGACACTTGCTAATTCTCTTGGCTTTAGCTCTCCCCCCCCCCCCCCCCAATATCTTTCGCGGTCGTTCGTCTTTGGCGAGAGAAGCTTTAACGAAGGGATATCGAAATTGTCGACATACTTTATAAATAAAAAATGTTTCTCTGTGCAGGAACAACAGCGAAGCGTAATCACAATTAATAATCGAAATTCTCCCCCCCCCCCTCACCCGCCGTTGTCTCTTGGTCCTTCTTCTTCGGCGAGAGAAGCTTTAGCGGACCGATATCGAAATTCTCGACATAGTTCATGAATAACAAATGTTTATCTGTACATGAAGGAAACCCGAAGCGTAATTACAATTAATCATTGATATTTATCCCCCCCCCCCCCCCTCCGCCGCCGTTCTCCTTGGTCCTTCTTCGGCGAGAGAAGCTGTAGCGGAGCGATATCTAAATTTTCGACATAGTTCATAAATGAAAAAGGCTAATCTGTGCATGAAGGAAAACCGAAGCGTAATTACAATTATTAATCAAAATTTACCCCCCCCCCGTCCCTCCTTACACGGTCCGTCCTCTTTGGCGAGGGAAATTTTACCGGAGAGACATCGAAATGTTTGACATAGTTGACGAATAGAAAATGTTTCTCTGTGCATGAAGGAAACCCGAAGCGTAATTACAATTAATCATTGATATTTATCCCCCCCCCCCCCTCCGCCGCCGTTCTCCTTGGTCCTTCTTCGGCGAGAAAAGCTGTAGCGGAGCGATATCTAAATTTTCGACATAGTTCATAAATGAAAAAGGCTAATCTGTGCATGAAGGAAAACCGAAGCGTAATTACAATTATTAATCAAAATTTACCCCCCCCCCCCCCCGTCCCTCCTTACACGGTCCGTCTTCTTCGGCGAGGGAAATTTGACCGGAGAGTCATCGAAATGTTTGACATAGTTGACGAATAGAAAATGTTTCTCTGTGCATGAAGGAAAACCAACGCGTAATTAAAACTAATAATCGACATTTTTCTCTCCCCCCCCCCCCCCCCCACCACGCCTCTCCTCTCTCGGTCCTTCGTTTCCGGCGAGAGAAGCTTTGGGGGCGGGATATTGAAATTTTCAACACATTTGATGAATACAAAATGTTTCTCTGTAGATGAAGGAAAATCGACGTGTAATTACCATTAATAATCGAAATTTTTCTCCTCCCCTCCACCCCGCCCCTCCTCTCTCGGTCCTTCGTTTCCGGCGAGAGAAGCTTTAGCGGAAGGGTATCGAAATTTTTGACACAGTTCATGAAAATGGTACTCTGCGCACAAAGGAAAACCCATGCGTAATTGCAATTAATAATAGAAATTTCTCTTTCTGCTCCCCCCCCCCCCCCTCCGCCCTTTGAACTCCACAGAAGGGACTAATTAATCTAGGGACGCGGCGGCAAAGTTTTGCGGTGGCTAATACCTATGTGTGTCTTAACAAGTACCCGTATTGCGAATAACTACCGTAAAGTTACCTTTACGTTGTACCTTCGATGATACAATTAAACGGTATTATCCGGGGCCGAGTGGATTATCCGATGTCCGGTAAGGGTGGTCGGTAACGCGCGAGTGGGTCCGACGCTTTGTAACTCGAGAGATCGCGAAAACCGGACTAGTCTGCCGGAAACGGTCACATACAATAAAAAATAATTTCGGTAAATCGGAATACGAAGTTTAGTAAAAATTATTTTTTTAAATAAGTGACAAACTCGTTTGTCAAGGTTTGAAAATACAAACCTGTCCTTTATTTTCACGTGTCATTAACAATGTTAGTTTGTACTTTAAAACTAATAAACTAATCAATAACTAATAAAAAAAACTAATAAATAAAAAATGGTGTACGTTTGTGGACAATAAGTTGTTTTAAGGAGTACAAACTTTTTTTACTGTGCACACGGAGAAAAAAATGGTTGGGACAGCAAGAATTTTGTTACTATAACTCATTTACCTGCTTAACATAGGGACAACAAAATATTTTTCTGTGGCAGCAAATATTTTGCGGGAGCAGCCCAATATTTTTTTTGCCACAACGATAAATTATTAACTATCTACATTTTGTTAGAGAAACAGAATTATTTTTCTTCATGCATAACGTGTTGTAAAATACAATAAAAATTTCCCGGAGTAAGTACTAAAAAAAAAAAAATACACGATGGTAATGCCTACATTCAGGAGAAGATAAATGTCGAATTTCTCGACTGTTTATAAATTACATTATTCTCACTTCTATAAACTAATTCGTTAAATGAAACAAAATTGTCTATTTTTATTAGAAAATAATATAATTTAAAAAAAGAAAATGTATCGCAAATAATGTGCATTTGATAATCTTGATTTTGATCATGTCGAATAAGAGAGTATATTTGTGCGTCACTCTGCCCGAATCATTTCGTGGCTCGATTATCCGGTGTTCGACACGGAGAAAAATTATTCTGTTTCTCTAACAAAATGTAGATCGTTAATAATTTATTGTTGTGGCAGCAAAAATATTTGGCTGCTACAGCAAAATATTGTGTTGTCCTTATGTTAATCAGGTAAATCAGTTATGGTAAAAAAATTCTTGTTGTCCCAACAATTTTTTTTTCTCCGTCGGCAAGGGTCGCCGGAAACGCGCAAGTGGGTCCGCCCCGGTGTATCTCGAGAGATCGCGAAAACCGGAGTAGTCCCCCGGCACCGGTTACATAACTCGTGGTAAAATACAATGAAAATTTTGCGGAGTAAGTACTATGTATTTGTTCGGGGGTTGACCGAACAACCCATTCGCACGGGCGGCACCAGCAGCAGCAGCATCATTTCTCTTTCACACTTTCTGGTTTGTCGAGTTTCGTTCGGCAAACCAGCAGCCGTGTGGCCGATCCGCACCTTTTCCCATATTTTCACAAAACCTCCCCTTCTACCAACTCCAACGCCAAACCGGTACCCGCGGAACCCCTTCCGCCCCCGCAGCGCTTTTCGGTCCACGTTAAAATCGCTGGAACCGAAGTTCGCTCTAGCGTACACGCGATCCACCGTATATTTTCATTATAACCCGACCGACTCTGTTGTGCAGCTATAATTTTCGCGACAACGAGATAATTAATCTGCGTTAATTTATCAATACTGTATATCTTCGGGCAAAGCCGGTATATACCGTTATGCGGATATGATAATAAAAAAGAGGTCGATATAGTATTTTTTATCTTTAGTGCCGCATTACGTATATAAGACTATCGGGAGAATCGGGACTCGAGCGTTCTCCGTGAGGAAGCGACAATATATATATATACTAGCGGGTTATTGCGACGCTCGCACCCATTTCTGGACGTAAACCCTTATTATTCTAAACACTTCAAAAAACGGGTTCAATACTTAGATGGGTGACCGCGGTCACCCATCCAAGTACTGCCCCCCCCCCCCCCCCGATTCTTGACACGACGGGGGCGGCAGCAACCGCGGCGAAATCTTTTAATGTTATAGAGAGATATTATTATTAAATGTATCGAAAGTGCATGTTAATTTGAGTAGAATGACACGACGATAATTATCAGTCTTCCAAATAAGTAATAAATGTTTTGTAAATAATGTAACAAATTTACATCGGATCGTATAACACACAATGAGCCGCGGATGAGAATTACGTAATGACGTTTGACATGAGGTCGTTCGTATTTGCACGAGTAATACTCGACGTATTTAATGAAATTTGATAATAGCGTATCATTTACGACTAATAATTATGTGTGTGCGGCACACATTCGCGGGAACGTTTCAACGAAAAAATATACGAGTTCCGCATTACGGTATATGAAGCGAAGCGAATATAGATAGATAAATAGCTAGATAAGTTTATTGTGTCCTGGGATAAATCCCCTAAGGACCAAGCATTACAGATAGACGGTATAAAGTAAAGCGAAGTGGGTACAAAAAGCATAGGATAGAATAGAACAGAATAGTTCACAATGTAATGAGATGCACATAGAAGGATAATAATAATAACAACAAAGCACAAAGAAAAGAAAGAGCACTGAAAGATTAAAAATGCTTAATAATTCGTGAAGTATTGTATAAAGTATGGTCACTACCTCACTCCTTCACAACATCCTGCTCAAGGGATACAAGATGTGTAGGAGACGCGCTTTAAAGGACTCAAGCGAGGGGACGTCAGTGACTACACAGTAAAAAAGATTTGTACGTTTAACAAACATTTTTTGTTCACAAACGGCCACAATTATTTTGTTATTAATTTTACAAAAAATATTCGCCAAATTGACAGACATTTTTGTAAAATGGACAAGATCTTTTTGTAAAATTAACAAGAAAAGAATTGTGCACGTTTGTGGACAAGAAACGTTGGTACCTATTTTACTGTGTATATATATTGCAGAGCTGGGCAAATACATTAAGTACTTTAAGTACGTATTAAAGTATCAAGTACCGAGTCAGTGCTCATTACTCAGGACTTCAGCAATTCAGTTTTGCCAGTACTCAATACATCAGTACTCAAGAACTACCCAGCGCTCAGTACTTCAAGTACTTGATACTTCAATACGTACTTCAAGTACTTAGGGTATTTGCCCAGCTCTGATATATTGTAACGGAATCAATTCATGTAATGACTCATTTATCGATCGACGCGAGCACAAGGGAATGGAAATGGATCTGCTCGCACCGATCTGACAATTGAACGTACGATACGAGACTACGCAACGATCGTAGTTTGATTATCAGACTTGACTAAGACCTCGAACCGAACGGACGTACCACGAGAACTTATTTGGTCATTAAATACCGCCCTTGTTTCTATTGTAATTATTGGTGTTACATTAATTCGCTCGGCTGTAACCATATATGTGTATATATATATATATATATGTATTTAATTGCATCGAACGTACATGTTGATTTAAATTGAATTACACGACAATGGTTATCAGTTTCCCAAATAAATAATAAATGTAATAATGTAACGAATTTACATCGGATCGCATAACACAGGATCAGCCGCGAATGAGAATTCCGTATTGACACTCGACATGAGATTATTCCCATTTACAACGAGTGATACTCGACATATTTCATGAAATTTAATAATAGCCCATCGTTTGCGACTAATAATAATTATCTGTATTCGACACGCATTCGCGGGAACGTTTCAACGAAAAAAAGTTACGAGTTCCGCATTTCGACTGATAAGTGGATTGCAAAACAATTCCATGGATACTCGAACGTTCGACATGCGAGTATCACTCAACGTTACCTAAATTATAATTTCGCATTTCTAGTAGCTCTCTCGTGTCTGTACCGCGGCACATTTGTAAACCCTCCACCGCCTGGCCACAGGCTGCTCCGACTCCTCGTAGATTTCGTGTTAATTTTTTTTTCTCTCAAAGCCTAGAAACAGCCTTTCGAAAACGTTCCCCTTGAGTCACATAAACAGTCACTATCTAAACAAATGTAAAAAAAAGCGTTCAACTTTTTTTTACTTATCTCTCGTTGTAGAGAATGGTTGAAATACTTTACATGAACAATATGTTATATTATCGTATCGTATCTGATATGAATTAAATAGATATTATTTAATTATGTCTATGCTCCATAGAAACAGCCTTTCGAAAACGTTCTCCATGACTCACATAAACAGTCACTATCCAAATAAATGTAAAAAAAAAATCTTCCCACTTTTTTACCTATCTCTCGTTATAGAGAAAATTTTACATGAATGATATGTCATGTTATCGTATCGTATCTGATATGAATGAAATAGATATTATTTAATTATGTCTATGCTCCATAGAAACAGCCTTTCGAAAACGTTCTCCATGACTCACATAAACAGTCACTATCCAAATAAATGTAAAAAAAAAAATCTTCCGACTTTTTTACCTATCTCTCGTTATAGAGCATAGTTGAAAAATTTTACATGAATGATATGTCATGTTATCGTATCGTATCTGATACGAATTAAATAGATGGTATTTAATTATATATATGCTTCATAGAAACAGCCTTTCGAAAACGTTCCCCTTGACTCACATAAACAGTCAACATCCAAACAAATGTAAAAAATAAAAATAAAATCTCCCGACTTTTTTTTCACCTATCACTCATTATAGAGCATAGTTGAAAATGTTTACATGAACACGCATCCGACACCCGGCAAATCCACTACTTAATCCTAGAAATACTCTCCTCTCCGAACTTTCGGGCGTTAATCCTATAAAAATCAGAACACATGAACTATCTAGAAGATTCGCTGAGATGCAAATAGAGAATATAAAACCGCTTTGTATACAACTCGAACAAAATGTACCACCTAGATTTAAATGTCCCATAGATACAACATATCAACAATTATAAATAATAAACAATGAAATAGACAACTGAACATTCACTATTACAAATCAGTAAAAGTTGCATTCACGCAAGCTATGAAACGTCAAAACAACTTTGTAATATTCGTGGCTGAAGGACTGCGCTCGATGGCCAATTGGCGATATCCAATATAGGTAAAAAGAGAAAAGTGTGTTAGGTATAAAAAAAACTGTCACATGTTATCTATTGTTCATGAACTCACTACTACCTTTACATGAACAATATGTCATGTTATCGTATCGTATCTGATACGAATTAAATAGACGGTATTTAATTATGTCTATGCTCCAGAAGTATGCTCGCGATAGTGGTGAAAAATGTTCCACGTGAAAAAAAAAAAATTCCTACTAGTTTTTATTCGTGTTGGTAAAAAGGAACAAGAGGAATTAGAAGATGAATATACGTCAAGTTAATCGGTGAAAAGAATCAAAGGAGGTGGAGATCCGTGGCCCGGGGTGAGACGAAATAATAACGCTGTATCTGAAGCAGCAACCTTTGCCTCTGGGCGGTTCTACCGATACAGAGGTAGGTGCGCGCTCGCGGTAAAGAACGCAGTCCTCAATCATCCCGGTAGTGGCCGCGATACGAATCTAAATTCAAAACTTATTCATGGAATTGTTTCAATAATGGGTTTTATCAAGCGTTCCGCCGGAGAGCTTTGTTCTGTAGGTTTCTCGCGGGCTCGAATGTGTCGCACTGTGCGGCCCGATAAAAGCGACAACCACGCATTACAGTAGCCTCTCAGTGTGTGCTGCGGGAGAGTAAAAAGGATATTCCCTATTTTCTCGCGAAACGGGAGAGGGCAAGCTATCGTGCGGGTTTTCTTTTCCGGTCGCTTTACACATTTTTTATTTTTTTATTTTTTTTTACTTCTTCATCCCTTTGCTATCGTTATCTCGCATCTTTGTGTCGCACCAAGGCTATACACGAGAAAGAAGAGAAGCGGCTGCGAGAGAGAAAAAAAAGCTATGAATTATGCAGAGGGAATACAAAGGGCTGCTCGAGAGAAGAGAAAATCCAATGGTTCTCGTGTGACATGGAAACTTAATTTGGTCGAGTGCAAGCTGGTGTTTATGCGCAACGCGATACTCGCTATTTAAAAATTACATTACTCTCACTCCTATTGATTGAATTCGTTAAATGAAATATTTTCTATTTTTATTTAAAAAAACTATATATGTATAAAATAAAATGAATTGAAAAATGGGAAGTAATGTGCATTATCGGTGTTGAACATTTTTATTCGATGCGATAAAATTTACCGCATAACCGAGTAAATTTGTGCACCACTCTGTCCGAATCATTTCGAGGCTTGTGCATTTAATCGCGCGAATTTATTTACACGCATTCGATTACTTCTCGGTATAATAAATAAAGTATTATAATATGAGGGAATTGGGTCTATTGCCATTGCCGGCAAAATTTATGCACTGTACTCGCAACAGAAATTAATTACATTCGACTTCTCATCGAACATCGCTACCTCGTAGCGTAAAAGCAATAAAAAAATTAAGCTGTCCAAATAAATAACCAAACGACGTTAACGTCGCTTCCCGATGTTACGGCGTAAATTCAAACGTGTATTACATTCAGGGACAAAGTAAATGTTGAATTTCGTAACTGCCCAAATAGCAAAAAGACATCTGGTACGAAAAAGTCATCCGAATGGGATAAATAAGTCCGCCCGAATGGTAACTGTAAGCTATCCTACATGTAAAAGTTAACTTTTAGACATAGGATAACTTATAGTTACCATTCGGGCGGACTTATGTATCCCATTCGGATAACTTTTTCGGATCAGATGTCTTTTTGCTACCTAAAAATTACATTATTTTCACTTTTATTGATTGATTCGTTAAAGGATTCAACATTTGCAAAAAAAAAAAATGAATAATAATATAAAATGAAAAAATGGAAAGTAATGTGCATTATCAGTGTCGAAAATTTGAATTCGAAAAGATCAAATTTAGATAGCAACAGAGTAAATTTGTGCGCCACACCGTCCGAATAGTTTCGTGGCTTGCTCATTTAATCGTGCGAATTTATTTACATGCATTCGATTACTTCTCGGTATAATAAATAAAATGGTATAATATGACGGAATTGATTCCATTGCCATTGCCGGCAACATTTATGCTCTGTACTCGCAACAGAAATTCGCATTCGCATTCGTTTTTTCATCGAACATCTCGAAAACAAACAAAAATCATTCAAATACATAACCAGACGATGTTAACACCACTCGCCGATATTATGGCGTCAATTCAGACGTGAATTATATTCAGGAGCGAGGTAAATATTGAATTTCTCGGCTCTACCTCATTTAAATGTTCGCTGCGAACATGATATTGCCTCCCGTCGGAGCGTTCGAACAAATAATCATTCTTCTCGTGCATCCGCAGTGAATTAATTAGCGAAATCTCCACCCAACCCAGCCCTGTCCTTTCGTCGCTAAAGTTAATAATGAAAACTGTTCGAAAACAAAAAAAAAAAGGTCTCACCTTTATAATCCCGCCGATCCGGCACGAGCGTTGTTTTCTGTTACGTTATCGCGTTTTATCCCACAAACACACACACGAACACAAAATACCCGTCCAAAAGCGGATCTCTGCGTTCTCGTCTTTTCAAAAATATTTGCTAACGATCGAACGAGCGTGTCAACACTCGGTCCCAATTGTCCGACATGGGATTTAACGAACGAATATTTTGGCTTCGCGAGTCACTCGCAATGTCGAAAACCAGTTTTAACGTATCCACGTACACGGATAACTCGACGAAAGCTCGCACTGCGATACTATTTTTTTCATTGATCAGCCAATCTGCATACAGTTAATCACAAATAAATACGTTTCCCATTTTTACATTCATCGTCTCACTTCACTTTTTCACTCTCGTATTATCTTATCGCCTCTTCTATTATTACCGTTATTATTATTGTTTAAAATAATAATCATCACTCCTCGAAAAAGTCACGATTAACGTTTTTCACCTCGTTATTTTTTTTAAATTACTTATTTTAGTCCTCACTGTTAAAATTATTGTTTAAAGCAACAATAGTCCCTCCTCGAAAAAGTCACGATTAAAGTTTTTAACCTTGTCGTTATTTTTGAAAATTATTTATTTTAGTCCTCTCTGTTAAAATTATCGTTTAAAATGATAATTGTCGCTCCTCGAAAAAGTCTCCATTGAAGTTTTTCACCTCCTCGATTTTTTTTTTAATTATTTTTTTAGTCTTCTCGCTTCGATAAGTATATAACTGTTTAGGCGGGAGTTTTTTTTAATCGGCGAAGCGACGAGTCGCCGTGCTCCTCGATTTCCGGTTTTTCCGTGCGGCCGGAGCGATTCACTTGCCGGCAGTGTGCAGAAAAGCAGCAAAGGCCTTATCCGACGTCACCCGTCGACCAGCGTTTCCTGGCTAATGCGGTTCTCTGGTAACACGCGCGCAACCCTTTCCGCGATCGGCCTCTCTCCCTCCCTTGCTCTCTTTTCGTCTCTCGCACCGATAGAATTCGGGAATAGAGTGCACTCAACTCCACAGCCCCCCCGGACGGTTTGATGAATTCATTCGCAGAGCCGCAAGTCTCGCGAACCAAACACACATATATATGTTTATCGAGGAAAACGATTGAGAGCGATCGTTCTTTAATTCACAACGATACAGCGGTACAGTTCGTTGGTTTCCTCTTTTAGTATCGAATTATCCGTTACATCATAAAGCCAAACGCGCACTGAACCGAGAAGCAAGAATCGTTTGGGTTTTGTTTTTATTTTTCAATAGATCGCGAGCGATAAATCGTAACGGTTGCATGAAATTTTCCAGTAGCTCGCTCGAAGCTTCCTACCGTCGAAACTATGTTATTATTATTGTCGTCCTTCCCGAGCGCCTCGTTTGCATTAACGAACTGACCAATCAACAATCCCCTCGACATTCCCCTTTCGATAATTCATTCGTCATTGATTTTTGTAAGAGAAAAACAAAAATGTTGTCCTTTAGTTTTACGAGAATTTATCGGGCTGCCGGATATGTCGAAACTCACGGGGATATTCCTCGCGAGGCAGAGAGATAGGCGCACCAGCCGGTGCACCTGCGGTGTGTATATACGTTTACGAGCTCTCACCAACTTGTCCCGGGCTTGGGATATGTGGCGCTAAAGGATTTCCCTAAATCTTCGCAGGGCCGCTGTGGCGTGTATCGTTGAGCCGGTAGAGACTGCGGTATAGTATTTCTACGTGCAATGTGTGTCTGTGTGTGTGTTTCTGTGTGTGCTCGAGGTGTAATCTCGTTGGCAATGCGCACTTCTCTCCCTTCGGTGCAGCGAGCTTGACTATACGAGTCTCATTAACCGTGCTTCGGCGGCGAAGCCCTCGAAACAATTAAATTCATGCCACTCTCGTATTCCCCGACTCATCGCATGAGCGAGCACGCAGCCTGCGAAGAGTTTTTCATCTTTGAATATTTCTGCATTTTTTTGCTTCTCTTTGTCCTTACATCACGACTGTGTCGGAGGCAACGAAAGCTCCTCGTCGCAGGTTCTTTCTTTGAACTTCTATGCTCGGTCACTAATGGTTAGTTTGTTATTTTTTTTCTTTTGTTTTGTTTTTTTATTGATAGGATTTATAAGTGAGGTAATGTAACACTGTCGACGAGTGCGAACTCTCGTGAGGGATCCATTCGGTAAGAGGGTTGTCACAGCTCTCGTGTCTCTGTCGGCTGTTTTATTTTAGTTTCGATTAAGTCTCTACTTTGATCTCGCTATGGAGAGAAACCCACCCCGGCAGTCTCCGTGTCGACGCATGTACGTCCAACCGTGACGGCTGCTCGGCAACTACTGACGCGTTTACGGCGCCTCGAGGCGCGCGCGCGCGCCCGCCTACCACCGCCGCGCCACCGCGGCGACCTCTCGCGGCCGGCCGGGCAACCTCCCGCAGCGTGCCGGAACGCGCGCCGAGACACGCCGAGTGTCGCCGAGTCGAACCGAGCGCGCGACGCGAGATCACGTAGAGGATGACTGCTCGAGCCGAACGTTAACGGGGGGGGACAGGGCGAGATGGTTTTATACTCGTGCCCTCTCCGAAACTGAAGACCGAGAGGCTCGCTCGAGGAAAGGAAAAGACCGAGATCGAACGGATCAACCGGCTTCGATTTTACACGGCCGATCCTTCGTGCCTCTGTTATGTATTCCATTAAACTTCCACCGAGCCTCTCTATCGTGAATAGTCAAAGCGTAACCGAGACGACTGTTTGTTATTCAAGCGTCTCGGCCTTTGCATACTGGAAAATTATTTAAACCGATAAATAATAGAACTGAAACAGCGAGGCGGTAGTTTTCGCGTTCGGCTGCGGAACGGGGAGAGAATTTTCTCGATAGTTTCTTTTTTATTATTTTCTTTCGGTCAAAGAAACCAAAAAATAAAGAAACAAAAAACGTAATGTGAAAAATTGAATCGTTCAAAGGCCCGCTAATTACTCAAAGCGACGACCTAATCGACGAGGATTTATTCGAGGTTTCCTCCCATCGAGTTTATCGGGAATCGATTATTCCTTTCTTCGATAATCTAAAATTCAAAGCGTGAAAAAAAAACATCGTTAAAAATTGGATGTGTGAAGCGACATGTAATTTGGTTACTGAGTGGAGAATCTCGCCGGTTCCGGGTATAGAATTTCGGATGGAAGGGTATATTATCGTGGCGATCGCAGTCCGGGCTTCTTCCCGTCCCAATCGTCGAGTAACCATCGGTGAATCGGGGAGGCGCGCTCGTAAGGCAAACGTCCCAATGGCCGAGCAAAGCGTGCGTGCAAGAGAGACGAAAATACGATTTTTCACGCATGTCCGGGGACTGGGACTGCTTAGGTGTCCGGCCATTGGTACTTTCGCCTTACAACGTAGGAGGGTAGGACGGCCAGACCCCCGGACCCGGACCTTGCCCGATGGATTTAATGGGAATGAATGTCATTATCTCCTTTTGTGCACCCAGAACCAGCGCGGACAGGCGGCCGGGCACAGCCTCGCGCGACCGGCCGCTACAACGCGGTGGGGAAGGGGAAGCCCTAGAGTAGGCGGAGCTCATTCACGCGCGGGACGTCGCTCGTTCGCTTTTGCGGTGTGCACGGTTAAAGATTCCGAGACCGGCCCGGGGAGGGGAACCGATCTCTCGAGTACGCTATAGAGAAAAGAGACTGGCGCGGAGCGGGACCGAAAAGGAATCCCGAGACCGAAAACCCTCTTTATTTCCGTGGATGCTGCGCGGCACGCGGAGGACTGCTTCGGGGCCCCTCGAATGATTTTTGTACTCTTTCACACAGGTGCACCGCGGCGAGGGGGGGGGGGGTAGCTTAATCAAAAGAGCGGACGCGGGAAGACAGTTGGCGAACGGGGCGCAAACCGAGAATGAAGCAACGGCGAGGGACGGCCGGGCTTCTTCACGGTCCCGGCATGAATTTAATGAGAATAGAATGTCATTATATTCCTCGCTGGCGCGTTGTGCGCTTTACGGGACCGGCGCTTAATCGGGGACTCTCCGAGCGCAAGACAACGAGGACGGGAATAGACTCGCGGCGCAAATAATCCGAGATTTCTGTTGCCAGGGACTTTGCTTACGTAAAAATTTCACGAATCTCTAAATTAGACTCATTTAAAATTAAAAAAAATATTAATTTTAATTATTTGTCATTGTCGACAACGCTGAGTACTAGGCGAGATGAATTTGATCGCGCAGCGTGAAAATTTACGTTGTTCCACGTAATGCCGAGTTTTCTTTTCGTCGCGCGGCGCATGAATAATCGTTTCTCCCTCCGTCGTGTTAACGATTTTAGTGTTTCGTTTCAAACCACATTCGAGGATATTTTTTTCCCGTTACATTATCACCTCACACTTCTCCTCGTGCACGTGACGTGCATGTTCCGTTATGCACAATCGTTGAAAGAAAAAAGAAAATAAAGAAAAAATTTAAAACGTTCGAACGAGCAGACTCTCGAGAAATTTTTATTTCCACCCGTTGCACACGCCGTCGGTATAATTGACGAGGGTAGCTTGAACCCCATCGCTTACAGCGGTCGTCTCGATCCGCGTACACCCGCACGTACGTAGCCTCGCTCCTTCGATGTACGATTATTCTTTCACCGGACCTCTTTTTTTTCCATGTCTCGCTCGTCGCCGCGGACAAATCCGACTGCCGAGAAGCGTAAGGGCGTATCTCGCCGCTCCTAGCAAGCGGCACGGTTCATCCGTACGCCCTCGCCTTCGCGGCCAGTCGATTTACGGAGGAATTTAACGCCGAAGAATAGGATCGTCGAGTGTCGCTTTCCGCGTCCAGAATTGAGATGGAGGGCACGAGAAATAAATATAACCGAGACAGGACTCTCGAGATGTATATCACGCGAGGACAGAGCCGGAGTGAGCGAACGAGTTTTCCTTCCGGCGCTTATTCGAGGGTGCAGGAGCTCGGCGAAGGGACGAAGGGAAATGCGAGACTCGATTGTTATTAGACGTCTCCATAGGTTCGCCGCCGCCGCCGCTCGCCGGGGCAGCACACACATAGCCCCGGTATACACTGCGACGGTGTTCCAGTAGCAGTTATATGCCCGGGGATTAAGTTTATATCAGATGATACGAGACTCGACCCCGACTCTTCAACCCATCCCCCTCTCACCCCCGCCCAAGCCACCCTCACCTTCGCTCTCGCCATTCCCGACCCGACGTCGCTCGCGCCTCTGCAACGCTGCGCTCCACCCTGGAATTGAATGTAGCCGGAGATAGTATCGTGTCCCAGGATTGTTACCTCCTCGCTCCTTCTGCGGACCCTGCATCGAACCTCTCCGATCTTACCCCGTTCTTCACGCGTATATGTACATGTACATGTATATGTATATGTATATTTATATGTATATGTATATGTATATGTATATGTATATGTATATGTATATGTATATGTATATGTATATGTATATGTATATGTATATGTATATGTATATGTATATGTATATGTATATGTATATGTATATGTATATGTATATGTATATGTATATGTATTAGGGTGTTTCAAAAAAAGGCATTGTTTTTTAAATTTTTCTCCCACCTGTTTAAAGTACAGATTTCGATCTCAAATTGAACCTCACAAAAGGCGGTACCAAGCAAAAAATCCTAAGAGGTGCCGCATTCGACGGTTAACCCAAAAAATGCGGCACCTCTCAAACTTAATTGTCAGCGACCGTCTTTCGCTGGATTTTTTTATCAATTAATATATATAGTTCTATAGGGTGGGAGCTTAACGTTTTGCCATTTTTTGTATTAAACACAAAAGACTACAAATAAAAAAATTATTAAAAATATGTATTTTGGGTTCACTACAAAAAATTACAAAAAGTTAATCTCCCACCCCGTAGAATTATATATTTCGATCTAAAAAAACATTTCGCGAAAGGCGGTCGTTGACAATTAAGTTTAAAAGGTGCCGCATTTTTGGGTACAAACGTCGAATGCGGCACCTCTTAGAATTTTTTGCTAGAGACCACCTTTCGCGAGGTTCAATTTGAGATCGAAATCTAGACTTTAAAAAAGTGGGAGCAAAATAATTAAAAAAATGTCCTTTTTGTGAAACACCCTAATATGTATATGTATATGTATATGTATATGTATATGTATATGTATATGTATATGTATATGTATATGTATATGTATATGTATATGTATATGTATATGTATATGTATATGTATATGTATATGTATATGTATATGTATATGTATATGTATATGTATATGTATATGTATATGTATATGTATATGTATATGTATATGTATATGTATATGTATATGTATATGTATATGTATATGTATATGTATATGTATATGTATATGTATATGTATATGTATATGTATATGTATATGTATATGTATATGTATGAGCGGGGCAAAATGGGGCATTCGAAAATGATTGAAAAATTGAGTTTTGCCCCGCTGTCCCCTACAGTAGAAACTCGATTAACCGGGTGCTCGGGACCGAAGAGTCTCCGGATAATCGAGATCTCGGTTAATTCGAACTACACAGCGAAAGTATACAAGCCAATAATGGCTAATGACACAACTTTATTTTGACTAGTTACAATGACATTTGGTACAACTTGCACTTAATTGTTAAATAGTTTTACCTAGAATGTAAAACTTTTGACCTTTTTTTTCATTAATAGTACATAAGCTAGTCTTTTTTGGAAGTACTCAGTACTTTGAGTTGCTCCGCACATATATAAAAAAAAAAACCTCGGAAGACGCACGATTAATCCGCTTCCCGGTTAGTCCGGGTTCTACTGTATATGGATATATATGTATGTACATCGCTACACAGTTCGGAAGACCGTACCGGAATCGGCGATAGTGGGTGAAAGATACGGCGACGACGAATGAAAATCTTCCACAATCAAGAGATACGTGCAGTGGAATGTATGGGAGGGTGTTAGCTTCGTGGACAACGACGGGGAGCTTGTTAATGCAATTCCGCAACGCACTTCTCTCGGTTTCGCGAATCGACGGGAAACACACTCTGGAGATAATGTAAGCCCGAGATGGTGTACTCTTCCCCCCCCATATCCGCCTTCTGATCCGATACACCACGAGAGATTGTGGAGAAATTGTAGCTCCGGGTCTACCGTATCGATGACTTTGTGCCGGACCCGTTATATCTTATGTACACCATCGGACAACAATGGCCGAAAATCCTTTGAGCGATACAATCAGGGTGCGATAGAGTTATTCGGGAGAAACAATAGAGAACCTTAAGGGGGGTCCTGCTTTACAAGTTCTCAAAAAAGCGTTTTTCAAGCATATTTTTTAGGAGAATTTTTTTTAAATGTATAATTCAACAGTACGAACAAATTTGTTTTATCACAAAACAAAAAAGTACTGCATAGTTATTGGTTATTATTTTTCTAAATTGGCGGCAGTGATAACAAAAAAACTAAACGACGTCGACTTAAACCAAAGCTCATTTTTTTTACTACTTAATTCTCTTCTATGTGAACCTAATAGATTGTTAACAAAGTATTTTTAAATAATTTCTATAGCACGTTGAAGTTGTTTGTTCTTTCTCAAAAACACATTTTTTATCCTTAATGAAATCATGATTTCTAGATTTTTTTTGGTTTTTCCCAAGGTTCACATAGAAGAAAAATATGTAACAATTGAAAATATATGTGATGTTTTGTTTCGGTTAAGAATTACGAGCTGCATCTTTCCCGCCAATTGAAAACTACAGTGCAGTAAATCGGCCAATAACTAAGCAGTATATGTATATGTATATACATATACTGCTGTACGACCGTTGAATACATATGCATACATACATATACATATCCATATACATACATATACATACATATACATATACATACATATACATATACTGTACGACCGTTGAAAGAAAAAAAAGTCCAATTGTGTATATTGCACGACGTAGTAATTTTTTGTTTTGTGTTAAACAATTTTTTTCGTTCAGTTTACATACACATTAAAACATTTCTAAATTCACTGGGCTCACTTGTATTTTCCCTCCTAAAAAAATTCTGAAAAAACGCTTTTTGAGGCGTTGTAAAGCAGTAGCGTATGGTGGAATTTTGGTTCGTTTACCCTTTGAAGCACGACTTATCACAGGTGATACACCTCTTTGAATAAAAAAAAATGCATTAATAACCAACTGATGTATTTGAAACTTCATAGTTGTACAAAAAATGTATGCTTCAAAGAGTTAATAAACGGGTGCAAGGTAATTTTGAAAAATGTTTTTACGCCAAGTTTTTATACCCAAAAAATAAAGGAAAAAAGAAGTCCACATATTTTTATTTAAAAAAAAGTGATTACGTGTCACCTAACAATTTCGTCCTTTTTTTGGGTTTGGAATTGGCGACGCATGACAATTTGTATTTAACAGGAAAAGAAATCATGCATCCGGAAAATTAATTTGACTGACGGATTCCATCGCGAGTAAATATATATTTGAATAAAATAACTATCAATTGGCGGAACGAGCGATGAATGAAACAAATTCCGAATTTGAATAAAATTATTATTTATTTGAAGAACGACCGTTAAATGAAAAAAAGTCCAATTGTGTATATTGCACGACGCTTTTTGGTTATTACTTTTACTGTGTGTACCGTCGAAATGCAACGGTCAACAAATGTCAACGAGTGATACAAAGGTATACTATAAACGACTCTATCGATAATCGATCAAAGATATATCAGTAAAAAAAAAAGAAAAAGAAAAATACGCGACGTGCTCAAATTACCGTTAAAGGAGCGACAAAAGTAACGAGCGTGTGCAGTCTCGTGCATTAATCGAGAAAAACAATCGCGAGAATTCGTTCGAAATGGCGATCATTCTTATAGTTTCCAATATCTCTTAGATTCCTCGATATACGGCAGAAAGCGATCGGGTCTTACCTCATCGAGTTTGTTCTCTCCGTCGAGAAAATTCCAGCTGCATTGCTGCAAAACGTAAATCGCGGAGTATCTCAAAACGCGACGCGGCGCCTCAAAAGAGAGATTGGATAGATCGAGTGTTTCGTATACCGTCAGATGCCACTCGGCACGGAATCTGACTCCTCTACGCGGTGCGCTATATGCATTTCCATCATCCGTTCGCTTTGCAAGAGCCGAGCGAGAAAAGTAAAAAAAAAAATGAAAAAAAGAGAAAAAAACTGCTGGTTCGCCGAGTGAGGAGGAAGCGCGCCAAAAGTAGGCGGCAAAGTGTGCATCTCCCGAGACGCCCCTGCCGCTATTCTGTTGACGTCGTAAACAAGGGACATCAAAGAGTAAGGGTAATAAACGCACTCCGTGCACCCCGCGCATGCGCGAGCTTCGCGTTACCTTCTTCGCTCGCTAGCCCGGCTAGAGTCGCGCCCTTCGTCCTCTTCCTCCTTCCTGCCCGCTCCTTTGTCCTTCATTCCCGTCAACCCGCGCGCATTTCCGCACGACCCTTCGTCATTCGTATAACTAATCGCAGCCCGGCGCGTCTTTTCGCGACACTTTCAATCTTTTTATCGCCCTCCCAGCCTCCGCGCGGGCTCGAACGCTGCGCGACTGACTTTTCTTCACCGCCAGAAAGTTGACGACGGATTCTCCTCAACTTGCGAGCTTTATCTATAGCGGCTCGGTTGAAATGCTCGCAGCTGCTCGGGCGTTCGAGACGATCTCATTCGGGCCGACTTGGCTTATGCTAGTTACGTACGTGCGACGCGAGGAGAGACCGACCAACCCGGACCGCTCCCTCCGCGGGTGCTGAGAGAAACTTTTACGAAGCGCAAATCCTAACAACCCGGTTCGTTCGTTCGTCGCTCGTCGACGAGGCTCCTTACCCGGAATATCAAAGTTCGTTTACACGCGGGGAGGAGAGGCGTTTCGCATGGATTCTGCGAAGAGAGGCCGGAGACGGTTTCCTCTTGCGTAGGGTAATGGCGATAAATATGGACCACCTCGAGCAGCAGGTGAATTAATTATGTATCGTCATATTCGCCTTCGCCCTGTCGTGTTGCGTCGGGTCCTGACAAGGTCTTTTCAGGACTTTATCGCTTCGAAAGCGGTAGATATGGACCACCTCCATCAGCACGTGAATCAATTATGTATCGTCATTTTCGCCACCTTCGGCCTATCGTATTGCGTTGGGACCTGACGAGGTCCTGACAAGGTCTTTTCAGGACTTTATCGCTTCTAGAGCGGTAGATATGGACGACCTCCATCAGCACGTGAATCAATTATGTATCGTCATATTCGCCACCTTCGCCCTATCGTATTGCGTTGGCACCTGAGAAGGTCCTGACAAGGTCTTTTCAGGACTTTATCACTTCTAGAGCGGTAAATATCCCGAGTAGAAATTTTCGAGCCTTACATCGGGCCCTGGTAAGGCCTTATCAGGCCCTTGTCAGGCGTTATCAGGACCATATCAGGACCCGATGTAACGCTCGAACATTTCTACTCGCGATGGACCACCTCGATCAGCACGTGAATCAATTATGTATTGGCATATTCGCCACTTTCACACTATCATCTTTCGTTGAGGCCTGACGAGGCCCTGACAAGATCTCTTCAGGACTTTATCGCTTCGAAAGTGGTAAATATGGACCACCTCCATCAGCACGTGAATCAATTATGTATCGTCATATTCGCCACCTTCGCCCTATCGTATTGCGTTGAGGCCTGACGTGGCCCTGACAAGGTCTTTTCAGGACTTTATCGCTTCGAAAGCGGTAAATATGGGACACCTCGATCAGCACGTGAATCAATTATGTAGCGCCATATTCGCCACTTTCGCCCTGTCGTCTTGCGTCGAGCCCTGACGTGGCCCTGACAGGGTCTTTTCAGAACCTTATGACTTTTAATTGTCTAGGGTGCAAGCCTCGATCGTAGCACAATGCGAGGCCGAATCCACGCGAGAATCAAAACGGCCCTGAGATTAAATTCATAGCCTGTCGAAACGCTCGACGAATGAGATATCGGTCCGGCGAATCGCGGCTAGAATGATCGCTGATCAGTAACGACGGGTACTTCCAGTATTGAAATCCGTGCAGACAGGCCGGAGAGGAAACCCTCTGCGTAAGGTAAAAACGGTAAATATGAACCACCTCGATTAGCACGTGAATTTTTACGTCCCATCTAATTCGTTAGAGTGTAAGAGAGTCAGTAACACAGTCAATCTCTCTTTTCGGGTCAACGCCGGACAGCGGTTTACACCGGGGACGGAGATCTCGCCTTTCACACTACATAGTTTTATGGTTGGGACGATTATCGCGAGCTAATGATGCCGATGGTAACAGGTGTGCGTAGATGTATCGGTGAAGGAAGGTCTTTCTGTACTCCCTTGATGGTTATATTGTGTTTATTATCAGTGGCAACTTCAATCAGTACCATTATTCTTGCAGGTATAAGATATAATTCTTGCATGTCCTTTGTTTATGAGTACACAATATTATTACCTTCACGACAATACACTGTTTCCTCTGTATACTTAAGATCAAATACAATAGGGTGTACCAGCCAATGAATGGACAGGGCCAATGAATGGACAGGGCCAATGAATGGACAGGGCCAATGAATGGACAGGGCCAATGAATGGATACTTTCAATGAGAGCACGTGCATAAAAAACGACTATTTATTGGTTTTTCGTCTGCTTAACTGTCCATTCATTGGCCGGTTTACCCTAGATACTTTATGAAGTAAGCAACGATAACTGCGTATGCACAGCCGTACAAGCTACTAACTCTGACTGACAAAGAGTGTCCCTTGGAACGTGGAGACTAGAGCCCTTTCGGTTACTCCAGTTTGAAGACAACTTAGCTCCCGATTCTGATTCGACTTGGTTTATATACTAATCAGAGGTCTTATCTGTTCCGTTACATATGAAACAACGTCGTATTTATTGATTCAATGGCGAACGGGGCGCCCCAAGGAGATTAAGCACGTTCGATCAGTGGCGCGCACGTAATTCGATTATCGATCGAATCGATCGATTAATTGCTTGTACTTCATCTTACTGGACGAAGGTGTCACCACAGCGCGTTGTACGAATTAGTTTAAGAAATTTATTATTAATTAAAGTTAAAGAAATTTATTATTAAAGTTGAAGAAATTTATTATTAAAGTTGAAGAAATTTATTATTAAAGTTGAAGAAATTTATTATTAAAGTTGAAGAAATTTATTATTAAAGTTAAAAAAATGTATTATTATTATTATTGGGGCTTAGACGGGATGCAACAGAATCAATTATGTATCGTCATATTTACCCAATTGTGTTGCGTTGGGCCGTGACGAGGCCCTGACAGGGCTTTTCGGGACATTATCACTTGAAAATTTCTAGGGTGCACGCCTCGATCCTAGCACAATGCGAGGCCGAATCCACGCGGGAATCAAAGCGGCACTGGGATTAAATTCATAGCGTGTCGAAACGCTCGACGAATGACATATCGTTCCGGCGAATCGCGGCTAGAATGATCGCTGATCAGTAACGACGGGTGCTTCGAATATCGATCACAGGACCGCCCGCGCACGATGACCGATTCGCCTGTGCGAGAAACTACGATAGCATCGGCGGTTCGTCCATGTTATCGAAGCTCGGGACGCCCGTGGTCTTCGCCGGTTGCGCGGATGCAAAGTCATGGCGGATATCTAGCATTCGACCAAATACGGGAAACAGCCAGAAACACGATGCCCATAAATGTGTAATTCTAATTAAATGGCAATTTCAACTGCCAGCGTTGCGAGATCGGGGAGAAACAGCTGGGCGAAACGGTACAGGTCTACCCGATGTAATTAGAGGATATTTCGATGTTGAAACGGTTTCGCGGGTTATACGATAATAGTTGTTATTAAAATTTTCGATGCTTTACCCCGAATCGGCGTGAAGGACGGTAATTCAGTAATCATGTGTAGGCCACTCGCACGGGCTGCAGACGCGTTAATTGCAGCGGATATAACACCATCGGCTAAACCTATTTGTTCATCGAATCGTGATCGCTCCATTAACGCGGTAAGGCCGCTCACGCATTATAAGGGAGATACAAAATTATGTCAGGCAATGCAGCGAAGTATCGAAGGTTGCTTGGATCTGAAGCTCGAGGCCGTTTTACGAACAACGAAGAGAGAAAAAGAAAGGAGTTATTGTGTTCACGAAAATTTGTGGTCCGGAACAATTGTTCGTATCGTTTGTTTTCGCAAAATGGAAACTTTTTTGCCCACTCATGACGAATCGGCCGCTTATTTTTCTCCCAACTCGGCATTTGCCCAGCAAAAACCATCGACACCACATGATTTTTGTTATTTCGGGGATGGACAATGTATTCGGACGTTCTGATTTATTAGTACTAAACCTATACACATATATATATATATATATATATATAATAGAAATCTATGTATTTTCTCGGGAGTATTGAATGGCGAAGTTTTGCCTCTTGGATTCGCAAGGTACATGATTGAATGATCCCCGTAGTGAATAAACGACGTCAGAGTTGAATTTTCGATGAGCCATCGGGGGAGAGCGAGGTGAGAGGGAGGAGGGTGGAAATATACCAAATCACGATGTTATATCCGAAATAAATATCACCGATGGAGTTGTTATGGCGGTACATGGAGGGGATGGTTACCGAGGTAAAAGAGAGTGTTACTGCTCGATGGATGAATCGTTTGGGAGGGCATGGTACATAATATATATATATATGGAATATATATATGTAAACAGACGGGTACATATTTCAGAATGCATAACACCGTATACGAATCGAGCGAAGCGACTCTCTGCCTGGGCAAAACATAAATCACATTCCCATCGTAAATCGCACTCCGCTGATCTCTCGCATTGACCTGCCGTTACATCCTTCCTATCATTTTCCGCTTTTGATGTATGCATTCCAGAGCTAGAGGCGAGTCGAACGAAACCCCTTCACGACTATCCGAACAGTTCGACATTGGAACCCCCTCACTATCCCGCGCTCTCGTTTCGTACAGCACGTTTGTACTTTACCGTCAAAGTTTACCAAGTTAAAATCTCGGAGCCCGCTCTATCCACTTTGGTATAATAGATAGAGAAAGGAGGAGAACCGACCCATCGATTCCCTTCTTGCTTTTTTCCTTGACAAAACAAGCAGTTCATTCATTCATTTTCCGGAACGAAAAACAAAAGTTGAACATTTAAATTTTCGTATCGCTTCCTCGTCATATCACTTCTTTCGCAAAGCTTGTTCTATGAGAGAGCATTTTCTGTATTTTTCGCATCGGCATAGAGGAAGCTTTGCGAATAAAGGGATTTTATGCGGAAGCGATATGAAAATTTCAATTTTCAAAATTTTTTAACGTCAGCGTGTCGCTCGACTTTTAGGCAAAACGACTGTCCCATTTAGGTACAACGCGAAAAAATACGTGGCAAAAATATGCCAACGTCGCGCTTGACTTTTGGTCAAAATTCATGTCAAAATCTATGCTCGACGCGAACAAACACATGGAGTCACGCGCACCGGATGTTTTTTTAACTTTCGTTTTTTTTATTCAAGAAATCGGTACCGTTTTATCCAGTTTTTTTCAACCCCGTCGTATCCATCACGCTCTATATTTCCTGCCGTTGAACACGATAGGCAACAGGATTTTTCCGCGACGCCATCGGGAAGCAGAGAGAAAATACGCAAAATCACGAATTTTTTTGCAACATCGGCTACAAAAATGCCCGATAAACTTTTTTCGTTAGTCGTCATTCCATCAGTTCTTCACGTTGATTCACGAATCTACCACTTATTTTATTTATAGATGAATATGTAATAACAAAACTTGCGTCGAATGTGGAGTTTGAATTTTTAATAACATTAAAAAAATTCAAAATTACATAAAATTTAAACCGTTCGATCGATTCTCCCCAAATTTAATAAGGATCATTCGGCGATCATATTTATACTTCTATGTCCGTCTACACATTTTCGCCGGAGAGCTAAAAACGGACATTTGAAGAAATTAAAAATCGCTAACAAAAAAAACGGCAAATTTTTTTATGAAATTTTGCAGAAATATTGACTATTAACCATACATATTATATGTGAAATTGCCGCTCGATCAGTCGACGCATTCACGAGTTATAGCGGTTTGAGTCTGTCGCGTCTGATTCATACACACACACACACATACAAATATACATCCAGACACTTTGTCTAAATGCAATTTTTCGATGTTTGGAACATTCTGAACACGTTTTCATTGAAATCTTGAAAAAAGTGTTTTTCACAAAAACAAAACGTCGTCTGTGAGGAAGCAAAAACTAAGTTTTTTGTTGCGGACGGTGTTTTTCCTGATCTTAAATGTCGATGATAAAAATCACCGTCGCAAGGGATCGGGAATTGTGCGCGGACCCTCTCTATACGTTCGACCGAGATATTTTTCAATAAAACGCATAACTGGCTCGAACAGTATCGGCTGAAAGCAGCCGCATTCCTGGCCCACGAGTTTCCTCGGATGAAACCGCTGCCGCTGTTTCTCATCCCTTATCAAAGCCCGACGAGTTTCGCCTTTGAAATTTCACGTGGAACGTCGGCTCGAAGACAGGACTATCGATCCGTCTCCCTCAATACTATTATATATATTATATATACGTTTGTATATATATACATATATATATATATATATATATATATATCTCAGATCATCACTGTACACGTATGGTACAAGATAATCGTTCGACATAAATGTCCACGGACCACTGGTTAGCGATATGGGGCAGTTTGGATCGGAAGATCGAATTTCCACGGCCCGGAAGATCACCGCCGCGGAGCTACAATCTCCGGTTAATGTCAATGTTGCCTTATCCTCCCATCCGTATGTTATTCTCGCATGCCGCGAACAGAGTTCGAACGACGCCGAGCGCCGGGAGGTAAGCGCACGCTGGCCTCCAGATTAATGCATCGATACCGCAGGCCCTTAGCGATGTACCTGTCGGAGCGTTTAATTAAGGGACCATTAGGAGTAGATATCAATCCGGGAGTGTATACATATATACAGGGGAAACCGGGGCAAAATGGGTACATGAAATGTCACATCGACGTGGGGCAAAATAGGGTAATAATGAAGCTACTAAAGGTTGCTGCAAGTCAAATCGAAGGGTTCTCCGTTTTGCCCCAGATGGTTTTTTTTAAATATCCTTTCAAAACCGGTGCCAATACAATTTTGGTGTGAAAAACAATGGATCTATGTTTTCGGTACACTGAGAAAAAGGATAGTATTTTCTACTATACCAATAGTTCCCAGGTGAAACGTCTATATAGATAGTTTTTGATAGTATATATTGGTTAAAATATAATTATAGTTGTAACTATGATTTTTTGTCACTGCCGTAACTATAAAATGTAAACGTTCCCCCTGGGAACTATTTTTTATGGTAAAAAGTCAGTATTGTTGTATTTACTATGTCATTTTTTCTCAGTGTATCGTTGTAGCAGGTTTTATTGCTTAGCGTCCCCGCTTTCCCCCGGTCTACCCTATATATGTAGGGAGGAGCAGGGTAAAATGGAACAGTGTGGCAAAACGTAATATTCCAATAATTTTTGGTTGGGAGAGTGGGGCAAAGTGGGGCAGAAAATTCGGCTATATCGATGGGGCAGAATGGAGCATCCGCAAATGATCGAAAAATTGCGTTTTGGCCCACTGTGCTGTTTTGCCCCACTGTTCCATTTTGCCTCGCTCTCCCCTACATATATCATTATACGATATCCCGGACTATACATACTCATCCTACCTACTCGATCGCGCCTCGTCGATCCCGAAAAGATATCTCAGAGCCGCGACAAGCGCAGACGCTGCCGCATCTCTGCGAAGGAAACCCAACGTCGATCGATCGATCGAGCATGAACACGGGACTTGACACGAGACGTCGGTTTATCTTTTGACTCCGACCGGTAGTCCCCGCTTCGTAAACCTCTCCAGTCCAAAACTAATTTTGGTACTGAATCACTATGTAGAGCAACCGAAGAAAAATAGTAATTTTTGTAACACGTGCACGAAAAGTCCCGCTTTTCGTGCCTGTGAAGTGTGTCGAAAGTGGCGCTTTCTAGCAGAGGATAGGCAAAATGCTGTAGATACTATTTTTACACGCTCGTTTGTTTTCCGCACACTTTTTTCACACTGTAGCTACTTTGGGCACTCTTTTTGAACACTCTAGTTACTTTTCGCGCTGACTTATCTGTCACTGTACACAGAAAAAAAATATCATTGAATCAAGTAAAACTTGCTTGCGGGCTGCCAAAGAAGTAAAGACGTTGTTTCAATTCTACTCTGAATTCGTACAATTTCATACCTGATTGAAACGATACCATGTCACCTTGACAGTCTTGCTGTTGTTGTTTAAGTATCATATGGAATTGTAAGGGTTGAAAGTAGAATTGAAACAAAAATTTTTTTCTTCGTCAGCCCGCAAGCGAATTTTTTTTTCAGTGTAGTTATTTTTCCGAACGCACTTTACAGGCACGGAAAGCGGGAATTTTCGTGCACTTGTCACAAAAAGTAGTATGCGATACTTGTACGAAAAAGCGGTCTCCCGACGGCGGTTGGGAAGTAGGCAGTATTCGCCTCCTCTCGAGCTACAAACGTCACTCGGCCTCGCCTCGTGCCGTTGTAGCTCTCGATTCGTCTGGTGCAGCCAACTTCACAACCTTCGTCGAAAGACCGCTTTTCCGTACTAGTATCGCAAAGTACTATTTCCTCAAAATTTACTCGTCCATAACAGTGGACGCGGCCGTAGGATAATATTTCTCGGTATCGCAATAGCTGCAACTCGACCGAGACGGTTCTCGGCGGTTTCGAGGGTTCGATACAATTCCCGCAACTGGAAGACTGAGGGGGCGAGCAGCGATGCGGAGGAGGGAGCGCGATGGCGAATATAATCGGGGTGAAGAGCACGAACGATGGAAGGCGAGGAGCACAAGGGAAACTCGCGCTCGCAGCTACTAGATTGTTTGAATTTGTTCCCGATGAGCACACCGAGTTAAAGCGCCGCTGCCCGCCCCTGTGCGACAAGCACACCGGGCAGCGGGCGAGCCCCGAACTGTGCTGAACACCGTGAGCTCTCTTCCCCAGGTATCAATTAAGGCTCTCTCACGCATGAGGTACCGTAAAGTCCGGTGTGCTTGTGGTACCATCCGCCGAACCACCTCGTTCGTTCGTTCCCGGGACACCGAGCAGTGAAGAGGCAATAGGATCCGGTCAGTCGGATTCCCCGGACAACGTGTAATTCCCGAAAACGCGGTCGGGGAAAACGCGAGTCGCGGGTCGTCGGGTCACCGCCGCCGTAATACTCGTGATTTGCCACGGCCTCGACCAAATTGTTATATTCGCACGCACATACTCAATATCTGCTCCCGAAAAGGGGGAAACTACGTTTCTCCTGAGTTTGATCTATAATCACTGGAAACTCCTATCGAGCCCGTATTCTTTTTCGCAAGGGAATTTACATCCGATATAGAAATGCCCTTTACCCTTCCAATCTACCGTAAAATTACAAACTAAAAAAATAATCATAATAATTTCCTATCGAGCGGGTCATCGGGTCACCGTCGCCGTAATACATACGCAATACCTAGGCCCGAAAAGGGGGAAACTACGTTTCTCCTGAGTTTGATCCATAATCCCTGGAAACTCCTATCAAGCCCGTAGTCTTTTTCGTAAGGGAATTTACATCCGATATAGAAATTCCCTTTACCCTCGCAATCTACCGTAAAATTACAAACTAAAAAAATAATAATAATAATTTCAAACAATTTTTACAAATACCACTTCTATCGAGCGGGTCGTAGGGTCACCGGCGCTGTAATACTCGTGATTTGCCACGGCCTCGACCAAATTGTTACATTTGCACGCACATACGCAATACCTGCTCCCGAAAAGGGGGGAAACTACGTTTCTCCTGAGTTTGATCTATAATCACTGGAAACTCCTATCGAGCCCGTATCCTTTTTCGTAAGGGAATTTACATCCGATATAGAAATTCCCTTTACCCTCGCAATCTACCGTCAAATTACAAACTAAAAAAATAATAATAATAATTTCAAACAATTTTTACAATTACAACTACTATCGAGCGGGTCGTCGGGTCACCGTCGCTGTAATACTCGTGATTTTGTCCCAAAAAGGAGGAAACTACGTTTCTCCTGAGTGTGATCTATAATCACTGGAAACTCCTATCGAGCCCGTATTCTTTTTCGTAAGGGAATTTACATCCGATATAGAAATTCCCTTTAGCCTCGCAATCTACCGTCAAATTACAAACTAAAAAAATAATAATAATAATTTCAAACAATTTTTACAATTACAACTCCTATCGAGCGTAGGGTCACCGTCGCCTTAATACTCGCGATTCGCCGCGGCCTCAACCAAATTTGCACACACACATGCGCAATACTTGTTCGCGAAACGGGGGAAACTACGTTTCTCCTGAGTTTGATCTACAATCGCTGGAAACTCCTTCCGAGCCCGTAAACTTTTTCGTAAAGGATTATTATTATTATTTACATCCGATATAGAAATTCCCTTTACCCACGCAATCTACCTTAGAGTTACAAACTAAAAAAAATAATAATAATAATTCCAAACAATTAAAATTTGTTCAATAGTTCTAGACCTGAAGAGCGAAGACACCGAATTGCTCGCTTCGCGATTAAACGCTCGACACTCATAGTTTTCTGTTGAGTCTTTGGACTAAATCGCTCCGCGTGTTCCGTCGAGAGATTGACTCCGAAATTGATAATGTACCATAATCATAGTGATAATAATTACACAACGTGCTCGACGCTGGGGTGACGAGAGGCAGGGATTGCGGTTTCCTATCGTCTCCGGCCAGACAATACCACTTATGGTGTAATTGCATTAACGAAGCCAATGCAAATTTACAGTGTGATCGGCGGAGGTGCACAAGGGCGGAAAGGGAGCGGCGAACGTTGTCGCGACACAGAGAGGGCCCCGACGAGGGAAGCGTGAGCTACGTACGGAGAGAGGGTACCGCGGGGGGCGAGAGGAATCTGAATATGGGTACATAGGTCCGGGTAATATCCTCGACGAGACTGTGATGTATCCGTGAGAGAGGAACGTCCGCCGTGGCGTAAGGTGTCGATATCGGGTATCGCTGCCGTCCTCCGGTTCTGGGGACTGGAACAACCCCTCCGGGCGTGTACACTAGCCCGAGCCTCATTGGTACGAACTCTGTGCAACGCCCGATCAACCTACGGTACAGTGTCGAAGCCCTCGGCGTATTATACCAGAATGATGTCAGGAGGTTCAGTTAATCAATACACTCACGCAACAAGGGGTCCTGTATTCGTCATTGTGTAACGGTACACAAACTGCCAGCGATCGAAGTGAGGATCGGCGAAGCAGAAATCGGAAAATTTAATGCTCTCAATACTTTCGCTTCCTCATAGAGGAAGCTTTGTGATGGTGAAAAAAATGTTTCGAGATTTTAATGAAAACGTGTTCAGAATGTTCCAAAATATCGAAAAATCACATTTAGAAAAAATGTCCTGATGTATGTGTGTGTGTGTGTGAATCAGACGCGAAAAATTCAAATGGCTATATCTCGGGAACGCCTCCACCGATCAGGCTGAAATTTTGCACACAGCTTGTGTGGTTAATAGTCAATGTTTCTGCCAAATTTCGTCCAAAAATTTTCAGTTGTTTTTTTTTGTACGCCATTTTTTATTTCTTCGAAAATGTCTGTACGCACTGTAGCGCTCGCAATTTTTTAGCTGTCGGGCTAAAAATGCGTACACAGATAGAATATCATCACCCGATGATCCCATTAAAATTTCATGAACATCGGTCGAACCGTTTTAATTTTATGACATTTTCAATTTTTTTAATTTCATGATTTTTTTTTAGACGCATTTTTTTCACATCAAATATTCATCTACGAATAAAATAAGTGTCAGATTCGTGATCAGCGTGAAAAAATACATGGAATTACACTCTTGGAGCGACAACTAACGAAAAAGTTTACCGGGCATTGTTATAGCCAAAATTGCAAAAATGAGTGATTTTGGGTCTTTTTTGAAACAGCGATTTCTTTGCTTTCCGATGGCATCGCGGAAAAACCCAGGTGCCTATCGTGATCTACAGCAAGACATACACAAGACGATGGATATGACGGGATTAAAAAGCTAGATAAAAAGGTATCACTAGGAATTCTGGAATAAAAATTGAAAGGGCAAAAAAAAATTCAGGAGCGCATACTTCCATGTATTTTTTCGCGTCAAAAGCAGATTCGACAAAGCGAAACGTGACGATGTTATATTTTTGACGCACTGAACCTGAATCGGTCAGCCGTTTTGCATAAAAGTCTAAGACGTTGACGTTGAAAAAAGTTGAAAATTGAAATTTTCATTTCGCTTCCTCATAAAGATGAAAATTGAAGTTTTCAAATCGCTTCCTCATAAAAGCTGAAAATTAAAATTTTCATATCGCTTCTTCATAAAAGTTGAAAATTGAAATTCGTGAAGCTTCTTCTATGAGGAAGCCAAAAATACAGACAATGCTTCCTCATAGAAGAAACTTCACGAATTTCAATTTTCAACTTTTATGAAGAAGCGATATGAAAATTTCAATTTTCAGCTTTTTTTGTAACAGGTGCATGAAAAGTCCCGCTTTTCGTGCCTGTAAAGTGTGGCGAAAGTGGCGCTTTCTAGCAGAGGATGCGCAAAAAGTGCTTTAGATACTAATTTTACATGCTAGTTTGTTTTTCGCACACTTTTTTCACTCTCTAGTTACTTTCGCGCACACTTATCTGGCACTGTTGGTATTTTTCTGCACGCACTTTACAGGCACGAAAAGCGGTTATTCGCAGGGGACTCGATGAGAAAATGTCGGTTTTTTCGCACTCGAATCGAAATGTACTATTTTCTGACGAGTGTGAGTTTGCAGTACGAGCCGAAGACGAGTGTCCCAATCCCACAAGTTCAGAAAACGTATCGAACAAAATTTTATTTCACAAGGTGTGAAAATGGGGGGGGGGGGGCAAAAGTCGCTATTTTCCCACCGAGGGAAATAAAGTACTAGTAGATAATATTTAAGGTGTAATTTACGGTGTACACTTATAAAAAAAACGGTTCAATAAACTAAAGATTCGGGCACGTACGTTCAAATAAATATTTAGTTGTTGAAGAAAAAAAATGTTATAATTCCACAAGAATATTTTGGTTAAATTATTAAAAAAAAATATTACACCAACCCATCTTTTCGCCATACCAATTAAATATTTATTTAAACAATCTTTTAATCCAACCTTTTCTTCTTCTTGTCTTATTTTTGTATTGTTACGTGGCGTTTTTAACGCGCGTTGCAATTCTCCCTCTTTCGGCGTCGCTCGTTGTTTGCCCAGCCAACAAGCGCGAGAGGTTTTTCGAGATAAATTTATGGAAAAAGTGATTGTGAATCCGATTCCTCGAGTCGACGGGACGCCATTAGGCGAAATGGAATTGTTATTAATTATATTTAAGATCGTATTTTCCAGTACCTCAACGGAGAAGCCGCCCATCGGAACTGGAATTGTCCAGCGAGGTGTTTTATACCCCCGCGATTGGAAAACATCGATAGCGGGGTCTCAGCCACCCCGCCACCGTCGTCGAGGATCGTAGCCTGATTGGTCGGAGTGCAACTTCGAAGAAGCAGAAGCTGTGCTGCTTTCTGACCCTGCCGGCAGGATTCAAGAGGACATCGTTGTCACGAGGCATAGCTCGTTATCGTCGCAGGGTTCGCCATTCTTTTCGCCGATAAAATCACTCGCGACGAGCCATAACATCGAACACAAGAACGGCGATCATCGGCTGTCCCTTCAAAGACGCTCGGGAAGATTTGCCTGCGAGACGCGCGAGGCGTTCCTCGCGCGCTCCTGTCGTTTCCAAAATTCGAACTGCGAATTTTGGAAACGAGCGGACGAGCCGATCATCACTTGTTGTCAGCATGACGTGTTGTTGGACGTCGTGTAATCGTGTGGAAATTGTAAATCGTCGAAAAGTCGTTGTACGCTGATCAATCTCTCCCGAAAGACGTTCCGAAAGATCGTCTTTATCGAAGCGTAATAAATTTCTGGAGGTGCTACTATATGGATTGTAGTTTTCCGCGTTAAAATTAGTAGTTAGAGTACGTTTGTAGTCCTTCGATTTGTAGTCCTTCGATTTGTAGTCCTTCGATTTGTAGTCCTTCGATTTGTAGTCCTTCGATTTGTAGTCCTTCGATTTGTAGTCCTTCGATTTGTAGTCCTTCGATTTGTAGTCCTTCGATTTGTAGTCCTTCGATTTGTAGTCCTTCGATTTGTAGTCCTTCGATTTGTAGTCCTTCGATTTGTAGTCCTTTGATTTGTAGTCCTTCGATTTGTAGTCCTTCGATTTGTAGTCCTTCGATTTGTAGTCCTTCGATTTGTAGTCCTTCGATTTGTAGTCCTTCGATTTGTAGTCCTTCGATTTGTAGTCCTTCGATTTGTAGTCCTTCGATTTGTAGTCCTTCGATTTGTAGTCCTTCGATTTGTAGTCCTTCGATTTGTAGTCCTTCGATTTGTAGTCCTTCGATTTGTAGTCCTTCGATTTGTAGTCCTTCGATTTGTAGTCCTTCGATTTGTAGTCCTTCGATTTGTCGGCCATTTAGTATTGTTTTGTTAGTTTTGTGGTTAATCTGTTTCTTATCAATTTGTTGATTAGTTTTGTTACTAATCGTATACTCTAGTCCCCCAATTGGATTTGAGAAAATCCGTAGATTTTTGTGCAGTGATTCCGCTGCCACGCGTCGCGTCCCCTGCGAATAACAATTTTCGGCTTCGAATGGCGGTGTACTCCACTGCTGTTAATGGTTTTGCTAACTTTAAAAAGGACTCAATTGTCTTGAGTCATTGGCATTGTAAATATTGCAGAATTCATGAGAAATCATTATTTCGGGACATGGACAACGGCTAAAAAGTTTCGATTATCAGAAAGTATTGAAAGTTTGAAATTTTATAAGGCACAGAAGTTAGCAACGTTGCGCCAACGAAATTATTGATAGCTGTCATATTTCGCAGAAAGTTGCTTTCCTAGCGAGCCGATAATATAATATAATGTAATATGATATAATAATATAAATATTTATAATAATAATACAGTATAACAGGATATATTTTCTTTATCATTTCACCGGAAAATAAATTATTATTTAAGAAAAGTGACAGCTGTCAATGATACCATTGGAGCAACGTTGCTAACTTCCATGCCGTAATTTTATTCTGTATCGACGAGAGGTCATCTCAGAATTGAGAATTATTGTGAATAAATTAAACCATGTCCTTAGGTATACACTGTAAAAATAAATTGTAAATTTAATGTACTGGAACTTGAAATTTGCTAACATTACTTACATTATTTGAACATTAATGTACTTTTTTTTATAAAATGAAAATACCAGATAGCAAAATTGCAAATCTTTTGGCTGAAATTTACAAAAATGTTCCGTAAGAATAGAAATTTTACTGTAAAATTTTACAGTTTATATAAAAAAGCTTCCAACACCGTTCAGTAATTTTAAACCATTTTTTTTTACAGTGTACTTTTGTAGTCGAAGGTCTTGTTTTAGGGATGGTCGGTCGATCCCTCGAATCCTCCGCTAAAAGACCCGAACTGCACGAAACTAGTAGCGTGCATAGGTTTCCGGCTTGTTTTTTATAGAGTTAAAAACTAAAAACCTGACGTCCTTTCGAAAAATAACTGTGAAAATACTCTTCCTCTACCTGGCAGTCCTCCCGCCGTCGGGAAGCTTACAAGGTTACAATACATATAAACTTTTGCTCTCGGAAAAAAAACTGTCTTTTTATTTGCTCGAGAATAAAAATGGTAAAAAAAAATTGATAAATCGAACTCCAACGAGCGAGTGTATTTCGCCGTACAACGGTGTAGTTATAATTCCCCCGATAGCGAAAACAAATTTTTACGCTACGCGCTTCGACGCCAGTTTCGCACGCATCGCACGTCAGAGGATTTTGGCTTTTGGTCCCTCCTCGCCCCCCCGGCGGTTCTGAGCCCGAGGCATCGTGACGGCTCTCGGGGAATTCCTATCCCCAAACTCTCTGCCCATGCCAGTGTGTAATTCGTCAAAACACCGCTCCCATGCACTTTACAAAGTAGAAATTTGCTCAAATTTTCGCGAGAGCCGGAGAGAGAGCCGCAGCCACTCTCGTCGTTCCCCGGCGTTTGCAACCCCTCTATGTCCCTGTAATCGTCGGCTGTCTCGACCGACGCGCCTCACCGTTCAACAAAGCAGCGGCGCAGCGGCGAGCCATGCGTGCACGAAAAGCCAGTTAACGCGTTGCGTTGACGAATGCAGAAACATATGAAGATAGAAACAAAAAACACACACACACAAAAAAGGAACGTAACAAATATTGTTGCTTTTAATTTCGAGCAACGAGGGGCCAGTCGGTTGGTGCATCGAGGTAAAAAAAAAACAAACCAAAAAAAAAGAATATGTACACGCCTCGCTCAGCACAAGCCCAGTTAGAGTGACGGACGGACTGACGGACAACGCGTATGGAGGCGGAACCGGGATTCTGAAAAGCGTAAATTTCACACATTCCGCACATCATTCGAGGGGAGGAAGGAGAGGGGGGAGACGGATATATTTATACCGGGAGGAATCACCGCTTGTCAGCCACGAAATCGTGTCACTATTATTTGCTGATGTGTTGATTGTAGATTGGTTACAATCGCGTTTGAGCGGAGGACCCGTAATTATGACGGCCGTACGCAGCCTTCGCGGTCCTGGCAGAGTGGTGGACCGGAGAAGGGTAAAGTGAGGGGGGAGGGGGAGGGGGGGGGGGGTGGTTGGAGGGTGAGAGGGCGAGCGAGTGATGGCAAAAGCCAAAGCCCACAAACGATTGCCAAAGCTCATCGGTGCGGTATGAGGGGTGGGGGGGGGGGCGCGATTCCTCTCTGCGAACCATCCTGTCTCTCACTTCCAAACATCACGAATGTTCGCGCCGTACGAGGGAGGTAAAGTCTCTCCGTCTCTGTTCTCCGGTGAACCGCTTCGCTCGCGCGTTAAATATCTGACTATTTGATCTCCTCGTACCCCTTCCACTGTTCGCCCCCCCCCCCCTCTCGCCACTTACTCAAACAGCGTGAAATTCGACAAAGTTGCTGAGTCCGACAGGGTGAGGAGGCGGAGGGGTAAAGCGCGAAGCTCGAACTCCACCGTGGACCACCGGCAAGCGGTGAGGGAAGCCCCATCGGTAGTAGTTCCAGGTACCGCGAATGCCCGCAGGCATGTCCACTGCTCACTGCGTTTTCTCCCCCTTTATCTCTCTTTATCGCTCGCGAACGAGCGTGCAGTTTCTGCATTAAACCTCTCTCTCGCCTCCAGCCTCGTTCGACCCCTTTGCAGCCTCATTTGACCCACTCGGCACAGTCGATTAAATCCCACTCGCTACGACTCCTGATGATTTCCGGTGGCAAGAGCCAAAAAAAATATAAATATATGTATGTAGGGGAGAGCGGGGCAAAATGGGGCAACGGGGCAGAACTAAATTTTCCAATCATTTTTGGATCGGACAAGGTGGCAAAACTGTGCAGAAAAGCCTGATGTATCGATGGGGCGAATTCGGACATCCAAAAATTATAGTAAAATGATGTTTTGCCCCATGCCCCGTTTTGCCCCGCTGGCCCATTTTGCCCCGCTCTACCCTACGTATAAGTGTGCATACAAAAACAACAAAAATAAAATGAAATACGATAGAGGAGCGTCATTGTCGTTGGTTCCTTGGCACAGTAGGCGATTGAGCGGAAAAATCGTCTCTTCTGGAGAACGCGCCGAGGGGGGGGGGGGGGGGGTGGATGAGAATAATGCTGTAAAAAAAGATTCTCCCCGGTTCTCGCTGCGAGAAAGCTTGGCTTACCCCCGATCGCGCCACGACAGCCAATATCACTCTGTCGATGAGGCCGAGGATTTCAGGAGGGCGCGAAGAATGAGGAATGGATTAACACGGGAGAACAGATCTATCGTTCCCGATTGAATGAACTCCCTCTGTCGTTTATCCCCGAAGCTCTTGTGTAGCTCCGACCGGCGGAGTGAATACCGTTCCATCGCGCTGTACATTATTGCTACGGGTGGAGAGGAGACTTCTCGAATTCGCGCCTCGTTCGCTGCGGACAAAATTTGTCCGACCGTACGGGGCGAGGGAAAAATTCATGAGACATAATGTACAATAAAGTTTCGAATAAAACGGCGCGCGTAACTTATAGTAAATCGTGAATTTTTCGAGTACTTTTCGCACAGTTTTGGCTTCTGGCTCTGCCGGTTCATCGACCCAGGGGGTGAGCGCACGGTCGCACAGAAGCGAAGGAGCACCAGCGGCGGCTAAAGGGGAAATTTCGCGTTGGGTCCTACATGTGTATTAGTAAGATGAAGAGCTTTTTTCCCGTATATTGCAAACTCACAAAGTATCAAATGGAAGGAGGAAGCCATTCTTCTTGTAATAAGTCACCGGTTTGTGCTAGCGGGGTCTCCCGCACGGGCCGAAAAGCTTGATACGTGTGTAGTACGCTTTCTCCTTCCTTCGACGTTTTATCCTGTCTTAGTGCTCGCCGCTGCTGCACCCACCCTGGTACAGTGACCTTTTACAAGCAAAATGGCTTCCTCCCGGCTGGAGGACATAATTTATTTCGTGTACTCGCTCGCCCGTGTGTGTATCGCGGGGAAGAAGGATGTAAGAAGCAATCCATCCCCCCTCCTTCGTCGTCGTTCGCTTTTCCCCCTGAATTCTATTAGGTAGAACCGCGTTTTTGCTTATGACTACAATTTCCGTCGTCGTCTTCGTCCCCGTACGGTTATAAGGCTGCACTCGAGTGCATGTGCAATCTGCAATACGTGCGGCCGAGCTGCACATGCGATGCATGCAATGAACTGCATTTTTCGCAATTAACTGAACGAAAATGTTCAGCAAACGTTAGGACGTCGAAATTACAGCGGATTCGAAGTTTGAGGTTTGGAGCCGAAAAGCCCTAAACCGAGTGCCAAAGGGGCAATAGTGCCGAGTCACGCAGTGAGCAAAAATTTGAAAAATCAGCCTCAATTTTCCAACTTGGGGACCATTAATATGTATAGGGTAGAGCGGGGCAAAATGGGGCAACGGGGCAAAACGGGGTTTTTGGGCAAAACGTCATTTTCCAATATTTTTTGGGTGCCCGAATTCGTCCTATCGGATACATCAGGCTTTTCTGCCCAGTTTTGCCACCTTGTCCGATCCAAAAATGATTGGAAAATTTAGTTTTGCCCAAAAAACCCGTTCTGCCCCGTTGCCCCATTTTGCCCCGCTCTCCCCTATATATATATGATAACTGAACGAAAATGTTCACCAAACGTTAGAGCGTCGAAATTACCGGCAATTCTCAGTGTAACGCTCGGAGCCGAAAAGCCCTAAACCGAGTGTCGAAGGGTCAACAGTGCCAAGTCACGCAGTGAGCAAATATAAAAAATCAACCGCAATTTTCCAACTTGAGGACCATTAATATATATATAATAACTGAACGAAAATGTTCAGCAAACGTTAGGACGTCGAAATAACCGCGAATTCTCAGTTTGAGGCTCGGAGCCCAAAAGCCCCAAACCGAGTGTCGAAGGGTCAACAGTGCCAAGTCACGCAGTGAGCAAATATAAAAAATCAGCCTCAAATTTCAAACTTGGGGACCATTAATATAAAAAATTCATCCGACTCTCGCCTCTCGACGTTTGCCAGTTCATTAAAAAGTTCCGTAGCTTAGCCGACTGGCGTCCGGGCCTCCGAATTAGCTGCTTTCGAGACTCCCCTCCATTTCTCTTTACCCAGTTAACTCGACGATCCCGTCCATCGGACCTTTCCTCGGCAAAATATTAAGTAACCATGACGATATATTCGTTACGAAAACGAGTTTGAAGTTGTTACACCATGATTACTTATCCATTGAAGATAAGTGTCTGGGGATCGTCCTCGTTACGCTGCACAGTCTGGTTGCACACAGAGACGTAACTCTCTCTCGCCCCCGGAGGCTCGTCGCGCCGAAGCCCTTTGGCCCTTCCTACCGAAAGCTACCGGATATCGTCCGGAGAACTTTCCTTTGCCGCAGAGTCTGCTCCTCGGAGTGCCGATACAGAATCCGGCGCGGTGTTGGAGGCGGCGGCAATCACCGGGGTTCGAAGCTCCTCGCCCGGTTCACGGTACGTTGGCTTACATTAGAAACTAATATCGGACCCCGTGCCCGCGGCTGATTGAACAATCGGGATGACCTGCATAGTAATTGGCTACGTACATAAAACGAGAGGATGTTGAACGCTCCGGAGGGGGGGAGAGTTAGCTACCACGGCGAGAAAGCAGGAACACATCTTCCCCGTCCTATCGGGCAGCTACGCTAGTTGAGAAAATTGGATTTGTCAAAGCGTTGCGAGCTTTCAAGGTGAATTGAATCCGACACTGCAGCGGAAGTAGAGAGAGAGAGTATGTATAACTTCCGGCATATTCACGTAGCCCATTTTACCCCCGCCCCTTCCTTCTGCTCTCTTCGCCCTCGCGCGATTTCCTACTTCCCTTCTTCACGTCGATATCTATATGTATATATATATATATATATGTATATATGGTGTCAACGGCGGTTCTAATACACTTTGGAGACTGTAAAATCCCAGACGGAAAAAAATGAACTAACTCGTTGGATTTTTCATTTCATTGTTCGAGTTTCATCGAGAGTTATGAACACTTTTTTTTATTTTTTTTCTATTCATTGTTCTTCGATCGGGGATAAGAAAGAGGGAAAAATCAGGATATCTGAGCGTACGGTATTGCCGGCAATATCGTTGCGTCGACGAGTCTCGGCGGAAGCCATATCGCCCGATGCGAATGAGAGAAAACGATAGATAAAAGGGGTAATATTCTCCTCTCGGCGTTCGGGCGGGAGAGAGGTAGTGCGGCTAAAAAGGCTGCTCGAGGGAAAGAGAGGTAGGAAGAACCCTCCAGACCAGCTCCGAGCGCTCTCCCGCCGGGTGGAAGTGATATCCTCACGTATTTACTACAAAAGATGAATCGTTGTTCTTACCCCTGGGCACCCCACTGTAAGGAATTTACGACTCGAACGGGAACCGCTCTCTATACGGTATATCCAGAGCTATACGCGGCGAAACCACGGGAGCGAGAGAGGGAAATCTCCCGGAGCAGCTTACACGCTCCGGGAACATAAGTGGTATACGTCACATACTTGTAACGATGTTACTTGTCGTGTCTCCGACAGTTGTTATTTTTATTTACGCTCCTAAAAGAAAATTTAAAAAAATAAGACAGTAGAATAGCGAGTGTCTCTATTAAATTACAGTGTATACTGCTCGGGGGAGCTGTAAAAAGGTGGATGCTGCTAATAGCGCCTATTATCGCAGCGAGGGAGCTTTACAAATTGTGTCCTCCGTGTTGTATATCACGGTAATGGATCGGGATAGCTATTTAAGGGGACTAGGGATCGAAAAATTTATAATTTTTTTGTTATTTTTTATAATTTTTTTTTTAATACAATTTATTCTACACATTTTGGCGCAAGAAAAACTGAAAAATTCGCAAAATTGAGCTTAGGAGTGCAATAGAACTGCAGTACTTCGGTAAAGGTTATTGCCTGACGCGTCGGACCCCCGTGTGGGCAAGCAGGTAACTTTACACGCATTTTTTTCGAAGTACAATTTCATACTAGTTTTGTCACTATAATTCACGAACCATTGATATCGATTTGTTTTTTTTTTTTTTTTTTTAATGAAGATATCAACTTTCTCTACAAAGTGAACTAACGTCTATGTGAAAAAATTAATGCATTATTGTTGTTATTGCAACAAATGTCATCCCCTTTTCAATATTTCTAAAATTTTAGCCGCCATTTTTTAATTTTTTTGTTTGTTCAAAAATGTTCAGTTGAGCCTGTAAGGGAACATCCCACGAAGAAAATGGCGTTTGGAAATTGTCGAAAACTCTAACCGTTCACTTGGAATTATGACAATAAGGGAGCAGCGCATGAGACGCGTGGTCTTTATCTGCCCATGTCTCCCGTAAATATTTATATTTCTGAAACTGTAATCACTGAATCTAATAGCCAAAACTCCAATAAAAACGTTGTCAAAAAGACAATGTATGTATGTTGTATGACATGGAAGTTAGCAACGTTGATCCAATGATATCAGTGACAGATGTCACTTTTCTCAAATAGTTTATTTTCCGTCAAAACAATAAAAATAAATTATTCTAGGGCTGAAGGACTTAGGTCGATGGCCTATTGGCAATAGAAATAGCATTATGAAGTGTAAATAATCGTCAAAATGTATCAGCATCCATACCGTGTAATATATTGTCAATAAATACATTTACTACCACTAAATTATCATTCATAATAATAAAAAGCCATTATAAATATATCTATATTATTATATTACTATATTACATTATATTATCGGCTCGCAAGGAAAGCAACTTTCTGCAAAACATGACAGCTGTCAATAATTTCGTTGGAGCAACGTTGCTAACTTCTGTGCCTTTATGTTGTTTCAGTAGCCATTTGAATTTTATCCCATTTTATGCCTAGTCCCCTTAAGGGAATATTCCTGACTGTCCCGCATAAAGCCGGTATGTCGATCCGCCCGATGTGAAAACACGATCAGGTATAAATAATTTTAATTAAAAAATATATATATACATAATAATTCAATGACTCATCGAGTATTGCCTGAATGCAAAATAACGATGGGGATGACGGGCCGTTCTTTAATGATGCTGGCATCAGCCTCGGCGTTGAAGCGTCGAGTTACTAACTCGATTATAATGAAGTATGTCACATATTTATATCTCTCTTCGGATATTAACGTCTCAAAATAATCCCAAGCCCGTGACCGACGATCCAAGGATGTAATAGGCTTTGAGGAATCTCCCCCCTTCGTCCGCGGCATTTATTGTGAGAGACACCACGGGAATAACGGGACCCCGTCTACCCGTCGTTTTCGTTCGTCTCTCCCACAGTTTCTCGAGGCACCTCGCGAAGACGCGGCGGAAAACTTGAGGAGAGTCAGTCAGCCATGGGAGCTGCGGTGTGACCGCGGAATTTACTTTTAATATATTTTTTTCTCTTCTTCTCACAACAGCCAACCGAAAAGAGCGACGATAGGCCAGAGGTTGTCGTTCTCTCGCCTGCGGGCGATATATTTTTTTTCGTAACGAGGTCAACAATAGCCGCGGCGGCATTTATCGGGATCCCTCGGTAAATAGACGCGCGGCGTTGATTACCGGTTGGGGCACCGAAATCCTAACACGAACGGTATAGGCGAGAAACGAGAGCAAAAGCGTCACAGCGGCGAAACGCGTGTAACGTCGGATCTTCGGGGTCCACTCGAGGCGCGTTATGCGTGCCAGTAATAACACACGAGCGCGCCGGGACGGGCGGAAGAGCGGGAGAAAACCGCGCGCGAGTTCTGACAGCGAAAGAAGCGTTTGAAGGATGCGTTTCTCTGCCACGTTAGGTTTTACGGGCTGGTACGGCTCGGTGTCCGGGGCTACGAGTCTCTGCCGTTGAGGCTCGACGCGGCGGAGCTTCGAGAGCTATCTCTACCTTATACTTGGCTCAAATTATCCTTGTTTATCGCGGCGTCGACGGAGCCCACCGGTAATTGACACTCGTAATCAGATTGTCTGAAACGATCGTAAATAAATGCCGTGGACAGGCGGAGGCCTCTAATCATGCGAGCGGAAGGGAGAGGAGGCGAAGGATGCGGAGAGACCGAGAAGCGCGTGTGTGTGTGTGCGCGCCCGCGCGCCCCCGGTACGCCTTCTACCTGGCAATCACTAATCACTTTCCTTTTTTTTTTTCTCGCTCCTCTCTTACCTCCTTTCGCATCCTCCTTCAGGTAGCAACCGGGACCCGGACCCGAAGTCGGCACGCTTAACGCTTCCACGTGTTATTCAGGAATAAATTCGTTTCTCGTTTTTTTACATCAAATTATTTTTGTTTGCATTGCGGTGCCGTTGGAGTAATTACAATATCGCTGACAGCGGATGCGCGGGGTGGGCGGTCGGGGAACGAGATGCGCGCGTACGGAATCGGAGCGGCAACTCGATAACGCGACAACTATGATATGGTCGTGTACGTTAAAGGGGATGCATGGTTTGGGCTGTATATGTGGCTGGCGTCATCGCCGTATCGAGACTCGGGGCTTAAAGCCTTATTGATCTAAGTCGCCTTAAAGAACTTACCACCTTGCGATCCTAAAACTCATTGGATTGACTTATGCCCTTATTGTTCCAAGTCCCTACAATAGACTTAGACTAATGTAGACTTAAGTCCATAATAAAGGGGGGCTTAACCCCTTGTTACTCTAAGTCCTTTCAAAGGACTTACGTCCCTGCAATTGTAAGCGCCCACTTAATGGACTTATGCCCTTATTGATGTATGAGTACGAGTTTCTGGGAGTTGCGAGCGCGCGAAGCGCGCAAGACACAACTGCATATACTGAAATATTCCAAAGGCTGAAATATTTTTTTTTCCAATCGAAGGTCCAATTGAAATTGCTTGTAGATTGGGAGATCGCATGATGACTTTTCCTTTCGGGGGAGATATAATCTATCCTGTTGGATATAGGGCTGAATATCGAGGGTGTTTTCTCCTGATTGTAATATTAGCACAGAAAAATTGAAAAAGCTGCATTTAGCAATGAAGCTCAGTGTTACTAAAGGTCCTTAAATTTCGTAAACAAGGCTGATATATTCTAAGTCCCCCTAAGTCGGCGGAAAATTAAAAAAACTGGGAGCCACATCATTTTGCCGTGAAATTATTATTTTGAAAAAATGACGCTCAGTTAAATGACGATTCGGAGGAATGACTTTCGGCCAATTACTATTTCCGAAGAGCAACGTTTGCTGAAATGAAGATTCGTAATAATAAAGTTGCGGAAATTTGACGATTCGGAAAAATAAAGTTTCGGATGAAGCTGTACGCGTTCCAACCCATGACTTTCGGCCATACGACGATTCAGCCGATTGTACTCGACGAAATGATGTGGCTCCAAAAAACTGCACTTATCACTGAAGCTCAGTATTACTAAAGGCCTTTAAACTCGATTCAAAAAAGGTTGATATCTAAGGTCTAAATATATTCAATCTTTACCCGAGTAGAAATTTTCGAGTGTTACATCGGGCCCTGATAAGGCCTAATGAGGCCTTATCAGGATTCTATCAGGGCCTAATGTAACGCTCGAAAATTTCTACTCGGGTCGTTAGTTACATTTAAGATGTAAGCATCATCGATCTTTTGTCGCTCTTCAAGGTCCGTGTGGTCTGCAACGTTAATAATGAATATGTTCGTTGTGCTGCGGCTGCGTAGTGGCGTCCATAGACATGAATTGTGTACGTCCACAAATACGGACGAAATAAGATACTTTGACAGAATGGAAAATAGTAACATTCGGACGACTCAGATAAGAATACACACAAGAGATAAGGATCTAAATGACAATACACACAACACCCAAAATAACACTAAAAACACATAACGGAGATTCAGCAGAAAAATGAGAGGAGCAAGGAAGAAATTTAAATGATCGGAAGAAAAAAATAAACAAATTTCTAAAGAGGACCCAGACCAGGGTCGAAACGTAAAAGGAGTCTCTTCAATAAAAATCAGTGAGAGAGAAAACCCAAAATTAGACCGTTCAGCACCCGCAGCACAACGAACATATTACGAACAAAGAACCATTGTTAATAATGAATATCGTTTTGGCCCGCGTGTACCGAAGTTTGTCGAAAATGTATCCGCGGTATGAAAGCAACGTTTTGGGCAACGAATTTCTGTGCACAGTTATCGAAGTGATGTGCGCAAATAGTTTGCAAGTGCGGAGTGCGGATATGCAGCGTGTGCACAAACAGCTGCAAAAACTTATCCAACAATATTACAACATCGACGATGCGGGCTCGCGAATCACGCTGGAGCAATTAACCGTCGGCATGTCCTGCGTTATAGTTCGCCACGCTAGTGCAGTGGGCGGCGAAATAATCTATCTCGACGAGGAGGACGGGTATTCTAAGGTACTTTCAATAGGCCCCACATCCCGAAATATTCTAAGTCCCTCAGAGGCAGTCTGATGCGGATGGGAGAGGGAAAGGAGGGCGCGAATCCAGGAGGGTTCTGATTATTCCAAGACCCCTTGGGGCAATTGCCCAGGCTTTGATTATTTTAAGTATTTCGGAAAACCCTTCGGGCGATCGCGCGAGCCTCCAGAAGGCCTAGTATATTTATCCCATATAACACGAGGCTATCCATTTATCGGCCTGTCCAACACACCTCGCCCATCTACCCGACACAGACGCACCATTCACCCGAAACAAGAGGCGCCGAAGTTCGTCACTCCTCCATACAGCGACTACTGAGCCGGCGACGATGGACATTTCTTCCACGCCCCCTCCCAGCTCCCCAGGATAATTAAATTTCAAGGTGCGCAAAGCGAGTTTCATATCGGGAACCAATTTCCGAAGCTGCCGGGGAAAATTGTTTTTACTGTCTCGATCTTTCGCGTTCGCTCGCGGGATATCTGTCCCACCATTATACTCCGCAGCTATTGTACCATAGGCGTCTGCCATGCCCGCTCGTGGTCATTCTGATTCCAGGAGGTCGACATCCTCGTCTGCTACGACGACCGTCGAGGAGCGTTTCCTCGCACCGGTATAACTAAGGAAATTACTTGCACGCTTCGCGGCCACTCGATTATACTACGTTCCCGAAGATATATTAACCATCCTGACCTCGACGCATACCCACACGTACACTCGCACCCTTTGTCTCCGTGTCCATCCCCCGGGCCGATTCCTCTCCCGTATGTCTGTAGGGTAGAGCGGGGCAAAATGGGGCAACGGGGCAAAACAGGGTTTTTGGGCAAAACGTAATATTCCAATAATTTTTGGATGCCCGGATTCGCCCTATCGGATACATCAGGCTTTTCTACCCAGTTTTGCCACCTTGTCCGATCCAAAAATGATTGGAAAATTTAGTTTTTCCCAAAAACCCCGTTTTGCCCCGTTGCCCCATTTTGCCCCGCTCTCCCCTATACGCATTAACCGGCCGTACAGAACTCGCACGACTCTCGAACGAGAGAAACCCCACTCGATAATAAATAGTCGCTTAGCCTACCTCGTTCATTCATCTCGGATGGTCTCCTACCCTCGTCTTCAGGTTCCTCGCACTCGCGTCTCAGCCGCTGGCGAACGGAGCCGGAAAGCGAGCCACGGACGCCACGACGGACGGAGCTTTCGCCTCCGGACCGCCCCGGCACGCTCGCCGATCTATATTCACGAAATCTCTTCGAACGGATTTAACGGATTCACCCTTTCGCCCTTTCCCCGATATCCCTCCATCTTGCCGCACAACGCCGCGCCCTGTGGAGCCTCCTCTCCTTACGCTCCAGTTCTGCCGAAGCAAGAGCCTCGAACCCTCGTCTCTCCCCCGCGGTCCCCATCACAACTTCTCTTCGCCGAGCTCGTTCACTCCCCGCCGACCAGACTGAAGTGCATTAATGGAATTGAGTATATATCAATCCAAACAAATCATACGCGCACGCGGGCATCCAAACCCTTCCCGTATTACCCTGGATATACAGATATACCGCGAGTGGGTGGATATATAGGCGTCTATATATCCATCCAGGATGGATATATCTATCTCACACATGGATAAGTACACACACGGGAGAGCTCGTGACACGACGAAAATCCACTTCGCACGTTCGATGAAAATTCGCGGAGCACCGAGCTTTACGATTACCGGGAGAAAACAAATCGATGATTTTAAGAGCCCTTTCGGTGAATTGTGCATCCTGGATTTATAAGCTTCGTGTGTAGACGCGGGTCTTGTGTGCGCATGTGTCGAAGCGTATAAACGATTCCCCCGGGCACCTCGCACTCTCGTTTACGGCATTTTTGTTTTGTTCCTTTTTTTTATTGTTTTTCCCGGTCGCTGATCTCATGCGCTGTTATGGAGAGTGCGAAAGAGGGGGGAGGACCTGCTGTTAAGTATTCATTATAATTTGAAGGGGCTCGTTACGAGCTCCCGTTGTACCGGCGCCGGCGACGGCGTTTTTTTATTCCTTTTTGCTTTCGCACGTTCGTAAAATTCGCGCGTACCTGACTCTGATACGAGAATCTCGTTCGGTACCTTTTTTTATTATAATTTTTTTTTTTTTATTACAATGCTTCACATGATCGGGCGGTGGCGCTTATATCACGGAGAGCGAATATTTCATTACGCACTTTTACCAACTTTTTTTGTTCGTTTTTAAACGATCGAGCGTTCGAGCACGGAATTATACAAATGCGAATTCCTATCTTTCGTAGCCGTCAATTTATTGAAAAATTAATTGAAGCATGTGTACAAGCACCAGGTCTGGTATTATATAGAAAAATGATTTTTTTTATATGTTACAATTATAGTGCATACACCGATGCCTATGAAACTTGAGAGTCGATTACCAAACATTTCGATGAAATAATCATTGTTGAAAGTTGTGCAATTTAGCATGCGCTCACATTGTGGAGTCGTATTTCGCGAATTTTAGGCAACTTCGTTGTATATTCTTCACCTTCATCGATTAGATGCCGTTCGAAATGAAGAACCAAAATGTACCCTGGGCTTTAACGATTTTGTGTATCCTAACGGAACTGAGGTGACTGTCGACACACTACAATAGACTAATGCACAATGTTCAAAATTGTAACTTGCTATAGACTCGTAGATAACCTTTCTTTTGGCGTCGTTTTTTTGTAACCCTTGCAACCATCATTGTGTAGTCTATTTATTTGATTTTTAGTTGCATGGGGATTACTCGAGTCCATCAGTCTCGTAATAGTCATTGCAACTCGTGGATGCATGTCTAGTCAACCCTAATGCGACTGCGACTACGAAGCAACTCCGAATCCGTGGTTGCACCAGTTCCACTAGGGTATCTCTTAAAAACCTATGATCAGCGAACATTACGAAGAGAAATCTTCAATTATCTGAGTCTAGTTATCGCGCTGCGTTAGCCGCACTTCTGCCCTTCCGTGCTTGCTCTATACGCCGCACACCACATAAGATACGAATAGAATAGAATAGAATATGTTGCATCATATGGCTTACTTCTTAGGTTAAGTTTAGTTTTAGATTTATCTGTAGGTTAGCTTTTTGTAGCTCCTAAGATTATTGTATTATTGTATTGCTGCATGTATACTGTGATTCTCTGCACGGTGCTCTTAGGGTCAAATTTTAAGACATTAGTTTGAATTTAAGATCGAACTCAAGATCAAAGTTTGGCCTGCATTTCATTGCGTACTTAAGTTTGATCTTAGGTTCGAACTTAAGCCTGAACTCAAATTTGATTGTAGTTCGAGTTCGATCTTGGGTTCGAACTTAAGTACGCAATGGAAGTTTGGGCCGAACTTTGATTTCACGTTCAAACTAATATCTTTAAATTCGATCCTTAGGAGACTTTGCCCGAAAGCATGGAATAAGCGCTCCTTTCTCTCTCTCTCTCTCTCTTTTCGTCGCATTCCTATATCCTTAAAGCTTCAACAGCTTTCTCTCGCTCCCTCAGATGACGGAACAACACGGGAAAATCCGAGGAACAACGTTCGCCCGGATGAGTCAGGAGCCGCGAATCGGCTCGTCACCATCAAATAATGAGTCTTATACTAATTCATTCCAATCCATGAAAAAAATGCGTTTCGGAACAAAACGGGATATCCCGCCACAGAGGTCCGACATTTTTCAATTGGTTTATTCGGGAGGCACCCTACGCCATTTTGCCCCACGTCTCCGACTCTACATGGTCCCCGTTTAGCCCCGGCCCGGCAATTTCTCGAACCGGAAATCCCTCGAAACTAAAGTACCGAGACACAATGAGGTTGAATGACCAAAAGCTTTCGAGCTGCGAAACTCGAAGCGCTTGCTCAGCTTCGGGCGCTACGTACGACAGTGTATTGTAGCGCTCGCTATGCGATATTGCCTTCTAGATGCATGAATGCATGGAAGTCGTTTTCGCGGAGATGGACGCCGAAGAGGAGGGAATATAAATGGGGAGGACGAAGAATAACGAGCGGAACGGGAGGGGGCTTGGACAAGAGAGGCCAAAGCCGACCGGGTATGGTCGGCACGATATTCCTCTCCTGGATTATACAACATATCCGGGAGACTCTCGGACGGTCAACCTACCTACCGATGCATATTAATCGAACGCCGACCGAGGGCGCGCGCCAGCGACGCGCACGATCGAGTCTATCCAGCTTGGAGATCTGTGGCACGCGTTTTCGATTGATGACTCCCGTGTCACCTATATATAGGGTCTCTGTACCAGAGGCTTCCACATAGGTATGTAACTAACGGGCAATAGCGGAGAGAGAGGGGGGGGCGAACTATGGAACGGACGGGCGACAATCACCCACACTAATGTTCCATTCGCAACACGGTAAAGTCGATCCGGCAACTATAATTTCTGATAGCCGATGTTGCAACGGAAACTGTAGCGAATCGGTCACTTTCATCGTGACCGGAATGAAACCCTACCGGTCCCGGTATAAACAGAGCTACCATTGCCCAGCCAGCCCAGATAGCTAGCTTCATGACTATGGATGACTGACTCGACTTTTCCACGAAAACGTGATTATAGGAGCGAATTATACTATTCGACGATGTATGCATTTTCGATCAGTCGGGCCACGGATGGATCGCCACCGTGAGCCATCCCTGTTCTGCATCCGAAGTCCATGCGTAATGCTCATTCGACCGTCGGAAATTGTTACACACCAGGATAACATAGTTGTATATATATATATATATATATATATATATATATATATATGTATATATATGTCCGGATCATAACCACCGGTAGATATGAAATAACAATGCTCTGCCGAATTTCGAGAGAATTGAAATTGATCAGATTTGTGATCGGAATTGCTACCCATCCGGTTAATGCCGGAATTGCTACCCATCGTTCATTATTCAATGAACGATGTATAGACTGGAATTTTCTACCATCGCTATTTGCACGGTGATTATTTTTTTCATAAAATGTTTCTTTTTACACTGAAAAAAATAGATTGTAAGAGTCGTAATATCTAAGATAGTGCAAATATTTATTGCAATCGTTACTATGTGGATATTACTGTGTACAACGAGCAATCGTATATTTGCACTATGATATTGTTTCCGCCGCTGTTCAGTTATTGTAGAGATGAATTACTAATGTTTACTATATAGAAAATAGTCACTACAATCGCAGATATTCTCGAATACAAACATCGAATTATAAACTACTTTCAGAACATTGTTACTAATTGAACACTAATAATTATATGCACAGATATTACCCGAAACAATCCACGTAGGGACTAATAGTAAATATTATGAAGAACCTGTAGGTGGTGGCAATGGCGGTGATCTAAAGTGTTATGGATATTAATTTTGACATAAAGCGTTGCTTCATTATCAATAATAATCCCAACAATCTCGCATTGCTCACTTCAGTACATCCGTATTGTTCTGAAGGTTGATAGTTTTTAATATGTGAGATACTAACAAACTTTACAAGCTCGTACTGCATTGTTAAACGTCTTCATTTATACCATTGGCTATAATAGTATATTATGCCACGAGGGAGGAAAGTGCGTTTTTTCACCGAGCGTGAAATTTGATGCCCGAGCGAAGCGAGGGCAGAAATTCACACGAGGTGAAAATGCACTTCCTCCCTTGTGGCATACGATATTTTTTTTCCGACTTCGTTAAAATAACCACATTTCTTGCGTCGCAAAATCGTCATCTTCGCCAATGACCATTACTCCCCCGGGAGTAATAGAGCTTCCAGCGGGAGTAATAAGCCCTATTACTCCCTAAGGAATAATGATATTGTACTGCGCATGCGCACATGTTAATAATTGTATTGCTCGCAAGGAATGTGGTTCTTGCGTCGCAAAATCGTCATCTTCGCCAATGACCATTACTCCCCCGGGAGTAATAGAGCTTCCAGCGGGAGTAATAAGCCCTATTACTCCCTAAGGAATAATGATATTGTACTGCGCATGCGCACATGTTAATAATTGTATTGCTCGCAAGGAATGTGGTTATTTTAGCGCAGTCGGGAAAAAATGATTTTTTTCCCGTGCGAATTTCCTCGTGCGAATTTCTGCCCTCGCTTCGCTCGGGCATCAAACTTCGCACTCGGTGAAAAGACGCACTTTCCTCCCTTGTGGCATAATATACTATATTGTACTCACAATAAACAACTGTCAAGTTGTTTCGATATTTAAATGTCACATCGTCGAAGTTGAGTCTAAGTTAATGACGGAGAATAACTTATATATCCTATTCAAGATTACACATATCAATAAGCGATTGTAGCGTAGTGGTAAGGTACTGGGTCAGAATGCGTTAGTTTCGGAGTTTGAGCTCCGCTAGGATCATAACATTTTAATTTGTAAAAATTGTATTATATTGACATGTAGCGATGTACTGGTAACAATTGAACATATAAAATACGATGGAACCATGTATGAAATTAATTAGTAACAAATAACGTAAATAACAGTACTCGGTTCCAATTCCAAATTGAGTTGGGCTACATTTTTTTTTTATTATATGCATTATTACATCAAGATATTTAATAGTATAATTTGAGATTGCACAGAGTTAAAAAAAAATATTAACCTTCAGTACAATACGGATGTACTGAAGTGAGCAATGCGAGATTGTTGGATTACTATTATCTGTAGATGGTATTGGACAATATATTATCAAGACTATAAACAGAAACCTACCTTTACAATAATTAGTCCTATCCCTATACGAAATATAAAATATGCTACTGGATATAGTATTTGTCTGCTATCCAGCACAATATATTTCTTTCAGTGTACCTTCTCGAAAAAACACTTGGATAACTCAGGGACGATTAATTTTTAACGATGAATGGTTCCAGCGCTTTACAAACGGTAATGATAGATAATAGAGTTATGCATCAATTGAAACGTTGGGATTCCGTCCGATATCCGATTCTTTCGTTGAAATGAACCATAATTCATTATTTGCGGTATTACGTGAAAATTAAACAAAAAATTCCCCATTGCCCAAAGCATTCCAGAGCGCTCGCAGCGTTACGAAGCTATGCACAACGTTATAAAAAATACTATAGACAGCGATAGGTGCGCGGTTGGTGTGTGGCTCGGACGGTCCCCAAAGTCATGCAGTACTGCTCGCGGTCACTTCTTGGATGGGTGACCGCCTAGTCGCGCGCTGGGTGGCGCATCGAATCGTGGAGCGGGAGGACATTTTCTCGGAGATTGGTGATTACCCTGTAGGAACACTAATCTCTGGGGAAAGAGCCGTCTGTGTATGACCAGGTTTTCCGCAGTTTCCCGGTGCCCTTGTCCGAATGCGACACAGTAACCATGTAGGGTGAACGGATGAGGCCGGCGGTCGAGCCGACCTCGAAGCCCAAGGTACCATCATTGGCATGCAAGCTTCGCCCGATCATCTATCGAGCCTTGGATGATAAGCCCTGCCTGATGGTGGCAGCTTATATTGGCCCGAAGGTCATTCACGATGCTCGGCCGATTATTGGTTTTCAATGTAGGCCCTTATAGGTTACTTATATAGGGCGAGAAGGGTTTTATCGTATACTTTCTTGAATATTGTAAAAATTGAAAGATCCCGATACCTTTTTTTTATGCTTCGCATGTCTGTAAGAGATTATATTGTATATGTTTTCTCTTGTCAGAACACTGAAAGCAATCATACTCAGTCAATACATTGCCTAAGCATTTATTGACTACAGAGTACGGAAGTTCAAAATAAGTACGCATCTTTTGCGAGAATCAAAGAAGGTGTCATTTCGTATACTCTTATATTGGATACACTTTTGCTTGTGAGAAATAACTTGGGTTGGAGCCATCTAGCGGCGAAAGCCGCTGGTTGATGGCCCAATGTTGGCGTCGCATCGGCAAACCGACGATTGGCGGGTCGACATCCTGCCGAACATTGGCCTAAAATCGGCAGACCAATGGTTCATCAGTCCATCCATCAACAGACCAACAGTTGGCGAATCGATCTTCGACCGAATATTAGCCTAATATCGGCAGATCAATGGATGTTGAATTCTTGCTCGGCTGAACATTGGCCTCAAATCGACAAACCAATGATTGGCATACCAATACTTGGCCAAAGATTGGGGTATTAACATCGTTACGCCAACACTGGCCCGCTGATCGGCCATTTTCGTTCAATCGGCAAAGCCTCCATGGGTAAGGGGGTAAGTCGGCTGCGGACGCAATCAGGGGGGGGGGGCAGGTGGGGTGTGTAAAAGATGAAGAATCCCATACAGGCGGAACACATATGAAAAGAATATAAAAAAAAATACTGGCGACCTAGGTACAGAAAAATCAAATCGTGCCTTCTCCTTTGAATGAAATCTCGAAGTGCCTGACGGTTGACGGAGCTCAAGGTCGCGCCGAGGCGTCGCGGCAAGAACTTCCATCCCCCCGAGGCGTCTCCTCTCCGCTCTGGCGAGCTTCGGGATGGAACGAAAAGAAGACAAAAAAAACCCCAAAAAAAATTGAGAGAGCGAAGCCACCAAATTTAAGATGCCTCCCGTGGGATACGGCAGTATGCGCGATGGGCGATGGCCAAGGATGAGAGGGCCCATTTGCGATTATAGTATGAAGATGAGAATGCGTCCCCGGATATTGGTTTTATCGATTTTACACACCGCGCCAGAGGCCGCGTTTGTGCCTTCAAGAATTTTTCTACAAACCCCGCTTCCCTTATAAAACATCCAAAGATGCTTTCCGCGAGGCTGATCTCATTCCTCTCCATCTCCTCGCCGTGTGCAACGCGAGGCTGCACAGAAGTCGCAACAACTTTGGGTTGCACGTTCAGTCACGCGAATCGAGGGCTCATCCTCCTCCCGCGGAAGGTACCCAAGAAGACCTTCGGTGATATCTCAACAACTTCACGAAATCGATATTCCACACGAGTGCCCGTTACCCGCGAGATAGAAGTCTCTCGCACGAGCCTCAAGGCGTTTGCCGGCAGGTCGCGGCGACCGCGAGGAGAAGATAGCCTGCATTGGTGCTCTTAAGTATTGCTTTAGAAAATCAAAGGGTAAGAAGCGCCAAGGTAGTCGAAGCAACGGAAACGTTCGGGCGTGGGATCCGGATTCCGGAAGCTGCAAACAAGAGAGCCTTTTCAGGACCGAACGCTTACACTCCAGCCGACACTGCTCCATCTCCAACTGGTGCTTGGTTTCCGCATTTGATTAAATCGATAATTGAAATAGAAATCTCGAGTGGCGAGGCGACCGATTACACGAAAATCTCGAGAATCCTCGGCTGGATGTGCGGGCATCGAGGGGATGTCTTTGTCGAGAGTGGAGATAAATGATTAGCGTAAACTTTAAAGTTGGCTTGGTATCAAGAGCGTTAGTCATAGCGTCGAATATAAGGGCGGAGAACGACCACAGCTCCCAAGTGCTACCACTGTATAGTAAACGGTACGTGTATGCACCGTGTACATGAAATAAGAAGCATTCGTGTGAGAATCGCAGACAGGAGAGAGAGAACGGGAGAGTGAGAGAGCGGAGACTCGTCTTGGTGCGCTTTGGGCAGTGAGACGGGGCGCATGGACCAGTTGTAGCGGCAGTGTCGGAAGCTGACTCGATCCGCACACTCTCCGGGTGGATTCGAAATCGAGAAACCGGAGCCAAAGTTTCAGAGGGAAGGATAAAAGCGCGGTTATAAAACGAGAGAGCTAAAGACATATATATATATATGTATATACAGACTATGTATACCATACAGAACGACGGCATTTCTAACTCATCCGAATTCTCCTCCTTCACATCCTCTTAGCTTCTAAACCCCCCCCCCCCCCCCCCCCCCCCGAGTGAAGCTGGCTGTACATCGGCCGGCCGGTGCTGGCCGCTTGCCGTTAGTTCAGGGATGAGAGGGTATTAGTACATAGACATTATACCAACTATAGTACTTTGCGTATAACGCTTTAGGAAAGTCCAATGTTTACCGAACGCCCCGCAGTTTCAGCCCTATAGATTATCTATCACTGTATATAAATCCGACTCCGCAGCTTTACTACGAATGGACGCCGTCCTTCTTCCGCGTCTCCGCCATCATCGCCCAAGCTCGCCAAGTACCCTTTGTTCCACTAGCTGTTTCAATTACGGTCCACGCTAACCGGAGACGAGAGGCGGAGAGAGGGAGAGCAAGACAGAGAAAAAGGGGTGAGAGAGCTTTTCCTACAACTCCGCGCCTAGTTTCTCTTCTCCTACCCACTTCGGGAAGTATGCATACCATTAAATTGGCAAATGAGGGCCAACGCACGTCATCCGGCGAGATGGGAGACTAAAACGCGCCGCTAAATGCCGGCAGTCCAAAAGTTCGCGAACCTTTGGACTCGCAACGGTATAGCTTGGGTTTGTTGGTATAAGGGTGGCTGTGCGGGGGCGAGGAGGGGGGGGGGCAGTGGGAGGGAAGGTTGAATCTATATACTTTCTCTCGACTCGGTACGTAGCTTCAGACTCCTAGATCTTCCATCGCTCTCGGCCTCGTTTTCGTTTCGTTCTTCGTCTCCCTTCTCCGTTCGCCTTTAACCCGCGCGCCTCGCGTCCGCGCCCCGGAGTCACGTAATTGAACGAGAAGAGTACCGGAAGTGCGATAAAGCGGTCTGTCGTGGCGGTGCGGCCACACCGCGGAGGGAAGTTAACGCAAAGGAGACGTCTCGCCGTTAATCCTCTCTTATCTCGAACTCGCCGTATGCTACCACGTATTGATCGCCCCCCCCCCCCGTCTTCTCATCCTCCTCACCTCGCAATTCCTCAGTCCGAGAAAGCACTTCTTTTATTGTGTAACGGGGTGGGCGTGTGTTTGGGTGTATGCGTGTTTGTAGATGAATGTTACGGAGCCCTTTACGTTACGTTAATGGAATAAAATATGCTAAATAAGAATTGTACGAATATACTGTTGAATTTTTTTTTTTAATTTAATGCATCGGACTGGAAGTTTTCATGCAAAAACTGGTACATAAAATTTAATGTACAATCGTGATGAAAAATTAATGGACCCTTACAGTGAAGTTAAAGTAAGTTATTGGATTTAAAGTACTTTTATAGTAAAAGTAAAGTTAGTTATTAAAAGTGAAGTATTCCTGAAGTTTTCAATATACCGTACGTTAATCTTTCATCACAATTGTAAATAAAATTTAATATGCCAGTTTATGCAGAGCCCTTTAAGTTAATGGAATAAAATATGGTAAATAAGAATTGTACGAATATACTGTTGATTTTTTTTTTTAATGTAATGCATCGGACTGGAAGTTTTTATGCAAAAACTGGTACATTAAATTTAGTGTACAATCGTGATGATAAATTAATGGACCCTTACAGTGAAGTAAAGCAAGGTACTGGATTCAAAGTACTTTTGTACAAAAATTAAAGTCAATTATTAAAAATGAAATATTCCTGAAGTTTTTAATATACTGTACGTTAATTTTTCATCACAATTGTACATGAAATTTAATATACCATTTGATATACATAAAAACTTCCAGTATCAGTACATTAAATTTCATATCAATTTTTTCACAGTGTCATAAAAAAAAATGTCTTACTTAAACAATAATTCGGGACCGATCGGTAACGGAAGCTCCAATTATTTTTTCCACGAGAGCTGACCGCTCAGAAGAAAATTCTTGCACGTAGCGCGTATCAATGAGACATCGTGCAACAATTTCCCATCAAGCCTAAATGGTCAGCACGGTAAAAAAAAAAAAAATCTTACAGTTCGTATTCCCGATCGCGGTATTTCATATCTTAACCTCCGTGCCCGACAATTTTTTTGTTTTTCAATTCAATTTTGTCTGGTTCTCTGTCCTCCCGGCTGCAACACGACGGAGACACTGGACAGGTGTAAAGCAATTACCGGGACGGCGTGCTGTGTGTGCTTCTCGTTCGTTGAAAGGAGCCCGTGGGCGTAACAGGCAGCGGCGACAGGCGGTATAACGAATTTTCTTATTACGTTACTTTTTTATCCTACGGGAATATCTATGGCCATCTTCAACCTTTATCGCTTTATCGGCAGAGAAAAATGTTACATGTGATTTTAAAGATAATTGCTTAATTAAAATAGTTTTGAATTTCGTGTGAGCCCGCAAGCGACGCGAGTGTGTGTGCTAGTGTGTATTCGTAATACAACAAGATTTCCTATCCGGTTCCCTGCCCGGTCAACCCCGCGGCGTTGTCGTACCAAATATTCCTCGTTAAACTCTCTCGAGTCGATTATTTATGTTGATGACGCCCCGGGATAACGATCTCGCGACGGTCGCGCAGCCTCACGTCGATAAATCTCAATAACTCCGTTTGCTCAGTCGCCTCACCGGCAGCGATCCGGCGTGAATATCATCGACGTGAAATTAGGAGAAAGTATTCTCGGATCATTAGTCCGCTAATATCACCGGTCGAAAATTAAAAGGCGAACGCGACGGACGTTAATTCGTCGAAACTAAGAGTCGTATCTTCGTCGCCCTCGGAGATCGTGACGCGACAAGAGTCACCTAAGTGTTCGAAAAGTCGTCAATCACACTGGCTCATGCCCGGTCCGGAAACACTAAAAATCCTCGAATAAATATCAAGCCTCGAATAAACGTATCAACGATTTCAACGATTACATTTAATATTTATCCAATTTTTTTTAACTTCCTCCGAAACGACTTTTTGAGTTATTTTGAGGTTTAAGAGGCATCGGAAGGAGAGCTCTTTTCCCCCGGGGCCAATTAAACCCGAGGTAACGCTGGCTAGGATTCGCCGCGAGTGGATCGCCACGAAAAAAAGGAGCTACGTGAGCGAAGACGAAGAGATAGACGTAAAAGGAAAAAAAGAGGAAATTTGTTGACTGCAGCAACATCGGAGGGATCCTTAGGCCACGTTCGTGTAGAATGTTCGTGTAGATGTGGGAGATAGCGGTACGTTTGATTCACTCTCTCGCGCCGGCACACGAGCGACCGGGTGCGAGCGAGAGGGCTCCTCGGAGGACTATATGCGGCCGAGGGATATTCTCACCGAGCTGACGTCAATGTGTGGTCGCGGTGTAACGTGTCTCTTGTAGCCCGAATGTTCCCTGTACAAATTCCCTTGAATCCCAAGGATGCTGGGCGCATCTCGGGGAGCAAGGACACCCGCTATACGCTCGCCGGGACACGGGAGGAAGAATAACGAAAGGAAGAACAAGAACGGAGAGGCGAGGACGAACGAGAAGAAGAGGAGGCGAAGCTCCGAAGCCCAAGTCGGAGGAGCGACGAGGGTCGGAGAAGCGACGACCTCGTGCACTCTCTTTCTCGATTTCAGATGTGCTCCCCGAGCCCTAACATCTTATCGGATTCCTCAAAGACCAGCAGCCATGAGAGGCTTCTGTCGCTCCTCTTCGCCTCTCCTACATGTATCCTATCTTTTTCCTATTTTTTATTTTTTTTTTCTTTTTTCTTCTTTTCTTTTTCCAACTGTGAAAAAAACTCTAGAAACCAACCAGTCCCGAAGATTCGTGGGTGTAGGTGTATACCCGAGAGATCGGGAGAGAGTGAACCGAGCCGAGAAGATGGCCATCGCCCGTGTGGCGTCCCTTTTTCCGGAAAAGGGTAATTTCGACCTAGCTATAACCCACCGCTGGTACCTCGGTGAAAAGCCGGATGCTCTCACGGCCTTTCTCCTTTACCACTGATCTTCGTCTCCTCCGTAACCCCACTTTAATTTCGTTTTCCTTTGTGCTGGTTTCGTTCCGGTGCTCACCACGGGGATGAACGATATACGCGTAATGTATGGATGTATGTGCATATATGTGTCCCTAATTACCTGATTTATTGCACGGTGCTCAAACTCGAAATGACGTTTCATGCGCGAGAGGCAGAGACGCCGGGTCGTCTTTCGAGAGCCTCGCAGGCGCCATTGGCGGATTATTAATCCTCAGTCTGGTTAATCCTGGATTAGCCTGCTTGCACCGCTCCATCTATCCTTAACGGCAAAGCCAAGAATTCTCTTACTCTTTACCCTTTCCCCTCTATCACCCTTTCGTCTTTCCCCGTTTTCTCTCCGACGGTTACGAGCGGTAAGGAGTTTCTTCAGGTGGATCCCATTCGCAGAGCCAGCAGTCTCGATTCTCCGTCCCACGTACCCCACAGACCCCGGCTGATAGTGCAGACTCATAGGGATGCTCGGGATCAGTGCGATTTTGTCTACATTCCACATAGTGCACTTTCTTCTACTCGTCGATCGTCGTCTCATTCCTCGTTATATCTCTTCATCGATGTTTAATTGCTTCCTCATGGAGGAAGCTTTGTTTTTGTGAGCATTTTTATTCGCGACTTTCAAGTAAACATGTTCAGAATGTTCCGAAAGATCGAAAAATCATATTTAGAAAAAATTTCTGGATGGATGTGTGTGTGTGTAAGACCTGTAAAATTCAACCGCGTATAACTCTAGAACGGCTTTATCAATCGGGTTGAAATTTTGAGTTGGACGCCTCTGTTTGTTGCAATTTACGCAATCATTGAAACATTCGTTTAGATTTTATCGAAAACCTGTAAAATTCAACCGTGTATATCTCAAGAACGACTTTATCAATCGGGTTGAAATTTGTAGTTGGATGCCTCTGTTTGTTGTAATTTACGCAATCATTGAAACATTCGTTTAGATTTTATCGAAAACCTGTAAAATTCAACCGTGTATAACTCACGAACGGCCTTATCAATCGGGTTGAAATTTGTAGTTGGATGCCTCTGTTTGTTGCAATTTACGCGATCATTGAAACATTCATTTAGATTTTATAGAAAACCTGTAAAATTGAACCGTGTATAACTCAAGAACGACTTTATCAATCGGGTTGAAATTTGTAGTTGGATGCCTCTGTTTGTTGCAATTTACGCAATCATTTAAACATTCGTTTAGATTTTATAGAAAACCTGTAAAATTGAACCGTGTATAACTCAAGAACGACTTTATCAATCGGGGTGAAATTTTTAGTTGGATGCCTCTGTTTGTTGTAATTTACGCAATCATTGAGACATTCGTTTAGATTTTATCGAAAACCTGTAAAATTCAACCGTGTATAACTCAAGAACGGCTTTATCAATCGGGTTGAAATTTGTAGTCGGATGTCTCTGTTTGTTGCAATTAACGCAATCATTGAAACTTTCGTTTAGATTTTATCGAAAACCTGTAAAATTGAACCGTGTATAACTCAAGAACGGCTTTATCAATCGGGTTGAAATTTGTAGTTGGATGCCTCTGTTTGTTGCAATTTACGCAATCATTTAAACATTCGTTTAGATTTTATAGAAAACCTGTAAAATTGAACCGTGTATAACTCAAGAACGGCTTTATCAATCGGGTTGAAATTTGTAGTTGGATGCCTCTGTTTGTTGTAATTTACGCAATCATTGAGACATTCGTTTAGATTTTATCGAAAACCTATAAAATTCAACCGTGTATAACTCTAGAACGGCTTCATCGATCGGGTTGAAATTTTCAGTTGGATGCCTCTGTTTGTTGCAATTTACGTAATAATTGAAACATTCGTTTAGATTTTATCGAAAAAAAGTGTGCTCGCGCTCCAGCTTTCGCAAATTTTGAGTTATCGGGCTGAAACTTTCTACAGAAGCAGAACAACATATCAAACAATTTTTGCCATCGAATGTGGTGAGAATCGGTCGAGGGAACTCGGTTTTGTGACACATTCAATTTTTCGAAAAACAACATTCGCACTCTTAGAATTTTTGAGAGATTTATGTGTCTCGCTTCCACTAGGCTAGGTCCAACGCTATAACGAAGCGTGAGGGTTTTTTGCCGTCGGGGATTGCCCAAAACCAGCCCGAACATGCCTATCGGTGCTATAATCGCAGAGAACTCACGGTTGACACGAGCTACTCTGTACTCGTGTCACTCGCCAATTGCGGTGAGAAAGATGTAAAAAAAAGGAGCCCGCCGGAGAAGGCGAGGAGGGAAGAAGAAGTAACAGAGCTGACTGTACATTGGATCTCATGCATCTTGGAAATCTCGGGCGATCATTACCGTGACACTGATGGAACGCGTCGCTCTGCCATTAAGGAACCGAGGCCGCCTACTGATGTCCCAGAGAACGCCAAGACGGATAATATTATATAGAGTATAGCTAAAAGTATGTATATAGCTAAGAGTATGTATGTATATCCATAGGGGTGGTTGGAGGGAAAGGGGAGGGGGTAGCACGCGAGAGCTTTCTCCAGCATCCGGGGGTCCACATATCCTCCGATTCTCGTGCTCGGCACTGTGTGCGAATGATCGGCATGTGTGCAGAAGGGGGAGGGGAGCATTAAACAATGTCACCGAAACTTCGGGTGCGATATTAGGACATCGCTTTTTTCCCTGACTCGATCTCGGCTTTGCCCCGGCGAGAAATCGGGAAAGCTCCGGGAATGACTGCCGAAAGGATCGGTATAGGGGGGACAAACATTACTTAGGAGAGACCGGGGCAAAATGGCACAGCGGGGCAAAATGGCACAGCGGGGCAAAACGGGACAGTGAGGGCAAACATCAATTTTCCAATCATTTTTACGAACCTGAAGATATCTGCATGACATCAAGTTTCATCTTTGGCCAGTCTCTATCAGTGCACGGCTTTAGCAACAATAACCAATTGTTCACTTATATAATTTTAATCTCCAAGTGAACTTCCTCGAGCAAAGTTTGTACAATGCAAAATACAACCATTATAACTTGATGAAATTTGGGCACATGCAGATATCTTCAGGGTCATTCATTTTTGATACATCCAGATTTTCGAAGCCGTTTTGCCCCTATAACCACGATCGCCAACACACTGATAAAAAATGCAGTTGCATCAACTAAACATTCGGGGAGGGATTTTCAAATAAAGATTTTGTTGGTCGAACAAAATATTGTAATGCCTCAAAAATATTTTGATGAAGTCATCAAGAAAATAGTTAATCAACCGATCTTTTAACTGAACCAACAAAATATTTTTATGCACGTCGCTGCCCGAATCTTTAGTTGATTCAACCATATTTTTTATCAGTGCATCCAAAAGTTATTGGTGTTGAGCATTTAATCGGTAAATAATTCAGTGCTCATGGTGGATTGGAAATATTAAAAGGAACGTTTATTCTTTAAACCTTTCGTGGCGACGATCGAGTCTCGACTGACTCCTGTTGGTTTTTGAGTCTATGACAACGATCCTTTCTTGTCTCGTGATCCCGCTCGCACTCATCTCACCGCCACTCCTCTGTCGCTCTCACACTCATACTCATGTATCCGACATTGGAAAATTGCGTTTTGTCTCATTATTCCGTTTTATCCCGCTGTGCCATTTTGCCCCGCTCTCCCCTACTCGCGGGAGAGCAAATGAGTGTAGTTATCGATTAAAACAAAAGCATTGCCACTGACTCCCGATATTCACAGCGAGAGGTTGACATCATTGAAACTGCGAATAAAATTGATGACCGAAGAGATTTTAGACTTCGGGATAGATCGATGGTGAATTAAAATTTAAATAAAAAAAAGAAAAGATGGACGTCATGCTTCTGAAACACGGTGCTAAACACGTCTACAGGGTTCCCGAGGGACTGCGTGAATTATGCAGCGATATATCTCGGGAGGTTGTATCTTTTTTGCTTTTCTCGTCGGTTTTTTTTTCCTCCCCTCGACTGCCTCTCTGAGACTGGAAATTCTTATTGTGTCACGTTTCAACGATAAAGGTTCTCCGCTCGCAGCCGCAAGAGATTTACTGCTACATCGCGGATTACATTGACGCTATGTTGATCACTCGAGAAAACGCCAAAGGTTGTTTGTGTGCTGTTCGCGGTCGTGAATTAAATTGAATATTTAATCTTTCCGATACATATTACGCTGCATAAATTATAACGATGATTAACGGTAATCGCCAGTCGCTGTGCGCGTCGTGAACAATATTTTACTCGGAAGCGAAGCTATCATCGGCATTTTGCACCGTGCCGGCTTTAGTCTCGAACAAATAGCGGCCGCTGCGCCCAGAATTCAGGTAATAACAGTTAATTCGTTATTACCAATAATATTTTTGACCCCTCATCCATCATTTATTTTTTTTATCGGCGCTGTAGAAAGCTTTCGGGGCTTATTTGGACAGTGTCGACATACAACCCGTTCAGGTATGCGAAGGTAAATGGGGAACAACGAAATTCGACTTTAAACAACAACTAAAAAATTCTCCGAATGGAAAAAAATTAAATAAAATAAACATTTATTTCCAGACAAAAGCTTCGACGAGAAGAGCTTCATCGCTATTCGGAGCATCCTCGAATCTACCGGAACTACTTTTGAGATTGCTGAGAAAGCCGCAACCACGATACAAGTGCGTGATACGAACTGAATCTTGAATCAAGTGTTTTTTATTTTCGCCTTTGTGCCCCATCGCATTATATATATATATATATATATATATATATCTATATGTATATACAGGCTGCCTTCCGCGGGCACTACGAGAGAATGCTGGATCGCGAGGCAAAGGGTGAAATTCAATGGCAAAGAGCTGCCTCGAATACGATGGAGATATTGCGAAAGGCCGGTGTATCGCAGGCCGAAGCTACCGAAGCATCAACGCTTATTCAAGTAAATAATAATCCTTGGGAACTTCGAGTCCTACCCGACGGAACGCTTTTCTTTTCTTTATTTAAAATTGTGTGTTTTTTTTTTTTTTTATACGACTCATTTTCTTCGCTTCCCGTTCTTTCATTCTCGTACAGTCTGCTTATCGCGGTTATTACACGAGAAGAAACAGGATGATTAAGTCGGGTAAGCGAGAACTTTGAAGTAGAAATTCATCACGAAAGATTTTCCTCTGTAATATCCCGGGCCGTTCCGAGGAACGAGCGGCGGTCGGGGGGAGTTGAGATAAAGGCCGCTACTAATAAAGTCGAACTTGGACGATGTATAGTTGAAGAGGACAAAGAGGAGAGAAGGCGAGGCACGGTCGGTGATTTACCGGAGTCTCGGCAAACTATTCAAGCTGTTGCTTGGTTGGATATGATGTACGAGGATTCTGGTGTAACAGCCGAACGAGCTAACGAAGCCGCAACGTTAATTCAGGTTTGTGTTCGCTGAATTTTCACTGATCGTCGCTGACGCTCAGTCGTCCGGGTGCGAGCCGGAAAGCTTTCGTGAATGAAGAATTAAAAAAAAAAAAAAAATTGAAAAAATAATAATAGTGCATACAGGTGAACATTCACAATCGCACAGTAAAAAAAAGTTTGCACTTTTTACAACCACTTATTTTTCACAAACGTACAACATTTTTTATTTGTTAATTTTCCAATCGCACCGTCCGGTTCTAGTTTTACAAACAAAAGTAGAAATTAAAATTGTCAAGGGAATACGCCACGTGTTGCCGAATGTTGCTAGAAGTGGTTGAGGCCTAGATATTGATGTCTATTGCCCCATTATATAATGGGGCAATAGGGGCCCCAATAGGGGGGGGGGGGGTCGATATCGAGGGGGGGGCAAAATGGGGCAATGGGGCAAAACGGGATAGACAATCCGGATGTATCAACAGGGCACAATGGGACATCCAAAAATGATTGGAAACTTGCGTTTTGCGCACTGTCCCGTTTTCCCCCACTGTCCCGTTTTGCCCCGCTCTACCCTACTCATATACAGGTTCGAAGCTGCTTCAACTCGTAATATCTTCAAAAATCTATGGGCACAGCTCGATTTAATAATTTTTTTAATGCGTCCCTAATAATGTTGTAATGTTATTTTATTTAAAAAATTTTGATACAGTAGTCTGAAAATATGTATATATTTTTTTACAGGATGTTTCTATTCATGCAGCACGACATGCAGCACATTCTAATTGACTCAACTTTAAGCTCACGTATCTGAAAATCCTCGTGGAAAAAAATTATTGAAAAATCCGATAAAAAAGCCTCATTCATTTCTTTATAACACTTTTGATTTTTAGTTCCAAAAGTAGAAAACTAGCTGTGTGACGTACTCCCTTAATGACACGGGAAATAAAATGAAAGGTTTATATGTTCAAACTTGAACAAACTTGAGTTTGTCACTTATTTAATAAAATTATTTTTACGAAACTTCGTATTCCGATTTTACGAAATTATTTTTTACCGTGCACACAGAGCGCATACAGAGGATACAAGACTAGAAGACGTTGCTACGACGTGAAGCCCGATTCATCGTCGGCCAACTCGCTGGTCGTGGACGCGATTGTGGAAAATGTAAGACAGAGGATTTTCGAGAAGATTCTATCCCGCGAAGACATTCCCGGGGAGTTTGGATCACAGAAGGAAGTTGAGGCGGTTGCCGAGAGAATTGAGAACGCTTACAAGGAACGCTTGAGGGAATCGCGATTGTCCTCGGAAAGTGAGCGAGAACATTCTTCCCTCTTACCTACTTTTACCGCACGACATACCCCGATGAAACTTCTCTGTCCCGGGAAGATGAAGAGATATTCGACTAATTGCTTTTTCAGTCGACGACGATGGAATTTACGAGGTTTTGGATTTCGAGGGGAATGACGGCGGTGGCGTGGAACCGCGAGGAAATCGCGGCAAGAATGGAACGAAACTTTCACGGATAACTATCGACGATCCGTCGAGAAAAATGCCGCCCGATGAGACAGTGCATTTACATCGCTCTGAATCGGACGACGAAGAGAGCGAAAAAGTTTAAATTTTTAAAAATAAAAGTCTGGAGTTTAAAAATCACGCTCCAACAACCCGGTGTAATTATTCGACTCGACAAAAGAAACGACAATTCGTTTAAAAAACTGTAAACGCCGTTTTACAAAAATGTACATTACTTATAAAAAATATTCTATAAAGCGTGGCTGCACGAGTGTTCCTTCGCTGAGCAACAATATCCACTTAGTTTCCTGAGACTCTTCGAACTTCTGCGAAATTTGTTGGTTACGCTCCAACAACCCGGTGTAATTATTCGACTCAACAAAAAAACGACAATTCGTTTAAAAAAGTGTACAGGCCGTTATTCAAAAATGTACATTACTTATATAAAAAAATTCTATAAAGCGGGGCTGCAGGAGTCTTCCTTCGATGAGCAACAATATCCACTTCGTTTCCTGAGACTCTTCGAACGTCTGCGAAATTTGCTGGTTTCCGATATAGATTTTCCATTATTTCCGTGAACTTTGCAGCAATCAACGTCCGCGTTCGCGCATTCTTTCGTTGCCTGTTTATCATCCCGTGAAATTTTCATTCCGTTTTCCCTTACACAAGGCGATGTTTCCTCGTCGGATTTAAAAATCGTAGTTCGCGATAATTATTGGCGATCCATAGAGAAAAATTCCGCCTGAAGAGACAGTGCATTTACATCGCTCCGAATCGAACGACGTTTGATTTGTTTTAAATAAAAGTCAGAAGTTAAAAAATTACGCTCCAACAGCCCGGTATAATTATTCGATTCGACAAAAAAAAACGACAATTCGTTTAAAAAAGTGTAAACGCCATTATGCAAAAATGTACATTACTTATATAAAAAATTCTATAAAGGGTGGCTGCACGAGTCTTCCTTCGATGAGCAACAATATCCACTTCGTTTCCTGAGACTCTTCGAACGTCTGCGAAATTTGCCGGTTTCCGATATAAATTTTCCATTATTTCCGTGAACTTTGCAGCAATCAACATCCGCGTTCTCGCATTCCTTCGATGCCTGTTTATCATCCCGTGAAATTTTCCTTCCGTTGTCCCTTACACGAGGCGATGTTTCCTCGTCGGACTTAAAAATCGTAGTTTCGTCGTCGGAGCAGCTGCTGGAATTTCTCTTGTTCTTGAACTTCTCAACGAGAATTGCCATCGAATCCTTGTGCTTGATGGCGCAGACTTCATCGCCCCGAGCACCTCCGCATTGTTCATCCGCCTCGTCCTCGTCCTCGTCGTGAGATTGAACGAGACTCGAATTTCTCGAACATTGTACACGGGCGCAATATTTGCAGTGACGATTTGTTTCTTTTGTGGAACTGGAAGCTCTCGATCCTACCGCCCGCAACAAAAGGTCCCGGCAGAGCGAACTGTTGCAAACAACTGTAGTGAGAAACTCAATCGTACGGCTTAGACCTTTCGCTCGTGCCAAAATCTTGAATGCAACTTTTTTTCCCCTCCAGATCAATAAACCCAAGTGTGTATTTTTCTGAAAATTGTGATGCGTCCCGGCAGGAGCGAAAGGATTGGCTGAAAAAGCCGATTAAATATCGCGTAAGATCGGAAACCTCTCGCGACGATACGGATTTCTTTCGAAACGAGGCTGATGAGAACGATGCCGATGTCCTCGATAATTTTCCTCTCGAAGCCGCCCATTTTTTTCAGCGCAGCTACAGTTTACCGTAATTTGATCTCCGGTGAATTCTCTCAGTCCACCACCAGGTCGCACCGTGTCCTCGCGGCTCCGATTCTCCCACTCGTTAAGCTTGCTTGGGAAATCGAGGTCCCCCTCGTCCTCGTCCGGAGAATCTGTCGAAACACACATATCGATTACTGAGAATCGAAGGAACACATTCCCGTACACTTTAACCAGAGCTGGGAAAAGGACCAAAAATACACTCAAGTACAAAGTCGAAAGCAACACAGGCACTTGAAGTATCTCTCAAGTACTTTTTGCAGTTAGTTTTGTGGCGTTAAACGTTATCTAGGTTTTAAAAATAAAGGCGAAAAGTAATTTGCACATGGCTTTCCCATTTTTTTAAAATCGCTAACTGAAATTTATGTAATTAGTTGTTTTGAGACTATTTTTAATCCATTCTTCACTTTTTTATTTTATTTAAAACAAAAATCCATAAAAAAGTAAAACACTTTCATAAAAAGAACGAAACGGGTTCCTTTTTGTTTTTTTTTGTTTATAAAAGAAAAACGAAGAGGGCGACACTTCTCGTTATTTTATCGCATTTTTCTTAATCGTTCAAAAATAAATTCTCGTTAAAATTATACTTATTGAAAAGTTTAGACACATAATCATATGTTAATAGAAACAGGATGTCATGCTGCTCTTCGAGTACTTGTACCTGTACTTGGTACTTGAAATCGTCTAAAAGTACTTGAAGTACTAAAAAGTACTCTTGTGCTTCAAGCAGAGCTGGGTAGTAATTGAAGTACCGGATACTTGTTTGGTACTTGAAGTTTACAAGTACTTTTTAGTACCTCAAGTAATTTTTTTGCGATTTCAAGCACTAAGTACAAGTACATGCAAATAACTTTGCACCTTTTTTTTTACAGCCTAGCTAACGCTTAACGCTATAAACCTAATTGTGAAAAGTACTTGGAAAAAGTACTTGAGAAATACTTCAAGTACAGAAAGTACTTGATGCTTTAAGTTTTTGTGATACTTTGTATTTTGTACTTGAAGTATTTTTGTTGTACTTTGCCCAGCTCTGGCTTCAAGGACTGTCCAAACTCTGACTTTAAGATTTGCCTTACGTTCTATCGATTCTTAAACCAGCGGTGAATATTCTGTATTACATCGTCAATATATTTTTCAACGTAATATCTAACTTACCGTTTGCATCGGGCTCTTTAATAACAGAGAAAAAAGACACCGAGTTCTTCGTTGTGTCGTTGCGATCGTAAAGAAGATCGAGACGATCGATTCTCTCGAGATTCGTCGAGCGCTTATCCGCGCGAATGCACGATCGACGCTTCGTCCTCGATGTCCCTTCGTTTTTATTTCGCTTCTCCTCGACCGCGTCGTCGAATCTCTCGACGCTGCTGCAATCCTTCCGGCGCAATCGACCTCGACAACTTTTGCTCGATACAGTCTCGATGGAACTTCGCTCCTCGGCGACGTCACCGCCGCTGCACCTGCTGTTCGACTTTCCCTCCTCGCCGAACGACACCGAGACGTGCCTTCCCGACGATCCACAGATTATTCTCCTGCAATCGCAATCGGCACGATTCGTTCGTCCGACCATTCTTCGCCTCGGCAGCGCGCTATTGTGTCGTATCGATCTCGCACCTCGATGATCCGTTGTCCAGGGCGATGCGAAACGGGGCCAAACGTTGCCCGATCTCACGCTTCGAATTAACGAGCTCGCCAAGAACTCCTCGCATTTCTTGCACCTCGTCGACGATTGTGGCTGCTCGACCTGCGAGTGAAAAATATTTATCATTATATGTTTTTTTTTGCGTCTCTTCGACCTGTGAATGAAAAAATGTTATCTTTATATATAACTTTTCAATCATTTCGCAAAATCTTTTTTTCGTGACTTCGCTAAAATAAACACATTCCTTTTGTGAAACACGGGCAGAAAATCACCTACGGTGTAAAAAAATGTAACGCAAAAACTGGTATATTAAATTTCATGTACAGTTGTGATGAAAAAAATTAATATTAAAGTGTATTAAAAATATTGGAAATGCTTTATTTTTAATAATACACTTTAATTTTACTGTAAAAGTACTTTAATTTTTATAATTTACTTTAAATTTCGCTGAAAAAGTATATTAATTTTTCATCGCGATTGTACATCAAATTAAATGTACCAGTTTTTGTATTAAAAATTTGACCAAAGATTATTATTAACTTTACGCATGCAGTACTGTTTCATGACTCCCCGTGGAGTAATTTCGCTCATTACTCCCTCTGGAAGCCTGTTACCCCCGGGGGAGTAATGGTTATCGGCGAATATGACGATTCTGCGACGCAAGAATGTGGTTATTTTAACGAAGTCGGAAAAAAGTATTCGTATGGTACACGGGATGGAAGCGGATTTTCAAATCGTGTGATTTCTGCCCTCGTTTCGCTCGGGCAGTAAACTTTACATTCGACCAAAGTCGCGGCACTTCCCTCCCTTACAGCATAATATACCATTTTCCCCGACTTCATTAAAATAACCACATTTTCCGCCTGCAACACAGGCGGAAAATTGCCTATTGTAGACCATTGATTATTATTCATTTGTGCACTAAAAAAGTTGGGATAAATAAATAAATAAAATAAGGGATAAAAAAGTACAGTCGAATCAACTAAGATTCGGACTGGGACGTTCAATTAAATATGTAGTTGGTCGAACAAAATATTGTAATGACCCAAAAATATTTTGATGAAATCACCCAACAAATTGTTGAACTAACCAATTTTTTAGCTGTAAAAACCAACAAAATATTTAGTTGAACGTCCCTGCCCGAATCTTAGTTGATTCAACCGAATTTTTTTATCAGTGTGTGCATGCGCACTACTGATTCATGACTTCCCAGTAATTACGCACATTACTCCCTCTGGAAGCCTTGTTACTCCCGGGGGAGTAATGGTCATCGGGGAATATTACGATTTTGCGACGCAAGAAATGTGGTTATTTTAACGAAATCGGAAAGCAAGTATCGTATAGCTACACGGGATGGGAGCGGATTTTCAGATCGTTTGATTTCTGGGCGAGTAATAGTCATCGGCGAATATGACGATTCTGCGACGGAAGAAATGTGGTTATTTTAACGAAGTCGGAAAAAAGTATATCGTATGCTACGTGGGACGGGCGCGGATTTTCACCTCGTGTAATTTCTGCCCTCGTTTCGCTCGGTAGCACACTTCATTCTCGGCGAAAATCGTTCACTTCCCTCGCTTGCAGCATAATACACCATCATTTAACAGGAATGCTCTGCTTACCTTGTTATCCTTTTTCTCGTGTTGGACATTCCACGTGAGCTGTCCAAAATTTTTTGGGAATCTTTTTCGCGCCCGACGGAACGCCGCCGCCACAAGCTGGTGAGACGAAGACGGATACATCTGCGACATCGTCTTCCCGTTATGATTTTCCACTTGTTTTTAATTTATTTACTTTCGTCTCAAGATGAAATCATGCTGCTCTATTTCGTTCTCCACGATGGAGAGATCGATCAAACTGCTTTTGTTATCGATTCGTACAGGGTGAATTTATCCGATGCTGTTACATAGGTACGGGACACCGGGGCAAGATGGGCCCCCTAAACAAATAACGCGGCTACAACGCTGCCGAAAGTATAATCTACTATTTATCACCCAACAATTATATTTTCATAGGTTTTATAACCCGTCCCAAATGAAAATTTTCTGGGACGAAACGGGCTACCCCTAAATTTTCCAATTTTTTTTTTTTGTACCCCTTTTTGACCCGCTTCCCTATTTTGCGTTTTCTCTGCTTCTGTCATTGGCCACGAAAGGTTTTTATTTTTCCCTTCCAGGTTTTCATGTTTTTTAATCATTTTGGGATGGCCCATTACGCCCCGGGTCGGCCCGATTTTTCACTAGCCCATCTCGCCCCGGGAGCCCATCTTGCCCCGGTTTCCCCTACTATTCACAAAGGCGTTGTCGATGGACAAACTTGTTTCAACGAAAATTTTTGTGAAATCAAGGAAACTTTGATATCATCTCGGGAAATTGTTTCGTCGACGTCGCTATCGAAATTAATGCAGCACGTTTGCTTCAAGCCTGCTTCCTCATTTTTTTATTGTAAATATTTTCAAACATTCTAACATGTTTATATGGAAATCTAAAAAAAGAAGGATTTTTATGAAAACACAGCTTTTCTAAGGAATATTCTAAGGAATATTCTAAGGAATATTCTAAGGAATATTCTAAGGAATATTCTAAGGAATATTCTAAGGAATATTCTAAGGAATATTCTAAGGAATATTCTGAGGAATATTCTAAGGAATATTCTGAGGAATATTCTAAGGAATATTCTGAGGAATATTCTAAGGAATATTCTAAGGAATATTCTAAGGAATATTCTAAGGAATATTCTAAGGAATATTCTAAGGAATATTCTAAGGAATTAATAGCGAAAAAATCGCAAAAAATAATAAAAAAAGTATTGTGTGTAAATGTAACATCCATGCATTTATGTTACCCACGATAAACAATTATCGATTAACAATGCTAGATCCATATATCCGAGGTGACACTATTTCTTTCGAAGTTCCATTTCAAATAAGTTTCTTCAAATCATGCGAATAATACCAGAGTCTCAAGAGACGCGGTAGCGTCTCGACGCCAAGTCCTACAAAATAATATCTCCAGACAATTCAAGTATTCAAATCAATGTAGCGAATATATTACAACCCAATATCTCGCGTCTCTCGGTTCGGCATAAAAAAAAACAGAAAAGAAATAATCTCAAATTGGCAAGGGCATTCGCTACTCAACACCATGACGAATAAAACCGCTATTACGTCGAGATAAATCGAACTTATCGTGGCTAGCGTATAAAGCGTTCGCTTCGAAATGGCTTTGCTAGTCAGAATTCTATCCTCGTTAGCGGTCTACGGCGGCCTCTTAACGTCGTCGATTAATTCGTCGAAAAAAAAGAAGAAAGAAAAAAGAAAAAAAATTGATTGACAAATCACCGCGAGTTTTAACGATGTTTGGAATTTTTTTTTCCATTCCCAGTCCCGAATAATCCTAGAGTTCTCGAGTACGAGCAAAGGATGAATCTCGTCAATCGTGCCGTTCGCGCGAACGTTCCAACAATTTTTTTCGGCTTGTTCCTCGCTGTTCCTCTACAAATAATCATAGCGGTAGTTGGTTTGCAGTGTACGCGCGACGAGTGCGTTGAGCAAGGTAAATCTCTCTTTCTCCCTTCCTCTCTCTGTATCTTTCTCTCCCACGATTTCAGAACTTACATCACAGAATAGACGAATTTGGGGAGAGGAGCAAAATTAAATTGAATTTTCCTCAGCTATGCGACTGACGGAATCTATCGACGAGAGCGTCGATCCGTGCGACGACTTCGTCGAGTTTGCTTGCGGTAATCAATTCAAGAAGTTCGGGCAGCACGATCGTCGCGATACGGAACAACGTTCCGGCGCGAGTCCGCTCTTCGTAAAGCCGACGACTTACAGTCGTCATCTGTGGTGGATTCGTCAGAGGCTCAAGGGGGAATTGGATCAGGCTTACAGGATCGAGGAGCACAGATCTATCGGCCTCGCCAAGATGTACTGGCAGAGCTGCAAAATCAGTAAGAAATTTCGAGAATAAAAATAAAATAGTAGTTCATGCTACAAGGGAGGAAAGTGCGTTTTTTCACCAAGTATGAAGTTCGATGCCCGAGAGAAGCGTGCAGAAATTCACACGACGTGAAAATGCACTTCCCCTCGAGTGGCATATACTATGTTTTCCCGACGATGCTAAAAAGTGGCCATAGGGTAAAAGTGGGGAATATGGCCCGGTCCATATATCATTGATTTACGTGTTAATCGAGGTGGGCCATATTCACCACTTTTACCCTATTTCTATGCCTGCAACGGCAAAATCTTTTCCTGTAGAGCCGTGTTCAGCAATCTGCAGGGGTAGCAAGCCGCATCTTTTTGCAATTTTACGCCATTAAAAATGTATTTATTTATTTATTTCGCAATTTTTATTTTTTCGCAATTTTTCATTATTTTTAATTATTAAAAAAAAATTATTTCCTTCCACTAAATCACTTTTTCCCTCGCTAAATCGCTTTTTTGCCCGCTCGTGAAGAATCCACTTTCCACCCCCGTTGGAGGCATGAAAAATAGGGCCTTTTTAGCGTAGTCGGGAAAAATAGTATATTATGCCACAAGGGAGGAAAATGCGTCTTTTCACCGAGTGTGAAGTTTTATGCCCGAGCGAAACGTGGACAGAAATTCACACGAGGTGAAAATGCACTTCCTGCCTTGTGCCATACAATATTTTTTTTTCCGACTTCGTTAAAATAATCACATTTCTTGCGTCGCAAAATCGTGATATTCGCCAATGACCATTACTCCCCGGGAGAAATAGCGCTTGCAGAGGGAGTAATGAGTACTATTACTCCCTAGGGAGTAATGGAACTGTACTGCGCATGCGCACAGGTTAGTAATGATCATCGGTCAAAAATAGGCCATTTTCCGTCCGTATTGCACGCAAGAAATGTGGCTATTTTAGCGAAGACGGGAAAAAAATAATTTATTTTCCCCAAGTATTTTGGTATGTCTTACTACGAAGAAATGAATTGGTTTCAGCGAGTGCGAAGGAAGCACTCGTGGGAGTCCGAGTGTTGTTCAAACGCTTGGGTGGCTGGCCGGTGATAACCGAATCGTGGCAGGAGAAGCACTTTACGTGGGACAAATTCGGCAAATGCTCCCGTCTGCTCGGCTTCCTGCCGAGAATGTTCGTTCACGTCGGGCTCAACTCCGACGACGTCGATCGAGCCTGGTATCCCAATGACACGATAGAACTTACCTTGGAACGATCGAAGTACATGTACACTAGGGAGGATATGGCGAAAACCATTGAGCGTGGCTTTGACTATCTAAAGATCGCGGAATATCTGGCGGAGAAAAAAAAGCCGGATATTGCGGATATCGAGGAGGCTTTGCAATTCGGTAAACGCATACATCTGGTAAGTAAAAAGAAACGAGAAACATATACTTCGCATATACGATGCAATATCTCTCGAGATTATTTGAATAACTCTATTGACTATTGAAGCTAACGCATTCGCAAGAAATGCCGATAGTCGAGCAGAAAGTAATGTCGATCGGAAAACTGCAGAAAACTTATCCGTACATAAATTGGATGGACTACATCAGATCGATGCTCACGAGACGGCAGGCGAATTATTTGTCCGATAGGAATTGCGTCATAGTCGATGTTTGCTACTTGTCGCAGATCGGTCATCTTCTTGAAAATACGGACAAAAGGTTTGGTTCGTTTTTTTTTTTCTTGTTATTATTAACCCTTAGTGTGCACACCTCCGCAGCGAATCATTAAGTTCACGAGGGGCCAATTTGACCCCCGGCCTCCAATATCTCGGTAACCATGCACTTTTCGGAAAAAGGTTAAAACACTTTTTGCAATGAATTGATCAAGCTTTAAGCTCGCGTAGTCGACTTTAAAAAAAACCTTTTGTATCCGTCCAAAAACGTGTTTAAAGTTGATGTTAGGCTAAAACATACGGCATAACGTTGGGACCAAAATGACCCCTAATGCACACTAATGGTAAAATAAAATGGTTACTTAATGTTTTTTGGGGAAGCTGATTGTTAATCGTTGTCGCAGGGTCCAAGCGAATTACGCATTTCTGTCGATAATCGACGATCTTTTCCTATTCATAAGGCCTCAACTAGCTCTGACATTCGCCACGAGTCAACAAGAGATCGAGCAGATATGCTTCGATTCCGTCGCTGCAATGTAAATTGAATCGAGGGAACTTTCCCGCGCATATAACAAAAAAATAACGATCATAATAAAAGCGTGTAATTTTAGATTCGGCAAAGCTCTGGAGATGATGTTAGCTATGATGGCTGGACAGCGTATGAGACTCAAGGTCAATGAAGTGCAAAAAAACATCGCTGAGCAAGCGCATCAAATGTTTCAAAAAATACCCTGGATGGATCATCATACTCAGTAAATAAATAGCCCAGATAGAAAACTGACGGCACGGGCTCCACTCTGTACCAGCACAGGAATGCACGCTAAGCCGGCACTATGTGTACGGCGGCTAATGCAGATATGTGCAGCCGCCCTAGCGGAACTGGTGCAATCTCGGATTCGGAGTTGCATCGTAGTCGCAGTCGCACTGGGGTTGTCGGCACTGTCAAAAAAAATTAGTACGAAATGTAATGTACGCGTACTGGAGGTTTTTATGCATAAACTGGTATATTAAAATTCATGTACAATAGCGATGAAAAATTAACGTACAGTATTAAAAACTTTAGAAATACTTTTATCCTATTTATAAAAGTACTTTAAATCCAAAACGTTTCTTTAATTTCATTGTAAAAGTCCATTAATTTTTCCTCGCAACTGTACCTTAAATTTAATGTACGAGTTTTTGCATAAAATCTTCTAGTACAGTGAATTAAATTTACAATTTTTTTAACATTGTAGACATGTGTCTGCGAGTTGCGCGGCTATGACGTGACTCCGGGTATACTGGATTGAGACTCATTGCTTTGTGCAAACCTTTAACCTTTTTGTAACTCTGATTTGATAGACTTGCGCAATCTCCATAGACTATGTGAACCTTGCAACAATGGTTGCAAGGTTCACAGGAAAGACGACGTTAAAATAAAGGTTATATGCGAGTCTGGAGCAAGTCGAAGTTTTGCACATTCTGCATTAGTCAATTTGCAGTCTGCCGACTGTTACCTCTGTTCCGTTAGGCGCGCCCCTCACCGAAAAGAACTACTAGGGCCCCGGCAGTGACTACTGGAGATCCAGCAATTACTACTGGCAGTGCAGTAGTTACTATTTCTTAGTAGTTACTCAACAGTCGGTAATGATTACTGAGGACGTAGTAATTCCTGCATCAGTAATTGCTACTTATACGTGGAACTACTGAAAACTACAAGCAATACTCTGTAGTGAACTACTGGAAACTACGGGAATTCCCAGGAGTCAACTACTGGACACTCATAGTAGTTTCGCGTAGTTAACTACTGGACATTCACAGTAGTTTTGAGTAGTTAACTACTGGACATTCACAGTAGTTTTGAGTACTTAACTACCGGAGATTTATACTAGTCTTGCGTAGTTAACTACTAAAAATACCCAATCATCTTTAGTAGTTAACTACTCGAGTTTTCCAGTAGTTTTCAGTAGTACGTCAATTCTGCACTGGGCAGTAGTTCAGTTCTTTATTAGTAGTTAACTACTGCATACTGCGAGTAGTAGTTTTAAGTAGTTTTCAGTGGTTTTTTTCGGTGAGGGGCAGGTAACGATACTGTGAGAACACAGCGTCTTAAACCCAGAAGGTGCCTTTAATGTTCATTAGTTAACTACTCCAGTTTTCCAGTAGCTTTCAGTCGTCCGCCAATTTAGCACTAGGCAGTAGTTCACTAGTTTATTAGTTGTTAACTACTGGATACCGCTAGTAGTAGTTTTCAGTAGTTCTTTTCGGAAAGGTGCAGATGACCTCGAAGTTAACTACTCAATGGTAGCTAACTACTAAAAATACCCAATCATCTTTAGTAGTTAACTACTCGAGTTTTCCAGTAGTTTTCAGTAGTCCGCCAATTTAGCACTGGGCAGTAGTTCAGTAGTGTATTAGTAGTTAAGGACTGGATACTGCCAGTAGTATCTTTCAGTAGTTTTCAGTAGTTCTTTTCGGTGACGAGCACGTGACGATATAGTGACAACACAGTAGATTAAACCTAGAAGCTGCCTGTAATGTTCATTCCTTTACTACTCCAGTTTTCCAGTAGTTTTCAGTAGTCCGCCAATTTAGCACTGGGCAGTAGTTCAGTAGTGCATTAGTAGTTAACGACTGGATACTGCCAGTAGTATCGTTCAGTAATTCTTTTCGGGGAGGGACAGGTGACCATATTGTGACAATATAGCTTCTTTTAAACCCAGAAGCAGTCTGTACCGTCCCAGCACCGTATGGGAAGTTCCACAGCCTCGATGTGAAGCTGCTTGCAGCGAGGTGGAACTGAGCAGGCAGCTTCTGATATCAAAACGTCGTTCCGTCACAATATCGTCACCTGCGGACACATATATATCTTCATTGTGCCGTAACGGCGTGTCAATTGTTACCGAATTATTCCGCAAAACATATCGTTTATATTTGAGTAAAAGGCGTCCGACCCCCACCCCCCTTCTTTTCTCAGACTGCAAGCGGCTAAAAAATCGCAGAGGACGAGTTTCGTAAATTTGTTTCAAGACGATATATTCGAGGACCGATACTTCGATCGCGTGAGTAACCGTTCATCGAGCAAATTGAATTTCCTGTAGTAAATCCACGTAGCACAGCAAAAATAATTATCAAAAAGTTATCTCAATGGGTTCCATGTGTCCGCTTGGACGGTATCGGAAAGTTACCACCCATCCAAAAAGTTAACTCTTAGATGCAGGATAGCTTATAGTTACCATCCGGACAGACAGATGTAACCCGTTTAGATCTCTTTCTCATACCAGATGTCTCTTTGCTACCTGGGAAAATCTCGACGGTTTAGTTCGTTTTTTATATTTCTTTTGTTTCAATCATTTGTTTGACAAATTAGTTATCAAAAAGTTATCTCAACGAGTTCCACATGTTCGTCTGGACGGTATCCGAAAGTTACCAACCATCCAAAAAGTTAACTTTTGAAGGTTGGATAACTTATTTATAGTTACCATCCGGACGGACAGATGTAACCCGTTTAGATCCCTGTTTCATAACAGATGTCTCTTTGCTACCCGGGAAAGTCTCGACGGTTTAGTTTGTTTTTTTTATCTCTTTTGTTTTAATAATTTGTTTGACAAATTAGTTATCAAAAAGTTATCTCAACGAGTTCCACATGTTCGTCTGGACGGTATCCGAAAGTTACCACCCATCAAAAAAGTTAACTTTTGAAGGTTGGATAACTTATAGTTACCATCCGGACGCACATATGTAACCCATTGAGATCACTTTTTCATACCACATGTCTTTTTCCTACCTGGGAAAGTCTCGACGGTTTCGTATTTCTTAAACAAATATTTCTTTTGTTTTAATAGCTCGAATTTACTCAACCAGACGCGACTCTGGTACTCTTTCGCGAAGTTAATGTATTTCTCGTCGACCGTTACTACCTGCAAGTCGGTCGGCCGAGAAATTTTTATATTCTGCATCGGGGAGAAAATAATACGATGTACGCGATCTTCAAGTCGCCATTTTCTTCCGCCGAGTCGACCGTCAGAGCGGACAGAATATCGAATCAAGTTTGTACGTAACTCAACTGTTCAAGGGGGGAGGGGGGAACAAGATGGATGCTCATCGAGCGAAATAAATGAATTTTTTTCAGACATACCTGCGGCTGCCGCTCTCCATGGTCGATTCAGCGTTTTCCCTGAATTGGATTACTTGAATTACGCGACAATCGGCCTGCAGACAGCGAACGCTATGGGACATCAGATATATCAGCGAGGATCCTTCATCGACTGCAACAGCAACTGGCGGGATGCCTCTTGGTGGACCAAAACTACACAACGACAATTCGGAAGCCGGCAATCTTGCGTCGATGTCGGCGTCGTCAAGCCGCTCGATGAAATGTCGACGATTTTCGGATACATCGGAGCCGGAGAAATAGCTTACAAGACCATGTTCGAGAATCATGCGAACTTTTGCAACACTACACTTCCCGGTAATCGGTTGATTGAAAAACATCTTGACGCACTAACGATGTTTTTACTATCCCATCAGGTAGCACAAAAAAATTAGTTATCAGAAAGTTATCTAAATAGGTTACATATGTCCGTCTGGAAGGTATCCGAAAGTTACCTCCCATCCAAAAAGTTGACTTTTGGACGTAGGATAGCTTATAATTACCATCCGCACGAACATATGTAACCCATTCAGATCACTTTCTGATAACTTATTTTTTTGTGCTACCTGGGATTGCATCGTCGCCGCTACTGGCGCCGGAACGCGCGCACGGCGACCGTCAGAAACTTCTTCCCGTCGCTTTTAAAACCTAACAGTAATTTTTGTAACGAATGCAGGAGAAGTGCTGCTTCGTACCCACTGATTGTGACACTGTACAGTCAGCGTGCGCAAAGCAGGACACCCGTGCGTAAAGTAGGAGAAGCGTGTGGTAAAGTAAAGTCGGACCGATGCGCGCATGCGCCGGATATTTATAGTACACTTGGCTGTAAAGCGCCACTTTCGCCACTCCCGGCAGGCACGAAATAGTAATTTATTTCACTCGGTGGGAAAATGGCGGTTTTGCGCATGCTTCGCGTGCGAAAACAATCATTTTAACACCGAGTGTGATAAAGTATCACTTTTCATGCATGAGTTACAAAAAAGCTTCTAACAATCGAATGCGAACAATCGATTGTTTTGAGTGAAACGAAAAAAAAACGGCGGGATGACGATTTGCTTTGTTTATTTGTTTTTTTACTTTTCTTAACAAGATTGTTACGTTCTGTTTTATCGCAGGTATGAAATATTCGACGAAACAATTATTCTGGATAACTGCCGTAGCGTCGGATTGCGCCAAAGATCTTAAGCGTCGTTACAACATGATGGTTGCGCACAACTCCAATTTCGCGACGGATTTCCATTGTCCGGCAGGCTCGAAAATGAACGTAGCGGAAAAGTGTAAAATGTGGATTGTCTAGAAAGATATTGTAACCAAGTCAAAAAAGTATCATCAAATAACGATCAGTAAATATAAATAGCAACAACAATTTTATTTCGACTGTACACAATAATGCCACAGCGCAACGTCAATGTACATTATAATTATTTCTATACCGGTATATAAGTTCTGCGCGACTGGGACGACATCTTTTTTTTCGAGCACCGCGAAGTTTATCGACGGAAGGTAAATTCTACGACGAATCGTCCCCTCGTGTGGCAACAGGCTAACGAATTTGTCCGATATTCAATGTATCGCTATAAAACAACGCGTCAATCGTATCGACAACGAAATCCATTATTACTCTGCATAAATAAATAAAATTCAAAATTATAATGTAAGATTAAACATTCGGTTGTAATAAAATCGATGAGCACCGAATGTACCTCGTTACATCGTGCATTATCAGCCGGACAGTTGAGCAGGTGAGGGGGTCTTTTTTGTACAAGTTCGGTACGTATTTCTCCGTTCCACCATTGAAAATTTTCTATTCAATTTTCTTCGTTAATTCATCCACGGTGGACACGGCGGCTGGCACGCTTGAGATACAGGAAGTGCTTGATAGTGCTGCGGCGGATGTGGAGGACGCGCCGATTGATGGTGAGGCGGCGGAGGGGGTGGCGGCGGATTGCAAATCGACTGCATCAACGGATGGGCGTTGTACGGCGGTGGTTTCACCGAGAACTGATGTATCTGATTGAACTCGAGATTCCCGTGATGATGATGCTGCTGATGATGATGCTCCGGCGGTATCATACCGCCTTGACACGGCGATCTGCTACGATCGACGTCTGATTGACCTGCCGAACAATGCTACTCCCTCATTCGCTCGATCGCCCGAAAACTCTTGCCTATCTAGATCACTCACCTCGGATCGGTCGAATCTGGGGAGGCGGCATGTTCGTCGGTGGCGGAGGGGGCGCGGGATAGAGAACGTGGTGGTCGCCCTCGCGAGGAGGCGGTGGTCTTCCCCATGGCATCCGCACGTGGTGAGCTTGCCAAGGTGCTGGCTGCAAAGGCGGTGCTGGACCGCAGTCGCTGACGAAATTTCCTTCGTTTCCTGTAAAGATTGTATTTTTTTTAAATTAATCGATACATTTTTTTACTCGACGAAACAACATCCCATAGCCATGTAGCACGAAATATTTTGAAAACTTTTCCGAAATTTTTTCAATCTTTCAAATATTCCGCAATATTTCTGAAATATTCCCCCGAAATATTGCAACGAAACATTTCTGAAATGCTTCAGAAATATTTTCAATATTTCAAATCTTTACAAAATATTTTCAATATTTCAAATCTTTACAAAATATTTCTGAAATATACGGAAATATTTTTTAATATTCCGTCAAAATATTCCAACGAAACGTTTCTTAAATATTTTTCGAAACATACTTCTTTATAGTCTTTCAATACATGTGAAATATTTGTGAAACACAGTGATAAAATGTTTAGAAATATTTCTCATTTCATGTTTCGCTGAAATATATCTACGAATGTTTCTGTGTTTTGGACTAATGATGCAATCAAACATATTTCAACGAAACATTTTTGAAACATTTCGATGCAATATTTATGAGCGAACGAAAAAAATATTGTCATAATGTTTATCAAACATTTCACAAATATTTTCAATATTGCAACAAAAAAATGTTGAAACCGTTCAAAAGTATTTCCGTGCTACGTGGGATGGAATGACTTTATTTTGATTACTTACCGGATCCAGGTCCTACGGGCCTCTGGTCCATGCTACGTTTTTCACCTGGATAACGAGAGATCAATCATATGAATTGAGTGTCGTAGACATGTCAGTTATATATATGGAAATTCATACAGGACGATCTAAGATCCATCAGGGATAAGAAAATATACGTTGTCGCCGAACGGTCCGACAGTATACAATCTTGCGGGAGCATCTACTGTGAGCTAGAGAAATGTTTATAATAGAAATACCGAAACTATAACGAGAGATCTGCCTCGGAACGCTCCATGGATAGCATGTACCTGAAATGATAATTTACAAAAGGGCTCTCTACACTACTCCGGTTCCGCGAATTGCGCTGCCTTTATCGTGATCACAGCCTGAAGATTCGGAGTTATCCTGAAACATTGAATACACGTGAACTGTCCGTCGAGTGTATTGGCGCTTGATCGAATGTACATCTGTGGAAGCATACTGTGTACAAATGGCATAAACAAAACATTATAAAAATTAATACAGCGGGAACTAATCAGCTATAAATCTTGCCGAAACCTAAAAGAACAATTGTCATAACGAGAAATAACGATAGATAGAGAGAGATTATTTCAGCAACGAATTCTCCGGCCATTATTGCAATTTGTTTATAAGCGAGGGGAAAATATTTAATTTCATTACAAAAAAAAAGAAAAGTTGGTGATTATCCAGTTTCGGTAATCGTGCTAGAAATTCAGAAAAAGTACATAATGAAAAATAAATTATTCTTTTTTTAAATATATTATTAAACATAATATAGTTTACAGTCTAAGAGTATTGGAAAATCGTGCCAGATACCCGCACTCGCGGAAACAGCATTGTTGGAATATATTCGCTCTTGTGATCGCATCGCGACGAGCGAATAGCCAATAGTGCCGGTAATTTGTGTGTCAAAGAAAATCTTATATTGTTATTGTGATAAACAAAAAAAAATTAAAAAATACCTAAATAAATAAAAAAAATTATAGAAAAAAAAGAATTTTAGCGAAGTATCCAGCACACTTTCACTACAAATACTCTTAGCTACAGACCTGGATGTGGATGTGGCAAAAGCGGCTTGTTTCGTTCGCCATGAGGTGGACCCACACCTCCCGGTGAAGGACCATGTAAGACTTGCTGTTGTCGTTCACCTTCTCTGCTTGAACAATTCAGTCAAACTTATTAATTAATTACGTACGAGGTCGGATCATTAGACAAAGATCGACTGATGAATAGACCGGTGGACATTTCTGAAATTGAATTCGGAACACGTAATAATCGCAGCAAGCCCGGCATCACTCGCGCCGCCTCGACGGCTCCCGAATTTTTCAAATTTTTCGAGCCGCCGAAGTGGGAGGAAAAAAAAAGAAACAACAACAAATAACCAAGAATATACACATGGAGATATGTGTTATCGTGGAGCGCGAGTGACGCCGGTTTAACAATGTATAATTAAAACAATAGAGCCGTAGAGTTCTTAATTGGACAACAATTGTGTCACCACCTTGTTTCGTTAGATCCACTTATTTTCAATCATAACTCTCCGCAATACGTCGGACGCGTATCTCGCGCAACTCGATATATCCAAGACTTGACAAATCGTCTCATCGATTTGCCTTGAGTATGTGCCGAAGAAATATTACATTCATTGTACAGCAGATTTTACGATTTTTTTTTTTTTTTTTTACGTGGATATATCGAGCTACGCAGCGAGGCGAAGGTAAACGAGCTACAATAACTAATTCATTTTGTTTCGATTATTCGAATCCAATACAGTTGCGACAATTTCAACGTAATACACTCTATGAAGTTCGACTTCACGATGTTATAACTGAAAAATCAAATTGTAATTCCCGCCGATAGTATTCTCCCTTAGTTCTCCTCAGCAAAAATTTCCCTCCTTCTACATGTACTATATTATATATAGTTAAATATACGTCAATGCTTATTAGATTAACGAGACGAAAATTGAACAAAAAAATGTACGGTTTATCTGCATCGTTATAGACCGTTCTGCCGAAACAAATCAAGCCTCATTGTCTCTCTCTCACTCTCTCGGATGTACAGCCTGCTCTATCTCTTCTCTTATACAATACAATAAACTCCTTCTGTCATCTGTGTATACACTTTCTGGAGAGGAAGATTTTTCATTTATATTCGATATATCACTTAATTTACGAGACGCATTAGGAAACCTTTCTTTTTTTACCATTCGCGGCAGAAGCTCGCGATTTCTTTTATAGGATAAGTTTAATCATCGAACGATAGTGATTTTGCATAAAATTTTTCACTCACCCATTGCCTTGACGCTGTCCAGGGGGTGGACCGCACTGATACGGAGGAGCCTCCTGTAAAACACCATAATGTTTAAATATAATAATAATAATACAATAATAAACATAACAATATCGTATATATGAGGCAACCGGTATCAACTGTCGCCAAAAAAAAAAAAAAATCTCAAAGAAATTCTAAAAATCAGGTTCAGTATTATCAATAGATACGCCAAATTTCAAGTTTTAAAATATTTTTTCTGCTGGAATTTGCCAATTTTTTCATTCTTTGTTTAATCTGTAATATCCCAGGAACGATAAACCATATTAAAAGCTTTAAAAATGAAAATGTGCGATTTTTCATGGCCCAGAAGAAAAAAAATGGATTCAGAATTAATAGTGTAATTTCAGGCCACATTTTACGGCGAAATAAATTTAAAAAATATGTATATTTTTTAAGGGAAGGACTTCCAATTCGTCATCGGAAAAGTTGCCTCAAATTCTGTAGGTGAACGCCGAATGTTGAGTATTTTTTATGGGACTCTCAAACGTTCATAAGTTATGGCGTGTTCTGCGTACAAACCAATATTTTGGATAAAGCCGATTTATACAGAACACAATCATCTTCGGAATGTTACAGTAGTTTAACGTCAAAATTTCATTGTTTATGTCCAATTTCTTTTTTTTTTTCATTGTTGTTTTTTCGGTGAAGCTTAGAGATTTCTTATTGCAGTGGAGATCAAAGTAAAGGTAATACAAAATCCACGCGAGCGTGCGAGTCCGAATAACCGCTAGTGCAGTATAAGTTTCAATTGTCGTCCCCCATCGAAATGGCAACAGACACCCTGTAAAAAGCGATCATCACACGTTAAAATCAGAGATATATTAATCGTCCAACTGACCTGAGGCCCCTCGACATCACCGAATCGTCTCTTAAGACCTTGGCACTTCTGCAGTTCCGGCGATTCGGGCTTGTGAAGCTCGAACGGTCCTTGCATCGGGGGTGGCTGAACGGTGTAATGAAGCTGCTGCATCTGACCGTTCTGATAATGCAGCTGTTGAGTGTGATAGTGTATCTGTGTTTGAACTTGTATCTGTCCCTGTTGCGGAGCTCCGGGCTGGGGCTGCTGCGTTTGATACAGCCACGGAGCATTGTGTACCGGCGGTTGCTGGTTCGGCGGCGGCATGCTCGTTAGAATATTCATAGAATTTGGCATCTGATTGGCGTTCGGTGGTGGTACCATCTGAGGCGGTGGCACGGGTTGCGGAGGAGGGGGAGGACCCTGCTCCATGGGGCACTCCAGTCCCGGCGGAGGTCCCTCGCCGCTCGGAGGTAGCGGAGGTTGCTGCTGCTGATGCGGCTGCTGATGATGATGATGATGCGGGTGAGGCGATTGTGATGTCGGCACGAGGAAGGTTTGGGTCGTGGGCGGGGGGACTTGAAGGGGCAAAGGGGGCGGCGGTTGGCCGTCGAATTGCGGCGGTTGACCGTCGAATTGCGGCGGCATCATGTGCGGAGGTACGCCAGGACCGTGTTCCGGATTCTGTTGGATTTGCTGAGAAACTATGTGCTCACCGGGCTGAAGAACGAACTGAGTCTGGGTCTGCGGACCGGGAGCTTGCATCTGCTGATGATACTGTATCTGATAAGTTTGCGGTATCGGGGGAGGTGGTTGATTGGGCGGGAAGTTCGGGGGTGGAAAGTGTAGATGCAGCAGAGGCGGAGGTGGCTGCTGAGTTATGTTCAATGGAGCCGAAGGCGGCGGCTGCTGGAGATTGACGTTTACGGTCTCGATGGGACCCTGCGACGGGGATGGAGGTCGCATGTTCGGCTGGGTGTAAACGTAAGACACAGCGCCGCTCACCGGTCCGCTGCTGCTCGATATGAAACTCGGCTGGCCGGGATTCTGCGGCGGAGGTGGCTGACTCATTACGTACATCTGCGCTACCGGCTGAGGAGACGAGTGGGAAGCCGGCGGCATTTGTATGTGCACCGGCTGACCCGAGTGAATTTGGTACTGAACTTGACTCACTGTCGGCGGAGGGCCGATCAATTGGACTTGGCCTACTGGAGGCGGTGACATGAATGTTTGCAGCTCCTTGGGACAAAAATTCATTTCGTTAGATCTTATTAAACAGAAAGCGGAAAATTGTAAGTAAATTGTAAAAATTGTATGTGAGCTTGAATTACTTGTGTCTGCGTCGGCGGTACAAGCGGACCCGAATGAGCTGGGATGTGAACACCCGGAGGAGGCACCGTTACTCCCGCACCCGGTCCACCGGCCATTGTCGCCGTAAGTATCGTTGCCGGCAACGTGACTACGCTACTTTGCGGATGTTGTATTATATCTGGAAACGGAGTTGATTTAAAAGAAATTCTTTTCATTTGCCAATCTTGATGCTCGTCCAATCGATAATGATGGAAGAACTGGGGGTAGAGATTAATAGGCGCAAGCGTACCTTGATGCTGAATGGTAACTACGTTAGATTGGGCCAAAGCTCCGATATTCATCGTTTGAAAATGCGCTGCAATTAATCAATTTCTTCGTGAAGTGAACGATTTATATTCGGAGTAGAGGAAGCGGATTGTCTCATTACCTTGCTGAATCTGCTGAATCGGCGGTGCTTCTAAAACTTGCTGCTGAACCGGAGGCGGTTGTTGCTGTATGAAAGACTGTAGCTCGGATTGCATAGTTTGTATCAAATTTATCGCTAGTTGCTTGGCATTTTGCAGCGCTTCCGGTTTCGGATGCCTCAAGAGATGAAAGAAATACATTGAATATAATTTTATTGTATGTTGCGCGAGATTACAGTCGACATTGGGTAACAATTTATACTCACTCTATGTACAGATGAAGGGGCTCGGGAGATTCACTTCCTAATCCAGGATCTACGAATTGAGATCCACGACCTCTGAGAGTCACAGTCGCCCCGGTCTCGCCGCGAATGTACAAAAGATTTGCTCCCCCGGTGCCGATTATTCGACCCCGGAGATCGAAGCCCGGCGGTGCATTTTCTATACCTATACAAATCTTTTCCTGCGGTAAAAAAAGATCCCCGATAATTCACACCGCATACCTTCAATAAACAATATTTGCGTCAGTCGTCTGTTAATCAACTTATCGGTTGACAGCATAAATCCAATATGCATTTTTCAATTTTAGTGCCATACGTGAGACATTCTATACCAACTCGACCTTTTTCTTGAGCCTCTCGGATCTGTTCTATAATTGGTTAATCTATAAATTGCCGTACTACTCGAAGATACTCTGTCAAATTTTTTCATATCATTTAATTCACTCGTTTCGGAAATGAAATTTGTTTTTTTAACTTTATATGTTGAACGAAAAAAATGTCATTACAAAAAAGTTTGGTTTTTTCATCATTTATTCAATGCAATTTATATTATATTTTTTATTTTGTCAGAAAGTATATTTTCGCAAAAAAAAATAAAAATAATTTTTGTTCCCCCTTCTCGACGATCTAATATATGCAAAATCTCGGGAAACACGTGTATAATGTATCTTTGCACGTTTAACTTTTTTTTTTACTGAATTATTTCATCGAGTTGCACGATACCAACACATTTTCAACACATTTCCGAATATTTTGTCAAATTTACAGTGGAATTGAAGGTGTCGCATTGGACGAAAAAAAATGATTTCCATATTTTTTCACTGAAAATATACTTTCTAATAAAATAAAAAATATAACACATATTACATTGAATAATTTATGAAAAATTTATGAAAAAAAAAAAAAAAATCATTTCCGAAACGAGTGATTTAAACAACCTGACAAAATTCACACAGAGTACCTTCGAGTAGTACCGCAATTTGACCAATTATGGAACAGAGAAAAGCAGGAAATAAGTGGTCGAGTTGGTGGAGAATGCCTCGCATAGTTCCACGTATTTTCGTACAGAAAGGTGTCGAGTTGTTCAGAAAAATCATGAGTTTCTCACCACTGATGGAACTCCAGAATGCAGACTCATGAGAGGTGGCGGAGCATTGGTAAATCTGCTCGGCCTGTTGAGAGAACTCTGATGCTCCGTCTTGATAATTTCATTGATCTTCTGTATCGCCACTGAAAAAGATAAACAAACATTATACCAAAGCCAATTTCTTTCATCATTGTTGTTTTGCAACGTACAATCGATATTTAGCTTGGTGTGTCCCTGAATGAAGAGGTAGAGCGGACGTTCGTTGGGGCAGCGTTGTTTCTCCTGTTCGGTCATAAATCTACCGCGTGTGGAAACTGTGGCGCCTGTTGGAAAGACAAGATTCCATTACAACTTACTCATTTTCTTGGCTGAAATCAATTAACTCCACAACCCCCTCGGCTTAACCCTTCGGGGGGTTTAACAAAGGCCAGTGGCTCTACGACCTAAGATGTAAATATAAATTTTGAACAATAGCATACTATACATTGACGAAAGAAATATTATTTCATACCATGTACTGACCCAAAGAGTATTATTTCACACTATATATTGACAATAAAAATATTATTTCGCATAAATATATGAATAATGGGCTTGAAGGACTCCGGTCGATGACCCATTGGCAATGTTATTAAAGCGACTTATCAACAAATAGAGAGATATATTGGAGATTGTATGGACCAACTGTTAATGTCAATAGATACCTTTTGCTAATATATGAATAATAAATAAAAATGAATTTTTGTAAAATATATGTGTTGTATACTGTTACACACGTCACATGATATATCTTTGAAATTTCATCTGTACTGTAAAAACTTAATAATGTAAAAGGGTTTGTCTAATAAATAAATAAATAAAATATAACATCGTGAACTCGTCAAAGATTTTTTTTCCAAATTTTCAATATCGTCAATATTCTTTGAGACAGCAAAATTTATACCGTGCAATGTAAGTACTCGCTGAGTGAGGATCACAACTGAATCATCCAGAATCAAGGTACTCACATAACGAGGATCACGTACGTTAATCCGGTTAAGGCATAATTCATAAATTCATGATATACTGCATACCTGAAAACGTGTTGATTTCATCTTGTATATATCCTTTGGTGAGTAAAGTTCTTGCGCTAGGCGGTGTTTCGTTGATCTCAAATTCTGTACTGAATATCTCGGCGCCTTTGAATCCTCCGTTTGAGGAAGACAGAGCCTGGAAAACATAGACCATAAAGTCGACGTCGATCGAAATTTCGATATAACACGAATTACAAACAATTACCTTGTGGCTCCCATTGGAACCTCGAAACTTTCCTTTCGCCATGAGCATAGATTTGATTGTCTCGGTAACATGTGTCGCTATTTTCATAACCACTCTCAGAGCTCGGATCTCATCTCCACCAAATCAGCAGCAAAAATCGCTGAGGCTCGCGAGAGGCAAATATTAATTCATAATGTACGACACGTTAAACGTGCCGATCGATCGTTCCACGATTCCTATGTTTCAAATGTATGTATATATATATATATATATACATGTATATATGTATATGTCTTTCACTAAAGCGATTGCGAACGAATCTCGGGTTATGTGCGATATCCTCTTTCGTCCGCTGATAAAAGGACACAAAGAAAACAACAACACCCGACGATAAACATATTATCACGAGTTCGTTGCTTCGAATCTTGACGATCCCTTCGTAAATGACGTTGCACTTATTATTCAATATATATCCTCAATTTCAAGGAAAAAACGTTTCAACATCAATTCGCCTCGGCAAGTGCTACTAATCGATTGCTTGTTGTGTACGTACCCGTAGTACACGAAGGGATATATACTACGCAACAATGGCCGACCATTCAAATATAAAGTCACTAGGAAATGAAACTTTCGTTTTTTTTTGGAAAGATCAATGCTGGAACCCGCGCGATATAATTTAATTACTTTCACCGAAATAGCGCGATGTAGAAAAAAAAACCGATAAGGGATGCAGCTCGCGGTTTCGCCAGCTAAGGCGAGCTATTGATGTGCGCCCGAATAGCCAGCGGGTCGCACGCGAGAGTACATAGAAAAATTTTCGAGCACGACCGACATGGGTAACATATACAGTACAGTACGCGACCGGATAAGTCGAATCGACTACGGATAAGTTGAAAAGACCCGATAAGGTGAGGTTCGAGACGGCACATTTTTAGGGTTTCCGCCCAACTGCTCGATGGCTCGAACTTATCTAGTCGTGCCTGAACATTAATCAGCTTGCCTAAATGTCGCACATCAATTCCGGATGCTTTCGGAGCTTCCGATTTATCTAATCGCGGACTGTATTTACGTTCTCGTCCACAGCTGAACTTTGCTTTGCCTCGCTCTTCGCGACGACTGCAGAGCCCTCGCGAGCGTAGCCGAAAGTACGAAACGTCGGTGTAGCGGTGTGTTTGCGAAAGTAAAAAAAATCATACGTCAAATACAATCCCCCAAAACAATGACCGATTATAAAACGCGTGTCAGCTGATACTGACGATTATAGTTTATCCTCAACAGCGAATTCATGGTCGAAGTGTTAAACAAGCCCGCTGTATCTTTTGTATTATTCGAACTTAACATTCCCGAAGCATTCCGTGGTCCATGCCCGCGAGTATTAGAGTTATGTCCTGAACCGGCCGTGGAACGACTCGGAACTTTGTTTATTTTCTGTACATATCGACCGTCTATCAATTCGTTAAAAAAAAAAAAGTGGGAAACTTGGATAAGAGTATTAACCGATTAATCGGCGAGAGGAATTTATTAATCGTTTCTGACTTTACTGCGCAGCGCACAGACATCTCGTCTCTTTTTGTAACGGAGTTACTTGCTCTTAGTCATGAGTTTGCAACTAGCCAAGAAGAAACACGCAAAGTCATTTATGCGGCTGCTCCAAGTAATGCCGTGCGACTACGAGGAGTACGACCTGAGCAGACTCACCTTCGCTTTCTTCTCGATATCCGGACTCGACATGCTCAACATGCTCGACGAACTGAGCGAGGAGGATAAGAAGCACGCCATAGATTGGATCTACATGCTTCACGTTAAGGGGCACGGAGCTTACGACGGTTTTCAAGCCTCGACGATGATACCGGACTGTATAGAAGATCGTCAACGCGGCCATCTCGCCATGACTTACACGGGCTTGGCGACTCTTCTGGTCCTCGGCGACGACTTCAGTCGCATCCGGCCATACAGGAAATTGTTTGCCAGGGCTCTGCGTCACCTCCAACAGCCGGACGGATCCTTCTCCGCTATGACGATAGGCACCGAGAGCGACATGAGGTTCCTCTACTGCGCATGCTGCGTCTCCTTCATACTTGACGATTGGGACGGAGTTGACAAACCCAAAGCCATCGACTACATCCTTCAGAGTATCGTAAGCTTTGCGATTGAGTCATTTTTTTTTGCAATCTGCATCGATGTACTCATCATCTTCTTTTGTCTACTAACTATTTAAAAAAATATATTTTATTAATTATATTTGGGGGAAATTGGTAATATGTAATATGATTACATTTTTTTTTTTTATTTAATATTAATATAAAATTAAAAAATTAAATATATCAAAGAGAGATGATCTGAAAAGTCTTAAACTATGATCAAATGTGCACTACCTCTGTGATATGTGTAATATGACAAATGACGATATGCTGTACGCATTGGGCAGGGCACGATGAACACATTATACATGTCTTTATAATGTTTATTTATTTATGTATTTATTCACGGGACACGCTCTTTTACAAAGAAAATACGTATATAAAAAGAAAATTAGGAGTGCATTTAATATAATATGGTATACTACTTACATCAAATTTATGGTTTTTTATTATTATTTATTTTCAGAAAATAAATTTTCACGTTTTACATCTGCTTCTATATAATGCTATTCACGTAAAAATATAAAAATCAATTTTGTTTGAAAAGTAATGAATGGGATTGCAAGCTTTTGCAATTGCATGTGTGTTGCAATTTTACAGTAAAATTTTTATTACTGTAAAACTTATGTAACTTACTTTTATTATTGTGTTGCAATTTTACATAAAAATTTTCTATTTAAAATGTTTGGAAATTTCACAAATTTTAATATCTGGTATGTTCAGTTTACAAAAAAAGTACTCCAATGTTGACTTAATGTAGGTAATGTAAGCAAATTTCAACTTCGAGTACATTCAATTTACAATTTATTTTTAGCATGTAATAAACTATATTTTATTGTATTTGCAAAAGGATTTTTTCTATTATAAATATATAAATAAATAATTAAATATGTATATAAAACATATCTCATGGTTAAAATCGGAAGGATAGGTTTTCTGTATACAAGCATGTAAAACAAGTTCTTCCAGTTTTAGTGACTCGATAATACATTATCATTATTGATAATATGATATTAATGTAATCGTTGAATTGATTGCAGTCTTACGACGGCGCGATGGGCCAAGGTCCTGGACTGGAGTCTCACGGAGGTTCGACTTTCTGCGCGGTGGCCAGTCTCGTCCTCATGAACGAGCTGCAGAACGTTCTGTCGAACGAGCGAGTCGACAGACTCAGGAGATGGTGTGTGATGAGACAGAACGACGGTTTTCACGGGAGGCCCGGCAAGCCGTCGGACACGTGTTACAGCTTCTGGATAGGAGCCACGCTGCGTCTGCTGGACTTTGAAAAATACTCCGATCCCCAACAGAATCGGGATTTCGTTCTGAGCACTCAGGACACTGAGATCGGTGGTTTCGGAAAATTTCAAAACACCGTCTCCGATCCTCTGCACACTTACTTGGGTAAGATTCTCTTGTCTAATTCAAATATAAATTACGTCGCTCGTCGAATTACGGAGGCGTCGCAGTGCTCAATTCGTGTCAATAACAATTGTGTTTTTCTTTTTTTTCCATTCAACAAGGTCTAGGCGGTTTGAGTCTGCTCGGCGAGCCGGGATTGCAAGCGATGAACGCCGCTCTCAATATATCCAATCGAGCCTACGCGCACTTACAGACTATTCACAAGAGGTGGAAAACTGATAAATAGCCAATTAAAGCCGACTGTTAAAACCACACGGGACAAGAGGGAGAAGAGGACGCGGGAGTGGCGGCGAAAGGATTGACCGCCTCGGCAATACTTAAACCGCCAAGCTTTTTTTTTTTACTCCGACTCATATCAAGCGCACATAGCCAAAAATAGCGTATTATAGTCGCGTTACGCCCGAACGCTAACGCGGCTGTATCGACTCTGATCGTAGCCCGTTGACGCTACAACGAAAGCAAAAAGAATAAGCATGCAAAAAAGAAAAGACAGAATACCATTAATTACTCTACGACCGTCAATTAATATTGATACATCACTGTATTATTACTATTATTATTATTATCATGTATACGACGTTACGAGGAGAGCCAGGTGCTGTTTGTGCTGATCTGTTATATACATATATATACTATATACATATACTATATAATGCAATGATTTGCCGTCTTGTTGGTACTCTCGGGTTGTAAGCGGTGCCCGCGATATTGGGGGCGACTCGCGCGAATAGAAAATTTGCAGGCTAGCGGTCATACAAAAAAAAAGTTTTAAGGTAGTTTCAGCGTTTCGTCAAATTATTGAAAACTTAGATTTTTCGATGTTGCGATATTAGGAATGAAAGTGTCTTCCGATGATCAATTTATTGGCGCCGTGTAAATGCGGGGGCCTCGTCCGAATTCGAAAGTGAGATTCGTATCGCAATTAATCACTGTTGAAATGACGCTGAAGCCTCCTTAACGCGTTAACGAACAAAGAATCTGCATTAAAAATAAACGTTACACGCTTTTTGAACGAAAAGAAGTCGTTGCTCATTTTGTTTTATCTGTCCTGTCGATCATGGTGAATACATTATATCGCGGTCTTGCTATCGAAGAATGCATGACATATAGGGTGCGTTATCTTGAATCCAGTTCTGCTCTGTTCGACTAAATCTAGAAACATTCGAGATGCATGCACATGTACACGCAGCTGAAATGGGCTTCTTGGAAAAGAAAAAAAAATGGTAAATTTAATGTACCGAACTGGAAGTTTTTATGCAAAAACTGATGCATTAAATTTAATATTCAATTCTTATGAAAAATTAAGATACTTTTTCGTTGAAATTAAAGTAAATTATTAAAAATAAAGTATTTCCAATGTTTTTAATATACTGAACATTAATTTTTCATCATAATTGTACATGAAATTTAATTTTCCAGTTTTTTGCATAAAAACTTACAGTCCGGTACGTTAAATTTCATACGAATTTTTTTTTTACAGTGTATTCCAGGCTGCTCTCAGTTCAGGATTTAGTTTTCATACAAATGTGTTCTATTTTTACGATTACAATTTCTGAAATGATAATAAAAGTTTTCTTCTGTTATGAAACGAATGAAATGTTATCGCGAAAAGAATCAGACGTATTGTTGGCAATTTTAAAAAACCCACTAGCAGTGGACAGTCATAAATAAAAGAATGCATAGCTGAGTTCTTGAATACAGTTTTATTCTGTTCGGCCAAATCCATAAATATTCGAGATGTACACGCAGCTGAAATGGGCGTTCTTATATTCCAGTCTACTCTCAGTTCAGGGTTTATTTTTGATACAAATGTGCCCTTTCCTCTATGATGAGAACTTCTAAAATAATAAAAAAGCTCTTTTTGGCTATCAAATCGAACGAAATGTTTCCCGCGGAAAGAATCGGATGAATCGTTGGCAATAAAAAAAAAAAAAAAAAAAAAAAAAACCCATTACCAGTGAACAGTCATTAATAAAAGAATTCATAGCTGAGTTCTCGAATGCATTTTTACTCTGTTCGGCTAAATCCAGAAAGATTCGAGATGTATCCGCGTGTTGTATCCGCAGCCTAAACGGGCGTTCTTATATCCCATTCTGCTCTCAGTTCCGAGTTTAGTTTTGATACAAATGTGCTCTTTTCTGATACGATGACAATTTCTGAAATTTCTGTAAACGGAAAACATATTTCCCACAAAAAATGTCGGATGTATCGTTGGAAATTAAACAAACCCACTTGTAGTGGACTGTACAAGTAAAAAAACGCTATAGTTGAGCAGATCTGCATTTAAGAACGCGCCCATACAAAATGCTCTACATTATCGTAGATTACTTTCCATCTCCGCGCAAATTCATGCTCGATAAAAATCTCCATTAGAGACTTAATTAAAAACATGAAACGAGTCTCTGTACGTCAGCTGTGAGGAGGAACGCAGCCTCTCCTCTCGGACACAACGGTCCAAGCCGACTGAAGGCTGAATGTGTCTGAAACGCTCGGTGTGCTCGCCTCGCTCGTGTTTCCCCAAGGCCTCCCCACCACAGCTGGCGAAAAACGATTCCATGGTAACCGGGGTGGGTACAGGCCGATCACAACACAGACGACGTTCGTCCACTCGAGGTGGCAGTCGCCCGTTTGTGTCCCTGAACGATATTACACACGTTCTCGTGTCTACGAAGTATTGGTATAGAGTAGCCGCGAAACGACACGGTGAACTGTGTCAATTACGTTTCACCGCGGTTTATCGAGCTCAACGGATCGTTTACTCTCACGTTCGACTATGATAACTCGGTATCTCTGTGTCGGGATTGTTATTCAACAATAGACTTTTCCACGGCATAGTAAAGCGAAGAAAGTTTCACGGTTCAAGGTGAGTCGCTATCGCGGCTCGGAAAGCACTCGAGGTATGTCTATGTACACGATGTTTCTAACTCGCATGTTTACATTTAACTGTTTTCTAAATTTATTTGATATTTAAAAAAAACATCAGTTATTTATCTATATTAAAAAAATACACTTAAGTACACGAAATAATAAGTAAAAATCTATCCGTTGGTCGAGTAAATTTAATCGAAACACACTACATACTTGGACGGAAATATCAAGGATGCACGCAACGAAAGATCAGTCGACGATTAGTTCGATCTCAGAATGAAAAAAACGCTGACGAGGCGATAAGAGAGCTCGAAATGCGCGATGCGTCAGTCCTCATCAGTTTTCAGTATTTCCTTCGTTAAATACAACTCATCGAAGCGCATTGTCTTATCGCAGCGTTTCTAAATGTTGCCAGTGACGAATCGTCTCTATGGAATATCAATATGTGTGTGTGGGTGTGTAAGCAATCAACGAGGAAACTTGTGGATCTCCGGTCGGCGCTTTTTTTTCATTTTTTTTTTTTTTGCGAAAGCCACATGGGCGACGCGGGCAACGTCGAGCGCACACGAACGCAATTACGACCATTTAGTCATCGTTGCGAACGGATGCACGCCGTCGGATATGTACGAACCGTTTTTTCTCACTTATTATATACACATACGTTACAACCGAACACGAGTAAAGCAGATTCGCGTTTGCACGTGCACACGATGTGTCGAGTGTCTGGCCAGTTCAGAGAATACACGGCAAACACGTTATGTACCGTTCTAACAGCGTTGCGAATCGATATATCGATTTTACGAACAGGACTACTACACGACTCGACCGTAATGTACCCGAGGCACGAAAGGTAGTCCTGGTGTCTAGTTTTTTTTTTTTTTTTCTTTGCAGGCTCTCGTATAGTATTATACTGGCCGTATAAGTTTTATAATTTTTAGATAGAAAGCAGACTCGACTTCGATACAGAGGCGTGCGTTAGGTACACAGAGTAGCTTCGTTGTGCGGAGTGCGAGGGACAAACCGTCCTTAATGAATGAGTTTCTTGTTGGCGCCCAGTCTCGTCAGAGCCGTATCTCGCTGTATAACGCGCTGCCAATTAAACGCCAAAAGGGACGACTACTTAGCTCTCGCTCTCTCTCGAGCTTGGAATCCTTCCTATTTTTTCTCTCCTTTACTTCAATTCATCTTTATTTATTTTTGCTGCGTGTCTCGCCTCGTTGCTTTCCCGTTTGCCCCGGCAATTACTCGATCTCGGAGGATATATTATAACGTCGTTCATCGCCGACCGGCGCGCACAGTGGGCACGTCTGTGCGGCACGAAGAAGAAGGAGCGCGCGAGAGAGCGCCGAGAAGGAATGATTGCGGAGTCTGGTCATTCAATCTGGTACACAGTGAGAGGCCAACCACCTCGGACTTTGACGAACGGAATACCTAATTCCGATCCGACTCTCGAGAGGTCTACTTTGCGTGTCTATAACTGTATACACGCGAGCGATCTCTCGTCGTTCCTTGCGTAATTCATCGCGATAATATTGGCAAACCGTTCACGAGTACGCGCGTAAGCTGGCCGAGAATTCTCGACGAGGGAAGGAGCGAGAGTTCTCGACGAAGCACGGCGACTTCTTGAGGGCAGGTGGTGACTCGATTCTGTTATATCCTCCGCGTCGAGGGAAGCCCAGAAATCATCGAGGGGTTCGTGCCGCCGGTTGGCCAGCTGCCTCGAAGCAACAGCTGCGTCTTGAGGGTTGCCGCGGCCACGTTCACGGCTGTGCATATATCGCGCGCCCTTCACGACCCAACCGAACCCAGCGAAGGAACCGGACGGCGCTTTGTCGCGTGCCCCGGCTCGTTTTCTTCCGTTGCTTCGAGGGTTGCCGGGCAAAGTTTCCGCAACTTTTTTTCCACACCCCGAGTCACGGGGGTTGTGATAAATCCTCGCCAGACGGTCCGTCGCACTGCGAACGATCTCTGCGAATTCCTCGCGATTTTTTAATTAAAAAAAAAACCTCGCAGCGCATCGCGATCTCGGCGCCTCTCGAGCGCGTCGCCCCTTGTTTGTTCGCGCCCGCGGGAGATGCTTACGTTTGCGTAATGGAATGCTATATCGTTCGAGGCAAATGATTTTTTTTCCAGTATTTCCTTTCGAGAATACCGGTTCTTCGCCGATGGGACGGCGTAGAGAATTCGCGCGAGATGTTCGCGTACGTCGAGGGTGTATGTATATGTATATATGTATACATATATATATAGATATATATGTGGAAAGGTCTGTCCTGCTATTAGGGAATATAGTTCTGGCTCGCCTTGACGCTCCTTACAAATCGATCGAGTCCCCGACACGTCGCCACCAACGGCTTCTCTGGCTCTATGGGCTTACCCTCGTCGGCTGTTCCATTCAGAGCCGCACGGGTTATGCCGTCCATTATGCTCTGTATACATCACCCACGTGACCGATAGCTGGAGTCTCATCCTACAGAGGCGCACTCTTTTGTCGCGTTGCCATTATGTTATTATGTATATGTATCGTTTCGGGAATGGCAGACCGACAGACGTATAGGTAATGTATGTGTATCGCAAACGGCGGAGTTTCGAGGGGCAGGGCTCGCCAGACGGAAAACGCGCGAAGGATATATCCGTCAGGCAAATTTAATAATTTCAATGGCCCAGTTATTACGGAGATTCAATTGAGCTTCCTGCGGAGAGGGGGAGAGAGACAGATAGATGTTCATTCCGTGCTCTGGGAGGGAAAAACTTTAAGGGGAAGTGAAATATCGCGGTAATGGAAACTGTAATTAACTTTTCTCAAGGGTGCTAATTTTTTTGAGGAAAATAGCAAATTCGAGCCGGATGCGCACCTTAATTTCGCATGCGAGGCAAATTCATTTTTTTTTTTTTTAATTAGCATCAATGAATGAAGTTAATTTGAAAATTGCAACTATCTCTTTCGTATGCACAGCTGTTTGACTGCCCTTAAGAGCACTTTGCAGAAATCCCTGTACAGCTAAGAAAAGATGAGAAAGCTTAAAGTACAATAAATGGAGGTAAAACTGAAAGTAAAAAAAAAAAATGTGCGACAAAGAAAAATAGCGAAGAGCGAATGTGAATGAAAGGAGCCTAAAAGCAAGAGAACCGGAAGAAATGGTCTTGAGGAAATGGAAGTACATAAGAAGAAATGACGCCGGGTGAATCCCGGCAAACGCACTGACTAAGGCGAGGTAGTGAGAGAGAGGGAGAGCGAGAGAGAGATAGATAGATGTATTTATTCCGTGCTCTGAGAGCAAAATCCCCTAAGAGCAGCGTCCAGAAATCCATGTACAGCCAAGATAACACAGCAAAGTTTAAAGTGGAATGAATGAAGCTAAAACTAAAAACTATGAACTGCAATTAGAACATTACACAGGCAATACCTGACAGAAAGAAAAATAGCAAAGAAACAAAGTTAGAAAACGCGAATAAAAGCAAAAGAACCGGAAAAAAGGGCTTAAAGAAATGGAAATAAAAAAAAATGGCGCAGGGTGAATTCCGAGCAGGCGCACTAACTAAAGCGAGATAGTGAAAGAGAGGGAGAGAGCGAGAGATAGATAGATCTATATATTGCGTGATCTGAGACCGAAATGCTCTACGAGCACCGTGCAGAAGTCCATGTATAGCCAAGAAAACACAGTAAAGTTTAGAATATAATAAATGAATCTAAAACTAAAACTGAAACCAAAAACTATGAACTACAATTACAATAATACACAGGCGATACCTAACAGAAAGAAAAATAGCAAAAAGGGAAACAAACTAAAAAGCGCCTAAATGCAAAAGAACCGGAAGAGAAAAACCTAAAGAAATAGAAATAAAGAAAAAAAATGCAGGCTGAACTCCAAGCAGACGCACTAATCAAAGAAAGCTAGTGAGAGAGAGGGAGAGCGAAAGAGAGATAGATAGAAAGGTTAGAATATAATAAATGAACCTAAAACTAAAACTGAAACCAAAAACTATGAACTACAATTACAATAATACACAGGCAATACCTAACAGAAAGAAAAATAGCAAAAAGCGTAACAAATTAAACAACGCCTAAAAGCAAAAGAACTGAAAGAGAAGGACTTAAAGAAATAAAGAAAAAATAATGCGGGTTGAACCCCGAGCAGACTCACTGATCAAAGATCGATAGTGAAAGAGAGAGGGTGAGCGAAAGAGAGATAGATAGAAAGTTTAGAATATAATAAATGAACCTAAAACTAAAACTGAAACTAAAAACTATGAACTACAATTACAATAATATACAGACAATACCTAACAGAAAGAAAAATAGCAAAAAGCGTAACAAACTAAACAACGCCTAAAAGCAAAAGAACCGAAAGAGAAGGACTTAAAGAAATAAAGAAAAATAATGCGCGGTGAACCCCGAGCAGACGCACTAATCAAATATAGATAGTGAGAGAGAGGGAGAGCGAAAGAGAGATAGATAGATAGAGAGATACTAGATGTATTTATTCCGTACTCTGAGACCAAAGTCCCCTAAGAGCACCGTGCAGAAGTCCATGTACAGCCAAGAAAACAGCTAAGCTTAAAGTAAAGTAAGTGTACCTCAAACTAAAACTGAAACTAAAAACTATGAACTACAATTACAAAGATATACACGCCTTACCTTAGAATATCTTGGAGAAAGAAAAATAGCGAAAAGCGAAATAAAATAAAGAGCGCCTAAAAGCAAAAGAACTAGAAGAAAAGGACTTAAAGAAATATAAATAAAGAAAAAACAACGTAAGGTTTAAATTCCAAGCAGACGCAATAACTAGATAGATAGGTAGATAATGAAAGAGAAAGAGAGAGAGAAAGAGAGAGTGAGTGAGAGAGAGAGAAGAAAGTAGCGTTTATTTCGTGCTCTGGAGTAAACTCCCTAAGAGCAGCGTGCCGACATGGGAATCTTGATAACCACAGTAAGGAAGAAAAATAGAGCAACAGGCAAACCAGTAGAACCTTAAAATTACCTTAACATTACTTAGAACAAAGATAGACAGATGGATAAATATATTTATTCCGTGCTTTGAGAGCGAAATCCCCTGAGAGCATTCTGCAGAAATCCATGGACAGCCAAGAAGACACAGCAAAGCTTAAGTTGAAGTAAATGAACGTCAAACAAAAACTGAAACTAAATACTGTGACGTACAATTACAACAATACATAGGCAATACCTTATAGAAAGAAAAATAGCGAAAAGCAAAATAAAATAAAGAGCGCTTTAAAAAAAACCGGAAGAAAAGGACTTAAAAAATTGAAACAGAGAAAAAATAATGCAAGCTTTAAATTTCAAGCAGACGCACTAACTAAAGCTGCAGAGAGAGAGGGAGAGATTCCGTATATTTATTTCATACTACTGGAGCTGAAGCTGCCTAAAAGTACCGTGCGGAAGTACACGAAGCAAAAATACAAAAGCACACACCAAGAATATTACAAAAAATTTTAATCACATAAAAATACAATCGGTAAAGAAAAGTCGGAAGAAGAGATAGAGTGAGTTCTTTCGAACATTCGTCGAACAATAATTTCTATACGATACAATAAGCGATTGTCCGGCACGGCTGCACGAACGAAAAATAGGTCGTTCAATTATTCGTGGATAAAAAAAATAATCATTAAAGAAGAATCATTAAAACTAACTTTTTTATTTCTTATCCTCAAGGTGGCGTGGGGTACAGCTGTGATGGAGCTACAGAGCTGGTTACTCTATCATCTCGTAGCCGTAACCGACTGCAATCAAGGTAACTTCAGTTACAACCACAGGCGATCGAACGGATTTATTCGTCGGGTCCTTTTTTTCCTTTATCGATGTATCCTTCATCTTTCGCACATCATTCAGCGAGAGCAATTTTATTATTATATTTTTGTATTATTTCAAGTTATTTTTTTGTTTTTAGCAACGCTTGCCTGATTTTAGTTGCGACGATTCACCGCTCCTTTGTTTAATTTCTGATTTCGTTATCGTCTTCGAGAGGAAACGGCGGTCTACCCATGTTCGATGGTAAGTTACACACACGCGCACGATCCGTTTCTCGGCACACACATTTTCACCGACGTACGGAATTTTTTTTCTCGTTCGTTTATCGTGAGAGCCGACTTTTTTTCGAGCGAGACGCTAACTTATATAAACCGTCTTACAGTGATGCAGTCCGCGGCTGCAGGGGGTGGAGGAGTTTACCCCGCCGGAAGCACCGGAAGTCGCGCGAGGGACTTGGGACTCCGAGCGCAGAAGAAACTTCTCGGGCGCGTCGTGTCCACGGGAGCCGGTCGTTCGCTCTTCATCGACGATGCAACCACCTCCCTACTCGACAATCTTTTCAAACTCATGGAAAAGGCAGCCAAGAGTAATCCCACACTCGATAAAAAACAGCCTGAGAAAGTGCTCAAGAATATTGTAAAACTTTCCATCAAGGTACGAATTTATAATGGGTGTCTCACGATCGAGGGGGCAAATTCAATTCGCATCGATTTTCGTGGAGCGAGATTGTTTTGCCGAAAATTCAATCGGCCGAATCGACGTATGGACGAAAATCCAATGGATGCGAACGTACTTGTTCCGTATCGTCAATCTTACGAAACTTTATTTTTCGGAATCGTCATTTAAGGGAACGAATTATCGATTCTTCCAAATAGTATTTGTCCAGCAAGTCATTTATCCGAATTGATTCGCACTGCGCGTAAGATTAATTACGAATGGATATAATAGCTGATGGTCAGACTACTCACTCATATTATTTAGTTTTGCAATGCGGTTGATTGGTGATTCGGAAGAATGATGATTCGGCGACTTGATGTTCGGAGGGTTTAACGATTCGGAAAAATGAAGTTTGGTGAAATGATTATTCGAAAAAACGACGTTCGGTTCAATAACAATGTGCAGGATTAACGTTCGGCGAATTACCATTTCCGAAGAATAACCTTCGCTGAAATGAAAATTCGGATAAATAAAGTGTTGGCATTTTGACGATTCGGAAAAATAAAGTTTCAAAAGTTTGTCGATTCGGAAGAAGCGCGTTCGGACACATGATTTATGGTCATACGTCGATTCGGCCGATTGAAGTTTCGCCAAAATAATGTCGCTCCGATTTTCATATTTTTATCAATTAACTTAGAAGGTATTCTGAATTGTGTAACGACCGGGCGGAGACTTCGGAAGATTGGTCGTGGCTGATGATGCGACGGCTGGTCCAAATTTGAATGATAGAAAAATATGGTGATCGCCGGAATTCGAACCCGCGTTAGTCGGTTTCTAACCCGCATATCGCGCAAATATTTTTGAAAGGTTCCAAAAATATATTTTTGAAATATTGAAAATATTTTATCAGTATTAAAAAATATTTGTGAAATGCTTGAAAAACATTTTGAGATTTTTTTTCTCCTTATAAATCTTACATTAAAATGTTTCAGAAATGTTTCGCTGAAATGTCGTTTTAAACATTTCAGCGAAATATGAAAGATTGCATCACCAGTCCAATTTGCATATACCCAGATAGACAGATGGCACGAAACGAACACAGTTGGAGCAATATTTGCGACACGTGCAGCGCTTGTCGCAAATATTGCACCAACTACGTCCGTTTCGTGGCGCTTGTCTAGCAGTGTACACACACCCGCATGAACACGGCAACATTCGTGGAAATATTTCACATGCTTTAAAACATTAACTCCGTTTCTGAAATATTTAAGAAAAGTTACGTTGGAATATTTTTACAGAATATTTTTAAGTATCATTTTTATATATTTCAGAAATATTGTGTACGATTTGAAGGATTGAAAATATTTCGTACTCTATGTAAAGTAAGAGCGATAAGCATCGCTCTAACGTCACCCATATTTTTCCATCATTCGAGTTGTCTACCTATATGCAATGCTGAACCGTCGTTTAAATAATTTTCTTCCGTTTGCAGATCGGACTCTTACAAAGAAATCAACAGCTCGGCGCTTCCGACGAGCCGAAAATCGCCGAGATAAGATCGGCTCTCCGGGCCGCAGCGATGGCAGCTGTTTCCTTTCACGAGCTGGAGTTCAGCTTCGACAAGCTGTACTTGACGCGTTCCCTGGAACGTTGCCGGATCGCCATACTGGCCCTGATAAGGCCTCACCTTACCGACAAGTCGCAGGATCGTTGCGATCAAGTATTCGATTTCATAACGAATCCCGAATTCTTGGATTGCGTATTCAGGCATGATTCCGAACATCGGGCAACCCTCGGTCTTCTAGTCACCGACATAAACAAGGCTCTCGATGCTGGGCATCTTTGACTCGTTGTCGCGTAAATATCAGTTTCACGTTAAAACCGATCTTCTCGAATTACCCGCGGCCGAGATAGCGCGGGCAACTCGGAGGATGCAATAATAATTGTTGGACCGGCTTGTCGCGTAACCGCGGAGAAAATGCGGCGGCGTCATTTCTCACACAGATTTTTTTTTCCCTACGCGCGATTTCACTTCTATTGTTTCGTGGCTCGGCAGTCGCAGGAATCACTCCGCACTTTTGCCACGGTCAGTTTTCTATTGTAAGTGAAGAATCATTGCTACAACACTCTTCCGTTTTGCCGAATGGGTGTCCCACTTCCATAATTCTTCGCACCGACGGAAAACTTTCGAGTTTATCATTAAAGTCGCTGTATCATTCGGAGCAAACGGGGATTTATCTTGCGCGGTATATTCCGATTAAGGCTACGAGGAGCTTGACTGCAATTTTTTAAAAATATATATATATATTTTTTTCCTTGTGTCTGTCGCGTTGCTACCTCGTCCAAGTCGTGCTCACTGTATCACGCAATAATCTTTTAGTAATACTCCGTTTAACGTTAAGAAACGATGTTGATATTTATAGTAGGGCTATGTATATTTATTCACGAATCAATCACGCAACCAAATCGTTCGAAGCGGTGCCGTCTGCAACTTCACGAGACCAAAAACTCCGTACGGGCCGACTGTGACGACAAATGAACCAAATAAAAAAAAGAAAAAAATGAACTTATCACACTTATCGATAGCGATCGATTTTTATCAATCAGCTCGTAACGGTCGATAATAGAAGAAACAAAAAAAAACTTTTTACGCATGTACAAACCGCAAGTGAATTTTTAAGAGAAAACAAAAATGTATTCATCGTAATTGTTTTCTTCTGTCTTTCGAGTGAAACTCAAAGATATTTTCATTCCTCACGCCGTAAAAGCCATTTTTTTTTTCTATAACGGTCAAATTTTTGTACACGTTATACAACACCTTTACACCGTAAAACATTAGTTGTTAAGATATATATATATACATATATATATATAATATGTGATGTACCATCATATCGATATACCATGGATATAATAAATTATTTGTAAAGAAAATTTGTCAATGAAAAATCTTCAAGACTCATCGAACGATTTTATCATGAAATTTATTTACATAAAACATATGCGTCGCATATACAAAGTTACAGTTACATAATATGCATCGAGTATTGCCCAAATTGCACAGTGTTTTTGTTTTTCGTTTTTTTAAATATAAAATAACATTCTCGCAACTTATCGGGTCTGATTGTTTCTGTGGGTAAATAATAACAAATGCCTAACTCGTCGGGATTACAAGAGTGCGAGCGATCATCCAAATCCATGCAAGCATTGATTTTTGTGAAAAAAAAAAATGAAGAGTCGGCGATACCAGGGACAGAGACATAATGCAGACTGACACGAACATTGACGCGATGTGACTCAGCAATATTTTTATCAGTCGGAATATAACAATAGGCTCGAAGTTACGCTCGAATCGGGAGACTCCGGTATTATTTAAGTAGGCAAACGTGATCGTCTTTAAGTACACCTAACTTCGGATCACAATTACTGTTTTCATTTAAAAATTGAGTTCTTTCTTTTATCAGAATTACATAGTCGCGGGCTATCGATTATCGGATTATCGTTATCACCGTCGCACTCGTAACAGCAACGAGATCCCCTCCCCTCTTCGTTACTTCACACACGCACACACACACACACATCGAATAATTATTTACACAGTAATATATTTTTGCGCGTACGGTCATAGAATCCCAATGGGATTGCGCAAACCGTCACATTTACTTTGTAATAATACCTATAACGCCGATCGTAATTAATCAGGCGTTCTCCTATTCAAACTCGAATTATTATTTTTTTAACATAGCACTTCGCAGATGAATCAATTATTCAGTCGTGGATTTCTTAAATACCAAAAAAAAAATGTTTACATGCTCAAACGTCAAGCCTAATCTGGAAAATATATCGTTACGCTCAGATAGTACAATGAACATCTTCGCGAAAATTATCGAATTTATGAAAGGAAAGAAATGTATAAAAAGTGCCATTATCGTTTGGTTCTTTCTTGAGATTAATTTATCTAATAATTTTATGCTGCAGAGGTAAGTCATCCGAAGTCTCGCAAATTGAAAATTCGACGAATATTCATTTACAAATATCACTTGTCATCCATATCGAATTCTTTACTGCTCTCGACACTTACGTTTCCACAGTGTAATTAGTTTTATGTTACTAGCTAAGGGTTCTTCGGTGTCACTTCGTTCCTTTACATAAAAAAAGGAAAAAGAGAAAAAAATCCAAATCATATTTGTCTCCGCGCGATGATTTTACATTCGTGAACCGATGTTGATGCAAACTTCGAATTGAATACATCCTTTATAAATAGTCCGAAACTAGTTAAGGTATACTTTTTTTTCTTCGTATTATCATTATACCGTTTCGATGCGAGTTTTGAATGTCGTATATGTGATGAAATAGGAACAATATTTGTGTGATTTTTTTTCGATCTGTACGCGCTCACTTATATTATTATTATCAGCATTTCGCATCAGTATCTATAAACTTGGTGTTGCGTCGCCCAACGGCGGATGGTTCACTTCACTGTTATTTCTTCTTCGTTTCTTTATTTTTAATTATTTACCTACACACTGAATGATATTGTCTCGTTTCGGTGTGCAATAACCAACTGCATGCACGATATTGCTGCGCGAACATCCGTGAAGTTTATTGCCATAAACCGGCGTAATTTCCGTACAGATTGACCGGAAGTGGACCACCGGCGGTAAAGAGTCGTGTTCCCGACGCGTCGTAACAGTGCGTATAGATAGCCGGTGTGTATTTCACGTTTTGGAAACCGTCGATGTACTCTTCGTCCGGGAACTGGTTGTGGCGGTATTGCATCAAAGAGTGCTTCGTCGTTAGTCATTTTTAATTATAAAATCGCCGCTTTAGCGATCAAATTTATTTTGTAGTTAAAGAAATTTTATTTTTTCGTACTTACCACGTATCCCTTCGAGGCCTTCAGGACGACCGTCCTGTTGGAGTTTATGGACGAGTCGAGGTACTTCTGAGCCCTGACGTCGTAGAACATGAGCATACCGAGGCCAGTGCCGATCGTCAGGACGGAACCCTGAAAACTCGCCGATCTGATTCCACATCCGCTGTATCTGGAATGTACGAAGATTGTGGTAAGAAAACGATATGATAATTGAAACATTCTGCGATACGATAATTGAAATATTCTGTGATGCGATAATTGAAATATTCTGCGATGCGATAATTGAAATATTCTGCGATGCGATAATTGAAATATTCTGCGATGCGATAATTGAAATATTCTGTGATGCGATAATTGAAATATTCTGCGATGCGATAATTGAAACATTTTGCGATACGATAATGGAAATATTTTACGATACGATAATTGAAATATTCTTGCGATACAATAATTGAAATATTTTGCGATACGATAATTGAAATATTTTGCGATACGATAATTGAAATATTTTACGATACGATAATTGAAATATTCTGCGATACGGTAATTGAAATATTTTGCGATACGATAATTGAAATATTTTACGATACGATAATTGAAATATTCTGCGATACGGTAATTGAAATATTTCGCGATGCGATAATTGAAATATTCTGCGATACGATAATTAAAATATCTCCGGGTAAGTTACAAACCTCGAGGGTATTTTCTTAATTGGCTGAAGAGTTCTGGCGTCTAAGAGTAGCGTATTCGAGCGACATCCTACAGCGTAAACTCCACGATCTTGAACGGCCAAGCAGACGTTCTCCTGGCAAGCCGGCAGTTTTCTCGACAGTATTTGTTTGAAAGTCTCCGCCGACCAGATATGTATGAAGCTGTTCAAGGAGAGCGCGGCTATTTCCTTGTAGGCTTTGTTGAACGCCAACGCTCGTACCTTCTGCGCGGATCTGCATTCCTTGACGCGCACGGGTTGGATGAGCCTGAGCGAAACAAAAAAAATTTTGCACTTTTGATAAACGAGGGCAGATACGAAACAACTCATACAGCATCAAATATTTTGAAATAATTTCGGAAATATTTTCAATCTTTCAAATCTTATGAAATATTTCTGGAATATATGAAATTTATATTTTTAAGTATTTTGTCAAAATATTGCAACAATACGGTTCTTAATTTTTTCCCAAATATACTTAATCCTTCAATACATGTGAAATATTTCTGAAACATAGTGATAAAATGTTTTGAAATAATTTTTATTTCACGTTTCACCGAAATATTTCTACGAATGTTTCTGTGTTCATACGGATGTATATATGCATATTTCACTGGTGATGCAATTTTTCACATTTCGCTGAAATATTTTAAAAAAACCATTTCAGCAAAACATTTCTGAAACATTTCAATGTAAGATGAGCGGACGAAAAGATATTTTCAAAATGTTTTGAAAACATTTCACAAATATTTTTTAATGTTGGTAAAATACTTGCAATATTTCAAAAAAATATTTTTGTACGCCTTCAAAAATATTTCCGTGCGACGTGGGAAGTTACCATCGAACGTACGCGACAAACTCAAGCGTACCTGTGCGTCGGTACTTCCGCTTTGTCAGGTGCAGCCGCGAGATTGCTATCGATGTGCCACAGTGCCATTTTCGTGTCCCTCGAGCCGGACACCAAAAATTCGTCGTCCAGCCAACACATGTCAAAGACCCAGTCTCTGTGAGCCGCTTCGCCGACGCAGACCGGATCCAACGTTGGTAGTCTGTATATCGCTATCTCGTTGCTGTTTCTCGCACCCGTCGCCAGTAACGTTCTGCAAACGATAAATCAATCGAATCAATCTCCTAAAAAAAATCGTCATTCCCGGCGATGGTTTGATAACTGTCCGATGACGGTTTCAGCATCGTCATTCTGGGCCATTCAAGTATTTTGTAAAGCAACGTCGCTCATTAACGTCTCGAAACAGTCTGAGGACGTTTTTATTGTATTTGAAAAATCGTAATCGTCGTGACGACTGTTTCGCAACGTTTATTGAATTTTTAAATTTTTTACCCCGCCGGAAGAATTGAAAAATACAATGAACGTTGCGAATGAGTTTTTCATGACGATTGCGGTGTATTAGAAATCCATAAAATCATCGTCAAATCGTTTCAGAGCGCAAATAAATTATGTCGCTCTACAAAATATTCGACTGAAACAGAACGACGTTGCTAAAAGAGCCGTCCGACCGTCTTCGGGAACGACAGGCCGATAAAATCGTGAGCGTACCTAGATGGATTTATTTGAACAGAATGAATTCCGCACTGTTGATCGACTACCGGAGCACCGCCGGGATTGGTCTGTCTCCCGTGCAACGACGGTATTTGATCCAACTTCTGCGTCGCCACGTCGTAAACCATAAGCTTGTTGCATTTCGTTCCAAAAACTACTTGTCTGTCGCTCAGCCACTTTGAACAGAAGACCTTGTTCATGTTGTTCAAACCGACCGAATATTCTTTAAAAAGATCGTGGGTAAGTATGTGCCTGGAGCCGTATTCCTGATTTATTTTCCTAACTTCGCGAGTGTTCGTTTCCCGGGCACGCACGTAATCGACGAAATTGAACGACGTTCTGAGGTACTGCTTTCCCTGCATAACAGTCTCCTCCTCGTCGTCGCTCGACTCGTAACAGACGAAATCCTCCGGCTTGTCGGGCTTGCGATTTCTCTCTAGACGCGACGCCGATCTGCGAATTAAAAATAATACAAAAATATTAGTATGCAAAACTGGTGCGACAAAAATAGTTCTATTTTAGATAAGTTGATGGGCTCCATTTCTTCGTTGGCTTTTTCATTCTTTTTTGTATATTTAATTTAATTTAAGTTCCCAATATGATAAAAATCAAAATAAAATTTAACAGATTAAAAAATATACTATAAGCACACAAAACTAAAAACTATAAGTACAAAAATATAAATATTTCACCGGAATTGCTGAGCTCGAGTTCTTAGTAGCTCAGAACAATTGAATTTACCTGTTCTTTAAAAGACAAATAAAATGCCTGCAAACTTCAAGCCTGAATATTCATTCCTGAGTCTAATATATATATATATTTGGTATATTTATATTTATGTATATAAGTAGAATATACAATATATAAATGTATATATATATATTTTATTTTATCTGAAGAAATGTTTTGTATCACTTATGTGATCCTCTGTTTATGCGATTGGTGACTGAGTTCATTGACATAAACCAGATTTTTGGTATTTCCTGCAAAGTGTTTAGGACAGCTCTTCTTTTACGTTAGAGACAATGAGCTATTATTGAAGCGGATTTCAAGTTTAGAATCCTCAATTACATACACTGTATAACTCTTGTATATAAAAATACCACATAAAAAGGGGTTCCTTATACACATACAATAAATAAATAAATAAATAATGTCTATGTTCAAATATTACGTGTCTCGTATTTTTGATTCACCACTTGTAATTTTGGTGCAAAGGCGTTATTCCATCAAAATAAATTACAATAATAATTGCAATTTTTTTTACCTTCGAGCCTGGCGGTCATCCAATCTGGATCTGTGGGCGCAAGGCGGATGCCTTCCGAACACAGTCATTCTCTGCGTCTCGGCCATTTCGATATAAAATATTTTGGAGCAAACTCGTTTCTACACCAAACTCGCTGATCGTATCCCTATACCAGCCTAACTCTTTTGCGCAGCAGCTGCCGCTCGACTGACTCAGATAAAATGGGTCTCGGAACAAAAGCCACGAATCTTATTGAAAAAGATTGTCATATCATACCTCCGATTATCTCATCTAGCGTACCCTATTTTATATCGTACAAATGCATTTTTTTTTTGTTGCAATCTTCAAATAGTTTCTCGCAATGCCGAATATCCTCTCGATAATCGAGACACGCTATGGTAATTATTGAGCTAGCTAAATAACGATACGTTCCAGGGAATGAAAAAAAAAAACTTGTTTTTTAAATTCTACGCCGAACGAGCAGTCTTTCACTTCGACTCGACAAACCACAGCTGCGAAAATTATATAAAATTCTACATATCGTTTTATTTTATTTTTTTTTATTTTCCTTACTGATTGAGTTACAAAATTTAACTACCGACGCTCGAGGCACGAGTGATTAGCTGGACGAGAGGCCAGTGTGCGTGCCTTGTTTCGAGTGCACCGTACTCCAATGACGTTTCACGCGTCTTTCGCCCCCGTACGCCGTGCAATGCAAAATTGTTTCGTAACTATCGCTTATGTTCCCGGTACGCGCATCCGTCGATCGCGATGCCGTGTTTCGATCGACTCTCGGAGCCAGCACGTCGAGGAGCGAGAACGGCCCGAGCCCGATACAACACGCCAACAGTTCTCGTTGACAAAAAAAAAAGATTCGCGCTACGACGAAAATTTACGCCGTGATTTTTTCGGCCCGAAATAAAAAGTCGCGAAATATTTTTTTCCTCGTCGCGGATCGGTTCCTCGGCGGCACGGGGAGGATTGACTTTACGATCGGGAGTCGAGCACGACGAACGAGCGGTGTACACAACGGTGTCCCGAAGTTGCGAACGGCATCGGACTAGGGTACAATCGCCATGTTGTAAAACGAGCAGCGCACTGGCTTCGTGAGCCAGACATTTACGGATTCCATTTAAAAACGCATGCTTGCATCGAGCGCCTCGAACCGGGGGGGCTCTCTCGGGCTACGCGGCGCTCTCGTCTCCGACGACCAATACCACGATACATCGTCGGCAAGATAATTTCTTCGGAGCGATGTGCAAGCGCCTTCTGGCTCGGGAGCAATTTCGTTCGACGTCGGTGCGCGACGGGAAAGGGTATTTCGAGCCCCGTCAGCTGATGACGCTTAGATATATAAACGTTGAAAACAATCGGTCAACAGTCATTCATCGGTTTACTCGGCATGCTCTATCTCGCTGTCTCGATCCCACCAGGCGCCTCCTGCGCCCTCTCGCACTCGTTCCCAGGCTCGGCCCAGCTGCACCGCTCGCCCAGCTGACAGTGGAACGAAGATGGCGTCGTTCAAGAAAACTAACATCAAAGTATTCACCAAAGTCGGCCCGGAGTTAACGCCCGACAATGTTTACTGGAAGAAATACACGGTCAGTCGAATTCTGCGTCGACAGTTCTACGGACTCGTCGATTTTTTTGGTTTTCTTTAAAATTATTGTTTTTTCGCGCTCTCGATAGCACGTGTAGCGCCGACCTAACCTCGTGTCGACTGAGATTGATTGTTTGATTTATAATTACTGGTGCGTTCTTTAATGCGGATCTGCTAAGCTATGCGTTCTATTATCTGTATTTATTTGTATTTTTTGTACTTTTTTTTTATCAATTGCCAAAGGTAATCCCATTCTTTCGGCGGAATGAATTTCATCCGTTTTGATAACAAAAGAACGCTTAAGAGCAGGTGAAATACCACGGTCGGTAATAAAAACTGTAATCAACTTTTTTCCTGGAACGGTGATATCTCAGATCAAAAGAAAAGTGTCGTCGAAGGCGGATTGCATGTCAGATTTGAATGACACTTTTCTGTTTATCGTAGATCCTAGCATCTGTAAAAAAAGTTGATTACGGTTTTAGATACCGACTGTGATTTTTACGTACTCTTCATACAGCAGATTTGTGACAACCAAACCTTGAACTGAGAGCAGACTGCGAGATAAGAGCACCCGTTTCAACTGTGTATACATGTGAGTGCATCTCGAATATTTGGGTGTGTTCTTGGATGCAGTTCTGCTCTGTTCGGCTAAATCTGTAAATATTCTAGATGCATCCACATATATACACAGCTGAAATAGGTGTTCCTATCTTCCAGTCGGCACTCCATTCTGGGTTTAGTTAATTATTTGTTTATTTATTTATTTATTAATCAATGGGCAATGCCCTTTGTCACATGTAAATAGTCTTTAGAATATAATACAACATTCAATAGAAATACATATTAAAATTCAAATCAACACATGATTCTGACACAGATCTGCTCCGATAAAAGTACTTTTATTATCGAGATGCACAAAATGCATCTCATGGAAAGAATTGGATATACTGTTGGTAATTTTTAAAGAATGCATAGTTGAGCAGATGTGCATTCAAGAACACACACTATTTCTGCTTTTAGCCAAACAGAGCAGAACTGCATTACAGAATCCCTTATTGACGGATCGCTCCTTTTACAGATAAAAACAATATAGTACATTTTACAATTTATCCAAATTAGTATGTTATCACATGTATCCTCTTTTTGCTTCTGGACATATATCAAATTAATTTAATAACACTAAATTAATAATAATAAATATGGGCAGATAATTAAATAGATTATAAAATAATCAGGAGCGTAGGAACTGACCTTCAGGTCAACCGACTTGTCGTGCATTAAAACGTTACTGTTTCTTACCATAAGAAAAGCGTTGAATGACTGCACCGTTTACCCGAACGCAAAATATCCGTTCCCTATATTTAGTAGGCAGATTTAATCGTAGTGAGTAAAATAATTCGATAATTTTAATTCACGATATCCTTTCCCCGATATTTCGCAGGCTCCCGTGTTGGTGAAAGAATTCGGACCAATAGACTACATAGACTTTTCCCCGGCGGAGCCGCATCACTTCGCCGTCACTTGCTCCGTCAGAGTTCAAGTTTACAATCCCATAACGAAGCTCGTCGTAAAGAATCTGAGCAGATTCAAGGAGGCCGCTTACGGCGGTACGTTCAGAGGGGATGGAAAGCTGCTGTGCGCCGGCGGACAGGAGTCCGTCGTCAGGCTGTTCGACGTTGCGACGAGGAGCCTCCTGCGTCTCTTCTCGGGGCACAAAGCCGCCGTTCACAGAACGCATTTCACCGCGGACGGCCTGCGCGTCGCGTCCTTCTCGGACGACAAGACCGCCGCTCTGTGGGACATTCCCAGCGAGAAACAGATCGTCTCCTTCGAGAACCACACCGATTACATAAGAAGCGGGGCCTGCAGTCCCGTTTCGCCGGACATTTTTATCTCCGGAAGTTACGACAAGACCGTGCAGATGTACGACGCGAGAACTAACAAAAATCTGTTCAGCGTCAATCACGAGGCGCCCGTGGAGAGCGTCGTGTTTCTACCGTCCGGCGGAATATTCCTCTCGGCCGGCGGCACGGAGATCAGAGTCTGGGATGCTCTGGCCGGCGGTAGGCTACTGGCGAAAATGTCCCAGCATCACAAGACCATAACTTGCCTGAGAATAGCGTCGAACGGACGCAGGATATTGTCCGGTTCGCTGGACAGGCACGTTAAAGTTTACGACGCTGGCTCTTTCAAAACGGTTCACACGCTCGACTATCCGAACGCCGTTCTCAGCCTGGGTATCAGTGTAAGCAAAATTATTGATACGACCATGGTGTCCAGCGGTCCTTGAAGTACTGGAACTGTCCTTCGATTTTGCCTGACCTTGAAAAAGTCCTGGAACGTCCTTGAATTTCGCGTAATGTCCGTGCATTTTTTTTCCGCGAATTTGAGCTCGTTTAAATTTTTTTTATTATTTGCTACTTTCCTCAAAAAATGTGTTTCTCAGTTTCGTTGAGATACATGTTCACATTACCACATAGCACGGAAATATTTTTGAAAACTTTTAATAATATTTTTTTGAAATATTGGAAATATTTTTTTGTTCGCTCGTAAAGCTTACATTGTAGTATTTCAGAAATGTTTCGCTGCAATGTTTTTTAAACATTTTTGCGAAATGTGAAAGATTGCATCGCCAATACAAATTGCATAAACACTCCCGCATAAACATTACTGGGACCATTACTACAAAATTTTTTGTGAAACATGAAATTACAATATTTCAAATTATTTTATCACTATGTTTCAGAAATATTTCCGACGTGTTGAAAGATTGTTTCTAAAATATTTAAGAAACTTTTCGTTGAAATATTTTTGTAGAATATTTCAAAATATTATTTTCATATACTTCAGAAATATTTCGTAAGATTTCAAAGATTGAAAATATTTCTAAAATGATTTCAAAATATTACGAGCTAAATGGGTTCGTGCATAGCGAGTACTTTTTTTCTAAACCAATTCCAACGTAAATGAAAACGGTTATCGAACTAATTGTTATAAACGTCCCAACAGAACCTGCAAATGTCCTAGAAATTGTCCTTTAACGTTCTTGAATTTCATATGGAACACCATGACGACACTAAAAAATATTCGTCGTTGATCGTGATCTTTTTTTTACAGGCCGACGACGAGACGATAGTAGCCGGCATGGTCGACGGTTTGATATCGATCAGACGACGGGAGGACGACACCAAGGACATAGAAGTCAAGCACAAAAAAGTACCATACAGACACTCCGGTCAGAATCTTCACGCCGCTAGTATCGACGTCGTTGTTTCCGAGGAAAATCGCCAATTGATGGGAAAGTACGATGCGTGCTTGAAAAAATTCCAGTACTCGAAAGCCCTCGATTGCGTTATGATGAGTTACGTCGTGAACAAGACGCCTCACGTGACCGTCGCGCTCATGCAAGAACTAATCAGACGGCAAGGACTGAGACAAGCTCTCGCGGGCAGAGACGGCAAGGCTCTCGTTAACATTCTCAAATTCTTGATAAGACACGTCGGCAGTATAAGATTTGGAAGGGTTTTGCTGCACGTCGCTAACGTTCTCATGGGTGAATAACAATTTTTTTAAATCCATTCGATTTGATTACTCTAAGCAGAGAATTTTAATCGTTCGTTGTATCGCAGATGTGTACGAGGACAATCTGGAAGAGCTCGGCGCTGAACCACGGACGATGTTCAATCTGTTGGAACAGAAACTGAGGGAGGAAGAGGACCTGATAATATCGTTGTCGGAGCTTCAGGGCACGCTGCACATGTTGCTCTCGGCAGCGGAAACAGCTCAACCGATAACCATCAGGGAACCACCGGGTCTCGAACCCTCGAGCGCCGCGCAAAAGAATCTTGTTCTCAGTATATCTTGAAAGCGGAACGAATAATGTTAACTTGTATATACACTTTTGAATACGAACGCAAATACAATTGCAAAAACACATCGATTTATTGGTAATTAATTAATTTCTTTGTTTTTGTTAAGGCGATATAAAAGAGGTTATTCTCGTTTGAGGCATCTTTGCCACGCGGCTGAGGAGGGTGCGACGGGCATCACCCATCCGATAGGAACGCGCGATCCTTTGCCCTTGAAGTTTGCGTACTTGTCCCACGCGTGTCTGATCATTATGAGGCTGTGCAGATCTCCCCGGGAGGTTTCGAAGGATTGGAGCTTTTTGCCGAAGATAACGTTTTCCCAATCGTCGAAGGTACTCCTCTTCTGTTTCTCGATTTTCTCCTCGTTGTCGGTTTTCAGCATCAGCTTCAAGCCTTGCTCCTCGATGGAATACTCGCGGTCGAGGCAGCTCCATTGGCCGTGCAATTGACCTGCGATCGCAAAAGTATTAGTTAATACGCGACTATTGCTTATTTTTTGCTTCCTCATAGAGGAAGCAAAGAGGAAGAATAGAGCTGGGCGGTACTTGAAGCATAAAAGCAGTTTATTTAGAACATTTATTTTTGAACAATTAAGAAAAATGTCATAAAATATCGGGAAGTGTCCCCTCCCCGCTTTTCTTTTATATTATATATAAAAAAAAGAAATCCATTGCTTTTTTTTAATGACATTGTTTGACGTTTTTTTAATTTTTATTTTAAATAAAAGTGAAGAATAGATTTAAAATAGTCTCAAAACGACGAATTACGTAAATTTCAGTTAGCGTTTTTTTGCAATGGGGAAGCCATGCGCAAATTGCTTTTTATTTTTATTTCCCAAACCTACATAACGCTTAACGCCACGAAACTAACTGCAAAAAGTACTTAAGGAAAAGTACTTGAGAAATACTTGAAATACAAAAAGTACTTGATCTTTCAGTGCTTGTGATACTTTGGACTTTGTACTTGAAGTATTTTTTCGTACTTTACACTTGTTCAGAATATTCCAAAGTATCGAAAAACCATATTCAGTAAAATGTCCGGATGTTTTTCTCCTTTCACGAAACAACATTAATAATCGTTCGTATTTACCAATGATATTGTCGAAGGCTTGATCCGCCGCGAGCGGCAAGTTTTCTCCTCGCGCCCTCGCGATGCTGACCTTCACTCTCCGCAAGTTCTGGAGCTCCTGAAGAAGCCCCAAAAATTTCCTGGCGTCGCTGCGCTTGCCCCTGACGTCCGACAGCACGATGTCCGCGTCCTTTCGCAAATTTTCCACCTGCTTCTCACGCTCGATTATGTCCCGCTTCTCGCGGATCCACGCGTCCGCTTCGGCGTGACGCCGAGCTCGCCTCTCCGCGGCGAGGGACTTTTCCGCTCTCCACGCGGCTCTCTTGCGCGCCTCTCTGAGTCGCTTGTTCCGTCGACGTTCCACTCGCTTCTTCAGAGACTCGACGACGCCCTCGTCGTTGCCGAATTTTTTCATCACCTCGACGAGCTCGTCCCGAATCGCCGTGCAGTCCCGATATTTCTTTTCCCAATCGAAATCCGACGAATTATCGACGCTCTTCAGTTCCTCGCTCAGCCTTTCGAGCTTTTGGGTCTTCCTGAGTGCGTTTATCAGAGCGTCTCTCGCTTCCGAGATTCGCAGTGTTTTCTCATCGACGCCCGGCCGTCTTGCATCACCGTCGGAAGATTCTTCAACACCCGCGATGTAATTTTCGATTGCAAGTTGATTCTCCTGTCTTTTATTTATCATCGCAACTATCGGGTCTTCGCGGCCAGATTGACTAACGCCGTCTCCTTGGGACCACGCGTCGTACACGGGATTGTAATAATTCGCCCCGTAAGGCGCATAACTGGCCGGATAATGCAAGCCGTAGCGCGGACTTTGAGAAAACTGATGATGGCCGTACATGATTACAGAAAAAAAATTAACTCTTTTACAGCTAATCAAGATTGATAAGAAAAGAGAGTTATCTTAAAGCTATCGTTTCCTCTTCGACCACGACCAAATATGTTAGAAACAATCGATTGCAAAATGTGAATGTATGAACTTTGTTAGAATGGAATTTTTTTTGTTTTGCTTTTTTTTCTCTCTTCGAGTCCAACTAATATCTAACTCATGAGAAGCACGTCTCCCTCTTTGGATAGTTGACTGTCCGCTTAGTTAAAAACGTTCTCCGCTTCCGAGTACGGTTCGGTCTCTTTAAGATCTCGCTTGGATTCCAAGATTTTTTGGAGTTCGTTGAAAGCCTTGACAACACGAAGCTGATAAGCAAATTATGGCTGACACAGATTATGGCCGTACATGATAAAAAAAAAATTTAACTCTATTTTACAGCTACTCAAGATTCAAAAGGAAAGAAAGAAAGTTATCATAAAGCCGTCGTTTCTCTTTCGACCACGCCCAAATATTTTAGAAACAATCGATTGCAAAATACGAATGTATGAACGTCGTTAGCGAATGGAATTTTTTTGTTTTTGTTTTTTCTCCGAGTCCGATTGCTATCTAACTCATGAGAAGCACATCTCCCTCTTTGGGCAGTTGACTCTCCGCTTCGCTCAAAATTTTCTCCGCCTCCACGTACGACTCCGTCTCCTTGAGATCCTGCTCGGACTCCAAGATTTTCTTGAGATCGTCGTAAGCCTTGACGAGACGACGCTGACAATCGGGAACCATCATCAAGGACTCCTGAAGGACTTCCTCTTGTTTTCTGATGTCGTGACTGTCTTTGCCTGACGAGAGAACAAACATCCGTCAGTCTCATCGATCCCGATGTTAAGAGCATGTGAAACACGTCCTCAGCGTGTCTCCCTCGCTCCGCCGAGAGCGCCACTGATGCTATCTCTCTCGCGCTCCATAGTGTTAAGGTAGTACTAGCGGACAACCTAAGCCCACGTGAGTTCAGAGAGAATTGAGAGAGGAATTGCGAACACTTCTCGATAAGATAAAAATCTGGAACAAATCAACCATATGGAAGGTACTGAAAAGATTAATTTGGCATAATAATTATTCCAAAATGTTATTAACAAATCAACGAAAACAAATTTCCCGACAAGTAACCCGGCAGCCTAACTTTTTTTTTAATGAAAAAGATTTGATAATTTTTCGGAAAACGTATGAATTGTTTCAGAATTTTGTGTAATTTTTGAAAATCGCGTTTGTAGTTAAAAAAAAAAACATCATTTTTAAAAATTACACAAAATTCTGACAAATTGCATTCATGTTCAAAAAGATTAACAAATTGTTTTTATATGAAAAAAAAGTTAAGCTGCCAGGGGATTTGTTGAACAATTTTTTTTTTCATTAATTTATTAATAATATTTTGGAATTATTATTATGCATAATCAATCTTTTCAGCACCTTCCATATGCTTGATTTTTTTCAGATTTTTATCCCGTCGAGAAGTGTTCGCAATTTTCTCTTAATTCTCTCTGAACTCACGTGGGCTCAGGCTGTCCGCTAGTACTACCTTAAGGTAGTTCACATGGCCTTAAGGCCATGTAAAAGATGTACCGCGTGACATATCAGGGTGAGAGAGATAGTTGCATTTTTCAAATAAATGCCATTTAAAAAAGGTTGACATTTGGCGTAAGCGAAGCATCATCGGACGCTGTATTGAATTCTACATCCGCTAACGTTTCGCTTCTCTGCAAAATGTCTATGATCTCCAAATGACATTCATTACAGTTTTTGTTACCGATTGAGTTTGTTTCACATGGCCTTAAGCAGAGCCGGGCAAAATGCACTAAGTACTTGTATACGTATTGATGACCCTGAAGATATCTGCATGACATCAAATTTCATCTTTGGCGAGTCTCTTTCAACGCACAGCTTCAGGAAGAAAAAAAATGGTTCACTTGTAGAATTTTATTCTCCAAGTGAACTTCCCCGCGCAAAGTTTGTGCGATGCAAAATGCAGCCGTCATAACTTGATGAAATTTAGTCTCATGCAGATATCTTCAGGGTCATACATATTGAAGCATCAAGTACTGAGTCTTTGGCTAGGTTCTGTGATACGCATAGAGCGCTTAATGTGCGCATAGAAGGGTTCCAAATCTCGCAATAGCGCGCATACGAATGTTAACTTTAATGGACTCTTGCCATCTATGCGCTCTATGCGTGTCACAGAACCTAGCCAGCGTCCACTATTCGAAACTTCAAGAATTTAGTTCTGCCAGTACTCAATACGTCAGTAGTCAGGAACTACCTAGCGCTCAGTACTTCGAGTACTGGATATTTTAATACACACTTCAAGTACTTAGGGTATTTGCCCAGCTCTGGTGTTAAGGATATCCTTACCAAAAATCGTTTCAGTTCGATCTGGATCAAACTTATGTGGTCTACAGAGAAAAAACCCGCTTCATTTGTTGGCATTTTTTTAGATTTTTTTACAGTCCAGTTGTTTTGCAACGTTATTTCAAATTTACGTATTTTAACATGGGAAGGATCAGATCCAACCTCAAAAACGATACAATGCAGCGTTTTTTTCCGCCAATCTCTGTTCAATTGAGATAAAAAAACTAACCGACTGAAGAGCATACTTTACTACAGATTGTGTCCAAAATTGAAAAAGATTTACGATCTCGTTTTCAACTGCCGTTAAAAAAACGAAGCTTCCATCTCTTTCTAGCACACTTGCTTCGTATCACCTTTCTCTCTCGCCAAGTGACTAACGCGTTTCTGGTGAGGATATCTCGTTAAACGAATCGAAGAAAACAAATACACACCGAGATCCTTGTACTTCTGTACTCTTTCCCGCTGCAGCACTGCCTCCTTCTCGTAAGTGATCTTCTCCTTGGCGAGACGCTTGACGACACCGGTCTTTATTTTCAGCGTGCGAAGACGCGGGTCGGACATTTTTGACTTGAGCTTTGAGAAACGAAGTTTTCGATCGTCCGTTGTTCGAGCGAGAGATCTCCGTCGACGACTGGGAAGTACTTCGCCTTATAAGGCTGGATGAATGGGCGAGAAATGGCAGTTCGAACACGCACCTTCCAGAACGAGGGTTATGCACGCGTCTGTCTCGCTTCCTCGGCCTTCGCTCACTTTCTACTTTAATCGCCGCTTTGTTCGTCGAGATATACCGTGTCTCGAGTGTTTGCGCGTGGTTGACGTTTATCGAGACTCGATTCTCGATTGTACGAATATGGCGTTTGTGCATTTTTTCTCCATTTTGAAAATTCCTTAAAAACGAATGAACGTTTCAGTCGCAACAACTCGCAATCCGTTTGCTGGGCTTTGAATCCTCTACACGAAGCTTTCGAGACGAGGCTTTGTTATTTAGAGCTTTATTATTAACGTTGTACATAAAAATTTCATAAAATTTTTCATAAGTTTCTCGTAGAAAAAGTTTCCCGCCATTTTTCCCCGTTCGATATATCTCGAAGTGCCGCATCGTAAAATTGTGTCGGCAAACTTCGAGCGATCCCCGTCGCTGGCCCTCCCACCACTCTCGGGGAGGTCTCTCCGGATGAACGGAGTGTGTTGTACTATACAGGGCTCGTCTGCATCGCAAGGTGTAGCAGGACAGATGGGTTGGTAAATGAAATAAAAACGGTGCGCCTCAAACGTGATGAATTTATCGAGAAACTCGACGAAACGTCCCATCGAGGACGGCACGATAATACAAGAGGAAACGTTTCCCGCTGCCGAGAAGATACTCAACGACATCGAGAACGTTTTGAAGAGGGATACCGAACTGTGAGTGTGTTGTGTGCCTCGCCGGGGATAATGTAAACTGGGGAGGGGGAGAACGTTTTTTGTTCTCTCTTTTTTTACTGCCGTAACAAACAGAACGCGCACTGTGGTCGTTTATACGAGGTAGACAGAGAAAGCGCATGAATAGTTAAACAACTCGACGCCCCAAGTTCTATCGTCATTACGAATGAGTTTATACGAAATTGCTCGCGAAACTCGAATCTCCCATCGAACTTTGGTTATGCGATGTATGCTAATATGGTAATATCGTATTATTGTTAACAAACGACGTTCGTGGTTTCATTCATAAACTCAGTTTACTACGCGCTGGTAGCGTCGAAATATACCACGGATGTGTATAGTTGCGCCTCTTCCGCAAGTGCGTAACGGTAACGTGGGAACGGAGCTTTCGACCGACCGCTTTTTTTTCTCTCGTACGCCAGTATACCGGAGAACGAAATGAAACAATGTATGCAGCCTCGACCTCTTGCGGAACACGACTCTGTCATATATGTTTAAAAAAAACCTATAAACGCGTTTGCCACGTAGCTTGAAATAATTAAAAAATATTTCTTGTTACTTGGGTTCGTTATTGAAAATCGAAAGTGTATTGCAGGCTTTCGAATCTCGTTGATATGCGACCGGCTGAATTATACCGATATTTTGTTTACTTATTTCAACGGGAAAAACTCCTTTACACGGAAAATAAAATGTTGTCTGTTAGATTTTATGTAAATAGTATAATATATTAACACTCTAAACAGATTTTTAATGTGCCCTCCCCATCGTGCCCTGCCCACTGTGTATAGCACATCTGACCCTGCACTGTAAAGAAAATTCGTATGAAATTTAATGTACTGGACTGGGAGTTTTTATGCAAAAACTGGTACATTAAATTGAATGTACAATTGTGATGGAAAATGAATGAACTTTTACAGTGAAATTAAAGTAAATTATTAAAAGTAAAGTATTTCTAAAGTTTTTAATATACTATACGTTAATTTTTCATCATAATTGTACATTAAATTTAATATGCCAGTTTATATGCACAAAAACTTCCAGTACTAGTATATTAAATTCCATACGATTTTTTTTACAATGTTCAAGGTCATTAGCATATAACAGCACTGTAAAAAAATGGTTAATTTAATGTACCGAACTGGAAGTTTTTGTGCAAAAACTGGTACATTAAATCTAATGTACAACTTTTATGAAAAATGAGTAAACTTTTTCATTGAAATTAAAGTAAATTATAAAAAATGAAGTATTTCCAATGTTTTTAATACACTGAACATTAATTTTTCACCACAAATGTACATTAAATTTCGTACGAATTCTTTTTTAACAGCGAGATCATCATTTTCATATTATACATATTACAAAAATAGTGCGAAATAATAATAATAAAAAAAAATAAACATTATGATTTTACCAGCTGACCTTAATTTCGAAATCGTTTCAGAACCAGTTTCGAGATAATACCGGTGCAGGACAACGAGAACAAATCACCGGTCTATCACGAGGAGCATTCCCTGGGTCTGGCGTCGTGGTGCGTGCAGCCTCTCTACTGTTACGCTTACGGACGTCTCATCGATCTCCGAAGAAGCGATCATCGTCGGGAAGAGCCGTCGACCGTGTCGCGATGGCTGATGGGCGCTCTGCTGCTCAATCCCGACGTTTCGACCTTCTGGAACATGAAGAGAGAGCTCGTGCGAAACGGTCGTCTCGATGCTCTCTGCGAGCTGCGCTTCTCGACCATCGTCCTCTTCTACAAAGCCAAGTGTTTCGAGGCGTTCGCTTACAGACGCTGGCTAATTAATTATCTCCTCGTCGGCGCTAAAACGCCGTGCAACGACGTCGCGACGCTCCTCAGAAACGAGATCAACGTGGCCGGCATATCGGCGGACAGATACGCCAATAACTATCACGCCTGGAGTCATCGGGAGTACGTAGTCGCTAGTCACGAGAAAAATTTGTCCGAGAGTTACGAGTCGTTGCTCAAGTCCGAATGGGACGATTCGGGCAAGTGGTGCGGTCGGCACGTGTCCGATCACAGCGGTCTCGCTTACAGGCAGTTTCTTCTCAAGCGTTTGATCTTTCAGCGAAAAACCGAGAGATCCGACGTCGCCGTCCCGAAGGAGGAACTGGCGGAGCGTCGGGAGTTCGTAAAACGACTATTCGTCTCCTCCCTCGCGCCGGACGAGCAGCTCTCCGAGACGATCTCGAGCGACGGTGATTCTTGGGAATTCTTGAATATTCTGCACAACACGAAGACTGAAAGACGCGCCGACGTCGATTACGATCGCACGCTCGTCGCGCTGTCGTATTGGGCGGAGGATTGCAAGAACAACGAGAATAACATAATGTTGTATCCTGGCCACGAGGCGCTGTGGTATCATCGTCGATTCCTCGCTCACGCCCTCGTTGCTCTCGGCAACTCTTACAGAAGGGATTCCTGCTACAGAGTCGAAAATTTCACTCAACATTGGCCTAGGCTCGAGCCCGCCGCCGAGAACGCGACGACGGAGAGGAGCGGCGAACTAGCCGTGGAGAAACAGCGCGAGGGAGTCGGTCCTCTGATCCTAGTTTTCACAAAAGACAACCAGAGAATCGTCGAGCTGTCTCGGACTCTAAGGTGCCAGCCTCAGACGAGCCTTGGCGAAAAATTCGTCAAGTACGTAAGCGAGTACGGCGCCGATCTGGCCGGGGGCGAGGAGAGATAAGTAACGAGGTATCGGCGAGACTGAAGAAACGTCTTAGATATTAAAATTGTATTTTTTGAATAAAACACATAGACAATGCAGTTTACCGACTTATGGAATAGCGTTCGGCGGTTCACTTCGGGATTTCGAGATACAATGGAACCTCGATTATTCGAACCTGTGGGGACCGAGTTCAGCTGGGACAAAAAAAAAATCCGGATAACCGAATCGCACATTTTTTTTACGGCATTGTAAGGCGAATATAAATAAGACGTATAGAAATTAAATAAGAGTATATATTCAACTTCAATACTTGTTTGTATGGCAAGAAATGACGCGTGAGAATGCCGCATGAACTGACGGCGAGTGCGGCACTCACACGAGTCAGAACTGCCCGTTCTACGCTAATGCTAATCACATAATTATTCCTAAAACATTCACGAACATCACGCTATTCGTTTTTGGGAAGTGTGCGCAGAAAGGCACTTTATTACACTTGGTGCGAAAATGGCAGAAAATGGCGCAACTAGTACATTACGATACTAGTGCGAAAAACTTTTTGTGACGAATGTGAGTTTGCAGCACGAGCCGGAGGCAAGTGTTGCAATCACAGGAGTTAAGAAAACGTTTTTCGCACGAATATCGTACATAATTTTATTTTACACGTGCCCAAAACTGCAATTTTCGCAGAAAACCATTTTCCATTGCCATTTTCATACCTTGTGAAGTAAAATTTGGTACGATATCGTGCGAAAAGCTTTTTCTGAACTTGGGTGATTGCAGCAGTCGCCTTCGGCTCGTGCTGCAGTTACTGTCGCCAGAAATAGTTTTATCGCACTAGTATCGTAATAGTACTTTACGATACTAGTGCGATAAGACTCACACTACCGTACGAACAAGTACCGTACAAAATTTTACTTCACAAGGTATGAAAATGGGAGTTTTGCGCGAAGTGTGCGTAAAACTGCCATTCTCGCACCGAGTGTAATAATACATATTTTTTACATACTTCCGACATCGAACTCTTATTTCAAGCGTTCTGTAAAATAGTCGTCAATTTTTAATTGCTGAACGCTAGCTACGCGCTTTTGAGCAACGAAATCTCAGTTCTGTGTGAACTACGTATGTAAGGCGATTCAAACAATTTGATATTGAAACTTAGTCTCTGATGCGCGATCTCCGACTTTGATAGGGTGGGTCGAACTGCTCGGGAAAGCCGTTGTGCCAGCCGAAGAGAAAAAGTGCGCTTCGACACGCCTAAACACGGGCGCGCCTCTTGCCGCAGCGAGCAACAATGTAGAGCTTCGCGCTAACTTCCGAATCACCGACCTGTCGGATAAACGGAGTCATGGTTCGAATAATTGATTAATTCGGATGATCGAGGTTCTGCTGTAATGTTACATCCGTTTACAATTGCCCGAGAGATTTCGATCTGTTGGTAATTAGCCGAGTCGCCGAAGCTCGAAGGCCGCGCAGAGGTCACTTTCTGGCACCCGCCAAATGCGATGATGTATATCGTGCGTGCGATGACGCTCGACTAATTTACGTTCCCAAAAATCGATACCACGCGCTTTCGTGCGGATAAGGAAACCCGCGTTGTATTTTTAGCTTAGCCACTGCGAACCGCCGCACGGTGGAATTTTCGGACGTTGTTTAACACAGTCGACGGTAACATGTCGAGCGGGAGGTGCTAGTTCGTACGATTTTCTTCGACCTCGTCGTCGCATATCGTTAGCGAGCTCGTATCAGCAAGAAACACAGGTGGATATACCAGTGTGACGCGAACGACCCACGTTCGCGCTCCCCCTGCCGGCCAGGATCGTTCAGCTGGCACGAGCAGACGACACACACAACTCGGTCAAAAATAAACTTTCGGCTTTTCGTCAGTTAGCACGCGTAGTACGGGATGCGAGCACGTCGCTTTTCCACGCGTCTGATTTTTCTTCGTCACTCGAGATAAACACTGTTACTCGAAGTGGAAGCGCTAGTTGTTGCATCATTCGTCGCCGTAAAGCAAAGCAATTCGATCTACGCTCGATAAATCCTTTTGACGCTTTATTGTTATCGTTCGATACAAAAATGTCCGTGATATTCGCGTGAATTCGTTTGCGGTTCAACACCTCGAAATGTCAAGTCGATCGAACGGTCGAACAATCGATTATTGTTGGTATAATATAAGTTATAACCGAAAGAAAAAATATTGACGGTCGAAAAACGAGAGGAACGAACGCCTGTGTGGCCGAGGCACGTGACGTCGGCCGGTTGTTTTGATTGGTCGATAGAGATCATCGTTACCGTGCGGGGAGGACTCGTGACCGGTGCATTCACGCAGAGCCCGAGTCGGCGTTGATCTAAGACAAATAAGCGGTATAAACAAGCCTAATAAAGTAAAAATAAGCCTTTCGCGACGGTCGCTGCAAAATTCTTTTAGTCCTTCTATTTATTTTCATTCAGTCCGGTCGACGAGGAAGGCTCCCGAGTGCTGCAGGTGAAGCCTGTGGCGGAAACGCGGAACCTGCGTGTGTCATCCTCTGCGATCTGTGTCATTGCCAGTTGTACGGCATTAGCGTAGGAGAGATTCTTGTTCGCGGGAATCATCGCGCATGCTGGAATTATTATAAGAGAGCCGTTGAGTAACGTCGTATTTTTGAAAGAGCTCTCGATCATCGCGTTATTCATGGATACTTCGAGCGACGATCGAGCGTTTCACGCGACGTCCAACGCTCTTCGACGAGTCCACAGCGTTGGTCTGCCTTCCGCAACGTCATTCGGCGATGGTAAGTTTCTATTTTTTGTTTCATTCGTTACGCGCGATAACTCGATTGATGCGATAAAACCGTCAATAGGGACAGAGAAAAAAATTCTCCGGATGATTGCGAGTAATAAAGTAGCAAGTGTTATACATAGCAGCGCTGGGCAATTACACCGAGTACTTGAAGTACATATTGAAGTATCGAGTAGTGAGTCAGTATTCAGTGCTCAGAACTTCAGCAGTTAAGTTCTGCCAGTACTCGATATGTCAGTACTCAAGTACCATCCAGTGCTCGGTACTTCAAGTACTTGGCACTTCAATGCGTACATAAAGTACTCGGTATTTCAGTACATACATCAAGTACTTGGTACTTCAGTATGTACACCAAGTACTCGGAACTTCAGTACGTACGTCAAGTACTTGGTACTTCAACACGTACGTCAAGTACTTGGTACTTCAACACGTAAGTCAAGTACTTGGTACTTCAACACGTAAGTCAAGTACTTGGTACTTCAACACGTAAGTCAAATACTTGGTACTTCAACACGTACGTCAAGTACTTGGTACTTCAACACGTAAGTCAAGTACTTGGTACTTCAACACGTAAGTCAAGTACTTGGTACTTCAACACGCAAGTCAAGTACTTGGTACTTCATTACGTGCGCCAAGTACTTGGTACTTCATTACGTGCGCCAAGTACTTGGTACTTCATTACGTGCGCCAAGTACTTGGTACTTCAGGACGTGCGCCAAGTACTTGGTACTTCAGTATGTGCGCCGAGTACTTGGTACTTCAGTACGTGCGCCAAGTACTTGGTACTTCAGTATGTGTGTCAAGTACTTGGTACTTCAGTACGTGCGCCAAGTACTTGGTACTTCTATACGTGCGCCAAGTACTTGGTACTTCAGTACGTGCGTCAAGTACTTGGTACTTCAGTACGTGCGTCAAGTACTTGGTACTTCAGTACGTGTGTCAAGTACTTGGTACGTCGATACGTAAAGTTAGGTACTTAGTGTATTTGCTTAGCTCTCCGACGCATAAGAATACTGTATCGGCAGTAAAAAAACAAACGAAGCCATTGATGAGGTAGTTATCGGTGCGTGTTGAGAGGTCAACTTCATAAACATCAATAATATAAGGTATTATTAACCAGCTAATGCGACCGTAACGTGTTTGCAACGGACGTTTTGTTTGAGTGACCAAAAAAATAAACCCAGCAGTGCCGAGCATGCCTAGAAGGTAAAACACGGTTATTTCTACGGAGTAAAAAATAACCTGTAACTATCGTAATATTTTCGGTTATTTTATGGTTGTCCCCTTTCATTCTTTTAAAGAACAGACGTTTAATCAAGTTGCCAGTGGATTGCCCATCTTTGGTATCGTCAATGATATTTCGCAGACACTTTTTCCTCAAACATAAAAAATGAAAAGTTTTTATTTTTTGTTTCATTCGTTAGGCGTGATAATTCGTTGATGTAACTAAACCGTCGACCGTCATGCAATAAGGAAAAAGTCGTCCGAAGATGATGAATAATAAAGTAGCAAGCGTTATACGTAAGAATACCGCACCGATAGCCAAAAAAAAGAGGCGCTACTGGCGGGGTATTAATTGGTACGTGTTTAGAGATTAATAGTAAACATCATTATATAAGGCTCGGTATTTATTAAGTAGCTGATGCGATTGTCGATGTTTATTATCGCCAACGACGTTATCTCGGAGAAACTTTTTTCGCAAAGATAAAAAATGGAACGTTTTTATTTTGTTTTTCATTCGTTACGCGTGATAATTCGATTAATGCGATAAAACCGTCAATCGTCATGCAATGCGGTGCAAAAAAGCTTTCCGGATGATTGTGAATAATCAAGTAGCGAGCGTTATACATACGAATAACGTACCGGCAGCCAAAAAAGAGGCGCCACTGGCAAGGTACTAATGGGTACGTGTTTAGAGGTCAACTATAAACATCATTATATAAGACTCTGTATTTATTAACCAGCTGATGCGATTGGCGATGTTTGCTATCGTCAACCTTATCTTGCACGAACTTTTTTCGCAAAGGTAAAAAATGTTAAGTTTTTTTCCATGCTTCCTCCGTTCGCCCGTATTCTGCATATATGAGCATGCAAAATAAGCCCGTTAAGGTAATACTTGCGGTACAGTCCCGCCAAAAGTGAGTTTCAGAGAAAATTTCAAAGACTTCTCGACGGGATAAAAGTCTGAAAAAAATCAAGTGTATGGGAGGCGCTGCAAAGATTGTTTTTGTGAAATAATAATTGCAATTTGTCATTAACAAAGTGAAGATAAAAATTATTATACAACAAATTACCCAGCAACTTAACTATTTTCCTTCATAAAAATAATTCGTTTGTTTTCCTGAATACGTATGAATTTTTTCAGAATTTTTTGTAATCTTTGAAAATGGCATTTTTTTCTATGGTCAAGCTGTGGAAAAACGCAGTTTTCAATTATTACAAAAAATTATGCTCTTAAGGGGAAGTGAAACAGCTGCGCGTGCGAGAGAGATAGTTACAATTTTCAAATTAACTTTATTCAATGGTGCTAATTATTTTGAGAAAAAAGAAAATGAATTCGGCCCGGATGCGAAATTACCATGCGTATACGGCTCGAATTTGCTTTTCCCTCAAAAAAATTAGCACCTTTGAGAAAAATTCATTACACTGATAAAAAAATGCCGTTGAATCAACTGAAAATTCGCGCAGGGACGTTCAAATAAATATTTAGTTGGACGAACAAAATATTTTAACGCCTCAAAAATATTTTAGTGAAATCATAAAAAAAATTGTTGAACTAACCAATCTTTTAGCTGTACCAACAAAATATTTACTTGAACGTCCCTGCCCGAATGTTTAGTTGATTCAACCGTATTTTTTTTATCAGTGTACAGTTTTCATTACCGACCGCGATATTTCACTTCCCCTTAAGCAGCTTGGCCGAGTTATGTGCCGACTGCGATAATATGGGATGCGGTCATAATTTTGATTTTTTTTTTTTTTTTCAATTTCATGATCGTGAGCGGACGTTTGGCAATTTAACGAATGATCTATTCGAATATCGTAAGACATCTTCATTCTCGTTGTCGTGCCAGTTGAAGCAGCGGACACGTGGCTGTCTAGCCGAAGTCTGAGGTTCTAAATGTGCGCAGACTGATTCTCTACACCTCCGGCTATAATGACTTTGTGTGCTTCTCCCTCCGCTCTCTCCCGCCTTCATGCCAAATCTGGCGAGACCTTGTTCAAGTGCGAAGTATTCGTTCGGGTGATTAAATGAGCCGGGGGAAAATAACATTGCGACTTTAATTGTCGATTGCTCCAAATACGTCCAACGAATGACGCGCCGCACCGTAACCGGACGTTTTTAATCACTCAGCGAAGTTTCCGTGAATTCGACGGCGACGGGCGTCTCGTTAATTTCGCCGATTGTAACTTTTTTAATTAGTCTTTCAACCAGACAATAGGATCTTTCTTTGCCTCCAGATAAATGAAACGCAACAGTTTAATTTTTATTTTATCGTTTTGTTCCACACGTATTTTACAACGCTCGGCAGTTTGCAGCACAAGTCCCTATCGCAGTCATTGGCTAATTATGATTATTTCTAGCGGTTATGTTGGCTCGTGCACTCGCAGTATGTGCGCGAGTAGCTATGAGATCTGTGAGTGTCCGTGCGAGTAATCTATGAGTATCCGTGTGACTATGTAAGTATCTGAATATTTGTGAGTATCTGAGTATCTGTGAGTATCTGAGTATCCGTGTGAGTATGTAAGTATCTGAATATTTGTGAGTATCTGAGTATCTGTGAGTATCTGAGTATCTGTGAGTATCTGAGTATCTGTGAGTATCTGAGTATCTGTGAGTATCTGAGTATCTGTGAGTATCTGAGTATCTGTGAGTATCTGAGTATCTGTGAGTATCTGAGTATCTGTGAGTATCTGAGTATCTGTGAGTATCTGAGTATCTGTGAGTATCTGAGTATCTGTGAGTATCTGAGTATCTGTGAGTATCTGAGTATCTGTGAGTATCTGAGTATCTGTGAGTATCTGAGTATCTGTGAGTATCTGAGTATCTGTGAGTATCTGAGTATCTGTGAGTATCTGAGTATCTGTGAGTATCTGAGTATCTGTGAGTATCTGAGCATCTGTGAGTATCTGAGTATCTGTGAGTATCTGTGAGTATCTGAGTATCTGTGAGTATCTGAGTATCTGTGAGTATCTAAGTATCTGTGAGTATCTGAGTATCTGTGAGTATCTGAGTATCTGTGAGTATCTGAGTATCTGTGAGTATCTGAGTATCCGTGAGTATCTGAGTATCTGTGAGTATCTGAGTATCTGTGAGTATCTGAGTATCTGTGAGTATCTGAGTATCTGTGAGTATCTGAACATCTGTGAGTATCTGAGTATCTGAGTATATGTAAGTATCTGAGTATCTGTGAGTATCTGAGTATCGGTGAGTATCTGAGTATCTGTAAGTATCTGAGTATCTGTGAGTATCTGAACATCTGTGAGTATCTGAGTATCTGAGTATATGTAAGTATCTGAGTATCTGTGAGTATCTGAGTATCGGTGAGTATCTGAGTATCTGTAAGTATCTGCGTATCTGTGTAAGTATCTGAGTATCTGTGTAAGTATCTGAGTATCTGTGTAAGTATCTGAGTATCTGTGTAAGGATCTGAGTATCTGTGTAAGTATCTCAGTATCTGTGAGTATCTGAACATCTGTGAGTATCCGTGAGAGTATCTGAGTAGCCGTGTCAGTGGCCGTGTGAGTATCTGCGTGAGTATCTGTGTGAGTATCTGTGTGAGGATCTGTGTATCTGTGAGTATCTGCGTGAGTATCTGTGTATCTGTGAGTATCTGTGTATCTGTGAGTATCTGTGTATCTGTGAGTATCTGTGTATCTGTGAGTATCTGTGTATCTGTGAGTATCTGTGTATCTGTGAGTATCTGTGTATCTGTGAGTATCTGTGTATCTGTGAGTATCTGTGTATCTGTGTATCTGTGTATCTGTGTATCTGTGAGTATCTGTGTATCTGTGAGTATCTGTGTGAGTATCTGTGTGAGTATATGTGTGCGTATCTGTGTGAGTATCTGTACGAGTATCTGTGTGAGTATCTGTGCGAGTATCTGTGTATCTGTGAGTATCTGTGCGAGTATCTGTGTATCTGTGAGTATCTGTGCGAGTATCTGTGTATCTGTGAGTATCTGTGCGAGTATCTGTGTATCTGTGAGTATCTGTGCCAGTATCTGTGTACCTGTGAGTATCTGTGTATCTGTGAGTATCAGCGTGAGTATCTGTGAATATCTGTGAGCATATGTGAGTACCTGCGAGTACCTGCGAGTACCTGCGAGTATCTGTGGGTATCTGTGAGAATCTGTGAGTATCTATGCGAGAATCTGTGAATATCTGTGAATATCTGTGAATATCTGTGTGAGCATCTGTGAAAATCTGTGAGTATCTGTGTGACAATCTGTGAGTATCTGTGTGACAATCTGTCAGTATCGGCGTGCGTTCCATCGACATGAACTTTATTATCACGCAGATTATTAATCGCCCGTGCACTGTTCATTGCCGTCCAGGGAAAGGAAACGAACTTTCTAAAGTAAATATGTACCTACGTAGGTACGCAATAATGATTATTGAGTTTGAACCAAAAACCGAGTCGCTCGAATTACTGGATATAGATTTCCCGCGTAATCGCATGTGCACGACTCCATACTCCTCAATTTGCAAGCAATTACGTTTAATAAAGTTCAATTAGTAATGCGCCGACTCGTTCATTAACTCGCCTCAATAATTCGTTGTTTATTTCATACGCGGATCGTAGCAGCGAAGGGGCGTGCCAAAGGTCGAATGAGTTATTCGATTCGCTGTATTTTCTCATAGTTTTTGACAATTTTTCATCTCTATTGGGTGCACACGAGGGGAGTCGGGAGATACACACCTTGTGCTCGATGCCGCATTTCCTGAGCCGAATGCGCAGACAGTTGCCAAAAACTCGGTACACTCCATGTCTCTCCCTTCCTCTCTCCCCCCCCCCCCGCCTCCCTCTCTCTCTGTTTCTTTCTCTCTCGCTCTCTCGCTCTCTCTCTCTCTCTAGCCTCGGCAATAGTGGGCTGTATAGGAACAGTGTGTTGTACATTATACTGTACTTCGTAGTTTTGTATTCACTGGCCTCTCTCACCGGGCACGCGGATCTCACAGTCAAAGTTGGCTCGTCTGTACTGCGGCTGTGAGTCTTCGATTCTCTCTCTGGCTTCCGTTCCAGATGAAAATTTTCCTCGCCAACACTGTAAAATAATTCATACGATGGCTCTCCGGATATTCCAAATTCAAGGTAAATTCAGTGACCCCGTTCCAGCATGAAACACATTAATTTTCTCCTTTTATCCAGCATGCATATGTACGTATGTATATATATATATATATATATATATATATATATATATAGGGTAGAAGTGGTGAATATGGCCCATGTAAAATTAATTTACCTGCTAATTGCGGTGAATTATATTCACCACTTTCATCCCATATATACACAAATATATGATAAAAAAAAAGTAAAAAAAAAATGCATCCATGAGAAGGAATATTTAATTATTTTCTTGGCGCGACACCACGTAAGACGGGCTTACGGAGTGTTGTGTATGAGAAACTGTAGTGGGTGTATCGATAAGTACATGTACGTCTGCACACGTCCGGCGTTACGCAATGAAGCGTTTTAAACGAATTAAGTATCGACTAGCTTGTGCGAGCGAGTGAGAAAGAACGAGCGTTCGCCAATCCGCCGTTGTTATGTTTGTGTAAGCATGGAATCCTTGCCCTAGTCGTTAGTCATTCAAGTTCGCGTGCCCGAGACTGATAGAAGCATTTTTGTTGTTATTATTTACTTTTTTCTGTTTTTAAATTCGCGAATTCACATCAGCGCCTGTGTTTGTGCGACAAATATCGTGGCGCGCGCCACGTGGTGTGAAGCGCGACGTTTTTTCTTTTTGTTGTATTTAACGATCAATCGAGCGACGCGCAGGTGACATGATGAAACACGTGAGGGTGCCGTCCTGGGATGGCCTCATAGGTCGCAGAGGTATTGCAGTAAACATAATTCTTATAAAAAGGATTTTAACCCTTCGAACACTAATTTGTTATTCCGATCTCTGAACCGTGTTGAAGTTATGTGAAATGCTGCTGTCGGTAAAAAAAAACCTGCAATCAGTGCCGTTTTGAGACCAGAGAGAACTCGTGTTCGCCGATCCAACGTTATGTTTGTGTACACCCTGAAAAATGTTTTTTTTTTACGGGAGCCATTTATTTAAATAAAATAAATATTTATTTTATTTAAGTAAATATTTATTTTATGAAAATAAATATCTATTTAAAGCAAATAAATGTTTATTTGCCGGTGCCCGTCAAATAAATTATTTTTCTAAGTGTTAAAATGGAATCCTCGTCCTAGTCATTGGTCACTCAAGTTAATGTGATCGAGACCGGTGGAAGCATTTTTATTATTATTATTACCTTTTTTCAATCGTTCAAGTCGCAAATTCACATCAGCCCCTATGTGTGTGCAAGATATATCGTGGCGCACGGCACGTGGCGTGAAGAGCGACATTGTTTTTTTATTTACCTTTTTATTTATCTTTTTATTTACCTTTTTATTTACCTTTTTATTTACCTTTTTATTTATCTTTTTATTTACCTTTTTATTTATCTTTTTCTTTTGTTTTGCTATTTAACAAACAATTAATCGACGCATAGTTCTGACCAACCTGGAACCAACCGGTTGATCGGTGCACCAAACCAATTCAGCTTCCAACCTTCGAGAGATTCATTTTTCGGCGATACTGAAAAACCAACCGTAACACCAACTGTCATACGTGTCGGATCGGAGGTTAGTTTACGGTTGGATGTCCTTAAAAGAACCCGACTTCGGACATAAATTCGGAAATGAGTCTGTTGTGGGAAAGTCCAAAAATGAACCAACTTTCCATCCGATACATACAACGGTTGGTATTATAGTTGGTTTTGAAATATGGACCAAAAATCAGCCTCCACAAGGTTGGAATCAGAGTCGGTTTGGTGCACCAATCGGGTGGTTGAGTCGGAGTAGATTGTTAGAAAACAACCCAAATCCCAAACAATTCAACCCAAAGCTTTACGGTTGTCCGGTCCGCGAGAGTTATAAGAAGTTGCACAGCTATCGCTATAAAAATAATTCTTACAACGATTTTAACCCTTCGAAAACGAATTTGTTATTCCGATCTCCGAACCGTGTCAAGGTAATGTGAAACCCTTTCTCGTGCTTTCTTTCTCACTCCGCTGCGAGCGCCAATAATAGTATCATTAATCAACAATGGTATCAGTTTCGTTACCATTTTGTTCTATTCCCTTGGGAATATAGTTAATTTCGGACTGTCAGTCAGTAAGTTCCTTAATGGTTCCTAATGGTGAACATTTACTGATTTATCGATGTATTTTTTAATGTTGTTTGCAAGTAAAAGGGATAAACCCTTTTATTGCAACCCGTAAATTAAATAAATAAATAAATAAATATTCGAGTTTCGTAAGTTTCGTTACCATTTTGTTGTTCTGTTTATATTCCGTTTATTATTCAGTTTCATAAATTTTCGTTTACACTCGGTTTATTATTCACATGTTTTTTCTGTACAGTATGACCACGCTTATCCGACCTTCGATTATCGGAGCCTCCGCCTTATACGAAGCACCCAACTAATCCGAGCCCTCCGCGTTAACCGCGGTGTAGGCTCGGATAATACGGAAAACTCGTAGTCTGTAACTGCTACATTGTTGCATATGCGCTTAAATTTGTGCAAATTTGCGAGCTGTAAACACATCAGTTCCGATTCTAGAGTCAATGATAGAACATCGTGATGTCTCAAAAAAGGTAATGAACTAATAAAGTTAATGTTTATATGAAGTGGTGTCTTATTCTTTAAATATATAATAGTAGTGCAAGTTTGAATTGAGTATATTATCCATGTAATCCGAGTTTTCGCTTATCCGGCGTAAGCTCTCCCCACATTACCTCGGATAAACGGGGTTCTACTGTATTCATTTTGTACTCACTCGAGATCATCTTGGTGATGTGCCTAAAGGACCTCAGGTCCCCTCTACAGTAAATATTACCGGTCATCGATTACTGTTGTGCGGTTCTTAGCGGTATCTCAGCTGAACATGAGCGCGTGATTCAGGTCGCGTTGAACTCTTGCGTGCGTTTTATTTTTGGGGCGGGGACCACGTTACGCCGCTGTATGAGAGGCTTCATTGGCTGAAGGTTAGGGCGAGGAGGACGTACTTTATTCTGAATGCGGTATTTGATGTACTTAGCACAGGCCTGCCTGCATTCTTGAGGGTAATGTTCAATTTCGAGGCACCCAGAGCCGGCCCCGTGTTAAGGAATCAGCATCGCGTTCTACAGCTAGGTACCTTTCGAACGGAGGCCAAGAGGCATGCCTTCGGGAACGTTGGGGCGGAACTGTGGAATCGGTTGCCGCTCGATGTCCGGGGCCGTAGTAAGGGAGTGTTTCGGTGTCAAGTCATGGGCTTATTGCTCAACGGTGAATTGTAGGTGCGGTTTTTGTTAATGTCAGTTCGGGTATCGCTGGCTATTATGGTTATTATTTTGGCTATTTTTTGTTATTTTATTTTTGTTATAGTTCTCTTTTCCTCGGTTTCTCTATGTTTTATATACTTTATATATTTTTCATCACTCGGTGCGGAAATGGCCACTTTTTCGCCCGCTTCGCGTACGTAAAACCGCCATTTTCGCACCTTGTGATGAAAAATTTCGTACATCCCTCGTGCGAAACACTTTTTCTAACTCGTGTGATTACAGCCCTCGCCTTGGGCTCGTGCTGCAAACTCTCACTCGTTAGAAAAACGTTTTTCGCCCTCGTGGAGTAATGTACTATTATATTCTTCATATTCTATGTATTTTCTTTTTGTATTTATGCTATGATTGTATTTATGCTATAATTGTTTTTTGGCTTAATTTCTCAGTGTATGTGCCTAGAGGACCCTTGGTCCTAACGTACGAATAAATCACTACTACTACTACTACTACTACCTATCTATCTCCGCCCTCTCGTCGCACAGTCACGTGACTTTCGCATGGCGTTAAGCTAACATGAAATGCCGTCGGTAAAAAAAACACCTCTAATTGTTACCGTTTCAAAACTTCCAACCCGCCAGTCCAAACCTCCAATTCCCCGGCGACTAACAAAGTAATAAAAAAAAGTATAAATTTTTGTTCACAGACGACGAATTGGGAGGCGGCGGTCAGTTGCGCCGTGCCGGTTCCCTGAGGCTATCGCGAAGCGCTGATAACGCGGACGGCAACAATCACAACAATCGTCAGAGCGAGAATCAGCGCGAGACGAGTAACAATATCAGAGTCGGGAACGGCAGGAAGAGCGGCGGGTGTTCCGGCAGCAGGAGCGACGGCGAGAGTAGGAATCTGCTTCACGTTCCCGATGATAATGCGAGACCGCAGCAGCAGCGTCAGCAGGAGCCGTCAGCATCGGCGGCAAGTGCCGGCGGTTCGAGCGTTGGAGGTTCACCCTCAGCCAGACGAGCCCGGCCCGCCAGGCACTCTGCACCTGCGACCGCCGCACCTGCGCCCGAGTATCTCGCACGCAGTCTCCTTCAGCTCGGATGTCCCGTCGTATCGATGCCCAAGTAAGTCACGAATATTCCCGTTCTCCCCGCGCCTCCTCTCCGACGAGCGACTCAATTTAATTCACAGACATTGCCGTTACGGAAGCTCAGAGTTGTTGCCAATTGCATGGATGTAGAAACTTTCCCAGTAAGAATTATGACGACCTCCCGATCAGTGCAACATGCGACGTGTCCTGTGAACGAAGGCATTCGCGAGAGTTTGTTTCTCACGTCGAAGGGTTTACATCGTCGTCGTGACGTCGTTGAGAATTAATATAAATTCTCGGGTCCGAAGAGAAAATTAACCCGGGACGATAAACTCGATACTCCGCCCTCCCCGTCCACGCATGCTGCGGTTGTAGGCAACGCAATAATTTACGTGCGCAATCACATTTTTTTTACCCCTTCTCGTCTCTCCGCTCTCGTAACATTTTAAGCGTGACTCACGTGCCGCACAATGTTTTGGAAAAAAAAAAAAAAAATTGCAGGTGAAACGTGCTCGGAGTGATTCATCGGGTGAATTCCGCTCGGTGATCCTCGAGCGATGATGGGATTGCGTGCGTGACGCAACTGTATTGACCATCGGTGCGGTGATGCGTCTATTTTCATGCGAGGATTATTTATCGTGACGAGTGAAAAGTGCTCGGGAATTCTTTTTTGCTCCGAGGGTCGAAGCTCAAGGATTATTCGCGACGAACCTCGAAGCGTTCGTTTTGAATTTTTTAATTTTCCACATTTTTTTTCTTGTTTAAGGCGAGTGCATCGAGCGTATACAGAATCACGTACGTTTCAATGAACGGAACGAACGGAATTTTTTTGTTCCAAGGATCGAAGCTCGAGGATTATTCGCGACGATCCTCGAACCGTCCGTTTTGAATTTTTTAGTTTTTTTTTAAATTTTTTTCTTGTTTAAGGCGAGTGCATCGAGCGTATACAGAATCGCGTACGTTTCAATGAACGGAACGAACGGAATTTTTTTGTTCCAAGGATCGAAGCTCGAGGATTATTCGCGATGATCCTCGAACAGTCCGTTTTAAATTTTTTATTTTTTTAAATTTTTTCCTTTTTTAAGGCGAGTGCATTGAGCGTATACAGAATCACGTACGTTTCAATGAACGGAACGAGGGGAATTTTTTTGTTCCAAGGATCAAAGCTCGAGGATTATTCGCGACGATCCTCGAACCGTTCGTTTTGAATTTTTAAGTTTTTTTTATTTTTATTTTTTCCTTGTTTAAGGCGAGTGCATCGAGCGTATACAGAATCAAGTACGTTTCAATGAACGGAACGAACGGATTTTTTTTTGTTCCAAGGATCGAAGCTCGAGGATTATTCGCGACGATCCTCGAACCGTCCGTTTAAAATTTTTATTTTTTAAATTTTTTCCTTGTTTAAGGCGAGTGCATCGAGCGTATACGGAATCACGTACGTTTCAATGAAATTCCGAGTAGTAATCAGCTGGTCGTGCTGGATGCGCGTTCTCGCTCGTGCGTTCCTCGGCTCTGTCTCTGTATTGTGTACGAAGCTCGGAGGGGTTTCTCCTCGGCGGGCCCAACGTACAGATATACGTACCGACATAATATTCGGTCAATAGGTGAAGCGAGGGGCGCAGACGCGAGTCTCGCGGCGAGCGTGCGTTGGAGAATTCGTCGTTACCGCTCGCGTTTGTGTGCGGTCATTTTCCCGTGTGTCGAAGCGACGTCGGTGCACGCTCGGCACGTCGGTGTTGTCGGGAGGAGGGGGGGAGAGAAGAGAGACGGACGGAGGAGCAGAGAGCTTCGCGACGCTGAAGGCGGAGTCGACCGGCCATCAGCAGCAGCAGCGGCACGATAGTGCACAGGCCGCATCGGATCGCGCGTTCAACGCACAGACCGCATTGCCGTATTTTTCATCTGATCGAAAGAAACGTAACGATAAATGAAGTTAAAAATAAAAAATATCTAAAAAGATAGATTCATCGATAAAGAAACAAACGACATAATTTTCTATTCAGTCTCGTTGATGGTATTTAAAAAAACACACACACACACACACACAAAGAAAAGAAGAAAATATTAATAGTCTCGTGCGTAGAGGAAAGTTCGTCGCTGTATAAAAATACCGACGGCGGAGTAAAACGTAAATAACGAGAAGAGCCTTCGACACACGGATCGATGAAATTAGCGGGGGAAAAAAAAGTTGCGTATAAATTCACGCTCGAATAAACAATAATAATCTCGACGAAAAAAAAGACTTTGTATCGAAGTGCGATAGACGGGAAGAGGGGCAGAGGCAGCGAGAAGAATCGTCCACTTCTTGCACGCGCATTGTATTTAATGTCCTCGCGATATCTCTTGTTTTTTTTTTTATAATACGTCGTTAGTTTCTCTGTTCTTAAAAAAATCCTTCCTTTCGTCCGTTGTATTCATGTGGCACTCGTCACCATCCCGTTAATTGAACGTTTGAAGCTGGTGGAGATTATCCAATTGACCCGCCGTCCTCGTCCTCGGCGTGTTCGCCCAGTCATCGTGGACCTTTGTTCAAACGAAAGGCGACGTTGCCGTATTTTTTTTTATTTCTCTATATTTTTCTTTCGTCTTCCAATTCCAATTCGCTAATCTTTCGCGATCGTTGCGAGACGACGACGGAGCGCCGAGCTCGTCAGCTATCCTCCAATCACTGGATCTTTCCGTCCCTTCCCCTCTCGCTCTCTCTATCTCTCTCTCTCGCTTCCGCTCTTCCTTTTCGTGCCGCATCGAGGCAACTACTTTTCCTGCCTCTGTCGTGAAGTGCACTGCGCCCCGAACGGTTCTCTCGTCTCCTCCGGTGTGCCGATAACTCGTGTGTATTTTTTTTAATCCACGCAGTCCCACGAACATTCCGTAACACACTGGTGAGACGTTGGATTAGTGCGTTCGTAGAACGAGACAGAGAGGCGCTTCCGGTCGAACATTAACTCTATCGCGCGGGACTACGGGAGTGTGCGGATCTATTCATTGTCGTTGACCGACTTTGTTTTGTTTATCACTCTTCGCGCATCGAGGCATTCGATCACTGATTTTCGGGAACGCGACTAAACACCGCGGGTTCTGAGATAAATCGAATAGACACCTCGTCCGAACGCCGTAAACATTCCGACCGAGTCGCGAGATTCGATGCACGCTTAACGTAAAAAAAAAGGCCGATGTATATGCCTATATATATATATCTCTTCCGTATGTGTCGGCTGTGAACAGCAACCCGGGACAGTGGCGCCCCTGTACTGGACTGCCAGCTACGACACTGCTCACCACAGGTGAAACAATATATCTTAAAAATCCCTATTTTTCTTTATTATCAGTGAAAAGTTAATCGTGTGTTTGCCAACAGCGTGTCACTGTCGGGTTTGCGGCGAAAGAACTGCTCGAACTAAATTGTGATTCGTAGTAACAGAGACAGGGAACTTCCTTCGCGGAATAACCTCTGTTTGCTATTTGTATCTCTAACCATTCTTTTTTTTTTTTCTTTTTTTTACTATTGTAAGCTTTTTATATCGCGCCTTTTCGTGAAAATTTGTTTTATTCGGCTATGCTCGCCTAACGCTCTGTGCAGCGATGTTTCCATGTGCGAACGGAAAGCCAGTGAATTCCAGGGAGCCTCGGGCGAAACCGGTTAACAGGGAACGCGTGTTTGTTGCCCGACCCGGCTGATGCTGGAAGTTCGGTTGATGTTTCAGTCATCGACAGTTTCCAGTTATCGACGGTGCGCGCTTCGGCCGTGGAAAAATGTATACGCGAAGCGCACGACTGACGATCACTGGTCGCCGGTCGATGACTGGGAGATTCATGGTGGAAGAAACACTGCTGCATCTTCCTGTGGCTGTATGCGTGCGTGGGGATGTGTGCGTGTTTGAGAATGGCCGCGTCGCGAGCCTAGCACAGCTGATCGGCGGACCTGCCGCCAGCTGTCCGCTCAGCCGTTCGTTTCGACAGTTTCCGTCGTTCTTTCGTTATTAAGGTGCTTCGCGAGATTGCATATTCGCGACCGTAAATGTTTCATCTCGTCGGGCATTAACATTTTATACGCTTCGATGCATGGACTAAAAATAATCTGCCTGTAGACTGATCAATTCACTAGGCTATAATCACTCGATACTTTTACGAGGTTTGAGTATCGTTGTAGATAAGTTATTGAATGGCGTATATAGGAAAAGGGAAAAGCCATACCGATGACAATTTTATTGCACACGATAGCATTGTGCACATTACATTAGGTCACACATAGTTCGTAAATATTTTTGTGAACTTAAACTTTGCGCACAATATTCTTCCGTTTCAAGCAGTTTTTTGTGCACATGAATTATTCATCACTGTGGTGCACATGTCTATAGTAAAATAGTTTTCATAGTGTCCAATATCCATGCACGGTTCGATAGTGCACACAACCAGCGCTGGGAATTACACTAAGTACTAGAAGTGTCCATTCAAGTACCAAGTACTTGAAGTACTAAAGACTGGATAGAACTTAAGGGGAAGCGAAACATCGCGGCCGGCAACGAAAACTGCAATGAACTTTTCTCAAGTGGAAAAAGCAAACTCGAGCCGGATGCGCACGGTAATTTCTCATCCGGCCCAAATTCATTATTTTCTCAAAAAAATTAGCACCATTGAATAAAGTTAACTTGAAAATTTCAACTATCTCTCTCGCATGCTCAGCTGTTTCACTTCCTCTTAAGTGCTGACGCATCGAGTGCTGGTAGAATTTAAGTGCTGACGTTCTAAGTACCGGGTATTGGCTCGGTACTTGATATTTCAGTACATACTTCAAGTACTTAGTGTATTTGCCCAGCTCTGCGCTGAATCGAAATTAAATAATTAATTGAACGGCACAGAATTAGTAGCACCAAAAATTGTTATTGGGCACATCTGCAATGTACACACCCGGATAGAAAAGTGACGGCACATGATCCACTCGGTACTAGCACGGGAACGCACGCCGTACTGGCACAATGCAGACATGTATGTCCGCATGTGACGATATTGTGACGGCACGGCGTTTTGATACCAGAAATCTGCTTGCACGGTTGTAGCTCGCCGTGGAGCTGTACAGCGATCTGGAACTGTGCAAGCAGACTTCTGGTATCAAAACGCCGGGCCGTCACAATATCGTCACATGCGGACATACATGTCTGTATTGTTCCATCACGACGTGCCGAATTTTACGGCACGGTTTTCTTACTGGGCAGCCTCATCGTGCACAACTCGACTGTACGCAGTGTTATTGTTCACGATGGTATTATAAATACGAAAGCGAATGAAAATCGTGTTTATTTACAGAAGTTAACCACTCATTGGAAAATAGTATTGTACAGTTTCTCGGTATTTCTTGCATATCCGCTTACGGGGTAATTAATTCGGTAATTATTTATTGTTACGTCGTGTTATATCGCAGCGGGTACCAAAGTCGCTTTTCTACCCACGAACACGTACATTTAGTGGTTAGTAGGACATGGATTGTTACTCGTCAGGTTATGTTATGAGTTATGAGATACCGGTAAATCGTGCGACCGTTTCTGGAATATTGGCGAACGGTAAGGTAAACGACCCAGTTTCTGACATCTTCAGAGCCGCGGCCCCGGTTTTCTATTGTTTACAATCGCGTTATATTGTGAAACAAAAGAAAACTCCTTTAAGAATGTTTGGGCCGGAATCGCGGGAGGGGAACAGCAGAGGCGCTCCGCTAACCGCGTTAGTCAGTGTGCGAGTGAGAAACGCAGACAAAGCAAGCGGCTAGACAGAGACGGAGTCTTTCATTTATTGAATTTATCTCAGAAACAAAAGCGTGAATGTGCTTGAAATTTGGACACAATCTGTCTCATACGATTCGCTGTGGTAGGTTTATTATTCGAATCTAACAGAAGTCCGCAGAGAAAATCGCTACGCTCCGTCGTTACCGAGCGATTTCCGAAACGTTTACACGGTACCTTACTGTAGCTTTGTACTTAATAAATAACTACGTGGTCACAACATTTTTTTAAATTGCAAACGCTTCAGTGTGTTTTTGCCTGCAAAGCAGCTCAATTTTATAGCAATCGACCACAAACGCGTTTCGGCCCAAATATCCTTCTGAATAAATTTTGCCCGTTCTAAGAGTTAAATCATTAAGAAATAATTATTCAATAATTGTATTAATAATTATGGTTGTCTACTGCCGGCGTTACCGACAGTGTTCTATAGTCCACGTCACGGTTTTTGACATGCACGTCGCAGTTAGTGACACCAACCAGTACCCAGTTTCTGACACTTCGACATTCAGTGTCAGAAACTGCAACATAACCTAAATTACATGACGCACTTATTGACTCGGAGAATTTATGGGAAAAAGTAACCTTTAGATAACATTTACGTATCTGATCGACCGTGTCGCTTATTCTGAAGGTATTCACGTTTATGTTATTTAATATTAATACTTAACTTGAGGCTATAAATCCAAAATTCCAAATGTGCTTCAGCTAGTGCCTTTCGACTGCGAATGTCGCTCGGAAACCACTGAAACGTGAGTCGCAACTCTCACTATTAAATTCCAATACGAAATATATTTAATAAAAAAAACTCGTCTCTCTGCGATATTCGACAGAAAAAAAAGCTCTTCAATTTGCCCCTAGATTTTGTTACATTTGGCTCAAACTTTATCTATCACACATATAAATGTACAGTCGGTGTCAGAAACAGCCGGAGTGTCGGAAACTGGGCCGTTTGTCTTACACGCTCCTATAAAAATGACGTCTTCCTTGACGCGTGTTTAGAGTTCCAAACGTCACGGATTTCTCGCCACGTAAAATATTATCGTTCGCATCTGTATTATCCTGCATTCAACGCTCTTTACCGACCGCGCTCAACGGACGTGTTATAGGCGTTGTGCCTCGTGTCGTCGCTTGGCGAAACGAGCCCTAAGTAATTGCGGACGGGCACAAGCAGATGTGCTGCTCATCGAGATAAGCACTTTGCCACTTTTTTTTTTCATCACACTATATTCGATGCACTCCGCCGACGCTCGATCTCCCACGCGAACTTACGAGAGCAAACCTGACTCACGTTTCGTAACAAACCTTTCGATATCAAATTATTCGCGAATGCAAGTGTAGTTGTTTTTATTTTTAACACTTAAGATAGAGAGAAACATAAACAGGTTGCAGTGTCGGTAAATTGGGACTCTCTAATTTAGTTTTTTTTTTTGGGACTTTAACGTCGGTGTTTAAAAATTGTTTCTCGACACGCCTGTCTGCTCGGAACATTTCGTACCGTGAAACTCTCGCAGGGTCGCTCGACGCCTCGCATTCGAGTGCCGTCCCTCAGTTCTCGCACGGCTGGCAATTCGTTCGTACGCGAAATACAACTCTCTCTCTGCGCGCTCGCTGCCGACTAAAACCAACGCGACATGGTCGACGAGAGTAAAATTTATCGGGATCTGTATATCGAAGCGGTGACCGGAATCGCGAGTGAGACGACGCTGTCTCGGAATTCTCTCGGAGAGGATAGCGCGGAGAACGAGGTGGAAAAAGGGCAGCGGCAGCAGCGGGCGGAGAAGAACGAGGACAATGTTTTCACCTCGATATCAGGCGACTGCGATTACTGTTTCAGACCCCGTGGCGGAGTCGGGTCGGAGCATCTACAGCAGAGTAGCGACAGCGATGATTCGACGACATCGCACCACGGCCAGCCGCAGCACGTGCAGCATGGTGGCCATGGCCAGCCTCAGGGCCAAGGTCACGGCAATTCTCAAGGCCAGCAAGTCCCGATGGACGGCTACGGGCTTCCGAAAGTCCAGGTCTCGGGCCCACCGAACACACCCGAGTCCTCCTTCCACAATGGGTGAGTTTTTACCTTGTCTGAAAAATTAACGATCGAACGAACATTCTTGGTGACCTTGAAAATAGTATTCGGAACATGCAATTGTTTTGAGCCTCTGCGTCGGTTAAATGGGTCGTCGGTAGTTACACCCGGGGAAAAAATTTATCTGACGGCCACCGCTTATTTGGTTTAAGTAACATATTTATTCGATTTAAATAAATATTTATTTATATTAAGTAAATAGTTACTTAAATGAAATAAATATTTATTTAAGTCAAATAAATATTTTACTGAAACCAAATAATCGGAGGCCGTCAAATGAATTATTTTTCTGGGTGTAGATATGGATAATGAAATCGATGTACTTTTCGACATTGAATTTTAATCGAATGCGCGGGACCAAGTCTCCGATATGAAAATGGAACACTGCGTGATTAGTAAAATATGGGACACATTTTTTGATGGCATTCGAACAGTATATTTGTCCTGATTCTCGCGGAGTTTATCTTCGCTGGGGTTGAAAGAGAAGAAAGGAATTCGATCAAAGAAATATTTTTGGTGACCTTGAAAATGTATTAGAACGCAATAGTTTTGAGCCTCTACGTCGGTTAAATGGACCATCGGGAGTTAGATATGGATAATTGAATCGATGCGCTTTTCGACATTGAATTTCAATCGAATGCACGGGACCAAAGTCTCCGTTACGAAAATGAAACATTGCGTGATAAGTAAAATATGGGACAAACTTTTAATGGCGTTCGAACGGTATACTTGGCACGATTCTCGCGGAGTTTATCTTAGCTGGGGTTGAAAAATAAATAAAGAAATTCAATCAAAGAAATATTTTTGATGACCTTGAAAATGTATTCGAACGCAATCGTTTTGAGCCTCTACGTCGGTTAAATGGACCATCGGGAGTCAGGTGTGAATAATTGAATAGATGCGCTATTCGACACAGAATTTTAATCAAACGGGCCAAAGTCACCGATAGGAAAATGGACCACTGCATGATGACTAAAATTTGGAACCAATTTTTATAAGCGTTTGTACGGTACACTTGACACGATTCTCGCGGAGTTCATCGTCGCTTAGGCTGAAAAAATAAATTAAAGGAATTCGGTCAAACAAACATTTTTGGTAAACTTGAAAATGTATTCGAACGCAATATTTTTTATCCTCTGCGTCAGTTAAATGGACCATTGGTAGTTAGCAATGTACCGTTGAATGGATGCGCTATTCGACACTAAATTTCAATCGAACGAGCGGGTCCAAAGGCCCAGCTAGGAAAATGGACCACTGCGTGATAAGTCATATTTGGGACACATTTTTAATGACATTAGAACGGTACACTTGACCCGATTCTCGCGGAGTTTATCTTCGCTCAGCCCGAAAAAAAATAAAAGAATTCGATCAAACAAAAATTTTTGGTGGCCTCGAAAATGGCTAATCCGTCGTTAAAAATGGAACATTGAATCGATGTGTTATTCGACGCTGCATTTTAATCGAACGAGCGGGTCCAAAGTCCCCGATATGGAAATGGATCACAGTACGCGATAAGTACAATTTGGAATCAATTTTTAACGATGTTCGAACGGTACACTTGACACCATTCTTGCGGGGTTTATCTTCGCTGAGACCGAAAAAAATAATAATTCGATAAGCGTGCTAGGTACGTAGCCGTCGAGTTCTGGTACATAGCGCGGCCCGACGTAGAAGCACGGGCGACCGAGCTCGCGATAAGGAAGAGCTATTCCAAACGACTTAGTCAAACCTGACGTTCCACACACGTTGCACGTTAACAATTCTGTGTTGACTACACGTGTCCGAACGCCAGTGCCGATCCGATAAAAAGCTGGTGACTTGTTTTCGTAATGAAGTCGTTTTTTTCCTCTTTCGTTTCCGGGCCAACTTCGTCATATCTACGAATAACCGGGCTACGACGATACGGCCAAATTTATGGTGATTAATTGCGAATTTTAAAAAAGGCGAAATAAAAATATAGCCCGAAAAAAAAATCCTCCACGACATTCATTACCATTCGCGAGCGGCTAATCTATCGTCTCACGTATTGCCTCGAGGCAACAGGTAATAGCAGCGCTTACTCGGTAGCGCACATATATTTTTTTTAATTGCGCCATTTTACGTTTCCGCCGCCATGGAAAACTTTTCCTTCAAAATATATTTTTTTTGTTGTTTTTTTCTTTTTCTGGCAAGAGAAAGCAACATAGCTGATGCAATAGTAACAAATTTTCCCTCGAACTTGTACGCGCTTACTCGGTAGCGTAGATATATTTTTTTATTGTACCATTTTTACGCTTCCGCTGTGATCGAACACTTCTCCTTGAATACATATTTTTTTGGTTGTTTCTTTATTTCTTTTTTTGGCAGGAGAAAGCGACATAATCGCTGTCGCAATAGTATATTTTTTCCCTCTAACTTGTACGCGCTTACTCGGTAGCGTACATATATTTTTTTAATTGTGCCATTTTACGTTTCCGCCACCATCGTAGACTTTTCCTTGAATTCATATTTTTTTGGTTGTTTCTTTATTTCTTTTTGGGGCAGGAGAAAACAACACAATCGCTGATGCAACAGTAATATTTTTCCCTCGAACTTGTACGCTCACACTCGGCAGCGTACATATATTTTTTGAAATTGTGCCATTTTATGTTTCCGCCGCCATCGAAGACTTTTCCTTGAATATACTTTTTTTTGGTTTTTTTTTTTTCATTTTCTGGCAAGAGAAAGCAACAGAATAATTGATGCAATAGTAAAAATTTTCCTTGGAACTTGTACGCGCTTACGCGATAGCGTACATATATTTTCTTAATTGTGCCATTTTACGTTTCCGCCGCCATCGAAGACTTTTCCTTAAATACACCTTTTTTGTTGTTGTTTTTAAATCTTTTTCTGGAGGGGAAAGCAACATAATCGCTGATGCAGCAGTAATAATTTCCCCACGTGCTTGTACGCGCTTACTGGGTAGCGTACATATATTTGTTTAATTGTGCCGTTTTACGTTTCCGCCGCCATCGAAGACTTTTCCTACCATACACCTTTTTTTTAGTTGTTTTTTTATATCTTTTCTTTCTGGCAGGAGAAAGCAACATAATCGCTGATGCAATAGTTAAATTTTTCCCTCGAACTTGTACGCTCTTACTCGGTACCGTACATATATTTTTTAAATTGTGCCATTTTCCGTTTCCGCCGCCATCGAATACTTTTCCTCAGCTACACCTATTTTTTTTATTATTTTTTTTTCTTTTTCTGGCAGGAGAAAGCAACATAATCGCTGATGCAATAGTTAAATTTTTCCCTCGACCGCGCCGGCCCAGTTCTCGAGAAGACCCGGAAGAGGCGTAAACTGGTCGCCAGCGAGTGCAAAAACGTAACGCGATAGGTCCGCGAGCCGTCGCATTACCCGCAACCGTGTGTAAAACGATATCGCAATTCCTCGCTGAATATAGCAATTTACGTTTTTTTTCTTCTTTCGTTTCCCCGATACATCCTTCGGCCTCATTCGATCTAACGTCGAGAAATATAAAACACGCATTCGCGCGCATTGAAACGCGCACTTTATAGTTTCTGTGCGGGTTTCCCTCTCTCGCAGATCGCTGATCCGGCGCTCGTGCTTCGTCGCACGGAGCGATACTTCCTGATCGTCATCGGAGCGCGTTGTGTTTACGCGCAAGCGAGTCCGCACGATCATTCCGAACGTGTGTAGATTACAGATATCGTTGCTCCGCACACGCCGCACGGTCTCGTGTGTGCGAGAGTTTTTTTTTTTTTTTTTTTTTTTTTTTTCAGCATCAGAGCATTGGACGCGAGAGCGCTCGTTGTCGCGATCATTTCGCAGACGTTAACTCGTGTGCGCGGTTGACGATCCTCTCCGGACTGCGGCAAACGCGAACGAGACCGCGGAGAGACTCGCGCCAGTGAGAGTGACCGGCTCTCGTCTGAGAGGCGAGCGGACTACGGCGAGTCCAGTCGCCCCGTTTGTGTCAAACGGATTATCGTCTTTGAATGAAGGCGAGCGGCGAGAGTGTTGGTGCGTGTAAGTGTGCGTCTTCGAAGCCTCGCGGTCAAAGCCGACGAGTGCCGATGCGAGCGAGGACGAGATTCGGATTTTCTTTACATTGTCGATCGGATCGATGAATTTTGGTGGGGGAGAGGATTGTGATTTTTTTTTGTCAAAAGCGGGAGATGGACTTTTAGAGGTTCTCGGAGAGGATTGCAGTGAGTGGGTGTTTGGATGGGGTTTTGGATTATAATCAGAAAAAACAAATTATTTTAACGGCCACTGTTTATTTGGTTTAAGTAAAATATTTATTTGATTTAAATAAATATTTATATAAATTAAGTAAATAGTTAATTTATATAAATAAATATTTATTTAAATCAAATAAATAGGTTACTTAAATTGGCTGAAGGACTGCGGTCGATGGGCAATTGGCAATAAGCAATATAGGTGTAAAGTGAAAAGTTTATTAGATACAAAAAAATCTGTTACATGTTATGCATTGTCAATAAACTCAGTACTACTACTATTTTACTTAAACGAAATAAACGGTGGCCGTTAAATAACAATTTTTTGTGGGTGTACTAAGGGAGGAAATGATTTGTTTTCGGGTGTTGGGTCGATATGTACGGAGCGGGAGATTTATTTCCGGTTGAGGCAAAAATGTAGGTTCAAGGATTTTTTTTTTAGTACCGTTCTATTTTTTGTTATTCACGGAAGAACACTTGTTGATAGAGTCTCGATTCAAGGAGTTAAATATTATTGTCTCGATACAAGCTCGACTCGGATGAGGTCCGGATTTCCATCACATAGTTGATCGGCTTGATGAATTTTGTTGGGAGAGACTGATGTGATTTTTTTTTCTCGGCCCGTGATTAAGAACTGCGAGCTACAGCAGGTAAAATCAAGAGTGAGGAATCAAGAGTGAGTCCGACGGTAGGAATTGTTGAGGTTCTTGGAAAGGATTGCAGTGAGTGGGTGTTTGAATGTGCTGGGGTTTTCTGTGGATTCTAATGAAGGAATTGTTTTGTTTTTGGGTGTTGAGTGGGAAATTTACCTCCGGTTGAGGCCAGAATGTAGGTTGACGGATTTATTTATTTGTTTATTTATTTGTTTATTTATTTGTTTATTTATTTGTTTATTTATTTGTTTATTTATTTGTTTATTTATTTACATATTTATTTATTTATTTATTTATTTATTTATTTATTTATTTATTTATTTGTTTATTTATTTAAATACGGTTCCACTTTTTGTAATTGACGGAAAAACACTTGTCGATAGAGTTTCGATTCAAGGATTTAAATATTACTGTCTCGATACAAGCTCCGCTTGGCTGAGATCCGGACTTCCATTACATTGTTGATTCGCTCGACAAATTTTATTCAAAGACACCAATGTGATTTTTTTCTTCTCAACCGCGTGCGAATGCACGTCTGAGCTACGGCAGGTAAAATCCAGAGTGTCGACACGAGAGTGAGTCGACGTTACGACTCGTCGAGTTTCTTGGAAAGGATTGCAGTGAGTGGGGCGTTCGGATGTGCGGGGATTTTTGATTCTGCACGAGCAACGAAACACTGTTTTGTATTCCGGTTTGGGTCCATATATAGTTACTTCCGGTTGCGGCAAAATGTGGGTTGAAGGATTTTTTTTTTACTTTCAATTCTATTTTTGTTATTCACGGGAAAACTCTCGTCGACAGAGTCTCGATTCAAGGATTTCTTGGAGAGGTCGGCTAAAGAAGAGGGGGAAGAAACTTACGTATTACAGTGCGTCGATGGAGAGACGCTCTGTAATACGTAAGCCAAGAACACCCAGAAAAATAATTTATTTGACGGCCACCGTCTATGTGATTTAAATAAATATTTATTGGATTTAAATAAATATTTAGTCCCTTTAAATAAATATTTATTGCATTTAAGTAACTATTTACTTAATTTGTATAGATATTTATTTATATTAAATAAATATTTTACTTACACCAAATAAACAGTGGCCGTCAAATAAATTTTTTTTTCTGGGTGAACAAGAAAAATTTTATGCGGACACACTGATGTGATATTCTTCGCAACAGCGTGCGAGCTACGGCAGGTAAAATCAAGAGTATGGACACGAGAGTGATAGTCGACTGCAGTGGATTGCAGTTTGTGGGGTGTTTGGATGTGAGGGGTTTTTGGATTCTAAACGAGAAACGAAAAACCGTTTTGTTTTTGGTAGATGGGTTGACATATGTGGAGCGGGATATTTACTTCCGGTCGAGGCAAGAATGTAGGTTGAAAGCATTTTTTTCGGTTCAATTCTATTTTCGTTATTCTCGGAAAAACACTCGTCGATAGAGTCTCGATTCAAGGATTTCTGGGAGAGTTCGGAGAGAGGAGGGGCGGAAGAAACGGCGCGTCGATATAGAGATGCTCTGTAATACGTAAGCCGAGAACAAGAAAAATTTTATTGGGACACACCGATGTGATTTTCTTCTCAAGCGCGTGCGGTTGCTCGTGCGAGCTAAGGCAGTTAAACTCAAGAGTATCGACACGAGAGTGAGTTTCGACGGTAAGACTTGTCGAGTTTCCTGGAAAGGATTGCAGTGAGTGGGGTGTTTGGATTCTACGCTAGGAAAGATAAAATGTTTCGTTTACTTCCGGTAAAGGCAAGAACGTACGATCAAGGACAGTTTTTATTTTTCAACGCAAGGTAAACGTACCAATGGCCGGACACTTAAGGGAGCAGTCCCAGTCCCTGGACATGCATGAAAAATCGTATTTCCATGTCTCTTGCACTCATGTCTTATCCGGCCACTGGGACGTGTCCAGTCATTGGTACGTTTACCTTACAGTTATATTTTTGTTATTCTCGAGAAAACACTTGTCGATGGGTTCTCGGTTCAAGGATTCAAATATTATTGTCTCGATACAAGCTCTGCTCGGCTGGCACATTTACATCTCTACCACTCACAGTTGTGCCTATCACAGTTATGTACTACCAGACACAAATGTACCAGAAAACAGCTCTTCCAAAACAACTTTACCGGATTTCTCGAAAGAACCTCCTCCGGAATGCGAATCATGCTCAACACGACTAACTGTCCAACACATCGTAAGCGATTGTCCAAACCTAACTCATATACGACAGCAACTACATTTACCACCGGACCTGAAGAAATGCCTCAACGAAAAAATCAACAGTAAAAAAATATTAGAACTCCTAAAACTGGAAAATCTGTACGACAAATATTAACAAACCGATATGTAAAAACTGACCGTCGCTAAAAACCTTAGTTGTGGATGCGACGTTAAATAAAGCTTATAAAAAAAAACTACCGGATAATAACTCTACCAAAACTCTACCAAAAACAGAGACAGTAGACAGCTCTAACAACTCTACCACATAACAACTCTACCAGAAAACATCTCTAACATATTAAAACTCTACCGTATTAGAACTCTTCTAAAATCTCTACCAGAAAGTAAAAAAACTCTACCAGAATCAAAATAAAACTCTATCGGAATATAAGGCTAGGCGGTAACCTTGTATTCCGGTAGAGTTTTTGTTTGTTTGTTTCTTTATTAAACGGATTTCTCCATTACAATATTTTTTTTCTTAGGCCACGACCCGACACTACAAAAATATGTCATTTTACCAGTACAAATACATTTTTTGTTCTTATTTTCATTTGTCATTTTCCCACCTTAATTCTATATCACTATTATCTTATAACTAAATATCAATGACGCCTATGTTTCTAATTAAACCGAAGAACCTTCCCCCTTGCACTTTTGTGGAAACTGCTGAGCGGCAGACCAGTGTAGTGGAGCTCTGGGTTTTATTTCAAGTCCGGTAGAGTTTTATTTTTATTCTGGTCGAGATTTTTTTACAGTTGATTGGGGAGAGAGAGACCGAGAAAGAGGTGTTTATTCCGTGTTCTGGAGCAGAAACGTGCCAGGAGAGATATTGTCTGGTAGAGCTGTTATCTGGTAGAGTTGTGAATGGTAGAGATGTAAATTCTTGATTTTAATGAAATCCGGATCTAGAGACGCTCTGTAAGACGTAAGCCGAGAACAAGAAAAATTTTATGGGACACACTGATGTGTTTTTCTTCTCAACCGCGTGCAGGCGACGGCAGCTAAAATCAAGAGTATCGACCCGAGAGTGAGAGTCGTCGGTACGATTGATCGACTTTCTTGGAAAGGATTGCATTGAGTGGGGTGTTTGGATGTGCCTGGATTTTGGATTTGGTTTCGAGTCGATATGTATGGAGTCCCGCTTCATACATTCACTTCCGGTTGAGGCAAGAATGTAGGTTGAAGGATTTTTTTTGCGTACAGATCTGTTGTTGTTATTCACGGAAAAACGCAGATTCAAGGATTTCTTGGAAGGGCGGAAGAAAAGTGCGTCGATATAGTGACGCTCTGTAGTACATAAGCTTAGGAACAAGTATTGACACAATGACTATGGATTGGTCGAGACTGAACGGCGGCGACATCAGTTCTGTGTATCCAGAAGACGCCCTGCGTCGGATATCCCTTCAGATTATCGGCGCGTCTCGTATACTTCGAAAATCGTCGACACGATTCTCCCTTCGACGGTGAGTTTTAAGTTTCCGTTCACTTAAGGTAAAGGTACAAATGCTATTAATAGGTCAAGAACCAATGTTATTAATTTGTCGAGAACACATTTTTTGTGAAAATAACTGAAAAGAATGCCAAGCTGATTGTTTCTAGTTTCCAAAACACATCGATTAATTACGAAAAGATAAATATTTTTTTAATTACGGAAGAAAATAACAAAAGAATCCAAATGTGCCAGTTTTGGGACGTGGTTTTTCGGCACGTCCGTATATTCGGACACTGTATACCCAATTTTTGGACAATCATAGATTTCGAGAATTCTGATGTACGAACTCAACTAGTTCATATTAACTAAAAGAATTTGTTTGCCATTTTATTAATTACATGAATAAAAAAATTATATATGCGTGAAACAATACTGAAGATAAGCCACGTAGAAAGCTGACTGACCTAACTTCTTTGAACTGTCCAATTATTGAGTCGCGTATGTAGAAACGCTTGTACCAATTTCTAGACACTACATCGTCTGTCTTTTAACAAAATGCTACAAGGGAAAACAATTTAAGTTTAAACCTTGTATAACTTTTTTTCTGTGCATCAAATAATGTTTGTAGATACGGTTACAAGTCTCAAATTGGGTTTCCGACACTTAAATTCAGTATAAATCAAATCTACAGCCAGAAAAAAAATTATTTGACGTCCACCGTTAATTTGCTTTAAATAAACATTTATTTTAATTAAGTGAATAGTTACTTAAATGAAATAAATATCTATTTAAATCAAATAGATATTTGACTTAAACCAAATAAACGGTGGCCGTCAAATAAATTATTTTTCTGGGTGTGCATAGGAGTTTCCGACGACCCGGACGTGTCCGAGCATTCGTACTGTTACCTTACGTCACACATGTTAATTATTCGATTTATTCCTTTCACATTCGATTTTATGATTCCTCTTAATTTTTTTTATCTTTGTACTTCGCATTGGCGCTCGTTCGACGTTGCGCTCGCGTCGGAGATATCTCGGAGTACATGCAAATATATTTTATTTCTTTATTTTTTATGTTTCGCATTTACGCTCGTTCGACGTTGCGCTCGCGTCTGATGTCTCGGTGTACATGCAAATATATTTTATTTCTGCATTTTTATACCGACGCGAAAAAATACTATTTTACGTTGACTTTTTTTCTTATCTTCGATCAATCGGAGTTATTTCCGTCGTATAAACCTGAGCTATGGTCCCGTATAGTGTTTATACAGGAGTTTTTTTTCTCTTCATCTTCTTATCTCGGTGTTTTTTTTCGCGTAGAGCTCGGTGAATACGGGCTTCGTCGGCGTCGCCAATTGGCGCGGCTGGAGAGTAAACTACGATCCTCACGACCAGTGAAAGAGATAAAAAGCCCGCTCGAGCGACTATCACATCGAGCATTTGGTTTTTTTATTTGTAATTGATAATATACAATGTCATACATACCGTGACAATTTTACTTTCGGCTTGGGGCGAGGAGAAGGACGAAGAGACAAAGTCTCGAACCAAGCTCGCCGGTGGTCCTCCGTTCTCCGCCTCCTCGAAAAGTCCGCATCGGCCAGCATGTATTTGTCACGGTATCTCCAAAGCTAATAATATTCATTCATTTAGACTCTCGCTATGGACTATAGAGTTTAGGAACTGGGAATAAAAATCTCTGGACATTTAAATATGTTACTTCCGGTTTGAAAATTGGATTTCTTAACCGCAAGTGACGTCATATCGGGAATTTGTCACTTCCGGTTTTAAAGTATAATTTTCCAACCGGAAATGACGTTACACCGGGAATTCGTCACTTCCGGTTTTAAAGTACAATTTTCCAACCGGAGGTGACGTCATACCGGGAATTCGTCACTTCCGGTTTTAAAGTATAATTTTTCAACCGGAAGTGTTGTCATATCGGCAATTCATTACTTCCGGTTTTTAAATATAATTTTCCAACTGGAAGTGACGTCTTACCGGAATTCGTTACTTCCGGTTATAAAATATAATTTTTCAACGGGAAGTGATTCATGGCCTGGGGTACTCAGGCTCGAATTATAAGACGTTTTTTGGAACTTACAATCGCTTTTGGGATAGAACTTAAGATCGAAGTTTGGCCCGAACTTCATTGTGTTCTTAAGATCTATCGTAATTACGAACTTAAGTCTGGAGATTCGATTGTAGTTCGAGTTCGATTTTAAGTTTGAACGCAAGTTCGAATTTGAGATAAAACTTGAGCACGAGATCAAGTTCGAACTGAAGACAGTTTTTAAGCACGCACTGAAGTTCGGGCCAAACTTCGATCTTAAGCTCAAACTAAGGTCTTAAAATTCTACCCTCAGAGCCTGGGAAGCCCTTAGGGGGGCTCCTCGGATTCTTGAAAAATTGGGACAAAGAAAAGAACTTTCCAAAATATAATATAAGATACATCATCCCAGTCGGTTCATTGACAATTGATTATTTAGACAGTCCTGAGTGCTCCATGTATCGCTCTCTCCGCGATCCGTTAACGATCGCGAAACGAAGCTAATATCGACCTATTAAGCCTCTCATAAAAGGTCCATTCTGTACAGACTCATTGCGTGCGATTCGTGTTTCATTATGACTGACATCGTTCGTACTGACTTGTTCTCAACCTCGAACAAGTGGCGAACCGTCGAACGAACGAACGAACGGAAAAATGCTCGTCGTTTCGCATTTAAAAAATAGAAAGAAAAATTAAATGACCTCGCAAGTCCGTCATTGTGCGGTCATTTAACTTTGGCACAAAATCACCGCAATTTTGCGAACTGTCGAACCGTCGAACGAACGAACGCAAAAATGCTCGTCGCTTAAATTAAATTAAAAAAATTAAAAAAATAGAAATCAAAATTAAATGGCCTTACCAGTTCGTCATTGTACGGTCATTTAACTTTGGCACAAAATCACCGTAATTTTGCGAACTGTCGAACCGTCGAACGAACGAACGCAAAAATTCTCGTCGTTTCGCATTTAAAAAATAAAATGTCCTCACAAGTCCGTCATTGTGCGGTCATTTAACTTTGGCACAAAATCACCGTAATTTTGCGAACTGTCGAACCGTCAAACGAATGAACTCAAAAATGATCGTCGTTTCGTATTTAAAAAATAGAAATAAAAATAAAATGACCTTGCAACTTTGTCATTGTGCGGTCATTTAACTTTGGCACAAGATCACCGTAATTTTGCGAACTGTCGAATCGTCGAACGAATTAACTCAAAAATGATCGTCGTTTCGCATTTAAAAAATAGAAATAAAAATAAAATGATCTCGCACGTTCGTCATTGTACGGTCATTTAACTTTGGCACAAAATCACTGTAATTTTGCGAACTGTCGAACTGTCGAACGAACGAACTCAAAAATTATAGTCGTTTCGTATTTAAAAAAATAGAAATCAAAATAAACTGACCTTGCAAGTCCGTCATTGTCCGGTCATTTAACTTTGTCACAAAATCACCGCAATTTTGCGAACTTTCAAATCGTCGAACGAACGAACTCAAAAATGATCATTGTTTCGCATTAAAAAAATAGAAATAAAAATAAAATAACCTCGCAAGTCCATCATTGTGCGGTTATTCAACTTTGTCACAAAATCGCCGTAATTTTGCGAACTGTCGAACCGTCGAACGAGCGAACTCAAAAATTATCGTCGTTTCGAATTAAAGAAATTGAAATAAAAATAAAATGACCTCGCAAGTCCGTCTTTGTGCGGTCATTTAACTTTGGCACAAAATCACCGTAATCTTGCATCACTGGTCCTACGAGCACTCATGCGCTCTTTTGTTTTCTTGCCGGCCCTCCCCCGTTCTCGTTCATCGAGTTATATACGAAGAGATTTTAAGGCTTCCCTGCCCACCACACACGAATAAGCTTTTGATATTAAGGTTAATCTCTCGGGGTCTGGTTTCCCCGCTCGTCGATGTACAACGAGTAGGACAAATTGGCGTTGCGAGCTCTCTTCCCAATGATACAGTAACTATCTCGATGGTCCCTTGAGCGAACCGTCCATTCGACGTTATTCGAGCTCACCTCGACCTGGCTATGCCCTACTCCATTTGTTAAGGTCTCTCCAATGTTAAGGTTTTTCAATCCAATTTCTCGCTATTCATTTCTCACACGACTATTTTACTATTCGAGACCCACTTAGTCGTCACTCGCGCACTCCAGAAACAACGGGCGAGATCGGAATCCTATCATTCCAATCTCCATTTAGAATGGAGAGAATCCCGAACGCGTGAGTCGCCTGCTGTTGAATTAGAGAGCGAGAAAAATACAAAGGAGAAAAGAAAAAGAAAGAAACGGGAGCATTGTCAGCGGCATCAGAAAAGAAAGTGTGCATAGTTGGCGTGCGAAGAGCACACTTAGAATGCGATATAAATTAACGGGTACGCGAGAAACCGCGCCGCACTCGTCTTCACCGATATTTAAAAAAACATTAATTATTAAAACCGGGCAAGAAAAGGCTCGAAAAGCCTTAAATTCGGTTCAACCATTTTTTTTTTGTTTCAAGGAATCTTGTCGAGACTGCATCCGATGTAATTTTTTCCCTGATCACTCCTAGCTCAATATTTGATACGAAAATGAGTGAACGAAAAAAAATCGTTCTAGCGTCAATGATAAATCCCTACAGTCCCTTCGGCCTATACCGATAAAAAAATATGGTTGAATCACCTAAAGATTCGGGACGGGACTTTCAAATAAGTATTTTGTTGGTGCTGCTAAAAGATTGGTGAATTCAACAATTTTTTTTGTTGACTTTACCAAAATATATTTGAGGCGTTGAAATATTTTGTTCGCCCGAGAAAAAATTTATTTTAACGTCCCTGTCCGAATGTTCGGTTGATGCAACTGCATTTTTTTTATCCGTAACAGGAACGGCACATTTACATCTTTACCACTCACAACTCTACCAGAAAACATTTCTACCGTATTAGAACCCTACACAGGAAAAAATAATTTTCTAAAATCGGAGTGCTAAATTTCGTAAAAATAATGTTAAATAAGTGACAAGCTCGTTTGTCACTTATTTGAATATACAAACCTGTCCTTTTATTTCCCTTGTCATTGACCATTTTAGTTTGTACTTATGTTTGTAAAACTAGAAAATTATCAAATAAACATTGTGGACGTTTATGGACAATAAGTTTGTTGTAAAAAGTACAAACTTGTTTTACTGTGTACCAGAATCAAAATGAAACTTTACCAGACCTGAAATAAAACTACCGAAATTCCGTCACTAGACGGTAGCCTTGTATTCTGGTAGAGTTTTATTTCAAATCCGATATAATTTAATTTTAAATCTGGTACACAGTAAAAAATAATTTCGTAAAATCGGAATGCGAAGTTTCGTAAAAATAATTTTGTTAAATAAGTGACAAACTCGTTTGTCACTTATTTGAATATACGAACCCGTCCTTTTACTCCCAGTGTCATTGACAATTTTAATTTATACTTTTGTCTGTAAAACTAGAAAATTAACAAATAAAAAATTGTGGACGTTTGTGGATAATAAATTGTTATAAATAGTACAAACTTCTTTTACTGTGTAGAGTTTTATTTCAAATCTGGAAATTTTTTTTTTTGTGCCAGAGGTTTTGGTAGAGATGTTTTTTTTGGTAGAGTTGTAAGTAGTAGAGATGTAAATGTGCCACAAGAACGAAGGCCGGAGAGCGTTTTCCCCGCGGACGGAGTCGAAGTAAATGAAACTAAAAATCGTCCGAACAAGAGCGATGTGACTCGGCCGTGGAGACAGATGCATCGTCCGGAGCTTTCGCTCACGCGGTGAAATTCCATCGATGCTACGCGAGCTATGAGTTCGTTGCTCCGCGGGAACGGCAGAGAGAGACGACGGAGCTTTACGCCGCGACCGTTTAAGCCACGTGGCTCGTTCGCGCTCTCCGGCTATCTCACACGTTTCTATTGCTGGCCCCAGCGCATCTTTCGGGCTTTCGCCTCTCTTCCCCGGCTATATCACCGTTCGAGTGTCCACCACAAACTGCGCCCCACCATACCTCATTCGCGATAAATACAATGTGCGATAATTCGATCCCGGCTGCTCGTGTTGCACGTCGCAACCGAGCTCGCAGCACGGGCAGCGTTACAACGTTTATTCATGCAATAATACGAAACACGGACGAGAGGAAGCCAATTTTGCGTGACGCAAATCCTACCGGTGTTCTTCGCTGTCGGGCTTGGCTTCCCCGGGTCACGTTATCTGTCAGCTTAATTGTACGTTCTCATTGTCTTTCCCTCCCTCGCTAAAGCTGTCTATACGTTACAGGGGCATTTAAGGTGGATCGATTATCGGACTTAAATCCAACTTACGGTCTCCATTTTTTAAATATCTTCTACTATATGAAGACTCTAGGCATCTATTCCTGAAGTATGAGCAATTTGTTGGTACAGTAGAACCTCGATTATCCGAACACCAATTATACGAACCCTCTGTTATCCGAACCGCCCCTTGGTTCCGATAAAGTTTCCATTATCTATTGCGAGAAGGTTTGAAGTTACCGTTGAATATCAAAAATACATGTATCACGATGTTCCTCAAATATATATCATAATTATTAAAAATACATGGGTACTGTAAATTTTTCGACATGTATCGTGCTTCACAGCTTCACTATTCTGTTATCCGAATTTTCGTTAATCCGAATGAGCTCCGGTCCGGTTTGGTTCGAATAATCGAGATTCTACTGTATAGTTTATTTGTAATATAATTTAGAAGTTGAGTACTTTGACCGTATCATCCTTTCTTCTAACATTGGGGTTGGTCGGTTCCGGGATAAAGTATCACTAATTTACTACTGATCAAGCCGATTTAGAGCTTTGAACAAGTAGCTTCGAGTTGATGAACATAATCAAGGATTATGTAAAAAATTTGAAATCCGCTCTTTACCGTGCAAACTCAATGATTTGTCGATGCAAAGTTTATTTTATTATCAGTCTATTATCAGTGCCAGGTTCGAAAACCTTTTCGGTCGAAAGCTGATGCGTTCAGAAAACCAACATAGCTTCGCTTCAGGTTCATTTTAATATACGTCGAATTCTAAGTGTTTTATCAGACATTACGAATCCTCGATGTAAAATTATCAATCTATCAACTATTTATGTCTCTAACACTCTTTAAAAATGGTTCACATAAGTTTTGGGAAATTACTTGTCATTTCGTTTTTTTCGTTTTGTAATGTTGGCCAGTGGTACGTAACGACGATTCCGAAGTCGTTGAAAGTCTTAAACTGGACTACATATATTTCTTACGCTTCGATAAACGGATCACTGTTGCGAAATATAGCTCATGAATGGCATGCATAATTCATTTTACTAATATTGCATAATATTGCATGCGATTCGAGACAGCTGTGATGCATTTTCTTTCTATCACATTTTTGACTTCAAGGAAATAGGCGATCCACCTTAAGGGGCCTCGACTGTCAGTGCGGTACAGCAATGTTTTTTTTTTCTTCAATACATTTACCACGAATTTGCTAAAAACGTGCAATTTTTTAAAATTAATACTTGTACTATAACGATTTCGTACGGAATTAAATGGATCGCTTCCACGTCCTTAAGGTGAGGCTAAAGATCAACAAAACCTCGAAATATTTTGAAACCGTTTTTCTCCGAAATGGTTTTATAAAATAAATAACTGCACTGCGTATGTTATTGACGCAGAGCGCCTCGCAATTCGTTTTTCATTTTATAGAATCGTTTCCGAAAAAAATGGTTTCAAAATGTTTACTCTGTCTCTCTCGCACTCATACGTGTTTAGCCTTGCCTTGACATGGAGGCTCCCCAGTCACGTTATCTGTCAGATTAATTGTACGTTCCCATTGTCTTTCCCGCTGTCGCTAAAGTTGTACGTTATAGAGGCATTTAATGAGCCGTGACTTTCAGTATTGTACAGCAGTGTTTTCTTTCGTTAATAAACTGAGCACGAATTTTCGGGAACTATGTCAAATTTCTAAGAAAAACTAATAAAACGTTATACTATAACGATTTCGTACCCAATTGAATGGATCGCTTCACGACCTTAACCCTTTATAAGTCACACCGCCAGAAACCGTAGCGAAACGGGACTAACGGATGCGGAGTGGGGGGGGGGGGGGCACGCGTTGCTACGGTAGTGCCTAAGAGGGGGATAGAGGGGTGCCTTATAAAGGGTTAGCACCGGAGCTCCCGGGTCATGTTATGTGCGAGATTAATTGTACGTTCTCATTGTCTTTCCCTCTCTCGCCAAAGCTGTCTATACGTTATAGAGGCATTTAAGGAGGCACGACTTTCAGTAAGTGTGTACAGTGTGTAACTAATAACTCGGCCATTTTGCGACAATTTCATGATAACATTTTTTTTTGTACTTTCCGAATGTGCGTCAAAAGACACTCAAAAGTTTAAATCGCTTCGTTGTTTCTTTCCCGACAACAAAAAAAAAGCCGAAGATCACCGTTTTAGCCTTCTAAACCAGGACACCGCTTTAAGTGTATATTCTCATTGCCTTAGGGTTGAATTTTAAGACGTTAAGTTAAACTTAAGATCGCTCTTGAGATCGAAATTCGATCGCTCTTGAGATCGAAATATGATCGCTCTTGAGATCGAACTTAAGATCGCTCTTGAGGTCGAACTTAAGATCGCTCTTGAGGTCGAACTTAAGGAGGTTGGAGCGAGTGGTGTTGATTCCGCCTAAATTCGAGAAATTCGGGCAAGAATTGCAAACACTTCCCAATGTTATAAAAATCTGAAAAAATTCATACTTATTATAGGCATTGAAAAGACTAATTTTACATAATAATAATTTCAAAATGTTATTAACAAATTGTTGAAAAAAAATTGTTCATGAAAATATGTGGTAACTCAACTTTTTTTTTTTTATAAAAATGATTCGTTGATTTTTCGGAATACGTATGAATTTTTTTAGATTTTTATCTTTATTTTGATTTTTCTTGTGTTTTACATGGAAAAATGTGCAAAGGTCAAAATAAAGATAAAAATCTGAAAAAATTCATACGGATTCCAAAAAGTGAACGAATCATTTTCATTAAAAAAAAAGTTGAGTTACCACACATTTTGATGAACAATTTTTTTTTCAACAATTTGCTAATAACATTTTGAAATTATTATTATGTAAAATTAGTCTTTTCAATGCCTATAATAAGTATGAATTTTTTCAGATTTGTATAACATTGGGAAGTGTTTGCAATTCTTGCCCGAATTTCTCGAATTTAGGCGGAATGAACACCACTCGCTCCAACCTCCTTAAGATCGAAATTTGGCCCGAACTTCATTCCATACTAAAGTTTGATTTTAAGTCCGAACTTGAGTCTGAACTCGAATGTCATTGTAATTCGAGTTGGATATTAAGTTCGAACCCAAGTTCGAATTTATGATCAAACTTAAGCATGAAATCAAGTTCGAACAGAGGTTCTATCTTAAGTTCGAAATTAAGATAGATCTGAAGCACGCAACGAAGTTCGGGCCAAACTTCGATCTCAAGTTCGATCTCGAGAGCGATCTTAAGTTCCAAACTAACGTCTGAAAATTCGACGCTTAAACTGTCAATACGTTCCAGAGAATTTTAAGGAGGCATGACTTTCAGCACTGTACAGCAGTGTTTTCTTTCGTTAATAACCAATTTGCTAAAACCGTGCAAAATGTTTAAGAAAAAAGGTACTTTAACGTTTCTGTGCGAAATTGAATGGGTCGCTCCGAACTCTTTAATATCGGAGCTTCCCGTCTACTTGCCGTGTCTTAGCCGAGCTCTCCACGATATACACTCCGCACGAGAACTCTGCTCCGTAACAGCAGCAGTGTCACGCAATCGTTCGGGAGACAAGCTTTTGCTCCACCCGTAAATCATAGACTCGGACTGCTCGCACGAATGAATCGTGACTCCCCCCGGAGTCCCTGGAGACTGCAAAACGATCCGAGGAACCAGCAAAGATAGGAAGAAAGAAAAAAAAGAAAAATAAAAAATTGATAACGGAGAGAGGGAGAGATAAGGAGAAACGGCTCTTCGCGATCACGGATCACCTTCGGCACATGTGTGTAACCACGATCTATGAATAAATTCATGAACACGCGACATCGGTTTGATGTTTTTATCATTATAATGCGAATTAAGTCCCGAGACGTAAACATTTCTTGTTGCAAATTGCGTCGTGTGGAGTTGTCTACCTAGAGACCCCGATGAACGTAAACTCATATACATAAATTCCCAGCTGCAGAAAATTTATACATGTTCGTATTTATTTGCTGGATAAATTTGATATGCATTTTTTTTTTTTTTTTTTTTTTTTTTGCTGGAAAGTTCTTCGCTTCTGTCGCAACTGCGGGGACAATAGTGATGATAATTTCTTTTTGTCCGGGAAGAAGCGCCGTGAGTTATGCAACGGCGATTTAAAGTCGCGAAAGTAAAGTTGACAAAGTTTGGCGACAAATTATTTTCTTCGGTTTAATCCTTTAACAGCTGAGCATCTTTATCGTTAATGAAAAACAAATATGAAAACTAAGTTTGTAATTACGTGTCAGAAGAATTCACCGATGCAAAAGCATCGCGTGAATATAGGTGGAAGTACGAGTAAGACTAGTCGGGATTAAGTCAATATTATAATTTTTCGTCTTGGTGTTCGTTTTGCCCCCACTTTTATTTTTTGTCGAGGTGCCCGTTTTACCCCCATTTCCCCTATTATATCTCTTGATATATTATTTCATGAAGAATTTGGCTTATTTTCCGCACTTTTCTTATGTAAGGGACGTCAGAAAACCTAAATCTGTTATAACTATCGTTTATAAGAAAGTTAAGACGGTGCCTGTTTTGCCCCAATACCTATTTTCAGTTTGGAAATACTTTATTTTTTATAATTTTTATAATTTACTTCAATTTCGATAAAGGAATATATTAATTGTTCATCCCAATTGTACACTGTAAAAATACATTGCAAATTTAATGTACGGGCACTTGAAATTTGCTTACATTACTTACATTACTTTAACAGTTATGTACTTTTTTGTAAATTGTAACTACCAGATAGGAAAAATTACAAATCCTTTGCTTAAAATTAACAACAATTTTAATAAAAAATAAAAATTTGACTTTGAAATTACAACACACATGCGTTTGAAATTTCAGAAACAGTTTATGTAAAGCTTCCAGTACCGTTCAGTAATTTTTCAACAAAATTAATAACCCACTTTTTGCACAAAAACTTCCATTCCGGTGCATTAAATTCCGGCGATTTAATATGCACCGGCGATTTAACGTTGCGAAAACAAAGTTGACAAACTTTGGCGAAAGATTATTTTCTTCCATTTAACCCTTCAACAGCTGAGCACCTTTCTCGTAAAAAAAAAATAAACAAACAAACATGGAACCCAACTTTACAGTTGTATCAGAAGAATCGCCCGATGCCGAAGCATTGCATGAAAATAGCTGGGAGAACGAGCAAGACTAGCCGGGGTTATCAATTAGGACACCGAAGATTACGACGAACCTCCTCTCGCTTGCGTAATAATATCTTCGTGCAAAGGACAAGCACACGACAGCTGCATGCATGGCGAGCCATGGAGCGCCTCTATCTCGCTATTTTTGTTAAACCTCCAGCCTCTCGGGCCGCCGACGGAGACTCAACTTTTTTTCAGCGTTATCTTCGTCTATATTGACGTCTTCCGTCCGCTCTCCGACTACAATCTCGTCTTGTGTGCGACGCAATTCGACGCCGGATAAATTTAACCCAGAGAAAAAACGACGAAGGTGGAAAGGGCGTTCCTGTGAGGCAACGCGAAAAGCTCCGTGCAACTTTTATCTCACCTCCTGTTAATCCGATCAAGCACCTCGGGACGATAACCGGGCGCCGAGAAGTGCGCATCGACACCCTCACACCCAGAAAAAAAATTTATTTGACGATGACCGTTTATTTGATTTAAAGAAATCTTTATTTGATTTAAAGAAATCTTTATTTGATTTAAAGAAATCTTTATTTGATTTAAAGAAATCTTTATTTGATTTAAAGAAATCTTTATTTGATTTAAAGAAATCTTTATTTGATTTAAAGAAATCTTTATTTGATTTAAAGAAATCTTTATTTGATTTAAAGAAATCTTTATTTGATTTAAAGAAATCTTTATTTGATTTAAATAAATATTTATTTAAATGAAGTAAATAGTTACTGAAATCAAATAAATATTTTACTTAAACAAAATAAATGGTGGCCGTAAAATAAATTATTTTTCTGGGTGCACCAACAGACAGCGAGAAGAGAACATTTTTTTTGGTTCTTCATAGAGGAAGCTTTGTTTTGGTGAAAAAAAAAATTCCGGATTGTAATGAAAACTTATTCTTATTAACATGTTTTCATTAAAATCTGGAATTTTTTTTTATCACCAAAATATTGTTGTTCTAAAACATCGAAAAATCACATTTAGAAAAAATGTCCGGATGTATGTATCTGTGTGTGTGTATGACTCACACGTGTAAAATTCAACTCGCTATGACTCGAGAATGCCTCAACCGATCAAGCTGAAATTTTCGATCCAGCATGTGTGATTAATAGTCAACGTTTAATCAAAATTTCACCGAAAAATGTTCAGTTGTTTTTTTTGTACGCGCTTTTGAATTTCTTCGAAAATGTCTGTGCGCGCCCTAGCGCTCAACATTTTTAATCTATCGGGCTAAAAACGCGTACACAGATGGAATATGATCACCCGTTGATCCCATTAAAATTGCACGAAAATCGATCGAACCGTTTAAATTTGATGTCATTTTGAATTTTTTAAATTTCATGCATTTTTTTCGAGGCTCATTTTTTCCGTATCAAATCTTCATCTATGAATAAAAAAAGTCTCAGATTCATGACCAGCGTCGAAAAATACATTGATATAATCCCGGAGCGACAACTACCGAAAAAACTTTATCTGGAATTTGTATAGCCAAAATTGAGAAATCCGTGATTTTGCTTATTTTTAAACAGCGATTTAAAAAAAAAAAAAAAAAAAAAATGTAGAAAAAAATATCCCAAAAGCCCAAATGGAGGGGCGTCGGGAAAGTCGTCGGGAAGAGAGAGGAGGCGGGAGTTACGACGAAGCGGTTATGGCGCGAGGTCGGTTATCGAGCGGCTCGCGGAGGCTCCCGCTCGCGGCTGCATAGCAGAGAAGAGCAGACCGGCGAGTGGAGACTGCCAGTGTTGAACAGACACACGGCACGGGCGCGGCGTCCAGAGTGGCTCCTCCGCACCGAGGTTAGCTTAGACACCCGGGCCTCCTGAGAGAAATATAGACAAAAAAAAATAAAAAAAAAATAAAAATGTCATACATATATATATAAATAACTTAAAAAAAAAATAAAAAAAAAATAAAACAAGTGATAATACATCGACGTATCGGGCAGTGTCTCTCAGAGTGCAGCATAGTGAAAACCGTCGTCTTAGTAAAAGAAGTAGAAGCAGCTATGGAATTAATTCGCCGAAAAATTTCGCCGGATACTCGCTGAATATTTGTAAATTTTCGGAGCTAAAAATAAGTGAGCGATACAAAGTACCGGTTCTGTTCATTACGCTCGGCGCGGCGTGCCCCTGAGCTCCGAATTCGGTGCTCGGCCGACCGAGAGCACGATTCGCGCGATAGCGGTAAAGAAAAAAAAAAGGCAACGCACAAGAGAGAACGCGGTTTGTTTGAGCCGCGAGGGAACGAACTCGGTGCGAGGGACGAAAACTCCACGAGCGGAGCATACACAGTAAACGACCGGCCGGCTGCGTGCTCGGCGCACTGGCGATCAGTCCTGGTTGTGCCGTTTAAGTAGAAACGGTCCTCGGGCCATTGGATACGTGACCGGCAAGTGTGATTGTCGCTGATCGCGAGTGTCCATTTTTTTCCTCGTCCGCCTCTCCGTCGTTTATTCGCGGGAAATAAATTCGCAGTCGGAAAGTACGCGAGGAAGATAAAAAAAAAAAATTATCTCAGTAAATTGAGCGCCGAGGGAGGAATTCGCGAGAGTCGAAGCGGAGGATGAAGGACGCTCGTTGCGATCGAGGAAGTGGATAAGGAATTTTGCGTCAGACGCAGGAGAGCGCGGACAGCTAGCGATCGACTGCTGCGGGGCAAGAGCGAAAGCTCCGAGATCCGCCGCGCTAAGTGGAAAGAGACTTCGCGGTCGGACACGAGCCGCGCAGCTGTTCCATCGGCGAACCGCGACAACGCCTCCGACTTGGGCCTTTAAACTATAAGCCAGCGTCGAAGGAATTCCGGCTGGCTGTCGCTGGGATTGATAATTACGATATCGTTAATAATAGTACGAAAGCAAAAGCACTATAGGCGACGCGGAAGTTGGCTGGCGCTTCTGGACGCGCCGATGAGACCAATTTCCGTCCTGAAGCTAATGAGTTCAAGACACCGAAAAGTGTCGATCAAAAACTCTTCGAAAAATTTCTTCGACATCATTTTTTGCCCATTTTCGATTCGGATTGATTGATGATGAAAAAAAAGGAAGGAGGCGAAGCGCTGGAATCGTGAACTTCACCTTCGAGGTGTACGTGAGTTCTAACGAGTTCAAGACATCAAAAAGTGTCGATCAAAAACTCTTCGAAAAATTTCTTCGACATCATTTTTTGCCCATTTTCGATTCGGATTGATTGATGAAGAAAAAAAAGGAAGGAGGGGAAGCGCTGGAATCGTGAACTTCACCTTTGAGGTGTACGTGCGTTCTAACGAGTTCAAGATATCGAAAAGTGTCGATCAAGACATCAAAAAGTGTCGATCAAGACCTCAAAAAGTGTCGATCAAGACCTCAAAAAGTGTCGAGTTCAAGACATCAAAAACTCCTCCTAAAATTTCTTCGACATAATTTTTTGCCCGTTTTCGATTCGGATTGATTGATGAAGAAAAAAAAGGAAGGAGGGGAAGCGCTGGTGTCGTGAACTTCACCTTCAAGGTGTACGTGCGTTCTAACACGATCAAGACATTGAAAAGTGTCGATCAAGACATCAACAAGTCTCGATCAAGACATCAAAACGTGTCGATCAAGACATCAAAAAGTGTCGATCAAGACATCAAAAAGTGTCGATCAAGACATCAAAAAGTGTCGATCAAGACATCAAAAAGTGTCGATCAAGACATCAAAAAGTGTCGATCAAGACATCAAAAAGTGTCGATCAAGACATCAAAAAGTGTCGAGTTCAAGACATCAAAAACTCCTCCTAAAATTTCTTCGACATCATTTTTTGCCCATTTTCGATTCGGATTGATTGATGAAGAAAAAAAAGGAAGGAGGGGAAGCGCTGGTGTCGTGAACTTCACCTTCGAGGTGTACGTGAGTTCTAACGAGGAGAGGCGAGCGCTGCCGGAGGCGGTGAATTTCTCGGTCGGCTTGGTAACGAAACGATACACAAAGTGCAACGGGGAGAGACCGTGCCATCTTCGTGTCGACGGCTCGCCGGGGGAGCGACGACGTCGCTCAGCGAATTCATCGGCTCGCCGCAACGATACCGACTCGCTCGGGACGAGAAATTTTCATTCATTGAAACTCGCGCGGGGGGAAAGAAAATTCTCGTCGAGCTGATTCGATCGCCGTTTCGAAGGCGCGTCGGCGAACTGTCGCTCGACAGATGTTTCTCGTAACACGGCGTTACGGCGAATGACGCAAATATATCTTTGGTCGCCGCGGGGACTCGGATCCCAGAATTAATAACGATAAACGCTCCGAGAAATTCCCGGTTGACTCACGGCTGCGATATTACTTTCACGCGCGAGAACTCCCGAGTCGACTCGAGTCGCGTAACTTAAGAGAGACAAATGTCTTAGGGAAATAATCGATCGAAGAAATGAGAGAAATAAAATTTTAAAGGTGGCTTCGAGTCGCGTAACTTAAGTGCGATCGATCGATTTCGTAATCGATTTTTTTACGCTCGTTGGGACGCGAATTGGGCGAGAGACAAATGTCTTAGGGAAAAAATCGATCGAAGAAATGAGACAAATAAAATTTTAAAGGTGGCTTCGAGTCGCGTAACTTAAGTGCGCTCGATCGATTTCGTAATCGATTTTTTTACGCTCGTTGGGACGCGAATTGGGCGAGAAACAAATGTCTTAGGGAAAAAATCGATCGAAGAAATGAGAGAAATAAAATTTGAAAGGTGGTTTCGAGTCGCGTAACTTAGGTGCGTTCGATCGATTTCGTAATCGATTTTTTTACGCTCGTTGGGACGCGAATTGGGCGAGAGACAAATGTCTTAGGGAAAAAATCGATCGAAGAAATGAGAGAAATATAATTTTAGAGGTGGCTTCGTCATGTGCCATGCGCAGAGTTGAAGGAGATTGGAGACTGAGAAGAAAAAAACCGGAACGAGATATAATTATACAGAGGAAGGACTGATTTTCGTGCTCGGTATCAACGAGAAAGTCTGGGCTGGAATATATTTTTTTCTCTCGATCTCTAACGAGCTTTCCGGACAACGAACAACGAGAAAGTTTGCGACCGCTTTGACAATCTCGCGGAACTGACGACATAGCTGTGACACTGAATTAGCGTGTGATCGAGGCCAAGTCCGACGTGCGGAATTGCAGGACGATAAAACTGGAAGAAATACATCTTTGGGAAACGCCGATACGCTGAGAAACAACGGAGTGCATGGGGGAGGTCACCTCTCCTCCGAGAGAACCCATAATGCTTTGCTTCGTGCAGGGGTTCCACACCCGTGAGGAATCCAAGCTGAGACGTTCGAACAAGAGGTAAAATAATCGTTCATTTATTTTTGCTTCCTCGTAGAGAAAGATTTGTTTGGGCGAACATTTTTTTTTCGAGGTTTCAATGAAAACGTGTTCAGAATTATCCAAAACATCGATAATCACATTTATTGTCGGGATGTTGTGTGTGTGTGTATGTGTGTATGTAATTTAATGCACTGGAACTTGAAATTTGCTGACGTTACTTATATTTATTGAACATTAATTTTCTTTTTTTTTAAATTAAAATACCAGATATTAAAATTAAAAATCTTTCGCCAGAAATTTCAAAAATTTTGATTAAAAATAAAAATTTTACTGTAAAATTGCAACGCACATGTGTTTGAAATTTCAAAAACGGTTTATGTAAAAAAGCTTCCGGTAACGTTGATTAATTTTCAGAGAAAATCAGAAAAATTTGAATCGACGTAACTCGAGATTGCCTCGACCCATCTAACTGAAATTGCATGGTTAATAGTCAATGTTTCTTCAAAACTTCATTACAAAAATTGCAGTTATTTTGTACGCGATTTTTAATTTCTTCAAGAATGTTTGTTTGGGCTCTATCTCTTACAATTTTTTAGCTATCTGGTTAGAAACCTGTACACACATTGAATATGATCGTCCGATGATCGATTAAATTTTGAGAGAATCTCAATACAACCATAAAAATTTTATGGCACTTTGAATTTTTGAATTCCATGAAAAAATTAGTTCTTCACATTTAACCCAAGTTTTCTTATTAAATATTCATCTATGCATAAAAGAAGTGGTAGATTCGTGATCAGCGTGAAAAAATCCATTAATAATAGTCCCGGAGCAAAGACTAACGAAAAAAGTTTATCGGAAATTTTTATAGCCAACCGCGATTTCGTTGCTTCCCGATGGCATCGCGGTAAAACCCACGTATATATCATGTGCTACGGTAAAAAATGCGTAAGATAATGGATATTACGGGATTGGAAAAGATTTTCCAGAATAAAAATCTAAAGTTTCAAAAAAAATTTCTGAGCGCCTGATCTATGTAATTTTTGTCCCGAGCACAGATCCAACATTCGTTTTGACCGAAATTCAAGCGCGACGTTGGTGTATTTTTTCGCAGTGAAAGTGAATCGAACAGGAGTTCTGCCCAAAAATCAAGCACGACGCTGACCTTGAAAAAAGTTGAAAATTCAAATTTTCGTTTCGCTTCCTTATAATTTCCCTTATTCGCAAAAATACAGAAAATGCTTTCTCGCCGAAGAAGCTTTGCGAATAAAGCGATATGAAAATTTCAATTTTCACCTTTATACCTTCTTTTTCTTTGAATGTTCGAATGCCCCGTCTAAAGTAAAACCAACAAAAGATAAATGAAAAAAGAAACTGGTCCGTTTTGCCACCGCAGTTCCCTATACTTCAACGGCCTTGCTCCATCTCGCGCCAATCGTGTCGGAGCGTAATCGTAGTCGGCAAAACGCTCTGGGGGATTAAGCTAAAGGATTTAAAAGATCACCATAGACCGAGCCCGACCCGAGAAGGCCCGTTTATTTTATTTAGGTCGCGCCGCAGCAGCTATCCGTGTTGTCGAAGCGAGGATATGTCACACACGCATATAATGTGTACATATATCTCTCGTATATATACCGTCTATGCATATACAGCGATTGCCGTACACCGCTCTCTCGACACGACTGGTTATGAGCTCTACAATGATTTATGCCAATGCTCGTGACGCTATCGCCTCCGGAGGATTATTCAACGACCGGTTGACTTCGAAATTCGTCCTACTATTCCCTGCTCCGTCTCCATCGCGTAAAGTATATTCAATTACGCAATATATACACCAATCGATACCAATCGATTAGTAACAAAAATAAAAAATAATGACAATGTAACGGACAATGTGCGGTCAAGGGAACGCTTATGGCCGCTTCGCGACACGCACAGCGCCCAATCGATACCGATCGATTGATAAAGAAAAAATTATTTAAAATTAGAAATAATGTAAATATAACGCACAATTTGCGGTCAAAGGAACGATTATAGCAATTCCACGACACGCGCAGCGTGCAATCGATACTGTTAACAAAAAAAAATAGTAAAAAAATCAAAAAATTAAAAATAATGAAAATGTAAGAGGCGCAATGTGCGGTCAAAGGAACGATTATGGCGACTCCACGACACACGCAGCGCCCAATCGATACCGATCGATTAATAAAAAAAAAAAAGAATAAAAATTTAAAAATGTAAAAAAATAAAAATGTAAGGCGCAATGTGCCTTACATTTTTAAGGAACGATTATGGCAGCTCCACGACACGCGCAGCGCGCAATCGATACCGATCGGTTAATAAAAAAACAGCTTCCTCTATGAGGAAGCAAAAATAATAATAAAAATTAAAAAATTAAAAATAATGAAAATGTAAGTCGCAATGTGCGGTCAGAGGAACGATTATGACAGTTTCACGATGCGCGCAGCGCGCAATCGATACCGATCGATTGATAAAAAAATAGCTTCCTCTATGAGGAAGCAAAAATAATAACAAAAATAAAAACATTAAAAATAATTAAAATGTAAGGCGCAATGTGCAGTCAGAGGCACGATTATAACAGCTTCACGACACGGGCAGCGCGCAATCGATACTGATCGATTAATAAAAAAAAATAATAATAATAATAAATAAAGAAATAAAAAATAATGAAAATGTAAGGCGCAATGTGCGGTCAAAGGAACGATTATGCCGGCTCCACGACACGCAGCGCGCAATCGTATCAAGTGACACCGGTATATACTCCGGAGCGCGACCTTCTGCCAGATAATCCTCGCGATCTCGCTCTCGGTCACGTGTCCTCAACTGGTAAAAACGTCTCACTTATACGGAATTACATCGTTCGCGCCGGTATAAAACATCGCGACGCTTCTCGAACGAGATAGTCTATGATCTTGGTCTGAACCCTGACGAGACTTTGATCAAAAGCCTGTGGTAAGATGAGCTTCGTTTTACTGTTCTTTTACTTAGCATCTCATTCGATAACGCCAGGTCGAGATAGATCATTCTACGCTAAACCGCGCACGACCTCGCTCGAGTCGCCGAGTCTAATGAAACTACGAATTCTTTATTTTTTTTTATTTTTTTTTATTTTCCTCGTGAACGCAAGAGAAGGCGCGTGCTGTTGTACCGCTATAATGGCACACTAGCGAGAGAGCGGCGGTGGAAGAACGTCGACCTCGTGGCAGCTGGTCTGCCGCCTTCCTACCGACGATTCCCGGCTGTTTCCGCTCGCACGTTCGCTCACGTGGTCGTAAAACTCGGGTCTACAGTGTGATCGATATAACGACAAGGAAAAAAATTCTCTTCACGAGACGTATCCGGAATATAGTCATTATACCGATGGAAACGATCTCGTGCATGCGCCGATGTAGACGAACAACTTTTGAAACGTTTGGAAGAAGTTTTATTTTTTTAAATCGAGTGTGCGGGATCGTCCGGAAATCCATCCGAGTCGATCCCTTCGAGCCGTACGCCCGATACATAAGCGAAAATTATTGTTATACAGAGTCCTGTGACAGAGTAAAGTACAATTGATTTTTATCTGTGCCACAGGTTTGCAATTACTCAGTGTATTATATCCATATTAACAATTTTGGGAGTGCCTTGGACAATCGGCGCATGCCTTATATCGGCCCAATTTGTGGCTTCTCTTGCGAGAAAGTAGCGTGCGAAAAGACGCCTGGCGGCCGTCACACGCAACATAGTTTGACCTTCGCCGGATATTGTTGCGCCGTGCGAAACGCTCTTTTTTCCGTTCGCTGTCTTTCTCCATTTATCCCGCATGACTAATTCGTTGGCGCGGGTACATAAAAAAAATTGCGAATTGAAATTTTCATGACTTATATTCATGACATATGACTTTCTCATAAAAGTTGAAAATTGAAATTTTTATATGGCTTTCTCGTAAGGTTTATTTATTCGCGAAGCTTCCTCTATGAGAAAGCATTTTCTGCGTTGTTGGCTTCATCATAGAGGAAGCTTCGTGAATACAGGAACATTATGAGAAAGCCGAACATTATATGAAAAATTTCAATTTGCAACTTTTATGAAAAAGTCATGAAAATGTCCATTTGCAAGTTTTATGAGGAAGCCACATGAAAATGTTAATTTTCGACTTTTTTCAACCCCAACGTTGTGTTTGACTTTTTGTTTTTATACAAAACGACTGGCCGATTCAGGTTTTGCGCGAAAAAATACACCAATGCGTTGCACTTCGTCGGATCTTTGCATCTACTTCGTTTAACAAAAATACAGGATCAAAAAATCTCAAAAAAAGATTTTTCTTAATCATCTGGACGCCACCTAAAAATCACATTTCTCGACGTTTCAGACTATTTTAAGTAATCTGATATTAAAATCCCGATTTTTTAAAATGAAAACATAGCTCTCCTCTATGAGGAATCTAACTTCCTCTATGAGGAAGCAAAATGATGTTTAAAAGTAATAACAATAATAAAAAAAACAATTGCTCACCGTCTCGAAGCATTCAGCTGCAATTGTCAAACAACTGTTTTTTACATCTATAATTTTCCCGCTTCGTCGTCGGTATTTTTTTTCAAGGCAACGTATCAGGTATAAATATTGCACAACATTGCATTTCACTAGGTTTCTTTTTTTCCCTTAAATTGGAGCACGAAATAAGACTAAGTAGGGTACGTGGAACGTAGTAGGTGCGATACGCGACACAGATAGACAGTACAACTATAGGCAAACGCTCCTCTTTCTCTCGCCGGCGCTGCCAGCGTGTTTCCTATCTATAGTACAACGCAGCAGAATCTCTCTCGCACCCTCGTGAGGCCGCGTATCGCGTCGGATGCTGCGCCGCACCTCTCGGACCACCGCGTCTGCCGCTGCAACACACCGGCTGCTCTTAAGGTCTATTTTCTCTCTTGCGCGACCTTGCACGTGGAAGCTGAGAGAAATCACACACACACTCGGCATGAGCGTGCACGTACGTCGCTTCGTACGTGAACACACACGCACGAAGCTTTTCTCTCTCGCATCCCCGACCGACTCTGATGCACATTCGTGTTCCGATGCCGATGTGTTCCCGCGTTCGCGGTGAGGCTTTCCCGGTTTCCTCGGTAGGGTAAAAGTGGTGAATATGGACCACCTCGATTAACACGTAAATCAATGATATATGGACCGGTCCATATTCCCCACTTTTACCCTAACGATAACTTCCCTCGGTCGGAACCTCGACCAAATTTTCATCGGGTTTTACGAACGGTTTCAAAATTTCGACTCGCGAGTAAATGTTTGTCAACTGTTCAGCAAACTTTGCCTTCAGCACGGTAAAATAAATTTAAAAATGGTTTTCACCTTTCCTTACACGTGCAAACTACGTTTGGTTAGTTTGTTCGTTTGTTCGCAGCGCGTACCGCGTGGAGAATTAAGGTAGTCCGAGCGGTACAGTGAGCGAAACGTGAGTTTCAGAGAAAATTTCGAACACGTGTCGATGGGATAAAAATCTGAAAAAAATCGAGGATATGGGAAGTGCTGCAAAGATTATTTTTGGGAAATAATAATACCAATTTATTATTAACAAATTGAAGATAAAAATCATTATTCAACACATTACCCGGCAACTTAACTACTTTCCTTCCTAAAAATTATTCGATTATTTTTCTGAATACGTACGAATTTTTTCTCAATTTTTTGTAATCTTTGAAAAAAGCTTTTTTTCACATCTTGACCACAAAAAAAAACGCGATATTTAAAGATTACAAAAAATTCCTAATAAAATTCGTACGCATTCAGAAAAATAAACGAATCATTTTTGTGGAAAAAAGAGTTAAGTCGCCGGGTAATTTGTCGAACAATTATTTTTATCGTTAATTTGTTAATAAGATTCTGAAATTATTATTACACAAAAACAGTACTTTCATCCCGTGAAAAAAAATCAACCATGTGGTTGATTTTTTTTCCAGATTTTTATCGCATCGAGAAATGTTTAAATTTTTTCCTGAAACTCACGTTTGGCGGGACTGTACCGCTCCGACTACCTGAAATTACGCGCGCACACACGCAGCGAGAGAAAAAAGAATGTTATCGAGCATGCAAATTTCAGGTGCGCATGCAAATTTCAGGTGCGCATGCAAATTAACCGAAACTCTGCGATGTATCCAAGCTTCATTATCCATCGCCGAGGGATCTTCGCTTTTCCACGTGTAGCCGATAACGCCCTGACTAGTTAACCCCCCCCAGGATTGGTGCAGAGCTCGTGCGAAACAACCAAGCGGAATATATGGATATAGATTAATGTAATACGTATCTATGCGCAACCGACATGCGCCACGTGCCAAACTGTAGATAGAGAAACGCCCTATTCTCAAATGACAGTCGTATTATCGCTTCGCTGTTTATCCGATTAACCGAGCCAGTGGTATTTATTTGTCCAGCGGGCGACTTGATTACTCTAATGTCATAACTCATAGCCGAGTCTCGAAGGGATCGCGAGGATAATAATCTCATGCCCAAGACGAGACCAATTCCCGTCTCTGCCTATTATCATTATTATTATTATTATTATTATTATTATTATTATTATTATTATTATTATTATTATTATTATTATTATTATTATTATTATTATTTCGCAATGAAATTGTCGTTGCCGGTGCAAACACGCGAACCGGAAGTAAGCATGAATAATGTGGAGTTCGGCAACGAATTAACATCGCCGCATGGAGCGGTACAATAGCCGGGTATGCGGAGGGTTCCGAGGCAGTGTAAATCGATTCGACGACACGCAGCGCCGACCGTATCCACTGATAAAACGTATTGCAGTTGCTGTTATTACTGATAGAGGCCCCCTCAAAGCGCTCGCAGAAACAACAGCTATACACTAACAATTCTAACTACTGAGCGGGTCAAAGACCTCGTCGTGGCGATGACGCTGCACACACACACACACACGACTCTGTCACGTTTCGTCACGCAGTTTTACGTGTGGGGAGTCCAATAGCCGCTCAGTCTTGTTAGTTATTTAACGATCGATTTAAAATTTCGATTTGCGCCTTAATTACAATGAAATTAATTAACATTCTTCGCTTTCTCGTAATACGTTTCGTTGTTTCGATTCGCGAAGGCGATATTGAAACTGCGAAAAGAATTTATTGCGGATACGCTTTTTTTAGTGTATTTTTATTACTTTATTTACTGATACATTTTTGTTAGCTTTTATTTTTCCGTCGAATCAATCTATCTCTTAAAGGTAAGCGGAATGGATAGATTTTAAAGTGAGGCGTCGGGGAGGATGGAAAAGAGGCGTCGAGGTTTTATACGCCCAGGCCTCGCCGCTTGTTTGAATTTCAAGTCGACCGATCGAACGGATTATGGAGGTCGAGTGCAAGTCCTCGCTGCCTTTATATCGCAGCTGCAACCGATCGGCTTATATATATATCTCTTTCTCTATATATATATATATATATATATACGTATGTATATATATATATATGTGCTATCCCGCACAACTAGCTAAGCTAACAACGCTTTTTTAGCTGCTCGCAGAGAGTGAACGTAGGTCGAGCCCACTTTTCCCAGGATATTGCACGCCGTATTGGAAATACTTGCAGGAACTTGGTGCGCTATCTCGATGGAGACTCCATCGCCATCTCGAACTGGAAAATAAGAAATAAGCATTTTTTGCGTGGTATATTAAATTATCATCGGAAATACTCAACTTCCTGCATGAGCCTACCTAAATTTATACGGATCTTTGATTTCAAGTTAATGTTATATATATTTTGGAAAGTTGTTTATTTGTCTGTCCCAATATTGTAAGAGTCCAAGTATTTGGACGTATTTCAAGGTCCCCGTGAAATACGTCACCTCCGGTTTGAAAATCTTATTTTTTGGCCGGAAATTACGTCATAATGAAAATATGCCATGAGCGAAAAATGTGTTCTATATATAGTAATAACCACTGATATATGCTAATAACCTTTCCGCGTGATATATTAAATTATCATCATAAACAGTCAAATTTCTGCATGAGCTTACCTTAATTTAGACATATCTTTCATGTCTAGTCAATCTTATATATATTTCGGAAAGTTGTTTGTTTGTATTTGCCAATTTTCAAGAATCCAAGTATTTGAACTATTTCAAAGTCCCTCGGAAGTATGTCACCTCCGGTCGGACAATCTTATTTTTCGACCGGAAATTACGTCATACCGGAAATATGGGATAAGCAAAATATTTGTCCTATATACACTGATACCCACTGTGTGCGTGGTATATTAAATTATCATCATAGTCAACTTCCTGCATGAGTCTACCTTAATTTATGAATATCTTTGATTTCAATACATACATATAACTATACATATCGTTGTTTGTATGTCCCAATTTTCAAGAATCCAAGTATTTGGACCTATTTCAAGGTCCACCTGAAATGCGTCACCTCTGGTTTGAAAATCTTATTTTTCGACCGGAAACGACGTCATCCCGATTAATACGCGGTAAGCAAAAAATTCGTCGTACACTTTACTACGCTCGAAGTATATGTAACTCGGGAATTCGCTAGTTCCCGATGCATCCGAGAGATGGCCGGCGGCGAGAGTGTTTCTCGCAAGGGAAACCAGGATTTGCGGCATTATAAGGCCGAGGCATCGGCGCTGTTCTCCAAAAAGGGTGCTCGCTACTTCAATAGCGCGTCAGTCTCGAATGGGACTGGCGGGGTATGGCTATCAAGACATACCCAGTACGTAATTTTTGTGAACGAGAGGCTGTTGGCTGCCAGTCGCACCGACGCCTCCACTCGATACATGCAAAAACAAGCCCGGCTTTTCGAGCTGTATCAGCGAGTACTTTTATTCGAACTTTCGAATCGATACTCTCGTTCGTTACGTTTCTAAATTCGTAATGCCTCTGTGTTGTCTCCGTCCACGTAGTTTGTCGTCGCTTCATGAGACATTTATCGAAACTCCCGATCGTAAAACCCAAGGTTGGAAAAGCTATTTTGCCCGTGCCGACGGCAAATTGCATTCGATCGAAGGTGTACACTACGTACCTCGACAAATGTTTGTCCTCATCTACCTAAGTTGCCAATTACTATACATTGCACAATACCACTTACTCGAGAGTATAAACAGCGTAAAAGAAAGTTGAACGTTTAATGCACCGGACTGAAAGTTTTTATGCTGAAAGTGGTAGATTAAATTTAGCGTCCAATTGTGATGAAAAATCAATACACTTTTTCATTGAAACTAAAGTAAAGTATAAAAATGAAAGTACTTTTTATAGTTAAATTAAAGCAAATGATTAAAAATAAAGTATTTCCAATATTTTTAAGATTCCGAACATTAATTTTTCATCACGATTGTACATTAAATTTAATATACCAGTTCTTGCATAAATACTTTCAATCCTGTACATGAAATATCATACGAATTTTATTAATAGTGCACTGTAAAAAAAAAAAAAAATAATTTAATGTACCGGACCGGAAGTTTTTATGCAAAAACTTCTACATTAAAGTGAATTTACAATTATGATGAAAAATTAAAGTCTTTTTTCACTGAAATTAAACTAAGTTATTAAAAATAAAGTATTTACAATATTTTTAAGACACTGAACATTAATTTTTCATCGTAATTGTACATTAAATTTAACATACCAGTTCTTGCATAAATACTTCCAATCCTGTACATGAAATATCACACGAATTTTTTAAACATTTTTTATCGCATTCGACCGTGTACTCGCTCTACAAAGTTATAACATTTGTAATTTTAGCGCGTTCTCTTTGTCGAAGTAAATGTATCGTGCAGCATAAAATGTTGACGAACGACACCCACGATGGAATCGCAAAGGGTGTATAATTCATCACTCGATCAGCGTCGTCGACGTTTCGCCATGCATTTTCATATCGGACTGCGCATCGGCTCTTCGTCCTCACGTGCAGAAAGTCGACGGCGAGATAAAGCGAAAGTGGAGGAGAAATATGGTCTCGGAAGTCGTTAGCGTTGAAGTTCGTCTCATGTGTGAAAATACGCGCTCGGCAATTTCGACTGGCCTGTTGGGAAGAGCGATGTTCCGCCTTTGCAGTGGGACGTCGCTTGGGAGCGACACTTGGCCTTCCACCGGTTAAATGTCAAACGGAAGTCACTTCCCCGCCCCTCGACGTCCATAGGTATATCCGTGGCAATCCTATCGGACGTTGTCGGAGGAACTCGCTCGAGAAACGTTGGTCAAATGGGACACAATGCGAAACAGCGATAACGGCGGAGACAAATCGAACGGTATTTAAAAGTCTTTCCGTGTCCACTGGCACTTTAATAAAAAATACCGTTCGCGAGGTAAAATCAACTGGTGTTTTGCTAATAACAGCTCGTACACGTGACGAGAATTGTCACGCGTTCTTTTCCCTTCTTTCACTGCCTCGTGCATTGTTCTTCACACTGATTAGCTCTAGTTTCGCTTATTATTATTATTATTATTATTATTATTATTATTATTATTATTATTATTATTATTATTATTATTATTATTATTATTATTATTATTATTATTATTATTATTATTATTATTATTATTATTATTATTATTATTATTATTATTATTATTATTTATCGTAAAAACTTTGATCATACTTTTTTGTTCTCCATTTACTTACTTTACTTTTTTCCTCGAGGCGAATATGAGAAGTTCCGAGAGCTCTCAATCGGTCACGTTCCGTACAATGGGTTGGATACGACCAGTGGAAAATAGGGCTCCGCCGTTGACTCCTTTCCTCATCGCCGTCGTTGCTATTGCGCAAGAGCCTCTCAGTCGAAACTGTGAATGGCTCCGCAGAACAACTGCCACCCACGCTTTCGATTGCGAATTTTTTTTTTTCCTACCGTCAAATTTTCTCCGTTTGCGAATCTCGTCCGAGTGGGCGAGTCCCTTTCTTCCGCAAGATACGCGAACGCTCGTATACGCGGAACCCCGCGGTAGTTTCCGGTGGGGCCGTATTATTTCTCTCGGATCCCGCACACTTGACCGGGTAGCCGGCGAGGCTGCGCGAGCACGGGAAAGGATTCTTGACCCGATTGCTCGACTTCCTATTGAAACTCTCTCATGCCTTCGCGACTGTAACCACTGGCGACGGACCTTCTTCTTCTTTTTTTTGTGTTTTTTTTCCCTTTATGCTCCGGGTAAGAATACACGTGTTAGAGAGCGCGCGCGGATCTAGGGCGTTACGCCATACCGCTTCACCTTTCCCCGTTCGCGCTGAAGGACATTTTTGAAACTATAAAGTTTGCCCAGAATCGCCGTCCTATTAATATCTATGATACGGAAAAATATACCGATCTAGGAATAAACTAGAGCCACCTATACTGAAAAACCGAAAATACCAATGACTCAAGTAAAATTCGTTTGCCGGCGGCCAAAGAACAAAAATACATTTTTTAAACTATAAAGTTTGCCCAGAATCGCCGTCCTATTACTATCTACGATATGGGAATTACTATATTACGATACGGGAAAACATACCGATCTAGGAATAAACGAGAGCCAGCTACACTGAAAAACAAAAAATACCAATGACTCAAGTAAAATTCGTTTGCCGGCGGCCAAAGAACAAAAATTATTCTTTCAATTCATACAATTCCATACGGGATTGAAATGATAACATGTATCTTGACAGTTTGCCGTCTTCGTTTTAATGTCACATACACCGATAAAAAAGTACAGTTGAATCAACTAAGATTCGGGCAGAGACGTTGAAATAAATATTTAGTTGGTCCAATTACTGTCTATGATACGGGAATTGCTATATTACGATACGGAAAAACATACCGATCTAGGAATAAACGAGAGCCAGCTACACTGAAAGACAAAAAATACCAACGACTCAAGTAAAATTCGTTTGCCGGCGGCCAAAGAACAAAAATTATTTTTTCAATTCATACAATTCCATACGGGATTGAAATGACAACATGGCATTTTGACAGTTTGCCGTCTTCGTTTTAATGTGACATGCACCGATAAAAAAGTACCGTTGAATCAACTAAGATTCGGGCAGGGACGTTGAAATAAATATTTAGTTGGTCGAACGAAATATTTTAATGACTCAAAAATATTTTGGTGAAATCCCCCAAGAAATCGTTGAACTAACCAATTTTTTGTAGCTGTACCAACAAAATATTTAGTCGAACGTCCCTGCCCGAATCTTAGTTGATTCAACCGTATTTTTTTATCAGGGTGTAATTGTAAGAATTTAAATTTAACAAAATTTCTTTGGTAGCCCGCAAGGAATTTTTTTTCAGTGTACGGTGCGCGTAGTCGGGACGACGGGAAGGCACGCAAATATTGGACACGTTGTATTTCACGGTTGATGTCCGCCCCGGCAAGGGGCTCTGTGAGAGGAAGTCGCGGCGACGACTTTGCCTCTCTTATCGGTGCGGAGCATTGAAGCAGTGTAGTATCGTGTGTGTCCCTTCTTCCGCGATTCTCGCCGTGATTCTCCACGTTGAAAAATTTATCTCCCCCTATGTGCGAACACCTCGCTACAAAGGCGTCAGCTTGAGTGCGAGGAAGCTCAAAGCCGAGCTTTCGTACGGAGCGGCTTCCATTCACCGGGCGCAGAAGCGGACTCTTTGGAAGCGGTTCGAGGTACGGAGAATTCTTATCTCTCGACGGAGACTCCGGAATCGGGAATGAAAAATATGCTCGCCCGGACAATGAATGACGAGAGACGGCGCGACGGGATCTCGTTTGTCCGGAAGTTAATGCAGCGGAAGAACGATACACTGATAAAAAAGTACAGTTGAATCAACTAAGATTCGGGCGGGGACGTTCAAATAAATATCGACTTGGTCCGTCTCCAAGAATGTAAATCTAAAATATCTGGAGCTTCGCACTTCGGAAGCGTCATATTTAAGACACGTAACCTTCGGATAAACCAGTTAACAAAAATATATAAGAGCATATGCAGACCTACACTGTAAAAAGAAATTGTAAATTTAATGTACTGGAACTTGAAATTTGCTTACATTGCTCACTTTAATTGAATATTAATGTACTTTTTTAATATAAAAATACCAGACGTTGAAATTTTAAAAAAGTTGTCTGAAGTTTACAAAGATTTTCATTAAAAATACAAATTTTACTGTAAAATTGCAATACCCATGTCTCTGAATTTTCAAAAACAGTTTATGTAAAAACCTTCCAATACCGTTAATTAATTTTCGACCAAATTTTTTTACAGTGTACTCAACTGCAAAGACAAAGCCTTAAAAAAAAAAAAAACTGCGGAAACGTATGCAATCCGACGAGTAACCCGCATTCATCACCCCGCTACCCCTATTTACAACCCACGTAACGCCCTTCTATACGAGACTATAGGCATCCCACTCATAGTAGATAAATGTAAATAATATAAAGTAAATAATATTGAACCACTATGCGCGCAGACGCAACAACAGATAGCACATAAATACAAATCACCTACGCACACAATCTTCCAACAGCTTCAACTGGGCCAATATAGTGAGGCCAGAAAACACATAAAGACAAGTATAAACGATATACTTGTACAGGTAGATTTTCCAGACACATCAATAGCAAAATAACAAAATCACAGCAATAAGTTTAATAAACTACGGGAAAAAATAAATGAATTTATACGCCTGAATATAGAGAAAACTTTGTGCTGAAGGACTCCGATCGATGGCCCATTGGCAATGTCATTAAAAGCGACTTAGCAATAACATGGAGAGATGTATCGGAGATTGTATGGACCAACTGTTGTTCCCAATAAATACCGTTTTACGACTACTACTATTTAGTTCGTCGAAAAAAAAATTAATTAATGCACCCGAATATAGAGAAAATCTTGGGCTGAAGGACACCGATCGATGGCCCATTGGCAATGTCATTGAAAGCGACTTAACAATAATGTAGAGAGATGTATCGGAGATTGTATGGACCAACTGTTATTCCCAATAAATACCTTTTAACTACTACTACTATTTAGTTAGACGAGCAAAATATTTTTATGACAAAAATATTTTGGTGAAATCACCCAACAAATTCTTGAACTAACCAATTTTTTTGCTGTACGAACAAAATATTTAGTTGAACGACCCTGTCTGAATCTTAGTTGATTCAAACGTGTTTTTTATCAGTGTAGCAAAGCGCGCGATGCTCGGACAAACGGACGGACGAATGCATAAGCGATTTTAGGCCCGGCGCGCTTATCGATCCGTCCGTCTTTCTAAATCGGGCATCGGACGACTCGATTATGCAGATGGGCACGTATGCCCGGATCTAAATTGCAGACAGCACGAAGCCCGGAGATAAAAATCCGACGCCTCTACGTCCGACGCGCCGAGCCTATCGCGATTGTTTGTTATTCAGTCCCGCGGAGATGGAGAACGGGGCGATACAGGGAGAGAGTCGGTCGATTTTGCACCGGGGCACATTCGGGAGATAGCGTGCACGAGCCGCGAAATATACACCGAGCTTAAACGGCAAGCAATCGTTGCGAAACTTAGTGTATATCGATAAAACGAATCGTAACAACGCTCCGCCATGGCACGATATCGGGGAGGATCGCGCGGGCCGCGAACTTAAACGTTGTGTCGTCAATGGAAATTCTGATTTCGTTTTGAGCTACGAGAAAAAAGAGGCTTCGTTTCGGATTCGCGGTAGGAAATAAATTGCCCTTTGGCTTTTCGTTTAATACGCGGTACAGAAGTTGGAGCATCGAGTAACGTTGCTTTAATGCCACTTTATCTTAATCCTCCCACGGGCGTTTCAACCCCTTTACGAAGTTTGCTCGCACGGTTGTTAGCCACTGTTCGCTCATCGATCGGCGTCGAGGGGGCTACGATTACGAAACTGAATAACCGCTGCTGGGTTCTGACATGGAAGAAGTTTATAGTGTTAAAAAAAGAAGTTTTAAATTAAGTTTTTTATGGTAATTTAAATGTAGAACTCATGACTTCATTTTTTGGCTTCTGACGCGTGACTGGGGTTCGAACGCACCCCACGCTTTTCTTGATCATGAAACCGGTCCTATGCTGATAAATAGACTTTCTCATACATGGTTTTCTTCGTTCGTTCATAGGGGAGAGAATGGTGTACGAGAAATCTGATTTTATTTGCATTTAGTTAATGAAAAACCGATTCGAAGACTGAAAACCAAGACTTTTTCATTGAAATTAAAGTACATTATAAAAATTTAAGAATCTTTATAGCAAAATTTAAGTAAACTATTAAAAATAACGCGTTTCCAATTTTTTTAATACCCTGAATATTATTTTTTCATCACAATTCTACATGAAATTTAATATACCAGTTTTTGCATATAAACTTCCACTCCGGTATATTAAATTTAATACTCTGACTGCCACGTGCAAATAGACTACAATCATCCGACGAAACAGACTATGAAATAACCTGGCCGATTCAACGTATTAATCAAATCCCTCATTTCGTTTGAGTTACGAGAAAAAAAAGTTTCGTTTCTCATTTGCAGTGGGAAATAAATTGCCCTTTGGGGTTCCCGTTAGTACCGGCGAGAAGTTGGAGCGTCGAATAACGTTGCGTTAAATACCACTTATACTTAATCTTAATTTCTCTACGAAACAGACTACGAAATAATCTGGTCGATTCAACGGATTAATCGAATCACTCGTTTCGTTTGAGTTACCAAAAAAAAAAGTTTCGTTTCTCATTTGCGGTGGAGAATAAAGTGTTCTTTGGCCGGTACGTCTAATACCGGCGAGAAGTTGGAGCATCGAATAGCGTTGCGTAAAATACCACTTATACTTAATCTTAATTTCTCTACGAAACAGACTACGAAATAATCTGGTCGATTCGACGGATTAATCGAATCACTCGTTTCGTTTGAGTTACCAGAAAAAAAGTTTCGTTTCTCATTTGCGTCAGGAAATAAAGTGTTCTTTGGCCGGTACGTTTAATACCGGCGAGAAGTTGGAGCATCGAATAACATTGCATTAAATACCACTTATACTTAATCTTAATTTCTCTACGAAACAGACTATGAAATAATCTGGTCGATTCAACGTATTAATCGAATCACTCGTTTCGTTTGAATTACGATAAAAAAAAGTTACGTTTCTCATTTGTGGTGGGGAATAAATTGCCCTTTGGGGTTCCCGTTAGTATCGGCGAGAAGTTGGAGCATCGAATAACATTGCATTAAATACCACTTATACTTCATCTTAATTTCTCTACGAAACTGAATAATGTTCCCCGCTGTTGGGTAGCGGCACGAAATAAGCCCAGCCCTGACCGCCACGTGCAGATAGGCTGCAATTATCCGGCGAACCAGGCCATAAGATAAATCAGTCGATTCAACGTCGTGTTATCAATCGAATCTCTTATTTAGTTTGAGTTACAAAAAAAATGCTTCGATTCTCATCCCCGGTAGGAAATAAATCGTCCTTTGACGTTACGTTTAATAACGGCATGAAGTTCCCGAGTAGAAATTTTCGAGCGTTACATCGGGCCCTGATAAGGCCTTATCAGGCCCTTGTCAGGGCCCGATGTAACACGTGAAAATTTCTACTCGGATTGGAGCATCGAATAACGATGCTTTAATGCCACTTATACGTCATCTTAAATTCTTCCCCCAGGGTCTTCTCAACCCCTTCGCGAAGTTTGATCGCCCGGTTGTTATCCACTGTTCGCCCATCGATCACCGGTGATGTCGCTCCGATTACGAAACTGAATAATGTTCCCCGCTGCTATATTGCGGTATGAAAGAAATCTGGCCCTGACCGCCACGTGCAGATACAGTAGAACCCCGATTAACCGGGACACTCGGGACCGAAGAGTCCCCGCATAGTCGAAATCCCGGTTAATCCGATCTAAACAGCGAAAGTATACAAGTCAATAATGGTTAATGATACAACTTTGTTTTGGCTAGTTACAATGACATTTGGTATAACTTGCACTTAATTGTTAAATAGTGTGAACTAGAATGTAAAGTTTTGGATATTTTTTTATATAAAAATTTCCATTTCCAACTTTTATGAGAAAGCGATATAAAAATTTGAATTTTCAATTTTGATGTCCAAGCTATATGAAAATTTCAATTTTCATTTTTTTTTTTTTTTTTTTAAGTACTCAATGACTGCTTTACTCCGAGCATTAAAAAAAAACCTCGGAAGACGCACGGTTAATCCGATCCCGGTTAATCGAAGTTCTACGGTACACTGCAATCCGACGAAACCGACTATAAGATAATCCGGCCGATTAAACGTTGTAATGTCCGTCAAACCTCTAATTTTGTTTGAGCAAAAAAAAAAAAAAAAAACGCTTCATTTCTCATTCGCAGCAGGAAATAAATCGTCCTTTGGCGTTACGTTTAATATCGGCATGAAGTTGGAGTATCGAATAACGTGGTCTTAACTACAACGTATACTTCATCTTAATTTCTTCCCGCCGCGTCTTCTTAACCCCTTTACGAAGTTCACTCGCTCGGTTCTTCCCCACTGTCCGCTCATCGATCGTTGTCGATGTGGGTACGATTACGACGCTGAATAATGTTCCTCGGATTGCAAGAAAGAAGTCTGGCCCTGACCGCCGCGTGTAGATGGACTGCAATCATTCGACGAAACCGACTATAAGATAATCCGGTCGACTAAACGTTGTGATGTCCATCGAATTTCTGATTTTGTTTGAAAAAAAAAAAAAAAAATACGCTTCATTTCTCATTCGCGCCAGGAACTAAATCGTCCTTTGGCGTTCCGTTTAATACCGGCATGAAGTTGAAGCATCGAATAACGTTGCTTTAATGCCACTTATACTTTATCTTTAGGAGGGTCGAGCGCGAGACTCGGAGGGGATAGGCTCGGTGGCGCGCAAGGTGCGGGGCAGGTCGTGTGCGAGTGAGAGGTCCGCTATGCGGCCTCTCACTCGCACGTGCCAAGCGTGCCGAGATAAAGCCGTAAAGTTCCATGTAATTGCTTATCGTTAACTAACGGTGAAGAACAAGTATCTACATTTTTATACAGAGCTTCCTGACAATATTCTTTACAGTTTTTAATCATTTGTTTGCAACGATTCCGCATGAAACTACCCTAGAAACACTAAAATCCATCGCTTATTTTCAATCTGCCATAAGAATCAATGTTAAATGGTTCAAATAGAAAAAAAAATATTTCTCGAAAACGGTGAAGACGAACGCATTCAACACTTTGCAGTTACACCGTTCATATCAGTGCGTAAAAAAAAAATTTGCATACTTTTCTTGATGACGTTGTAACGCTTGACCCTCCGTAATTTCTTCCCCCCGGGTCTTCTGAACAACCCCTTTACGAAGTTTGATCGCCCAGTTGTTACCCACTGCTCGCTCATCGATCACCGGCGATGTGGCTCCGATTACGAAACTGTATAGTGTTCGCTGCTGGACTGCGGCAAGATTACAAAATCTGTCCCTGACCGCCACGTGCAGATGGACTGCAATTATCCGACGAAACCTACTATAAGATAATTCGATCGATTAAACGTTGCGATGTCCATCGAATCTCTGATCTTGTTTGAGCAAAAAAAAAACGCTTCATTTCTCATTCGCGCCAGGAACTAAATCGTCCTTTGGCGATAAGTTTAATACCGGCTCATGCCGGTATTAAACTTAACGAAGTTGGAGCATCGAATAACGTTGTTTTAATGCCACTTATTCTTCATCTTAATTTCTTCCCCCCGGGTCTTCTCAACAACCCCTTTACGAAGTTTGATCGTCCACTGTTCGCTCATCGATCACCGGCGATGTGGCTCCGATTACGAAACTGTATAATGTTCCCTGCTGGACTGCGGCAAGAAAAAAAATCTGGCCCTGACCGCCGCGTGCAGATGGACTGCAATTATCCGACTTACTATAAGATAATTCGGCTTACTATTATCCGACTTACTATAAGATATATAGACTTATTATAAGATAATTCGGTCGATTAAACGTTGTGATGTCTATCGTATCTCCGATCTTGTTTGACCAAAAAAAAGGCTTCATTTCTCATTCGCGGTAGGAAATAAATGATCCTTTGGCGGTACGTTTAATACCGGCATGAAGTTGGAGCATCGAGTAACGTTACTTTAATGCAACTTATACTTCATCTTAATTTCTTCCTTCCGGGTCTTCTCAATAACCCCTTTACGAAGTTTGATCGTCCACTGTTCGCTAATCGATCACCGGTGATGTGGCTCCGATTACGAAACTCTATAATGTTCCCTGCTGGACTGCGGAAAGAAAAAAAAAAGCTGGCCCTGACCGCCAAGTGCAGATGGACTGCAATTATCCGACGAAACTGACTATAAGATAATTCGGTCGATTAAACGTTGCGATGTCCATCGAATCTCTGATCTTGTATGACCAAAAAAAAAACCGCTTCATTTCTCATTCGCGCCAGGAACTAAATCGTCCTTTGGAGTTAAGTTTCATACCGGCATGAAGTTGGAGCATCGAATAACGTTGCTTTAATGCAACTTATACTTCTTCTTAATTTCTTCCCCCCGGGTCTTCTCAACCCCTTTACGAAGTTTGATCGCCAAGTTGTTATCCACTGTTCGCTCATCGATCACCGACGATGTGGCTACGATTACGAAACTGGATATCCGCTGTTGGATTGTGGCAAGAACAAAGTTTAGCCCTGACCGCTAGACTCATAGACTATGAGATAATCTGGTAGATTCAACGTTATGTTATCCATCGAATCTCTGATTCTGTGTGAGTTTTGAGGAACAGAAACGCTTCGTTTTTCTTTCGCGGCAGGAAATAAATCGGCCTTTGGCGTTACTTGTAATACCAGGAAGAAGTTGGAGCACCGAATGACGTTGCGTTAAATATCAACCTGAAGATATCTGCACGAGACTAAATTTCATCAAACTGTAACGTTTTATATCGCTATGTTTTATATCGCATAACCTTCGCTAGGGGAAGTTCACTTAGAAAATAAAAATCTCCAAGTTTCTTTATTCCTAAAGCAGTGCATTGTCAGAGATATTGAAGATGAAATTTGATGTTATGCACAGAGAAAAAAAATTAATTGACTCAACGAAATGTGCGCCTACGGGTGGCGAAACAAATGTTTGGGTGACCGAAAGGAATACTTCGGAATCAAACTAACAGGCCGTTGAATTGAATGTTTCTTCACTCACTACGACAATTATTTCGTTCGATCAACCAAAAATTTGTTTCGCCATCCGTAAGCGCTAATTCCAGTATTTTCAGGGTCATCGTTAAATATCACTCATACTTTATCTTAATCCCCCCCCCCCCCCCTCCGGGTCTTCTCAACCCCTTTACGAAGTTTCGTCGCCAGTTACCCACTGTCCGCTCATCGCACCCAGAAAAATAATTTATATGACGGGCGTCCCGCAAATAAGTAGTTATTTAAGTCAATTAAAATCTTTCTTTAAAGTAAATAAATCTTTATTTAAACTAAATAAATCTTCATTTAAACTAAATAAATCTTTACTTAAACTAAATAAATTTTCATTTAAACTAAATAAATCTTTATTTAAACTAAATAAATCTTTATTTAAACTAAATAAATCTTTATTTAAACTAAATAAATCTTTATTTGCGAGTGCCCGTCAAATAAATTATTTTTCTGGGTGCGATCATCGTCGACGTGGCTACGATTACGAAACTGAATAACGTTCCCCGCTGATGGATAGCGGCAAGAAAGAAGTCTAGCCCTGACCGCCACGTGCAAATCGGCTGCAATCATCCGTCGAAACGGACTAATATAATCCGATCGATTCAACAACCTTATGCGGGTATCTTCAGTCGCTCGACCACCTGCGGTTCTCTGCACGATAGCACCAGCATTCCACTGTCTAACAACCCCCCCCCCCCCCCCCCCCTAAATAAAATAAAAATAAAACAAAGTCTGCGAAGATGCCAAGATCGAATCGTCGATTTTGTCATCGAAATGTCATGATGCGAAGCGATAATCGATCCGATAAGAACAAATGCGTCGCTCCGTCTGCGTATTAAATGATTATATCGTCGCGTCGTAAGATTTTTTTTCCATCAAAGTTCAAAGAACGATTCAAATTATCGCGCTCCACAAAGTTCTGAATCACTAATAAAAACCGTGTTATTTTTTTATTGCGGAACGGACGGAAAGTTTAAACGAAATATTGACATTCCAGCGGATATTGTGGAAATTTTTTTTATCGCGTCGGTGATCTATACGAAAGCACTTTATCGATCGATCTTGCACGTGTGCGCGATGCGGTGACTCGATCGGAACGTCGGGAGCATCGCTGGCTCGGCGCCTCATCGCACGCGACCTCGATCGAACCGAGCTCCCAGGAGAGATCAGTTTTTTTTTTCGTCCAGAAGCGGTGGCAACAAAAGCTCGGAAGATCGATCGACCGCGAAAATGCGCGGGCGAGAGATGGACGGACAAGAAGAGAGCGAGAGCATTGTAACAGCACTTTGGAGCATTGCCAGGCGTTTCGTTCAATATCGGGGATAAGACCCGTGCCACTCCGTCGAGGTGTATAACTATAAGTTTGTCCGACCTCGAAGATACCCGAGAGAATCTCTTGCCCTTCCTGAAAGCTTGCGGAAGCAAAACTTCAAACGATTTCTTCTCCTGGAAGCATAAAAATTCAATTTATCAGATCCGAGAGCTGTTTTGGGACAATTTTCCGACGGTTCTGTTATAAAATTTGTACTTGCGGGTAGGGCACTTTAAAATTTTTTTTTTTATTGCAATGGATGATACTCCATTTCATCCGCATAATCTTTATATACAATAATTTTTTACTGTATGTAAAGATTATGGGGATGAAATGGAGTATCATCTATGGCAATAAAAAAAAATTATTAAAGTGCCCTAGCCGGAAGTAGAAACTCTATAACACAACCGTCGGAAAATTGTCCCAAAAATGCTCTCAATTTCGTAAAATCGGAATACGAAGTTTCGTAAAAATTGTTTTGTTGAATAATTGACAAACGCGTTTGTTCAGATTTGAATATACAAAACTACCCTTTTATTCCCCGTGTCACGAACAATTTTAGTTTGTAGTTTTGTTGGTAATATTGGGGCCGGATGGAGCGATCGGAAAATTAACAAATAAAAAATTGTAGACGTATGTGGACAATGAGTTGTTGTAAAAAGTATATTCTTTTTTTTACTGTGTACATCTTACGGACACGTGGCTCTTTGAACGACATGGAAAATGTGTGCATTGCCAGACATTTCGTTCCAGATCGGGGATACAACTCGTGGTACAAGTTTGCTCGACCTCGAAGATACCCGACAGAGAATTTCTTGCCCTTCTTGAGAGCTGCGAAAGCAAAACTTCAAAAGATTTCTTCTTCGGGATGAATAAAAATGTATAATTTATCAAATTTATCAAATTTAAGAGCATTTTTTGGACGATTTCCCTACGTATTTGTTATAAATTTTTTTTTTCTGTTGCTACGTTTTAATAATTTGTTTTGTTATTGATATATTTTTTTGCAATAGATGATACTCCATTTCTTTCTCCATAATCCTTATAAATCTTGCGGACACGTGGCTCTTCAAACGACATGCAAAACGTGTGCATTGACAGGCATGTCGTTCAAGATCGGGGATAAGACCCTTAGGATTTGACCAAGGTGTATAACTATAAGTTTGCTCGACCTCGACGATACCCGAGAGAGAATCTCTTGCCCTTCTTGAAAGGTGCGGAAGCAAAATTTCAAAAGATTTCTTCTCCTCCGGGAAGAATAAAAATTCAATTGATCAGATACAAGAGGATTTTAGGGACAATTTTCATACGCACACTGTAAAAATAAATTGTAAATTGAATATACTGGAAATTGAAATTTGCTTACATCACTTACATCAATCGAACATTGATGTACTTTTATTGTAAAATAAAAATACGAGATATTAAAATTACAAATCTTTTGCCTGAAATTTAAAAAAATGTCCACTAAAAATACAAATTTTCCCTTAAAATTGCAACGCACATGTGTTTGCAATTTCAGAAACAGTTTATGTAAAAAAGCTTCCAAAACCTTTAATTAATTTTCAAAAAAGATTTTTTAACAGTGTATCTGTTATAAAATATCCACTTCCGTGTCGGGCGCTTCGACCCTCTATAAGTCACACCTCTACCCCCACTCTTAGGCGCAGCCATAGCAACACCTTCCCCCACTCCGAGTCGGTTAAGTCCCGATTCGCTACAGTTTCGAGCGGTCTGACTTAAAGGGTTTATAATTTTTATATAATTTTGCTTCCTCGTAGAGGAAGCTTTGTTTTTTTATTGCAAAACCCTCGACTCCATTGCTTCCCATAATCCTTATAGATCTTACGGATACGTGGCCTTTCTGACGACATGAAAAATTTGCGACCGAGGTTGCCCCACGTACATAGGCGTTATGACGCGGAAGAGGCGTAATAGTGTAAAAAAAAAAAAAAAAAAAACCGTCGTAACGTGTCGCGAGGTTAGTTAAAAATTTATGAAACCGGAAGGTCGCACTGGCGTTGCGAGCTCTACAGTCGCCGGGGGCGGTTCGATGGTGCTTCGGTTACCCGCTTATCGTCAGTTCGAACCCGGTCGGCCAGTGGATATCGCAACACGGTTTATCGCAATACCCGCGAGCGAATAATCCGAACAAAATTCGCCCCACTTTGTTCCGTTCAAACTGTATTATTTTTTACGATCGTGCCGAACGTCCTTGATTGGAGGACCTTTGTGAAGTTTTCTTCAGCTCTCGAGTGCCACGTCACTTCTTTTCCACCTCGCACGATTCGACACGGAAATCTCTTTTCATAAAAAAAAGAAGAAGAAGAAATTTCTCGCTGGCTCCGCTCTCTCGATTCCCGGCGCTCTCACGTGTCCCATCCACTTCTCGGAATCCTGGAAACTCGCCAAAAACGAGACTCGTTCGATAACCCATTACTCCCTACTACATGCAGTTTCTATATACTTCGCTACATAAACCCGACGTTTAGTGTACACACGAGCCGTTACAAGCCCGCGATTTCTCGTGTGGAAAATTCGTTGAATTCTCTTCCGAGAAAAAATGTCTCTCTCGTGAATCATTCCCGTGTATCCGCGCGATACACCAAAATTCCTCGAGGAAGCTCGTCGACCCCGTTTCCGTAAATTCGCCTCCGAAGTAATTTTACTTTTCTCATTCCTCTTAATTTTTCTTCACTGGCTGCTTCTGGAATTATCCGAGCGGAAACTCCACGCGCGGCCGATCTATAGTTTCCGCTCTTCGAGGAGCTATAAAGTTCATCAAGGATTCACGAGGCCGACGCTCTAAGGTCGAGGGTGTTTCGCGCGACTCTAACGAAGCGTCTCGAGGCTTTCGCGCAATCTCGCTTCGTTTCGAGGCCGGTCTGCATGGAATTTGCGACCGGAAATTTCCGATCGCCGAAGTCCGTCGCCGCTCGCCGACGAGATTGCCTCGTCCCGACGGACCGAAGTGTCTCTCAGGTCGCGGAAATCCCGTCCGGAGGAGATCCGTGACTCGCGCCGCGAGAACTCCCGAGACAGAACTTTCGGCACGGGTCCGCGATGAGCATCATCTTCTTGGCGAGGCTCGCGTTCAAGACTCTCGGGGCGAAGTGGCGTTACTCGAAGAGGGCGATATTCAAAAAGCATCGATACCAGCGAGGCTTCTACTGAAAATTCTCGAGACCCCCCCCTGGCACGTCCCGTCTCGCTCCTCCCACGATTCCCCGAAGAATTTGCACCACTCACTCACCACTCGAGAAACCTCCGCTCTTCGACCATCCTCTGACTCCGATCGGGGCGAAAGCTACAAATAGCTTTCGCGTAAAAATTCTACGTAAAAACTCGTCACCGTAGGGAATTAGCGTTACTCACCGAACTCGAGATCACTCGAAGCGAAAGTTCTCGTCCTGATTGTCACTGACAATCATCGCCGAAGAGCTCTTCGATCGAGCCGGAAAGATTAAGCGCATAGAGGGAAAAAAGTAAACTGCGGAGCTTCTCGTGCAACGATGGAGCTGGAAACGCGCGCTCTCATCGAACTTTGCCTGTCGGCCGGCCCGATAACGAGAACTAGGTAGAGGTTTATACAAAAAATATGAACTTCATTTATCGAGTCGTTTTATTTTGTCTTATCTTGTTTGTTTGATCGTGCGATGGTTTGAATTATCGATTTTTATTTTTTCGTTATGTTTCAGATCTGCTGGATCCATAGGAGCGCGTTCAGCGCCGAGCACTCCACTTCAAGGTGTCGCCGGAACTCCTCAGCAGCTGCAGCAGCAACAACAGCAACAGCAGCAGCAGCAGCAGCAACAGCAGCAACAGCAGCAACAACAGCAACAAGTCGGAGGATCCCAGCTCACGGTCGCCGGCGCCGGCACCAGCCATCCACCACCGCCGAAGAGTCCGAGTCACGCGGCTCTGAGATGCAACGACAGGTTAATATACACGACTTGTCGTCGGCACATTTGTGGCTCCTTCGGATGTTAAGGTCGTCCTTGCGAATAGTGTTCACTTCGCATGAGGCGGCGACTTCGATCGTGCACAGTTCCATCGTGCACAGTCCCATCGTGCATAGATCCATCGTGCACAGTTCGAAAAAAAATCAAGCATATCAAACGTGCTGAAAAGATTAATTTTGCATAACAATAATTCCAAAATGTTATCAACAAATTGTTGAAAAATAAAATCGTTCAACAAATTTCTTGGAAATCTAACTTTTGTTTTTATGAAAGTGATTCGTTCGATTTTCTGAATACGTATGAATTTTTTCAGAATTTTTCAGAATTTCTCACAATTGAAAATTTGTAAAAATGCATACGTATCCAGGAGAGTGAACAAATCATTATCTAAAAAAAGTTAGGTTTACGAGATTTGTTGAGCAATTTTATTTTTCATCAATTTTTTAATAACATTTTGGAATTATTATTATGCAAAATGAATCTTTTCAGCACCTTTAATACGCTTGATTTTTTTCAGATTTGTATACCATCCAGAAGTGTTTGCAATTCCCTCTCATTTCTCTGAAATTTATGCGAAGTGAACACCATTCACAAGGACTACCTTACAGTCGACCGAATTTATATCGATGAAAGGTTTTTTCCCCCAATAGTCGTAATATCAAAAATTTGTTGGTACAAAAAAAAATGGTTGGTTTAACTCATTGGCCCATTTATATCTCCGTCTATCGTAAAACTCGACCGAATTGAAATCGATGAAAAGTTTTTTTTCCCCGACGTTCGCAATATGTAATTACACATAATTCGTTGGTATACAGATATGTTTAGTCAAACAGGGGATATGGGGATAAAACGAACACCTCGAATAAAAATATAAAACGGGCACCGAGTGTAAAAATGATAATTTTGTCCTATTTAATTTTTCACGATATGCCTACGTCTTTTTTATGAATAGTAACACAAGAAAACGGAAAGATGAAGGAAAATGAGGAACATTTTTTGAATAATAATATAATTCTATCTGATCGACTTATTTGTCGTCATTATCACCACGACGAAATTTTATTAGAACTAAAACAAAAGGCAAGTTTTAATGAAGAGTACGGAATAAAGTTACCAAGCCTTCGCTTTTATTTTTAAACAACTATAATTTTGTACTCCTTTGAAATAACTTTTCCTTGAACTTGTGTACTCTGGTCTGTAGTGTCGTTGGAGGAACGGCGAATCGTCGGTATTATTCATTGCCTCATCGACAACAGACTTCACCGCTCGTGCCATGACAGCGCCACTCCATGACTGTCTATTCGTGGTTCTAACGTAGATTTTCACCGTGTTCCTCTACTATTATAAATAAACAATAGAAGCAACCACTTTACTCGCATGTGAGCCCGAGCTAAGTCGTAAGCCACTCGGTGGCGTTGTGCGTAACGAAATTCACGACGCTCACAACAAAATGCCTCCGAGTGGTTGGAAACTGTAGGAATTTCAACTTTGAAGGAATGCTATTAGAGTTTGGAGCTTACACAGTGGCAATCGTTATAGATGAAACGTTTTACAGAGAACGTAACCTATCAACACTGTAACAATAGGAAACTTGTTTATACCCAAAAAAGAAGGCCTTGGCAAAAATCCAAAAATACAGATTTCATCAAAAATCGTTCGAAGGATTAATTAGATAAAAAAACTAAAAAACAATATGCTCAAAATTTGTTCGAACAAGTTGGTTCTCTCAACAAATTCTCGAAAAAAGATCTGAACAAATGTTTTTAAAAATTCCAATTCGAGCGCAATGTTTTTTTTTTCATGAACAGTTTGATTTATTTTTCTGACCTTTCTTATGAAAGGAATATCAGAAAACTGAAACAAGTTATTTATAAGAAAGTTAAGACGGTGCCCGTTTTGCCTCCAATACCTGTTTTTAGTTGAGGTGCCCGATTTGCCTCCCTGTCCATTTTGCTCCCATCTCCCGTATATCCGATTTGAAGCCGATTGTAATATTTACGACTGTATCATCGGCTCATTTATATCTCCATTAGATTTAAACACGACCGAAAAGAAACTGATGAATGGTTTTTTCCGATAGTCGTAAAATCATAATTCGTTGGTATGCAGATATGGTTTATTAAATATATCCGAATTGGAGCGGATTATAATATATACGACTATATTATCGGCCCATTTATATCTCCATTACATATTAAACACGACCGAATAGAAACCGATGAATGGTTGTTTTTTTCAATAGTCGCAAAATCATAATTTGTTCATATGCAGATATGATTTATTAAATATATCCGAATTGGAGCGGATTGTAATATACACGACTATATCATCGGCCCATTTATAGCTCCATTAGATATTAAACACGACCGAATAGAAACCGATTAATAGTTTTTTTTTCCAATAGTTGCAAAATTAGAATTCGTTCATATGCAGATATGATTTATTAAATATATCCGAATTGAAGCGGATTATAATATATACGCTATATCATCGGCCCATTTATATCTCCATTAGGTATTAAACACCACCGAATAGAAGCGAATAGTAAAATCGGCTCGATGTATTATGCTAGAATCGTGATTCGTTAGAGTTACATCGGCTCGAGATGTAAATGTGCTCGTCCAGGTTGAAAAAAAAGAAACAAAAAGAAAAATGTATCTACCAACAATTTTGTCAACAAAGCCCGAAGGATTTTTTAAATTCCTATAATTTCCACTCTACCTTGGACGACAGAGAAGAGAACATAAAAAGCTTTACTAAAAATGATTGATCGGATGCGAGGGAAATCTCGAGTGTGCGCACCTGGATCCTAGATATTCGCGCGTCACTCGCTATCACCAAGAGACAAACGCTTCTCGTAATTTTTACCATTTTATCAGCGATTCTGCGCGAAAGATACCCTCAACTATTTATTTTTTCTTTTTTTTCACCTGCATGATAACTGATAACGAGTGAAGACGCAGGCGACAAAGTCGCGCTGGCTCATTCGGCGAGCATCGAGCGAGTGGCGCGAGTGTCCGCGTCTGTTTTATCCCGCAACAATACACCGGTCTTCAAGGTTCGGGAGTTGCAGAAGTAATTGTGATGGACGAAGTGCATAATTGAAGTAGAAAAAAAAATGGATATCGACGTATGGAGCAACGATTTATGGAGCTTCAGGGTTTGCAAAAAAACTTCGAGCGCAAGGTCGATGAGAGTTTTAGCATTCGTTATCGGGCTCTTCGCTCCTCCGAAATATAGTATCGCGTTGCACACTATCATCGGGGTTAAAGTGCCTTTTCTCGTTACAGCCAACTCTCGAAGCCACTGAGCAGAAGTACACCATCGATGACCGCGGGAAGTGGATCCCAAACGCCGGCCACAGTGAGCAGATGCTCGACCAGATCGTCACCCACCTCGACGAGCAGCGCGAGACAGAAAAAATTTCATCGACATTTTTCACAGGTAATAATTCATTTTGTTCGCCTCTGCGTGTGCTTCGCTTCTACGTCTCGTTTTATGACCCTGAAAATATTTGTGTGAGACTAAGTTCATGAAGTTATAACGGCTGTGTTTTGCGTCGCACAAACTTCGCTCGGTGAAGTTCACTCAGAGAATAAAATTCTACATGTGAAGAATTTTTTTTTCCTTCTAAGGAAAAAGAGAGGCGCCTTCAAACGTACACACGGAGAAAAAGAAATGGTTGGCTTAAGCAAATGCGCGGTGACAGGCGTTCAAAGGTGTGTTTGGTTGGTACAACAAAAATGTTTGTTTCAATCGACAAATTGTGAATAAATTGAAGAATAATCGTTTAACAAGACAATAAACAAACAACAGCTTTGAACGTATCTCACCGCGACTTTTGATTAATACAACCAATTTTTTTTCTCAGTGCACCGTTCAAACTTACAAAGATTCACCTTAAGACAACTGAATCGTAAATTTGGCAAAATGGCACGCGGCGTTCAAGCTTACACTACGAACAGGTAACAATTGATTTTGTAACATCTTACAAACCGTACACCGCAAATTTACAACACTTCAAAAAGCTTTCACATTTTAAATGCACACATTCGGAATTTAACAACATTGTTTTGTAACAATCACGAAGTGTGAGAACTTCGAAAGCTTACACGTGAAATTTGTGACAGACGTTGAATCTTAGGGGAGAGCGGGGCAAAATGGCACAGCGGTTCAAAACGGGATAATGAGACAAAACGCAATTTTCCAATAACTATTGGATGGTGGCGATAGTGGTACGTGGGGCAAAACGGCTTTGAAAATCCGGATGTAACGTTGGGACAAAATGGGAGATCCAAAAATTATTGGAAAATTGAGTTTTGCCCTGACTGTCCCCACTGAGAAAAAAAATTGGTCGGATTAACCAAAACTCGCGGCGACATACGTTCAAAGCTGTTATTTATTTGGTACAAATAAAGCATTGTTTTGTTAAACGATTATTTGCTTCAATTTATTCAAAATTTGTCGATTGAAACAAACATACTTGTTGTATCAACAAAATACACCTTTGAACGTATGTCATCGCGCATTTGCTTAATCTAACCATTTTTTTTCTCAGTGCCGTTTTGCCCCGCTGTGCCATTTTGCCTCGGTCTCCCCTACACTCGCGCAATCTTACACGGGTTAACAGGGAAGGGGGCGGATCGAAACCGCCGCTGATGACAACCACTGCTATTATGCAGGTTAAATGGACTTCACAGCAGGCAATGTTCGCACGGTAATCCTGTGAAGTTCATTTAATCTGCATAGTAGCAGTGATTCTCATCAGCGACAGTCTCGAGCCAACCCCCTTCCCTGTTAACCCGTGTAAAATTGCACAGGTTTAAGATTCAACGTCTGTTACAAATTTCGCGTGTAAGCTTTTGAAGTTACATTTCGCGATTGTCACAAAATAATGTTGTTATAGTATATTTCGATACTCGTGCGAAAAAACTTTTTCTGACGAGTGTGACTTTGCAGCACGAGCCGAAGGCGAGTGTTGCAATCACACGAGTTCAGAAAACGTTTTTCGCACGAGTATCGAACAAAATTTTATTTCACAAGGTGTGAAAATACCGCCATTTTCCCACCGAGTGACATAAAATTCTGAATGTGTTAATTTAAAATGTGAAAACTTTTGGAAGTGTAGTAAATTTGCGGTGTACGGTTTGTAAGATCGTTTGTTACAAGTTCGCCGTGTAAGCTCGAACGCCATGTGCCATTTCGTGAAGTGTGAAATTCATTGGTGTTACGATGAACCTGTGTAAGTTTGATCGGTGTACGTTTGCAGGCGCCTTCTAAAGCAGTGCATTGACGGAGACTTGCCGAAGATGAAATTCAATGTCATGTAGATATCTTCAGGGTCATATTGTTTTCATCATTTAAGGTGGGGTACTTGCGGACAGTCTGACCCCACGTGAGCTCAGAGAGAATTGAGAGAGGAATTGCGAACACTTCTCGATGGGATAAGAATCTGAAAAAATCTACCACATGGAAGGTGCTGAAAAGATTGATTTTGCCTAATAATAATTCCAAACTGTTATTAACACATTAATGAAAAAAAAAAATTCCCAACAAATCCCCTAGCAAACGAACGTTTTTTTATGAAAACGATTTGTAAATTTTTCTGAATACGTATTAATTTTTTCAGAATTTCGTGTAATTTTTAGAAATTGCGTTTTCAACTAATAAAAAAACGTAATTTTCAAAAATTACACAACATTCTGAAAAAATGCATACGCATTCAAAAAGATTAACAAATTGGTTTTATATGAACAAAAAGTTAAGTTGCCGGGGGATTTGTTGAACAATTTTTTTTTTTCATTCATTTGTTAATAACATTTTGGAACTATTATTACACAAAATCAAACTAGTCGGCATATTCCATATGCTTGATTTTGTTCAGATTTTTATCCCATCGAGAAGTGTTCGTAATTCTATCTCAATTCTCTCTCAATTCTGTCTGAACTCACGTGAGGTCAAGCTGTTGTCCGCGAGTAGCACCTTAAAAAAAATGTGTATGTGTCACCGTTAATGTTTACACTAATTCACGATTTTGTCCTGACTTCTCGCTAACACCGTGTGTGAGTCTCTGTGTGTGTACATACGAAGACAAAGTAAAGCCCCTGAGACGCGAAACGAAGGAACGTGGAATATTTTTGTGTCGCATCCACGCGTTCGCGTCGAAGGCCAGAATCGACCTAATCGTAGTCTGCAAAATTTTCTGACCAGGTCGCCGCCGACGAACGTGTGCTGAACTACTACAGCTGCGCCCTAGTCGGCGACATACTGCTCCAGGGACATCTGTACATCACCGCCAATTACTTCGCCTTCTACAGCAATGTATTCGGCTACGTGACGAAGCTGCTCATACCTACGGCGTCGGTGAGGAAGATAAGCAAGGAGAAGACAGCGAGAATAATACCGAACGCCGTTGCCGTGGCGACGGAGGACGAGAGGCACGTGTTCTGTTCGCTACTCTCGAGGGACTCGACTTTCAAGCTGATGAAGCAGGTGTGGGACGCGGCGCTGGAAGCCCGAGATCCCGTCGCGGACGTTCTGCCGCTTCCGGTCGAAGTTAAAATATTGGCACCCGATCCATTGCTCGTCGACGACTCGGAGGTCAATCCTGAGGAGGACGACTCGAGCATGTCGGAGAGCGGCACCGATCTAACGTCGAGACCACCGACGGTGTGCACTGACACCGACGGTCTCACACCGAGCATTCCGAGGCTCAGTCTCGCGTCTTCGAGGTACGTTGCTCCCTCGTGTATTTAAGGAGGCTGGAGCGCTTCGCACTAGTCAAATGAGTCAATGGCATATAATAGTGTTGCTTTATTCGTGTCTTGAGGAAAGCCCTCTAAGGACACTGTGTCCAAACAGAATGATAAGGAGACGGCGCAGCGGAACATTACACAATCATAAACTTAAAATTAAACTATAGAACCAAACGAAAAATAGCAACAAAATTAGACGAAAAAATAATTGAGAATAAGGAAAAAATGAAATAAGAAAATAAGCGTGAAAATGAGATTGAAACTAACTGTGCTACTTTTTAAAAATCGAGTAACGTTGATTATGGTGGATGGTTATTTGCAATACGGGCAGATGTCCTCAACTTAGAAAAAAATTAATTGCATTGGATTTGTTGAAATATTAACTGGTTTGTGCTAACTTTGTAAAGTTACATATTCGTTCAGTTTTTGAAAGAATAGTCAGTAATTTTTTTGCTCGATTTTGATGTACTACGGCTCATTCTCTTCTTTTTAAAAGATACTCTACAAATTCTACTCTACAAACAGCTGTAATTTTTCAACAGAAAATACTACAGAATACGTAGACCGTGAATTTGTAGAATATTTTTCAAAGAAGTAATAGCTGAAAACCGATAAAAAAATTGCGAATTATTCTTTGAAAAAACTGAACGAATATGTACCTGTTTGAAAATTAGCCCAAATCAGTTAATATTTTTGCAAATCCATTGCAATTAATTTTTTCTACGTTAATGACATCTGCTGTAATACAAATAACCATTCACTATAATCAATAGATGCCTCAAACTTTGAATAAACGACTTCACAAATGTAGCACTCATTTGACTAGTATAAAGCGCTCCAGCCTCCTTAATACTCTCGAAGTATCGACATGGAATACTACGTAATTTTTTAATTCCACAATGTATTTACAGATTGGAACAGTTAGCTCTGCCGAAAGTTATGCCGTCGCCAGTGAAATCTAGCAGCGGTGGTCTGAGATCTCTAATATGGTGTGAACTTAGGCCAGGCACGATCATAGCGATACTGGTAGCTCTTCTCGCCGCTCTTTACGTATCGGCCGCACTGATGATGGTACGGATCGATAGATTACACACGGCGTATCTCAACCATCCGCTAGCATCGCCCGAGAGATTCACCCAGGACCGGCTCATGCAGTATCTCACCTCGAATCTTGATCAGATCGTCAAGGTATCGTAAATAAATAAATAAATACAAATCTTTCGCTAACAAAAATTAAAATATTTTTACGAAATAAATAAATAACAATAAAAATAAGATACTGTTTTCTATGAAGCTTATCTTTTTTTTTTTCGATGGTCACAGGTGCGACAAAGTCTTCAGACGTTGTCTCAACAATTCGTGACGATGAATCAAGAGACCGATGCCAGTCCCGCGGTAACCGGACACACGATGGAACCCGAGGAACCGCCGAGTTAGCCCCCGATGAGGTTCGACGATAATATAAAACCAAATAATACGAGTTCCCCTCGCCTTGCTAGCGTATGAAGCGCCCCGTTATATATTTAAAGAGTTTTAAAAACAAAAGCGCAGAGTACATAATGTCGGGAGTTGATCGTGTCTGAGTGACGTAGACCGTGAGAGTCGCTCGGTCGACGGGCGTTGAAAAAAAGAGGAAAAAAAACATAAGAATACACTAGGCATTCAGGTCGATATTGTCCTTAGGCACCTAGACTCCCGCGTGGGAGATAGGCAGCTCGCGAAACAAGAATAACAAAAAGCAAAAAAAAAAAAAACAAAACAAAACAAAAAAAAAATGAAAAAAATTATAAAACAAGATGATAACTTGACGAGACCTCTATGGATTATAATATAAATTAGCCCGCGGTCGCGTAGGCCGTCTCGCCAAGATGCAAGCTAACTGCAAGAGGCTCCTTTTTTTTAGGCTGCTTGAGATCCAAGCTAAATGGATAATAATCACAAAACTGATAAACTTATATAAAGAGGCTCTTATTAATTGAGGGTAGAACGCTGCGTTGAAGGAGGAGGAGGGGCTGAGGATTCGTAAGAGTCCGTCGGACATGGAGGCGATGGAGAGGGGGTTTCCATTTTTGAACTAGTCACGCGTACCTAGTGCCCCTGGTACGAGATTAATTAAATGAACAAAAAAAAAAAAAAAAAAAAATTAAAAATAAAAATAACTAGATATACACAAAGATGTATATGTATATTGTACGACATGTACATTATCTACTATTTAAGTAGATAAAAAAAATGCATATTTCGCGGATTAATCTGTTCGTTACATTATGTATTTTCAGCTAGTCCGGCACTACCATTGCTAAATAACGACTATACCTATTACTTATGATAATAATTCCTACCACGAAGCAGAAGGTACCATGATTTTACGACGTTATCTTTACATGATTGCGATATACTATGTTATTCCATGCGTGGTAGCGAAAGAGGATGAGAGAAAGAGTGATGTCGTAAATAATCGCGGCCGGGATCCGACGATGGATTAATTGTGTAACTTCGATAAACCGGACCGTGAGACGCCGGTCGTTCGCATTAAATAATATTCTTTTTACGCAGGAAAAACAAAAAAATGGGCGATGATGTTGAGAATAGTCGAAAACTGAGGGTCAGTGGTTTGCTTTCTGAAATTTAAAAGAAAAGAGAGGAGAAAAAAAGGAAATTATGAAAGACGAGAGAAAGGCGGTTGACTGTGATAATACGATTGAGGATATGGGTCTCGGAAGAATTTTTACTGTGTTCGATCCATAAGGAGAGTGAACGGGGTAGAACTTCATCGCGAGACCAGTGGGGGATCTAAGAAAAGTGCTGTTATATTGATTAGCTAATATCGATGTAATTAATATTGTAGACTAATAGTAAATATTGTCTTACGTGTAATTTATATTTTAATCGTTATACATATATACATATATTACCGATTACTATGCGTTGCGATGGTGGTATTGTGGTTTTATTATCGTTTTTGTTTTTTTCTTTTTTTTTCGTTATTGTCTGGCTTTGTTCTCTTTTTGTTTTTGCGTCGTTAGCACTACCATTTATATATCATTGTTAATTTTACAAAATGCCTTTTCCGGTCGATCGAATGAATTCATACTCTATTGCCAAGATGGATGGAGATTGATAAACTTGCTTGGTACGTGCCATTGAAGGGGGCTGCAATCTGATAATCTAGATATTGATTAAAAAAAAAAATAAAAACAAAAACACATCGCGGATTCGATAATTATGCATGTGCAATACACGCTGGCCCGTAGATTTAGAGCTGCACACACACACTCGTAGCTTCACAACGCTTTGCATGATTTTTTTTTCTCATTTATGTTTCGAACAAAGTCTGATAAATGTTTGTGCCAAATTTGATCCGCAAGAAATTTTCATACCCTCGTCACATTGCTCAGGTACGAGCGCACGAAATGCTTCGTGAAATTTTATTGTCCTCTCGACGTTCTCTTTGCTTTTCAAACAATCTGTATTACGCCGACACTATGTATATTTTTGTGTTTTTGCCGATTGTAGAATCCGCGATAAAAGATTCGCCTGTTGCCGCAGTCACTAGATAAATTTATTCCATATAGCGGGAGTAACGATTCCTCGTTTATTATTATTATTATATATTATTATCATCTATTATAAATTATCGTTAGTACAATTATTTTTTTATTGATTTAAGTACGAAAAACTACTTGCCTTAAGTGTAATGTTTTTAGACTTTTTAGAAGGGTGCTCAATACACGGTCCATTTTTTTCTTAGGGTACGTCCTATTATTATGTATAATGATACGTTATTTTAATCGACCGGACGAGCTCCCCTGCACCGTGCCGTTGCTTCGATCGAGCCGATTGATCATTCTTAACTTCTTGATTGAAATAATTGAAACGGAATTTGTTTTTTCTCGGTCGAGAGCGACGACGAGGGAGGCTCGCCCGGCATTAATGCGAAGAAAAATAATTTAAAAAAAACAATACGGAAAAAACAAAAACCAGATGCAATTGTTAATCGTGTTGTCGAGTGTGATCGATGACGATGTGTTTGTATGGAACTCTGCATGTATTCAGGCGCGCGAGCTCGACGCTGGCGTGTCTCGGATGCGCTATGTAATTTCGAGACGAGAGGAGAGAGATCAAGTGAGGGCGGAGTGAACAAAAAAAAAAACCAAAAAAAAAAACCACAGACAGACCAATAATTTACTACGTAATTTGTGTAGTCGATACACAGAGGAACACAATAAAATCGTGAGAGAAGTAAAGTCATTCGTCTTCATAATTTCACATCCTAGACCCTGATACAGAGGAACCTCTCAGAGCGCACTGAAGGGAAAGTGAAATATCGCGGTCGGCAATGAAGACTGTAATGAACTTTTCTCAAGGATGCTCAATCCGCTGGCTATCGGCAAATCATTCCTCTTCTTCCACACTTTTGCAGTGCTGTGACTGCAGACCGCGTTGCTATACTCCGCCCATGTGCGCTATCGGAGGATCCACTGTAACTATTCCCCTATTATATTATTCGGGTTCTATTCTGTTTATAGGGCACAGCACTTTCTCGTCTTTTTGTGCAACATTGAAAAGGGTACCGGCCTCTATCTACCACCACCCACATAGCAATTGGAAGAGCAACAAAAATGGCAGACTTCTCAGATGTGCTCTAAATTCAGTTTTATATGAATTCAGAATGTCCTCTGAAAGATATTGAATGCTTGAATATTGAATGCAAATACCTGAACTTAGGTAAGTCTTTTTGTGGACTCTGTATACGTATGGTCCCATACAATATTAATCCAGAATATTAATACAATATTAATCCAGAATATTAATACAATATTAATCCAGAATATTAATACAATATTAATCCAGAATATTAATACAATATTAATCCAGAATATTAATACAATATTAATCCAGAATATTAATACAATATTAATCCAGAATATTAATACAATATTGATCCAAAATATTATTGTACGGTGCAACACATATATATAAAGAGTTCTCGAAAAGACTTACTTAAGTTCACATGTCTGAAATGAGTACCAGTGATCAGAAATCGACGCATTCGATATCCTTCAGAGGACATTCAGAGTTCATACCGAAATAAATTCAGAGCCCATTTTTTGCTTTCTCATAGAGGAAGCTTTTTTACGATCCATTTACAACGTATATATGTCGTCCAATTGTTATGTAGGCAAGTAAGTGTTAATAATTATTTGGTGGTGGATGGAGGCCGGAACTCTGATGTACCATTGATTTCAGATTGTATTCGAAGCAACAATTTGAAGGAGGGTCTTCTGTCATATCAAAACAATCGTATGCCATCAAATTATAATGCGACAACATTCACAGCAAATTAACAAAAATGTGAAAAAGCACAGTGCTGTTAATAAGAACTTTAACGGACTCAGCCACCGACCAAACCACTGAGGTTTATTGCCAAAATGTAACCGACCAAACCACTGTGAAAACCATGGGCCCAGCGGTCCCAGAACTTCCGAGGGAAACTTATGATGTGGTGAATTTTTAAATAACCACCATCCAATAAACTACCGTTCAAATAAGCTCGAGCGAGCTTGCAACACTTTGGTTTTGTCGCCAAAACTTTATGACGGCTCATTTTGTTCCCTCTAAAAACTGGTTGGGCTTGAAATACCCCATCGGAAATTATAAAAGTCAAAGCCATTTGAAAATGACTTTGTCTTCTAACATTTCGCATCGGAAATTTCAAGTTGCAGGAAACAGCCCAAATCCGACGACGGTTTCTACGGCGCCCTCAACGAAAAATTCAACAGTGGTTTCAAAGTGAAATCAACTTTGACCTCATCCGCCTGAAACCATACTTTAAGCTCATCCGAATAGTGGTTGTACGGTGATTCCGAAAGTAAAACAACCGTCGCGCAAGTTTCCTTCAGTTTACTTAGAGGATGGTTTGAGCGATAGTTTCTCCGACGAAAACCACCGTGTTGTAAGCTTACCCGAATGTAATCCGATTGTGATTTGTACGGTGGTCTGGATGGTGGTTATTGTAAAAGCCACCAGGCCGCAAGCTCTCCTCCGAATGTTTGGGCCCGCTTGGCCAGTGGTTTTCACAGTGGTTTGTGCGGTTGCATTTCGACAATAAACCACTGCGGTGTTCTTGGTGGTAACCACCGTGGCTTTTCATGGTGACCGAACCCGCTAGGGAAACACGCCAAGTTTTATGCCACTTAATTAATTGAAATAACATATTTACCTCGACATGGAATAGTGTTGCATCTTTTCAAGCCTACCATCAAACTTCGAATTTGGTAATTACATTTATTTTTTATTTTATGGAATAATAAATCGATGGGTTAGAACCGACAGCGTTAGGTGCGCGGTCGGTGTGTGGCTTCGGCGGTCTCCTGAGTCAAGCAGCTTTGCTTGCGTCCAGTAAATGGATGGGTGACCGCTTAGCCCCACACCGGCTTGCGCACCGAATGTTGAGCGGCAGGCCAGTTCTTCTGAGTTCTTGATGTTAAAAACATCGAGGAATCAGAAAAATATAGGGCCGTCTCTACCGACACGGGTTTTCTGCAGTTTCCCCGTGTCCTCGGCAAATGCGGTACAGTGTAGCTAAGTCGGCTGCGGACGCACTGGAAGTTAGGTAGCTTAGTGAAGTGCGGGTAGGGAGTGATAGGGGGGAAAGGGACGGGTTACGTAAAAACCCGAGGAGGGTATACGATGGAACATACAAAAATAAAAAAATAAAAATAAATCGATGGGTTAGTAAATTCGGTTGTAATCGTTGAGTGGAGAAACGAGCGCGCGTTACGCATGCGTGTAAATAAAAGAGGCCTGAATGGCCGCCATGTTGCCTTCAATTTTGGCACGCTTTTGCCCGGCGAGTGTCCCGACCTGTTTATAAGACCGTCGTCGGTGCCCGTCAGTGGGACATGCGCAAGTCATCAACATTACGATGATTTGGGGTTGGCTACACTGAGCCCGGCCTGTATACGCATTGGGAAACTCCCCCCCCCCCCCCACGTCGTGCCCCGCAAAATAACAGGAGACCCTCCTTAATTACCGAGTACTGTGACCGAAATTTTTCCCGAATCTACAATTTTTGGGCCACCAACGGCGTACTCCTCGACCGCTTAATTTTTAACATTTTATGGGCGCCAGCCGATTAATTGTTAATCGACGCGGTCGGTACCGATGGAGATGTGAGCACGGTAAAATGGCTCCACCGCCTCGATATTCCACCCGAAAGTCCCCACGAAAAATCGGCGAGAACAATCGGCACGGCGAGCACACGCGTCCTATCTCCGTCGCTTCACGGAAGAGAGTCCCGACCTAATTTTTCGGAGTCGTGCTCGCCGCCTCGCTCGCGTTCTCTCTCGCTCCCCACTTTTCCCGATTTCTGGCCGGTGTCCGGTACCTGGCGACGCCCTACGACTATCACGAACTGTCCCACGCGCGAAATGAATATTCGAACGACAGCTACGCTGACGCTTCGTCCGAAAATTCGCGCGAGATTTCGCCACAATCGTAGTTTACGAGGATCTGTGACGCGACCCAAAAAATACCGCGTCACAGTACATAGGACTTTAAGTACTTTGTCCAGCTCTGGTCCAGAGCATCAAGAGCAACTGTTTTAGGTTTTAGTCGGAAGTGCCATTCGCCACCGTCCAAAACAGATAAATCTTATACATTATTGTTTCTACGCCAGAGCTTAGAATAAAAAATGTTTGCACTCGTACCTTGTCCTTTATATAACTTCAAATAAAACAGACCGATTATTCTGTTTTAATCAATTAGATTTAAATCTAGAGACTCACAATTACAGTACACGACCGCGTTTCTCCCAACCGCATAATTCCGAACGACCGCGTATTTCCGAAAATGACGACCGCGTAAGTCCAATTCGGCCCCTTCTCAAGGTCCGTTACCTGCTTGGTGGGGAAACAAACGACTCCTTCCCTTTTGCTACCTGCGAATGAAATCGTCGCTGCTGTAATTCCGACAATTTTTGCGTATGGAAAGGGACGATGGGCAGGTAGTGGGGTATCGGAAATACGCGTTCGTGCCTAATTGGATTGGCTCCCGAGGAACGGAGAAGCGCGGTCGTGTACTGTACTTTTATTTTTTGTATGTTCCATCGTATACCCTTCTTGGGTTTTTACGTAACCCGTCCCTTTCCCCCCTATCACTCCCTACCCGCACTTCACTAAGCTACCTAACTTCCAGTGCGTCCGCAGCCGACTTAGCTACACTGTACCGCATTTGCCGAGGACGGCCCTATATTTTTCTGATTCCTTGATGTTTTAACATCAAGAAATCAGAAAAACTGACCTGCCGCTCAACATTCGATGTGCAAGCCGGTGCGGGGCTAAGCGGTCACCCATCCATCTACTGGACGCAAGCAAAGCAGCTTGACTCGGGAGACCGCCGAAGCCACACACCGACCGCGCACCTAACGCTGTCGGTAGATTCAAATCTATATATACGGAGAAACAGTGATGGGACATCGAGCAATTGGACTATCTCTTCAGAAGGTATCTCAACAAAACTTGATAGCGATAAATATATTGCTGTCACTGAAGAGTCTGCGCCTCCTAAAGGCAAGGTTTATCTTATTATATCAAAAACAATTTAAATCAATGAAAAATATACTTTTATTTGCAAAAAATAAAATAAGAAAGGTATGTCAAGTACTTAAAACTTTTTATCTGTTCCAAAAAAAAGATGTTTATCGAAGCAATCTTTAAAAAAAAGGAAATATTTAAAATTAATTAAATCACATGCGCCAAGTTATGGTGGAGAGATTTACGCACATCCGTATGTATTGAATATATATAGTTATATGTATAGTAATAATGAGGTGAAAAAAAATTAAACCATGTTTTCTGGTTATCATTTACCCAAAAATACAAGAAAAAATAAAAATTCTTGGTGCGTTCTTTCTTTTGCTGCAATAAACACAGTTTATTTGTATTCCACGGCCGCACCAAGTATTTTTTATTTACTGTTTCTTATTGTATATTTGCGTTTAATTATATATACTTCGGGTTTCTCCGTTTAACTCGGTGCACGTGTCTCTAGCGAGTCTGCGAGACCCCTCGTGGTCCATATCATGTGCGATCCATTGACCCTAAGAAAAATACTGTCTCAGTGAATCGTGTATGAGTGAATGAGGGAATTCCAAACGACCATGTTGAGTGCGTGACGTCCCATCAATTTTCTCACACGGGCAATCCGCAGAGAGGTTTGTCATAAAATAATATAGAGGGCCTTACCCTTTAAAAAGGCGTCGATCAGAGATCGACCGCCAGTAACTCGAGTACGATTAGTAGGAAGAGGCGAAATTTCATCAGCGATTAAAATCGGGACTGTATCTCAACGGGACAATCTAGTTGACTTAGCAAAAAAGAATCAATACTTTGTAGAAAAGAAAATTGCAAGCTAAATCGCAAATTCAATAATCAAACATTTTATACATATTTTATACATCAGATATTTTCTTTCGAAAAAAATATATTTTAATCAAGGTCACCAATTACTGCCGATCTTCTTTGTAACCTCACACCTTTTACGAAGAAGCCATCCGCACCGCAAAGAACAGTAAGTGCCGATTTTATCACTCTATTCTCTTCCCCTCTCATTATCTCATTATGATTAATTACTAACTTATTAAGCCAGATGGCTCTAGTAATATAAATTAACGAAACCATTGGGTTAATGAAATCCTCCCATATATCGGCGTTATTTCTTCACCTATGTTCAAACCTAAAAAATGGAAGTCAGAAGTGTAAAAATATTTCGGTTATTTCTTCTATACAAACGGGAATTGTAGACATAGGCAAACATTCTCTGCCCGGTCCTTAATAATTTTCCACAAGGATTCGACTAGAAAAGGGGCCGTCGTGAGCGAGTTTTATCACCAGGCATAGTAAAGGAAGAATTCTTCTCCTTGACTAGAGAGTGATCAGACACAGTTGCCACAGCTATTGCCGAAACTCGGCAGCGAGCAATATCTGCGGGTTTTGACGTAACACTATATATGTGTCGATTTCAATAAATAAAAGACAAAAGTATTTATTTATATACATAAATAAATTCATAATTTCATTTTTTTTTTAATTGATCAAATGTTTCAACTCCAATTATCTTTCATTACAGTTCGTAAATTTCACTCGGTGGGAAAATGGCGGTTTTTGCACACGCTTCGAAAACCCCCATTTTCACACCTTGTGAAATAAAAATTTGTTCGATACTCTCGCGAAAAACGTTTTCTGAACTCGTGTGATTGCAACACTCGGCTTCGGCTCGTGCCGCAAACTCACACGCGTTAGAAAAAGTTTTTTCGCACTTGCATCGAAATGTACTATTATGAATCTCCATTTTCATTCTATTGTTTTATCCTAATATGTATAAGAAATTTTTTATGTATAAGAAAGATAGGTTGATATTGAGTGTGTGTGTGTGCTTTTGATATTGAGGCGTCAACATAAATCATCGATAAGAGGCGACGATATATTTGACCTTCATAGAGATCTAATTAAAAAAAATGAAATCCAATTATCGGCCACGATGTATTTGACGTTGATACAGATCCAAAGAATCAAAGGAACATGTTTATGCCGAAACAGAACAAAAAATAAACAAATTTTTGTAACTCTGTGTTTAAACACTATATCAATTATTTTTAAATTTTATATGTGACTGAACATTTTATTTGAAAATCCATACCGGAAGTAAAAACAATGTTACCGACGTGTCAGGGCTCCATTGAGCCGTTGGGATAAATCATAAGTCACGAAAGAGAAACGATAATTATATTAACTCAGTTTTTCGGATTCGATAATAAAATTTTTATCCACCACTTAGATTTACATTGACCGCTACGAATCGTAGGTCTTAAACGGTACAGCATCCACCCCTCTTCTTTCTTAGAAGACGATAAGAAGATATTTAAAAAATGACATACTATTACCGATTATCTGCCGGGTTAACGTACCCCCGTGTCTATTCCGGATTACGAAACTCACACTGGCTACGAACTAGTGTGGGACTATCATTGATACGTTGTTTATCTCAATCGTTTCAAACTCAATGGTTCGTATTGCAGACCCAAAAGTAAAAACCAAAAAACTTTTTTCCAAAAAAGTAAAAATGGTACGCCCAGTGCTCAAATTTTCTTGTCTTTTTACTTATTTAAAGACGGTTAGACTTTCCAAAAAAAACCAGTTACTCAAGTTGCTAGGGTATCTGACCATATATGAATAATATTCGGGTAATGAATAATATATGAATAATGTACGCTATGAGGGATTCCACTGCATGGGTTTTCCTCTGAATTTTTTTTTATTTGATATTTAACGTCGGTTATTAGCGACGGTCTGAAAGATGTTGTTTCAGGGGAAAACCCACAGCTAAAAACTATTTTTGACAACATTTATGCACCAATGTCGTGTTAGGTATGGCCATGTCTGATCAGATCTGTTTATCTATGGTCGCCAGAATAATCACTTGTTAGATGTGACCATATCCGATCAGATCTGTCCAAGTATGGTCAGATATGTTCATATATGATCAAATCTAGCAATTCCGCGTATCTGATCACATATGTTCAATCAGATCTGATTCAGATATGATCAAACATGAAAAAATTATACGGTAAATAATGATCATATATAAAAATGATCATTTTTCCCGGGGTAGCAAAAAAGCCCCGGGCCGAAAGATTCAACAAATCATAGGGTAAAAGTGGTGAATATGGCCCACCTCGGTTAACACGTAAATCAATGATATATGGACCGGTCCATATTCCCCACTTTTACCCTAACGGTGCGAAGTCGAAACTATACACCGGGTTGTTGGCTCGAGTGCGGTTTCTATTATATTCTATTCTATTTCTATTTTATTAAACTACTGTAGCAATTCCCAAGGGCTCGTGTTTTTCTAATCATGGGCCGGTTATTATATTATAATACAATATACAAGGAAAACCGCAGTAGAAACCACCCACAGCAAGGTACGCACGCGCGTCAAACTGTTGAGCTAATCGCTATCGAATTCGTGTGCCGATAAGATAACGAGCCATACGCCGTAGTAGCTTCCGTTTTCGCCAGCCTCTGGCCTTTATGTATCTTTATTGAGTTCTTGAAATTCTCTCGCAATTTATCACACTTTGCAATGGTTTCCAGCGAATCTTCCTGGTTTAAATACATGATTGTTTATAATTATTGCGAGCGATGCTTTGCGCGGAATTGAATGGAGTTTGATAATTATTTTAGATGGAATTTCTTGGCCACGTCAGATCGAAAAGTAAAAATTATTATGATGCTAAAAGTCTGTCGGTTTTTCGTGTGTAATTATATAGTTCTGTGCTATCGCAACTACTTATCTATTACTTATCTATATCTTATACTTATCTATACAAATGAAGAATAAACTTCGCGATAACTGTTTATTATACGTTGAATCTCTTGAAACTCGAAGTCTCTGAATCGCGTACGGTGTTGGAAAAACATTTGTCCGATTTCAACCGTGAGCCCCTTAAATTTCCGATTGTATCGTCGGATCTGTGGATCTCGTTGTGCGTCGAATCGATCGATCGACGATTCACATAATGGCGTGCGCGTGCATGATCCATGCGTTGCTGATCCAATGCATTCGATGCCGCTTAGAACGAGTCTCACGTACTACACAATACGAGGGACTCACGCACCGAGAATTTGCCCGAGTGTTTTTTACGCAATCATTGCCGCCGTTACATCTTATGTATTGTGTCTTATATCTTATGTGTACATAAGATTATTAACCCCCTCCGATCCTATCATTGACCCCCTCTGGCCCTATTATTGACCACCCCCTCCCCCCATCCCCAATCTCGATTCTTAACACGGCGGCGGCTGCGGCGAAATCTTTTTATATTATAGACATATACAAATATCTCTCTATAATATAAAAAGATTTCGTCGCCGCCGCCGTGTCAAGAATCGAGGGGGGGGGGGGATAAAGACTTAGAATAATAAGGTCTTAAGTCTATTTAGCATGAGGGGATTTGGAATAATAAGGGGGGGGGGGTAAAAGACGGAATAATAAGGGCTTAAGTCTTTTTTAAAAATATGTAGGGGAGAGCGGGGCAAAATGGGGCAACGGGGCTAACCGGGGTTTTTGGGCAAAACTAAAGTTTCCAATCATTTTTGGATCGGACAAGGTGGCAAAACTGGGCAGAAAAGCCTGATGTATCCGATAGGGCGAATTCGGGCATCCAAAAATTATTGGAAAATGACGTTTTGCCCAAAAACCCCGTTTTGCCCCGTTGCCCCATTTTGCCCCGCTCTACCCTATATATATTCCAATAACTCTGAGGGTGAGCGTGGCCGAGTGGTCTCGGCGCGCGCTTCACACGCAGTAGGCCCGGGTTCGATTCCCGGCAAGCACCAAGAATTTTCTGTGGTGTTTTTATCTGCGAAAAAGTGGTTCGGAACCCACTATAATAGTAGGTCCAGAGGAAAGGACCAGCGCCTCGGTATGGGAAACCGAAAGACTGGGAAAAGGTGTCGCGGGTTCGATTCCCGAGACTGAAGGCCCGTAGGTGAAAGGAAAACGGACGGGGACATAGCTCCGGAGATAGGACGTACGAACTACGACTATATCCGTATGTCCGGGACTACTGACACCTGACGGGGCGCGACGAAGCTCCGGGCCCAAGAATCGAACCGGCGACCGCGGATAAGGAAGGAGGAGGAAGAAAGTGAAGGAGCCCGTAACCCTTAGGGGATCGGTGTAACACACAATACCCCAGATTCCAATAACTCTGTCCTTACGTATATATTTGTACTAAAATATACGTACAATTTCATGCAATGGATCCAGATGTGACCGTCTGGACCAAATATAGTAAATAAATCGAGTAAAATCAGCATCGAAAGCTCAGTTGTCTACAAAAATAAAGTAGACGAAAGGGCTACTTTATTTAGTCTGTAAGTTTTAAGGGACACTCTGTCAGTCAGAGTTCCTAGCTTGTACGGCTGTTACAGAGAGTTGTCATCCCTTACTTTATAATATATCTATTGCATTTGATTTTAAGTATATACAGTAAAACAGTGTATTGCCGCGAAGGTAAAGATACTGTGCATTAATAAACAAAAGACATTCCTGCAAAGCACAAAGAAATACCTGCAAGAATAACTATACCGACTGACGTTGTTGACAATAAACACAATATAAGCATCGAGGGAGTACAGTAAAACCTTCCATTAACGACACATCTACGTGTATCTCGGCATTACTCGCTCGCGCCTATCATCCTAAAACCATAAAGCATCATCCCAAAATCATAAAGCCTAACAAATAAAGCATCAGTGTAAAGGGCGAGATCTTCGTCGCCTGTATAAAACGCTGCCGAGCGTTGACTCGAAAAGAGAGATCGACTGAGTCATTGACTTCCTAAGCCGAGTTGGGTCGGACGTAACATTACTCTACCGGAATATTTATTTTGTCAAGTAACACCGCGTCCGTGCATCGCTCCGTGCTTTTACCATGACATCCATTTCTGCGTTCTGGCATCATCGCTTCTGTCCACATGCGAGTTTTCATTTTTCTCTCAATGTACACTTTCGAATTTTGGTACACTGATAAAAAATACGGTTGAATCAACTAAGATTCGGGCAGGGACGTTCAACGAAATATTTTGTTGTTACATCTAAAAAATTGGTTAGTTCAACAATTTTTTTGGTTGATTTCACCAAAATATTTTTGAGTTATTAAAATATTTTGTTCGAACAACAAAATATTTATTTGAATGTCTCTGCCCGAATCTTGGGTGATTCAACTGTACTTTTTTATCAGTGTATATTATGATGACTTTGACGGCTCGGGCGCTGAGAGGGTGCGGTTGTTCGCATCCTCCTCGAACCGATAACTCGTTGTTAATTGCAAAAACGCAAAACTCCGTTTTTTTATAGTTGAGAGTTAAAAAATTGATTTACTTTGCCCTTAAGATGGATTCGATCGAGCCTCTGGTCGTGGAGATGGTCCACATGTACGAGAAGCAAAACGCGACGGCCCATCGCACGTACAACTTCGAAGCCGTTCACCTGGAGCCACCGACTCCGGTGCTCCGACGTGGTCAGACCTTCAACGTTGCTGTTCGCTTCAATCGCGAGTACGACGACGCCACGGATATCGTCAGATTGTTCTTCAGCTTCGGCGACCGGCCGAACGTCGTTCGGGGTACCAAAGCGGTCACCACTGTCAGCAGCGGGGACACTGACTTGAGCGATGTCGAGGTGTGGGGTGTGAGAATTGTCGGTGTCCACGATACGGATCTGTCCCTGGAGATCAGAAGTCCCGTCGACAGCCCCGTGGGGATTTGGTCGTTGGAGGTCGAGACTATCACCCTTGGCAAAAAGCAACCGTCCAATACGTACAAGTTCGAGAGGGATATTTATCTTCTCTTCAATCCGTGGATGAAAGGTAATTAACCCTTTATACGTCGCAGCGCCCGAAACCCTACCTGTGTGTTGCTTCTCGAGTAGACATTTTCGAGCGTTACATCGGGCCCTGATGGGGTCCTGATAACGCCCGACAAGGGCGTGATAAGGCCTTATCAGGACCCTACCAGGGCCCGGTGTAACGCTCGAAAATTTCTACTCGGGTAAGGTAGCGCCTAAGAGTCGGAATAGAGGTGTGACTTATAAAGGACTTATAAAGGATTAAGATTTTTTTATCATCTTAAGGATATCCTTACCAGAAATGCGAGGGGAGAACGGGCGAGGGGCTCCGCTGAAAACGGAGCCCCTCTCATCCCAGCACAAAGCAAGCGTGCTGGGAAGAGATGGATGCTTCGTTTTTTTAACCCCTAGCATGTCAAGCGACCACCGATAGATCTAAAAAACGACTCGTCGTTCTGTGATACTTTTCGTCCGGAATATCGGCGGAAATAAAGACCAATTGTTAGGTTGAGAATGGGTCGTTTTTTCGACAATGACCGCAAAATTACCACAAATACGACCAATGTATGAATTACTGAAAAAGTTCTAGATTGGGTCGTTTCGTGGGCGTTAATCAGAAAGTAACCGGAAAGACGACCATGTTGAGAGGTTTTCTTTGGGTCGTTCTTCGGGTCTTTTATGAAAAACGACTTAACTGAGTCCTCGTCAACAGTTCCTCTGCAAGTAGTTTTTCATAAACGACCAGAAGAACGACCCAAAGAAAAATTCTCAACATGGTCGTCTTTCCGGTTACTTACTGATCAACGCCGGCGAAACGACCCAACCTAGAGCTTTCTCAGTAAATCATACATCGGTCGTTTTTGTGGTCATTTTGCGGTCATTGATGGAAAAACGACCCATCCTCAACCTAACAATTGGTCTTTTTTTCGGTCGTTATTCCGGACGAAAAGTGTCACAAAACGACCAGTCGTTTTTTGGGTCTTTTGATAGTCGTTAAAGACGGTCGTTTGACTTGCTAGGGACGGCAGTTGAAAACGCGACCGTAAATCTTTTTCAAATTTGGACACTGTAGTAAAGTATGCTCTTCAATCGGTTAGTTTTTAATATCAATTTAACATAAATTGACTGAGATGAACGCTACATTGTATCCGTTTTGAGGGTTGATCCGATCCTTCCCATGTTAAAATACGTGACTTTGAAATCACGTTGCAAAAAAACTAGACCGTCAAAACATCCTTAAAAACGCCAACAAATAAAGCATGTTTTTTTTCTGTAGACCGCGTAAGTGTGTTCAAGATCGAACAGAAATAACTTTTGGTACGGATATCCTTAAAACGAATGGTAAATTGCAATAACTGAAAATCGTTGCGTTCCTGGGGATACTTCAGAGGACATCGTATTCCTGGAGAACGAACAACTGCTGGACGAGTATATCCTGAACGACGTTGGAAAAATCTGGGTCGGGTCTTACGGAAACCCGCGAGGACGCGAATGGGTATTCGGCCAGTTCGACGCTAGCGTACTTCCGGCATGCATGATGCTGCTCGAGAGATCCGGTATAAAGAGCCTCGCTCGAGGTGACCCAGTTAAGATGACACGAGCCATATCGAGAATCGTAAGCATTCGATGCCGCATTGGTTGTTTTTTTTTTTTTTGTTTTATTAATGTTCCGTTCCAGGTATACTCCTTAGGGGTTTTTACCTTAGCTTCCCCCCGTAGCCTAACCGTGTACCTATTCTAATACTTTCCTACCCGCACATCGCTAACCTACTCTAATTCCGTGCGTCCGCAGCCGACTTACTTCCCCCTAACTGTACAGCATTCGCCGAGGACACAGGGAAACTGCGGAAAACCCATGTCGGTACAGCTGGCGATATTCTACTGATCCTCCGGTATTTCTGCACTTGAGTAAAGTGCAGAAACACCTAAGTTTCAGAAGAAAGCGCCTCCCGCTCACCGGTCGATGCGCCAGCTAGCGCACGGCTAAGCGGTCACCCATCCAAGCACTGACCGCGAACGATTGTGCTTGACTTGGGAGACCACCGGAGCCGTGCGCCAACCGCGCATCCACCGCTGTCGGTCATTGGTTGTTTTTATTTTACTTTTTCTACGCACCTCACAAGTTCGTTATGCGGAAGTTAATGATCGACTTCCGGTACAGGTGAATTCGGATGATGACCGTGGGGTCCTCGAGGGCCGTTGGCGCGGTGGGTACGAAGACGGAACTGCTCCGTCTGCCTGGACCGGTAGCGTACCGATTCTCGAACAATTTTTGGAAACCGGAAATCCGGTAAAGTACGGCCAGTGTTGGGTGTTCGCCGGTGTGGTGACGACGATCTGTCGTGCCCTTGGAATGCCATCGAGGGTCGTGTCGAACTTTGTATCGGCCCACGACGCAAACGCGACACTGTCGATCGATCGTTACTATACCTTGGACAACGAGGAGTACGAGTACGATCCGACAAACGAAATTAGCGAGGATTCTATATGGAATTATCACGTTTGGAACGATGTCTGGATGGCGAGACCGGATCTTCCGAAGGGTTACGGTGGCTGGCAAGCGATCGACGCTACTCCGCAGGAAACTTCCGACGGTTTTTATCAGTGTGGACCATCGTCCGTCGAAGCTATAAAGCAAGGCGCGGTCGGTTACAATTACGACGTTAGCTTCATGTTAGCAGCGGTCAACGCCGATCTGATTAGTTGGAAGGAAGATCCCGAGAGCGATTTTGGATTTTCGAGGATCGATTGCAACAGATATCAGTGAGCATGCTTAACGATTTTTCTCTCGAACTCTTGAAAAGTTGAGGTGTCACGATATTTATCAACATTCGAGATGAATTCCAAATCATTATTGCTTCCTCATAGAGGATGCTTTGCCTTCATGAAAAAGAAAATGTTCAGAATGTTCCTAAACATTGGAAAATCATATTTTAAAAAATTGAGTGCGCGTGCATGTGCGTGGGCGTGTGCGTGTATGTCAGATTTGGAAAATTGACACTCTTGTAACTTGAGAAGGCTTGAGCTATCAAGCTGACATTTCAAAAGTAGGTAGAGGGATCAATTCTCAATGTTTGGTTAAATTTTTAGCAAAATGCTTTCAGTCATATATTTTTACGCTGTTTTGAACTCTGCTAAAAAAGTCTGTGCCCACGCTAGTTCTTACAATTTCTTAGCCATCAGCCTAACAATTTGTACACAACGGGGGTTTTTTTTTATTGTACGAAAAATTAATATCTTATTTCTGACACGAGTTTCTGTATAAAATATTAAGTTGAAAGTAGAATAAGTGGCAGATTCGTGATCAGTGGGGAAAAGTACATCAGACGTGTTCCGAATCGACGAATATCTACAATTTTTATATGGAATCTTTATAGTGAATATTGCAAAAATCAGTAATTTTTTGCATTTTCAAACAGCCATATTGTTCAAACGCGATTATTCTCTTTTACTGACAAAGCGTCCTCTATGAGGAAACCAAATAATCACGGAAAATGATTTTTCATAAGAGCTATGTATACAAAAGTAGATTAGATGAGAAGGCTTTGTGAACATCTCGATTTTTACGCTTTTTTTTATATCATGGTGTCACTTTCGGATTGAAAATTTCACTTTTAAACCGGAAGTGATGTCACGCAGAATATTTTTTTTTATTTCCTTGTGACTTCACTTCCGGTCGAAAACCGAGATTTTTCAAATCGGTAATGTTATTTAATTAATTCCTATGATGCGCGCAGAACGGTAATGATCGATTGATTTAATCTCAATAAATCACGTGATTACAGCATCGGACGCATGATCCTGACAAAGGCGCCATGGATTTTCGATCCCAATGGCGATAAGGACAGGGAAGATATAACTCAAAATTACAAAGCTCCGGAAGGTATACGAACTATCAAAGCTCTCATCGACATAATTTGCATTCTAATTTCTCGGATTATGTGTGCGGATGCTTTAGTTTTATTTTTTAAATGTTTACATCACATTTTATTTTGTGTTATCGAAGGTACCAAAGACGAGCGGTTGACGTTGTACAGAGCCGCGCGAAGTACCGAAACGGCGAAGAGGTATTACTTGATACCCGATCTCGGAAGAGAGGACGTCGAGTTCAATCTTGTGGATCTCGAGAGAATCAACATCGGCGAGCCGTTGACGGTTACCGTGAATATCACCAACAAATCAACGCAGCCGCGTACTATTCAAGCAATACTTTCGGCTTCAAGTGTTTATTACACCGGCGTCAAGGCAAACTTGGTGAAGAGAGACTTAGTCGAATTCGTCGTTCAACCGAATGCCGGTGAGTTTCTTCTTTCTCGACACAATTCTTTTCCTCTCCGTGTACTTACCGAGCTTTATTTTGCCCCTGACAATCGCCATATTTTCCGTCATTATGCCTATGCATGGTAGCCGCGGTCAGGGAAAATTGGGAAAAGCCAGGGAAAAAAAATCTTGGTCAGGGAATCAGGGAAAAATCAGGGAATTTCAAAATTGGTCAGGGACAAAGTAAATTGTCGCCGAACCTTCTATAAATAAATAAGAACTAAATGAAAGGGAGTCTAAAAAAAAATTAGGAACATTTTGAAAAAAAAAATAGAATCAAATGTTAATATAATAATTAGGCATTTTCATTTGAATCATTAATTTTTTTGATTATTAGTCGTGAAAAGTTTGGTCCGGGACAATTTTTAATTGGTCAGTAAAAAGTCAGGGAAAAGTCCGGGAATTTTTTTCCGGGGAAAAACGCCCTGGGTAAAATGTCGCTTTCTCTTTCGCAGATGAACAACTGCAACTGACGGTTACCGTCGATGATTATCTTGACAAGCTCGTTGAGTACTGTACAATGAAGCTATACGCTATAGCGACGGTCAAAGAGACGAATCAGACATGGGCCGATGAAGATGATTTTCAAGTTTTGAAACCAACGATCAAAGTCACGGTACGAAAAGGGTTTTATTTTATTTTTTTGTCAACGCATGGCGGGGCGAAAGTAATTTGTTATCGCAATATCTTCATCAACATCTGCTGTAATTTGTTATCGCAATATTTTTTTTAAGATCGACGGCGAGTCCGTTGTCGGAAAGCGCTCAACGATTACTCTCAGCTTCGTGAATCCATTGAAGAGAACGCTCACGGAGTGCAAGTTCAACTACTCTGGTCCCGGACTCTCGAAGAACAGGACTCTTATGTTCCAAGACGTTGGTCCCGAGGAGAAAATCCGAGTGGAGCATGAATTGATACCGATGAAAGCAGGACCGCGAACAATCATCACGACTTTCACGTCTAAACAACTGACAGATATTACGGGATCAGCGACCGTTGACATTTTCGATGAGGAAGAATAATTTGTATATAAATATATATTTTTATTTTTATTTTTATATTTCTTTTATTTTTTCCACCGTACAGTACACGACCGCGTTTCTCCCAACCGCATAATTCCGAACGACCGAGTATTTCCAAAAAAGACGACCGCGTAAGTCTAATGCGGCCCCTTCTCAAGGTCCGTTACCTGCGTGGTGGGGAAACAAACGACTCCTTCCCTTCTGCTACCTGCGAATGAAATCGTCGCTGCTGTAAATCCGACAAAGAGGGAATGTGGCCGCAAGCTTGATATGAGACAAAGATCGATTAATTCTTTCTTCTCTACATTTTCTCGTATTCGAGTATCGGACATATTCCGTCATTTTACCATAAAGGAGAAGCTATCCTGTCCGATAGCCTCAATATGCTCCAATTTTTATTATTGGTCAAATTTATTCTCTGATAAACAGCTTATTTTTCCGAACGAAGCGATATGATCACAAATACACACACATACATCCGGACGCCCGCTAATAATCCTATTATTCGACGTCTTAGACTATTTTAAGTACTCTGACGTTAAAATCTCGCGTTTTTTTTTTACGAAATCATAGCTTCCTCTATGAGAAAACAATATATTGACTTATTTGATCGACGAAAAATCTTTGTCTATGAGGAAGCAAAGGCTTGTTAACTTTAGCAAAGCAACAAATCAAATAAATATAAAATGCATAATTTATAAAACGGGATTTTTATGGGTCTCCCTTAAACGACAGAATGCATTTCATATTCAAATTAAGAAGTCAATTTCGAACTATGACTTGAGCATTTTTGCGGCTATACGTATCTCCACGAGCAAAGCGTAACGGCGCTCGAAAAGGGTATTTTGCGTATGGAAAGGGATGGTGAGCAAGTACTTGGGCAGGTAGTGGGGTATCCAACTTACGCGGTCATGCTTAATTGGATTGGCTCCCGAGGATCGGAGAAACGCGGTCGTGTACTGTATACCCTTCTGGGTTTTTACGGAACCCCATCTCGATTCCCCCCTAGCACTCCCCACCCGCATTCAGCTAAGCTACCTAACTTCCGGTGCGTCCGTAGCCAACTTAGCTACACTGTACCGCATTTTGCCGGGGATGTGTCCCCGGGAAACTACGGAAAACCCGTGCCTGTACAGACGGCCATATTCTACTGATCCTCCAGTATTTTTGCACTTTGAGCAAAGTGCAGAAACACCAACGTTTCAGAAGAAAGCGCTTCCCGCTCAACGGTCGATGCGCCAGCTAGCCCACTGCTAAAAGTGCTCGCACATAAAACAACGTTTGCCGTTTCCGTCACACAGACGAGTCGATCAGATCAGATCGGACACCTATACGCGAGCATCAGCCAATCACGGCTGTGTGTGGATACGGCACGGCCTGTCTGTGTTCCTTACGTAGTTTTGTGTGCGAGCAGCTTAAGTGGTCCCTTGTGGAACTGGTGCAACCACGGATTCGGGGTTGCATCGTAGTCGCAGTCGCACTAGGGTTGACTAGACATGCATCCGTGAGTTGCAATGACTATGGTGAGACTCCGATTATACTGAAATGAGACTGATGATCGCTTTGTTCAAACTTTTAACGTTTATGCAACGCTGTTTCGATGGACTCGAGTAATCGCCATGCAACTAAAAATCAAATAAATAGACTATACAACGATGGTTGCAACGGTTACAGAAAAACGACGCCAAAATAAAGGTTACCTACGAGTCTATAGCAAGTTACAATTTTGAACATTGTGCATTAGTCTATTGAAGTCTGCCGATGGTCACCTCAGTTCCGTTAGGGGCCATCCAAGCACCGACCGCGAACGATCTTGCTTGACTTGGTAGACCACCGGAGCCGTGAGCCAACCGCGTATCCACCGCTGTCGGTCAGAATGTCCTATATATTATTTGGCGACCGTGGCTAGAAACTGTGGTTTGGAAAGCGACCGAAAGTTAAAAGTTTGTTAACACACTTCGAGCGAGACGAATCTAATAGTAGTAGTAGTGGATTTATTGACAATATTCCAGATGGAACAATTTTTGATGCATTACACTGTAAAAACATTTTGTTTGAAAATTAATGAACAGTATTGGAAGCTTTTTTACATAAACCGTTTCTGAAATTTCAAACATGTGTGTTGCAATTTTACAGTAAAATTTGTATTTTTCATGAACATTTTTGTAAATTTCAAGCAAAAGATTTGTAATTTTAATATCTGGTATTTTTATTTTACAAGCAAAGTACATTAATGTTTAATTAATATGAGTAATGTTAGCAAATTTCAAGTTCCAGTAAATTAAATTTAGAATTTATTTTTATCAAGAGACGCGGTAGCGTCTCGACGCCAAGTACTTAAAAAAAAGTTTTTAAGCGAGTTGAGCGAGACGCTACCATCAAAAGACGCGGTAGCGTCTCGACGCCAAGTACTTAAAAAAAAGTTTTTAAGCGAGTTGAGCGAGACGCTACCATCAAGAGACGCGGTAGCGTCTCGACGCCAAGTACTTAAAAAAAAGTTTTCAGCGAGTTGAGCGAGACGCTACCAAGTATAGATACTTCAAAAATGCCGGAAGTGGATTCTTGCTTCTCGATTTTCTCGAAAACGAAGCATCGGATCGGAATTCCGACGACACTTTTATGATATATATAGGACACGAGCTTTCCAACGCGCCTAGTTACGATTATAACTGTTAGGTAGATGCTGAGATACGGTAATCGTACCCCTCACGAGGTCCAAAAATATTATAAAAGTGTCCTGTGATGTGAGTCCTCGCGTCTACTGCGCATGCGTCCGCCAGCTGACTCATCCTCCATCTCTCTCGGATTCGCATCAGCGTAGCACTTTCTCTCTACCCATCTCTCTTGTTTCGTATATATCAGCGCAGCACTTTTCGCGCTTCGGTTAATCGCTCGGCAAAACAATTTTGTTTAAATTTTATTAATTGAAGAAACCGAAAAAAATGTGAAAGTGTCCACCTCTATATAGAGAACCTATAGTGAATGAAAAATGAATAATTATGCGTTATGACGAAGTTTCGCGACCGGGGCTTGCGAATCGACTGCTTCAACGACATTTATACATATACGTACAGTACACAGTGACGGAATCCACAAACAAAAATAACAGAAATAAAAATAAAGCTGCTGTAAATAGTTCCTACTTTCCAAATACGATACAAAACTTATACATACATTGAATATCGTAAGCCAATGTCCTCTTCGGCAACAGGCTCTTGTCCTTGTTTATCTTGTAGACCGCATGACTGAAAATCATTTCTGAGAGACTGTCCTTTTTGTCCGTAAAACAAAAGTTGCACCTGCAGCACGATAAATTCAATGAGTTAAAATTTTTCTATTTCTTTCTATAGCTTTTTCTAAAATTCGGATATTTTTTTGTTGATCAATAAGAATCTTAAGCTAAGAAATTGTTGTGTGAACATTGGATGTTCAGCGTACTCTTTAATATTTCTGGGCAATTTTTTTCATATCACACATTTATTTGGGGGGTAAAAATGGTTAGGTAAAAGTGACGAATACAGTCCGATGCATCATCACCATACAACATGATGGGCCATATTCACCACTCTTAGCCTGCATCGAGAGTCGAATACGGAAATCAAGGGTGGCAGCGCCAGAACTATATTTTTCTCTCTACCGCCGGGCGATGCCTGCTGTTCATGAAATAATGAGGGAGATTTTCCGAAGTTCCCTTGATAGCGAATACACAACGGTTTCTGTTGTATGTTGTATGAACGCACAGTAATATTATATGGCGAATAACGCGAAAACTCCGTAGGAGTTTTTGCGATGCAACCGTAGGATTGTTGACGCGGGTACAACGTGAACCACGAACAGTTGAAAAAAATTTAGTCATACACGTAAAAAAATATATATATGTCTGTACATTTAACAAACATTTCTTGTCCGCAGAGGTCTACGTTTTTTTTATTGTACAATTTTTCGTTCGTTAATGAACCGTATTTTTAACTTAAAAAAACAACTCTGATATTAAAAAGAAGAAAAAATGATGAACATTTTTTATTAAAAAAAGAGAAAAAGAAACATAAAATCAATTTTGGTACCTTGTTCGGAAAATATGAAATTCTCTTAATCTCGAGGAGGCATCATGCGATTACGTTTTCCCGCTTCTAGCGAACGAGAGCGAAAATTTGATCCGTTCTTCCGAAATAAATTGTGATTTTCGGGATGAATGAATTTATTTCGTTCAGCTACCGGATTAACGGGAAAAAAATGTCAGTTATATTTTTCATAAAGCCACAGAAACTTCCAGGTCGTAAGAACAGTATGAGAACATTTTTATGTATTTTCGTATATTTTTTTATACGTGGCACATAACTTCGTATAATAGACGGATAAATAACCATTTTGCTTCCGCATAGAGGAAGCTTTTTAAGATTAAAAATGATGGCTGATCCCGTGATAGAAACCGGGGCCACACATACTGGCCACACATATAACCCTCTTACACGCATAAGGAAATCCTCCCTATGCGCTTGTGTTCAGCGAGGCCGTTCTACGCGTTCCAAGACGAGCCTTGCCACCCCTATGTCCAAGGCCGTGCGATTCAGAACTTATAGTCGGGTTTCCACATTCGGAACTATTACCTGACCTACGTGCACGGAGTGCCTGCAATATACTGTCGTGTGCTGGCGAGCTCTACAGGAAGCGATGGGTGGGAGTGTCGTAACGCCTACTATGCGATTACTCTGGCCATCCCTAACACTCGTACCACCGTGTAATTTCGTTACCTATGCAAATTAGAAGTTTATTTTCCAAGACAAATATCGCACCTCTTACCGAAAGGGGTTTGAAAATGTGCATAAAACTATGCCGTCATAAAGTGACGAGTAATTTCTTCTTACCGCTGTTTATTAGCGACACCTTGCGACTTACGTGTTTTGTTCAATAACTTAGCATTATCTCAATACCCGCCGCCACTATCCGTCATAAACTATGCAAATCGTCGAATACGATATTATCCTCGAGGTGTACTCTAACCCTACACTGAATTATGTGGTGAAATTAGATCTGCCTCAACCCAGTAATTTATTAATTTCCGTCATCGTGAAGTGAATAGTTAATTCGTTCCAACGAATGTGAAAATTGTTTTTCGCATGCACAGTTTCCACATTTACCATTCGATTACTGTAGGTCGTTGTATGGTCTGTCATATAGAGCTTTCAGTGTCGCATGTTATGAAAATATCGCCAGGCGTCAGGAAAAACGAAATACAAACGACGATGAGTTCACACGCTACTCCTTCGAAACATAGAGACATCTTTGTTGAGCGATATCACCGATTGAATAAACAACTGCTTTGTGCAACGGGCTTGTGGCCCGGACAATCCCTTAAACACAAGCGCGTTAAAACTGTTGGTTTACTAATTGCTAGTTTTATCATTATGATAGCTCAGGTAAGCGTCGTCACGAGTTCCACAGTCACGATTCTTTAACCCTCTACCTAGTGTGACGTTTACAGAAATCACACGAAGTGAAAACGCACTCCCTCCCATGTAGTGTACGATACTTTTTTCCGACTTGGTTAAAATGACCACATTTCTTGCGTCGCAAAATCGTCATATTCGCCAATGACCATTACTCCCCCTGGAGTAATATAGCTTCCAGACGGAGTAATGAGCCCTATTATTCCCTAGGGAGTAATTAAACTATACTGCGTCATCTGCGATCATCGGTCAATAATAGGCTATTTTCCGCCCGTATTTCACGGCAGGAATGTGGTTATTTTAGCGAAGTTGGGGGAAAAAATGTAACTAATACCATTGTGTTCCGTTCATATATTTTGTACTTTTTTTTTCTCTTCTCTGAATACTATCTTCAACCTTTGCTACATTTTGTACGCACAGTTAGGGGACCTTGGTCCCAATGTACGAGATAAACACGTCTCTCGCACTCTCGATTTTGCTATTTTTGTATTTTATCATATCCATTCCATATAGATCCGGGCAATGATAAGAGGATGGAGCCATCTCAATTTGTTTGTCGAGAGTATGGTATCTATCGTACTGAACATTGTTGGCGACCTCAAGCTAATTAATGAATTGGTTCATACTCAGGAGGTGAAAAAAACGACGATTTTACTATACAATCGGCATAGAAATCATCGGAATTTAATCTGATTATTTTGAAGATAAGAAAACTTTTCGATGAAATGCAAGAATACTGGAAAGCCAGGCGATGCTTGGCGGAAATAAGAATTCTTGAAAAATGCGTAGAAAAAGGAAGACGCTGGACTTTATTTTATTTATGTTAGTCAAATTAATATATTCACTTATTATGTTTGAGTAAATGTATTGTATTGTAATATCGTAAATTATCCATATCGTTACAGTATTGGTCTACGTGATTGTATGCTGTTGGATAGTAATAGCATTCTCACCGAAAATAATGGATGTTTTAGCACCATTAAACTATTCACGAAAGAGATTTGACCTTTTTCCGACAGACTTCATGGTCGATCCGGACGTTTACTTCTACCCAATTCTCATTTCCATGAGCTTGGGACTCGCCTATCAACTTCTAATCACCGTGGCGGTGGATACACTCTACATGATTCTTGCACAACATGTATGCGCAATGTTTGAAATATTGAGGTGATGCTACCAATGATTATTATGACATTAACAAATGATATTACTGCATCTCAAAGCTTTATACTGTGGGATCACTCAGGTGGTACTTTGTATAGGAACAAATAACCCATGTAACAGGTCAATCATCTTCGTAAAGTCCTCCCGTTCGCCCGTTCCAATTTGAATACTAACATTTCCCCACCAGATTCCTCGCGAATTGAAATATGTTAACATGTGAGATATCCTACTGTATGTTCGATTTGGGAATGGCGTAATTGTAAAAGTGAAGTTGAAATCCACCGTGTAGATGAAGATATTTTCAAGTACATGTCCCAAGTATTTGTTGAATGTGATGCATGCTGAATTGGTCATGGCTAGATACCGATACCTCCATTTGATGTATCTTTGTAAGACCCTGCCAGTAGACTAGTATAGTGTACAGTCGATTCGTTGATATGCAGTGGATATTGCAGTTTATCATTTGATTATCCAATTGTAGTCGACTATTATTACAGATGTCATCTTACATTATTACAGATGTCATCTTACATTATTACAGATATCATCTGCATAATGTATTACACAATCATGAATCCATTGATGTAATTCTGAAGCCTAATATCCACGAACATATGCATTATCACGAAATTGTATCTTGTATCAAGGAGCATAAGTTTATCACAAAGTAAGTAGTAGAATCGATGCTGTGGTTCCACATGGAGAAAAAGGTTTGTACCTTTAACAATAATTTTTTGCCCCCAATGGTCTACCATTTTTTCTTGTCTATTTTACAACTTTTTTCGTTTGTATAACAAAATAATTGTCTTGTACGGTTGGTTGACAAAGGCGATTGTACAATTAGCAAAAAAAATATTGTGAACCTATGTATTTGTTAAATGTGCATATCTTTTTAGAATATTAAATCGTAGGATATACAGTGGCATCTCTCACATATTACTTAATGCGAAGAGAAGTAACGTCCGCTAAGGGTCAATCACGCGGGTGAAGCCGACCCCCCACTTCTTATCCGTGTAAACTACGTGCAATGCAACATGTAAGAGATTCCACTGTACCGTGCTGTTCATGAATGTCTGGATACTCTAAATAGGACCGCTATAGGAAAGCTGACCAGGCTTTCATGAACAGCAGTGTACATCCATTAGATCGTTAAAACGGTTCTATACATTTTTCCTTGACAAAGATACATAACGAATATAGAGTCGACGTGTGAGTGGAAGCTCTTTGTCTTAGTAGGAATGAACATGGTGGCCCTGAGCTTCACTAATTATATGGTGGGTAATCGTTCCGCTTTGTGTCACCGTTCTTTCGTACAGTTTTAATCATTTTTGTGCAGGTGATGGTGTCGTGCCATGATAGTGTAATGATGGACACTTTAAGACATGCATTTTTCAGCATCGCCCAAGTTGTTCATCTTTTTTGCAACATCTTACCCAGTCATTGGATAATGAATTCCAGTTCACTTATTCCGCACTCCGTGTGCGTACAGTATACCAAAATATAATTTGCAGAAGATATAACTAAACTAGAAATAAATAATTTGTTACATGATACAGATACAGCTGTGGATGGTACATCATGTCTCTGAGATCAAGAAAGCTGGTTCTCCTCTTTATAAGAGCGAGTATCGAGCCATGCACCATAAAAGCTGGAAAGTTATACGTCATGTCAGTGGAAAACTTTAAGGCCGTGAGTTACTCGATGTTTATTGGCACCGTTCTTCGGTTATTTCCAGGCGCTATGGAAGACGTTCAACCAGTGTTGCCAGATGAGGGCATTTTTGGAAAATGTCGGACTCATTCGACATGTGAGGTGGAAGGGGGGGGGGGGGGGGGATGTAACTTATTTTCAACCATTTTTCAAATATCAGGCATTTTTATTTTTTGTGAATTTTGACGGGTAAACGAGACCAATTTACTTGCCAGACAGTTGTCAGGCAATATTGCTTAACAGACTTTGTGTTGGTCTGTCTTGTTTTATATAGTTTCATGCTTACGCGGCGTTCTCATTGTCGTGGATTTCATACATACACTTATTCTCGTTTAGATATATCTCGAGTTGGATATGCCGTTGCTCAACTGGCTCGGTGCAACTTCAGGGATTTCTAGGGGGACACGAAATCAGTTTACGGTTACGACGCATGGATCATCTGGCAACACTTTTTTTATCTCAAAAAAAATTAGAACGGTATATATTTGCGGCCCTTGACCTCATGGGACTCGCGGCTATCGCTTCCGTAGCCTGACACCCCCCCCCCCCCCTTCTCAATTTATATTCGCTTATTGACTTTTATTTTCCCATGAATAGTCGCGATTTATGTGATCGAGTGCTTACATTTATTTAAGGTGCTTCGAGCGTCCATGTCCTATTTGGCCGTGCTCAATTCAGTGCAGTGATCAAGAATCACGGTAGTGTCTCGAGGCTAAGATAAAAAGACAACCTTAGCAGGAACGTGAATGCATACTACTCTACATAATGTACCTCGATTATCTATGGGAATCCGCAAACCCTTTGAGAAAAACTTTCGATAATAGTGATCTAATGTAATTTACTTTGAAAAACGTTATGGACTTTTGGGTTCATTAATATATTCACGTTGCAAGACTTCCTGACACTGCTTCCTCTGGTCTTGTTATCTCAGTGCGACTTATCCTTGAGAGAAGGAAACTGGTGGCGATACTCCTGCACTTTCGCAAAATTCTCGCCTATCCATAATTTACGTTTTTCCAGATGTATACAGTATGAAGAACAACTGGTAACTGAGAAAAAAATGAACCTTTATAAGGATGGTATTTTATATTTAGGTGTTTAGTCACAATCAAGTTAAGACCATATGAAACACCCCCCTCCCCGTCCATCCCGGGCTCAGTCGGTATCAAAAACTGTAATCAACTTTTCTCACTGGATCTCGCATATACGGTCAAAAGAAAAGTCTCATGGGAAGGCGAAATGATATCCGCTTCCGATGAGACTTTTCTTTTGACCGTATATGCTAGAATCCATGAGAAAAGTTGATTACAGTTGTTATTACCGACCGCGGTATTGCACATGCTCTTAAGGTGCAGAACACACTTAATGATAAAAAGTAAGAGTGGAAACGATACCGCAATCGCAATGAAATCAGTGCTTGCAAAGGGTCGTGTACCGCGAAAACTGCACGTTGATCAATGTAAAGAATATTATAATAATGAATTCAAATCTCTCTTGCAACGCTATTATCAAGAGACGCGGTGGCGTCTCGACGCCAAGTACTTAAAAAGAAGTTTTTAAGCGAGTTGAGCGAGACGCTACCAAGTATAGATACTTCAAAATGCCGGAAGTGGATTCTTGCTTCTCGATTTTCTCGAAAACGAAGCATCACATCGGAATTCCGACGACACTTTTATGATATATATAGGACACGAGCTTTCCAACGCGCCTAGTTACGATTATAACTGTTAGGTAGATGCTGAGATACGGTAATCGTACCCCTCACGAGGTCCGAAAATATTATAAAAGTGTCCTGTGATGTGAGTCCTCGCGTCTACTGCGCATGCGTCCGCCAGCTGACTCATCCTCTATCTATCTCGGATTCGCATCACGTAGCACTTTCTCTCTACTCATCTCTCTTGTTTCGTATATATCAGCGCAGCACTTTTCGCGCTTCGGTTAATCGCTCGCCAAAACAATTTTTTTTTTTATTAATTGAAGAAACCGAAAAAAAATGTGAAAGTGTCCACCTCTATAGAGAACCTATAGTGAATGAAAAATGAAAAATTGTGCGTTATGACGAAGTTTCGCGACCGGGGCTTGCGAATCGACTGCTTCAACGACATTTATACATAAACGTACAGTACACAGTGACGGAATCCACAAATAAAAATAACAAAACAAAAATAAAGCTGCTGTAAATAGTTCCTACTTTCCAAATACGATACAAAACTTATGTTTCAATTGTAAACCATATACAAAAGCTGTATCAGATACATACATAATTGCGAGTAAAAGTTTTGTATATTTGAAAAAATTAGCGTAAAAAATTAAAATTTTTAAAAAACTCCTGACTGCGAATTAGTCGTTATTATTAAAAAATATTCATAAAAAAAGCGAAAAAATTGTTAATAAAGATAAAAATGGAAACGACTAAAAAAAAAATACAAAAATAATTAACGATAAAAAAAAATGGGTAATAAGAATGAACGTCAAAAAAGGATGAAATAATTAATGCTGTAATACTAACTAATATTGTCAATAAACAATAATAGCAATAACTGACAATAAAGAATGATAACATAATTAATTAATCGTAATTATATCAATTCATTGATAATCTTCGCTACAGTCGGGAGACGTCTTCCCTCACAACGCGCTACTGAGTTTCTTTTAAGTTGTCCTCAGAATATAAATATATTGTCAATTGGCCATCGACCTAAGTCCTTCAGCCAAACGGTTGTAATATTTTGCAATAAACGTTACTTTTGTAAAATTATCTTGGACTACGATTTATTTTAAGAGGTATCCTGATGATGCAAGTACCGAAGTATGCAACAATATGAGGAAACTGCAGAAGTAACCATCCGCTGCAGGGCGCGGACGCGCGTCAAACTGTCCAGTAATCGCTGCCGAATTCGCGAGCCGATAAGATAACGAGCCGTGCGTCGTGCTAGCTTCCGTTTTCCCAAGCCTCTGGCCCGAAGGCATCCTTATTAATTTCTTGAAATTCTCTCGCAATTCATCAGACCTTCAAATGATTTCCAGCAAATTGTCCTCGTTTAAATAAATTATTGCTGATAATTATTGCGAGCGATGATGCACGCAGAATCAAACGTAGCTTGATAATTATTGCGAGCGAAGATTCGTGCAAAATTGAACAACGCTTGACAACTATTTTAGACGGCATTTCGTGGCCACGTCAGATCGCCGGTCATTCGGTGTGACAAGCGTGTGTCGTTCCCTTAACCGTTTAAACATTAAGGATATTTGGGCCGAAATCGCAGAGAAACGCAGACAAAGCAAGCCGCTGGGCAGAGATAAAGATCTTCCGTTTATTGAATTTACCTCAGAAACAAAACCGTGATTGTTCGTGAAATTTGGACAAAATCTGTCTGATATTATGTCTTCGCTGCGGAGTCACATAATTTCGCCGAAACTCCAATCGGCCACATGGTCGTATGACCGAAAGTCATGGGTCCGCACGCGCTTCATCCGAATGGCAAACAGCCGAAATTTTATTTTTTCGGATCGTCGAACTGCCGAAACTTTACTTTTCCGAATCGTCGAACTGCCGAAACTTTATTTTTCTTTACTCATGCATGCAAAATCCTCGTTTGCGCACCATTCACAGACATGCAAAATGGCTGATTCCCGCACGATACACAAATGCGATGCGCAAAATACTTTCACCGGTGCGCAAAATGCCTTCACCAGTGCGCAAAGTACTTTGCGCACTGTTACCAAGCGGTTGCTATGGTAACATCGAGGCAACCGAGGCGCCACAGGCATGCGCCATTAGGCATGCCTGTGAATGGTGCACAACTTGGATTTTGCATTGCCTTCGTAAAGAAAAATATGGTACGATACACGAGGCCATCTCGCTTCTTGCGCACTGCTCGTTTTGGCCTCTAGTATCGAAATATACTATTTCCGAATCGTCAAACTGCCGAATCGTTATTTTTCCGAATTGTCCAATTTCCGAAACTTTATTATTCCGAATATTCATTTCAGCGAACGTTACTTTTCGGAAATAGTAATTGGCCAAACGTCATTCCTCCGAATCGTCGTTTTTCCGAATAATAATTTTGTCGAACGTTATTTTCCCGAACCGTTAAAGTTTCAAATGTCTAGTGGCCGAATCGTCATTCGTCATTCGTCCGCGTCGTCATTCGTCCGAGTCGTCATTCGTCCGAGTCGTCATTCGTCCGAGTCGTCATTCGTCCGAAACGTCATTCGTCCGAGTCGTCATTTGTCCGAGTCATCATTCATCCGAGTCGTCATTCGTCCGAATCGTCAATCAACCAAATCACGATACTAAATAGTATGAGTGAATATTCTGACTATCTGCTATTATATCTATTCACCGCAGGGAATAAAATTGTATAGGTTCAGATCAGTAGAGAACTATCGCAAAAATTCAATACGAGTCGATTCGGATAAATGACTTTTCGGATACATTAATTTTCGGATAAATTACTTTGTGGATAAATACTATTTGGAAGAATGATGATTCGGCGACTTGAGGTTTCGAAATTTAACGATTCGGAAAAATCAAATTCGGTGAAATTAGTATTAGGAAAAATGACGATTCGGAGGAATAACATTCGGCCAATTACTATTTCCGAGGAGTAATGTTCACGGAAATGAAGATTCGGAATAATAAAGTTTCGGCAAAATGATGTGGCTCCCTTCGCTACGATAGGTTTTTTTATTCGAATGTAACAGAAATCGGCGGAGAAAATCGCTACGTTCCGTTGTTACCGATCGATTTTCTGAAGGTTTACACGGTACCTTAGGTAGCTTTATCCACACATTACTAAAAAAAACTACGTGGTCAAAAAAATTGAAAAAATTGCAAACGATTCCGCGTGTATTTGTCTGCAAAGTAGTAATGTTTCATTGCGATCGGGCAGAAATACGTTTTCGCCCAAACATCCTTAAACGCTCTCAGGCTCATGGAATTGGTGGAAAACTCCAGGCCAAAGGTCAGTTAAAGTTTGGTTCGTGTGGTCAGGCTAAAGGAAGCTGAAGCTCTTATAAAAAGGCAGCTAGGGTACTCGGGACTGCAGTCCGGCTGGAACGTCGCATTTCTTTGCGTCACTCACTCCGATAGTTACTTTTTTCGATCGGAATATTCAGTGGTAGGCTGCACACGAAAATTATACAAGGTTCGTAAATAATATGTGTTATATTTGTGAAAAATTAAAAATTTCATTTGTAAAAAAAATTAAAAATTCTGTGGTGCTGAAAATCTACCTGCTTTGGATGTATAATTACATTGTTCGACACCTGAAATATAAATAATCTTTTAAATGTACCAGCATCCATACCGTGTAATATACTGTCAAGATTTATTGACAAACAAAAATAAACAAAAAAAAAATTGTCGACGTTTGTGGACAACTTATTAGTTGTTGTAAAAAGTACCCATTTTTTTGACGGTGTAACTACTTTATGCAAATGAAGTTTCGATATGTTACGATGACTTCGATGGTTCAGATGCAAGGAGAGCGTGGACAACAAACCGATAACTCGTCGTCAATTACAAAAACTTAAAACACCGTTTCTTTTTTTTTTTTTTAGTGGAGAGTTAAAAAAAAATTTAATTTTGCTTCGAAGATGGATTCAAGTGAACCTCTGGTCGTGGAGATTGTCCACGTGTACGAGAAGGAGAACGCGACGGCCCATCACACGTACAACTTCGAAGCCGTTCACCAGGAGTCACCGACTCCGGTGCTCCGACGTGGTCAGGCCTTCAACGTTACTCTTCGCTTCAATCGCGAAAAGGTCGACGATACCGACATCGTCAGATTGATCTTCAGCTTCGGCGACAGCCCGAACCCCGTTCGCGGTACCAGAGCGGCCAACACGGTGAGCAGCAGGGACACTTACGTGGACGATCTCGATGCGTGGGGTGTAAGAACGGTCGGTGTCGACGATGTGGATCTGTCCGTGGAGGTCAGAAGTTCCGTCGCCAGCCCCGTGGGCGTTTGGTCGTTGGAAATCGAGACTACGACCGTTGGCAAAAATCAACCGTCCAATACGTACAAGTTCGAGAGGGATATTTATCTTCTCTTCAATCCGTGGATCCAAGGTAACTAAGATTTTTTTTTACCATCTTACAGTAAAAAAAGTTTGTACTTTTTACAACAACTTATTGTCCACAAACGTCCACAATTTTTTATTTGTTAATTTTCTAATTTTACAAACAAAAGTACAAACTAAAATTGTTAATTGCACGGGAAATAAAAGGGCAGGTTTGTAATATTCAAACTTGAACAAACGAGGTTGTCACTTTTTTAACAACATAATTTTTTACGAAACTTCGTATTCCGACTTTACGAAATTATTTTTTACTGCGTAACACGAATGGTTAACTGCAATATCCGAAAATCGTTGCCTTTCCGGGGATACTTCAGAGGACATTGTCTTCCTGGAGGACGAAGAACTGCTGGACGAGTATGTCCTGAACGATGTTGGAAAAATCTGGACCGGGGAGCGAGGACGCGAATGGATATTCGGCCAGTTCGACGCCAGCGTACTTCCGGCATGCATGATGCTGCTCGAGAAATCCGGTATAAAGACCTCCGCTCGTGGTGACCCAATCAGGATGACACGAGCCATATCGAAAATCGTAAGCATTCGATGCCGCAATGGCTGTTTTTTCTATCCACACCCAGAAAAAAAAATTTCTTTGATGGCCACTGTTTATTTGGTTTAAGTAAAATATTTATTTGATTTAAATAAATGTTTATTTAAATTAAGTAAATAGTTACGTAAATGAAATAAATATTTATTTTAATCAAATAAATATTTTACTTAAGGTAGTTCTGTCGCTTGGTATTCATTTCGCATAAGTTCGAGAAAAATGAGATAAAATTACAAATACTTCTCGATGGTATAAAAATCTGAAAAAATGCATGCATATTAATGGTACTGAAAAGATTGATTCCGCATAATAATGAGTCCAACATGTTATTAACAAATTAAACGAAAAAATAATTGTTTAACAAATTACCCGGCAAACTAGTTTTTTTTTATTCTATTTATTACTTTTTATTTTTTCTGAATACGTATGAATTTTTTCAGATTTTTAAATTTGCTTTAAATTTTGTGTTTTTTTCCATACAAAAAAAAATTCAAAGCAAATGTAAAAATCTGAAAAAATTCATACGTATTTAAAAAAATTAACGAATCATTTTCATTTTTTAAAAATGGGTTTCCGGCAACCAATTTTTTTTCATCAATTTCTCAATAACATTTTGGAATTATTATTATGCAAAATTAATCTTTTCAGTACCCTTACTATGCATGAATTTTTTCAGACTTTTATACCATCGAGAAGTATTTGCAATTTTATCTAATTGTTTTCGACCTTATGCGAAATGAATACCAAGCGACGAACTACCTCAAACCAAATAAACGGTGGCCGTCAAATAAATTATTTTTCTGGGTGCATCTCACAAGTTCATTACGCGGAAATGCATGATCTATTTCCGGTACAGGTGAATTCGAACAACGACCGTGGAGTCCTCGCGGGCCGTTGGGCTAGTGGGCCAGCGGCCGAGCAGGCGATCGCGTACGCCGACGGAACTGCCCCGTGCGCGTGGACCGGGAGCGTACCGATTCTGGAGCAATTTTTGGAAACCGGAAATCCGGTAAAGTACGGCCAGTGTTGGGTGTTCGCCGGTGTGGTGACGACGATCTGTCGTGCCCTTGGAATTCCATCGAGAGTCGTGACGAACTTGCAATCGGCCCACGACGGAAATGCGTCGCTGTCGATCGATTGTTACTACAACTTGGACAACGAGAGGTACCATCCGAAAAACATGGGTCGCCGGGATTCCATATGGAATTTTCACGTTTGGAACGATGTCTGGATGGCGAGGCCGGATCTTCCGAAGGGTTACGGTGGCTGGCAGGCGATCGACGCTAATCCGCAGGAAAAGTCCGACGACGATTACCAGTGCGGACCAGCGTCCGTTGAAGCTATAAAACACGGCGCGGTCGGTTACAATTACGACGTTACCTTCATATTAGCGGCGGTCAACGCCGATGTGATCGATTGGAAGCAAGATCCCGAGAGCGATTTTGGATTCTCGAGAATCCGTTGCGACAGAAAGCAGTGAGCATGCTTAACGATCTTTCTTTTGCACTCTTGAAAAGTTGATGTGTCACGATATTTATCAATATTCGAGATGAATTTAGGATGATTTTTTTTGTTATATCGTGACGTCACTTCCGGGTTCGAAAATCTCACTTTTAAACAGGAAGTGGCGACACGCAGAATTTTTTTTTTATATTTCGTTGCGACGTCACTTCCGGAAATTCGAGATTTTTCAAATCGGAAGTGACGTATTTCCGGTAACTTATCTATGACACCATGTCGATAGACAAATCGATTGCGGAATTTCTTCTCCGATCAGCCGTTCTATCGTGACGTCATTTCCTGGTTTCAAAATCTCACTTTTAAACAGTAAGTGACGGAACGCAGATTTTTTTTTATTTCGTTGCGACGTCACTTTCGGAAATTCGAGACTTTTCAAATCGGAAGTGTCATATTTCCGGTATCCTATCTGTGACACCTTTTCGATAAACAAATCACTTGCGGAAATTCTTTTCTGATCAGCCGTTCTATCGAGCATCATTAATTTTGACGATGCGCGCAGAACGGTGATGTTTTGATTGATTTAATCCCAATAAATCACCTGATTGCAGGATCGGACGAATGATCCTGACAAAGGCACCTTGGATCTTCGACCCCAATGGCGATAAGGACAGGGAAGATGTAACTCTAAATTACAAAGCTCGGGAAGGTATGCAAACTATCGAATCTCCCATCGACATACTTTGCATTCTAATTTGTCGGATTATGTGTACGTATTCTTTAGTTTTATTTTTACAAAATTTGCATGATATTTTATTTTATGTCATCGAAGGTACCGAAGACGAGAGGTTGACTTTGTACAGAGCCGTGCTAAGTACCGAAACGGCGAAGGGGTATTACGCGATGCCCAATCCCGGAAAAGAGGACGTCGAGTTCGATCTTGTGGATCTCGAGAGAATCAACATCGGCGAGCCGTTCACGCTTACCGTGAATATCACCAACAAATCCACGGAGACGCGCAATATCGAAGCAATACTGTCGGCTGCAAGTGTTCATTACACCGGCGTCAAGGGAAACTTGGTGAAGAAAGACTTATCGAATTTAGTCCTTCAACCGAATGCCAGTGAGTTTCCTCTTTTTCGATACGGTTCTTTTCCTCTCCATGTACTCGAGGATGGTTCACACATGCATTCAAAGCCAAAAGTGAGATGCAGTGAAAATTTGAACACTTCCTAAAGGTATAAAAATCTGAAAAATTAATAATAATGTTCAAAAGTTATTAACAAATTCCGAACAAAAAATTGTTCAACAAATAATCAGTAAACCTTTTTTTCTCTTTTCAAATGAATTCATTGGTTTTCTAGAAGTCACATGCATTTTTTTCAGAATTTTCTATCATTTCTGAATTTTCCGTTTTTGAAATTATTTCAAGTCCGTAACTACTTTGCGGTTGGCGCAATCGCCTCGAAACTTTTTGTGTGTACTGTAGAATTATGATAGTGTAACATATCCGAAATTCGAGCCTCTACATCGATTTAAAAATGTTTCGAAAAAACAATTTTGAAATGATAGAAAAAAAAAAAAAAAAATCATATGAATTCTTAAAAATTAAGGAATTCATTTAAAATGAGAAAGAAAAAAGTTGTCCGATTTTTTTAACAGTTAATTTTTCTAATAATTTGTTAATAACTTTTTGACATTATTTATTATGCAAAATCAAAGGTATCGACATAATTAATGCGGTTGACTTTTTTCACATTTTTGGCATGACCGAAGTACTGAAATTTTGATCGATTTAAACTTTTGGTTGGGAATGTACGTGTGATGCATTCTTAACGAGTTTTATTTTCCTCTCGTTGGGCTGTCCCTGATAATCACCATATCTTCCGTGATTATGGTTACGAGGGCTCCCGAAACATGGGTAAAATTTCGCTTTCTCTTTCGCAGACGAACAACTGCAATTGACGATTACCGTCGATGATTATGTGGACAAGCTTGTCGAGCACTCTATGATGAAGCTATGCGCTATCGCAACGGTCGCAGAAACGAATCAGACGTGGGCCGCTGAAGATGATTTTCAAATTTTGAAACCAACAATCAAAGTCACGGTACACAGACAGTTTTTTTTCGACGGATGGCTGAACGAAAGGTCATTTATAATTTGTTGTCGCAATCTTTTTTTTTAAGATCGATGGCGAGCCTGTTGTCGGAAAACCCTCAGTGATCACTCTGAGCTTCGTCAATCCGTTGAAGGAAACGCTCATGGAGTGCAAGTTCAACTGCGCCGGTCTCGGACTCTCAAAGAACAAGACTCTTCTGTTCGAAGACGTTGGTCCCGAAGAGGAAGTCCGAGTGGAGCATCAATTAGTACCGCAGAAAGCAGGACCGCAAACAATCATTGCAACTTTCACGTCTCAACAGCTGACGCATATTACGGGATCAGCGACCGTTGACGTTCATCTCGACGAGGAAGAATAATTTCATAATTATTACATATGGGGACATTCCACCTGAAATTTGCATGCTCTGACCTTAACCCTCTTTAATAAATGCGCCAATTTTTTAAAATAATTGTTTTGAAAAAGAGAAGACACTTTTTTTTTCTTTGGGCCTCCAATCGATATTGCCGACCGTATGATTATTATAAAAATTTGTTTTTTTTTTGTACGGCTACTTTTTAAAAGATTAATATCTTGGAAGTTTTCAATCGTATCGCAAAATTTCTCAGACGAAATTTGTTCACTTTACAGTCAACAAAATTGTGCATATTTTTTAGAAATGTTCTGGTCAGTTTAAAATTGTGTTATACGACGTTACAGTGGACAATATCGTTTTTCATCGACTTCGTCAGTATGAATATTAAAAAGAAAATATCAGCGGACCAAGAAGACCGAGGGTCCAACCTCACCCACGACTGCCAAATCAAGTTGACTATGGACCTCCATTCGTGGATCACAACGAGGCCCAAATCTTTTTATCATAGACCCTACATAGAATAGGAGGCATTCGAGCTGCGAGCGGGCGGAGAAAGCAATGAGTCACGCGAGCTAGCGGACGGAATGGCTAACCCGAAACCCGAACTCATCCCTTGGCAAGAATGAAATCTAACTGACCCACTTACGATCCTGAAAATTGCATGGTAACATTGGAACACGAATCTTGAAGAAAAATGTATCTTACACCAACACTTACTTTCGAAACGAATTGGAAATCAAGCCCCACCCCTTAATAACCTAGTTAATAATCTGGACTTAACAGGATCAATATTGTCGTCAAGGGCACTCCGTATGGCTCCGCGTCGCGAGCTCGAATTTCAAAAGTCTAAGTACATTCGGGGAAACCCTCTCTCATGAACTACCTCCCGGGACACCACCTACAAAGAACACTCCATGGAGGGTCAACTACGGGCCCAAGATTATCCCACACCTTGCAAATACTGCGTAACAAAGTTACACACAAATAACACCTTTAAAATTAAATTACTTTCTAAGCCTACCGACTGGCCCCAATTTTTAACAGGGACTGTGGAAGGGACAATTTTGTAATGAACCGAACTACTCTGTTCACACTGAAAAAAAATTGGTTTGACGAAGCAAATGCGCGGTGATATACGTTCAAAGCTGTTATTTGTTTGGCACCAATAAAGCATTATTTTGTTAAACGATTATTTGCTTCAATTTATTCAAAATTTGTCGATTGAAACAAACATTTTTGTTGTAACAACAAAATACACCTTTGAACGTATGTCACCGCGCATTTGCTTCGTACAACCATTTCTTTTTCTCAGTGCACCAGATTCTTATACTAAGGTAAATCTGTAAATGCCCCTATTAGTGGCCGCTTAAGAATTGTATCCGAAAGGTTACACAATATTTATAAAACTACATATGGGTATCCGTTCGCTGATATCGATCCCGTCGGAAAGTTTAGTTCATTGGCTAACCAAAACTTCCCAAATGTGACTAATTATTTATTGTTATTCAAAATTACGATATAACTTCATAGTTTTGCCGAGATCCTTCTCTCAGCGTATAGACGACAGCCTAGCGACCTTTTATTGTTATCGCAAAGCCTTTTCGCCGCCGTATCTGCGGTGACGGGTCGACAGGCGGCCTCTATTCGAAAACATCTTCGCACGAGCCGTCCGGAAAGACGTAATTGCGTGGTTGCGCTGCGAGACGCCAGTTATCCGTACGCTGGGTCGTGGAAACTAGTATAGAAGCAAGAAAGGGGGAGATCGCGATCGCGATCGAAAAACGACAACTGTTTTTCGAGGTTTCTCTCATGAATGGTGCGCATAGCTTAGTTAACACTTTATAAGTCACACCGCCCGAAACCGTGCCGAAACGAAAGTAACGGGCGCGGGTAGCGCCTAGGAGTGAGGAAAAAGGTATGTCTTATAAAGGGTTCATGCAGAAACAATTCTCGCGCCATTCCGTGATTGCAGATCGAGTTGGTATGATCCGCCCTCGTACGCTATGAGAGTGTACACTATGAGGAGTTCTTCTACTATATGGGTTTTCACCTGAAAAATCTTGTTTCTAGGAAAAACCCATAAATGAAATCTATTTTCGACCATTTTTGGGCCAGACTGTCATGTCAGATATGACCATAGCACGTATTCTCACGTATTCTCACGTATTCTCACGTATTCTCACGTATTCTCACGTATTCTCACGTATTCTCACGTATTCTCACGTATTCTCACGTATTCTCACGTATTCTCACGTATTCTCACGTATTCTCACGTATTCTCACGTATTCTCACGTATTCTCACGTATTCTCACGTATTCTCACGTATTCTCACGTATTCTCACGTATTCTCACGTATTCTCACGTATTCTCACGTATTCTCACGTATTCTCACGTATTCTCACGTATTCTCACGTATTCTCACGTATTCTCACGTATTCTCACGTATTCTCACGTATTCTCACGTATTCTCACGTATTCTCACGTATTCTCACGTATTCTCACGTATTCTCACGTATTCTCACGTATTCTCACGTATTCTCACGTATTCTCACGTATTCTCACGTATTCTCACGTATTCTCACGTATTCTCACGTATTCTCACGTATTCTCACGTATTCTCACGTATTCTCACGTATTCTCACGTATTCTCACGTATTCTCACGTATTCTCACGTATTCTCACGTATTCTCACGTATTCTCACGCATTCTCACGCATTCTCACATATTCTCACGCATTCTCACGCATTCTCACGCATTCTCACGCATTCTCACGCATTCTCACGCATTCTCACGCATTCTCACGCATTCTCACGCATTCTCACACATTCTCACGCATTCTCACGCATTCTCACGCATTCTCACGCATTCTCACGCATTCTCACGCATTCTCACGCATTCTCACGCATTCTCACGCATTCTCACGCATTCTCACGCATTCTCACGCATTCTCACGCATTCTCACGCATTCTCACGCATTCTCACGCATTCTCACGCATTCTCACGCATTCTCACGCATTCTCACGCATTCTCACGCATTCTCACGCATTCTCACGCATTCTCACGCATTCTCACGCATTCTCACGCATTCTCACGCATTCTCACGCATTCTCACGCATTCTCACGCATTCTCACGCATTCTCACGCATTCTCACGCATTCTCACGCATTCTCACGCATTCATATGTTCAAAATTATCATATGTGAATATGATCATTTTTTTCCGGTGTAGCAAAAAAGTCCCGTGCCTAAAGCTCCGACAATTTATAATCGTACAAATTTGAAACCATACACCGGGTTATTAGCTCGAGTGCGGTTTTCATTCACAAAGAATTCAACGGATTATTAAACTGCCGTAGCAATTACCTACTTTTTTGTGTTTTTCTAATCAGGGGCAGTTATTATGTTTACTACAATATAAGGAAAACCGCAGAAGTAACAATCCGCTGCAAGGCGTGCACGCGCGCCAACCGTCGACTTAATTGCTACCGAGTTAGCGAACCGATAAGATAACGACGCCGTAGGCTGTGGTAGCTTCCGTTTTCCCCAGCCTCCGGCCCGAAGGTATCCTTATTAATTTCTTGAAAATCTCGCGCGATTCATCGAACCTTCAAATGATTTCCAGCGAATCGTCCTGGTTTAATTAAATGCTCGCAGGTAATTATAGCGAGCGATGATTGGCGGAGAATTAACCGGAGCTTGATAACTATTTTCGATGGAATTTCGTGGCCACAGTTGGATCGCCGTCATTCGGCGTGACGATCGTGTGTCGTCCCCTTCATCGTTTACACATTAATCGCTCTAAGGCTCGTGGACTTGGTGGGGAACTCAGTAGTCAGGCCAAAGGAAGCTGAACCTCTTATAAAAAGGCAGATCGGATACTCGGGACTCCAGTCCGACTACAACGTCGCGTTTCTTTGCATCACTCACTACGATAGTTACTTTTTTTCGATTGGAATATTAAGTGGTTATCTGTACACGGAAATTATACAAGGTTCGTAAACAATATTTGCAAATTTTTCATTTCGCGTGTAAAAAATTGAGAAATTATCGCGGTGCTACAAGTCAACCGGTTTTGAATCTATAATTGTATAATTACATCGTTCCGCGTCATCGTAACTGTTTGTCTATGCAAATGAAGAGTAAACTTCGCGACAACCGTTGACTATAGGTCGAATCTTTTCGAAAGTCGAAGTCCCTGAAAAAATATTTTTCGAATACCAACGGCGAGTCGCTTAAATTTTCGATTTCATTGTCAGATTTATGGATCTCGCGGTGCGTCAAATCGATCGATCGATGATTCATGTAACGGCGTGCGCGCGCACGATCGATGCGTCGACGATCCAGTGCATTCGATGCCGCGAAAAACGAGCCTCGCATACTACACGGTACGAACGACTCACGCACCGAGGATTTTCCCGAGTGTCTCTTTACGCAATCGTTGCCGGCTGATCGAAGCCGGATGTACGCGAACGCCTCGCATTCGTCATGTGTATTACACGCGTTGTTCTGAGGTCGAACAAGATTGAAACGAGGTTGGGGAAAAGAGGACGAAGGACTCTCGATACATTTTTTTTTTTTTTTCGTCATAAATTCCTCGATTCTGTTCGTTTATAAAATTACCAGCCTTACAAAACGGCAGCTACCGATTTTTTTTTTTTACAAATTAATGACACGCGCCTTTGGATTCTTCGGTAGTTGTTAATTGCTCGTTGAACAAAAGATGAACTTTGGTTCGTCGCCAAAGTTCGATCGAAGCCGGATGTACGCGAACGCCTCGCATTCGTCATGTGTATTACACGCGTTGTTCTGAGGTCGAACAAGATTGAAACGAGGTCGGGGAAAAGAGGACGAAGGACTCTCGATACATTTTTTGTTTCTTTTTGTCAACATAAATTCCTCGATTCTGTTCGTTTATAAAATTACCAGCCTTACAAAACGGCAGCTGCCGATTTTTTTTACAAATTAATGACACACGCCTGTAGATTCTTCGGTAGTCGTTAATTGCTCGTTGAACAAAAGATGAACTTTGGTTCGTCGCCTCGGGGCGCTTCTACCTAACGTATGTGCCTCGCAGATGTTTGACCGCGCCGATGATTTTTATAATTTGTCGCGCAAGCGCGTTCTCCGCTGCGTGACGATAATCTTCTCTAATGATCCATCAAAAGTGTCCGGCCTTGAGAGATAATTTTTTTTTTTTTCTTAAACTTGCCCGGGTAATTCTCGATCGCTCGTTCTTCGAAGTTCGGCATAGTCCAGTGAGGATTAACGAACACGAAAGGCTCGGAAACACCTCTTATTATGCGCAGGACGTAAACAATAGCCGCCTACTGTATCGGAATATTTATTTAGTCGAGTAAGACCGCGTCCTTGCATCGGTACACGCTTTTACCGTCACTTCCATTTCTGAACTCTGGCATCATCGCTTCTGTGCACATGCGATTTTTTTTCGATCTGCACTCTCGGACTTCGGTGTATCTTGAGACGCGGTAGCGCGTCGACGCTAAGTACTTAAAAAAAGATTTTTAAAGGAGATAAACGAGACGCCATCGAACATAGGCTAATATGCCGGAAGTGAGAGCTTCATTCACGATTTTCTCCGAAACGAAGCAACGGATTGGAATTTCGACGACACTTTTATGGTATACATCGAATACAAGCTTTCCAACGCGCCCCAATACGATCATAATTTTTCGGTAGATGCTGAGATATGGCCTAAATATTATAAATGTGTCCTGCGATGGTCATTATTATTATTTAGGTAAAGGAACAATATTGTCGGTTAACATTTTTTACTAAGTGTTGTGTAAATAATAAATCGTCAAATATGAACTGAGAGGCACGAAACTTGGTCAATATTGTTATTTAGGCAAATATTGCTTTAGCCGAAAAACCTGAGCCTCCAAACGCCAAGAGTATCTTTTGATATCAATCATAATTAAAATCACCTGAAAACTGTACTTTTCATAAAAAAATATATAATTATCGAAACAATCTTAAAAGATGAATAAAACATAAATCAAATCGCATGAGCGAAGTTGTGGTAAACAGATTTATCGAGATCGGTATACATTTAGTATAGTAATTATCAGGCAAAAAATGAAGACAAAAATTAACCAATTTTTTTCAGTCTACATTTAACACAAAAATACAAAAAGAAAGAAAGAAATACTTGGTGTGTCCTTTCTTTCAATACAATAAACTCAGTTTATTTGTATTCTACGGGCGCATCAGGTATTTTTTATTGATTTATTTATTTTTTGATTTTTGTGTTAAATGTAGAAAGAAACAAATAGTTTAATTGTTTCCCCTTTTTTTATCTACATAGTTACTACATATATACCGATCAGTGTAAATCTGTTTATCACAACATGATTCATACGATTTCATTTAAAATCGATTTTATTTTATTTCGGTGACTTCAACAGCTCAAGCCGCTAGGAGGCTGCGGACAACGAACCGATAACTCGTCGTCAATTGCAACAACATAAAACTACATTTTTCTTTTTTTACTTGAGAGTTAAAAAATTGATTTACCTTGCCCCGAAGATGGCTTCGAGCGAGCCTCTGGTCGTGGAGATGGTCCACATGTACGAGAAGGACAACGCGACGGCCCATCACACGTGCACCTTCGAAGCCGTTCACCTGGAGCCACCGACTCCGGTGCTCCGACGTGGTCAGGTCTTCAACGTTGCCCTTCGCTTCAATCGCGAGTACGTCGACGCTACCGACATCGTCAGATTGCTCTTCAGCTTCGGCGACAGCCCGAGCCGCGTTCGCGGAACCAGAGCGGTCAACACGATCACCAGCAGGGACACTTACCTGAGCGATCTCGAGGCATGGGGTGTGAGAATGGTCGGTGTCCACGGTATGGATCTGTCCGTGGAGGTCAGAAGTCCGGTCGACAGTCCCGTGGGCGTTTGGTCGTTGAACGTGGAGACTACAACCCTCGGCAGAAAGCAACCGCCCAATACGTACAAGTTCGAGAGGGATATTTATCTTCTCTTCAATCCGTGGATCAAAGGTAATGAAGATTTTTTTTCATACCATATTAAGGACATGTGAAACGACTCAGTCGGTAACCAGAATCTGTAATGAATGCGATTCAAAGATCGTAGACTTTTCGGGAAAAAGAAAAGCATTAGCGGATGCAAAATTTAATACCGCGTCCGATGATGCTTCCGTTTTATCCGAAACGTCAACCGATTTTGAATGGCATTGATTCGAAAAATGCATCTATATCTCTCGCACTCATATGTCATGTGGCACATATTTCACATGGCCTTAAAACGAATGGTTAATTGTAATAACCAAAAATCGTTACGTTCCTGGGAATGCTTCAGAGGACATCGTCTTCCTGGAGGACGAACAACTGCTGGACGAGTATATCTTGAACGACGTCGGAAAAATCTGGGTCGGGCCTTACGGAAGCTCGCGCGGACGCGAATGGATATTCGGCCAGTTTGACGCCAGCGTACTTCCGGCATGCATGATGCTGCTCGAGAGGTCCGGTATAAAGACCCTCGCTCGAGGTGACCCGATCAAGATGACACGTGCTATATCGAGAATCGTAAGTATTCGATGCCGTATTGGCTCTTTTTTATTTCTTTTAGTTCGTCCCAGATAGCATTTTGCCAACAACCCGCTAGCAAATAGGCAGCATATGTCCGCACGGGATGGCGGCAAAATTGCGGCATGTCTGTCCGCTTTTGTTTATGTTTTTGTCAACATTCAATGCCGAAAATTCTTAGGAGCATATTGTCAGCAAGTTGTCACCAAGGCTTGCTGTGCTTTGGGTCTCAATACGAACATTAATTTGCTTGAGTCATGGTTATTTTGCGTGAAAATTAAAAAAATTCGATTTCTTATAAAATTTAAGTGCCTCCATCGATTCTCATAAAAATGCGATTCCATGGATCGTTAGTGCTAGGTCATTTGTGTATCATATTTTAGAAAGATATATCGACACTAAACGAACCCACAATTTGACATCATTTTTGAACAAATTAGAAATCCAAAAACGCGCATTCTTTTTTATGGTTATAGAGGTTTAATTTCAGCGAGTCGAGTCACATTCGTCACATTCGTCATACATTCGTCATTGAGCTATAATTTACATCGTTCGTAGACCAATTAGTTCACTTTTACTTCAAAAACATTAATTGTAGCATATTATAAGTAATACAATACTTGTTGCGTTATTTATTATCAATCAAACATTACACTTAGGCAAACAAACTCTTAAATAACTCATTATCATTTAACGTAATTCATTATCAACCCAGTATCAAACTCGTTCACCGCATGAAAAAATAAGCTTTCGTTATCGTTAGCAATAACGCTGATTGAGGAAATATGTAATCAGAGGTTGGCTTCCGATGAGGAGGAATTGTGATCTCTTTCACGGCTCTTTTAAGAACAAGACATCAGCTTATAGCAACCACTGTTGGATTTTTGCTATCAACGTGCTGCAATCTCGTGCTATAAACTATTGTTGCAATATTGCTGGCAAGCAAACAGCAAATCTTGTTGGCAAGCTATTGCCCTTGATTGCCTGTGCTACGGTCGACTGTCTGCGGTTATGGGGAAGTTAACGTCCGACTTCCGGTACAGGTGAATTCGAACGACGACCGTGGGGTCCTCGAGGGCCGTTGGGACGGCGAGTACGACGACGGAACTGCCCCGGCTGCCTGGACCGGTAGCGTGCCGATTCTCGAGCAATTTTTGGAAACCGGAAACCAGGTGAAGTACGGCCAGTGTTGGGTGTTCGCCGGTGTGGTGACGACGATCTGTCGTGCCCTTGGTGTTCCATCGAGAGTCGTGTCGAACTTGGTATCGGCCCACGACGCAAACGCGACGCTGTCGATCGATCGCTACTACAACTTGGACAACGAGGAGTACGAGTACGATCCGACAAACGAAATGAGCGAGGATTCTATATGGAACTATCACGTTTGGAACGATGTCTGGATGGCGAGACCGGATCTTCCGAAGGGTTACGGTGGCTGGCAGGCGATCGACGCTACTCCGCAGGAAACGTCCGACGGTTTTTATCAGTGTGGACCATCGTCCGTCGAAGCTATAAAGCAAGGTGCGGTCGGTTACAATTACGACGTTACCTTCATGGTAGCGTCGGTCAACGCCGATCTGATGAGATGGAAGGAAGATCCCGAGAGCGATTTTGGATTTTCGAAGATCGATTGCAACAAATATCAGTGAGCATGCTTATCGATCTTTCTTTGGCACTCTTGAAAAGTTGAGGTGTCACGATGTTCGTCAACATTCGAGATGAATTTCAGACCATTTTTTGTTGTTTTTATATCGTGACGTCACTTCCGGGTTTGAAAATCTCACTTTTAAACCGGAAGTGAAGTCAGAGAGAAAATTTTTCAAAATTTCGTTGTAACGTCACTTTCCGTCGAAAAATGAGATTTCCAAACCGTAAGTGACGTACTTCCGGTTTATTTATGGTACCTTGTCGATAGATGAATCGATCACGAGATTTCTTCTCTGCACGGTGAAAAAATAATTTCGTAAAATCGAAATGCGAAATTTCATGAAAATGATTTTTGTTAAATAAGTGACAAACTCGTTTGTCACTTATCCTTTTATTTCCCGTGTCATTGACAATAGTAGTTTATACTTTTGTTCGTAAAACTAGAAAATTAACAAATGAACAAATTTTGACGCTTGTGGCCAATAAGTTGTAAAAAGTACAAACTTTTTTAACTGTTTGTACTTTTTACAAACTATTTATATATTTTATTAGTCGTTCTATATATTTATATTTTATTAGTCGTTCACTGAGAAAAAATTTGCTTGCAGGCTGCCGAAGAAAAAAATGTTTGTTTCAATTCTACTTTCAATTCTTACAATTCCATATGATATTGAAACAACGACAGCAAGACTGTCAAGGTGACATGTTATCGTTTCAATCCGGTATGAAATTGTACGAATTCAAAGTAGAATCGAAACAACGTTTTTACTTCATTGGCAGCCCGCAAGCAAATTTTACTTGATTCAATGATTTTTTTTTTCTGTGTTCTAACGAGCGTTGTTAATTTCTACGATGCGCGGAACGGTTGATGTTTCGATTGATCTAATCTCAATAAATCACCTGATTGCAGCATCGGCCGTATGATCCTGACAAAGGCACCTTGGATCTTCGATCCCAATGGCGATAAGGACCGGGAAGACATAACTCTAAATTACAAAGCTCGCGAAGGTACGCAAACTATCGAATCTCCCATCGACATAATTTGCATTCTAGTTTCTCGGATGATCCGTGCGTATTCTTCAGTTTCGTTAAAAAAAAAAAAAAATTACTTCAAATTTTATCTTATGTTACCGAAGGTACCGACGACGAGAGGTTGACGTTGTACAGGGCCGTGCGAAGTACGGAAACGGCGAAGAGGTATTACTCGATGCCCGATCCCGCAAAAGAGGACGTCGAGTTCGATCTTATTGAGCTCGAGAGAGTCAACATCGGCGAGCCGTTCACGGTTACCGTAAATATCACCAACAAGTCCGCGGAGCCGCGCAATATCCAAGCGATACTGTCGGCTGGAAGTGTTTATTACACGGGCGTCAAGGCAAACTTGGTGAAGAGAGCCTCAGGCGATTTCGTCGTCCAACCGAATGCCAGTGAGTTTCCTTTTCCCCAATACGATTCTTTTTTCCTCTCCGTGTAGTTACCGAGTTGTAAATTTCCCCACGTTCGGCTGTCCCTGTTAATCGCCATATCTTCCGTGATTATGCTTACGAAGGATCCCGAAATTCCCACTTCAAAAAATCAGTGGCCTAAATAACTCGCATTTTCGATATGTATTGTTGTTTCGCTTAAGAAATGCTTCCCGATTGACTGCCGTACGAGCCTGAAGCTGAAGTCTTTCGATGGCCAATTTCAGTCAAATAAACCGGACCATATGTTTGACAGTTGTTCCCTCTTCAGAAAATCAGTGGCCAAAATAACTCGCATTTTCGATATGTATTGTTGTCCCTCTTCAAAAAATCAGTGGTCAAAATAACTCGCATTTTGGATATGTATTGTCGTCCCTCTTCAAAAAATCAGTGGCCAAAAGAACTCGCATTTTCGATATGTATTGTTGTTTCGCTTAAGAAATGCTCCCTGATTGACTGCCGTACGAGCCTGAAGCTGAAGTCTTTCGATGACCAATTTCAGTCAAATAATCCGGACCATGTATTGGACAGTTGTGTGGTTAGGGTTACATTATAAATTAACATGAACGCTATAATGCAAACGCCAAGGATTACGCCGTTTTCTTGAAAATATCCGATAGACGACATCGTCTGGTCACTGTCTGGATTAAAAATTTATTTATTTTTAAATATAACTATCAGAGGCTCTCATACTAATTTCGTCCAGGACTTTCACTCATACTAATTTAATCATTACGCGCCCGTAATTAGTAATTAATTGAATAATTGAATAATTATTAAATTGTTTTATAATAATAAAAATTTGTATGGAGGTCTTGTAACTATCGAGATTTGGAAAACACGTGTGAAGCGCGCGATAACTGCTAGTATGTGTAAACTTTGGTATTCTCTTTCGCAGATGAACAACTGCGACTGACGATTACCGTCGATGATTACCTGGACAAGCTCGTCGAGTACTCCATAATGAAGCTGTACGCTATCGCGACCGTCAAAGAGACGAATCAGACGTGGGCCGATGAAGATGATTTTCAAGTTTTGAAACCAACGATCAAAGTCACGGTACACAAACGATTTTTTCTCAACGGATGACTGAGCGAAAGACCAGTTGTAATTTTTTATCGCAATATTTTTTTTAAGGTCGAAGGCGAACCCGTCGTCGGAAAGCCCTCAGCGATTACTCTGAGCTTCATGAATCCATTGAAGAGAACGCTCACTGAGTGCAAGTTCAACTACGCCGGTCCCGGACTCTCGAAGAACAAGACTCTCCTGTTCAGAGACGTCGGTCCCGAGGAGGAAGTCAGAGTGGAGCATCAATTGGTACCGCAGAAAGCAGGACCGCAAAAAATCATTGCGACTTTCACGTCCAAACAGCTGACGGATATTACGGGATCAGCGGCCGTTGACGTTCTCGACGAGGAAGAGTGATTTTTATAATTAATATATGCATATATATCTACAATATAATTATCCACAGAAGTCATAAGATCACTGTACATCGACTTTTATCTTTGCTTGACAATTCTCGCGATTTAATGAAAAAAAATTAAAGGAAGCTAAGCACCGACTATTGTTCGTTTGTAGGAAAGAGAGGGGCAAAATGGGGCAACGGGGCAAAACGGGGCAGTTGGGCAAAACTAAATTTTCCAATCATTTTTGGATCGGACAAGGTGTCAAAACGGGGCAGAAAATCCTGATGTATCAATGGCGCGAATTCGGGCATCCAAAAATTATTGAAATATGACGTTTTACCCCATGCCCCGTTTTGCCCCGCTGCCCCATTTTGCCCCGCTCTACCCTATATCAATTGCGCCGGTCCCGGACTCTCGAAGAACAAGACTCTCTTGTTCAGAGACGTCGGTCCCGAGGAGGAAATCCGAGTAGAGCATCAATTGGTACCACAGAAAGCAGGACCCCAAAAAATCATTGCGACTTTCACGTCTAAACAGCTGACGGATATTACGGGTTCAGCGGCCGTTGACGTTCTCGACGAGGAAGAGTTATTTTATAATTAATATATGCATATATATCTACAATACAATTATCCACTGAAGTCATAAGGTCACTGCACATCGACTTTTATCTTTGCTTGACAATTCTCGCGATTTAATGAAAAAAAATTAAAGTAAGCTAAACACCGATTATTGTTCGTTTGTATATCAACTTCGCCAGTCCCGAACTCTCGAAGAACAAGATCCTCCATGCCACCATACCGAGTAGAAATTTTCTAAATATTTTTCTGATAAAGCCTGACTAGGGCCTGATAAGGCCTCATCAGGACCCTATCAGGGCCCGATGTAACGCTCAAAAATGTCTACTCGGGATGCTACATGGCAAGCGTGCCGAGATAAAGCTGTAATGTTCCATGTAATTGCTTATTGTTAACTAACGGTGAAGAACAAGTTTCTACGTTTTTATACAGAGCTTCCTGACAATATTCTTTAAAGTTTTCAATAATTTGTTTGCAACGTTTCCGCATGAACTACCCTAGAAACATTAAAATTCATCGCTTATTTTCAATCTGCCATAAGAATCAATGTTAAATGGTGCAAATTAAAAAAGAATATTTCTCGAAAACGGTGAAGACGAACGCATTCAAACTTTGCAGTTACACTTAGACCCTTCATATCAATGCGTAAAAAAAATCAGCACGCTTTTCTTGATCACGCTGTAACGCTCGACCCTCCTTAGTGAAAAAAATTAAAGGAAGATAAACACCGAGTATTGTTCGTTTGTATAGTTTAGGCTTTATTTCGGCTCACCGGGAATCACAGCTGATGGAAAATTGCAAGGCCCAGAATACAAGCGAGCAGACTGTACCGTAGATAAAAGTAAGCAAGCTGTTTCTCGAGATCAATCTAAAATCCGAAATATTCCCGTTCTTAGATGGCAAATTCACTTCTTCGTGCCTATTCTTCTCTTCAAAACCTTCGCGTACATTCGCACGTGGATTCTGACGTTTCTTTGGCTGCAGAAAACGTTCTTCGGGAACGATATTTTTATCTTCAGCCTCGCTCCCGATGTCTCGTACAGCGTCTTTCAAGAGATCGTTCATGAGACTCGCGATTTCTTCCTGAAGCTTCGAACGATCCGCGTCCGCGCCGACCGGCCGAATCGGCAAATTGCTCGGCTCACGAGACAATTCAAAGGATTTCTTCAAGTTAGCTTCCAGCAGCGATTTTATCTTTGATTTTTCATGAAAGTTGCACGGCTTTGCGCAAGGCGCGACGATTGCCTGGCAGATCGGTCCGTCGATCTGCGAAATGTACTCCGATTCGCAATACTTAACGATCGATTCGTTGACTTTCCTGCTCACCAAATTTTCTCTGTATATACCAATCGCTTTGTACAAATTCCGCGCCCTTTCGCTCGCTATCTCGAGAGCCGTTATAGCTTCCTTCGGCACTCGTTCCCTCAAGCTCCGAATCTTTTCCGCCGCCGATCTTTGCGAGAATCCGGCGACCGGTCGCCACGCCACGACCGACGAATTCGACGAGCAGGTCGAGCAGTTTATTCTCGACGTTTCGAAGGTCGTTGAACTCTGCCACTGAACTACGTCCACGTCCTTGACGACCACGGTCTCCAAACTGCGACCACGATCGGTTGTCACTTCAGCGATCGACCTTTCTTCCCTTCTCATCGACGATTTTGTTTCTCCGAAGTCAAGCGAGTGATCTCCCACAGCGGTGTCGACGATGCTCGACGGAGGATCGACCTGACAAGCTTCTTCCGTCGTCTGCGGCAGCAAAACCTCCACCGATCGATCCTCGAAGAGATAGTCCTGACGATCGGTATTTACGTACTCCGACACACCGTTCGAGCCGACGTAGTCTCTACCCGATGCAGCCTCCTTCGAATTCTCCGAGTTACACTGAGAAAAAATTACATAGTGAAAGCAACGATACTGACTTTTTAACGTAAAAAATAGTTCCCAGGGGGAACGTCTACATTGTATTACGACTATGACAAAAAATCATGGACCAAACTTCTAACGACCTCTATTAAAAAAAATTAATTATGGAAATGAAAATGCCTAATTATTGGTATTAATATTTAATTTTTTTTTTTCAAAATGTTAACAATTTTTTTTAAGGCTCCCTTTTATGTACTTCTTATTTATTTATAGAAGGTTCAGCGACAATTTACTTTTTCCCTGACTTTTCCCAGACCAAGATTTTTTCGCTGACTTTTCCCGATTTTCCCTGACCGCGGCCACTATGTGGTTGCAAGCACAATTATACTTCAACCAATGGAATATATACTATCAGAAACTATCTATATAGGGGAGACCAGGGCAAAGAGGCACAGCGGGGCAAAACGGGATAGTGAGGACAAAACTCAATTCTCCAATAATTTTTAGATGCCCCATTTTGTCCCAACGATATATCCGGATTTTCAAAGCCATTTTACCCCACGTACAACCATGGCCACCATCCAAAAGTTATTGGAAAATTGCGTTTTGTCTCATTATTCCGTTTTGCCCCGCTATGCCATTTTACCCCGCTCTCCCCTAGACGTCCCTCCCCCCGAAAGTATTCGATACAGTAAAAATTACTATTCATTTTCTCAGTGTATCGACCCGAAAATCTCCGTCGATTTTCCTGGGGCCTCTGAAGCAAGCGCTATTTATATACGGAAGACCGTGGCAAAGAGGCACAGCGGGGCAAAACGGGACAGTGATGGCAAAACTCAATTTTCCAATAATTGTTGGATGCCAGATTTTGTCCCAACGATACATTCGCAATTTCAAAGTCATTTTGTCCCACGTACAACCATCGCCACCATCCAAAAATTATTGGAAAATTGCGTTTTGTCTCATTATCCCGTTTTGCCCCGCTGTGCCATTTTGCCCCGCTCTCCCTTACACGTCCCCCCCCCCCCCCAAACTATTCGATATAGTAGAAATTACTATTCTTTTTCTCAGTGTATCCACCTGCGAATCTCCGTCGATTTTCCTGGGGCCTCTGAAGCAAACGCCGCGACTCTTGACAAAGAAATCCGGAGGCTCGGTATTCACGCACATCGAGGGACACTCCGTATCCGCAAAATCTTTCCCCGACGCGACTTCTGTCGAACACTCGGAGGGATCGAACTGCGAAGCTGCGTCGCTGATTTCCGGACCGGTGTCTTCGGTGTTAGCTTCTTTCGATGCCGAAGATTTTTGCTCGGTCTCCGTGAAGGCGTTGCTGGTGGGCTTCGAGGTCGATGGGATTATTTCATCGGTGGTCGAATCTTTGTCGACCGCGTTCCTCAGGGTCTGCGTTTCGGCGACTTCGCAAGATCTCGGCCTCGATTCGGACGAGACGGAAGCATCGACGTAAATCGTTCTACGATAATCCTCGTCGATCTCCGTGCAGACGCTCGACACTTCTTTCGCTCTTGCTTCCTCGGTGCGCGGCGAATCGCAAGATCCCTCGGAGCCCGTCCTCGTCGGCAAGATGACGCTGCTCTCGTTTCGAATGGTGCACTGTTCGCCCGCGTCTCTCATCGATCTGGCGCAACTGGTGGCCGATTCGCTTCCCGCGTCCGTGAAAGAAGAAACCGATCGCTCGCGCTCGGTGTCTCGATGGTCCGGCGCGGCTTCGGTGAGGATCGCGAGCTTCTCGAAGAGAGTCCTCGACGCACCCGGTGCGTCTCTCCCTCGATCTCCCTTTTTAACGCCGTCGACGCTGATTCCCTGATTCGAGAGCAGATCTTTGAGCATCCGAAGCGATTGCGCGTGTCTGTTGGGAAATTTGCCTCGATGCATTTTTTCGAAAGTTTCTTTCTCCCGAAGATTTTTGTCCCCGCCCGTGTCTTCGACTGGTCGCGATAGATCGGCAGTTTTTGGAGACGTTCGAGGAATCGAGTCGTTCGAGCTTAATTCCACGGGAAATTTCTCGTTATCTATCTCAGAATTTGAACCGAAGACAAAGTCCGAATGAGATTTCTCGGCGTCTGCGCAGATCCGGGAATCGAACGGTGTGTCGAATGCCGGACCGGAAGTCGCGGAGTTGCGGGAGCTCCGCGAGCTCCTCGCGGAAATTAATTTAGGATTTTTTGTGTGATCTTCCCTGGAGACAAAGTCCGAATGAGATTTCTCGGCGTCTGCGCAGATCCGGGAATCGAAGGGTGTGTCGAATGCCGGACCGGAAGTCGCGGAGTTGCGGGAGCTCCGCGAGCTCCTCGCGGAAATTAATTTAGGATTTTTTGTGTGATCTTCCCTGGAGACAACCCTGCGCAGAGGCGCCTCGGGCCGCGTCTGATGAACGAAAGTCTTCGATCTCAGAACCGGAATAGCCGTTTTACAAAGCGATCCAGGGCCACTCAGTTTATCCTTCGCCGAAGACGTCTTCCGCGTCGACTCGCTACTCAAGAAACTCTCCCGAAGGCGCGACTTGTCTTCCGAGCGCGCGTCTTCGGCGATTCCCGTATGCGACGCTTTCCTCGGCGTTCCCGGACGCTGCTTCGACCTCGGAGTTCTCGTCGTCGCTTCGCTGCTCTTGGCCGATCCTCGAGGTCCCTTGGCGAATCGCTGCGACCGATTCTTCCCGACGACGGGAACTCCGCTTCCGGTCGTAGAGAAACGTTCCTTCGGCTTTTCCCCTCGGGAGTCGCTTCCGGAAGTCGACAGGCGAGCGATCTTCGACTGTCGGGCCATCGAGCAGGAACTCGAGGACGGAACGACCTTGACGCTACCAGCGGGCCTCCAGATCGGCTGGGGCGAGTTCTGCAATCGGCTCTTCTGATTCGCGCCGAGGGACGAACGCTTGAGGCCGCCGACATCCGCCAGCTTTGGTCGCTCCGCCATCACCGGAAGTCCACGATCTTCCGCGAAGAAGTTCCGAAGATCGGTCAGACGAAGATTACTCTTCTCCGCAATGGCCATCTCCGAAGGTTTCGCGACGGCTCTGAATCTCCCCGCGTGAGATTTACCCATGAACCTTCTGGGACCACCGATTTCGAAAGACATTCCAACCTGCGTTTCTATGGAGTCGTCTTCGCCCTTCACCGAACCCATCCTCTCGTCCTCTCTTCTCTCTTCACCCGACCCGGGCGAAGCTTCGAGAAGTCTCGGAGACGATCGTCTCACCGGACTCTGCGACGTCGAACTTGTCTCTCGCCCAGAGTTGTCTTCATCGTCCCTCTTCAGCCTCGAGGCCGTCAACTTCCGGCCGGGCTTCTTCAGCTGCTTGCAGACTCTCCTGGGACGCTTCGTCGGGAACTTCACGCAAGCTCTCGGCTCTCGGACTTGATCTCCGCCGTTGCAGATCTCAGCGGAAGCTTCATCGTCTTCTTCCTCGGCAACCGAAGACGCAAACGGCTCCACTTCCGGTGAAGAACTCTCCGCTTCTTCGGCCTCGAATTTTTTCCCATCGATCGATTTTGCTTCGCTTTTGTCCAGCTTGGTCGGTGAAGCGTCGTAGAAACTCCCCGAATCAGGAAAACCGATCGACAGCGGAGTCGCTCGATCGCCGCCGCTTCCGGCGAAGACTTCCTTGATCCCCGATTCCCTCGAGCAGTCGCCGCCGTCTCGGGTGGGTACGGTTTCCATCGCTTCGGCCGGAGCCTCGCCGGCGCCGGCGAAGATCGGCGAAGACCTCGAAGCGTTCATGGTCCGCTCATCGTTCACAAAGCTCCTCTCGGCCCCCCGACAGCGGAAGGCTCTGGCGGAGGCGCCAGTGAAGTAGGGAAGAAAATCCCTGCTGCCAGGAATGCAAGAACCGACCGGCCACAGCTCATCCTCGAAGTTTATGCGCTTCGTCCTCGGCGCCCAATCGCGACGACTCGGCTCTCCTCTGGCCGGCAAAGTACCCGAGAATCCGGCCGCGGTCGCCAGTCTGAGGACCTGGCCGGGAAAATACCTCGGAGTCTCCAACTGCCGAAGAGTCTCCAACGATTCCGCACTTAGCTGAGCCCGCTTCGTGCCGGCCGTGTGATTCTCCGAATAAATTTCCACGAGCTCGGGCGGATAGGCGAGGACATCGCCGGTCGGTGCAGCCTCGTCATCGATTAATGGCCGATTTCTTCTCCTCGGATTCGTCGGTAAAGAAGCGCCCTCCGTTGCCGATTCCGTTCTGGAGTTCTCCGCCCAGACCGGAAACGCCGGCTCGGCGACCGGAAAATCGGAGCTTTCCTCTGGAGTGCTGACGTCCGGATGCACCAATGTTCGGAGACCGACTTCCGGTGGATTCTTCGGACTCGTCGCTGCGCGAAGATCGACGTTTAGCGGGGAATTCTGGGAGCTCGCATTGCCGGCGTTTATGTCGCGGAATTCGTTGGCCGTCGAGGACACGAGATCGATGAGGTCGTTCAAGGCTGCGGGATCTTTTTCTTCGGCGCCGGACCGGAAGCTGGCGAAGCTCGAGGCGTTCGAGCGCACTTCCGGGTTGCAGCCGACTACGACGCGATCGACGGAGTCGTTTAGAAGCGTCAGGAGCTCGTTCAAGCTTTTTCCGGCGTTTCGGTCGGTGGATCCGTTCTCGTTGCCGTTGCAATTTAGGCCTCTGAACTGAAAGCCTACGGGCAACCGAGCTCCGTGACGATTAACCGAGCGGACGAAGGAATTTAAGTCGAAGCTGGCGCTTCCGTTCTGGGGACGATCACCGAAATCAGCGGCCGTGGGTTGCTGCTGCTGCTGCCTGAGACCGGAAGTGGCACCGAAAAACGGCCACGAGGAATGCATGACGTCACGACTCTTCGGGATCTCGACACCATCGGGCACCGCAGATGTGAAGAACGGGTTAACTGTGTGGTTCTCGAATTATTTCATTTTTTTTTATCACGATCCGGGACGATTTTGGCTAACTGGCGAGTCATTTGACACCGGGCGTCACGAGATCTGATCTGTGTTGTTCATTTATTTTCGTCCGGCGCGAAGTGAAGCGAAAGTTCAGCGGCCAAAAACTTTACTTCCTGTTTGAAAACCTGTTTCCGTGTGTTCCTCTATTCATCCGTCTCGGTCACTTGCTGCATTCTCGAAGTGTGTATTTTTATTTTCTCTGGTATGGATCTCGATAAATACCTGAGAAAATATACACAATGTTCTCTGTAACGTCATATCCGGTTTGAAAATCTCATTTTTCAAGTAACATATTTCAGATATGATTTTACTTCCGGTAAAAAAAAAAATTGGTTGTCAAACCGGAAGTGACGTATTTCAGGTATGATTTTACATCCGGTAAAAAAAAATGGTTTTCAAACCGGAAGTGACGTATTTCAGGTATGATTTTACTTCCGGTAAAAAAATTGGATTTTCAGGAACCGGAAGTGTCATCGTGTGGGGAGGCGGGAAGGAAAATAAATGCAGTAAGTTCTTTTTTGCAAATCGATTCATGTATTAAATAGAATAACGTATGTTACAATGAAAAAAATAACAGTATGCACAAAAACAGGTACCTATATATGTGTATATCTACAATGTATACATCGATCGAATAATTGTACGCTAACCGAGATGTGTGTCGATGCGTCAAAGTTATCTACGGCTACGCTGTGCTCGGTTCTTTTACGGTCAGATTTTTTTTTTTAAGAATGTCGAAGAGGTACTATAAAAAACTGTCGCTAATGATGGCAGTGATCGGGATGAACACGCCAAATTTTCAATGATCAACAATTACAAAAAAAATCATGTAAAAACAACCGTATACAAAATTGCGAATCTTTGTTTCTTAATTTTTGCGCTGACGACTTCTCCATGGTGTTCTCGGCACTCATTGTCGTAGATCACTTCGGACTGGGCAGGCGATGTTCGTTATTAACATATCACATAACTCTCTCGTCAAGTTGTTTCACAAATTAAAAACTATCGACTAGCAAGCACGTAAACGTACTGACGTACCAGCGTGGGTGCAAGAAAAGCATATATAATAATTATCGGGTCTGATTATATAAAACAAATGTCAGTCATAGCTATAGTTTTCATGTTAAAAGAGTCCAATAAAGTTACGAGAACAAAAAATTTCGGTTACATTTGATAGTCGATTGAGACTATCAAATATATTGCGACATTTGGTAGTTAATTGAGACAGTAGTTTGATCGATGGGGATGCAGAAAAAAATTTATAAAAATCTTGCACCCGAGCTTAACCGGACGATAGTGCCGGTTCACGATTGTATCGAAAAACCGTTTTCTCTCTCCCTCTCTCACTCTCTCTCTCTCTATCTCAATTGTGTTACACAAAGTATAATTCACAAAAGAGGTACATGCACTCGCAAACCTCCCCGCTCGAACATTCGACCTGCAGCAATACTTCAATGAATTTATAATAATTTTGTATCAGACGCGAGTCGACCGCGCCTCGTCAAAACCACAAGGGCGATGAGAGAGAGGTACCGCGAAGTGTTTGCAATGTTCTTTTTTTCTACAACTATACGTAACTGCTATCGCTTTTCTTTTTTTATTTTTTTTTTGTTTTATTTTTTAATTTTTTTTTTGTTTACCACTACGTTTCTCGTTAGTCTATTCTCCCTGGAGGCAAATACTGGCGGACCACGTAAACGACGTTGCGTGTGGTTTGCTTTTTGCTACGACTCTACGACTATCTAATAGGAAGAAAGCCTACAAAGGGGATAGCTCTTTTTATTGTTTGTTTATAACCGTGAGATTCGACTCTGACCTCGATTAATCCGCGCGCACCTGCCGACACTTCGGAAGGTAAGTAGGTAGTACGAACTAAGCGAACGCTTTGATCTTACTGTCGCTATTGTTGTTATTATTATTTTTCATTGTTAAATCTTTTCTTCGATACTTGTTATACTGCATAAGTGATATTGTTAGAAACGTCGACTCTGAGGCTATTTTGTTTTTTATCACTCGATTTAAATTCTTTTTGAATTTCGCTGAATGAATACTGGACGCGTAGCTACCGTAATACTCGCGGAAATTAGATGTATCAACTATCCGCATCTACGATTTTTGTTATTTTTTTTCCGTGATCGCGGTAACACTCCTACACGCTCTCTCGGATTCTACCTCCGCGATCTCTCGAAAGTTTTTCCTCGATCGCATCGCTCGCAAAATTTCCGCCTTTAATGTTTATTTGATGAAACTTGCCCCTCGTCGATCTTTAGGAACTCGACGACGCCTCTCGACACGTGTCCCACTGGGCCTCCGTGGACGCGACGATTACGCGTAACGTTCGAGCAAGTCGCACGGAGTCGAGTGGTGCTCCACAGGAGACGAGAGTCCGGCTCTCGTTTCGACTGAGGACGGTATCCACGCGTCTACCCAGGAACTTGGATTCCTCGCGAATTTGCAAGTGAAAAATATGAAAAAAAAATTCTCCCAAGAAATACCGATCGGATGTCCAAGCTCCTGGCGAGAGACGATCAGCACGTGCTCTAGACCGCACGCCAGATCACCGACGTGAGGATTATCGACCTACGAGACAGGAGTTGAAAAACCGATAAAGATATTTTTCATTTTTTGTTGTTATTTTTTTTTTCGTACGCGATGATGCGCGAGCTTCGAAGTGACGCGGAGGTAGACAGAGGCGGATAGACTTGTAGATGCTCTATTAAGGTCTGCCGGAGAAACAAGCGGGAATCCCCGGTGCAGGTTGCGCAATTTGATTTCGCGCCTCGGTGTTCGCGTACGCGTATCGCGCGTACGCGAAAATTGCATAAGCGTGGTCGTCAGCCAACGCTCACTTCGGTGCTGCGTGGAGTATGTCGTTTATACTCGTGTAACTGCCCGTAGCGAAGCCGAGTACACCGAACGAGACAATGGCGATGTTCTTCCACAGTCTCCAGTTGAACCGTCCGAGACCGTTCTCCTGTTCCCAAACGGTGACGAGCTCGATTATCGACGGAAGCATTAGTCCGAGAGTCGACAGGCACACGGCGCCGACGAGGGAGATGAACGGTCCGAGATTCGGTATGGCGATCGCGACGCCGACGGTGAATATCACCAGGGTTATGCGAACCGCGTACTCGGCCTGCAATTTTCTCGCACCAAAGTACTGCTTAAGATTCTTCCAGATTATCTCCATCGGCACGTAGAACTGCAGGCCGTAGGTCAGGAATATCGCCGTGGCGATCATGAGCTGAACGCACTGTGCGGGAATCTCTTTGGTGTTGAGATTCAGAGTTATGTTGTCCATGGTATCGTTGCCGAAACGGAGATAACCGAAGAAACCGACAGTGCTGTACAGCAATACGACGCAGAACATTCCGATGTTGAGGACTCCAGGACATCCGGTGAAGTGAGTCGGGGTCTTCATGTTGTTCTCCAATGGCATGACCTGCGAAAATTGCAAACGATGATCAGTAAAATGTTCGTGGCATTGGAAGTGATAAAACAAGAAAATCGTGTGAAAATTGAACTTACGACGCCGATGCCCTCCAGAGCGAAGATGGCAGTGCCGAAGAAGAGAGGAAGCTGCGACCATGTCGAGAAGCTCGGCACACTGTCGATGCTGTGCATGTCTTGGAAGATGTAGTAGAACGTTATGCCGATACCGACTGCCATGAGGCAGTTCGCTACCATGGAGAACGGTGCGAGATACTTCAGGTTCCTCACGAGTGAGAACAGTATGAGGGGCGGCAAGAGCGCTGCCATGTAGATTCGCAGGTCGTAGTTTGTCTCCGTGTAAAAATCTACTATGGTCTTGATGTTGCCCGAGATGAACACTATGTACACGCAGCAGCAGCCGATGAGATCTATCACCAGGAAGGTGTTCACCGTTGCTCTGGAATCATAAACAAACAATTATATATAAAAATATTTGAAATATTTGGGAACATTTTTCCGAAGTTTTTTCTTTTTGGGTAAGTTGAAAAAAAACTTCGGAAAGATCTGATTTTTTTAAAGCAGTGTTGCAAACAAAAATGGTCAAGCCATGACCCATGATCGAATGAGTTTTGCTTTTAATTTTATTCAAGGTTTCTTTCGAAAAAACAAAAATAAGAAAAAAATTGAAGGTGACGTCGACCCACTCCGGCTCAAATCTTTAAATCTTTTATATATGATGCAAGATTTTTTTAGCATTTTTTCAGATTTTTTAATTGTGGCCATCATTAAGTTTTTTGAATCATAAATAATCATAAAGAATTTTAAGAAATCTCAGTTAAAAAATCGGAGTGTCTTTGAGATATTTTCGTCATATCAAAAATCGCGGCATCAATTCAACGTCTGAAGGGTCAGACCCAGGTCGAAATGGTACGGAATGCCCCAGATGCAAAAGGGCTTTGCCCGTTGATAATAAATAAATGAATACATGAATAAATAAATAAATAAATAAATAAATCATTAAATAAATAAATAAATAAACAACTATTCTGTACAAAAAAAAATTATTTTCATAGTTTTACGTACTTTGCTAGCCTGGCGTATTTCTGAACGGGTTCAGGCCCGACGAGAAAAGCAGCCTCGGCGACATCGGCGAATCCGAGGCTCGGCGTCTGAGTCCGCCTGCATAGATTGTGAGCGCACTTCACGAGTATGTGAACGCAGTATGTGCAAGTCGCACCGATGAAGAAAGTGGCGAATAGGCCGAAGAGTAGACCAGCGTTCTTGAATGCAAACGGCATCGCCAGGATACCGGTGCCGAGACTTCCCTTGAGCAAGTGAATGAGGGTGTCGAGATCGGACGTAGGATGTGCCAACTTGCGATGCTCGAAGGGCTCGTAAAGGGCGGCTTCCTCGTCGTTGACCCGTTCCACGAGCGGGAGGGTCGACCCATTCGTAACCGTAATAGGAACTTCATTTTTCTCGCACTTGTATCTGCAAAGCGAATGTCGTTAGAAAAGGCCACTAAGTTTTTTCCTCGTTTGTCACAATTATTTTATCCTCAAATTATATTTATATTATATTAAATTTACAGCTAATACGTAACATTAAGATTATTCGCATTACGTACGTGTGTATATATTTTTTTATATAGTTTACTTATAGCTACGAACTGTACTTATAATTGTAGTATGCTCGACAGTGGACGATGAATGGAAGCGCAGGGAAATTGGATCTTTCGAGGACCACCAAAGAATTTTTTTTATTGTTTTTTTTCGTGCAGGTGTATCGTACTCCGTTTATGTAAATTTAGAGAAAAAAAAAGTGCAAAGCTTCCCGTATCACTCGGATGAATAGGGGGGAGCGGGGCAAAATGGGATGGTGGGGCAAAACTCAAATTTCCAATAATTTTTTAATGCCCCATTTTGTCCCAACGACACATCCGAATTTTCAACCCCGTTTTGCCCCACGGAAGTTATTGGAAAATTGCGTTCTGTCTCATTAACCCGTTTTGCCCCTCTGTGCCATTTTGCCCCGCTCTCATTGTAGCGAAGGTGCGAGACATGCAACTGGGTGGGGAAATTCTCTGAATGGATTTACGTTGAATGTACGTTGAGCGAGACGATTAATAATTCTAAGCTCGTAAGGTGCACCGAGGTCTCGTGAATCGGACGACTGGCAAGCGTCACTGGCACGCCCGACCTTCCGACAAACGGTACTTCGCCAGATAGTCAAGAGAGCGGACTCGGAACATAAGAAGGAGTGATCGATCAGGAGACACCCGAAGAGTGGAAGAGTCAAACGCGACGGGAATTCGCGATTATGTGCAAAACGAAGATACAGGAAAGTGCTCGGTGGCTGCCAAGGAATTTGGATTATCGAGAATGACGAGCGGGATAAGCTCTGTTGTGAGTCTCGACTGAGCCATGGCCAAACTCAAGATCCGGCGACTCGAAAATAGCAAAACGTTATTATAATTCGCATGGCAATTTATGTTGATACGAGATATTTTTATTTCTCGATATATAGACTGTTAAAAAAGTTTGTATGAAATTTAACGCACTGCATGTTTACTGGAAGTTTTGATGCGTAAACTGGTATATTAAATTCCATGTACCATTGTGGTGAGAAATGAATGTACAGTATATTTTAAAAATTGGAAACACTTTACTTTTAATAATTTACCTTCATTTTACTCTAAGAGTAATTTAATGCCAATAATTTATTTTAATACGCCTGCAAAAGGACATTTACTTTTCGTCACAATTGTTCATTAAAATGAATGAACAAATTTTGCATAAAAACTAAGTTCGGTACAATAAATTTCCATTTTTTTGAACAGTGTACTTCACTGTAACAACAAGTTTAGATGAGATTTAATGTACTGGATGTTTAATGGAAGTTTTTATGCAGAAACTGGTACATTAAATTCCATGTACCGTTGATATGAAAAATGTATGTACAGTATATAACATTTTTTAGAAATCCTTCACTTTTAATCATTTATTTCAATTTTACTATAAAAGTAATTTAATTCTAATAAATGACTTCAATATTTCTGAGAAAGTACATTAACTTTTCGTCACAATTGTACATTAAAATTAATGAACAAGTTTTTGCACGAAAACTTCTAGTCCAGTATATCAAATTTCCAACTTTTTAAACTATCATATACACTTTAAAAAAATCATATGAAATATAATGCACTGCTACTGGAAGTTTTTACGCATAAGCTACATAATTGTGCACAAACTGGTATTTCAAATCCCACGTACAATTACGTAAAAAAAATGAATGTACAGTAAATTAAAAAACTTTAGAAATCCTGCGCTTTTAATAAATGATTTTAATTTTACTATAACAGTATACTTTAATTCCAATGATTTACTTCAACTTTACTGCAAAAATATATTACTGTTTCATCGTAATTGTACATTAAATTTAATGTCCAAGTTTTTGCATAAAACCTTCCAGTGCGCTACATTAAATTTCCACTCTTTTTTTCAACAGTCTATACTTTGTGTGGGTTTGTAGCTCGGCGAAGCGTGTAAAGGGTATTTAGATGCCTGTTCAGAGCCCGGAGCGAGTAAAACCAGACGGTACAACGTATCGATCAAGTTAAACTAGGGACTCGTTGCAAGTGGATAGTTGGTGCGCTATATAGTTTGGGCATGTCTGGATTAACCGGATCGTAGGTCGTTCGAGGTCTCGTCGCACGCATATGGAGCGGAGGGAGGAGGGGGGAGAATGGTGACCATTAATTTGCATCGAATTGCAGCGACGCGCGACCTTAATTAAGAGTGAGTTCGTCTCCTACTTCCAATGATGCGTGCAAGTGCGTGTTTCAATTATATACAAATGCGTGCTGTAACGTAGCATTCCCAGCGTGATTAAACGTTCGACCAACTACCGCACTTATGCGACGCACGTGCAGCCGAGAAACGCCAAGGCACTTTTCTCGTTCGCTTGTCCGCTTCTCTTTTTTTATCTCTATTTTTTTTTCTTTATAATTACAACGGATGCGTGGTCGAACGTGAGATTGCATTTGCGTGAGTGCGGATGAGATTGTGCGTGTGTCGAAAGTGAGGGCTCATGCGCATGCACGTACAACGTCCTTGACAGTTTTTTTTTTTTAAATTAATATCTATAATAAAATGTGACCGCGTGCGCCTGTGTACCCATAAATCTTTCATATAGTTCGATTAAGGTATCGATTTATCTAGCTCGGTAGCGACGCTTTGGTGTTCGCACTTATCGCTTGCGTGTGCCGAGCTTAACGATCGTGAGATTGATTGGAGGATTTTTTTTTTTTTTTTTTTTTTTTCGGTACCGGAAGTAACCGAAGAAATGGGATCGATAGAGGAAGAGGAAGTTCTCGAGGGTGGAACGGCAGACCTTGATCAAAGATCTCGAAGGTCTACCACTTTTTTACATTACATTTTTTTTTTTTTTTCTCCACTCATTTATCTTTGGTCTCTCGTTCGGGAATCAGTCGCGTATTTATCCGAGCGTGACGATGAGGAGGAGTGTCTGGGAAGTTGGGGGAACTCGATGAGATGACGCGAACACACGAGTACGATGATCTCTAACAGTGATTCACGTTTGTCTCAGATATCTCGTGCATGAATCCACGCATACGCAAGCGGCTCAGCAATCAATCATCACAGCTTCCGCCTCTCCATTCGGCGCAGTCTCTCGTTCTTTCTTTCATCGCCGCTCTGATCAATCTTAATCTTGCGCTCAAAAATAGCCAATTTTTTTTTTTTTTTTTTTTTTTTTTTTTTTAAATAACATATCTAAGTCGCAAACGTGAATCACTCGTAGTCTCTGAACTTCTCCCGCATGATTAACCCTTCGAGCGTCCGGCAGACGGTCGCACCGATAAAACGATCGACGAGTTAATTTTCATAATTTGTTTCATGCGATAATATGACATATATATATATAAATATAATACGTGTATTTATCATTACATTTTAACTCCGTGTAGATATGCATGTATGTATGGTGTGTTTGTATAAACGATAAAAAAATTGTTGGCCGTATCCACCGTTCCAAAAAAAAAAAACTTACGCCATATACACATATGACAAAAATCGTACGCAATAATATTTTATCTATTTAAATTTAATACACGATATATATAATTTTTTTTTTTTATATATCTATCGTAACATAGTATTATTTTTTTAAAAAATCGTAAATGTATAGGTGTGTAGGTACCCGTTGAGGTGCGGTAGAGGTTTCTCTCCTTATAGCTGTGTGCCGAGAGCTTTCTGTCGGACTAGAAAGCTCATCTTACTAGACTCTCTGTGTGTCACGCGACTTAAAGCGTGACTACGTGTGAGACACACACGCGCGCGCACGAGGATTGACATCGCGTCGGTTGCTTTACACATAGACAGACGCGCGGATTTTTTTGTTTGTTTTTTTTGTTCTCTTTCCGGTAAGCTGCAAACCACCGCACTGCATCACCGACGCCCAGCGCCACGACGCAGTACGACGACTGACAAGCCGTGTTTACTTTAAACATTGAACTTTACAACAAACAAAAAGAAAATAAAGATTATAACACACTTTAACGATTGATCATTGTTAATTTTATACAACATCGTAATTGCCGTCCAAAATAATTTTGTAACGCGGAATTATAATTTTGTCTTGCGAAATCTACTTGTGCATATTTTTTTTTTTTGTAAAAATCTATGAAGTCGGCGTCACGTTAAGTCTCTCCGTGTCCGTTTCAACGTGGAATCGTCCGTGTCTCCGAAACTTCCAACTATAATTGTCGCGAACTATTGTCTATTTTTTGTTTTTTTTTAATTCATGTGTGTTATCATTCTTTCTTTTATTTTTATTGATTATTTTTCTTTTTTTTTTGTTTATTTTCGCAGAGCACTTTCATAGAGCCCGAATCATTATAATGCCCGGACTCTATACGCACGTCTGGAATCATATAAATGCACATATTATACAGTAAAAGACAGACGGTGTTTCGGGTTCTCATAATTCAACCCACTTTCAATTTTTTTTATCTATACAAAACATTATGTATGTATATATTATTTAACAAAAACTAAATATTCAATCTTTTGATATACTTCGAATAATTGCGCTCGATCTTTTCGTTCTGGTGCATTGATTTGACGAATTGATTGTTTTTTTTTTTTATTATTATTTTTTTTCTTTTTTTTCTTTCACAAGAAATCATCGCCATACCGCATGATCATGCGCGCGCGAAGAGCCTTGTTTTCGGATCCCTCCGGAATCGCACAATTGGTGTTGCGCCGATCCATTCGCTACGCCGATCTGAGCCGCATGGGACCGAAACTCCCCCTCGTTTAACGATTCACAAGGGTACATCGGGTGATCCGGTTCGCTCGACCGGTGTCTATTTATAAAGTTTAAATCGCGTCGAATTGTCGAGCTTAATGTATGCGCGATTTACTCTCGTTGGCCGCTGCGCATGCGCCGCGCGACCGAGAGATGCGATAATGTGCGTCACGCACGACCGAACCTCGATCTTCTTCATCCGCCCCGATCTCGTCGGAAACCTCGTTGGATTGTCCCCGAGTGCGCCTGCGGGAGCTTTTCCGCTGCAGGAACTCTCCTACACTATAACTCGATTCTTTTTAATTAAACCATTCTCGTAGATCGCTATCGGTTTATCCGGTGGCTCGCAGCTCACTCGGCTTCTCGCATACTTTCGCTCGATTTTTTATTATTAGAGGGCAATGCTTGAATTACGGTTCTGTAGAGTGAATTATGCTCGATATAGCTGGCTAACTACTCAAAGAATAGGAATTACTACTGAAAGACTCTGCAGCTGCTCTCGATGTCTCAGCATCTCGTTTTCGGAAAGCGGTGTTTAGATCTCTACCCGAGTTGAAGGCGTTCGTTTTAAGGTAGTCCGTGCGAATAGCGTTCACTTCGCATAAGTTTTCAGAGAAATGGGAGGGAATTGCAAACACTTGTGTGTATTAAAGGTGCTGAAAAGATTCATTTTGCATAATAATAATTCGAAAATGTTATTAACAAACTTATGAAAAATAAAATCGATCAACAAATCTCCCGGAAACCTAACTTTTTTTATGAAAAGGATCCGTTCACTTTCCTGAATAGGTATACATGTTTTCAGATTTTCTTTCATATATGGGAAAAATGTGTAGAACATCATAAAATTCAAAGTAAATTTAAAAGTCTGAACAAATTCATACGCATTCAGAAAAATTTATAAATCATTTTCATAAAAAAAAAAGTTAGATTTTCGGGAGATTAGTTGAACAATTTTATTTTACATTAATTTGTTAATAACATTTTCAATTATTATTCTGCAAAATGAATCAATCCAGCACCTTTAATATGCCTGATTTTTTTCAGTTTTTCATACCATCGAGAAGTATTTGCAAGTCCCTCTCATTTCCGTGAAACTTATGCGATATGCACTGAGAAAAAAGATAGTATTTCCTACTATGACTAATAGTTTCCAGAGGAAACGTTTATATATATACTTTCTGATGGTATATATTCAATTGGTTAAATTATAATTATGGTTGCAACCATGATTTTTTGTCATTGTCGTAACTATAAAATGTAGACGTTCCCCGCGGGAACTTTTTTTTATGGTATAAAGTCAGTATTGTTGCTTTAACTATATAATTTTTTCTCAGTGTGAACACTATTCGCAAGGACGACCTTAAGGCTATAAGAGCGACATCTCGGGGAAAATAATGTCATGTGATGAAAATCACCGGTTATATATTGTATTTCAGACTACTTGTATTACTATTTCGTATTCAATACTATTAAATAATATGACCAGTGTCCTTATTTTTAGAATATTTATAAGCGAAAATACTCGCGTCATATGGCATAAAAGCATATTCTTTCCTTGTAATTGGGCTCGGCCCGTTGGTATAAACAAATTAATCAATTATAATTTTTTAAATTAAACTATTTTCGCACATCGCTATCGGTTATCTGGTGCTCACTTTTCTTCTCGCTTACTTTCGCTCGTTTTTTATTTTATTACTATTGAAAATTGTAAAAAAAAAAATAACTGGGCCCGCTCAGTCTCGAGCCGAGTGCGAGAAATGTCTTGTTTACATATGTTATTTATTAAATTAACGTTCAAAAGCGAAAGCCATCGTGAGAGGTGTTTCAGATGTAACTGCGATGCGCCTCGAAGCAAGCGACGGCATGCACGACAGTTATTCGTAACAAATATTACTATCATGTTTGATGTATATTTAAACACGTAACGATTTTCATTTTTTTTTTTTTTTCGATAAAGCACACACGGGATGACAAAATGTTTCTTTTTTTTTAAGCGAATGAGCGAAATCGAGATGCTGAAGATCATACCGAGCCCGAAGTCGTGGTAGATCGTGAATTACTATAGACATTTCTAATCGGCTCCCCGGTTCGATAATCCGTTGTGGAAAAAGAAGCCACCCAATCGTTTTCGACAGTCGCTTCCGAATCTATTTTATTGCTCGACGAGCCGACTTTTTTTTTTAAAGCGAATGAGCGAAGTCGAGTTACTGAAGAAAATCATATTGAGCCGAAAGTCGTGTTCGATTGTGAATTACTATGGACATTTCTAATCTGCTCCCCGGTTCGATAATCCGCAGTGAAAAAAGAAGCCACCCAATCGTTTTCGGCAGCCTCGTTAATGAAGAAAATCACATTGAGCCGAAAGTCCTGTTCGACTGTGAATTACTATGGACGTTTTTAATCTGCTCCCCAGTTCGATAATCCGAGGTTAAAAAAGAAGCCACCCAATCGTTTTCGGCAGCCTCCTTAATGAAGAAAACCATATCGAGCCGAAACTCGTGTTCGATTGTGAATTACTATGGACGTTTCTAATCTGCTCCCCGGTTCGATAATCCGCGGTGAAAAAAGAAGCCACCCAATCGTTTTCGGCAGCCTCGCTAGCCTCCGAATCTATCTTATCGCTCGACGAGTCTACCGCGATTACGAGCCAGACGAGTCTCCCCTCGCGTGAAGTGAATCAACGGACAAATATTTCAGGTCTCTGGCATCGTTGATAAAAAAAAAATAAAAAAATTAATTCAAATTTGTCAAGAGATGAAGTTCGCGACTGGAATTTTTTTTTTCAACTTAAAAACCGCGTCTGTTATAATGTTGTGAGACACAGGAAATCCGAGATTGTGTTTTGTTATCCGACTACGAACTACCGAGACAGAGAAAGAGACGTATCGAAACGCTACAAAAAAGCACGCACGCAACTGCTAAGCCATATCTTATCGCGACCTAGACCGCGCCCGCCTCTGTACACTGTATACAAACTCCTATCCCGTGAACAACCCGCGATAACACCTCCATACATAAGTGTACACAGGAGCCCACGAACCGGCGAGGAGAGCACGGGGTTTTCTTTACTTCCTCATAGAGGAAGCTTTGTTTCTCATACGTCGTGCGAACTCGATGATCCATACGCAACCGTTTATTTCCAATCGTAGTTTAGGCCGAATTCCACTTCCGGTTTCAACATTTCATTTTTCGATCGGAAGATACGTCATACCGGAAATACGTCACTTCCGGTTTGGAAACTTCATTTTTCAACCGGAAATACGTCACTTCCGGTTTGGAAACTTCATTTTTCAACCGGAAATACGTCACTTCCGGTTTCATAATTTTATTGTTCGACTGGAAGTGATGTCATACCGGAAATACATCACTTCGCTTTGAAAATTTCTCTGTTCGACCGGAAGTGATGTCATACCGGAAATACGTCACTTCCAGTTTGAAAATTCATGTTCGACCGGAAATGATATCATACCGGAAATATGTTACTTCCGGTTTGAAAATTCATGTTCGACCGGAAATGATATCATACCGGAAATATGTTACTTCCGGTTTGAACATTTTATTTTTCGACCGGAAGTGGCGTCACACCGGAAATACGTCACTTCCGATTTGAAAATTTTATTTTTAGACCGGAAGTGCCAAACCGGAAACGGCTGCGAGCTCTTGCGACGAACACTGGAACTCCCCCATGATTTTTGCGCAGCCTCGTTACTATTTGGCGAAAATGACTTCTGGCATAAATCAGTTCGGCTTGAACGATACCCTATCTTTGTCGCGCGTAAGAAACCGCGGTAAAACAGCGAGACACGCGAGTTAATTGTGTCGAAGGGAGACCCGCGAGAATGGTCGAATGGACGTCGGCTCGCACGGCGTCGCGGCGCCAAAACTATGCGAGAGCAGGAGCGCCGCTAGCGATCGCTCGAGATTCTCGTCTCTAAATTTGGGCCGGTTCAATGTCACGCGCACGCACAACCCACACACTTGCCACTCACGCACAAGCTCGCTCAACTTTCGGCATCAGAGACTTTGAGACACACTGACGCACACGCACACACGCATTCAGAAAGATACTTTTTGGCCTCAGGTAACTCGTCAGAATATTCGTGGCCTCAAAAAAAAAAAAAAAAAAAATCGCTGGAAACATTCATTTGCAGAAGACGGGGGCAATGCGGGTCAACACAACAAGCCTTCGAGATATAGAATTTGTATGTTATGCTGGAAGGGAAGGAAGTGCGCGATTTTCGTCGAGTGTGAAGTTTGCTGCCCGAACGAAGCGTGGGCAAAAATCACACACTGAAAAGAAAAATCGATTCAGTGAACAAAGTGTGCGCTCACGGGTGGCGAAACAAATTTTTGGTTGATCGGACGAAACTATTGTCTCGGCAAGTAAAAAGAACATTCGAACAACGAGATAATTCTTTAAATCAACCAAACTGTGCACACTTCGTTGACTCAATTTATTTTATTTTCTCTGTGCAATGGGTAAAAATCCGCTCCCTCACGTGCAGCATATGATACTTTTTTTCGACTTCGGTAAAATAACCACATTTCTCATGTCGCGAAAATCGTCATGTTCGCCAATTAACATTACAAAATCGCTTGCGGGCTGCCAAAGAAAATATTGAAAAAACAACGGCAAGACTGTCAAGGTTATAGTTTTCAAACCGGTATGGAATTGTAAGAATTGAAAGTAGAATTGAAATAACGATTTTGCTTCCTCATACACTAAGCTTTCCTCTTTTTACTTGAGTCATTGAAATTTTTTTCAGTGTAGTAACGAAACAGTATTGCGCGTGCGTACAGGTTAATAATGACCATCGGTCAATTTTAGGCGATTTTCCGCCCGTCTTGCACTCTAGGAATGTGATTACTTCAGCGAAATCGGAAATTAAAAAAAAATATATCCCTGCTCGTTCAAAGTTGAAGTTGAGCCACCTTACCCCTGTTTGTTCAGAACTCACACACCTAAATTCGTTTTATGCACTTATACACGCAATTGCGACAAACACGCACCGAACAATGAATTCCCAAAAATGTATGCCATCCAATGAAAAAAAAAAAAGTTTTCTCCTTCGCTCGACCGACCCTTCGAGACACGCGAAGGGTTCCCGAGCACGCGAGCCCCGGGGCGGCGGCGTCGCGACGCCGACGACTTTCCCTCCTAAAATCCACTCCCCCTTCGACCAGCGTTAATGACAGTATGATTTAGCGAGGCGAGGGGAACCGGAGACTCATTCTCAGCGCGTAGCGATCAGGCGGTATTTTTCGGCCAACGAGCCCAATACAGAAAACACAGCGTCGGTCAATGTGAATGACATGATGAATCGAGACATCGACGATGTATGGGGAAAAAAAAGAAAAAAAATATCCAAAAAAACAAATCAATTCAAATGCACAATATTGACATATGATCCTCGATGAAAAGTATGAAAGGTACTTATTTATCGAGCACTTGTGAACTCTATATTAACGGTGACAATAAAGCAATGCGGCGATGATCTGTCGTGGTACAATATTCTACAGCTGACACTTCGTTATTAACATTAATCGACAAGAGAAGCGATCGACGAAACATCGATCCACATATTACATATTAAATTGTATATATATATTTTTTCTATATATCTTTAAAATTCTATATTATATTTAAAAAATTGATTCATCGTTTCGTCCTCGCTTCTCCTTTCTTTTTATTTTTCATTTTTTTTTTTTTTTTTCTCAATTCGAACAATCGTTTTAATACTTACTTGACAAGCACCATGTCTGAGAGTTCAGTTTTCACCCCATGCTTCTTCGGGTCGTATTCCGCTATCATCGGTCGCATGGGCGTTCGCTGAAACGATATCAAACACAATTGTCAGATGAGTCAGATTTTTTTTTTTTTTTTTCTTATCGAATGTAATTTAAACGACGCGTAGAAGAACGTGAATGTGTGTGACAAATATATGAACAAGAGCCACCGAGTCGGAATTGTCGGCGGAGTGCAAACATTCGAGCACGAGTTTGGAAGCCGCCGGCCGAGCGACTCGACTCTTTTATATTGTTTGCCGGCAAACAGTGACTCGGGCGCGCGAATTATCCTGCCCGAGTCGAAAATTACATCGTCGTATGTGCGCGTGTGCGTGTTTGTACATACAAACGGACAAGTGTCCGTGACCGCGTGACTTTGCAATCCGTACTGTGCAATTGCCGAGAATAGTTTCTCACGCCGTGACTTTGAGTCAAATGGGTCTGCCGTGCCTGCCGACGGAGCCTCTAATAACGCGACGCGTACGCGTTCTCGACAAGCTATTACTATCTTTACGAATAGGCGATAATGCGTCTCGGAATGACGACACGTGAGCGTTACCGCATTCGCGGCTTCTTTGGAAGACGTAATCGCAGCGGAATTTTGTGCGAGGAAAATGAAGGCGAAATTAAAAGTGTAGGGGGGAGAGGGGCAAAATGGGATAAACAATTGGGATGCATCGATGGGGCAAAATGGAAAGTTCTAAAATGAATGGAAAATTGCGTTCTTAAAAACGCTTTTGAAAACAGAATTTTCCAATAATTTTAGGACGTTCCATTTTGCCCCATCGATACATCCGGATAGTCCGTCCCGTTTTGCTCCATTCTAATGGAACATTCAGAGGAAAATGAAGAAAAAATCAAAAGTGTAGGGGAGAGCGGGGCAAAATGAGAGAGTGGGGTAAAACGGGACAGAGACAATCGGCATGCATCGATGGGGCAAAATAGGACATCCTAAAATGATTACAAAATTGTGTTCTTAAAAACGCTTTAAAAAACGCAATTTTCACATATTTTTAGAATGTTCCATTTTGCCTCAGCGTTGCATCCCGATTGTCCGTCCCGTTTTGCCCCACTCTAATGGAACATTGAGAGGACAACGATGAAAAAATCAAAACCGTAGGGAAGAGTGGGGCGAAACGGGAAAGTGGTGCAAAACGGAACTAACAATCGGTATGCATCGATGGGGCAAAATGGAACGTCCTAACATTATTGGAAAATTGCGTTCTTAAAAAGTAAAAAAAAAACGCAATTTTCCAGTAATTTTAGGGCGTTCCATTTTACCCCATCGGTGCATCCCGCCAGTCCGTCCCGTTTTGCCCCACCCTAATGGAACATCGAGAGGAAAAATAAATAAAAATTCTCTTAACCCGTCCGCGATGAGCGTCCCTCACCAGCGTGGACGAGAGCGAACTCATCTCGACGTCGTATTCGCTGTCAGCGTTTCCCATTTTTTTTTTCTTCTTTTTATTAATTAATCAATTTATATTTAATTATTCCTCGCCGTTCCCTCGTCCAGTATCGAAGCTCCTATCGCTTCACTTTCGAGTCGAACATCGCTGAGTTGAAAAAAAAAAATCACTCTTTACTTCATAGTCGACCCAATGTTTGCCGATTGTGTCCGGAAAACGAAAGTCATAGCAGCCTCTTTGACACACAGCGCTATATTTATATTGTATATATATATAGTTTCTCGCACAGTTTCGATCTTCCCTTTTCGGGTCGATAACCCGAACGGCGTGTACCGATCGGGCCGAGTTTTAATTGGTGGCGAATGCCTCGAGTTATTTCACGAGAATAGAAACGTCTCTCTATCTGCCAATGGTTTCTCTCGATGTCCCAACATTAACCGCGCGCTTCGGGCGCGCCAGACTTCCCCGAAAAGTTTCCACGATTATTCTTTCTGTTGTTATTATTATTATTATTTATTTTTATTTATTTTTTTCCCGAAGGAAAAAAACCACCACCGAGCACACGCGTCTTCGCCGCCCGACGCTGGGCCAGCGCTCTCGTACCGGTTACGTAATCGAACCGCCACCGCCGAGCACGCGATTATCTCGGGCGCACGAGACCCGACGACGCATCTAGGACACCCCCGAAAACCGCAGGACCGTCGCGAATTTTATGCAATTTTTTTCCTCCCTTTCCACTTCCAGTTAAATTATCTTTTTATTTATTTATTTATTTATTTATTTATTTATTTATTTATTTATCTATCTATTTATTTATTTATTTATCTATTTATTTATTTATTTATTTATTTATTTATCTATTTATTAATTAAATAATTTATTTTATTTCGGTAGAAGGGAAATAAATAACTATCGCCAGGTACGAAAACATTCGGAGCACAGCAGCGCGGAGGAATAAAAGTGGAGTTGATAGTCCAGAGCAGAAGATAACAGAAGATAAAACGAGTTAAACGACAGCAGATCCGGCGCGAACTGTTCGGGCTTCGATCGCGACCGCTGGCGAAACTCTCCGGGGTTGTCGCCGGGAGGCGAACTGGCCGGTGTCGGGTTGTACTTGTCGTGGTCGAGGAAGATCGCGAGAGGTGCGCACACGAGAAGACACCGGTGTGTTCCTCTCGGCGAGGCTACGCGGGAGATAAGTAAGTGGCTAGACCGAAGCTTGTCGGACGACGCAGAAAGCGCGGCTATCGCTGCCAAAACGCTCGAGAATGTCCCGAGGACGTGGGGGCTGGCTCTCTTTATATATAAACCCGGACTACCACCGTCGCGGGCTACTCTCTTGGTGCATGAAACGCCGTTGGGTGCGAAAATAGGAAGAGCAAATGGGCGGGCGTGTTTCGTTGTCGGTACACACACGGTTTGGCACGACGACGATCGTCGTCTCTCCCACGTGAGGGACACACGACGATCGGGGGATAACACAGAAATCGAGTCGGCGGGAAAAAGCTGGCGCGCGCGCTCGCCCGGTGCATCAGGCGAAAGACGCGCAGGTTCGAGGCGCCAACTACGAGGTCGCCGGATCGACGACGTCACGACGCCACTGCGCTAATTCTTGGCCGGTGATCACGGTCTCTATATAACAATGCCGCGTGTACCTTATGCACGTATTTTTTTTTTTTTTTTTTTTTTTTTTGTGAAGAAAAATACTTATTCGATTTACCAAATTTCGAGTAATAAATTGTATTTATATAAATAATAATTTCTTTCTTTTTTTGCGCGAGCGTTATTATAAAACGATACTGCGATCTCTATATAACAATGCCACGTCTACCTTATGCACGATGTTTATTTTTTTTTTTTTTTCGGAAAAATACTTATTCGATGTATCCAATTTCGAGTAATAAATTATATCTATATAAATAAATTTTTTATTTTTTTTGGCGCGCGCGTAAGACGTTTTAAAAGGCGAAAGAGACGCCGTTCGAGGCGCCAACTACGAGGTCGCCGGATCGACGACGTCACGACGCCACTGCGCTAATTCTTGGCCGGTAATCACAATCTCTATATAACAATGCCGCGTGCACTTTATGCACGTATGTTTATTTTTTTCTTTTTTTTCTCAGAAAAAATACATAATCGATTTATCCCATTTCGAGCAATAAATGTTATTTATAAGAATAGTAATTTCTTTTTTTTTTCAAGCGTAATTATAATGCGATGTGCGAACTTAATTATAAAACGATACTACGATCTCTATACAACAATGCCGCGTCTGCCTTATGCACGATTGTTTATTTATTTATTTCTCAGGAAAAATACTTATTCGATGTATCTAATTTCGAGTAATAAATGACACCTATATAAATAAAAATTTCTTTTATTTTTGCCGCGCGCGTAAGGCGGTGCAAGAGGCGAAAGAGACGCAAGTTCGAAGCGCCAACTACGAGGTCGCCGGATCGACGTCACGACGCCACTGCGCTAATTCTTGGCCGGTGATCACGATCTCTATATAACAATGCCGCGTCTACCTTATTCACGTTTTTTTTTTTTTTTTCTCAGGAAAAATACAAGTTCAATTCATCAAATTTCGCGGAATAAATAATATCTGCATAAATAATACATATATGTTTTTGGCGCACGCATTCGGCGCTGCGCGCGACGAAAGACATGCAGGTACGAGGCGTCAACTACGAGGTCGCCGGATCGGCGACGTCATGACGCCACTGCGCTAATTCTTGGCCGGTGATCACGCTCTCTACATAACAATACTGCGTGTACCTTATGTACGAGATTTTTTTGAATTTTTCTTTATTTTTCTTTATTTTTTTTTTTTTTTTTTTTTTCAAGAAAAATATAAATTCAGTTTATTTGATTTCGAGGAATAAACGAATAAACAAACATTGTTCGAGTGATAAAGTAATTTTTATTTTCGTATTTCTGTAGAAATAATGACCGGCTTCGCGCATCAATTCCAGGAGCTAGACGACGATTACCCAAGTTTACACAAAACGCCCTCGCTTGTGACCTAATCCTGACTTCCTGGCAACGTGCGAACCGCGTGCTAAGTTGACAAGGAGATGAAAACCGGTTCTGGCCAGTTTCGTTTCCCCCCCGGACTGCCCCAGACCCGACATAATATTATTCCACCGTCGGGGAAAATTTCTGCGCAATTTACATAGTGACATTAATAAACGCGGTGAAACAAGCGCGAAACTCGGCGGGTCAATACAATCAAGGCGATAGTTCCGGCGAATCGGCGTATCGGTCGATACTGCTAAACTCGAAAAATATTTGTCCCCGAGTTTAGATGGTTTTTCGAATTATATTTAGAATCAGGCGACTATCCGCACGATTGTATCTCCACGCGCCGTGTTTACTTCCGGCCGAAGAGGAAAAACGAGCTATTTTCGATCGTTTCTCTCGACTTTGCTAATTCGTAGGTCACCGCGTTCGAACGATGCATAATTATCGTGGTCGGAAAAACATCGCTCACCGATGACTATTTCTGATATAAAAATTTCCATGCACTTGTACCGAATATCTGTACGAAAATTACTAAAATTCTGAATTACACAGCGAAAAAAAATCAATTGAGTCAACAAAATTCTTTTATTAGGAGGGACAAACTAAATCGATTTACTACACTAAAAAAATACGGTCGAATCAAGTAAATATTCGGGCAAGGACGTTCAAACACATATTTTGTTGGTAAAGCTAAAAGATTGGTTAGTTCAACATTTTTTTAGATGATTTCGCAAAAATGTTTTTGAAGCAGTCAAATGTTTTGTTCGACCAACAACATATTTATTTGAACGTCCCTACCCGAATCTTTAGTTGATCCAACTGCATTTTTTTATCAGCGTAGAGAACTATCAGAGAGAAAAATTAGCACCTGTTGTATAAATATTAACTTCTATATTTTATATCTGTATTAATGTTAATCGTGTACATCACTTGTACCAAGGAGTTTGTCCCCGTTAAATAAATAAATAAATAAATAAATAAATAAATAAATAAATGCATGAATAAATAAATAAATAAATAAATAAATGCATGAATAAATAAATAAATAAGTAAATAAATAAAATGCGCTGTTACAGGTGGCGAAACAAATGTTTGGTTGATGGAAAGGAATACCACGTTGATCAAACTAAGAGGCCTTCGAATCGAATGTTTCTTTACTCATTACGACAACGATTTCGTTCGATCAACCGAAAATTTGTTTGGCCATCCTTAAGCCTTCACTTTGTTGACTCAATCGATGTTTTTTCTCACTGTGCATTTACTGAAAACATTCAACGGTGTACTTAACGAATCCGCCTTCGTGTAAGAACCGGCGAATTCGATGAAGAATATTATCTACCGAATTAAATTCAATATCCCGGAATACTTATGTTCGGTGGAGCGACGAAAGAGATTTTCATTTAGCGTGTATATTTATTTACGTCGGCGATACTATTTTCGTTGCGACGGTGACTTTGCGCCGCCCCGACTCTGCGATCTTGCCCCACTCTCTCTTTTCGCGGTTGATTATAACCGCGAACGATTACATCAGCAAGAATCTTTGGCAAAGAGCGCGAAACTGAGCAGTTCTTAACATGCGTTCCGCGGATGATAGCGAACAGCCGAAAGAAACAGTTTGTCGCTGCGAACGTCCGACCGGAAATCGAGCTTCGGCGCCGATCGGGCGAGTGTCTATTCGTTTCTGGATACCAAAGTTGTTACTAAATTGCTCTTCGAAGAAGATCGACGAGTGGCACAAGGCCGAGTTTAGCGTGTCGACATTGATCGATATCTCGATTGAGGAACGCAGATTCGATTGTTATTACTAATATACTATAAGTGTCGACGATGAATCACATTCCCACGAATAAATCATGGCTTTCGCAACCGTCTCATCGTTGTTCGAACATAAAAAAGAATAACATTTCATTTTATCGTCGTTGACCTGGAAGAGGAAAAATATCCACACTGGAATTCAACCGTAACTGGAAATAAGTCACTTCCGGTCTAAAAATTAAATTTTCAAAACGGAAGTGACGTCTTCCCATATGACGTCACTTCCGGTCGAAACCCGAGATTTTCAAACCGGAAGTCACGTATTTTCCGTATGAACTTTTAGTCAATAAATAATGTTTCCAAACTGGAATTGACGTCTTCCCGTATGACGTTACTGCCCGTTGAAAACTGAGATTTTCAAACCAGAAGTGACGTCTTCCCGTATGACGTCACTTCTGGTCGAAAACCGAGATTTTCAAACTGGAAGGCACGTTTACCCGTTTTACGTCACTTCCAGGTTGAAAGTTGAAATTTTCAAACCGGAAGTCACGTCAAAACCAAATTTTCAAAATGTTCATAAATTCTTCAACTTTAAAGTTTTTTTCAAAGTTTTCAGCTTGGGCGCTGTGCGAGTCGAAGACTCTCAACTGGTACCGGAACCGGTGCAGTCCCGCAGCCATGCCGATGGTTGAATCTGATCCAGGTATTTGCTCGAGTGGTCGCTTCCGCTACATGTAGACAGATATGACTTATCGTAGAAATATCTTGTTTTAAATGATTCAGCAATAATATCGACGAGGCACCGCGTATTATTAAACGATTCATCGAAGTGTACGAGCCAAAACGGACTACGAGCTCGGGATCGTATAATGTATGAATGGATCACGACCCACGATCGATCTTTGAACGTCTCTATCTCGTGCTAACGACTCTCGATATAGAGACATGTGTGCATATATATGCGCTCCGATGTATATATATATATATATATAATATACACACTCCTATCTGTATATTAATAAAAATATATATATATACACACGCCAATGTAGAATCTCCCTTTGCGTCTATTGACTCGAATCAGAAATAGTCAATTGATACAATTGGCATGTCAGACGACAGCTGAAACGAGTCGACGAAGCGATTTAGCAATTGAAATTTAGCGACGGGCTCCGACGATCAAAGTACAAAGAGCATTCGCATAGATTAACGAAAAAAAGCAAAAAATAAAGAAACGAAAATAACTAAACGACAAAATAAAAGTCTCCGAGTGCACGAGCGTTCACGGAGCCAATCCCGGGCGATACAATTTTTTTTTTCGTGCTAGAAAATTTGAATGGCCAATAGGATAAAGTCGCGCGAACGTGATGCGAATCATAACGAGCGGAAGGCTCGACCGAGCGCGTAGGTTCGCAGAGGTGACGCGTGAAATGTACCTCGGGAGCTCGCTCGGCGTATGTAGGGAAGGGCGGGGTAAAATGAGACTGTGGGGCAAAACGGTACAGTGGGGCACAACGCAATATTCCAATAATTTTTTATTTGGAGAGTGAGTCAAAATGGGCAGAAAATCCGGTGATATCGATGGGGCAAAATGGGTCAGAAAATCCGGTTGTATCGATGGGGCAAAATGGGTCCGCAAATCCGGTTGTATCGATGGGGCAAAATAGGTCCGAAAATCCGGTTGTATCGATGGGGCAAAATGGGGCAGGAAATCCGGTTGTATCGATGGGGCAAAATGGGTCATGAAATCGGGTTGTATCGACGGAACAAATTTGTGCAGAAAAGTCCATTAGTATCGATGGGGCAAAATGGGGCATCCAAAGATGATTGAACAGTTGCGTTTTGGCCCGTTGTCCCGTTTTGCCCCACCGTTCCATTTTGCCCCGCTCTCCCCTCCATCGCCGTGATAATTCGAGGCTTTGTCCGAGAGGCCGTGGAGCGACGTCGTAGACGATACACGCGCGCACACACCGGAGAGGGCAATAACAAATTAGCAAATCTGGTACGGCGCGGAGGCTGCGTCACATCCTCATCTGCGAGTCCTGCCGAGCCGGTGTGCTGACCGGGTGGAACTATTATGATCCCTGCACGGAAACTCGTGAACGGGAGCTCCGGGATTGTCAAGTAAGTGAGTGCGTGAGCGACGATCACGCCCGCAGCCTCTCACGGCTGAAATGCCCCTGAAATGCCGACACGCTCGCTGGACCAGCGACGTGTGCCGGAGAGCCGATTACGACGATGCCCTGGAGAGAGGTTCGTCCGATAAACGAGTTGACCTTTTTAATTCCGTCGCGTGGACGCGCGTTCTTTCGCGCTGCTCTCTCGAGGCCCTCCTCCGACCCCGAAGACCCATCGGAGAACAGGCAGCGGGCCATAGTTCGCGAGTGCGAGCGCGAAGCGTTCGCAAAGCTGAGACTGACAATTTAGCTCTTTTCGTCGTTGTCGTCTCAACGGAGAGAACTTAAACGGAGACCGGGCCTCTCCAATAAGCTGAGTCGCACTCGCGACGACGCAGATTCCTCGGGCATTGACCAGTTGGTGACGAAAGCCTTGAGGCTTTTTTTTTTTTTGCTATGGGAATCTTACTTGCTTTATATACTTTCGGGAATTTTCTTTATTTTATTTAATGGATAGTAATGTATGGTCTGCTAATATTCCTTGATAAAAGTACTTTGAAGTCGATCCTCGGGATAAGTGAAAAAAAATGTCTCAAGGAAGCAAAGTCACAGTCGCGACGACGGAAATACCTCGGGCATTGACCAGTTGGTGGCGAATTCCTTGAGATTTTTTTTTATGACTATGTAATTTTAGGAATTTTCTTTTTTTAATTTAATAGCTAGTTATGTATGGTCTGTTAATATTCGTTGATAAAAATATTTAGAATTCAATACTCTCGATAGGTGAAAAAAAATGTCTCAACGAAGCAAAGTCACAGTCGCAACGCCGGAGGCGCCGGGGACAGTGACCAGTTGGCGAAAGCCTTGAGGACGTTTTTATTTTTATAACTACGTACTTATGTGAAAATTGTTTAAAAAAATCAATCGGTAGTAATGTATTATTTATGAATATTCCTTGATCAAAGATACTTCGGGCAGTTTATGGTGAAAGCCTTGACTTTTTTTTGAACTATGTACTTTCGTGAAAATTATTTACAACATGTAATGGATACTAATGTGTGGTCTATGAATATTTCTTGATAAAAGTATTTTGATCTCGATACTCTGGATAAGCGAGAAAAAAATGAATAGATTTTTATAGTAATTCTTGTGTAGATTTTTTTTAACGGTGTTAGCAATGCGCGTACTGTAGTGGTGTAGAGCTGTGGAAATACAATCGAACCGAGAATATTCGATCGGTCAACGTTCAATCGGGCAAGTTTTAATCGTCGGTGATCTGATTGAATCCGGGCACGGCTGAACGACCAATTATCGTCGGACTGCGGGTTCGCGCGTCGCTGCATACTCGCGGCCGTTATTATTAATACACAATTGGAAACGCGTTCAATTGATCGTCCTCGACACGGTCGCTGAGCTAAACGTGAACCTTTGACGCGACTTTTAATTTCCGCGCGATTCGAATTGGGCAAGTCTGGGGACCTTGGACCGTAACTTAAGTGGGCCGAACAAGAGGTCCCGTAAATAAAAAATAAAAAAAGCGAATGGTAACCGACGGTCGGTTTTACTGTCACGTGGGAGGACAGATGTAGCGGTCGGGCTTGCTCATTGGGAATTCGAAATTGTCGCACGTCGCGTTACGCTCTCTGAATCCCTAAAAGGTTATGCAACTCGTGAACCCTTTTCCCCCTCCCCTGCACGACATTCCGTTTCGACCATTAACTCGCTTTTTATAATATCGATCTACGTTTCACAGAACTTTCATTTTTTCTTTTTTTTTGCGTTAACATAATTCAACTTTTTAACACGTCTGAAGTTTCTCATGGCTTACGCCTGTGCGATGCGCGATTAGGTCTTCTGTCGATTTTGCAGATTTTGCCGATCAGTCTGCCGATTTCGCCGATCAGTGAATTTATTTATGCAAAAACTTCGATCACGCTGCACGTCACGTAACACTCTCTGAATCGCCAAAAGGTTACCCAATGCGTGAACCCTTTTCCCCCTCCCCTGCATGACATTCTGTTTCGACCATTACCCGCTGTTTACAATATCGATGTACACTGAGGAAAATAAATGGTTGGATTAAGGAAATGCGCGGTGACGTACATTCAAAGGTGTACTTTGTTGGTCCAACAAATATGTTTGTTTCAATCGACAAATTTTGAATAAATTGAATCAAATAATCGTTTAACAAAACAATGCTTTATTTGTACCAAACTAATAACGACTTTAAACCTATGTCACCGCGACTTTTGGTTAATCGAAGCAATTCCTTTTCTCAGTGTACGTTTCACTGAAGTTTTTCGGTTTTCGGGAAGTTTTCTTTTTTTTCAGTATCATAATTTAATTTTTTTTTATTATAGAAAGACGGGACGAATCTCACTTACAGCTAAACTGAACTAGTGCGGAACTGGTTGGTGATGAGACATAGAAACACTCGCATTCGCCAAGAGCGTAGGGAAACCACCGAAAACCTACGCCGAGTGTAGGCGGCTAGACCGACGCGAAATTTTCAACGCGACTGAAGTTTCTCATGGCTTGCGCGTGTGCGGTGCGCGATAAGGTGGCAGAGAAATCGGCAGAAGACCCATCAGTGAATTTATCTATGCAAAAGCTTCGATGACGCTGCACAGTCGTTGCATGTTACCGGTATATGTTAATTTCTTCGGTGCACATTAGATTGATAAGGAAACGCGGCTCTCCTCTAAGCAGGGATTCCCCGTGCAGCGATAGCAGAAAAGAAAAAAAGTAAGAACTGGAAATATCCAAGCACGACGGGTAAAACTGACTCGACGAAAGTCGACGAGATCGCCGTTGTGCATTTTATTGCTCGGTGCGTAATCGTCCGTTTTTAATCGTCGCGGCTATACAAATTTACGCGCTCAAAGTCGCTACCAATATTTCCTCGCGGTGTGACGATAAGAGAATCGTGCGGGAATAAAAATTACGACGGGAGTTTAAAGGCCTACGCGGCACGTTGGTTACCTATCGTCGACATGTGCTGCCTCGATTTTGAGAACCAAGTTTCCGATTTTCGGATTTAATAACAAAAATAACAAAAATAACAAAAATAACAAAAATAACAAAAATAACAAAAATAACAAAAATAACAAAAATAACAAAAATAACAAAAATAACAAAAATAACAAAAATAACAAAAATAACAAAAATAACAAAAATAACAAAAATAACAAAAATAACAAAAATAACAAAAATAACAAAAATAACAAAAATAACAAAAATAAAAAAATAAAAAAATAACAAAAATAACAAAAATAACAAAAATAACAAAAATAACAAAAAAACAAAAATAACAAAAATAACAAAAATAACAAAAATAACAAAAATAACAAAAATAACAAAAATAACAAAAATAACAAAAATAACAAAAATAACAAAAATAACAAAAATAACAAAAATAACAAAAATAACAAAAATAACAAAAATAACAAAAATAACAAAAATAACAAAAATAACAAAAATAACAAAAATAACAAAAATAACAAAAATAACAAAAATAACAAAAATAACAAAAATAACAAAAATAACAAAAATAACAAAAATAACAAAAATAATTGCCGAGAACTACGGTTCGTAGTAAATTTTGATCTTATCAAGATACAGATGATCCATTATCACTAAGAGTCGTCAAAAGTCGATGAGAGACAAACACTCGTTCGAGGAAAGTTTACGACTTTTCTCTTCCTTCGGCTCATTAGTAAGTCCCATTAAGCACCTTAATGTCTGTGAATTACATATGCGTATGTACATAAATATATATGCACGGTACCATTCGCAATAATTCATGGCGATAGGGATCGTAACAAAGTCCGAAGTTACTGTTATCCTCGAGTTTTCGCGTGCCTAAAAATATAACGATGCTGAATCATCGTGGAAGTTCGCAGTTGGCCGACACAGGTAGGTGGGCAGGTAGGCAGGTATAACAGTCAAGGCGACCCACAGGAGTAGGAGTCGGAAGTGGAACGCCCGGAACAATCTAATCGTTCGGTTACCTGTTACGAGACTCGGCCACACTCGCGACTCCTCTCTTCGACTAGTGTGTATTTCGTTCTATTTTTTTACTTTATTTTTTATTACAAAAAAGTGTACGGACGCGTTTCGAAACTGCCTCCAGGGAAAAGGATGACTCAGTCGAAACGCCGTTCTATTTCGTCGGACAAAAAATTAAACCTGCTCGTTGTAAAAATTCTGCCCACAAATAAAATTACACACGAAGTTGTTATATTTTTTTTTCTATTCGTTGCCTCCAACTTCAAGCTCGAGCGGAATTGTAGGCTATCGGTGAAGCCGTACATGCTTTTCTAACGCTTCTCGTGCAGACGTGCTGGACGATGGAAAAAGAAGGAAGAAACAAGAAAGATGTCCATCTACGTATCTGCCGCTTTTCATAGTTTAATAATCGGTGTTAAAAAAAAAAAAAAAAAGTATAGATCACGACGGTTCTAAATGCGCGACGAAGAACCGCGGGCGCCAGACGCCCGGCGTCGGAGGGGAAAGATCGCGAGTCGCCCCGCTGAGACCGCAGAGCGGCGGCTCTTCGCGCGGACTCGGCCCCTTCGAGCCGATCCGAACTCCCTCCTAAGGGGAGCGAGCGAGAGGTCGCTTAACGCACGAAGGTGCGGAAATTTCCATGACGCGTTCACTGCGCTCGAGAACTGCCCTGTTTTTTTCTATGCTCTACGCCTCCTTTTTTTGCCCGATTAGATTGCATTCTCGACGAAGTAATTTCCGATGCAATATTACGACGCATGAGTCGGGTTAGGGGAAAGCGGGGTAAAATGGGACAGTAGGGCAGAACGGGACAGTGGGGCAGAACTCAATTTTCCAATAATTTATATGGATGCCCCATTTTTAAGCCCGTTTTGCCCCGCCGACCACCAACCGCTACCATCCAAAAGCTATCGAAAAATTACGTTTTGCCCCACTGTCCCATTTTGCCCCGCTAGCCTCTACAGTTCGGTTCGATGACTTCCTTCGACTACCGTTAAGGTAATCTGAAATACCGGCGTCGGTAACAAAAACTGTACTGAATGCTGTTTGCAGACAATTGTCGTTGCCTTGGGAATCGGCAAAGGCAGGAAAAGACCATTTTTTTTCGGTCGTCTGCGGTCTCAAAACGGCATTCAGTAAAGTTTTTGTTACCAGCTGGGCGTGGTGCATGTGGACGGGGGGGTTATAGCACATTACCTTAAGGGGAGGCTAAACACGCATCAGTGCGAAAGAGAGAGACAGAGTTAAAGTTTTGAATTCATTTTTCTCCGAAACGATTATATAAAATGAAACACGAATTATGGGGCGCACTGCCTTAATATAGTCCTTGCGAATAGTGCTGATTTCGCATAAATTTCAGAGAAATGAGAGGGAATTGCAAACACTTATCGATAGTATAAATGTCTGAAAAAAATGAAGCGTATTAAAGATGCTGAAAAGATTAATTCTGCATAATAATAATTCCAAAATGTTATTAATAAATTGATCAAAAATAGAATCGTTCAACAAATCTCCCGGAAACATAACTTTTTTAAAAATGAAAATTATTCGTTCATTTTTCTGAATAAGTATGCATTTTTTAGATATTTACATTCACTTTGAATTTTCTACACGTTTTTCTCATATAAAAAAAATTCAAAGTGAATTTAAAAATCTGACAAAATTCATACGTTTTCAGAAAAGTGAACGAAACGTTTTCATAAAAAAAAGTTAGGTTTCCGGGAGATTTCTTGAACAATTAATTTTTTCTTCAATTTGTTAATAACATTTTGGAATTATTATTATGCACAATTAATCTTTTCAGCACCTTTAATACGTTTGATTTTTTTCAGACTTTTATACCATCGACAAGTGTTTGCAACTCCCTCTCATTTCTCTGAAACTTATGCGAAATGAACACTATTCGCAAGGACTACTTTAATCACCCAATGCGGCCCGCAATATGTTTTTTATTTTATATAAAACAGTTTTCCGAGAAAAATCGATTAAAAATGTTTTTGCGTTATGTTAATCTTTAGCCCCACCTTATGGGAATACGTCACCGTTTCTTACGGGTGGGGGGGGCGGTGGTGGGCATGTTGCTAGCAATGGTTGAGGCCTAGATATCTATTCATATACAGGTTCGAAGCTCCTTCAACTCGCAATATGTTCGAAAACTTGTGGCCGCAGCTCGATGTTATTTTTTGAATGCGTCCGTAATAGTGTTGTAATGTTATTTTAGAAAAAAAATTCTAATGAGTAGTCTAGAAATATATATAGTTTTAAAAAGAATGTTGCTTTTCTCGCGGCACCATCCACGTGGAGAAAAAAATGGTTATCAATGCGTTGCTTTCATTACTTCATAAGACTTGTGATGTTTGGTTCCAAAAGTAGAAAAGTCGCTGCGCGACCTATTCGCTTAAAAAACAAAAGACCCTTTAATTTTAGTAATTTGGTATTATAATCTTTTTCACCCGATCGCTATGCTCAAGTTAGAAAATGTTGAAATTGAAAAGAATTAATTTTTGAAGTGTTTTGCGTATTTTTTATAATAAAAAAATGTACGTATGTATAATATAAACTTGTGCAAAGTAGACTGACAAGAACGTCATTGTAACCGTCCGGTTGCAAGATGCACGCGTCGGTGGCCTTCGAGAACGCAATATTAATAGCCATTGTAACGGACGATACTGTAAACACCTAGAATCATAAACTCTATACCGGTGCGACGAAACGGTGTGCTCTACGACGCGTAGTTGCCATTGCTAATAAAACGACCGGGTTGCATTAATTACGAAGTTACGTCGTTGAGTTCAAGCATCCGCAGTTTCGCGCATGCGCGAAACTGCGGATATATGTGCAATTTTTCAAAGTCGAGCGCCGCTCGCCAAAGGCTTGTCGTTCGATAACTGCGGATTTATAGACACTGATTTACTGTATGGAATCGATCGCTTCAGTCACATAATAATAATATCCATAAATCGTCTGCAAAAAAAAAAATCGATCCGTATTCATGTGTCTCGTCCGTCCTTCGAGCTCCCGTCACGATATCCAATATTCTCTTAGCCACAGAATTCCTCTATGACGTAACGGATCCGTTGATACTTTATAGGTCGGGGAGCGTTCTTGAAGTAACGGATTCGATTACCGCAATTGCCACGATGATATGATTAATATTAATACGTAACGAAGCGTGTAACGCGCGAGCTGGATATATATAACTACATATACACATGCATACACACACTCACGCACACATATATTTAGCACTGACAAGCTGATGCCGAGGGCGAGACGAGAGGCTCCGGGTTATCGATATTGTTGCATGCTGTCGCGTGCCGTTGAACCCGCTCATTAAAGTAGCGTGTTCCGTATATATGTAAAAAAAGCCCACTACCCTGCACACCTGCAGGGTAGTTGCACCAGTAAATCAACATTACCGTACAAAAAAAAAGAAACGGGAATCTCGTTCAAAATCAAATAACATCTTATCACGCTACTTTTATTTTCTTTCTTTTGGCATTATAAACGCTATGATGCACGTCAGACATATGTGTATATGTAATATGTAAAACATGGTGTATGTGATATGTAAAAAAAGCCGCTACCCTGCACACCTGCAGGGTGCTTTACGAAAAGAAAAATTAGAATCTCAATCGGAAACAAATAACATCTTATCGTACAGCTTTTATTTTTTTTTTCTATCATTATAAACGCTACAAAACCCGTCAGATATACCTACATGTGTGCATGTGTAAAAAAAAAAGTTCACTAACGTCCTGCACAGCTGCGGGTGGTTGCACCAGTAAATGAACATTACTGGCAAAAAAAAAGAATCTCCATCAGAATCAAATAATAACTTATCACGCTACTTTTATTTTCTTTCTTTATCATTATAAAAGCTGCGAGGCACATCAGACTTCTGAAACGATAAATAATTCGAAACTGGTCACTAACTGCAGTGTTTAAGTCCCGACGTTATATATATATATATATTATCTATATATATATATATATATAGCCTGCAGATATAAGTTTTCCCGAGGAGTGCTTTAGCCTCTGCCTCAGGTCTCCGACATGCAGAACTACAAGACATCAGACATAAAACAGCCAGGAGTCACGCGACCATGCATTGACCTTTCGATCGGTTAGCCGATGCAGTTCCATAAACTCCTGCACGCACCGAACCGTCCGTTGAATCGTACGATTCGTTGCTACCGCCGCGGTGTGCAACACAGTTGCACACTAGTTCAAGTTCATCGAGATCCGGACGACGTTGCGTGAGATAAGTGATGCTGCTGCTGATTTCATTTCGTTTCTTTTCATAGGCAACGAGCGAGAAACGGTTGAAGATCTACCGCGCATGCGCCGACGACTCTCCGACGCTGGCGCCACCCATAAAAATGACTTTTCGAATTTTGGTACCTCGGATGGTAAACTCTGTTTTTTCTCGTTCTCTACCGCCACTTATATTTACTGATCGATAATCAATTTTTTTTTAAATTTCCGATTTCCCCGACATTTTTTTGTTTTTTATTGCGTGAAACTTATTTTATTTTTTTGATTTGTTTTATTTCCGATTTCTTTTCTTTTCATAGGCAACGAGCGGGAGACGGTTAAAGATCTACGGCGCATGCGCCAACGACTCTCCGACGCTGGCGCCACCCATAAAAATGACTCTTTGAATTTTGATTCCTCGGATGATAAGCTCTGTTTTTTCTCGTTCTCCACCGCCACTTATATTTACTGATCGATAATCAACATTTTTTTAAATTCCCGATGTCACCGACATTTTTTTGTTTTTTTATTGCGTGAGATTTATTTTATTTTCTTGATTTGTCTTATTTCTGATTTCTTTTCTTTTCATAGGCAACGATCGAGAAACGGTTGAAGATCTACGGCGCATGCGCAAACGATTCTCCGACGCTGTCGCCGTTCCTAAAAAATGACTCTTCGAATTTTGGCTCTTCGGGTAGTAAACTTCGATTTTTCTAGTTTTCTAGCGTCACTAATATTTCCTGATCAATAATAAATTTTTGTTTTAAAACCTGCTGTCCCAGACATTTTTTTCTTTCCATTGCGTAAGATAAGTTATCCAGCAGATTTATTCTATTTCCGTAGGCAACGATCGAGAAACGGTTAAAGATCTATGGCGCATGCGCCAACGATTCTCCGACGTTGTCGCCACTCCTAAAAAATATCTCTTCGAATTTTGGCTCCTCGAGTGGTAAACATTGTTTTTCCTCGTTTTCTACCGTCACTCATATTTCCTGATCGATAATAAAAAAAAAACAAAAACAAATCCCGATCACCTCGACATTCTTTTGTGCGTGAGATAAGTTATGCTGCTGCTGATTTCTTTTCTTTTCGCAGGCAACGAGCGAGAAACGGTTAAAGATCTGCTGCGCATGCGCCAACGATTCTTCGACGCTGTCGCCATTCCTAAAAAATGACTCTTCGAATTTTGGTTCCTCGAGTAGTAAAAATGTTTTTTCTCGTTCTCTACCGTAACTCATATGTCCTGATCACTAAATAAAAGTAAAGAAAAATTATCCATATCCCCAACATTTTTTTTTATTGCCCGCCGTTCTGCCCAAGCGAGACAAGTTTTCGAGCCTCCGAGTTCGCGCAAGCTCTCGGCCAGTCCGTGCGCGCATCGCCCGTGCCGCGAGTGACCCGTTTCGACAATACAGCGAACAGAACGAGGATGGAACGACGTGGAGAAATGTATTATTGGAACCGAACATATAGCCGGCCGGCTACGAGCGAAGAAACGGCGGGTCGAGCTGGAGGAGTCGACTTGGCGCGTGCAGAACGATGCAAGTATTCGATGCAACCTATTCGAGTTTCTCGAATAGCTGCGCGCGAAAAATTTCTCGAGGACACTCCGCGCCTCGTTATCTCTCAAAAGAAGTACTCGTGCCGAACGAGGAAAAAAATATAACTTGATTCACGCTCTGGAGAAGCGACTGTTTGCGGAAGGATAGCCGAGACGTTGATTTCGTCTCAACGCGCGCACCTACTCGGCGCCGACCACGAACTGCGTTATCGGGACTATTAAATTCTGGCTCAGCGTCAATCCGCAATCTCGCGAAACTTGATTCACCGATAAAACATTAACGTCACAGTGCGCTATAGGCCGTGCGCACTTGAAATAATGATTCACAGCCAGGATCATCGACATACGTGTGCGCCAGGTTGGAATGACACTTAAGAATGCGCGGAAAATTTATAATCCGCAGAGCGCGTCATGAGGCCGTTGCGTTAATGGACGCAATTGCAAAGTTGATTCTACGTAACGAGACGGGAAAAGAAAAAACAAGGCTGTCAGTGTGTTCGCCACGAGGAATCGCTTCGATGAATTTAGATGGAATTTACCCAACCTCGTAATTCCATGTATCGTGTAGCGATTTTTTTTTAACGTCGTAAGAGTAACGCCATGATGGTCGTAACAACGGTAACGCGATTGTACAATCGCTTATTCGAAAATCGAATACTTGCCCGCTCAACTATTGCGACATTGGAATTTTATGTATTTTTTTTTTGCTTCGCTCTAATATGTACATTTTAAGGTGTAGAGTGAAAGAGGAATTTTTGGGTCGTTTTAGTTCTAAGCATCAAACGCTCTTAATAGAAGCGCTTTTAAGTTCTTGCTTCGACGAATTTACATAGGATTTACCTAATGTCATAGTTCCATGTATCGTGTAGTGATTTGTTACCCTCAGTGATAACAATAATGCCATAATAATCATAGTAACAGCAACGACATAGTGCAGTCGGTTATTCGAAAATCGATAACTTGTACGCTCGAGATGCGGAATCTGATCTTTTTCTTGATTTTTTTTTTTTTTTTCATTTTTCATTTCTGTTTTTTCAACATGAAATTTTAACGTATGCAAATCAAGAACCACCTTTTGTTTGTTTTAGCTCTAAGCATTAAACCCCCTTAACAGCCGTGCTTTTAAGCCCTAATAATCATAATAACAATAACTCTATAGACTAATATAGTATAATCGATTATTTGAAAATCGATAACTTGTTCGCTACTATTAGAGCTTCGAGCAGCGAAATAGTACTTTAATGTTTTCTTTTTTTCATTTTATCATGAAAATTTAACGTATGCAAATGAAGGACGAATTTCTGTTTGTTTTAGCTCCAAGCATCAAACCCCCTTAACGCCGCGCTTCGAAGTTCCACACGCCGGCTGGCAAGCTCGCGCGCTCTTTACACTCGACGGACATGGCCGCACATGTGCGCGCGCAAGTAAATATTTTATTCACCGACGGACCAATACTAGACATCGATATGTAATAAAAGCGAGTAAACTCAAAGGTCTCGGAGTGCTGGTATCGTCACGCGGATGTTTGCGGTGTCTCATAACCGGCCCGATAAAGTTCACGTCACCGGAATGCTTTTGCACTGACGCCGCCGAATGCGCGGTAAATCGAAACGGTATGCGCAAAAAAAAATACAACAAAACATAAACAATAGAAAAAAAAAAAAAAATTATAAACTGTAATCGTATAAGTTTGTACTCACTTTAAAATCACCCCCATTAGCCGGCGGACTTCCTGGACTCGTAACTTTATGCGACATCCTTCCAAAATGTTATTTTCCCCGAGTCTCCGATAACATGCGACTCCTCGCTGATATTTCTTGTTACCCTTTAGCAATCTTTCTTTTGCCAATTCTCCTGCCTCCAAGCGGCCGTCCGACGTTAAAAAATTTCGTTCTTGCCAACGAAAATAAAAAGCCTTTGGCTTCCGTTTTGCTTTGCTTTCCTCCTCCGCACTCTCACACTCCCTTCTCTATTATATCAAATATACTATCGCGTATATAAATATCTTTCTGAAACTCCCACACTCACGAGATCCAACTTTCGTCTCCTCCTCCGTAAAAAGTAGAATTCTATTTAAAAATGTATACAATCGTCTCGAAGTTATATACGAGCTTACAGATTTAAAATAAACAAACTCGTATTTTCCGTTCGTATTATGAATATTGTTTACAAGCAAGCACTTTTGTCCCCGTTCAGCTCAGGTCCGGAGGTGTGAAAAATATCGTGTGCAGTTTCCACCTCCCCGTCCCTCTCCGTCTTTCTCTGGCTCTAGATTTTTCGGGAGTTCTCAGCGTGCGTGCTGCGACAATGTTAGAGTCTGAACGAGGAATGAGGATCGCGATGTAGGAGGCCGCGTTGCTCGGCCGAACCGTCGAGCCAAGTCGGAACGCGCGCCTCCGTGCTCTCCCCTCCCCTCCACTTCCCCACCGGCAGCGCGTTTCCCTTCTTCGGGTTTCGTGCCGAGTTCCCCCACTCCGCCCGCCGCCCGATTCCCAGTTTTCCCTTCTCGCGGGCACAGCGGCAGTGAGGCTCGTAACCGTCGCGCTCCCTCCCGTAGGCTTTTGACTCTCCACCACCACGACGCCGAACTCGACGGCTGCCGTCGGCCGCTCTCCGTTGCTTCGGAAAGAGCGGGATGGCGAGGATAAAAAAAAGAAGGCACTTTGATCGGTTAGCTAGCCACTGACCAGGAGTCTCCCATCGTGTGTCCACCGGTGCTTCCTCGTCCTGTTAGACACGCTCGGCGCGGCGGGGGAGGGGGAGGGGATTTCCCCTCAACGGCCGTTTCTTCCACCCCCCTTTTTCGCCGAGACGCCACGACGCCTGGCTCCCCCCTCGCCGCCCCTCCAACTGGCCGAACTCATCATTGTTGCGTACACTCGACTCGCTGGCGCCAGAGTCCCAGATGCCCTTTTCCCTTGTCCTAGACCTAGAGCCGGGCTACCGAATGCTCGGCGATTCTGTGTTGACGTCAGAGGGAAGAGAAAGAAAGAAAAAAAATAGAGGAAGAGTCGGGGGAAATAGAGCTACACGAGCCAATAGCGACAGCCGAGAGGGAGTTTCCGCACCCACGGTTTCCATGTACTGTGCGAAAGGGAAGGGAAAAGAAAGAATGGAAAAAATATAAAAGAATCGAAAGAGGTCCTCTGAATGGAGAGCCGCGAAGCGATGAATGAGATTTGCGTAACGTCGGGCCAGCGGACCGGGGAGGGGATGGCGCGTTGGGGTAAAATCCCTGTTTGTGATTCCCGAGACATTTTTCTGATGGGTTTACGACCTTGTTGTGGAGCCGTTTTCCATTCTTGTGGCGGTTACGATAACTTTATTTATGGCTGGATTTGCAGGCATTTCGGCCAGTGGACGGGGGAGAAAAATGCCTGTTTGCGATTCCTAAGAAATTCTTTTGATGGTTTTACGATCTTTTTGTGGAGTACCAGTTTACGATTCTTATGAAGGTTACGATAATTTTATTTATGGTTGGATTTGTCGGCATTCGGGACAGCGGACGGAGGAGAAAAATCCATGTACGCGATTCCCAAGACATTTTTTTTTTCGGTTTTACGATCTTATTGTGGAGTAGCTGTTTTCCATTCTTATGACGGTTACGATAATTTAACTTATGGTTGGATTTGTAGGCATTCGGGGCAGCGGATGGGGGAGAAAAATCCCTGTTTGCGACTCCCAAGAATTTTTTTCCGTGGTTTTACGATCTTGTGGAGTACCAGTTTAGCATTTTTATGACTGTTACGATAATTTAATTTATGTTTGGATTTGTAGGCATTCCCGGCAGCGGACGGGGGAGAAAAATCTTTATTTGCGATTCCAAGACATTTTTTTTACGGTTTTACGATCTTGTGGAGTACCAGTTTAGGATTTTTTATGACTGTTACGATAATTTAATTTATGTTTGAATTTGTAGACATTCAGGCAGCGGACCGGGGAGGGGGGTGGCGCGTTGGGGAATCGCAAAATCCCTATTTGCGATTCCCAAAAAATGTTTTCGATGGTTTTACGATCTTGTTGTGGTGTACCGGTTTAGCATTTTTATGACGGTTACGATAATTGAGTTTACGGTTAGATTAGTTGGCGTTCGGAGTTGTTTTTGTCATTTAAAAAAAAGAAAACTGATTTTCGGGCACTATTTGACGAGTATTATTTTTTTATTACTGCAAAGTTTGGAGAACGGTAAGTTCTCACGCGATCCTTGTAATTCGACTCTCTTGGAAGTTCTCCGATCTTAAAATTGTGGGTTTGTTTTGCAAACCGCAGAAAAATTAACATTCCGAGACGATGACTCAACGTACGTGACAATGAGAAATTGTTTCCGCGGCTGCGTATCACGCGTGACCTGCCTTATCGGCTGCATCATCGACAATTACGTAAAGGTGTTTCGAACTTTGTGGAATGGCTCTTGAAATATTTTTAAAAATGTCTATCGCTTAAAAAATTATCGGAAGGTTTCTCCGGACATCGATTGAACAGTACGATATCAATAGTTTGTACGAGCAATGCGATAAACAACGAACATCCAAACGTGAGAGATATCGGTCTCGGTTCTCGACATGCCTTGTCAAAGCGGCTTTTCCGCATGTACGGTAAACGGTTTTAACCATTTTTCCGTATATGTCCATTTAAGGTCTTCGAAATCCTTGTGTACTTTTTTAAGAGCAATCTAATCTCATCTACTTTTTTTTATCAATGTGTTCACTTATCGACCGCGGGTATATAAAATTCCGGAACATCGATACGAAATCTCATTCCTTGAAATTATCGTCGAGTTACGTACAAACTTGGCTTATGAAATTCGGGGATCTTATATCGATTTTTAAACCGGAAATGACGTATTTCCAGTATTATGTGACTTGTTTGTTAGATGTCATTTTGAATTACTTTTTGAATTACTTTTTGAATTACTTTTTGAATTACTTTTTGAATTACTTTTTGAATTACTTTTTGAATTACTTTTTGAATTACTTTTTGAATTACTTTTTGAATTACTTTTTGAATTACTTTTTGAATTACTTTTTGAATTACTTTTTGAATTACTTTTTGAATTACTTTTTGAATTACTTTTTGAATTACTTTTTGAATTACTTTTTGAATTACTTTTTGAATTACTTTTTGAATTACTTTTTGAATTACTTTTTGAATTACTTTTTGAATTACTTTTTGAATTACTTTTTGAATTACTTTTTGAATTACTTTTTGAATTACTTTTTGAATTACTTTTTGAATTACTTTTTGAATTACTTTTTGAATTACTTTTTGAATTACTTTTTGAATTACTTTTTGAATTACTTTTTGAATTACTTTTTAGGAGTCGATAATACGGTGTTGGGTTGGATGCGGATTTGCTGCGAGAAGGATCTCACCGGTGTCTATCTCGCCCGAGCGTAAATAGACTCGTGTAGTACCGAACTAATATTAGAGTCGTCGGCGACCCTTCCCTCTTAACTCTTCCGAAGGAGCATCTCGGGATCCCGGCGAAAGTGGAGATGAAACAGCTTAAAGAAAAGAAGACGAAAAAAAAAACACAAGCTCGAGGAATGCGCCTCGAAACGGGCTACCGAGAGAACATTTTCGCTGTCGAAATCCCCTCCGGTTGGTGCGAGCAACGAGACACTCGACGATTAGGGACTGCAGACTTCGGCACGCAGATATCAACGCTGTGAGAGTTGTTGAAGCTAAAACGCTCGGTTATATTCAAGGTGAAACGCGAAACCGAAGAGGACGATCGCGTTGCGAATTTCCTGCTCGGTTGTCTCTTCATCGCGGTCAATCGCCTCCCCCCCCCCCCCCTCCTCGCCTTTCTTGTCTATAAACAATATAAAATATTTCAACGTCTGTGTGTCGCGGAACGACGATTTAGTCACGTCGAATCGAACGATGGAAATTTTCTCTCGGCTGCATCGTCGATTTTGATTTCTCCTTTTTTTTTTTGGTGACGAATTGTGCAAACGATCTGTAACACGACGCTGTTGTTGATCATTCTCGGAACGTTAAATCGTAACTCGCGCCTTACCGTGGAATGTGCGAAGCGTCGCCGTTTCTTCGAGCAGCGCGATATTAAAACGGGGGCGTAAGTCGACGCTTGAGAACAGTTCGAAACGCACGATATCCTATATCCATCGCGTACACTCATTGAATCAGCAAATGCGCGTGGCCATGAAAGGTTGAAAAATAAAAATAATAAAATGAAAAAAATTCACTGTTTAAAAATAACAGTCGTATTTGTATAGACATGAAAGGTTGAAAAAAATTATAACAAATTGAAAAAAATTGACTGTTTAAAAATAAAAGTGGTATTTGTATGGCCATGAAAGGTTGAAAAAAAAAGAATAAAAAGAAAAAAAAATACACAGTTTAAAAGTAAAAGCCATTTGTCCCGATGATTCCACAAGGAAAAATACAAGAATCTTCGTCAATTGGTCCGCCTGGTTTTACTATTAATTCTCGCAAATTTATGTCTGTCTCTGTCTCCGTTTCTCTCTATGTTCGCAGTTGTCTCCGCTGAAAAAACTTTTCCATCAATCGACGTTTTACAGCCTGTGTTATGACACGCCTATCGGCACTCGTACACGGCGTGTTATGCGAACGGAGTCTCAATGTGCGAACGCGCAAAAGTTCATCTCGTCAATCGCCGGCGCCGACAAGCGTGGAAAAATTATAGGTTTGGTGCGATGAAAAATTACAGTCGCCAATTGTCCAAGGACGTGAAGTTTCGCTCTCGGCCTCTCTGGTATGTAAGAATGAAAAGAAAATCAATTAATTCAACTCGCGTACCGGCTAACAATTGGTCGGACAAAGTAGCGCAAAATTGTAGGTTATTAAACAGAAAAAAAAACATAAAAAGAAAAAATGAAGGCAAATTCTCATTACGCGCCTTAGTATAGTATAGTGTGGCGCACAACTGGACGAGGAAAAAGATGGACAATTGTCTGGCTGTATTTCCAAGTACCTGACCGAGACAAGAATGTAATGTCGTGAAAGGATTCTATAGTATGTAAGACTGAAAAAAATCCATTAATTCAACTCGCATACCGGTTAAAAAAGGTTCGGGCGCCGTAGAGCAAAATTGCGAGTAATAAAAAAAATGTAACGCAAATTCTCATTACGCGTCTAAGTATAGTATAGTCTGACGCACAGCTGGACGAGGAAACAAATGGACCATTGTCCGGCAGTTTTTCCCTGTACCCGACCGAAACAAGAATATAATGTCGTGAAAGGACTCCCTAGCATGTGAGAATGAAAAGAAAAAAACAATCAATGCTTTCAACTCGCATACCGGTTAAAAATGGTTCAGACGAAGTAGCGCAAAATTACGGATAATAAAAAAACAAACAAATTGAACGGAAATTCTCATTACGCGCCTTAGTATTGTATAGCGTGGCGCACAGCTGGACGAGGAAAAAGATGGACTGGAGGATTGATGGATGGGAAAAGTTTGTCTGACTGTCTTTCCAAGTACCCAACCGAGACAAGAATACAATGTCGTGAAAGTATGTAAGAACTCTAGTATGTAAGAATGAAAAAAATCAATGAATTCCAAAAGTAGACCAAAATTGAGTGTATTTAAAAAAAAATGACAACAATTTATGGCAGATTCTCATTACGCGCCTTAGTATAGTGTCGCGCACGGTTGGACGAAGAAAAAGATGGACAATTGTCTCCCCGACCGAGACACGAATATGACATCGTGAAAGGACTCTCTAGTATGTAAGAATGAAACAAAAATCAATGAATTCAACTCTCATCCCGTTTAAAAATTGTTCACACAAAGTAGAGCAAAATTGTGGATAATTAAAAAGAAAAACAAAAAAATTTAACGCGATTAATCATTACGCGCCTTAGTGTGACGCACAGCTGAACGAGGGAAATGATGGACCATTGTCTGGCTGTTTTTCCGAGTACCCGACCGAGACAAGAATATAATGTCGTGAAAGGACTTCCAAGGTCGTGGAGCTATGCTAGTTGCAATATTTGCACCCACGCTTTCCCGACGACAGTGCCGTCGACGTAGTCGAGCATATATATATAAATATATATATATATATACATAAATATACGCGTATATGGGAACTGTATAGCAATCTCTACGTCGAAGCATTTGGCCAGCGGGCCGAGAAATGCTGCCCCAAATGTCGATCTTCGAACGACCCAGACCTCTCGACGCCAGACTCCTTTCCCTCCTTTCCCTTCCGCTCTCCCCGTCGATCCCACCGGCCTCAAGAGCACACCGCCACCGCTATGACGCTGTAACCCGTTCAGACCTTGTGCAGACGTAAGCTCCGGCGGGCTCCGCCGCGTACGATACAGAGGGGAGTGAGATAGGACAACCCAGCCCTGCGGAAAAACAAGACGAAAAATGGACCGCCACAACTTACGGGGTTCAATTTCGCCCCATTAGCCCCTTTCAACGCTTCCATTCGTTTACGCCCCGTCAATCACCTTTTTACCACCTACTTTACTGTAAGATCGAAATTGTAAAAAAAAAAGTAAATGTGGGACATTCCCTACCATTTCGACGTGGGTCGAACCCTTCACATCTTGGATTGGGCCAATTCTTTTTAACTTAAAAAAAAGTAAAAACTCTTCGGAAAAAGCTGAAAAAATTCCCAAAAAAATGCAGTGTTGCATATAAAAATGGTCAAGCGATAACCCATATTCGACTGGTTTTTTCTTCTAATTTTTTTCTACGGTTATTTTTTATTTCTACGGTCATATATAAAAAAATCTTACATTTTTTAATATATGACCCAAGCTTTTTCATATTCTGTAATTGTGGCGACCAATACGTTCATTTTTTAATAATAAATAACTATAAACTATTTTTTAAAATCTAATGACTTTCGAGAGTTAGTTCAGTCATATAAATGGCGGACTCAATCCGAGATGTGAAGGGTTACGTCGATATGGTAGGGAATGCCCCATATATAAGTTTAAGACGTTAGTTTGAACGTAAGGCCTCTTGAAATCGAACATAAGATCGAAGTTTGGCCCGAACTTCATTGCTTGCTCAAGATCTATCTTAAGTTCGAACTTAAATGTGAACTCAAATTCGATCTTACGTTCGAACTCAAGATTAAACTTAAGATCAAACTTAAGCACGAAATTAGGTTCGAACTAAGGTTTGATCGTAAGTTCGAACGTAAGAAAGGTTTAAGTACGCAATGAAGTTCACGCTAAGCCTTGATATTAAGTTCAATCTCATGTTCAAACTTAATGTCTTAAAATTCGACCCTAAGCTTCCCTGTGAATTACAGTTTTTAATTGATCAAACAAACTGCAACGTTTATAGACGTACATTAGTTCGGTATTTTTCTAACGCTCTACTAAGTGCGCGCACTCGTCGCTGCAACGAAGTGACTAATAAAGGAATTCGCTTGATCTAAATCTCGAACTGTTGGAACTTATTTAGCCGCGAGCCACTGGATTCTCTTGGGATCAAGCCGTGCAGGCGTGCTCGCGCGCGCCCGCTCGAGCGGATACCTTCTCCGGTTGGCACAGCTCTCCTTTTGTTGCTAACCGGAGAGAGAGAGAACTCGTGCGTCTCCTGCACGTGGAATCTACACTGGACGTACCGGCTCACCGAATCGGGCTACCCAAGCGTCGATCTTTAAAACTCGTGGCAGCATCCAAGTATCGGTGCAACTCGGCAGGATTTACTCGAGCTCGATTGCCCACGCTCGCGCATGCTCGCAAGAGCGACATCGATCAAACTTTTTTTTTCACGTATTTATTTATTTTCTTTTATTTTATTATAATTATTCTTATTAGAAAGAACAAAAAACGAATCTTACCTTCCAATTAACTCCCTCAACTTCGCGACGCACATAAATCTATGCTCGTGTATACGGTCGGGCACATTTTTTTTAATTACCGCTGACTCGCGAGGAAATGACGCAGTACGCGAAGTCGAAGTGCACTGTAAAAGAGTCATTATTGTGCCCAATATAACTGTGCGGTCACCATTGTCAGTAAAACACGTTCACACCATTTTTTGTTTCATTTTTTTTCCCCGTTCTATGTATACTAATAAATATATAGTACTTAGACACGGTATTGCCCAGTGTAACCGCAGAAGATCAACATTATGCAATTGCCTCATTGTCTCCCAGACCGATCGAGCATGGAGAGGGAATGTCTAATTGTATGCACATAATTTAGCTTGTATAATGCGACCGATAAGAATTGCCATCTACGTCTCAGTCGATACAGTATTTCTGCTTTTCGCAATAGTCGCGAACGAGGCTCGATCTCGACGTCGCCTCTGGTACAAGAAATTTTCTGTATAAAAGATATATATATATATATATACTCTCGGGCACAGTATAGTGCCGACGACACGAGAGTGTGCTGAAAGTCGAGGGGGCCAATTGTGAATGTATACGGCACCTACACAAAACTTTCTATACAGATATATATATATAGATAGATGCATGGTGTAGAGTACTCGTGAGGGGACAGGCGCCAGAGAAGGGCCCGGCGCGCACGCGAGAAAAGAGGCCTGGCCTGGGTGCGTGAGGCCCGAGACCGGGTACACTCCGAGCCAAAACTTTTCGTGCAGACCGGCCTTTCCGAGCCGTCCACGTGGCTCTCGAAGAATACTCGGCGAAAACGAAAAAAGATAATCATCAATATTTCTCCTCTGACGATACGATGTCGTTTAGTCTTTATTTTTATTTTCTTCGCTGCGGAGAAAGGTGGACGAGATAGGGATAGAGAGTGGGAGGGGAAAGAAAAAAAGTTTAATCGATACAAAGCGGTGAGACCGATGACGACGTGCAGTTCACAAACCCGATCGCGTATCGCGACGAGCGAAAATTCGCCACGGGACTATCGATCGTCTCTCGTCGTCGAGGAACCTGACCAGATAACCAAGTACTGCACACGCATGTAAAATCCATACACACGCGCCCACCGGACAGAGTGAATAAATAGCGTACGCACGAGGCGTTTGGCTTTTTCCTAGAATTCTCAAGTTAACAGCTTGCCCGCCTGCTGTCGCTCGGGAGCAGCGGCGACGCAAGGCGAGTTTCCATGCTAACCGATCGAACACGATTTTTCTTTGACCAACATTTTTGTCGATTTTCCGTCCGCAAGGTAAGACTCAATATCGTCGTCAAAAGTAAATATAAACAACTTCGCAATCCCTGCTTCATGAGTAAATTTTTTTCGACAATCGACGACTCGATGATTATCGTTGACGATTCTTAACCAAGGGAACAATTAACGGGACACAATTGCATTTGGCTTTTTCTTAGAAAACTCACAATTGTCAAGTTAAGAGCTTGCCCGCCGGCTGTCGCTCGGGGGCTGCGACGCAAGGCGCGTTTCCATGCTAACCGATCGAATGATTTCTCTTTGACCAACATTTTTGCCAATGTACCGTCCGCGAGGTAAGATTCAATATTATCGTCAAAAATAAATATAAACAACTTCGCGGTCCCTTATTTATTATTGTAATTGTTTTCCAAAACCTACGACTCGATGATTATCATCGAGAATTGTTAACCAAGCGAACAATCAACGGGACATAATTTTAGGTTAGGTAGATCGTCGATAGAACTTTGAACACCGAGGAAGCCTTGAGTATTTTCACAACTGCGTCTCTGAGGGTCCCTGTTTCTATACGGGTAGGAAGAGTGCTGTGGAGAGGATGTGGAAGAGGTTAGGCACGTGGGCATCGATGTATCGGGTGCCTCGGTCGGTAAAAATAAATATATACACGCTCTATACAGACGCACACCACTGGACACGCGCGCGCGCGCCCCCACTGGCGATACAGCGAGTTCCATACAAGTCCTGAAATAGGAATGCGTCTCTTATTCTAACGTGCCCGCATCACGCAGCGTAGGAGCAATTTCTATATTCTTTCTGTCTGCTCGTACTTAAGCGTGGGTGTAAGAAGAAAGATGAACAAGAAGAGAGAATAAGCGGTGGGGCTTGCAGAAACCGGCAACGTGCCAAAATTCCATACACATTTCTTTTTATTTATATTACGATTCCGAACAGCGTCGCGATGACGCGTTAATGACGTTGGCGAGGCAACGGTATGGTAACTGTTTAGGGTCGAACGTCACCGTCGCTTTGAATACTAAACGATGAATTAAAAAAAATATATATAAAAGAAGAATAGCGCCGTTGCGCAAAACAACGATCGGCGATTCTCCGAATGGGAATTCGCGGCGAGGAAGAAGGGGGCTTAGTTACAGAGTTATAGGACGGGCAATTGTGCCGACGTTACGTAACAAAAGAACGGATAAGAAGCGCCAACGCGTCATCATCCACGCGACCGATCCCCGATATTCTTCGATCTCATCCTTTTTTTTCGCGTGTTCTTTTTGTTAATAATTTTTTAACGAACCAGAAATCGTTTAACGCAGTCGAGAGAAACGACCGAGGTAGACGATGAAAATCGACGAGGATGACGAGGAGGTGGCCGGCGTGGCCTCCGGTGCCGTCGACGGCGAACATCGCCGGCCGCCCCGGAGTGGAAATTTCCATTGCAGTTGGTATGGCGGTTGTACAGTCACGCGTGAAAGTTGTATCGACCGATCTCTCAGAAGCGTATTTGAGCGGAAGGTCGTATCTCTCTTGGCACCTGGACTATATTTTTTTGCCGTATCGTCGATTATCGACGATAAAAACACCGAGACTAAGCAACAAGTGGGCGACGAGCAAAAAAATGATTGACGATCGAACGATAAAGAAAAGAAATCTTAAAATCGATAAGAAATTCGACAATCATCCGAGAACTTATCGAATTCCGATCGTAAGTTCGTAACGCCGTTGGAAATATTTGTATTCGCGACGGCGAAGTTTATATTTGCATTGGTGTTCCCTTTCGTGAAACCCAATCTCGATGCGGCATCGTTGAACGGCCAAGAAAGCGTTTTAAATAATAACTCAGGAAGTTGTGGGCACGAAGGCCGGTGGTAGTGGTAATGAGAGAATCGCTCATTGGATGCGATCGGTACGGTCACAGATTTTTTTTTTTTTGTTCCTTAATCTCTCCTTTTCTCACTTCCTCTACGCGATATACGCGTATGCGAAAAAAAGAGAGAAGAGAAGGAAAGAGGAAGGCAAGGTAGAATAGAGTTGATGGAGCACGAGGGGGCTTTGAGTGAGCGCGTGGGGTCGGCCCGACCGCACGAAGCTGCCGATGGAGTTCCGGAGGGGCCGGGGGGAATTCCGGGGCTGAGAGCCACAGCAACGCCGGTACAACCGTCAGCGGCTCTCTCTTTTTTTTCGCTTCCGATCTTTTTTCCCTCGCGGCAGACGCAGACGTCGAGGACGCGTCTTTGCGCTGGCTGCTGGATTCGCGGCCGGTCGCGCCTCGCCGACCGCAGACCAGATCTCTGTTGGTGCGAATCCTCGCCGTCATCGATGCACGGACGAGGTCGAGCGGCGCGAGGCGGGGCACCGATGTATCGACTACCGATGCAGCGAAACGAAGATATGTATATATGTATATTTTTTTTCGTTTCTTCGTTCTCCGCCTCCGAGGAACACCGGTATGGTAATCGCTCGTGTTATGACTCACGATCACGATGCCATGAGCGAAACCGAAGATGTACGTGAATCCGATTCCGGTCCCGATTATGTATCGTCTGATACTGGCAAATCACGCGACGAGGCGGTGAAGTGGGCCGTTAAGAGCATGTGCAATACCGCGGTCGGTAATAAAAACTGTAATCAACTTTTCTCATGGATTCTGGCACATACGATCAAAAGAAAAGTCTCATCGGAAGCAGATATCATTTCGGCTTCCCATGAGACTTTTCTTTTGACCGTATATGCGAGATCCAGTGAGAAAAGTTGATTACAGTTTTTGATACCGACTGAGCCCGGGATGGACGGGGAGGAGGGTGTTTCATATGGTCTTAAGGTAAAGTGCAACTTCTCGGTCGGTAACAAAAACTAATATCCAAAATTCTCTAAGACGGTTAATTTTTAGGGAAAAATACGACAACGGTAAACTATGCGCAGTAATTCTGCAGTTCACTATTCTCATCATTATTCCAAGAAATAAACGGCTTGGGAGATTTTTGGGTTGCGACATTGCAGCCATCTCTCTCGCACTCATAGCGGTTACACTTCACCTTAAGGGGAAGTGAAATATCTCGGTGGTAATAAAACCTGTAATGAACTTTTCTCAAGGCTGCTCATTTTTTTTGAGGAACAAGCAAATTCGAGCCGTATGCGCACGGTTATTTCTCATCCAGCCGGAATTTTTTCTCAAAAAAATGAGCACCATTGAATAAAGTAAATTTGAAAATTGTAACTATTTCTCTCTCACGCACAGCTGTTTCACGTCCCTTTAACTAGCTACCGAAAAGGCGCGCATCGTGTGAATCTCAACAGCTGCGAAGAGATTCTCGAAGAGGCTCTCGTCTCTCCGAGAAGAATAAGGGCCATACGGTCGAGACATGTATTACGGTATCATGAAATTCTAGAAAGGGACAGTCCGCCACGTGACTTGTCACGTGGCAGCCACGCTCGCCCGAAAGCGCGGTCGAAAGGTCTCGCACTGTTCTCGGACTTTGCGTAAAAACTTTCAACACCTTATCTGCTGTTGCGCAATTTGATTGATCATGAACGTCGCTCGACCGCCGGAACATTAGACCGATAGAATATCATTGACGAAAGAACGTAGGCGTAGTCATTGAAATGTTAATACACGCGCGACATCCACGTTACCAACGGTCGTTATCGATTACCGGCTCGACGAGCGGCTATGCAGTTCCGCGAGTTAGATGGCAGCCTTTCCAAGCACACTCGGGGATACACATTTTTTTCCAGCTGCTGCGAGATGCAGACACCGAGGATCGTTCACTGATCCACAGAGCGGAGCGATTCACTTAGGAGATGTCTTTATCTTTTCGAAACACGATAACGCTCAACGTATCTACACAGTACAAAATATTTATATATTTAACAAACTTTTTTATCCACAAACGTCCACAATCGTCCACAATTATTTTCTTATTAATTTTTACACAAAATATTTGTTAAATATTTTTTATATATTATTTTTTATGTGTTTATGAAACACTTTTTTTTTTGTAAAATTGACAACATTTTTTTGTAAATCGGATTTTTTTTTGTGAAATTGACAAGAGAAGAATTGTGGATGTTTGCGGAAAAGAAACATCGGTACCTATTTTATTTTGTAGTAGTAGTGCTAGGCTATGTTCATTCGATTTTTGGAACATCGATGTTTTTCCGTGTTACATTGATTATGTTAAACTGCTGTTTTTACTAATTGATTTAGCGACGAAGAATCGGTTATTACTGAAAATAATCGATATTTCTTAACCAATCTTCACCTTTGGCGTAGGCACCGAAGCTCCTTTCAAAAACTCAGTTTGTTTTCCGACTGGATTCCCGTTCGACTGGGCTGGACTTTGGTTTATACGGTTCAAATGTTGTATGTTAATGGATATCATCAATACTCTTACCATACCAATAGAAATATTCGATAAAAATTATGTGACAGTATAACACCTTTCGTTCATAAAACAATATAATTTACCGAGTCTATTGTCATATCAGTTTTTGCGTACAAAAATTATATCGGGCTCATCTTACCCATGAAACTCAACATTATTAAGAAAATATTAAGAAAAATCTAGAAACAGACAAGACAAAAACTTTTTGCCTGCAATTGTAATATTCAAATTTAGACGTAAAATTAGGTCATTATAAGGCACAATATACCCACAATGATAAAAAAAATTCCATGATATGTTTATTGAAAATATAAAAAAATTGATTTAATTTGAACTTTATCCCAGTTCATTTATTTAATTTAAAAAATGTTCTTTCGTTTCATGCACATTTATAAATTAGTGCGCACTTTTTTCTGCTGAACGATGCATGCATTATTATCGGTGTTTTGCAAACAAACAAAAATCGATTTGGTAACATTCATTCTATTTGTAACCGATTATTTTACCATCGATGATTTTTTAAACATCGTCCACCCCTTTTGTATAGCAGTTTCCTCCCGAAAATAAAAACGCTCCCTGAGCAGTCTCGCCGTAGCTCGAAGTTCACAACAAAGTAGTAACGCGTATCTCCAGCCTACAATTCGCATTTTGTAACTCAAGTCTGCTCCCGTTGAGGCTTACAAAGTTTCAGGAATGGGATTGTATTACTCAACGTCGAGATTCATCGCTGACTCAGCAATGCTGAGGCCCGAATGCACGGGATTTTCATTGCCCCGAGACTGAAGAATGTTACACTAGATACAAGTATAATTTTATGCACATGAATATCCCTCGCCTTGCAAATCAAAACATGTTTTCGTAGTTCGCATCGGCAAACATTCCTTGCACTTACGTTTCATCGCGACGATTCGGGGAAAAAAACTAGATCATTCACGTTTTCGGCACGTGTGCATCGATACGAATGTCCGACGGCGATAACGTTGCAAAACGTGGGTAGGCTTGTGTAGGTGAACTGGTGCACACCCGTACACCCTCCGATGCACCCAATATGGCTGCCGCGGCTCCGCATTCCATCGACGCAGCGAACGTGTCGAACGAGTGCATCGTACGTTACAAAAAACAACGCGCGGCGATGTCTCGTTTCTGTACGAACGCGTCGGGGAGCAGCGGGCACGCTGCCGCATTAACGTTTCCGGCAGCCTACCCTTCGCGTCCTCGAGTTTTCGTATTCGCGAGCATTAAGTATTTACAGTGAAATAATCCGCGAGAAAGCTGGCGAGGAGTCTCCCTCCTCGTTTCGCATACGTTGCACCCGAGAGAATCGGTTGCATCGTTTAAATTCGATTACCAATACCACATTCGGAATAATCCCTAGGACAGGTGTGAAAAAAAAAAACAAAAAAATCGACGGGCCAAAGTGCATCGACGTCACGGATTTCACATGCCTTTTCGTTACTTCACGAATGACAGCGACAACTAAATTCATCGTCTAGCAGTGTCCGTCGAAAGTTCTCCTGTCTCTCCGCGAGATCAATCGATATCGGTGGGCGAGACGGATTTTGATGGATTAGACGAGGTGTAAAAAAAAAAAGAAAAAAGTGCGGTTAATCGATACGAACTTTTATGGGGTCACTCTCATTTTGGCCTGACAGCTCGGCCGACGGAGATGCGGTCTCCCGCCTCGCTTCTGTGTCACGCACAACTCAGGCTCCTCGAGCCTGAAGTTCATTGAGACGCGGTGACGAAATAAAAAGAAAAGAGAAAGGAGCAACAACAAAAAATCGAAAATATCTTACGCCATGTCTACCATGAAATTGAGTATGCAGGACAAAAAGGATTTGGACAAATTCACGAAATTTTTGGCTCTGAAAGCTGCACAGATAATCGTGCAGTCGAGATCCGGGGAGAAAGTCAGCACGAAGTGCAAGCCAGATTCGTCGGGCGCGGACTGGGTGAGTCGATGCACCGTCTGTAAAGTTGTCGCAGGCGTCGCGTTGATTAATTAAGGTGATGTGGTATAACACCCTGCCCACCTGCCCAGTACGCAGTTGGTAACAAAAACTGTACGGAATACTGTTTTGAGACCGTGGAAAGAAAAAAAATTGTCTTTCCCTGGAGCATCGCCAGATGCCGGGAAAGACAATTGTAGTTTTCCTCAGCGGACTGTGGTCTCAAAACAGCATTCAGTACAGTTTTCGTTACCGGCAGTGATGTTGCACATCACCTTAATGAATAAATTAATTTTTTTTGGCTCGACGGGAAAGCCCGTTTACAAAAAAGATAAGCCATCGTCCATTTAAATTGATGTAAGATAATTCATTGAATTTTTTAAAAATAATTTAATTTTTTTATTCCTTCCGTAGTTCAATCTGGCCATACAGGATCTTCCCGAGGTATTGGCGGAGGCGAAGAGAGTTCTCTGCGGGGAATTGGTCAGCTCTACGATACCCTTGTGTATCGAGATATCGCTTAGAACGGTGGAAGGAGACACGATGGTCCTGGAAACTTGGAGCCTCGGAGTACTGCCGGAACAGAGCGACCCCACTGTTAGAGTGACCTACACGGTCTACAACAGAATGGGAATTTTGCTCAAGTCGTTGGTCTCGGTATCGAGGATAACTCCGGCCTACAAGCTGAGTAGGAGGCAGGGGCCGGACTCTTATTTTCTGTGCTACAGAATGTACATGGGAGAACCGCAGCTTCACACCTTGGGTATTGATTTATATTATAGACACGTTGGAACTCTCTCCCTTGCTGTCTTGTCACAGGCGTAGTAATGATTGCCTTTGGAACGCAATTGTGACAAGTTTCGGGGAATAAAACATTACCCATGCTGCTCATTCTTTTCCCTTGCTGACTGCACTTGGGATACATTCAAGATACGAGTAGTCTTTATGAGGCCAGTTATTAATCCTCCAATGTCGAATTGATGGATATTTTTTTCATTTTTCTATTTCATTTACTTCATTTGAGTATTACAGAGCTGGGCAGTACTTGTAGTGCCGGGTACTTGTTTGGTACTTCAAGTATGTACCTGCAGTACTCAAGTACTTTTTAGTACTTCAACTACCAAGCATAAGTACTTGTTGTGTATACACTCGTATTCCTGTTTCTATTGATATATGAATATCTGTCTAAACTTTTCAATAAGTATATCTGTAAAGATAATTTATTTAAATTTTTTTTTTTTTAATTCGATTAAGAAAATAAGGGATTCCGCCCTGTTGTTTCTTTTTATAAAAAAAAATATCTGAACAAAACCAGGAGGGGGGTCTCTTCTCTTTTTTAAATGAAAAAAGTGAAGAATTGTTTAAAAAATAGTCTCAAAACGATGGATAACAAACATTTCAACCAGCCATTTTTAACAGTAAATTTTGTAAGCATTTGTAACCACATTTTAATGTTATGAAACAGATGCAAAGTACTTTGCATATGACTTCCTTGATTGTTACAATCTCGGGCATAGCTTCCTCGACCAGGAAGCCACCATCGATCAACAAACTTTCACATAGAGAATGCTCAAAATTGTAATAAATACGGAAGTCATGTGCAAATTACTTTGCACCTTTTTTTTAAGTCTGGATAGCGCTTAAGGTGATGTGGTACAGATTCAGTCGGTAACAAATCGCCTTCCCTATTTTCTCCAAAACGATTGACACAACGAGCAAAAGCAAATTAGGTTTTCATACTTATATCTATTGAATACAAAAACCTAATTTGTTTTTGGTCGAAGCATCAACCGTCACAGAGAAAATAGGGAAAGCGATTTGTTACCATTGGAGCATCGATACGTATGTATCACATGCCCTTAACGCTACGAACTTATTTGCGAAAAATACACGAGACATACATCAAGTACTTCTGATATTTTGTACTTTGTACTTGAAGTATTTCTTGGGACTTTGCCCAGCGCTGGTTTATTACATACCATTACATAGATCTATATAATATTTAGTATTAAATAATAAATATAATACTTCTACGTAGAATGCTCCAGCATTGTTTAGTCCACAAAAGCAAAATTTGCTCATGCGAGGATATCACAAAGCTCACTTATTCCTTACATTCCGTATTACCTTAGCAACACGAGGGTAATGCTCCCTACGTAAACTATTCTTTACGTGTTACATTGCCTAAAGTAAATCATTTAGCTTCCTCTTTTGGACTAATTTCGTTCTCATTCAAGGTGCTCTGATACCGTAATTCAAAAAGTAACACAAATACCATAATTCAGTCGTAATTCAATATTACTAACCATGAATATTTCTGTTCGCAGGTGACAACTACAAGCACGTCAGGGTTGGTCAACTTTGTACGCCGGTCGGAACTATACATCTATCGGTATCCTACAGAACGAAAATGACGATATCCCCGACTCACACGAGTCGGGATTCGATTATGCTGAAGAGCGATCATTTTCATTCCGATCTGAGTCCGCGTCACGCTCGCTATCAACAGAGGTTTGTCGCTTCGCATATATTTTTTTCGTCAAGGTCGACGTAACGTCGGGTGCGTTCTTGAATGCAGATCCACTCAGCTGTGCGCTCTTTTATTTGTGACTGTCCACTGCTAGTAGTTTTTTTTTTAATTGCCATGATTCTTCCCGTGGTATACATTTGGTCCGTTTGGATAACCGAAAAACGTTTATCAGAGCACATTTTTGTCAAAACAACTGAGCAGACTGCAATATAAAATTTCGAACTTATCTGGATTTAGCCGAGCAGAGCAGAACTGCATTCAAGAAGGCATCCGTTACAATCGATTTTGTAAATAAAATACATACGTTAATTTTGGTTTTTTTCTGTTACAGCGAAGAGAATTCGAAGTCGCTAAGCGACACGATAAAAGTCGGTGCTTTTGTCGTGAACAAGCAAGTCGTCGTGAACGAGGAGGACTTGGTGATACCGGATGTGCCGTTCAGTTCGTTGTTAACGCCGCGGCAAACGTCTCCACCGCCGGGATCGGTTCTCGAGGCGGCGAGCGCGGGTAGCGCGACGGCCAATGTCGCGACGACGGTCACAGCAACGACAACAACGGCGTCGAGCACGAGTGCTCCAGCGGCGACGGGAACGACCGACAGCAACAACGGTAACGGCGAAAAGACGGTGACCGACAACAACACAACGCCAAAATGTAACTCACGGAACGGTTCGAGGAGGAGCAGCTGCTCGATGACCAGTGCCAACGATGATTTCATTATGGTAGACTTGGTAATTATTTATTCACGCCGATTAATGCTGAGAGTGTGTTTGATTTTTGTTTTCTTTAATCGCCGGCGTTGTTTGCTTTTTTCTTCTCAAAGATGTCTTCTCGAAGCTCAAATGCCTCAAAAAAATGTTTTCTTCTTCTTGATTTGCAGAAAACTCCTTTCGCCGGTACAAACACGAACAGCGACTTAGGGGCTTTCTATCGGGAGTGCCAGAGCGCTCCGCAGCTACAAGCTTTTTCCGAAGAGACAACTCTCGCGGAGCAGGTCGGAGACCTTACGAAGCAGCTCGAGACGTTCGAGACAAATATGCAACGATACGAGGATATACTCTCGTCACTGTGCCAAAGCGACAACGGCAATCAGTGAAACGGTTCTTGAGAGGTCGCATAGTCTTGTTCGAAGATAAAGTGTATTATAGGAACGACAAAGAAAAGTTGAGCTTCAATGCTCGTCGGGGGTCTCGTAGCGAGTGGATCACGGGAACGATATACTCCGAGCTGTTTTTTCTGCAGTGCATCGTCGAATTTGCCCGACGAGGATTTTTTTTCTCGGAAAGTGCACAAAGAACGTTGGGGTTTTGAAAAAACCCGAGTCTTTTCTGCACCGTTATATTATCGCATGTTGTCGGAAAGTTTCGATGGGTTTAGGGACGCCGCTAGAGTCTGGAAAATAAACGATTATTGGTTGTGCGTTATGGTTTTTCGCGCTTCGTTGTCGCACGATACTCGGATTTGATAACGCGGGAATGAAAGTGTAATCGTTCGATCGCTGTCATGCGTCGAACAGTGAAAACAAAATTCTCGCCGCCGCGCGATCTCGCGTTTATTCGTCGCTTCTACTGCGTAATGAATTAAATAATGATTAAATTGTAACGTGTATATACTGTAAATTGAGTACCGCGCGTATACGTTGTTGTAACTTTTATTATTCACAATATTTATTAAATAATATTGTTTGCAATATAACACTTGTATTATAGTATAAAAGATACATGCTTTTTTGTTTATATCTCTAGTTCTTTTCTTTTGTTCATTTACCTGTCGAAGATAAATCGGTCAGAGAAGGAAGATCGCCTCTGAAGAAAATGCTAGTCTCGATTCTCCGCTTCTGTCACTGTCTGCATTCGAGCTAAGACAGAGGAAAAAAGTATGACGATACTACCGTTTTGAAATACTCGTCAGGAATTTGTGTCATCAAGTCATCATGTTTAAAAATTTCATTGTTCGACTGGAAGTGCCGTCGTACAGAAAATACGACACATCCGGTCTGATGAAAATCTCATTATTCGACCGGAAGTGTCGTCATACAGAAAATACGACACATCCGGTTTGATGAAAATCTCATTGTTCGACTGGAATTGACGTTATACCGGAAACAAGTCATTTCCGATTTGAAAATCTTATTTTTAGAGCGGAAATAATGTATTTTCAGTATGGTAGTTCAGTTGGCTGAAATGAATATGGCATAAATGATATTGTAGTCCACTTCCGACTTCCGGTATCTTCCACTGGAAACACGAGCAGCTTCGACTGCTCTTACGGTTGATATCGAAACTCACCCATTCCCCGACTGGAAGGCGGCAATTGTGGCGCATTAGCGAGACGCTTCGAAGGCTCGCTGCATATCATGTTACAATAAACAATCCAATCGGGACACCAACAAAGAAAAATGGATGATCTAAGAATGCAAAGACTGAGAGAATTATTGCAAGAGACGTTGCGTGGTCGTGGGCTGGTCGAAAATTCTAGTCATCGCGTAAGTAAACAATCCAAACCGACGTGAAACAACAACAAAGAAACCGTCCTTTGTCTAGTCTAACTGCACGACGAACAATTTAAAAACTGTTTCAAGGAATCCATGGAGTGGGAAAGATACGTCGAGCGGGTTCATCGTTTGGTTTACAAATCTGAGATAAATCCGAGAGAGCGTACAGAGAAGGGTTTCTTCGAATGGATCATCGACAGACGCGATGTACAGTGAGTTCTCGTCGCCGAAAGCGACGAGAGTTCGACGCATTGACGGCCGATTCGGTTTTGTTCTTCTCATAGGACTCAACTCGATTCCTGGCTAAAGTTCCGCAAGAACGAGAGCGGAGCGTCGAGGAAGGACAATGAGAAAGCTACACAGTACAAAGAGCAGGGAAACAATTATTTCAAGAAGAAAAATTATCCTGCAAGCATCAAGAGTTACACGGAGAGTGCGAGATACAGCACCGGGGACAATGTCAACTTTTCCATAGCCATAGCCAACAGATCCGCCGCCTTCTTCCACATGTGCAGATACAACGTAATTTATTTATTTATTTATTATTAATGGGAGAGAACTTTTTTCCAAAAATGTAATATATTTATTTATTTTTTATTTTATTTATTGACGGATGAGATTTTTTACATTTACAATTTTTACAGGTCAGATAACATTACAAATATTAACCAAAATATAGCATGTATAAACATAATAACATTATAATATAAAAAATTATTTTTTTTCCATTTTATACATGTTTTGTTGCAAGAATGTGACAAAGAATTGCAGATTATGCTGAAATTTTGAATTACAAAATTCAAAATTAAACAAGGCCATTGTATCATTCGTAGCTCAGAAGCTGTGTTCCAAGATGTACGTTGTAGACCACAGCAAGGGTCGGCAAATGTAGCCTATATGATTTATCATAATATAATGCATAAAGTATAAAGTATTGAGTACTAATAGCATGTGTAATAACATCTACAACAGTTATTTGATGTATGAGATTGCTAACAATAATAAGTTATGCTTTTAGACTTGCGATCCGTTTCATCAGTGGATCTATAGTCTCAGATGCAAGAGTAGAGTCGGTTTGTGTCAGTGAACTCATTCACAATTCACATTAATCAGGGGATGAAGCTATTGTGCTCGTAGTTTGTAAGATAAGTTTGAGTCCTAAACAGCTCGGCTGTTTCAGTAATAATACACAATGGTTCTCTCGACTTTGATTATTGCGAATAAACGAATTCGTGCTTTGCTCGGCTCAGGAGAGCCTGAGGGACATAGCGCTGGCTGTAAAAATGGGCTACCCGGAAGAAAAGTTGTGGAAGCTACACCAGCGTGCGGCACAATCCCACCTCAAACTGCATCAGGGTAAACTGGCAGAGGCTTCCATCGCAAAACTGCAAAAGGCCGTTGAAACTAGCAACACGATTGGAGTGGCTATGAGGGGTAAGACAGCAACTAAAGCATGTAAACCAATTTTTCTTTTTTTCTTTAAAGCCCAGACATTTTTGGAGGGCACTCAAATGGTTTGTTTTTTGGTTTTTTTCTAAGTGTTTTTAACTTTTATAATTCATCATTCAGGAGCTTTAATATTCATGATTTATTACATACTGATTGTAAAGGAGAAATCCGTCAAAGTTTATCAAGTTATGACTTGAAGATATCTGCATAAGACAAAAATTCATCAAATCATAACGGCTGCTTTTTGCAATGCACAAACTTCGCTCGGGGAAGTTCACTTTGAGAATAAAATTTTACAATTGACAATTTTTTTGTTGGTCCTGAAGCCACACATTGATAAAGACTTGCCAATGATGAAATTGGGTATCATGCAGATATCTTCAGGGTCATAAATTATTGGCAACTGCTCAACTGCTAGATAATAGTCACGGGGTGCGAGCGGTTTTTCAAATCACTTTAATGTTCTTGCAGAAACTATTCTGAAGCAAGCGAAAGATATGTCGTTTGCCGCCTGCGAGAGCCAGAATAAATATGAAAACTATGAGCCTCCTTCCACGGCGAAAAAGGAACTACGACCGGAGGATATGATGGAGGAAAATTCGATATTTCGGTTCGCTTCGACGGCCGTAGTCTGCAAAAGTTCGCCGACTGGAAGCAGATACGTCATTGCCGGGCAACCGATTAAAAAAGGCGATGTTCTCTTTGTCGAGAAACCTTTTGCTTGGGTCCCCGTCATGGACGGACATAATGGTTCTCTGTGCGCTCACTGTTGCAAGCCTATGGACGACTCACTGGTGCCGTGAGTAACGCTATATTGCTTTTTCTTTTCGATCTTGCATGAACCAAGTGTTTCCCGTTAAAAAATTTTCTTTCTGAATTGCTCAACTCTGTGTCTGTATAAAAATATGTGAAAAATATTTGGGGCATTTCGAACTGCATCTAAATTCTTATCTTGGATTTTTTATATGACGGAACTAACTTCCAAAAGTACTCAGATTTTGTATTAGATTTTTGAAAAATTGTTTATAATCACTTTATGATCAAAAGAGTTAACTTATTGATCGCCACAATTAAAAAATCCGAAACATTCTGAAAACACTTGTGTCACATAGTAAAAACTTTAAGACTTAAGCCGGAGTGGGAAGGCGTCACTTTTTTCGAATAAATAAAAAATAAACAGGGAAAAAAATGCAAGAAAAAAATCAGTCACACAAGATTTTTCAGAATTTGTTCAGATTTTTTAATTGTGACACTCAATAAGTTCATATTTTTATCACAAATAATTAGGAACATCTGGAATCTTGAAAACCTAATAAAAAATCTGAGTGCTTTTGAGAGTTGGTTCAGTCATATAAAAAATTGCAGGCCCAATCCAAGATGTGAAGGCGAATTGGTATGGAATGCCCTATATATATATATATATATATATATATATATATATATATATATTTTTCGATGTTATTATAGGTGCAGAGGATGCGTGGATGCCTTGTACTGCAACTCGTCCTGTTGGAACGACGCATGGTCCAATCACCAGTGGGAATGCTCAGGTTATCACCTCGGTATTTGGCAACAGATCGGCGTCGGGCACCTGGCGTTCAAGATTCTTTTAATGTCCATGACGACAACCGACAAAGTATGGTTCAACGACGTCCAAAAATTAGTGACCAACATTGACAAACAACCAACGAAGGACATTTTCGGAGCCGCTATAGTAAGTTTCGTTCGACGTGCTTGACTTATTTAGTGAATTAAGACTTATCGCGGGAATTGGAAAAATAAATGGTGCTTCGTAGGGTTCGCTGCTGCTGACGACTTACATGGAATTGTGTACGAATTTTTTCGAGACCGTCAATCTGAAAGAATGTCTCGTCGAAAAATTCGACGATCCCGGTATGAGTTTCGATTTCGATATTTCGACGAAGCGGGGCAAGAAACTTTACGTGGGTTCGATGATTCTTCGTCACTCGCTCCAGATGCTCGCCAATTCATACGCCGTAGTGCGGCGGGTCGAAGTCTCCCCGTCGCGCGAACGCGAACTCTCCATTGGGGAACAACAGCGAATCGCCGCTGGTGCTTATTCCTCGGCTTCTTTGCTGAATCATTCCTGCGATCCTACAGTCACACAGTCGTACGGTCATATTTGCTTCTAATGTTTTTATATTATTATACCATAATAATAACTCTCAATAATTCGTTTCAGTTTCTGGAACAATTGGCTCATCATAAAAGCCGTCAAGGATGTACGGGAAGGAGAAGAGATCTTCGTCTGCTACGGTACGTTCAGCATCAACGCCCGTCGCTCTAAATTTACCTCTGTAAATTACGATACAATTTTTGGTTCCCTTCTGCAGGGCCCTACTTCAAGCACATGCCGAAGGCGGAGAGACAAATGTATTTGCGCAGTAGCTACTGCTTCGACTGTGAATGCAGCGCTTGCACGAACCCCCTGTTCGATCATTACACGGTGATGTTCCAATCTCCATGAGAAACGAGTAAAAATCTGGATACGCACTGTGGTTATCTGATGTATAATGTAAATTGTAACCGATTGCAGGATCGTTTCGGCGGCCTCAAATGTCCAAAATGTTCCGGCTCAGCGATGCATTCGCTCGCATCCGATAGCCAACGTTGTTTCGACTGCGGTACTACAAGCAAAGTAACTTGCAGCGCGACTTTGCAACGAGCCGCCGAGCTCTGCGATAAAGGCATGGAATTGTCGGATATCGACAAATGGAAAGAAGCGATACCTTTCTTCGAGAAGAGCTTGGTTATTCGCGAGAAATACATGTACAAGCACAACGAAGATATCGCAATAACACTTGACGCGTTGGCAAACTGTTATGCGGCGACCGGTAAACATAAAAGAAGACAAATTTTCCTCAAATCACCTTAAGGCAACTGAACAAACAATTTTTTTTTATTCAGGCAACTGGCTCAAGTCGATATCGTATCAGGAAAAAATTATCGCAGCGATAGAGGAAAGATACGGCTCCGACAGGTTAGAAGTAGCGAGCGTGTTGGCCAGGACGACGGACCTTTGCTACCAATATCTGAGACGCACGCTTAACCGTACATCGCCGGAGTACAGGTGAGCATTTCGGCAAGGACGATTTCACTCCGTAAAATCTGACGGTAAAAATTACAATTTGCTTCTTCTTTTGGATCTTAGGGACACCTTCATAAAAACGAGTAAGTACGTCGATCGCCTTCTGGCAATAATCAGCCTCACAGTTGGCCCCTGGGACGACAGGTATCAAAAGATAAATGACAAACGCGAACAGTTGTCCGGAATATTGGAGCAGCTTCGGATATAAAAGATTACAAACAAAAAAGTATCTATCATATTACATATTAAAAATCTACTCGTTCCACCAAATAATATGATGTCTTCCACAGACATAGAATATATATATATGTGTATATGTATATATTTATAATCGCGTTCATCAAAGAGGAACCATAGCATTACATCAAATCATAAGGAGAAATTGAATTATTTACACGATAGGCGCAATCGGTAGGTAGGTTTTCTTTAGCGAGCAAATGAAGTTTACAGATGTGAAAGTGATCGCTCGGTAATCTGGCTTTTGATCTTCGTTCCGGGAAGGGAAAAAACTACGTCTCGTGCGTAAACGAGCTTACAAAAGTGCTCGTTCTTCAGTTTCTCGTTGAAGTTTATCAGGCCTGGTTACTTATGCGTCTTATAACCGGGGTCATAGAAATAACGGTGACTTGTCGAGCCTCCATTCTTTTTCTTCGTAATTTGTTCTTTAATTTGATCGAGTGGGTGTGTGTATGTGTGGATGGGTGTGTTTCTATATCCGTAAGGGAACTAGCAGTTAATCTCAAGAGATCAAGGTATCACGCGGGACCAGGCTTTGGCCCATGTTTCATTTAATTCCTCCGTATTTTTGTTGCCTTCTCCCAGCTCTTCCTCCTCATCGATCATCGCCATATGTTTTGTCATGATTTTTGTTTTACTAATGTACAACAAGTAAGACGCAAAAGCGGTGTGGTTTGGTCATGTTGGTCAATATCCGAAAACTTTTTGATTATTCTTTTTTCCATAGTTCTTACTCGTTTTTTATCCGCATCGCGTGTAGCGTAGCTTAAGGAACACGAGTCGATATTGTGTTTGTTTTTCTTTTTTTTTTTACTTTTCTATTCGCCATATAGCTTGATCGTTATTTTATATTGAAGAGAGCGGTAGGTCGAACAATCTAGAGAATTTGAGTAGGAGATACCCCATCCTTTGGGTCGGTTCCGTTTGAAATCCCTTTGGACTCGAGTCGGCCGCTTGACGGGAGATTCAAAGATTATTATACCATTCAGTCAAGACGAGTTAGTAGGTGATGAGTATAGAACGTTTATCCGTCGGAATTTCTGTATTATTGTCAATAAACATTATATACTAAAACTTTTTGACTCTAATACAGTAGAACCTCGATTATCCGAACACCCATTAACCGAACCCTCTGTTATCCGAACTGCCGCTGGTTCGGATAAAGTTTCTATTATCCGAACAATTGCGCGAAATTCTAGTATTCTTACATTGTTGCGCGCTATAAACAACAAGCCGATTCAAGAACGCTCGAGCTCGCAAAGACTCACACAGCGGTACCGTAAATGCACGCCAGTCGTATGCACAGTATTTATGAATTTCTCAGCCGAGCAAATACGCACGTATTCAACATTTATTTTCATTAATCTCGTAACTGGTCTCGTAGTTTAATGCGTTATGGATTCAGCGTGCAGTCCTTCGACCTCTAAGCGTAAGCATAATGTACTTACGCTGGAAAAAAATTAGAGACGCTTTCGAAACTCGACAAGGGAGAGATGAGCACATTGTTAGCGGGCTCGTATGATATTTATAAGTTTACGATCTCTGACATTAAAAAAATTTTGCTGCAATAAGACGTACAAATCTCTTGCGCCAAACGAAAACTGTGGATTTCGTGATGAAGGTTTGAAGTTATTTAAAATGTGTGGGTACTGTAATTTTTTCGATATGTATCATGCTATATCGCTTAACACAGTTTGACTGTTCTGTTATCCGAATTTTCGTTAATCCGAACGAGCTCCGGTCCCAATTGGTTCGGATAATCGAGGTTCTACTGTATGCATTTGACTCCGAGGATGTCGTCCGGAAATTACATCTAAGCACATATATCGTGTCTCGTACGGAAACGATTTGAAATCCGTAGTGTGCTAGAGACTTTGCGTTGGGTGAGGTTGGTCCCGGAAAGACGAGCGGCTTCGACTGCTCTTGCAGCTGATATCGAAACTCACCCATTGTCGTGCTGGAAGCCGGCAATTGCGACACATTAGTGTGAGACGCTTCGAAGGCTCGCTACATATTTTATTACGATAAACAATCCAATCGGAAAAACGACAAAAAAAATGGATGATGTACGAATGCAAAAACTGAGAGAATTATTGCAAGAGACGTTGCGCGGTCGTGGGCCTGTAGGAAATTCTAGTCACGTAAGTAAACAATCCAAACCGGCAAGAAACAACAACAAAAATACGCTCATTTGTTTGTCCAATTGCTTGACGAGTAATTTTAAAAACTGTTTCAAGGAATCCATGGAGTGGCAAAAATACGTCGAGCGGATTCATCGTTCGGTTTACAAACCCGAGATAAATCCGAGAGAGCGTACAGAGAAAGGGTTCTTCGAATGGATCATCGACAGACGCGATGTACAGTGAGTTCTCGTCGCCGACAGCGACGAGAGTACGGCGCATTGACGGCCGATCCGATTTTGTTCTTCTCATAGGACACAACTGGATTCGTGGCTAACATTCCGCAAGAACGAGAGCGGAGGGTCGAGGAAGGACAATAAGAAAGCGACCCAGTACAAAGAACAGGGAAACAACTACTTCAAGAAGAAAAATTATCCTGCAAGCGTCAAGAGTTACACGGAGAGTGCGATATACAGTGCAGGGGACGATGTCAACTTTTCCATGGCCATAGCCAACAGATCTGCCTCCTTCTTCCACATGTGCAAATACAATGTAATTTATTTATTTATTTATTTATTTATTTATCTATTTAATTATTTATTTATGATTGAAAACCTGAGGTGCTTTCGATTTTCCGTTGTAATGATGGTGCGCATGCACGTGGCCATTTTTTGATACGAATTTGTATAAAAAAACAACCGTGCGCATGCTCAGTCACGGTTGAATAACGAAAATACATCAAATTGAAAGCACCTCTGACTTATGATGGTGAACTCATTTACCATTTGCATTAATCAGGGGTGAGTCTATTGAGTTTGTAATTCGTAAGACAAGTTTGAGTCAATTGTTGTACACAATTGTTCTCCAGACTCTGATTATTGTGAACAATAGAATTCGTGCTTTGCTCTGCGCAGGAGAGCCTTCGGGACATAGAGCTGGCTGTAAAAATGGGCTATCCGGAAGAACTGTCATGGAAGCTGCACCTGCGTGCAGCACAATCCCATCTCAAGCTGCGTCAGGGTAAACTGGCAGAGGCCTCTATCGCGAAGCTGCGTACGGTCATTGACAGTAGCGACACAATTGCTGGGGCTATGAGGGGTAAGGCAGTAGCTAAAAACTGTGAAACATGTTTTTTTTCTTTTTAGAGGCTTTAACTTTTTAGAGGAAAATCAAATTATTATTATTATTATTTTTTACTTTTTTTAAAAAGTGCTTATAACTTTTATAATTCACTATTCAGGATCTCTAATATTCATGATTTATTGTATACTGATTGGAAAGGAGAAATCTGTCAAAGTAATAAATTACCAATGTATGACGCGGAACATATCTGCATCAGATTAAATTTCATCAAGTTCTAATGGCTGCATTTTGCATCGGCCAAACTTCGATCAGGGAAGTTCACTTCGAGAATAAAATTCTACAATTGAACAATTTCTTTTGTTATTCCTGAAGCCGTGCATTGATAGAAAACTGCCAATGATGAAATTGGATGCCATACCATATCTTCAGGGTTATAAATTACTGGCAACTGCCCAACTGCTAGATGATAGTTAGGGGGAAAGAGCGGTTTTTCAGATCACTTTTATGTCCTTACAGAAACTATTCTGAAGCAAGCGGAGGATCTGTCGTTTACCGCCCGCGAGAGCCAGAATAAATACGAAAACTATGAGCCTCCTTCGACGGCCAAAACGCAACCACGACCGGAGGATATGATCGAGGAAAATCCGATATTTCCATTCGCCTCGAAAGCCATGGTACGCGAAAGTTCGCCGACGAGAGGCAGATACGTCGTCGCCGGGCAACCCATTAAAAAAGGCGACGTTCTCTTCGTCGAGAAACCTTTTGCGTGGGTCCCCGTTATGCACGGGAATAATGTTTCTCTGTGCGCTCACTGTTGCGGGCCTATGGACGACTGCCTCGTGCCGTGAGTAAAGCTGTATTGCTTTTTCTTTTCGATCATGCAAGAACCAAGTCTTTCTCGGAAAAAAATAATCTTTCTCAACTGCTGAACCCTGTTTCTGTATAAAAATATGTGAAAAATATATGGGTACTCCCTGCCATTTAGACCTGAGTCTAGCCACCCTTCACATCTTGGATTGGGTTCGCGTTTTTTTATATGACAATTAACTCTCAAAAGCACTCAGTTTTCTTATTACTTAAAAAAAAATTGTTTGTAATTATTTATGATTAAAAAAATGAAATGAAAAAATGAATATTGATCGTCACAATTAAAAAATGAAAAAAGATTCAGAAAAATCTTGTGTCATATATAATAAATTTTAAGTCTTGGGCCAGCATCACCTTCTATCTTTTTCTACTTTTTTTCGAAGATGAATATCAACAAAATTAAAAGAAAAAATCAGTAAATTATGGGTTATCATTTGACCATTTTTATATGCAACACTGCATTTTTGTGAATTTTTAAAGATTTTTTCGAAGTTTTTTTTTTAAGTTTAAACAACGTTTAAACAACATCGGCCCACTCCAGTTTAAATCTTAACATTAAAAATGTATGATACAAGATTTTTCCGAATTTTTTAAGATTTTGAAATTATAGCGATCAATAAGTTCACTTTTTTAATCATAAATAATTATAAAAATTTTTTTTAAATCTAATAAAAAATTCCAATGCGTTTGAGAGTTAGTTCAGTCATATAAAATACCGGGGGCCCAATCTAAGATGTGAAGGGTTAAATCCAGGTCGAAATGGTAGAGAATACCTCATATATATATTTTGTTCGATATCATTACAGGTGCAGAGGATGCGTGGATGCTTTGTACTGCAACTCGACCTGTTGGAACGATGCATGGGCCTATCACCAGTGGGAATGCCCGGGTTATCACCTCGGTATTTGGCAACAGATCGGCGTCTCGCATCTGGCGTTCAAGATTTTTTTAATGTCCATCACGACAACCGACAAAGTATGGTTCAACGATGTTCAAAAATTAGTGACCAACGTTGACAAAAAATCCACGGACGATATCTTCGGTCTCGCTATAGTAAGTTTCGTTGGACCTGTTGACTCATTTAGTGAAATAAGACTTGTCTCGTGAATTGGAAAATAGTACATTTCGATACGAGTGCGAAAAAACTTTTTCTGACGAGTGTGAGTTTGCAGCACGAGCCGAAGGCGAGTGTTGCAATCACACGAGTTCAGAAAACGTTTTCGCACGAGTATCGAACAAAATTTTATTTCACAAGGTGTGAAAATGGGGGTTTTCGCACGCGAAGCGTGCGAAAAAACCGCCATTTTCACACCGAGTAACATAAAGTAATGTTGCTTCGCAGGGTTCGATGCTGCTGACGACTTACATGGAAAGGTGTACGAATTTTTTCGAGACCGTCGATCTGAAAGAATGTCTCGTCGACAAATTCGACGATCCTGGTATGAGTTTCGATTTCGATATTTCGACGAAGCGGGGCAAGAAACTGTACGTGGGTTCGATGATTCTTCGACACTCGCTCCAGATGCTCGCCAATGCGTACGCCGTAGTGCGGCTGGTCGAAGCTTCTCCGTCGCTCGAACGCGAAACCTTCGTTGAGGAGCAACAGCGAATCGCTGCTGGAGCGTATCCCTCGGCTTCTATGCTCAATCATTCCTGCGATCCCACGGTCATACACTCGTACGGTCATATTCGCTACAAATTTTCGTAATCCCTACACCGAAATAACTCTCGATAATTCGTTTCAGTTTCTGGAACAATTGGCTCATCATAAAAGCCGTCAAGGATGTACGGGAAGGAGAAGAAATCTTCAACTGCTACGGTACGGTTCAGCATCAACGCGCGTCGCGCGAAATTTACTTCTGTACAGTCTGATAGAGCTATTTTTTTCGGTCCTTTCGGCAGGGCCGTACTTCAAGAGAATGGCGAAGGCTAAGAGGCAAATTGATTTGCGCAGTCAGTACTGCTTCGACTGTGAATGCAGCGCCTGCACGAATCCTCTGTTCGATCATTACACGGTGATGTCCAAGTCTCTATGAGAAACGGGGAAAATTTGGATACGTTGTTGTTATTTGATGTATAATTTTTATTCTAACTGATTGCAGGATCGTTTCGACGGCCTCAAATGTCCAAAGTGTTCCGGCTCAGCGATGCGTTCGCCCGCATCCGATAGCCAGCGTTGTTTCGACTGCGGTGCCACCAGCAAAGTAACTTGCAGTGCCGCTTTGCAAAGAGCCGCCGAGTTCTGCGACAAAGGCATGGAATTGACGGACATCGACAAATGGAAAGAAGCGATACCTTGCTTCGAGAGGAGCTTGGTTATTCGCGAGAAACACATGTACAAGCACAACGAAGATGTCGCAATTACACTTGATGCGCTGGGAAAATCTCATGCGTCGACCGGTACACATTACAAAAAAAAGTTCTTCTCAAATCACCTTAAGACAACTGAACGAACAATTTTTTTTTATTCAGGCAATTGGCTCAAGTCGATATCGTATCTGGAAAAAAGTCTCGCAGCGATAGAGGAAAGATACGGCTCGGACAGTATAGAAGTAGCGAACGAGTTGAACAAGATGACCGACGTTTGCTTCCAATATCTGAGACGCACGCTTAGCCGTAGATCGCAGGAGTACAGGTAAGAATTTCGGCAAGGATGATTTACTCTCTAAAATCCGACGGTAAAAATTACAACTTTTTTTTTCTTTTCGATCTTAGGGACACTTTCATAAAAACGAGAAAGTACGTCGATCGCGCTCTGGCAATAATCAGCCTCACCGGTGGCCCCTGGAACGACAGGTATCAAGAAGTAAATGACAAACGCGAACAGTTGTCCGGAATGTTGGAACAGCTTCGGATATAAAAGATTAAAAACAAAAAAGAATCTATCATATTACATATTACAAATCTGCTCGGTCCACCAAATAATGTGATGTCTTCAACAGATATAGTAGATATATATATATATGTATATATTTATAATCGCGTTCATCATAAAAGTACAATAATAGCATTATATCAAATCACAAGGAGAAATTCAATTATTCACACGATAGGCGCAGACGGTAGGTAGGTTTTTCTTTAGCGAGCAAATGGATTTTACAGGGGTAAAAGTGGTCGCTCGGTAATCTGGCCTTTGATCTTCGTTCCGGGAAGGGGAAAAACTACGTTTCATCCGTAAACGAGCTTACAAATATGCTCGTTTCTCTCTTTCTCTCTCTCACTTACGAAAAATAAAATAAAATGGGGAATACAATGATATAATAACGTTGAAAGTTGTCATATTAAACAAACAAAAAAACACGTAGACAATCAAATAACAAATAATTACAAAACGCATGTAACCTTACCCGGGAGTTTATCGGGCCTGGTTAATCATGCGTCTAATAACCGGGGTCATACAAATAACGGTGACGTGTCGAGCCTCCAATTCTTTTTCTTCGTAATTTGATCGAGTGTGTGTGTGTGTATACGTGTGGGTGTGTTTCTATATCCGTACGGGAACTAGCAGTTGATCGGTCAAGAGGCATCACGAGGGACCAGGCTTTGGCCCATGTTTTTTTTTTTTTTTTTGTCATTCAATTCCTCAGTTTTTTTTGTTGCCTTCTCCCCCTGCGTCCTCTTCCGCTCGGATCTTCCTCCTCATCGTCCATCGTCATATGTTTTGTTTTGTGATTTTTTTTTTTTTTTACAAATGTACAACAAGTAAGACGTAAAAGCGGCGTGGTTTGCCGATTACGTGAAACTGACGTTATGTTGGTCAATATCGGAGAACTTTTTTTTTTCTTCTTTTTTTCTATAGTTCTTATCCGTTCTTTATCCGCATCGCGTGAAGGTCGCTGTAACGATCCGCCGAGCGTAGCTTCCGGAACACGAGTCAATATTTTGTTCGGATATATTTTTTTTTTTACTTTTCTATTCGACGTATCTTGTTCGTTACTTTATATCGAAGAGAGCGGTCGAACAATCTAGAGAGCTTGAGTAGGAGATTTAGAGGGTTGGGATACGAGATACAGGGTTACGGGTGTCACTAATCAGGCACTTTACGATATCCCTTATCCTTCTTTTCATTATAACTTCTTTCTACGAATCGCTCTCAAAGCATCTCGATCACGCTCGTCACTGTTCTTCTTTTCTTCTTTTTTTTTTGTTTCGTTTCTTCGTAATCTTCGCTACGCACACCAGCGTCGTTCGGCAAACTGAGCCTTGCACACCGAATATAATTATCAATAATCTATGATCTCGGTTCGTGCGACAGTTTCGTATCTTCGTCGTTCATACCGCTCGCACACCTATAAACAAAACACTCATACTCTCTCTCACACATCCATGCAATCGCACGCTCCGCCGAATCCGCGCACCGTCCGATCGACTTGCATAAAACTCCACTCTCGTGCGTCGTCAGCACTTTTCTTCTTATTTTTTTTTCCACGTCGTTTTACTTTCTTGGAAATTAAAAGTTAATGCCCACGTTCTTGTCCCGGCCCCGTACCAGTCGATTCGAAGCGTTTCACGGTAATCGTCCGGTAATCCGAGTTCGATCGCGCGTTTCCGCGGCGACCGAAGTTATCCGGTGTAGTAACTCGAACGGGGAATCTCGCCATCCGGCTCATTCGCGAACGGTGCCTAGGTCATCAATTCGCTCGTGTCATCGGCGTCGGCGTCGTCCGGCGGTTCCATTCGTACAGCCAGCTTCGTGTATCCTATTGTCGATTCTCTTCGCTTCGATGCAGCCTGGATGTAACAATAAGAAAATTTAAAAATTTTTATCACCGTTGCAAATATTCTCCCTCGGAGAAAATGAAAGTAAAAGAAACATTGGTCGATGTTATTTCACCTGAAGGGCGACGAAGACAGCTGCGAAGAGCGCCACGGACGCGAAGCAGATCGCAACGGCCATAGCCGTTGCCGCCGTCGTTGCCAGAGCGGCGGAATCCTCGCCGGTCGTATTTTCACCGTTGCTTCCAAACATTTCAGCCGTTCCCGGCGACATTGTGTCGTCCGGCGAGAATTCCGTGCCGGGTACCCTTCGTTTTCCAGCCGGTGAGCTGTTCCTGCAGCCACCTGTGTTGCAAGAAAATACAGAAGGAAATGTTAAGAATAGCTATAGTACTATATTAAATGCATTATATGTATATGTATATGTATATGTATATGTATATGTATATGTATATGTATATGTATATGTATATGTATATGTATATGTATATGTATATGTATATGTATATGTATATGTATATGTATATGTATATGTATATGTATATGTATATGTATATGTATATGTATATGTATATGTATATGTATATGTATATGTATATGTATATGTATATGTATATGTATATGTATATGTATATGTATATGTATATGTATATGTATATGTATATGTATATGTATATGTATATGTATATGTATATGTATATGTATATGTATATGTATATGTATATGTATATGTATATGTATATGTATATGTATATGTATATGTATATGTATATGTATATGTATATGTATATGTATATGTATATGTATATGTATATGTATATGTATATGTATATGTATGGGAAATCGGGGCAAAATGGGGACATGAAATGCCATATCGACGTGGGGCAAAATAGGCTAATAATGAAACTAACAAAAGTTACCGCAAGTCAAATCGAAGGGTAGCCCGTTTTGCCCCAAATGGTTTTTTTTTTATCCTCTCAAAACCGGTGCCAATACAATTTTGGTGTAAAAGCCAATTCATCTATGTTTTCGGTACCGTTATAGCAAGTTTTAATGCTTAGCGTGCCCGTTTTGCCCCGGTCTACCCTATATGTATATGTATAAGCACAAATTCCGAGAAGCGTTACGAGCAGTTTCCGGCAAAGAATGTGAGCAACGAAGAATGGAAGAATGTACCGGTTTCCGGATCGCAGAGGCAGCACTCGTCGCTCTCAGTTTTCTTCTCGTCGCCCGGGCAACACGGAACGCACTGGTTATTCAGCTTGTCGAGATGCAGCGGGGCCGTGCACGCCGAGCAACTGAACTTTCCCGGTCCGGAACACCTCCGGCAATCAGTGTGACACGTCTTGCACAACTCCGTCAGTGGATCGTAATACTGTGCTCCGAGGCATTCCATGCAGAGGCCACCCTCGAGCATCGAATGGGTCGGGCAGGATGTACACTCGAGCGGTCCCTCGCCCTTGCACGTTCTGCAGTAGTGGTGACACTTCTGGCATCCGAAGTTCGATTTGAAGAAACCCTCGGGACACTCGGGATGACACTCTCCGCCGGCTAATTGCCAAGCCTGAGGGCAAGTCACGCACTGATCCCTCCTCGGACCCAGGCAAGTTCTGCACGAGAGATAGCACTTCGAGCACTGTCCCCGATCGCTGTAGTAACTGCGGAAGTACGAAGATTCGGAGGTTATTAGCGACATCAAAAATCCATCGGGGAATCCCCCCTCGTATTATTGCACTCGAAAGAAAAAAAAAGAACAGTAAATATTGCAATTTTTTTTTCTTATTTAGGTCGGCACATATGTTGTGTTCTTCAATGAATAAATGAATAATATAAAAGCTATTTCTTCCACTCCGTATATACTTGTAAAAAATGGTATCTCACCCTTCCGCGCAAGAGGATCTGCATTCACCGCTCTGAAGTTGGAGTCCTTCTTGGCACGCGGTGCAATTCAGCCTCGAGACGCAAGTCTTGCACGTGTGAAGGCACGGCGTGCATATCGGCCTCGAAGGTTGCGCTACGGAGTAATAACCATCGTCGCACTGAGCGACGCATTTCTTGCTCTGAAGCAAGAGCGAGCCCTGGCAGGATATGCAGAAGTCGTCGGTTGGACCGGCGCAAGTCTCACAGGTCGAGTGACACGGTTTGCAATGACCGTCCTCGTAGTACTCGGACGTATCGCACCGTGAACGACTCTCCGGAGCGCACAGTCCCTTCTTGTTAAGATTCCAGCCGTTCACGCAGCTCGTGCAAGTCGATGTCGCGCAGGTTGCACATCCGGGCGGACAGGGTACGCACTCGCGTCTCTTCTTGTCGGCGCTGAAGCCGGCTGGGCAAGAAGCGCGACATGTGCCTGTAAGCGAAATATATTCTCATTAAACACCGTTCGCAATTGAAGTTTCATTCTTATAATAATAAATATGCATTTGAGTGCATTTGAGTGCATTTGAGTGCATTTGAGTGCATTTGAGTGCATTTGAGTGCATTTGAGTGCGTTTGAGTGTGTTTGAGTGCGTTTGAGTGTGTTTGAGTGTGTTTGAGTGTGTTTGAGTGTGTTTGAGTGTGTTTGAGTGTGTTTGAGTGTGTTTGAGTGTGTTTGAGTGTGTTTGAGTGTGTTTGAGTGCGTTTGAGTGCGTTTGAGTGCGTTTGAGTGCGTTTGAGTGCGTTTGAGTGTGTTTGAGTGTGTTTGAGTGTGTTTGAGTGTGTTTGAGTGTGTTTGAGTGTGTTTGAGTGTGTTTGAGTGTGTTTGAGTGTGTTTGAGTGTGTTTGAGTGTGTTTGAGTGTGTTTGAGTGTGTTTGAGTGTATATGAGTGTGTTTGAGTGCATTTGAGTAAGTATCTGTGAGTATTATTACGTCGATAATGATAATAGTCGTTTAAAAAAATGAGTCCTATCATTATTACCGGAAAGAGAAAATAGTCCTGGCCGGCAGCCGATGCACTGGTTCTCGCTGGTGCCGTTGCAGGTTTCACAGCTCGAGTGGCAAGGTGCGCAATTGTAATCTTGAGTCTCGTAAGTGTACGTAGGACAAGCGGCATAACACTTGTTCTCGTGCATGACGAGATGATGCTCACAGCTCGTGCAATGATCAGGCCTGTCCTGACAACTGGCACAGTTAGCCTCGCAATGACCGCAGGTGTTGTTCTCTGAATCTGTGAAACAAAGTAACGATCGTGTGTGAGCCGGAGATTTCTACGATTTTTATTAATTCTCCAGTGAGATATAGGTTTTCATTTCCAACGTACTTTCGTAGTAACTCTCAGGACACTGTTGCAAACAGACAGCCAAGTCGGTGACGCGTAAGTGGGCCGGAGCGCAGGATAGACAGGAGTCTTGACCCGCTCCGGCGCATGTCTCGCAAGACTCGTGACAGGGCCAGCAAACGCCGCCCTGGTTGGGAAAACTGCGCGGTGGACAACGACTGACGCACGTGCTGTGGCGAATAAATCGATCAGTTAATTATAATCAACGCAAAAAACAGACCTAGCTCAACTGTAATTTTTTTTTCGTCATCAAGGCCTATCTTATAGTTAATTATACACGATGAAACGACTTTGATCCTTTAGGCGAGAACGAGACGTCGGCATTGACCGACTTCGCGGTTCGCCGGATGTTTCATATACTATTTTCATATATTGTAAAAGTGGTGAATACGGCCATAGCCGATTATAGCACGTAAATCTACATCATAATAAAGTTCACGTCGATTGGACACTCACACGGATACTCACACGGATACTCACACGGATACTCACGCGGATACTCACAGGGATACTCACAGGGATACTCCCAGGGATACTCACCGGGATACTCACAGGGATACTCACAGGGATACTCACAGGGATACTCACAGGGATACTCACAGGGATACTCACAGGGATACTCACACGGATACTCACACGGATACTCACTCGGACACTCACACGATTACTTAGACGGTTACTCACACGGATACTCAGAATGATACTCACTCGGACACTCACACGGATACTCAGAATGATACTCACTCGGACACTCACACGGATACTCAGAATGATACTCACTCGGACACTCACACGGATACTCAGAATGATACTCACTCGGACACTCACACGATTACTCATACGGTTATTCACACTATTACTAGCACGGTTACTCACACGGTTACTCACACGGTTACTCACACGGTTACTCACACGGTTACTCACGCGGTTACTCGCACGGTTACGCACACGGTTACTCGCACGGTTACTCGCACGGTTACTCGCACGGTTACTCGCACGGTTACTCGCACGGTTTCTCGCACGGTTACTCACACGGTTACTCATAGATACTCACATATACTCACAGACCCATATAGCACGTAATATTTTGGAAATATTTGCAGTTTTCGAATCTTTGGAAATATTTGCAGTTTTTCAAATCTTTGGAAATATTTGCAGTTTTTCAAATCTTTGGAAATATTTGCAGTTTTTAAAATCTTTGGAAATATTTCTGAAATATATGAAAATAACATTTTGAAATATTTTTTATTTCATATTTCACCGAAACACGATTCTACGATTGTTTCCGTGTTTAGGCGGGTGTGTATATGCAAATTGGACTGATGATGCAATCTTTGACATTTCGCTGGAATGTTTAAAAAAACATTTCACAAACATTTCCATGTAAGATTTATGAGTAGACGAAAAAATATGTTCAGAATGTTTTTAACATTTCACAAATATTTTTTAATATTGGTAAAATATTTTTAATATTTCAAAAAAACTATTTTCAATATTTCAAAAAAACTATTTTCAATATTTCAAAAAAACTATTTTCAATATTTCAAAAATATTTCCGTGCTATGTGGGCATACTCACAGATACTCGCAGGCACTCAGAGACCCTCACAGATACTCACAAGGTAGTCACAGACACTCACAGATGTTTCGAACGTGCGAACCAACATAACCGCTAGTCAAAGATATATGGACCAGGTCATATTCACCACTTTGACCCTAGTATGAATGAATGATAAAAAAATAGAAAATTAAAAAATTTGTATGCAGGTTCTTTTTTTTTCTACGCACTTGTCCAATCGATAAGTCTTGCAGCCGACGCACTGCGTAGGACCCTTCCCATAACAGCCCTGATGATCGCACTGAGGATCACAGTCGTGTAGAATACGTCGGGAAGGATCCAACGAGCCCTGCAACGAGCGTGAAACGTCGTCGGCGACAGTACCCGCGTCACCGGGCAGTCGATTCGTGAGGATGGGTGCGGATGAGCCGTCCAGGGTGGCGACCGAAGCATCGACGTTCGAGGCCGAGCCGACGTACGGTCCTTGATAACTCTGAAAGGCAGACGGACGAAAGAAGTCGATGTTGCTTGGAAGTTCCGGCGCAATTGCGCGTTGGACAGGATATCCGTATGACGGCGCGTTATTATACGGATAGGAAATCGTCTGTACCGGGTTAAATTGGCGGGTTCTTATCCTGATGGGGTTCGTCGCTGTACCGTAAAAGATCAGCTGCCACTTCTTCAGTATTCCTGTAACAGTTAGTTCAACATTGACGGTCGCGGTTGCCGAGGGAAACCCAAGAATTTCACACAGAGACGCATACGGCAAAAAAAACTACACACATGCGCTACGCATTACCGAAAAAAAATCTAATATGCCGTCAAAAATAAGCTCTCATTACTCAACTATTTAGAAGGAACAGTTCAGTAAATGAGTTTCAAAGTACTGTATTGATCGGCTTATTAGCTTTTTTTCTTCTTCATTTTGCAAGCCCCGGAAGATGTCGAAGAGATGCTGAAAGTGGGTCACGAAAGCCGAAGAGACACAAAAAAATCAGGCAGGAGATAAAGGATGAAATACAAAGACAGCAATTTTGGTCCAGAAGCTTGGTGCGAGGAGATGGAAAAAAAAAGATAAAATGTCGTTAGACTTGCCTGGCGAATTGACTCGTCGGTTTCCGGCGTTGATTACTTGAAGAGTCCACCGACCGTCGGCCTTCTCGCCCCAGAAGTGAACGCTGAGGAAAGGCCAGTCATCGAAGTTCGAGCTGAGAACGTCCCGTGGTCTCTCGAAGAGCAACGTCGACGTAGTGCCCATAGGCGATGTGAGGAGAAGCCGCAGATTGCCGCGTGGGAAGAATCTCAACGAGACCTGCGTCGACGTGGAACACGTATAGATAGGAGGGGGAGAGATAAAGAGAGATATTTTCTAATTATAAAATGAAATAAAAAAACTCCCCCTTTCCAGGGGACGATCGTGCGCACGTAGTAACACACGCATTTCTCGATAAACAAGATAGTGTGAGTGCTGCACGTGCCGTATTTTTTTTTCCCCCCACAGAAGATGATGAACACGACGGCGAGAGACCGCGAGGTAAAAAACGATGACATTTTATCATCGATAATCGATATTTATACGTCCGCATATAAAACCCCCCCGGTGAGACAAGTCGAAATACCGAGAGGAATGGAGAATCTCTACCGTAATATATTCATTGAGACAGGGACGCGAAGAAACGAGGTATGACATTATCATAGACGATTTACTCCGTGACCCGTGAAAGGACTCTCTCTCTCTCCGTCGCGAAATTACAAAAGCTTCTCTATGCTCAAACACACAAGCGTGGTGTGGGACAAAAAGAGAAAAAAAAATACCGTTGTTCACCATTTCGCCCGACAGACTGATCCATCGATCTATCTGCCTTACGCGACGTCTACAAAACGACGAGCGTTCAACGTGTGCGCTGGTTGTACAGTAGCTCTTCTCTTATGTCTCTGCTTTGTCTCGTTTAATTTCTCGCAAAGTGGCGATGAAAATTTACCTTGCACTGAACGTGCTCGAGGAATCGAACCTCGTTGAGTGTTCCGGCGCAACCGCTGACGTCCATGTAGGCGCTGAGTGTGTAGCCGAATGTCGGATCTATGGATCTCTCCTCGTTGATCTCCTGCGACTTGCAGATGTGCTGCGGCGGAACGTTGGTCCATTGCTCGGCCAGGCCGACCATAGCTCCGGCGTCCATCAGACCGTAGCCGAATTTGTGAGACACCTTCCTCTTGATACCGTTTAGAATCCATCCGGGCTCCTTCTCGAGTGGTCCCGATCTCGATGTTAGCACGACGAGATACTGCATGTCACGCCAGGTGAGACTCGGATTCGCCTCGAGGGCCAGAGCAGCGATACCGGCGGCGAGCGGTGCCGACGCCGAAGTTCCGGTGTGCTCGACGGTGCATATGTGATCGGGACGAAGTTTAGCGTCCATGTCAACCGTGGCGACGCTCTTGTCGTTACCCGGCGTGCCAGACGAGTACGTCGATGCTAGCGTCGAGCTGCACTCCTCGAGATACCAGGGCTTGTAACCACCCTGCGTTGCGCTGGATATCGACAGGGTGAATATGCTGTTCGTGTAACCGTCGCAGTTGCACGAGTCCGTGTGACGACCACCGTTCCCAGAGGCCCAAACGAATATCGAGCCTCTGCCCTTACGACCCTGCACGAACAAAAAGATAATGAGACGGAAAAAAAATGGTTTTGTGGTGTGCATTGCGATGCTAGTGCGATAAAGTTTTTTCTGACGAGTCTGCACGAGCCGAAGGTGAGTGCTTCAATCATGTGAGTTCAGAAAAAGTTTTTCGCACGAGCATCGTACAAAATATTATATTATATTATATTATATTATATTATATTATATTATATTATATTATATTATATTATATTATATTATATTATATTATATTATATTATATTATATTATATTATATTATATTATATTATATTATATTATATTATATTATATTATATTATATTATTCTGTTGTGGGCGTTTTATGCGCTCAGTGCGTGGGTAAAAACTGTCATTTTCCCACCGATTGAAATAAATGAATGAACGTTATTGGCATTTTTTTACATAAACTGTTTCGGAAATTTTAAATATATGTCCGTTGGCAATTTTACAGTAAAATTTTTATTCTCAGTGACATTTTTTGTAAAGTGCAGGGAAAATTGTAATTTTCCTGATTGCGATTTGTAATTTTAATATCTGGTATTTTTTTAATCAAAAAAGTACATTAATCTTTAATAAACGTAAGTAACGTAAGCAAATTTCAAGTTCCCGTACATTAAATTTACAGTACAGTTGCTCGATTACGCTCTGTAGAATCAAGATTAGCTTTGTGGAAAAACCATTACAACGAACAATAATCCGAATGAACTGAAATTAAAAAAAAATAATAAGTAGGGAAACTCACACTCGTGACACCATAAATGAACGCTCTTCTCGCTAGCGGTCCGGGTCCATCGACTGTTTTTCCATCGTCCTCGGGTCCCCACGAGGCGCTGTAAATATCTATGTGATCGGGATTAAGGCCCAGGGCTCGTGCCTCTACGGCATCGTTCACAGGGCCATCCAACATTCTGACTCCTGCGAATAAAAAAATAAAACCCATTTTATACAACCGGTAAAAAAATCTTTGCTTGACTCACCCGATTGTATCCTCGTGCCAACTAAATACGTCTTTGCAACCCCATTAGCAAAAAAAAAAACAATTTCATTGATTTCAATACAATTTGTTTCCCCCTCAACGATGTAAACGCTTGAGTTGTATCCGTTGAAAACGCTCGTTTATAGTCTCGTGCTTTTTATAGAAAAAACCTGCTTCCATCCCGTCCCGTGCGATGGTCTCAATGGGTCTTTTGTCCGAGGGAAGATCGATCCCGCGAGGAGGAGTGGGTGAAATGCACATAAACGATGCACTCTCACGTTGCGTTCAAGCGCGGGACAGAGAGGTTCGTTTTTCTCCATGCTTGAGAACGCATCGCGAGCGTTCAAGTCTAAAGCGCAAGGCGTGGGGGGGGGGGAGCGGGGCGAAACGGACCACCGGGGCAAAACGGACTATATATATTTTTTTTACGGGACATAAAATGAAAAAGTCATCTGAAATTGACGACACGGGTCCATTTTGCCCCACACCTCTTCTATGACTCCACCTCCTCTCGCAATTCTTCGTACGATGGAAATAAATTGCGCATCAGCTTCGATTTACACATTGTATTGAATTATTATGTTACGGGCGAGGGGACACGAACGGAGAGAAATGCACTTTCTGGACATCCTCTCCGGACCGGAAATTACCTCCTATGCTCGAGTTGTAGGCAACACCGACGCCGCAGTATTGGTTGAACGCGACAGCGGCGACTTCTCCGGCGCACCTTGTGCCGTGCTTGTTGTCACCGTTGTCACGTGGCATTGGATCGTCGTCGTTGTCGTTTATGTCGGTGCTCGCCTCGTGATCGTAATTCAACGCTAGGTCTGGATGATTCGTCTGAATACCGTCGTCGAGAATCGAAACTACGACGCCCTTGCCCGTGTAACCCTTCTGCCAGGCCGGTCCGAGATTCATGTCGAACCCATCCTTCGCTCCTCCGTTCTGGAACCGGTCAAATTTACCGTTTAATGAATTTCCTAGTGATTTATATATCGGCCACTCCTTAAGATCTCGACCTGGGTCTAACCCTTCACATCGTCGATTGGGCCCGCCATTTTTCATACGACTGAACTAACTCTCAAAAGCACTCAGATTTTTTATTATATTTTTAAAAATTGTTTATGATTATTTGTGATTAAAAACAATCAAGTTATTGATCACACAATTTGAAAGTGTGAAACATTTCTGAAGATTGTCTATTTTTTTTTTTTTCATTAAAAAAAAAACTTCGGAAAAATCTGAAAAAACGCACTGTTGCATATAAGAATGGTCAAACGATAGCCCATAATGCACTAATTTTCTTCTTCTAATTTGTTTCACTGTTTTTTTTTAAACAATCGAAAAAGTAAGGTGACACACCGACCTACTCCGGCTCAAATCTTACATTTTTTATATATGACACATGATTGGTCGGATTGTTAAATTGTGGAGATTAATAATTTTTAAAAAATAATAAATCATTTTTTTAAATCTAATAAAAATCGAAGTGTTTTTCAGAGTGAATTAAATAAGTAATATAAAAATCGCGAGCGCAATACAAGATATAAAGGGTTAGAATAAAAAAAAGGATCATCCGGCTCGAAATTCAAAAATTCCTATGAGCAAAAATAAAATGAATTTACGACAAAAGAGCAGTTCATCTGGAGAACGGAAACGAGAAAAGGTAATAAATGAAGGTCGATGGGTACAAATGAATTGTTGTTTTTAATAATAAATATATCGAGATTATAAATATGATAAAATGTTATTTAGCTCACCAGATACCATTGCTCTTTGAAGAGCGGATCGGTGAATAGATTCTGGAGGGGTACCCCGCGATTTCTCTGTCGATGAAAGGGTGCCTGTCTCTGCTGGGGTCGGGTGTATTCGTCGAACAGGGGGGTATAGTCGCTGAAGTGGAACGAGGGCGCATCGAAGTCCCTCTTCTTGCGCTTGCGCTCGTGCTGTTGTTGGAACCAGTGAACCTGAAAAAGGATCACATCGCGATTATAGTTCGTGAACTATTTTCTTGTTTTTTTTTTTTTTTGTTTACTGGCATTTGTCGATCCGCAATTTTATGCTATCCTATATTTAACAAACCAGCAACGCCGGCGCATTCCGGAGTGCCGTTATAAATTACACGGGAGAGTGGGCGAATGCCGGACACCCAAGCGAGAACCTTGAGTATCTCAGTTGCAAAGTGCAGTTTTTATAAAAGTATAACATTTTATACCCAATTTTTAAAGAGGGTGATCTGGCCCGTGTTCCCCAATCGCCGGCAATAATAAAGCGAGAGCAGTGACCTTTGATATTTTTGGGTATTTAAACAAAAAAATTTTATATGAATTGTCCAAAGTGCAGTTTCGATAAAAGAATAAACATATTGTACCCAATTTTTAAAGAGGGTGATCTGGTCGGTGTTCTCCAATCACCGCCACTAATAAAGCGAGAGCAGTGACCTTCGATATTTTCGGGGATTTTTTTCTCAATATGAATTTTCCAAAGTGCAGTTTCGATAAAAGAATAAACATATTGTACCCAATTTTTAAAGAGGGTGATCTGGGCGGTGTTCCCCAATCGCCGTCAATAGTAAAGCGAGAGCAGTGACCTTTGATATTTTCGGGGATTTTTTTTTCTCAATATGAATTTTCCAAAGTGCAGTTTCGATAAAAGAATAAACATATTGTACCCCATTTTTAAAGAGGGTGATCTGGGCGGTGTTCCCCAATCGCCGACAATAGTAAAGCGAGAGCAGTGACCTTTGATATTTTTGGGTATTTTTTTTTTTCATATGAATTGTCCAACGTGCAGTTTCGATAAAAGAATGACATATTGTGCCCAATTTTTGGAGAGGGTGATTTGACCGGTGTTCCCCATCGCCGCCACTAGTGAAACTAGAGCGCATCCAGAAAAAAAATGTATTTGACGGCGACCGTTTTAAAATTTTTATTTGACTTAAATGAATATTTATTTAAATCAAATAAATATTTTACTTCAACCAAATAAACGGTGGGCGTCAAATAAATTTTTTTTCTGGCTGCAGTGGCCTTTGATATTTTTGGGTATTTTTTTTCTCAATATGAATTTTCCAAAATGCAGTTTCGATAAAAGAATAAACATATTGTGCCCAGTTTTTAAAGAGGCCAATCTGGCCGGTGCTCCCCATCGCCGCCACTAATAAACCGAGAGCACATCCAGAAAAAACATGTGTTCGACGGCGAGTGTTTTAAATTTTTTATTTGATTTAGATAAATATTTATTTAAATCAAATAAATATTTTACTTCAATCAAATAAAACGGTGGTCGTCAAATAAATTATTTCTCTGGGTGAACTGACCTTTCATACCTTGGGTATTTTTTTCTCGATATGAATTTTCCAAAATGCGGTTTCGATAAAAGAATAAACATACTGTGCCCAATTTTTAAAGAGGATTATCTGGGCGTTGTTTCCCAATCGCCGCCACTAATAAAGCGAGAGCAAGTGACCTGTGATATTTTCGGGTATTTTTCTTTTCGCAATATGAATTTCCCAAAGTGCAGTTTCGACAAAAGAATAAACATATTGTCCGCAGTTTTTAAAGAGGCCGATCTGGCCGGTGCTCCCCATCGCCGCCACCAATAAACCGAGGTCAGTGACCTTTGATATTCCCGGTTATTTTTTTTTTTCTTGATATGAACTTTTTTAGATTCAAAAGGCCGGAAACATGAATTACCGCTCGATCTCCCGTTGAGCTGGGGAGCCCGTCTCCCGTGTCAATTACGAGTCTCGAAACGTCCTCTTTTACGACAGTGTACAGAGTGTAGCAGAAACACGATTGCTCATCTAACTCTGCATTGCAGTTCCGGCTAACTGGTTGGTAACTAACGTACATAACGCGCCCGTTTTATGCCTTCTCCTCGTATATCTCCTAGCACTCGAGTTATGTATACGCGTGTATGGCATAATAGCGTGCATACGAGTTCGCGAATGCAACGAGCGGGAAGAGGCCGGTTGAAGTCCGCACAGTCGGTCGGTACGGTGGGGGGGGCAGAAACTAAATAATAATAGCTACGGGTTCGCGCTGTTCATAATCCGGCTGTGCATCGTTGCACGGCATAATAGGCTGAATAAGCGCCGCCCGGGAAACCTAGAGTCCTCGAAAAAGAAAAAAAAAAATTACAAAAAATGTATATCCCACTTTCCATTAGTGTGTGCAACGCGGTACACACCGCAACCCACCCACACCGAGTAGACACGGTTAAACGAATAACACACACGCTACTCCGGTAAGCGCGGAAAGCAAAGGGTAGTTTTATATCGTCGCGTGTTTGCTCGACCTTTTCACCGGAACTCGATGCCGGGGATAAAAAAAAAAAATTAAAAAAAAATCCATCGCGAAAGCAAAAAGTACAATGGAGCCGCGCACGATCCGAAGCGTTATTAGGGTATTAAGGTACCCGATGGCTGATTCCGAAAACGATTCCGCGGCGCGGTAACGCAATGCACTTTGCGCATCTCCGTTTCCGCCGGTACTTAACGATTTTCCGATTAACGAACGTCTCGCGAGGGGAGAGCGAGCGGAGAAAAGTTGTCCCGTTTACCCGGCAGCGATCGGGGAATCGACGACGTAATACTTCGATGGATCAATAGTCACGTACGATCTTCCACGAAGCCCGACGCTAGGAAAAGAAGACGCGTAACGGAAGGTGTGGTGAGAGACAAAAAAAAAAAAAGAATCCTACCAGAAGGTAGGAAAGAGGAGGAGGAGGAGGAAGTGGAAGAGAGGGAAGAAGCGAAAGGTGGATGAAGAGGTGGCGAACTTTACGAAGACTGTTACTCCACCCGTAGGTAGAAGTCCTCGGGCAGAATAGCAGTCAGGCATCCCAGCCGGCACGTTCTTTTTTAATGGTCCACGCGGCGTTAAAGTGGTCCCGGGGATTCCCAAGCCGGCCAATTAAGGTGTTTACCGAGCAAACGGCTTTTCCACGAGTGAGCGTAAAGATCCGTAGCGCGGGAAATCGTCGTCGACTCCGTCGTCCGACTCCGCAACGGGGGCTTTTCCACGAGCCACGAGTTTCGTACACGTTTTATTGGGTCATCGTCGTTAAACGCGATCTCGACTTCCCAATGGAATCGTCGGGTCCCGCGCCATACAGCCAGGAGGGTAACTTCAATGTGATTTCTGTCGTCGTTCCCGAGGAGCCCGGAAGTGCCGACGTATATGTTCATAGATAAAAACGAAGCTCGGAGACTATTATCCCGATATAAAAGCTTATGTGGTTAATCTCGGGAGCCAAATAAGTTGTTTATTGGAGTAATGAGAGTTGAATCCAGATTTTTTTTTTTGCTTACCGCACTCTCCGAAATATGCTATTTGGATCAAAATACTATTCCGCTTGCGGTAAATCCGATTGGCGACAAAGCAAAAGTTTGTTGATACTAAAAATTAATTCTAATCTCGAAGTAAGCGGATAATCGTTTTTTATGTAGATTATTTTATTATTTTCTGTGTCGGGAATTTATTCTACTGAAGTGCGACTCTTCTACATCTAAAGTGATATCCCTTTTTCATGAAAATGAATCCTTTCCCAGTGGATTCAAATGAAACCCTCTCCCCCGATATATTTAATATTTGCGCTTCCGCGTCTCCATAATAACGAATCGAAACAGCTATTCAGTTTGATAACAGTCGTTCGCGAAAAGTTTCGATGAGATGTCAGATGCTTAGAATGAAAGAATTTATTCTGAAAATCGGACTGTCCCGAGAAGTCGCCATCGAATTAGACGGTAAAGATTTGAATTGCATCCAGAGGCACGATCTGAAAATTTTTGTATTACACAATTTTGAAATTAGATGAAAAGGCTTTTTATATCAAAACTTTATACTCTTAACACAAGTGGATGGGCGAAATATGCGATAGATAAATTTTCCTCTACTCTTAAAATGAATGCATTTTAGGCCTGAGATAAGAAGACGATTCTTTTGAAGGAATGCGATTCTATTTGCAGCAAGAAAATATTTTTGAGAGTGCGGAAGAACTCTCAGCAACGGCATTATTTAGTGTCTCCTTAATAGACCCGATATGGATCGATCCAGAGATTAATCGATCTCTCGATTGGAAAACTTGTGGAATAATTCTAAAGGGTTATTAGGATTATTTAATATTTCCGGTCCACGATAAGCCAGATCGTTATTCGTCAATTGAAAAAGTTTCATCTTAAATGGAGAACACAGGTCCGTTTTGCCTTCCCCCACCTCACCTGATTTTCAAACAGGTTTATCCTCGAGACAGCTCGATGAGATTGAATTTGGGCTATCAATTTGTTACCGGTAAGTTCGTTATTACACGATATTTCAGTGGACTTCCGGAGATATAACCGGAGAAACAACGTCGGGAGCACGACGACAAAGATAATTGAATATCTAGATTTTTTTTTATCGGAAGAACTTTCAACAACGTCATTATTTATCGTCTTCTTAACAGATCCGATAATCAATCTCTCGATTGGAGAGCTTATGGAATAATCCTTTAATTTTTCCGGTCCACGATAAGCCAGATCGTTATTCGTCAATTAAAAAACTCTCATCTTAAATGGAGAACACGAGTCCGTTTTGCCTCCCCCACCACCCCTGTTTTCTGACAGGTTTATTCGCGAGACAGCTCGATTAGAGTGATCGAGTTTGGGATATCAATTCGTTACCGGTAAGTTCGTTATTACACGATATTTCAGAGGACTGCCGAAGATGCAACCGGAGAAACAACGTTGGGAGCACGACGACGAAGATAATCGAATATCTAGATTTTTTTTATCGGAAGAACTTTCAGCGACGGTATTATTTATCGTCTTCTTAACAGACCCGATATGGATCGACTCAAGGATTAATCAATCTGTCGATTGGAGAGCTTATGGAATAATCCTTTAATTTTTCAGGTCCATGATAAGCTAAGTCGTCAATTCGTAAAATAAAAAACTCTCATCAATTAAATTATTCGTCAATTAAAAAACTCCCATCAATTGAATTATTCGTCAATTAAAAAACTCTCATCTTAAATGGAGAACACGGGTCCGTTTTGCCTCCCCCACCATCCCTGTTTTTCGGACACGTTTATCCGCGAGACGGCTCGATTAGAGTCATCGAGTTTGGGCTGTCAATTCGTTACCGGTAAGTTCGTTATTACACGATATTTCAGTGGACTGCCGGAGATATAACCGGAGAAACAACGTCGAGAGCACGACGACGAAGATAATCGAATGACGAGGACGATTGCCCGGGTACGAGCGTTGAACCGCAATCGAATCGACGCCCCACCGACCAGCCGGACAATCGGCGTGTCTCTCCTCCGCTATTGGAGTTAGAGTTCCGCACTGGCAGATACTCTAGTTTGACCAATCGATTTGCGGCGGTTCCCCGACGAGCTTTGGATGGATGGCTTTTAAATGGCGAACAAGAGTGTACAACGTTACCGGACAGCCGTTCCGAGCCTCCGTGTACGCTTCGACGGCGACACGTATCCGCTCACTGATACTAACTACTGCTTCGCCTAGCTATCGAGACAGTAAGTTGTCCAGTTAACCGATCGAAGGACCGATTGACTGGTTGATGTTGAACGAACGCTCCAGTTTTTTTTTTTGTCGAACGGTTCCTTCGACGATCGATACACGAGTCGCTCTCTTCGGTTTGAAAATGTCACTTTTAAGTGTCGTCGCGTCGAAAAATAACAAAAATTTCGTTGCACCGTCACTTCGCGTTTAAAAGTCTCATTTTTCAACCGGGAGATACGTCATACCAGAAATACGGTACCTCCGGTTTGAAAATCTCACTTTAAAACCGGAAGGGTTGTCGCGACGAGAAATTTGAAAACATTTTTTGTACCGTCACTTCCGGTTTGGAAGTCTCATCTTTCGAAAGGAAGCGACGTCATATGGAAACACGTCACTTCCGGTTTGAAAAATATTACTTTTCGACCGAATGTGACGTCATATGCGAACTCGTGACATCCGATTTGAAAATCTCATTTTTTGACCGGACGTGACGTATTTTCGATATGACGTTAGAGGAGAGCGGGGTAGAACGGCATACCGGGGCATAATGGGATGGGGGCCAAATGGGATAGGAAAAATGGAGGTCTCATGCATGACCAAATAACAATTAAGGTGTATTGAGCCTCATTGCTGAACACGGCCGCATGGACATGATCACAGCCGGGGTGCCGCAAAAATGAAATGTACACGATAATTCTTCAGCGAAGTAGTAAATTTATCGAGGTAGCGAGATAGCGAGGGATTAAATTTATTTCATTCGGCGAAAAAATTGCAGTTTTTGCGCACGCTTCGCGTGCGAAAACCTCCTTGTTCACACGTTGGGAAATAAAATTTTGTTCGACACTCGTGTGAAAAACGTTTTTTGAACTCGTGTGATTGCAACACTCCCCTTCGGCTCATGCTGCAAACTCACACTCGTCAGAAAAAGTTTTCTCGCACTTGTATCGAAATATACTAAAATATACACTGGGTCACGAATGAAATAGTACTTTTTAATAGCGTGCGTAGAGTTCGCTTTTTCTAGGGATTTCGTATGCGCAAAGAGCTCGTCTTCCGACAGTCGTGCGTAAAGTAAAGGTTGTGCGTGATGCGACACGTCACGCGCTCCATTTACTTTACGCACTGTTTTCCGAAAACTCGCGCTTTTACTCCGCCCGCCCCCCGCGAAGGAAACTTTATTTACTCGTTGACGCTATTACAGAATATACTATTTTGTAACACGTTTACGAGAAGTCCCGCATTTTGTGCCTGTAAAGCGTGGCAAAAGTGAGGTTTTGTAGTAGGCTATGCGAGCGAAACGCAGTAGATCATTTTGCGCACACTTATGTCGGTGTAGATACTTTTGCGCACACTTATGTCGGTGTAGATACTTTTGCGCACAGTTGCCTCGTCTGTAGCTACTTTCGCGTACACTGATCTCACATTTTAGTAACTTTCGCGCACGCTCTCGCCACGTTTTGCAGGCACGAACAGTTACAAAATAGTATATTTTTTCCCGACTGCGCTAAAATAACCACATTCCTGCTCAATGACGCACAAAATGTGGTTCTTTTAACGCAGTCGAAAGAAAGTATGGTATGCTATACGAATAGCGGATTTTCACCCCGTGTGATTTCAGCCCTCGGTTCGCTGGGGTAGCAAACTTCACCCTCGGTAAAAAATCACCCATTCCCTTGAGGCACAATATATAGTTGATGGCGAGTCCGAGATGGCGAAAGGCAAAAAACCTTTAGATCTTTTATGAAAATATATACTCGAAGGTGCTTGAGTTCTCCAAACATGATACAGTACACGACCGCGTTTCTCTGATCCTCGGGAGCCAATTCAATTAAGGTAGTACTAGCGCAATGACTGACGCCGCCTAAGTTTGAGAGGAATAAAAGAGAATTACAAACACTTCTCGATCGGATAAAAATCTGAAAAAAATCAAGCATATGGAAGATGCTGATAAGATTGTTCGTCCATAATAATTATCCCAAAATGTTATTCGTTTCCTTTATGTTAAAATTTGTTTAAAATCGTAATTTTCAAGTATTAGATAAAATTCTGAAAAAATTCATACGTATTCAGAAAAATTAACAAATCGTTTTTGTAATAAAAAAAATTTGGTTGCCGGGTAATTTGTTGCACAATTTTTTTTCAGTAATTTGTTATGAACATTCTGAAATTATTATTATGCACAAACAATCTTTTCAGCACCTTTTATATGCTAGAATTTTTTCAGATTTTTTTCTCATCGAGTACTGTTTGTAATCTTTGTCTTTTTTCTCTCGAATTTAGGCGGCGTCAGTCATTGTGCTAGTACTACCTTAAGCACGACCGCGTAAGTTGGATACCCCCACTACCTGCCTAAGTACCTGCCCACCGTCCCTTTCCATACGCAAAATCCCCTTCCCGAGCGCCGTAAAGTTTTGCGTGTGGAGATACGTATAGTCGAAAAAATGACCGTAATATGAGCGTGCAGAAATATATTCTATGTATTTCGTAGCTCAAGTCATAGTTCGAAATTGACTTCTTAATTTGAATATGAAATACATTCTGTCGTTTAAGGGAGACCCATAAAAATCCCGTTTTATCGATTACGCATTTTATATGTATTTGATTTGTTGCTTTGCTAAAGTTAACAAGCCTTTGCTTCCTCATAGACAAAGATTTTTGGTGAATCAAATAATTCGATATATTCCTTTCTCATAGAGAAAACTATGATTTCGTAAAAAAAAACGCGAGATTTTAACGTCAGAGTACTTAAAATAGTCTAAGACAATAGTCCGGACTGACGTCCGGATGTATGTATGTGTGTGTGTGTGTGTGTGTACGTGTGATTATATCGCTTCGTTCGGAAAAATAAACTTTTTATCAGAGGACAAATTTGATCAATAATAAAAATTGAAGCATATTGAGGCTGTGGGACGGGATAGGTTCTCCTTTATGGTAAAATGACGAAATATGTCCGATGCTCGAATACGAGAAAATGTAGAGAAGGAAGAATTCATCGACCTTTGTCTCATATCAAGCTTGCCGCCACATTCCGTCTTTGTCGGGTTTACAGCAGCGACGATTTCATTTGCAGGTAGCAAAAGGGAAGGCTTCCTTTGTTTCCCCACCAAGGTAACGGACCTTAAGAAGGGGCCGAATCGGACTTACGCGGTCGTCTTTTTCGGACATACGCGGTCGTTCGGAATTATGCGGTTGGGAGAAACGCGGTCGTGTACTGTATAAGAATACCAAACCCAATGTGGCGGATTGGTACTTCCGCCAATTGTTAGTTTTTTATAATTATAAGTACTCCATAATTTTTGTATTACCGAATCCGAATATGATATTAGAATCTTCCTATTTTCAGATTGAGAATTTAACCTGGCAAATTAGCCTCGAAAAAAATGATTCGATTCTTTTACTGCATCCATATATTGTGGCATGTGTTACATGAAAACGAATATTGAATGGAGAAATAATGTGCGAATAAAAAAATTGATAATTGGGAATTAGAATTCGGGGACATTTTGCCCCAATTCCATCATACAGCAGTCTCCATTTTTTCTGCCCCATTTTACCACTTTGATTCCCACTTTGGCCCAATTCGGGCGTACAGGGGACCTCAATTTTTCCTATCCCATTTTGCCCCATCGCATTATTCTCCGATCCCATTATGCCCGGGTATGCCGTTCTGCCCCGCTCTCCCCTACTTCCGGTCGAAAAATGCGATTTTCAAACCGGAAGTGACGTTTTCCCGTATGATGTCACTTCCGGTTAAAAGCTGAGATTTTTAAACCGTTATTGACCTCTGCCCGTATGACGTCACTTTCACTTTAAAAGCGAGATTTTCAAGCCCTAAGTGACGTTACCAAAAATATGTTTCTATTTTTCTCCGGAATGTATCTCGAATGCACCCAGCAACAGAAGCAGATGAATTACGGAACACACGGTGAGCGCTCAGCGCCAACAAATCTCAGCCACGTACGAAGCTCGCGCTACATAGTCTAGTTACACTCGATTACAGTATACAACGCACGTGTTTCTAGATCTTGGCAAAAAAAAAAGAAAAAACAAATGGAGTCTCACGAGAGTACGATCTCAGTCGCTGGACGTCTTACACCCCCCGACGGCGGAACCCGTTATCGATCAAACGTCTTGACCCGAGTACGCGCGAGCCAGGGATAATTAACGGATCGGATCGTTCGATATTTATCAGTGTAAACTAAACGGCATTAGCGCCGCACGACAGGCATCCAATTTCTCTCCTAACAGCGTTCGGGGCTCTTTGATCGAGTGGACATAAAGTAATACAGTTCTCAGGAGAAAGACAGAGAGAGAGAGAGAAGAGAGAGAGCGAGAGATAGAAAGACCGAGAGAGAGAAAGAGTGAGAAAGAGAGTGAGAAAGAGTGAGAAAGAGAGTGAGAAAGAGTGAGAAAGAGAGAGAGAAAGAGTGAGAAAGAGTGAGAAAGAGTGAGAAAGAGAGAAAGCGTGAGAAAGAGAGAAAGAGTGAGAAAGAGAGAGAGAGAGAGAGAGATAGAAAGACCGAGAGAGAGAGTGATATAAAGACCGAGAGAGAGAAAGAGTGAGAAAGAGAGAGAGAGAGATAGAAAGACCGAGAGAGAGAGAGAGAGAGAGAGAGATAGAAAGACCGAGAGAGAGAGAGAGAGAGAGAGATAGAAAGACCGAGAGAGAGAAAGAGTGGGAGAGAGAGAGGGAGAGAGAGAGAGAGAAAGAGCGAGAAAGAGAGAGCCTTAAATGCCTCGGATCGATCCGTTTTCAACCGAGCATTTAACTGGCGTGTTTGCGATAGTATCTCGCGGGCTCACGTCCGCCGCGTGTGTGCGTCGCACATCTCGCACAGATTGCACCGTAGACCGTGGTGGAATTCAATGATGGATTAGAAATCGATAGATAATTAAAGCCAGCCGGAGCTATTAACCGATCGATCGTTCGCGAACCGATGCGTGCATACCGCTGTTGAGATTTGTACTCTCGCGGTGACAAACAAGTTCGAAACTGGAGCTGACCGGGAGAATTGTTCCGAGCGGACCGGTCAACACAATTCATCTCAAACCGAAACCCAATATCGAATGAACCGCCGTGTGTTAGCCCGCTGCGGCAAATTGTACTTTATCGATTGGAAATCGATCCTTCCGAGCATTCTCGCCGCAGTTACGCCCCGTGTTCCGTCGGTACGGGGCGTTACGGAAGCCGGAGGGAGCCTGATACCGTTGTTAGTACAGATAACAGTTGTATACACAGCCACGAGAGAGGTCCCGTGTCAACCAGGCTTACCTGCGCCTCCTCGGTCAGGGCTTTGTGATGATGCTCGCTCGTCTCCAGCGATCGTTTGTTAACCCGCTTGTGGGTGTACAGGTAATAGTTCTTCAGCGATCCAATCTGCAACACAAGATCAAAGGATAATCAGATCGATGGATAAGCGAAGAGAAAAAAAAAAGTAGGAGAAACACGAATATGCGTAACGCGAATCGAATTCGACGGTATTGGCGAAAACAGCGAGTGCGTTGCGGAAGATAAGAGTTTCGCCGTGGTATAAACTTGCAGAGCGGAAGCGCATCTCTGACGTTGGATATAAATTGAACGAAATTTTCGCAACGTGACTCGGGCTTATCGGCGCGGTAAAATAGAACGTTGGAAATTGCTTTTCGACGAGATCCCGTGCATTCTTCCGATCGAGACTCTCCGGAGAGCTCCTATGGCGCACTGATGCGCGCTTTGTTAATAACATTTTGGAATTGTTATTATGCAAAATTAATCTTTGCAGCACCTTTAATACACTTGATTTTTTTCAGAATTTTATACCATCGAGAAGTGTTTGTAATTGCCTCTCATTCCTCTGAAACTTATGCGAAGTGAACACTATAGACAGAGACTCCGTTAAGGTATTTATATCGCGAAGCCAATCCAGAGTCATGTGCATAAACTTTTGACATGTTGTAATTTAACTATCAAATTTTACTTGTACAAAATCTCGAAGGCTTTTACCGACCATTTGAATGAATAATTAGATCTTGAAAATCAATCTTTTTACACGGCGCTTACAGGAGAGCTGGCGATTGTCAATTGATCGTCAAATCAAGAATTAACATACACTGTAAGAAAATTTAGTTTGAAAGCTTTTTCACATAAACTGTTTCTGAAATTTCAAACACATGTCCGTTGCAATTTTACAGTAAATTTATATTTTTAATGACATTTTTTGGAAATTTCTGGCAAAAGATTTTTAATATCAATATTCGATATTTTTATTTTACCAAAAAAGTTCATTAATGTTCAATTAAGTAATGAGAGCAAATTTCTATTTCCAGTACATTAAATGTACAATTTATTTTTACAGTGTAGATCAAAGATAGAGAAAAAATATAAAATATTGCGGCATCGCGAATTGATGCGCAATAAAAAAAGCGAAGTCACCGAACTAATGTCCAATAGAACTGCGATCAAAGTGCACGGTTTCGGGCCAAACGTCGTTTCCTAACCCAATTGTCGTAAAAATGAAGTCAAATCCGCACTAAACGAATAATCTGCTTACAGATAATCGATTCAATCTAATTGCGGAAGTTTGCATAGATACTTTATTATTTTTTATAATATTATTGATGCAGACAGAGTACCACATATCATTAATTTTTCATGTCATATATAGACGCCGATGTCTATGACTCCGGTGTGCCGACATAGCTACCTTAACTTGTACGGTGTTACATATCGTCTGCCAAGAGGCAAAAGGGCTTAACACTCCCTATATCTTAATGCGCACGCCCTCTCATCTCTTAGCAGTCGATACATTTTTTTTTTCATTCGCTCAATCACAGCCGCCGAGGTTGACTAAACGTTTTGAACGCCTGTATTTTTTCTTCCACGTCGAGATGCTCAACCTCGTGTTTTTCCACCGTAACCGTTGGCATTTAGTGGAGAATAATAATAAAAAAAGCTTCTTTTACATCTTCAGCGAGAGCTCGAGGAGTCTGGGGGAGGGGTTTCAGTGGTGGAGTCGGCGAGCGAGGGAAAGTCTCGACGGTTGAGGGAAGAAGTGGTGCGACGTTGGGTACCGCGCCGGGAAGCTGCGACTTGGATAGTGGCGAAAGCCCGTGGGACGTCTACCCCGAGATATTTCTCGGGCGTGATAGGGCATGCATCGCTGGTTTTCACTGGCTACCCCCTCTGGCCCTCTCTCACCCTTTCTTTCTCCCGCGCACACACTCCGTCGGAGATGTATAGAGTATCTTTATGCGAAAGACCACCGCACCCGGAAAGCTCTTTCACATATTTCCCGCGGAGTTTCTACGGTAATTTTCCGTCCGACTTATCGTTCGCCGACGGGCCAACGACTTTGAACGGGTGCATGCAACATATTCATTCAGGAAAATCCCCCACCGTTGCGATCGAGACTTTGCCCGTTTCCTTCCGCTCCTCGTGCATTTCTGCACTTATAATTTCACTTAAAACTAACTTCTATATCAGGCATTCTCCGTCAAGTCAGCCTCTTTTTGTCTCCACGCTCTCAGATCTATCCCATAATTGGCCACATTTTATTATCGCTTGAAAGTACACTTTGATCATTTTTTCAAATTTTTCAATCCATCCGTTTAGAAGATGCATTTTTTTTCTATAAAATGCATCTATGTATCTTGAAGGGATAAGCCGGACAATTAAAATCTAACGATAAGAAAGTTATCTTTATTCATTAACTATTTAATGCAACATGTGTTATATTTTTGTTCGTATTGCAGAGGTTATTTTTAGCAGAAAGGAAATTATATTTTTTCGTTAAATGCGATACCTTCGATTTTACTCCCAATTTTTTAGGGTATTCGGTCATGTGTGATGAACCTACAAAAAAAATTGGCAAAGTGAATCTCGACAAAGAAAAAGAAAATTCTACAGTAAAAAGTTTTATATGTTGAGTATAATTTTTTGTTCATATATCTGATTTCGACTGGGTTTACACGGGATCCGATATGGCCCCGTATTATCGTAGCGCTGGCACACACGTGTGTGATTTTTACTGAAAATGCACATGGTAATCGGAAAATGAACCGAAAAAAAACATTACACTGTAAATTTTTGCCGACGAATCGCGATGTATTTTTGTGTTATACTGTAACATCACGTGTACACATGCCGGGTACATGCGGGCCGGGACCGATAGCAACGATAGCGAAAGAGACAGAGCGTAGCAATAAACAATTCTCGAACGATCAATGTGCCGTGAAAGGGTCAACAATGCGCTTGCTGGTTCAACGAATACTTTCCGACTCACTCGATGTTTCCGCTCCGGCTACTCGACCCGTCCAAAAAAACCCTCTCCCGTTGTTGTATCCGACGGTATATTTTATACCGCGTATCGAGAGCGACCAGACGTTATCGTCCCACGGGCGAATGACGCGCATCGCCAGTTGAATTTTTCCCAAAAAAAAAAAAATATATATATGTATATATAAAATGAAAACGGGACACGGAATCGACGAGAGGGTGGTTGAGTGAATCAAAAAAGTAAAACGGTTGGAAAAGGGGGAGCTTTCACGTTCGCGGGCAGCCCGTACAAAGGGTAATAGCGCGTATGGAGGGACAGGGCTTGAACTTTTTTTCCACTGAATTTCACTTCCGCTGGAGCAGAAATACCGAAAGAGTGCGAACGAGCTTTCTTCTTTTTTTGGCAGCTTTGCGCATACTTCCGCCCGGGAGGGCTATATTTTTATTTATCATGAGCTCACCAGCAATGGTCGAGCTGGAAGACCAAAGATTTTTTCTAAAAAAATCATTTTTGGCTCAAAGTTCTCCACGCGTAATTGAATCGACGATGGAGGGTCCGGACGATCCCCGATATTTTTTGTTGGCTTCGCTTTTGGGATCGGAGAAAAAAGGAGAAGCGAAACGAGCGGCGGGGCATCAAGCCGAGCGTTCAGGCGAACAGATAATTCCATACCGAAAAGCGAGCGCCAGAGCGGGCAGCCTGTTGAAAATAAAAAGAAAAGTAAAGCCAAGCGATGTACGCAATGCTTTTTCGCGGAAAAAAAATTTCTGCCCCGACGTTCATATACGCTTCCAAGCAGATCCGTCTCTTTCCCTCCTCTTAACGATTTATTACTGTCAGCTTATCTGCCCTCTCTGTAGTTATAAGTGGAGACAGTGGTATAAATCCGAAAGAAAATCCTCGAAAAAAAAAGAAAGAAAAGGGGTTGGAAAGAGCTCACGCGGATGTGGGTATATGTGGGCGACGATCGTACTGCGGAGGTGAATTTATTGTCGCCGCTGGAATCCTGGGTTAAAGTACCAGGATGCGACAGCGAGACGTGTGTATCGTACCTCTCGTATAGAAACACTGAAATACGTTTATTACGTGCAAACAAACTTACACACATATATACATATATATGTTACCCACACATGTACAAAATTACATAACTCCAAACTCGTGAGTTTCTTTTTTGATAAGTTTTTTTAGCCAAAAACAAGACAAAATATGGTACAGACATGCAAGAACATTCGTCGGGTGTGTAAATTCCTAGAATCGTACGAGATAAGAGTAAAGGTCCGCGAATGTACGGCGACCCGTGTTCGAGCCCTGGGCGATCGGCGAATGTGTGTGTATTAAAACAGTCGTTGAGAATGTAAATCAAGAAGAGCGAGGGAGAGTTCGGACGGCGAGGAATTTCTTACGATAACCCCGGGTCGTCGGTGGGTCATCCACCAGTGTCTATATCGGGGACGAGGCGCAGCGGCGGAAACTCTAACTACCCTTATACACGTTCTCGTGAGGTGGACGGAGAGAGTGTGCGCGCGGCACCTGCCCACAGATTTTTGGGCCGGCAAAATCCTCGGTGTATAACCCTTCCACCCACCGCCGGTACGAGTACTTTGTAAAGCCGTTACGCCCACGGAGTTTCCGGTGAAGTACAGAGTTAGTAGTATGCATGCCGGACTATAGAGAGAGCACAGGCGAGCCGGTTACCTGAAGCGAGTAAATCAAAAGCCTCCGCTGGACTTGCGGTAGTACTGCCGGTAGTACGGTCTTGCACCCCGCCCACGGAAACTGGTACCGGTGCAACACCGGTAAAACGGTCGTCCGATAAGCCCGCTGGGAAACCGAGCGAGCGAGATCGTCGCAAGTTCGGTCAGCTGCGAGCCTTTCGAGGTACGAGGAGCGTGAGGTTCGTCGAAAATGCCGTGTACCTCTCTTCGTTCCCTCGCTCCAACGACTACTTTTTGTTATCTGCGCGATTTGATTTTTGTATAAAGCGGTGTACATTTGAAGGCGCCTCGGAAACGAACCGACTCAATTAACCACGCAAAAGTAACAAATAGGAAAAGCCAGAGCAAATACCACTCTTTGGTAGCTTCCGATGTGATTACCACACTGAAAAAAAGGTTTGGTAATATCAAACTAAGCTGCGGTTGCAGGTGGCGAAAGAAATATTTAGTTGTTTGACCGAATATTTAGTTGTTTGACTGAATATTTAGTTGTTTGACCGAATATTTAGTTGTTTGACCGAATATTTAGTTGTTTGACCGAATATTTAGTTGTTTGACCGAATATTTAGTTGTTTGACCGAATATTTAGTTGTTTGACCGAATATTTAGTTGTTTGACCGAATATTTAGTTGTTTGACCGAATATTTAGTTGTTTGACCGAATATTTAGTTGTTTGACCGAATATTTAGTTGTTTGACCGAATATTTAGTTGTTTGACCGAATATTTAGTTGTTGGACCGAATATTTAGTTGTTTGACCGAATATTTAGTTGCTTCAACAAATAGTTATTTGGATTTAACAAACATTTTGTTCAATCGACCAAATATTTCGTTCACCACCCGCAACCGCAGCTTAGTTTGATATTACCAAACCTTTTTTTTCGGTGCAGTTTTGACGACAATGTCGGCAATATCGCAAGTTCAGTCAGCTGCGAGGCTTTCAAGGGACGAGGAGCGTGAGGTTCGTCGAAAATGCCGTGTTCCTCTCTTCGTTCTCTCGCTCCAACGACTACTTTTTGTTATCTGCGAGATTTGATTTTTGTACAAAACGGGGTACATTTGAAAGCGCCTCGGAAACGAACCGACTCAATTAACCACACAAAAGTAACAATCGAGAAAAGCGAGAGCAAATACCACTCTTTGGTAGCTTCCGATGCGATTTTTAAAAGCTTCCCGAGTAGAAATTTTCGAGCGTTACATCGGGCCCTGATAGTGTCCTGAGGAGGCCTGACAAGGGCCTGATAAGACCTTATCAGGACCCTCTCAGGGCCCGATGTAACGCTCGAAAATTTCTACTCGGGTTTCGATGCCGATGACGTAAAATGTTGACGACAATGTCGGCAATGTCGCAAGTTCGGTCAGCTGTGAAGCTTTCGAGAAGAGGAGCGTGAGATTCGTCGAAAATGGCGTGTCCCTCTCTGTATCTTGGTTCTCCCGCTCCAACAACTACTTTTTGTCTTCTGCGAGATTAGATTTTTGTATAAAACTGTGTACATTTGAAGGAGCCTCGGAAACTAACCGATTCAATTGACCACTCAAAAATAATAAACAAGAAAAGCCAGAGTAAATACCACACTGATAAAAAAATACGGTTGACTCAACTAAGATTCGGTCGAGGGACCTTCAACTACATATTTTGATGGTACACCTAAAAAATTGGTTAGTTTAATAATTTATTGGGTGATTTCACTAAAATATTTTTGAGTCATTAAAATATTTTGTTGGTCGATGTATCGAATCTTAGTTGATTCAACTGTACTTTTTTATCTGTGCAGTCTTTGGTAGCGTCCGATGTGATTACCACTTTGCGCGATGAAACTTTAAAAGCTCTCGAAGGCGATGACGTGAAATTTTGACGACAATGTCGTCAATGTCGCTATTTCGGTCAGCTGCGAGGGCTTCGCGGGACGAGGAGCGTGAGGTTCGTCGAAAAATTGCGTGTCCCTCTCTGTATCTTCGTTCTCTCGCTCCAACAACTTTTTGTTATCTGCATGATTAGATTTTTAAATAAAAGGGTGTACATTTGAAGGAGCCTCGGAAACGAGCCGATTCAACAAAAGCCACAGCAAATAGCAAAAAGAGCAAAGACAGCAAAAAGTCTCTTTGGTAGCTTCCGATGTGATTACCACTGTGTGCGATGAAACTTTAAAAGCTCTCGGTGCCGATGACGTGAAACTTTCACGACAATGTCGGCTTCTACTGCACTGGGAGGGTTCGGCTGAATACGGTATAGAAGAAAATAAAAAGAAGAAAGTTGCACTATGTTTAACGAGTAGACTGTAGCGGAGTTAAAGTACGGTCGAGTGGGTCAAGGCAACCACTGGCGGGGGGGATGTGTTTTTAATAGTTTCATCATCCGGGTAGGTAAAGTAGAGTGTATATGACGCAGAGGTTGTAAAGTCTTGTTCGTTACCGTTGAACGAAGCCCCGAAGTTTGCTCCGTAATTCGGCTTTCATCATATTCTGGGACGATGCTCTCTTCGTCGTCGAGCGAGGCGAAAAAGCCATCGACGACGGCCAAGTACCTCGTCGAACAGGATCCGAAGTTAACCGAAGCGCGGTTGGGCTTTAAGCGTGCTTCGCCAAAGACAAACAAGAGTCCGTCTCGACGGAGCAGAAGATTAAATAAGAAGCCGGGGAGTTTCTGCCACTGTGAAAGATGAGTCTTCCTTTTGATAATCATATTACAACGAAAGGGCGACGAGAGGAACGAATAGCCCGGACTACATTGGAAGCCCGCCACTCCCGACGAAACGGAAACTCGAAGAAATTTCTGAGTGCAAAGGATAAACTACGGTATTAAGTATCCCGCGGGAATCTCGGTGGATATACGATATCTTTGTCGGGTGTGGCGATACTTAACTTTTAAGTGGACCAGCCTCCTGCTGCGGGGCTGCCGTGCATTTCTGGATTATCGGAAGTAACTACACTCGAAGTATAAACTGGGACGAAGACACAGAGCGGTGAGAGCGGGAGTCGAGAGATCGAGAAGTGTATACTGTATCACAATTTAGCTCTCGAGTTTCGTCAAAGAAAAGAGCAAACTTTATGAGATAACGATTGTATCGTATCGTCGAGCTCTCGAAACTCCGCCGGGAAGATAAATTAATTATCGTTGCAAAGACCTTATATCGAAGGGTTTAAAATATAAAGTTTAGGAAAGAAAGAATTTTCTTTAATTAGTGAGTACTAGTTTTCGGTGGGCTATAGTTGACAGTGTCAAGGAATCAGAACCTACGCGGCCAAAGGGCCAGACTGGAGAGAAAGCGGTTCAACAAAAATCCATGGAAACGCGCCCTGTGTAACGGGGTGCTCAGGGCCTGGAGTGCATTGCCAACCGTCATAGACTCTGAGTCAGTCAACCAATTTAAGAAGAGTCTGGACCTGTACATGTTCACGGGGAAATTCACTTAATAGGCTGCAGATTTTATAAGTGCTACACTTCCTGTTCTCTAAATTTTAATAATAATAATAAAAATAATAGTAATAGTAATAGTTCTCTTGGAGGAAACTTCGTCCTTGTTCGGGAAACTCTTCACCTGGATGTCTCACCCTTCAACAAAAATCTATGGAAACACGCCCTCTTTAACAGGGTGCTCACAGCCTGGAGTGCATTGTCAACCGTAATAGACTCTCAGTCAGTCAACCAATTTAAGAACAGGCTGGACCTGTACATGTCCACGTGGAAATTCATTCAGCTAATAGGATGCAAATTTTATAAGTGTACACTTCCTGTTCTCTAAATTTTAATAATAATAATAGTAATAGCTCTCTTGGAGGAAACTTCGTCCTTGTTCGGGAAACTCTTCACCTGGATGTCTCACCCTTCAACAAAAATCTATGGAAACACGCCCTCTTTAACAGGGTGCTCACGGCCTGGAGTGCATTGTCAACCGTAATAGACTCTCAGTCAGTCAACCAATTTAAGAACAGGCTGGACCTGTACATGTCGACGTGGAAATTCATTCAGCTAATAGGATGCAAATTTTATAAGTGTACACTTCCTGTTCTCTACATTTTAATAATAATAATAGTAATAGCTCTCTTGGAGGAAACTTCGTCCTTGTTCGGGAAAATCTTCACCTGGATGTCTCGCCCTTCAACAAAAATCCATGGAAACACGCCCTCTTTAACAGGGTGCTCACAGCCTGGAGTGCATTGTCAACCGTAATAGACTCTCAGTCAGTCAACCAATTTAAGAACAGGCTGGACCTGTACACGTCCACGTGGAAATTCATTCAGCTAATAGGATGCAAATTTTATAAGTGTACACTTCCTGTTCTCTAAATTTTAATAATAATAATAGTAATAGCTCTCTTGGAGGAAACTTCGTCCTTGTTCGGGAAACTCTTCACCTGGATGTCTCACCCTTCAACAAAAATCTATGGAAACACGCCCTGTGTAACAGGATGCTCAGAGTCTGGAATGCATTGCCAACCGTCATAGACCCTGAGTCAGTCAACCGATTTAAGAACAGACTGGACCTACACGTGCACCGTAAAAAAAAATTCACATGAAATTTAATGTACCAGTACTAACAATTTTTACGCATAAACTGGTATATTAAATTTCATGTACAATTGTGATGAAAAATTAACGCACAGTATATTAAACACTTTAAAAATACTTCACTTTCCATTGTTTAATTTAATTTTACCATAAAAGTCCATTAATTTTTCATCACAATTGTATACCAATCTTAACCTACCAGTTTCTGCATACAAACTTCCAGTCCGGTGCATGAAATTTCCCTTTTTTAAACAGTATTTTCACGTGTAAGTTCATTCAGTTAATAAGATGCAGATTTTATAAGTGTTACTCTTCCTACTCTGTAAATTTTAATAATACATAAAAAATAAAAATAAAAAAAATAGGTAATAATAGTTCCCTCGGGAGACTTCCGCCTTGTTCGGGAAACTCTTCGAGAAACGCCTGGATGTCTCGCTAAAGACGGATCTCCTCATCGAGCGATTTTCGGGGTACAGCTCGTCAAGTGGTGTCTCGTTGGAGCCGATGGAGGAATTAAAATTGCGACTCTCGTCGCACGGTAACATTTATCCGGAGCTATCTCCACTTCGGAGACGTGCGGATATTCCTGGACCTGGATATTCCAGAAGCCCCGTCGTTGAGGGCGGAAAGGCGAGGATAGGATGACTGCGCTAGTCGGGTTTTATCGGGGGGTTTCTGCGGCGGATAGAGGCGTGCTATCCACAGCACGACGAGAAGGCAGAGCGATACGATACAACGTACGTCCGGGCGTGCAGAATGGTATCGGTGGTACGTGTGGTGCATGCGCATCGTCGAAGAGGTATAAGAAGAACGTGTATGTCCGCCGGGAGCATTAGCGGCACTAGGCATTCTGCAGCCGCGCTATCGAGTTTCAACGAGGAGCACGAAGGACGGAGGGACAACGAGAGAACGCGAACGTGAAGTACGAGAGGCCGCTTTTACCCCGAGCTTGGAAAATCCGTGGCCCCACGGGCACACGTACACCCCCGAGAGGGATGAGGGTTGGCGGTCGCGGCAGCGCTGCTGCACGGCACAGCTTCTCTCCGAACCTCTCGGATAGTCCGCTTGACCGGCCAGCGTTGCCCACCTGCACGGACCGACGAGCTTTCGCTCCGACCTCTCCACCACTGTTTCCTACGATACCGCGAACGCGTGTACGCGGGACTCGAACGCACCACCGCGCGGCCAACGACAGCGAACAAAAAAAAAAATCACTCTTCTCGCTGGTACTCGCACAGATTCGCGCTTCATGCACTCGTGAATTTTCGAAAGAAGTTTCTGACGAAAATTAACATTACTTTATTTCATTAACATTGTTCGCATTAAATGGTATAATGGAGGTCTTGTGGTTCGCTGGAGGATGAAAACAATCGGGGATCTCACGGGTTCCCGAACAGATTCACGCTCCCTGGGCTTGGGAATTTTTTAAGCAAGTTTCTGATGATAATAAAAATGGTTTGCTTTCGTTAAAGTTATTTTAATTAACTGGTATAATGGACGGCCTGTGGTTCGCTGGATGACGGGAAAAATTCCGAGTTCTTGATGGTACTTGAACAGGTTTGCGCTCCGCGCATGCGTGAATTTTCGAAACAAGTTTCTGATGAAAATTAACATTATTTTATTTCATTAACATTGTTCGCATTAATTGGGATAATGGAGGTCCTATGGTTCGCTGGATGACGGGAAAAATGCAGAGTTCTTGCTGGTACTTGAACAGGTTTGCGCTCCGCGCATGCGTGAATTTTCGAAACAAGTTTCTGATGAAAATTAACATTATTTTATTTCATTAACATTGTTCGCATTAATTGGGATAATGGAGGTCCTGTGGTTCGCTGAAGGATGAAAACAATCGGGGATCTCACGGGTACTCGAACAGATTCACGCTCCCTGTGCTCGTGAATTTTTGAAGCAAATTTCTGATAATAATACAAATAATTTGCTTGCATTAAAGTTATTTGAATTAATTGGGATAATGGATGGTCTGTGGTTCACCTGATGACGGGAAAAATCAGAGGTCTCTCTGGTACTCGAACGGATTCGCGCTCCGCGTACTCGTGAATTTTCGAAACAAGTTTCTGATGAAAATGAAAATTATTCGATTTCATTAAATTTATCAGAATTAAGTGGGTTGACGGACGTCCAGCGGTTCGCTGGACGACGGAAAAATTCTCGCTGGTACTCGAACAGATTCGCAATCCGTGCACCCATGAATTTTCGAAATAAGTATCCGATAAAAATGAAGATTATTTGATTTCATTAAATTTATTAGAATTAAGTGAGACGCTAGACGTACCAGTGGTTCGTTCACTGATCGAAGAGATTCCCACTCTCTGTACCCATGAATTTTCGAAATAAGTTACCGATAAAAATGAAAATTATTTGATTTTATTAAGAGACTCGGTAGCCTCCGGATTAAATTTATTTCAATTAAGTCCGATGATGGACGTCCAACCGTTCGCCATAAATTGTATTCGATTCGGATAAGTTTAATTGAGTAATATAATAATCATAGAAATAAAACCGATGGCAGGCGGGGCCGATGAACTCGGTAAAAAAAAAGTCAGCGCGCAGCGAGACTCCCTCCTTAATAAGATAGTTCCCCAGATTAAGCTTGATGGGACAGTGGCTCCCAAAGCCTTACTATATTTTTTAACCTATGTACTCTTTCAATAAAAAAATAAATAAAAAAAGTTGAAAATTGAAATTTTCATATGGCTTCCTCATATAAGTTGCAAATTGAAATTTTCATGTGGCTTTCTCATAAAAGCTGCAAATTGAAATTTTCATATGGCCTTCTCATAATGTTCCTTTATTTGCGAAGCTTCTTCTATGAGGAAGCATTTTCTGTATTGTTGGCTTCCTCATAGAGGAAGCTTCGTAAATAAAGGAACATTATGAGAAGGCCATATGAAAATTTCAATTTGCAGCTTTTATGAGAAAGCCACATGAAAATTTCAATTTGCAACTTATATGAGGAAGCCATATGAAAATTTCAATTTTCAACTTTTATGAGGAAGCCATATGAAAATTTCAATTTTCAACTTTTATGAGGAAGCCACATGAAAATTTCAATTTTCAACTTTTATGAGGAAGCGATATGAAAAATTTAATTTTCAACTTGTTTTAACGTCAACGTCGTGTTTGCCTTTTATGCAAAACGACTGGTCGATTCAGGTTCAGCGCGAAAAAATACACCGATGTCTTCGCTTTGTTACATCCGTGCACCTATTTTAATTAACGAAAATACAGGGTTTTGGAAAAAGATTTTTTTTAAATTATTAAGTCAATTATCCAATATTCACCGTTTTGTGGCCACGTCCAATGTATTTTTCCCCCACCGATGACAAGTCTCCAAATTATTTTACTCCTGAGACGACACTTGATACATATACTCGTGTCGGATAAAAAATACAACTTTTGAAAAAATTCAAAAATGTCAAAATCCCAGAAAATTTAAACGGTTCGATCCATTTTCGGCAAATTTAATACGAAACATTGTACAGTGTTAGTCCATTCCCGTGCCCAATTTGAGCTCGATACCTTCATGTTTACTCGAATTAGACTGTTTTTAGAAATTTTTCAAAAAAATCAAAATTCCGTAAAATCTGACTGCTTTGATAGATTTCGGCCAAATTCAATACCAAAGATCTTTGGTCATAGTATTATATTTATGTGCAATTTCAGGACGATCGTTCAAAATTTACGCAAATTAGAGCTATCACGACCTTTTTTTCAAAAATTTCAAAATCGCATAAAATCTCGAAACAGGCCTCAATCATCATGAAAATTGTACCGGGGGAAGAGACGTGACCACTCTACTAGTGTACCAAATTTCAACTGGATATCTCGAACCGTTTCCGAGTTATAGTAATTTTAAACGACGCAAGTCTGTCACACACATACATACACACACACACACACACACACATACGTCCGGACGCCAGCTAAAAATCACATTTCTCGACATTTCAGTCTATTTTAAGTACTGTGACACTAAAATCTCGAAAAAATGTTTTTTCACGAAAACAAAGCTTCCTCCATGAGGAAGCAAAAGTTTCCTTTTTTCTCCAGAGATCCGTGGTTTCATGAGAAAAAGCTCTGGACCGAGCCGTATCAGCGAGAACGGGCGTTGGGACAGCGGCAAGTCGGACAAGAGATCGTAATGGCAGGAAAAACATTTCCGTCACGACGTTCTGGCCTCTTTCATTTCCTATTCGCGATCGCGTTTCTCCGCCGCGTCTCATTTCCGTTACTGGCTACTGGGCACGTTACTGGGTACTTGTGTCAGACCTGTGTAAAACTCCGTGCACCGAGTATGTGCACATGTGTGCTTGTACGTAACGGCGGAGCGGCGAGTGTATCGCGTTTCCGTGGCCATGCTCGCTTCCGAGCGGTAAGATCTATAGTCGTTTTCTTTGCTCCTCGTGCGGGCGCCCTACGGTCAGGAATGCGCTTGGCGGAATCGCATATAGACGTCCCCGCGGTGTCACACGATAGAAGTCCGCGTTATCGGATCGTGTAAGGTCTGTTTTTTCCCGAAAAAGAAAAAAAAAACTCTAAGTCGGATCCATAATCCTTGCGTTATAAAATATGGAATGATCCATCGGAACAAAATGGATGCAGAGAGTGGCTGGGAGAATTCTCCGAAGCTCGGGCTCTTTTCATAACGAAGAATAATATCCTCGCGGGTCCAAAAGGTCGAACGCAGCGGTCGGAGTGTCGAAGATAAACGCGACAAAGTTTCGACTCCCTCGTGGATATAATAGCGAGAGGGGGGGGGGGGGGGGTTGGTTCGAGCCGGGGGGAGGGGGGGATGGTGAAGGTGGAAAAGAGAACAGGCGATGCGATACTCGGAGCAAGAGAGATACGACCGATAAACCTGTCGCTTTCATCGACAAGCTATCGGGCGTTTCGCGGAGGCAAAGTTTTCAAAACTCTCTCCGATCGCGTCGAGGCGAAGGACTGTTTTGTCGAGTATCACCGGACTCGATACTGCTCTCGAGCGGTAAAAGGGAATGAGAGCAATTCGGACAGGAGAGACAAAGCTGCGATGCCGGTTAACGAGCTTTAACTGCCGACCGTGTAACTACTTTAGCGCATTGACGTTTAGGTCCTGTTTGTGCGGTCTTCCCCAAATACCGATGTCTTTCCGCGTGAGGCGACGGAATCGAGAGGACTCTTATCGAGGACCTGGAATTCGCTCGTCCCCAATTTGCACTCTGTTTCATGGTGGTCGGTGGAAGTGTGATAGTCGTCAGGTATGGTCGAGGTGGATTTGGTACACTGAAAATAAATTCGCTTGCGGGCTGCCAAAGAAAAAAATGTTCGTTTCAATTCTACTTTCAATTCGTACAATTCCATACGATATTGAAACAACAACGACAAAACTGTCAAGATTACATGTTATCGTTTCAATCGGGTATAAAATTGTACGAATTGAAACAACATTTTTTATTCTTTGGCAGCCCGCAAGCAAATTTTACTTGAATCAATGATATTTTTTTTTCAGTGTATGAATGCGTATGAATTAATGAAGTACGAATAAATGTATTTAGCTTTATTGCAATAAGACGTGAGCGAAGGAGAGTGCACGTCACAACGGTTCGGGACTCTGAGATGAACTGATGGAAGGGCCTGACGGAAGTAGTGCCCTCGCCTATTGCTGCGCGCGATACAGTATTCTTACACAGAAAAAAAAATCATTGAATCAAGTAAAATTTGCTTGCAGGCTGCCAATGAAGTAACAACGTTGTTTCAATTCTACTCTGAATTCGTACAATTTCATACCGGATTGAAACGATAACATGTCGACTTGATAGTCTTGCTGTCGTTGTTTCAATATCATATGGAATTGTAAGAATTGAAAGTAGAATTAAAACAAAAATTTTTTTCTTCGGCAGCCCGCAAGCAATTTTTTTGTCCAATGTACGCGCAAAACACGGCCGTCGCCCGCGCGTTGCGAGTGCAGCGGCTGGACCGCTACACCCAGAAAAATTTATTTGACGGCCACCGTTTATTTGGTTTAGGTAAAATATCTATTTGATTTAAATGAATATTTATTTCATTTAGGTAACTATTTACTTAATTTAAATAAATATTTATTTCTTTTAAGTAACTATTTCCTTAATTTAAATAAACATTTATTTAAATCAAATAAATATTTTACTTAAACCAAATAAACGGTGGCCGTCAAATAAATTTTTCTGGGTGTACCGTGAGAGCGTTAGCGTTCGCACGGAAGGAGCTGACGGTACCAAGATTAACGCGCGTCTTGATAAAATATCTTTAACCTGAGTTTACTGCGCTAAAGTACTAACTCGAAATATGAGACCGTCACAGAAGTGAGTGAAAAAAAATGCGCCGACTTTTCCGCGAATTTTCTGAAAGAGATCATAATTTTTCTGTGACCGAAGGCCCGACCAGGACCGCTCAATGTCGGATACCTTTGCGTGTATTCCTGGGTAAATTTTCCTTTCCGTCTCCGACGTTATTTTAAACGTCCATACGGTTGCTATTTAAAAAAAGCACCTCAGTAAATCCTCGGCAATTAAAAAGTCCCCGGTACGCGGAGGTCCAATTTGGAATTTTCCAGTCGCACGCACCAGTCATCAAATTATATCCACGGTCCTTTCGTCTGGAAAGTTACCGAAGTTGAATCGTCAATCGTCATAAAATTTCCGAAAAAAAAAAAAAAATACACGACAGCGAAGAAGTCCGGGCAGAGCGGCGAGCGACCGGATACTCGGATGGAGAGCTTGTACGCGAAACGCTCGCCTCGTTCCCTTTCATCGGTCAGCCGAACGCAATCTCCGGGAAAACTTTCTCAACTGTGGAAGCGAGGGGGGGCGTACTATTTGGCGAGGATGACCGCGAGCTCTGCGTTGACCGAGCTTAGAGTGTATCGAGTGCAGTCCACGATATAGGATATGTATCGAGGTTTGCTTCGACCGTTCTCTCTCTCCTCCCGCAAGCTTCCCCTCCTGAACGCTGCAAAGCCGAGAAAGCGTTTTTCCCCTCTGGGTATCTCTCGCGGGCGTATTGTCTATCAATGGGGTATAGAGTAGCGCGGGTCGAAGGTTCGGTAAGCGAACAGGAGTATATATGCAAGAGCGGGGGGGGGGGCAAAAGCGTTAACCGTGGGAGAATGAGAACACGTCGGTGACGTTGGAGAAATCGCTTTAACATACTAGAATATGGGGAGCCGTGGACCTACATAGTCGTGTATACCCACTTGCGGACGTAGATATCCATGCCGAGGCGAGATCGACATAGCTCTTTAGACCCCGAAGAGAGAAGGATGAGGAAAACCGGAGTCGGGGGTAAAGTCTCCCGGAGAGCAGCTCGAGTTCGTCGGCTTGTGCGACCGCGCCCGCTCGCGCTCGTCTGACCAGATCCTGCGGTTTCCACTTCGTTCTCTTTGCACCGGTGCCTGGTGGCGGCTTTACGATCCTGGCTTTCCCTCTCCATTCGCCAAGCTCGGGGACCTCCGGCTTCCCATCCAATATCCAATGGCCGTATCGTACGCGAGACACCCCGGAGGTATAGTGTGTACGTAGACAGCGGAAGGTACCACACGAGGCAGAAGGAACAAGAAGCTCGAGAAGCGGGGGGGAGGTTCGAGGAAGGATATCGTTGGAAGCTTTTCGACGTGACGCCCGAAGCAGGCCAAAGCCCTCGGTCTCTGCCTTCGCCCTGTCCTCGAGTTTCTTTTTACCTCCACCCGGTTGCATTAGGTACACACTGACCTATAGTCCTTCTTACTCGAGTACACCGCGAGCGAGATCAACGGGATAAAGCTTCCCGGCCTGTCTGGGGCCATTGTGCGCGTTTGATCTTGGTCCGGGCGCATGTGTGCCGTGAGAGAGCTTCGGTCAAACGAGCTGAGCTCTCTCTGTATCCGCGATAACCGCAAAAAACAATGTAAGCCGAGACGGCCTTCGCCGGGCCGACACTCGATCTCGAAGGAGAGACCCTCCAAAGCCCTGGCGTTAATCGCCGACCGCGAATACGTCGTTAAATATCGAAGAGGTCGGAGGATGTGTAAGTACGACGATAAAGAAGTTAACGCCCTCGATTCATTGACTTTGCAGCTGACTGATTGCCGTTCGCCGAAACGCTATGTCGGTTCTTCTCCGGGTGGCGTACGCAGCCAGAGCGAGTTCGATGGTTCTTCTGATGGAGGTTTTATGGATTTAATGAAAACGGCCGATCAGCGGGTCAGTGTTGGCGTAACGATATCAATACCCTAAGCTTCGATCAATGTTTGATGGAGTATTTGCTCGCCGATTGTTGGTTTGTCGATTTGATGCCAATTTTCGGCTGAGCATGAATTCAACCTGGTCTGCTGATATTGATTGATAGGGTAAAAGTGGGGAATATGGCCCGGTCCATATATCATTGATTTACGTGTTAATCGAGGTGGGCCATATTCACCACTTTTACCCTACTGATGGCCGTTCGCCGAAACGCTATGTTGGATCTTCTCCGGGTGGCGTACGCAGCCAGAGCGAAGTCGATGCAGTTGAAGGTTTTATGGATTTAATGAAAACGGCCGATCGGCGGGTCAGTGTTGGTGTAACGATATCAATACCCCAACCTTCGGTCAATGCTTGATGGAGTATTTGCTCGCTAATTGTTGGTTTGTCGATTTGATGCCAATGTTCGGCTGGGCATGAATTCAACCTGGTCTGCTGATATTGATTGATACTAATTGCCGTTCGCCGAAACGCTATGTCGGTTCTTCTCCGGGTTGCGTACGCAGCCAGAGCGAAGTCGATGGTCTTCAGTTGAAGGTTTTATGGATTTAATGAAAACGGCCGATCGGCGGGTCAGTGTTGGCGTAACGATATCAATACCCTAACCTTCGGTCAATGTTTGATGGAGTATTTACTCGCCAATTGTTGGTTTGTCGATTTGATGCCAATGTTCGGCTGAGCATGAATTCAACCTGGTCTGCTGATATTGATTGATACTGATTGCCGTTCGTCGAAACGCTATGTCGGTTCGTCTCCGGGTGGTATACGCAGCCAGAGCGAATTCGATGGTTCTTCTGATGGAGGTTTTATGGATTTAATGAAAACGGCCGATCAGCAGGTCAGTGTTGGCGTAACGATATCAATACGCCAACCTCCGATCAATGTTTGATGGAGTATTTGCTCGCCAATTCTTGGTTTGTCGATTTGATGCCAATGTTCGGCTGAGCATGAATTCAACCTGGTCTGCTGATATTATGCCAGTGTTTGGCCGAACATCGATTCGCCAACCGTTGATCTTTTGATGCATGAATTCACCAACCTGGTCTGCTGATGTTTGGCCAGTGTTTGGCCGAATATCGATTCGCCAACCGTTGATCTGTTGCGGCATGAAATGACCATTAGTCTGCCGATTTTAAGCTAAAGTTCGGCAAGGTATGGACGCGCCATTGGTTGCTTTGACGATTTGCGGTCAATGCTGAGTCGAGTATTGACTCACCAATTGTTGGATTGTCGTCCGAGGTCAATGTTCGGCCGAGCATGAACTTTCCAACCATTGGTCAGTCAATTTTAGGGCAATGTTCGGCCGAATATCGGCCCGCCAATCATCGGTTTGCCGATGTGACGCCAACATTGGGACATCAACCAGCGGCTTTCGCCGCCAAATTGCGCCAAAGTTATTTCTCGTAACCGAAAGTGTACCCGAGCGTCAACATTCAATATAAAAGCATGCGAAATGATACGTTCTTAAATCTCGCAAAATATGCGCATTACTTTTGGGTTCCGTACTCCGTAGTCAATAAATACTTAGGCAATACTTTGACTGAGTTTGATCGCCTTGAGAGTTCTCACAAGAGAAGATATATCAAATATAATCCCGTACAGAAATGCGAAGCATAAAAAAGGGATTGGGATATTTCAACATTTAAAAAACAACAATATTTAAAAAAGTAAATGTCAAAACCATTGTCGCCCTATATAAGTAGCCTATAGAGGGCTTACATTGACAGCCAATAATCGACTGAGCTTCATGAATGACCTGCAGGCCAATGTAAGCTACCACCATCGGGCTGGGCTTATCATCCAAGGCTCGATAGATTATCGAGCCAAGCTCGCATGCCAATGATGGCATCGTGGGCTTCGAGGTTGGTCCGACTGTCGGCCTTATCCGTTCACCGTAAATAGGTTTCGAGCACTGATAAGTGCTCGGTAGTGCCACTACACCACTGCTGGCGGAGACAAATTAAAAATGTTCTCTGTAATGTCACTTTCAGATTGAAAATCTTATTTTTCTACCGGAAGTGACGTCATATCGGAAATACATCACTTCCGGTTTGAAAGTTTCATTTTTCAACGGAAAGTGAAGTCATATCGGAAACACGTCTCTTCCGGTTCGAAAATCAAATTTTCCGACCGGAAGTGACGTTTTCCCGTACGACGTGACTTCCGCTCAAAAAATGAGATTCAAAAACAGAAAGTGACGTGTTCCACTATGATGTCATAGCCGGTAAAAAAAAAAATTAAAAATGTTACAGCGTAGGTGACGATTTCCTGGACAACTCAATACCGGGCTTGGTCAGGTACCGACCTGGGCGCTGGGCGATTACAAGACGTTCGGCAACCGCACCCAGAAAAAAAATTATTTGACGGCCACCGTTTATTTGGTTTAAGTAAAATATATATTTGATTTAAATAAATATTTATTTAAATGAAGTAAATTGTTACTTAAATGAAATACATATTTATTTAAATCAAATTAATATTTTACTTAAACCAAATAAACCGTGGTCGACAAATAAATTTTTTTTCTGGGTGCAGTGCGATTCCGTAGGCGTGCCAGTGATCAAATTTCATGTGGGAGCCCATCTCTCTGGTACGTTCAACTTTGAATCGAGAATACTTACGGATATTCTTGTTCCGATGATCGGGCTTTCGCGATCGGCTCGAATGAGAGAATACTCGCGGAATCCTAGCGTGGAACGTGGGGTATAAAAATTTTCATATCAGCTGCTTTTCCAAACTCTCCTCGTAATACGCTATATATGGAATAGAGATCCACGCATATCTGCAGGGACTCAATGCATAGCTCCATATTTTTATGTAACACGAGTGACGTTCCACCATCCACGCATATACGTCGAACATACGGCAAAGATAGACAGAAAACATGCGCTACTAGCGAGAACAATTTCACGTTTTATATACAAAATACCCGGGGGCGGGGGGGGGGGGGGGGGGTTGACATTCTCGGAGTATGCGGAAATTCTCCCAGTGTGCATAAGGTGGATGAATGATACAAACCAGCGGTATATGTCTTTCGCATACCGTGCGATACGATAAAAATTCTTCAATTTTTGAACGCGTATCGAGAACGAAAACGTAGAAGCTGAGGCGGAATAAAGAATAAAGTAAAAATTGAAGAGAAATAGAGGAGATCTTCTGCAGCGGAGGAACTCGAGGTAAGTCTGGCCTTCGGGGACGGGCAAACCTACGGAGCGAGTCGGTCCAAGGAAAAAGATAACTCGAGAGAACACAAAGTAGTCGCTCTGTATACCCTGCCCCAAGTTAGGAACAGACGAAGAAGTATAAAGTGCACACGAGAAAAGACAAGACACGCTCGATTACCTCCGTCTATGTCGAGTAACGTTCGCCGAGTCACTGAAAAGTAGCGTCCTGGGAGCGACACGATGGAGGGAAGCATCAACATTGCCCATCTGGGTACAGCTTTAAACTGACGACGAGGACGTTCTTTCCACTCCGCGGAGAGCATTGGCGGAGAAGATCGGCAGAAACGTGGTGATTGTAGATGTGGCGACGGGGATGGCAGTGGAACGGTTTTAAAGTATATGTATAGCTGTCGCAGGTAGAGGAAGAAGTCCCGAAAACTTGCGCGAGGAACCGCGCGGAAAAGTGGCAAACTTTGCTGATCTCCTTTTTTTCTGTTTTTTTTTGTTCCTACGTTTTTTCTCGCGTTCACTCGCTTGTTCACTCATGATTTTCGTTCGGTGACTGTAAATACGAAGCCCGACGGGATGCTGTGCAGTTGCGGGCGTGGGAGGGCAGGGTTTCCAGCAATTTCTCCCCGACGCTGTGTCTTTCGTGTACTCCACGGCCGCTGCTGCGTCGGAGAGGTTCGCGGTTTTCCTGATTTATGGGAGTCAAGGTAGAGACAGCAGTGAGAGGCAGCTGCACCGGCACCAGTTTCACCGGGACAGACATGAGATGGGAAGTGAGGGAGAGACAGGGAAGAGTTCGGGTTTCTGCGAAGCTTGTGCGCTTCCTCGTTGCTCAGCTCCGTGACTATCCTTGGAATGGCGGGCGGATGCAGTTACAGCTTGGCGAAGAGAGCAGACAGGTCGAGACAAAAGGGGACGGAAGGGTGAATGCCGTATGGGGGCGAATGACGAAACGGGGACAACGGGAGATAAAAGCGAGACGAAAGCGACAAGGGCTGTCGTGTTGAAACACGGAGGAACGCGAAGTTTCGCAGATGTGAAACGGTCTCATTACCAAAAGCGGCGTACAAATTGGTGTAATAAATGTTAAAAAAACTTCCGTGCTGAAAAACAGTGTCCGGTTTAGTGAAACTCCCAAAAATAACGAACGCAAAAGATACACCCAGAACAATAATTTATTTGACGGCCACCGTTTATTTGGCTTAAGTAAAATATTTATTTGATTTAAGTAAAATATTTATTTGATTTCAATAACTATTTATTTAAATCAAATAAATATTTTACTTAAACCAAATAAACGGTGGTGGTCAAATAAATTATTTTTCTGGGTGTAACAAAGACAAAATAACATCAAAATGTTATTTTATTTTTTAAAGGTTTAATGAAACTCCCAAAAATAACGAGTGTAAAAGATAACAGACGACAAAATAACATCAGAATGTTATTTTATTTTATATAGGTTTAATGGATGCGTGCGCTTTTGGGAATCCAATTAAATACGATACTGTAAATGCATTTACATTGTACGATTGTACGATCCGTTACCGCCACGGTTAATTTTCATTGATCTGGTGATCGCTGAATAAATGGCTTTGTCAACCGGAAAGGCACACGACGCAATTATCACGTATCACAGCTTTATTTTTGAAATTTTGAAAAACAGACCGGTGAAAGGCGACACGCGTGCCGTGTCTCGTGCGTTATTATGAATCAGCGAGGCGAAGACGTCCCTCTCGTCTGTGCAGTGAAGAGGGAAGCTTTTCGCGAGTAAGAACTTTCGCAAACTGTGCCCGAGTTAGCTTTAAATTTGTAAAGAGATTAGTGCGCAACGGAGATTTTCTCGTGTGGAAGTCGCAGAGTTGTGTTGGATGAAAGGAGTTTTGCGGCGCGAGGGATGAGGGCGTTGAAACAAGAAAGCGGGTATGAGTTCCACGGCGAGAAGGAGGGCGCATGCGTACAACAGGGTGGTCTCTGTTCGCGGCGAAGGGAAGCTTTATTAAGGCTTAACGTGCCGGTTCCCGCTAATCAGCGGCTCCGGTGTGTTTACTGCGCGGGAAGAATGGAATGTGAATGTGCACGAGGCAAAGGAAAATGCAAACTAAACGAAACAGAACGATAAAGGGAAGTAATTTAATGCGGAAAATAATTATTCGAGCCCTTTAAGGATTATAATTAGTTTCTGCCACATCGCAGAGGAGGGTGAATAAGAATAAGAAGAAGAAGTAATATCAACGCAGCAATCTGTTAATACGCATTATTAACGGCAGTATCAAGAAGTATCTCAAAAGAATATTTACGATATATTTTGTATGTTCCATCGTATACCCTCCTAGGGTTTTTACGTAACCCGTCCCTTTCCCCCCCATCACTCCCTACCCGCACTTCACTAAGCTAACCTAACTTCCAGTGCGTCCGCAGCCGACTTAGCTACACTGTACCGCATTTGCCGAGGACACGGGGAAACTACCGAATACCCGTGTCGGTACAGACGGCCCTATATTTTTCTGATTCCTTGATGTTTTAACATCAAGAACTCAGAAAAACTGGCCTGCCGCTCAACATTCGATGTGCAAGCCGGTGTGGGGCTAAGCGGTCACCCATCCATCTACTGGACGCAAGCAAAGCTGCTTGACTCGGGAGACCCGCCGAAGTCACACACCGACCGCGCACCTAACGCTGTCGGTATATTTACGATATATAAATTATAATATATAATATAACGATATTATAAATTATACGCGAAGAGCTTTCTCTCGCTCTCTCGGAGAGCTAAAATATTAATATTTTACTCTATTCACATAATTATTCGAGGCCTTTAAGGATTATAATTAGTTTCTGCCACATCGAAGAGGACGGTGAATAAGAATAACAAGAAGAAGAAGTAATATCAACGCAGCATTCCGTTAATACGCATTATTAACGGCAGTATCAAGAAGTATCTCAAAAGAATGTTTACGATATATAAATTATAATATATAATATAACGATATTATAAATTATATGCGAAGAGCTTTCTCTCTCTCTCTCTCTCTCTCTCTCTCTCTCTCTCGCGGAGAGCTAAAATATTAATATTTTATTCTACACACATAATTATTCGAGGCCTTTAAGGATTATAATTAGTTTCTGCCACATCGAAGAGGAGGATGAATAAGAATAACAAGAAAAAGAAGTAATATCAACGCAGCATTCTGTTAATACGCATTATTAACGGCAGTATCAAGAAGTATCTCAAAAGAATATTTACGATATAATTATACGCGAGGAGCTCTCTCTCGGAGAGCTAAAATATTAATATTAATAAAGGCAAATTATTAGCATGAGAAATTCATTAAAATTGAATTAAAAAACCCACGTTAGCGCATCTTTGCCTAGTATAATGTTTGCTGAAACTTTTCCACCTCCGGTTCGAGCTTCCTTCCGTTGGTTAACGTTTCAGTTCCGGCAGGAGACGAAGGTCTGCGGGCTCGAGGGTGGACGAGTGAAATCCGAAGTTGTTCCAAGTGTTCGATCAACGTCGTCGTTGTCGTCGATGTTGCTGTGCCTCGTACGAGGAGGGGCACGGGAGTGCGATATAGTCTGTCGACGAACACGAAATTGACGAAAATACGAAGTTTTCGCTTCCTCCATTGCTTTCTCGCCTCAAATCGGAAGCCCGAGGATTCACCTCAGTCTCGCGCTCGCCGTCGCTGCACACGCGGCGAAAGTAAAGTTTTCTTATCGGGGCGGCATCCAATTCTCACCTTATCCAGGAGGTCGCCGTCGAGCTGTCTCCTGTATAGCCTGCACGTGAAAGTGGGATTAAACTGGAGGGTGCAAAGCACGGAGCCACATATGTGCTCTCGCGCGCTATATAGACGCTGCGACGCGGGCGTACCGAAATTAAACTTGCTCTCAGGGAGGCACTATAAAGGTATGATGTTTGCACGGGGATCGAATACTCGGCCGACATGCCGGTTGGTTGGCGGACTGGGAAAAGGTGAACGGGGTAAATAGGGTTTAAAGCCCGCGAGCCGAACCGAGCGACGAGGCGAGCACTCTCTTTTGTTCGTTTCGCACGTTTTTTTTTGCCCACCACTTTTACGCTCGGGAAAAGTGGAAAATGGCATGTAGAAAGGCACGATGATGAGATTGGCGTAGTGAGAAAAATACTGGTACGGTGAAAAACAAGCTTAGAGTTCAAACAGCATGAATAACAACGCAGACCACAATTCCCACCGTGCAGCTCGTTTGATACTCGAATATGGATATCACTTGAATTATCTGGACCCAGTAATCATTTTTTAATAGCCAGAAATCACCGTAATAAATGGAATTTTCGTGTAGGCTAACGACTTCACCGACTAGGAGAGAGTGGGGCAGAATGGGACAGCGGGGGCGAAACTCAGTTTTCCAATAATTTTTTGATGCTCCATTTTGTCCCAACAATACAACCAGATTTTCTATACCGTTTTCCTCCAGTTACCATCACCGCCACCATCCAAAAGTTATTGAAAATTGCGGTTTATCCCACTATTCCGTTTTGCCCCACTATCCCATTTTGCCCCGCTCGCCCCTAACGTCTCTACCGGAATATATACGTCAAAGAAAATCTCTACGAGAATAAAAACAAAACAAAAAAACTACCGGATTTAATGTGAAACTGCTCCAGAATAATCCACCTTCATGACAGGGCCCTCTAGGTGTAAGCTATTTTTGTTGGCTGAAAAGCACCCTTATTTTGTTGACCCTGCGTGAAGGGAGCCCCGTCACGCGGTTGGGTTGTGTACTCCGGTGCAGTTTTACTTCAATTCCCCGAGTTTTGCTTTAAATCCGCTAGAGTTTTTGCGTTGTAGAGTTGTTTGGGATTCGTTCGCTCCGGTAGAGTTTCTGCTTATGTCGTGCAGACATTTTCGTGTCGAGTTTTAATACGCTTGAGTCGTTGTTCGGTGGAGTTCCAGCAGGTAGAGATATAAATGTGACGAGCATGGGCTCGAGCAATTGGCAACGAGAGTCCGGAGACGACGATTTTTCCGATGATCAGTGGGTACAAACAAGCCGACGATACTCTTCAATGCCGAAAGTCTCGTCGGTGGTTGTGGTCGTTAAATTTTCCGTCTCTGAAAACTTCGTTTCCAAGAGGGAGGTGAGGCAGCTCGATCCTCTCGCTGCTGGCACGGACCAGCCAAAGTCGCACTTGGTATGCCCCGAGCGAAATTGCTCTTTGAATACTTTTTCCCGTGGAATCACGAATCCAACCCACCGAGTTATACAGACTGCGCTCTATACACATATAGCATTCGGTTTGAAAAGTGGCCGTCGAATACGCTCTCAAAAGTTCCACGGTCAAAGTTGTTAAACTCGTTAAATTTGGTCATCGATAGAAACAGCAAAGAGAGAAGGTTGGAACCGAGCGAATCGCCGATAGCCGTTCTAATTAACGGAGTACGGCGTCGATAAAAAGTATGTTAAAAAAAGAAGTGAGTGGGTTATCAGGGAACTCGGTGATGGTAGTGCGGGTAGAGTAAGCGCCGAGGTAAATTAAACTTGTTAAGGAGAAAGGCTTTTATATGGAAATACAATTGGGGGGGGGGCGGGGAATACAAAAAGTCGACAAATCAAGTACGAAGCTTCGAGCCTCGTGTACGGAAGTTTCGCCCCCGGGCACTTTTCGAGATTCGGTTCCAGGTTGCGTTCAGCGTTCTCGTTTTCTCTCTCGGCAGTAGGCGCAACGCGCCCCGCGGCCTCCCCCGGGTTCGGATAATAACGGCGAAATCTCGGAATATTTGTCCGCATAGCTAACTCTCGCGAGGGCTTCCGTGATGTCGGACTGAATGGATACGCGGAATTTTCAATTACGATTTCGGTCCTCGTTCTTCGCCGGAACGCGGGAAGTCAAGTTGGATTCTTAACTGATGATCTAATTCTCCAACACTCGCGCAATATTCGCTGATGATACCGTAACGTTCCAGCGAGGTGCAGCTGGAGAGCGCGTAGAATCTTCACAAATCCTGCTCCACAAAATTGCGGTTCACAGCAGCGCTGTGCACTATCGACGTGTGCAAGAAAACTGATCTTTCGACCGGGAATACGTCACTTCCGGTCGAAAAATAAGTTTTTCAAACCGGAAGTAACGTATTTCCAGTAAATTTCCGGTTTCGGAATTCCATTTCCCATAGCGAGGGCGCGACGCGTCCGAACCACAACACCTGCTAGTATATATACATATATATATATATACATATACAGTCGACATGAAAGATAACAAAAGCCAAAGGTTTTTATCATGATTATTAATTACACGTTAATTATCCTCCGAGGTAAAAGAAACGGCTTCGAAATAACTCGGGCAGCATTGTTAATTTCGTTCGTTCAAAGAAATTACTACGGGTTGGCTCTCTCTCACTCTCTTTTGCCTGCCGTTCCTTGCCGCCCCCTTTTACTTCCACCATTCTCCCTCCCTTGCTCTCCTGATGCTTAATTAAACGCTCATTATCCTTCGCGACCTTCCCTTGGTTCCATCTCTTTACTTATATATATATGTGTATATTATATATATATACATATATATATACATATAATGATACAACATTGCTGCAGCACAAGGCTGTTCATGCACGACGGCGATAACTATTCTTCATGTAATTATCTCTCTTTGATTATCCCAGCCTTCTTCCTCATCTTCCTTCTCGCGCATGTGCGTCTTTGCGACAATTCTCATAATTCTCGTGGATCGTTAAACATGATTATTTTATAATGACCTTTAATGCATACGGTTGAATATCAGCAATTATTCGTTCTTTCCGGGTGACGCCGATTTCCGTAATGTTTCCTCTCTCTACGAGTTGATTTTTTTTAATGCTCGTCACTATTTCATTGCGCGGCATTTTTCCGTCGATGAATCGTGGCGCGAATAGACACAAACTATTTTCCTCGAAATGATTTTCCTCTTTGAGGATCACCTGATATAGGCGACTGCAGAACTCTACATCATCGTCCTTTACTCATCGTGTTCCAAGGGTCTTACGAGAGCTTCCTCCCCGACGTTGTTTTCATCGGGGACGAGGCAAAAAAGAAGCAGTATCTCGCGCGGGCACTCAGCTGTGGTTATTAATTCCCTCGTAGGATCCTCTTTTCCCTCCAAGAACATCAGCTTAAAACAACCTCCAGTCACTTGGCCTTTTTTTCCTCTCCCTGCCTCCTCCACGCCCGCTCCTCATCCTCTATACTCAAAGTGATCACGTCCTCGTAACCGCCTACTACTTCTTCCACATCCTATTCCCCTAACTCACGGCCACCCTCTTTTGCTCTTCTTTGCTAACGAATTTACAAGGCAATGGGCGAAGCCCACCGGCCACTTTGCCCGAACGTAAACATGTTTGTCGCTTACATTATCCGCGAGAATGCCAATTAAACGAGCACTCAGTGCAATTACCATGGTACGGACAGTTTGCCAATTTTCCCACTCGATTATTCCACCTTTTTTTCCTCTCGTAACTTCCAAGCTGTTCTTCCAGCCGATGCAACGCGGGTAACTACGTCCCATGTAGGGTAATCATATTTGGCCGACGATCCGACCAAACTTTGAATGACGCCGACATTGGCAGCAGATTGCAATTCGCTCATCAACGCTCGACCGAACATTGGCCAAAGACAAGCGTTGCATCGACAATGGTCCAATCATTGGCCAAAGACAAGCGTTGCAGCGACAATGGTCCAATCATTGGCCAAAGACAAGCGTTGCATCGACAATGGTCCAATCATTGGCCAAAGACAAGCGTTGCATCGACAATGTTCCAATCATTGGCCAAAGACAAGCGTTGCATCGACAATGGTCCAATCATTGGCCAAAGACAAGCGTTGCATCGACAATGTTCCAATCATTGGCCAAAGACAAGCGTTGCATCGACAATGTTCCAATCATTGGCCAAAGACAAGCGATGCATCGACAATGGTCCAATCATTGGCCAAAGACAAGCGTTGCATCGAGAATGTTCCATTCATTGGCCAAAGACAAGCGTTGCATCGACAATGTTCCAATCATTGGCCAAAGACAAGCGTTGCATCGACAATGGTCCAATCGTTGGCCAAAGACAAGCGTTGCATCGACAATGGTCCGATCATTGGCCAAAGACAAGCGTTGCATCGACAATGGTCCAACCATTGGCCGTTTTCGTTCGATCGGCATAACCTGCATGGCGTACGGCAATGATAGCAGCGAACCGCAAGTAGCAACGTCATGCTATGATCGATTGAGAGCGAGGTTGAGTCGTTCCTCCGGGAGTCACGTTACCGTATACCTGTCGCGACGGAAAACCGTTACCTAGCAGCGACGGGTAACGAGAATCACCGGAGTCAACCCAAAGAGACGAGAAGGCAGGGAACCTCAATCCGGTAATCCCGCACAGCACGCGCACCGTCGACGCTTCGCCGCAACGCGATACGAGAGACATTGAGCGAGTAAAGCACCGAGGAAACACGGCAGTCGCGAAGCATGAAACGTCATGGAGCCCACATACAATGAGACTCGATCTGACAACCCGGTCGCGTCGTTCAATTACAGACAGCACAAGCAAGGGAGACGAACGGAGCAAACATGATCGTGAGTGTAGCTACCTCGTGGCAACGATTTGCCCCACGTTTCCACGGCAATATGAGCCGAGGGCACCGAATGATAGGCTTGCGAATCAAATGTCACGCATCGGGTTTCCGGAATCTTCGAATGAGAACACGATGTCGACTGAATCATTGGTTTCGACGCGTGCTCGCGTAGCTCCGAATGAGGCCAGATTGCGCGGGGCTCTCTATGACACGAGTATGCCGTCTCGGAGAATCTATATCATTGTATTGCAATACTGGATGCTCGGAAGGGAGAATGGCATTGACTGGAGTGGGTCGGAAGGATGATGTGGAATTTCTTGCAGCCGGCTAAGTGGTGGGAACCGACGAGTTCGGAGATGCCGGAGAGATAATTGGCGCAATTATGAAGGAATCGTGACGTTTCGGTGATGTAGATACGAGTATCGATCGCGGTTGATGGCACGGTGACTCTCCGGACCCGCTGGTGAGCGAGGCAAAGCGGAACCCGGTTGCTTATCCTGTGCATTTTGGACCACGGAAATTGATTGATTTACATATTTATGTCTAAAAACTGGCTAGGCCAATTACAAGACGAGGGGAAAACCCATCGACAGGTTGTACAATGGAGCTGGGGAGTTGTACATAACAAAATGACGAACAGGAACAAAATAAAACTAAGAGAGAAATCATAAATCTAAGAGCGATCGCCGCAAGATCGTAAAGGCGTTTGGGCGGAAACGCAATAGCGAAGATTAGCAAGAAAACTAGCCAGGAGGGAAAATGTCAAGAAGCTTTCATCTGAAACCAAATCGGGAACTACTGAACGGAGTTACCCTGTCGCACCATAGCGATTACCCAATATAAGGATACGAGGGAGCCAACTGAAATAAGCATAATTAGCATCGTAGAATGGGATCTCAAATACTTCTCTATTACGGGCCGTCCCCATGCGCCTTCGAAATATTACTAGATTGCAAATCGCTGGAGATTCGAAATTCATGATAACTAAATTAAATGGAAAATTAAGTTATCAACCTGCGAGACTCCAAGGATTGTAAGTTAAGAACGCTCAAAATAGTACTGTGATCATGTTCGCGTAATGGGGAAACCTAACCGAAAAGAAACGAACCGCAAGGATTCCTTCCACTATGTCAGAGAAATCTCGTTGATACACCCAGAAAAAAAAATTATTTGGCCGCCACGGTTTATTTGATTTAAGTAAAATATTTATTTGATTTAAATAAAAATTTATTAAAATTACGTAAATAGTTACTTAAATGACATAAATATTTATTTAACTCAAATAAATATTTTACTTAAAACAAATAAATGGTGGCCGTCAAATAAATGATTTTTCTGGGTGTAAGGAGACAAATAACAGAAACGTATTCTAATTGAGATCTAACTAGATCGGTGTACGAAACTTTTAACGCAACAGGATTGTCAAATCTAATATCTACTCTCTTAATATATGCAGGCATTCTAAGAGCTGCACACAGCGTTCACGCGGCGTAATATTTTACGGAAAAAGCGCTTCACGACGGAAACAAAAAAAAAGCTATTGTTTTCGGCAATTACTACTGGCATTCGTTAATCAACCGCGACGAAAATCGCGCGATTTACCTCAACACAGCGGCGAGCACGGCAATGGTGCCTTTTCAAACCTCGTACCTTCCGCCTGCCTCATTCTCTGAAATTAAATAATTGAAGATTTAATTAAGGGGCCCTCTCACTCCTCTCCGTCTCTCGCTAAAGCTGCCAAGGGCAATTGCGAGATTGGAAGGCATTCATGATCAATCGGGCGCGTTAATTGCGCGGCGGCTCGTTCCGCGCGCTCTTCCTCGTCGACTCGCGAAGAATCAGAGCTCTGCGGCGCAAGGAAAATAAGAAGGCTCCGCGAGAGCGCGTCATATAGTTATATCTCCGGGTGGTAACAGCGAGGTCGATGTGCAAAGTAAAAAAAAAAAAGCAAAAGAAAAATAAAAAAAAATCTCTCTGTAACGACAGGGCAACATCCCCGTGGAAAGAAGACCTACGGGCGCGAGGAAGAGTAAAGAAGTGAGAAGAGATAGCACGGGTGGATAGTGTAAAGGGCGTGGGATGCCTCGCGCCTCTCGGTACGTGACGCAACGTTCAATTAAATCGATCCGACGAATGAAATTCCGTGTGGGTGAGATATCGCCTGATGCTCGCTCCCTCTATCTCGCAACTCGGTCCTGCCTCGGGTTTCAGCTCGCAGCTAGAGTGTCAGCTCTCCGGCAACTGCGGATCGGCGGAGGAACTGCTCGAAGGCGTGTTACGCCCGGAAAGAGGTACGTAGCGTGGCGGATCTTGTCTCTTCGGGGAATATCGAATGTTTCGATCCCAAAGAATGTCGAACACCCTCGTAACACATCGGAACTGCATCCGCACGCGTAGGTGTGCATCGGTGTTTGACGTCAGCGCTCGGGAATGAAAGTCGAGAGGTTCGAAGGTCGGAGGTATGCAGTGGAAGTGTTGCCGAAGAGCGGAGAAACAAGCTTATGTGTAGGGGAGACCGGGGACAAAAGTAACAAAAATCCTTTTTAATTTTTTTACCAACAAACCCGAGAGTCTAACGCTTCGGCTTCCAATGGTGTACCATTAACCTAGTCTTAGGTATATAGTTTAAAAATTTCAAAAAGAAATATGCACAGAATTGTGAACACCGCCCCTTTAACCACAGACGAAATTGGGTAAGAATTTGGGCCGCGGTGGGGTCAATTGTAACGGGTAGTGGGGTCATTTGTAACATCCTCCTGCATCAACGAAATCCTTCGCCGACCCCTATTAAGAAATAGAACGGGGGTGCATTAGCACAGAAAAACTTAAATTTAAATTTAAATTAAAAAAAAAATTATTTGCCGTCTAAGCCGTTTTAGCCGGCCTAACTATACAGCCCTACTATAAATGTTATATTCTACAATTGGTTGGTTATAAATTATATGTGTATAAATTATCGCTGATTACTTAAAATGTAAGAATAAAATAAATAAAATATACTGGTATTGGTATTGGTATTGGACGAAATTAATTATTGCTGGTACAATTGACCCGGATCGACTGTTACAATCGACCCCACACATGATTATTAGCAAAGTTACTGTGGCATCGGTAAATAACAATCTGAAACTAATCGTCTCAGCGATCAAAATGTTCCGCAAAAATGTACCTTTCAACTCCTTGTGCTTGTTTGCACTAATATTTTGTATTGTGTTGCCTAGCTGACGCGATCCGCACAGCCGAAAAATCACTTCTGCACTCGTGAATCACATTTGGTTTCGGCGAATTGGTATTTTTGAAAACTCTGCTATGAGGTGATTGCATGGTCATAAGGTGATGTCTACAATGTTGCTCACTTCATATCCGATGCGTTCGATCATGCGCAGCGTTGCGCGGCCGCTTGTTGCAATTGACCCGTGTTACTTTTGTCCCCGGTCTCTCCTACCATGAGGACGGACAGATGGATAGATAAATTTCAGATACACGTTACCACTACGGGCAGACTCGAAATTTTGGCGTCGGATAACTCGGGAGGGTCAAACCTTTTGCACGGTTGAACCTCACGCAGGATTCGACTCGATTGCAATTGATACGGAGCGGTGCGAGGCGGTAACTAATGAAATTCCGTGAGATAATGGGAGGAAGTGAGGAGCAGATTGAGTGCAGTTCGGGACGCTCGACCAGATTCTACGTGGCGCGTGGCGCATCGGATTAAGTCGAGGTGCTTTGTTGGAAACGCGGCTGCTTCCTCTCGATTCTCCTTCATTCTCGCGGCACGTCGATCCTCGTTCGCCAACGAGAACGCTACCGTGATCCTACCGGTACCGCTGGAGAACGGGCGAACCGGACCGAGCGAAAGCATCTAGCTTATCCCAGGAACAACGTTCGAAGTCACCCTCCGAACCCCTCGCGCTCTCGCTTACTCATTCTCGCAGCACAACCGGGTGGAGCCGATAGTTCGAAACCGATAGGGTATCTTCGTCGTGGAAATCCACTGTCCAATCAGGAGGCTAACCGGAGGCCGACTATAGCGGCTGCGATACCACGGTCTCTCGTCCTCAGGGATTTTCGTTACGGGTTTGCAATAGACACCGGCCTTGGGGAGGGGGGGGGGGGGGTGGGAAGGGGGTGTACAGTTACGCGGGCACACAAAGGCAATCCGTGGAACCTGGGGTTGAATACGTCGAACTAATTATTCGGCTAATGCTAATTCCACCGATTGGATCCTATGTTCCGGTAATCGCCTGGCTGATATAACCACGCTGTTGATTCATATCGGATGGAATTAGCGGTGCAATTATGATTTACCGTGGAGGAATTAATCGCTGGTTCAATTCAACATGAATTTTTAATTCTCGCAAACCATTTGCCACCGAACCGTAAACGCGAAGGTTTCGGATCTGAGGGGTGGATTATACGAGTGAACGGGATGGGTAAATGAAGCTACTTAATCGAACTTGACCGAATGGAGTTTTCGTTGCTTCGTCTGACCTCTTTTTGAAGTTTGCGAGATATATGTATAGATCGAGAGGGGAAGGATCCTTTACGCACGGTGGAGCAGCAGGAGTTTTAACGAGCACGATTCACTATGATGGTCAGGTTTCGAGACGTTGAACATCCTCGACGGAACTTTGTGGAATACTCGAGTTTTTACCGACGACGACGAATAGGATCTTGGAAACTCGAGATAAATCTTCCACCCGGGAAATTATTCGCATTACTCGGGTCCGGCAGGGTAATTGGGGGTGGTGTGGCCAGATCTTTTCAAAAGCGGAAAATGAGACATAAATCTTTTAAAAATAGTATCAGAATTTGGTATTAAGCAACTCTATGGGCGTTGATATTTCATTTATTATTCAAAGTCCTTCAAGAGTTTCCTCCCTGAACATTCCATCCCTTGTCGCTCTCATCAAGCCATAAATGCTTGCGTAAAAATGAAATAATTCCGAGGCTCGTACGCAGTTGCTTCAAAAGCGGAAAATGGGACATAAACCTTTAAAAAATAGTATCGGAATTTGGTTTTAAGCAACTCAATGAGCGTTAATATTTCATTTATTATTCGAAGTCCTTCAAGGGTTTCCTCTCTGAACATTCCATACCTTGCCGCCCTCAACAAGCAATAAATATTTGCGTAAAAATGTAATAATTTCGAGGCTCGTACGCAGTTGCTTCAAAAGCGGAAAATGGGACATAAACCTTTAAAAAATAGTATCGGAATTTGGTTTTAAGCAACTCAATGAGCGTTTATATTTCATTTATTATTAATTTATTATTCGAAGTCCCTCAAGGGTTTCCTCCCTGAACATTATATCTCTTGTCACTCTCATCAAGCCGTAAATGTTTGCGTAAAAATGAAATAATTTCGTACGCAGTTGCTTCAAAAGCGAAAAATTGGACATAAACCTTTAAAAAATCGTATCGGAATTTGGTATTAATTTATGAGCGTTAATATTTAATTTATTATTAATTTATTATTCGAAGTCTCTCACGGTTTTCCTCCCTGAACATTCTATCCTTTGTCGCTCTCATCAAGCCATAAATGCTTGTGTAAAAATGAAATAATTTCGAGGATCATACCCAGAGTTGTTTGGCTCTCTGGACTGAAAAGTCGAGAGGTTTTTTTCTCATTTGTCGAACGCGGCGTTTTCGCATCCCAGCGAAATCTACCTCACGATATTCATTAGGTAAAAAGGTCGCGGGTGTGCTGAGACAAGCCCCGCGTCTCGCTGTCCTCTGTCATTGTGTTTCGAATTTTATTTATTTAGAAAAAAGAGCTCGAGTAGCCAGGCTGGCATTGTTGCGGCGCGAGCATGGAAGCTCTAGCAGCCGACAGTGTTCAACTCTACAGCGAGAAGTTAATTAATCAAAGCTTCTCCCACGCTTTAGGTCCGGCTTCCATTTGATCGCAGTTGAATTGAAACTAAAAAAAAAAAAAAATGACGTGAGAGAATGACGGACGAGGTGGACAAGAAAACGAGAAAAGAAGCAGAAAGAATCGCGGGACGTCCATTCGTGGAGCATAAGAAGAAGAAAAGAAGATCTACAGTAAAAAAAATGAAACCATCTGGGCCAATGGAATCAGTGAAGCTTGTTCATTAACCTCGCTCCCGGGGCGGGTTTCGCGTTACTCGGGATCCGAGATTAATTAGTTTCTTTCTAAGGTCGATGCTTGAAAAGAATTCGTTCAGCCATCGGGATCTCCGCCGACGACGTGGCGGGGGAAGAGAAATCTGATAACGCTGGGACGAAACTTTTGAAATCTTACACGCTGGTTCAAAGATCCGTTGCTACTCCCACCGGCTCGGCCTTTTTACGCTCGCAAACTCTTCTCGATAAGTTTCCTTCGAGGCGTAATTTGAAAAAATTTCTTAATGTTCGATAGCTTTTCAACGAGAGTTACCCGGCTATGCGAGAGGTAGAGGGAATATAAAGAGAGAGATTCAATGTGAAGTTTGACCTTACTAGCACTATCTGCCGTGCAATCTGTCGGGTACGAGGAACTCCTGTCACCGACCTGGGATCACCCAGGTGGGTGTCGGCTGTAACCGGAAAAACGGCACATCGCTGGCTCCACACTGACAGCTTTACGCTAAAAAGCATATTGGTCGTTCTCTGGCCAGTGTAGGTATCGAGAGCGAAGCCATCGGTCTTCCGAGCATAAATAAGCAATGGGTAATGCCACTACGGATCTTGGATCCGGATCTTTTGATTGAATCGGATTTGGAAATCTCATTTTCCGACGGAAGTGACGTTATATCGGAAATATGTCACTGACTGTTTGAAAATCTAATTTGTTCACTGGAAGTGAGGTCATACGGAAAAACGCCACTTGCGGTGGAAAAATTAGATTTTCAAACCGTCAGTGACGCATTTCCGGTACACTGTAAAAAATCGGTGTTAAAATGAACACCGTTTTAACACAAGCGCGGTGTCTATATAGGTCCATCAATTATGTGTTAACCAAGTACTCTGACATGGTGTAAACCGACTGTGTAAGAAATGTAGTGTAAGTTAAGGATTTCACACAACACCGTATAGTTATCACCGATTTACATTAATACTGTTCGGTGTACAACATGATATCCCAATGCGTTGGAGAATAGCACAAGATGGTGCAACTATTGGCACATATCTGTGTCAATATTAAATTCTATAAAGTCCTTTATTAACACGTGAACAGTGTCGAGTATCCGCATTGTGAGCTGCTTAGAAACACCCGAACAGTGTACATCGAACGCTGATAGCGTCTTTGACTGGCGTAATCATGTCTTTTATTTTCGTTCGAATACTAATACAGCCATTTGAAAAAGCTATAGATATTTTTTAGGAATTGTTTGATTATTTATTTGAAATACATATTTGGTATGTGTAACTATTATTATTATTATTGACCTTTATAATGGATATATAATATGTATTTGAAATGAGTATTCAACTAATGAATCCCAAGAGATACTCACTTTACCAATGAAATATTAGAGGGCGTTCGACGAAAAATATGATTTCAGTGAATTTAGTAAATCTTTTTCGCGCTTTACACTGAACATGTCTTTGCCGTCATACGTTAACACTAAATTGTTCGACGTATTTACGTCGAAGTGTACCACCATTGCGGTGTTAATATTATATGAATTTTAACAATGAATGTATACATTTATATGTACACCTATAGTAGTGTTAAAATGGCATTCATTTTAACACCGAATTGATGGACTTATATGTACACCAACAGCAGCGTTAAAATCGTATTTTTTAGTTCAACACCGAATTTTGACAATTCTGTACCCGTATAGTGTTGATTTGCTACAAAACCGTATGGTGTAACTTGTAACAAAGTAACACCAGATCTTGTTTTTACACTTTGCACCGAGTAAAATGAAATCTATGATGGTGTTGTTATTAACACTTGGGTTTTTTACACCGCACACTGTGGCAGTTCACAACGTCACATTTTTTACAGTGCATGAAGTTACTTCCAGTTGAAAAGTGATATTTTCAAACCGGAAGTCACGTACTTCCGGTATGACGCCACTTCCGGTCGAAAAGTGATATTTTCAAACCGGAAGTCATGTACTTCCGGTATGACGCCACTTCCGGTCAAAAAGTGATCTTTTCAAACCGGAAGTCATGTACTTCCGGTACGACGCCACTTCCGGTCGAAAAGTGATATTTTCAACCCGGAAGTCATGTACTTCCGGTATGACGCCACTTCCGGTCGAAAAGTGATATTTTTAAACGGGAAGTGACGATTTCCCGCCTGCCTCAATACCAGGGTTGGCCGGATAGCGGCTTGACCGCCGGACGAGTACAAGGTCCTCGACAACTGGTGCGTTCTCGTAGCCGTGCCGATGGTTAAATCTCACCTGGGCATAGTCGCCTCGTCTCATCACACGCGCTCGCTAGGAATTTTTAACGATACAAGTGCACCAGGTCGGCGACATTGATGCGGCCCTCCTGTTAATTAGTATCCAATTACACACTGAAACGAGACCGAAGCATAGAAACCAAACCTTGGTCTCTATTGTCCCGAATGCCGTTTCTGACTGGTTCGTTCCAACGTACCGTTCCTCTCCTCCTCTATCGCTGTCGCGTTACGCCGCGTACAATATCGCATTCTGTCTATATGAGGTCAACGACACTGCGGGCTCGGTGTAGCCAATTATCTTCGGTACATCAGCCACCGGGCTCGTGGGGCGTTGAGACAGAGATATCCGGGCTCTGTGTTCTTCGTCTGTTTGCCGCGCAACGGTCCACGTCCACGGCGACGTGGAAAAATATGGCTTACCGACGTTCATGCACACGCGCGTAACGCGCGCGTCTCGGCATAGAGAAAACGTTGTAACTCTCGTACACACGCCCTCAAACAAAGTACAAAGAAGTCACTTTGTCTCCGTGGCTACAACGGATACAAACGGCCCGATTGTTCCACGGTCTGCCTTAGTTCTCCGGCTCTCCCTAACCCGAGCAGTTCTTTCACTCCGGTCCAGCTCGGTCGCGGACCGTAGGTGGACCATCAGCAAACTCAGCACCTGTCGCCAAAGCGACAAACTTTGTGACCAACGAAGCGTCGTACTGGTGTACTCTTTCTTCCTATCGGCTTCCTCTGTGTGTGTGTATGTGTATGTGTGTGTGTGTGTGTGTGTGCAAGTTTTTTTTTTGTTTCTCTTTACTCTGCGAAAAAAAATGATGCAAAAGACGGAAAGAGGAATAGTGCTGCGCGGTGAGGGACCGCGCATATCGTACGACGGCTGTTGCGAAAGCGGGCACACGCTCGAATGACCGTATACACAACCAGTTTGGTTTGGAGGGGGTTTTTACTTGGTGCACGAAAGATAGAAGGAAGAAAAGGTGTTTGCGCCAGGTTTTCCACTTTCCCGCGGATGGCAGTAGCAGCCCCGTAGCTACGCTGGCATGAATCCAACGGAGCCCTGGCTCGCTTTTGCACTTGCTTCGGGCGAGATACTGTATAGAGAGGGTAAGGCATATAAAGAGAAAAGGAAAGGATGAAAAAAAAGGGAATAAATCAACTGCGGATCCCATGGTCCGCGGAGCGAGTTGAGGAAGAGAAAAGAGACTCGTAGAAAAAGCATACGATGGGCTCGTAATATCTTCATATTCTCTCTCGGTCTCCTTTCAACCTACGGTTTTGACGTCCTGTTGATGGCGCTGCTTCCCGGGTCGCAAGTACGGCAATGGCTCGGTTTAACTTCCGGTCGCTTAAATCCGTCCTCACCGCGGCACGGGCTCGCGTTACATTGGCTGAAATTTAAACAGATCTCAGGTTCAGCTCGCGCAAAGTTCACGGCACTTCCGGCCGTGCAGCCGGAGAGGAACGTCGCTTACTCTGATTGGAATGGACTACCTCGCTGGAAATGATCACTCGCAGTCGTGCGGATCTGGGTTCCGCATGAAGAATAAGGGAACGGCGCGCGGTTGGGCGCGGGTAACTGACTGACGGTAAAAAAAAAAACGAAGAGATAAGAAAAATGAAGAACAAAAGAAAATGAGATATCTGTCTTCCGGATGGGGAGGATCCTCCGCGAGATTACGGTCGAGATCCTTTCCCGGATAATGAAGTGCGCGGCCCGAAGCCGTGGTGCACACGTGACGCGACAAAGAAACGAAGAATAAGAAGTTCGGACGAGGAGATGCGACAAAAATGTCCCCGGAGTTCGGAACTCCTATTCTTTTCTCATTTCGCAACTTCGTTCTCCGGACCGTTTAACATACCGTCTTTATTTTTCATAGGAATCGCTGATCTTGGTCTAATCCGATCTTGGTCTAATCCGATCTTGGTCTAATCCGATCTTGGTCTAATCCGATCTTGGTCTAATCCGATCTTGGTCTAATCCGATCTTGGTCTAATCCGATCTTGGTCTAATCCGATCTTGGTCTAATCCGATCTTGGTCTAATCCGATCTTGGTCTAATCCGATCTTGGTCTAATCCGATCTTGGTCTAATCCGATCTTGGTCTAATCCGATCTTGGTCTAATCCGATCTTGGTCTAATCCGATCTTGGTCTAATCCGATCTTGGTCTAATCCGATCTTGGTCTAATCCGATCTTGGTCTAATCCGATCTTGGTCTAATCCGATCTTGGTCTAATCCGATCTTGGTCTAATCTGATCTTGGTCTAATGAGATCTTGATCGGTGTTGGAGGAATCTAATTAAGAAAGAATTTCATTACTTTTGCATATGCAGAATTATCTTCACGCTGTTTCACATTCGACTTTCTTCCTCCTGGCGATGGTCGTTGTACGCTCAATCGGAGTGACGAAAGTTTCACAGGGCAACTAGTTTCTGGTCATTCGGTTTTGGCAGCGCCGAGGGAGCTTTTGCGGACAAACGCCGACTGTCCGTAGGGACGGAGCCATGTGGAGACCAGTGTGCGCTGGCATCAGTTTCCGGTGTGACGAGAGATACACTTTGGTACTGATGTTTCGTTTCACGAGTGAGCGAACATGGGACAGAGAAACCAAGGCGAACCGGGCTTTGGACGAGCAACTGTAAACCCCATAGTTTAGCGGCAATTACTCAAACGAGACGGCGGCAGCAGCAGGCCTGTTGGCTGCCCGGAGAGAGCTTTTCACCGAGAGTCCTTCTTCATTCATTCACTCACTCGCTCTGCCACCGCTATGTTCCGATTCAAAGCCGCACCGGAAACTCCAAGCGGGCGGTCCTTAGGTGACTACTGCTTCACCGCCCCCCTCCCCCCCCCCGCCAACCCCGGACGCCCCCCCTCTTCATACCTCGCTCTCATCATCCATTTCACAACGTACATCAAACATATACATACCTAATGTATTCGAGTATACCAACTGCATGAAATCCTGAGAAACGAGAGAGACTCGTCTCCGTTTTCAACGAAAAGAAGTGAACCACTTTGAGACTCCGGGCTCTCAGACGAGAAACGTTGTACGAGGTACATCTGTGCACCCACTCTGCCGAATAGCTTTCGCGAAATTTTTTTCAAAGACACTCTAGTACCAAAGTAGCACTAAGCAGCAGCATGCGGAATAGTGTAAAGGAGGAGAGAAAAGACGAGAAGAGAGTATTGATGCCAGTGGATGGAAGAGGCTATTCGACTTTAGGCAGCTTTTCTCTTATCTTTCATTTTTGTTCTCTGGAGTCTCTTTATCCACGTGGCTTTGGGAGTGGCAATTACGACTAATGATCGCAGTTTTCAGTCCCCGCCCCATCGCTCATTTCGGCTCAAGCGTATCCGAATATCAAAGTTTTTCGGCTTCGAAAAGTCCGATTCCGTTCTCCATGCGGAATTAGGATAGAAGGAAAGAAATATGATGCAGTCGATAGTTCTGAAAAAGTTTGTAGTTTCGAGTTCAGGTGAGCTTCGCGAGTTACGCTCAAAAACGCAATTCCAGTCACATAGCTTCAAAGTTGCGGCCGATTGTCGGTTAATCAGTGTCGGGGATCCGATTAATCGACAAGCCGCTCCCGCAGTTCCATGGATAACAGGACCGATTCGGTGTTGTATCTGGAAAGACACTTGTCATGCAAAGTGCAAGGGAGTTTCGAACTTTTGGAAGCGCCGTCCGAGGAATTCAAGTCTCTCTCGATGCTCTTCTTTATCACGTTTCCCGAGTCCGTCGGAAAAGCTAATTTCGGTTTCCAGTCGACGGGGAACGACGCGGAACGACGCGGACCTGTTCGGAATTTCGTTGCCGATTCTCCACCTAGCAGTCCCGCTCCTCGTGGAAGCAAATTTTGCACCTTCGCCACAAACGAAGTGACGTAGGTTATGGCGCTGCTGTACGGAAAATTGGAGACTAAACCGTTCATCACCACCGCCCCCCTGCTACATTATGAATACCGAGCTACGCTCAGCACGCGGTCGAGCCATCCGATGGTAAACGCGCATAAGAACGGTAATGGCTGGCCAAATTTCCCAACGGGCCATGTGGGTAGAGCCACGAATTTCGCCTTACCGGCTTGTGTAGTTAATAAACCAACGCCACGCTCCTCCGCGTATGGATCCTATTAGAGACTCGTGAATCGAGTGACATAAATCGACTCGATTATCCAAACGACTGAGCCAACTAACCGTGGGCGGCGGAGAGGACGAAGGAGGAGGAGGCGGCTTGCCGCTGCTGCACGCCTGGTGGAATCGGTGAATAGTCGCTGTATCAATATATACTTTGCTCGAACATTTCCTCTTCTCCCGCCGCTCCTCGACCACGTTCGATTTTGCCGCGAATCGCGTTCCCTTGGCTATTCCACGAGCTCCGGAGAGGGTGAGAGAGTGCGGCTCGGTCGCGCGACGTTATCGTTTCTCCATTGCTCGATCTCGCGGTCTCCGAACTAGGGAGTTCCGCGTTTCTGCCTCTTGCACTTCTAACTCCACCACTTCCGTCCTCCGCTCGAAGGCCGCGCGGGCCTCGATAGCAAAATTTCCCCCGAACTTTCGTTTCGCGAAGCTGGCGGGCGAGACGTGTGTATAAAAGGAGCGTCACCAGACAAGCCATTTACCGCTCCACCGCGAATGAATACGTACACGGAGAACATGAAGTTACAACTTTTACTCGTATCTCCTCCCGTACACAGAGCATCTCTTCCATTCACTGACGGTGGAATTGGAAGAAATTAGGTTTTCGCGCTTCGCCGAACACAACGCTGCTGCACCTGTGCGAATACGCTACCACGGTGTGTTTTACGAGGAAGAAGCGGAAGAGGAACGAGGATTGGAACTGTAAGGATAGAAAGTAAAAAAGAGTTGCTACGGGAAAAAGCTACATCCAGCGGTTTAAACTCACTTAGTTCCTCGCTAGCTTCGAATCTGAATTGCAAATATCTGCTGCGAAAGATTTCAGATTTAATTTATGATTCTTTCCGGAAAATCAAATCAAGGTTTGAAATGGTACTAAGTGAATATCAAGTTTTTCATTTTTGTGTTTCCGGATATTTTTACAATTATTCGACGTCGAGCTTATTTTTAAACATGTCACTCAAGTAATTGTCTCGTTTGTTTCAAGATAAAACGCAAGTTAACTCGTCGATATGTGTCTCTTCTCGCAAGGGTGCAATCACCTCGATCTGAGGATTGCCTGTGTGCGCGATCCTCCGGTTTGCCGCTGTCGCTCCTGCCACACACTTCCATTCTTACCTTGTAAATAAACTAACGAGCCACTTACTCGATTGGCAAATTTTACGGGGGAAAGATTCGATCGCGAACACCATGAAGAAAGCCAGCAACCAGTACACTGCGGAGCGGCTCACCGAGCCATCGTACCGGCAAGAAAAATCGTCATAAAGTGCACCGGCACGTAAAGACGAACTCGTGACTCACCTGAAACAGAGGACAAAAGAGGTTTCATTAAAAACAAAATTATATTACAAATCTCTCGACACACGTGTGCGTCTCTTCGTGCAAGCTACATAGATATAAAATTGTGCCTACCGATTTTTTTTTTTAATTCAGTATTTCGCTGCTTTTCATATACTATATAGACACTAATGCCATAAAGGAAAGGAGAGACACGGTAGAGAACTGCATTGTGTGCCGAAAAATAGGAAGAGAAACTATCAAAGGCTACGTTTCTGCGAGTTCCCTCTCCTCGCAAAAATTCAGTCTGGGAACACAAAAGACGATTCTACAAAAAAAAAATATATATATATATATGTCGTGATTTCCGATTGGAACTCCGTACAGTTTCCTTTGTTGGATCTCTACATTTGTTTTTTGGTTTTTGTTTTTCATTTACTTATTTTTTATCGTTTTTCGACGAAGCTACCCATAGTTTTCAAATAATACTTTGCATGCCTTTGAAAGGGGGTGGATTCGCTCTCCGCGGAAGCTACACGTTATATCACCGACGGAGCTCGTCGACGTAGCGTTTGTACAAATCTCGACGGAATATTAGAGGGGCATAATCGAGACAAAAATGGTGAAAAAAATGAGAAGTTCAAGTAGAGCCGCACTTCAGCCTGTAAGCGTTTTGTACAAGTGCTCTAGAAACAGCAATGGAAACCCCACCGCGCATATATTGCGCACGGTAGCTCAACAATACTTGTGCCACGAGAGGATTTTTTCCGTACATAACAATAAGAATTGGGATATCTCAATTCGTCGTAACCATCCACGAAGATTGAAAATTGCTATATGAGAGATACATTCCCGAGATGAGTCTCTTCTGTAGACTCGTTGTGCGGTCTCTCCCCATACGTGCCTTTAAAGAAAAAGCCGCAAACCTGAAGTACTTCAGTTCCCCTTTGAGAATTCCATTTTTCGACCGGAACTGACGTCACATCGAAATACGCCTTCTCGGGTTTGAAAATCTCATTTTTCGACCGAAAGTGACGTCACATCGGAATACGCCAGTTTCCCTTTGAAAATCTTATTTTTCGACCGAAAGTGACGTCATACTGGAATACGCCAGTTTCCCTTTGAAAATCTCATTTTTCGATCGAAAGTGACGTCATACTGGAATACGTCAGTTTCCCTTTGAAACTCTCATTTTTCGATCGGTAATGACGTCATCCCGAGTAGACATTTTCGAGCGTTACATCGGGCCCTGATAGGGTCCTAATAAGGCCTTATCAGGCCCTTATCAGGACCCTATCAGGGCCTGAAGAAAAGAGATAGAAATGGATAGACTCGCTTTGGTAATGGGAACGATTCGAGCGTTAATACGCGGGAATTTCGTATATTGAATTACTGTAACACGCGTTCTCGCGTGCTTCAACGAATCGCGAAGCGTTATCGTCGAGCGTTTAAACACGGCCACTCGATCCCTCTTCATTCGATGCAACGTGTGTTCTGGCACACATTGGCGTTCCGGAGGGGTGCTCTCACCGTGAACCAGTGTAGTTGCTCTAACCAGCACCTCTCCTATCGCGAGTTTCCCCCCCTTCTCCAGCCTCACCCTCCCCCGATGTTGTTAAACCTATTACTAATTGCGCAGCGCCAATTATTCCGGGGTGAGAGGAGTTTCGCCGCGACGTGATCGGAACGGCGCATAGGCATCAGGCTTCATCACCTATACCTCAGGGTAGGCTGCGCCAGGCCAAATGTGTTACGATGGAGATCACATGGAATATCGCGAACGCTAACGCGTACGGGCGTAAGGGCTTCGCTCTCCATCTCTCGTCCGGAGGCAACGAATCGAGTGATCGAGGTTGGCTCTCGGCCAACCTGTACAGCCCTACGAGTCAGCTGTGTGCTTTGCCTGGCTTCCAACCTCTGCACGAGGCACAGAGAAATCTCTCTCCCTCTCTCTGTCAAGCTAGCCAGCCAGCTATTGAACCCAATCGTTTTCATCGCCCCGACGAGGTATAACGCTTGATCGCCTCGACATGACTCTCGCATGTGTGGCAGTTGCTTGTTCGTCGAGCTTTCTCGCTACATCCACGTGATCAGCACGGCACAAAGGCCCGCTGCGGTTATCACGCGGTGATTTTAGCAACGCTAATGCACGAACACGAACGACGCGGAGCGACACACGCGGTAAAAGAGAGATGGGCTATAAACTATTTGGATGATCCGCGCGAGTCAGTCTCATCCGTGCAATGGGATTCTCTGATGCTCTGATGGTATTAACTTTTTGCATGAAAAAAAAAGTTCCCGTCTGAAAAGTTGTTAATCCGCAAAAAGCATGGTATAATTTTACGGACGGGGAAAAAGTCTACGGTGCAGATGGGGTGCGCTAATACAAGAATTCAACAGGCGTTCATCCAACTATGACGGTGACTCTGTCTCAGCGTGGAAAATTGTTTTATGCTTTGTGCGGATTAAAAACTTTTCGGACGAGGTTTCTTTTATTTTCAATATTTCAATTACGGTTTTTGATGATTTTTTTTGTTGGGTATGTCGGAATCCTTTCAAAGGCTTGCATTCTAGGGGGTCATCGACGTCAACTGATAACTTCTCGTTATTGTCGAACCCGCGACACTCCTTTTCCGTCGGGTGCTACAAAATGCTCGTCACCGGAGAAATAAAGACTTTTTAGTTCGATTTAATAGTTCGATTTAATAGTTCGATTTAATAGTTCGATTTAATAGTTCGATTTAATAGTTCGATTTAATAGTTCGATTTAATAGTTCGATTTAATAGTTCGATTTAATAGTTCGATTTAATAGTTCGATTTAATAGTTCGATTTAATAGTTCGATTTAATAGTTCGATTTAATAGTTCGATTTAATAGTTCGATTTAATAGTTCGATTTAATAGTTCGATTTAATAGTTCGATTTAATAGTTCGATTTAATAGTTCGATTTAATAGTTCGATTTAATAGTTCGATTTAATAGTTCGATTTAATAGTTCGATTTAAAAACGTTTCGGACGGAGTTTCTTTTATTTTCAATATTTTAATTACGGTTTTTGATGATTTTTTTTTGTGATGGGTATGTCGGCGTCCTTTCGAGGGCTTGGACTCCAGGGGGTCATGGACGTCAACTGATAACTTCTCGTTAATGTCAAACCCGCGACACTTATTTTCCGTCGGGTGTTACAAAATGCTCGTCACCAGGGAAACAAAGACTTTTTAGTTCGATTTAATAGTTCGATTAGCAACATCATTTTCGGTAATAGACTTTTCTGAAGTATATTGCCAGAAAAGGGAAGGGTGCGCATGCAGAGAAAATAGCTCGAGAGCTTACGAGACATCCGGGAGGAGAAATACTGCAACGCCTAAGCGAGGAAAGGGTCCTGAGAAAAAGAGGACGAACAAGAAGAAAGGTATAAGGAGGACCGGGAGGAAAGAAACTCGCCTCCTATACTATCCGGACGACTACGACCGACGTTCCACTTATGCAAATTTTAAAACGACCGTCGTTGTCGGTGGTAACGCGGGGGAGAGCGGTTCCTTCCAGCTTCACTGGATTCACTATCTTGGTAAGGTCCCTCTCGTATCAGCGGATGCGACGTTCCTTCCGATTACGACTGGAGTTACAAAAGCGTCGTGAAACGCTTTTGTATATCCTGCTTTGGATAGATCCGACGTCCACGCAACTTCGTAAGGCGTGTTTCCTCAGAGTTTCCAACCGATTCTCTCTCGGCCGCTCTCTGAGGAGCTTCCAATCCCCGTGCTACATAATAACGCAAGCGAGATATCGTCCCGTGGTGCAGCAGCCGGAACATCTCCCCCAGCTGCACCCGACCTCGTATCGGGGTCTCGATAAGTGTAACTGCAGTAACGAAAACAGAAACCCAAAAAAAATAAAAGTGCAACCGCAGCGTCCTTATTGGCCCGGCTCGCGCAGTCCACATAATCGAAACAACAACAAAAGCGGTCAAAAAAAATTCGAACAAAAATAAAAAAAAGAAATAAAATATATTTATGCGCGTATGGGGCATTCGGTGGCCGACGGCACGACTGCCATCAGCTACGTACAGGCGGCAGTAAAGCGACTAACGAGGCAGGTGATTTATCGAACAAGCCCAGAGACACAGCCCTCTCCTCCTCCCGTCCACCGAATCACATCGCGTTTTGCGCGAAACGGAACTGCCATGCGATGCGAGAGTTACCGGGCGATGTGTGGGCGTTTGTGTGTGTATGTGTGCCTGTCGGTTCTGCCAGTTCGAAAAGCGGCTTGATGGAATCCCACCGATAGCAGTCGGTTTGCCTGGGCGTCCTGCGACTGCCACCATCGCCTACATCCTCCAGGATACACACATGCCTCGCTGAATCCCTCCTCTCTCTCTCTCTCTCTCTCCCTACCGTTCTCCCTCAGGATTTATCGACGTCGAAACGCAGAGACAGTATTTATTGGTTCGGGAATACACACTCTCCCGAGTACATGGATACGGATACATGTATACGCATTCCCAGACGGCAATGGCGGATATGCACGGAAAAATGTTTGTAACGAATATGCACAACAATTACAGGAAATCGTGTAGGATACCTGCGAAGAGATTATGGATGTTTTGTATTATCTTCTCCGCACCCTCTATCGTGTCTCCTGTTACTCTGCGCTCTATTTAATCCTAGATAATCCTTGCTGTACCTGCGCCAGACACGGTTTATTCTCTCGCGACATTTCCCCGCTTGTTCCACGATTCCACCGGCAACGGGAGTACGTCGTTCAAGAAACGTGCTTAAAATCTAGTCAACATCCTCAAACTGCACGCCGGTAAAAGGAACCGTCCTCCTAGCACTACCTTATACGTACTAGCAGGTTGTAGCTCGGCCGCTTCATGCCCTAGCTATGGACTATGGAATTCAGAAACCGGAAATTTACATTTTCGGAGATTTACCGATAATACAGCACTTTTGGTTAGAAAATATAATTTTTTGCTCGAAGGTGACGTCATATCGAAAATACGTCACCTTCAGTTTGAAAATCTCATTTTTGCGACCGGAAGTGATTTATTTCTGGTGTGTCGTTCCCTCCGATAAAAAAATGAGATTGTCAAACCAGGAAAAATTATTATAAATTTCCAGTTGAAAAATTAGTCTTTCCGACCGGAAGTTACGAATATCAGAGCCCGAGGCGTTTCTAGGGAACTCCGTGGAGTCTTGAAAGTTGGGACAAATAAACAAACTTTCCAAAATGTGTATAAGCAGATATGTGTGGGTGTATTCTTCAGATCCTCGTTCAAATAGGATTTGCACCATTCTCCACCGAGATATCCTATTTTCGCGGGTTTTTGCCTCTATTTACACGAGTATTAATAAATATCATGAATTTCCGGATTAATTCATTCGAGCGTCATATCGATGCGCAGTTATTCTTTCGGATTTTGATAATCGGCTCACAGAGGTTCGACATTGATAGCGGGGATGGGACGTCCATACGAACGTATAAAGGTTTACGTTCCGCACATTTTCTGGTGTATTCGAGGTAATAAAGCGAATACTCGAGTTTTACGGTATTTTCGCGTCACATGGGCTATACAAACTTTACGATTTTGGTCCACTATGACGCGAATTTGTAAAGTTTTTGATACAAATTTTCGGCCAATTTGAGCATGCAATTTATTTTTTAATATCCAGTTGAAAACGAAACGTTTCGTGCGGCCGACATTGACGCGAAATTGTGCCCGGATGCTACCCAACACCTAAGCCGTGTAAGCGCTTGTTATATATTTCAGAGAAAAAAATGTTTGATATTTTTCAGTGGCTATATTTCTGTTTTACTTTTTGTTACGTAGCTTCCACATAGAGGAGGCGTTAAAAAAAGTCGAGATTTTAATGTCAGAGTACTTCAAATAGTTTAAAACGTCGACAAAATGCTATTTCCAGCTCGCGTCTGGATGTGTGTGTGTGGGTCTTATGTGTGTATGTGAACATTCTCAGTGATAGCTCTAACTTGCGTAAATTTTGATCAATCGACCTAGAACAAATATAATATTTTGATCAAAGACATTTTGGTATTGAATTTGGTCAAAATCTATCCCAGTGGTCAGATTTTAGGGGACCCTGTTTTATGAATAATTGCCAAAAACGGTCGAATTCGAGGTATCGATCTTAAATTTGACACGAAAATGGACTAACACTGTACAATGTTTGATATTAAATTTGGAGAAAATGGATCTGACCCTTTAAATTTTATGACATTTTGGAATTTTTCGAAAGGTTTGTATAAAAATGTCGTCCGACATGAGTTTATGCATCAAATTTCGCTCTAGGATTAAGTAATTTAGAGATTCGTTTCAGAGGGGAAAAATAGATAACATATGGCCTCAAAACGACGAATTGTGCAAATTTCAGTTAGTGGTTTTTACTAATATGATAAGGAGAGAAATCCATAATTCTTCGGACATTATTCGCCAGAATATGGCAACACAAGATCCTTCGATTTGCTGCCTTTCGAGTGGGGATACCAATAAATTTTACCGACCACGACTATGTACCCATAATGCATCTGCTTGACTTGCACTCGGTGAAGTTCCACAGAACAATTGCGGATTTTGTATTTCTTGTTTAAAATTATTAATAGATCGGTTGATTAAACAGTGCTTGAATCGCTAATCCGCACACGTGAGGGGGCGAAAGCATCGCGGAACATCGAAATTGTCGAGGTTCCATTGAATAGAACGAACTATATGTTTCATACTTAGCATCCGCATTGTTGTCGATTGGGACATCTTTACGCAGGGAGTGTCCCTCTTTTCAAGGTTCCGTGGTACTCTTAAAAAATAAACTACTTACATTACTAACACCTTGAATAAAATTAATCGCAATTTTTTTTTTTTATGTATTACTGCGAATTTTGTGCAATTTATAAGCGACGAATCTCTCTCGCATGCCAATTTTTTTTATGTACTACTGTGCATTTTTGTGCAATTCATAAACAACGGATCTTTTTCTCTCACATTGCTCACAGGACGATGGGTTTCTCATCATCCTTGTAACTGGGCCCAGCCTGTTATTAATAAAATAAATAAATAAATATCGCGATTCCGGTATGCGAAATCGGATCGGACCGGCGACTCAGTGACACGGAAAATATATCGGAAAAAAGTTTGCGTGTACCCATGTCGCAATAGAAACTTTTTTTTTTCTCAACTCCAATGAACGAACAAGGTTTCGCGAACGTGACGTGTATAATCGAGAGGGAATCGCAGACTACGGGGCCGACCTACTTAAGGCTCGTTTACACTCGCTAGATACATATATATATATATATATCCGATTGAGTGCGAGAGAGAGTGACACTGCGGGTACTCAAGTGTTAATACTACACGTTCGATATAAAATTCTACCATGATAACCGGGGGATCCGCCTGTTCCGTCAAAGTCGATATTTCTATCACGTGCGAGTGAAATTTCTTCACTCACGAGTTCTCCGTGTAAACGCTACGGATTTCTGTTTAATTTCCAGCAGACTCATGGGAAGAAAACGTGACATGCCCAGATAACGAAGTCAAAAGATTGGCCCAGTTTGAATTCGGGATTGATATTCGCTCCCGCGAATGTACGATCTGCGGGTAATTGATTTCGCGACAGGAATAAATTAATTAGCCGGTTTGTTGAGAGGTAAATAAATAAAACATCTTTGCAGGGTTCTTGTTTTGACTTTTTTTTTAGGATTTCCTGGCTCCAGCATGGGAATGAAGTTGAGCAATTTAACGGTTCAAGCCGTGAGTAATATTGTAACGGAAAGTCCTGTGAACCGACAGGATCAGGGCGAAACCCACAGTGGCCATCGATCCTGGATGGTAACGGGATAGGACACAACGGGATGCCACCTTAACGTATATGTATGCACCTATATACCGTACGGAGTGCACACTATTTCGAAGAGCGCACGCGAGAGAGTCGAGAAGGGCAATTCCTCTCCGGGGGCTCTCGACACCCCGGGTTGGAGGAGTTTCCACGGATTCTCCATACCACACAGTGTAGCTGTAATTTATTCGCTCGGTGGAGAAATTCGCTTGGAGTTGAGAGCTAGCGAGAGAGCCAGCGAAATTCGCCACCTGAATTATCCATCTCGTCTTCCTACAAGAACTCACCGAGACGACGACGACAACGAAGAAGAAGAAGAAGAAGGCTTCATCCCTTAGAACACCGCGCAGCCAGAGTCTAACCCACAATGTGGGGTTTTCGGAATGGAAGACCGATTAAGGTCGGCGTTCGAGCAAATTTGTTAATGGAAAATGCTGACTGAATTTTTTTGGAAGTTCCTATTCGATGAACGTTAATCGGCATTATGGAAAATTGAGTCTTCGGGGTCGAGATGGCCAATCGTTTGCGTCTTGTTTAAGGATGCTTCACACATACATTCCCAACCAAAAGTTTAAATCGATCCAAATTTTCCGGATGAAGAAAAGAAATTTCAGTACTTCGCGATATGTAAAAAATTTGAACATATCAGCCGTATTTCTGATGTCAAGACCTTTGATTTTGCATGACAATAATGCCAAAAAGTTATAAACGAATTATTAAAAAAATTAATTGTTTAAAAACGGAAATCAGAGAACATTTTGTTTTTTAAATGACTCTCTCATTTTAAATAACTTCCCTGATTTTAAGAGTTCATATGAATTTTTTAAAGAATTTTCTCATTTCTGAAATTTTTTTTCTTTCGAGAATTTTAAAAGTCGATGTAGAGGCACAAATTTCAGAAGTTTCCATGCGCAAAGAGTTTCGATGCGATTGCATCAACAATTCCATAGTTATGGCGTTAAAAAAATGTTAACGGAACATTTAAAAAAGAAGAAAATTTTGAAAAAATTCATATGGCTTGTAAAAAATCAACAAATTCATTAAAAAAAAAGAAAAAAAGGAGTACCGATTATTTGCTGAACAATTTTTTTAGCGATTTGTTAATAGCTTTTTGACCTTATCATGCAAAATTAATGTTCTCGCCAACTTTAGTCCAGTTGATTTTTATCAGATTTTTATACCATTAGGAAGTGTTCCAATTCTGACTGAATCTCACTTTTGGTTGGGAATGTACATGTGATGCATCCTTAAATCAAGTTGACACCGCTCACCCGTCCGTCTTATCGAGTCGATTCCATTTTTTTTTTTTTTTTTGTGTAGACGCATACTTTTTTCACCGAATTCTTTTTCTCACCATCCGTGTAGCACAGAGGCTAGTAATTTTTTTTTGTACGTAATGTCCGTGTATAACTGTATACTGATGCCTAGTATAGCGTGCCCTGCAATTGATAGGAACTTTGATATCGTGATCAAAGGGCTGACGATTCCGTTCCCCGCCCAAGGGAGACGTAATGAGATCCCGGCTTACGACACAGTTACCGCCCGTGTAGCTCGTGTATCCACGTCGTAATAACATCGTATGTGATCCTTCGTACCAATTGGCAGCACATGTGACGTTAGTATTAATTATTTTGGGTTAATTTCAAATGGACGGAGTATTAATTATTTTGGGTTAATTTCAAATGTTATGCTGGATCTCATAGTCAATAGTAAACCATGAGTGGTATTAATACCTTTCCCTCTCTCCTTCGTTCAATCGTACCATCCCCATAAAACTTAATTATCTTCCAACTGAATTCAGTTAAAACTGGCCAACATCTCACTTGTGTCACGAAACTTTCGGTACAGATACTAATCTACATATCCAACACTAATTGCGTCCTGATTGCCTACCGTTTAGACTTCATCGATGTTGTTCGCTTAATGTTAACCCGACGAAGCTCCTGAGGCGAAATTCCCGTTTGAAAACAGGTGGAGCCGGTGAAATGGGGGGACGAGGGCGAGGTAAAGAAAGTAAAGCTGGCGGTAAAAACTTCCCGATGGGTGTTCGGAACTTCGTAATCAGGTCGGATGAAAAGATGCTCGTGGTCGCTGATGCGATTGGGAGAGAAGAGCGAGGCAGCACGGAAGACAGAAATGAGAAAGATTGAGCGAGACAGGAGGGTACGCGAAGAGAAGATGGGTGACTTTACGGGTTTTCATCTCTGATCAAAGGAAGCTCCCGTCCGCGCTTCATTCGATTCGAGGATGAAACCAGGCGGCCTTTGGAGGGGGGGGGGGGGGGTGGAGAGAGTCCATCGGTTACGTTGACACGAGGATCAGTTCCCTAGTACCTGCGTCGAACAAGTATAGACGAGGGAAGAGATTGATAGAAAAGAACCGAGAAGGAAAGGATAGATGATGACGACGGTAGGTTTACCTTTAGTGACGTTGTGCGGCTGTACCGAGTGAAGTTACACAGACAGTGAATCGATTCGCATGCACGTCGTTCGTGACTGCGGTGGAGATCACTTTCAGCAAGTAAAATCGTCGAAACGCAACCACACGGGAAACTATTTCTGCTTCGGCCTTGATGCATTGCTCACTGGAGGGATCCTCGTTGAATAGTTGAAGGGTTACGACGCTGTGGAGCTTTGGTAAATGCAGGGTGTACACCGCATCGCACGATGTGGATGTAAAATAGTTAGACATGTAAGTAAAGTATACAGCCGGAGAGCCACCGCCGGAACTGAATGGGGGATAGAGAGAACTCGTGAAAATCAGTGATAGACCGCAGGCCTTCCTATATTCGTTGCTCTTCCTCTCTCCCGCGATATCTCCCTCATACCTCGTTTTCTCGGTGGAATGGAAATCGCTGATAAAGAGAGCCGTGGTATGTTTGCCAGAGTAAGTTCGGGGAAAACACGTGGAACGAGCCTCCGGTAACCCATTCGAAAACTCTAACTCTGCATTGGGTCTGATAGCGATGTTGGTGTAGGTAACGTCCCTCGCGTTGGGTCATGTACGAGCCGAATGAGAATTAACGCTTGGCCGACTTTCGACCCTCCCCGACAGATGTATACACGCGAACCATCCCTCCGTGTCTATGGGGCATTCAAGTTCGTTACGTACGGATAAGCTCGCGTGATACCTCGTTTGCGTCGCTTTGCCTCGCAGTCGTGGACGTACCGGAATAGCACTGGCAATATCTATTAGACATCTTGGTGGTTGCAGTTGCCCCGCAGGGTTCCTGTAACTGTGGACCGTCTGGCCGGAGTTTGCGAAGACACGAGATGTACACGGGTCGGAACACTGGTAGATAATAGAACAGAAGCTTTGGAGTGGCAACTCTGTGTATTCGGTACGACGACGATCCTATCACTTGATGAGTAATCGATATCGGAACCGTATAATATTGTACATCATGTCGCCGTTGCAAGTATGAGCATGAGCCCCCTATTACGCCCAAATGGGATGGATCAGTTGAATAGTAGAATAGGGAAGATGAATAAGAAGCTTTTCCCTATTACCAGTTCGTTCCGTTCCGATAAACCCATCGCTTGAACGAGGGGGGCCAGAAAAGAGTCCTCGAATACAAATAGGATTTGTACGAGGGTCGTATACGACATTGGTTAAGATAGCCGAGGAAGAAGTATAAAAAGACTGCATATGCAATAAGAGGCACTTATAAGCATATACATAGAGTATCCCCTTCGTTGTTGAGAGGATACTTGAAAAAATATGTACGCCATTCCGTCTTCTCGAAGACGTTTCGCCATTCATTTTTTTATTGTTGGATTCGAAGTGATGAGAGTACTCGAAGCCAAAAGTTTTCTGCGAGTGGCTTGGATTTTTTATGAAACTGTTTCATGTGATTGAAATAGGTGAATCTTATATATTCGAATCTTATATACATTCGAAGCTTTGCGCTTTTGAAGCAGTTTTTTCACCCTTCGTTTGTGAAGCTAATTAGATTTGCTAGAGAAACAGAGAAAAGCGCATTAGATCGAAATTGAGGAAGATGGTATAACGAGGAAGTTTGCAAAAGATGGGGAAACTCCGGTGAAAGCACTGAATGCATGGAGGAAGGGACGAGAGAACGAGAGAGGACTTTAGGAACGACGTTGGTGGCACGTGATACCGAAGGCTGGCCACGGGCCAAAACTAATTACATCATCGAGAGCCTCACTTACCGTACTATACTGCAAACCCGGGCAACGTAGATAGCTCGAGTATATAATGTACCTAGCTTCTCCGTTTCAAGTATTTGACATATATTTTGGAAAGTTGCTTGTTTGTTTGTCTCAATTTTTAAGAATAACGGGGTTTCTCTACGAGCTCCTCAAGTCTCGATTATTCTAAGTCGAAAATGTATTTGAATAGTCAAAAACCTTTTTTGCTGTATCACTTTTCACCTAATTCGACCGCCGTGAAATTTTCGTGGTCGACCGTTATGTCGTACATTTGCATCTGATACGTTCCAACACCTCACCCCAATAAGCAGTCCGGGCGATCCTCGCGTTTCCCACTTCGAGACGAATCCCGCTGAGCGTTCAAAGCGATCCCCGGGAAGTCTGCGGTAGCTTAGCATCTCCCGGGATCCGACAGATCTCTCGAATTGCCGGAGCGACGGGATATCCAAAGGGAGAATGATGAAGATGGTACGCAGGCATAGAGATGCGGAGGAAGGAATGAACGTCGGCACGTGCGAATGGGGTATGAGACGTGTGTATTCTGCTCAACACGTTCCATCATGTGGAGAGATTCGTTGGTGCTTGGTGTCGGTGCTGGTCCGCCGGTTTGCCAGTACCGAGCGTGCACCGTCTTCTCGTCGAAACCACTGGCAACGAGTGGGACAGGGATAACAGCCCGGCGCTGCGAGAGCTCGGGGACAATGTAAATTTACGAGGTGGCGGTAGACACGGGGACAAACCGCATAATTCACTTCTCCGCTTGGCGTTACCGTCGTCCCTCCAGCCACTCGACTCACCTAGGGGTGCACGCAGGAGTTCGGAGTTAACATACGTGCATCTCTTGCACCCATCCCCGATGTACCATCGCGTCTATATACCAACTGCGCACATATTTGTGTCTATACACGGCGGCTTGCACGTGTGGAGTGTGGCATGCGGCGGAACGCAGTTCCACGGAGGAGCACAGTGTTACCCTCGTCGTGGTGGTTCAGCATAATCGCTCGTATACACATACATTATGTGCGCGGCTGTAAACGGTAGCGAAGTGTATGGACCATCCACGAGTTATCGGCAGCTCTGCAGAGTAATTGGCCACAAAAGGGATTGGTGCTAGAGCCAGATGATGCGAGGCTGCGTATGTCTGGTCATTCTTATCCCAGTCATCACCGATATCTATGTGCCGCTTTGTCCATAAGCCGAAGTATCCGAACGCCGATTCATGTGCAAGTGTCTGCGAGAAGGTGTAGGGGAAAGCGGGGAAAAATGGCATAGCGGGGCAATACGGGATAATGAGACAAAACGCAATTTTCCAATAACTTTTGGATGGTGGCGATGGTGGTCCGTGGGCAAAACAGGGTTGAGGATCCGGATGTATCGTTGTGACGAAATGGGATATTCAATAATTATTGGACAATTGAGTTTTGCCCTCACTGTCCCATTTTGCCCCGCTCTCCTCTACGCTTGAAATACAAACATCGCGAATGTCTGCGATGCCGTTCGGGATTCTCCGACGCAGACGTCGACGGAACACCGAAATGCCCAGGTTCTCGGTACACTGTACCAGTGCACACACCGTGCGATCGGTGAAGTAGAAGTCTGCCTTGGTACCCCGCCCGCCCGGTTGCCGCGACGTCGACGTCAACGTCAACGAGCAGAACCTGGAGACGCGACCAACCACGCGTCAACCAGATTTATCGTCGTTTCGCAAACAGTTTGAACCCCGGTACTACCGTCTACTCGTCCGTCCCGGTTTCCGCGGGGCTCGGCTCTCCCTCCGCCTCTCTCCCATCGTCGACGAAAACCACCGCCCGAACGGGACGAGACTTTGCTCGGTTTTCCGTGCAGCGAGCACCATCGGCACACTATGGAAATATCGGTTTTACCCTCACTCTCGTCGCTATTTCGGTGAGCCTGGCATCAACTGCTCTCTTTTTCCATTCTATACCTAAGGAATTTTTTATATCATAGAGCTTGGGATTCAGCGATGACGTGCACAGCGACTTTGGCGGCGAACTGGTATCGCAGTTTCTGGCTGAGCCGAACGGCGACATTCCGGTGAGAATCGAAAAAGCTTCTGGGATATCGTTATACATGGTTGTACACAATGTATACGCAGAATGAATAGCTTGGGAGCACAGTGAGAACCGGCTTCGAAAATGTTTGTACCTTGAATGGAAATTCGATGGAGGAAAAGAGAATGATAAAGGAAAATTGTGAATGAACAAAAAAGTTTCGGACTCTTGGCCACCGGAAGATTGGTGAAAAGAACAATGCCCACAGTGAGGAAAAGTGGAGCGGGAAATTGCGGGTATAGCAATAGTGAGAGGGATAGAGCTTTGATAACAATCGACGATGGAAGAATAAAAATTGGCATAATGAGAGGTCAGTGGCCGTTTGTCCGACTAATCTGCGCAAAATTATAGATCAGACCAGAGACGAACGAGAAATTGAAATTCTAGAGCCAAAACCATAAAAGGCATGCATGTGGCTTAGGACCTTTGAGAACCAACGAGAATGCAAGGTGAGCCTTTGTTATAGCCGAATGTTCGCAAATCTCGTACGAGGGTCGGGTGTTCGTACCAAGTATAGACATATATAGAGATAGGGAGGAAAAAAATTGGGCTAAAGACGAAAAAACCTTGACGGTCCATACCAAAAGCTCGAGAACCCGAACAGCTCAACCTTCGTTTGTTTGCTTCCTCGTTACCGGGCTCTATGAATGGACAATGACCGAGCAGCCCGAGCTTAGTTCAGCTTGCCCACTGGGCAATTCTACCGCTTGAAATATTTTTCTCATTCTCATCTCACGAGTACCACTCCCGTACCGCTGCTGCCCAGTTGCTGCTAAGAGTTTCTTTGGTCTCGACGCAGACTCGAGCCTCACAAAGAGTGTTGATTCTGTGGAGCAAGAGCGCGCACTCGGAAGAACCGGGAAATCAGAAGAAGAAAAACAACCAGCGAACTGCGAATGGCCGGAGCATCCGGAAGTTCGAACGTGGACTCTGTGATGAGTTGACCATAAACGTATGCGGGGGGGATCAGCCGTAGGTACAACGGGGATGAAAAATCGTCAAAGCAGATACAATGTAGGGTAGAGCGGGGCGAAATGGGGCAGCGGGGCAAAACGGGGCATGGGGCAAAACGTCATTTTCCAATAATTTTTGGATGCCCGAATTCGCCCCATCGATACATCAGGCTTTTCTGCCCCGTTTTGTCACCTTGTCCGATCCAAAAATGATTGGAAAATTTAGTTTTGCCCATCTGACCCGTTTTGCCCCGTTGTCCCATTTTGCCCCGCTCTTCCCTACATGCGGATGGCTTACCCTCGTTAAATTCTGACAGAATGGGGACATTTGCGAGACTACTGCATCCTTTTTTTAATTTATTTTTTACGACAACAGGCCGCCTGGGGCCAAGCGTGGTTCCGCAATAAAAGAATCATTGTCGCGCGATAGTGTCGTCGTTGTGAAACACACTGTTGGGTTTGTATAACAGAAACGAATTTTTCGTGCACCTTCCGGAGAGTACAACGGTTCGTAATAATCGGCTAAGACAGCTTCGAATATAACATCTGTTCATCAAAGATTTATTCAAGTGGATAAGATAAATTTGACCAATTTAATCAAACGTTTACGACCTGTTTTCCTGCAGCGACTGCTCGATAACGCTATCCTCATTAGCTCGTTCATTTATTCGTTAGCGAATTACGAGAATTGATTTTGCCTCTCGCGTACTTCGCGGAAATTCAATCCGAATCTCGTGCTTCGCTTACCAACCGGCGTCCACATCCCGTATTCCCGGTTTTACACTGCGCTTCGCTTATTCGTAGCTCGAACTAACGCGATGCCAGCGGGCGATCGTCTCAATTCTATGCAAATTTGATTAAATATTTTACCACCAATTATCGGTTGAATCTATTTTCAGTTATACATTCGTATAGGCACGATGAGGAACCTTCGGGGAATCTGTGCTCGAGTGGATATCAGTGAACGCGTATAAATCTTTCACTAATTAGAACATCAATGGAATTTAATGAAGAAATACGGGTCGTTCCCATCGGTACAGTTCAAGAGATTATTCTCAACTCATTTTTGCAGGCATTACGCCCGTTACCATCTACAATTCTACAATTGTACCATTTTTACAGGCATTGCGCCCATCTACAATTCTTAATCGAACTCCGCTAATGAAATATCATGTCGAATTAAATGACAACAGGTATTACCATTAAACTCATATAACCCAAACTGCACCAATTGGCAAAACTTTAACGTAGGGTAAAAGTGGTGAATATGGCCCACCTCGATTAATACGTAAATCAATAATATATGGACCGGGTTATATTCCCCACTTTTACCCTATACACTGTTCAAAATGTTAGCAAATTTACTATAAAAAAACCTTCAAACCAGATGTACAAAATGAGTATTTACAGACTTATGTTGTAATTTTGATAATATAAGAAATTCACATAACAAAGTATTAAAAATTTCATGTGTATTCATTCGATTGAAATACATTTAACTTAATTCGATCATCGATGAACCCGTGTATACAAATTTGGATCGACAGTTTAGTAAATTCAATGTCATAAAGGGAAATTAATATACAATAGCCCTTTAAACGCGGGTATCGACAGTTCAATTAAAATCAAAGATTGATTGAAAATGTACAAATACTCTATTGAGATTTCTTACAAGGTCCTTGAATAATCACAATTTCGTTCACTTATTTCAAGACCTTCAGACATAATATTTTTTTCATCAGACGGTGCGGAAATGGCCACTTTTCCGCCCGCTTCGCGTACGTAAAACCGCCATTTTCGCACCTTGTGATGAAAAATATCCTACATCCCTCGTGCGAAACACTTTTTCTAACTCGTGGAGTAATGTACTATTGTCTACTTATTTCGACGGCACATTTACATCTCTACCACTCACAGCTCTACCAGAAAACATCTCTACCATGTTACAACTCTACCATGTTACAACTCTACCATGTTACAACTCTACCATGTTACAACTCTACCATGTTACAACTCTACCATGTTACAACTCTACCATGTTACAACTCTACCATGTTACAACTCTACCATGTTACAACTCTACCATGTTATAACTCTACCATATTAGAACTCTACCAAAATCTCTACCAGAGAGTAAAAAAAACTCTACTCTGGTAGAGTTTTTTTACTGAATTAAACAAAACTCTACCGCAGTGGAAATAAAACTACCGGAATGGAAATAAAAAAGAGTTTTATTGTAATTCTGGTCGATTTTTATTTGAAGTTCGGTAGAGTTTTTTTTTATTCTGGTGATTTTTTTTTTGTTAGACTTGTAATATGGTATTTTTACATTGAAAGTGGCAGTACAACCTTCATGAAATTTCTGGTACTGTACTTCTGGTACTGAAAAATGAAGCACCAAAGTCAACATTTGTATATGAAAATGTACGTTAAATTCTAGTGCGTACACGAAATTTACATGTCAATGTATATTAATCTGCAGTTGGGCCTCCCGCCGCCAGAGGGTGGGTTTCCCGTTTCTCGCACACCGAGAAAAAACCAATTGAGTCAACAAAATAAATTTTGGTTGATCGAACGAAATAGTTGTTGTAGTGAGTAAAGAAACATTTGATTCGACGGCCTGTTAGTTCGATCAACGAGGTATTACTTTCGATCAACCAAACATTTGTTTCCCCACCCGTAAGCGCAGATTTTGTTGACTCAATTGATTTTTTTCTCTGTGCATCAAATGGTATCAGGGAATGTATAACACTCCCAATGTTTCGCATAAAAGCATTAACTAGTGTTATAAATAAGCGTTGTCAATAGACATGTTATAATGTTACTGACGATCGGTTTTTATTCGCCTCCCGAGGTAGGTAAACCACGACGGCCCTGTTACCGGGTCAATATTTCATGCATAATAGCTCTGAAACTTCAACGGAAAAGTGTTTGAGGTCCTTTACGGTGTCTCCATGGCTGCTTCCCACAGCAGTGATATTAATCCACTGCTAATATTTTTTGGTTAGGTTGTCACTTTAAATATTGATGAGGGTGCGCATGAAATTTAATATACAAGGTAACTGAAAATAAAAACTAACACATATGAATTCTGATATGTATTTATCACAAAAATATTGTATGGGAATAGTAAATTTAGATACGTTACGATTGTAATATTACCAAGAATCGCAATTTTTTATAATAGTTACAATGAATATTAATCATACATTTTTATGAAATTGAATATATATTGTTTATGCAAATAGTACTTCCGATACAAGTATATTAATTTTAACACGGATTTTTTTTTACAGTGTATACTAACGGATTTCCGATCTAATATTTCAATTAAATCTGTCATACCATAAGCGAGGATCACATCGAAGTACTAAATTCCACTTGCCAGCCAGAGTGCCCTTATAGTAAATGTAAGCTTATAAAGTTACCGCACTTTAAACTAAATGCCCCCGACATTAACACCGTCACCGACATAACTTTACTTCCTCGATAATCACGGGAGTGAATACAAGTGTCACATCCCACTGATTATTAAATTTAATCATTGATAAACAGAAAAACTATAATAATTTCTCCCCTTCTATCGAACAGCAATGAGCTCGGTGATTTCTGCTAATTGGAAAACTTCGGGGGTAGGCAAAAGCTCGAACAAAATTCTCTATACTCGGGGGCCGAATTTCCGTCCGAATTTCGTTGCATTATTGAGTTATACAGAATCTACAGGGAATTTAATAAAATTATAATCCTCATTTATGGAAAATATGTTTGATATAATAAAGCGTATAGTTTACCCAAGATATTAATGTATCCTCGATAAAAATTGAATTAGTTTGATGAGCATACATGTGCACGATCGAGGAAATCAAATTACTTTTAGTGGACCCTTGTTTTGTTTGTAATCCTGTACCTGGGGGCTTGTGCGTGTTTCAGGTCTCTCCGTAAATCGCGAGGACCATTTTATAGAGGGACCTATGTGTTGTATATATTATGCCGTTATAGCAAAGTGGATTATTGTATAGAGCGGTGGAGGCACGGGAAGGGGGAGGGGGGGGGGGGGGTAGCGGAAGGCTTAAAGCTTGTGTGCAAGCTTGTCGTACGGTGACAGCTACATTGCTGGATCCTGAGCCCTCCGCACTCCTCCCTCGACCCTACGCTCTAGGTATTCCGGTCTCGTGACCTCGCTGTTCTCTGCTCTGTGTGTTCAATGTTACAGTCCTGGGATTAGACAGCTATTGTATGTGCGAAGCGTCGATAGATTGTGCAAACATTGCTCACGGGGGCTTCGCGAGATGCCGCGGGGCGGGGGGTTAAGAATTCTACTTAGAACTTCTTTCTGGCTGGTAAAAGAGAAATCTAGCCTGGAAATACCTAGGAGTCTGTAGGACTCCTCAGAGTCAACAGATTCGGAGGTTATTGACCACAGGATTTTTGAACAATTAACGACCCTCGTATACCCGGAAAAAAGTTTATTCCAATCAAAGAAAATTTATTAGAGACGAAGGAAAATGTTTATTTGGTTCATAACCCAATAAAGCATTTATTAAATTCTGATATGTTTATTTGTTTGATAGTATTATTCTTTTCATTGACGTGTTCACGATTCTATAATGCGCGTCTTGGTGCTGGCACATTTATATCTCTACCACTCACAACTCTCCCAGATAACAACTCTACCAGAATACATCTCTCCCCAAACATCTCTACCAGAAAACAAGTCTCCCAGATAATAACTCTACCAAAAAAGATAATTCTAACAACTCTACCGCATAACAACTCTACCAGAAAACATCTCTCCCGCATTACAACTCTACCGTATTAGAACTCTACCAAAAACTCTCCCGGAATTTAAATAAAACTCTCCCCGAATTTAAATAAAACTCTTCCCGTATTTAAATAAAACTCTCCCCGTATTTAAATAAAACTCTCCCCGAATTTAAATAAAACTCTCCCCGTATTTAAATAAAACTCTCCCCGTATTTAAATAAAACTCTCCCCGTATTTAAATAAAACTCTCCCCGTATTTAAATAAAACTCTCCCCGAATTTTTATTTGTATTCCGGGAGAGTTTTTTTTTTATTCCGGTAGAGTTTTATATAAATTCGGGAAGAGTTTTATTTAAATACGGGGAGAGTTTTATATAAATTCGGGGAGAGTTTTATTTAAATACGGGGAGAGTTTTATATAAATTCGGGGAGAGTTTTATTTACATTCCGGGAGAGTTTTTTTAATTCGGGGAGAGTTTTATTTAAATTCCGGGAGAGTTTTTGGTAGAGTTCTAATACGGTAGAGTTGTAATGCGGGAGAGATGTTTTCTGGTAGACTTGTTATGCGGTAGAGTTGTTAGAATTATCTTTTTTGGTAGAGTTATTATCCGGGAGACTTGTTTTCTGGTAGAGATGTTTGGGGAGAGATGTATTCTGGTAGAGTTGTTATCTGGGAGAGTTGTGAGTGGTAGAGATATAAATGTGCCTTGGTGCTAAATATATAATTTCTTTGGCGCGAATAAATATCTCTTCAAAATCGTATTTTCAATGATTCGATTTCTTTGTGGCGAACATTGATTTTAAAGGACAAATTAATAAATAGTCACTTCGAATACATTTTTTTTTCTGAAAGTGAAGAAAAGCCGTTATTTGAATCTAATAAAGATTTTGTTACGGCAACGAAACATTTCTTTTATCTTAATAAGCGTCATTTGAAGATCGAAATTTATTTGATTTGAATAAATCTTTTTTCGAGGTGTAGAAGTCAACCATACATGTCCCATTCCCACTAAAGTGTATCGCAATACTCGCTTATTAAACAGTTATTATGCATTATTTGGGAAAAGAAGGAATTCGTGATTGCAGACGAGTTAGCGAAAGAAGAGGAATATGGTGATGTCTGCTTGGATAGAAAAAAAATGACACCTAGAGCGATAAATTGTGCAGAAGAAAAAACAATATGTTGTAGTCAACAGATTGCTAAGCGGACGGCGTTGAATTCTGCCCCTCCCGGAATGTTATTTTTATTTACAGAACATCGTGCCTTCACAAGCGAAAGGGGAAAGCCCGTGCTGCGCGTGACGTTCATGAAATGCATACATAATTTTGTTCGCTGGGATACTGTATAGCGCTATATATCGCAGAGCTTGATATATAATCGATAACTCGGTTAGGCGGAGAGTTACACAGGACTCTGCGGAGTGAATTAAGCCGAGCTTGGGTTAACTCTTCGGTTCGTATAATCGGCAAGACTATTAGCGTGTGTTCCTTCATTCACGCGATGATAAGAAAATGGTTTTTTTCAATAAGGGCGTTTCCACGTTGACTTCTGTGGTGAACAACAAAAGATGAAAAAAAAAGATAAGACAACAAAACATGTGTTATGCGTAAATAGATTCGACCCACTGGACATTGGGGATTGAGGGACTACTTTTTAACGTTCACAAAAAAAAAAAAAAAAATCTGCTTTTTCTTCACAACTTAATCGCATTTTGCTTCCCTTGTTTGTTCGCGCTTTTCTCGAGGGCTTTTCGCCGGAGGGTCGACTCGAGAAAAGCACGGTTAGATAACTATAAAGCGGAGAGAAGGGTTGACGAGTGAGAAGGGTCAACCGACCTTGAGGTAAGCGATAGATCTTTCGAGGCAATATCGTAAAGGACGTTTCGTGGGGGCGGTTTACCGGATCCAACTTTCAACACTGCGCATATATTTTGTGTGCCGTATACACGGAGAAACGAGTCGTTTCGATCAGCTCGTGAATTCCCCGTTAATTTTTATTCTTGGTCGCGCTCTAATCAGATTTTTCACAACAAATTGGCAAGAAATATGCCAATAACTAAGGCTCGATCGACAAAGTAATAATCACCGTATATCATATCGCGGTCATTGGCATAGAGGTAAACATAAAGGCGCCCAGAAGCGCAGGTCCGGCACGGGGGTTTCCGGGCATGTGCATCTTGGGGTTGTATACATCCTATAACGGCCAATATGCCTATAGTGACGTTGTACTACAATCTATACCTCCACCTGCTCGCATGTGTAGCATGCATACCTCCGGGGCGCCCGCGTATCCAGTACAGTCCAGTAATGTGCTCATGTAACCCATTATGCATAAGGGTACTCGAGCGCTAAGTGACGTCGTCTCATGTACATTCTCGTCTTCGTGTTGACTTGCTGCGATGCTGACAAACATTAGATACTAATGTTTGTTAAAAGGGTACAAGGGGACAAAGATTAGGAAGCTGCGAAATGGAAGCCGTTCGGATTAGTCCCGAGCTACGAATCGACTGCTGCACTGAGAAAAAAAATTCGTTGTATTAACCAAAAGTCGCGGTGACATACGTTCAAAGCTGTTATTTGTTTGATACAAATAAAGCATTTTTTTGTTAAACGATTATTTGCTTACATTCATTCCAAATTTGTCGATTGAAGCAAACATATTTGTTGTACCAACAAAATACACCTTTGAACGTATGTCACCGCGCATTTGCTTAATCCAACCATTCCTTTTTCTTAGTGTGCCATTGGTCCAAGTATCCAAGAAACATGCGGTTCGGGGTAAAACAAGTTACCCTTCAACGACATATTCACCACGGATACTGACATTTTTTCACTCACCCCAATTTCGGAACCCCATTGTGCCCAGTATGCTCATGCACAGATCCCCCATTTTCCTTCTCCGCGTATCAATGAATTTTTTGGTAAATTTTCCAGTACCCCATTTTGCCTCCTGTTTGCGGTTTGCAGCGTATCCATGTTGCCTCAGTTGTACCGTATGCGCATCACCGATGGGATTTTCACGCTGTTTTTGTTGTTGTTGGGTTATTCGAAAAGGGCGGTGTACTGCCTTCGATAAATTTCCGTTATAATTAATAATGATATACGACTTAATTCGGGAGACCGACGATGGCATAGTTGAGACACCATTCAAGTATTCATAACACGCGAGCGTTCTCGCCGGTTGAAAGGGCGCTTTGGCGACACAAACGATTTCCAGGCTTGGGATGGAGAGCAGAGCTATGTAACACAGCGTAGCATGAATGGGGCGCGATAACGCGCCCGGCATTTCACCCGGATCCCTTTCACGTTTCAGGGGGGTTTGAGGTAGCGTACGACGAGAGGGTGAATCGACAAAGCCGAACACGCGACCGCGAATTGGCTTGCGGAAACGCGAACCGGTTCGCCTCCTCTCTCGCCCATTCCCTGTATCTCCCCTTCGTTGACCAGATCGGTATTATCGAGATTGCCGCGGCTTAGCCACGAATTAATTTAGAATTTACAACGGGGCTCTCCCTGCGGCGCGATTTTCCGACGCCCTTGCGGATGTACGTGGGAAACAGGCTCTCGTTGTGGGGGTGAAAACTGGTTGGGCACGCATAGGGGTAGAAAAAAAATTAAAAGGAAAAGAAAAATACAAAAGCGAATAGAAGGGTTGAAATAAAAAATAAAATAAAAAGAATCCACCTTCGCTTGGTTTCATTAAACGATTCTCGCGTTTTCGTTATAGCAAGGAATTTCGCGTGTGCTTGCGAAACCCACTGCGCCATCGTGGCACACGATAAATTCTCTTCTCCGCTGTGTGTGCCCCTTGTTTTGCGCTCATCTGTATGGCGGTTCGCCGGGTGCACCGGTAGGGCTATCCCGTAACGCCGTGCGCCTCGAACACCAGGCGTTGCGGATATTTTATTGGCAGCTCTCTCACGGTGAATAGCCAACCGCCTCCCGTCACATTGGGATTACGCGCTCTTTCACCGATGCATTGGTGTTCATACCATATATTATTCACATATTGTTTATTTGAGCGGAGATTTACAGTCGGAAAATCTGGTACGGGCAGATACACCCTATCCGATTTGACACACATACGTACACACACGGGCCGCATTATAACGAGCATCGGTATCGCCTCCAATTTCGAAAGGGCTGTCGTGAAAAACCGTAAATGGAGGAGCAATCGTTCGAAATAATTTTCGCAATATTTAATATTATTCGAAGCACTGATTTTTCATCCAAACCCACATCAGTGTTTCCATCGCTCTGTTAAACATTCGAGTGAAATTTCAGCTCGATATATTTGCTTCGAGACTCGCTAGCTTGACGGTAGAAATAACGGTTTTCTCTTATTTTTGTTGGTAAAATTCACAACCGAGCAAATATTGCGAGTACTGTAGAGAGCTGTAATTTTCGGTTATCCTCCGTCTCATCCAAACCTGTGTAAATGTTGCTCCACTGTTTGATCCTAAATTCGGTTTCCTTCACGGCTGCTTTTTGTCCCGGGATTCCCCGGGGATTCCGACGGCGCTGTAAACGGAGGAGCAATCGTTCGAAATAATTTTCGCAATATTTAATATGATTCGAAGCGCTGATTTTTCATCCAAACCCATACCAGTGTTTCCATCGCTCTATTAAACATTCGAGTGAAATTTCAGCTCGATATATTTGCTTCGAGACTCGCTAGCTTGACAGTAGAAACAACGGTTATCTCTTATTTTTGTTGGTAAAATTCACAACCGAGCAAATATTGAGAGTACCGTTGAGGGCTGTAATTTTCGGTTATCCTCCGTCTCATCCAAACCTGTGTAAATGTTACTCCACTGTTTGATCCTAAATTCGGTTTCCTTCACGGCTGCTTTTTGTCCCGGGATTCCCCGGGGATTCCGACGGCACCGCTCCTCCTGTTTCACCGGAATCTGGATGAAGAAAGGAGCGAGGATGGCGGGAGCTTCGAGGAGAAAGTCGGTAGGCGAGTAGCGACGTAAGTAGAAACAGCACCGGTTGGAGGATAGGATGCTGTGGCGTTGAGTAGGGCTGTACGACGTATACGAGAAAGCAGAAGCATATCCGCCCAAGTGTCGCTTAACTATGCTAATACAAGTAGTACCTAACTAGAGTAAGCAGCATGCAACACGAGCAGCAGGTGAGCCCGAGCGGGCGCAGTCGTCGAGCGTCTCGCTATCAAAGTGTACAAGCATGTTTGCCGCCCACCCCTCTCATCCTCTTTTCATCTCAAATTCCCTGATGGCCTCCGCGTGTACTTCTGCCTTACGAAATTCGCGACCCCACTACTCTACGCTGTATTATTATGATGCAATTTCACATTTTCACGAATATTATACAATTGTTTTTTCTTCGAAAGATACACTTCGTAAGATCGTGGTTCAAACTTTGCACTCTGTCGGTTTATCCTTTCGGGTGGTATTATTTTGTTATTTATTCCCGTAGCATCGTAGAAACTACACTTCAAGCTATCTCTGTGAATTTTGACGAAATTCAAGTTACTCATTTTTACTCCCGACTGCCCGATAGAGCAAAAAGACGGGAGTTATGCGTTTCACTGCGATCCACCGGTTTGGCACGTTTCGCAAGTGCCTACAAACGTCGGAACGGCAAAAAATTACTTAACAAATTTTGGTATACTGAAACTTCATAGCCTGATCTATGTTTGTGACAATACATTTGTGAGCGGAGGTATGAACTCAAGGTAATATACCATAATTAGGGAAATCCGGTTAAAAGTTCGCAGTGACATATCGAAAAATCACGTCGGCGATCTCCACTGCTAAGTACAATCGCAAATTATGCCGCATACTTCACGCTGCCGCCGAGATAGTGCCGAGTTTCCAATGCCCCATGAGAAGCCCGGAATTGTTATTATTATTTATTATTTATAATCGTAACGTTGTTTATTTATTATAATAATAAATTTGACCTAGTTCATTCATAATTATTAGTTCTTTATTAATGCTTTCTTTTATTTTAATAAACTTGTGATACCGGGCCAGGTTAACGGCGTCCGTGTCATTTGACAGGTTAGCTATTTTTGTTTGTTTTATTCTTCTGTATATTAATTGTTTTGAATCGTAGCGTTTTTCCGCGTTGTTTATTGTTATTTTTTATTATAGTGTTATTTTTTTCAAAATTTTGTATTATTGAGGACTCTGGGGCGCGAAGGTTCAATGTGTAAATCTGTCCGAATTATAACCAAAGTTGAATTATCTTCGATGTAACGATGACGTAACGAGCCATCAGGGACTGTAGCGATCGTTTGGAAGCTCCTCTCTCATATTGGTATAGAGCGGGGTCGACAGGTAATTAATTAATTAGTTATTCGCGCTCGCAGCCAGCGTAACTGGCGCGCCTAAGTAGGCACAGAAGCGGCGAAAGGACGGAGTGAGAGTTGGTTCCCGGAACGAGGATACCCCGTCGGGACTTCCTGCAACAGCAGAGTCACCTATATAAGCACGGAGCACCGGCGGCACCGGAGCACAGCCCTCTCCTTGTCACATTATCGTCCTCCAAGGTTCTCCGTTCACGCTCCTGTATAATGCATCGAACCATTAAGTTATCGGCTTGTCGTCGTCGTCGTCGCTTCGGTGCGGTGGTCCGCGACGAGAAGAGATCGGGTATTAAGATTCGATTAACGTACGTAGCAGTCGACGAACGGACGATCCCGACTCTCCCGCGTGTACGCAGACAGTAACGGAGTAAACGGAGCGGCAACGAAAAATTTCACCGAGTCTCTTTTCGGTACGAAAAAACGTATCGACATTCATCGTCCTCCACCGTCTCCTTGCCGCATGCTCGTTCTTTTTATCTCCGTTATACCTTCCGGTTACTCTTTCTCGCTTCCTCGCTTCCTCACTTCCTCTCGGCTGAGGAATCATCTAGTTTCCAACTTCTGAATTACGTTATCGGACTTGACGTTAAGTTTAACCGAGTTTCATTTCTTCCATCGCGGTCCGCTCACTCTCTTCCCCGCAGTTGCTACTTTGCTCCGAGCTCTGTAATATATCTGGCGCTATGTCGGTTGCAGTACGTGGGGATTCCGGCTAAGTGTGTACATTATATCAGTTGCAGAATGTATATAATTCGGGGATGATAGTTCGCGGTAATGGAGCGAAGCTTCGGCTACCGTTGAAGCTTGAGACAGAAAGCGGCCGCGGCTGAGTTGAGGTATTATAGAGTTTCCAGTGGAAACAGTCGGGCTGTGGTCAGACCGAACTAACCACATCGGAGCTAACTATCTTTCTCTCGGTAAACCCACGCTCGTGAACCATCTCCTTCATGTACATCGTTCCGGTGTAATATATATTGCATACTTTATTCCGACTCGCGCTAAAACTTTCGCTGCATTGTAGAGAGTTGTGCATAAGGTTGCACTTTGATCGTCCGCACAATGTTGAACATCGAATATATATTCACGTTGTCTATGAACTGTACTTGAGTTCCTCATCTATTATCAAACTTTCTCGTACCATCGAAGCGATACGATCATGGCATTAGTTTATTAAAGGAACAGCGTCGCGGAATAATACACGTGACTTCGATAAACGTATTCAATTATATCCTGGCACCGTTACTGTCTTTCTCCCTTTATCGTTTTCTGCCTCTCGAGCAAATTGGAGTTAACATGGGATTGACAAAACATGGTTCAACCGACAAAACTCCGATACCCTTCGATTCTTCGATACCCGATACCCTTCGATGAAAAATAAGATTTACAAACCGGAAGTGACGTTGTCCTGTGTGCCGTCACTTCCGGTCGAAAACTGAGATCTTTAAACCGGCCATGACGTCACAACGAAATTTTCCAAATATTCCAATAATGAAATAATCCAAAATATTCCAATTTTCCAAACGTATCCTGGCACCGTCACAGTCTGTCTCCCTTTATCGTTATCTGCCCCTCGAGCAAATTGGACTTAATATGGGATTGACGAAACATGGTTCAACCGACAAAGCTCCGATACCCTTCGAAAAATAAGATTTACAAACCGGAAGTGACGTTGTCCTGTATGCCGTCACTGCCGGTCGAAAACTGAGATCTTTAAACCGGCAGTGACGTCACAACGAAATTTTCCAAATATTCCAATAATCCAAATATTCCAATAATCCAAATATTCCAATAATCCAAATATTCCAATAACGAAATAATCCAAACATATCCTGGCACCGTCACTGTCTGTCTCCCTTTATCATTATCTGCCCCTCGAGCAAATTGGACTTAACATGGGATTGACAAAACATGGTTCAACCGACAAAGCTTGGATACCCTTCGAAAAATAAAATTTACAAACCGGAAGTGACGTTGTCCTGTACTCCGTCACTTCCGGTCGAAAACTGAGATCTTTAAACCTGCGTGATGTCACATCACCAATCTCCTTTCCTGGTTTCGACGGAAAAATGGTTCCCGATCAATCGACGATCGACCCATATCGTTCAAGCATGTTCCCCATAATCCCCGATGCTCCGTCGTACTGTGTTCCCTTACAGTGAAATTCGTTAACGGCTATCGAAGCGGGTCCTCGCATCGCCCGATTATCCCTTTGTTCTTCGACCACAGCTTCCGGTACACTTGAACGCTATTCTCTCCCCCATCCGAGAGAACCCGTCTCCTTTGCATTCCGGGCGACGATCTCCCTCGCACTTTCGTAACTTCGGAGCTATCTCCATCCTATCTATCTGTCCATCTATCTATGTCCTCCGGTGCGGTACGTAAATGTCCGCCTACTCTCTTACCGTCGAAAGGAGATGGCCGAGAGGGCAGAGAGAAGGCGGTGCCCGGTCGAAGGTCGATATAAGAGGATAGTGGTCCAGCATAATACCTATCGTGCCGGCCACAGCTCCGGGTTATAATTCACTGGGAGTTCCTGGCACACTGCCCCGTTTACCCCCTTCACGGTGATTCCGCGATTCTCTACTTTCGCCCTTGTTCCTCCTCAACATCTCGTTTTTCAATCCTTCTACGAGGCTCCGACGGAGAGAGAGGAAGCTTTTCAGCTTTTGCAGGCGATGTGCGATCTTAAGGGGGGTCGAGCGCGAGACTCGTAGGGAATAGGCTCGGTGGCGCGCGACGTGCGGGGCAGGTCGTGTGCGAGCGAGAGGTCCGTCATGCGGCCTCTCACTCGCACGCGCCAAGCGTGTCGAGATAAAGTTGTAAAGTTCCATGTAATTGCTTATTGTTAACTAACGGTGAAGAACAAGAGTCTACATTTTTGTACAGAGATTCCTGACAATATTCTTTACAGTTTTCAATAATTTGTTTGCAAAGTTTCCGCACGAACTGCCCTAGAAACATTAAAATTCATCGCTTATGTTCAATCAATGTTAAATGGTGTAAATAAAAATAAAAAATTCTCGAAAACGGTGAAGACGAACGCATTCAAACTTTGCAGTTACACTTAGACCCTTCATATCAATGCGTAAAAAAAATCCGCATACTTTTCTTGATGACGTTGTAACGCTCGACCCTCCTTAAATCGGATCTCGAGTGTGTGTTACCGGGAAACGGAATATTCCCGCACCGGGGGCTCCGGCAGCCACCCGGTTATGTGATTTTTCTCATCCGGAGAACGAGACTCGATTGTTCTCGAGTCCTGACGAACTTCGATGTTATTTCTGGTTCATTCCGTATCCAAATATCCGGTTGCGCGCCGAGATAAAGTTGTAAAGTTCCATGTAATTGCTTATTGTTAATTAACGGTGAAGAACAAGTGTCTACATTTTTATGCAGAGCTTCCTGACAATATTCTTTACAGTTTTCAATAATTTGTTTGCAACGTTTCCGCATGATCTACCCTAGAAACATTAAAATTCATCGCTTATTTTCAATCTGCCCTAAGAATCAATGTTAAATGGTGTAAATAAAAATAAAAAATTCTCGAAAACGGTGAAGACGAACGCATTCAAACTTTGCAGTTACACTTAGAACCTTCATGTCAATGCGTAACGCTCGACCCTCCTTAAATCGGATCTCGCGTGTGTGTTACCGGGAAACGGAATATTCCCGCACCGGGGGCTCCGGCTGCCACCCGGTTATGTGATTTTTCTCATCCGGAGAACGAGACTCGATTGTTCTCGAGCCCTGACGAACTTCGATGTTATTTCTGGTTCATTCCGTATCCAAATATCCGGTTCCGCGCCGTCGGTATGAAAAATCGATAATTCCGTCATCACCGGCCCCTCCGGAGATTACGGGAAATACGAAAAATGATATTCCGTAGGAAATGAAGCGAAGTTCTCGGTATGCTTGTCCAGACGCATTTTTTTTAAAGCGAATACGAAGATAATTTATTCGATGGAAAAAGAAAACCTATCGACAGGAAAGAATTTCTCAACCCTCCGTTCGTCCGAGCGATCTGGAAAAAGATAATCGAGCGCGTACAAGGAACACACTTTTGTTTCGCCGTCCCTAGTCGGGGAATTGAAATACTCGCGAGGATAGAAAACAGCGAGCGAGCGAACGAGAGACGACGACGAGGTGCGCCACATAAATCGTGGATACAGTGAAAAGGGATGAGAGTTCCGTCGAAGAAGCAGCGACTACTGCCAGAGGGTGTCGGAGGGTGTCGCGCGAAAAACATCCGTCCCCATCCAGTATTGTCCGGGCAGGCAAACAAAAAAAGGAAGAAAGGAAGAAAAAAAAAGTATAGAAAAACAGGCTGTCACGCTTGTCAGGATGACTTTTTCTCAACAGAAATTTATCATCCCACTCGCGAGCTCAAAATTAGAGTTTCGGTGACGCCCAGGCTGTCTCGCGTCGCGAAACGGAGTCCGAGCGTAATCTAAGTGAAGAACCGGCGAGACGGCGGAGTGCCCCGAGCAGAATAGAAATCAGTACAGTAGGACCTCGATTGAATGGACACTTCGGGACCGGATGTCCATAGAATCGAGGCTCTTTAAGCTCCGCCCTTAGAAGGCGTCGGACCGCTCACGCGCTTATGCCCAGCATCGTATCATGTAATCACGGCGCCCTTGCATATTATTTTTTTTATTTGTAAAAATGATACGTAATATTTATGAGTAGTTTTGCGTATTTAAAAAAAAAAATTCAGCATTTTTTGTCTAACACTTTTTTATTATTATTTGTACCGTTTGAGCACTCGATGAGTTCGTAAGAGCACGAAACTTGTCGTTATTATTATTGAGGTTATACACGAACGCGCGCTAAACACCGCATTCACTGGCAATTTCACTCGGCCGCGGGCCTTCGTTGAGTTTGTTCAGTAGCTTCAGTTTCTCTTTGTTCGTGATTATTTTTTTCTTTTTTTTTTTTGATATTTCCATTATTATCTGACATCTACTTTTGTTTATGATATTTACGACACGTAACTTGCGGGGTGCTGCCGAATGCTACCTGGACGAAGAACTATATTTACGATACTGGTCGGCATGGCGTAAATGTGCCCCACCATGTGCGGACGAGACGTAGTGGGAGCAAAAAAGTGGGGATTGTCCATACAATCGAGGTCCTTAAAATCGAGGTCCGAGTGTACGTCGGCAGTGACGGCGGGACGCAATGATTCGCTTCTGGGGTCCCTGAGTTTGAAATCAGGCTAACAACCGTGCCGTGATTACATACCGCGGTAGGATCAATAACGAAAGCTTGGGAAGGTGGGGTGGGGAGGGGGGGGGGCAGGAGGTTTGAACCCGGAGAGAAGATTTGACGAGGGTGAGAAGATGGAACGATGATGAACGAGCGGTGCCGGAGTCGGAGAGAAAGAGAAATAGAAATGTGGGAGTCTGAGGAGAAGCGCTGAACTGTATAGCGAAGTGCCTGTCGCCCGATGAACAGCAGCGACGTAGACGTCGTCTCCACGGTCTCATTCCCGTTCTCCCGACTGTGCGCGTTGAGGAAAGCCCGTTTCTGGAGGAAGCTTCGGTCGGAGATATACGGGAGTTCCGGAGCGAGGGTGGCTTGCAAGATGAGGAGTGGCAACGGTACAGCAGGTTGTGCTGTGTGGCCCGTGTGTCTCTCATCCTCCAATTTATCGGTCCGCATCTTCGACCGGGCTCCGATGCGTGCACGACAGCTCTCCGCCCGCTCAACATCTCGAGGCTCGTTCTTCTCTCACGTTTCTTCGAAGCGTTAAGGGAGAGAAACGTACGCGGGGTACGTCGCGTAACTCGACGTTTCCACTTCGTTGGTAGCGATTCCGGGAGAGAAAAACGAGAAGAGCCGACTACAGAAATTGAGGAACGAGAGAACGACGGTGAGAAGAATTGTACCGCTTGCTGAAGAACATTTTTTCTGGTCTTGTCGGCGCTCGAGCGAATAGAACAGAAAACGGTAATTTTACGATAGAAAGAAGGAAAGCTTCTTTAAAAATACTAATATGATGCTGTTTTAAACATGAAGTTAGTCGAGCGTCGCGTGCGGAGCGGGCAATATGAGGGTTGGTCTAATTTAAAACGCCAGAGGGAACTTGTCTGTACGGTCATATTTTGCCGAAGGAGAGCGGAACCACACGTGCCTTTGGCATAAACGAAACTGCAAAAAAAGCGTTTGTAGAGCGAGAATAATAAGTATTCGTCCAGCGCACGGGGACAGTGCGAGGGTAGAGCCATTCACGATTTGATGAGAAATATACTTCGTGAATGTCGCGAATCCAGAATTTCACTAAGCCAGAAGGTAAAATAAAAAGAGGTTTTCTTTTATCCATATCGACAGCTTTTTGCGTGTTGAAAAGCGTCGCCACGGATGAAAAAACATAGCGACATTCGACGAAGCGGATGAAACATTTGAGGGTAAATCGTTGGGCGCACCTTTGCGAGGGCTGTAAAATGAAAGTAATATCGACGATGAAAAAAAGAACTAGTTGGAGCTTGAACATGAGAAAATAGTTTACAAAGAACCTCCCCCTCCCCACCACACCGCGCCCACAAAGTCGCGTTGCATTTTTGCCTACGTGAACGGTTCATGACTCTGGTTAAAAAAAAGCAAATTCTCGCTCCCACGCACTCGAGACTCAGTTTTCTGTGAAATTTCATGAGCACTTTTCTTTTTGCCTTTACCTCCGAAGTTAAACCCATGAACCGTGCGACGTTAATTATTTTTATTTCTCTCACTCGCTTCACATTTTTCCAGCAATATGTCGGTTTTTTATCGTAAAGTCGACGAGCCCTGTGGTTCGTTTGATGTGCGAAAAAATGGTTAAACCCTCCCCTACCCCACAGCTACAACTTCGCTCTTTCCATATTTTAAGCTATAATAATAATGAATGCGAATAATAATAATGATAATAATGATAATCGTATTAATTATGCACACGTGAACCGTACAAACGCGGAATCACTGTAGTGAATAATGTGCACGTTACGTCTATGCAGAACGCCGCCGAGGTGTCGAAGCATGAACGGAGACACACGATCCGTGCGTACTCCTCCACCGGCACTGCTTTTGGCCCCCATTACAGCATGGGATGTCGTATATTGGAGTTTGCCAGAGATTAGGCCTCGGTTATACGACCGGGCTATGCACCTATAAACCCCGCTCCCCCACATAGCCCTGCTAACCGTACTATATTCCCAGCTAGCACCAGCAGGAACACACCGAGTATAGCACGCGAGCCTTATTCCATCGTGTACACGCTGCCTGTTTATGATTATCCTGTCCGTGTAATGGTCGTATACCAATAACGTTGACAATTGTCCCGTATAACGTATATAGACACATCACGAGCGTTTCAGGGTAAAGCAGCATGGAGGCGCAAAGAAAAGATGACTTGAGAATTGAAAATCGGTAATTTCGCCGACGATGTTTTATAATTTTATTTTTATTACGAGAAAAAGTGAGTAACCGTACTATATTCCCAGCTAGCACCAGCAGGAACACACCGAGTATAGCACGCGCGAGCCTTATTCCATCGTGTACACGCTGCCTGTTTATGATTATGATGTCCGTATAATGGTCGTATACCAATAACCTTGACAATTGTCCCGTATAACGTATATAGACACATCACGAGCGTTTCGGGGTAAAGCAGCATGGAGCCGTAAAGAAAAGATGACTTCAGAATTGAAAATCAGTAATTTCGCCGACGACGTTTTATAATTTTATTTTTATTACGAGAAAAAGTGAGCCATCAAATCGGAAAACACGGCGATAATCGAGCGCTGTAGTAGGATATTGCTTTGCGCCTTTCCTTGCCCCCGAGACAACCCGAGCGACGAGGTGTGTTTGCGATGTTAATTGACGGCATTCGATGGAACATTGACAGTCCATTAGGTGCCACTTCGCGTCACGATGTGGCTCGCAGTCTGAAGATCCCGTTGTACGGTGGCAAGGGAATTATTGGAACAGCCGGCAGGATCGAAATTTGCGAGGGATTACGCGCGGGAGAATAGCCAGAGGATCGTACATCCGGTCACGCATGCACGCATTCACGGGCTTATGTGACGAGATCAGGATATCCATATTGGGGCTCCTATCGGTGCGGGTACCGTGCCAGTATATACGGTCCTAAACTTCTGTAGTCCGTTGTCGTATCACTATCGCCGATTGCCTACGGGGACACGAATAATCTACGACTACATCGAGCACATAATCTTGTTACTGATCAATCAGCCGCATACATGTGGAAACACATAAACGCCACGGAACACGGGGAGGGCTCGATCCTCGGGAAACTATTATCCGCCCCACGTAGAGATACTTATCGGAGGCTTATCAATTCATTGCGTAGATGTTCGGAGAGCAGTTTGATGACAATCATGTCGGTTTTAGCTATAGCGCGACAAAATTGATAAATCACAGGATTACCGTGATGATTCTATGGCAATGACACCGATCGAAGTTTCCTTTCATCGCTTGTCGACAATTTACGTGATCAGACATTTGTTTTTTATTTACGACGTTCTTGCATCTGTTGAACTTTATCGAATTTTGTAACCCTTGGTCCCGTTTCGCAATCGATTCTCAATAGATAGAACGAACTGAAATATGTTCGTTTCAGCTCGAGTTGTGAATTAAAATTTCACTGGTTTCAACGGGACCCGAATGTATATGATACATAGGTAAAAAATAGATGTGATAGACTAGAGTTATTAATTTTTTTAATAAGTTTCACAAGTTGTTAACATTCTCATGTGATAAAAACCAGTAATTATTTGGCCGATATGCAGCGACGTACTTGTAAGAAATTTACGTGGGTAGGAAACAGCCGCACGTGCTTACCCCAATTATCGGTTTTCTGGTAAAAATCCGTAAGAAGACTCGGTAGACCGGGGTAAGGCATTCGTGTCCTCATTAGCAACCCTCGGGTGTATCAGTTTGCTCATTAGTGCGTCGAGGCATCGGCACACACTCGAAAGCCTCCTTCGAAAGTTCTTTATCGTCTCCCGAGATGAAAGAGAGCGGAATAGGCGAAGGGGGACTCGTCGTGGAGTCATCGAGCGTGTATCCTTGATATGTAATTTTGCTCGCATCTGTTTTTGAACGATGAATCTACCAAATATGAAAACACCTACTTATACTTTTATAAAAATTTGCATACAAAAATCTTTATCAGCGTATAAATATATATACGTATCGTATGTACGGGCTTCCAGAAAACTGGACGATTGGTGATGTTGAAAAAATAATTGTTTTCAATTCTCGATGATTACATGGCAAAAGGTCTTTTCGTGTCTCTCACGCTCCACCGTCCCCGAGGCAAGTTTTTATCACTAACCAGTGCGAGGCCGACCGCAATCTACGTTCGAACCAAACCGGTGCAAATCGTGAGGTAGTTTTTACATATGCTACATACGTCTCCGCATGTGTACATGCGTGGGTGGAGGATGGTGCGGTATATACTCTAGGGCAATGCAGAACACTGCTGTTCTCCCGGTTACGTTCAATCGAGTTTGTGCCCATCTAGAGGCAAGCTTGCAAGTTGGAAAAAGGGCAACTACAACTGGCAGTGTAGAACGAACAAGCCAAAACCCGAGCCGCCCCCTTCCGCCACTCCTCTCTGTAATCTCGTTACCGTAACGAATTATTTCATTCCGTCGAAACAAAGGGTGAAAAATTGTTGTCTCCGATGTGTGCCGATTGCGCGTTCTCTCTCGTGGCCCAATGCCCGCGGGACAGTAAAACACTGGTCCACCCGGCGCAGGTATTTCCGAACCACCAAACTCTCAATCGGAATTCGTTGTCAGCGCAGTTCTATCGTTCGATATTCCCGCTATCCCTCGCTCTTCGTTCGTTTTCCATCGTCTCGTTACGAGGACCCGCCAATTCTCTCGCTTCGCGACTGTTTCGCGAACGATCGTTACTAATGCCCCTGCAACGGAAACACCACCAGCGACTCTTTTTTCCACCCTCGTTTTTTTTTTTTGTTATCCTCCATACGCTGCAGAAAAGGTCAACGAGATGACGTTGCCATCCATTTAAAAAAAATTGTTTCTGGCTATCACGAACATTAAAATCAATCCCCGAGACAAAGCGATTGATAACCCGCAAACCCGGGGCCATCGTGACCCAACCGTGTGGATGCAAGTGAAAATTCAATCCCACCATTGCCTTTTTTTGTGTCGATTTCTAATTCGATTTTATTATTGAACCCATCGTTTTCGGCATCCGTACCGGGTTTCACGATATCGTTCGTATGAAGAGCCTCGTTGGATCCGTTCATTTGTTCTACTTGGGCAATAATATTTTTTATCTTTTTATTTTTTTATTTGACTAAAAACGGGCCAAGCCCAATTCCAGCAGATGGGAAAGTTCCATCCAACAATGTGGTGTCGTGAGAGTGAAACAGACATTAGATACAAATTTGAGGCTTAAAGACTAACCGAACACAAACATTGCGCTGAGGCTTGATATAAAACTAAACAGGGAGCCGCCGAAGAGAGATAATGAAATTATACACATTGTCTCCCTAGTCGAGATGCTATTCGTATCCGCTAGTTGACATAAAATTGAACGTGAAAAAGTAACTGTCAAAGTTCGCATTTCTTTTAAATGTTCTTCTTTTTTTATCACCGTCTCTACTATTCATGACTATCCGAGCCGGCCGGGCTCGGGAGCGACTCGTCGAACCTGTTGCTCGCACTTTGTCTACCGCAGAACCGACAGTAGTAACTGAGAGAGGCTCACAGGTCGAGGCGTGGTTGGTGCTCGAGCTTCGCCGTTTGGCTCTCCTAACACTGTGTCTCTATGCTCTATGCTGCCTCGGTATCAGGTATCTTGACTGAACGGAACCGGTGTTTCACTACTCGCTGCCCTGTTTCTGTTTCTCCTGATTGTTGATTCTCATCCTCCGCCGAGCGAGCACGCGCCGTCGGCCTATGTATCCTCCCCTGTATCGCTCGGTACAACGTATCGTGCCTTGTCGACGTAAACTCAATCCCAGCAGCACGGTGTTTTCTGACAAAGCTATAGAATATCCGACTACCTGTCGTCGCCGTGACTTACGCGGTATAGACAGCATGCATTACGAGTTTCCCCTCGAGATCTCCCGACGGCTTCTCCAAGTTCAAATGAAGGGTCGAATTGCACGCCCAACCGACCATTGCGAAATTTACCCCGAGAGCTCTTCATTGACGTTTGTTCAACGTGAGCCGATTACGCTGAGCGAGAGAGGGATGAATTATTAACCACGGGCATGATGATAACGTCTTCCACGTCAAAAGCAGTCGCCGTGCCCTAGAGGGATCGCTTGGTATGGCTGTTTCGTGGTTTTCGTCAAAGCTCCGTTTCGTCTCACTAGCTACCGGATCATTACAGCTGTATAGAGTTTCCCCGAGATGTACACTCAACTCGGACCGGAGCAAAACTCCTTCGGGCATTTACGGAGTTAGCTCAGTTAACCGTTATCGAATTTCGAATACACAGGTAAGGAAAAGCGGGGATTTCGATATGCATTCTTGAAATTTCTACTCGCCTTTCACACCCAGAAAAAAAATTTATTTGACGGCCACCGTTTATTAAGATCAAGTAAAATATTTATTTGATTTAAATAAATATTTATTTAAATTAAGTAAATAGTTTACTTAATCTTAATAAACGGTGGCCGTCAAATAATTCTTTTTCTGGGTGCACCGAACCGGTGATGGTATCCTAGTGGAGGATGAAATTCTGGACCTGTACTGGCCGCCGTTCGATTACACACGCACCAGGGTAATTTCAGTTGCGCATTGATTAATTAATTAGCTCAGTGTATAGCTTGGCGTACTGACGAGAAATAATATAAAAACTCTTCTACGCGACTTGTGCGACACGGGCGCTTCCGGTTTAAAAACTTTATTAATTCGAAGTCGACCGATGAATAGACGGGATTTTCAAGTGGTGCGACTAATGAATTGGTTAATGAAAGAACTAAGTTCAAACATTCGAACTGCGATGAATCGTCAAGCAGTTACGGTGAGAGTAGAACAAGTAGGGTAAAGGAGGTGAAGAGCGCGGGCGTTTAATTCAATGAGCATCGAGTGAGGCCAACTCCAGAAACGCACGAACGAATGGACGAAGGAGCACCGATAGATCGAACTCGAACTCTAACAGCCGGAGCAGGAGCAGCGGCAGCTCCGAAGTTCAACGAATGCGGGGCAGAGAACGCGGAGAGAAGTTCAAGGAGTAGGTAGTCGAAACCACCAACGCAATTCATGACGGACCTGAGAGTTTGGGAATCGAGTGGCGAGCTTGGATTTGTCATTTAGAGCCAGTCTCTCTATACGTTTTTCTCGGCCTTTCATCTTTTCATCTCTTTTTTTTCTTGTCTTTCCTCTATGGGCCGCAGTTATACATTCAGTTAAGTCCGGGAATATTCTGGCTGTGGATGTCGAAGGAAAATTCCACGACATCGGCACTTCCTCCCTGGGGGTTTTCTCTTCCGCTTATCTCTATTTTCGTACAGCGCACGCTGCCTTCCAGCGAAATATTGGGATGCTGGGGCAAAATGGGGATTCTGTAACACGTAAACAGTGAATCCATAGTTACGGACTCACCGGAACGGTTTTAATTTCGCAGCGTATCCGTTTTGCCCCGTTCTACTCTAGATACAGTATATGTAATACAAGATCCAGCTGGTATCGTATTAGAACGAAGCAGCTCGAGTTCCTATCTCTTCGAGATAAGAGAGAAAAGGGAGTACGGTTCCGCACAGCTGGGTCCAGCCTCCAACCAACTGGCCTTTTTATTCGCCCAATAGCACCCCCCCCCTCCCCGCCCCCCTCAGATTTACCAATAAAAAAATGCGCAATACCGCGGGGCCATGTTTATTTTTGGTAAAAAAAATAAATAAAAGTAAAACAGAATTATGGCCGTGGTTTATAACGTGGTCTGAATTCTATGTTCGAGCTCTGTTTGCAGTGTACACTGCGTTTTTCATACTGATGCATCGCTTCGTGCGCGGTGATGCACAGCCGCGGCATTTCTCCCTCGAGACGGTGCAAAGAGCGATAAAGCGAAATCGATCACGAAATTGTCGGGTATTTATAGTCACGTACTCAGCATCCGCTCGTTTACTCATCTATGTGCCTGCCGCTTTGTAATCCTTTGGTCACCATTGATTTATCTGTTTCTTCGAGGTTCGTTATTACGATTTTTTTTTCTTCAAGTCCTGTTCTTTTCCCAGCAAAAAGCGACTAGACTAAACTACTACTTCAATATGATGGGGTGTATTTTTTCCGCCCCTATCGATCTTGTTCATTTGATATCTTCAGTCGATGAAAAAGAGCATGTTTACATTAGGAAGTACTAATAAAGAGTTCGATATGCGAAACTCTGCACATTCGGTCGGCTGTTGCTGCCTTACTCGTAAACAGCGGACAGAACAAAAGCCCGATCTCGGTACAAACAATAGCGCCAATTAACACGAGCTGTCTTCGGAAGGTTCAATTGAGCTTCCTCATGTCGTTAACTTATTTCGACAAAAATTTTTTTATCATAAGTGCTGTTACTTTTCCAGCAAACAGCGACTAGAGTAAAATACTATTTCAGTAGGACGCAGTGTATTTTTTGCTACGCCTATCGATTTTATTTATTTGATATCCTCAGTCGATGAAAAAGACCATGTTTACATTGGGAAGTAATAAAGAGTTCGATATGCGAAACTCTGCACATCCGATCGCTGTTGCCTCGCTGTTGCTGCCTTGCCCAGTCAGCGAACCGAACGAAAGCCCGATCTCGGTACAAACGATAGCTCCAATTAACGCGAGCTCCGCGTCGCAAGGTTCAATTGAGCTTCCTCATCTCGTTAATTTATTTCGACAACATTTTTTTTTATCATAAGTGCTATTATTTTTCCAGCAAACAGCGACTAGAGTAAAATACTATTTCAGTAGGATGCAGTTTATTTTTTGCTACGCCTATCGATTTTATTTATTTGATATCCTCAGTCGATGAAAAAGACCATGTTTACATTGGGAAGTAATAAAAAGTTCGATATGCGAAACTCTGCACATCCGATCGCTGTTGCCTCGCTATTCCTGCCTTGCGCAGTCAGCGAACAGAACGAAAGCCTGATCTCGGTTCAAACGATAGGGTATAAAAGTGGGGAATATGGCCCGGTCCATATGTCAATGATTTACGTGTTAATCGATGTGGGCCATATTCACCTCTTTCACCCTAGCTCCAATTAACGCGAGCTCCGCGTCGCAAGGTTCAATTGAGCTTCCTCATCTCGTTAATTTGTATCGACAAACATTTTTTTTTTAACATAAGTGCTGTTATTTTTCCAGCAAACAGCGACTAGAGTAAAGTACTACTTCAGCATGATGCAGTATATTTTTTGCTACGCCTATCGATTTCATTTATTTGATATCCTCAGTCGATGAAAAAGACCATGTTTACATTGGGAAGTAACAAAGAGTTCGATATGCGAAACTCTGCACATCCGATCGCTGCTGCCTTGCCCAGTCAGCGAACCGAACGAAAGCCCGATCTCGGTACAAACGATAGCTCCAATTAACGCGAGCTCCGCGTCGCAAGGTTCAATTGAGCTTCCTCATCTCGTTAATTTATATCGACAAACATTTTTTTTTTAACATAAGTGCTGTTATTTTTCCAGCAAACAGCGACTAGAGTAAAGTACTACTTCAGCATGATGCAGTATATTTTTTGCTACGCCTATCGATTTCATTTATTTGATATCCTCAGTCGATGAAAAAGACCATGTTTACATTGGGAAGTAACAAAGAGTTCGATATGCGAAACTCTGCACATCCGATCGCTGCTGCCTTGCCCAGTCAGCGAACCGAACGAAAGCCCGATCTCGGTACAAACGATAGCTCCAATTAACGCGAGCTGCGCGTCGCAAGGTTCAATTGAGCTTCCTCATCTCGTTAATTTATATCGACAAACATTTTTTTTTTTAACATAAGTGCTGTTATTTTTCCAGCAAACAGCGACTAGAGTAAAGTACTACTTCAGCATGATGCAGTGTATTTTTTGCTACGCCTATCGATTTCGTTTATTTGATATCCTCAGTCGATGAAAAAGACCATGTTTACATTGGGAAGTAACAAAGAGTTCGATATGCGAAACTCTGCACATCCGATCGCTGCTGCCTTGCCCAGTCAGCGAACCGAACGAAAGCCCGATCTCGGTACAAACGATAGCTCCAATTAACGCGAGCTGCGCGTCGCAAGGTTCAATTGAGCTTCCTCATCTCGCCAACATACGGAACACACGTATTCCCGTTCTATAATGCACATTGCTGTACCGTACAACACGCACACGCTCGCTGTCCCTACACCATTATCTTCGCGTGTACGTGCGTGTCTGTGTAATTGACTGTAGGGAGCGAGATCGGCTGTAGGGTTCATCCGGGCGTGCAATTATCGATAAATCAAGTATCGCCAACGATAACCCAGGATATCATGTACCGCCGTGTCAGGAGACGGGACGAGTTGGGCACAACTCGAACGGACGAGTGGTTCGATTTCCGAGGGAAAAATAACGAACTGCAAACACTATAATCCCTCTATCTTTCGATTCCTGTTCTCTTTCCATGAAATCGATGAATAATAAATTTCATCGTGCCTTGCCGCAGCTACGACAGCACCAGGACTTTCCGCCTCGATGACCCGACTCGTGCGGGGAGGGGGGAGAGCGAGAGGAGATCGATACGATAGGAAGATTTTTATTCTCCGAACCCATCCGAGTTTTCTCATACAAATATAAATTGTAAATTTGTTCGATCGTGATTTTTCCTTATTGATATTCCGACGTTGGGAATTCCCCGTTCGCGAGAAACGAATCTTTTATCGCGTTACATCATACGCCTTTATCTCGCTTCCTTGCATCGTCTCTATCCCCGGATCCGTCGTTCGCTCGAGCAACGACACCGCCAATGCCAACGTCAACGTTTCCCTCATTCTCTTTCTTAATAACGCGCATGTAGCGCTGTTCCCCGCGTCGCCGTATACACAGAACGCTGCGGGAGGAAAGTCATGTAAGAAAGCTTACGAAAGAGCAACGAGAAAAGCGTACAAAGTACGTGGCCGCGCGATCGTTACCAGCCACGGAAATACCCTCGGAGCAGAAGTCATTCTTTTCCTCACTTTATTTCCTACGGGCTCTCGTACTCCGGCGCGTTTTATAGCGGAATGGATACAACGAGAGAGACACCGAACGCACACGTGGGAGCGCAGCCAGCAAGAACAGCGGAGCACATAGGACAACTGTCGACGTTGCGTCGCTCGATAGGGCTCGAAAGAATTTTTCTTCGGGGAAAACACGGAAACTGGGCAACCCGAAGGCACGTTCAGGCGCACAGATTCCTCCGGGCCAGCGAGGAAAACACACGGAGGAGACCATCGTGAAGCAATTTGAATTTGAAAAAAATAAAGATGTGACGGGATGAGAAAACGTAATAAATTTTCGTTGTTTTCCTTGCGGAAAAAAAAGTTTCCATGGTGATGTGACGAAATCGCGGTAAAGTGGGTTCGCGCATTACCAGGGAGTGTGGGGATGATCTCTAGGGGCGGTTATGCTTCCACCACCCAACCGCGACCCTCAACGAGACCCGCAAAGTTTCACTCGGCTCATATATTTACGGATGGGACATACAGGATCTTCCTCAAATGTACCTATCAAGGAAAATCCTTGACGCTCATAGCGACCCTACTTCGCCGTACCGTATAAGAGATCGTGAGACACACCAGTTTCTTTTTTTCGAGATAAAAAAGATACGGGTAAAGCAGAGTAAGGAGCTCAATATATTTTGAAGGGAAATCCCCTCTTCCGCCTGCAGACGTATAATCCGAAGGGTACGAAGTACGAGGAACGAAAAGTGTGATTTCCCGTCTCTTCGCCGTCGCCATGGTACACACGGAAAAAACATTTATTTGACGGCCACTGTTTATTAAGATTAAGTAAAATAATTATTTGATTTAAATAAATATTTATTTCATTTAAGTAACTATTTACTTAATTATTAAGATTAAGTAAAATATTTATTTGATTTAAATAAATATTTATTTAAATTAAGTAAATAGTTACTTAAATGAAATAAATATTTATTTAAATCAAATAAATATTTTACTTAATCTTAATAAACGGTGGCTGTCAAATAATTTTTTTTCTGGGTCTAGATAAAACGAGCTCGCTCAGACGCATTGAACCTATTTTCTCCGCGCTTTTCTCAATTTCTCGATAACAACGGGCCGAAATATGTTCTCCGAAAAGCTGCGATAACGCAGTTTGGATTAACCGAAGCTTATTGCACAAACGACGAGAGAACAGTGGACGGAAAGTGTGATTTCCCGTCTCTTCACCGTCGACGCGGTTGATAAAAAGAGCTCGCTCAGACGCATCGAACTTATTTTCTCCGCGCTTTTCTCAATTTCTCGATAACAACGGGCCGACATATGTTCTCCGAAAAGCTGCGATAACGCAGTTTGGATTAACCGAAGCTTATTGCACAAACGACGAGAGAACAGTGGGGGCAGGGTCAGGTCGATACAAGATAACCTCGTGGTCTCCGGGATTACGTTCTCTCCACAGTATGTCGTATTATAACTATGAATTAACTATACACGTTGAAATTTGCTCGGACGGCACGATTCTCTCGCGGCCGAGCTCATTCCTCATTGTGCGCTCGGTTTTGTGTTTACATTATGTATTATATTATCATCCCCGGAGAGCTTTTCTCGTTGGATCACTGCATGCTAATTTAGTGGTTTGTTTAAAATGCGATTTACACGTTTAATATTGTTTATCAGATTCAACGGTGACTCGAGACGCCTCGAGTGCGTCCGTGGTAATTTATTAAAAGCTCCTGATACCGAGTTGCCATACTGTTTTAAGTCGACATTCAAGGAAAGATCCGCGTCTCTGCTGCCGGCATTCAGCAGTTGCGGCGTAAGATATCCAGGCGACGCGGTGTCTACCCCACGTCTTGAAAACTCGGGCGAGGGGTGTGCACACCGTTACTCCCAGGAGCAAGATTCGAGGCGAAAGAAAAGGGTAGGATAAGACGTCGGGGAGAGGAGAATGGGAGGGGGTGAGGAGAAAGAGACCTTCGCGTAAACGCGACCCAACATTTTTATTCCTATTATTCCCCAAGTATATTAACTCGGCTAGTCGAGGGAGTACGAACTTTAGCCTCCAAGGCTCCGGCTCCATCTTATAACCGGGCCATGCCAGCCACGAGAGCGAGAATCCTCACGAGCGCGTATAGTTACGGTTTTAATCTTCTTTCACGGCCGAGTTTATAGTATGGCCGTCGCCATAATAATCCTTTCTCCCTTTCTCTGTGGTCGGCATGAAAGTATATGCAAAGAAGTGCGCGCACCAACTTGGAACAGTGGTGAACACGTGCTCCTTGCCCCTTTTGCAGTACACGTTATCTCGTCATTTTTCACTCAAATTTGCTCGTTTTGCTTCCTCATAGAGGAAGCTTTGTTTTCGTGAAAATTTTTTTTTCGAGATTTTAGTGTCAGAGTACTTAAAATAGTCCGAAATGTCGAGAAATGTAATTTTTAGCCGGCATCCGGACGTGTGTGTGTGTGTATGTATGTGTGACAGACTTGCGTCGTTTAAAACGACTATAACTCGGAAACGGTTCGAGATAGCCAGTTGAAATTTGGTATACTAATAGAGTGATCACGTCTCTTGCCTCGGTGCAATTTTCATGAAGATTGAGGACTGTTTCGAGATTTTACGCGCTTGTTTTTAAATTCTGTATATAGAATTGGGAGGCCAATGAACAATGTGTCTCGGATGTTACTGCCAGGCTGAGGCTGGCAAATGGCAAAATGATAAAACAATGAGTCGACAGCGAGTCTCATAATTATCGCCGTACACATTCCTTGAATGGTTATAATATAAGTACGTGACCGTGCGCAGCTGTGTAGGTGGATTGCATAGCAAAACTGAAATATGGTAATAACGCGAGAAGAAAATGAGCGATGAATTATTCATTAAATTGGCTCGATGGCGCGCCTCTGGCCAAGTCGAGGGGCCTTATTTTTTTTATTATTATTAGTTTTTATTATTTTCTCTCACGGTTTCCTCGCCATCGTATCCCCCTTGTTCCCCGTCGACCTTGACAATTTACGACACTCGTGGTACCCGACTTGTTCTCTATATTGCGCGAAGCTCGGGCTCAAGCCAGCCAACTAATTCTACCGGTCACAGAACCCCGTACTTCGTATTTTCCATTTTCTCCCAGTTATACTCCGGAGACGCGGCTCAATTACAGAAAAAAAAAGTAAAAAAAAGTAAAAATAAAATATGGTACCTGCGAGAAAGAGAGCGAAGGAGGATGCTCGACGCGTTATTCGCTTATTTTCACTCCCCTTCCCTCATTCTTCATCTCCGGTATCAACCGGGGGTCGCGATGCGATCGACGAAGAAACGCGTATACGGATAAAAAAGGAATAAAATGTTTTCCAATTTTTTACTTTTTGCTTTCCACGACGCGTCTGGCTACCCGTTCTCTTTCTCTCCCGCCCCCGCCTTCGTTGCGTCTATCGCGCTACCAATAACGCGTCGCATTCCATCTTTTGCTCTATTTGTGAACTCGCGAGGATTCTCGTCACGAAGCAAAGCGCGCGCGTTCGCTTCACTCTCCATTCGCTACCCCGCAGCTTCACCTACTTCTTGTAATACCGCTGGGTGAATTTGCGGTTTCGCCGCGATCTTTCCGTACGAAGTACGCGCAGGTACGTGGAACGAGGCCAGGGGTGGCAGAAGAAAGGCAGCAGCAGCAATGTTATACACTGAGGAAGAACCCGAGAACTTCTGACACTAAAAATTGAGTTTGCTCGACGCACAAGTTCCGACTCGGAGTGAAGTCCGTTGCCGCAGGTTTGCTGTTGCTGCACGTCGATTCGAGGGAAGAATCCTTCCCTGTTTTTCATGACGCGACTGTAACTCTCGCTATATGCCCGTACATACATTTCTCGACCTGTGTCTATGTACGAGCCTCCCTCGAACTTTAAAGCCACCGAATGTACTTTCTCTAGCTTGAATTAATAAGATAGGGGAAACTGATAATTGACTGTTTATTGACAAACAAACAAAAATAAAATTCGGACCATAAATTAAAATAGTTGATATCGCGAGTAGACATTTTCGAGGGTTTCATTGGGCCCCGATAGGGTCTTGATAAGGCCTTATCAGCGCCCGATGTAACATTCGAAAATTTCTACTTGGTATGAGAAGCGACATTTTCTCCAAGTCTGCAGTCTTTAGCGCTTTTCATTTTGCGCCAGTTTCCTCTATACTATATTATCCTTTGCCACGATGCTACGGACAATGTCGATGTAAATTACGCACATCGTCGATTTCGAATGGGTCCGAAATTCGGACTATAAATTAAAATAATCGATATCCCGAGTAGAAATTTTCGAGCGTTTCATTGGGCCCCGATAGGGTCTTGATAATGCCTTATCAGCGCCCGATGTAACATTCGAAAATTTCTACTTGGTATGAGAAGCGATATTTTCTCCAAGTCTGTAGGCATTTAGCGCCAGATTTTTCATTTTGCGCCAGTTTCCTCTATACTATATTATCCTTTGCCATGATGCTATGGACAATGTCGATGTAAATTACGCACATCGTCGATTTCGAATGGGTCCGAAATTCGTCATTTGAGAAGATTAAACACAGGATAGTTTTACCTTTCCCATGCAGACGTGTAGATTTAACGAAAAATATAGTTTGAAACCCGAGTAGTTTCTAACGCAAGACAGCACCCACGAGCTTCAACGATACCCTCGGAATCCCTCACAGCCGGCTCTCCGAACTCTCGACGTTTTTGCTACTCAAACAAAGAAGAAAAAGGAAGTGCAAAAAAAAAGAAAGGTCCCTATCCAGGCAGAAGTTAACCGGTGATGTAATAGGGGAAACCACTTGAATCAGAAATTCGATACGACAAACTAAAATTGACAGATTGTCGATACGAGGAATTACATCAATGGGTAAAGTTGGTTCAATTTTTCCGCTGAACGATCTTGACAGGAGGGCAACGCGGGGGACGACCGATGGTACGAGGCACGCAAACGTCAATAACTATACGTCACAGACTCGTGTTTCAGAAGCTCGAGCTCTCCGAGAGGAGCTATAGTTGCTAAACGCTGTATGGAGTATAAGCCAGGACTGCGCTGCATGAAACCTCGGGCTCGGCTTCAGGTATGTGTATAACGTAAATGTGATACGGGGACTTCCAAGCCAATTACCATTTTAACAGTTACGAGAATTGCCCTCTGCTAAACTCGACCTCCTCGACGACTAGGTGGAATATATACACATACAGAAGAAAGCCGGTCGGTTGAGTCGCGGATAAACGAAACCGCGCCGTTTCCTATGTGGCTGTTCGCGCTGAAAGCCCTCCACGCCGCTCAGTCACGACCGGCGAAGAAAGAAGGCACGAAGATAATGGGCAGGTAAGTGTTTGAATGATTGTTCGAACGTTGTCGAAACTTCCAGGTATCGTTTTTGTTTGCGGTACGAGAAGAAGCACTGTGAACGGAACTAAAACTGGAAATGAGCTATAAACTACCCTCTTGGATTCTCCATCGCCCACCCTCGGTGACGTTTAAAATATACATTGCCTCGAATGTCTTTTACCTCCAAGTTCTTACGCTTCCGCTTCCGCTCACTCGTCTCGGTGCCGCGATGGGCCGATGCGGTCGCTCCGTGCCACGGAAATTTAAAAGGCACGTCTCGATTTTATCGATTTTCTAAGAGGGTCCTCAGAACGCACGATCGAAGCGGTGTTTACAATTTTATTGAGCATCGGGAGATACGAGACGGTACGAGGGAGAAGCGCCGTGGCAGCCTCACCGTGAGTATCGGACGGGGATGCAAGGAGCTTTCGCCCGAGAGTAGGGGTGAAGTGGCACGCGAAGCGACGGGGGTTCGGTACCAGAGTCGCCTGAATTGCGTCCCAGGGTACCTCGCAAAATAGCGTATGCATTATGCATGCGAGGAACGGCCAGGGGAGAGGAACGGGCGCGGGGACGATAGCGGCACGAATGGAAAGTGGGTGGGAGCGAGCGAGCGAGGGCGCGGGAAAAGCGATGCCTGAGGTATGAGGCAAAACTGGCAGTGGAGGCAAAGGGTTGGGCGAAGTTCTCTCTCACTCACGGCACTCGTGCCAAGTGTGCCGTCGTGACTGTGGCGACTGCATGTAATTTAATTTAAGAGCGTCGTAAGGTACACGATCCAGCCCACCGGCAGCGGCAACACACCCGGTAGTGTGTTAGCTTGCACCGGTTCGTTTCCCATTCGAAATATCGAGGACTTTGCGCCTCTGGCTGCACTGTATCCCGTACGGCTCCTCGAGATATCTTCCCTGTCCCTCAACTTTTCCTTCCATCTTCCAACCTTTGCTACTGTATTCTGCGTCACGGAGCGCCGGATCATCTTTCCACGTCACTCCTTATTTTCTTTCCATTCGAGGCTCCCTCGTACTCCCGCGCTCTCGCAACTCCTTCCGGCCCAATCGTCAATTGCCTCCGAGCTCTTTCTCATATTGTTGCCGTAGCCGCGGACTTTACACTTTTCTCCACGTGACTTATTGACTGCGGAATTTTTATATCTCGGCAATTTTGCTACCTCAAATAAAAATGAATGAACAATGCCCCGTACGGAAATTTGGGTGGGGATCCAACTGGATTCTTACTTGACTCCCTACGTGCATCTCGCGATCCATGATCAGATTTCAGAGGTGAAATGTACCCGTCGCAAATTGGAAACTGCATTGTTATTAAGTTCATATAGGGATCCAGTTGCACTGTAAGAAATTTACGGTGTAAACTGCGATAGTGTGAGTGGTAAAAGAAACCGGTGATAAAATTAACACCATTTTGCAGTAAAAAAAAACACCGAACATATGGTAAAGCGGTAACGCGGTGTACTCTAATAAGTCCTCACAACAAATTTTATGACGGACCACGATGTCACTTGATGGTGTTATTTTCTCAGACATCAATAGAATTCTGTGTTAACTGATAACATCTCTAAAAACTGGTGTATTGAAACACAACTTTAAGTATCATATATGCATTTAATGGTGTCAAATACGCACTGAACGGTATCTTTACTCACTGAACGGTATTTGAAGTCCGGAAAATGACTAATTTTCAAACTCATTTTCCAAATCAGCCACCTAAATTTCTAGTAAATTGTACTTGTGGAAAAACGGATACTTTAACGAGCTGATAATGATCAATTAATTGATTATTAATTGTTGTTTTTAAGAAAAGAGAATTATGATGATTATTGTTAATAGTACAATCAACGAAAATATAAGTACTTAATCATGCCGTGAAATTATTATCTGAATGAGCAGTAACGTATGACTATTAATATCCCGAGTAGCTTATATAGAATTGGAATTAAAAAAATTCACAAGTAAGCAATAGCGTAGTCCGTAACGTATTAGGTAGCAAGTATAGGTAAATAGGAATGAGCGTTAGGTAGGTAGTTCGAATCCCGTTTCAGGCAATTCGCCACCATAGATATTCGTGATCGTAGCCATCTTTTCATTAATATTCTTTTTTCTTTTATAATTATCACGATGTAGAACGTTATTACTATGTAGGGCAATTATTAATTGCGATTTATTATATTAAAACTTGGATATCTGCTTCACCTGTTTAAGCCCTTTTTACACATTTAGGAGTAGGGTTCGCTGTTACTGCACACCGTTACAGTATTAGAATGTACCCTCTGTAAGTACCACTGATTTTACACCGCATGTTTGACATTATATTTTAGCACCGCTTTTAACACCAAAGTAATAGACATATATGGACCACATGGCGGTGTTAAAGCGAGGTTGAATTTAACGCAGTTTTTTTTTATAGTGTTTACTCTTATACGGACGCCCTGTTTAGGGTGCCCCTGCAACATCGCTAGCTGCATGATGACCGATTTTAACTACCAAATCGGGATCAATCTGGATTCTTAGAAGGACATCCTCTTTGAGGAATCTTTAACACATCCCGATCGTAAGTCGAGATTTCCTAACAAATTTCTTCACTGGGTTCACGCATTTCAAACTCCGCGGTTTCGCGAAAATAGCGCGGGAGCTCTTTTCGCTGGATCAATGTCATTTTTACCGATGTTGTTTTCTTCCGCTTCCCGGCCGGATCCAAGAAAAAAAAAGTTCACTAAACGAGGAACGAAGTTTGATCGGTGGGAAAATCGCGGGTGTGCGAAATTCACTTGCCGCTTTCGAACGGGAATCTCGAGGTAGTTATAGCAAGTTTTATTTTATGCTCGTGTTTGCTCTACCGGAAAGAGTTCGCTTTTCGAAGCTTCCGCAAACTACGGAAGAACGAACGAAAAAAGAAAGAAAGAAAGGTTTAGAAAAAAGGTTGCACGGCTGGCAAAACCCGCGGCACGCAGTCCGGAAAAACGTTGAGGTTTACGCTGAGCTTTACGGACAAGGCTAAAAGGTGAAAGTGCTTGGGGACTCTAGACGGGACGACACAGTTCTCTATCCTCTCTTCCTTTTTTATTTCTTCTTTTTCCACCTATGTCTTCCTGAACGAGAAAACGGAGGGCACGCGCCCTCTTGGCTCCACTCTAAAAGCATAATATTTTCAACCTATCTCTTCCGATCTCTTTTTCGCTTCCTCCCCGTGGGAACAGACCACGGAGCATATGAGACACACTTCATAACTCCCCTGGGAGCAGACCCGGACCGTCGCTTGCGTTTCCGCGTTGGCCACCAGCACGTTCGGCTTTTTCACCGAGCCTCCGGGTCTCCGGTTACCTGATAAATATTTCATTTCCGTGGAAATGTGCTGATTGCAAAATTCCACCAGTCCGTAGCGCAATCGCGTCCTATCGAATGACATCGACGTTAACGGGATTCTTTTCACAGGCGTATTCAATTTTTTCCGGATTGGTTTCGGCCAATCGACAGACTGCATGTTTTGCGGATAAAATTTCCAGATGAAATTCATCCAGTCGATCGATCATCCGAAGGTATGAAGATGTGAAGAAGATAGCCCTTATCTTAAATTGGAAAGAATAATGGATCCAAATTGCAAGACAACGGCTAGCGATTGTCACGTTCCGTGCTGAAATAAATTTTATTAAAAATTTGCTCGCGCGATCCGAGACTCTCTTCGCAATATAGCACGTTTAGATCTGTTCGCGGCTAGTAATTTATTGTCGAATCATCGGAATACACGGGATGTCTCCTGTGGCTTTTTCTTATAGCTGCATCGCGCCGACAGCTGTGCGGCAGTATTCTATGCGGCACGGGTCGTCGCGCGGCGATATTTTTCTAAGATTCACGACTACAAGCGTGCGGGAGCGTGATGATGTCTCCTCTCTTCTTTTGTCAACGAGATATTATTTCTGATAAATTTGCTCTAATTTAATTTGCTCATTAAATTTGCTCATCAAAAAACCTCACCCGCTTGCCGTTCAACAGACGCGAGATCAGCGGACGAGCGAGCCGGTGAAGTCACTTCCGATCGGACCACAACAGCGTAAAGTTTATACTGTAGATCGGGTAGACTTCGCAATCAGCGCCTGCATACACTGAAAAAAAATTCGCTTGCGGGCTGCCGAAGAAAAAAAAATGTTTGTTTCAATTCTACTTTCAATCCTTACAATTCCATATGATATTGAAACAGCAACAGCAAGACTGTCAAGGTGATATTTTATCGTTTCAATCCGGTATAAAATTGTACGAATTCAGAGTAGAATTGAAACAACGTTTTTACTTCTTTGGCAGCCCGCAAGCAAATTTTACTTGATTCAATGATATTTTTTTTCTGTGTAGCGATTAAAAAATCGCGTAAGAAAACCTCGGTTTTGATGCAACGTAGGAAATACGTAAACGCTATATGGTAAACCAGCCAGTGAATGAACGGGACCAGTGAATGGACACTTTCCATAAGAGCACATGTAGAAAAAACGTCCATTAACTGGGTTTTGTCGTCTGCTTAACTGTCCATTCACTGGTCGGTTTACCCTAGGAGCTTTAGAGTGTTTCGCGCCGTGAAGATCAGTCCGTTGATGCCAATTATAAGGTTTTGATTCACTCCACGAACAATTCAGTCGTGTAGATTTAAGTACGCATGATGACAGGGAAAGAATAAGAGTGCAAAGGAACAGTGAAGAGTAGGTGAAGTAAGAGCGTAATCACCCGATATATTTTATTATATATACTTCGGCTTATATACCCATACTTACGATTATATATATGTAAGTACGATTGTGTGGGTTTTAGTGTGGATGCGTGTATACAGTACGAGTGCTCGCTGGCACATTATTCTGTTCTTAAGCTTCTATTAGAAGCATTTATTTTTTAACATTAATCCGCGTCATTTCGATAATTACCATCCGAGTCACTCATAATTTCGGTATTAATTATTTCACGCTACAGGGGATTATGAGAAGCGTCTGGAACTGGGCGTACCAGAAACGTTATCCAACAATAAATATAAACCCGACCGAAAATGCCTGTACGTCACACGATTATCGATATAAAATCGATCGATTTATAATCGTGCGTGCTGCCTTACTAAGGAACGGGAACCAATTTTCCGCGACAATATGTACCAACCGAAGTGTCTCGCATCTCGAGTTTACCAACCTATCCTCTCATTCGATTACTTCAACATATGCACACATCGCAAACAAATTTCACCGACATGAAATTTCACCGGAGTACGACGAAGCGTGATCGTTTCCCAAGCGGGCTTTATATATATGCATACCGGGTGCCATATTCCGTCACAAAGTTAATTACTGTTCGAGTGCGCCGGTAGCGAGACTCTGTCAGTGCGGACTATACAACGAAGCTACGTTTGAAATGCGATTCAGCCGGGCGTGTGACTCTCTTGATATTCGTGCTACGTGAAATCTGAAGTCACCTCGAAGGGAAACCCGGCAAGTTTCGGTAAGGGATGTCGTTGGTAGTGGGCGCGAAAGTAATGGAGATACGAGCGGCAGTTTGCAAGACCTCGGTATCCGGATGCTGTCTTTCGGTGAGGACTACGTAGGGCTCGCACACCTGTGCGCGAAATAGTCTTTGGTGAGAGACAGCTTCACGCATGAGAGCAACGGAAACGAGTCAGTTAGTACTAGAGATTTCGAGAGTTGAAGAGATACACCCGGCGGCATGCGGCGGTAGTCTTCTTACACGTCGGTGTACACGTTTTAACTTACACCGAAGGCGAGCCGTAGCACGGACTTCAACTACCAGTTTCTCCACAGAACTCGGAAATGGTTAAAGTTCGGTGTTTACTCGCGGAGACAAGTCGCCCAGGGAATCTCCTTCTTACCATTTTGTCGGGAGAAAGCGGACTCACGTTTGGGCCAGCAATCCGGCGAATTCGTATGAAGAGTAATCATCGTGCGCTTCCGAATTTCGACAATGCGTCATTTGATAAATGTTTATTGTCATTTGATAAATGTTTATTGTCATTTGATAAATGTTTATTGTCATTTGATAAATGTTTATTGTCATTTGATAAATGTTTGTCATTTGATAAATGTTTATTGTCATTTGATAAATGTTTGTCATTTGATAAATGTTTGTCATTTGATAAATGTATATTGTCATTTGATAAATGTTTATTGTCACTTGATAAATGTTTATTGTCATTTGATAAATGTTTATTGTCATTTGATAAATGTTTATTGTCACTTGATAAATGTTTATTGTCATTTGATAAATGTTTATTGTCACTTGATAAATGTTTATTGTCATTTGATAAATGTTTATTGTCATTTGATAAATGTTTATTGTCATTTGATAAATGTGTTTTTATCGCAAATGTTTTTTTATCGACATAAAAAATTGACAGTTTGGATTTTTCAGGTACGATTCGCGCTCATTCATCCCCGAATTACTTTTCCTACGAATGAAGCAAAATTAGATGACATTTTCCGTGAAAATTGCATGTGACAGTTTTGTGTTAAAATATTTGTTATAAACGTTTATTTACGACGGAAACGCTGGAATAACAGAGACTAGTGTGCATCACAGCCGAGAGTGCGTCATGCGGTGCGGCGCAAGTTCTGTCTGTTTTCTATATATCCCGAGGGCGAAAGTTTTCCACGGTAAGCTCAACGAGAACTTTGAGCGAGAATTTTCGCACCCCAGCCGTAACGGGGAGGAGTACAGAGTCGAGAGGGCAACCGGAGAGAATTCTGTTCACGCCGTTCTGCCTTGCGGCTGGGCTTATAGCACGTAGTAAACCGAGTCTTCTTCCACTTCGTTCCTCCTCGCTCTCGTTCTATTCCCACCGCGGAATAGCGGAGTTTTCGAAGTATTAAGCAGAGACGAGCCGATCGATGGACCACACCGTGGCGGTAAGAGATTTGCCAGTTTTCTCCGTCCCCCCCGCCCGAAGCTTGTGTGCTTTTCATTCACCGCAGCTTCTTCGGAACCTCATTTTCCCTCATCCCATTTAATCCCTGCCTATCAATTTACTTCGGAGGGATATAGATTCGTCATGGGACGCCTGTAAATCTTCGTTCTCGTTCTGATTCGAGACACGATTCCGACTCTGTGTCTTGCGCAACTCTCGTTTAACTGCCCGCCGCAAATTTATCGGTGGAAACTGGAAGCGACCGCTTCACCGCAAATCTCGAGCAGGCGAAATTTTTCTTTTTTTTCCCCCGGAGTTATCAAACGATTATCGAAAACACTCTCCAACCCAATAAATTCTGTATCGAGCGATACTTATCCCCGAAGAATATATGATCTTATACATATTGTAATGGTATAACAGAGCTGGGCAAAACACTAAGTACTTGAAGTACGTACTGAAGTATCAAGTACAGAGTCAGTGCTCGGCACTCACAACTTCAGCAATTCAGTTCTGTCGAATTTATCGGTGGAAACTAGAAGCGACCACTTCGCGCAAATCTCGAGCAGGCGAAATTTTTCTTTTTTTCCCCCGGCGTTATCAAACGATTATCGAAAACACTCTCCAACCCAATAAATTCTGTATCGAGCGATACTTATCCCCGAAGAATATATGATCTTATCCATATTGTTATTGTATAACCGAGCTGGTCAAAAACACTAAGTACTTGAAGTATGTACTGAAGTATCAAGTACAGAGTCGGTGCTCGGTACTCAGAACTTCAGCAATTCAGTTCTGCCAGTACTCAAGACATCAGTACTCAAGAACTACCCAGCCCTCAGTACTTCAAGTACTTGATACTTCAATACGTACTTCAAGTACTTAGGGTATTTGCTCTAATTTTTATTTTTTTCTCGGAGTTATCGCAAGGTTATCGAAAACACTCTCCAGCCCAATAAATTCTGTGTCGAGCGATACTTATCCCCGAAGAATATATGATCTTATACATATTGTTATTGTATAACAGAGCTGGGCAAAACACTAAGTACTTGAAGTACGTACAGAAGTATCAAGTACAGAGTCAGTGCTTGGTACTCAGAACTTCAGCAATTCAGTTCTGCCAGTACTCAATACATCAGTACTCAAGAACTACCCAGCACTCAGTACTTCAAGTACTTGATACTTCAATACGTACTTCAAATACTTAGGGTATTTGCCCTAATTTTTCTTTTTTTCTCGGAGTTATCGCAAGGTTATCGAAAACACTCTCCAGCCAAATAAATTCTGTGTCGAGCGATACTTATCCCCGAAGAATATATGATCTTATACATATTGTTATTGTATAACAGAGCTGGGCAAAAACACTAAGTACTTGAAGTACGTACTGAAGTATCAAGTACAGAGTCAGTGCTTGGTACTCAGAACTTCAGCAATTCAGTTCTGCCAGTACTCAATACATCAGTACTCAATACATCAGTACTCAAGAACTACCCAGCACTCAGTACTTCAAGTACTTGATACTTCAATACGTACTTCAAATACTTAGGGTATTTGCCCTAATTTTTCTTTTTTTCTCGGAGTTATCGCAAGGTTATCGAAAACACTCTCCAGCCAAATAAATTCTGTGTCGAGCGATACTTATCCCCGAAGAATATATGATCTTATACATATTGTTATTGTATAACCGAGCTGGGCAAAAACACTAAATACTTGAAGTACGTACTGAAGTATCAAGTACAGAGTCAGTGCTCGGTACTCAGAACTTCAGCAATTCAGTTCTGCCAGTACTCAATACATCAGTACTCAAGAACTCCCCAGCCCTCAGTACTTCAAGTACTTGATACTTCGATACGTACTTCAAGTACTTAGGGTATTTGCCCTAATTTTTCTTTTTTTTCCCGGAGTTATCGCAAGGTTATCGAAAACACTCTCCAACCCAATAAATTCTGTGTCGAGCGATACATATCCCCGAAGAATATATGATCTTATACATATTGTTATTGTATAACAGAGCTGGGCAAAAACACTAAGTACTTGAAGTACGTACTGAAGTATCAAGTACAGAGTCAGTGCTCGGTACTCAGAACTTCAGCAATTCAGTTCTGCCAGTACTCAATACATCAGTACTCAAGAACTACCCAGCCCTCAGTACTTCAAGTACTTGATACTTCGATACGTACTTCAAGTACTTAGGGTATTTGCCCAGCTCTGTTGTATAATAGCAAGGACGAAGGAGAGATAAAAGGAACGAGAAGTTGTTCCCGATTGCAGCAATGGATTGTAGGAGTGGATAACTGAAGAGTGTCATTAGAGACAGAGACGGCAGAAACCCGGTGACGGAATCGCCGCACATGTGCACCACCGGTATAATCTACGAAATAATTATAATAATAATTAAATATTCCACCGTCGGGGAGAGAAAGTAGACCGTAAAAACGTTGTAATCTTCGTCCCAGCTATATAACGAAAAAGGGGTGGAGCTTCTCCTTGTGCCGTTGAAAGCTTCTGCTTGGGTCATCAACATGGCACTCTTCTTCGCAGTGAAAGATGCGAGAAAATGTGTATTTAAAAAAAAGAAAATTAAGTTCTAAAAGCTCACGGCTCGGTTCCGCGTAATATAACGGACAATATTCTTTAATATTTTTTCCTTTATCTGCCGACATTTATGTGTCGGGTGTCGCAGTTGGCGGTCCGGCGGTCGTTATTGGATGAAATATTAATATCCCGTTCTCGTCCCCGGTTGAGGAGTCGAAGGAGACGGTCTTACAGTTTCGTCGTCCTTCGTGCACGTTTTCTCCCCCGGCCCCCTCGCCCTCGTCGTTGATTTTAATCGGCGCGGAGATTAAAAACGCAAGAAAGTGTCGCGTTTCTCGGTTACCGCGAATTGTGACCATCTGCCGTCACAGGTTTCGTCGCCGTAATTATCGTTCAATAAGAACCGAGCCGGGCCGAAGTAATACTGCTCTTACGCCGGCTGCAATTCCCCCAGCCGGGACAGCCTTCCTCGGCTCCCGCTGTTCCTCCACGTCTCGTTCCGGGGACAAACGCGCCCGGCGCAAAGTCGACACAATGTCGTCCACGTGGCCCTTTTTCATCTGCCACTTTGCCAACCCCTCGCTCTGGCAGCCAAGGCCTCCTCACTCCCTTACCATACCCAACGAAAAAGCCCATTACCCTCTCAACTTCCCTCTTTTCGGTGTGGGGGACGCGAGAGGAGGGCCCGAGGAATGCGCCGAACGTGCGGAAAATTACATGGGTCTAAAGTTATATCGCGTGCATAATGGGACGGAGTTTGTTCTGTCGGGGAAGGAGGAGGTGGACGGCCACACTGTATGCAGAGGATCCGAATAAAGCTTCGCTCAGATACGACGAACGACCCCTCATTTTCCATACTTTATGGGTGTCTATAGATATACGCGAGCAATGATGGTATTCACTGTAAGACGCCGAAGCTATTCCTCGTCCACAAAGCAATTACGTCTGACGCAAACCCACTTTTACTACTTACGAACCGGATTGGTATATATATGTATATATACTAGGGCGCTTGGCGTGCTCCTGTTGAGTGTCGACAAAAAAACTTAAAATAATCAAAATCTGGGCAGGAACCCAAGGGGACTTAAAATAATCAGCACCCCCTCGACCCTCGCCGGCTCTCTCCAAAGGGACTTTAATATTTCAGCTTGGGGGGAGAGGTCAGCTTCACCGAACGGGGAGAGGCTCCGTGTATCATGTAGCTAACCCTTTTCCCTCACGATAAGGGGCAAAAGGGTCACCTTCATAAAAAGGGACCTCTCTCCGTATGGTAAAGCTGACCTTCCCTCCGCCCATTCTTGATATGGTGATAGCGGCGGGACTTTTATATTATTATTATTATTATTATTATTATTATTATTATTATTATTATTATTATTATTATTTACCGAAAATAAGTTTACACTTTCTAGTTCTGCTTCTATATAATGCTATTATATAGACCGATATATATAATGCTATATATACACGTAAAAAGATATAAATCAATTTTATTTTTAAATGTGCTCGTATATATTACAGAGGTGTAAATACTTCTCGGCGATTATTTTTCATTGCATGTTGTTAAAAAGTTTCGATATTGTACGAATGACGATATTTTTACATTTCTTCTTGGAGAGCCGAGATCACCGATACGGTTATCTCCAAAAACTATTTTTAATGTAGCTTCTTTCGAGAGTTTCCCTATCGAATAGCGAGTCGGGTGTCATTTTGGTGACAGATTAAAGTCAAGCGGGCCATCGGTAATCGATTGACGTTTCTAGTCATTATCCGATGTTTCGTTGACAAATTGAGTCGCATATGAAAATGCCTTCCCAGGTCTCGGCGGAAACAGCCACCTGCATAATCGTCAACGGTGCGAATCCGAACGACTTGCAGCATCACGTCTCAGCTTTGTGTAAAGTAACGATTATACCCGGGGAAGAGTCAAGTATGCGTCAGCACGCGCGTCTCTATCCGCGAAATGCAAAAGTTTGGTCCACTTTGATCCCCGTCCGGGTCCTCGAGTAGTGGGTAGTCATCCGCGCCTCCCAAGATGGAAAAATGTGTACAAAGTCAAATGCCACCTCGCCTCCTGTGCGTCATGAACGTGCGTGCATCCCCCCCCCCCCCCCCCCACGCTCTTGTCGCGCCTACAGCGTTTCCGCGCTTTCACGCATATTCTCGCGGGAGAGTGTCGCGCCGGGCTTTGCGGCTGGATTCTCTTTGAGCTCGGCAGATAGTGAAACCGCTCGCATAAACGAATTCAAAAGCTCTCACTCGTCGTCCACCTCTTTGCCATACCGGCTCGCTGCGATCTGTCAAAGGGGCGAACCGACAAGTGGCACACTCGCTAGCTCACCAGTATTAATTGGCCGCATCGCAGCTACAGCTGCTCGTGCTCACTAAAATTGATCCGAAACGTCGTGTATTTATAGGGGGAAGAAAATCCGATTATACTTTGAATTAACGTAGTTGATTGGCCAACCGAGGAAAGCTCAAGGATCGCGGAGAACTGTTCAGAAAATAGCGATTGAGACGTCAAGCGACATCTTTCATCGTTCCCGCAGTACCGTAGTTGAGAATTCATTAATTTACGGCCGGATTGCACCCAGTCGGGGTTCCAAAAATGTTTCATGCAAACGACGAATCTTTTCTGAAAATACTTATCGATTGGGAGATCTCGCCATTTAGAAATTTCCTTATCGTGTCCTCTGCGTCGTTGTTACCGCGCTAATGCGATTACATCCTTTGCGATGGATTATAGTCCCGTGGGAAATTGTCGAGACGAACACGGCAATGTTTAAAAAAATGTCGCGAACTGAGCAGAGACTAAAGAAGCTTTTGCAATTCCCCTGCGCACAGGGAGTTGAAAGCTTCGCTAGCATACGAAGTACGGCCAAAGCACACTCTATCCACTGCGAGCTACACAAGTGGTGGTTTTCCCTGGTAGAGACGGCAAGATGCATGACAAAAAATTAAAGTAGCCTTCTCGAGATGGTCTCTTGACTCTCGCCATGCAGAGTGAGAGTGGTCAGGGTAACGGTATCAACGAGTAAGGGATGTGAGAGGGTGAAACGTTGATTTAATTGCGGTGCAGCACAGAGCGGAGCTTCAGTCAAAGGGGGGGGGGGGGAGAGTTGCAAAGTGAACCAGAGAGGAACCATCTCTCCAACCAGCCATCTGATACACTTGCCACTTCCTATTTTCAGAGGACATGACATTACGCTTCTTTACGCTTTCGAGTCTTTTACCGCGTAGGAGCGACGCATGTTATTTGATATATATCAATATCACGCATATTCATAAAATTCCGTATTGCACGCGAAATTCTAAAATTAATTTGATTGATGTACGGTAGAAAGCATTTGAAAGCACTTTCATATAATTCCCTTTGATCATTCCCTTCCCCCAATTGCCTGCGCTTTTAATTAGTTCCATTTTGCTGCCAAAAGCTGCTTCACAATGAGTGGAGTTAATGGAAATTCTACGCATAAACTTCTCAGTTTTTAATATAATCGCCGTGGTGTTATTGGGCGACATATAACCCAGAGCTAAAAGGTGCCACGCCGATAACAATCGCAAGGAGAAAAATTGAAATGTAGTATTGATCAGTCTAGAATGTTCTCCATGCGTGTTTCGTTCGTGATTTGAACCTGTCCTGGATGGTTCTCGCGAATATCGTCAATCGTTCGTAAAACGTCCTACACTATTATAGTAGGTTCTATAAAACAAGCTGTACCGTATGCGAACGAGAGGTAGCTCCGTCGTTATTATACTCTCTGGCTCGCTCCCGCCATGAAGTTCTCGGGCGAATCGTCGACACGACGAGGCGGTTGGTGAGCATCAACGGGAGAGCGTCTTCTTACTATCGTTCATCGTCGAGTCTCTCACACTCTCTGTTTCTCGAGTGGAGCACGTACTTCCGTTCTCGCGTTGGGTCGATGTGCATGCTCGAATAAAGGTACCGTGCCGTCGAGGACTCGTTCTACTTCTGCTCTTTTTATTCCCGGCGAAGTGTATAGTGATTGAATCGTGGGTGCCACGACGAGGGCGGGCAGGAGGGTCGAAGAAAAGACGCAGAAGACGAACGAGATGAGAACCGGAAGTGCCGACGGTTGCAGAGATGGAAACGATGCCACGTCGAAGTCGGGCAACCCCCGTTGGTAATGGCCGAGAACATATAATAATGTATTGGCGAATGAGTGGAGGAAGATGAAGCGAGTGTGAGAATCGTCGGTCGACGAGGGCGAGACGATCTCGCGAACTCGTGGCGTCAGCGGTTTGAAACGGCTCTTTTCTCGATTCAACCCTTGCCAACAGCGGTACTGGCGGAACAGACGTTCGCCCATCTTTCATATACTGTTTTCGAATACCATAAGTCGTCTATTACCTAAGAGAACAAAAAATAAAGCCAATAACGAGGAACCGATCGTGGAAAAGCGTACAGAAATGGCGGATGAGATTTTTCACGCCAAGAAGAAGAGCGGGCGAACGCGATAAAAGGAGGCCGCATAGAATTTTCAATGAAGATAATAAGTCCATCTCGAGTTTTCTGACGTGACTTTACAGCTCTCCGTCATCACACGGACTTTAAACGTTATCAGCCCCCCCCCCCCCCGTCCACAACTCATACCCCCTCTCTTTTTCACTCGTTGCCTTCGGGCGATCCCAGAATGACGAAGGACTTTTTATTATTTTCTTCAACGCGGTCACACAACCGCAGGTTGAAAAACCTTTCGCATCCAAGACAACCGCGCGACCTCTCCAAAGGGTGAAAGTGCATCGCGGATCGTAACATTTTACGAGTAACAGTTCTGTGTATATCCCTTCGCCATTTTTCAACGTTCCTGACACCTAAGTCCCTTCTCCTTCAGCGCCTCAAGCGTTTCGAGCTACTCGGGCAACGGGAGGCCTGTGTATTGCCCCTCACAGAATAAAGAGATACCGTACTGTCATGGAAAGATCATAAAAATATATAACCCATTTCCGTAAAAATCTTTAACGGCAGCTCGTGTCACCGAGTAAGTAATGAAGTATGGAAATACACATCCATCAGTCAATCAACGTGAAAGCCTTCTAAGGGCATGTGTAAATACCCTGAATGGTAAAGAAGACTGTAATGGTTTTTTTTTCACCGGTGCTGAAACTATGGCACACTGAGAAAAACTTACATAGTAAATAGTTCCCAGACCGACAGCGATAGGTGCGCAAGCAGTACCGCTCGCGGTCAGTGCTTGGATGGGCGACCGCTCGGCCGCGCGCTGGCTGGCGCATCGGATCGTGGAGCGGGAGGCAATATTCTCGGAGATTGGTGATTACCCTGTAGGAACACCAATCTCTGGGGAAAGAACCGTCTGTGTATGGCCAGGTTTTCCGCAGTTTCCCTGTGCCCTTGTGCGAATGCGACACAGTAAGGGGGTAAGTCGGCTGCGGACGCAATCCGGGGTGGGGGGGAGGTGGGGTATGTAAAAGGGGAAAGACCCCGTACAGATGGAAGACACATAATAATAAAAAATAATGAAAGAAAATTTCCCAGAGGGGACGTCTACATTTTACAGTTACGACAATGACCAAAAATTATAGTTGTAACTATAATTATAGTTTAATCAATTGAGTATATACTATCACAAACTATCTATATAGACGTCCCACCTGGGAACTGTTCGTTATAGTAGGAAATACCATCCTTTTTCTCCGTGCACCCAAACGTAATAGGATTACGCTGTGGACCTTGATGAGAACGTACAGGAATCCCATTTCCGCTAGACACTAGGGTTTCAGCACCCTCGAAAAAACGGCATTAGAGCCATTAGTACCGAAACTGGACTTGGGTCCGCCGGGAGGGAGGTCGAGTCGTCCCTGACGAGAAATTAAAAAATCGGTTGTAGAAAAAATTTGACTGAGTACACGATTCTAGCGTCGGAGTTTAACGAGCGTGAAGCACCAAATGCATCGAAGATTTATCGAGCCTCCCTCGAGGAATTTCGCGATGGAATGTGAGAGATACGCGCACATCCGGAGATCTCTTAGGTTAAACCGTACTTCCAGATTAGTTAGGAAGGCAATGAAGGCCCCGATGGCCCTTGAGAGTATGTCGTGGAATGCGAGGACGAGCAAAAGATGGGTAGCGAGAAGCTGGAAGCGAGATAGAACTCGGAGAGAGGATTATGTACCAGAGTTTCTTGCCGAGGTGGTGAGCTAGTCCGGAGCTGGCCGGGTCGACAATCGAGGGAGTCCTCCAGCGGATGAAGGGATTGGCTGCCTCGGCTCGAGCTAATTAAACTCGACTGATATCTCTCCCCCGCCCCCCACCACCACCACCACCACCACGTTATACAGGTATATGATCTCTGAGTCACTGGGAAAATCCTCTGGAAGACTCCCTCCATCTCCGTACAGTTGGAAAATTTAAGATTTATCAGGCTAAATCGCAGTGCGCCGATAGATTTTCATTTTACTCCGTGAGATATAGAGGGAAAACAGTTGGACGGTAAATGCGTCGTCGTATCAACGATTTGGAAGACTCGTCGTCCAACTCGCGAGTTTCAATGCCGAATGGCTATATAGATGGGATATGCTGCGGGGAAATCCTGGAACCCGGTCAAAACTTTAAATTTTCCAGAGTTTAGATAGAATTCGTGATAGAATCCTCGCATTCGGAATAGTTCGAAGGAAACCCCATTCAGGAATCTCGATCGTTGTGCATCCACGGCTCGCAGTCGTCCGTCCGTCTGACTGTCTCCTTCAGAGGAATTTAGGCGACATAGAATCATGGTGCATCTGCACGCGACGAAGATGCTCTTATTCCTTTCAACCGGGTGTTAATGTAGGCAATATGTTCGCAAAGTTATCTCGCAAATTACCATAATGGTTGAATCGTAAGGACGTTGAATCCCGGAATGGCGGAAGTCGGGACTGGCACGTTCGTACCTCGTTGAAAGGGTATACGAAACGATTTACGCTAATTAAGCGATCAAAGGCTGTCGAAATTGTTTGCCGGATGAAACATATACATGTATATGTACACAATGTTGTCGAAGAGGTTTTCCCCTTTGCCGTGGGCCCTTTGCTCGACCGTGCGGAATGAATCTATTAGTATGCATTAAGACTAACGGTACGTCGATATGTCGGTTGTTCTCTGCGAATTTCACTCAACGTCTGTACAATACGTCTATCGTACTGTGAACCGTGTCATTGCCCCCGTTGACGATGATGCTTCACTAGCCCAGAGCCAGGGAGTCTAGCCGGGAACATTTCGAAATGTTATTCACCGTCAGTTACCGAGTACACGAAAACCCTTGAGCGTTTCGGGGAAAGCACGGAATGAAGCATCTGGCGAGAGTAGCATAGCAGGTACAGCAAGTCAACAGAAACAGCTCGTAGCGTTTCCATCGTACAGGATATATACAGAACGCGGGAGTCTCTAGCGATTGCCAAATAGGAAAGACTGATTGAATTTTGAATGAGAACTCCACTCGGTATTTGCATGTCTTCGGCTCCTAGGTCGAATTCCCTGCATCCGAAGTCCGCCCCCCCCCCCCCCTCCGAGTATCGGTGGACTTTGAAGCCCGGATACCCTGCGAAGCCCGACAGGAAGCACAGAAGCGATGGGATACTATATAACCCAACATCCTCGATGAAATCGTTCGGGTGCATCAAGAGACGTCCTCGTGGAGAAGAGCAGCGCAATACGAATCGTTCCATTGTGAATGAAATAGAGCGGATGAAGGGAGTTGATGCTCGCATCGTAGCAATAAGTGTGACGACGGAGACTGGGAGGACAATACAATGGGGTGAACAACTGACGATCGCAATCTGTTGTATATATAACATAACGGTTACATTGCCCGAGGAGGCTTGAATTTCCTCGGTTGCGTGCAAGAATTTATTAGCCGCGTACTGCAGTCCAGAATAAGCTATTTCACAAACGAGCCGATAGCGCAAGCATGCGACGACAGGCAGTCCGACCAGGCAGAAATCCTCCATAGATCTCCTCGAGCCGTCTGTGCATCCTTTGAGGAGACAGTTTGCCAAACTAGGAATAGGAGTGCATCTGCATGTGTGCAGTCCTCGGGATCCTCCGAGGACAGGTTTCAATGACAGAGACGAAGGAACGGAAGGATCGAGCGAGACGAGAAACAGATGGATGGATAGACAACCGCAATTGCGGCTATAACGATGCGTTAAACTTTGAAGCGCTACACGTTCTCTAAACTTGAAAGTCCGCCATCCTCTCCTGCATGCCGTGTACGTTGTGTTACGCGTGTTCTACAGTAGATTCGTTAGCGGTTTCGCCTTAGTCCCCGCTGAGTCTCGACTGTGACAAATGGGATTGAATGAAACAACGTGCCGCGCCGCGGAAGGACCGAGTGATACGCGGATACGAAACAGATAAATAGACACGAATATGAAACTATAATATATCTCCCTTGGAAAATCACTATTGGACGGGGAATTCGCGTATCTCGCATAAATATTATCGGCATTTATCTTCGGTTCTGTACTGGTACCATATATGTAGGCACTTATGTCATCCACAGTTCGCCCGCTCTCTTCTCCCTCTCGCGTCCAATATATCCGGCTTGATGTACACCGGAGGGAGGGAGATGGACCTCTGGATCGAGGGGATTTCAAGCGAGCAAATTAGTTTTGGTGGAATTAATCGTGCGAGCGGACGAGCGATGTGGGGTCGAAGCGGAGAGAGAGTACACGAAAGGTGCGGCTAACCGCGTCCACTCACGGCCACCAAAAGCATTGGGGCACTGGACAGGCGGCTCCACTTGTATACTCTTTGCCACCATGATTTTGCGGCTCTCCTCTTCCAATAACGAAGCGTTCGCGCTGCAGTGACTTTGTGAATTGTATCATTGCGGGATTAAAAAAAGATTATTATTAATGAATTCGTTTGGGCTGGAATGGAAGCAAAATGTAGCATCTGAAGTTGCAATTTTCTTATACACTGAGAAAAAGGATGGTATTTCCTACTGTAACGAATATTTCCCAGGGGGGACGTCTATACAGATAGTTTGTGATAGTATATACTCAATTGATTAAACTATAATTATAGTTACAACTATAGTAGTAGTAGTAGTAGTAAAAGAGATTTATTGGCAGTGCTTAACAATTTTTGTACAAGTGTTTCCTTATATAAGTTTTATTCCTATGTTGATAATACACTTTGGCAAAGGGCCATCGACCTGAGTCCTTCAGCCCGGGTTTGTCTTTGGTATGTGGAAGGTCTGCCTAATTTTTTTTTCCCTTCCTCAAATTACGATTAAAAGATTTGTCGATTTTATAACGTGATTCTTTCGTTGGCCATTAATTCTAGTTGTTGCTAGATTGTGTGTGTAGTTACAACTATAACTTTTGGTTATTGTCGTAACTGTAAGATGTACGCGTCCCCCCTGGGAACTATTTACTATGTAAGTTTTTCTCAGTATAGGTTATAGATATTACAGATATGTCCTCGTTTTGTCGGTCTTACATGAGGTAGCCGGACAACAGTCGCGAGTAAAGAAAATCATTGAGATTGACGTTTCAGCTGTACAAGCCGACGTGAATCGCGAGGCTCACACTTCAACACGCGTAAGGGAGGTCACAGTCCGTTCTGCTCCGAAGGAATATAATGGTTCCGACTGGATAGAGTGCGACTGACGTACGTCGTTCGCGCCGTGGGGCATCTTCATGGCTTGCTTGCTTGCTCATGCGACACGCCGATAATTACTCCCGGTGAACCAGAGTAAAATCCCATTTCTATGCGCGAGACCTATGCTGTCTCTTCCTCCTCCCTTTTCCTCCGTATATTCGCTCGCGTTTTCCATATTACCGGGAGAGCAAAGTCGCGACGATGGCGGTCGTTCGGTGGGCGTCGCAGGTGCGAGGAGAACGAAGGGTGGCTGCAGGAAAATTGAGTCTACCGGTCGTTAAGGCATTTGGAACAGTGTGCACGAGCGAGCTGCAGCAGCAGGAGCAGCGGGAACTCCGCGACAGGCAAAGCCCCCCGGAACGACGAAGAGAGAAGCGAAAGAGGAGGCGACGGGAGAGCGAGGACCTCCGAGACTTCGTTAAAACTTTGTAATAATAATTACCGGTTGTACGAATTGCCCGTCTTTTATCACGTGAAGCACCCGGGACGTGTTCTCGATAACGCATTCTAGAGAGAATGGCTCTCAAATTGCGGCTCGCTGTAAAGCAAACGCATGCGAACTCATTTTTAATAACACGCCGCACGACCCTTCGTAGAACAATGCCATTTAACCGTTACGTCGCTAAATTATCGTACACTCTAATCAGCTCGGTAAAACATCGAAAAATATGTCCCGCATCGTGACATAATTCTTTTTTTTTTCTCCGAAGTTTCAAATTTTACCTAACCTCTCTTCCGGGTCAGCAACCTCATTTTTCACTCCGTCTCAAAGGATTAAACGCCCGAAGGGTGTGTCCCTCATATATTATCCGATTGTCCCCGCTGTTAAACGAATTATGGTGGCTGTCCCGACGTCTGGCCATAATAAAACGTAATTGAACACCGGTCGGAGTGTAATTCTCAATGATTAATTCTCCCAACGACCGGTAACTAATACTCGGTGGATGACCGTGCTGGGTAAAGGGGGGCCCCTGATTAATCTGCCCGCAAGAGGAAGAGACTATCGAGTTTTATGCTTTTTAATTTTTAAATTTATTTTCTCATATCATCTCTCCCAGTCTCTATAAATATTATCCTTTATCTACACTGTATCTATGTACAGTTGCTGAGTAACGCGAGTCCCTGCGGGTATAATCGCAAGTACTACGGTGGATGCATAACCATCCCTCCAGCCCCATACCCTCCGCCCCGCGCGCATTATATCGATCCATGCGGTATGGAAGGCGAAGCGAGAGAAGATGCGGAAAGGGATGAGCATCGCGCCCGAGAGAGAACAGTTGAACATATATGTATATATATATACATATATATGAATATATATATATATATATATATATAATATAGTTTCGCAACGGGTGGCGACGAAGGGGGGGGGGGGGGGGATAGATTCTCGCGAGCGCGAACGAGTAATATAATAGCTGGCTACCCATGGTCTACGCTATTGTTGGCAGTTGGTACTGTTGTTCCTGCTGGAATTACGTCAGAGACGACAATGACGCCCGTACCGAAGATTATCGTCATTCGCGTCAGTTCGCAAAGCACACCGGTGGGACGTCGATCGAGACCGAGGAAAGCGGGGTGTTGCCGCAACGTAAGGGACGCAGATACACAGAGTGCAGGATAGGGGGAAGGGGGGTAACCAGCAACGGTGCAAGGAACAGAGGAAAGCAGACGACGTCGACGTTCGCTCGACGCAGTGGCAGGACGCGTCACCGCACGACACAACTTGCTAATTAAACAAAGCTCGGATTAACCCGTCTACCTTGGCGGCGTCGGTTAGCAGGACTCATGCGACTAACACGGTTCTATATATATATATATGTATATATATATGTATACATATATACATATATACCGTACTTGGTCCAAACATCGCTGACGTTGTATCGGTATTTGACGGAAGATCGCTGGGAGTTTGTATGGGTGTTGTATGGGTGAATCACACATTCAACCACCATGCGACCCTACAGTCGAGTCTCTCGTAAATTTTGTACCGGCATGTGTTACACTGAGAAAACATTACATAGTAAAAGCAACAAGACTGATTTTTTACCACAAAAAATAATTCCCAGGCGGAAGGTTTACACTTTATAGTTACAACAATGACAAAACATCATGATTGCAACCATAATTATAGTTTAATCAATTAAATATATACTATCAGAAAGTATCTATATAGACGTTCCCCCTGGAAAGTATTCGATATAGTAGGAAATACGATCCTTTTTCTCAGTGTAGTTTTCCCACTGAAATGAAATATACTGAATTCACGTTTTAAATACGATCGATATAATAAAAAAAAAAAATTGGAATTTATATGTATTTGAAGACATATGTTTCAAGAAATATCCGAAATACAAATATCCGCGGTCCACCCCACATCTCGTGTTTTTTAATTGTAAAAAAATACCAAATTTTTTGTATATTTATAAGCATCTGCTTCAGCTTCCAAGCGAAAGGCAGCTTACGAGAAATCCTACTGTATGGAGAAGAGGATGTTTGTTCTATAGCGTGCAGGGCGTCGGGACACCTAGCATCCACCAACGGTTGAACGCCGGCAGCCGGAAAATTGAACGCGCTATGCTCACCACGCGGTAAGGCTTTTCTGCTCTGCGAAGCTACACGAGTGTACGGGAGAACGTGAATACAGCTTTCAGAGTATAGAAGTGCAAAGCCGAAGCCGCGACTGCGAATGATGATTCCGACGTGCAAAAACATCTCGGAACATCCGGTACTTCATCCGATTCGCGATGTAAGGTCTTAGTCCGAGAGGAAAAGCGTGGCGGTTGGGCCGAAGAAATTCGGTAATACGATTGTGCAATATTAATTTCAAAGTATATATACGAATCGCTGCATCGAGGGAAACCGGGAGCCAGAAAAAAAAATTGTGTACAATTTATACCTCAGATTGGGAATTTAGATTGGCGCGTAAAGGTTTGTAGGGGCAGATTCTTCGAGATAGGAGAATCCTAAGATATATTTATAATTTATAAGATTTTTTTTTGTCTTTCACCGGAAACTTTCGAGGGGACAAAATATAGACGTCTATTTTCTCGAATGTTACCCACGCATTTGCCGGTACGAGGATACATGGGAGTGCTCCGTGCAGCTTCACGGATGGACGGCAAGGTGTTGCATGCTTCGACGGGATATGCAATCCCCGGAGAGACCTTAGAGTTTCACGGATACGTATATTGCTATATTCGTCTATATATATGCATACGTGGTAAATATAACGGAACCACATATAGCCTCGCCTGGGGAGATACATGCAACATTTATTTCTCGAACCAGAGTCCTCTCCGATCCCCCTCTTCGCCGAACGCCCCGAAGACATTTTCTTATCCGACCCTCAAATCTTTCTTATTCCCTTTTCCCTGTTCTCCACCGAGCACATCGATTTTCATCTCAGGCCGGGACTTTTTATTTGTAAAATTTATAACAATAGATGCAGATAGTTTACTTTCTTCTTATTTTCCTTTTGTTGTTGTTGTTGTTGTTGTTGTTTATTTGTGGATATAGAGAGAGCGTAGAAACGGGCGACGCAGGTTGATCGCCCACGGCACAACATCCGAGACATCGGAGATTTTCTTCTCGTCAAGCAACAAGCCCGGGAAGCAGGACGTAGGGAGACGGAAGGCAAGGAAAGGCAAAGTCCAAACAGGGGAAGTGCACTTTCTTGTAGCCTAAGAACGTCCGGGGCTTCTCTACTGTTTCACCACTTTCCGAAGAAATGACGGAGGGACAAGGCATTAAGGCGACGCCGGAGCTGTGCCCGTCCCCACGGGATTTCGAAACTATTGTTTCCAAGGCGGGATTTGGGGGAACAAATTTTTGCAACAATCGTTCGCGGATAAACGCATAAACTTTATTCAGTAATAGTTTTTAAAAAACTTTTTTTTTTCTTTTTTTTTCTTAAGCAAAATATCATATTACAAGTGAAAGAGGGCTTTTGAGATAAGTCTCGAGAAGAGTGGCGGGTAGTGTATCGTCGACGCCGAGGGACGAACTGCCCGGTAAGACAACCTCACTACTTTTCCTCGCACTTCGTCTCTTATTTTTATCTAAAGTTACGACCCCTTTTCCAGTCACACCTTCCACTATGCCGAGTAGTTCGTCATGGGAGATTCGAGAGTTTGCGGAGAGTCTCGATGTCTACCCCTCGAGGGAGTTCCTCGGCACTCGAACGATGACCGTCCCGGAGGATGAGGCAATGAACGAAGTTTCGTTACGTCGTGGCAGTGCGAAGGACCCGCGTTATCTTTTACACTTTACTCTTTACATTTGACCCTTTACTATCTTCGTCGCCGCTCGTTACACCCCCGGTTCATTTTCATCTGGTCCCCGCTTCGACTCTACGTATCTCACGAAAGTCTGTCCGTCCGACAGCCATTAATCCCGGCGATTATTTATTTAGTAGTAGTAAGTGAGTATTTATTAACAATACATGCAAACGCATTGACAACCGTTACAGTTTTTAAATATTTATACATTTATACACAAATGTGTAGTATATATTTATAATTGCATCCACATAATGTCAACTGGCCGTCGACCAAAGTCCTTCAGCCCCTTATTAATTAATTTATTTAAACGAGAAAACCCTTTTATGAACAAAATATGATCTATTGATGTAATGTAAATGCCCAGGCAAATACCCAGTATGGCCGACGATTGCTGTTAGGCGACAGCCAATAATCGAAACTCAACTAGCGCCAAGCATTGGCTAAAAAACTGTCGATCGGTAATCATTCCGACATTGGGCTCGATCGCTGGCAAGATGCTGCCTACCAGAGTTTAGCGGACGCTGGCCTGTCGTCGTAATCATGAGTATTTCGTGATATCATGCATACGTTCGGCCACGACGTCGAACGAATTTGGCCCAGTACTCGCTGGTGATGTTCAGCCAATGTTGAACACAAAACATTTATAACATTTTTTTTTTTTTATTTGAGCGACTGCTGAATGCTTTTTTATTGTTAAAAATTCCTTTATTATAGTTTTGTCTACACTACTGTAGTGCTGACAGCCTAAGGTTCATCAACATTATTAATTAAATTGTCAATAAAAAAATTAATAACAAAACGTCAGCTAATATTAGAAAGCACATCTGCGAATTATTATTATTATGCTATAATATTTTTATGGAAACAAGAATACCAAGATTTCGGACTAATGAGGAGAGTTCGGATGATTCAGTAAAAAGACAAATGACAATTTTTTTCAATACCGCCCAATATAATTCTTGCATCGAATAAAAAAAATCTATGCAAGTTGATATTAGATAAACGTGCAGTAGACGTGTAGCTTATATATAAGCTTTGAAAAAGAATTCTTCAAGACGTCCATAGCCGAGTGCGTAAGAGTGTTGACTACTATAGTCCCGGGGTCACAAGTTTAAGTCCCCATTACCGATATTATGATGATTCCAATGTTAGTTCCAATGATAAAAAACGACAATAAAAAATTGTAGAATAATAAAAACGCATTTACGAGTCGCACAATCAATAAATTTTTTTATTGTTTAGTAATATTTTTTTAATCAACGTTGGCTGGGCATTGGCAGCTGACATTGCGTCAACGTCGTTTGATCACGTTGGGTCCATGTCATCAGCCCGATGCTACCTGGTCGTCGGACCTATATTGGCGACCAGGAAGGGTCACGTTTCAAAGTTAGGCGGTCATAGTCGGTCCAACGTCAGCCCGGCTCTAAAACCGCACCTGGATAGTATAATGTAGACATTCTAAGGTTTCTTTTTGTGTTAATCACGACCTGCACGATGTATATAGCATATCAAAGATCATCCTTTCAATTACGGATTTATTTGATTAAAAAAAGATCCTGGAACAATGAATTCGTTTTACTAGTGGCGAAATATATTTCATTCATTCTCAAATCTCGTAATTTTTCATTTAAAATATATCACGAAATCATGATAAATTTCCGTCACGTAGTGTGTATTTTACGGGTAATTAACTAATTAGAATTTCATTAGTACCGAATGACAAAGGTAGAGTAACGACGGGTCCCATAATCGTGATAAATAATCATACAATGAGGGGCGTGTCTGGCATAGTTGAAGAGACGAAAGCCGTACTGAGAATACGAAAGGGGGGGGGGGGCTATATTAAATGAGAATAATAAACTTTTGGTATCAGTCACAGAGAGAGACAGACATACAGACGGAGGGAGAAAGAAGACGGCGAACAGTGTCGCCGAAGCTCTTCCATCACAGCCTCTGTGCGGCATAATACCTACACCTCTCGCATCCTTAACGAGTGCGGATTTTAATTTCGCGGGGCAATGAGTATCGCCGCTGGGTGTCGGTTAACGAGATGCCAAGCCGTCGGGAACGTGTGAGAACGAACGCGAGAGGGAGACACATACACATATATACACACACATATATATATATATATATATATATATATATATATATATATAGAGCGAAGTAACGAGAGTCGAGGGGATAAAGAGTGCGCGAGGAGAAGAGCCTAGAAGGATTATTAGATTCACAGTGGAGTTTGTTAATTACTTCGCGGGGCCGTGAGAGAGGATATCCGGGATGGTTTGCGCGACGAAGCTATCGACGATGGGTGGCTGCGACTCAAGTTCAGCTCCTATGAGACTCCTGCGAGGTATAACTTTCAGAGCGGGCCTGATGACGTCTGACTTGTCGTTTGGAATTATCGTGAAATTATTATAAGACCGGGAGGTCGAGGGCCGAAGGGCTGGGGCATCCCTTCACGTACGTTTTAGGGCGACCTCTTATTTCACCCCGACCGGCTATCTTTTCGCGGCTGTTATTAATTCCCCCCGCACGTCTCCAGGCGTTCCGGAAATACTTGTTCGTGGAATTTTGCAATATCGTTCGTCGTCCCATCGAACTTCCCAACCGGAAGTAACTGCATCTCGTTTCACTCGTACAGCCCGTAACTGGCGTTCGCTCACTCGCGGGGGCGAGGCTAATTTTTGCCTGTCTCGCGGCGATTTCGCCCGCGCTCCTCCCCTTTTCCACACAAACTACTTCATTGCTTTAATTCCATCGGAAATATTTCACGGGGTTTAAAGATTGTTTTCGAAAGTTTCGTCGAGCTTGAAGGGGTTTATCGAGAAACCTCCCTGAGAAGTTCCTCCGGTTCTATGGTCCCCTCCTGCGAGTGTTCAGCGAATTCGAGAAGACGTCTCGCGGCATCTGCCGGTTCGGTCAGGGGATCAAAGTTTTTATTCCCGAGAAAACAATGTGGAACCTTCGCCCGGAATTCGTCACTGCTACCTTACGATTCGTTTGAAGAACCGCCACCGAGGAATCTGTCAACGTCAGGGACTCGCCCGAGTAGAAATTTTCGAGCGTTACATCGGGCCCTGATAGGGTCCTGATAAGGCCTGATAAGGCCTGACGAGGGCCTGATAAGGCCTTATCAGGACCCTATCAGGGCCCGATGTAACGCTCGAAAATTTCTACTCGGGCGGGGCACCTAATAAGGAGGAACGAGTCGCTTGTTCGATGCAACACGCTGGCTGGCCGGCATCCTTCGTACCTCTACAAATTTCTATTTTTCTCATGATTAAGAATAAGTTTTGTCGGGAGAAAATCCTTCTCAACAGCGAACCTAAAGGAAACCTTTCGAGACGAACAGGAAATGAAGACAGGGAAAGTCTATTGAAAACCCTATTCGTGAATGCAGCTGCTGCATGCTGTTGTTCCGGAGTAATAAATAGATCTAAAATACAAGGGTTCGAGGAGAATAAAGCCAAGAGAAACAGGAGAATCTGCGCCGCAGCGACAACAGGTACGGAGAGAACGAAAGAAGTCTATCGGCGGCGCGAAGTGGAAAGAGGGAAGCAGGCTAGAGAAATAGAGGAAAGTGCGAAGCAAGCTGAGGGGGGGGGGGGGGGGAGTAGTGGTAGCAAAAAATACGAAATGGAAGCTCGGTTACGACGGCGCTTTACGACGTTAACGCCCGAGAGTCTTCTCGCCTTTCGTCGTTGCAGTTGCCCTAGTGCGACTACGATGCCAGCGAGTTATCCAGCCGGGGTTCCAGGCGTGGTACCGCAGTTGCTGGGGTCTATTCTTCGGGATACGCGACGCTGCGCTGGCACGAGTCAAGAAGCGTAGTAACAGAGCGAACGGGCAGAGAGGGAGTAGCGAGAGGATCGTGTCTTTCGCGGTAAATTTATCAGCTCCCGAGACCGCGATAAATTGACATTGCAGACTTTAAACGAAGCCTCGAAGAGGAAGCGATTCCGGCGATGTAAAAAGGGACAAAAATACATGTATACAGAAAGCTAAGCTGAATGCAGTCTGGACCACTTCCTGAGGCGTCATTGGATGCGTCCCAACCACATTTTCGCGGCACGATGCCGGATTAGTGATGCGAGGTCGTCACAAAAGGGGTCAATTGACGGTCCCGTGACTGTCAATTCACGCATCAAAAAATGACCTATTTATTTGTGACCGATTTTCAAATTTGCCACCACTTTTCGGCTTGCTTTCAGCTCGAGCCATCGATAATCGAGCTATGTCGTACACTCGCTACGGCGTATTTATAAAGGTACTGGGTATTTATAAAGGTACTTAATAAAAAGAAAGTACAAAAAGGGAACAAGTGCTATGCACAAAAAGTTATCAACAAATAAAAACTAAATATAGAATGTCATAAAGAAACGATGGCTGTATTGCAGATGTGATACATAGTTTGTAATGAGAAAAATATAAATAAACTACGTTCCTTTTTATTATTCAACATAATCAGGTGAGCGTGTATTTTTATAACAAAATATGAATTCTATCCTTTCCTTGTTCTTATTCTAACCGGTAACGTCACCTGTTAATTTTTACTTCGTTGAAATGTATATTTACCGATTTCGAATAGATCCAAAATGCAATGTGTATTATAATACTTCGCAATCCAATTGCGGCTGTTCGTAGACTTACGCCACGGTAATATGGAGAAACTAATTCGTCGCGCGGTGGAATACGCAGCCGGTGAAATTCGAACAATTAAATTATTCGATGAAGCTATTAAATGTCGGCGACGATGAATTTCCAAGAGGTGATACGAGCGAGTGAATTTAACGCCGTTCTATTCGGTAGCTTTACTTCTCCGGGAGTGAATGAATGCGCCAGAATCTGCGGGAGTTAAATTCGACGGGACGCAAATCGTGAGAATCCGGAAACCGCGGGGAGTGCGGAGAACGCGCGACGATGTAATCTGGGACTTTTCTTATTACGAATTCTCCTGGCGCGATCAATGAGTGCCGAACTATTGAGTTAGCTGCTCGTTCTGCTTGGAGCACACTCTGCCCGCGCCATCTCTCGTACATTTTTGTTTTTCCTTTATCCATTTTGTCCGCACGTGTACAGCCGATGTTGGCACTGGTGCAGAAAAGCTGTCAGAACATCCTGCCAGAAACTGAAAATAAGAAGGTCGCGCTCGCGCAAACGTGATACCGAAAGGTTTCTCACCTACGAACTCAAAAGGACTCCGTTCGAAATCCAAGACGGAAGCTCGTTTCGTTTTCTCTGAGACGGTAGCCTGGACCTTCGCAGCCTCTTACCGGGGCTCTCTCTATTCTCTGCTGCTGTTGCCGCTGCTCTTTCGCACCGCTTGGTCTCCCTCGCAGACACGCGATTTTTCCACCGAAGCGAGGAAGAGAAAATTTTACGGTAAGCAGGGGAGCCCTGAAGAGAGTGGAAACAAGGTTACTTTCCAACCCCCACACTTCGCATTGTGGGTATCTCGCGAGGAAACGGAATCTTCTCTCACTCCCTTCTTTTGTATTCCGCACGGTGTACGTGTATGTATAGAGTACTCTCGGTCCATCTCAAACAGCCCTTCGTCGTTCTCCCTACCTTGTTCTCAGTCACCCTCACGTCTTCGTTTTCTTCTTCGGCGGGAAGAGAGAGAGGGAGAGGGGAAGGAGAGAGTCCTCACTCTCTCCTGCCCTGAGAGGGAGAGCGAGGGAGGGAGAGCGAGAGAAAAACCAGACGTTTCTACTTTTCCGTTAGTTGGAAATGGCACGATTTAGAGAGCGAGAAAACAAAACAGTACCACCACCACCTGAGCGAAGGAAGCGAAGAAGCGAGAAAAAGGAAGATGCAGAAACCGGACAGGAGCGTATCCCGAGGGGCCACATTCCACCGTCAGCCTCTTCGCGAGAATATTATCTTTTGTTTCAGCGCAATTTTCTCGAAACAACGACGCGTGTGTATGGAAAGAGGACCGCGAACCGGGAAGATGGAGAGACGACATTATAATTACGATATAAATTTGAGCGACCCAATATAATTTCTTTTTTTACATTATCACTGTCCGCCTCGAGCATTACATCGGCAGAAGAGATGATAAAAAAAGAAATGCGACCGCGATTCGTTCGTCGTTCAAATTTCATATCGGAGTGCATGGTTAATGGACACGGCGGAAGGAGGTGGTTATACCATCGATATCGACGTATTGGACATTCTCGGTCTAAATTGACTCTAATACGATGCGATCGGTTTTCTCTGCGCTTCAAAGAGCATGATAGAGCGTTGTTCGATCTATCGGGACGGCGAAGAAGATTCCATTACGGATTAGTATCAAATTATTACAGTCACCGCACCCGGAGCGTTTAACGACGGAGGCAACAAAAATTTCATTAAATTTCAGGCACAAAATAGGGCCTGTTTTACGCGTTCATTGGTAAAAATTTCTGCAAACTTAATTTACAACATTACGAAGCTTTGACGCAAAAACTGGTATCGATAAATTTAATTTTTAGTAATTCAAGCAAAATCTATTGATCTCACTCTATAAATACAAAAAGTGGCAGTTACGAATTTTATCTCTAATAATTCATTTATATGACGTACACAGATCTCTGTATATTAAAAACCCACATAAATCTAGAACGTTTTTTTTACTTTCTCATAATAAATTTACTGCAACCGAGAGGTTATCGACTCGACCCGCAATGACCCCATCTACATCACGATTGCACCGCACGTCGCGTCCGAAACGTCTTGGCTCGCTATTTTCTCAGCTCTGACGTTCATCTCGTGCCCATGTGCGCATCGGGGTATACTGCCAGAGTTCTTCTTCTTCTTCTTAATGCACAGAGGCTCCCCTCTGCACTGGCCACAGGTCGCAACCAAACCAGCCATTTTCTGCCAGAGTTACCAATACGGTCCAGTACTAAAACGAGGTTGGTTACCAAGCGTTGTTCAGTACCCTTACCACACTGACTGACCAATGGCTTCATACGGGCCCAGCTCTGGCGGCCAGTACTTACGGCATAACATGAATAGTACTTAGCCCACAGTCTTATGAGTACACTATGGCCTCGACTTCATTCACAGCGGCGGGACCGGCTCCCGCCGACACGCACTAAAATCGAGGCTGCGCATGCCCCGCCCATACTAACTGTCGAGCATGGCAAATAGCTTACTGCGTCGATCGATATTCGCTCCGTGGTAGGGACTGTTACGGAAACCGAGGCCGCACAAATCGAGGCCCTAGTGTATCGGGCATAGACTGAGCCAAGACTCGTCTTAGTATTGCCGACAAAATTTCGTCAGTACCAGTCCGACATGCGGAAGAGTATTGACGTTACCTACACTGCAACGACACTAAAGATTCGTATTGGCTGAAGAATATGACCGACGCACGGCCGACATCGTCTGAATAGAGAGCACGTCTTGCGATTATACTTTTGTTATTTTATTATTGTATTATATTTTATTATTATATTAAATATATATCTTTTTATTGATCATTAATAATCTTTGTTCAACGTTGGCGACATCGGCCGCCAACATTGGTTCAACGCCGTTTGATAACGTTGGGCCGATACTGGCGATTGAACTATGGACCAATATGATAATTCCAAAGTCGGCCCAGCATTAAAGCAGGGATGTTTCTGTATGTGCTTAGAACTGACCGCCAGTCCCGGCAATGTTGGCAACAGTACTGCGTCAAGACATAGCCAATTTTTAATTCGCTCATGGGTGGTTGGTATTTTTTTTTCTTTTTTTTCGGGAATATTTTTCACTTTGACGCGCCGCCGAGACATGAAATATAGAGAAACGAATAATGTAGTCCGCCAAGTCTCGAGAGTTGCCGGGTCTTGATCGAGCTTTTTTTTAGAGCTTCCGGTGGCCTCGTCGTCGTGTATATTTATTCAAAATTCTGGTCCACGAACTCGCTTGGGTCCATTTAACCCTTCGACGTGTTACGTTCCTCGGCTCGGTGCGATGGCCGGGAAAAGCCCTTGATCTAAAGGGGGCTGAAGCTTTCGGAGGCGTCGGGACGGAAATCGCTATCACGAATGACGCGGGAGGAAGAGAGACAGAAAAAGCCTTGACGAGAAACTCTTATATTTCATAAAAATTTACCGATCTTCGCTCTGCCATGCCTGCAGCTTCCTCACCACTTTCGTAGATCCTTGGTTGGGCGAGCGCGCGTGAGAAAGCTCCGCTCGAGCGAAGCCCAAGGTTCTTTCCAAGACGGGTTTGAATATTCGAGGGAGCAACTCGGATAAAGTACGCGCATATATGCATGCGCATGTGCGCTGCGTTTTGAGCTTCGGCCCGAAAAAGCTTTACGAACATTTCGCTATGCATGAACAAATATTGTATTAAAATCCCGGGTGGGAAAGTAGAAAAAAAATGGCGGAAAAGGAAAATGATTAAATGAATTCTAGCGGCGACGCGTATATTTGAAATACGGAAGGACACGTATTCGGGGGAAACTTCCACGCGTTTGCGTGCGATACACGAATACACACCTGTCCAGCATCGGAGTAGCTACGCCGAATAAAAGATAAGATGGTCGTAAGGTTAAGAAAAAAAAATAGTGATATTCAATTGTTTACGTGATCAAAATGATGAAGCGCCGCTTGTCTCTCGTGCGAATAACAAACAGCCTTTTATTACGCTTTGAGATAAACAAAAAAAAAACAAATGAAAAATTACGTGGGTGCAATTTCAGACGACAGAGGTGAAAGCAATCTCGCGTGACACGCGGAGGATTTGTGCATCGGTAAGAACGGGGAGTGAATGACACGCGGAGCTCGTGCCTGAAACCAATGGTGTCGTAGGAATCGGAAAACCGAGATGCTGTTGGAGAGAAGACGAGCAGAGAACAATGATGTTCTTGAACCCGGTGGGAAGCCCCTTTTGAAATTGCTGAGAGGCGTCGCTCTGAGCGAAGCCTCGTCTCTTATTAAGTGCCGGTTTGTGAGGAAGGCAATTAATAAATTGCCTTCCTCACAAACCGGCACTTGTACTCTCGGCGTCACCGAGTAAAAATATTTCTTTAACGAAGCGTTTCTCGTTAATAATTGAGCACAACACGCTTCATCGAGCGTCGGTGCAGCAGAAACAGTTAAAGTCGCTCAATGTATTTTATTCAAATATTACAATAACTATATATACATAAATAAAACGCCGGACTAAACAGAGTTTTATTGACTCAATATTATTTTTTAGTAATTTCTGGAATGACGTTTAGTAATTCATAAGAAAAATTATCGTGAAAGTAAAGCGGAAGGAATTCATGTTATTTTTTCTGCAATCGAAGCTACTTTTGCAACCGCAAAAATGTGACGGTCAATCGAGCCACATTAGGAAAAATGCCATCAAACGAGACACTTCGGACTCTGGAAGGAATTCAAAAGTTATAATGGCGGTCAATGAAACTAAGAATATGCGTGGTTCTAACGACTGTTTGGGTGAATAAGGATTTAAGGAGAGCTCATAGGAACGTGACGAGGATATAGCTAATTAACGGCAATTACCGTGAGACATTTTTTCACGGTAAACTATACATACATATATTTTTTACCTCGAATTTTTTAATGTACATCGTCGGAAAGAGGCTCGAGCGTGTAACCGGTTGCAACTTTCAATTGTGTCGCCAGTAATTCTGACGTAGACGACAATGACAAAGAAGAGAGTCTACAACAGTAATCGCATTTACGTAAGCTACACGGCTCGTTCTTTGTCAGCCTGTGAGGCGGCCTTGGTATCACTCGGCGCGGATGTCCCGTATCCTGTTTGCCGGACACGATCGAGGCTTGGCCGATATCGACCTCTCGCACGCGTCTTCGTCTCAGACGATTTTTCGAAAAATTTACGATATTGACAAAATAAAAGTCTTAAGGGCATGTGATACATACGTATCGATGCTCCGATGGTAACAAATCGCTTTCCCTATTTTCTCCTTGATGGTTGATGCTTCGACCAAAAACAAATTAGGTTTTTGTGGTCAATAGATATAAGTATGAAAACCTAATTTGCTTTTGCTCATCGTGTCAATCGTTTTGGAGAAAATAGGGAAGGCGATTTGTTACCGACTGAGTCTGTACCACATCACCTTAACGCGCGACCCCGACTCGTCAGTTCCAGCAATGCGCCAAAGGCAGTCTGCGGAGCGGTTCAATATTCAACATTGAACGATCGGGTTTTCCTCTCGTTCATTATTTTTTTCAGTAGTTTATTCGTTTTTTACTAAATTAACGCCACAAAGTTTCAGCAGAAAATATTGCATGCGCTTGAATGCCTGTCGTCGGCTAATTAAAATCCCGAAACTAAATAATAAAAGCAATATTATCTCCAATAATGTTTCCCGGAGGGGAAAGGTTGACTGGCAGTTTATTTAATATTTTTCCGAGTCAGCTCTATACAAGAATAATGTGCCAGATAGAAACAAGTGGAAAAAAATCAACCCCTCTTTGTAACTCTGTCGATAGGGGAAACTCTCATTTATGGTCCGTTGATAACTCCGCTAACTCGTGTAATATAAATAATAAATAACTCCCGATAAAATCGACGAGAGAGAACCTCTCAAAAACATTATTATCATTATTATTATTAAAGCGTTCCAATACAAAAAAATTAACGGGTAGCGAAACAAAATAATTCATCTACTTATATATTGTCGTACCCGATTATTAGCAGATAATTTCATAAGAAAGATGTACAGTCACGCTGTGAGTGTGACTTACGTTCGAACGATTTTTATCGCATGGGGATTCGCCGAGCTACGAGGCCGGGAATGCACTTGGCGCGTAACGAATCAATGTTGTTTAACTCCGCTAACTCGTGTAATATAAATAATAAATGACTCCCGATGAAATCGACGAGATAGAACCTCTCAAAAACATTATTATTATTATTATTAAAGCGTTCCGATACAAAAAAAAATTAACGGGGAGCGAAACAAAATAATTCATCTACTTATATATTGTCGTACCCGATTATTAGCGGATAATTTCATAAGAATGATGTACCGTCACGCTGTGAGTGTGACTTACGTCCGAACGATTTCTATCGCATGGGGATTCGCCGAGCCACGAGGCCGGGAATGCACTTGGCGCGTAACGAATTAATGTTGTTTCCACCCGAGTACGAGTGGCACAGTGTTACTTGTACTCGGGTGAAATATGTTCGTCACAGCGATGTTCGCAACGGTAGATGCGTAGGTGTATAATTTTGCGCGAGCTGACGGACCGAACGTAATGGTCTTCGGAGCGAGAGAGCCCGTTCGAACCGGTGCGAGGAGGTCATCGCGTCCCGCGCGGCGTTAAAACGAAGTATTATCTCGCCGGATAGTCGTGTCATCGACGCCGCAAAAGCCGCTCGCACGGATATCACACATACCAATTTTAACGAACGTTTGGAGATCACAGGCTCTCCCTGTGTAACTCCATTTCTCCCGTCGCCGCGCTACAGTGGGTCGGCGCTGATAATTCTGTAGGGTAGAGCGGGGCAAAATGGGGCAGCGGGGCAAAACGGGGTTTTTGGGCAAAACGTCGTTTTCCAATAATTTTTGGATGCCCGAATTCGCCCTATCGGATACATCAGGCTTTTCTGCCCAGTTTTGCCACCTTGTCCGATCCAAAAATGATTGGAAAATTTAGTTTTGCCCATGTATATGTACAAGTTAGAGTTCCGTTATAGCGCCGGATTGCCGAGGTCGCAAGAGGGACGGTTCATGCCGAAATGGGTTATACCTGTCGGACGTGACTTGTTCGCGTGTGGCTTAGCCGTTGCTTTTGTTACCCTTTCTGCCAAAGTCATAACGCTATACCGTACCTCAACAGTATTTACCCCGAATAATCCATGAGGGAACTCGGACCGAGATAATTCATTCGCACCTGCACCAGAAACATTATATCGCAGACTCACGCCGAAACATGCATTCTCAGATTTTTCAGACTTAAAAAAAAAAAAACAAATATTTTGTTCGCTTTTTTATCTTCGTAGACCCAACCCCCTCGCAGCGGGAGGAGACACGGGGGCGGCAGCGCACTAACCCTCCAGCTGCGACGCGAAAACTCTTGAAATTCCGGGGAAAATATTGCCGGGCTTTCGCTTTTATTTTTCGGCGATGTTTTTTTTTTCCTTCTTTTTCCTCTTTGTTTCCACTCTCGGCGTCGCGGAAATATTACGGCGGATGATAAAAGGGGCGTAAGGTTTATTAATATACGAGACGAGAAAAAAAGGACAGGGCTGTTCGGGAAGTGCGAGAACATTGTCGAAACGAAGTGTCGTTATTTTTACGAGACTTGTTGAAGGCAAAAAGTTACTTAACCGAACAATTAGCGGGAGAATATTGTCGAACGTTTACCGATGTTAAACTATAATTATTCCGTAATAAAAATGTGACGAGTTCGTTAGTGAAATTAGCGATAACATAATGCCAGTTCGGTTGACGTAACCGATCGACGAAGCGAACTTCCGACCCGGAGGCATCCCCGCTCGAGGGTTGCCGAGGATCCGAACTAATCAAACTCTCCTTAATTATGAGTACGTCGGGAGCGGACCTCGAAGGGGTGAAAATGAGGCGGGCACGGAGGCGTGAGCATGAAAACAGTTTATGTTTGTCGGACGTGACTCGTTAGCGTGCTAAAACCATGAGCTCCAACCGACGCTGCTTATACACTGTACAGGCGAGATCTTTACATCGTCCGTCTCTTCAAACGAAGTGCCGGGGGAGGGTCGAGGGCCAAAGAAGCACCTAATATACAGGGAAGCCAGCAATTCTCCATCGCTCATACCGACAGACTCTTTCTTGAAGTTATTCCGAACGTCCGCAATAAAAAAATCATTTTTTCGAACCTGTAAACTGTATATATCGCACCCCTAGAACAACAGCGTAACATCTCTTATGGGATTGCCACAGGGTAAAAGTGGTGAATATGGCCCACCTCGATTAACACGTAAATCAATGATATATGGACAGGACCATACTCCCCACTTTTATCCTATAAGTTGTTACACTGTTGTTCTAAGGGTGCGATATATTGCATGTTTTGTAATTTAAAAAATCCTAACGCTGTATCAAGACTATGCAGTACTTGGTCTCTTCAAACGAAGTGCCGGGGGAGGGTCGAGGGCCAAAGAAGCACCTAATATAAAGGGAAGCCAGCAGTTCTCCATCGCTCATATCGACAGACGCTTTCTTGAAGTTATTCCGAATTTCCACAATAAAAAAATCATTTTTTCAAACCTGTGAACTGTATATATCGCACCCGTAGAACAACAGCGTAACATCTCTTATGGGATTGCCACAGGGTAAAAGTGGTGAATATGGCCCACCTCGATTAACACGTAAATCAATGATATATGGACAGGACCATACTCCCCACTTTTACCCTATAAGTTGTTACACTGTTGTTCTAAGGGTGCGATATATTGCATGTTTTGTAATTTAAAAAATCCTAACGCTGTATCAAGACTATGCAGTACTTGGTCTCTTCAAACGAAGTGCCGGGGGAGGGTCGAGGGCCAAAGAAGCACCTAATATAAAGGGAAGCCAGCAATTCTCCATCGCTAATACCGACAGACGCTTTCTTGAAGTTATTCCGAATTTCCACAATAAAAAAATCATTTTTTCAAACCTGTGAACTGTATATATCGCACCCCTAGAACAACAGCGTAACATCTTTTATTGGATTGCCACAGGGTGAAAGTGGTGAATATGGCCCACCTCGATTAACACGTAAATCATATATGGACCAGGCCATATTACCCACTTTTACCCTATAAGTTGTTACACTGTTGTTCTAAGGATGCGATATATTGTATGTTTTGTAATTTAAAAAATCCTAAGGCTGTATCAAGGCTATGCAGTACTTGGTCTCTTCAAACGAAGTGCCGGGGGAGGGTCGAGGGCCAAAGAAGCACCTAATATAAAGGGAAGCCAGCAATTCTCCATCGCTAGTCCCGACAGACTCTTTCTTGAAGTTATTCCGAACATCCGCAATAAAAAAATCATTTTTTCAAAACTGTTAACTGTATATATCGCACCCCTAGAACAACAGTGTAACATCTCTTATGGGATTGCCATACAAGTTGTTACACTGTTCTTCTAAGGGTACGATATATTTTATGTTTTGTAATTTGTTAAAATCCTAACGCCGTATCAAGGCTATGCAGTACTTGCGTGCAAAAGTCTGACTTCGTCGCCCTAATAACCGTGTTAAAAAAAGATATTTAAAATCGACCTGTTTCTTGGACGATTATATTTCATAACACAATTTCTTTTCTCCATTTTTTTGGGACAGTTTTTTTGTGTCACGAGCAAATATGCATCTCTACTTCGGAGCGAGTATCAGAACAGAAATGCAGAGTTACAAGGGTTGTAACTGATAGAACAATTGCCAAAACTGCAACAATGACTGCGTTACGTTTCGCTCAGAGTCCCCAGTGGTAGCGTCGGGATTGAGTCCCTCGACCGGAAAAGCGGAAAAACGGGGAGTTTTAAAAGTCCTTTTACCTCGGTAGCTGCAGCAATGTTGGGGAAAAATGTAAAGCAAAGGGCAAGGGAGTACGAGATAAAAAGAAGACAAAGAGTCGAAGAAAAGCGCTTTTCCGTTCGCAGAGCAAAGGGAAGAGCGTACAGCTAAATCCATCAGCAAGCGAGGTTCTAAGAGTTGGGTTCAGCGTATCGATTTTCTTAAACGATTGGCGTACATCCGGATATTTCCAGGCAGGAAGGTAACGGGCAAAAGCTTTGAGCCGAGCTCATCGACTCAACGGGGGTCTCGAGCATCGACATACTATAAGCTGTAACTAATAGCAGAAAACTCTACGAGGCTCGGATGGCTTGTCGAATCGATATCATAAAATTGCCAAAGACCCAAAGTGCTATCGTCCTAAACGCTTATCCTCATCGCCGATCGTGTACCTGTAGTCCGTGTATTTATTGACATTTAGTTACAAATAGTGACGATACATGATAGATTTTATATACATAATGTGTTTCATACAGTGTAACATAAAATACCAACGAGCCATCGTAGTCCTTCAAGCTCGGGCTTCTCTTCCGTTTAATATGAGATAAGGTAGTTGTGTGGATAAATATTGATTATTGCAGTTAAGAGACAGTTTTCACGATGGCCTCGCGTTGTACATTCTTTCGATGGTTTCATATGTGATGTGCATAGGGAATTTGTGTCTGAGAATATAGTTTTATGGTTTCAAGGTTATATCTTGCGAATTGACGAGGGAGATAGCCTTAGTGAGATAGATTAATGTATTAACAATCGGAGTGATACCAGTGTTTTCGGATAAAAGGGAGTTGCGTGGATTATATAAGTGGATTTCCTGCGTACACGCGTGCGTCTTCGAAGGGTGCTTATTTCTGCAGGTTTTATTTTTTTCATTGATTATCAATTTCGAGATGCTGATCATCTCGAAATTGACTTTTTCTACACATGTGTAATCTGTGATCGCGCTGGTAGTATCGAGGAAGATTATTATCGCATGATGGCCTGTGCTATATCTGTGCTAGCTCGGTGTTTTTAAAATGGCTCTTAATATTTTTAGTGCAAAAAAATAAGGCTTGAAGTATTTCTGTTCTTTGGCTTGGTGAAAGTTGGCGGTGTGCTTATTTGTATGAAGTTTAGAGTTCTGAGTGAATTCGTTGATTTGCTTATTTTTTCTGTTAGTTGGGTTAAAGTCACTCAACAGAATAGCGTATTTAAATTGTTTGCATTTTACAAACATCGTGTTTTCTATTGTCGAGTTATTGTGACATTATTTATGCTTGTCACCGAGCGAACTCACTATTCGCCGGTCTGGATGTAACAGAAGATCACTCCGCCGTGATGGAAGAGTCTTTGCGTTTGTAGTAAAAGATTGCAGTCTTACCTGTAACAGAATAAAGAAAATGTTCGTTGAATTGATGTTGAAATAACAATTTTTATATATGAATAGAAAAAAGTAAAAATAAAAACACATTTATGGCGTGATATTTCAATTATTTTTTATTCGTTTTTTTACTGGTTTTTCTTTGTTTTAATCAATAGGGCTCCACGGGGCTTTTTCACCGCTGTCGTATTGAGCTGGGCGTTGAAAAAACATAATGAACGGGGGAAAAAAATGCTCTTCGGGTTCAATGAATGTTCAGTTACGTGTACGTTACGCGAAGCGCTGGTATGTTTACTGTCGACCTTTGTGTTTTTTAAACTAACCAGCGACAGCAGGGAGGTAATTGGTGATTCGCTGACAGAAGAGAAAAATGAATGCGTTCGGTCAATGGAGAGCCGACCCGATTACGATCACCGATATTCGTGTGTAAAAGAGTTGCGTGCAATAACCGCACATCGACCAAATTAAAAAGGGTGAAAGGCGTTTTGATCGATTCTGCCGGCACTCTATTGGCAGACAATCAACGACGATGAAAAATGACCGTGTTCGCATGCAGCGAGGCATCGGTTACGAAAATTAACACAAGGCCGGTCCGTTTAATGAACAATCATCACCTTAAGGACATGTGAAACGACTCAGTCGGTAACCAAAATTTGTAATGAATGCAACTCAGAGACCGTAGACTTTTCAGGAAAAAGCAAAGCATCAACGGATGTACAATTTAATACCGCGTCCGATGATGCCTCCATTTTATCCGAAACGTCAACCGATTTTAAATGGCATTGATTCGAAAAATGCATCTATCTCTCTCGAACTCATATGTCACGTGGTCCATCTTTCACATGGCCTCAATCCCAAAATGATCAGTTGCCGGACCCCTGTCACAAGAATGACCCGGAAGTGAGCGGCCCACACTAAGAAAAAGGATGGTATTTCCTACTATAATGAAAACTTCCCAGAGGGACGTCTATATAGATAGTTTGTGATAGTATATATTCAATTGATTAAACTATAATTATAGTTACATCTATAATTATTGGTCATTGTCGTAACTATAAAATGTAGACGTCCCCCCTGCGAATCATTTACTATGTAAGTTTTTTTCAGTGCAACTTTAGTTGTCTTTTTTTTTTGCTAGGGTAAAAGTAGGGAATATGGCCCGGTCCATATATAATTGATTTACGTGTTAATCGAGGTGGGCCATATTCACCACTTTTACCTTATACATAAAAACAGTTTCATCACAAATGGTGGGCAGGGGTTCATTTTGCCCCGTCCCTTCCCCCATCTCAGGTGTTTGGTTTCTTCCACCCCAGATACCGTAACCATACATGTATGAATAGAGATAATGTGTCGCAGAAACTATTGTCCTTTCGGTTTACGCAAGTCAACGCCTCCCTTCCAAGCTTACTCCGTTTCCTCCGTTCGCAAAAGCGGAGGGGTGAAACGGAGCTGCGAACGACCATAGGGACTACGATACCACCCGAGACTACACCGGACTCTGGGTTGCTGCATTAGAATTAACGAATCGGAAACTCGCGTACAACAGAATCGTATGAGCCGTTAAAGCCCAACAGCGTGTCTCGCACGTACACCTCGGATATACATAGTTTACGGACGTTACCCATTTCAGCGACCTCGTTACCTTCCCGGTTGCCGTTTACTCGAGGTATACATCCCGATTTACCGTTCGCCTCCTGTACAACTTACAGACTCCGGGTTTATCTTTTCCTGCAACGACTTTATAACGTTTCGCGTGGCTTTCAGCACGCCCGTCGCAATATCAGTGGCTATCAAACGATTGTTACTTCAAACCAAATTAGCCGATAGTTTTTTAAATATTTTTTTATTTGAGTTATATCTCTCCGTATTCCTCTTCATTTTTCTACCTCGAGCTCTGAACGGGGAACAGTCGAGACTAAGTTTAAAATTCGACGACGTGTGTCCCTCTCACTCTCACCCACCCCTGTCTCTCTCCCTCAGGAGATTCAGGAAGCGTGGTAGAGCTATTGCCCTCCAAACATTCGCTTTTCCAACATTCAATATATCGCTGATTTCTCTCGACCTCGGATAAAAATTTCTCGGATGCCATAGCTCGATCTTGGGGAATGCGTAAATTTTAATAATTCCGACCAAATCTCATCGAATTATCCTCCTTTTTTTATCTACTTTCCCTTTCATGGCAATTTGCGTCGTTTCGTGGAGGGGAAAGTCCCCCTCGGCACGGTAAGTTATCGAAGGGAACATTTTTACATATATTTAAATTTATTGCCTCGAAAATTTGAGATTGTTTAAAATGTATATTTAGTTTCGTAAATGTTTTTGTCTTTTTTAAAAATGAACTGCGACGTACATCGACGTATTTTCGTGCGTTGAACATGAATCTGATGGCCTTTTTGTGCGTAAGTGTAGTGGGACATTTGTATCTTCGATTTTATGCACTGAAAACTCTAATGTTAAATCGCATTTTTGGGATTAAAATCTAAAATATTGGGTGTGGAGCAAAATGAACGCCATATTCATGATCAAGGGCCGCAATATTTTAATAAAGTGACGTTTCGGGGCTTAACTTTTCAGGGTTTAAATTGATATATATATATATATATATATATATATATATATATATATATATATAAATAATAAGGAGATTTCCAAGGGAAAATGTTTCTCCATGAAATAAATGCAAATGCCCAGAGGCTCGTTAAAGAATTTTTTTTTTATCTCTCAGCTTTCTTGAATTCAAAATTTGTTTTGGCCCCCTCGACGCCGCAGCTGCAATTCTGCTTTTCTGCTCCGCTGAGGAAATTCGCCCGGAAGAGAGATAGTTCCGCGAACGCGCGGGCCCGGAGATTCAGCGACGAGAGAGGTGCAGCGAGGGGGATAAAAATAAGCGGGAGGGTCAGTAACGAGCTCGGTGCATCGTCCACGAGCCTTCATAATAGTTTTTTTTCTCCCCTGCCCCTCCCCCCCCCCCCCCAATCTTTCCCTCCGTCCCTTCGCCATTTATTTTTTTCTTTGTTTCCGTTCCCTTTTTTCTCTATTTTTCTACTGCCGTTGACATGAGTGGCCGACGATGCGAGCCGAGCGTAAATACGCGCCGCAAATTGCACCGAGGGAAATCGCCCGAAGGGCGCGATGTATGTGGGCACGGATGGCCGGAGGTTGCTCTGGAGGATTGACCGAGACCCACAATCTCTCTCTTCCCTACCGTCGCTCATTCTCGTACATCGGAAAAAGAAAAACACACGGTTTATTTCGCCACATGTGTATGCGCGCGTGTGTGCACGAGACAATGTGTCCGTTCATGCATTCGCGTCGGAGCCCTAGCAACTTTTTTACCGATAGATAAAAAAAGAGTTCCATAATATACACTTCCACTTTTTCATCTTTGTACATACTGTCATCCCCCCCAGGCCAGAGGCTCCCAGAGGCACTTGGAGCTTTCGCGCCTCATTCGATGCAGCGCACATATGCATAAATGTAAGAGCGAAAAATTCTCTCTTTTTATTCATATTTGTATGGACAGACCCGAAACGACCGTGCATTAGGATCGAGAGATACGAACTTCGACGAAAAGGACTCTGTGCATTTGTAGGTGTTCGCTATCGTTCATCGCCCCCGGGCGATTTGAATAACTCGCGGATGGCTCAAGTAAGCCGCGACTTTGGGGGGGTGAAAAGCGCCGTCTCGGCACATCGGCTCTCCACTCTCTCTCTTCGACGGCCGTTAAATCCGTCGGCTGTATACGTCTCCGGATCCCCGCGGCTCGTGGGTACGGAAGAGCACAAGCGCTAACCAGTGGGAACGCTCTCTATCCGACTTTGTATTCCTCGTGCGTTCGAGCCAAGTTTATGGGATAGGCGGGGCGCGTGTTTCGAAAAGGCATAATCGCACGGCCGATGCCGAGACTGCTACTCGTTTTAGCATCTCCGAGGGAGAGAGGGGTAAGCTGCGCTAATGCGCTTAGTACGCACGAGCGCGTACGTGGAATATTATAACGCGAGGCTGGAACCAGCAAGGCCTGTCTCACGTTAGTGCATGCGGGAGATACGCCCTTCCGCATTTGAGGCACTCGATGTACTCGCATTGCCCCCGGTCTCTCGGATTTTCGATGGTATTCTCGATTCGTCACGGTCGGGTTTACGGTACGATGGAAAGGATTAAGCAACGCTCCAATCCGGGGACGTGGAATTTATGAGAAATCGATAGACCACACGGATCACGAAGAAGTTGCAGGAAATTTGTTGAATTTTGTTTTTTTTTTTATTCCTTTTCTCTCACGGAGCCGCGTCTTCGCAGTGTGCCTCGCGACACCCTGCGACGCACTCTCCCCCGGATGGAGAACAACCGCAATCTCCGAGAACTAATTAAACTTTCCAGCAGGCTGCACCCGAGGGACGATAGGTGCACTGAAAAAAAAAAATTCGCTTGCGGGCTGCCGACGAAAAAATGTTTGTTTCAATTCTACATTCAATTCTTACAATTCCATATGATATTGAAACAACGAGAGCAAGACTGTCAAGGTGACATGTTATCGTTGCGATCCGGTATGAAATTGTAAGAATTCAGAGTAGAATTGAAACGACGTTTTTACTTCTTTGGCAGCCCGCAAGCAAATTTTACTTGATTCAATGATATTTTTTTTTCAGTGTGCATAAGGTGGGTTCTGGTTGGTCGGCTTTTCCGCGAGAGTTTTATCGCTGCGTCATCGAGCGGATCGCCGTTTGCGTACGATTGCACAGTTATAAATCCCGAAACGGGACAATTAGTTTGGCGATTCTCGGTGTCCGTCTCTCTTCAGAATCGCGCGGTGTTCTGCGCGTCGGTTCGGCGTGGTATACGCACCCGATGCACTCATTAATTCGCGCGTTATACGCGGTCGCGGCTCCGCACCGCAACAACGGAGCTGGGACGCCCCCCACCCTCCCACGCTCGGCCAAAGCCCGCAGGACCGAGCGGAGCTTTTCGGAGTGACACTTCAATACCGCGAGTGCGAATAGCGAAAATGCGAGATAGACGAGGGAGGAACGAGCGGTACAACGGACCGGTACGACAGAAGCACTCGCGAGATAACTATTCGTCGAGTAGCCCGTTGGCCCTTCCCCTTCCCTCACCCCCCCCCCCTGCCCGCCCCTCGTCGTTCGTCCCTCTCTCTCATCGCTGTAATAGGAAAAAATTTTAATTAGAAGTCCGACGGACGTTTCCGCCATCGTGGTCACCGAGAATTGCAATTTTTTTTCATCCTCTCAGGTAAATTCCACCTCCCTTCCATGTCGGACACACTCTTTCTCGTTACATTTCCTATTTTTTAAAATTCATTGTTTTTTTTCTTCGTATTTCTCTCGGTCTCATGCAGTCCTATTTTCTTGTAGATCTTATACATTGCGTAATTTCTTCGCTATCTCGGTACTTTTAGGGATCTTAGTTCTGTATGCGATTCTTTCTTTTCCATTTCTTTTTTTGCTACATTTACGCGCCACGAACAGGTAGTTTCTTCGCGCGACCCCGAGATTGCGCGGCGGGCTCGCCGGGCACTTTTGTGCAACGGAGATCGAGTGGATGTCTATTGCCGAGGTTGCCGGGGGTGCCATTTGCATTATCGCTTTCTGATCTCTCGTACCGCTTATCTGAGTGGCTCGGAGGGGTGGAAAAGGGCGACGGGGCTGTGAAAACTACGTCCGGGGGTCGCCTTGCGCGGCGAATGAAACCGAAAGCGCCAACCGTTTCGGTGTCAACCGGAAGTGAGGCTGGGCCGCTGAACACGGCCGGTTCTCGAGAAAAACCCGGCAACCAGAGATGCAGCGCCGTGCCTCTTCCGCGCGCCCCGATAACGAAACATTTTTATTGCGCTACACCTCTCGCGAAACTATTTTACGGGAATCTCGAAGTACGTGCGCAATTGCCAGATGCCCTCGGGGGCGGTGTCTGCAACGCGGGGAGCTCTCCCGCCCAGAAACCATCGAACAATGGGGAAACACCGGCGGGGCGATATACCGCGTCACAATAACTACTGTATCTAACTTCTCAACTTTAACTTTTTTTTTTCGCCATCAACTCCTTTTGTATAAAACAAATGGATCCATAACAATGCGAATTACGTCATTGTCTTGATGGCGGTTATTGTCCCATTCAAGTCTCTGAAAATGAATCTTCGGAGAATAAGGAGTTGAGAGTCGGCGATGGTCTCCGTGACGACAACGGGTGAAGGATTGTCTTCTTATATCATTATTGTTATTGTTATTATTATTATTTTCTTCCTCACCGTTGAGAAGATCTGGGTTATCGGTGTGATCGAGGAAAGAAGTAAAAAAGGCCACGGAGAGGGATATAATATCGTCGTTCCTCTATATAAGTATATTCCGCTTTCCGCGTCATTTTTCCGTTCGCGGGAGAGCCTCATCCGGCGAGGGGGAAAAAATTGCGGAGCGTCGGAAAGATGAGCGCGAGGCATATCGCGGGTCGAAAAAACGGGAACGTGGTTAGATGGCTTACTCGCGATTCCATCGGGTGCGGAAGCGTCGAGACGGGTCTCCCGTTGGGAAAGGCCCGAGGGCTGATACCGCCGAATGGCTCACCTCTCCATTTTTTTTTTGTAATTTTTTATTAAATTTTTGTTCATCCTCTCTCTTATAATTCCATGCTCCGAGTCTGGCAAATGTCTGACTAGCCAACTCACCGATGAGGTACATGTCCCCATTCCCGAACCCTATAAGGCCGATCGGGGAAAAGAATGGCGTTGTCAAACGCGACAAAAGTTAATTCGAGAATGATTTTCACATCAATCGATAGCTTTAACCATACACTTTCCAAAAATCGTAGACTCAATCCATTTCGTCAAGTATTTTTCTACATAAACCGTAATAAAGCCGCACTAGTGCATGTACCATCTATCGACCAGCTGTGTCCAATTCCGGCCGGGAATGGTCCCCATTACCGCCTTTTTTTACAGCATGAATGACCGAGGTTGCAAAGAAAAAATAAATATAAATCCAGACCTCGAACATGAAATCTACAGCATTGTGTACACACTTAGCCTAAACGTTTTAGGAAAAGAAAATTTATTAAATTTTTATTGGTTATGTGAAAATGAACTGACGTTTACATGTACGGTAATGGGGACAGGCAAGAATTTTTCTGTGCCCAATCCCGACCGGCGAATTAAAAAACAAAAAAGTTTATCCGACTGTTTTTTTTTTCGGAATATGTAAACCGAACTACAACGAACCATTTAACGCTCGAATTATTCGTTAACAACGGATTTTTACCGAAATATTTACTATTTACGCGATCGACAATCCTTAACCTTACTTCTAAGAAACCGCTCGAGTCGTGACGTGCGGTAAGAAAAGCGATAATATTATGCAGTAATTATTACACTTACTCTGCAATTTACAATCCTTTCACACTACACAAATTCCTTAATATTTCTAGACCCCTAGTAAACGTTTTTATGCATTGGCTGCCCCGTAAATGACGTTATACGCCGAAATAGTCGGTAAAGGGAGCATGTTCGGGAATAGGGACATTTACCTTAATTCCTTAGCAGGTAGCTTGCTTTCCGTTCAAAGACTATGGAATCGAAGGAAAACCCAATCAAGAGAAAAGTTCCAACTGTCATTTCCAGAATCGATCAACCAGCGAGAGGAAGAGGAAGATGGCGGGAGGGAGCGACGGAGAGAGAAGAGAGTTCTATCGCGTTGAACTCTCGCCCGACGTAGAACTACTCGTTTCGGTTCACCAGCCAATCGACGTTATATTTCCGCAGCCGTCAGTGGAAACTCGATGACGTACAGTATATTACGTCGAGTTACGTACTGGTCGCACACGGGAGGACAGTGTGTATGCCCGAGTGTTTTTCAAACCAGCTACGCCAGAACGAGCCCAGCATCCCAGCCGCAACGAGTAGGTACATAGGCAGTGGCGGTGTGTATAGTAATTGCAGTGGCAGAACTGTGCGACGATTCGATGATTTACGAGTTTGGCGAATCGATCGACCGCGTGACTGCCGGAACGGGGAACACCCGAGCGTCCGGCGTCCTCGGCCGAGTTGCGGTTTCCGCAATGTTGAAGCCCGATCTGCCCCCTTCGTTTCGCGTTTCACCGTCTCGCTGTATCGTCCCTGGCAGAGATTTTGGAGCGTCGAATCAAACCCTGACAAGGCCTTTTGAAGCTCGCGTTTAAATCGAATCGTCGCAATCAAAGTATAATTTTTCGAGCGAGAGACGCGATTATCGAAGATCAAAAGAATACCGGTGGAAAGCTGGAAATTATAAATCCGAATTTCCATACATTTCGCTGCGTTTGCACTCAGTTCATATTATAATATATTTATTTCATTGATATAAATATATATATGTTTATATATAAATTTCATGGGCGAATAACTCTCGGCGGCAAAGCAAACGCAACAGATTCGTCGTGATTCGACGAAACGCGAGAGAGATAAAATCGTGGACGGTGAGAGGCAGCTCGGGAATTCCCAACGAACCGAAGTGATTCGATCATTGAAATGATTTGGCCCGCTTCGTCGCCCGGGTCACGCGTGAATGGCAGGGGTTGCGACGGATATAGGAAGGGTAAATGCCGTTCAGTCGAGCGAGAACAAGAAGCTATATCCATCAATAAAAAAATGGCTTCCTTTTAATAGGTCTTCCCTTTTTTATCTTATTAGAAACCTTTAATTCATTTCATCTACGAATTCGCGATGGACAAATTGATGCGGCTTCGTTGAATTGGATATATTTTTGTTATCATTGTATATAAAAAAAATACATTTAATTGCCCAAACTTCCACAATCCGCGGAAGTTAATTCCCGATGCTTGTTAATTCCGATAATCGATTCTGCCCTCAAATCAACCGATACAGATTAGTGTAATTCCTCCCGATAAATTGCTTATAACAGCCGCGATCACCCTCCGATTTGTGGTTTATCCACTGACACGGATTTGTTTAATTCCCGTCGATAAATTGGCAATACAGTCTGCTTCGTTGACGTTCCAGAGCCCTTGTATTCTACCTTTTCGCGGATGCAGCTGCGCCCGGGTTGGTGTAAGCTCGTCCTCTCGCGGGGAAACACGCGGTCATTCACACGCATCCCCTGTCTCGCGATACACACATGTGTGCACGTGTGTTCCACAGAACGCTCCCGGCCATGGGACTGCGAATCTCACGCGTATGGATTCCTACACCGGGAGTGGATTCTCGTCGGAGCCGTCTATGCAATTGGGGTGAAACGCCGTGGGGACAAGCGAGGCATGCGTTCGTCCGCGTTTGCTGAAACCGGACTCGTTAACCGGCCAAAAGCCCGGGGAATCCCCTTTGGCTCTTTCCCGCCCCCCCCCTTCTCTCGCCCATCCGCCCTAGCCCGGTCGCTTCGCATTGTTCTCCCGTTTCCACTGTTCCGCGGAACAATACATTAACTCGCCTCATTACGAAATGCAATGCTCCAATTAGAGAAAGTGCCACCGGTATTTTCCGCAGCGAAACCCGAAGCACCGGCCATAGACAAGTGTTGCCCTCGAACCGGACTCTCAAACACCCCCGAGCGCGGCTTCTCGCTCCGCGCTTTCCCACCCTCCAAAGATGTACACCGATTGCTGATTGTGCAGGAAAACAAAACAACAAAAATTAAACTTTGTTTCCAAACTCCCGGAGCTCCGGGAGCGCTCGAGCTTTTACTCTTCGCAGCTATTCGTTTCTATTTTCCTTCCGAACAAAAGCGTTACAGATGCATCTGCAAACACGCAGTTCGGTTCGGTGCTTTCGCGATGCTGTCGTGTTTTTAATTTCGCACGAAATCAACCGATTCTATCGTTATGATTGCGACGAAGTTTCGCAGAGTCGTTAGTCATAGCGGAGCGAGGCCAGGTGTATATATGTGTGCGGCCGAGTCATACCGGGTTGAGAAAAGGCACCGTTGCCGGAGAGTGAAAATACCGAGGCGTCGCGACGACGCCCGGCGCCGCCTCGGCTTCGTTTACAACCATTCGACCGGATGCTCGGAAAAATTTCCGGACGTCTAGCGAAACTGGCGAGTCACGATCCCGAGAGCGTGTTTTATACACACACATATTGTATCGAGGGTTCGTGTGTTTCTTTCTGTATACACTTTCTTTTTGTTTCGTCGATTTGTTACGTGACAGAATTGAGTGTAACTTCGAATTGCACCCCGACTGGCTTCGTGCCGCACTTTTTTTCGCCCTTTGTTTTATTTATTCTTCTCTCTCCATTCCTCCAACATAGCCGAAAGGCTAGACCGTAAACTCGTTTATCGAGCCAATCGATTCGCGGTCGCGAAAGGGTCGGGCTTTCACGCTGGTCATGCGAAAGGTCCACCTCTCCCTCTCGTCACTCGGAATACCGATACTCAACCCATACTCGAGTACTTATTCATACAAGAGGTACTGCCACATGCAGGAGAAAACGTGTATGCATAGACCCGTGTAGGTTTTCCCCCGATCGAACGGAAACGGCCAATTATCGGACCGGAGTCGGTGTAACGACTGCGGGTTCTCCAGCCTTTGGTCAATGTGCGGGTGCGAAACCACCCGATCCACCATTTGAAAAAAAAAAAATCTCATAGGGTAAAAGTGGGGAATATGGCCCGGTCCATATATCATTGATTTACGTGTTAATCGAGGTGGGCCATATTCACCACTTTTACCCTACGCGACGAATACGTTCCATTGTTAAGAATTTTTGTTATTCACTTAATTGAAATCCCCGATAATCCTACACACAGAAAGAAATATTTGTTTGACGGGCGCCTCGCAAATAAATATTTGTTTCGTTTAAATAAATAATTATTTGATTCAAATAAATAATTATTTGATTCAAATAAATAATTATTTGATTCAAGTAAATAATTATTGGATTCAAATAAATAATTATTTGATTCAAATAAATAATTATTTGATTCAAATAAATAATTATTTGATTCAAATAAATAAGTATTTGATTCAAATTAATAACTATTTGATTCAAATTAATAACTATTTGATTCAAATTAATAACTATTTGATTTAAATTAATAACTATTTGATTCAAATTAATAACTATTTGATTCAAATTAATAACTATTTGATTCAAATTAATAATTATTTGATTCAAATTAATAACTATTTGATTCAAATTAATAACTATTTGATTCAAATTAATAACTATTTGATTCAAATTAATGTTTATTTGATGTAAATAAATATTTACGAAACATGTGCCATACGTCGTCCGACACGTATCCGTCATCCTGATAATTCATTACACAATCCTCGCAATACTCTCCTGTATGAAGTTGTAAGACACAAAGTTGAAACACGCGCGAAAAAAAGAATTAATCATCGATCGAGGGCGCCAGCTCTCGACATCTATAATTGACGCGCTTGCGCAAAGCGAGTTTAATAGAAATGCGCAAACGCGTAATATTTTCGGGGGTCCTCTCGGACCCGAGGAGCCACGTCTCCTCCTCTTTCGCTCTGGGGACGTCGTGCCTAGTGGACGTTCCGATCAAGTTCTGGAAGGAATAGCGAGACGAATTTCGTGTTGGAAGCCTTCAGCCGTTCTTGGCCCGCCGGCTACAAAAATCAAGTTGATCTGCGAGCCCCAGAGACCACGAAAGAGCCACCGTGGAAGCGATCTCGACTCACAAAAAGATGAGTAATAGTTACTGCGTGTTGCGTCCTTAATTATTTCTTGTGTCTATGTTTTTATTTTCTCCCTGCTCCGGCCCTTTTGGGGTAGTTAACGGACAGGAGGAAATTTTTGTTTGTATTAAAAATCAAATGTGAAAAATTTGTTGTATGTGAGGGATGAAATGTATGAAAAGTTCGGTTATTAATTATACTGATGAATGCTAAATTAGGTAACAAGAATGAACTGAAAATTTATATAAAGAATTTATGTTGAATAATAGCAAAAAGGATTTGACGAGTTTGTATGAACGAATTGTGCGAAAAGTTTATATGGAAGAAATGAACGAGAACTTCGGTTTTATTAAGTGTATCGAGATGTCTCAATCGTGATTATTATTTGAGGAGAAAATAATTATTTCGTATCCTCAAAATTATTTTCGTAATTTATTCTTTCGCCTTTTAAAAAACCATAGATTATTCCTGTTTCGAAAATATAAATAATACTACAAAGTTACGGGAAATATACCTATAACAATGAGAACCAGAGAACTTACCAAACGATTAGCCGCAACTCAAGTAGAAAATATCAAATCATTATGCATACAACCCATACCAAACACAATACATACATTCAAACACCCAACACGTACAACGTACCAGCAACTCGAAAGAATAAACAACGAAGAAATAAACTGGCATTTTTAATTTTAAGTGCTAATACTTAAAATAATAATAAAACATTTTTATTGTAAAACGATGAAAAACCGTCTCTGAAGGACTTCGGTCGATGGCCAATTGGCAGCATATATGTAATATAAGCCTGTTACGTATAAAAAAATTAAACTGTTCCATGTTATTCACTGTTAATAAATTACTACTACTACTAAATATTTATTTGATTTAAATAAATATTTATTTGCGTTTGCCCATTACATAAATAATTTGTATGTGGGTCCATCGGAGTTAAGGTAGTCAGATAACAAAAACAGGGCAAGCGAGACAAATTCGAACGGACAAACAGCACCTAACAAAGTATAATTGAAGTAAAATATACGGACATGCCGTGGAAGGTGGAAAAAGTTTTCGATATCTCAGCTCTGCCGCAGCCAAGGCGGAATGTAAAAGAAAGCAGGGGGCGAGTAAAGCGGCTGCAAAAGCGGCGGAGAGGCACACCCACAACCGTTACGTCGCACTCTTATTCGGAAAATATCGTCTCCCGATTAGTTTTACAACTCTCCCTTCCACCGGAATAGCCAAGCGGAACCAGGAGCAGCAGCTACTTGAGGAAAAGTTTTGAGAAGCGCGATGGAAGCTTCGACTGTGGGTGTGCGCGCCCGCGCGCCATTATGCATAATTTAGCCCCGGATAGGATGACGAGGGAGGGGGGGGGGTGTAGGGGATGGAACATGGACGGGGGTGACTTCGAAATCTGCGGAAACTCTTGGGACGAGCTTCGGTGCTTCTGCTACTCGATGGCTGGCGTCCTCGCGGTGCTTTCCAATTTGTAGTAAACGATCCGTGACCGGGGCATCGTTGCATCTAGCCAGTTGGCCCCCGGTCGGAGAACGGGGGCTTTCCGTATCAGCTTCCCGTTCGGCGAGGAAGAGATGGAGAAGGGGGAGGAATGACGACGCAGCGAATGAAGAGGAAGACCGTGGGGGAGATACGCACAGTGTCGTTCGACAAAGTATGCGCTGAAACGTTTAACTTCGCGCGCTGCCAGCGATAAAATTCACGGGAAGGTTAATGACTGCTGAAGATGCAAATTTAAAAAACTCTTCGTCGAATAATCTCGCCGATGAAGATCAAGCGCTGAGGGAATACATTAAGAGATTTTTCTTACTTTCGTAAATTGCACGACCAAACAAATTTTAATCCGTTGTCACGTCACCTGACGTCGCGCTGTACACACAGAAAAATAATTTATTTGGCCGACGCCCCGCAAATAAATATTAATTTATAATATTTATTTTAATCAATTACAATATTTATTTTATTTATTAATATATAAATCGATGGTCGATGATGATGATGATGATGATCGATGATCGATGAATTTTTATATTAATATATAAATCGATTACAATATTTATGTAAATCAATTAAAATATTTATTTGCGAATGCCGGTCAAATAACTTATGTTTCTCGGTGTATAAGAATACATCCGATATACAGTATAGTATAGCTGTATACAGTACGCCCGAGTACACTCGATGTTCAATTTTTTTAATGGCCGTACCTCCATCTTTGTTGTATATATATTGAAAAAAAAAAAAAAAAAAAAAAAAAACAATTGCCATATCAGCCATCATTGCCCTATAGGTTCTGTGTACAAGAGTAGAGTGCACGCGAGTACGCTCGATAACGTCGAGCTCCGTTGTACGGATTGCGAGCGCGACGGGAATAGATGATAGACCAGTTTGCACGCGAGTATCTGACCGGCATAGATGTATCCTTCAGTCAGACAGCAATATATACAGTATAAGATAAACGCATCGGCGGCGATGGTAGGAAAAAGAGACAGAGACCACTTTCTCCGTTGGGTGCGTCTGGCATGCGTGCAAAGCCCGTACCGCGCTGCGCATACGGTAAAAAAGAAGAGTAGTGCGTATACGTTAGCGCGAATCTATCTACAGTCCCGTTATCGTAGAAAGTGAAAAAGACATTCGCTGCCCAGACGGATTCAACGTCTCCATCGTTAATATTATCCTCGCCTTTCTTTTTACATCTAAGCGAATTAATTTATCGGAAAATTCGACCGAAGTTTAGCGTTAGCTCCGACGCGCATGCGCACAACTGCATCGGATCTTTTGTCCGCACGACATTCTCGTTCGGATGACTGCCCGTGGATAACAGTTGATTGCTGGTTGCAGTACGAGCTCTCTTGTATCTCTCGCTTGCGTCCGCGAAAAAAAAAAGAGAAAAAAAAAGCTGACTGCCCGATACGATCGGGAATGCTGGAGTATGTATTCGTTTCCTTGCACTCCATCGAGCCGTTAACTATGATTAACCCGACGAATCTGGCAGGCTCGCCAGGCCAGCGTAGGGAAAAGCTCGTTACCCGGACTGTGAAGTAGATTCCAGCTTGGCGAGTTGGATATATCTCTCCGCAGTTGTTACACACGGCAACGGTACCCTGCGGTTTGTTGTACTCCACTCTCAGCCACGTACTGGTCATCACAAGTTACGACCTTTTGGTATATCGAGTCCGCGCCTCTAGAACCGGCGCCTTTCCCGGCAATGCCTCTTCCTGTCTCGCGCGCCCCACGGGACCGCAACGTGTCGACGCTACCTATGGCCACGGGACTTTATGCATAGCGGGACAATCGAGCTTAGTTAAGTTAAGGGCGAGTGCTGACCACCTGAGGGAGAACCCTTGCTGTCTCGGCTGTAAATTGTTGTTTCGATGACAAATATTCAATAGGTCGACTTTGGATGCCGACGAGCAAACACACTAGCTTTTATTATTATGATCTTAACCCTAGAACTCATGTATCATTTTTTCTACCCTCTAACTCGTGACTGGGGTACATATGTACCCCACGCGTTTCTTCAACGTACAAGGGTCCTATGCGCAGTAAAATGGGTTTTGACGCACATGAATCTCTTCGTTTTTTCGTAAGGAAGAGAATGGAATGGGGCAAATTTGATTTTATTGAAGTTTAGGGGGTGGGAATCACCCTTACAGCCCCAAACGTAACGAAAATTGGCAAAAACCGCACTTGTGAAAAAAATCGTTTTTTATTTTATGTTCCGATTTTCAAACGCTATTTTAAAGGGGACACATCAAGCTATTAGGAAAAAAATGTCCCATTGCATTCCGTTCAAAAACTCAATTTTTTCCCGACTGCACTAAAATAACCACATTCCTTGCGTGCAATACGGGTGGAAAATAAGCCATTATTGACCAATGATCATTATTAACATGTGCGCATGCGCGGTACAATTTCATTACTCCCTAGGGAGTAATAGGGCTCATTACTCCCGCTGGAAGCTCTATTACTCCCGGGGAAGTAACGGTCATTGGCGAAGATGACGATTTTGCGACGCAAGAAATGTGGTTATTTTAACGAAATCGGAAAAAAATATCGTATGCGACAAGGGAGGAAGTGCATTTTCACCTCGTGTGAATTTCTGCCCTCGCTTCGCTCGGGCATCAAACTTCACACTCGGTGAAAAAGCGCACTTTCCTCCCTTGTGGCATAATATACTATTATTTGGACATTTGACAATGGGGAAAAATCAAAAACCTGTAACATGGAAAAAATCAATGAAAAAGTAAACAAAATTGGTTTTGCATGGGTGTTTGAAAATTGATTTTTCTTGAAACATTGTAGCTAATTAAAGATAATGATAATTATTATAAAAACATGTAAAAATTATAAAATTAAAAAATTATAAAAAGTCCAAACATTATAAAAAAATGAAATGCCGACTATATACGTCCAATTTATACAATAGTAACTTACATTCGATAGTTCCAACAAAAGAAAACAATCACGTACTTCCATAAAACACTAACGGGAACTCATGACTGGAGTATATTGTTACCCCAAGTGCGCGATCTTAGCGTCCTTTACTGAGTAGCTGAGGCTACTAGCGGCCTCTGCACATCGTCAGATCTTGGAACTTAATTATCGTGGAGGTTCCAAGTCGATAATTAAAAAGTACCCCACGTCTGGGGTACTTTTGTACCCCATATATTAGTTCTCGGGTTAAGCTAGCATCTTATAAAACCAGGTACGACTATGAGATTAGATATAATGGTTTTGTTTAAGGTACTTAACAAAATTACTTCCGGACTCATCTTGACGTCACTGCTCGATTCCTTAAAATTACACGGCCTGGTTTTACCCACTAGCCGGTATTCGCCTCGATGATGTTACGCCCTGTCTGTATTCGTGTGCAAGATCCAGGAACTCGCATGTTCAACCGGCATCGAGCTTACCTCGGCAGAAAACCGTGAATAACGCAAGCGACCGAAAGAATGAACGAGCGACGAACCACCACTCCGTACCAGCAGCTGATTCTCCGTCGTCGTCGTCCAAGAACTGGACTCGCCCTGACTCATCGCATTTTTAGTCCCGCTCGACCTATCGAACGTACCGTATAACCCGTCCGCCTTTCCTCCGACAGATGAACCCCGACCGCCGGGTCGGGACGGCGAAAACGAATAGCGGATATTTATCAATCGGAAGCTACCGAGAGATTTCCGCAGCAGGAACATCGCTGACATCGGGATGCGAGGCGATTCCAGAAGCGCATAAAACATCGCGGAGAAAACGGTGGTAGATACATATATATATATACATCCGAATTCCTTTCCGGATGACGGAGTTCGAGACAATGGATTCGCTTCTTGCCAAACTTTGATTGATTAATACCAAATCATTTTTTTTTTTATCATCGCTTTATCGCGTCGAGGATGATCCGAACCTTTCCGTTAGCCCAGCCGATATTCGTTGTAAAAATTCAATGTTCCGAAGTGGCGGACATTCCGCAGCGTTTTAACCGAATGGGATTGCCGTCGGAATTCAAACCGGAGGTGGAGATACGAGATGAAATTGAATGAAACGTACGAAATATTCGAATGGCGACGAGAGCACTCAGGCACTTCGGGGAATCCTCTGTGCGTAAGAGGGCGCGGTAGCTGGCTTCAAAATTGCACAACAGTATTGTGAGAACGGCGGACGGAAGTGAGAGAGTTTAAAAAAAAAAGCAGAGTACGGATAGGTAGAGCGCACCGAAATGAGAGATAGAGGGAATTGCGAGCGGGAGTCAGAGCAGGGAGGTCGGCGTGTGAGACTGCGGCTTTCGTTCGTCCAATTGAATTTCACAGAGGTATTAAATTTTAATTAATCCCGCGCCCCTCCCGCACCCCACCAAATAACGCTGGAATCGGGGCGTTATCGAATTCTCGTAATCCAACTAAAACGTACGTGATTCGGGTCTACCCGTTCGCCGAGTTTCTCCCTCTGTCCCCGTATCCTCGATCCCTTTTATCTCCGCCGCTATATCCGTGACCTCTCGCTTTCCGCAGGTATATCCTGTCCCTCGACCATCCAGTTTTATCCCCGACGTTCCGTGCCGGTGGCGGGAAAGGCAACGGGATCGGATGATTCGCTCTCCGCCACTCCGTCCCGCTCCCTTAACCAACTTTCGCACACTTTGTCTTTCCCGGCCTTTGAAATCGTATATAGCCCGGCCGGATAAGCGAGCAAAATACACCTGGAGCTGAGAGGGTGAGAGATAGAGTTCCGCTACTGGAACTAAAAAACAACAACTTACAACTGATACCATTGTGCGCGAACGAATTCCCAATCTCTCGCGACGGATATCGACTTTCCTGGCACGTGGTCGGAATCAAGGGAAGGATGCGAGAAGGACGAAGCTCAACACCTTCGAAGCGGGTCGGGGACGAGAAAAGAATGTATCGATTATACAGGCGTTTTATCGAAAGCGCCAAGCCTCACCCTACGACACCAGTCGCATAACACCGAAGAAACTTTGCTCGAGATGCTTCGCATTATTCGCTAGACTGCTTACTACAAAGTCCCGGGTTCTTGGGGTCTTTTTTAAATCTGGACTTGATAGATTCTTCCCTGTCACGTCGGACGTGCTCCTCGAAGAATAAGTCGCGTGCCCCGACCATCCCCGAGCACGGTGAAGAGTGCTCGAAGGGACGCTGTGGAGATGTAGATGATTTTTTAATCGTTTGTGGACAATTTTATCCGTAAATAGAATACAGTTTGCCACACTGAAAAAAATATCAATGACTCAAGTAAAATTCGCTTGCGGGCTGCCAACGAATAAAGTATTATTTCAATTCTACTTTCAATTGTTACAATTGCGTACGGGATTTAAATGATGACATCATCGAAAAAAAGGTTTGGTAACGTCAAACTAAGCTGCAGTTGCGGGTGGCGAAAGAAATATTAGGTCGATTGAATAAAATGTTTGTTGAATCCAAGTAACTATTTGTTAAAGCAACTAAATATTCGGTCAAACTACTGAATATTCGTTCAATCAACTAAATATTTCTTTCAATCGACCAAATATTTCTTTCGCCACCCGCAAACGCAGCTTAGTTTGATATTACCAAACCTTTTTTTCGGTGATGTCACCTTGGCAGTCTTGCTGTCGTTGTTTAAATATCATATGGAATTATAAAAATTGAGAGCAGAATTGAAATAAGAATTTTTTTCTTTGCACCCAGAAAAAGAATTTATTTGACGGCCACCGTTTATTTAGTTTAAGTAACATATTTATTTTATTTAAATAGATATTTATTTAAATTAAGTAAATAGTTACTTAAATGAAATAAATGTTAATTTAAATCAAATAAATATTTTACTTAAACCAAATAAACGGCGGCCGTCAAATAAATATTTTTCTGGGTGTGACATTATTTTTATTTTTTTAATCGAAAATACTATTTTCTTTTTTTTTTTTTGTCATTCTTGACAGGTAGGATTTTTTTCTTTATTTTCATCGAAATTCCCCAAATTGTTCCTCGTCACGCTGGACGTGCCCCGCGAAGAATTTGTCGTGACGTCAAGGACCGCCATCGAGCTTAGCGAAGGCAAAGAAAAAGTACAATAAAAGAAAACTAAACGAGCGGCGGGATAACGCGCGCGGCGTTCGAGCGTAACGATGCAAGCTCCTTTTTTGTTTCAAAGGAACAAGCACGATCCGGAGCCCCCGCGCCGCTGATGGTCGCTCGGGTTGTTGCAACCTGTGACGACTGCGAGAGGAATCGTTAGAGGTGAGTGAGAGCCTGAAGCGTCAGCACCATCGTCGCTGTTTGTTTTTTTTTTTTATGTTGGAAAAAAACTAAGTCCCGTAAATCTTACCCGGCATTTCTTTCGCACGAACCCCCAGCCGAAAGACAAATACCAGCAGCGGGAACAACCTTTGACGGAAAAGACGAGCACGTGGGACAAATAATGTACGACAAAGGTTAAATAAGAAGAAAAAAATAAGGCGAAAAAAGGATCAACCTGGCTAGCCGCAATGAAGAAACGAAGAGAACCATGAAGAATTGAAGAAGAAAAAAAAAACTACCGCAGAACCATCAACAATGGAAGATGAGAAGGGACGGGAAAATGCGCGAAACAACATGCCCCAATATTTCCCAAGGTCCACGGTCTCCTCGTCCCGGGCCGGTATGAGTCGCACGAGAAAATAGTCGGTGGAGGAAACCAGGTGGACGATAAACGCGCGAGAGATGTGCGAGAAAAATAGCTCGTCGCGTATGTCGGGTTTTATACCGTGGCAACGTCCACGGGGAGGTCTAGACGACGTTGACGTGGGTCACGGTTCTGGACGTTGGGGGGGTTCGGGCTCTTGTTCTTATATTAGCTGATCGAAAAAAAAGCGCCACTGGGAAAACTGACGGTGAGGTGAAAGGGTTGTAAATGCGGTGCCGGGAGAAAAGTAGACAGGGAAGAGAGGAAAAAGAAGGGTTAAGTGGAGGTACGAAGCGGGAGAGGAGGGAATTGAAAAGGTCGGCGAAGGAAGACGGATGAAAGGTCGAGCGAAAAAAAGTATAAGTAGAGAGAGAGAGCTTGGCGGAGGGTCTCGTGTTGGGTTTATACGATCACGAAACGAGCTTTCCTCGCACCCGGTGAGAGAGAGGGGGGGGGGGCAAAGAGCAATCTGGAAAAGAATCACGCGAAAGCGGCACACGAATGCCACTGCTGTCGGTGCTTTCGTCGAAGCGGCAATCTCGCCTTGGCGTCTACAACTTCAATGGCCTCAATGGTATGGACGTACGGGAGGGGTATGTGTGTCTTGTATAAAATAGCCCTTGCAATTTGGGGATGGAGCGAAGTGAAGTAAGCGATATCGTCAATGACATTCTTACTTCCCTTTAAACACACCGGATGAAATGAAGCGCAAGCCAATAAATATGCCAGGATAGACACCACACCCAGAAAAAAAAATTATTTGACGGCCACCGTTTATTAAGATTAAGTAAAATATTTATTTGATTTAAATGAATATTTATCACACACAATTTACCAACAATTAGAATTGATGACCAACGAAAGAATCACGATATAAAATCGACAAATCTTTTAATCGTAATATAAGGAAGTGAAAAAAATTAGGAAGTCCTTCCAAATACCAAAGACAATCCCGGGCTGAACTACTCAGGTCGATGGCCCTTTGCCAAAGTGTATAATAAGCATAGGAATAAAACTAATATAAGGAGACACTTACATAAAAATGTTAACCACTGGCTTAACCATTTTTAAATATTTATTTAAATTAAGTAAATAGTTACTTAAATTAAATAAATATTTATTTAAATCAAATAAATATTTTACTTAATCTTAATAAACGGTGGCCGTCAAATAATTTTTTTTCTGGGTGCATTTTGGAACGAAGAACCGTTCCATGCATCTGCGAAGGACGCCATTTTGAATAAATTTGCCGCTCAATGTCCGAGATATTTTTCTCCGGTGATAATTTATTTGCCACTAATTTTGCACCTCGCTCAATATATCGCATGGAAACTCGAGTCGGAAGTTTAAGAAATTAATTTTATTAATGGCCATTACAAGTCCTAAATTATTCTCGAGGACGCCGAGCGCGCTGATGCTTCCGGTACGGTTTAATAAACTATCCCATCGGTGATCTCCTCGGTGACGACGAGAGTGGCCCAATGTACTTTCCACGTTTTACGGAACGCTCTCTCGTCCCAGAAGGCACGAACTATATCGTGTGAAAAGCCGTCACCGCGGGTCCGTGTGGAAAGGAGAGTGGAAAAATCAATTTAGAAAAGACGCAGGAGGTCCCCCTTGCCCGCAATGTCCGGAACCCGGATAACGTTGAACGATAGGGTTTAATAGCGAGGAGCGGGATAAAGTGAAGTAAGAGGGACAAGAGAAGTACCCGTACCGGCTCTATCCACAACCACATCGTGTATGGAGTACCATATAAAGCTTGCCGTATCTCATTCTCGCTGTGCACACACAGCGTCGTCGGACTTCCCGATATCCCACGAAAGGACGATAATAAATTGATCTATCAAATGCAGGTTTACGCCTAAGAATATTGGATGAAAAAAAAAATATATATATATATATATACATATATATATATATATATATCGAGGGCAAGAAAGCCCCGAAGGAGTATTAAATAATGCTGATACCAGCGATCGAGGGCATACTCTTCTTAACCATAGATCGTCGACGAAAGATTACGTGGAAAAAAAAAATTGAAATTATAATATCTATAATAACTCGTCGATTCGCCGCAGAGGCTGAGCTTAAAGCGGGTATGCGGAGAGGATTTTCCTGGATCCGAGGCGTCTCGCTCCGGAAATTTTTTCGCTCGGCGCGATGGCTGGATTAAGGGCGTTGGAACTCCGGAAAAGTCGAGTGTCGGGCTGGAGGGACGAGAGTGGAGAAAGAGGTTGCAGCGACGAACGCTGAAACGTTTTCCAGCTTCCGGGCGAGCCGCTACTCCCCGAAGGCGGGGTCCAGCGGCGCAGTAATTAAATGATGCGAGATATAATTACGCGAGTTAAGGGCGGGTAGTGGAGGCCATTAATTTTTGCAAAACCCGCGGCGGCGTCGGCGACACCCGAGAGTCCCGCTGCAACGGTGAAACTCGGATTCTCTCGTTCTATCTCGTTGCCCCGGCGCTACCTTCGGCTAAGTGAGACGGAATCGGGCGCGAAAACTTATACGGCTAATGGAGGCTATGGGGTTCCCTCGCGCGCGCTTCTTGCACTTTCTCACTCCGGATGGAGGCCGAGACAATCCCCCCCCCTCCCCCAAGCGATCTCGTGCAACGCGTTTGCTTGCGCAGTGGGATAAGCAAAATTTATGCGAGTAATATTGAAAGCCCCGTTGCCTCTATGCTGTGTGACAGCAATTGCGAGAGCTGGTAGCGATTATCTCTACCCTTGCGCTAACTTTTCCCCTTACTTCGTTGCTACAATTTTTTTTAACAGAAAAAAACACGAAGGCAAAAAAGATAATCGAATGGTCTCGATTGGGTTAAAAGTAAAAATTCGCCAAGATCGTGGAATCCCGAGTAGAAATTTTCGAGCGTTACATCGGTCCCTGATAGGGTCCTGATAAGGCCTTATCAGACCCTTATCAGGGCCCTATCGGGGCCCGATGTAACGCTCGAAAATTTCTACTCGGGATAGTGCCAGGGCGGGAAATTCGGAACGCTTTGCAATGGAGCAACCGAGGTCGATGAATCTAGAATTTTTAGTTGATTTTGTTTCTAATTGTACGGCGTTCCGAGTTCAGGGCCCAACATTTCTTGCCCAACATTTCGTCATTATTGAATGAAATTGACGAAGCATTACACCCACTGTAGATCGACGGGGATTAATTACCGTCTCGTTAGGACGGACAACTATCTTCGGGTATAACGGACCGCAACTTCAACTTGAACTCTTGCGCGAACTGCACCTGGCCCCGGTGGATCCTCGGCGGAAAACCACTACAGGGCACTTATCAGCAGTGAGGGCTTGCGGATATATTCCGTTTGGCAACTCGGGGGTACTGTCCGGGCATGGCTGAGACACGATTAGTTCAGCGCTGCCGAGGAACAAGAGAAGCCGGAGGTCGAACACAAGACAGCAATGCTAGTACCAACTGGTTTGTCGGGCGCATCAGTAATTTCCGCTTCTCCAGCTCGCTCTCTCGCTCTTTCCGTCCGTAAACCCGAGGGAGCATTTACATCGAGGGAGGAAGCTCGGTGCTTGCGCACCCCTGGATAGAGACGCGGTGCGGTAATGTTGTCTCGGTGAATTCGGAACGGACGGACCCGAGGAAGGAAGTGGTCAGTGTAAATTGAAGCATGAAGGGGTCGAGCGAAGAAACGGGGGATGAAGCCACTATTTAAATTTAACCACGGATGTAAGAAGGGAAGAGCGGATAATTTAGTATTTTCTTTTCACGATGTATGTAGAGCCAGAATATTTTTTTATGCTATGACGTCGTCTTTGAGCGGTGGGAAAATGTGCGTAGGGCTTTTTGGGGTTGGGGTAAAAGTGGTGAATATGGCCCACCTCGATTAACACGTAAATCAATGATATATGGACCGGGCCATATTCCCCACTTTTACCCTACACAGTAAGTTGACCGCGATGCGGCGATGATGGAAGAGGTAGCGTGCGCCGCTTGCCGGACTCGCGAGTAGGGCAAAAATGGTGAATATGGCCCAACCTCGATTAACACGTAAATCAATGATATATGGACCGGGCCATGTTCCCCACTTTTACCCTACCTGTACGAGCAAAAAGGGGAGCAGTGGGTGGTAGGGATTAGTTCTCTGCCTTACAGACAGTAAGGTTCAATTCCCATCCGACACCAATGGAAAAAATGTCTATGTGTTTGTTTGCGTTTCCCCGGTAGGTCGAAACCCACCTTAAAAACTGTAGATCCAGGCTTTAGGAATCTTCATAATTCCACGCGATTGCAAAATAAGCAAATCAGTACGTTGCCGTATGGTACAAAGTCGCTACTGTGTGACGTCCGGAGTCAGCCCCAAACACAACTTTACCTTCACCTATACGAGAACGAATTGGCATGTTGTTAAAAGCCTTCGCTTACTCTGCTATCAATACTATACTATGAATGCTATGCTGTTTCGGACGCGAAAATTTGTACTTCGCGGGAGTAGTGCTTCCGGATTCCTCCCACTCGGTCCATACCTCATTCCCGATGTGCATACATCGGCCTCCCTCTCTCACGCTCTCCCTGATGTTCAATCGAACATCGCTTGCCGTGCAAACGTCAAGACGACAGAGCTTGTTACCGCATGCACCGCAAACGTACGCGCACGGCCTTGCTTGTGTTTGCATTCAGTCTGCGTTTACACAAACAGCGGACGGTACGAGTTTGCACGAATGACCGTGCGCAAATTATAGCCGATAAGTGCTTCAATCGAATGGACAACCACCCCAATTCCTGACTACACAGTACCGCTGCACATTCGGTACTTACACAAAATTTATGAAGTTTCGACCAAAACCCATCGAAAGGTTACATTTTTATTACGAAGAAAAAATTCCCCAAAGTGCTCATGTTCGTTTTTTAATGACTCGTACATGGAATACCGATCGAGATTTGTTTCCCTTGGAGGAGAAAGAGATACGAGGCGTGTCTTGCGAGAGTTAACAGAATTTACAAATTCACGGCAAAGATACGAACAGCGAGAGGATCTCGTTAGGAGCACTTGTGAAATTACATTTATCGCCTTTCGCGAGATGTCCAACTTGAACTATCTTCCACTTCAGTTAATTTCTCGTGTTACATCGCGAACATTTATTGCCGTGAATTCTCGGAGTCGCGAAACGCCCGGCTACTTCATTAAGGATAAAACGAAATAAATTGGAATGTATGAGTCACTGACTCTTCTCCAGTTCGCGCATCGGACTAATGGTCGTCGGGCCAAATGAGTGTGATGGCTGGTTTAAAAAAAATGTATGTATCCATATGATGGTGACAGATGCGAGATTCTACGGGAGCCGGAAAGTGCGCGGTGTTACGCACTCGACAAGTTACGCCAGACAGTCAGACAGAGCGGCGACCGGAAGGTACAGTTGACAACGCGATATAAAGACAGATCTATCCGAACGAGTGCGCTCATCTTTCTTCCAACTGAGTAATCAGTTCGACGTTTATAAATTGGAGAACGGAGGGACAGAGAGATGAGGAACGGGCACGGGCATCGACCGATTCGATCTACGAAACGTTCGATAAATCATCAACGAATGGACGAGGTTCTCGTCTCTCCTCGGTCCATCCTCGTATCTTTTGGTTCTCGTATCACCTCCGGCCGGTGGCATTAACCGTTGGAAAAGAGCGATAAAGACAAACGATGACGAACGATACGAGCAACAATTTGTTTTGTTCTTTTTTTTCCCGACAATTCCCTCGAAACGTTAACCGGTCCATCAATCCAAGCGTGTATCGCAATGGTTCGCATTGCTCCGAGCCTTTTCGCCCGCGCGCTCGGTCGGTATATATCATGTCGCGGCTTCATGCTCTAGCGAGAGAAGTATAAGTGGAGGGTTTCGCAATTTCGCGTACACATACACGGCTTTGTGCCGAAAGGGGAAAGAGGCTTTGAGGCTATTACCAGTACTGTGTGTTGTAACCGAATACGGTACAGTTAAAAATACCGAAGTCGACCGGACGAATGTGACGCGCTGCAGTCGTTAGAAGGTACGAGAATCGGCAACGCTCGAAAACGGATAATTTTTTAGTTATTGCATCATATTCAATTTTTTTGCTGGCAGTCTTTTTACCAAACGGGGCCCTAACAGCACCTTATCAGGCTCCAATTTAACGCTCGAAAACTTCTATCGGGCCCGTGCTACACTCTCAAAAATATTCTCTTGCTGCAAATAGAATCGCATTCCTTCAAAAGGATCATCGTCTTCTTATCTCAGGCCTAAAATGCATTCATTTTAAGAGTAGAGGAAAATTTATCTATCGCATATTTCGCCCATCCACTTGTGTTTAGAGGAGCAAGTTTTGATATAAAAAGCCTTTCCATCTAATTTCAAAATTGTGTAATACAAAAATTCTCAAATCGTGCCTCTGGATGCAACACTGGGAAGGGATTCATTTTCATGAAAAAGGGATATCATTTTAGATGTGGAGGAGTCGCGCTTCAGTAGAATCAATTTCCGACACAGAAAATAATAAAATAATCTAAATAAAAAACGATTATCCGCTTACTTCGAGATTAGAATTAATTTGTAGTGTCAAGAAATTTTTCTTGAATCAAGAAACTTTTCAAGCGGAATAGTATTTTGATCCAAATAGCATATTTCGGAGAGTGTAGGATGTTGCCGCTGGCCTGAGCTGCTCCGCCTGGGTAATGCTGCAGCTACCTCGAAGTTGGAACGTTGTAGCCTTGAAACGCGGATAGAGTTTTTCGTAAAAGTATCGTTATGTGCCGCGGGTCAGCGAGCCGGTGAGAAAAACCAGGAGTTGGTTAGAGGCGGAGGAAAGAGTATGGGAAGTGGGTACAGCGCTAGCGGGATCGGACGGTGCAAGAGGAGTGGAAACGATCCAGATTGATCCAACGATTTCCGATAACTCGATTACCCGACTGGTAAAGAATGCCAGAGAAAACTCTTGTGGAAGAGGCCGAAGGTTTGGGGGGGGGGGGGGGTGGAGGAGGAGGATGAAAAAAAAGAGAAAGGAAAAGAGTTATTCGGCGCGATAGCTCATCGCGAATTGCCACGGCGCCGATAGTTGCAACCAAGCAGTTAGAGTGCAGTGTTACACTGTATAGCGGTAGTCGGTGTGCGCCGGTAATGCTGCAAAAGCTTGGCTCTCGTTTCACTCGCTAGATAAAGGTCTCCATCGTACTCGATTCCGAGACTTGAAAGTAACGAACGCGTTTCAGGCGTGGCTGGGTTATCGAACGGCCGGTATATATAAATCCCAAGGTACAAACGGCCGAGTTGCTCAATATATTCTCCGGCAACTGATGTGTATCAAATTTTTCATAAATCGACACGAGTTACTCGAAAAATTATCGATTTTTAATCATTAATCGCTTCATATTCCGTATAACACAAAGTTGCAGCGGGTATTGTAATCAAGATTATCAAACAGTTGAGAAAAAAATTATAATATTGCAAATCACAAATATATATAAATATATATACTAAGGCTGGGGAGCTCAGCCACCTCCGCGCTTCGCACGTCAATCCCATGTTTGTTACTATATATTTCCTTCCATACAATATTTCCATACAATAGTTTGTATTTTTATGCCACTGGAGACGTACGTCTCGATACTGATACGTAAAGTTGTTCATGGTTAAATAAATAGTTCTATGTTATTGTTCACAGTACAGTTCTTTAGCACGATTCTAACGTAGACGTTGACGTTCTGGTCTTTTATACAGTACACGACCGCGTTTCTCCCAACCGCATAATTCCGAACGACCGCGTATTTCCGAAAATGACGACCGCGTAAGTCCAATTCGGCCCCTTCTCAAGGTCCGTTACCTGCTTGGTGGGGAAACTAACGGCTCCTTCCCTTTTGCTACCTGCGAATGAAATCGTCACTGCTGTAATTCCGACAATTTTTGCGTATGGAAAGGGACGGTGGACAGGTACTTGGGCAGGTAGTGGGGTATCGGAAATACGCGGTCGTGCCTAATTGGATTGGCTCCCGAGGAACGGAGAAACGCGGTCGTGTACTGTATATTGAATCCATGATAAAATGTTAAGTTTGTTTTCCTCGTACGATTTTCATCAGTTGCTGTTCATTCCATATTCAACTGCTGCTGTTAAACTGTATTCATATTGTCAATCCTTTTTCCATTTCTTTGCTCGATTTACTCCGGGCAAAGATTTGCCCAAACCATTTCTTTTTTCAGTTCGCAATATCTGTGATTACGCTCCTATTCTTTTGCCCAATATTCTTTTACATATCTTCACTGACGTTCTCACAATTTTTCTACCGAGTTCATAATAAAAAGTAACTAGTAAAATCGACATAGTATAAAACGTATGTAAAGAAAGTAAGAAATCCAATGAAAAGTAGACTTTTCGACAAGTGTTAGTCGTGATGTTATAGACTATCAATTTATCGAGTGTAAGTTATCGTTGCATTGAAATGATTACCTCTAAAAACTTCTCGGTATACGATATACGTTTGTTGGCAGTTTAGCGTATACGTCACATCTGACATTTATATGTACACGATTCTCCCGTTTCGGATTTTTTTTAATGCACTGAACACAACACAATGGGCGATCGCAAAAATAGGAGCGAGATATACGGATCTGGGTCGAGTTGCGATAAAAACGAAGCTCACGATCGATCGACGAACGAAGCGAGCGCGGCAACGACCGCGACAGCGGAATTATCGCAGGACCGGAGTCGATCTTCATCCCTCGGGCTTACCTCAGATCGGTCGAATCATTCACCAAGAGCGGAAACAGGAGCACACAACACCTACGGGAATCACACACGCAGCACAGTATCGCGTGGCATCACCAAAACCGAAAATCCGGATAGATAACGCGGCAGCACCAATTACGAAATTCGAGACGATCCCGTAGATATCACACAGCGTGGGTAACGGGAAGCTAGAGCTCGTACGTGGGTCAATACGCGATGCGGGAAGAGCAGAAAAACTATCCACACAGGCGCGCGAGAGCTAGAGCAGACGGCGTCAAGAACGAGACTGTTTATGAAATATAAAGTTCGGTGACGTATTATGAATTATGATTATTGTAAAATCCTTTGATCGGCAGCTACTGCCCTCTCCACTATTTCCTGACATCATCGATACCCATAGTCGCAATACGAAGCAGAGTACCTGGTCAAGATCCCCTACATAGAAAAAAAAGCGTCGCGGAATGCCAAAGAAAAAATAATTTTCAATTCTGCTTTCAATTCTGCTTTCAATTCTGCTTTCAATTCTGCTTTCAATTCTGCTTTCAGTTCTGCTTTCAATTCTGCTTTCAATTCTGCTTTCAATTCTGCTTTCAATTCTGCTTTCAATTCTGCTTTCAATTCTGCTCTCAATTCTGCTCTCAATTCTGCTTTCAATTCTGCTTTCAATTCTGCTTTCAATTCTGCTTTCAATTCTGCTCTCAATTCTGCTTTCAATTCTGCTCTCAATTCTGCTCTCAATTCTGCTCTCAATTCTGCTCTCAATTCTGCTCTCAATTCTGCTCTCAATTCTGCTCTCAATTCTGCTCTCAATTCTGCTCTCAATTCTGCTCTCAATTCTGCTTTCAATTCTGCTTTCAATTCTACTTTCAATTCTGCATGATATCGAAACAACAACGGCAAGACTGTCATGGTGACATATTATCGATTCAATCCCGTATGGAATTGTAAGAGTTGGAAGTAGAGTTAACATAGCAACATATCTTTTTGCAGCCCGCAAGCGAATTTCTCTTGAGTCATTATATTTTTTTTCAGTGTACGATCACTTCCTCTGGTGCAAGCGCGAAAACAAGGCCCATCTCCTAATATAACACTGTGTAAAGGGGTCCCAACCCTTTACTCGGAAAACAAAACCCTCCGCCTGTTCTCCAGCGCGCTGCACACTTCCTTGGGGCACCGATATTTCACCCGGACTTCCGCCGATTCGTAAAAAGACCTCCGTCATATGCCTGTATTCGCCGGACACCTCCTTTCCTCGAACCGCACACCACCGGACGGAGCCAAGCATGCTGACTTTTAACGAAAAAGAACACAACGTAACCCGAACGGATCGCGAGAGCTTCCTAACTGGTACGATAGCTTGATCTCGTGACGTTGGTTATAGCGAGAAAGGCCGATACAAAACGACAACTGAGTGAAAGGAACTGCAAAAACGGTGACAACACATCAATCTTTGTCACCGTTTTTCGAAAATCACGTCACAATATATGTATATACTAGCGCTTCTGGTGGCTCGCGCTCTCATGAGAAGTCTCCAAAAGACTAAATTATCAAAGCGCTGACAGCACCCCAAGGGCGCTTAGAATAATCGAGGCCTGGGAATCGTGGGTAGAACCCCAAGCCGACTTAGAGTGATCAGGCCCCTCTCAATCAACCCCCTCCTCGACTCGCTCCCCCCTTTATATATCATAGAGAGATCCCAGGTAGCACAAAAAAATTAGTTATCAGAAAGTGATCTAAATGGGTTATATATGTCCGTCTAGACGGTATCCGAAAGTTACCTCCCATCCAAAAAGTTAACTTTTGGACGTAGGATAGCTTATAGTTACCATCCGGACGGACATATGTAAGCCATTTAGATCACTTTCTGATAACTAATTTTTTTGTGTTGCGCAGGATCTTTGCAAAACAAATGCCGACTTTTGTTTGATCGTGGCCATCTGTTGGAACGATGGAAAAATATGGTGATCGTTGTCTACATAAGAGTAATGCTGGAGCGTTGTAAAACTAACCCAAATTTATCCTAATTTCTCACTGGCAAATTTTTCTTTTCTTTTCTTTTATTCACGATATAGCATTTTTTTGCTTTCCACAAAATTCGACTTGCAGTTCTCTCACGCAGATTATATCCCGCGGCTCGAGAGAGCTCAACGCATGCCACATACCCGTCGCCGGTGCGTCCCGACACATGTCACCCCAAGTAGACGGTATCGCAGCGACGTATAACTATTCACCGTTGTATAATGCGCAGTAATACTTGCAAATAGTGCACAAACACACTGTAACGGAGTTTCGGAGTAGCGAATATTATCCACGATAGTTTTGGCCGAGGTTATGTATATATGCGCGACGAGTGCCGAATGTGCAGTGGCGACACGGAGCGGCCAATCAAATACCCTTTCCCTCGCGCGATCGGGTATACCCTATGTACTTCACGTACACGTTCACCGCCAACAGCACACACGACCGGCGACACGTGTCCAAACGTACGTGGTACAGTTCGCCAGTCGGCCCCGTCTCCCCGGCTGGTTACCTGGCCGCGTTGCAACCGGTAACAACGCAGAACAACGTCGCCCGGTTCGCCACGCATCCTGGGAGCAGCAACAACGAACGAATAGCGATAGCGTTCCGAGGACTGGTGGACCGACCGATCGAATTACACGATTACCCTCAGTGTCCTCCTCCACCTCCGACCTCTTTCGCGTGTTTGGTCCACCTCCGAGGCAACAACGCTGTTGCCGGAGAACCAGCATCCCCGCGTCGCTCCCAGCCAACCAACCTTTGCCATCGACGTCACTGAACTCCCAGGAGCCGGCCAGCTCCAGCTACCCCACGCCAGTACCGACATTAACAATTATTTCAGTGGCGCGTGACGTGGCCTCGCATAAATTCAATTTCGTGCACGCATAAATGAGCATTGCCCATTCCGTATCTATTACAGTTATTGTTCGCGGTTGGACTATAACGGCGGTGAAAGTTCCATCGTCGAGTAACATACGTCTCGATGCGGAGGGATTGGATTACTGGAAGGTGTAACCTGGATAACAGAGGTGCGCTGTACTTTCGTACACTCTCAAAAATATTCTCTTGCTGCAAATAGAATCGCATTCCTTCAAAAGGATCGACTTCTTATCTCAGGCCTAAAATGCATTAATTTTAAGAGTAGAGGAACATTTATCTATCACATATTTTGCGCATACAGTTGTGTTAAGAGGAGAAAGTTTTGATATAAAAAGCCTTTTCATTTAATTTCAAAATTGTGTAATACAAAAATTCTCAAAACGTGCCTCTGGATGCAACACTGGGAAAGGATTCATTTTCATGAAAAAGGGATATCATTTTAGATGTAGAGGAGTCGCGCTTCAGTAGAATAAATTTCCGACACAGAAAATAATAAAATAATCTAAATAAAAAACGATTATCCGCTTACTTCGAGATTAGAATTAATTTTTAGTATCAAGAAACTTTTCCTTTGTCGCCAATCGGATTTACTGCAAGCGGAATAGTATTTTGCGGAAAATCGCATTCCTTGAAAAGGATCGTCTTCTTATCTCAGGCCTAAAATGCATTAATTTTAAGAGTAGAGGAACATTTATCTATCGCATATTTTGCCCATACACTTGTGTCAAGAGGAGAAAGTTTTGATATAAAACGCCTTTTCATCTAATTTCAAAATTGTGTAATACAAAAATTCTCAAATCGTACCTCTGGATGCAACACTGGGAAAAGATTCATTTTCATGAAAAAGGGATATCATTTTAGATGTAGAGGAGTCGCGCTTCAGTAGAATAAATTTCCGACACAGAAAATAATAAAATAATCTAAATAAAAAACGATTATCCGCTTACTTCGAGATTAGAATTAATTTTTAGTATCAAGAATCTTTTCCTTTGTCGCCAATCGGATTTACCGCAAGCGGAATAGTATTTTGATCCAAATAGCATATTTCGGAGAGTGTATCCCTCCAGAGTATGTCGAACTCGAGCCGAACGGTGAGGAAGGCAATTGTCGGAGGATATGTATAGAGATATGTGATATTATGTCTATGTAGGCGACTCGACGACCTCGGCATTCACACACCGCTCGCGATCTCTCACACTATCGGGGAGGTGAGGTGGAGGGGGGGAAGAAAAGAAAAGAAAGCAGTAGCGAGGTAGTCGACGCGGAGAGGTCCCTAAGAGCTCCAACTCGGTCGGTGAACCTACAACTAGCGGACTCGCTTCCGGTCAACCCCTTCGACGACCGAAGAGAGACTTTCTTCGGTCTCGAAGGCGTCGGCAGCGGCGACGGAGATGCAATTACCTCGGAGTTCGGATGTGGGCAAGAGGGCGTATTTTTCTATAGCTTGAGCTTTCTATACAGCAGCGACGAGCTACGGATAAGTGGGCATCTACGTGCACTTCGGGCCACGAGCCGTATTCCACATTACTGCATGGCGTATAATAACGGCTGATAACGCCACGAGCAAACTCTCAACTCGCGCAGGGAAATTGCGGGGTAAATACAACGAAATGTAGGAACTAACGGGAATGTATATATTTTTTGTTCGGTTTTTTTTCCCTGTCCGTGAACCGCGTGAGGCAATGCCCAAAAGTGCAAATGGACTTTCGATCCGATGGTATACAAAATAATCGTATTGCGAGATAAATCGATGCACGCTAAAGCACTGGCTGCACGTGCACGCTTTGCGTTATCAATGCGTTTAAGTATTCACCGTGTTACATCGAAATCGAAGCGTACATTTGTTATTGAATTCCGAATCGATGTACACTATAGTAAAGTAAAAAAAAAATGACACAAGGGAAAAAAAGCAAAGTGGAACGAAGTAAAAACCACTCACGTTCGCTTCTGGTTTACACTCGTAATCCGCTGTATCAGTCGTATTTTACGTATATTGTAACTAACGTATAGAAAAATATTGGTAGTCACGATGAAACTGTCCATTGACGCGTTAAAACCACTCTCGACTCTGTCATTCGGACCCCTTTGGAAACACGTTTTCCATTTAACTTTTTTTTTTTGTTGTCGTTCGGCTTTGTACTTCGTTCGTGGTGAAACGATAATGAGAGCTTTGCAGGCTTTCCAGACAGGTAATTAATGCCGTGTGTAGTAGTTGAAGTTCGTAACTTTAGTAGGTTAACCATTCAGTCATTGAATGGGAGCTCGCGTCATCGCGGACGTACACGCTTTTCATTATTTATCGCGTGGAAGCAAAGAAATTCGTTGTGGCCGGTTTTCGTTCATCAGGCATAGTTTGCCCTGTATGCGGTGCTGTGGTTTCGCTCGAGGATCCGCTGATATAATTACATTCAGAGCCAGAAATATAATCCAGCGTAACACACCCGGATACTTTCTTGGGTATGTTTCGCGATCGCACATGTACATTCTTCGAGAGTGTTGAATTTGCGTCATTATTACTGTATTTATATATATGTACATATACATACATATCTGGCCTCTCGTTTGGCATACACATGTAGAACAGATGTACCCGCATACTTTGCCGACGACCGAAGCACACTCGACCGTTCTCTCGACCTGGACGATTTATAGAACGAGCGTGAATCGCGAGAGTGAACGCGGAAAGTCTCGTGATGAATACATAAATATACAACATTCTATATGCAAGGCAAACTTTGTTCAAGCTCGGTCTACTGACGTGTTGACGGCACACGGCCCAGTTGATATTATAGCACACCTTGACAATATTTCGTATAATTGCGTAACGTAATGCGCATGCATAAGGACGTGCTTTTTCCGTGGCTTCCCGAAATCTACGATTACGGTTTTCGCGGCTTGTGTTTAAATAAGGAAAATGGAATTTGGCGAAACAGGGGCATCGACTATTCCATTTCGCGACGATGAGAGTATATAGATACATGGGTATATGTATTCGTGTACATATGTGTATTGCCGGGAGGCGAAGAAACCGAGATGAGAACATCGACCGGCCAGAACTCCGGTGGTCTCTCGTTCTCCGCGATGTTTCTCTCGTGATTCCTCCCTCTGTCTCTCCGTCTCCACTTCTTTCCCCTCGCTTCCTTGTACCGCCGAAAACCGGTATCGGACCACTCGGGGTTCCAAGTCCGCGAGTATAAAGATTAATAAAAGAAACTAAAGGAACACAGAAGGCAATGCTAAAAAAAAGAGCCATCTTCGCGGTGGTACACGGTACGCTACTTTTTTATCTCCTCGAGCTCTTCCTGGAAGAGATACGCGGAATGACGGTTTATCCCATATATATATATGTACATTCGATAAGTATTATTTTCTCCGATGCTGTACGTCTGACGCAATGTTCGAATGAGATTAGAGATCGACAGGGTCAATTACTTAAGAAATGAAAAAAATTTTAAGCGAAATTGAAATGTTGCAAAAAAAAAATGACCACTGCACAGTTTGACCCCATTGGAAATAGAGTATATGCATAAATATATTTCTGGATGTATATTATATATCTGAGAAATTGAACTTTTTGCTGCATTATAAATCTGAAAAGTATAACGAAGGTATATAACAAATATATACAGGATATATAAATAATATATCAATGTATCTTTAAAATATATCTAAAGTATCGATTCTTCGTATATGTGGCATATTTAATTTATATACATGACATATATTGCTTTTATACATTTTATATATCTCCTACATGTCTTGAGTACATTGGAATATGTTCTATATAGATTGGGCTGTTTGAGATAGGCATGTATATGGTCCTCATGGTCAGTAATATGCAGTGAACATTAATAAGGACTTAAAAATAACACTATGATGAAACTTGATTTTCTGATGATGAAAATAAATCGGTTTATTTAGCCTTTTGCTTATTACAAAATAAAAAAGAACAAAACGACCTTACTTACGCGATCCATTATCCAGTCTATGCTACTGGATAACGGATCACCGATGCGCCTGTATGTGATGGTTTTTTATGCATAAAAAGGTTTTAAATGTCATATGTAAATAGTTTAGAAAATGTTGTTCACAACTTTTCACAATTTATTTCTACAATATTAACCATAAACATAGGTACTATCGCAAACTTTGAACATTATCGGTTATGCACTAGCTCGATATCTAAGTCTCTAGATACAATCGCCAATATCTATTTACATATTTCTCCGGGCAGTTTGAGTTTAGGCTATGTGCAGCCCGGGATGATACGCTGTCAAATCAAAGATATATATCTTTTTATATTTAATATATATATCGAAGTACATATAATAAATAAATCGAATTATACATTATAAATATATAGGAATATGTACAATATTTATATACATGTTTATATACGACATATATATCATCAGATATATCTGAACATATATTAGTTAATATATACATAATATATAATCAGTATATATTTAAAATATAACATTTTATTATATCCCGTTATATGTGGAATATATAAATTGTATAAATTACTATATATCTGACGTATATTTCATTTCTATGGGGGTTGGGTATTTGAAGAAAATTCCATTTTGAAATAAATATTGGCCCGTCGGGATGACCCATAGTGGAAATAAAAGATGAAAATAATACCCTACGCCGATGATCGTATGCAATTATATTTCTCACTCTATACGATAATACGCACATATGATGGAACCACCGAGCTAGCTATATGCGTCTATATGTAATTTATATACGGGCCCGGATTCGGTGATATTGCACGATCGTTCACGAATGCAGAAGCAGCAGCAGCAGCGGTGTACCAGAAATAATAGTCCCCCGTGCGAGAAGGTTCCCTGCAGCCGTTCTCCCGGTACTATTCCCGACTATAGGCGTCAGGACCGCGACCGTCGTGGTTGAACTCGAGCTGCACTTTCCGACCATCACCGTTTCGAGCGCGTTTCCTGACTCGTCCTCCCAACCTGCATTATACCGAAGTTCGCCTCGCTCGACACGGACGAAAAGGCCGAAAGGGCCAACGGTGCGTTCGTGGCCTACCGACTCTCTCCTCTTTTCAAATCGAAATAGCTGCAGTTATCTGTACGGCTATTCTTGAAATAGTGGACATTCGATCGCGTACCCGTTCGAGCAATAAGGTGCACGTGTTACATTAGGTGGCCATTTATAATTTGCAACGAATATTAAACGTGTCTGGACACTGAACAGTTTCATGACAGATTGAGATCATAACTCAATTTTCCGATTTAACGTATATAGAATATAATTTTATTACAACTGAGCCAGGGTAAAAGCGATCAATATGACCCGGATCATACATCATCGATTTGCGAGCTAATCAGGTCGGCATATATCAGCACTTTTAACTTACGGAACATGAAGTTTTTGTGCCCGAAGCGATATTGGAATTAGTTGGGGGGATTGAGCTGCAGAGTTTGTAAACTAAACACAAGAATCATGCAAGATTTATATTTCAGCTACGAAAGGGGTTGCTGCCCGGAGGCACGGCAATAGCGATCAGGCCTCTCTCGATATTCATGCTATGAACTCGATGCAGGGGAGGGGTGTGAAGGAAGAGCGCTCGTAAAATATTCGAGTGCCGAACCGTCCCTAAATTATGACCGATCTTCGCGAGGGGTTAAATTATTATCCGTCGTAATTTTCGTCCATCGGATTTATCATTCTCGTTGTGTACGTGAGTATAAAGCTATTAAATGCTCACAAAGAATCTCGTATATTCGGCGTGTGTGTGTGTGTGTGTGTAAGCGCGCGTGTGGAGCGGGCGAATGTGTACCGACGGCTTATTATCCTCATTCCTCGTTCGCCGATTCATTCGGGAGTGCGTGCACGTGCGACTAGCTCACCTCTGTACCGTGGCTCGACGCCATTCCCCGAACAGCATCGGCACTCGTTTACACCCTCGTCACGTATAGGTGCATTTAAAAGCCGCCGTTGCCGCTTCCCAAAAAGCCTCCCACTCCCGTCGTCGCCGATCCGCCTATACACGTACACTCTGCGCATAATATGCGACGATAAATTTTGGAGTATCGCGAACCCCGATTAATAATTCCTCTCATAAGTAACAAAATTACCGAGACATTTTGATAATAATGGTTTAATCGTATGTCTTCATTTTTAGGGCCAATAAATCAATTGAAGCATATTTCAATATGTGTGGTTGTGTTTATTTTTATTTATTTCAGTAAGTATATAAAGTTGTCTCTTTTCTTCATTTTTCTCATCTAAAAAAAAAGTGACGACCATGATTGAATGAATTATGATGAAATAAATTATGATTGAAAATTGGTTCGTTGATCTATCGCACTCTCAACGCTGTGCAGACGAATTATGATGAAATCAATTATGATTGAAAATTGGTCCGTTGATTTATCGCACTCTCAACGCTGTACAGACTGTTTCTCTTGTCCCAATGAAGTCGAGAGTGTAAAAAATATATATATATATATATACACGACTCTCAACAAGCGAGCTAAAAAAAAACAAATCAGCGGCCCGCGAGTGTTCTCGTGACATGTGTGCTGGTGCCGCAAGCTGGTGGAATATTTCGGTAGGACGCACGTCACGCTCGCCTGTCAGAGTTTTTAAAACGCTGTCAGCAACAATGTCCTGAGTCGCACTCTGATGTCGCGCAGCGCCGGAGATCAGATTGGTCTTGCACCCGTCCTCGCCACTTTTATGTCACGGCTTCACAGTGCAGTTCGCATTTATCCTCAGTAATTGGAACAACGGAAGTACGCGTAGCGAGAGTTTGAATTTTATTTTCTACGCATTTTCTTTTTCCCGCGGATAGGACTGAGGTGAAGTGAAAGTCACGTGACGGAGCCAGGAGTGTGAGAGAGATAGCGCCATTGGTGTTAGGTTGGAGCGAGAGACAGCGACCGAGAACGTGTTTCACTTCACCTTAACATCTAACGAAAGCGCGATATAAAAATGTTGGTAAAATAAAAAGAAACCCCGTCACCCTGAAAACCCGCTACACAACCCGCGAAATTCTCTTCTATACGAAGTTACAGGCATTACACCGATAGGAATGACAATTAAAGAACTTACAAAAATTGCTACCATACAATTAGAAAACATAAAACCGCTATGTATACAACCCGCTCAAAACATAATAGGGTAGAGCGGGGCAAAACGGGGCATGGGGCAAAACGTAATTTTCCAATAATTTTTGGATGCCCGAATTCGCCCCATCGATACATCAGGCTTTTCTGCCCCGTTTTGCCACCTTGTCCGATCGAAAAATTATTGGAAAATTTAGTTTTGTCCAAAAACCCCGTTTTGCCCCGTTGCCCCATTTTGCCCCGCTCTTCCCTACGCTCTTCCCTACCCATCACATACAATATACCAGAAGCTCGAAATAATGAACAACGAAAAAGTTAATTGAATAAACGTGTGTCAACTACCCATTCACAATATGTTAAAATATATATATATATATTCATGAATTATGTAAAACCCATGGCTGAAGGACTTAGGTCGATGGCTAATTGACATTATATTTATATTCTCAGGAGAACTTACACTATGTAATGCTATGTATAAAAAATTGTTCCATCTGGAATATTGTCAATAAATCCACTACTAATACTAAAAAGAAATCACGAAAACGTGTTTTAACAACAGCGCAAACTCTCGCGGGTATCCGTTATCGAATACTAATAATGAGATAGTTACTTGCCGTGGGAAATTTTTTGTCGAATATCCGCTTTCATTTGTAGATCATCGTCACTCCGAGGGGGAGAATGTATAAACACCCTATAACTCGGATTAGTTCCTCTCGGTTCGCTCAGTTTCGCGAGCAGTTGCCTCGCAGTTCCTAAAGCGTATCAGCACACTAGCCCGTGGCACGTCGGACCCCACGAGAAACTATTGCGTTAGAGACTTTAGCGGTAGAAACGAACAAACGGTTGCTGGCCGGCAATCCTGTGAGCCGGTAACGGCGGGTAATAATATCCTTCGAGAACATGGAATGATTACCCGAGGGACCGTCCGAGAGGAGCTTTGGATTAAACACGGGTACTTAGTAGCCGCCTCACTACCTACTGAACTCGGACCAACATCAAAGCGCCATGACCCATATCAAAAATGTTCCATCGCAAAACCTGCAACGGCTAAAAAACCCCTAGTTTTTAAATCGTTAATATCAATTTATTTGATTCAATCCCTTTGTAATTAAAATACTCGCGGGCATGGACATGGCCATAATTCAGCGCCAAAGGCGTATTCCCAATGTAATATTTTCGCTGTGTGCTCGATCGGCGGAAATATAGGCGGGGCTCGTTAAACCCCGAAACGTTATAGGTGTTCATTATATTCTGCGCAGCGATACCAGATAGATTGAACCAACAACATCAAAGCCGTAACGATAGCAAAATGACGATACCAGCCCGCGCAACAGCAACAGGATCAGAAACACGTTACAATCCGGCGGGGGTTTGGGGGGGGAGGGGCGGGAGGGGGGGAGAATGGCAGGGTTGAAACTAGTATGCGCACACGCAACGTCATACTCTCGCGAGGACCGGTTATGGAGAAGCTTGCGGCGTTGGTATCGCAATGCGCATTTGAACCGCGCAACCGATAATGGCCTTGTTGCCAAGATGAGGTCAGCTCCGGAGAACTCTGCCCGTTGACTCCAGCATGCGCGACCCGGCTTTGCCAGTTCTCCGACGATTAATCCTCGCCGTTACATTACAAAGCGTTTGACAAACGAGCCAATAAGGCGCATCAGCGACGCGGGCAGCCCTAAACGCCACTGGCGACGCTCCAGCGCAGGGGAGAGAGAGCGAATGCCGGTAATTTTAGGTAAAACCTTAATTTGTCAGTCGACAAGTGGAGTTTCGATCAAAAAATCTTTATTGGATACAAACTCTAGGATGTCAACCAGCGAATACCAGCGTTTTACGCTATACAAAAAGTACTGTCACCCAACTATGGTCGACAATTCAACGGAACATATTGGTCCAGCCGGTTTTGACCATCGCACTCGAGTTACCCGCAATTTGATATTTTTCCGTGATTCCACTCCGTTGCAACTTTCGATTTTTCACTCCAGCGCAGGGGAGAGAGAGCGAAGCCGGTAATTTTAGGTAAAACCTTAATTTCTCGGTCGACAAGTGGAGTTTCGATCAAAAAATCTTCATTGGATACAAACTCTCGGATGTCAACCAGCGAATACCAGCGTTTTACGCTATACAAAATTACCGTTACCTAAGTATGGTCGACAATTCAAAGAAACAAATTGGTCCTGCCGGTTTTGACCATCGCACTCGGGTTACCCGCAATTTTATATTTTTCCTCGTTTCTCCTCCGTTGCAACTTTCGATTTTTCACTCCAGTGCAGGGGAGAAAGACCGAATGCCGGTAATTTCAGGCGAAACCTTAATTTCTCAGTCGACAAGTGGAGTTTCGATCAAAAAATCTTCATTGGATACAAACTCTAGGATTTCACCCAGCGAATACCAGCGTTTTACGCTACACAAAAATTACCATTACCTAACCATAGTCGACAATTCAAAGGAACAAATTGGTCCAGCCGGTTTTGACCATCGCACACGGGTTACCCGCAATTTTATATTTTTCCTCGACTCCGCTCAGTTGCAACTCTCGATTCTTTTTTTCTCTCTCAATCTAGCCGCTCGTCGCTCGTCTCTGAAACCACTTTGCCCGTTAAAATTCTACCTCGAATTCGTCGGAGCGTTGTTGGGAACGCCGAGAAACTCCCGTTTTACGCCGTTCCTGCTGCAGCACCACCGCCGCGTACGATACCGAGGTCTTGCTATTCCGGTTTGCTGCTTCCCTTACCGACACGAGAGAATCAAGCCGAGTGTGAATTTACGCTGGACCCCAAGGTCCCTCAACCCCTTCGTGACCATCCACCGCAGCAGCAGCATGGAGCTGTAATTCCTATTGCGTTAAGTTCGCATCAGAGCGAAGGGCACATCGGAGCTGTGCATCATCGTTCCAGACGTACCCCTGAGGTGCGGAGTCGAGTTATTGGCATTCTAGGGTCCCGTTGAATTCGACGCGATTTTGGATTCGTAGAGACACGTTTCGGCCAGCGACTGTAGCCGCTCGCCCGATTTATTTACCGGAGCGGGGACGTTGCGCCCGAGGCTGGCTCGCAACTGCGAAGCGAACCGTGGGGCTCGCGGTTTCTCATTTGTTATGTAATTAATGCCACGGGAGTTTCAGCGTGGCCGAATGTATTCTTGAACGAAGGAGCGAGAGAGGATCCCGAGGTACTCACGGTAATCGCGTATGTATTGTACACTCCGTTGAAAATTCTCCGCGAATCGCGGACGAGGGAAAACCCGAGGTTGCGAGACATTAGCGTCCCAGCTGGATAACACCCAAACGACCGGATTTACTGCAAACTGTACACGCGCTACCGGAGAATAGTTTATGTAATTCGAGTGTAGATTAGCCGACGAAACACCCATCAGATACCGCTCATCACACGGCGGGAGAGCTCGATCTCTTTAAAGTCTCTCTACATCTTCTTCGATTTTTATTGTATCGTTATTTCAGGTTTAATTTAAACTTAAGTTTAGGTTTGTTGTCTCCGGTTTATTGTACTGCTCGAATACCGACAGCGTTAGGTGCGCGGTCGGTGTGTGGCTTCGGCGGTCTCCCCAGTCAAGGAGCTTTGCTTGCGTCCAGTAGATGGATGGGTGACCGCTTCCCATGTGCGAATATCTGTGCGGTGCCGGAGTCATAAAAACGGCCCAGAACTGGGACAGAACCGATTGCCAAGTCTCGTTTGCCAATTCTCGGACAGCATTGGCAAATAACATTGTCAGTAATGGGCCTATGCAGCTTGCCAGTACGGGGCCAAGCCCGGAGCTGCTAATGTGGCCCAGAACTGGGACAGTTACAGTTGCTGAGTCTCAATTGCCGGCTCTGTCCCCGTACAGATGAGAAACTTCACGAAGAATGGGCCAACCTTGATTGCCAGTACTGGACAAAGTGCCGAGCCGGCAATACGGCCCAATGCTAGAACAGCCCTTGTTGCCGAGTCTTGTTCAGCGACCAGGGCTCAGTGCTGATGAACAACTTCACCAAGAGTCGGCCATCGCTAACAGACCGTGTTAGATAAAATCCTTTCTTAGATCAAATTTTATATCCATCGTAGTACTGGGCACGTACTGGTTGCCAGAGTTCAACCAACGCTTTCTCAATAATATCAAAGTATGAAAAAGATAAATTACAAATAAATTTTATATAGAACTCAGTGACTGAAGAATAAATATTGATGTATTTTATGACTTTTCGATCGTATGAAGTTAGTGTGACAATATGCAAGCGTTTGCTCAACTGATGTACAAGTTTCGAAACGTTGTTCTTCAACATTAGCATAGCCAAGTAGGTAAGATCTAGGACTAGTAATCGTAGGGTCGCAGTTCGAATCCCATCACCGGTCGAAAAATTTATTCCGAGATTTCCAGCGTATAAGCGTAAAATAACAACAACACAGTAAACCACGATCAGAGAAATGCATTAAACAAACAGGCAGACGATAAAACCATTCATTTTTACTGTTTATTATTATCGTTTTTCAACAGTGGCTGAACATTGGCACGCGGTACTGGCTCGACGCCGACAGCCAGCACTGGGCCGGTGTGATCATTTCAATATCGGCCCGGTACTGATTCTGCATTGGATTTGTACCGGGCCTTGATCGTCTGCCAGTACTGGTAGTTCCGGCACCAGTACTGGGCCAGAACGGTGCCATTCTGATATTCGTACATGGGTTAGCCCCACACCGGCTTGCACATCGAATGTTGAGCGGCAGGCCAGTTTTTCTGAGTTCTTGATGTTAAAACATCGAGGAATCAGAAAAATATAGGGCCATCTGTACCGACACGGGTTTTCCGCAGTTTCCCCGTGTCCTCGGCAAATGCGGTACAGTGTAGCTAAGTCGGCTGCGGATGCACTGGAAGTCAGGTAGCTTAGTGAAGTGCGCGTAGGGAGTGATAGGGGGGAAAGGGACGGGTTACGTAAAAACCCGCGGAGGGTATACGATGGAACATACAAAAAATAAAAATAAAAATTGTACTGCTCGAACGGCCTGCATGGCGTCGATTTTTTCTCTGGCATTGCACACGGAAATAAACCATCCCTTTTCTCTCTGTGACTTCTCGGTGAGGCAAATGAGCCGAGGGATTTTTTGAAAATTGTCACACCGAGCGCGAATTAATCTCTCCTCTCCTGTTTCGTTATTAATTAAAATAAATATCCAGTGTACAGGGCTTTGGTTCGATATTACTGTATTTTCGCCGTATCGGAACTGCGTTTGATTAATTTCCTCTTCGAAATTGAAATGTCCTGGCGTGGCAGGTACTGCGGATATGTGGGTAGGTTTACTTTTTCTTCCCTTCGTTCGAACCTGTTGACCTGGCTCAAAGGGGTTCGGGCCGGGCCCGGTTCTTGCGTATGTATGCATATAGGTGAGAGATATTAATATGGCGAATAGTGACATTTCCACTCCAGCTGCAGTCCTGGGGCGTCCAATTAGAGTAATTTCATGGAGCGCATGCGGAATTAGTGCCGCGCGTGTTTCCACCTTCGGCGGTGTACCTGACGTATCGCTCGTCTGAGTGATACACAGCTCGTTCGTCGTGTGCTCACTTCGCTCTCGCACGATGTTGAACTTGTCTTGTATCTTTGCGCGAGAACGTACACCGAACGACGGTGTGTAATAAATCCCGTTGGCTTCGCATTCACTCGGCATCTACCCTACGAGTATCTCGAGTGCTGCACGGTATAATTACTTCGGGTTGGATAATTGCTCGACGCTCCTCGAGAATGTCACAAACTTAAATTTCACGCCGATTGCGGCTTTGCACAACCGCAACCCTGACGGTACTCCCAGAGGCGCGGGTTAATGGTTTCTGGTATTGGTGGTAAATCAAATTCGACAATTTTTCAGGGAATCTCCGAGAATTTCCAGGAACCTAAAAATAATCTATTTTAAGGGAACACTTTTGCCCCCGGAAAAACATTGTTAGGGTTGGGGTTTGGAAAATCTTTTAAATGATTCGTCTATTTTTTATACGTCGAAAATGATATCTGATACGAAGGAATATAAATTCGAAAAAAGAACCAATCGAAAGGGGAGCCACATCGTTTTGCCTACAATCGGCCGAATCGTCGTATGGCCGAAAATCATGGGTCCAAACGCATTTAAACCGAATAGTCAAACGTCCGAAACTTTATTTTTCCGAATTGTAAACTGCCGAATCTTTATTTTTCCAAATCGTGATCTGCCGAATCTTTATTTTTCCAAATCGTGATCTGCTGAATCTTTATTTTACCGAATCTTCATTTAAGCGAGCGTTACTCTTCCGACTCGTCATTTAACCGAACACCAGTTTCCCCGAATTGTTAAATTCCCAAACGTTAAGTCGCTGAATCACCATTCTTCCGAATAGTATTTGGCTGAAAAGTCATTTATCCGAATCGATTCGTACTAAATCTCTGTGATTTATATTCACTACACTAGGCCAGTCACATTATTTAGTTTCGTGATTCTGTTGGTTGACGATTTGGACGATTGACAAATTCGGCTGCTTGACGTTTGTAAGTTTAATAATTCGAGAAAATGACGTTAGATGAAATTATTATTTGAATAAATTACGTTCGGTTAAATGACGATTCGGCGGAACAACGTTCGGCCAATTACTATTTCCGAAGAGTAACATTTGCTGAAATGAAGGTTCGGAATAATAGAGTTTTGGAAATTTTACAATTCGGAAAAATAACCATTTCGCAGTTTGACGATTTGGAAAAATAAAATTTCGGAAGTTTGACTAGGATGAAGTGCGTTCGGACCCATGACTTTCGGCCATACAACGATTCGACGGATTGTGGTTTCGGCAAAATGATGTGCACCCAGAAAAATAATTTATTTGACGGCCACCGTCTATTTAGTTTAAGTAAAATATTTATTTGATTAAAATAAATATTTATTTAGATCAAATAAATATTTTACTTAAACCAAATAAACGGTGGCCGTCAAATACATTTTTTTCTGGGTGTGGCTCCATCGAAAGGACATGTTAGGCGTGAATTTCAAAAGTTATTGATCGGAAAAGGGCTAGAAACGATGAACATACACTGATGTAGAATTTGCCGATGAGAAACACTTTGCCCTAAGGGACGGAACTAATCGGCACCCGTGTCAATGATTCATCGAGCTAATTAAGTCGATAGGACGAAGCGAGCCAGTCGGCTGAGTCGGGCGAAGGCGTATGGCTGTATAGCTAACCGCATATACGAACTCATGCACACAGAGGCATGGAGGAGCGCAAACTCTTGTCTAATCACCTAAACAAAATTACCGAAACTGCATGAGCGCGGGGCCGGGGAGGAGGAGAGGCTGAGAAACGGTGCGAGTTAGTTCAGAAGCGGCAAACAGCGGGAGGTAATCAAAGAAGTAATCACACCGGCAATCACCCCGGCAGCGAATTCACTGATTGCGCGTCTACCGATTCTCGAGCTCTCATCCTTACCGAGCGCACCGTGCGGAATGAACTTTGCGTTGTTCTCTTTTCTTTTCTCTCAATTTTATCGCGAACGAAAGACAATCTAATTTCAGAATCGAAACTGAGACACTCCAAACCCCTCTCGGTAACTTAACATTCACAAAAGTGCTTCGCGGTACTAGTGCGAAAAGCGGATGTTCGACGAAGGTTGTGAAGTTGGCCGCACGAGCCGGAAGCGGTTACCACAGTAGCAGGAGCCGAAGACGAGTGCTGTCTGTGGTACGTGCCGAAGGCGAATGTTGCCTACTTCGCAACCGCCGTCGGGAGTCCGATTTTTCGTGCAAGTATCGCATACTACTTTTTGTAATAAATGGAGAAAAACTTTCCCTTTTTATACCTGTAGCGTGCGAAAAAGTGCGATACTAGTGCGAAAAACGGTCTTTCGGCGAAGGTTGTGAAGTTGGCTGCACGAGCTGAAGGCGAGTGTTGCCTCCTTCCCAACTGCTGTTGGAAGACCGCTTTTTCGTACAAGTAGCGCATACTACTTTTTGGAACAAGTGCGCAAAAACTCCCACTTTGTATGCCCGTAGCGTGCGGAAAGCGTGTGAAAAAATAATTTGAGTGTTAAAAAAGTGTGCAAAAAAGTAACTAGAGTGTTAAAAAGGTGTGCGAAAAAGTAGCTATACTTTTAAAAAGGTGTGCGAAAAAGTGTGTTAAGAAAGTGTGTAAAAACATTTTGCTTCCTCTGTAAGGAAGCAAAAAGTAACTAGTGTGATCTGCGCATGTCCAATATTTTTCTCGCACTCCGTACTAAAAAGCGCTACTTTCACCACGCGTTAGAGGCAAGAAAAGGGGGACTTTTTGTGTATGTATTAGGAAATAGTAATTTACGATATGAGTATGATAAAACTTTTTCTGACGAGTGTCAGTTTACAGGAAGAACCAAAGGCGAGTGCTGCAGTCACATGAGTTCAGACAAAGTTTTTCGCACGAGTGTCGTACCCATTTTTTTTTCATAAGGTGTCAAAATGGTAATCTTGCGCACGCGAAACGTGCGTAAAACTGCCATTTTCGCACGGAATGTAATAAAAAAATAATAAATAGTCGATACTAATATCGATTATTTTTTTTTGTTTTGTTTTATATCGGGGGCCACTAGCTCACGGGCGAGCCTCACTACCGCGTTTTCATCCGCCTCTTTCGTTTTACTTTTTCGGACCCTTTTAGGTTTTTCATCTTTCTTCTTTGACCTATCCCAGCCCCATTACTCGTCCCCTTCGCTATGGTTCTACGGTGCACGAATAGTCACTCACGATCTATTTTTCATTATTATAAATCTAATATCGACCATATTTTTTTAACACACTCCATGCGAAAATGGCAGTTTTACAGCGGTGCACGAATAGTCACTCACAATCTATTTTTTATTATTATAAACCTAAGTTTGTAATAATAAACAATATATTGTGAGTGATTATTCGTGCACCCCTGTAAAACTGCCATTATAAACCTAAGTTTATAATAATAAAAAATAGATTGTGAGTGACTATTCGTGCACCGCTGTAAAACTGCCATTTTCGCACGGAGTGTAATAAAAAAAAAGGTCGATATTAGATTTATAACAATAAAAAATAGATCGTGAATGACTATTCGTGCACCGTAGAACCATAGCGAAGGGAACGAGCAATGGGGCTGGCATAGGTCAAAGAAGAAAGATGAAAAAACCTAAAAGGGTCCGAAAAAGTAGAACAAAAGAGGCGGATGAAAACGCGGTAGCGAGGCTCGCCCGTGAGCTAGTGGCCCCCGATATTTCTCTCCGCCGTCGCTGTCCCACTCTTCTTCCTTCCGATCCTTGTTTTCCTCTCTTCTCCACCTCGCTCTCGCACCCGCGACCGTTACTTTTACCTCGAGCTCGTAATCGCGCGGAAATTGTCGTCCGAGTTGGCGTCGAGCGGGCAGAGCGAATTACCTGCCACTGAGTTTCTGTGCCCTCCGACCTTTCCCTCGTAAAGCCGTCTCTGCCGCTCGAGCTTCGCCGGAACTCGGTTTCGCCCACCGTTACGATCGCTCGCGAAACAATACCGAACCATTCTTGCACCCGTAATTCCTACCGCAACCGATATTTCTTTGACAAGGCAATCGAAGTTAATTTGCCCAATGTCGACTTTGAATGCAGAAAATAGCGAATAAGAAGAAAAGAAAAAAAAAAGAAAAATGGTTATCATCCAAATAATTGAAGATAAGACAGGGCGAAGTGTCGAAGAAGCGGAGAACCTAGAAGGCTTATGCCCTCCGAGGGAAGGAGTGGAGAGCTTCGAGGTCGTAAAGTTTTTCATAAGTTTAATCGGGTCTCCGTACGGAGCGTAAGCTCGACGAAGCCGGGCTTCGATCTTCGTCGTCATCGCCCCCGCTTACTTATTGGCCCTACCAGGCTGCGACCGGACGATTAAGCAAAAGGGAGGACCCGTTCGTGGGTCGGAGAATCGCTCGTTTCGTTCCAGACCTTAAACGGGTTTAACGAGCAAGGTGTGTGTATATCGGCTGTCGAGAGACCGAAGGGCGCAAACCGTGTGCTTCAACATGGAAGTTGCGCCCTTCCGTTTCTCAACATTTGTAACACCTTGCGGAAGTGTCCCAAAGATTTTCTATAAGGAAACACGGGGCCATCGAACGATTTCTCGGGCACTTCAACTTCACCGATCGTCTCTTGCACTAACGTTTATCGGCCGAGCAGACTTCATCGAAATTGACCTGATTAACGACCTTGATAAACCATTTGGGTATAGTAACGCAGTTGGGCGAACGAGCCGTGGGCACTTCACGAGAGTGCGGAAAGAGCCGGAAGGACATTACAATCGTCAAGATCTCTGAAAATTGACTTGCTTGAGAATTACAGATTATACGACATCAGTTGTTTCTCCAGATCCAGTGACGCAGTGTCGCGGCAATCAGTAAACGAGCCGGCGCGAGCCCTGTCAGCTTGCAATCGTACTTGACGAACGTCAAGATCGAGGAAAACTGACTTGCTTGAGAATTACAGCTTATACGACATCAGTTGTTTCTCCAAGTTCGGTGACGCAGTGTCGCGGTAATTAGTACACTGAGAAAAAGGATAGTATTTTCTACTATACCAATAGTTCCCAGGAGGAATGTCTATATAAATAGTTTTTGATAGTACAGTACACGACCGCGTTTCTCAGTTCCTCGGGAGCCAATCCAATTAGGCACGACCGCGTATTTCCGATACCCCACTACCTGCCCAAGTACCTGCCCATCGTCCCTTTCCATACGCAAAAATTGTCGGAATTACAGCAGCGACGATTTCATTCGCAGGTAGCAAAAGGGAAAGAGTCGTTTGTTTCCCCACCAAGCAGATAACGGACCTTGAGAAGGGGCCGAATTGGACTTACGCGGTCGTCATTTTCGGAAATACGCGGTCGTTCGGAATTATGCGGTTGGGAGAAACGCGGTCGTGTACTGTATATATTCAATTGGTTAAATTATAATTATTGTTGCAACCATGATTTTTTGTCACTGTCGTAACTATAAAATGTAAACGTTCCCCCTGGGAACTATTTTTTAACTCCCGACTGCCCGCTAGGGCAAAAAGACTGGAGTTATGCGTTTCACGGCGATCGCGGGACTTTACGCGTTTCCTTGGTATCCAGTGTTCTCCGAATCCACAAAAAATCTCTTGACAAAATTTGGCAAGTAGTTTCTTTGAATCGTGGTCTGTGTCTTTTTTCAGGTTTTGTTACGATGCGATGCGATTTCACAGAGATAAAGACTTTTCGGAAAAAATAGTGTTTGTCCATATCGAAATTTCAGCGAGATATGCCGCCATCTTTTGCCTTTTCACCGTGTATCGCAGCTAATTTCACAGTGGCTCAATGCACGATCTCCCGAACCTTATGTGATTCGCTACGAATCAGCTGCGAACGCTATATACATACTGTGATTTTTTTTCATTATTATTTTTTTTTAATTAATTTTTTATGGTATAAAGTCAGTATTGTTGCTTTTACTATGTTATTTTTTCTCAGTGTAAACGCGCAGGAGCGAGCCTTCTCAGCTTGCAATCATACCTGACAATCGACAAGACCGCTGAAAATTGACTTGCTTGAGACTTACAGATTATACTTCATCAGTCGTTTCTCCAGGTCCAGTGACGCAGTGTCGCGGTAATTAGCCAACGAGCCGGCGCGAGCTCTCTCAGCTTGTAATCTACTTCACAATCGTCAAAATCGCTGAAAATTGACTTGCTTGAGAATTACAGATCATACGACATCAGTTGTTTCTCAAGATCCAGTAACGCAGTGTCGCGGTAATTAGTAAACGAGCCGGCGCGAGCTCTCTCAGCTTGTAATCTACTTCACAATCGTCAAAATCGCTGAAAATTGACTTGCTTGAGAATTACAGATCATACGACATCAATTGTTTCCCCAGGTCCGGTGACGCAGTGTCGCGGTAATTAGTAAACGAGCCGACGCGAGCGCACTCAGCTTGCAATCGTATTCTCTTTCCTACCGAGCTGATGGCAAAGGAAGTGGTGTAGGGAACTACCAAAGGATTTCCGGTTTTGCATTTTGATACGCATAAATCTCAATCGTCCGATGTCCAACTGCGAAAGCGATGGAGAGAGGGAGGACGGCAAGACCGGTGTGGTATTGGGTACCGTAGCGTTGAGGGGTTTATATCTGATTAACTATATCACTCATGCACCGGTGCATTTTACTGGTTCGCTGCTTTACGAGTCTCTCAGCCGAGAGGTTTTCCCAGTGGCGAAGCTCCATGAGTCGATGAAAGTGGAAGAGTGCATGCCACGTATGAGCCGACGACCTCACTCCCGAGTGTCGTCGGGCAGCTGGAAGTAGAACGAGTCTATTAGGATCCTAGACGTATATTTTGGGACACGGAGAAATTGACAAGCGTCTGCACGAAATTTATAATATTTCTGGATACCTATATTTGATATTAGATTGGCCATCTATATTTGCCAATATTATGTATATATACATAATATTGGCCATCTATATTTGACACGTGAAACTATCAATTTCCCAATAGCAGTCTTGAGGTCATCGTACAAAACCCAAATGTGTATCACAATCGTCACCTCAGTGTCGAACAGCCGGCAGTGAAAATTGCTCGTATGGATCAGACGATACCTCAGAGACTATTGTTCGAGCAATAACGTTAAAGTTGGCACAATCGTCCAGGTGTATACGTTGGATGGTCAACATGGTCAACAGAGTAGTAACGCCCGCAATCAGCAACAAATTGCTTTCGATGCTGGACCGGATCGAGCAATATATCACGGTAGACAGCTATATATATCGTACGTTTTTATCTTTATTTTATTTTTTTTTGTCGATCTAAACCGCCAACGTGGTAACCCTGGTGCGAGCGGAAATACGTGGCAGACGAACGTTTTCCCGTGACGTTATAACGCGGCTTCGCCGGACGAAAATTGGAAACGCCAGCGGAGCGACGATAGGAGCTTTCAATGGACTTTATCGTTCGCCACTGCGCTGCTGTTCGACCTCCTGCGCTCTCTCGCTGACCGTACTTCATTTACAATTAAAACATATATGTATATATATTTATACATATATATACATACATATATATACATACATATGTATACATGTATATGTACTGAGAATAATGAAGCGCTTTTCGCGGAAAAAGTGCGTTTTTTTTTAATTGAAAAAATATTTACAATTAAAAAAACGCACTTTTTCCGCGAAAAGCGCTTCATTATTCTCAGTACCTCTCGTTGAATATCGATGGAACTGGATTTCACGAATGAACAGAGTACTCTCCTTGTTAAAAAATCCTCGATTCGATACTGTACAGCGGAGGCGTAGAATGGACATAAAGAGAAGCTTATTTCTCTAGCAGTTGTGTCCAACAACTTGGAAACTATAACTCCATAGATAGCTTGCGGCGAGTCCGACAGAGCCGATTCCGTTCGTTTCACCGACCGGAAATCAACACTGTGGCGCGTGGAAAACCCCGATGGCGTATACACAGTCTCGGACCTCGTTAAAGCTCGGCCAACGGTCCTTGTTTCGTTCCCGTCGCGTCACGATTTTTTCTCGTCGATTTTCCTCCCTCCGTTTTTGTTTCAATTTTTTCCGATATAGCTTCGAGCAACACACTGCGAGATTCGCGTTCCGCAGTGGGCGCGTTTACACAGCGCAGTAAACGCAAGCGCGTGGGAGAGGAATAGCCAAATATATCGATAAAGGCAAACGCACCGGACCGATCGTCGGTGCAAATATATCGGGTACGTCCGAAGCAGATGGCAATCCACCGGTTTGTTACTACTTTTATCACTATCGTCTCAGAATACCTCCAATAATGGGGCAATAAAAAAATATATATATGCCCGACGAAATAAAAGATAAAATTTTCCTCTGTTTTAACGAGCCGTTTTTCTGCAGCAATTTTATTTATATTGCAATTTTCTCTGTAAGACCAACCCGCACGTCTCCGGCTCCTCCGCAGAATATAATCTCACTTTCGTATATATATGTATATATATATATATATATATATATATACGTATATACTGACACGTATATAATGGTTACATTGTAGTACTATAAATTTGTCGAAGCGGAAGTAGATGGAGATCTCACGGTCTCGATGGAGATTTCTCTAAGATGGTAAGAGAAAGGGGACGGTTGAGGTAAATTGGTCCGGGAGAAAAAAAAAAACGGGGGAGATCCGGAGGAGAGTATCGCCAGAGCACGAAGATACTGGAAGAGATTGGCCGGGCGACGGGCGAACGCGAAGTCGTAGAAATGAAAAAGAAGAGAAATAAAGCGAGAAAGGAACGGTGGAAGAGACGGAGGACCCAGAAGCGTATTTTCCGGTGTGACCGAGTGGAGGAAAGAAAATAAAGAGCAAGGGGAATAAGAGAGGAGAGAGAAAAGACGAGGCGAACGAAGCTGAGACATCGGTTCGCCAGACTACCAGCCATATTCCTGGTCGAACGAGCAGGACCGTTACAATAAACTCGCTCCTACTCGTAACCAGTACTTCACTCCGCTCCCCTTCGTTCCCTCCTTGGGGCTCGCTTTCTCGATCCCTTCGCCTGCTTTTGCCTCCACCGTTCGAAAAGGACAAATCGATCGGCAATAAAAGACGTGCATTAAAATAGTATTGCTGAAGCATTAGTAAGTCGGGAGTATGGGAAGTTTGCGGCACTGGTATTACGCGTGCTCAAAATTGATACTCCCAAAACTCACTGAGGGTGTATTAGGGGTGTTTTCAGATGTTTTGCAGATGCGTTTAACATTTCTTGTTGAAAGTACAATAGAACCCCGATTAACCGGGTTGCTCAGCACCGACGAGGGCCCGGATAACCAAATCCCGGTTAATCCGAACTAGTAGGGGAGACTGGGGCAAGATGGCCCCCCTAAACAAATAACGCGGCTACAACGCTGCCGAAAGTATAATCTCCTATTTGTCACCCAACAATGATATTTTCACAGGTTTTATAACCCGTCCCAAAAAGAACATTTTCTGGGGCGAAACGGGCTACCCGCATATTTTTCAATTTTTTTTTTTTTTTTTTTTTTTTTTTGGTACCCCATTTTGCCCCGCTTTCCTATTTTGCATTTTCTCTGCTTCTGTCATTATCCAGGAAAGGTTTTTATTTTTTCCTTCCAGGTTTTCATATGTTTTTAAATAATTTTGGGGTGGCCCATTACGCCCCGGGTCGGCCCGATTTTTCACTAGCCCATCTTGCCCCGGTTTCCCCTATATAAGTCAATAATGGCTAATGATACAACTTTATTTTGACTACTTACAATGACATTTGGTACGACTTGCACTTAATTGGTAAATAGTGTGAACTAGAATGTAAAGTTTTTGATGTTTTTTTTTCATTAATAGTACGTAAACCAGTCTTTCTTTGGAAGTACTAGGTGACTGGTTTGCTTCTTGCACGTCCTTCGACTTTCGTATATCACCTGTTTCATTATTCCGCACTCCCGCATTAAAAAAAAAAAAAAAAAAAAAAAAACATTGGACGCCGCCCAGTTAATCCGCTTCCCGGCCAATCCGACCCCGATTAATCGAGGTTCTACTGTACCCGTAAATTAAATTATTGTCTGCCCCAGCTGACTCCTCAGCGTAAATTGGTCGTGCAAGAAAATGTATTGGTCCGTCTCTCCGATATACGCTCAGCGACGATGCGTTCCTTACTTTTATCTCGCGTTGTACAGAGTCGGGCGCCAAAAATAATAACAATATGACCACGACGATGATAACAATGGGAATGAGCCGTTAAGCTTCGCTCCGGTTATTATGTGTTCATCGTGGACCGTAACAAGCAAAGGGATGTGTCTGCGTCTGGTAAGAGAACAATGAGAAACGAGATATGAAAAGAAAAGTATCAAATTCTCGGAGACGTCGATGGCGAAACGACTCAGCAAAAAAAAAAAAAAAAAAAAAAAACAAGGCGAACAAGCTAGAAAGAAGGTGAAACAAAAATTTCTCGAAGCAGAGGCGACTCGACGGTTTCGTTGCCTCGTCGCTGAAATGAAAAAGTTTCAACAAAGATGCCGGGGCGGTAACCGCGAGCTTTCCCAACTACGTTACCAAGAAACCAAAGACGACTGTGACGACGTTCCCGTTTATATGAGAGCGCAAAAAGTGTAACGGTCTCGCTGTCGCTTAGGGCGAAGCGAGCGCACACATGCGCGATCCCGGGAAATACATCGGTGGCTGAAAACACTGACGAATGGGAGAAGGAGGACGATGCCTCGTAGTTGCTCGTTAAAACATTAAAAGCACTTTTGTGTCAGCCTCCGGAGGTGCGCGGAGGGAAACAACGAGAAGAGAACGCTTAAAAACTGCGTGAAAAAGCTTCCCGACCCGTGCATGCCGCCCAGGGGCTCATTTAACGTGTTTACAAGCACTTTTCCGCCTCGAGGAAAACATTTCGATCTGTCGTCGCCTCAACTCACCTCTCGCAGATCGCTGGCGTACGCTTTTTCATTGCTGCATCAAATGCAAACTATAACGGGAGAGGGCAAGAAAATTACGAACAAAAATAGCTCGAAGAAACACCCTCACCCTTCTGAAGTTGGGATACGGAACTTAGATAGATAGATAGATAGATTTGTTTATTTCGTGTTCCGAGGCATGAGCCCCCCATGAACACCGTGCATGAGGATACAAACAGGCAAACATGATAAGCAAAAAGAGAATGTAACATAATAATCATAGAATGATATGATAATGATAGAACATAATAATAATAGAAACAAAAAAAGAGATACACAAGCAATGATATAACGCAATGAAATTAAGAAAATATAACGCAATATAACGCAAAATATAGCGCAAATTAAGAAAATAAAGAAAATATAAAGTACGCCAAAAAGGAAAACACGCACAAGCAATGATATAACGTAATGAAATTAAGAAAATATAACGCAATATAACGCAGAATATAACGCAAATTAAGAAAATTAAGAAAATATAAAGTACGCAAAAAAGGAACTTACGAGTTCACTTCGGATGTTCTGAGGATGAAAAAAGCTGCAGCGAACTTTAGGGTCTTTAGGCGTGCCGAGGCACAGACAAATCTTCCATTTGCTAATAGTTGTGGAATTTAAACCATAACTCCACCGTATAAAGAAAATTATGGAGTGCTAATCCAACCGTCCGGAGAGTGAATTTGTGAAGCCCGGGAACTCGACTAATGGCCAATAACGTACAGTGGAAGCGTGTGATCGAATCGTAAGTTATCAAGCGAGCGGGAGTCGGCGGGATCCCGATGGGCGAATCGAGCCAGTGAGAAAATCCGACCCCATCGGCGTCTGGGCAAGTCCGCAGGTCACCGCCGAACCGGTGGATTAACTCTTGGGCATGCTCGATGTGCTGGCAGAGCTACTGGTATGTTCGTTTTCACTGACCACGCCGATTACAGCCCGTTGCGCAGGACAGGGTATCGAGGTTCTATAGAGAGAAGCCTGCGCTCGTCGATCCTCCCGCAGTCCCTCCCGTTCCTCCGGTTACCCCATGGAAAACCCAATAACTAGCGCGATCCCATCATCGGACCCAGATGCATTATCGGATATCGTTCGATTAACCTCGATAGCCACTCCGGCAGGCTTTTGTAATAGTGAAAAATTGGGTCTCGTTATAGCATTGAGTTACGATCGTTTAGCCTCACAGCGATACGGCTATTCCTGCACCAAATATACTTGCACACACGCACACAAAACAGGGAGTTCATGCATCGAGAGAACTCGCCGAAATACACATCACAAAGGCTTCATTGGTGCACCAACGAAATACTCCACGTTTTTCGGAGAATTAACATCGGGTATAACAGGATTTTGGTGTACGCGTAAAAATGATCTATGCGAACACGATAAATCGATATGTTTTTGGTCCCGCCCTCCTGGAAGAGGATCCATCAACGGATTTACCCAGCGAAAAACTGGACTGACGAAGCTTTAACTTCGTCCATGCGAATGCGAGGGCGGTAGTAAAAGGTATTAGCGCAAATAAAAAAATAACCGCTGGTAAAAGGGTTTTCGCATAAAAACGAGAGGAGCGATATAAAGTAAGTGAGAGAACGGCGAGTTTTCCCGGATGGAATCATGGCGAGATCCGACGCGTAAACTCGAACCGCTCGATGTAGATGCAAATCGTGATCAATAAATCTGCTATGGGTCGAAACCGTATAACGGAGAAAAAAGGATACTCGGTTACACGGAAAGAAACCATATTGAAGATATAAAGCTGTGTCGCTCCTACCGTAGGAAAGATATTCCGGTATTCCTGACCTTTCTTGCGGGACTACGTACCAGTACGCAGGACCAACGTCAGAGACATCACGTTCCTTTCTACCAGCGCGGATGTCGATAAATCTCCGTAGGGTTGTAAATCCTTATCACCCCTCTTTTCAAACCATTCGCACGGACCGGATCTTCTGCTGATCCTGGGAAGACCCACGGTGTTCAGCCAGGAGGTACGCGGTTCCGTTTCTCAGGAAGTCAGTCATCTCGCGCATTTCCATCGGGTCTTCGTATGGTTCTTTCTCTCGGAATGGGTTTTCGCAATTTTATTGCCAGATTCGCCGGATTCTCTGCGAGCAGCGCAACCCAGCAGCCGATTTATCCCCAATGATAAGCATATTTTTATGCACCAATCTAGTCGTGCACAGAAAAAAAAATATCATTGAATCAAGTAAAATTTGCTTGCCGGCTGCCAAAGAAGTAAAAATGTTGTTTCAATTCTACTCTGGATTCGTACAATTTCATACCGGATTGAAACGATAACATCTCACCTTGACAGTCTTGCTGTTGTTGTTTCAATATCATATGGAATTGTCAGGATTGAAAGTAGAATTGAAACAAACATTTTTTTCTTCGGCAGCCCGCAAGCGAATTTTTTTTTCAGTGTGGAGTATTAAAGGCCGGTGAAATACCTCGCTGATACTGAAAGCTGTAGCGCTATTTTTTTTTTCAACAATACTGAAACTTCGGCGCCTGGCAGGAGTTGTAGCGAAAGGACGAGTGAAGCATTGAACTCGCATAAAGTCGGGCGCGGTTACCGGAGCATGTACGTTCGTTATCCGTGAAAGTTCCACGGTTTGTGGAGTTATGGGATCGAACTCGGGCACTCGTTGCAACGCTGTCTGTTGCTGGTCTTGCAAAAGTCCCGGCGAGGTGAGATGAGGGGGCGAAGCAGTCTCGGTAAACGCGTTTCCCCAAACGGGAGCACGAAGGAGAGTAGAATCGGCAGCTGCGGTAGTAACAGTGCTGAGTCAAAGTTGGCGTGGAATAAGTGACGGAAACCCGTCGCTCAGCCTTGGCTCATGCGAAATCTTTGGCGGTTCCCATCGGTCCGCACAGTGTCCCGGACCGCGGTGTCAAGAAGGTACGCGTAAACCGTACGGAATCGACACACTACACCCAGAAAAAAAATTTATTTGACGTTCACCGTTTATTAAGATTAAGTAAAATGTTCCTTTGATTTAAATAAATATTTATTTTAATTAAGTAAATAGTTACCTAAATGAAATAAATATTTATTTTAATAAAATAAATATTTTACTTAATCTTAATAAACGGTGAACGTCAAATAAAAGTGAAAAGAGAAGCTCCCATAACTTCTCTGTTCCAAGTGGCTCAAAATTCGCCCTTCCGGCGATCCCAACTATCCTAACTCAACCGCGAGAAAGCCGAATGCGAAGCAACCCCGGGAACGGAGTGGCCGCGAGCATCGGACGGACATGGGAAATCAATTTATGGCGTTCGGATATCAGAAACCAAGTGTACACCGTCAACATGAGAGTTCCCGGGGATAAACCGGCAACTAAAGTGCAACGTAAACGCGGCGTCACGCGGAACAGCGATGAGGAAGTGGCGCTACTGAAGGCACGGACGGCTGGGAATCAAAGTGCGGAAGGTCGAAGAGAGACAGGTTCGTCCCGAGAGTTTGGGATGGGGATAGAAGACTCGCCGAATGCACAAGCAAGGAGGGTCTCCCTTCTCCAGTTAGTGCACTCCGGATATCCCCGAACGAAGCCAGCAAGAGCCCCCGAAAGTCTGGACCAAGAGTTAACCGAGAGGGAGTGACTGTTTGCGGTCGAGTTCACGACTGTTTGAACGGGAAAACGATGTTTCCTTGGATGGAACTAACCTCTTCGCCACACTACATAACTGCACCGTCGAAGGTATAACCACCACCGGCACACCGTCCCCTTTGCAGCGTTGAGATCCTTTTGAATAGCTACGAACTCGTACCGGAGGATCCAACCAAAGCTCTTCGGAGCCGAAAGGTGCGAGGGAGTTTGTCCTGTGCATCTCCGCTGGTCCAGCCGGAAATGGCGGAAGGCGAGAGATGTGCGGCCACTACGTATAACAACACCAACCTCAACTAAACCGATATTACCGTGCCGCAAACAAACGGGGACCAGAGTACTGGACGCGCTCCGCGTACCTATTCGTCCCTTCCTTCCTCGGGACGTGCAAGACGCTCTCCCTGCGGAGTTTACTACTCGACCACGGAGGAACAATCTTGAATTATTCGGAGGACGAATGTTACCGTTTCTACCGCTTGCATTCTTCACCAACGCGTTCATGCCGTTCGCACTCTCTCGTAAAAATGTATCACTGACATCTCTTGATCTTGGATCCAAGCCATGTAATGAATGCCCGAGCAAACTCAACTTCGTAAATTTCGCAGTTAACGCAGAGAAGCTAAAGGGCAAACCTTGCGCTGATGTAAGGTAACTCTTCTCTCAAAAGAATACCGGAATTTACACCGATATTGAGAGGCTCCAAACGCTGTCTGGTAGAATATCTCCGTACATGAGCTGCCTATCCAGCGGGATCAGCACAAAAGCGATCCTCTGCAATTCTCCTCTCAGTTTACTACTTCCCAAGCCGGCAAAACTCTTGAATAATCTACAAATTCGCGCACCGCTTTCCTTAATTTTTCATCGCCACTTTGTGCAGCGCTATCTTCTCCGGCGCTCCTTTGACTCTCAACGCCATCGGATCTTTCGCGTGCTGCCTCGCGCAAAAAAGCATCGCGCATAAATACAAAGGAGATCTTTCAGCGGAGCATTATCGAACCATTGGCCGACCGAACACACGATGTGCCGAAGCGTGCCTCGGAGCCGGATCGTACGGTAGGGTAAGTGTAGACGGATATCGTACACGGAGAAAATACCCCAGTATAAATTCATGATATCGGTTTCCATTCCCTTCGGCCGTCGCTCGAGAGGAAGAGCCGCCCAAGCGTTCCGTGAATCGGCGGTATGGCATAAACGTCTCTATGTGCTTCTATTTCTATCTTTGGAGGAAACGAACCCACACGCGCGCGACGAGAAATATTCGGAACCTGTTCGTGTACGATAGGTCGGAGAAATCAGAGTCCTGTTAAATCTGCGAGAGCACCGCCGATTCGATGGGAAACTCTTGCGTTCCGCACAAGGATAGCCGAGCTGCACGAGAAGCGATCGAGTCCCGGTGATTGAATAAGCTTCCGGAACTACCGCGCGCCGCTGGTAAAAGGCTCGAACAGCGACTACCGATGTCTAACCGGATACATATTGTATACGACATTATAGAAGATTGGAAGTTGGAAGTAGGAAGTTACACGATCAAAGATCAATCCCATCGACGTTCCACCGTCCGGACACTCGTTATCCGGCTCGTTCCAGTGTTCACTTTCCTCACTACCGAGAGTGGTTCACCCCGCGACACTCCTCGCCACGGACCGACCGTACATAAATATTCATGCGGCCGAAGCTCACGGAGGCGTGTTCACGACACTGCGAAAGACCTTGCCAAAGCCGTTTTGTCGTTCGCGCGCAAGAATAACATGGAATTCACCGAGGGAACTTACGCAACGACGACCATCGTTCCCGCCAACGGGAGATGGAAAGTGGTTAATTTTACGGTGAATTTGGAATTCCACTGTCGAACGGGGTCACCCCGTTGCATCGGTGATTCGGGGTCGAAAACGCGGGCGCGTTAGAGCGTCGTTGAGACACAGAAATAGATTCAAGCGTACTCTCCGCGCGACAGCACGCGCAAGCGTTTATTTCTCCGGTTCATTCGACAAACACTTCTTGTTCACAAAGATACACAGATAAACAAAAAAAGATCTTGTTAATTTTGCAAATTTTAACGAATCATTATTTACCTAAAAATATTGCCCTTATGGGAAATTGTGAACGTTCGTGAGGAAGAATTGTTTGTTAAGGATGTTTGGGACGAAACGCGTTTCTATTCGATCGCTATGAAACTTTGCTACATTGTAGGGAAAGGCCCACTGGATCGTTTGCAGTTTTTTCAGATTTTTTTACCGTGTAGTTTTTTCAGTAATGCGTGTACAAAGCTACATAAGGTACCGTGTTAACGTTTCGGAAATCGTTCGGTATCGACAGAAAGTAGCATTTTTCTCCACCGATTTCTGTTAGATTCGAGTAAAAAACCTACCACGGCGAAGGGCATACTATCAGACAGACTGTGTCCAAATTTAAAGAAAATTCACCGTTTTGTTTCTGAGATAAATTCAATAAACGAAAAAACGAAAGACCCTATCTATGTCCAGCCGCTCGCTTTGTCTGCGTTTCTCACTCGCACACTGACTAACGCGGTCAGCGGAGCCCTCTCCCGTTCCCCTCCCGCGATTTTGGCCCAACCATCCGTAAGGCCACGTAAAAGATGAGCCACGTGACATATGAGTGCGAGAGACATAGATGCATTTTTGGAATCAATGCCATTTAACATTAGTTGACGTTTCGGATAAAACGGAAGCATCATCGGGCCCGGTATTAAATTGTACATCCGCTAATGCTTTGCTTTTTCCCGAAAAGCCTACGGTCTCTGAATCGCATTCATTACAGATTGTGGTTACCGACTGAGTCGTTTCACATGTCCTTAAGGTAGTACTAGCGAACAGTCTGAGCCCACGTGAGTTCAGAGAGAATTGCGAGAGAATTGCGAACACTTCTCGACGGGATAAAAATCTTTAAAAAATCAAGCATATGGAAGGTGCTGAAAAGATTGATTATGCATAATAATAATTCCAAAATGTTATTAACAAATGAACGAAAAAACAAATTGTTCAACAAATCCCCCGGCAACTTAACTTTTTTCATATAAAAACAATTTGTTAATCTTTTTGAACACGAATGAATCTTTTCAGAATTTTGTGTAATTTTTGAAAATTATGTTTTTCATTAACTAAAAACGCGATTTTCAAAAATTACACGAAATTCTGAAAAAATTCATACGTATTCAGAAAAATTAACAAATCGTTTTCATACAAAAAAAAGTTAGGTTGCCAGGTTATTTGTTCGGAACGTTTTTTTTCGTTGATTGGTTAATAACATTTTGGAATTATTATTATGCTAAATTAATCTTTTCAGTACCTTCCATAAAGTTGATTTTTCCCAGATTTTTATCTCATCGAGAAGTGTTCGCAATTCCTCTCTCAATTCTCTCTGAACTCACGTGGGCTCAGGCTGTTCGCTAGTGCTACTTTAAGGATAACCTTATCGGAAACGCAAGAGGAGCACGGGAGAGGAGCTCCGCTGAAAGCGGTAGTCACTGTGCGTCAGAGAAAGGTGATATAAAGCAAGTGTGCTAGAAAGAGATAGACGCTTCGTTTTTTTTTAACGCGACTTGAAAACGAGATCGTAAATCTTTATCAGGGCTGGCATTTGGCTTAGTGGCCCAAGCCATCACGAAAAAAAGAAGCAGAAATCTTTATCAAATTTGAACACTATCTGTAACAAAGTCTGCTCTTCAGTCGGTTAGCTCTTTACTTAAATTGAACAGAAATTGGCGGAGACCGCTACATTGTATCCTTTTTGAAGTTAGATGCAATCCTTCCCATGTTAAAATACGTAACTTTGAAATTACGTGGCCAAAAAATTAAACCGTCAAAAAAATCTATAAAAATGCCAACAAATAAAACGTATTTTTTTCTGTAGACCACATAAGTTTGATCAGGATCGAACAGAAACGACTTTCGGTAAGGATATCCTTAAAACGTAGAAAACCGACTTTTAATCGTGTACGTTCGGAGTTGAGGAGGTTCGGGTATAAAAAATCAGGTTGAAAAAGAAATCTTTATAAAATTTGAACACTATCTTTAACAAAGTATGCTCTTCAGTTGGTTACCTTTTTATTTCAATGGAACAGAACTACATTGTATCCTCTTTGAAGTTAGATGCGATCCTTCCCATGTTAAAATACGTAACTTTGAAATTACGTTGCAAAAAAACTAGACCGTCCAAAAATCTATAAAAATGCCAACAAATAAAACGTATTTTTTTCTGTAGACCACATAAGTTTGATCAGGATCGAACAGAAACGACTTTCGGTAAGGATATCCTTAAAACGTAGAAAACCGACTTTTAATCGTGTACGTTCGGAGTTGAGGAGGTTCGGGTATAAAAAATCAGGTTGAAAAAGAAGTCTTTATAAAATTTGAACACTATCTTTAACAAAGTATGCTCTTCAGTTGGTTACCTTTTTATTTCAATGGAACAGAACTACATTGTATCCTTTTTGAAGTTAGATGCGATCCTTCCCATGTTAAAACACGTAACTTCGAAATTACGTTGCAAAAAAACTAGACCGTCCAAAAATTTATAAAAATGCCAACAAATAAAACGTATTTTTCTGCAGACCACATAAGTTTGATCAGGATCGAACAGAAACGACTTTTAATAAGGATATCCTTAAAACGTAGAAAACGGACTTTTAACCGTGTACGTTCGGAGTTGAGGAGGTTCGGGTATAGAAAATCAGGTTGAAGAGCGCCCGAATCGAGCAAGGCTGAATCTATAGAACGGCTCTGTGACACAGAAACACACACGCAGATACTATTTTATACAGATATATAACCATCGTAGAAACCGCGTGTGTTCGCCGCTTGCCAAGTGAAAGCGTTCTCGAGCTCGCTTGTGTAACTCGAACTAGTGGGGCGGGTGTCGTACATACGTCGTCGTGGAACACTCTTGTCGGTCGGGGCTCCGACTCTCTCGTAATACGAACGGCGCGCCTAGACTGGAATAGTGACTCCATTCTAATACGTTAATCTAATACCTCGGAAGCAAAAAAAAAGCGAAAAAAAGAGAAACAACTGCAGAGGATTAATTAATATTTAATAGCTCGGATTTATTAGAAATGTCACGTTCAAGCTCGGCACATTTTTTTTTTTGCCTTCGTTTCATGACTGAACCTTCGAATCTCCGGAACCGAGTGATTGAAAACCGGAGAATTCGCGGTTCAAATTACCAGATCGTTTATCCCATAAAACGATATCTAATCGCCATATGCGTTGAGGCACGTGTCGGTGAAAACGGAGGCTAACTTTGTTTTGTTTTTGTTTTCTTTTTTTTTCCTAAAGCGTGACTCTACGATTGGCTGACTTTAACTGCCACTCGTTACGCGACTCATTAATCTCTCGCGGCGGTAGGTTTCAATATTGGCTGTAACGAGCCGGGAAACGGTGGTCCGTCATTGGAGACGACGGCAGGTCAGGCACACGCTTTCCAATTGTTTCTCGGTGAATTCTGTACCCATGGGAAGAACGGGAGGGTCGGCCACGAAATTCCTTCCACTTTTCGCGACGTCATATTCGATGTTTACCTTTCATTACTGTCGTACCTCTGCCTACACATTTATCTGCCCACATGAACCTCCTACGCGACTAAAACTGAGCTTTTGATTTTTTTTTTTCGTATCGAAGTTAACTGCGGGTCGATAAACGAGCGAGTGTACTGAACAAAAAATTCGCGTGCGGGCTGCCGAAGACATTCTAAAAATTGAAATTCTTTCAATTCCATGTGACATTGAAACAAAGACAGCAAACGGTCAAGATGACATGTTATCATTTCAATCACGTATGGAATTGAATGGTGTACAATTGAATGAATAATGTTTTCCTTTAGCAGCCCGCAAACGAATTTTACTTGAGTCACTGATTTTTTTTTGTTTTTTTTTTTCGTATTGAAGTTGACTGCGGATCGATAACCGAACAAGTGCACAGAAAAAAAAAAATTTGCTTGCGGGCTGCCAAAGAAATTTCTTTAAATTTCAATTCTTACATTCCATGTGACATTGAAACAAAGACGGCAAAACTGTCAAGATGACATGTTATCATTTCAATCCCGTATGGAATTGCATGGATTGTACAATGAAAGTACAATTGAAAGAATTTTTGTTTTCCTTTGGCAGCCCGCAACCGAATTTTCCTTGAGTCACTGATATTTTCTTCCCCATCTGCGAAAGTCACCGATGGATTGAGCGACTAAAAAAAAATTGTTTGCGAGCTGCCGAAGAATTCTTTTTTAATTTAAATTCTTACAATTCCATGTGACATTGAAACAATGACGGCAAAACTGTCAAGATGACATGTTATCATTTCAATCCATTATGGAATTGCATGAATTGTACAATGAAAGTACAATTGAAAGAATAATGTTTTCCTTTGGCAGCCCGCAACCGAATTTTCCTTCAGTCACTGATTTTGTTTTCAGTGTGCCATTCTTCCCCATCTGCGAAAGTCATCCTTGGATTGAGCGGCGGAAAAAAAAAATTGTTGGCGAGCTGCCAAAGAAATTTAAAAAAATTTAAATTCTTACAATTCCATGTGACATTGAAACAAAGACGGTAAAACTGTTAAGATGACATGTTACCATTTCAATCCCTTATGGAATTGCATGAATTGTACAATGAAAGTACAATTGAAAGAATAATTTTTTCCTTTGGCAGCCCGCAACCGAATTTTCTTTGAGTCAATAATTTTTTTTTCAGTGTCCCATTCTTCCCCATCTGCGAAAGTCACCCGTGGATTGAGCGACTAATATCATCGAGATTTGAATCGACAGGCATATCGACAAATTCTTTTAATCTGTTTCAAACAAATCCACTGATGGAACCTTCGCGTTCTTTGTGGAATCCGTGGCATTCATGCGGATCCCTTTTTACTATGGATTCGCATTGAATTCTGAAATTGAGAAGGAACGTCACTCGCACAGCGGCTCATCTAGCCCGTCGGGGCTGGTAGTGTTTCAGCGAATCTCTGTGACGAATCTTTTTTCCCCACTGTCGAACGTTCGCGGCAGCGAGCGACCGATGTATCTGTTCCAGTAAACTCTCGCTGCAGACGGAATTCACGTTTATATGAAAAAGAGTAGAGCGCCGGTGTCGTATCGGCGTACGCTTCGATCATCGGCCGACGGGGGAAAAAGACTGAAAGAGAGATGCCCTGGCAAATAGATTAAATCCTGAAGCACTCGGAAATTGAGTGAAATAGGATATCCTTTTGAGAGTCTCCTTTCCCCCCCCCCCCCCCCTCCCTACCGCTTCAACAGCAGAGCTATGTTTTTACACGGAAACAAGGAATGGTAAAATTTTTATACGAGTCGGTAAAAAAAATTGGTCCACAGGGGTACAAAAAATGTACGTGCATTCCAGGAAAAATGGAATGCTTACCGGTGGAACATGAAAACTTCACCATGCCAATCGTAATTTTTTTGTACTGATACTACGAGTTTCATGGTTTTTTTCAGCAACGAGGCGCACCGGTGTACCAATAAATATTGGACATTTTATTTTTCCTGTTTACATGTAGCAACGAGTATTCGCGAGTCGTGGATGCGGCGGAGATCGCCAAAGTTGATTACTCTCGTTTTTTAAATATCTGCCCTCCGACAAGTCAATGTTTGATTTATGGGAGGGTAATAAAAAAAACGTAATTAAGTGTGCCGCGCTGTAGAGTCGCTTGCACGGTAAAAAAAATAAATGTGTATATTTAACAAGCATTTACTTGCCCACGTCCAAAATGCGTATTAATCGTTAATTTAATTAGCCTTTTTTTCTCTCGTTACTTCTGCAATTAACGAGAAAAAAAGTCAAACTTTGTGGACAAGATATATTTGTTAAGCATAGAAACAAATTGTGTTTTTACGGTCGCGTTTTGTCCACCGTACCGAATAATCGTGCTAATTGGCAAGGCGAGTCGGATAGCTCGTTCCTCTATCAACCGGGAGAGAGGAATCGGAACAGATGCGGCGAGAACGAGAGATTGAGTAATTTCGGGCCGTCGAGCTGACGGAGATAATTATACAGTGTGGTAAACGTTCGTTAGGGAAATTCCCACGAGTTTCATCGTCCCGTTCCTCATCTTCGACTCCGACGCTGCGAAGCGACTCTGAGGACTCTCGGCGGAAGCGGCGATCAATGTTAAATATCCAATGGCGCCGAGCTTGGTTCTTCGCACAATCGGATCAAGGGCCGGGTAATTGGATCATTCTATTACACCTTCTTTCCTTTTTTCATGTTCAATGCAATCAGGGGTGAAAGTGGCGGGCGCGAGGATGCAACGAGTAAACGAGGAAGGGGGCGTCGGTGCGAGCAGCAATTCCGGATGCTGTAGGGCGCATTAGGGAACTAAGAAGGAAGTATGGAAAATGCGGCAATGCTCTCAACGACGGCGAAATTAAAAGCCAGGTCGGAAGAGGGTTTATACAGATATAGCGAAACGTTGGACAGAAAGAAGAAGATACCCGTAGCATTCTCGCTGAACTGGGAATCTTGGCTTTACGGCGACGCAACGAGAAACTCTCTCATTTATGCGGCGTATAATAAGGAAATAAAAAATAATAAAAATAAATAAATTACTGCGTTATAGGATGAGCGTGTTCCTTCGCGCTTCTGGTTAGTCGGTGTATCGTGAGTTGTTCGCTCGGATGGAGCGTGAGTCTCGCCGCGACACGGGTCAAACGGACTAACTTCGCCAGCGAGGTTATCGCGATTGCGGATATGGTTTATTTTATTTTTTGTTTTGAGGGAAAAATAAACAAATCGTGGCTATCGTCTGTCGAAGACGAATGATAAGGATGACTTGCGTCTACAGTGGAACCCTGATTAACCGGAATGCTCGGGACCAAAGAGTCTCCGGATCATCGAAATCCCGGTCAATACGAACTAGAGAGCAAAAGTAGGGTAAAAGTGGGGAATATGGACCGGTCCATATATCATTGATTTACGTGTTAATCAAGGTGGGCCATATTCACCACTTTTACCCTACATACAGTAGAACCAAGATTATCCGAACCAATTGGGACCGGAGCTCGTTCGAGTTAACGAAAATTCGGATAACAGAACAGTGAAGCTGTGTTCAACGATATAGCGCGATACATATCGAAAAAAAATTACAGTACCCATTTATTTTTAATAATTATGATGTATATTTGAAGAATAACGTGACATATGTATTTTTATTATATTTAAGGGTAACTTCAAACCTTCATCACGAAATCCACAATTTTCATTCGGCGCAAGAGAGTTGTACGTTTTTCGCGGGCAAATTTTTTTTGATGTCAGAGATCGTTGACCTGCAAACGTCATACGAGCGCGCTAACAATGTGCTGGTCTCTCCCTTATCGAGTTTCGAAAGGGTTTCTAATTTTTTTTTCACCGGAAGCACACACTGAGGAAAAAAATGGTTGGATTAAGCAAATGCGCGGTGACATACGTTCAAAGGTGTATTTGGTTGGTACAACAAAAATGTTTGTTTCAATCGACAAATTTTGAATAAATTGAAGCAAATAATCATTTAGCATAACAATGCTTTATTTGTACCAAACAAACAACAGCTTTGAACGTATGTCACCGCGTCTTTTGGTTAATCCAACCAATTTTTTTTCTCAGTGCATTACGCTTGCGTTTAGAAGTCGAAGGACTGGACGTCGAATCCATAACGCACTAAACTACGAGACCAGTGGATTAGCGAAAATAAATTTTGATTACGTGTATATTAGATCGGTTCAGAAACTAATAAATACTGCGCATACGACTGACGTGCATTTACGGTAGTGCTGTGTAAGTCTATGCGAACTCGAGTGTTCTTCAATTGGCTTGTGTGTACCGCGCAACAATGTACTGGCGCGAAACAACGTAAGGATACGAGGATTTCGCACGATAGTTATGATAATAGAAACTTTATCCGAAACAGCGGCGGTTCGGTTAACAGAGGGTTCGGATAATGGGTGTTCGGATAATCGAGGTTCTACTGTAAGTCATAATGGCTAATGATGCAACTTATGTTACGTTGACATTTGGTACAACTTGGACTTAATTGTTAAATACCGTGAACCACAATGTGATGTGGATATTTTTTTTCATTAAGGTAGTACTAGCGGACAGCCTGAGCCCACGTGAGTTCAGAGAGAATTGCGAACACTTCTGGATGGGATAAAAATCTGAAAAAAATCAAGCATATGGAAAGTGCTGAAAAGATTGATTTTCCATAATAATAATTCCAAAATGTTGTTAACAAATTAATGAAAAAAAAATTGTTGAACAAATCCCCCGGCAACTTAACTTTTGTTCAGACAAAAATAATTTGTTAATCTTTTTGAATACGTATGCATTTTTTCAGAATTTTAATAATTTTTGTAATTTTAAAAACGCAATTTTAAAAAATTACACGAAATTCTTCAAAAATTCATAAGTATTCAGAAAAATTAACAAATCGTTTTCATAAAAATAAAGTTAGGCTGCCGGGTGATTTGTTGGAATTTTTTTTTCGTTAATTTGTTAATAACATTTTGAAATTATGATTACGCAAAATCAATCTTTTCAGTACCTTCCATATGGTCGATGTTTTTCAGATTTTTATCTCATCGAGAAGTGTTCGCAATTCTTCTCTCAATTCTCTCTGAACTCACGTGGGCTCAGGTTGTCCGCAAGTACTACCTTAATAGTACTTTTTTTTCATTTATAGTAAGCTAGTATTTTTTTTTTTAACTACTCACTTCCTTAAAAAAAAAACCTCGGTAGCCGCACGGTGATTCCGCTTCCCGGTTAACCGGGCTTCTACTGTACTTAGATCGCTTTCGCTCCGTCATTTGGGAGTCGCTCGAACCCTTTGAATTTCCATAGTTGTTTTCTTATTCGTTATCAGTACAAACTACCTCACCCTAGATTAACACAAACTTATCTTGTTTTTATTTCTCAGCGGATACTAAGAAGCGATTCGCGCCGCGAAGGCTCTCGAGCGTTATCATTTCTTTGCCCGCCGACCTTTCCGTCGCTCGCCGCTCCGGTGCAGCTCGCTCCGGCGTTTCGGAAACTAGCTGGATCGACACGGCTGCACGTACGGTCTACGTACCCGCGGTATATAATCCGAGAATCTGTACGCGAGTTTCAAGTAGCTATATATCCCATCCAGAGGCACACGGCCGGCCCGAAAACTCCGAGCCAACTCGCTTTTCTCGACGCTCGGTGTTACCACCGCCTCGCGGTTACCGCTTTACCCTATATAGCTCTCAGCTCGCGAAAGTTGCGTCCTCCTATCCTCCCCCCCCCCCCCGCCACCCACCCACAGTTTCTCTCTGCCCTACAACACATCTATCCTTCCTCTTCGCTGCACTCTTTCTCTACGACTGCGGCTAGCGCGAAACTCCATCTCCATTTCGGCCTCGTAAATCCTCCGGGGAAGAGATGAGAGAAGCCACCCCCCACCCCTCCACCCCCACCCCCCACTCCCTCACCCCATCACCGTGAGCTCTGCTCGCGACGAGAAGTCGCTGCTCTCTCGTGGTCTCCGTGGTTACCGAATAAAGAAGTATGTACTGCAATAACCGACTACCCGCTGCTTCTGTACTTATGTACCTGACTATACGGCGTTGAAATGTTTTGAGTTGTACGAACCGCGACGACGAGGGAGGATAATTTCGTACTCTAAGAACGAATCTTACGCGGCCAGTTCGCATTTCGCCCACTTCCTCATCCCTCCCTTCGCTTATTCTTCTTCTTAGTTCCCGGTAATATCAAGCTGGAGAAGTAGCTCAAACTTGGAGATTGCGACGGCCATGAGCTGCGCTTTATATTCCGAGGATGCGCCAAAGGCACTCGGGCAATTCGATCGTATAATAATTAGATTATATGAGATTCCTACGGCGGTGTCGCGTTCATCTTATTATTCCGGGAAGCGATTCGCCGTACCTGTTTTATCGTAATCCTTTATTTTTATTTCTTTTATTTTTTTCTTTTGGTAACGAGATCTCCGAGACCGGGGCCGAAACTGTCATCGACATCGCTCCGGCTTTCGCCGACGTTGGGTGTTTTTTTTTTTTTTTTTTTTTTTTTTTTTTTTTTTTTTCTTGGTCACATCCTCCAAAGGACTCTCGAGGGCGAGCGAGGCGCGGCGCTCGTCCCAAGGAGACCGTTGCACTGTTCGCCGTCGCCCAGAGACGCGCTGGAAGAGGTGGAGATGCTGGAGTGAAACTTTCATCTCCATTCGGGTGCCGTAAATCCGAGCGGCAAAGAGATGAAGAGGCACCGGGAGATCCGGGCCGTCCGTTTCTCATGGTAACCGCATAAAGAAGGCATGCTGGAGTTAATGCCATACATATCGCGGCACGTAGAGTGTTAAAACGAAAAAAAGAAACAGTATCGCGAGCACACCCAGAAAAAAGATTTATTAAAGTCAAATAAATGTCGATCCTCAAATTACGTTTATTGAGACAAAATAAATGTTTACTTGCCTTAAGAAAATCCTTATTAGATTCAAATAACGACTATTCTTTAGCGTAAGTGAAAAGGTTTTTTTTTAGATATTTGTACTTTAAAGTAAATGTTTATTCGTGGTGGAATTATATATGTGACGTCAAGGCGAACCCGACTATTATCCGATAGCGCGCATTACAGAGTCTTCGACGCGTCGGTCGTCTGAAAATATCTCTCGCTGATAGTGGAAGATCATATTATTATATTTACACCCAGAAAAAAAATTATTTGATGGACACCGTTTATTTGGTTTAAGTAAAATATTTAGTGGATTTAAATAAATATTTTATAAATTAAGTAAATAGTTACTTAAATGAAATAAATATCTATGTAAATTAAATACATATTGTACTTAAACCAATTAAACGGTGGTCGCCAATTTTTTTTTCTGAATGTATTCCTCATGGGGAACCGCTAAATTGTAATAGAGAGAGGCAACTCATCGGTTTGTGTTGACGAAACTTTGGTTATTTCATGCTATGTATCTCGATCGAATTGTGGTTGTGGAATGAGTTCTCGAAGAACCAAATTTGAGATTGGTTATGTTATGAGTATAACATATAGAGCTGGGCAAATACACTAAGTACTTCAAGTACGTATTGAAGTATTAAGTACTGAGTCAGTTCCCGTTACTCAGGACTCGAGCTATTAATTACTGCCAGTACTCAATACGTCAGTACTAAAGAACTACCCATCAGTGCTCCGTACTTCGAGTCCTTGGTACCTCAATACGTACTTTAAGTACTTAGGATATTTGCCCAGCTCTGGTATAACTAATGTACGACGCGATTAGTGAAAGCGTGCGTCCATAATGGTGTATGCTTATTTAATAATAAAACATTGCTTGCTGATAGGAAAAATGACTTATTCAACAAAAAATTTTGCGTCATTCATATATCACATTATTCCTATATGCACAAAAGCCGCAGGTCTGTTACGAAATACATAAATAAATTATTTTACATAAATATCTGCTTTATTAGCTCCAAATAAACGTTATTAAATAATACATATATTATAAATTAATAAACGCTGTATTAGGTTATGAAGCATATAAACATTTTTCTTCGTCCTTAATAAATTTTCTTTGATTGCAATAAACCTTTTTCTGGGTGCAGAAGTCGAAAAACTAGGGGATAAAAAATAAAACGTTAAAACAAAAAAAAATAAAAGTAGTCAATTTCGACAACCGATAAGTACAAGTACCTAAGTGAAGAACCTAAGAGGAAACCAGAGAACGAACGTGATTTAATGGAATTCAAGAACTGCCCGGCTGCAATCTTTTTATCTCCTAAAAGAATTACGCTTTCAATCGATCACGAACGAGGAGGGGGGGGGGGGGGGGATAGGTGAGATGTCCGCTCTATTGGTATTGGCATACAACCAATCTGTGTAAGTGCCCAGCCGTCTGTCAAACATTGATCAGATCTAGTAAAACTTTTGTTTAAAATTTTTTTTTTCTTTTCATCTTTCGCTGCCCTCTTTAGGCGCTCCTCCCACTTCGGCTGCATCCGGCGGTGCAGTAATGCACTCTGGTGAAACGAACCTACGAACGGACCGTGGCTCTACCCCCCCCCCCCCCCCCGCCCCCCCCCCCCAAAGCCCCTCCAGCGCGATAAGATTTCCCGTCCACCAGGCGTTTTATGAATAATCGATCGAGGTCGGTTCTCAAGAAGAATATATTTTCACGATATTCCGCATGCGCATACTAATATACCGACGCGGGTAAGAGGGGAGCGCGGTGTACGCTCTCGGTGCATCGTCGAACGAACAGAGTTGTACGCGCAATAGTAACGAGGAATATCACGAACGTATGTGAAGAGGACACGAGATTGGAGGGGGAGAAAAAAAGAGGAGGGAAGGAATGAGAGATCACTCGAACGAGAGATAGTCGGGTTTCGGTCTTGACTTTATCCAATATAACGAGTGTAGTTTAATAAATCTGACTCTCGAAAATGTCCTCCCTCTCTCTGTGTCTCGTTCGTCGTTGCAGTCGAGTCGGACAAGCTTGATCCGCAAAGTACGCATAATGAGCGACAAGATTCGTTACTCAGCGAATTATTACGTATTTAAAGGACGGAGATCCCTCCGTCCGTCCTCCCTACTATACCGACTGCAATGCTAATCCTATCGTTCCCAAGGGCTTATCTCTCGTTCCGACTGTACTTTTATATGAGACATTTTTATTCCCATCTTTTTTTTTTCTTTTTTTTTACTCTTCCATCTTTGACGATTATTCAGCCTGCGGTACGTAAGAGAGCCCGAGTGACGGCATAAATTGCAAAGAACAAATTCCCCGACAGTAACGAAACGCTCTCTTGCTTTAGCTCAAAACTTCTCGTGCGAGGGTGTACGGAAGATATATGCATAACTATTACCGCAGCGCGCACGGCAAGCCCGGCGATGATTTGTAAACACGTCTGCGTGATATCAAAGTTCTCGTGTAACTGATCGCCCTTCGGAAGTTTCGTGACGCTGGGATTTTCAATGGTACGGAGTGCGGTAACGGGAGCACCTTTAACGCGACGCGCCAGAGCTTTTTGGGCGATGATGGTATTTAGAGGATTTTTTTTTTCTTTGTTTTTTTTGGGTCTATTAAACTGGTACCCCTCTGCGTGGAAATGTTGTTTTAAATATCTCGAAATAATAGGGTTTTTATGGGCTCTCGAATGCCAATAAAAAAAAGGTTTGGGCTCATCCCAGTTTCGAGATAATCGAAAAGTTGTGGCGTAGTTGAGGTGCCAGCGTAAGGTAGTCCTTGCGAATAGTGTTCACTTCGCATAAGTTTCAGAGAAATGAGAGGGAATTCCAAACGCTTCTGGATTCTCTAAAAATCTGAAAAAATCAAGCATATTGAAGGTGCTGAAAATATCAATTTTGCATAATAACAATTCCAACATTTTATTAACAAATTGATGAATAAGCTTGTTCAACAAATCTTCCGGAAACCTAACTTTTTAAATGAAAATGGTGCGTTCAGTTTTCTGAATACGAATGAATTTTTTCAGATTTATCATTTTATTTTTAATCAATTTTTTAATAACATTTTGGAAATATTATGCAAAAGTGATCTTTTCAGCGCTTTTAATATGCTTGATTTTTTTAGATTTTTATACCATCGAGAAGTGTTTGCAGTTCCCTCTCATTTCTCTGAAACTTATGCGAAATGAACACTACTCGCAAGGACGACTAAGAATATCCTTACCAGAAACGCGGTAGTGCGAGAGAGAAAGATGATATAAAGCAAGTGTGCTTGAAAGAGATGGAGGCTTCGTTTTTTTAACGGCGGTTGAAAACGAGACCGTAAATGTTTTTCAAATTTGGACACAATCTTAAATATTATTAAATGAAGAGCATACTTAAATAAAGTATGCTCTTCAGTCGGTTAGTCGTTGATTTCAATTGAACAGAAATTGGCGAAAAAACGCTATATTGTCATTTTTGACGTTACATCTGATCCTTCCCACGTTAAAATACTAAACTTTGAAATCACGTTGCAAAAAAACTAGACCGTTAAATTTTTGCTTAACTGCCAGCAAATAAGGCGTGTTTTTTTCTGTAGACCACATAAGTTTGAAAAATATCGAACAGAAACGACTTTTCGTAAGGATATCCTTAATAGACCGGGTTTTTTACACTCAGAACGCCGAGCCATTTAAAAGAGTATGAAATGATGCCGTATGCCTTGATCTTTATTTTTTCTTTTTTTCCCCGATTGCGTCATTATTGCCTCAATTAACGGCGATCGACGGGACCGAAGAGGGCGATGTTAATAAAAACAATTGCGTCAACTCGGAGACCTTGGCGTAGGCAGCACCGTACCGACAACCTACAGACAATCTACTTTGCAAATCTGAAATACATTCCAACTCTACAATAATATAGATAGTATCTGAAATGGACGGTATAAACGTCATTTTTTTCCCTCGCGACTAAATGAGCGATTCGAAACGAGATACTGAATGAAAAACCCCCATGCACGAAACGGCACGATAATACATAATTTATCGTGGACACAGGAATACACGGCGACGCTCTTCGATAATAATAACCGGTTTAACTAATAACGATATAAGCTTCTTATCGGACGGATTGATGGATAAACGATAAATTAAATTGATACTCGTCCGCAACTAATAATTTCTACCTACAGTGCTGGAATTTGACCGGGCAATCGATCAATATATAGATATATACATTAGGGTGTTTCAAAAAAGGACATTTAAAAAAAAATTCCATTCACCTTTTTAAAGTATATATTTAAATTTCAATTGAATCCCGCGAAAAGCGGTAACATGCAAAACAAATTCTGAGCCACATTCGTCGTTTGTACCCAAAAAGAATTCGATAAATCCTGAATTTAATTACCAGCGTCCCCTATTCGAGAAGTCTTTTTTTGTAAATAAAAACATCCTGCGAAGAAAAGTGCATGTTCGAGCGAAACTCTCGGTAAGACTCTTTTCAGAGTCCAATTACGAATCCGGAAGAGTCTTTGCGAGAGTCTTGATAGGTTTTGTGCTGGAGTCATTCTGGAATCTCGCATAGAAACGCGAAACGTGCATGCATTCTTCTACGCAGGGTATTTTTATTAACAAAAAATACGAAAAAACTCTTAAACGACTTCGCGAATGGGGGAGACCAACAATTAAATTAGAAGTTGTCGAATTTTTTTAGTACAAACGTAGAATGCAGCACCTTTAGGATTTTTTGCTTGGGCCCGTCCTTTGTGAGGTTCAATTTGAGATTGAAATATATAATTTAAAAACGTGAGAGGAAAATTAAAAAAGAATGTCCTTTTTAAGAAACACCCTAATATACATATATATTTTTTAGACGTAAGCTAGCTTGTATGGGAAAATTTGTAAAAGGCAATTGAAGCCATACATTGTAAATAAATAGTCTACATATATATTTTTCATTAACTTTAAATTAACTGTTTTTAATTTTCCATTAAACTGGACAACTAATTTTATACGTCGTAATATACATTCTCATACTTAATTTTCATAAGTTAATTCTCTTCCTCGAAAACATCGTGAAACTATTCCCGGCGACGGGATCAAAGGCCAATTTGTATACAACAGGCGTGTAATGCAGTTTTAATGTTCTTAAATTAATTTTCATTTCACATTTCAATCAAATAGTTCGAATATTTGATGGAAATGTGAAATAAAAATTAATTTAATTATTCGATGAAAAAGTGAAATAAAAATTAATTTAAGAACATTAAAACTGTATTACTCGCCTGTTGTATACAAATTGGCCTTTGATCCCATCGCCGGGAATAGTTCAATTATTTTCAATTAAACTTCGATGGTGTAACCAAGTGTGTTCGATCGAACTCGACACAGAATCGACCGGTTGAGCCGTTCGACCGTAGAGTTCACTTCTATCTACCCAATCTCCCTCTCTCTCTCGAGTCAACAGCGAGAGTTCGTTAAATCTAGAGAACCATAGCCGTGGGAGTTAACTAGTGTCGAGGGAGCGGTGTGAGTTCAAGCATCGTGAGAGCGAAGACTAGACTAGGGAGCAGAGAAGAGAATAGGCAGAATCGATCTCTCAAGTACCTTGATTACCGGTATGTTGAAACAGTTACGCCAGTCGCCCGAATTCTCATAGTCAAGCATCGCTGGCTTGGCTCACGTTTCACGAGGGCTGCGATGGAGCGAGAGCCGGAGTTATAGTGCTCCAACATCTGTGATTTAGTTAAGGTACAGTTAAGTACCGTCGCGATAAAAGTAGATTTTTTCGATAATTCCTTATTAAACATGTTGTCCAAACATATTATTATTATTATTATTATTATTATTATTATTATTATTATTATTATTATTATTATTATTATTATTATTATTATTATTATTATTATTATTATTAATATAAAGGCAGCATAAACGATATAATCTGCTCTAAAAAAAATATATTGAATATCACATAGAGACATGAGTGTGGAGTCTGTATTTGAACTGGTTCTCTGTTTCAGCGTCAACAACGATCGGTTCTTCGACTACCGTGTTAGAAAAAGGCGTGTTTCCATGGGTTCTTCATTAACTGTCTTTTCTCTAATTTGGCCCTGTGTACTCGCAACTGTGGATATCTGGACATTCGGAAGATATCGAGACCATGGATTGCGTACTGGTCATTCAATACCTTAAACGTTTCAATGAGATCTCTAATTTTTTAAAAATTTTATTATTGCTATATTTTTGTTTTCTTGTCTACTTTTGCGTATTTCTTTATTTTCGGTAACTCTTTACTTTTGACATGTTCTTTGCTTCCGCTACTTTAGTTTGTTTCTTGTAGGTAGCATTAAGGTAATGTTAAGGTTAGTTGTTTTTGCCTGTGTGCTCTACGGCTCTGCCTTACTGCGTTTATCGCGATGTGTATATTGGCACGGTGCTGTAGGGAGTTTACTTCAGAGCACGGAATAAACAGTATACTTTCTCTCTCGCTCTTTCTCTCATCCTGTAAGCCACCACGTATATGTAATTTCATTAAGATCCACTGTCCCTAAGCCGATATATTTGCACTTTAAGTTGCCACGACTTGTATGTATTTCCTATGACGAACACGAGCCAGCGAGACTTTTCTTTTTTTGACGCCTAAACGAGATTTAGGAATTGTACAAAAACAGAGAGTAAGTTGGTGGAGAGCACGACGAATGCGCCAGAAAAAATTCAATATTTTTTACAGTCTCGTTTTTTAAACATCGTCGCGATAAAATATGATTTTTTCGATAATTCATTATCATACATGCTATCCAAACATATTTGTAACTTCATGAATATTCACTGCCTCCAAAGCATCATATTTATTTATTTACATTATTTACGGGACGAATCGAACTACATCCTACATCCTATTTACATTTTAAGTCGCCACGTTTTATATGTACACAGTAAAAAATAATTCCGTAAAATCGGAATACGAAGTTTCGTAAAAATAATTTTGTTAAACAAGTGACAAACTCGTTTTTTCAGATTTGAATATTACAAACCAGCCCTTCCATTTTTCGTGCAACTAACAATTTTAGTTTGTACTTTTGTTTGTAAAACTATGAAATTAACAAATAAAAAAATCTGAACGCTTGTGGACAATAAGTTGTAAATATTACAAACTTTCTTTTACTACGTATATATTTCCTATGAAGAACACCAGCCAGCGAGACTTTTCTTTATTTGACGCCTAAACGAGATTTAGGAATTTTACGAAAATATAGAGTAAGTAGGCGGAGAGCACGACGAATGCGCTAAAAAATAAATATTTTTTACAGTCTCGTTTTTTAAATATTGTCACGATAAAAGATGCTTTTTCGATAATTAATTATCATACATGATGTCCAAACATATTTGTAACTTCATAAATATTCACTGGCTCGAAAGCCATCATATTTACATTTTAAGTCGCCACGATTTGTATGCGCGCAGTAAAAAATAATTTCGTGAAATCGTAACAAAGTTTCGTAAAAATAATTTTGTTAAATAAGTGACAAACTCGTTTGTTCAGGTTTGAATATTACAAACCAGCCCTTCCATTTTTCGTGCAACTTACAATTTTGCACTTTTGTTTGTAAAACTATGAAATTAACAAATAAAAAATTGTGGACGTTTGTGGACAATAAATTGTTTTGAAAAGTACGATTTTTTTTACTGTGTATGTATTTCCTATGACGAACACCAGCCAACGAGACTTTTCTTTATTTGACGCCTAAACGAGATTTAATAATTTTACGAAAATATAGAGTAAGTTGGCGGATAGCACGACGAATGCGCTAAAAAACATTGAATATTTTTTACCGCATCGTTTTATAAATATCGCAGGAGTAAGAGAAGTGCCGCTGGCGCACGAGTGGCGCTCGCATCGGTCGCGTCCATCCCCACCGGCGAACCGCGACGATACTTAGCCTAAAGTACCGGCACGTTTCACGGAGACCCATACAGGCTCTCCGTAACTACTTCTCGCACACCGGGAACCCAAAGTCGCAACTCCCGGAGGTTGAGCGAGACAAGGGACGCCGAGGGTCTCTCCCCGGTCCTCGAGTAACTACGTAGTACAGCAACGCGCCGATAGTCGCGACGGTGCGCGCCGGCTCTCATCTCGCCTCCATACTCTCCGGTCTATGGAGCTAAATGGTCCAATTTAACTTCGCCTCGATCCATGCCGCCGTCGCGGAACTTTGACTCTGCGACGATGGGAAATGGATAGAATGAAGGCGAGGGAGGAAGGCACGGAGGGGGGGGGGGGGCGAAGTGAAGAGGGAACGAGCCAAGACTACGCTGTGAGATTCATCCGGCGCGTAGATCTCCACTTCCTGCACAGAAATTCTCGCGAGCTTCTCCCTCGCTGCAGGCTACTTACGCGCGGAGAAATTAACAATTACAATCGGGTCTGTGAAATTTCCAACGAGACTCCAGATGCGACACATCGGCCATTAAATTTAACCAAACACGTCGTTGCTAATGACGAGAATTTGTCCCACAAATGTTTTCCGGTACGGAAAAAGGATCGATCACATTTCCGTGCCGTTCATCAATCATCGTTGGCTCGGAAGCGATATTTTTTTTAAATTAAATATGACGTCGCATTATCATCGACGCGATTGAGAGCCCACAAGTTGCGGACGGTATCGCGCGGGGGGGGGGGGGGATTGTAAATTTCCGAGAATATTTGTTCGAGTGAGAGGTCGCGTTAAATTGATTAACTTTGGATGCGCGTACGAATAATCGAATGTATGCCGATTTGACGAGAGGTGAAGCGCGCCGATGAGCAATTTTCGACAATGACGAGCCGTTTTCGACCGAGCGTACTCTCTCTCTCTCCCTCTACCTGTCCCTCTCTCAGGGCCATTCGAAGCGAGAGCCACGCAGAATTCGATCTCGTTTGTAACAATGGATATGCACGCGCAATAAAGAGTTGCGAGTAGGCGCTGGGGAATATCGCGGTCGGTAACAAAACGAGCCCAAGCCCATTCATCAAAGCTCGTCAATTGTTACGACAAAAGCGTCTGTAACGAGTCATGTCTGCCCCTCCCGTTAATCAATTAATTGCTTGTTTACCAATTTAATTAAAATTGCATTAATTAAGCAATTCAAGATCGGTGACTCGGTGGCTCCGCTTTACTGGCATTGAGGCGAGAATGGAATTGACGGAACGAAATTAAAGAATCCGAAATAGACACGCCGTTTGAGGGAAAAAAACGAGACAACGGCCGGTACTGTAACAATCCAGTTATAACGCCGCAGATATCTGCCGTGCATAACACCCGATTGTTCGGCAGCGGAAACAAAACCCTGTATTCCATGGATTTTGTCCCCATGGTCGGTATGAACGGAATAAAGTGGATAGCGAAAGTGGTGAGAAATGGAAGGGAGGAAAGCGTTCTGAAAACCAGATGTGATAGAGAACAAAGGATTCGTCGATGTTGGACATCGCGTAATACCCGCGGCGATGAAGGGACCAAAGCGAGGATAGGCGAGCCTCATCGGTGAGGCTATTCATGCCGATGCATCGGTCTGTAAATTGGATCCGCTTTTCCAACCATTTTTTCCCCTAATAATCGACCGCGGTCTCACCAAATATTTGGAATTTGTTTTCTTTTTTTCTAAACAGTTCACCGGACCGTTGGAATCGATAATTGACAATACTTTTCACTCTCTACCGGGTTCGAAAGTAAAACTTGTTCGGTGCTACGGTGCATGACTGGATTTGCATTCAACAAATTAACACTTTATGTATCGGTAACTCGTTCAACGAGGACCGAGAATTTGCCAAGGCGCAACCCTCGAACGATTCGAATAAGAAGTTAATGTGCTAAAATAATCTGGGAAAACGCACGGACGTACCTTGAAGTGTTGTTTTTTTGATAACGCAGAAGAAATGTTATTACGAACATTCGTATCGTTTTTGTACTTAATCCTAGAACTCGTGTATGGGGTAAGAAAGTACCCCAGACGGTATTCAAACTGCGCTCCTAAAGTAGAAATTGACATTATCGTATCGTTTTTGTACTTAATCCTAGAACTCATGTATGGGGTACAAAAGTACCCCAGACGGTATTTAAACTACGCTCCTAAAGTAGAAATTGACATTATCGTATCGTTTTTGTACTTAATCCTAGAACTCATGTATGGGGTACAAAAGTACCCCAGACGGTATTCAAAGTGCACTCCTAAAGTTGAAATTGACATTATGGACTTGGGACCTCCACGATAATTTAGTTACATGATCAGACGACATGCTGAGGCCGTTAGTAGCCTCAGTTACTCGTTGGTTGTCCCACAGGACGCTAAGGCAGTGCACTAGGGTACCAAAATACCCCAGGCTAGAGTCCCCGTTAGTGTTTTAAGGAAGTACGTGATTGTTTTTTTGTTTTGTTAGAACTATCGAATGTAAGTTGCTATTATATAAATTGGACGTATATTTTCGGCATTTAATTTTTTTATGAGTTTTTTTACAATAATTATCCTTATCTTTAATGAACTACAAAGTTTCAAGAAAAACACATTTTCAAACCCATGCAAAACCAATTTTATTTGCGTTTTCATTAATTTTTTCCATGTTACAAGTTTTCGATTTTTTCCCATTGTCAAATGTCCAAATAAATAGACTTCTTGAACAAAATACATCGCGAAAACTTTTTTCCTAATAGCCTGATGTCCCCTGTAAAATAGCGTTTGTAATTTGAAAATAGGACCATTTAAAAAAAAAATAGGATTTTTTTCTCACAAAAAGTTCTGATTTGCAAATTTTCGTTACGTTTTGGGCCTTAAGGGTGACTTTCACCCCCGTAATAAAATCAAATTTTCCCGTCATAACTTAGAAGGTAGAAAAAATGATACACGAGTTCTAGGGTTAAAAGAAGGCATTGTCGTTTGCGATGGGCAGAAAGTTCCCGGTATTAGAATTAACCCTTCAGTTAATTCTTATCTACCGAGTAAAATGTATATATATATGCACACACTTTTTTCACGCACCTAACTTTACAACGTGCCGGACAATAATTGACGTCGATTAACCGAGTTATTGCTTTATCGGTTCGCGTTCTCCGATAAGCGGAGCGCGAGTGGATGCACGTACGGTGATCGAACCGGGACACGGTCAACGGGACGATCGGCGCTAAGGAGCTTCGGGAACGCGTTAATACTCTCGAGCGCGAAGATAGAGGCAGAGAGAAGCGAGATAAAGCGCGCGTCGAATGGAACGTCGCTAAGTTATGGATCGCACGCGAGAGTCTGCAAGGTCGATACACCTCCGGGGCATCGAGAAAGATATATTGCGTCTCGTACTCTGCGTACATAAAAATCCTGCGAATATTGCTTCTTTGAGAGCGTTGCATCGAAGAGAAAGAACAAAAAAAAAAAAAAAGAGAACAAATAAAAACAAAAAGAGGATCTACGATTCGACTGCAAATGGCGAAAATCTCAGCGAAGCATAAATGAAGACGGGGGAAAATATCCGTGAACGGGGCCCTCGCGAATGAGATCAAAGCTGGTCCGGAAGAAGAATGAAGCCGCGGGGGGGGGGGGGGGGGGGGGGGGATTCGACGAAGCAAAAACCACCTGCCGGCGGACCGGAGTGGGCGATGAAAGAAATCAACGAAGCGAGCGGTAAACACGATCAAAGAATCTCGTGCGAGAGTCGGATGTCTGAAAGGGACTTGGCGCAAATCTGAATGAAGAGGTAAAGACGATATCGAATGGAGGCATCGAGAGTAATATATTAAGTGAAGAAAAAAAAAAGACATCGCCAGACAATACACGTGTAAGTACGCTCTGGATCTTTGAAATTTATGCGAGCCTTGGCACAGATTTCGTTTACAACACACAGAGACACACACATATAATTTGCGTCGATGCGGAACGTGTCTAGCAGAGATTGCGCTATCGATCTAAGGCTGTGCCGTCATCCGGGGTTCGGACGGCACGTTGTGTATGTGTATATATATATATATACACACACACATATATATATACACATATATATACATATATGTATTATATATATACGGACAAGTCGTTCTCCTCTCTGCTCTCGGTTGCGACCGTACTATACAGCGTTATTGCCGTTGCTCTGTGAGCGAACTGCAGTTACAAGCTGGGCATTCGTGTGCCGTTGCACCGGCAAACACACATGGGGGAGGGTAGAGGGGTCCATAGCGGGGAGCAGCATCGCGGCATGAGCCAGAAACTCGACTCGCGGAATGGCTTTTCCACGACGTGCAATACGTTTTGGGAAATTGTCCTCACACATCGGTACGATTTACGAGGTGAGGAAAATCGTCGGGACGAAGGCAATACCTCCGTCCCTCAGCGAATCCTGCAGAGCCGCGACTCCTCAGTAATATAATCTCACCGAGTTTTACGATATCGAAAATATGTGATAACTCAACTTCGCGGAGGAGGAGTTTACTCGGGCAGCGGCGATAATTCAACGGCGTCGGCGATAAATCATACTCTTCGTGCGATTTCATAGACCGTCGGCTCCTAGTTTCGAACTCGACTACCTGGCGCTTTTCTGACGATCGGCTATATCGTCGCGCTGTCGATAAGGCACGGCTGAGAATCGAAAGGGCCATTGCTAAGCCACACGGATAACGCCCTTTTGGTTCTCAACCGTCGATACGTAATATCTAAATCCATTTTTTTAGACGCCGCACCCAGAAAAAAGTTTATTCCCATCGAAGAAAATTTATTAATAATCGGAAAAAATGTTTATTTGCTTCATAACCTAATAGAGCGTTTATTAATTTCTAATACATTTATTTGTTTCATAGTATTACTCTTATTATTTAATCATGTTTATTTGGATCTAATAAACCGATATTTATGTCAAATAATTTTTTAAATTTGTTTCGCGACTGACCTGCTGCTTTTGATCGTATGGGAATAATGTGATATATGAATGACGCAGAAACGAATTTTTTGTTGAATAAGTCATCTTTACTATCAACGAAGCATCAATAAGCAATGTTTTATTATTAAATAAATAAATAAGCATGCAGATCCGTTATCGAGGCACGATTTCACTAATCATGTTGCACATTAGTTATACTTATAACATAACCAATCTCAACACCCAGAAAAATAATTTATTTGACGGCCAACGTTTATTTAGTTTAAGTAAAATATTTATTTGATTAAAATAAATATTTATTTCATTTAAGTAAAATATTTATTTGATTAAAATAAATATTTATTTCATTTAAGTAACTATTTTACTTAAACCAAATAAACAGTGGCCGTCAAATACATTTTTTTCTGGGTGAAAGTTGGCTCTTCGAAAACACATTCCACAATCACAATTCGATCGAGGTACACAGCTTGAAGTGAACGAAAAAAAATAAACCGATGAGTTACCTCTCTATTATAATGTAACGGTTCTCCGTAAGGAAAACATGAAGTCTTGTACTATCAGCGGGACAGGTTTTCAGACGGCTGACGCATTGACGACTCTATAATGCGTGCTACCGGAAAATCGTCGCGTTTGTCTTGACGTCAAATATATGATTTCTTTAGCGCGAATAAACATTTATTTTTAAGTACAAATCCTTGATAACATTTTTTAACTTAAACTAAAGAATAGCCGTTATTCAAATCTAATGATGATTGTGTGAATGCAAGTAAGCATTTATTTTATCTTAATAAACGTCATTGGAAGATCAAAATTTATTCGATTTTAATACATATTTTTTCTGGGTGCGATATAGGGGGGAAAAATAAAAAACAAAAATCGGTAACCGCAGAGCAAAAATATGGGCAAACTCTCAGCAATCTTTCTGGATCGCTGTGACCCGAGATTTACAATAATCCCTGGAATCCTCGGGTGTGTTTTCAGGTCCGCTCGGGGGTCGAATGGAGGTGTGCAGTTACACGGAAGATTCGGAGAATCGTCACGATCTAACAATAAACGATTCCGAAAATCGCCCCCCCCCCCCCTCCCCATATCGTTTACTGTGCGCAACGATACACGTGGCACGGTTATGGACACATATACAGATAGACTGTACGGTGTCTCGCGGGCCTCGAGGATAAGAGAATCGCAATGTGGCGAACTGAAGTAAAGCTCTTATCTTCTATTCCTCAGCAGAGATAACCCGTTGCGGGACGTTCTCTGCCTCCTGGATAGGACGAGAGCGAATACGACAGATTCGCTTTTCGCTCCGGCGCTTTATCGTTTATCGCTGACTGGCTGCGCCGCCGCGCGCTATCCGTGAGGATTCTCGAAAGTCCTCGGAACGAAAGAAGATACACGGGAAGGGAGAAAGGAGCGAAAGCGGAAGAGATCTCTCCGTACGTATCTGCGGCTAAAGGAACCAGAAGCACGCCCGGTACCGAGCGAGCCACTTTGGTAACGCGCCAGTTCTTTTGCCCACCTATTTTCCCGGGCCCGGCCGATACGACTCTCTCGCGGTTTCGTTTATTCGAAGGTGAAACACCGTACCTGACGGCGAAACGAGGAACGAACGGCGAAACCGAAAACGGAAGAGTGAGAAATTGGAAAAAAAAACAATTCGGAAATTTTTTTTTCTGGCATTTAGCTGCTAATACGGGAGTTCCATATCAACCACTTTTATCCTGTGCACTGAGAGAAGGATCTGAGAAATTATCATAAATCTGGCAAAAACCGACGGAACTTTCAGGTATATGGGAACTAAAGCGATATCCTGTCAAACATTTGTTTCAAATGTTTCAACACATTCTTCTGGAAAATATGATAATTTTCCCATAAGAATGAGAACCAGAGAACTTTCCAAACGATTCGCAGCGACCCAAATAGAAAATATCAAGCCATTATGCATACAACTCACACCAAACTCAATACACACATTCAAGCACCCAACACTTACAACTTACCAGCAACTCGAACGAATGAGCAGCGAAGAAGTAAACTGTCATTTTTTATTTTAAGTACCAATACTTAAAACAACATTTAAAAAAAATTGTAAAAAGATTACAAACCGTGGCTGAAGAACCTCGGTCGATGGCCAATCAGGAGCACATATGTTTAAAGTCTGTTATGTATTAAAAACTGTTCCATGTTATGCACTGTCAATAAGTTCACTACTACTACTACTATGATAATTTTATCTATCGCAGATATTACCTGAATTTCGCTTAATTTTTGCTAGAATATAAGTTCTTCTTACTGAGCGACAGCGGTGGATACGCGATTGGCGCACGACTTCGGTGGTCACCAAAGTCAAGCAGATTCGTTCGCGGTCAGTTCTTGGATGAGTGACTGCTTAGAAGTGCGCTGGCTGGCGCATCGACCGTTGAGCGTGAGACGCTTTCTCCCGAGTAGAAATTTTCGAGCATTACATCGGACCGTTATAGGATCCTGATAAGGCATTATCAGGCTTCCTCGGGACCTTATCAGGGCCCGATGTAACGCGCGAAAATGTCTACTCGGGCTTCTGAGACTTTAGTGTTTCTGCAGATTACTCGAGTGCAAAAAATACCGGAAGATCAGTAGTATATGGCCGTCTTTACCGGCACGAGTTTTCCGTAATTTCGTCGTGTTTCCGGCAAATGCAGTACATACAAGTAGCTAAGTTGGCTACGGACGGACTGGAAGTTAGGTAGTTTAGTTCAGTTGGGAGTCCTACTGGGAGAATCGGCATGGGGTTCCGTAAGCACCCACAAGGGTACACGGTAGAAATGGAACAACAAATTAAAAAGTTATTCTTACTAGAAAATTCTTAATATTCTTTACTGTACTTTTACTTTAACTCTTCTTACTAGAAAATTCTTACTATTCTTTACTGTACTTTTACTTTAACTCTTCTTACTAGAAAATTCTTACTATTCTTTACTGTACTTTTACTTGAACTCTTCTTACTAGAAAATTCTTACTATTCTTTACTGTACTTTTACTTTAATTCTTCTTACTAGAAAATATAGTAATCGTACGTCGCTATCGCGAACCGTTTGTTTTAGGTTTGTAGGTTAAACCGACATATCATGTCGGTCAATTTTTTTGTACGTACACTGTAACGTTTCACTTTCAGGCCCTTATTGCTTATTACTAGGTGACATGTGAACGTTGGGTTCGGGACGAGCGAGAAAATATTTGTAGGCGGCCGGTTGAAAGAAAAAATGATTGTTTATTTAATAATCGTAGAAAATATGGTACAAAAAAAATTCGATCGACGGAATTCTCAGATTTATCCACGAAATTCTTAGTTTTATCACTAACATTCTTACCCAGATCCGCAGAATTCTGTCAGACCACGCATTCTCGAAAAAATGACCAAATGGGTTGTGTAAAAATCAAATTTTACCATATGATGACTTAGTAGTTCTGCCCAAATCCTTCTCTCACTGTACATTCTGTTGATCGATAATGCTTCGCGAAAACTGAGTTTCGACAAATGTTTTCTTACCGATTAATTATCATCATATTATAGCCGCTTAATCCTTCGGCAATCGAAATTTCGTTAAATTTATTTCGTAATATTCATTAAATGAAAAGTCCATTAAATTTGCAAGTCAAACCTTGGTTCTAACTTATTTGCAACTACGATTTTGCGAATGGGAAGTAGTACTATAGGAGTCAGTGAAATTGTGCTAACGAAGTTGTTCCCATCCTGCTGAAACGACGAAATATCTATCGCGTCCATCCGGAACGAGGGAGAGGAGGGAGAGGGGGGGGGGGGGGGGAAACGGCTTCCGGTAAATTTTCCATCCACTCGGGCTTCGCATTGACCGAATATTATTTATGACACCCTCACTCTCTCACTCGGGTGTACATTATCTCGAATGATAATTTCCCAAGTGGTTCTCGTCCCGTTGACATTCATGACTAATAACTTTGCTCGTACTCTCGCGCGTCGGTCCGTACGTGCGCCAGTGTGGGCCAAGTAGCATCGACCTCCTCGGCAAGCGGTTTGCCAGCGCAGCGGCAAGAGCGAGAAGTGACCGAGGAAAAAGAGCGTGCCCCAGCGAAATTTAACACGCTCGCGGATATACGATAAAACCGGTGGCGTTTTGTCACTGGGAAAACGGTTTGACTGTGTGGCGTCAAGCTTACACAACGGAGGACGGTCGAGATAATCGCGGGCACGTGGGATTCCAAACAGGAAATGAGAAATACGAGAAGAAAACATCGCGAACGAAGCTGGACTGATAAACTTACGAGCTGATTCGACAAACGGGAAATTCCCAGCAATAACAATTATCGAAACGAATCGTTTTGAAAGCACGTACTCATCAATACCCTTTCGCGCGTACGTCATTTTTACAACGATAACAATTATAATAATAACGATAATGGCCATTATTATTATTATTATTATTATTATTATTATTATTATTATTATTATTATTATTATTATTATTATTATTATTATTATTATTATTATTATTATTATTATTATTATTATTATTATTATTATTATTATTATTATTATTATTATTATTATTATTATTATTATTATTATTATTATTATTATTATTATTATTATTATTATTATTATATGCAGCGGCACTGCTCTTTCGCGACAACACGCATGTCACCAATAATGCGTCGAACTGATTGATTGCGCATCTGGTCCATCTGGGTAATATGTATTCACAGCTACACTGAGAGAAGGATGTAGTAAATATGACTATATCGCTTGAGAGATATTACCATAGCACCTAGTAGTAGGGAACTAGGGCGCCACCTATGGTGGGAAGTACCAGATTTATAAGAATTTTTCGTAGATCGTATGGTAAAAATTCTTGGAAAATCTGAGACTTTCCGCCATAAGTGGTGCCCTGGCGCTCTAGTACTACTATGTGCTATGGTAATTTTTCTTGGATGATCGGTAGTTTTTACGAGATTCTTCTCTCACTGTACTGTTCACCGGGCAAACTTTTAGCATTTTCCAGATTCGAGCATGAAGGATGATATTTGGGTATGATTAGGAAACGTAAAATGCAATATTACCTGAGCTAACTTAAAAGGCGATGCACTGATAAAAAAGTACAGTTGAATTAACTAAGATTCGGGTAGGGACGTTCGAATAAATATTTAGTTGGTCGAACGAAATATTTTCAAGACTCAAAAATATTTTGGTGAAATCACACAACGAATTGTTGAACTAAGGAATTTTTTAGCTGTACCAACAAAATATTTACTTGAACGTCCCTGCTCGAATCTTAGTTGATTGAACCGTATGTTTTTATCAGTGTAGTAGTGATGTTATTATTTATTTTTAATATTTTAAACAGAAATATAAAATTAGTTCAATACTACTACTGATGAGACACATTTGTATTTTGATATTCATCAATGGTTGAGAAAAAATCCGTTAATAAACAAACAAACGGACAAAAATTATCATCGTAATGATGATAATAATTATGATAACAATGATCTTAAAGATGATGACAATAATCATGAAAATATTAATAACATTAGTAATAATAATAATCATCATTTATGACTGCCTAGCACCAAACCCGGAAAAAAAATTATTTGACGGCCACTCTTTATTTTACTTAAACAAAATAAACGGTGGTCCTTCAAATAAATTATTTTTCCGGGTGCAGTATGATATTCCATAAAAACAGCCAAGTAATTCGAAAATTCATGCATACGCTTGCATTAGCATATTTACGGCAAAAGTGGTGTTGCGTATTCGCGACCCGCCAGGCGGCCTGACGAGTTTCCTGCCACCGCCAGCTCCTTATCCAGCGCCATATAGCTTTCGGTGGAAACTGGCAAGTGCGGAACCGGCGGCGCGGGAGTGCGGGTGTTGTGAGATAGGGGGAAGTACGCCAGAAGTTCCAGGACCAGCCCGCAGTTACGGCCCCGGCACGAGATAACTTCCCTTCCAATCCCGCCGCGCATTCGGGAGGATGTGAAAAAAAAATCGCTATACCGCGGTAGCGACGGTGTCGTAAAAGGTGGAGCGAATAATTCTCTCTCAATCAAGTCGCCCTTCATCGACGATCGACGGAAAGGGTGGGCAAAAAAAAGGAAGCCGATATTTCGCACAACGATCGTCGAACTCGATTTGAGAAAATTCCTCGCAGACTCGTGGCTCGACGGTAACTTTATCGGGAACTTTGTCGAGCGGTTAAGCCGCGTTGGGGTTTTAACCGACGGAAGGCCGACAGCGAGGTAGGAAATTCATTTTGCCAATCGGAGGACGGAAGAGGAATAACCCGTGCGGTACAGCAATCGAGTATGGCTGTTCGATGAATTCGTCGATCGAACTGGTATTTATGGGTGGCAGAGACGAGCTTGTTCGCCGGGAGATTACACGATCGTCGCTCTCTCGCGGTGCTCGGCGCTATAGCGAAGGGAAAACCACCGCGGTGGAGGGGTGGGGGGTGGCGCTTGGGGCGGGGGTCACACACGTGTCTGTATATATAAACCTGCACCGAGGGGCTGCACGGAACGAGTCGGGGCGATGCCGCGAGCGTTGTCTCTCGACGGGTGGCTCTCTCGCCGCCGCTCGTCAGTTGCAGCTGCAGCTGCAGTGTCGACGTGACGCTGGAAATGCTGCGTGCACGACGGGACTGAGAGTGAGAGGAAGCTGTAGTACCGTTCGACGAAACGTTGCGTATATTTGCCGCGCGACGGAGGGGGCTCGAGGAGGCGAAACACTCGTCGGAGACAATTTCGAATGCAATTTCGTCATCGATGATAACCGAGTTTCTACATCGGGCTCATCGATGCCGGTCGAATAATCGAGTCCCAATTAAATGATCGCGAGATTATGGTACAACTTGAATAATGCCAGGGATAAATGCCGCGGGGGGGGGCAAATACAGTCGGATGGAGGGGGCGGTTTAGTGGATGACCCGTTTGGCACTCCGACTCGGTCTCCATTCGATATGATAACCCCTTCGGCAATATTTGCCGCGGTCAGATGTGTGACAAATAGTGGTGGGTAAATAAATCCGAAATTCAGCGGAATCCTCTGGGCGAGCCCGACGTACATTGACCGAGCCGGGTCGTCGCAGTGATTTCCGGAAAGTTCCATTTTCGAAAACCTCAACTTTGCATTTGTGCATGTAACCGTTGTTTATCGACGACGTATTATCGTGCCTGGTTGAACGGAGATATTTTATTTGCATGCAATTTGTTTACGATCCGCGGGCCGTGATGCGAAAGTCTGCAATGTTATCGCAACTTCCGGGTATAAATGAGATGCACGGTACCGAAGGCTTGTTTTCGTTTTACTCCGTCGGAAACAATTCAATTCCACGAGCTGAAGTTCCAGTGCGAAAATATTTAGCTTAGAGGATGGAATAAATTTCATTCCATTAACTGAAACTCGGTCATTAGAAAGCGTGTTTCGTTCAATGAGGTAAAAGTCAATCATCAGAAAATGCACCCAGAAAAACGATTTATTAAAATTAAATAAACTTCGATCTTCAAATGACGTTTATTAAGATAAAAGAAATGTTTACTCGCTTTAGCAAAATCCTTGTTAGATTCAAATAATGGCTATTCTTTGGTGTAAGTAAAAAAAATTTATTCGAAGATTTGTACTTAGAAATAAATGTTTATTCGCGCCAATGAAATTATATATTTGACGTCAAGTAAAACGCGGCTATTATCCAGTTGCGCGCATTACAAAGTCATCAACGCTTAAGTCGTCTGAAAACATTCCTCGTTGGTAATACAAGACTATACTTCTTCCTTACGGGGAACCACTACAATGTAATAGAGAGACAATTCGTCTCTCTGTTACTATGTTTGTCTTCACGAAACTTTGTTTACTTCCAGCTGTGTATCTCAATCGAATTGTAGTTGTGGAATGAGTCCTTGAAGAACCAACTTCGAGATTAGTTATGTTATGAGTAGGGGAGACCGGGGCAAAATGGCACAACGGGGTAAAACGGGACAGTGAGGGCAAAACTCAATTTTCCAATAATTTTTGGATGCCCCATTTTGTCCCAACGATACATCCGGATTTTTAAACCCGTTTTGCCCCACGTACCACCATCGCCACCATCCAAAAGTTATTGCACAATTGCGTTTTGTCTCATTATCCCGTTTTTCCCTGGTGTGCCATTTTGCCTCGCGCTCCCCCAACTAATGTACGACGTGATTAGTGAAAGCGTGCGTCCATAACGGATCTGTATGCTTATTTAATAATAAAACATTGCTTGTTGATGCTTCGTTGATAGTAAAGATGACTTATTCGACAAAAAATTCGTTTCTGCTTCTTTCATATATCACATTATTCCCATACGATCAAAAACCGCAAGTCCGTCACGAAATAAATAAAAAAATTATTTGACATAAAGATCTGTTTATTAGATCCAAATAAACATTATTAAATAATATGAATAATACTATAAAAAAAATGAATATATTAGAAATTAATAAACGCTCTATTAGGTCATGAAGCAAATAAACATTTTTCTTCGTCCTTAAATAAATTTTCTTTGATTGGAATAAACTCTTTTGTGGGTGAGTGTTCCATTTCACGAGCTAAATTAAATGAGTCAGACTAACCGGCAGCAAATTAATAAATCAACGGATCGATCGATCACTTTGTGTGTCTATTTCAGCCTCCCGCCTGCGATGTAACCCAAATTATTCCGTCTCGCTCAAAGCTCCAAATACTTAACGTCGCAACTTAACCGTTGCCGTATGTAAGACGCGCAATAGAAGAGACAACATAGCCATCGCCTGTCTCGGATGTAACACCGACGTCCTGCTCGAGGGAAGATAGCGGCGCGAACTCTATATAGAGACAAGAGAGCGAAAGACCACGCAAAAGGTACGCGGGATGTAAACCAGAGGTATTCTGCAATCGTTACGACACACACACGCAGCCCGTCTGAGCTACCGCGACTAGACAGCGGCTCCCCGGGGCACACGTGTGTTTTTTGCTCGCGTTGACTCCAACGGCCGCAGCGGTACATTCTTTCGCCGAGAAACCGCTTCCCAGTTTCTCTATTCCCTCCGCGTCACTGAGACCGCCTCGTCTCTCATTCCATTTTTATTCCTGCACGACGAAAAATAAGCAAAATTTATATCCATATACATATCGATATGAGAAAAATCTCACTTGTAGAGTTTTCCGTCATTGGATTATTTCATTCAGTTAGCCGAAGCGCACTGATATTTCCATTCATTTTTATTCGTCACGCAGAGAGCGCCGTCCGGGTGGTGAATCAATTTTTTTTATCTTTGAAAGTCCAGCAGAGAAGCGTGAGTGCACGCAACAGCGGCGAGGCGTATGGGTAGAATGGGAGGCGTGAGGTATTCGAGGCAAACAGTGGACCCGATGAAAAATGGGATTTGACTTTTGCGCCCGGGTGTTCCGCTGCGAAAGATAAAAATCCCGTAGCGCGAACGCGCACCCAGAAGCCCTTTAACTCTCTTCGCTGTTTCGCTCATTCGAGTGAACGCACCGCGCGCGCGGTATTGTCGCTGAAATACACCGCCCTGCATGGTTGCGATTGATGAGAGGAAAAAATATATATATTCAACGACGTTACGTGTCTGCAAATATAATTAAAAACAAAATAATGAAAACAAATTAAACAAAAATACCAGGAAAAAGTAAAAAAAAAAAAAGATTTTAAAAAAGTTGTCTCGCTCACCTGTCCGAGGTTCTGGAAGCCGTGTCTCTCGGCGATTTCGGCGGCGGCTGCGTCTCCATCGGGAACGTGAACGGCGAACTGATTCGTGTAAATGGCCATGGGTCTCGGACGCTGCGACGGCCGAGGCTCCGCACCGGCGGCGATTCTCTCACCGAACAAGAGAATCCCGAAAGACACGAGTAACACTGCGAGACGCATCTCCACTGTATTTTACACGAATTCAAGAAGAAGAAGAAGATGAAGAAGAAGAAGAACAAAAGACAAAAATTAAGTTTTTCAAAGTAATAAAACAACCGCAGCAACGACGAGGAGTGAGAGGATAGCGAGTCTGAAGGATCGCGAGGGAGAAGCGAAACTTAAGATTTGTGTGCGCCGCGAACGATCGGGTGTGCGTTAAGCATACGCGAAACAAAAATTCTGCTCTTCCCCGTCCGGAGAGGAAGAGATATCCTTCCGATGCTTGGCAGGGAGGACGGTCGAGGCCTGAAGGGGAACGAGGAAGCTTTGAACGAGATCCTTGAAGGAGGTCGATTTGTCGTGGAATCGAGTACGAGGAAGCGTGACTCGACTCGACGCCCGATCTCGTTTTGCTTCGGCGATGTGTGTACGGTATTACAGAGGTGGGGGCTTTCGCTGCAGTGTGTCCTCTGGCTTCGCGACTCGTCGCTGGAAAGTATCCAAGGTGTATCCTCGAGGGTGCACGGAGAAGCGAGATTTTCGAGGCTCGAGTCGGCGAATCCTCCGGCGAACGGTGTCTCGACCGGGCAGGTAAAGAAGGAACCGGAGAACACGGCGCAGCTCGAGAGACTCCGAGTTTGTGTAAGCGTGCGGAGCGAGCTGAGCTCTTCGCGCTTTCGCACACTCTGTTTTTCGACTGGATCCTTGGGCGAACGTTGGAGGGGACGCTGAGAGCCGGAGGAATTTACGTGACAATGTTTTGAGAGTCCGCGAGGTGTTGCTCGCTTCGCGATCTCGAAGAATCGACGATGCGGAAGTCTTCGTTGTTTTTCTCTGATTCGTTGTTGCTGTTCCTCGTGGTGGCCTCGACCGATCCGACGTTTCACGCACGTGTCGGAACTCGATGATTTTGACTTAGACCGTCCGGAATTGCGATCTGCAACACGGAAAAGAAATACATTGGTCAGTAAAAACAATGCCCATATCGCTGAACGTATAGGAATAATAATAATAATAATTTATTGGATGCTCATTGCATATGAAATAATACATTTTACGGTAACAGTCTTCAGATTCTTAGCGTTATTATATTTTTAATAGTTTCATACTGCTTTCCAAGCATGAGCAAGTCGCCTAAACGCTTATGCGCTTGTTCGCGGCCCCAATGATTATCCTAAGATATACTAACAATTAGTGTAATTATAATAAATATAATTTTCGAGATTATCTATTGCACCAAGGAGCTACTTTATATCACTATCAATGCTCTCTATTCCTAACGAAAGGTGTTGATTTAGGAGTTTTTTAAAATCTTTTTGGTTCCATATTCTCCTAACATTGGCTGGTAAAGCGTTAAAGCACTTGATTCCCACATAATAGTATGATTTGAGTCCTATCTCTTTCTTTCGATTTAATAAAAAATTTAATGACATTTAATATTGAATATTTAATTAATTTAATAATCTTGAGGTTTTTTTCTTTTTTACAAAACGCTTTCACAACTCCGTTCACTATCTTCGTAACATTTCTCACAGGCATTAAACCGTGAAGTATTAAACGAAATTTCGAGAAGTTCGGTTCGATAATCCCGCGAATCGAAAGGGTCAATGTTGCCTCCACGCTCGGAAGTGCGAAGGACTGGGGTACTTGTGCGATATAACTTCCCTAACTCGCCCAAAAGCCCCGACTGTATCGCGAAAGATATAGTACACAGATAAAGTTCAGCGGACTCTCAAAGTTTGATTGGAATACTCGTGCTGCTGTCAGGACACGAGAGAGGCGATAGGTTGATCCTTTCGAAGAACGAAACTCGAAAGCTGACTATACGTTGAGCCGTACATGTATATATATGTACATGTCTACACACCTACACGTCTATAGTACAGAATCGGGCGTCGAAACGAGAACGACTGCTGCTCACTCGTCTCTTCGCCGAGGGTCGGGAAGAGATTCGCAGGAAGGAGAGAGAGAGAGAGAGCGACGTGAAAAAAAAGGAATGAGATTGAGAAGTCGGAACTTTCCCGTTCCCGGACGACGTTATGCCAAGTGGCCGCGCCGGGTGCCGTAATCGGGTCTCTTGCTTCTCCGCCCAAGAGTTCAACTCTCTTCGTTCTACTTCAATATTTTGGCAGACTATGTTACACGTACGATACGCCCATCATACTTAAATAAAGTGGGGCGTCCTCATACATATATATTTTTTTTGCAATGCATGCATGAGAAGTGCCAGTTTTCGTACCTGTAAGGCGGTAGCAAAAGTGGCGCTTTATAGCGAGGCGTACTATATTGATGCTGCGCATGCCCGATTTTACTTCTCGCATGCTAATTTTACTTCTCGCACACAAATTTTACTTCTCGCACGCTAATTTTACTTCTCGCACGCTAATTTTACTTCTCGCACGCTAATTTTACTTATCGCACGCTAATTTTACTTCTCGCACGCTAATTTTACTTCTCGCACGCTAATTTTACTTCTCGTACGCTAATTGTACTTCTCGCACGAGTGCGAGAAACTCCCATGCATACGGACGCCTTACAGGCAAGAAACGTGACACATCTCCTACATTTGTTGCAACCAATATTATGCGATACCAGCTCGGTATAGTGAATATTATACGAAGCCTGCGAAGTGGGTCGTAGTCGCCGCACTCGTACCACAGGAGGCACTCGCCATCGGAACGTGCTCCTGTTGTACTCGTGCGGTTCGTGCGACCACTTCACAATCTGCGTATAATGCTCGCTTCACCGCACTTGTTATCCCAAAATACCATTCCTTTTTTCGTAAGGAATGCGACCTTGCTAGAAGCAGAGCAAAAACAAATCAGCTTCGCGGATAATTTTAGACGAGGCGTTAAAAGAATTATGTTCCGTGCTTACCGAAATATTATTTAAAAAATTAAATAAAAAAAATGAGTGCTCTTTAACCGATTCGTTATACGTTCGCGTGACGACGAGGGAGTTTCCGCTTAGCGTTCCGTGCCGCTGCTAACCACCTTTCATTTCCGGATAAACGGGCGCGTTAAATATTGTAACGCATTTGCGGCTGACGCATCGATCCGACTCCCCTTCCCGAACTCTCTACCGACGCGTCCGGAACACTGTGCACGGAACAGTGATAATATCAATAATTCAGTAAAACTTTTATTTCGAAGTTAAATATTTCATGCACGATCGTTACTATCGAGTTTGTGTTTATACATCGCGAGTGTGAATGCACATGAGCAATGCACTATGCATGGACTATAAACGAGAGCAGCCGAGGGGGCTTGACGCGTCATGCGGGATGGACATTCACTCGACACTCATGGGACACTTCGATAATGAATAATTAGCGCTAGCTGACGGCGGTGTTGTATATCAACCGGTGCGAATAAATAACGAGATATTTTTAACAGACGTACACTAAATTCTCCCGCAAATTTATCTTTTTTTTCACAAAAAATATCGTTAATTTAACGTAACTTCAATATTATCGAAAATTATCTGACGAATTTCGTGACTAACAAAGTAAATTATAAAGCCCCTTGTCTGTGAATAAGTATTGGGGAGAGCAGGGCAAAATGGGGCAACGGGGCAAAACGGGGTTTTTGGGTAAAACTAAATTGTCCAATCATTTTTGGATCGGACAAGGTGGCAAAACTGGGCAGAAAAGCCTGATGTATCCGATAGGGCGAATTCGGGCATCCAAAAATTATTGGAAAATGACGTTCAGCCCAAAAACTCCGTTTTGCCCCGTAGCCCCATTTTGCCCCCCTCTACCCTACTTAAAAAGAATAAAATCCCCTTAATGTAAGTCACGCCAAACAATTCGTTTTATGGAATTTTTTTTTTTTATATAATATATTTGAAGTTAGGTGAGATTCCACTGTACGGCATGACAGAGCGAAGAAAAATTGAAAGCTTCGGCTATTACACTCCGTTTGCCAAGCGACGGTGCAATGACCGAGCGAATCGGAAGAGTTAACGTTTCTGCGCGAATAGAGGAATAGAAGATTTCATATGCCAAGTGGCCGAGCCGAGGACGAGTACTCGGGTCTTCGCAGGGGCGTATAGTGTCGTAATCGGTTCCGCGATGAGAGTCGAATCCCGCGGTATTTCGAGTCTTGGCAGAAGCTCACGATATTCCGTTGGATGAAATGACCGACGAAACGATCGTTTCGCGGAGCGATTCTCAAACGAGAATGGGGAAGTATATACATCGACTTAAGTCGGTGTACACTTGCGAGGGGTAAGCGGAACGACGAGTCCACGAATCGCAAGAAAAGGATTTAAACATCGAACGGAAATCGAATTTTTTAAACTATATAATGCAGTAATAGAGAAGGGCGGGGCAAAATGGACCACGATTCATGAATAGAACTTTTTTTTACGACCACGAAAAATTTGTTAAAAAATAGTTTGTTTTGAGCCTCACTTTCTCAGATACATAATTAATCGTTCCAAGAGGTGAATTAAATACACCTTCGGAAAAGTATAAATTTCCTTTTGCCCCGAATAACATGGAGAGATAAGAAAAAAAAAATCTCCGAACGAAAAAAAAAATAACACACAAGGGGGCGCCCCGGTAATGAGAAAATGAACGTCCGCGCTCGAGTCCCGTGTCGGTAGGTCATAAAATCGGAACCGAGCCCCCGTGGCCGGTGCCCGGGGCAATCAGAGTGTAACGCCCCGCTTTGTTCGTAGGTGTCCGCGCTCGGCCGGAAAACACGGTTTTATCATTTTGTCATCGACATCAACCGGAAGCGCTGATAAATCGGTAGCGAAAATTATCCATTAATTATATCGTTAATTCGAAAACAAAGCGTGAAACTCACGCGGCGAATCATAATTGTTCATGCGTTAAATCTCTTTCGATTCTACGGACCGTTCGACTCTCCCTCGAGAGAGAACTTTAGTTTTTTTATTTTATTTTTATTTTTTAAATCCCAGCAATCGTCTATACATTATACATGCATATACGTATTTAACGAACGCCGAGTTAGCGTCGAATAAATTAAATCGACCTTGGCACTTGTTAGAGCTGCAGCAGGAATCGAGCATCGTATCCTCACCGAAGCGTCGCTCTCGCGTGCCGGCGATTACGTATTGCGTTTAATTGACTGTACACGTCGTTCCCTCCGTACGATAAATAACTCTCGCTCAGAGGCGGACTAAACTAAACCGATAAACGAACGAGAGTCTATTCTGTCGCTTCTATCCCTAACGAGAAAATTCGGTATATATCAAATTTACAAAATTCCATGCACTCAGCCATGCGCGAATTCCCGAACGTCAAGACTTTCGCTACGTTAAATTACAGCTCGTGTGTATCGCGATCGAAAACTTGCTGCCGAGACCGCGAAACTATGCGGATCCTTGACGCTGGGATGTGCACTTATTAGTGGAACGGACGGAGTAAATCGTTCGGATAAGAAACATAGTTTCGAGAGAGGTACCGGGTTGTATATACAGTAGAACCTCGATTATCCGAACCTTCGTTATTTGAACCCTCCATTGGAAGGTCGGATATGAGAAGAAATTAAAGGAAGGGCGAAGGAAGCTTGACCCATGGTTTGCACACGGGAACGACGGAGCATATCGTCATTCGGATAATAAACATAGTTTCGGGAAAAGTGCCGGTTCGTTATATAGAGTAGAACCTCGATTATCTGAACCTCCGTTATCCGAACCCTCCATTATCCGAACTACGTCTTGCTTTATCCGAACTATGGCGCAAAATGTCGATATCATTACATCGTGAAGCGCTTGGTTGTTGCAAGCGTGATCAAGCTTATATCGCGTGTCTATACGTCACACCGCTCGCACGTCGGTTTTTTGCGCAGCTTATTCATTCGCTCTCGACGACGCGCAGAGATATTTATAAGCGTGCATGTAAACAATTATTTGTGATTAAATAATCGTTTTGTAGTCGAAGTGGGTGTGTTCCACGGATAATACTTGCGCATCTAAACGAAAGCATAATGTTCTTACAGTGCACAAAAAAAAATTGCAATTTTTTCGAAGCGAAACTGGTACATCGTCTTCATTTTTGATGTTTTTCATAAGTATGTTGTTTTTCGTCTTTAAATGTTCAGTAGTGGTAAGTGTGTGTATATTAACAATATATGCAATGACTGAACGACCTTTCCACATATAAGACATTTATAGATTTACACATTAATATCTGCATGTATATTGTCAACGGGCCATCGAACGAAGTCCGCCAGCCCCTGGGTTTCTCATATTTGGTCTGGAATGTGACCGTAGTATGGTTCATATGGTGTATGCTTTTCTATACTTCTTTGTTCGTCACTCTGTTGAGGTGTTCATATGTAGACTGCGTTGGAAATTCAGGCCTTCGGCGAATGTTTTGTGATATATTTAAGCATAGCGGTTGAATGTTTGCTAGCTGATTGAATACGAATCGTTTGTTGAGTTGTTGTGTTCTTGTTGACATGGGTGTGACGATAGTTTTCTTAGCGGAGTGAGTTCCGCAGGTTGTGTAGAGGTTGTTAGGATGCTTGTTAGGTTCCGTATGGCAGTGGTTTCAGCGGTTTTGATCTTATCGAGGACCGTTTCTTTGCAGTTTATGAATATAGGATGACCGTATTCCAGTATTGGTCTGCAGATGTTTTTGTACATTTTTGTGCGGTGTTATATGTGTATGTTGCGTTATCTGAATGCTATTTCTCAAATTTCCATTATTCGAATAATCGTTAACCCTTCGTGGTCTCCTTGAGTAGAATCCACACGAGGACCAGAGGACCATATTTAAGGAGTATCAGATTCAAATTTTAGGCAAAGTTATTAAAAATTCAAGGAGTTATGATTTTTTTTTTTTGAAAAAACTTTTATTGCCGTTTTTTCTTCATTATGAATTTTTTTGAATATGTTGCCATTTGATTTCTCATAAAAAACATTTCGTACATCAACTAGAATATTTGAATGATATTCTATAATTTTTTAAGATTTTTCCGATCGATAGTTTGGTCACAATACTGGTTCAAAAATGGACCGTGTACAATCGACCCAGTGTGACCATCGAGATCGGTGAAACATGTGTGACCACTAGATCTGAAAATCTAGATTTTACTGTATATGACGATGAGTAGGTCGGATATGAGAAGAGATTAAAGAAAGGGCGGAGGAAGCTCGAGCCGGTGGCTTGCACTAGGTAGGGGCGGGAAGACGTTATTTCTGGGAAAAGCCGGAAGGAAGTAGGAGGAGGAGGAGGAGGGAGGCAAACGTACACAATAGTCGTTTCGACGAACTTTCTCGGAAAACTTTCCTGAGTACTTCACAAAAATCTGCAGCACCGCGTTTTCCCCCTGTTTTGAGCAGTGCCGCGGTGAAACGACGAGATGTTGGATTCTACTCTCTCGCTCGTGTACACCGTTACAGTCGCAGTTTTTGGCCAAGTGCTTGCGATTGGCACGGATAGCTCGACGGAGTGAAACCTTGCGCGGATAAAAACAAAATGGTGCGACACGGGTATGCCGATAGCTGGTTTTTATCGCTCGACCGAGCGACCAATGGCTGTGCCGTATTCGCCGGTGAGCAACGGATGCCGAAGACGTGGTGAAGAAAAGAAAAAAAAATGTTTACCTTCGAGTAACGAAAGCAAGTTTCAAGGAAACGTGTGTCGACGTCGTAGGAGGCAATTTGTTTCGAGTCTTTGGAGAGCGGGAAGCCTCGCGGGCAACACGAAGTGCGGGGACACATTTTTCTTCTTTACAACGTAATATATTTTTGGTTGTTATTCAATGCAAGAGTTACGAACGATCGGGTTCCGAGTCGTCTGTACTGCGCAGCGACGGATCGAGAATTTCGTCGTAGATCCCTCGTTTTAATCCATCGCGTCGAATCTCGCTCAGACGGAGAGTTGCCGATGCCGGTTGCCCAGCGCGCGCGACTAGCGAGGTGAAAGTTGTTCTTGGCTCATGGGACGCGCGCCGTCAACTGACGGGGAACTCGCGGCGGAAGGGTGGGGAGGGAGGGGTCCGCGGCAGGCGAGGAGTACGAGGGGGCGAGAGACGGGGGAGGGGGGACGAAAAAACACGAGAGGCCGCCGGAGGTCGACCGCGAAAGCTACGACCAAGATTCGCCACTGGCAACGGCAGAGGCAAGAGCCGAGGATTATAATGGAATTATGCACGCGGAGATAATAATCTGAAAAAAATATGCACACGATGGAAATTGAATCACGTAGAAGGACGGGGCACTGCATACGCTATTGCCTAAAGCTAGTAAATAATAAAACGACGGCTACAAATCGTGAAGTATTTTTTTATACGCGTTTACGCGCGGAGCTGTGGACTTTGTTCGGCTCGTTCGTTCATTTCGATGCTAAGGTTAACACAGCGTTAAAGTTTTCCCGCGCAGGTTTTAAGGCGAATTATTTTCCGTGATAGCGGTAGGCGAGAACGTACGGTTGAGAGAAATAGAAGGGAGAAGGGAGGAAGGGAGGAAGCGAGAATAATTTTCATTCGTCGTTCTCACGCCCCCGTTGACAGTTATTCGCCGGTGCTGCTTCTACCGACGTTGGAGTTTTCCTGGGCCAAAGGAGTTTGAACAAAGTTTCTAATGGCCTGGCTAACGTGAGTCTGCTATGGAAGCGCACGCGTTACCCGAAGCAATTAACCCGGCTGACTCGCGAAGCGTGCGCGCCTCCGGTAAACGAGAATTCTACGCTGCTCAGAACTATACCGAGTCTTGTTTCTATTGCTTTTTTTCTTCTTTTTTTCTGTTTTTTTTTTTTACATCTATAAAACGACGAAGGAGCTTTTCCAGTTTGAAACTTTCTTCGTTCACTACGTCAATAAGAAGGGCACCGAGAGTCTTCGAACCAGTGTTTGACCACGCGACGTTACCGTCTCGAATGGCTATGCTCTACGATCTTACATTTTCACAAGGTATAGAGAGTAAAAAGTCAACGTAGCAACATAACTCTTGTTAAGGAATAAAATGGACTTTCCTTTACATTGATGCAAAAATAAGTGAAAAGAAAACAACCGTTAAAGCGCCTTGTCCTCCTGCGGTATACGAGGGGTTTTACACAAAGCAACAATGGGATTGTTTACAATTCTCAGCCACCACAATACGATCTGTTCTTATTTGTCTCGTGGCTGATGGAATTTGATGTATCGATATTTTTTAATTTTCAAAATTTATCGTCGCATTTTTTGGCACCCGAAAAAAAAACTAAAATTGGCACTGAGAGTCTTCGTACCAGTGTTTGACCACGCGATATTGCTGTCCCGAATGACTATACTGTGCAACCTAACATTTTCACAACGTAGAGAGCAAGAAGTCATCATAACTCTTGTTAAGGAATAAAATAGGCTTTCCTTTTCGATAAAGCAAAAAATAAACACAAAGAAAACAACCGTCAAAGCGCCTTATCCTCTTGCCGTATGTGAGGGGTTTCACACAAAGCAACAATGACATTGTTTGCAATTCTCAACTAACACAATACGATCTGTTTTTATTTGTCTCGTGATTGATGGAATTTGATGTATCGATATTTTTTAATTTTTTAAATTTATCGTCGCATTTTTGGCACCCGAAAAAAAATACTAAAATTGACACTGAGAGTCTTCGTACCAGTGTTTGACCACGCGATATTGCTGTCCCTAATGACTATACTCTGTGACCTTAAATTTTCACAACGTATAGAGTAAGAAGTCAATATAACGGTATGCAAGGGCTTTAACACAGAGCAACAGTGAGATTGTTTGCAATTCTCAACCACCACAACACGATCTGTTCTTATTTGTCTCCCGACTGGTGAAATTTGACATCTCGATATTTTCTTCTTTATTTATCGTTGAATTTTTTGACACCCGACAAAAACCTTGCAAAACGATCAAATTTGTTGAACGCGCTACATAAAATAGTGCAAGACAAAGCCGAGTGTAATTCTAGTGTGCGAAACTCTATATAGGTTATGGTTATGGACCGTTTACCGTGTGCGTGCTTGGTCTCGGTGTCCTTATACTGTATTATCGAATTTCCTCTGTTCCGGCGTTTACCCCGTTACATATACTCTTGTGCATGTATATATATATATGTATACATCCGTTTCGAAACCGTTTAAATTTTTTTCCTCGCCACGGGTATTCGTACGACAGAGATCACGAGAGTCCTTCGGCAGTCATGGTGCGCGACATGCCTCCTCACCCGTCCGACGTCTCGCTGTCGTTCGTTAGCCGGTGGTTCACCGAAAAGTTTTTGTCGTTTTCGCCCGGTCCCTCCGGCACAGTAAAATCGCGGTCGGGTCAAACTGACAACGTCGAAAACAACGTCGACGTCGAGAGCATGCGTGTTTCTTCCTCGTCTGCGTCGTGACTCAACATGTGCGCGACGTGACGTTTGAACTTTCCGCTGTGTCGATGTCTCAAAAAATGTATCGATAAATAAAATAGAAAATCACCGGGCGACTCCCCCCCGCGTACACCGCACCAGACCGCTCCCGACCGTTGGAATACCGGCGCGAGATTAGAAAAAATAATAACAATATATAAATCGTCAAACCGAATTTGAGGGTTAAAAAGTTTAGCGAGCTACGACCGGAGCGCACCGACCACTACGGACCAAGGGTAGCACCGCACTGACTGACGCTCGCCGCGCGAACGCTCACCAAGGCGATAAACAAACTCGACGCGAGGATCTCCCACGCTCCCTCTCGCGTACGTTCGGCGCGCTCGCCCCCGCGCGCGTAACCGCCTACGATGGTTACCTCCTTCTCCGTTCGACACGCGCGCTTCCACGGACGTCGCCGAACTATGATCCTCTCTCTATCTTTCTCACCCGTTCCGCTACCAGTGACCCGCGTCCCCCCACCAACGTCGCGTTTCCAGCGCCGTCGGTGCTCGCTTCACTCTTCATCTCCGCCTCGACGCGGAGACACAACCGCTCGCGACAAGCTCAACCCTCGCCGATCACCGATGCTCGAACAATTTTCCACAGCCTGGCAAGACCCGACACGAGTGATCGCGATTTTGAGCATCGATGAAGCAACCGCCCCTTGCCGACGAGTCATAAATTCGATCTCGACGATATTCCGACGACATTACGTGCGTGCAAAGACGACGAGACTCACCGTGACGCGAGGCCTTTCCATGTCGCATGCGCGAACGGCTTCACGCGCTTTCCATCGGCCAGGGCGCATGTCCTCGCTCGCGCGATGCTCGAGGGTGAATGAGAGGCTCTCGAAGATGTTTAGAGCCTCGGCTATACACGTCGCGACATCTCGCGATCACTGACACGCAGAGCCTTGGGCTTTCGATTGATAAACGGGATCGTTTTTTACGACTAGTTTTACAGGGATTACCTGTTTTTAATGTAATAGATGCTTCTATTTTTAATAAGAGGCTCGATCATCATAATTCGCCGAAGCACATTTATTAAATAATTTCCGACTGTTTTACTATTCGTATTATGCAGCCAGCGCGCGTCTCCTCGCCAGTGCGATGCTCGAGGGTGAATGAGAGACGCACAAAGATATTTTAGTTCACTCAGTGGGAAAATGGCGGTTTTGCGGACGCTTCGCGTGCGAACAACCCCCATTTTCACAACTAGTAAAATAAAACTTTGTACGATACTCGTGCGGAAAGCGTTTTGCACTCGTGTGATTGCAACACTCGTCTTCGAGTCGTGCTGCAAACACACTCGTCAGGAAAAGTTTTTCACTAGTATCGTAAATTCTATTAAAGCCTCTGTTATACACGTCGCGACATCTCGCGATCGTCGACGCAGAGCCTTGGGCTTTCGATTGATAAACGGGATCGCTTTGTACAAATAGTTTTACAGGAATTACCCGCGTTTAATATAACAGATGCTGCTTTTTTCAAATAAAAATACTCGATCATTATAATCGGCAAAGGTAGTTTTATAAAACAATTTCCTACTGTTTTACTATTCGTCGTCATCCGCTTGTTCAAGATTCCCTCCGCGGTCGGAAGATGGCGGCCGATGGTCGAAACCGTCGTTTAGTTTCTCGTCGAGCCGAGAAGACACGGAAGCGTTAGTGGTTCTCTTTCAGTTCGGTACGTGCCTTTTCCGGTGCACTAGCAAACATGGTGCGTACGATATTTTGACACTTTCTCGTATAAATCCAACGATATAACGCCAATCCATTGAGAAAATATTAAAAAATTATCCGTCGAACATTGCCGAATATTTTCTCTTCGAGACAACTCATATATTTTCTCCGAGAATTTTTTTTTTGTTGCTCTCGCGAGACGCTCAAAGTTGCCTTGTTTGCGGGCGGGACTTGTTGACGGTCGCTTTGTTGGTTATAGCCGCGTTGAACGCGACGCGACGAATCGATTGATCGTCATTGGAATTCTATGTTTAATTGGGCGTTCTACTTTTTACAGGGTCGTGTCAGGACTAAGACGGTCAAGAAGGCCGCTAGGGTCATAATCGAGAAATACTACACTCGATTGACCCTGGACTTTCACACCAACAAGAGGATATGCGAGGAAATCGCTATCATCCCCAGCAAACCCCTCAAGAATAAAATCGCTGGGTACGTACTCGTTTAATCGCCATTCAATACATAGTTTTTTTTTCTTCTTTTTTTCTATTCCCAAAATCTACCACTTTAAGGTGATATGAAATACCATTGCCAGTAACGAAAACCGTACCGAATGCTGTTTTGAGATCGCAGTCTGCAGAGGAAAAAGAAAATTGTCTTTCCTCGAGTAACAGCAGACACAGGGAAAGGCAATTTTCTTTTTCCTCTGCGTGCTGCGGTCTCGAGACTGCATTCAGTACAGTTTTTGTTACCGACTGAGCACAGGGCAGAGGGGAATGGGTTTTATACTTCATCACTTTAAGACTTCAGATACAGGATCCTCATTCAACAAGGACCTAGAATTTGCCAAGACGCAACCCTTGAACAATTTGAATAACAAGTTAATGTGCTAAAAAAGATATGTACAAATTCACAAACATACCTCTAAGTGATGTTTTTTTTTATACAAGAAGAAAATTTGTTACGAACATCCGTATAGTTTTTGTGCCTAAAAGAAGGCATGGCCATTTGCGATCAGCAAAAAGTCCCAGGTATTTGAAGGGTGAAGCTGCAAAAAAAATAGCTCTGCATGGTCGCCGCTATAAATGTATCGCAGACCTAGACACGCTTTTTCTTTCCAAACGAGCCGAACAAAGAAATTTTTATGTTGGTTGAGTTTGATAAATTTTTTAATGGAATGTGATTTTTTTTTTATCCGCAGGTTTGTTACCCATCTGATGAAGAGGCTCCGCCACAGCCAGGTTCGTGGTATCTCCATTAAGCTGCAGGAGGAGGAGAGAGAGCGCAGGGACAACTACGTACCTGAGGTTTCCGCTCTGGAGCACGACGTCATCGAGGTAGATCCCGAGACCAAGGAGATGCTCAAGATGCTCGAGTTCAGCAACATCTCTGTTCTCCAGCTGGTTCAGCCTTCGACTCATCAGTACAGGCGAAATTGAGCGGGTCGCGTCTACATCGATATATTAAACAAAACAAAAAAACTGTTGGTCCGATGCTTTTTCCAATAAAGAACTAAAACTTGCAGTAGCCGCGATGAATTATTACCGAATTATCGATCGATGTTCCGCTCCCTTGCGGAATCTCGGCCATCGTGCTCCTTCCACGACATCGAAAACGCGACGATTTGCGTGTTTTTCGAATCCATGCCTGTCGATCGAGAACTCTGTCGTGTCTGTAAACTGCAAATCAATTTGTCAATCCCTTTCATTTGCGATCTATCGAATCCATAAGTAAAGTTTATGAAATTAATGCTTAGTTCAAAAAAATCGTATGGTCGATGTGCAGAGCTCGAAAAATAAACAAACATGTGATCGAATTTTGCAGATTATACAACTTTGTATAAATTATCTTCAGCCGAATTTATCAAACCGCAGTTTACAGTTACTATTGTTTAATGTGGCCAAAAATGCATAGTTTACAAGAGTATTATGATCGATGTATAGAACTCTAAAAAAAAAAAAAAAAAAGTTATCAAATTTGGCAGATTACATAACATGGTAAAAATTATCTTCGACTGAATTTATCGAACCCCAATTTAAGGTTTCTATTGTTTAATATAGCCAAGAATTCGTAGCTTACAAGTATTATGATTGACGTACAGAGAGCTAAAAAAAAACCAACAAAACATCAAATTTTGCAAATTACACATCTTTGTATAAACTATCTCCGGCTGAATTTATCAAACAGCAGTTCAAAAATGTTCTATCGTCTAATGTAGACAAGAATAAGGGTTCGCCTCTGAAGCTACTGTAATAACATTTTTATCAGCTTTTCTACATATATTTTGCATGTATCACGTTTTATCGTCGGATCCCCGGCAGATGGGCGCTGGAGGTGGGGGAGGGGGGGGGGGGAGAGGATTGCGGGCATTGGTCATCTCCCTCCCCTCTCGACGACTCATCGACGTCGCACGGTCGTCTCGGCAGCGCGGTGCGAGAGGCCATCGATGTTTTAGAGATTTTTCGAAGCGTCGTGCCCTCACCTTGCTACGGCCCTGACGGCTCGCTCGCCGTAGAAGCCCCTCGTGTCCGCGTGGTAGTAAAATCGTGTACTATGCTCGACGCGTAGCACCGGGGAAACGCGAGCGTGTGTATATATCGTAAAAGCGGCGACTCTGCGAACGGGAAGGGCGCCTCGCGTCGACTGACGCCTGCGCAACTCCTCAAACCCGATCGTGGTAGCTCCTAGGTCGTTCGTCGTCGAGCGAGCGGGCGGGTGAGCAACCCGACCCAACCTAACGGGCTTTACGGTGTGCGAGCGTGAAGTCACCGCGAGGAGAGCACGCCGTTTGGCTCGGCCGCTGTTAATTCGTCGTAACACCGCGTCGCTAATATTAATCCACGCGATTCGATTCCTCCACAGCGAATCGACGGTGGAAATAGTTACGATAAGACAGATAAAAGAAAAGAAAAAAAAAAGAAAGGAGTCAGGCGTACAACCAGTGGCTGCCGTCGACGTTAACGTTGACTGAAAAAAAAAAGAAAGAAAAGAACGAAGCCTGCGCGCGCGTGTGTGTGCTTTTCTGCAGCGCGTCTACCTCTCCGTGGAATTTCGTCCGAAAGACTGAAAGAAAAAAAAAACAAGAAGAATAAAAAAGAAAGCAACGAGCCCGGGGTAAAGAATCGAGCCCAACTGACACGACCGAAATTATTATACAACGGTAAAATACAGTAGTGGAGGCCCCGACGGTGGACACGACCCTCGATGTGAGACCGAAACGGATTAAAACCGATAAAACAAAAATAAGGAAAGTACACAAATAAAGAAGCAACGTTACTGCCTACGAGCGGGACAACAACAACGTCGACGGGGATAACGCGACATCGGAGAGATAATAGGAGTGAGAGAAGAACGTTGGATAAATAGTAAACTCTCTGCTGCTCGTGGTACAGTGCGGTGTGTGTGTGTGTGTGTGTGTGTCCGAGAGTTTTTGTGTGTGCGTACGCGCGCGCGCGCGTATTGTATAGAGGAACTCCGGCTGTGCCGCTGCTGGTTTCCGATCGTTCGAAGCTGTGCTTGGTCTGGCCTTTCAGTCGGTCCGTCGCTGCTGCTGCGCACTGAGCCCACCGAGCTCGTCGTCGTCGTTGCTCCTTCGTCGAAGACGACGGGGTCTCCCGCTATGTGAGAGCGGTACATTACGGGGCACCCAGTGTACCCCCGGGGAGAGTACGCAAAGAGAAGAAAAAGAAAAGACACATACACACGAGAGAAAAGAGAAGGAACAAAATCATTAAAAATAAAAATAAAAAAAAGATCGAAGCTTCGTATAATAGCCGGGAGAAAGAAAGAAAATATATAAGTATAAACGAGGCGTGCGGAAGAGGACGAGAAGAAACCCACACGAATTCTATCTCCTCTCTCTCACAGACTCTCTCGCGCAGACACAGAGACACATATACACATACACACAAAAGTATACCACAGATACAGGCGAAGAGAGAGAGAGAGCATAAAGATACGTATATAGGAGGATACAGCGGACTGTGTAGTAGGAAACAGCGAGCGGACACGACGAAGCACGACGACGAAGTTGCAAAAACGAGGGGGCCCACGAGGGCCCGAGGTACGCTCTATCGCTCGTCAATTCGGTGAAATGGAGTGTCCGCACCTAGCACAGAGCGTCCGTATCGGCAGCGACGACCTCGAGGCGACTTATACAAAGGATCTGCCTTTCGTCTGCGCAGGTAGGACTCTTCCAACAGCGCGAAAGAAACAGAATCTTATATTTCTCTTTTTTTTTTAATATCACGTTGGAAATGCATATAGCGCCTCTCGATTTCGGCTTCTCGGAGTCCAACGAGTAACGTCGAATCCATCGAGTTTTCGAGATTGTTCTAGGAGCTATTTTTTTTTTCTCGTATAATTCGCTGCACAGTGGTACATGCCGAGTCGAGAGCTCGGTTTCCCTGCTCGGGGAGACTCTCTCTCATCTCTGTACCCGGAGAGCTCAGCTTCCTTTTTATTGCCTTTCCAGTTCACCTCGTTCTCTCAGCTGCAGCGGGGCGCTCGATCGAGCATCTCCTCGCTAGCTATTGCGCCTTCGTTGGGTTCTTCTTCCTCCCCTCTCTCCCTCCGTCTTTCTCTCTTACTCTTATTATTCGCTCGAGCCTCTTTCCGTGTACATATACACTTCCCTTTGGATAGACAGGCCCGCGAGAAAGAGAGGGAGAGAGGAGTGGAAGAGAGACAAATATATAGAGGCTAACACAGGACGTTCCTCTCCCGGCCTTGAAGTCAACCGCCAACACAACAGAGCGAGGAGGAGTCGAGATAGAGGAGAGAATACAGCGCTGAGAGGCACCAACAGCCTCGTCACGGGCATCGCGTTCCGGATCGCGATGTCGCTCCCTCTTTCCCGGAAATTCGAGTCCACTATCGTTCTATCTCCTCTCGACCATTCCCTCTTCATTTTTTTTTTATTATCATCTTTTCTTCCTTTTTCCTGGCCGTTTTGGTTGACGATTTAACGATTTTTCCTGTGCGAATATGCACGCTTATATTGTATATGCATAGCCGACTGAGTCGATACTACGGGAATATGCTTAAACCTTCTACTTTCCTAAATCGGCTTCGATAGTCGACCGGGACACGTTTTTTTATGCTTTCCCTCAGTGTCGACACAACGCCGAGTCGGATACATATATAATCACGCTCCTATAATTCGTTACAGAGTTTAGCTTTTTTTTACCTGCTGGGTGCGCGGAAAACGTGGGTGCGTTGTTATGCAGCACGGGAAGCCCTCACACTAATCCACACGCGAGAACGTAAGAGAGCTGAACAAGTGTCCATGTGTGTGTGGGTGTGTGTATGTTCTAGGTTACACTCTCCGGTTCTTCCCGTGTCTCCTGCTGGCTCTCCGTCTCTCCGCGTTCGGTTATTATATTCTTGTGCCTCTGGGACGGGCGAAGGGGCGTCCGTGTGAGTTTTTCGCGAGTGTGCGACCGTGTGTGCCGTGTACGCGCCAGCGCGGTCGTCATTGGAAAATCAATACCAGACAGTCCTAATCAGCTGGGACTCCGTGAGACCCGTCATTAGAACTCTCCGCAGCGGACGAGACGTCTCATGACATTCGACGCTCTCCGACGCAATTGTTCGATAACGCTGTTGTCTCTTTTTTTATTATTTATTTTTTACTTTCGATGTAAAAAAAAAAAAAAAAAACAAGGCAGCTCGTCGACTTTCTTACCGGGGCGTATTATTAATGAATTTATATTTAGCTGGGTTCGAATTCGGACGATTGATTTTATCGTTCACAGAAGCAGACTCGTGGTTTATAAATTACAGGCGATCCATAGACGAACGAAGTCGTATAAAGTCGTTTTTAAAAGCATCAAATTTATTATCTCCGGCGATGGATGTTTTTCTCTTTTTTTTTCATTAATTTCCTAAGACGACGATTTTGTGTGTTTCGAGATACTTCAAGCGCGTTACGCTTAAAAGCAGGTGAAATACCACGGTCGGTAACAAAAACTGTAATCAACTTTTTTCACGGACGGTGGTATTTAAGGTCAAAAGAAAAGTGTCATTGAAGATGCATTGTGTGTCAGCTTTCGTTGATACTTTTCTTTTGAAGGTAGATGTGAGTATCCGTGAAAGAAGATTATTACAGTTTTCGATACCGACTGAGCACGGAACATGCGGGGGAAGATTCGTGTGAGTACGACAGAAACAAAGTAAACATTTTGAATCCTTTTTTCTCTAAATTGATTCTATAAAATAAAAAATCGTTTTTGAGGAAAATGCATGTAAAATATTTTCATGTTATGTTGATCTTTAGCCCCACCTTAAGAGCATGTGAAACACTATGGAGTGCGAGAGAGATAGCATCAGTGGCGCTCTCGGCGGAGCGAGAGAGACACGCTGAGAACGTGTTTCACATGCTCTTAAGAGCATGTGCAATACCGCGGTCGCTAATAAAAACTGTAATCAACTTTTCTCATGGATTCTGGCATATACGATCAAAAGAAAAGTCTCATCGGAAGCAGATATCATTTCGGCTTCCCATGAGACTTTTCTTTTGACCGTATACGCGAGATCCAGTGAGAAAAGTTGATTACAGTTTTTGATACCGACTGAGCCAGGGATGGACGGGGAGGGGGGTGTTTCATATGGTCTTAAGGTAAGGCCAAACACGCATGAGTGCAAGAGAGAGACGAGTTACAATTTTGAATGCATTTTTCTCCGAAATCATTCTACAAAATGAAAAACGAATTACGGGCCTCTCTGCGTTAATAAAAAAACGCAGTGAGGCCCGCAGTTAGTTTTTTATTCTATAAAACCGTTTCGAAGAAAAGTGGTTTCAAAATATTTTGATGTTATGTTGATCTTTAGCCCCGCCTTAATGAGCGGCGAGCGAATGTGTATTCCGGGCGTCCATCGTGCGTTTCTCCACCAGCGTTCGCAAAGTTATTCGTTCTATCTCCTCGACCGACCTCGGGACGATACTTACGGCGGGCCAGCGCGACGACGGGAGAGAGCCATATTCTCGAGTACCAGGGCCAGAAGCCCGTGCGCGCACTTGCCCTAAACTTTTTGCGGTTTCTCCTTTTTCCTCTCTATCGGGGGTCTTTTTGGCCGAGCCGAGTGCCGGCCGCACGGGGTAGAAAATATCGATCGATCCCGAGGAAGGATCGCTCGTTACTTTTTTCCGTTTCGGCGTGTCGTGTGACGGGAGCCGAGCGTGTGTCAAACGAGACGAGCCTACGACGAAACACAACGGGACACGATCCCTTTCGTGCAGTGTAAATACTCTCCCCTCCCCCTCCCCAGGCGTCCAGTTACAACGTCGGACGCACGAAACGAGAAACTTCTGCACAAGGCAAAAAAAGAAAAACAAACAAATTATCGCACCCAATTCGACTCGAGCACGATAATCTTTTACTGGTCAGTTAAGTCCTTTATTCGACGAACCAATTAACTAACCGACCAAATGAATTGATCGACAGTTAGTTGAAACTAATTGTTCTTAAATGTTTTTCTATATAAAAAAAAGTTTTTCTTTTTTTACATAAAACTTGTTTTTTTTTCAGAAAGTTAAATTTAGCGTGTAGTGAATTAGTAAAAGGAAAAAATTATAAGGTGAAAAAAAAAAACATCGAGCTTATCGAAACTTTGGTCCCGCGAAGGATACCGGAGTCTGCAGGCGTGGCCCCGAGAACTCGTTAACCATCGATTCGCAAAACTTTGGACCACCGCACCCGTTTTCGCCCTCCCCACTCCGATATCTATTCATTCTCTCCGTTCCACCGTTCTATCGTCGGTCCCGTCTGGCTGCCGGTCGGGCGGGGGGGGGGGCTGCGAGAGTGTGCATGCGTCAACGAGAGAGCCCCAACGACGGGCAACGAGCTCTCTTATCGACTCGTCGCGATCGCGCTAGCAGCGAGGACCCGGCAGACGAACGAACGCGCTCGGCCCGCCGACGAGCGACGGGAGCGTCGAGACGCTCGCATCGATTTAAAAGGCCACCGAGAAATACTGCGCGAATTATTTATATACCTGAACAACGCGAAGCGTGTGCGCGCGAGCCTCGCTTAACGTCGTCGTCGTCGTCGTCGTCCTCGTCGTCTGGGTTTTCACTTCGTCCCTGCCGCTACTGCACATGCCGAATCGGCCGCGGTGCACAGCTCCGACGGCACGCACCCGCGCGTCGAACGTTCATGCATTTTCAGACAAAACTCATTATTGACCTCATCAAAGTACCATCTCTTTCTTTCTCCATTATCTTGAGCCTCATTTTACAGACAAATTAAAAAATGTATACATATAATAATAATAATTTTAACCGTCTGAAATTTTACCCTTTTTTAATTGTTCAATTCTTCGATTCAATTCCTCGATTCAATTTCTCGATTCAATTCCACGATTCAATTCCTCGATTCAATTCCTCGATTCAATTCCTCGTTTCAATTCCTCGATTCAATTCCTCGATTCAATTCTTCGATTCAATTCTTCGATTCATTTCTTCGATTCAATTCTTCGATTCAATTCTTCGATTCAATTCTTCGATTCAATTCCTCGATTCAATTCCTCGATACAATTCTTCGATTCAATTCTTCGATTCAATTCTTCGATTCATTTCTTCGATTCAATTCTTCGATTCAATTCCTCGATTCAATTCCTCGATACAATTCCCCGATTCAATTCCTCGATTCAATTCCTCGATTCAATTCCTCGATTCAATTCCTCGATTCAATTCCTCGATTCAATTCCTCGATTCAATTCTCCGATTCAATTCCTCGATTCAATTCCTCGATTCAATTCCTCGATTCAATTCCTCGATTCAATTCTCCGATTCAATTCCTCGATTCAATTCCTCGATTCAATTCTTCGATTCAATTCTTCGATTCAATTCTTCGATTTTGAGCAGAGTGTTATTTTTTTTTAGAACCGAGACTATACGTACGACCGAATAAAATTTTAGTGTACAATAAATAAATAAAAAAAGAGCTTAGGAACCCTCGCGTACATGCCGGTGGGGAAAAAAATCGATAACGCCACAGAGCCCGTCGCACATAGGTAGATACTTGAGTGTTAATCGGATGGGAGACCCCCCGAGAGACGTTCGAGCTATCGAAGCGAACCGTGCGCTCTCTCCCCGGTTATTTCCTCGCTGCTCGTCGATGCACGCTTGGGTGTTGTTTTTTTGTCTTCTTTTTTCTCCCCTCCTCATCGCGCCTCTGTTCATCGGCCAGCTGGTACGATGATCGTTATTCTAGCCGGTCGCTCGCGTACTATCCGCGCTACACGTACTATATATATATATATATATAACGTATATATGTATACACTATATTCGTGTACGCTCATCCAGGCGTTACACACTGGTGAGGATTCGACGAGAATTTATCAATGGTCACCGCGTTCTGAGTCATCGAGAGAACTTCCCCCTCTCCCCCCCCCCCCCGCCCCGCTCTCGCACGATGCGTTTTGTCACGGAAATATTCGGAGCGGAGTTTATGTGTGGTTCAAAAAAAAAATCTTACTACGACGTTGCGTTAAGTTCAATCGCAAGGAGTTGAATAGTCGCGTGACATTACTCGTCACTGTCGCGATAGGCGAGCGATTGGACTTCCAGCTTCGCCGGACGACGATAATAACCGATATCGACTATACATGTATTTTTAATTTTTCGCAGAATTCTATCTTCTCTCGGAACTAGGATATACTGTTGTTGTATAATTAAGGAACTTTTTTTTTAAGCTGATGCCATCCGGATATGTAATTAACCGAGCCCGGATGGTAAACGTTTAGTTGTAAAAGCCCGAATTTCCATTGACTCTTTAAAGCACCCGGAGTATATTGTTTTAACTGAGAGAAATTAATTGGCATTCCAACAGTATGCGGCACGGAGAAGAGTACGTGGCTGTGCCTGCACTGTGGGGCCGTTCACTGCGGGCGTTACGTAGCCGGCCATGCACTTCAGCATCACGAAAAGAATACTCAGCATTGCGTGTGCATCGACTGCGAAAATCTCTCGGTTTACTGGTGGGTTTTTATTTCCGCCTACAATGAATTTAAAAAAAAACGTTGGATTTTTTGTTCGTTTTGTATTTTTGTTCGACTAATTATTTATTTATTTATCTATTTATTTATCTATTTATTTATCCATTTATTTATCTATTTATTTATCCATTTATTTATCCATTTATTTATCTATTTATTTAACTATTTATTTATCCATTTATTTATCTATTTATTTATCTATTTATTTATCTATTTATTTACCTATTGATTTATTTGTTTATTTATTTATTTATTCATTTGCAGTTACACATGCGACGAGTACGTGGTGAACGACACGTCGAGCGGTCAGATAGAGAAGATTCGTCAGACGGCGTTTCGGAAGGGCGAACAGAAGGAGAACGAGGATAGCTGGGGCTCGTCGAGTTCACCGGGTCTGGAGAACGGTAACGGCGACGACGACGCCGATGCACTGTGGAAGGCCGAAGTTGTCGTCCGTAATCTTCGGCCGAGAACCCGAAAGAGGCTTCATTCGTTGGACGGGACGAGCGGCGACAATCGTCCGGCTGCGAAGAGACGTAGTTCAAAATTAACCAAAGAGAAGAAGGTCGTGGGCCTTAGAAACCTGGGCAACACGTGCTTCATGAACGTCGTACTACAGTCGTTCAACAATATTAGCCATTTCTGCGAATACCTAACGCAAATGCCGAGCCTCGAGGGCATAGCTTTCGACGAACCGCCGACGCACAGGGGACGCATCGTCGCTCCCGGTCGGGCCAAGGAACTCAGCGATGCTCTGCTGGCCGAAGAGCTTCGCAAGGTAATAAAAAAACTGACCGACGATTATCTCTTCAGCGGCCAAGCTTCTATCTCATAAAAAATTCCGTTGTTTCTTTTTTATACCCGAATATAAAAAGCTGCCAAGCAATTTGCACATGGCTTCCTCATTTTGCACACTTTTGCCCGTAACTTTCTCCATGAGAAAGTTCGATTTTTGGCTTCTTTGGATATGGACAAAATTGGAAGAAACGCAGAAGCCATGTGCAAATTATTTTGCATCTTTTTTCGTAACGTTAAAAGATTTTTACATCTCGTAAAATTGAAACGGTCAAAAGTTACCGCAACATTAATTGTAGAAAATCGTAAACTGAAATTTGCATAATTCATCGTTTTGAGGCCATGTCCAATGTATTTTTCTGCACTGATGACGAACCTCCAAATTTTTTTACTCGTAGAGTGACATTTGATGCATAAACGTGGGTCGGACATAAAATATAAATTTTCCGGAAATTCTAAATTTTCAAAATATGAAATTTAAACGTTTAGATTTATGTTCACCAAATGTAATACTAAACATTGTACAGTGTTAGTCCATTAAATTGCCAAATTGTAGCTCGATACCTTCATGTTTACTCGAATTGGGTAATTTTTAGTAATTTTTCAAAATTCATTCACTCATCCAAAATTCATTAGCATTTCATAAAATCTGATCGCTCCGATAGATTTCGGGCAAATTCAATACCAAAGGTCTTTGATCATAGTATTTATATTTGTATGCAGTTTTAGGACGATAGTTAAAAATGTATGCGAGATAGGTCAACCACACCCTTTTTTCATACATATCGAAATCGCGTATAATCTCGAACCGGACAATCAATATTCATGAAAATTGCACCAAGGGAAAAAACATAACCACTTTACTAGTAAACTTCAACTCGCTATCTCAAGCCGTTTCCGAGTTACAGTAGTTTTAAACGATATAAGCTGTCATAAGCACGTACCCATACACACACACACACCCACATATATATACACACATATACATCGGGACGCCAGCTAAAAATCATTTTAGATTATTTTAAATACCCTGACATTAAAATGAATACAGCGTCCTCTCTGAGGAAGCAAAAATTAAATTAAGGTAGAAAAACTTTCCAGGATGCTTTACTGTCTGTCTAATTTTTCAAGAGATGAGATTTGGAGGAAGGGATTTTAATGGGTATTCAAAATTAATTATTTATTATTATTATTTTTTTTATTAAAAGGTTCTTCTGGGACTGAGCCTAGGAGGATCCAACGGCCAAGCGATATCTCCAGAGTGTCTGTTCCTCGTTATTTGGAAGGTGGTGCCACGTTTTAGGGGTTACCAGCAGCAGGACGCTCACGAGTTTCTCACCTACATGCTCGACAGGCTACACACGGAGTTGCTCCAGCTACTGCCTAGGCTCGGTCACGAGCCACTCGGGCTTCGCGGAAAACAGAGCATCGTCACAGCTGTATTCGGTGGTACGCTACTCAGCGTGGTGAGTTTTTCGATCGCAGATTATCAACGGCGTTATTGAGCGTGAACAACACGAAATTGCTTTCTACGAATCGCCCTTCTATATATGTGTTGGATACATTTTTTTTATTCATCGTTTTGAATTTCCGTGCGCAGGTCCACTGCATGAACTGCCGGACGGACTCGAAGACGCACGAACCTTTCCAAGATCTCTCACTGGACATTCCCGACAGACTGCAGAGGCGGGCCAAGGAGCAGGAGGAGGTCTGCAGTCTCACGTACAGTATCTCGAGATTCTTCAAAGTCGAGGAACTGGCCGACAGCGAATTATATTTCTGCGACAATTGCATGGGAAAGCAGCGCTCGACCAAGAGGTTCTGGATACACAGGCTGCCTAACGTTAGTTGACGACGATGGGGGAATAAAAATTATCGTGGAACATTGCTCGAGGAAAAAAAAAAATGAAACACGAAGCAAATCTCTGCGTCTCTGGACAGAAACACACCGCCAATACCTCTTTTGATTTTCTCTCCTTGCAGGTGTTGTGCCTTCACATTAAAAGATTTAGGTGGTGCAATTCTTATCGATCCAAGGTGGACACGCAGGTCGACTTTCCCATGGAGTCACTCGATATGTCGCCGTTCACTGTTCGCGGTACCGCCGGAGTCAAGCTCGGTGCTCAGAACAGTCATCTGTACGATCTTGCTGCGGTTATCGTTCACCATGGATCCGGGTATGTTTCACTTCTTCGTCGACGATCTTCAATCTAATACAGAGCTGGGCAAAGTACCAAAAAATACTTCGAGTACGAACTACAAAGTATCACAAGTATTTGAAATGTCAAGTACTTTTTGTACTTTAATTATTTCTCAAGTTCTTTTTCCAAGTACTTTTCGCAATTACGTTCGTAGCGTTAAGCGTTATCTAAACTTAAAAAAAAGTGCAAAGCAATTTGCACATGGCTTCTCCATTGTAGAAAATCGCTAACTAAAATTTTCGTAATTCGTCGTTTTGAGACTATTTTTAATCTATTCTTCACTTTTCTTTTATAAAAAAATTCATAACATTTTTTTAATAACAAATGTCATTAAAAAAAGACAAGTGTCCCTCCTCGTCCCATCTCGTTTTTATTTAAGATATTTTTTTAAGACCACAGAAAAAAGAAAAGGGGGACCTTTCCATTTTGTATTATGAATTTTTTTTTCAATTGTTTAAAAATAAATTCTCGTTAAAATTATATTTATTAAAACAGACAACAGAAACAGGTTGTCAGGCTACTCATCGAGTATCCGTAATGCGAGCGTATACTCAAAAAGTACTTGTTCTTGGTACTTGAATTACTAAAAAGTACTTTTGTACTTCGAGTACGTACTTGAAGTACCAAACAAGTACCCAGTACTTCAAGTACTGCCCAGCTCTCATATAATACGAGCAAATATATATACATATATGTATGTAACTTACGAGCTCCAACCGCCGAAAAATTTTTCAGCGCCGGTACCGGACACTACACTGCCTTCGCCGTTCACGACGGCCAGTGGTTCCACTTCAACGACAGTTCGGTACGGCCAGCGAGTGCCGATTCCGTCGCAAAGTGCAAGCCTTACATTCTCTTTTACGTGCGAAAGGAGTTCTCCATTCCACCGCCGTTGTGACGCCGGGCGCAGACTCAGCAGCTTCCCACACACGGGGAATGCGACGAGTCCGAGGAAGATAACAATACGCTCATCGACGATAACGAGGAGCGAGAAGCTTCGATGAAGAAGAACGTCGGTACTGTGCAGCCGAGCGAAACGAAAATCATCGACGGCAACGCCACCGACGTTGTCACGCGAACGTGCGAATCCAAGGGTTCAAAGAGCGACGTCGATCGACGTAGAAATTCGTAGAACGATCGACGTGACTGAAGAGGGTGGAAAAAAAAAAACCCAGTTTTTCGCGAAAAATCGTGAAGAAAAAAAAAAAAAAATAGCCGATACAATCGTCGCGCTTCGAGGTCTCTCTCGACGTGTTAAGCCTTTGGACCCCCGTGTCGATTCGATCGCGGGTCCCTCTCGCCCCTTGTCCGTCCTTGTTGTTCGCGGCGAGTCGAACGTTAACGTGAAGACGCGAGATGTATTATTTTTCATTTCCTTCCCTTCGTGATTTTCAACTCTTGTACTATTATTATTATTATTGTCATTATTAACACTACTACTTTTTGTTCAACCTGGGCTTACGTCTTCGCGGGGACACACACGACCACCTGTGCACGCTTGCGCCACGCTCTCTGTCCTTTTTTCCTTTACTTTCTTCTTTTTTTTCATTATTATTTCGACCTTTCGCTCTCGTTCTTACAAGCCTCGAGAGTCACACATCTCCCCCCCCCCCCCACACACTGTATTTTCCTTTTCACGAACCTTCTCCACCTCTTTCCTACCTCTTCTTCGATTTTAGTTATCTCGTAGATAGGCGAGCAAATTCTATATTTTTCTAGCTGCCGGCGATATAGTAAAGAAGTAATCGACAAAAAGAAAAAAAAAAGATGAAAAGAAACATAACAAACAAAATGAAAAGAGTTGCCAATCGTGTAAAGTGATGACGGTAATTCATTGTGATATAGAGAAACGAAGGCATTAAGGTGTGCTACGTGTGGGTCGTAAATGTATAAAACAAGAGAAAACAAAAAAACAAAGGAAAAAAAACACAAAACGTAACGTGAAGATGAAGTAAGAGGGATGATGAAGACGCAACGTCGATATAGGTATATAATGTATTGTGTATAGAATTATGGATGTGTATTTATGACGGCAAAGACGCGAAGGCGAGTGCACGCCGCGAATTCCAAGGCTCTTCGGGTTCGGAAGCTATTTAGTTTTTTTTTCATAATTATTCAATATCTCTATCCGGCTATCTCTCACGTACACTCTTTTTATTTCGTCTCCTCTGTAATCGTCCAAGTATTACCGTGACTCTCGCAGAACCGGAAGAGCTTTCCGCGTCTAGTACCTTGTTGGTGAGTTCGAACGAAAAAAATGTGAAAATACGAACATAAAAAAAACGCTGTCGATCATTCTCACCCGGGTCTTCCGCGTTTTCGCGGTCGTCGAACTCGTACCTCGTATCGTATTCTGGACTCTCGTCTTCGTTCGGATCTTGATTGTATAACATGAAAAAAAAATAACATAATAATACAAAAAAAAAAACAGGGCCGAACTCGTGACGACGGCCAGCAGCCAAACGCGCGCAGCTACCGATTAGTTTCAGTTTTTTTTAATTTTTTGTTTTTTTTTTTATTTTTTATATTATTTTATATATATATTGCGCAAACGGTGTTACGGGGGCGTACAAGTTCGAAATATGTCGGGCGTTGATTATACGCAAATCTTCGAGTTGAATTGAGCGATTGTAGAGGAAAGGGACGGATTCGCTGGCCGCTAGGCGTTGCTTCCGAGACGCGAGGAAAAAAAAACAACAAAAAGGATAGAAAAAAAAAGTAACCGTCACACAATCCTGAACTCCTCGTCGGCCCACTCGACCTTCTCCCGATAAACGCTCGACGACTCTTATGTGATTATTTAAAGACTTATTTTTTCTATAACGATAAATAAACGATAATAAATATAATTATAAGTTAAAAACGCGTAGCGAATGGAATAAACGTTTAATTGAGACGAATGAGTTTAAAAAAAAAATACAAATAAATAAATACACACACAAACACACATACACAGCCAATTCGAATTCACGAATATAATAACTGAGAAACAATAGAGAAATGATAGATTATACGGGGCTCTTGTATAACGAAAAATAGGCGAGAAAAAAAAACAAAACTAAACTCGACGCGAACGAACAAGATGGTTTAGAGGTGAGAGATCATCACGTTAGTGCCGATAACGATTATGTTATCCGCTAAGGGATGAAACAACAAGAAAAAAAAATCTACAAAACGAAACGATTGAAGAAAAAAAAAGAACAAGAATCAGTACCGTGTTGTATGAACCGGCGAACAAATAAAGAAACTTGAACGACGAATACTTGAGTGTACTCTGTTAAAAAAAAAACCTCTCCGTCTTGATATTACGACTGCGATAATAAACCGGAAGAGAGTTCTTGTCTTCAAAGTCTCCTCCGAAGCTTGGAGCTGCGAGCTCGTATAAACAGCGTCGATCTCTTGCGATAATGAATGTTTCCTCCGACAAAAAATTTGCAGATCTTCGCGCAAAAACATCCGGGTTCGATGTCGCGATCGTCGTCGATAACGGCGGAGTTGATTGGAGTTTCCGGTGGGACAGCCGATTCGCCTAATCGTCTCCGATGTTGATCCCTCTTGGCCAGGAAAATCGTGTAGCGATCTACGATGTCTTGTTCCTTCGTACCCGGAAGTTCTTTATCCCAAAGTCCTTCCACCCAAAGACCATCGCGATTGAAGGCCCTTCCGGTCTTTTCGACGGCGTTGCTTCCGGAGCTCTCTGCCGAGCCGACTCTGCACTCCTTGTTCTCGTAAAGAACCTCAGTTGTCTCGCTGCCAGATTCGTTTCGCTTCTTTCTCAATCTTTTCCGCCTGGAGAATTTTCCGACAAACTTTTCAACGAAGTTTCCATGCCCGACAGTTACAGCCGGATCGCGCGATGCGCTGTCGATTATTTCAGCGGCCGTAGCTTCGTAACCTTCGCCTGCGAGCCGAAGAAGACTCGGATGAGCTCGAAGCTTGTAGGCCGTTTCCGACGGCTCGATCATCGCGCAACCGGAAGTCGCACCTTGGATGGCGTTTTTCGCTTTCAGCTTCGCCGACGATTTAGCACTCGTGCTCTCGGATATCGTGAACGGAGAGCGATCTTGGCTCTTCCGTCGGACAGCGAGACTCGGCTCTTCCGGCGAGCGCGCGAGCTTCGAGAGCGACGATGAAACCTTGCTTCCGGTTTTCGCGCGATCGAGAGCTTTGCCGAATCGACGCAGGTTACTGTCGGACGTTCCGGCTCCGGCGAGGTTAGTCCTGGAAGAACTCGCCGCGGCGTCCTCGATGAATTCTTCGTCCGGCGAAGACACTTCCGGTTGGTCCTCGGGAGGCCGCTTCGCCCGGAATGGCGATTGTTCTTCGCTGTTGGCCTCCGAGCGCGGAGCTTTCGGCTCGGAGTACGAGAGCCTCTTCACGACGGAAGTCGCCGCGAAGATACTTTCGCCCTTGAATTTCCGCCCAAGCTCGCCCTCGAAATCCTCGAGGTTCTTGGACACGAGACGCTCGTTCTCGTTGTATCCGCATCCGGGCGAGCCGCTGGAGCCACTTCCGGTCGGTGACCTGTTGGAACGTATCTTCGTTGAACTTCCGGTGAGTTGGCTCGAACTGCTCGTTCTCTTCATCGAACCGTTCGCCGGGGAGACCAGATAGGACCGAGCTTCCGGAAACGCGTTTTTTGCCGCCTCGATTCTGGACTCCAAGGAGCTCATCGCCCGGTTCGACTCTGCCGAAGAATCGGCCCGGAATACGTTTCCGGTCTCCGTCGGCTTCGACTTCCCAGGAGACGGGCTTGCCGTTCTCGTGTCGTTCTCCATGGAAAAGGCGGGTTCGGTCCCCGGCGAAGAAGCCTCGTCCGTGTCTTCATGGATCTTAAATTTCGCCCCACACATGAGGCGATCGGCGCTTTGGAAGCCAGTCGCCGAGGGCCTCAATATCTTCAGCTCGAACTCGCTCACTTCCGGTTCGCTCGAGGAGCTTCCGCTGCTGCTGCGGCTGTAAGGCAACTTGCTACCGCGCCGAAGATACTTGAATCTATCGTCCGCCGATCCGGGATCGTGTCCGAGGACTCGCGGAAGAATGTCTCGAGCGCCGGAAGTCCCCCGGGACGACAAGCGATCTCGAAGAACTCTCCGATCGTTTCTGGAGGTTCCCGGCTCGGACGAAACCGCGGCCGGGCCGTCAGTTAATTTTTTGTTCCTCTCATGCTTCACGACATTCTTCGCCAGGGTGTCGAACGACGGAAAACCGTTCTTCGCGAGCCCGGAGGATTTTTCGCGCGCCGAAGATTCATCGGTCATCGGCGATGTCTTCGGCTTCCGGTTCCTTCTCGGCTCGGGCGAGTGAATCCTCACCGGATGGCTCGATCGGTACTTGGGACTTCTTTTCGTAGGTGAAGAGATGGTGTCGACTCTCTTGGAACTCCGCTCTAGCGAGGACACGCAGGTCTCCTCAATGACGACCTTTCCTCGACCAGTTTTTCGCGGTTCTTTCCTGCATAGCTTGGAAACTCCGTCGTTTGCCTCTTTCGCGCAGATCGGCATTTTCGACCGACCGTTCGAGCCTCCGTCGGTAGGTTCAATTTTTTTGTCCCGAACCACGGAGCCTCGCGAACGCCGCAGAATCTTCGAGTGGTCGGTCTCGGGCTCTTGGGACTCCGGATTTTCCGCGGAAGTCATCGACTGTCTGCTTCCGTCGGCCATCGAGGTGTAAGGCGAAGACATCGGCGCTGTCGATACAACGCTTTCGCACAATCCGGCCTCGACTCTGCGGCCAACGACCTCTTGTTGCTTCATGGATACGTCGGAGAGGGCTCGAATCAAGGCGTTCATGTCCAACGACTTCTTCGCTGGATCATCCCTGCTGGAGAGCGAGGCCGATTGCGAATACTCCCGAGAGTGGAATTCCAGCTTCGGTACGGTAAATTTACGAGAGTCGCGAGAATTCGACTCAAGGTCTCTGAGAACACTCTTCAGCCGGTCCATGGTGCTCTGCAGCGATGGATTCGTTAATCTTCCGCCAACTTCCGTCGATGGAAGATCGTCCGACAATTCGCCATCTTCGTTCGCGCGTGCTTTGCCGTTGTGCGCAGGTTTCTGCGCAGCCATCGAGATCGTCGAAGATCTTGGGTGATCGAGGGACTCGCTTTCCTCCCGGTTGACATCGACGACCCGTCGATCGTCCCGCGTGTCTTTGGGAATCAACGATTTGTCAGTAATCGCCGATCCGTCGAACCGGAAGTCGGATCTATCGAGGCTCGAAGCTTCGGTTTTGAACTTCGGAACACTGAATCCTCCTCGAATAAGCCAATGGCTCGTGCAATCCTCTTCGCTGCCGGAGCTCAAATTTTTTATTATCATACCCGTGGGTCTTCTCGTGGCGGCGAGCCTTGCCGGAGGCATCGCCGATTTTTTAATATACTCTTCGCGCGCCGAAACCGAACCCCTGCGCAGCAGCTCGGCGATCTTCTTGTCCGAGATGCAGAGGGCCGGTGCGTTGCATCGCAAGATTTCTCTTACCGGAACATTGATAGGCTCGAGATACTTCGGTGGTCGACGGTCCTCGAATTTCGTTGCCAAAGAATTTTTTAGGGTCGTCGTCACCGCCGATGATGAAGATTGTTCGAACGGTTCTTCGTTCAGTCTCATGGTTTCCGGTGCCGAGGAACACATTTTTACGCGTCGTCGAGCACGGGGATCATCGACGGTTTTAGGATCGTCGTGAAAAAGATTACTTGTCGATGTTACCGATGAGCTGCCGGTCACCGAATCCACTTCCGGTTCGTCCTTTTCCTCGATTCGATCTTGAAGCTGCAGATAAACGTCTCTTTCCCGGCGAATTCGATGGTCCAGTGCGGCCACCCGGTCGGATAATTTTATAGCTTCGCTGGGCGTCGGCAGATCTTGGAGGCGACGTTTCAAAGAGGACGCCGAACTCTCGAGGGAAGCACCGGCGGAATCGGTATGACACTCTTCCGCAGTTTCTTTATCGAGAAATTCCTCCTTCGGCCTCTGCGGCGAGTCAACAGCTTGCGAGTGTTCTCCGCCCTTCGCTTCCTCACCGGCAGTCTCTTCCTCGTTTTTTCCGAAAGGACGCGTCGATACCTCGGAAATTAAATCTTCGATACCGATCAAGAGACTGCTACTTCTGTCTGTGAGTGTAGCACAAGTGGGTTTGTTTATTTATTTTTATTAATTTTTTTTTTGCAACATTAGAAATTATTCTCGCGAGCAAGAAACGATTTTAGTAGCCTACCGGAAGAACGGGAAGAAGTGAGGGGACTCGGGGTTACAACTTTTATTATACTCTGGATACTTTCGTCGCTGCTTCTGTGGAAAATCTCATACGACCCCATAAACCGTTATCTCAATTTTCGTCGATAATTTCTTCGGATAACTATGACGTGAGAATAAAACTGTGATCATAGCTTTAACTTTACTGAGAAAAACAAATAACGGAGTTGCCTTCGATAGATCGATTCGACAGCGAGAGTCAAGTTACGTAGTAGCTTCTTCTCTTCTTCTTTATCTTAATTTGCTTTGATGTATTGCCGACTAGTAGATTCGGATACTTTTCACGCAGCTGTGAACAATGTTCTAGGTTGGTTCAACGTTCTGCTTTAACGTACAATGAATACGATAAATGAGGGATTGTTGTAATTAAATGTACAATGTATGTCAAATATAAAATAGTTCATAGTAATATAAATATATAAAATTTCATAGTAATATAAATATATAAAATTTCATAGTAATATAAATATATAAAATTTCATAGTAATATAAATATATAAAATTTCATAGTAATATAAATATATAAAATATTTCAATTAATACGGACATTCGATAAAGCATTGACGCTCATACAGTTCGTGCAATTTTCAAACTGGCAGCGGTTATTTATTTGTTCGTAAAGGAACGAAGAAAGCGACGAATAACAATAGGCACCAAAGCCGTCACGAAGTACACGAGCTCGAAGGCTGGAACGAGGAAACCATCAAACGGCCCTTTTGACGGCCGACAAATCTTTTAAATGGAGGATTATGCCTTGATGTATATTCTTCTGTTATTACCATGTTTATCGTATTTTCACGGTAATGGCTAATGGCAATGGAACATTTTTCTCACCAAAACAACGTTCCTTCTATGAGGAACCGATAAGATTTAAAAATGTTCCAACTTTTAGATTAAAAAAATAATTTATTAGATAAAAAAATAATTATAACTGTTATCAACCGATCGATTTAGATAAAGTTTTCATTATGCGATAAGGCCGAGTTCGGACGTTTCCCTTTCTCTCGATATACGTATATTCTATCAATAAGTGCGTCCGTAATTCGTGAAAAAAGAAATTTCTGCGATCGAAGAAGAGAAAAAAATATGAGAATACAAGAGCTGAATATCCGAACTCCGTCGTTATGCCTGTGAATAGTTGACGGAAGAAATTATGTTGTTATTTAATAAACACCTTAGCGGAACGGGTGCAACCACGGATCCGAAGTTGCATCGTAGTCGCAGTCGCACCAGGGTGCTCTAGACATGCATCTGCGAGCTGCGCGACTATGACGAGACTCCGTTGTAACGGTTCGGGAGGTTCCCTTCTAACAGTAATAAGTTAATTGTTGCCTTCCCGTTGCTCGTGAATTTTGTTCGTGCCCTGGTCCCGAAATAGCGAATAGTACCTACTCGTTAGGAATTTCGGTAAATATAAATTGTATATTCGAGATCCTTCACTCGTTATTCTTGTGTTACATCTGCTGCAGTGTGATTTTGTGTAGTGTGTATTGTATTATTCGTTTATAGTATTCCAAACAATCTGTTCCAAGAAATTTCCGTTAATAGTTATTTATTAACAACAGTAGTAGCAGTAGTAGCAATCTTCATACGTGTGTTTCGTAGTTTTACAGAAAATCGGGAGGAACTAGTGTGTAATCAGTGCTCTCGTAAAGCGTGATACAGTAGAATTATTGTGATGAAAGGGTCAAACTGCATTGTCAACTTTTATCATTTCAGTATTAATTAATTAATCGGCACATTTTTTCAATGCGCCGTTATCTCTGCAATCACCTTCGTCTCCTCAGGATCCTCGCTATAGCTCGGCACAGGATTTGGACACCAATTGGTCAGGCCGTTAGTTTTTTCCTGCACCTCTTTGAAAGAAGTTTTTATGCCGTCCAGTGTCGCAACCAATGCACTCTTCATCTCATTGAATTTTTGGGTAACGAGCGATAGTCTTCCCAGAAGATAATTCAAATTCTCATCGAGCTCGGCCATCCGTTTCGTTATCTCACCGACCTTTAAATACAAAATGATCAAATTAGTTAACTATAAAATATTCCTAAAAATATATATATATATTTATTGGTTAAATATAATAATTTTATAATTAATAATGTAATAATTTATTAGTTAAATATATATATTAGTTATACCTTGTTTTCCATGCCTCCTATCGTCGATGTCGTGCAGTTAACGTAAGCTGCGTCTTGCTTGTGAATCTTGTCAAGCGCTGTAGCATTTTCCGTCATCTGCCGGCTCACCACGTTTATCTGTTGCCATAACTATTGAGAAAAAAATGGTTGGTAGTAATTTGATTTATTTCTACCTGATTCCACCGTCTTTTTTTTGTTACTTGATGCATTTCCTGTTCCATCTTAGTCGTCAAGTTCGCCACAGCGTGGCTCTGATTGACCATAATATAGCTCGATATGCCATCGAATCTTAGATTGAGCATGTTGTTTATACTGGTCCCTTGGGACTTTACGAGATCACCGACCTTCACTAGAATCTCGTGAACGCCGTTCTCGACCCGTTTTTTAGCGTCGAGAACCTGATCAGCCATCACCGACTGCCCCTTGCCAAAATTGCGCAGTTCTTGTTTCACGCCCACAGTGCTGTTAGACAAATCCAATCTATAACAAACAATTTAGAAAAATAAAAATAAAACACTACTCTCTTTAATCAATCAATTTGATTCACGAAATTATTACCTTAGTTGGCTAACGCTATGGGTCGTCTCGTCCTTGAACTTAACGATTTTCTCTTTCACAGCGGCAACTTCCCGAATCATCAAATTTGTTATGGCGTCCGTGCTCTTCTGAAGAGCCGCCAGGCACCCGTTGTGCAAGCTCGTCACTTCGTTGGTACTGCAAAAAAAAAAAACGATAAAAATGTTATAATCAGTCACAAACAGCCGATATCACGACTCGCTGAACCGATTAATGAACTACATGGGTATTTTTTGAACACGATTCGAGGTATCCTCAAGAAGCTTCTTGAGATCTTTCAGGGTCCTCGTTTGCTCCTCGATGGCCGGTCTTGGGTCGGGAATCGGTTGCTGGGGAGGATCCTTCACCAGTTGACTGGCTTTCTCAAGAGCCCTGACAGAGTTCTCCATGTTCCCGATTTGTCCTGCTATATCGGAAGGCTAAAATAAAAATAAAAAATATTGCATAAGGAAAGTTCCCTGAAATAAAAAAATGATAAATAAATCGTCAACTTATCTACCGTTCTGTCAAAAATGACTGATATGCTTACCGTGCCGGAAACAACTTGGATCTTTTGGCTCTGACACTTCGAATCGTCCTTCAACATAAAGGCCATGGAGTTCGATTCCAATTTCAATCCTGCAACTTCCTTCATGAGCACGGATTCGGTTTTGCTCAGTTTGTTTATGATCTCGGCCGACCTGTCTTCGACTGGCTTCTGTTGAACGACAACCGGACGACTCAACAGTGTCGATAATTTGGACTCCACACTGTTGATCACGGAAAGCAATCGACTTTCCAAATTGTTCACTGCATCGGTAGTCTTTTGTAGTTGTATTCTGCCGCCCTCTTCAATCTGAAAGTGATCATGGAATTTTTGTCATGTCCGACCGATTGATACATTTTAAATATATATTTTTTTTCCAAAAAATTAGGAATTCAACCTTCTTCATAAATTGTTCAATGCTGACGATTTTCTCGTTCATCTCGTCGATAGAGGCATAATATAAGGCGTCCTTCTTCAACCACCTAGCTTGCCACTCGTCGTGGTGTTTCAGTAATCTCATGTTTTCGTTTATCAGGCCTTCCACATGGTTTACAGCATTCTTGACCTGCGTGTAGCTGTATAAAAAACAATTAGACTCGTAGGGGAAGCCGGGGCAAAACGGGTATATGGGGCAAAATGGAGACATGTACCCCGTTTTGCCCCAGAAGGTTTTTTTTTAAACCTTTCAAAACCGGTGCCAATACAACTTTGGTGTGAAAAACAATGGATCTATGCTTTCGGTATCGTCTTAGTAGGTTTTATTGCTTAGCGTCCCCGTTTTGCCCCGGTTTACTCTATACACTAGGACCTTAACAATCCCCACCACGGAACGAATATCGATCGACGCAGTAAGCGATTTGCCATGCTCGACAGTTGGTGTGATTCGATTTTGTTGGGTGTGAGCGGGAGTTACGTTCGAGATAGAGCAGAGCTCATTCTCTCACGTATCAGGATAATCTCCGTGAAACACGCAATTTATATTTATATTTATTGTGGGCCAGTTTGCTTTGAGCCATACAGGCCCTGTTCTCAAGTAGGGGAGAGCGGGGCAAAATGGGGCAACGGGGCAAAACGGGGTTTTTGGGCAAAACTAAATTTTCCTATGATTTTTGGATCGGACAAGGTGGCAAAACTGGGCAGAAAAGCCTGATGTATCCGATAGGACGAATTCGGGCATCCAAAAATTATTGGAAAATGACGTTTTGCCCAAAACCCCGTTTTGCCCCGTTGCCCCATTTTGCCCCGCTCTCCCCTACCTGTAAAGATGAGGGTTTCCTAGCCGGTAAAAGTCGAGAGAGGTAATAATAAGTTCCGTCCATAAGTTCGGTTGACACTTTGATTTAATGACGATGAAAATGTATATTGATAGAAACAAGTTACCAAAAGGAGTTGACTTTATATAGCAATGGCCGGTAAATTCTATTGAGTTTATCTGCACTCGTTTATACACACATACGCATACTACAATAATTGCAGTGCGGGGTTTCCTCTGGCGGGGGTTCTTAGATTTAACGCTATTGCAATGCTTGAACACAAGCCGTCGGATCAACTAGAGTGTCTCCGAGACTTTGAGTCTTTCAATATGTTCTTCTTCTTCTTCAAACAATTTGGTCGGCCCCGTTTGAATATGTTGATGGCAAATTAGTTTATTATAACACACGTGACCGATTCACGCCACGTTCTCGATACTGTTGTTACTATGTTGTAACAGTATCGAGTGTTGAGATTGACAGACCTATGTGGACACGGATCGCGGAGCCCATCTAGTCTATGGACTACCTTTCCTCGATCCCACCAGAATCTTCTTGGATTTCCGGAGGAGCGAGGAGACGCGCAGTTCTGTTAATTCAGCGGTCGCGGGGCACAAAGTTCACGCCATGCACAGGGGTTTTTGATGACCGCGGAACATGACAAAAATTCCGCACCCCGCGGTTCCTTTTAATACATCTGTTCTCGCGATGATCGGGTTGAGTCATAAGTGAGCATCACGTGAGTCCAGCTGTTGTGTGATGACACCCAGATGGGCTCGGCGATGTCACTCGAAACTGAACACGTTGAAGAGTTAATAATTGTGTCTCGACTCTTGAGAAGTCGAGAAGGGATACGGAAAATTCGTGAAAATCGGGAAAGTGAAACAGTCAAATAATGTTGTGCGAAAATATTAACTAAAACTTACCCCCATATTCCGTAGATGGGCCTGTAAAATAGTACGAGTACTAGCAACGTTACGGTATGTAGCCTCATCTTCGTCGCGTATCGATGTTCTATTCTCCACGTAGAGCTGTTACCTGAGCAAAGAAAAAAAGTTGAAAATTGAAATTTTTATATCGCTTCCTCACATTATCCCTTCATTCACAAAGCTTCTTCTATGAGAAAGCATTTTCTATATTTTTGGCTTTCTCATAGAGAAAGCTTTGCGATATTATGAGGAAACTATATGAAAATTTTTATTTCCTACTTTTTTTCAAGGTCAACGTTGTGCTTGACTTTTAGGCAAAACAGCTACCCGATTCAGGTTCAACGCGAAAGAATCTCAGTGCACCAATGTCGCGTTTGACTTTTGTTCGAGACGAATGTCGGATCTGTGCTCCGCACAATAAATTACATGGAATTATGAGATTTGGATTTTTTTTGGAACTCTCGATTTTTTACTCAGGAAATTCAAATGATACCGCTTTATCTACCTTTGTCAACCTCGTCGGGCACGCGCACGCGCACGCACACGCACATTTGGACATTTTTTCTAAATGTGATTTTTCGATGTTTTGGAACATTCTGGACAAGCTTTTGTTAAAATCTGACGGAAAAGAAATGTTTATTCAAACAATGCTTTGTCTACGAGGAAGCAAAAACATTTTGCAATGTTGCAACTAGTCAATGAAAAAAAGATTTTAATACTATAATCAACTAATAATCATAATCTTACGTGCTCAGCGGTTTGTACCAAACAGATCCGAACGACCGTCAAGGAACTTCGAGAGTCGAATATGCCCACCCCGTATTTCTTCCACACGTATATATGCATCACGTACTGATAATGTTTACATAACGTTGAAAATAACAAGTACAAGTACGAGGGTCGAGGGGCGGAATGACCCTGCATCTTCCCGGTGGGAAAACCCGGCATCCTCCTTATCCCAATCACCTCTTTGAAAGATGTATATGAAAAGGCGATTACGGCTCGGCGTCGCCGAGCTACAGTCATTGTGTCAGTAAGGTCAGTAAGGTATCAATGCTCGGACACGTCTCAGTCCTCGGACACTCCTATGCAGATTTAATTTGTTTACAATTTAAATATTAGAAATCTAATGTGAGACTTGTAATCGTATCTACAAACAGTACTTAATGCACAGACAAAAGTTATACAAGGTTTAAGCCTTGTATAATACATATAAGTCGGATACAAAAATGATATAATGTCGTGCACAATCAAAATTGTGCACAATTGCGGTATGTTGGATAATTTTGTGCACTACCAAAATATCCACAAAAAAATGTATTTTTTACTAGTGCAAAACGATTTCAACTCCAGCGTGTCTCATTAGCCTAGGAGACTCTATTATCTTACCGACGGTCTTTTATTGAACAAAATGTTAATAACATTTTTTTCGGTCGCGGGGTTAATCGGGAGCAGCACGAATCGCAAAAAGAATTTTGAAACACGGGAATTGGAAGTCTTGAAACGTGAGCCGAAAAGGTAAAGCAAGAAAAGAAGTAAATTTACCATGTCAAACTGAGCAATAAAATATTTCTTCCTATATCTTATATATATATGCGGCTTTCCATAAAGGTTTGGCATTTTGACAATTGGGAAGAAGTGCGTTCGGCCACATGATTTTCGGTCATACGTCGATTCGGCCAAATGAAGTCTCGGTAAAATAATGTGTTATCTTCCCGAGGGAAACTCGGCGGATTCGTACCAGATAAAGCTTGTTCGCCCAGCATTGAGCCGCAGTACGCAGACTTGCTTCGTTCCAACGGAAACTAGTCGTTCCCGTTCAGTCGTCGACAGCGCACAGCAATATCTCACTGCCCGTTACCGATAGTTATTTCGCGTCAAGCAATCGCAGCGAGTACTAGAACTCTGAAAAAAGTTTCGATTTGTCGTGCCAAAGAACGATGGCATATGGCGAAGATGTATGTATCGAAATCGTGCGTAAAAAGTTCGTACCTCACGTCGTCTCAGCGTCGACGATGGTGTTCGCGAGCACCCCATTGTTGATCGCCACAGCCGGTCTTGCCGTGGTTTTCGGATTTATCCGCTATCTATTGCGTTCTTAAAGGTATTTGCCGTAATAGTCGTGACTGACCCTCCCCCCCCCCCCCCTCCCCTTAAATTATCTTCGCACAATACGTAAGTTTATGCTCATAATAATACGCTTTTGATTTACTGCAGAAAGTCATTGAATCAAGCTGTCTGGCTGAAGTCGTCTCGTCATGGAAAAAGGAAAATGGCAGCATTCGATCGCAATGCATTTAACGACTTGACTTTTAAATCGCATAACTGGACTATCACTATGAATAACGGCTGTACATTTTTGTCACACAATGACTAATACATTTTTTTTGTAAATTTGACCTCTTAATTTTTCTTTTTATTTTACGAACCCGAGCCCGATGAAGAGGAGCAGAGGCTCGATATCGAGCACTTAAAATGACGATGTTTTTTTTAGAGAATTTGCGTCTTACTGTAAATTTTTGAGGGTGTATGCGACTTCCCTGATGGACAAGCGCCACGAAAAGTAGCAACATTGGCGCGATATTTGCGACATGTGCGGAACATGTTGCAATTATTGCGGCAAGTGCTACTTTTTGTGCCGCTTGTCTATCAGGGTTATCGAGATTATCGCAATGCAAATTTTTGTACACACGTACATCATCTCGTCGCAAAAAGGCAATCATTAATTGCCATAATAGATCCGGACAAGCGACATAACCATTTAATACATTATAGGAAAACATTAGGTCCACAATTTTTAAACGGAGCACGACGATCTGGTGATTCAATAAGAGAGATAGGGAGGGGGGGGGGCGAGGGGGCGGGAGCACAGCAAAAGGAGGCATCGCCGCTGTACGGAGACGAGAGAGAGCTTCGACATCAGGGCTCGAATTAAGGTAGTAAGGTAAGGTAAGATACTTGCGGTACAGTCCCGCCAAAAGTGTCAGAGAAAATTTCGAACACTTCTCGATGGGATAAAAATCTGAAAAAAATCAAGTGTATGGGAGGCTCTGCAAAGATTGTTTTTGTGAAATTATAATTCCAATTTATCATTAACAAATTAAAGATGAAAATTATTATTCAACAAATTACCCCGCAACTTAACTATTTTCCTGGTTATTCCGTATAATACTAATTCCCTATTTCGGAATTAGTTTCCTTAACTAATTCCGAAAAACCCAAACCCTGTGTAGCACACGGGAGTGGAATTCGAAAATCTTAAATCACTCCCATATGCTGTATTCCCGAGATTTCGGAATTCATGGCTTATGGGAGTGGAATTTGAAAACGCTAGATACTTGGAAAAGCTACTTCAGGAACACTTTAAGTACAAAAGTACGTGATACTTCAAGTGCTTACGATACTTAGTACTTTGTACTTGAAGTCTTTTTTTTTTACTTTGCTGAGCTGTGATCGCAGTGCCGTGAGTAAGGTACGCAAGTAAAAAGAGACCACAGACCATTTATTTTTTATTAGATGGCTCAGTCGCGGTTAATTTGTGGCCGGCTAAAATCGTTTTCAGCCGGCGACAAAGCCAATAGCTCAACTGGTTAATATAGATTAATATAGATTAGTAGGCTAAAATAGCTTAGCCGACCAAATTATAAAATCCATTAGTCGGCTTAATCTGTACAGCTCTAATACAGTGTACTATATAGAGAACGTAGGGCAAAACGGGCCACAAAAGAAATAGTAAATTTGCATTTTCATGATGAGAGGAATATAGGACAAAATATACCCAGCTTATCTCCGGTAATAATAACAAAAACTGGGTACTGGGGAAAAACGGGTCACCAAAAGAAAGCTGGCTACCTCATATATGAGTGCCGACAACAGAATGTAAAAAAAGAGATAATATCAAAAAGATTGGGGATTCGCGCGCCGAGCGCGCGGTTATGGCTAGTTTCAAAAAAAGTGCCGTTTCGCAAAATTTAACACAGGATTTCCTATGGTGAAAATGGTCAATTTTCAAAATTTAGAAAAAGGCACCAGTTTTATGTTTTCCGTGCGGAAATGGGTCACCTGAAGCGAATGGCGGTGCCAGAAAATGGATATCTCGAAAAAAAAAATTTCGCCATTTTGAAAGTGGAAAAATGAGCAGAGTGTGAGAATAATGAGCACCCTTACAATTTTTTTGACGAAAATGGTTCTTGAAAAAAAAATTTTTAGAATTCTTTCGTTAATGAAATCCATTGGGAAATATGCCACTTGAAAACAATGGCGGAGGTTTTAATTCGATATCTCGAAATTTTTTGAAAAAAAAAATGCCGTTTCGCAAAATTTAACATAGGATTTCCTATGGTGAAAATGGTAAATTTTCAAAATTTAGAAAAAGGCATCAGTTTTACGTTTTCTGAGCGGAAATTTCTGTGCGGAAAGGGGTACCCTCTTTCCGCACCCAAAGGCACCCAAAGGTACCCCTGATTTCTGATTTTTGACAAAAGCCATTTTGTTCAAGAAAATGTTAATTGGAAAAAATTGGAACGATAACATGGAAAATGGTAATGGTAACATTTCTTCATTCAATTTTTTTTCGAAGTAAAAGGTATTTCTTTAAAAATATGTTCAATGTAGTCGTTGATATATATTCACGTCCCACACACTTCAATGTCGCGTGCTGTCGGCTGGACGGTTCGATCGCGGCAATATCGTTGCAGCGTTTACATTTAGCGGCATCCTTCGAGGAAAATCTGTACCTTTGTGACATGCAGATATCTGTATTGCCGACCGCTCGTACTTTCGAGCTTCGTTAAATGACCCCATCATGTGGGTCAGTATCGTTTGCAATCCCCCAGGTAGCACAAAAAAATAAGTTATCAGAAAGTGATCTGAATGGGTTACATATGTCCGTCCGGATGGTAACTATAAGCTATCCTACGTCCAAAAGTCAACTTTTTGGATGGGAGGTAACTTTCGGATACCGTCCAGACGGACATATGTAACCCATTTAGATAACTTTCTGATAACTAATTTTTTTGTGCTACCTGCCCAAGTAGCAAAAAGACATCTGGTACGAAAAAGTCATCCGAATGGATTACATAAGTCCGCCCGAATGGTAACTAAGCTATCCAATGTCTAAAAGTTAACTTTTGGACGTACGATAGCTTATAGTTACCATTCGGACGGACTTATGTATCACATTCGGATGACTTTTTCGTACCAGATGACTTTTTGCTACTTGGGTGGGCCCTTCGGATTTAAGTCGGATCCTTGGCGGAAGATTCAAAGATTGTTATACCATTCAGTCAGGACGGGTTACTAGCTGGTGAGTGTAGAACGTTTATCCGTCAAGTTTTATGTATTATTGTCAATAAACATCATACTACTTTACTTCCTGACTCTAGTATGCATTCGACTCCGAGGATGTCGGGCATTTAAGTATATATATCGTGTCTCTTGTGCGGAAATGATTTGGAAGTCGGAGTGTGCTAAAATATTGCGTTGGGCGATTTTGCCCCCAATAGATGTTTCGCTTTCGGCCACCTATATGTTACCCACTGAATGGAACGATTGGACGCAGCTGCGCGAACGTGAATGCTCTACCGGCTCCACCGACTGACGGTATAAAATAATGATCTCGTTACATGAGATACTTAATATATTTAATATATATTATATATTTAATGACAACAATTTCTCACCGAATGTATTCATTCTATGCTAAATCTGTTAGTTAATGTGGTCAATGTAAAATCGGAAGCGTTAGCAGACGAAAACATTTCACAGCTGAGCGAAGAATCGCGAATCAACCAGTCGCAAGTTCGACAAATCAAATACTTTCACCTAACTGTGATGGGCGAATTCGCATGCGTATTTTTTTTCGTGCTACGAACATCCCGTGCTTCAGTCAATCGGTGATTTTTCGTCGGTGAACATCGGTGGAGGAGATAAATTTTTAATAAAGATGCCGCAGGGCCGAAGAAAAGCTCCGTTCAGTGGAAAAGCTAAGAGGCAGCAGATGCAGGCCAAGAAGCAACGCCAAAGTCGCACGATGTTGGGTAAGTACGAAGAAAAAACAACAAACGCACAATGGCACACCGGCTTTTCCGAGGTCATCCGTCAGCGGGTGCGTTCTTGAATGCAGTTCTGCCTTGTTCGGCTCAATACAGAAATATTTGAGATGTATCCGTACATATAAGCAGCCTATTCGGGCATTCTGTATTACAGTTTGCTCTCAGTTCAGGGCTCAATTTTGACACAAATGTGCTCTGAAAAGCATTCTCTCGTTACCAAAACGGTCGAAAAGGATCCCTCAGAAAGAATTCGGATGTATCGTCGCCAATTTAAAAAATCAGATGTATCGTCGCCAATTAAAAAAACCAGATGTATCGTCGGCAATTTAAAAAACCAGATGTATCATTGGCAATTTAAAAAACCTGCCCAGAGAGAAAAGCGTGAAATAACATTTGCCATGTCGCGCCGGCACAATGCAGACATGTATGTCCGCAGGTGACAACATTATGACGGCACGGTGGTTTGATACCAGAAGCTGCTTGCACAGTTCCAGCTGGCTGCGGAGCTTCACGCCGTGATTCTGAAACTACATGGCGAGCTGGGACTGCACAAGCAGCGCCTGGTATCAAAACACTGTGTCGTCACAATATCGTCACCTGTGTTTATTTATTTATTTATTTAAATTATTTATTTATTATAATTATAATGTTTATTGATTGATTTATTTATTTATTATATAAGTATACGGGCTACTAGCCCTTTTTACAAAGTATGTACATGTATAAATGTCTATCAAAATATACTCGGTATATTATGATACGTACTTCGAGAACTGAATGTATTTGCCGAGCTCTGAAAATAAAACCCTATCTCAGTAGACAGTCACAAATAAAAGAACGCATAGTTGAGCAGAACTGCGTTCAAGAACATATGTGTTAAGAGTGACAATATTTTCATACCAGTCGACAGGGCCGACGACAATGAGGAACACGATGAAACGGAGGAATCGACGTTCTCGAAGAACATACAAAAAATCAACAAGCAGCCTCGGGAGGGCAACACGGGAAGGTCCAGGTACGCTCTACAGTTCTTCCAAGAGTCCAAAGAGGAATTACGGAAACGAAGGGAAGACGCTCGAAGAGCGATAGAACCTGTGCCGCTCGAGGCACAAGAGGTTTCGGACAACTACTTTCCTCCTGAAGTCGATCTACCAAAGAGGCCACCCTGGGACTTCAGCATGAGCAAGGAACAACTGGATGTCAGAGAGCATAAATATTTTTCCGTGAGTTTTGCAGAATTTTTGCATCACAATGCCATTTACACATAAATTTTTTTTTTTTTTTTATTGATATTGATATTGATACTTTTGAAATTGATTTAAATTGAAAGAGATTAATGTATTTCAGTTTTTATAACTAGCGTCCTCTTCTGGCTACTGAAAATATATAAAATTAAATTTTAATAATGGATTATTATCATTAAATATTATTATCACTAAAATTAAATTCGTACTAACATAATTTCATTTCATTTAGTTTATTGACTAATTTCTCCTTTAATTGGACAACAGTGGTGACCGAGACCATCAGTCAGCATACATCACAAAGTTATGATAATCCAGAATTATTGAACAGAAGTTCCCAATGTACCCAAGTAGCCAAAAGACATCTCCAAATATCATGTCCAAAGACGTCAAAAAATCTCTAGTCATCACTTCCAAAAGTTAATTTTTGGACGTGGAATAGCTTATAATTAGTATCCACACGAACATAAGTCACCCATTTATTTATTTATTTATTTATTTATTTATTTATTTACGGGAACTAGCTCCTTTACATAATTTAGATCACTTTTTCATACCAGATGTTTTTTTTCTACCTGGGTAATGAAAATAAAAATAAAAATTATCCGATTACAAACAGCTACAAATTTCAAAGAATATTAATTGTTTATTAGTTGTATTAATATAAAGAAATACTAACAGTTGTTGTTTTTATTAAATAACGTTTTGACAGGAATATCTGCGAAGGATGGAAGAGCTGAGCAACATTAGTTACTTCGAGCTGAATTTGGAGACGTGGAGACAACTCTGGAGGGTTCTAGAAATTTCGGACATGCTTCTCGTGATAGTGGACATAAGATATCCGGTTCTGATGTTCCCACCATATCTGTATCGCTACGTGACGAACGATTTGGGGAAAGACATGATCCTGATACTGAACAAAATTGATCTTGCTCCGCCGGCGCTGGTCGTAGCGTGGCGCGAGTACTTCAGAACTCAGTATCCGAAGCTGCACATTCTGTTCTTCACATCTTACCCTGCGTACAATCTGCGCGGCAACACCGTGGACGGCGAGAATCTAAAGGTCAGAAGGAGGAAAGGAAAGCTCAAAATGGCAGCGGAGGGAGCGCAGAAGTTGATGGAGACGTGCAGGGAGATTGTCGGCGACAGGGTCGACTTGAGTTCTTGGAACGAGAAGATCCAAGAAGAAATGCATCTCGAGTACGACTTGGACGACCTGGACAGGAAGGACAATGTAGTTATCGAGAAGGAGGACACGAGCTTTTTCGAGCACGTTAAATACAAGAACGGCGTACTCACGATAGGCTGCATAGGCACGCCGAACGTCGGTAAATCGTCCCTGATGAACGCGCTGATGGGTAAGTGAACGGTACGATTTATCGCGCCTCTTCGAAGTATGAAAAAGAACGAAAAAAATGTTATTTTCCAAATCAGGGAAGAAAGTGGTGAGCGTGTCGCGGACGCCCGGTCACACGAAGCACTTTCAAACGATATTTCTGACGAAAAATGTCTGTCTGTGCGACTGTCCGGGTCTGGTGTTTCCGTCGACGGTACCGAAACAGATACAGATACTGATGGGATCATTTCCGATCGCCCAGGTCAGAGAGCCCTACACGACTATAAAGTTCATAGCCGAACGATTGGATCTACCGAAGCTCCTGAGGATACAGCATCAGGACAACGACGATACGTGGTCGGCCGTTGATATTTGCGACGGCTGGGCGGCCAAGAGAAATTACGTTACCGCTAGAACAGCGAGATTGGATAGTTACAGAGCCGCCAATTCTTTATTGAGAATGGCTCTGGAGGGAAAAATATGCTTCTACGTTTATCCGCCCGGATGGGCTGCTAAAAAAGGCAAGAAAATATAATTTTTCGATGTTTTGGAACATTTTGAACACGCATTCATTAAAATCTCGATTTAATTGTCCCTGATAACAAAGCTTCCTCTATGAGGAAGCAAAAGCACTTGAAAAATGACTTGGTCCTCAATTGTTATTTATCTAATAACTTTTATTTTCACAGATGAATGGGAAAGACATCCGGATGTTGAAGCGATCAAGTGGGTCCAGGCGAATAACGGAACGGGCGAGGATCTCGGCGCAGCGCGGGTAGATTCCTCATCCGAAGACGAGGACGATACCGGAAGCCCGTCGACCGCTCGAGGTTCCCGTGACGAGGAGGACTCCTCGGAGGAAGAGTCGAACATGCCTGTTACGATCAATAAATTCGGCGCATTGTCCACCGATGTGTGAATAAAAGACTAGTACGGATCGATGCTAAATTGTTACAGCCGAGGTGTTGCAGAGTTTTCAATAAATTACATTTTTTAGTTGCATTCTTCGTTTATTATTTCTTCATAATATCGATAAAATACCGTGGAAAGCTATTGCAATGCTGTTTGTGTGATTTTTTTAGTTGCGCGCAAGCTCATCAAGGAGCTCGTAGTTGTGCAAGCAGAGCTTCGTTTTTCCGGCACTCGATAGTTAGCTGACGAACCGCTGCTACGTATTTTCTTTGCTGCTCCATCAACGTTACGAGCTGGCGATTGAGACCGTATCTTCGGTCTTTCTCATCCGCACATCGACGTTCCACCTGTTATTAAATTCTCTCCACATTATCGTCGAGTTATCTTAGATGTGCCGTGACGGTCAGTCTTGTAATCTTCAATTTACCAAAAAAATTACCGTCTTTTTTTATTTTAGCAAATGTTTGTTGTGCTATGACAGTAATTTTTTTTCGGGTCAAAACAGCGAGTAACACGTATGCAGTTAAGATTTGACCGTGATTTTTTTTAATCACTAATTTAGTCAACTTTTTAGCAGTCTATGTTGATTTCTAACTAATTTTTCTCCCTCGTTGATTTCATTTTTTATCAATTAAGTCATCAATGAAACGCTATTATAAAATTAATACAAAATTTTTTTTTTTTCTGACTAACGAGATTGGTACTTTCTCAATTTTGAAGTTGAGACCGTGAAGGTTTTTACAGTTAAAATGTTACCGTTGTCACAGTGCGATAAATTCCGGACCGGTCAATTGACGATCGCGTGACCATCAATTGACAAAAACATAACCGGTCATAAAATCGGCGCTCGTCTCTAGTCATCTACTGATCGATCAGTACGATTAACTCACCTTTTCTTTGTTTCTCTTGACTCCTGCGATTATCGCTTCGAATTGTTTCAAGAACTGTTCTTTGCCACTCGCCGATGCCATTGCCCTGCGAACGAACATTTGTTTTTCTCAAATCGTCAGCAAATTGTGAATCGCATATTTAAAATGAGCCCACTCACTCATTATAATTGTCTTGAATGGAGTTCAAAAGGGACAGCTCTTTGCTCAAATATAATTTCGTGTCGTCCAGCGTGTTGTACAGCGTGTAATACTGCTTCGTCTCCTTGTGTTTAGCTGAAACTGCACGATCGGGTGACATTAGACGATTACGATAATAGAAGAGTGCTGAATTACAGTAGAACCCCGTTTATCCGAGGTAATGTGAGGAGAACGTACATCGGATAAGAGAAATCTCGGATAACATGGATAACAGGACTACTCCTTGATAGACAAGCGCCACGCAAAGTAGCAATATTGGCGCGATACTTACGTCATGTGCGGCACATGCCGCAATTGCGCCAACTGCTACTTTTCGTGTCTATCTTTATACGATACCCGAGGTTTTTCGTATTCTCCGAGCCTACACCTCGGTTAACCCTTTGAAGCATACATTTTTTTTTTATACAAGTATGAAGTTTCAAATACATCGGTTGGTTATTAATGCATTTTTTCTGAATTCAAAGACGTGTATCACCTGAGATACACCGTGCTTCAAAGGGTTAAGGGGAAGTGAAATATCGCGGTCGGTAATGAAAACTGTAATGACCTTTCTCAAGGGTGCTCATTTTTTTAAGGAAAAGGCAAATTCGAGCCGGATGCACACGGTAATTTCGCATCTGGCTCGAATTGATATTTTTCTCAAAAAAATTAGCACCATTGAATAAAGTTAACTTGAAAATCGCAACTATCTCTCTCACACTCATGGCCCCGTCACGTGACTTTCACTTCACCTTAACGCGAAGGGCTGGGATGAGTTGCGTGCCTCGGATAACGCGGGGGCTCGGTTGATCGAAGGTCGGATAAGTGAGGTTCTACTGGACTCTGAAAAATGTGCCCACCCTGATTGTACAATTCCATGAACCGTCGTTGATACTGCGTCAACTCCGAGCGCCCCGGCACATCGTCCAACTGTCTCGTCAGCGACGCGATAGCCCGATTCTTCTTCGCCAGCAACAGCCTCGTTCTGTTGATGGCTTCCTTCACTTCGTCGTACTCGGCGACGCGGCTCTCCTCCTCGTGCGGTTCTCCTGTACCGAGTTCCTTTACCATTTTCTGGAGGCGACTCAATTCAGTCTTACAATGCTCGCGAAACTTGTGCTCCTGATCCTTCAGACCGCTGTGAACGACGAGGAGTTCCTCGAGCATTCTTATCGTTCTGTAAACCGACAAAATATCGTCAACTGAAATATGCACAAGCGACCTCGTGGCAAAAGGAAGTTTCAGCGTCTACCGCACCCCTTGTTTTCCTCCGTCTCCATTCTCTCCATAGCCATAAAAGCTTCCTCGACATCTCTCCTATCGTTCTTCGTCTTCTCCGATCGCTCAACCGCCGCGGCCAACTTCTCGGACAGGGCGTCACGCTCTTCGCTCAGCTTGTTCAATCGACCCTGCAAAGCTCCTCGTTGCTTCTCCAGTGCGGCGGAGATTCGCGAATACTCGGTAACGCTTTCACTGACCTGGCCAAAAAAAAATAATTTAACATCGCTTCTTGCTACGAAAGTAATACATAGACCTATCGACAATGATTTTAAGGACGGACAAGGTGTCCAGTAAAAAGTACCGAATTCAAGGACATTCAAGGCCAGTTTCCGAGATATTTTCAGGTTGTGTTGGGAGATTTAAAAACAAAAATTAAAATACGCATACCGCGCACGTCGTATGAAATAACATTTAGTTCGAAAACCATTTTCGTTTTCATTAGAATGGGTTCAGAAAAAAACTACTCACTGTGCACGAATGTATACATGAATCTCGGCGAAACTGAGATACACATTTTTTTAGGATGGTCGCTAGTAATATTCATTTTTAAACAAGCTCAAATTTGCGGGGAAATAAAAAATTCAAGGATATTAGGTGAAATTCAAGGACCGTCCCATGTGAAAATATTTCTCTGAAAAAACTAATCGAACCATCTCAGTGATTTTCAGAGATTTTTCGAAATTTTTCTCTGAGTACCTCTGCTATTTGCTAATTATCGCTGTCATTTTCTTGGCACACCCTCCAGCAGTCACAATGTACCAGAGAAAAGTATTTTCCGAAAAATTCTTTTAAAAAACTGATTTTTTTTCTGATAAAGAACGTTTAGCGAACTTACAAGTTATCTCTACGATCTACTCATTCTGTTACTCGTACCAAGAGTAGACTTTATCAGAGAAACAGAAACTTACAAGTTCATTCTGTTACTCAGAAGAGATTTTCAGAACAATCAGGAATATTTAGATTCAAAAAAATCTTTGATTTTTTCTGAAAAGTGCGAAAACTTTGGGAAATTCAGCAGCTTTTTCAGAGAAATCTCTGATAAATTTTCCGAGACTTTCAGATAAGTTTTCGTACATATCCAGAGAAATATTTTCACCAGGGTTCCAGGACTTTCAAGGACAGTTCCAGGACTTCAAGGACTTCAAGGATCGCCGGACACCATGACGGAATATTGTTCGTGTGCGATGAAAAATTAGCCAATGCCTACCTCCGTTTCCGAGGTTGACAATGAGGCGTATCGCTCGGCAACCTCGACAATCTCTTGCGCCTGCAGCCCGACGATACTTCCAACGGCACTCGCGCTCAATCGATCTTCGTCGAAGTGCAATTCACGCGCTTCGCTGCGAACCTCGACGGACTGAGACTCCTTCGTCGCAGTCTCCTCGTCGGGTTCTTCGGGATTCTCCGGATCGTTAGAAGAAGACGCGGCGGTCGCCGCGATCGGAAGAGATCCATATTCCAGAAGAGTGCTGCGGATTTTCGCGGCTTCGTCTTTCGGCGCAGCGGCGTCGCGACGTTTGAAGCGTCGTCGTGGATCGTACGCTCTCTACAAACGAAACGAATAATTTTTTTTGGTAACATGTTCGTCTTTTGCAGTATCCTTCGAGCTCGTTACCTTCACCAGCTGGACATGCGGAACTATGCAGTCTTTACTGTCGGCGGAAGTGCGCTGACGATCCTCAGCAAATGAATGATTTTTATCGAATTGACTGATCGCGAATGAGCGCACGAAATCCGCGGTCTCTTCTCGCATTTCCATCGATCGTTTCACCAGCCACTGTAAACGCAGTTCATAGTTTGATTAATGAAAATTTATATTTATATTTATATTTATATTTATATTTATATTTATATTTATATTTATATTTATATTTATATTTATATTTATATTTATATTTATATTTATATTTATATTTATATTTATATTTATATTTATATTTATATTTATATTTATATTTATATTTATATTTATATTTATATTTATATTTATATTTATATTTATATTTATATTTATATTTATATTTATTACCTGTATAACAGGGAATATGTGAATGCAGTCCAAGCCCTGGATCTGATGAGGCTCTATTCGATGAGGACAATTCATTCTTGGCAGCATTACTACTATCTTCTCTGTGAGCGCTCTAGAGAGAAGAAACTTTGTACATGTATTTCATCACAGGCTTAGCAAAATTATAATGTTATTGAACTCACATTCTCTGGCCTATTGTGAGATTCTCTTGAAACAGTAGATTCACGTCCACGTCAAAGCTGCATGATTCTATGCACCAGGTCATGCCGCCGACAACCTAAAGACGATTGTACTTATAGTAAACAGACAATTTTTTTCCCCAACAATTTTGAGTATCAAAAAAATGCGGATGAATGAAAGTTGCAAACCTTGTCGAAGTTGGACAGTCCCTTTATTCTGGCTCTGAAGTAACCGGCCGCTACGAGAAGATCCACGATTTCGTTGAACTTTACAGCTTGTTCCTCGTCCTCGCGCACGTCGGCCTGAACAATTAAATTGTGCGCTTTACCTCGTTAAACAACGCGATTAAATTATCGGCGTGAAGAAAACAGATATTGCAACTTTAATAAACATACCTGGGCAACTTCCGAAGGAGCCGAAGCACCCTTCAATCCGTCGTTGAGCATATCGGTAATATTTTATTTCTTACTGCTTAAAGTTAATTGTTCGTATATATAAATATGGTGTAGGAGCTTTGAGGACTTGGAGATGCCAGGAGGCGGTCTGGTCGGGCCCGAGTCTCCCATATGACAGCGGCACAGCTGATTGCAGGGACGTGCTACGGACGGGGAGGCGTCAGGATTTCGAATGGAAAAAAATCTCGCCAGTAACGTACCTCGAATAACCTGTGACCGTAGAGTAGAGCCTCGATTATCCGAACACGTCGGGACCGGGTCTAGTTCCGATAATGGAGAATCCGCATAATCAAACGCACATTTTTTTATGGCGTTATAAGATGTATATAAATAAGACATATATGAATGAAATAACAGTATAACACTTAAAAACATATTATTAACAATATTCCAACATCGAAGTTTTATTTCAAGACATCTGTGAATAATATATATAATATTAATATAATAAAAATTCATTTTTAATTGCCAAACTCTAGCTGACGAGCTTTTGAGGAGCGAAATCTCGAAGCTGCTTCGAGGCGATTCAATCGATTGGTATTGAAACTATATGTATTGCGTTAACGTTCGGATAACCGAGGTTCTACTGTAATAGAAAGAACAGCGAAAGGCAGATCCCTGCGGTAATATGTCCGCAGGGACGTGAAAGCTACATCGGAATATCCACTATCCGGACATTGGTAAAAATATGATGCGATTTAATAGGCGAAAAGACATACATACAATTCACCTTCCCGCCGTAAAAGGTCGGGAACAAAATTGTTTAAACACAAACATCACCGAAAATAGTAATCTTTATGTGCGGAAATGATTTTTTTTCCTTTGAGTATTTTTACTATGCTGATTTACAGATTACCGACTACTGAATATACTGATTTCAAAACGTTAATATTTCGAGCGAAAAATTATTTTCGTCAAACCTGATGTTGTATTTTCTCCCCACAACGCACGGGTAAATTAACCACGCAAAGAGACATCGCAGTTTGAAAATTACAAATCCTCATTGGTTGGTTAACTGACCCGTGCCTCGTGGGAAGTATGAAAAATTCAGGTTTGATGAAAATAATGTTTAGCTCGAAATATAGACATCTGCAGTTGTTAATGTTGTAAAAACAATTTATCCAGTAATCGGTGATGGGTAAATCGGCACAGTAAAAACCATCAAACGAAAAAAATCGTTGCCACTAACTTACAATATATATCGAAATGGACCACCGCGAAAATAAATCAAATATATGAAAAAACATCATTGTCGCACAAAAATATTATTATTTTCCGTGTTGTTTGCGTCGAATCAATTTTGTTTCCGATCTTTTACGGCAAGAATGTAAATCATATTATATTGTTTCGCCAATTAAATCGAATAATGTTTTACCTATTATCCGCTTTACATTCCGCTTCTAGTCACATGGTATTGAAAACATCTTGTGCCTTCGGACACCTGTATGTTACCCATGTACACACCGAATGGGGTTACATTTTTAAAGAACTGATATAGACTCAATGATAAAATGCACGTTATCGCATTTCTATAATTCGTTTCGCGCAGAATCGATCCGAAATATCTTCCGATCTTACAGATTTGAAAGCTTTGTTAATTCTGTTTTCTCAACCCAAAGTCCGTTCGGAAACTTCCTTGGAAAACATAAAACGTGGGAATGTTGCGCTGGTGCGAATGTCAGAGAGAGCAGCTAGTTACCTGAACTTCGATTTTTCAACGCGACCCCGATGAGGTTTATGAAAAACGCATGTTGCGTTTCGTCACGAATGACCGAACACGTTAAAAAATAAAAATTCAAATTACGCACGACTGTTTACATTTTTTTATGGAGTGTTTTTATTTGTTATAAACGCGATGTTACATTCATTTGGCCGCGGTCGGTGCAGACTGGTTTGATGATTTCGAGTCGCGCATGGAGGCACTGCGCTTCCTCTTTATTTCCTCCTGGCGTCTGGCCTTGGCCTCCTTCTGTCTCTGTGCCAAGAGTTTCGCGTATTCGGCCGCGGCGTCTTTGCGGGCCAAGCAACGCCTCTTCTTCAGCGCAACCCTGTGTCTCTTGCGTTGCAGGGTGAGCGGAGTTATCAGCCGCTGGATCTTAGGGGCCTTTAGCCGCTCCTTCTTGCCCTCCTTCTGTACCGGGCGCTTCACGACGAATTCACGAAGGTCGTCCTCCTTCGTGAGATTGAAGAGCTTGCGGATTCTTCCGGCTCTCTTCGGTCCCAGACGACGCGGAAGATTTTTGTCGGTCAGTCCGGGAATTTCCTGTTTTCATTTAAAAAAACGTGTAAACGATTAATATAAATTACCATTGAAAAAATAATATATATATATATGATATAACTTCAATTACACTGTAGAGTCTGTACACTGAGCGAAAGTGTATAGAATTAAACACAATCACCCAAATCTTAAAACTCCTTTGCTATCCCATGAACATGAACGTCTCCAAGATAAAAACAATAATTGAACACTTGGACACTGCCTGTGTAGCATGGGCGAATCGTAATGGAAAATAAATAACGCCACAGAGATATTTGGTTCAAATTAATTCACCTGCTCTCCCTTCTTGATAATAACGAGGGCAAGCACTGAGAGATTGGCATCGACGATGCAGCCTCTCACTGACTTCCTCTTACGCTCGCCGGTACGGCGGGGTCTGTAGCACGAGTGACCCTTCGAGAGGAGAAGGCGGACACGACCTGAGAAAAAAATAATAATCGTGAGCAACCAAAAAAAAAACACATTTTTATGCCATTATTGTTCTATTGTAAAAAGGGTTTGTCCGGTGAAATTACTAAATAAATAAATTGTCATATCGGATGCTCACCATTGGTCAGTACACCCTGTTTCATTGGGAAACCCTGCTTGTCGTTTCCTCCGGCGACGCGGACCACGTAGCCCTTCCATTCATCGCCCAGAGTGTCCGCCTCCACCTCCGCGCCCATGCGCTTCTCGTAAAACATCCTGAGCTTGTGCTCGTCTGTTATCTCGAGTAACTTCTGGCATCCTGTCGCCGGGTAAGACACGTTGAGCTGAAAAAATTTGAAAACAGAAAATTGAAAAGACGTTCCGATGGACTTGTGCCAAGGCGTTGCTCGACGCCAATGCGATTCTAGGTTAACAATTTTTGTTTTTTTGATTCTTTTTTTTAATCACTTTTTAACGAAATGAAATTAATTTTACGCGTCGTGCAATCCAAGAACACCGATAGATATCTTTCACTCGATCGACGATTCGACGCTTGGGCACGAGAAAACAATACTTGTCGACGGTACACAGAAACCCGTAGCGGTGTCACACGATTTTTCATAGTTGGTTACAACACTTATTATTGAATTTTGGCTTAACAATATTCACATCGTTGTATCCATAAATTGTCACGTTACAATCGTGCAGGCAAATTATTCACGGAACGCTGAGGATCTCTAATATATCACTGGATTCTTACCTTCATCTTCAGAAGATCTGAACAGCTCCACGAGCCATGAAAAGAAAGAGCCCGACTCGCGTGAAGACCGCAAGGGTGCGCGTACCGGAAGTCGCGCGAGGTGCGACCGAGTTTTGAATTCGGCTGACACACGTACAGCGATCGCGATAATGCGTAATTCGATTTTATTGATTAGAATGAGCCACCGTTGCTTGAAAGTGTTTTTAGTCCTGATCGTGATTTATATATTTTTTCAATCGTCATTGTGATTTATATATATTTTTAATCGTGATCGTGTTTTATATGCACTTTCACTCGTGATCGAGCGTACCTTCTTGTAAGTGACGTTACACGGGAAATGTTATTACCGGTTTGAAAATGCCATTTTTCGACCGAAAGTGACGTTACACGGGCTAACGTTATTACCAGTTTTTAAATCTCATTTTTTAACCGTAAGTGAAGTCATACCGGCAATACCTCACTTCCTGTTTGAAAATCTTATTTTTCGGCCAATGGTGACGTCATACCGGAAATACGTCACTTCCGGTTGAAAATTGAATTTTTCGAAACCGGAAATAACGTATTTCCGACATTGCGTCACATCCGCTAAAAAATTTAGATTTTCAAACCGGAAGCTGGTCGAATAATGCGATTTCGGAAATCGGAAGTAACGCCTTCTTGTATGACGTTGATTCCGGTAAAAATTCAGGAATTTTCAAAGATTTTCTTGGCGGAAGATCCCCGTGTCTCCCCGAGCGTTGCGCCTCCAAGTGGTCGCTCGCGTTGCGGCAAGTTTGTCTTCAACCGAAACCGGCTCTACGCTTCTATGTACGTCTATATTCGTCGGTGTCGCCGAACATCAAGCGCTTCCCCATGAGATTGCGACGAAATTTCGTTTCCTCTATATCCAGCGAATAGTATCATCGGGCGAACAAGCAGCGCAGGAGAATTACGTACAAATTTGTAACGTCGTAAAAAAAAAACGAAGAAACAAAAAATCAGACGATACGGATTTTTCTGTTTATCACTACGTGCGCACATGCAATAAAACGATCGTATTACAGTACTGTGCGGTGACACGTCGTATAGAGCGGCTCAGCACGACTCAAGGGTTGCCAGAAAAAAAAAAAAAAAATACTATCAGGAAAGGTAGCAGGCAGAGACGAAGAGACTGCGTACCGAAAATGCCGACATTCGGGCGTGTGTGACTTTACTATCGACAACATAATTCACGAAGATATATGAGAGGCACCTCTTATGTATCTGTTTAATACACAGAAAATGAAATAAATGGAATGCACCGAGAGTATAATTCTGGGTAACTCTGCTTGAGCAAGGTAATGCCGCAAGATTGATGCATGTTTCCGCTTCTCACAAATAGGTTAGAAAATATTTCATAGACGTGTGATTACGAGAGGGTAGAGAAGTAAATGACTGACAAAAAAAAAATATTAACAACCTTCGTTCGATCTTGGATAATATATTTTTACTCAAGACACTTTTTTTTATTTTTTTTTATTTTTATTTTTACTGTTTTCATACACAAATACTGAAGTAGACGTACGAACATGCAGTCAGACCATCCATGCGCCTCTTACGGGCATGACGAATTTACTCTTTCTGCAAAAGCTTTGCGCTAACGTCGCATGTGCCACGAATTCGAGACTCTGGGACGTGGCCTTGCGTCATCGAAGCAGTCTTTGATTTTTCTCCGTTCTCGATGAGCGCCAAATTTGTCTTAGAGTGCAACAATTTTTTACAAAGTTTTTTTTTTATTTACTTTTTTTTCTTTCGTCAGGTCAAAAAATGGATGCAGCTGTGATAGAAGTTCTGCAACAGGCGGGTAGCCAGGATCCGGAGGTACTGAAGCCGGCCGAACAGATGTTGAAGCAATGGGAAACCGAGAGAGGTTTTTACACGGCTCTATATGTAAGTTTGTAAAAAAAAAAATATTTTATATATTCCTTAAGGATGTTTGGAACTCTGGGAGAAAAAGACTCAACAAAATTTCATTACCCATCATACCCGCTTTCTACTCGGATCTTGCTCCACGAACAGCTAATACAAATTTTTTTAAAGTCTACTTTTTACAACTTATTGTCAGCAAATGTTCACAATTTTTTCATTTTTTATTTTCTGATTGCACCATTTAGCTCCAGTTTTAGAAATAAAAGTACAAACTAATGTTAAATAAAAGGACAGATTTCTATAATCAAACCTAAACACATGAGGTTGTCGATTATTTTAACAAAAAATTATTTGTACGAAACCTCGTATTCCGATTTTACGAAATTATTTTTTACTGTGTAGTATTAATTCCTATCCCAAATTTCTTTTTCCTATATAAGTTATTACCTGGTATTTTCTTTGCGATTTTTTATCTTTTATCTGGAATGCACTGTACTAATACAATAATAATCCTTCTTTTATCTGTATTTTCTTAGTAAAAAGGCTTGTCCCGTAAATAAAATAAATAAATAAATTACAGAACGTATTCTCCAATCATTCCTTGGCTATCAATGTAAGATGGATGGCTGTTTTATACTTTAAGAACGGAGTGGACAGATATTGGAGAAAAACCGCTCCAAAGTAAGCCGACGATTTTTGTGCGCTAAAGACTTCAGCTCGGATAAATAGATAAAGTGTAATAAACTTTTTTTTTCCGATCGCAGTGCCATAGCGGAGGATGAGAAAGAATTTCTTCGTCAACGTTTGACTGCCAACTTCGATGAGCCCGTCAATCAATTGGCAGTACAGATAGCAGTCCTCATTGCTAAAATTGCGAGGTAACGATATATTTATTTTCGTGACAATATCTCGCTGTTTTTTTTCTCACGAGTTTTCACGATATTAAATTTAATAAAAATCTTGCCTTCGGAAAATTAACGCAATGTTAAAAAATTCTGCAGGTTCGACTGTCCAAGACATTGGAATACACTGATCCCGACTCTGCTGGAAGTTATAGGCGGACAGAATCCATTTGCTCAGCATCGCGCGCTGCTGACTCTCCATCACGTCGTAAAGACCCTGGCTTCGAAACGTCTGGCCGCCGATCGACGGCTGTTCCAGGAACTCACATCGAATGTGTTCAATTTTATTCTCAATCTGTGGAACACCTTTACCGAATCGTTTCTGATTCTCGCGTCGAACGAGGCCGACGCTAATCGCATACAGGAAGCGATGGAGAACGCCTTGCTCCTGTTGAGGATACTAAGAAAATTGATTGTCAATGGATTCAACAAGCCATCGCAGTCGCAGGATGCCATGCTATTTTTGAAAGTCATTTTCGAACGCGCGAGAACTAGCCTCGAGTGCAGTTAGTTAAAAAAAATTCTCATGCACGCCTTACAAGATCGACATTATTTTTTATTCTTTTTAACGTTTTTTTCAGGAAAAACATTAATATCCCGTGGTATACAGATGGAAGTATGCGACAAGTTTATTATACATTTGACCAAAGTTTTATCGGGAGTACTGGAGATGCATCCGCTTTGCTACCTCGAACTGATTCCTACGTCACTAGAATTCTCAGTTTTTTACTGCTTCACGGAAGCCGGTCAGCCATTGACCTTTGAGAGATTTATTATTCAATGTTTGAATTTGCTTAAGGGTATATTGTTACTGAACGATCGCAGGCCGCTCACAGTCGACGGTAAGCATACGGTACACTCCGTCATTGTACAACACATCTCGCACGTTCTGATATTAATCGAAAATTTTATTTGAACAGTGCTGAAAAAGGGTTTAACCAACCGGGCACAACAGTTGCGACAAGATTTCTTCACCGCGCAAACATTGACGGAAATTTGCTCGAGGCTCGTCACCCACTACTTTCTACTCACACCCGCGGACTTGGAACTCTGGGACACGGATCCTGAGAATTTCGGTAATTACCGATCCTTTTTTTCCATGTCCATTGTTTTTCACCAAACCAATTTAAAAACAAAATTGATACATATATTTTTAGGTGACACTACAGTATAGAGAAGCACATTAATAAGTGGAATAAGATTCGATAATGATAATAGTAATATATCTAGTTTACAGAGAAATTTCCTAATCATTAAATTTTTCTAGCCGTCGACGATCTTGGCGAGTCGTGGAAATATAGTTTGAGGGTAAATATATAAAGTCGAATGCTTTCGATCGTGATTGCCAATGTGAATTAAATCGATTGTTAATTTTTTTTACAGTCATGCACAGAGTCCGTCTTCCTAGCGATTGTCGAGGAGTTCAGAGACGTTCTGGCTTCCGTGTTGGTGGATTTGATGCAGAGGCACCACCACCTGGTAGATCCGAACGATTTGCACGCGATCTTGTTAAAAGATGCGGTTTACAACGCCGTCGGCCTCGCTGCTTTCTATCTGTACGACGAGGCGAGTACGATAAATAACACGAATCTATGTTGATAAGAAGTATTCCGAGGCGATATTTTATCGACTCTTGAATAACAGGTTGATTTCGACCAATGGTTCTCGACGACGTTGAAACAAGAGTTGAAGCTCCGCGGAACGAACTACAGAATAATACGAAGAAGAGTGTGCTGGCTCATTGGTCAATGGGCGGGGGTTAAAATGAGTTCCAAGCTCAGGCCAGAGTTGTACAAACTGATGGTCGAATCACTGAGTCCCGAGGAAGATCTCGGTGTGCGATTGGCAGCGAGCGATGTTCTGAAATCGATAATAGACGATTTTCTATTCAAAACCGACGAGTTTGCACCGTTCTTGGAGCCGGCGTTCACCATGCTCTTCACCCTTCTCAAAGAAGTCAACGAATGCGATACAAAGGTAATCGATCGCGTTGTCTCATTCCCGTTCGATCTGTTATACTAACAAAATATGCGATTTCCAGATGCGGGTACTGTACGTCCTTTCATTTATGATCAAGCGTGTTGGCTGCGGAATAAAACCGCACATCACCTCTCTCACATCTTACTTGCCAGCGCTTTGGCAACAGTCCGAGGAGCACAATATGCTACGGTGTGCCATTGTCTCGACGCTTGTACATTTGGAAAAAGTATGTATCGCCCGGTTTCTCAAACAATTTTAAGCTTTACATTATTCTTGCAATGTTTTTAAATTTTTTTATTATGCAGGCCTTAGGCTCCGAGAGCGTAATATTGGAGCCACTAGTGGTAGGGGTCGTGGCTCTCAGCTGCGATATTAATCAAGATGGTCACGTTTATCTCCTCGAGGATGGTCTCGAATTGTGGCTGACTCTCCTCGAAAATGCTCCAGCACCGACTCCGGCGATAATGGATCTCTTCCGAAACATGCCCGCCCTACTTGGTCAGTGATTAAAAATTACAAAAATTACAAAAATTACAAAAATTACAAAAATTACAAAAATTACAAAAATTACAAAAATTACAAAAATTACAAAAATTACAAAAATTACAAAAATTACAAAAATTACAAAAATTACAAAAATTACAAAAATTACAAAAATTACAAAAATTACAAAAATTACAAAAATTACAAAAATTACAAAAATTACAAAAATTACAAAAATTACAAAAATTACAAAAATTACAAAAATTACAAAAATTACAAAAATTACAAAAATTACAAAAATTACAAAAATTACAAAAATTACAAAAATTACAAAAATTACAAAAATTACAAAAATTACAAAAATTACAAAAATTACAAAAATTATAAAAATTACAAAAATTTTGTTCCTCAGACTCAACGACGGAACATCTCAAGCTGTGTCTCTACATAGCGCAGGCTTACGTGTTGCTCAGCCCTCTGGAATTTCTGTGCGAGCGCGGCACGGTACTGGTTGACACGATAAAGAGCCTGATCGGTGACATGAGATCCGAGGGAATAGTGATGGCAATGAAACTCTTCGAGACGTGTCTCAGAGCCGCACCGCAGCAAGGAGCCCAAGTCATAAAACCGCTTCTCGGCAAAATATTCGAGTGGGTTTTCGATGTCGAGAGCTGCGAGCTCGGTAACTGAAGAGTACAGTAATAAAAATTCTCTCTCATGAATTGCAGAAGCGTCTACAAAGGCAAGGAACATCCCATGGTCATGACGATGTGCCTGTCGATCCTGGCGAGGGTTCTTCTAGGCTCGAAGGATATTTTTGTACAGGTGATAGGTGAATTGGCACGCGACATCGGTGGCGACGCTACCGAGGAAAGCGTTTTGGCTCAAATAATCGGAGTTTGGGTAAACGGTATGCCGGCCGTGTCTCAACCGGAGAGATTGAAGCTAATGTCCCTCGCCCTTTGCGCCCTCCTCAGCGCGAACAGTCCGCCCATTGTTTTTCAACAATTTCCGAACATAATATCGAAGATTGTCGAGACTCTGAACGATATAACGAAAATCGACGACATGGGCTGTTTCATCGAGTAAGTAAAACACAAGTGTCGCGGTCATGAACGAGAGAATAATTTTTGGAGAAAGTAATTTTTGAGAGAGTAATTTTTGGGTCCAAATAAATTGTTCGATGTTCATTGCAGCTCATTCGAGACGAGCGACGAGCGGAGTCCTTCGCAGTACGAGGACGTGGATTACGATACGGAGCACGAGCAGCGAAGAAAAAGATTCATTCTTAACGATCCCGTGCACAGCGTGACTCTCAAGGATACTCTTCAGAATCAGTTGATAACACTGCGAAGAGTTATGGGGAAAAATCAATTCGATCAATTGCTCCTCACACTTCGCTGTGACGTCGAACAACAGCTCAAAGAGTACGTGTCTCTCTGAGCGCTGTGAGACGGCCAAAAAAACGCGATTGAAAGTTCGCGAGGTACTAAAAAAAGATTTAGAAAGAAAAGAAAATCAAGAAACGAAATTCTACGATTCAATCGAACGCTATCATGTCTCCTCAAAAACCGTCGCCCTCGATATGTAAAAAGCTTGATCGCCGATTCTATTGTAAAACGGCACTATTTTACTGTATAATATTATCTGTTTCACTGTATTAATAATGTTGATAATAAAACGAAACACGAAGCTCGGTCGTAATCCGAGCGAGAAACAGTTCGTTCGTAAACTTTTTTTTTTTCAAATAATCATCGGTCGTTCGATGCTTTTTTCGAATAATCATTGATCATTCGTGCATTTTTTGTCGAATAATGATTGATCATTCGTGCATTTTTGTGGATAATCATTGATCATTCGGTCGATGGATTATTTTTTATCGGGCTTACGCGTCGATATTTGAAAAGTAGCCGGCCGGCGCTTCGTTGCACGGAGTTTGATTAGCGTAGCTATTATTTTTTTTTCTTTTTCACCCCCTAGCGGATACGCTTTGAAGCTTCGGAACAGCTGTTTCTTCGTGTCAAATCTCTGTGGGAGGTTAGAACCCGAGTCGGGGCTCTGCGATAGCTTGTGAACCGACAAATCGATTTACGGTGAGTCAAACGTCGAGTTTAGTTTGTCAATTGCAGTGACAAAACGTCCGCTCGAAGGGATACCGTGTGTCCCGAAGCTGTGAGAAAAGTGTCTATAAGAGTCGGCCTAAAGGTCCTCGCGGTGAGTGGAGCATCAGCGTTCATATATTAGCGTAACATTCATTGACGAAATATCCCGCGTTAATTCTTTCCGCCTTCGTGCTTCGTTCGAACCGAAGTGCCGGGTACATCGCTCTCTCGAGAAACTCCCGAGCCCCTGGCGTCCGATTCTTTTTTTTTTTTACGCCGAAACAATTATTTCAAAAGAGATGAAACAAAAAAGTGCAGCGAAAATCATTCATCGCTATTGGACGCCCCGATACGGCGTGCCTGATTGGCCACTCATCAAACAGTCGATACGATTTGAATAAAGAGAAGAAAAAGAACCTCCATTCATAGTTGGTCCGCTGTGTCTGGCACGCTGCTGTCTGTGCTTTAACGTTCGCGGCAGAACGTAAACGCAATTGTTAGTTTGTTCTTCTCGGGAAACTCGTCAGTCTCGCTCTGACGATGTCTGGTCGCAATCTTTTCCTTCACTCAGATCTCTATCGTAAGTACATCGAGGCGGAAACGATCCCAAGTTATTCGTGAATCTTTCCAGCGGCTCGATAATATCCAAGGTTGAAAATTCTCTCGCCTTTCTCTCTGTCTCTCTCCCGTCCCTGCAGGCTCGAGTCTGACTCACTAACGTTGTAACCGCATTAATTTCCTAGTAGTACTCGTTGTAACTTTTTAATGACACGCAATTAATTCACGATGCTCGACGAGCTATCGCTTCGCCAGAACGCGAGCCGGTTCTATTATTCACGTAACATCGCGTCTCGAATTTCATAAATTGCAGTCGCACGATTATTGCCGTACGTGTGCGTTCTACGCTCTCTGATTTAATCTTGTCGAGATTGAAACACAGATCGCACAGTGTTTCTCGTTTATTTTTCATTTTTGTTTTGCAACCTCGCGTCGCCGGTAGTAATTTTTATACGCGGTAAACTCTCGAGGGTTAGGATTCCTTTGTGTATCGACCGTAGGACGCGCGTTCTGGTCCGCCTTGAGAATCCTGTTGGGACGAGCGTGATGCTGTGGCTTCGATGCTCAGCAGTTACGTATGTTATTATTATTGTTATTCAAGGCCTCGTTCATCTCGCACGTGGAACGTCGAAACGATTGGACGTTTAGCTCGTTGTATTGTTATTTTTGCTTCCTCAAAGGGAAAGCTTTGTTTTGGTGAAAAAAAATTAAGATCTTAATGAAAACGTGTTCAGAATGTTCCAAAACATCGAAAAATCATATTTCGAAAAAATGTCCGGATGTATGTGTGTGTGTGTGTTTGTAAATCAGACGCGAATAACTCAAACCGCTATAAGTTGAGAATGCCTCGACCGATCAAGTTGAAATTTCACACACAGTATATGTGGTTAACAGTCAATGTTTCTTCAAAATTTCATAATAGTCATTTACGATACTTGTGGCATAAAACTTTTTCTGACGAGTGTGAGTTTGCAGCACGAGCCGAGGCCGAGTGCTGCAATCGCATGAGTTCAGAAGTTTTTCACACGAGTATCGTACCAAATTTTACTTCACAAGGTGTGAAAATGGGAGTTTTGCGCATGCGAAGCGTGTGTAAAACTGAAATTTGCACACCGAGTGTAAAAAAAAATGTACAATTGTTTTTTTTGTACGTCATTTTTAATTTCTTCAAAAATGCTTGTTCACGCTCTAGCGTTTACAATTTTTTTAGCTATCTGGTTAAAAACGTGTACACAGAATCGATCGAACCGTTTAAATGTTATGTCAATTTGAATTTTTTAAGTTTCACGAAAAATGAGTTCTTTATTTTAGACGCAATTTACGGTATTAAATATTCGTATATGAATAAAATAAGTTGTAGATTCGTGATCAGCTTGGAAAAATACATTAAACATTCCGCAACGATGATTAACGAAAAATGTTTATCGGTCATTTTTATAGCCAAAATTGCAGAAAGGAGAGATTTTTTGTATTTTCAAACACCGATTTCTGTGTTTCCCAATGGCATCGCGGAAAACCCCAGATGCCTACCGTGTTATACGGCAAGAAATACATAAGATGATGGATATGACGGATTTGAAAAAGCTGAATAAAGATTTATCATTTGGATTTCTTGAGTAAAAATCGAAAGGGCAAAAAAAATATTGAGGAGCGCATCATTCCATGTATCGTCCGATGCTGTATGTGCTTATTCCTAAATTTAGATATTTGCATTACTGGAGTCTGTGCAGTGTCGGTCGTGAATTTTACACGATTGTATGTATCATCAACGGGAAGAGCTATCTTCGGTACCGTTAATTTTACGAGTAATACCGTTGACGGCGTTGACCCCCCGAAGGAATGACTAATTCACTGGGTTTCGCGGGCGCCCGCGAGCTTCCATTGCCCTTTCAATTCTATACTAGATTAATGCGGACCCCGTCGACCTCCGGCTCTCCTCTGGAGTACTACCGTTCTACGTATCCTACGTCTCCGCCTATGTGGGCTTCACTCTCGATTTATTTTTAGACTATAATGCTTTCGGCGCAAAAAAGATGCGAGCGTTAGGGTCTCGCGGGAGTGAAGGGGGGGGGGGGGGGGATGGGAGACACGAGAGATTCGTCAAGCGGATGCACGATACCGATTCGGAAGGGGCGTGCAGACGGCGTCGGAGATCGGAGACGTTTATCTCGTTCCCCGTTATTGATAATGCGTTCGGCACCGGAGCGAGCAAAAGTCGAGCGACGAGAAAAAAAAACAGTGGCATAGTAAAACTAGGAATTCTAACGAACTTGAGAATATAGAATAAAATTACTCAATACGAGGCGTCTTTTACAAATTAAATTATTATCTTTTTTTTTATTGTTCATACAAAGTTGGGCGTCGAGGAAACAAACAATGGCATTATAATAGCTTCGACAACCAAGAATTCTAACGAACTTGAGAATGTGGAAAAAAATTACTTTACGCGAGGCAAATTTTGCAAACTAGGTTATGATAATTTATTTTTTATCGTTGATAAAAAGTCGAGCGGCAAGAAAAAAAGCAGTTGCTCAGTACAATAGCTTCGAGAACCACGAATTCTAACGAACTTGAGAATATAGAAAATAAAATACTTTACGCGAGGCAAATTTTACAAATTAAGTTATGATAATTTTTTTTAATTCGTTTGGAAAAAGTCGAGTGACGAGAAAACAAAAGGTGGCATAGTACGGTAGCTTCGATAATCACGAATTCTAACGAACCTGAGAATATAGAAAATAAATTACTTTACGCGAGGAAAATTTTACAAATTACATTATGATAATTTTTTTTTATCTTTGATAAAAATTTCAGCGTCGAGGAAAAAAAACAGTGGCACAGTACAATAACTTCGACCACAATGAATTCTAACGAACTTGAGAATATAGAAAAAAAATATACTTAACGTCAGGTAACTTTTACAAATTATATTATGATACTTTTTTTTTTGTTGAGAAAAAATCGTGCTGCGAGAAAAAAGACAGTGACATAGTACAATAGCTTCGATAACCACGGATTCCAACGAACTTGAGAATATAGAATAAAAAATAACTCAGCACGAAGCAAATTTTGCAAATTAGACTATGATAATTTTTTTATCGTTGATAAAAAGTCGAGCGCCGAGAAACAAAGCAGTGGCATAATACAATAGCATCGACAACCGCGAATTCCAACAAACTTGAAAAAATAGAAAAACATTGCTTTAGGCGAGGAAAATTTTGCAAATTAAGTTACGATTATTATTACTTTTACCGTTGCATTGAAAACTCTGTATCGAACTCACGCGATATGATTGCGACCGAGTTTGTAAGTCGACAGTATTTTGTCTACAATTCATCACGCTTGAAAAACAGACCTTTAGCTAAAACTCCGTTAATTGCACCGATAACAGGTTGGCTAAAAAGAAAAGAACATTAACGACTAAGATAGCCTCATATTTTATTCAAAGTCCAATATCTCACCAGCGATCACGACGACAAGGAATTAATCCGAATAAAAAAAAAAGAAAAGTAATTATGCAAAGTCGTAAAATTAATGATAGTTTGAGGGGTGGACATTTGTCGTTCGTTGTCGGCCTGCCGCGTGCAAAGGGCATAATCGAGAGCGTTGAATTGGCCCCGTATCTCGTGAACGGCGTGGAAACACGCACTTCTCGCTTTGCGAAAATTATCACGCGGTGCAGCCCGGTTATACGTGTGCCTCCATAGAATTTTATGTGCGAGAGAACGATGTAATTTGCGGGGAGGGTTAGAGCGACGTGCGGCGAGTGCGCGTGCGCACGCCCGAGAGGGTTGACGGTTACGGCGTCTCGATGTGCGCGCGCGCGCGCACGCGCTAGTGTGTCGTCGACGTCGGCGTCGTCGGGATCGCGTCCGTCGGCGTCTCGTCGGTTCTGACGGTGGAGGGAGGGCGCGAGTGGCGTTCCGAGTAGCGGTGCCGTTCGCGTATCGATCCGCGACTCGACTGAAAACTACCCCTAGTTAAGTAAGGCGCAGTGTCCGAAAGGCTCTCGCACAGTGATCGCGTTTTTATAAATTCAACCGAACCACGAGGATTCGTTTATTTTTCACTCGTTTTGAAACAAATAAAGACATCATCGTCGAATATATATTCGTAGCGTATATTCGGTGTGTCGACCGTTGGGCTCTTTGTCAGGAGTAATATTTGAAACTCGTACGCTGTATAGAGAGAGAACTCTAGGGAGGAAGAGAGACAAAGATAACCTCTGCGGTATAACGGAGAGGCTGGCACTTTTTTCTCGCCCGGTTCGCGTCGCCTACGAATGCGGCCCTGAACGAGAGCCCACCTCTCGCTCGCTAAGTCGCTGACATCCATCGGCGAGTAAAATTCGTGTCGTAGAATTAGGTAAGGTGAGAGATTACGAGGATCGACATTTTTCTTCTGGTTTTCTTGTGTTTGTATACCGTGGGGCGTAAGAAGGTCAATATTTGTGCATCATCGGTAAGACTGAGAGAAAGAAACAAAAAAACACGCACACTTTCGGTTGGAAGGCACGAGAAACAAATATGATCCTTGAACTTTGAATAATTGTTTCGTACGATTGTATTAAGATAACGTGGATAAGAAAATTATCGCAATCGTGTAACGTTTACGAAGCACGGGGGATTTAATTGTTTGAAGCTCATTTGCGAGGAGAAAATCGTGTTCGAGTGGCTTTTCAGATGTTGGAAGCTTCGGCTACGCGGGAGTAGTTTTCCTGGACGTTGGTGTAGAAGATATCAAGCGAGGCCATCCGGCAAGATATTAAGTTTTGCTGGATGTCTTGCCGGAAATCTTGTCGGATGTCTTGCCGGAGGTCTTGCTTGATGTCTTCGATCCCGTTAAGATAGAACGAAATATCCAGCAAGATAGTAAAAACAGACAATTTCGCACCGATCTTTTTTACTCCACACTGACGTTATGAATATTTTACTATTTTATTATTATTATTATAGTATCGAAGATATCAAGCAAGGCTATCCGGCAAGACGTCCAATATTACTGGATGTCTTGCTTGATATCTTCGATCTCGTTAAGACATACAGCGAGGTATCCAGCAAGATAGCAAAACCAGAAAAACCAGGCATTAAGGAGGTTGGAGCGAGTGGTGTTCATTCCGCCTAAATTCGAGAAATTCGGGCAAGAGTTGCAAACACTTTCCAATGTTATAAAAATCTGAAAAAATTCATACTTATTATAGGCATTGAAAAGACTAATTTTACATAATAATAATTTCAAAATGTTACTAACAAATTGTTGAAAAAAAAAATGTTCATCAAAATATGTGGTAACTCAACTTTTTTTTTAATGAAAATGATTCGTTCATTTTTCGAAATACGTATGAATTTTTTCAGATTTTTATCTTTATTTTGACTTTTGCACATTTTTCCATGTAAAAAACAAGAAAAATCAAAATAAAGATAAAAATCTGAAAAAATTCATACGTATTCCGAAAAATGAACGAATCATTTTCATTTAAAAAAAAAGTTGCGTTGCCACATATTTTGATGAACAATTTTTTTTCAACAATTTGTTAATAACATTTTGAAATTATTATTATGCAAAATGAATCTTTTCAGAGCCTATAATAAGTATGAATTTTTTCAGATTTTTATAACATTGGGAAGTGTTTGCAATTCTTGCCCGAATTTCTCGAATTTAGGCAAAATGAACACCACTCGCTCCAACCTCCTTAAATAAGGACACAATACCACATGCTGAAAATATTATGCCCTAGAAAATTACGCACTCGTCTTTTTTGTTCCACGCTGACATTGACATTATGAATATTATATGATTATTATTATTATTACTACTATTATTATTATTTTCGAATTGTTTCGCGAATCTCAATCTCGTTATTGCGTGGGATAATCGGGTCAAATGGTCGCTAATTGGACGATACATTGAACGTAAAATTAATACACGATTCGTGATCGATCCGTATCACGAACCACGAATATTTTTATTATTGTTACTTTTAATTTCCTCTAATTATTTAACGATAACATCGTTGAACGAATCTCGATCTCGTTATTGCGTAAGATAATCGGATAAAATGGTCGCTAATTGAGCGATACATTGTACATAAAATTAATACACGTTTCGTGTCTCGATCCGACGCGATTGTGTTCTGCATGGCGTGTCATCGGATCGTTGAGAGCGAGGCGCGTGCATGATGTCTTCTCGTCGACGTTCGGTGAATTCCGTCTGTGTGCCAGTGCTATATCCACGCGGCGCTCCACGACTCTCAGTTATTCCTCGTGTCACGTTCTCGTCACTCTTCGCGAACGCTGTCTGTGTGTCAGCCAATATTGCCCTGTTCGAGGCTCCTCCACCCCCCTCGGCCGGGCCTTTCTCGGCGCGGTACACGCGGGACGTACATTTTTACTTATTAAGCCCAACACTTATTCTCATTAAATTCGTTTAGCGCGAGAGGCGAAGCCCGCTCCTCGGCCTCGGGTCGGGGCGCCAAGCACGGACAATCGCGCGCACCCACAGTTGCGAATGATTTTTTTTCTTTTTTTTTTATAAAAAAAAAATATGTATATATATGTGTACCTAAATTCTGGGCGTTGCCGACACTCTGTGCGAAATTATTCAATACCATTGCTTTCTCTTTGTAACTGTGTCCTAGTTGATTAATAAAGTAATTCGCACGAGATTGCGTGTAGAGGGAATTGAAAAAAAAAACCTGTTCCGGCCACCTGTGCTAACATTGTGCACGAGTATTTCGAGCGATACGACTTGTGTCACTCCACCGACATCCACCGATGTCGCGAAAATTCGAGGCCGGATGAGATGTCTAATAAATAAAAATTTCTGGCCTGCATGGATGAGGCATATTAAATCGATTGATTCGCGGTCTTGCTGTTTCAGGCTGACCTCCCACCTCCTCCTCTAGTGTGACCCGGCAAAGGAGCACGCAGCACGATGGCGTTCGCAGGACTCAAGAAGCAGATCAACAAAGCCAATCAGGTAAGTTTTCATAAAAATACAAAAAAATCATCAAATTTATTTCAATTTTTTTTTACTTATACATTTGTTTCATCAATCGGTACATCATCGAATTCAGTCGAGAGACAATACCGAAATACCGACGTCGAATAGTTCGGAATTGTTAATTATTTTAAAAATCATTTTCCGTCAAGACCGTGCCAAGTAAGTGTTTCACCCCCCATGTCCTCATTATCGACACTTGAAATTGCGAGTTTCCAGGGATTCGGAAAAGTTATATTAACTGCAAATTTATTTCATCAACCTTTATATCATGGAATTCAGTCGAGAGACAATACCGAAATACCGACGTCAAATATCCCGGAATTGTTAATAATTGGTTATTTTTTTTCGCGAAAATCATGTCTCGCGTGTGTTCCACAACCGATGTCTCCATTACCGATACAGGAAAACGCGAGTTTTCGGGAACTCGGAAAAGTTATATTAACTGCAAATTTATTTAATCAATCTGTACATCATGGAATTCCATCGCGAGACAATACCGAAATACCGACGTCGAATAGCCCGGAATTGTTAATAATTGGTTATTTTTATTCGCGAAAATCATATCTCGCATGTGTTCCACAACCGATGTCCCCATTACCGATACAGGAAAACGCGAGTTTCCGGGGACTCGGAAAAGTTATATTACATATAAATTTATTTAATCAATCTGTACATCATGGAATTCCATCGCGAGACAATACCGAAATACCGACGTCGAATAGCCTGGAATTGTAAATTAATTTTTCATTTTTTTCCGCCCAGACCACGCCACGCAAATGTTTCACCCGATTTACCGACACAGGAAATGCCTAGTCCCCGTAGACTCGAAAAAGTTATATTATCTATACATTTATTTCATCGATCCGTACATAATAGAATAGAATCGAGAGACAATACCGAAATATCGACGTCAAATAGCCCGGAATTGTTCATTTATTTATTTTATTCCGCTAAGACTAATTTATTTATTTATTATAATTTATTATGACATATAAATTATATCAGTTATAATTATTTATTTATTCTTTACCACACGAGTGTTCCACCCACAATGTCCCCATTATCGACACCGGAAAACTCAATCTTCCAGACACTTGAAAAGGTTATATTACCTATAAATTGATTTCATCAATCCGCATAATATCGAATTTAGTCGAGAGACAATACCGAAATACCGAAGTCGATTGGCGCGGAATTGTTAATTATAACAAAAAAATGGTCTCCAAGTGATGCAACGCAAGTGTTTCACCCCCGATGTCCCCATTCCCCGACACAGGAAAACGTGAATCTCCGGGTACCCGGCAAAGTTGTTGGTTGCACTAACGTCGAGCGTGCGCGAGTAACAAATTACAGGCCTTCACCGTATCGTCGCGGGCTGCAACTTTCCCGCAGGAAAACGATAAAGGCGCAAACGATATCTCTCGCCGCCTCCCGCTCTCTAACGCTGCTCCGGCTGGCAGAGAGAGAGTCGTGTTTCGCACGTACACGCGCTTTCGTCAATTACGTTTTCGATTTCCTGACCTGCCTCGTGTTCGCTGGAAGGACGTGGCTGGAGGTTGGGGCGGAAACAATTTACCGGGAAGTTTGAGGCTTCTCTCGCGAACGCGTGCCATGCATGCTTTCATGCACCAACACGCCCCACGGGCATTGTACTATACTACGCCATAAACGAGATATATCTGTGTAAATTTTGCTCCGCGACCGCTCGAGGGTGAGCGCCGGTGTGCATTCGATAACGCTCGCTCGCTCGAGTTTGCCCGCAACGTGCGCCACAACGCCGTCCAGCGACTCGTTCCGAAACTCCGTCGGACAAAAGCTTTTCACTTTTACCATCGAAGGCCCGAGCGTCGGGAGGGGAAAAACAAGCGAGCGGGCCGAACGAGCGAACGAGAGTGAAACAGGAACAGAGGGCGAACGAAGAGCGTCCGATGTGTACTTCCGCCCCTCGGACTTCCTCTCCCCGTAGAGCCTGACCTTTGCACGCCAACGGCTCCGCGTAATTGCGTTTCGAACGCCGGTAAAAAAGAATCGACTATCGAACGTAACCTCTCCGGCTGCCGCTCGGCTGCCCACCTCGTGGCATTCGCGCCTAACTCGGCGACGTTACGCGGTCAGAGCTCTTACGCGCGTTTCTGCAACGAAGCACCGGAGAATATCCACGTGCGATGTCGCGTGTGTGTTTGTGTGAGTATGTCACAGGGAATAAATCTGAAGGAAGGTGGAAGTGTCCCTGCGCGATTCTCGGCGTTCCACAACCCTCTAATCCCATTTGTCGTCGGGCGTTCGGTCTTAAGTGCATTTTATAACGCGCCTCCCGGTGACTTTCGATACAGCAGCGACAGAAAGGCGATACACGAGCTCGATAAACTCCGTAGCGATAGATCGTTTCTGGCAAGTGTGTCGGACCGTCGGTGTATCGGTTCGAGACTAAAAGGCTTTGATGACTATTCCTTACTTTGTGTTCTTGGCACGATTCTTTTTATTTTTTTTATTTTTGTATTGTTATCATGTACGGGTCATGTCCTTTTACATCGATTTATGTGTGAGAGTGTATAGTGTGCCATTAAGCCGTGCAAACAATTTCCACGAATATCAAAGTGTCAGCCATCTTTCGGTAACGATTAGCACATCGCGGTTCCAAGCATCGTAATTTCAAGGAAGGAGATATGCGAGGATCCATTAATTTTATCCGAGGACCATCCACATTTCGTGCTAGATCGGCGGAACACTTAGTTATTTTAGGTCGACCCCTGCTCGGCTTGAATGACGATCGGATTATTGAAGAAATATAATCGCTAGTCGCATGGACGAATTTTCTCGATCGATAAAGCATTTTTTTTTCCCCTCGGAGATACTTTCACCTGGAGAAACTTGGGCTAATAATAATAAGGCCTCCGGGAACGCCTCTTGCGGAGAATCAGACTAGTCAGGAATTGAGCCTTGGGGGACCTAAAACAATCAGAGGCTCGGAGGGAGACCGAGCGTTTATTTAATTCCCACTAGTTCCTAAAACTAGTTAAGACGTTTTCAAGTACAATCTTCGTGAGAATGCGTCGTAGAGAGTAGAAAAGCAAAAGAAATAATGAAAAACTGCACTATCTTGAGGTACATAAGATACAATCTTTGTGGTACTCGAGCAATGCGGACTTAGTACTTTAGTGAAGTGGACCGGTACTATCAGATATGATTAAATTTTTGTTAAATATAACAAATTCTTAACTCGATTATTGAAGGAACGTAATCACGAATCCCACAGACAAATTTCCTCGATCGAGGAAACATTTTTTTACTTCGGGGATACGTTGACGCGGAAAAACTTGGGTTAATAATAAGGCCACCCGGAACGTCTCTTACGGAGAGTCAGACTAGTCAGAAATTAAGCCTTAAGAGTCCTAGAAAATCAGAGGCTCGTCGGGTGAGCGAGCGTTCATTTAATTCCCACCAGATTCTAAAACTAATTAAGACGATTTCACGGATAATTTTAGTGAGAACCAATTGCAGAGAGTAAAAAAGCAAAAAAAGATAATGAAAAGTCGCGTACGCCAACTATCTTGGCGTACGTAAAATACGATCTTTGTCGTACTCGAGGCATTTGGGCTCAATACTTTAGTGACCTAGACTAGACCGTAACTATCCGATATAATTAACATTTTTTTAATATTAAAAAATGGGGAATGTTGCGGGGGGGGGGAGGGTCGATCTTCATGTAGGTCAAATTCCGGACGTTGAAAGAACGGCATGCTCGATAAACTCCCCAGCGATGGATCGTTTTTGGCAAGTGCATCGGATCACCGATTGGACACTGAAAGGCTTCAACGACGATTCCTTATTTCGTCTCTTGGCTCGATTATTGAAGAAATATACTCGATCCTTGGGGGACCTAGAATAATCAGTGGCTCGGCGGTGGACCGAGCGATTATTTAATTCCCACCTGTTTCTAAAACTAGTTAAGACGTTTCCATGGACAATTTTATTGAAAACCCGTTGCAGTGAGCAGAAAAGTAAAAAAAAAAAATACAAAAAGCTGCACTGTCTTAGCGTACATAAGATACAATCTTTGTGGTACTCGTGAGATGCATGCTTGATACTTTAGTGAATTAGACTGTAACTAGTTCGAGAGTGGGTTGAGGAGGGGCGGGGGGGGGGGGGGGGGGGTTGTGGTAAATCTTGATGTAGGTCAAATTCTCGACGTTGGAAAAACGCGATGCTCGATAAACTCCCTAGCCATGGATCGTTTTTGGCAAGTGTATCGGATCACCGGTTGGACACTAAAAGGCTTTAACGACGATTCCTTATTGTGTCTTCTTGGCTCGATTATCGAGGAAACATAATGGTGAATCGCACAGACGCATTTCCTTTGTCGATAAAGCACTTTTCTTGGTCCTCGGGGATACTTTAACCCGGAGAAACTTGGGCTAATAATAATAAGGCCCCCGGGAACGCCTCTTACAGTGAGCGAGATCAGTTAGGAATTGATCCTTGGAGGACCTAGGACAATCAGAGGCTCGGAAGTGGATCGAGCGTTTATTTAATTCCCCACCAGTTTCTACAACCACTTAAGACCTTTTCACGTGCCATTTTACTGAGAACCCGTTGCAAAGAGTGGAAAAGTAAAAAAAAATTAATGAGAAGCTGCACTATCTTGGCGTACATGAGATACCATCTTCCTGGTACTCGAGGGATGCGGGCTTAATACTTTAGTGAACTGAACCGTAACTATCCGATATGATTACATTTTTTTCTAATATAAAAATTTCTCGGCACGATTATTAAACAAACATAATTGCGAATCGCACAATGGAATTTCTCGATCAATAAAGCATTTTTTTGTTCCTCGGAGAGACTTTGATCCGGTGAAACTCGACCTAATAATAACTTATTGTTAGGCCGAGTTTCTGGTAACGCTCTCGGGAGCGCCAATTACGAAGCGTCAGACTAGTTAGGAATTGATTCTTGGAGGACGTAGAACAATCAGAGCCCCTGAGGGTGACCAAGATTTTATTTAATACTCACCAGTTCCAAAAATCAGTTAAGACGTTTTCACGTACATCTTTAGCAAAAACCCATTATAGAGTAGAAAACTAAAAAAAAAAATTAATGAAAAGCCGTCTTGGCGTACATAACCCAGATAGACAATCGCCAAGTGCTCCATGTCGTGGCGTTTGTCTACATGGCAAGATACAATCTTTGTGGTTCTCGGGCGATGCGGGTTTCGTGCTTTGGTGAACTAGACCGTAACTACCCGATATGATTAAAAAATTTTGAATATGAAAAAAAATTGAGAATGTTGGGGAGGGGCGAAGGGTGAATCTCGATGTAGGTCGAATCCTCGACGTTGGAAGAACGGGATGATAGCAGGTCGGGGCAACCTATTTCGCGTAAGGAAGAGAGCTCGGTGGACGCGTAGAGGAGCGGTGTATATACAGAGCCTGCTACGACTCCCACACTTCCCTTCTCCCCCCCTCCACCCAACCGCGAACCAAGCGCAATGTGGGTCACTCGCGGATATGGGTCAGGGTCTCTAGCGGGAGAGCCGTGGAGAGGACAATTGAACGGTGCATCGCTGTACTACCATCCACTATTGTACCGAGCAAACCCTCTTGCCCGTAACTCTATATACGAGCCACCTCGGCGATTATCGTACAGTTTAATCGTTTCTCGAAAAAGCTCGGATGTTCAGCTTCGAAGCCCCCGATCGCTGAAGCTTCAAATGCTACGATGCAGTGTTTATCCGTCTCAACTGTTTTTTTTTTTTTTTTTTTTTTTTTTCGGAAACGGAAGTTTTTCCAATGTTTGATTATGAATGACTGTATAAAGAACGGTACCGATGCTCGAAGACGTCACAGTCGCCGGACACTCCTATGCAGATTCGATTTATTCGGAATTTAAGTATTAGAAATTCAGTTTGACACTCGTAATCGCATCTACTAATATTATTTGATGCACAGAAAAAAGTTATGCAAGGCTTAAGCCTAAATTATTTTCTATTGTTGCATTTTGTTAAAAGACTGACGATATAGCGTCCGGAAATTCGTACAAGCGTTACTAGGTACGTGACGCAATAATCGGACAATGTTAAGAAGTTAGGTTTGCTGTACTGTAATAGTACATTTCGATACGAGTGCGAAAAAACTTTTTCCGACGAGTGTGAGTTTGCAGCACGAGACGAAGGCGAGTGTTGCAATCACACGAGTTCAGAAAACGTTTTTCGCACGAGTATCGAACAAAATTTTATTTCACAAGGTGTAAAAATGGGGGTTTTCGCACGCGAAGCGTGCGATAAAACCGCCATTTTCCCACCGAGTGACATAAAAAATTTTGTTGGAAAATTAATGAGCGGTATTGGAAGCTTTTTTAACATAAATTGATTCTGAAATTTCAAACACGTGTGTTGCAATTTTACAGTAAAATTTGTATTATTAATGAAAATTGTTAATCATTTCGGGCAAAAGATTTGTAATTTTGATATCTGGTATTTTTATTTTACAAAAAAGTACATTAATGTACATTGAATGTAAGTTATGTAAGCAAATTTCAAGCTTCGTACATTAAGTTTGGAATTTATTTTTACAGTGCAGTTTTCTACACAGCTTATCTTCAGTATTGTTCCGCGTAAATATAATTTCTTAATAAATTTAATGAATGAATGGCAAAGAAATTCTTTTAATGAATATGAACTAGTTGAGTTCGCACATCAGAATTCTCGAAATCTGTGACTATCCGAAATATTGTGACATACAGTGTCCGAATACAGGGACGTGTCGAAAAACCTCGTCTACAGACTGGTACCTTTGCGTTCTCTTGTTATTTTCGTCCATAATTAAACAAACATTTGTCTCCTTGTAATTAATCGACGTGTTTTGGAAGCCAGAAACTATCAGTTTGACATTAGTTTCAGTTATTTTTACAAAAAAATTGTTCTTAACCAATCAAAAACTGCTGGAATCTGGGGATGCTCTTAGCCCTTCGAGTACAGAGGATTTTTTTGCCTATCGCAAACGACCACGCCTCCTTTTAAGTACAAAAACGATGCGGATGTTCGTAATAAATTGTCTTATGTATTATGATAAAAACAACACTTCAAGATACCTCAGGGAATTTTTACAAATTTTTTTAGACTTGTTATTCGATTTTATTATTATTAACTTGTTATTCGATTTTGTTATTATTAACTTGTTATTCGATTTTATTATTATTAACTTGTTATTCGATTTTATTATTATTAACTTGTTATTCAATGTTATTATTATTAACTTGCTATTCGAATCGTTCGAAGGTTACGTCTTGGCAAATTCTAGGTCCGCGTTGAACGAGTATCCGGTACGTGAAAGGTTAAGCGTCCGAGCATTGGAACATTATGCATAAATGCAATCGCGTTCGCACGGACCTTTTGGGAGCAAAAACCTGAGTGATTTTTTTTTCACCCAGCGGTGTCTGCTGCAAATCGCAACCGAACACTTGCCCCGCTCACTCGCCGGTTTGCGGATTCGCAATCTCGGGATGATTTACGAACCCGTACAAATTTCATCCTCGCGAGTGAACGGGAGAAAAGTAGAGAATTAATAGAGCCTCGAGGGGGAGCAATCGGGAGCGGGAGGGCAAAAAAACGGAGTCCCGACGACCCGGTTCCCTTTCGTCCATTATCGAATGCCCCGTTCGCGCGTTCCGCGATTTCTATGTGCGATAACGCTCTGGCACGCCACCGAGTCGCCTCGCCTATCTATGGCACTGGATCGCCCTGGCTGTCCCCTGGCAAACCCTCAACTATCCTACTGCTGCTCTCCCTTTCAACCCTCTTCGCACCGTTGCTCTCCATTTGCAAATGCAACCCTCCCCTGCATACACTCGATCCAACCAAAACCGGATATTGTTTCCACACGCGTAACGGCTCTACTCGCCGTCCTTTTGCTTTATTGCATCCTTCGATAGCTATTGTACCATTCGCATTTACAATTGGCCTTAATTATATGAGGTATAACGACAATGGAATAATAATAATAATAATAATAATAATAATAATAATAATATTATTATTACGGTAAAAAGTAAGTAATAATAATATATTATAATACGGTAAAAAGAATTGGAAATTATATAAAAGTAATGTACCGGATTGGAAGTTTTTATACAAAAACTTGTAAATTAACCGTTTACAAGTCACACCTCTATCCCCACTCTTAGGCCCTACTATAGTCACTACTGTAGCCACTACTGTAAGAAATCTTATAGCCACTACTGTAAGAAATCTGCGGTGTAAACTACGTTGGTGTGAGGGGTTAAGAAAAAACCGATGTTAAAATGAACACCATTTGGCAGTGAAAAATACACCGAACCTATAGTAAACCGGTAACGCAGTGTACTCTAATAAATCCTCACACCAAATTGTGTTATGAACCACGATATCACTTAATGGTGTTATTTTCATAGACATCAACACAATTCTGTGTTAACTGATAACATCTCAAAGATGTGGTGCATTTAACCACAACTTTAAGTTTCAAATATGCATTTAATGGTGTTAAATACGCACCGACCGGTGCCTTTGCCCCATAACGGCATTTTTAGTCGAGAAGCGTTCCGGTTGCCCAATTTGGGGTTTAGGATTTAAAAGATATGAAACTCATTTTTGAAATCGGCGACCTAAATTTCAACTAAATCATACTTAAGGAAAAACGGATACTTTAAAGCACTGGTAATTATCATTTAATTGAATATCAATGGTTGATTTTAAGAAAAAAAAGTTATGATTATTTTTAATAGTACAATAAAAGAATATTCAAGTACATAATCATGCCGTGTAATTATTATTATTATCTAAATGACGCAATAATGTATGACCTTTAATATCCCAAGTAGCTTATACAGAATTTGAATAAGAGAAATTCACAAGTAAGCAATAGCGTAGTCGCAACGTGTTAGGTAGTAGGCATAGTTAGGTAGGAATGATCATTAGGTAGGTAGTCCGAATCCCATCTCAGGCAATTCGCCACCATAGATATTCGTGATCGTAGCTTTTTTTTCATGAATATTCTTTTTTTCATTTGTAATTATCATGAGGTACCACGTAATTACTATCTTGGGCAATTATTAGTAGCGATTTATTATATCACAACTTTCACATTTACTTCAACCGTTTCAACCCTTTTTACTCACTTGGGAGTCAGTTCGGTGTTACCGTACACCGTTAGTGTTAGAACGTACGTTCTGTAAGTGCCACTGATTTTATACAGCATTTTTTACACGATATATTAACACTGCTTTTAACACCAAAGTAATGGACCTATACGAAGCACATGGTGGTGTTAAAGCGGTGTTAAATATAACACTGTTTTTTTACAGTGTGGACGACCCTCCGCGTCCGTTAGTCCCGTTTCGGTATGATTTCTCTTACCGGTATGACTTATAAAGGGTTAAATTTAATGTACAATTGTGATGTCAAGTTAATCTACTTTTACAGTGATATTAAAGTAAATCATTGGAATTAAAGTACATCTATAGTAAAATTAAGGTAAATTAATAAAAGTAAAGTAATTTCTGAAGTTTAATACACTGTAGGGTAGAGCGGGGCAAAATGGGGCAGCGGGGCAAAACGGGGCAATCTGGTAAAACAACATTTTCTAATAATTTTTGGATCAAACCGCGGGGCAAAACGGCGCGAAAAATCCTGACGTATCGACGGGGCGAACGAGGGAATCCAAAAATTATTGGTAAGTTTAGTTTTACCGATTGCCCCGTTTTGCCCCGCTCTAACCTACATTAATTTTTCATCACAACGGTGCATGGAATTCGCTGTACCAGTATATGCGTAAAAACTTCCAGTACCCGTGCATTAAAATTCATACAAATTTTCTTTCCCGTGACAATAATAACAACAATAATAATATACGCATAGTGTTATCGATTTTTTTCCCCCCAAGAGGACCCGGTGAACTTAGCACCCACTCGCTCGTCGACGGCTTCTTTTACGGTTCCGTTGGCTCCGCGCCCGTACCCTCCAGCTACCCTCATCTCTCAAGATGTTGCATCACGCGTCGCGTCGGAGTCGCCGGGACCGGCGGCAACGGCGGCGGCTCCGGCCGGAGCACTCGGAGTGTGAGCTTGAATTCGCGTAGAGAATCCCACTCTCTATTGATCCAGCGAGGCACTCGTCCCTATCGTCACACTTTCTAGGGCGAATTTCTGTCTACCCAGAATGTTTCCTCCGCGAGGCCCTCCACTTATTCTCGTCGTCCCTCATTCTATTTTTTTCCTTCTCTTCATTCCTCATCGACCAACCCCGGCGCCGATGCTGGCGCCCGAATACGATGATGCGAGATAAACAAAAAAATAAAATAAAATAAATAGAGATTATCTTCCGACTCTGCGCGAGAGAACGCCGCTTCGCTGCGAGGGTTGCTCGGAGGGGCTTTCGCGTTTGTACAACGCTTTCGCTGCGTTCCGCCGGCACACACACGTTGTGTGCCGGCGCGCCGGATGAAACGTGTGCGGCCCCGCGACCGCTCGGATATTGATCCGAGGTTTGTCCTTTCGGTTGCTAAAATCTCCGGCAGCCTCATCGTTGACTGGCAACGGGCGCGAAAAGAGCTTACCCACGGCCACCCACACTCGCGAGTGTGGGAGTGAGGATGAGAAGAGACCGAATGCGTGGGCGACTGAGGCGAAACGGAGAAGAATCGACCTCCTGCTAAGAATCGCTTTCGTCATGACCCCTCTTATAGGGGAAGGATTATAGACCATGTTTCAAGGAAATTGATTAAAATACAGGGTGCAAAGGACGATAAGGAAATATTAAGGGGAGATTCGCCACCGATTTCGGGGGCAAAAGGACACTGCTTAATTTTCTTTTTTTTCGGTACAGTAGAGCCTCGATTATCGTCGGTAGAGTAGAGTACCGATGATCTACTGCATCTCGGTATAGTAGAGCCTGGTTCGGATTAAAGATTATTCGGGTAATGTGAATTTGGAGACGAGAAATAACATACTTAAGGAGGGAGTCTCGCGGCGCGCTGACTTCGCATAAGTTCGACAACAGTAAGAGAAAATTGCAAGTACTTCTTGATGGTGTAAAAATCTGAAAAAAATCATGTGTACTAAAGGTACTGAGAAGATTAATTTTGCATAATAATTATTGCAAAATGTTATTAACAAATTCATCAAAAAATTAATTGGTTAACAAATTACCCGGCAACAAAACTTTTTTTTAATGAAAATGATTCGTTTATTTTTCTGAATACGTATGAATTTTTTCAGATTTTTAAGTAATCGTTGATTTTTGTTCTGCAAAAAAAAAAATAAAAAATCAACGATTACTTAAAAATCTGAAAAAATTCATACGTATTCAGAAAAATAATCGAATCATTTCCATTAAAAAAAAGTTTTGTTGCCCTGTAATTTGTTAACCAATTAATTTTTTGATGAATTTGTTAATAACATTTTGCAATAATTATTATGCAAAATTAATCTTCTCAGTACCTTTAGTATACATGATTTTTTTCAGATTTCTACACCATCAAGAAGTACTTGCAATTTTCTCTTATTGTTGTCGAACTTATGCGAAGTCAGCGCGCAGCGAGACTCCCTCCTTAAGGCCGGGCTGAAGATCAACATAATCTCAAAATATTTTATGAACCTGAACATATCTGCATGACATCCAATTTCATCTTCGGCTAGTCTCTATCGGTGCACGGCTTTAGGAAGAAAAATAAATTGTTCACTTGTGGAATTTTATTCTCTAAATGAACTTCCTTCTTATTCTCTAAATGAACTTCCTTCTTATTCTCTAAAAGAACTTCCTTCTTATTCTCTAAATGAACTTCGAAGCAGCGACCGCAATTACGAGGCAAAATTGTTATGACCCTGAAAATATCTGCACGACATAGAATTTCATCTTTGGCAAGTCTCTGTCGATGCACTGCTTTGCGAAGAAAAGACAATTGTTCACTTGTAATCCATTGTTATCCATTTTCTCCGAACCCATTTTTCTCCGAAATGGTTTTGTTAAAATAAAAAACGAATTGCGGACGCACTGCGTATTTGATTGACGCAGTAAGACCCAATATTTGTTTTTCATTTTATAGAATCGGTGGGGAGAAAGATGTATTCAACATTTTTACTCTGTCTCTCTCGCACTCATACGTGTTTACTTTAGCCTTCCCTTAAGGTGACGTGAAATACTGCCGCTGGTAACAAAAACTACACTGAATACCGTTTTGAGACTTTTTTCTCGGCAAGTTGCCGAGAAAAAAGTGAATTGTTTTGCCCTCGAAGAAGATAATTTTTCCTCGGAATTTTCTTTTTCCTCATCGGTTCGCGGTCTTAAAACGTGATGCAGTACAATTTTTGTTACCAACTGGGCGCTGGGCAGGTGGGCGGGGGAGTATTCCACATCACCTTTAAGGGGAATATCAAAAAAGGGAGGAGATGTGGTCTCGCATAAAAAAAATGTTCCATTTTTTTTTCACCGTAAGAAAATAATGCTTCCGCTTAGAAGTTAAAGTATAGTATAGTAAAGCAGTCTTTATTTCATGTATATCTGTGTGGATTTTTACATAGTTCTGCCCATAGATATTTCCCTCTTATAACTACAGATACCGATATAATCTCTTACAACTAATATGGTTCGTTATTATAATTTGTACATATCTCACCTGCATTTCTTCACACATATTTTCATTCCTTATTTCACGTTCTACTCTATATAAAATGTACTTATTTATTTATTATGATCATATACGGGTCATAATGCCCTTTTCACATCGATTTATACATGTGCGGGAGGGTATACTGTGCTATTAAGGTAGTCCTTTCGAATAGTGTTCACTTCTCATAAGTTTCAGAGAAACGAGAAATAAGTGCAAGCAAGCACTTCTCGATGGTATAAAAATCTGAAAAAAATCAAGCATATTAAAGGTGCTGAAAAGATTAATTTTGCTCATAATAATTCCAAAATGTTATTAACAAATTGATGAAAAATAACATTGGTCAACAAATCTCCCGGAAACCTAACTTTTTTAAAAATGAAAATAGTTGGTTCACTTTTCTGAATGCGTATGAATTTTTTCAGATTTTTAAATTCACTTTGATTTTTTTTTAAATATGGGAACAATGTGTGAAAAGTCACAAAATTCAAAGTGAATTAAAATAAACACGCATGAGAGAGTGAGAGACAGAGTCAAAATTTTGAATCCATTTTTCTCCGAAACAATTTTATGAATTGAAAAGTGACTTGCGGGTCTCACTGCGTTAATCAAATCCGCAGTGAGCTCCGCGATTCGTGTTTTATTCTATAAAACTGTTTCGGAGAAAACAAAAATATTGTGAAATTATGTTGATCTTTATTCATCTAAAGCAATATAGAATATCAAAGACTCAGCCGTGTTTCGGTAACCATTAGCACATCGTAATTCCAAGACAATAAAAAAAAGTCGAAAAATATTCCAGTTTATGACCGTGTTACGTCCATGCCCTTAAAATTGTCGGACTCGTAAGGGGATGTTCTGAAACTACCGAACACGTTTGCACAAAAAATTCTAGTGATTACACAAAGTTGTACTGTCTGTTACTTTTATATATTCCCTTAATCTTCTTTACTCATCCATATTTTCATTTTTCTTTTCTTTTGTCCGCAGTACATGACAGAGAAGATGGGCGGCGCGGAAGGCACAAAGCTCGACGTCGACTTCGTGGATATGGAGAGGGTGAGTGAATTACTTTTGGATCGGGGAATCTTGCCTTTTATCTGGCCGCTGCGGTCGGGCTGGGGGATGCATAAAAGAACAGTCTGACGGGTTAGATAGAAGGATATTTGCTTGTTTCGAATCGCGTTGACAGCTTGCGTGACCGTGGCGTACGTATGTATTACACTGTGGATCGTGAGTAACGATCGAAAAAAAATATATATCGGTTGTAGCTCTTAAAGTACTGTGCATAGCGAACTCGATGTAGTGTAAAACTCACTGTACGCAATACTAAAGCATAATTTCTTTTCTGTTTGTCCCTACCGATTTTCACCGCTTCGTAGAAAACAGACGTCACGTGCGAGCTCGTTGAGGAACTACAGTTGAAGACGAAAGAATTTCTTCAGCCAAATCCAACGGCGAGAGCGAAGATGGCAGCGGTAAAGGGTATCAGCAAGCTCAGCGGTCAGGCGAAAGCCTCGACCTATCCACAGCCGGAGGGTGTGCTCGGCGATTGCATGCTGATGTACGGCAAGAAAATGGGCGAGGACAGCGTATTTGGTAGGGAAAACGCGTTCGAAACGGCAACCGCAATTACGAGGTTAAATTAGTGCAAAAAAAAAAAAAACAAAAAAAAAATTACAAGAAATTGTTGAGTTTCAGTAGTTTCACTTAGTATTTATTTATTTATTTTTTATCAGAGCTCCATTAGAGTTTAGACGAGTATGGCCTCTGGCACTGATAAACTTAGAATTCTATATCAGAAGATTTACGATGTATCCGATTTTTTTTCCCTTAGGTGTGGCGTTGATCGAGATGGGCGAGGCCATGAGACAGATGGCCGACGTAAAGTATTCTCTGGACGACAACATAAAGCAGAACTTCTTGGAGCCCCTGCACCATCTGCAGACCAAGGACCTCAAAGAAGTTATGGTGAGTTCGCGATTTTTATATTTGATAAACTTTTCAAATATCTCTTCGTCGATCTGGCCGTCGAAACGACACAGGAATATTAACCGACGGTCATTCGTATTTTCAGCATCATCGAAAGAAACTCCAAGGCCGACGGCTCGATTTCGATTGCAAGCGACGACGTCAGGCTAAAGGTAATTCAATGATCTTCGAACTTCGCCGTAAGCTGTGTGAGATATTTTTCACCTCTGGGCCTTGTCGACGGCACCTGTCGATGGTATTATCGTTGAGGAGCATGTATCAATCTCAGTTTGCACGATTTGTTGTCTGTTATCTGCGAACGATGCATGGCGATGATTGCGTTAGCGGTCGGGAAGAGAGAATCGAGCCCGCACTTCGGTAGCCCGGCGAGAACTGGCACACCGACTCCGTACGCGGGTATGTGTGGTTTAACATCGTGTGTCAACACTTGTAAATACTCGACGATAGGCTGTTCAGTTTCCTTTTAAAGACGCATCACATATACGTTCCCAACCAAAAGTTTAATTCGATACAAATTTCAGTACTTTGCAATATGCAAAAAAAATCTGAAAAAATCAGCCGTGATAATTATGTCAACACCTTTCATTTTGCATAATAATAATGATAAAAAGTTATCAACAAATTATTTGAAAAATACATTGTTAAAACAAAGAATCAGCAAACCTTTTATTTTCTCATTTTAAATGAATTCCTCGATTTTTTTTAGAATTCACATGAATTTTTTCAGAATTTTCTTACATTTGAAATTTTTTCATTTAGAGTATTTGAAAAATCGATGTCGAGACACGTATTTGGGATATGTTTCCGTATCACGATTCCACAGTACAGACCAAAAGTTTGAGACGATTGGACCAACAGATCTGTCATTATGGCTTTTAAAAAAAATGTCAGTAACGGAAAATTCAAAAATGTAAGGAAATTGTGAAATTATTAACGAACTATTTTTTTGAGCAATTTGTTAATCAATTTTTGAAATTATTATTATCCAAAATCGATGTTCTTGGCACCTTTAATACAGTCGATTTTTTCAGATCGTTGTACCAATAGGAAGTGTTCACATTCTCACGGAATCTCACTTTTGGCTGGGAATGTACGTGTGAAGCATCTTTAAAATCATTCCTGAATCGATACATCCACGTACATTTGTATTAATTATTATTTGCATCATCGAATCATCAGTTTGGGTTTTTTCTCGCGTGAATCGGCTTGTTCGAATATTTCTCCTGTTTTAGACCAAGAAACTCTCGTGTAACACTTTTCGGTAAAGTGTGTTATCGACATTCCCTCGAGATTGATACGAACCATTTCAGCAAAGAATCTTATTTTTTAAAAAATAATTATTTAACGTGTCGCATCATCTGCTATGGTTGTTAGCGACGGGAATGTTATTATTATATCTCGAATTCCGGTGAATTCCCTGCGTACAGATAGCACCCTGCCCCGTAGCCGGGTAAGTAGCGCCTGAGTGTCGTAAATTGTCGTCGCGTTTGCATGCAATCTTATTGTCGGTATTTCAAACGAATTGCACCGTGGTACTCGTATGTTTCTCTGTATGCTACCCGGTAGTTGCTCTTTCGAGATACGAATAAACGTGGATGGAATTTAATATACAGATAGCGTCGACCCGTTAAATTTCATCGTTGCTCGTTACAGCCTCGAAGTTACGTCACGAACGTGGAGCTGTAATCGTGTACGGTTTATTGAAGACTTTCCAAGCTGCGTGCCCCAGTTACCGACCGGAAGCTCTATTCTTTTTTATGTCTGTTATAACTCCTATCTAAAAAAAAGAAAAAAAAATGCATGCAAGGAAAACTTGGTGAATACCGAAGGGTTATTTTGTTGTATTCGCATGCTTCTTTTTTGAGCTTTGCTTTATTATAACTCGAATGCCTGAAAAGCGGAAGTGTTAATCGCTGATTGATGCTATAACGACGCTTTAGCTTTTACGTTTGTGCATTTGTTAGTTTGTAGTGTAATCGAAGCTAGAAATAAGTTAAAAAGAAAAATAGTTTTATAGGACTGCAGCAACCCCGTAGTGCACTTTTTAATGATCCGACGGCGCAACGTTTGCGTACAGGTTCTCACGTTTCAGACGATGAAATACGCCAAGCGGAGGAAAAATTCGCGGAGAGTCTACAGCTCGCTCAAGTGGGCATGTTCAACTTGCTGGAAAATGACGTGAGTTTTGAGCAATGAAACTTAGAAAGAAAATAAAAGAAAAAAAAGAAAACGAACAAGAAAGAAAAGAATAGAGAAACGAGAACGAGGATAAACGAGAGCAAAAAATGCTGGAAGACGACTCCTCACAACAAACACACATGGTCTATTGCCAAATGGAACAATATTTTACCCTTTAGGTTTTACAGGTGGAACAAGTCGCCCAACTGGCTACTTTCAGCGAGGCGCTACTCGAGTATCATCAACAGTGCACCGAAATCCTCAAGATTCTCACGGAAACCCTTTTGGAGAAGTAAGTTTCCACGCTCCTTGCTGTCGCTCCTCCAATTTTCGCTTCACGCCCAACGAAGCGAGTCCTCTATGTATTACATCTCGATCGGCGATTCCGTAATTTCAGGAAGGACGAAGCAGCGAACAGGCCGAAGTTGGAGTTTATACCGAAGACCCTCGCCGATCTGAACGTCGAGGGTTTACCGTCGGACGCCATGAACGGTGGGAACTTCTTCGTACACGGTAAAACACATGTTATACAGACTTTACAGAGAAACAATTTTAACGAAAGATGCAAAAAGATCTAAATAACGGGGTTACGGAGGGCTGTATGTCTAACTGTTTTAATGTCGATACTACTATTTCCCGTCGCCGTGCGACGTCTTCGTGGCCTGCAAGTCTGTGGAAAAAGATCTCTATTCTCTGCATTCTATTCTTATCATCCGTCCTCGGAGCTCCGATGCAACCCTCCCCCTCCCCCGCCCCGCCCCGCCCCCTTTTGCGGCACACTAACTTCCTATTGTTTGCCGAGAAACAAATGAAATCTTTATCCCGGGACCTACCTAATTAATCAACCCTCTCGATCCAGAAAATTCTTGTGAAACTTTGCACTTGACACACACCACACCCGAGTAATTGAAGATAGTGGGGCAACAGAAGTTCGATAAATCTGGGTCAACTTTCATCGTAACGACACAACACTTGACTTTTCGTTCCTCAGGAAAAAATTATCGTAGACAGTCATATGTTAACATGAATGCATCATATGTGAATGAATCATATGAGGTCGTATCTAGCAAAATTTCTTCTAGACTGTAAGAAAAAAAAATCGAATGAAATTTAATGTGCTGGTACTAGAAGTTTTTTTTGCATAAACTGGTGTAATGAATTCCGTGTACAATTGTGATGAAAAATGAACGTACAAGTATATTAAACACTGTCGAAATATTTTTATTTTAATCATTAACCTTAATTTCACTGTAAACGTCTATTAACGTTTCATCAGAATTATACATTAAATTTAGTGTACCAGTTTTTGCATAATAACTTCCTGTCCGGTGCATTAAATGTACGATATTTTTCATAGTGTATCATAGCATATGACTATCGTGCATGGCTAAAATCAGGAGAGCGGATTTCATATACTTATACAAAAAAATACACCCTACCGATTTTACTCACACGATACATAAGTCTTACACAATACTTTTTTTTCCTGGTTCGGAAAATTCATGTCAGAACGAAGAGCGCTCGTTGCTCCATAATCTTCAAGAAACATTCTCACGTCTATGTAACACACAAACTCACATTTACACACTGTGCTATGTGTGTGTATATTTTTCGCATACTTGAATGTCTGTCCTGACACAATGTAGGGTCAAGTCGAGCCGGGTCTCCCGTCCAGGGGGACGGCAAGCGCTCGCAGCTCGAGCTATTTCCGGCCGGAAACCCGCCGCAATCAGCCAATGGTAAATTTTGCATGGGGCCCTAGCAGTTTTCTTTTTTGTTAGTTTTTTCCATTACGAATCTTTGAGAAGGAGGAAAGTACATAGTTGTCGAAACTGAGGGACTGGGGAATTGAGAAGTTCTTTTTTTTAACATCAAACTAACTCGTCAGGCATGCACAAACTTTGGCTGTGAATTTCACTATCCTCTGCCTCGTACTCGTACAAACTAATCCTCGAACAAACGCAAAACTCAATTTATGTGTATACTCATACCTAACGTTTCCACTTCGCTAGCTCCATCCTAGCTCCATGCTTCGTGCTTTCATTAAAATTTGCCCTCCGGCAGAACTGTTTATTTCGTACGTTGGATAGCGTCGCGAAGAGTAGTTTTGCATGATTAAAGTAGTCACGCAAGTTTACCTCACTCGAACACGTAATTTCAGCATCACCGCTGCCGTCGCCGAGCAAGTCGCCGGCAAGGACGCCAATGCCAAGGCAGCCGTGCTGCACGGCGCTTTACGATTTCGAGCCTGAGAATCCTGGAGAGCTTGGATTCAAGGTATATACACCATTCTACACAGAGCGGAAGTGAATATCTCTTGGTCCCATCGAAGTTTCGTTTAGTCGATCACCGAAAAAAACAAATGTATTTTCAAGCTCGAAGCTTGGACAACATTTTTTTTTCTCGAAGTCGTGAGTGTAACGCCATCGACGAGAAATGAAATTTTGGGAACTCAAGCGAGGTCATTCACTCGTTCGAACACCTCAAAAGACATTCATGCCTCGCGCCTCTAAAGTTGGGGTCTCTCCGGCCCAGAGGCTTGAACATTGGCCTCGAGAGGCTCCAACCTTTAGAGTCGCGAAAACCTACTCTACAGTTATTAGTAAAATTGCGTCGTTTTTAGGAAAACGACACGATCACATTGATCCAAAAGATCGATGACAACTGGTACGAGGGAAGCGTGAATGGGCGTACAGGCTACTTTCCGGTGACTTACGTCCAGGTGGTTAATCCTTTACCCTAAGCCGTGGATCGACCACCCCGATGCCAAAGACCCTGCAGCATTCGTTCATTCGCGTCTACCACCAAACAACAGTCTACGCTCGTAACCTACTAGAGAAAGAAAAAAAGAAAAAAAGAAAGCAAGAAAAAGAACAAAAAAAAACACGAAGAAAAAAAAAATGATAAGAAAAATTATAACACATCTACGTTCCACGTTATGGTTTCGAAGCTTCCCTATACGAATCCATGGAGATTATTCCCGAGTTACAAGATGATAATGCAAAAAAAAAAAAAGAAAATCTCTATCTCTCTCTATCAAACCCCCGAATAATCTATTCCCTCTATACGCATGTTAATGTACATATATATATATGAAATGTTATAGTGTCTTTTACCGAAGTAAGAAACTTTTCGAAGGCACACACAGATACACAGATACACATATGCGAACACGCGAACAAAACTAAATACCGAGACGCAAATGCACTTGAACAACGCTATGCAGTACCTCCACGACGCAACTCACGGTTTGACGGTGTACCGAAAAATTCCCACCCCGATTTCATTTACGTTTTCCATTTGTGGGCTTGTTATACTTTTTTTTTACGAAACGCTCTACATGCATTGCCACAATTCACACGAAGAACAGAAAACATAAAGATAAAAATAATTGAAAAAAAAATCGCGTTTTATCGATATAAAGTAGAAGTGGGAAACGATCGTTCGCACGTTGTTGAATTTGTTCGTTTGGTGTATTTATATTTGGGGTTGGCGCTGTAACGAATTACAATTTTAGAGTCGAAGTGATTTACTACATTAGTTACGCGTATTAAATTACACGTGTGAAATAAGTCGTTGCGTTAACGTTTAATCGGCGAAAGCAATTTACTTACTCGTAGTTACTATTTCATTCCTGAACGACGTTTTCCAATTGTTTAAAATACTTTTTATTCACTTCTTCAAAGTCGTCTGCTATAGCTACGTTCTTGTTTTTTAAATTCTTTTTTAAGGTACGAAAGGTAGAATTTTAGTTTCGAAGCAAGTGAATGACGGCGAATCTCTTCCACGAAGTCCCTTGTCACGCTTTATCTTCGTTGGCGGGGTTGTTTTGTACTTTACTTATTCTTTGTTTCTTATAATGATTTTTTCGTCAATGATTTACTCATCGAACCGCTCATTGCGATGCCTTTCTGTAGCGTCGTTTTTCTCGTTTTATCTTGTCTATTTGTCAAGTAAATTATTTTTATTAAATACAATCGACGCTTCCGCGTAAACGAATAATCGATTAGTTTCGTCCACTATGCTGATTCAGGGGGGGGCCTGTCGATCGGTTCTCGTAGTATCGAGAAAACCGATTCCTTCATTATCTCTGCCGGGACGGTATATATATATGTATGTATACATATATATGTATATATATATATATCTATTTCTTTACATTAAAGAGAGAAAGAGAGAGAGCGCGCGCGTCGGAATATTTGTCGAGTGAAGAATCGATTATCACGTAATAATTATATAGTTTGTATCCCCCCACCAACAAAAAGAAAACAAAAAAATCCGACATTGGACGAGAGTTCATTCGCCAGAAAAACTGAAAGTAATTAAGGAACTTGGTTATAATATCTGTTGCCATGTGGTTTTAGGTACTCTTCGACCGAATATATTTCCTAAGCGTAACTTATAAAACATTAGAGTATCTATGAGGAAAAGATAAAAAAAAGGAAAAAAAAACAACCCATAATCTATATATACACGTATACATATTGTCGATATTAATGACGACGATGATGATGGTTATATATTATGAATTATGAATTATCTACCGTCATTATGGTTTTCCTTTTTCGACTATAGTATTATCTTCTCTTTCTCGTTGAAATATCATCGGATTGGAATACGAGAGAAAGAGAAAAAAAAAAAAAGAATCGACGGAGGATGAAAAACGTTGAACCGAAATTTTTTAATCGGAGTTAACATTGTTTTATATAGCTCGGTCTTGGCATCGTTGAATAGTTAGCGTAACGTTTAGTAGACAAGAGAGAGAGAGAGAGAGAGAAAGAGTATAAAGAATTGAATTTCTCAAAAAAAAAAGAAAAAAGTTCTGATCTCATTATCGAGATGAGATTATCACGGGGCATATTATCTAACGAAGATAAAAACAGACACAAAAGATTAAGATTAACTTATATACATCACCGATATTACGAATCTCGCTAATGTACTGTCATCACCGTTTCGTCGTTGACTATAAAAGAAACAAAACATATAAAAAAAGAAATCACAAAACAAAGTCGGGTATTTAAGAGACGAAAGGAGCCGAGAGACACGGCGCGTTTGCTCGGTACGATTTTATTTAAACGTTATAAACAATTGTCGGGGCCGGCACACTTTTTAAACTCGAAGATGTTTTATCGATGTCGTGCAATAATAATGTTACAAACAATTGCCCTCGGTTAACAGAAGAGAGAGATCGCGATTGTAGCGATAAAATATGTCCAGTGTATCTCAAAAAAAAGGGAAATAAAAAAAATAATTTAAAAACCGGGATTACCGCACAAGATAACGGCAAGAGGATGAGAAATAAATAAGCGGGAGATAGACTAACAAAAATAAATAAACAAAAAGTGGAAGAGGCGAACAACCACAATTGTTTCCGATCGGTCTAATTATAAATCGTGAAGCAATTGCAATTGTAATACGCGTGGTAGTATGTTCGAAGTCGTGGGACTTTCGAGTTTCGTACCTGACAGCCCAACAACCTATCGTACTTGGCCGAAGGCGCGAATAACAAATTTTGTCAATTAACGAATATAAGAGTGCGAGACAAAAACGAGAAAAAAAAAATTATAAAAATCAATTACACTGGAGAGGTATGATTGAGGCTGGACGAGAGTGCACGTACTGAGGAGCTCGAGTGAGATGTTTCTTTTTTCATTCGAAGAATGGACGGAGCGAGAGATAGCAATAAAAACATAAATCGATTAGGAATGACGAAAATTTCAGAATAGGAATCACGGCACGATTAGCGAGAGTTTAGACCACGAGCAAGGAGCCCGCATTGAATATAAAAAAAAAATTATAATATTGAAACGGAAGTTGAAATATAATAACAATCTAACAGAACTTTGGGAAACACTGAGTTAGTCGACCATCTAAAAAAAGTGAAAAAAATTACATAAAAATACACACGGCATTGATTAGGCAAAAAAAAAAAATATTGTGCGCCGAATATTCGATACAGCGTAATTATATTGTGTGTGTCGATGAGGAAAACATTGAAATTGAGAAGGGAATATGAGATTGAATAAGGTCACCCGAACGTAAATTGAATTATACAATTGAAAATTAATTATACATACTAAATCGGTATCCTATTCTATAAATGTTGGCTATTGTTAAATGTTGAATATTGTTCTGCATGAAGCTTTGTCGTTTGGGGGGCGATCGATTGGCGAATGTATTAATCGGATCACGCAATTGACGTCAGAGACGACTCGAGAGGGGAAGAGACTAATTGAGAGAGAGAAAGAGAAAGCGCCGAAAACGATAATAAACCCAACGACAAAGCCGCGTGCACTCTACTTTAATCTAAGACCGTGTACGATTGATACAACGTTGGTGCGCGACAAGCCTGTCTCGAGTTACCCTCGCCAATAGGGTTTATCAGAGTGAAACTTTCTTGTTAATCTCAGTACTCGAATGGAGGTTCGTAAAATAGCGCACCGACGTTTTCGTACACAGCTCTACTGCTTGGGGATCGAGGGAACTCCGTCGGTGTTCCATCGATTCGCTGCAAAAGGAGGAAAAAAAGCCGTCACTCTGCATCCGAGGTCTAAAAAAAAAATACAAATTGAATTGGCGAAAAAAAGATAAACTCAAAATTACGAATAACATAAAAAAAAAAGAATGCAAACAAGCAGAGCGCTAACTTTCGCCGTCGGGCAGGATGCGAGTGGTGAGGCGACGTAGTCGACTTTCTCGGTAAAGTTGGAATTCACTTATTTTTTAAGCGTTAGAATAATTCGAACTCTGCCTCGTGAGAAGCTCGCCTATTCGTCGTTTCATCGCTCAAGCATCGGCCCGGTCAGGCAACTCTTCGTCAACTAGTAAATATAAACGAATTATTTTGTTGCCATATTTTTTTTATTTTTTTTTTTATTCCTTCGACAACTCTTGTCTCTCACGTTGGTTGGTTGATATATATATATGTATATATATATAACGCGTTCGCAGGTGTCAGGTAAAACACGACCAGGGGATGCTGAGGAGTGACACTTTCAGACAATACATTACGATTAATTAAACTTATACTGCTAAATTTAATCTACTATTAATTATCGAAAAAAAAAAACTCCGATTGATGAAGAACGTACGATATACAATTTCGGTCAATGCTAAATGAATATTATGATAAACAATTAAGGAAATAAAGTGTGCTCTATGTCAACGAGTTTCCGATCGTCATGCTCTATTATGCCAACGCTCGGCAGGGTGAAACCCTCTCGAGTTCGTAGCTCAACTCTTTTTACAGGGAAGAGACAACCCGCCGATCGATATCCTAGTACAAGAGTTAATAATATATCGACGAACCCTGCCGACAACGTTATAAACCACATGGAATTAGAAGTAAAATAATAATAACAACAAAAATAATAATACAAATGATACTTGACGCATTGGAGTGGTAGAAATGATCCCTATCATTTGCAGAGTTAACCAAGCCTGGGACATGATTTAACAGCTGCGGAAGGATGTGGGGGTGGGTATTATGCATAATGCATGCCTTCTTTTTCGGTGGACATAATTGTATGCGATATTACCCGGGGGAGTTGGTTTCCGCACGAGCGCGGTAACAAGGCATACCATCATCGCCGGATCCACCCCGGTCGTTGTACCAGCCACCCCTAAAGTAACATTCTACAGGAGTACCAGGAGCCTCCACGAGATATCGCGGACGGCGCAGCTAGGTGGTACTTTAGCGATTCCCTGCCACATGGAAAACTACCCTGCGTTACGTACGTTTCATACGATATAGGTAATATACCCTTCCCCCTCGGTAATACACCGAGACACGCGTACTTCTACGCGCGGTGAAGTAACTCTCTCACATATACCGAGAAATATGTTCCCTTACACTCGGGGCGTTGGTGCACCGGAGTCGGAAAAATATCACCTTTTGATGCCCAATTACAGAGACGTCGGTATGTTTTACGCGCTCCACTTTCTGCGCCGTCCTTCGGTCGGCTCTACTTTGTTTTCTTTTACGTGTGATATATCGCCAAAATTTTCTCTAAGAATTTTTCAGCTCGAATTACGTATATATATATTCATATGTCTATTTACTCTGCCCAGTTCGTATATTGTTGTCGGATTAGCTGTGACACTTATTGCTCTTAGAATTTTCTAACGCGACGAATTTTCGTTACTTTGGTATTTTATAAGAATTCTTTTATTGTTATTCTCTCACTTTGTTCATCGAATATATTTAGTTATTTATGCGGCCTATTCTCTCAATCTGCTGTTCTCCGTTTAGCCAATACATTTAGGTATCGCGCTTGTGATTAGAACTAGCCCGTCAATACACCAATAAATAAATAAATAAATATATGTATTGTATGTTATGTATATATTGTAATGAATATGTAGCGGATTATTCGTTAAGGCACACGGTATTAGTTAGGTTTGTCAATAGACGAACGAACGGACGATCGATACAAGATCGAGCGTCATATCAGAGAGTGTGGACGAGACCTTCAAAGCGAACAGACGTGTGACATTACGTGATCGGGATTATTAACGCTTATCATTATTAATAATATCCGCTCCAAAGCCAAATACGCGCATTATTCATTCGCTCGGTCGTTACAATATATACATATATGTAATTAGAGCTGGAAAATGTTTACTTATTGTATAGCATACGCCCCAAAAACTAAATGCGCGTCTCCTCATTTAGCTCGGTTTCGAACTCTTTTGTTTTTTACCCAATAATAAAAACTTCATCTTTTGTTGAATTGACGACGCGATATGATGAGCAAAGAGAGAGGAGGTCGCCGCTTCTTTGCAGTATAATAGACGGGAAGGTAGCGAGAGACCATTTTTTTTTCTTGGAGTTACCCATCACGATCGTTTTTCCGCACGGTCGGTACGAGCCTATTTTTCTCCGAGAGAGGGTGGCCTTTTTTTATTAACGTGTACGAAGCCGGGGGGAACCGATGTAAGCGGCTTACCTCCCGCAATTAAAATGTTTCTTTAAATACCCGCTTAGGCTTTCTCAGTAGTATTGTGAAAGAAAAAAAGTGGAAGGAGCGGGCCGGTGAAGAGGAGAGGGTGAGACGCGTGTGTACATCGGCCACAGTACACTCGAATCGTTATTCATTATCTAGACAAACGAGAGTCTTTCAATGCGAGCTCGACGCTCCACCGCTGCTGGAATATCAGAACGGCATATTTATTCGTAATAGAGAACAAAAAAAAACACTCGTTTGTGACGAACAGCGAATAGAGGCAGTTTCATTTTCAGCGGAAAAAAACTTCTAACAGACGAGAAATCCTCCTTCTCGGGGCTGCCGCCGCAGCGCTGCATTCGCGTAACTCTCATTCCTCCCCTGAGAGGAAAACGTCCACATTTGCAAAACCAATTTGCCGGAACATTAGCCGCGGACGACGTTTGGCGTTCTCCAAGTATCGAGCGATGCGGCTATGGATGTAGGCGAAGTGCAAGATAGTTCCAACTTTCGTGCCCGCAGGTTTAGAATTTCACGGGGAGGGGCGAAGGTTCGATACAAACAAAAATTAATCGCTTCATCCTCGCGCACGTCTGGGAGACGAAATCGGAGTGAAATTTTATGAATTTTAAGAACCTTTGATAATTAATGTTTTCATCGATGTCTATAGTTTGACGATTCGGCGAGATAAAAAGTTTTTAATCTACCGGACACAGAACTTATTAGCTGGAAGAATCGCTTGAGTGCGCTCGTTACCTGCATTTATTTTCCATTTTTTTCATCCAACTGTTCATGTCGTGGTTTACAAGTTCTTCTTCTTCTTCTTCCCTATGGGTTTATACCAGAGGCCAAGTGATTTATAGTTATAGGTTACTTCGTCACAGCTGATAGAAAGATCCACACCCATCGTCGGTCGATCGCAGCGCCGCCGCTTCCGCTTCAACGTGGTGACGCTTATGGTAGTTCTGTCGCGAAGGCAATCCAAAGTCATGTGCATAAACTTTCGACATGTTGTAATTTAACTATCAAATTTTTCTCGTACAAAATCTTGAAGGCTTTTACCGAGCATTTGCGTGAATAATTAGATCTTGAAAATCGGTATTTTTACACGGCACTCACGGGAGAGCTGACGAAGTTGATCTTCAAATCGAGAATTAACATACTTAGATCAAAGATAGAGAAAAAATATTAAGTACTGCGGACTCACGCATCCATCGGGAATCTATGCGCAACAAAAAAGGTCAAGTCACCGGACTAATGTTCAATAGAACTGCTATCAAAGTGCACGGTTTCGGACCAAATGACGTTTCCTAACCTGATTGTCGTAAAAATGAAATCAAACCCACACTAAACAAATAATCTGTTTACAAATAATCGGTTCAATCTAATTGCAAAATTTTTTATAGATACTCTATTATTTTTTATAATATTATTGACGCAGACTAAGTACCACATGTCATTATTTTTTTATGTCATATAGTCGCTGATGTTTATGACTCCGGCGTACCGACGTAGCTACCTTAAGTCGAAGTGAAACACGTTCTCTGTCGCCCTCGCTCGCTCCGCTGTAAGACCAATGTCGCTATCTCTCTCTCACACTGCTGGCTCCGTCACGAGACTTTCACTTCACCTTAAGGTAGTCCTTGCGAATAGTGTTCAGAGAAATGAGAGAGAATAGCAAAGACTTCTGGATGATATAAAAATCTGAAAGAAATCAAGCGTATTAAAGATGCTGAAAAGATTCATTTTGCATAATGGTAATTCCTAAATGTTATTAACAAATTGATTAAAAATAAAATTCTTCAACTAATCTCCCGGAAACCTAACTTTTTTTTACGAAAGTGCTTCGTTCACTTTTCTGAATGCATATGAAATTTTTCAGATTTTGAAGTTCACTTTGAATTTTTTTTTTATATGGGAAAGACGTGCCGAAAGTCACAAAATTCAAAGTGAATTAAAAATCTGAAACAATTCATACGTATTCAGAAAAATGAACGAATCACTTCAATTTAAAAAAAGTTATGTTCCCGCGAGATTTGTTGAAGTATTTTATTTTTCATGAATTTGTTAATAACGTTTTGGAATTATTATTATGCAAAATTAATATTTTCAGCATCTTTAATACGCTTGATTTCTTTCAGATTTTTATAACACCGCGAAGTGTGTGCAATTCCCTCTAATTTCCCTGAAATTTATGCGAAGTGAACACTATTCGCAAGGACTACCTTAAAAACAATAACACACCTCGTCTTAACGACGGAATTGGCAGTTGGACGCGTTCACAAACGCGAACAACTAGTGCCGTAGGCTTGTGTTTTTTGCAAGGAGGCAACACGCGTTGGCTCAGTGAGGGCGAGTTTCGTGCATATGCGGTGTGGGATCTGAAATTCTGCTGACGATCGCCAAGGGACCGTAAGAGAGCTACAAGGCCTCTTGTACACCCGTTAAGGGTCCTGTTCAGTGAACCGGCCATACACACGTAACAACACACCAGTAGCACGGCGACGCGGGACCGCCCGAGGAACGTTCCCCGGGGACCTGGCCAGCATGCCGGGGCTATATCCACCGAGCAAGATTACCGTGGCCTGCGAAGCACGTACGGAGGAGAAAAGAAAAAAAAAAGAGGGAAACGACATCCACGTGAGTAATTGAAAGAGATTTTATTTTTACCGAATAGACGACGACCATGGAACAGTGTATATGTGTATAGTCTCCGACGCTCCCGCGTTCATATATACGATCGTCGTATTCTCTGAAAGAAAAACAAGCTCTTCGGAATAAGCGGAGAAAGACACCTGTACTATTTGGTAACGATTTTTATTATAATATAATATTTGTTACACATTATATGTTTCGATAACATAGAATGACTTATATTCGTTTAATGAGAATTACCTGAACGACGACCATGGAAGAATGCATATATGTAGTCTTCAACGCGATTTTTATTATAATATAATATTTGTTACACATTATAATACGTTTCGATAACATAGAATGACTTACATTCGTTTAATGAGAATTACCTGAACGACGACCATGGAAGAATCCATATATGTATAGTCTTCAACGCTCCCGCATATATACGATTGTCGTACACTGAGAAAAAGGATGGCATGTCCTACTATAACGAAAAGTTCCCAGGGGGGACGTCTATATAGATAGTTTGTGATAATATATACTCAATTGATTAAACTGTAATTATAGTTACAACTATAATTTTTGGTCATTGTCGTAACTATAAAATGTAGACATCCCCCCCTGGGAACAATTTACTATGTAAGTTTTTCTCAGTGTATCCTCTGAAAGAAAAACAGGCTCTTCGGAATAAGTGGAAAAAGGCTCCGGTAGTATTCGGTAACGAGTTTTATTGTAATTGTTGTTATACATTGTCATACATTTCGATGTTGTCATACGTTTCGATAACATCTAACGACTTATATTTGTATAATGAGAATTAGGTGAGTAATTGAAAGAGAGATTTTATTTTTACCGAATAGACGACGCGCATGGAAGAGTCTAACAAAATCCTTTTAGCTGACAATTACCTTGTTCCTGCAGCAAAACGGTATCATCGGCAAAAGAATTACTACGTAGGAGCAAATGGTATTGCTATAACGAGAAAACTTTTTTGTCGTTACTGCGGTAAATTTAGTTTGCTACGAGAACAAACGATGCCTGCTGTAATTTGACGACTGCGTAACGTACATACAATAGATTCGTACATACATTTGTTTGAAGATTAACTCGCTGCATTTGTATGTTATCATTTTATTATATTGAAAATAATACCGACAGCAATATGTGCGCGGTTGGCGTGCGGCTTTGACGGCCCGCAAAGTCAAGGACTCGCTGTCAGTACTTGGATGGGTGACCGCATAGCCGCGCGGTTGGTGTACGGCTAGTTTGTTTATTTGTCAAAAAAATTTATCCTCGTAGGCTATAATAAACATCATGTGCATGGTTATCATGTGGAACACTCGAATAACTGGTGTGTTAAGCCACAGGTTATCGCGGGCGCCATCCCCTTGCAGGCCCATTCTATGGCCAATGGCGAAAAACACGTCGTGCTCCGGTAAAACCTATAAAACTATACTATTTTGTTATAATAATTTGAACATTATTTTTCCCCTTTGATTTATTTGTTGTACTTTCTCGTACATTATTATGGAAGAAAAAACTGAAATATATAGGTATTAGCGGTTATGTTGGCTCACACGCCTCGCGCACTCGCATGGATCGCATGGTTCATAGCATGTGAAAATCCGTTCCATATGGAGTGGAATTTCGAACTCCACTCCATATACTATGAAAACCGACTTTTCAAAAATATAGCGCATGGAATGGAATTTCGGAATTTCGAAATCCATTCTATATGCTATAAAAATCGAAAATCCCTTATTATAGTACATGGAATGGAATTTTGGAATTTTGAAATACTTCTAGGGTAAAAGTGGTGAATATAGCCCACCTTGATTAACACGTAAATCAATGATATATGGACCGGGCCATATTCCCCACTTTTACCCTATATGCTATAAAAAAAAGAACGAAAAAAGAAGGTAACGACATCCACATGACTAATTGAAAGAGCTTTTATTTCACTCGGTGCGTAAAATGCGGTTTTACGCACGCTTCGCGTGCGTACAACCTCATTTTCACACCTTGTGAAATAAAATTTCGTACGATACTCGTGCATAAAACGTTTTCTGAACTCGTGTGATTGCAACACTCGCCTTCGGCTCGTGCTGCAGACTCACACTCGCCAGAAAAAGTTTTATCGCACTGGTATCGTAATGTACTATTATTTTCGCCGAATAGACGATGGACCTGGAAGAGTGTATATACGTATAGTCTCCAATGCTCCTGCGCTCATATATACGATCTCCGTACTCTCTGAAAGAAAAAAAGGCTCTTCGGAATAAGCAGAAAAAGGCATCGGTAGTATTCGATAACGATTTTTATTATAATTTTTGTTACACATTATAATACGCTTCGATAACATCGAATGACTTATATTCGTTTAATGAGATTTACGTATTATCACTATAATCGACGTTACTTAACGAACTGTGAAGTAACGTCGCTTCTGTGAAGATGTGAAAATTCTGTGAAGAATTTTTCGATTTTTGTTTTCTTACTTTCGATCAGTGATAGTTGGAGAGCCTTTGAAATGTTCTTTGCTGTTGTCATTTTGTTTCTTCTACAAGCGAGGAATATCATCGTAAGGTGCGACAGTGTCGTTTACAATCTCGAAATCGATGAATCCCTAACGGTTTACGGTTTATTCATTTTTTTCCCCTACAGATTTAGAGCTGATTAACTAATATTATATTTTATTCACAAGTAAAATCGTGGACCTGTGCCGCAACGCTCGTCACGTCCCGTATAATTATCATTCGTATTTACATTGAATTTTTAATATCTACATAAAAGTGACTAGAATAACGATAAAGTTTCTACCGTACTGCAGTCTCTCACTTTTTTTTGCTCGACCGGAGTCCCACAGCTACGCGCGTGCTCAGTTTGTTTTTTTTTTTTTTTTTAAATCGTGATTTTTTTTTTCATTCTAACAATCATGCGCGACTCTATTTGACTTGGATTCGCGTAGCTTCGGGTCCACAGCTTCAGCCGTTAATCGCCGGGCATTAATTATCTTTTTCCGTCTCTGCGTAACACGCCAACCTTTTATCACGCGATCGCTCGTTATACTTTCCCACACAGTACTTTCGTATCCTTTTCACCCCCTTATTTAATTTTTTACACCACGACGACTGCAGTGTTTTCTCGTTTATTTTCCCACTTCCCGATCAAAAATTTGAAGAAAAAATAAAATAAATTGGTAAACAATAGTCTTATAACAGTTACATATTGCACGAATCATCGATTAATTAGTTGAGGCTGGAGGACTGTGAACTTGGCCGTAGAATATCCCTCGTGGCCTGCACGCCGAGCAATCGGGCGTTGCGCGATCCGACGCTTCACCGGAACCTGTAATGAGCGATATTTTTAGCATTCGAGGAAAACTATACGATTTCTTTCTTCTTTATTTTTCACGGCTCATCTGACAAAGTTTTGCCATAGTTAATGCCATAGTTAATACCGTAGTTAATACCACAGTTAATACCACAGTTAATACCACAGTTAATCCCACAGTTAATACCATAGTTAATACCATAGTTAATACCATAGTTAATACCATAGTTAATACCATAGTTAATACCATAGTTAATACCATAGTTAATACCATAGTTAATACCATAGTTAATACCATAGTTAATACCATAGTAATACCATAGTTAATACCATAGTTAATACCATAGTTAATACCATAGTTAATATCATAGTTAATACCATAGTTAATACCATAGTTACTACCATAGTTATCGCACGAGGTGCCGAGTTCGTGTACCAGACTTGGCGCTTGACAATAGCTATCCCTAGCCAGAGTGTAAGCTATCGTGCTCAAGTTTACATGGCACCGGAGTGTGGTGTGTCGTAACGTATGCTTCTAGGAAACGAGGCGACATCCTAGAATATTGTGCCGTACCTCCTTAACTGGGGCTCTGAGGCAGCTGACTATGATCCCTAACATGGCTACAAGTAAGGATGCTGGAGGACAGGGGACTGACCAAAGACACCGTGAGCAACCGGTAATCCCAAGAAAGGTGGCCAGTCGCAGAAGTAGGTGCGAAAGTCAAAAAGACAAGAAAGGGCGAAAGACATGACTAATGCCTGTCGGTTATGTTTCGAGTATGAGGAACACAACGTGTATAATCACGGCAGAGGTACACAAATGGGGCAAAGGCCTGCGTGACGGTGACGCGCATAGTGACCACAACCCCAGAAACATTAATTTATTTTAATACCATAGTTGATACCGTAGTTCATACCATATTTAGTACCATACTTGGTACGATAGTTGATACCATAGTTGATACCATGGTTGATACCACGGTTGATACCATGGTTGATACCATGGTTGATACCATGGTTGATACCATGGTTGATACCATGATTGATACCATGGTTGATACCATAGTTGATACCATAGTTGATACCATAGTTGATACCATAGTTGATACCATAGTTGATACCATAGTTGATGCCATATTTGATACCATAGTTGATATCATAGTTGATACCGCAGTTGATACCATAGTTAATGTCCAAACAATCATCAAAATATTGTTTTTCCAACACCTGTGTGCGGGGTGTCTACCCACCAATGGATTTAGGGGGAGTTCTTGTATTCACGTTACTCGGCCAGAGAGCAGACCCGCCAGAGTACCTTCGGTTACTGGCAATAAACCCCCATTCCCATTCACCGCAAAGAGCCCACCGCATCTATCTCGTTATTTTCGGCTTACGCCCATGCTGAATGGACTCTGTCGCGCATAGATAGACGCAGAGATGGGAGTGACGATATCCCGACGCGACAGAGCATCGGCCCCCATTCGTCGGCCTGGTGAAATTTTGTTTATGCTCCAAAGTCGGACTTTGAAGCTTCTGGGACATTACATATCGTGCACCGAGTGGTATTTATATGATCTCTGAATTCGATAATATAATGGTCCCGGGTCAGTTAAAACGAGGAAATTCTGAACATATGCCGGTATAACAAAAAATCAAGAATATCCGATAGACGATAGGGATTTTTTTTTAATCAGTCTGGTAAAACCCATTGTGCAAAACGAGAAAAAGCTAAGTTTCTCGTTATCGCAAAATTTCTCGCAATACTCGGCAAACTTCTTCGATCAAGAACTATTCGACAAAAGTATAAAAATTCGGAACCTTTTGATAGGCTTTTTCGTTTCAATATGCATGCGGTTAATTTCAAAGATGAAAAGTTTCTTCGAAGCATTTTTATTTTTCAACGCGCGACGCTTTTTTACCATTCATATTTCACCGGGCCACTAAAAATGATTGAAGTGAATAAAAAATGAAAATAAAAAGTGTAAAAGGTTTGGTCGAGAGTGGAAGAGCGCGGTCGCGCAGCGATATAACTTGGAGTGCTCGTATCAGAGACGGGGGAATATACTCAAACGTCGCGTCGGGGTGGCGTGTAGCTATGCGGAGGATCGCGCGTGCGCAACGAAGAAGCGGTTCCGCTAAATCCCGCCCCTAAAAGCATCGCTCCGTGTGTGAGTGCGCCCGCAAACCAACTCTACCCCCCCGGGTCGGCTGTTACCTTGTTACCAGCCACCTCGTATCAAACAACCCTCGTTTCCCAGTCAACACTCCACCGGTTTCGACTAATTACTCCGATTAATCGAGACTCCCGCAGTCTCGCCTTCCTCCGGTCTTCACGATCTCTCTAACCACCACGAGCTCGAGATGTACTAATTACCAATTGATACTAGCCGAATTTTATGCTCCTCTCAAGCCGAATATTCGCGTTTGAGGAGATAACGATAATACGGGAAGAAAAACTTGTACTTACACTGTAAAAAAAAATTGTAAATTTAATGTACCGGATTGGAAGTTTTTGTCCAAAAACTGGTACATTAACTTTAATTTACAATTGTGATGAAAAATGAATGTACTTTTCATCGAAATTAAGGTAAATTACTTAAAATAAAGTATTTCCAATGTTTTTAATATACTGAACATTAATTTTTCATCACGATTGTACGTGAAATTTAATATACCAGTTTTTGCATGAAAACTTCCAGTCCGGTACATTAAATTTCATAAGAATTTTTTTTTTTAGTGTAAGGTGATGCATAACTCGCCACCCACTTGCTCTGTGCCCGGTTGGTAACAAAAACTGTACTGAATGCCGTTTTGGGATCGCAGACTTCAGAGAAAAAATCAAATTGTCTTCTGCGGTCTCAAAACGGCATTCAGTACAATGTTTGTTACCGGTGACGGTATTCCACGTCACCTTAAGGTAGTTCTTGCAAATGGTGTTTATTTCGCATAAGTTTCAGAGAAATAAGAGGAAATTGCTAACACTTCTGGATGGTACAAAAATCTGAAAAAATCAAGCACATTGAAGGTGCTACATTGATTAATTTCGCATAATAATAATTAGAGAATGTTACTAAGAAATAGATGAAAAATAAAATTGTTCATCAAATCTCCTCGAAAACAAACTTTTTTTTAGTGAAAATGATTCGTTCACTTTTTCAGATTTTTAAACTCACTTTGATTTTTTTTTGTTATATGGGAAAAAGGTGGAGAACGTCACAACATTCAAAGTGAATTAAAAACTCTGAAAAAATTCATACGCATTCAGAAAAATAAACAAATAATTTTCATTAAAAGATAAAGTTAGGTTCCCGGTAAATTTGGTGGACAATTTTATTTTTCACCAATTTGTTAATAACATTATGGAATTATTATTATGAAAAATGAATCTTTTCAGCACCTTTCAGGTGCTTGATTTTTTTCAGATTTCTATACCATTGAGAATTCCCTCTCGAGGAAATTATACCAATTCTCTCTTATTTCTCTGAAACTTATGCGAAGTAAACACTATTCGCAAGCACTACCTTAAAGCCTACAGAGGCTGTTTATAATGTTTTAAGAACTTAAAAAAGAAATGGACGGAGTGGTTTTCTCACCCTTGAGGATGTGTAAATGTTGATAGAAGGCACTCCCGTGCCAGCTCTCGAGGCTCTTCGTCGAGTTAACGTCGGGTTTGATGTCCCGAAGAGCAGCGGCCTCTTCGGCAATTTTCTCGGCCTCGCGTTCCTAAAATAATAATAATACAAATATAATAATATAAATATTACAGTAATGAAAGAATCAAGCGTGATACAAACATTGATCAATCTCTTAAAATTTTTTTTTTACATAATTATACCTACAGGCACGATCTATAAAAAATATCGATCGATATTACGATAATGGACTTATATATTATGTCCTATATGCTAGAGAGGCTAGGGATAGCAATTCGTTTGGTGGATAACCCGACGCGAATTTAATGGTACGAGCTATATCGTACAAAGCTCCGGCACTCGGGGAACTCGAAGCTTCCACCCACCGACGATTACATTCCACTCATCCTGATCAACTACTCAGCTATGCAACAATAGCGCTTCTCGGCTCTGACGAGCATCGAGTCGCCGATCCATAATCTACATTCTACGAAACATCATCTACTCGGGTGACGCGTATACAAATTCGAAGAGAGATATAAGGGCGGGTGGAAGAGGGTTTCTGCCCGACGCTTTATTTAATGTTTCACGCACGGTGACAGATAACGATCTTGAATTATTCGAATTAATTTTCCCACCCGGGTATACGCAACGCCCGATTATATTCAATTATTTAGCGACCGACGGTGTGCGAATAAAATTAAAAATTACTCGGTGCGTTTTGTTGAGAGTCGTAAAAAAAAAGAAAAAAACTGAAAGGAAATGTTAAAAAAATCACCGATCCCCCGGGCTTCGTAATCTCTCTTTCATAGTCGCGTTTCACGATGCCTTTTTATTTTTTATTTATTTTTCGCGTTACACGTGCGTGCCAGCAGCCACGGCTAAATAATGAAGGAGCGTATACGCAAGCCGAGCGGGCACGCGAATATGCATTTTTTAAAAGGTCGGAAAGTACCGTACAGTGTTGAGTTATTGTACGGATTTCGGCCTCATTTTGAACCCTGTAGAGTTTCATTTCATTAGCACTTTATTTAGCACTTCCAACCGGTAGATTTGTGTGCGCCTTTTAAAACGCGTTGGTTCAACGAGAAATCGAATCAATCATGGTCAATTAAATTTTGCTGTGATATCGCAATTACTCCGACGAAGATACTCCTCGATACTTCGAATTGGTGAAAAACGTAACGATAAAAAAAAACCCTACTCCAGTTGTTCCGAGAAATCGCGCTGATCCACGAGCGACGATAGGAGGCTCCGGGAGAACCTCATTTAAAAGCGGATTGCATCGGGATAACTTGCATTCACCGTGTACTCCACTAGTCTATACCGCAGTCGAAAACATAAAAAATTCATAGCGCGGAACGGCCGCGGGTTAGCGTCACGTAACGTTCTGGTAAGGCTACAACTACATTTACCTCAGCGATACCGTGCGCTACCGCCCGGTAAAAGCAGATGCGAGTCTGTCCTGTAATAACGGAGCGATAGGGCTGAATCGCACGAAATACATATACATACAGTAGGACCGCGCTTATTCGAGCCTCCGCGTTATCCGAGGCACCCAACAGATCCGAGCCCTCCGTGTTAACCGAGGTCTAGGCTCGGAGAATACGGAAGACTCGGGTAAAACGGATAAAGTATGCCCGCGCGCGGAGTAATCTGTAACTGTTACATTTTGCATACGCGCTTAACTTGTACAAGTTTGTTGCGTCTTTATATTGCGAGCTGTAAATACGTCAGTTCCGATTCTACACTGTAAAAATGAATTGTAAATTTAATGTACTGGAACTTGAAATTTGCTAACATTACTCATATTAATTAAACATTAATGTACTTTGCTTGTAAAATAAAAATATCAGATGTTAAAATTAGAAATCTTTTGCTTGAAATTTACAAAAATGTTCATGAAAAATACAAATTGTACTGTAAATTTGCAACGCACATGTGTTTGAAATTTCGGAAACGGTTTATGTGAAAAAGCTTCCAATACTGTTCATTAGTTTGTAAACAAAATTTTTTTACAGTGTAGAGTCAATAGTAGAACATCGTGATATCTCAAAAAAGGAAAACAGTCGTAAATTGACTAATAAAGTTAATGCTTATATGAAGTGGTGCGTTATTTTTTAATTACATTAATTAATTATTATTTTTTAAATATATAATAGTAGTACAAGGTTAGATTGAGTATGTTGTCCGTGTTAGGGTAAAAGTGGTGAATATGGCCCACCTCGATTAACACGTAAATCAATGATATATGGACCGGGCCATATTCCCCACTTTTACCCTATCCGAGTTTGCGGTTATCCGACGTACGCTCTCACAACCTCGGATAGACGGGGTTCTACTGTACATCAGTTTCGATTCTAGAGTCAATGGAAGAACATCGTGATGTCTCAAAAAAGGAAAAAAGTCGTAAATTAACTAATAAAGTGAATGTTTATATGAAGTGATGTGTTATTTTTTAAATATATAATAGTAGTAGAAGTTTTAATTGAGTATGTTATCCGAGTTTTCGCTTATCCGACGTTCGCTCTCAAAACATTACCTCGGATAAACGGTGTTCTACTGTATAAAAATTTATGATTGATTCAGTACAGAATTTCACTTTCATTTACCTGGTTGTAGGAGGCGAAGGGGCGGAAGGGGGGGAACTCGGCCGTCGAAGGGGGTTGCAAACGGGAGGGGTGGGAGGGTTTTCTATCTGCCCGGGGTACTTGCCCGGGCAAACATTAATTATCGTCGGACCTTAATGGCCCGTGAGAGCTCGACTCTGCAAGGGGCAGGGGGGGGGGGGGTGTCGTGACGTATATGGAAGTAGAACGGGCTCAAAATACGCGATAAAAATTTAATGCTGTGTGGGGATTTCGAGTAATTATGTTTTGTTTGTCTAAGAGTCATTGGGCTGTGTTACACACACAGTTATATAGTGAAAAGCTCGAGCCCGCGGTACGAGCTTGTAACCATTCTCGAGCAATTCGACAAGGTTATACGCCTCGGCGCGGGAGAATATGAAAAAAGGGTAGACGTCCATTATAAAAAAAATAAAATAAAAAAGAAACAATAGGCCTTGGATTAATGTCGTAGACGACTAGTCACGCGACTAGAGTTTCACTAATCTCCTTCACGTATTTCGACAAAATTATGTTTGTACATCCCGCCAAATACTTTACCTCGTGTAATAAATTTCAAAGTATACATATAAATGCGTGGAGGTGTATACAGGAATACTTTGCACTAATTTGAAGCCTGTTGAGATTCGTGTTTTCAAAACATCAAGTGAATGGAAACGGAGTAGCAGGTGTTGGATTCCCCCTCCCTCTCCCCCTCCCGTCCATTGAAGGATATATCACAGTCTATGCTACGAAGTTATAATAGTATACGTCATCGGGTTATTCAGAACAGCGCCGCCTCCGCCTTCTCGCAGTGTATTCTCAGGCGCATATGTTCCTTGTTTCGTAATAACCATGTAACCTCCATATGTATATATATAATGTGTATACGCGATGTCAGGGGGTTCCGTGCGAAATCGGGCTGGAGGGCAAAGCACGCCCAGCCTTTGTATCCCGTCTGTCTACCAGTATGTGGATACAGTATCTATCTATGGGAGAGATCGTCTCGTGACCAATTTGATTCGCCACACCGGGAGAAACCGAAACTCGGCTCCTCGTTAACGATGTTAACCCTCTCTGATAGCTCGCAACTAACTACGGAGATTATAGCTTAGCTGCACGGCTGTTGAGCACATCAGTTATTGTTGTTATACTTATTATTATTGTTGTTAGCTCGATGGCTGAATTTTAGCTCATGGAATGGAATTTATTCTAGTCTGTATGAAAACTTTTCTGATGTCTGAATTTTAGCTCATGGAATGGAATTTATTCCAGTCTGTATGAAAACTTTTCCGATGTCTGAATTTTAGCTCATGGAATGGAATTTATTCCAGTCTGTATGAACACTTTTCCGATGTCTGAATTTTAGCTCATGGAATGGAATTTATTCCACTCTGTATGAAAAATTTTCTGATGGATGAATTTTAGCTCATAAGGATATTTGGGCCAAAGTTGCGTGGGGTGTGGTGGTGAGAGGTGAGGTAAGGTCGGCGGTGAGACGAACATTTGAGATCTGGCAATGCTGGCGTTTTCTTCGTCGGTAAAGTCATTAACTATATATGCGATGAACTCACTAACCTATACCCAAAACTCTTTTATCTTGTAGCCTACTTTCCGTCTCTTTTGTACTACGTTTCACACACTTTACTACCACGCCAAGCATACTCTGTACTCTACTTGCTTTGGATTAAGAAAAATTTGCACCCCATTGTAACCTCCTGTACAGTTATGGTACTTAGTAGATTTTTCCCATTATCAATAAAAATGCTATCTATCTATCTATCTATTTAACTTTGACGTTAGTCACCCGCGCATTGTTTACATTGGTCATTAATAATAAATTGTGACAGAAAAGTCAAATTCAGACTCTTTTCACGACATCAACGCTCGATTCTGCTTTGAACGCTTCAAGTGTAAGATAGTTGAAATCCAGAAAGTGATTTACGCCCAAATATCCTCAAAGGAATTATTAGAATTTATTCCTCTTCTAAACTTACAGGAAGAATTCTTAATATAAATAAAAGTTTTAAGAATTCAGTTCACAAGAAATTTTCCTTTCCCAAAGTGAATATCGTCAATTCAATTTTTTTCTCAAAAAAAAATAAAGTTCAACTACCCCTCCTAGGTATTGCGAACTGCAGCGAAAATAATGTTTCCTAGTGGAAGGGATAACGAGTTTCCTGCGAGAAAAGAGGGAGAAAAAAGTGGCGAGAGATCGATTGTAAGCACTGACGAGGAATTCGAAAGAGCCATTATATCCGTTGTGCCCTACGATACTCTCCCTCGCGGTGCTGTTCTTCCGTTATCTCATTGCGTTCGGAGCGAGCGAAAAGAGGTGTGGGTCATTATTATCGTCCGTACGTGACCGCCCGTTCTCCGTGTGGTATCCCGACGCCGATGTGTAACGGCCCTCACCCCCTTCCGTGCAGCACCTTAGTTTGTCATTCGCCGGGAAGGCTACCTCCGAGATTTCGCTCCATACAGCCGTCCCAGCGGCGTTTCTCCGCAACTCCCCGCCGTCCCGCAAGAAGAAGCTATCTGCGTCCTCTCGCCTCCTCGAATCCATGGACACAGGTACGGAGCCGCGCTGCTCGGTGCAGTGAACGCACACTTAGTTCCTGTGTGTGAGATCGGCCCCCGTGTACTATTGAATCACCACCAGATTACAGCCGCGTGAAAGCGAGGGAACCCCCCCCCCCCCTCTCCCGTATATAGTTTCCACTTGTGGATGAGTTCCGCGTTCTCTCCCATTTGTAACTTCGCTCACCCGGCAAAGTAGGTAGAGGCGATACTCGTCCCTTTCGCTTCTACCAGTTATATGTATACCATCCCCCTCGCCCGCTTCCGAGAGAGCTTCGCCTAGCTCTCCGACCGATCGTTTCCAACCCCCTTCATGCCCCCCCCCCTTCGCCTCGCTCGCGCTTATATTCACCCCGTCACAGGCGAGCTTCGAGAGCCGCGGACTCGACCAACGCGAACGAGAAGCATCGCCAATCCCTCCGAAAACCCTCGTCCTTCTGCCGATGCTGCAGGCCGCTCAATTGTTTCAGCCCCGTTGATCCAATAAAGGATTATGGCGAAACAATCGTAGCGTGCTCCTATGCGGGTCTCCCATTCCGCTTGTACCTATGTGTATGTGTAACGGGATGGATTTTACGTAAACGGCGAAAGTTTGTCTCCCATTTGTAGGCAAACTTCCTACGGAGCTTCCGCCCGATGGTCCCTACTGCGCTTAGGGCCATTCCGGACGAAACGGCCAATTTTTTTTTTTCAGAGGAAAACAAGAGGTAGGAGCTTAAAAAAAATTTATTGAAAATTGGTAGCAGGGAATCCTACTAACATTAATTTTGGAGTACACTGAGAGAAGGGTCTAGTAAAAATTACCGATGATCTAAGAAAAATTACCGTAGCGCATAGTAGTAGGGCGCCAGGACGCCACCTATGGCAGAAAGTCTCAGATTAACCAAGAATTTTCACCATAATATCTAAGAAAAATTCTTATAAATCCGGTACTTCCTACCAAACTTTGTCTCCCATTTGTAGGCAACCGACCAATTTTTTTTCAGAGGAACGCAAGAGGCGAGAGCTTAAAAAAATGGATCGAAAATTGGTAGCAGGGAATTCTACTAACATCAATTTTGGAATACACTGAGAGAAGGATCTAGTAAAAATTACCGAAGATCTATGAAAAATGACCATAGCACATAGTAATAGGGCGTCAGGACGCCACCTATGGCAGAAAGTCTCAGATTATCCAAGAATTTCCACCATAACATCTAAGAAAAATTCTTATAAATCCGGTACTTCCTACCACAGGTGGTGCCCTAGCGCCTTATTACTATGTGCTATGCATTGAGAAAAAAAAATTTGTTGGTTTAACCAAAAGTCGCGGTGACATACGTTCAAAACTGTTATTTGTTTGGTACAAATAAAGCATTGTGTTGCTAAACGATTATTTACTTCAATGTATTCAAAATGTGTCAATTGAAAGAATAATTTTTATTGTACCAACAAAATACACTTTTGAATGTATGTCACCGCGCATTTGTTTAATCCAAACATTTCTTTTTCTCAGTGTGGTAACATCTCTCAAGCGATATAGTAATTTTTACTAGATCCTTCTCTCCGTGTAGGGTAAAAGTGGGGAATATGGCACGGTCGATATATCATTGATTTACGTGTTAATCGAGGTGGGCCATATTCACCACTTTTACCCTATATTTTGGATTGCCCCGTGCGATACATCCCATCCAAGGTAATTCACTTTACAGGGCCAACTCCTGTAACTCTGAATTACCTTGGATGGGACATTTTTTAAATAAATAAATGAACGATGACGTAAAGTTGTGGAAATTTAGACACAAATGCAAAAGATTTGATGGAGATGTCTATACCCACGATGCGGACAATACTCGTGGAAAAGCCGATCGAGTGTTACTGCCCGGAAGCACCCGCCTCTCGTCGAGCGCAGTTAATACGCAATCGCGTTAGGCCGCATCGCTTCCGGTTCGACGATCTTGCCGCCGGATTCCACGGACCGTCGGTCCGCTATGCGTAATATTATTGTCGATGAAATTGATTATATACCGCCGAGCTCGTATTATAATCCTCCATCGACTCGGAGTGCCTCGGTCCACTCCCGATGGTCGTAATTTATTTTTACATAAAAAAAAGTATTCACCAGACGCGATAAAAACACACTTCCGCATGCAAAGTTTTAATCTTCGATTCGCCACGGTTTCATGGAAAATCGTACGCGTTAACGTTCAGCCCGCTTCGCTTGCGTTCGATAGCTCTCGGGAACCTCGGATGAATGGCTCTTTGCGGGGAAACTGATGGGAAAATGGAAAAACCCCGGCTGAAATCAGGCACTCAAACGATTTAAAAAAAATATATTTTTTTTTAGTTTATTTTATTTTCTCCATTGAACATCGGGCGTTTGCGCGCATACAACCGGAAACTGCGCGCGAAGTGAAGAGAGCACAGGTTGAAAAATCCTCGACGGGTTTCCACAAGCCAATTTATCCGTCGTCCATGCCCGGTCGCAGTCAACGGCGGAACTTTGACGAGCCGACTCAAAAGTCCTGGTTTCCGGTCCAGAAAGCGGTCCAGAAAGACTGGCGCATCGTGAAACTGACTGGCTCTCCGATCGCTTCCGCTGGCGATGATTCGGCCGCTGAGTCAGTTCGACTGCACTCTGTGGAGTCCGAGGGCAAATCTGGGCTGCTGCAGTGCAGGTGAAGAAGGGGGTAGAGACAGAATGTACGAATGGAGATACGCGCGTACGAAAGGTCTGCATACACGCACAGGCACACACATACGGAAAGTGCGATAGCTTGCGTGGATGTAGAGTCGACACAGCGGGAGCCAAAAGTCAGTGGTGGCTGCGGAATCGAATTGGTTTTGAGGGCTACGGGGCGGAGCCAGTGAGAGCTCGGGTACCGACGATTATAATTGAATCAACAGTCACCGCCCTCGCTTCCTTGGCGAACCTTCATCCCCCGAACCGTACCATCTCTCCGTCTCGCACCCTCGACTTGCGAAGTCACCGAGTGTGCACTGTGCACCAACGAGCGCCGTTCTACTTTTTACCATACGCAAGTTACAAGTGAAATTGTTATTAGAAGGCGAAATGTTATCAGGGTAAAAGTCATTGAGATGGAAAGGACGACAGGAAAAAAAAACCTAAGGGACGAGGTACGGACGTCTAATGCTATGTTTTCGTAGCGGGGGTTAGCGAACACGCAGATGGAAGGGTGAAGGGGTGGGGGGTGTACATACTCAATTTAATCACAGGGTCCCGAAGGGCCCCGGCGCGGTGAAACGTTAAAGGTCGATGGTTGACATTTTCGTGCTCGACGACGAAAAATATAGGGATCGGGACAAACTGTGCTCAAAGGACCAGCCCGAAGACCTTTCTTTAATCAATGCGTCTCTCGCGATGAGAAAAAATAGTAAAGGATCGAGCATTCTTATCTTACAATTTTCCATTCGATCGATCCGATCGCTCCCCGTTCTTGAGTTCCGGGTAACCGGAATTACGTGTTTTTCGAAGAAAACGAAGGAGAATTACTAGGAACTAAAAGAAAAACATTTTCGTGCTCGTGGATTAAAAATATAGGGATCGGGACAAACTGTGCTCAAAGGACCAGCCCGAAGACCTTTCTTTAATCAATGCGTCTCTTGCGATGAGAAAAAATAGTAAAGGATCGAGCATTCTTATCTTACAATTTTCCATTCGATCGATTCGATCGCTCCCCGTTCTCGAGTTCCGCGTAACCGGAATTAGGGTAAAAGTGGTGAATATGGCCCACCTCGATTAACACGTAAATCAATGATGTATGGACCGGTCCATATTCCCCACTTTTACCCTACGTGTTTTTCGAAGAAAACGAAGAGGAATTACTGGGAACTGAAAGAAAAACATTTTCGTGCACGACGATGACATTTTCGTGCACGACGATGAAAAATATAGGGATCGGGACAAACTGTGCTCAAAGGACCAGCCCGAAGACCTTTCCTTAATCAATGCGTCTCTCGCGATGAGAAAAAATAATAATGGCTCGAGCATTCTTATCTTACAATTTTCCATTCGAACGATTCGACCGCTCCTCGTTCTCGAGTTCCGCGTAACCGGAATTACGTGCTTTTCGAAGAAAACGAAGAGGAATTACTGGGAACTAAAAGAAAAACATTTTCGTGCACGACGATGACATTTTCGTGCACGATGATGAAAAATATAGGGATCGGGACAAACTGTGCTCAAAGGACCAGCCCGAAGACCTTCCTTTAATCAATGCGTCTCCCGCGATGAGAAAAAATAATAATGGCTCGAGCATTCTTATCTTACAATTTTCCATTCGATCGATTCGACCGCTCCCCGTTCTCGAGTTCCGGGTAACCGGAATGACGTGTTTTTCGAAGAAAACGAAGAGGAATTACTGGGAACTAAAAGAAAAAGAAGCTTAATTCGAATCCTCGGAGAGATAGCCTAATGGCTCTCCGAACGAAAGCGAGGCGCAATTAAAAGTTGCGGTTCGGAGCCAACTAAACCGGAAGAGGGGGGAGTCGCTCCTTTGATTTAAATGTTTCAAACCGAGAGAGCCCCGCAACTCCCTTGGAACTTCCCCTCGTCGTCGTCCTTCCTATCGTCCCCAGTCCACCTGCGCCATCTGCTTCTCGCCTATGTGCCCTGCGACTACCCTCAACCCCCCTCCCCCCTCCCCTACGACCCCCTCACCGCCAACCCCGTTAGAGTCGCGTCTACGTGACGTCGCTTAATTGCATTTGAGAGGATGTACCGCGCGATACCGCAACATCTCTGTTACCCTGCCTCATCAAACTCTGCCGATTCCACGAGGAATCGTCGAGTACGGTGTGCAAGCCAATGTACCCTAAGCTGTAGGCGAGAGCGGGGCAAAATGGGGCAACGGGGCAAAACTAAATTTTCCAATAATTTTTGGATCGGACAAGGTGGCAAAACTGGGCAGAAAAGCCTGATGTGTCCGATAGGGCGAATTCGGGCATCCAAAAGTTATTGGAAAATGACGTTTTGCCCAAAAACCCCGTTTTGCCCCGTTGCCCCATTTTGCCCCGCTCTCGCCTACAGTGATTGCAACAATTTCGCCTCGCGCTCTCCGTCTCCAACCGACGAGTTCGGCGCTGCCGCCCATGACTGTACCATTTTCGCCAAACCGAAGCCACCAAAACTGCACGAAACTTTGGTCCTCCGCCTGACTCTTCGTCCTGTCAGGATCCAAATTTCTCCGTCACCCTTTTCGCAGAACTTCCGCCCCGAGGCGCCTCACCGCAGTCCCGGTATTCCATTACCCGCTCTCTCATCTCGCGGCAGGGAAACTTCCGGAAACACCGCGTTTCCTCCCTCAAGAAGGACGTCGGAGGTTCGAGTGGGAGGGCATTTCGATCTTCGGCGTTGATTGCATTGATGAAATCGCGGGTCCGGGAAGGAGGGGGCATGACGAAAAAAGGGACCCGGGTAACAACCGGCGAGGCGAAAATGAAAACACTACGCTCCGCGACTAGATCCGGTGGAGCGACAAATAACCACAAATAACGTTCGGGGATTACTTAGTTACCGCAATACAGTTGCGAGGCGAGGAATTGGTGCGTTGGGTAACTAGGTTTGAGATGACCGAGGATTGTGTGTGGGGTTTGTGTTCGTAGGTATTTATGTGAGCCGACTTCGCTGTGGGGGGCGAAATCGTAAAGGAGTCGAATGCGCCGATATAAACACACACGCTAGAGGGGGGGGGGGGCGGGGGGGGGGGGTTAGGATAGGGTAGAAAATTCCGTGGCGTGCAAGTGAACACGAGGGTTGGGTCGGAGTAGATACAACGTTACTGTAGGGTGTGCGTTGGCTACGGGTCTCTTTTTTTCCCCACTCGACACGTTCACCGACAAGGGGAATTGAAAAGCCGTCTGTGCAATCCGTGCCGGATTATCCCGTGGCTCTCTTCTGTCCGGCGGCTTCGGGCGAAGAACTGGCGACCTGCACCCTCTCGGTATCGGGCTCTCGAAGCGAGAGCCCCGAGTCGTTTTTTCGGAGAGGGAAAGGACGATTCTTCGAACTTACGGAGGCGCGATGATGGCGATTAAGGCCGCTCGGTGGTGACCAATTCTCCAACCCATCACGAACAAAATACCCGAACGGCCCTCCGAGCAGTTACATTTTCGGATAGTCGATGATAGAGATGTCCCGAAAGCGCCATCGTCATCGCGTTATTAAAGCGAGTATAAAGCCCTCCTTGTCGTGTAGAGAGAGGGTCGAAGCAACGACCAGAAGCTGCTTAAACTTGCCCGTACAGCACACGTTATTCATTCGATGTGGAAACGTATAACTCCCCGTTTTTTACTGCTCGACTATGTGGAAAAGGTGGAAAAGAATTTATTTATTTCTTATACATTAAACAACAAAAATTAACAAATATTTACTTGTTCATCGTTAGTGTAAAATTAACGTTATTTTGTGAATCTACTTTGGATTTGCACTCTTGTGCGATGGGAGCAGTTATTTATATGGCAAGGCGTAGAAAGGGAGTTCTTGACGAGTGTGAAAATATCGCATAATTTTTCATAACAAATTCAGGAAAATCACGCACTCAGAATAAAAATTTATTTGACGACCACCGTTTATTAAGATTAAGTAAAATATTTATTTGATTTAAATAAATATGTATTTCATTTAAGTAACTATTTACTTAATTAAAATAAATATTTATTTAAATCAAATAAATATTTTACTTAATCTTAATGAACGGTGGCCGTCAAATAATTTTTTTTTCTGGGTGCGCTTCCCGTTCGCATGAAGTGTGCGTAGAAAGACACTTTCCCGCTCTAGTGCGGGAAAAAATACCATATTGCGTTTGTACGCATGCGCAGTATTTTTCCCGCACGCGATGCGAAAAAGTGCCTTTCTGCGCACACTTCACAGGAACGGAAAGCGGGATTTTACGTGCATGTCTTAGAAAAAGTAATAAGCTACAGAACAGCTAAATTCTCGGCTTTTTGCGATATGAAAAGTTTATCGTTAGTATACCAAATCCAAAGCAGATTCACAATCGATGTTAATTTTATATTAACATCAATTGTGAATCTGCTTTGGATTTGCACTCTTGTGCGATGGGAAAGTGATAAACTACAGAACAGCTGAATTCTTGGCTTTATGCGATATCAAAAGTGGCAGAATACCGTGGATGGCCGGATTATCGCTGTCAATGCCCGGGCGAAAGATAAAAGTAACAGCGCGGTCGATTCATTAAATTATATAGCGACCACGAAAGGGGGACCACCCGGCCCGGGAATGTAGGAAAGCGTACCAATGGAAAATCTACATGCGGTTGAGCTAGCCACGTGCGTATATGGTTTCCGGTCTCGCGCCGCTGTCGGATAGACCGATAGATAGATAGAGAATGCACACAGGAAGAGCGCGCCGATAGCCCGGTGTGGCGAACGTGAGAGCAGCGTGTATTTACTGACACAATAATTATCGGGATTGATGAGGGCAGGGAAGCGAACAGTCAGACCGCACCAGAGCAAATTCTAGGGAGATCAACGGAATGGCCGGGCAATGCGGAGAGAGCGTCGTGGCATTAGCGATTCCCTCGCAATTTCAAAGCCCGTGCGGTATCGTGTATCGGTGGACGGGGCATTATTATTGTACACTGAGAGCGATATGAAATTAAAGCCGTGGCAATTAATACTCGCATCCGCTACTCTATGACCCTAAATAGTTTACGCAAATAAACCTTCGATCCTGACCAAAATGCGTAGAGTTCGAACCAAAAATGATAAATTATATTACCAAAAATATATTACCGTTTTTGTCAGGTTTGTACATTCGATGCACTCTAAAAAGAAGCGTGTTTCCGAGTGTGTTAAAAAATGCATAACACACGTAACAAGTGTGTTTCACCCATTAGCGTGTCGAAACGCGACGGTTGCACTGTACGTTTATATTAAAATTAACGCTTTTCATATCTCACGTAAAGTGTGTTGAATTAATGCGCATAACCTGCCACAACACACTGTGTCTAAAGGTACACACTACATAAGCCACACACGTTGTGAAAAGAAACACCAGCAGACAACACGTTTGTATGTGGGTCTAATTCATAAAGTGCCTATTTGATACTAGATGGCTTGGAGGATAAAAGTGGCCCAGACGTGATTCTCGCAAGTTACTCCATAAGAATCTAACTCCGATTGGAACACATCTGCGTTTGCAGGTAACAGGCGGCTCCATATTCAGGAAGCCAAAAGCCATCGTCTTCCAATCGCCATCTCCGATAGATCAGCCTGATTAAAATCGAAGTATTAATGATAATAATTTCAAAAACTTTAAAAGGAGCCGATTACATGGCACATTTACATCTTTACCACTCACAACAATATTAGAGAACAACTGTACCGTATTAGAACTCTAAACAGTAAAAAATAATTTCGTAAAATGACAAATTTGTTCGACAATAATTTCGTAAGTGACAAACTTGTTTGTCACTTATTTGAATATACGAACCTGTCCTTTTATTTCTCGTGTCATTGACAATTTTAGTTTGTACTTTTGTTTGTAAAACTAGAAAATTAACCAAATAAAAAATTGTGGACGTTTGCGGACAATAAGTTGTTGCAAAAAGTACAAACTTTTTTTCACTGTGTACCAAAATCGTCTACCAGAAAGTTAAAAAAAACTCTAGCAGAATCAAAATTAAACTCTATCTAACTTGAAATACAACTCTACCGGAGTTTTAATACGGTAGCGTTGTAATATGCTATAATTGTTATCTGGTAGCGTTGTGAGTGGTAGAGATGTAAATGTGTCAATTGCACAAGGTCTATTAAAAAGATGGACGTTAATATTTTTCTCGCATTTGGGAGATGGGCTTGTGACTGGCTCAGAGCTTAACAAGTCAAGAAAGGTGTAGAAAATGAATACATGGAAAAACATGGTTCTGGATTTGTTATAGCGAAGCGTGTTGCTGAGAAACAACACGCAACAAACCGTGCAAAAAGTGACTACACGATTAACACCCTTAAAGCGAGTAGAAACAACACGCTCATTCTTAAAGTGTCTTCAGTACATTTATCTTCCGTTAACCGGGGAACAATTATTTTAAAAACAATTACTTAATAAACACAGAGTTCAATAAATTCCACCCGTGTCTACCCTGCCTAAAAAAATATAAAAATCTGCAGCAATCCCTTAAATGTCGATCGTATAATTATAATTTATGAATTATACGATCGACATTTAAGTTTTGATTAGACGACTAAGAGTCATCTATAAATTCGAATGGCAATATATTTCCACGTAATATCGAAATGCCGTTGACTCACGTCCGTCGAGCCATCGCCGCCGATCGTCGTTCAATGAAAACAAAACGGTGAACGCATCGGAGGCGGATAACGTTAATTCGATTAGGCGGAAAGGACTGTTTGCCCCTACTAAAATATCGGACCTGGCGTCCCTCTTCGCGTTTAAGTCGAGACGGATCGCCACGACAGCAGCACCCCTTCACGTGGTGCGTTACGCGTCTCGTGTACCCCACTAGGGTGGAGCCTCTCGGGTTACAGGGCACATACACTCGGTTATTGGCATCGAGGATCGATTAAGGATGTCTCTCGGAAATGTCCAACGGACTCGTCTACTCGAGCCGGGAGAAAGTAATTAATTTCGACTAAAGTGTTTTCATTCGTTATAGCGCTCCGCGGCTGTTGTCGTGAGAATCGACAACAAACGGGAGCGAGGAGGTTGCGAGGTGTTTTCACCACTCGCGAATTAAAATCAACCGGTCGTCCGACCTCGTTCACGAGTTCCGTCTGGTAGGAATAATAATAGGGCTTTTTTTCGCCGAGTAAACTTGCGATGGACAAACTGATAGACGGGGCTCTTCGAGCGTCCACACAGAAGAGTTTCAATCTCGAAGTACCCGATCTTTGATAATAGAACTTATATATTTTTTTTTGTTAATTTTTAATTAATTTATTTTTTAAGTATTCCACTCGCTCCGATTTCGAGTGAAGAGGGTCGCGTGTCCGGTGCTCTCGGTCGCGTGTGCGACTGCCTCGAGTGTGCGCCGGGTTCGCGCCCGGCCCGTCGGGCCGTGATTGCCGACCTTCGGTGCTTGCCGTTCACGTGTTTCGAGGCTCGTGTTTGTCGCACAATTACACGATGCACACGGGGCTGCACGAGGCCTCGCGCCCGAGGGAGCCCGCTCGCGGGGTGTCAAGTGTTTGCGAAAAACCTCGAGGTTTCGCCGCGCGTAACGCGATGTTTGTTGGAACATGGCACGCTTATCGAACGAGCGGCTTATCGTCAATTAACAATGGATACTCGATCAATCTTCCGGTAACGAGTTTTTAAAGAATTATCAAATCCATCCATCGTCCCCTCCTTCCGTTCGCTTTAAAATTCCTCATCGTAGATTTTTCGAGGAAATCGAACGTTTTTTGAAAATTTAAATTTAAATATTTATTTAAATTTAAATTTTAATGAGTTGATCGCAATTTTATAATTCTATACATATATCTATATAGAATGTTATCGAATTGCAAATACTTATATGTTTGAATTTAATATGTATTTATACTGAATGTTTCAAAACTTTATAGACTATCTGAATGTGTAAAAGGGCATTGCCCGTTGATAAATAAATAAATAAATAAATAAATAAATAAAACAAATAAATATTTTACTTAATCTTAATAAACGTGGCCGTCAAATAATTTTTTTTTCTGGGTGTGAGGGAAACAAAAAGGAACTCACCGTTTCGCGCGCCGGACTCCAGCACTGCGGTGAAGCGCTCCGACCGCTGTGATTGCTGCTGGTACCCGAATTCGCCGCGACGCTGCTCTGAAGATTAATGCCGGAATTGACGTCGGTGGTTCCGAGCCCCGTCACGGTCGGAGGTTCCTCGTCCTCCATGGTCTCTATATCCACCTCGTCGTCCGAATCGACTTCCATGTTGACAGCGCTTCCTTCCGATGGTTCGAGATCGCGGGTCAGCGACGGCGGCTCGACGATCGGCGACGATCGAATCACCGGGCGAAAGGCGGATTGATGAAGGGGCGCGGCGACCGCCGCCGGAATGAGCGACGGTTCCGTCGCCGCGGTCCCGGTCAGGGGTGGTGGAAGTGGTCCTGAGACCATAAAAAAATATTTTAAAAATCAAAAGAATTTACGTACATCGATTCGAGAATGGTCAGTGTATTTGAGGTACAAAGTGAACAATAATTTCGTAAAATCGGGATACGAAGTTTGGTAAAAATAATACCATAAAATTAAATAAATGACAAGTTCGTTTGTTCAGGTTTGAATATGCAAATCTGAACAAACTTTACCAGAAAACATCTCTTCCCAAACAACTCTGCCGTATTAGAATTCTACCAGACAGTGAAATAACTACCAGAATCAAAATAAGAATCTACCGAAATTGAAATAAAACTCTACCGGAATTGAAATAAAACTCTATCGGACTTGAAATAAAACTCTACCGGAATTGACATAAAACTCTACCGGGATTGAAATAAAATTCTGCCGGGATTGAAATAAAACTCTACCGGAATGCAAATAAAACTCTACCGGAATGCAAATAAAACTTTACCGGAATGCAAATAAAACTCTACCGGAATACAAGACTATAGACGGTAGCCTTATATTCAGGTAGAGGATTATTTCCATTCTGGTAGAGTTTTATTTCAATTCCGGTAGGGTTTTATTTCAAGACCAGTAGAATTTTATTTTGATTCCGGTAGTTTTTTTTATTTTCTGGTAGAAATTTTGGTAGAGTTTTAATACGGTAGAGTTGTTATCTGGTAGAGTCGTGAGTGGTAGAGATGTAAACGTGCCCTTTTTTGTCAATTTCCCGTGTCATTAACAATTTCAGTTTGAACTTTTGTTCCTAAAACTAGAGCCGGATGGTGCGATTCGAAGATTAACAAATCAAAAATTATGGACCTTTTGGCCAATAAGTTGTTGGAAAAAGTACAAACTTTTTTTTCATCGTCTGCACCCTAAATACAATCCATTTGATGCAAGTTGATTCCATCTGCTGGAAATGACAATCCACTTGCTGTAAAATGATCCTCCTGCCTCGAATGGATTTTATTTAGCGTGTGGGGTAAAAATAGTGAATATGGCTCCGTAAAAAAGTTTCGCCCTTATTCTTACCCGATGAGGTGCATTATTCCACCTTACCGGCTCGGGCCGTATTCACCACTTTTGCCCAACTTTGCTCCCTCACAGAGGAAGCTATATTTTTACTCATGTGACGGCCCTGCATTGCATATAAGAGGACGATTCGAATGAGAGAAATACATAGGTGACATTAGCGCAATGGTTAGCGCTCTTACTCAGTACACCCAGAAAAAAAATGTATTTGACGGCCACAGTTTATTTGGTTCAAGTAAGATATTTATTTGATTTAAATAAATATTTATTTGATCTAAGTAACTATTTACTTAATTAAAATAAATATTTATTTAAATCAAATGAATATTTTACTTGAACCAAATAAACAGTGACCGTCAAATAAATTTTTTTTCTGGGTGTAACCGATTAATCCGGGTTAGAATCCCGGTGATAACCGTGTGTTTTCTCTCCTCGATACTTCGCCCGTCCATCTGCAATACTAATATCTACAAGTCCCCAAACTCTCCGCTCGATCATTACACTCACCTGGAAACAGAACCGGACCCCTTTTGGCGAGCCACGGAATCGCGTAAGGAGGGAACGCGAATCCAGGAGTTTTCGCCGCGGCTACGGCCGCCGCCTGTTGATGCTGATGCCAAACATAGTCCATGACCAAACTTCGCGACAGGGGTAGAGGAAGTTCCGGAAATGGGGGCACCCGCGGATGGGCCGGCGGCGGTGCGGGTATCGAAGGTGGAATCTGAGCCGTCGGCGAGGATCTCGGCCGTTTCGCCGGTCCCGGTGATTCCCGCGAATTGCCGGAATTCGAGATAACCCGCTTCCTGGGATTACCGTTGAACATCGCCTTGACGTCCTCCCAGGCGTGCACGACGTCGTCGGTCTGGCTTCCCGAGCCGGGCTTCGATAGCAGACGCTTCCTCGTGCCGCCGTTGAACATCGCTTTTACATCCTCCCAGGCGTGAACAACGTCGTCCGGCGGGCTACCCGAGAGCTTCATGTGCCGTCTCCACGAGTTGAAGTTCGCCGCGTCGGGCTGAACGTACTTGTCCGCCGGGCCGGTTCGGTGCGAATGAAAGATGAACTTGTTCGGCGAGAAGAACAGACCGCAGTAGGCGCACTTGATGCACTTCGCTCGGGAACTGTTGTAACGCGACGGGAGAAATGCACCACGGCAGCCCCAGGCGCACTCGTGGTGGACCGAGAAGGCAAAGTCTTCCGGCAGTCTGCAAATTAAATTTTTCCTTTTTCCCCCTTCAAACTTCCTCAATTGACCGTAAAATCGTATGTCGGAAAATCAATTAAATACATTTTTTATTTGAAAAATATTTTATATGAAGAAAAAAAGTTCATCTTTTTTCCCCCTTCAGATTTCCTCGTACATAACATCGTACATAAAATCGTATGTCGGAAAATGAATAGATTGCATTTTTTATTTAAAGAAATATTTTACAAAGAAAAAAGTTAATATTCTTTTTTCCATCGTGTATTTTTTGTGACTTCGGATGAAGCATATACAGTACACGATCGCGTTTCTCCCAACCGCATAATTCCGAACGACCGCGTATTTCCGAAAACAAACGACTCCTTCCCTTTTGCTACCTGCGAATGAAATCGTCGCTGCTGTAATTCCGACAATTTTTGCGTATGGAAAGGGACGGTGGGCAGGTACTTGGGCAGGTAGTGGGGTATCGGAAATACGCGGTCGTGCCTAATTGGATTGGCTCCCGAGGAACGGAGAAACGCGGTCGTGTACTGTACACTGTAAAAAAATGTACACTTTATGCAAAAAAAATCGTACATTACAGTTGTGATGAACAATTAATATACTTTTTCATTGAACTTAAAGTACATTATAAAAATTAAAATAGCTTTATAGTAAAATTAAAGTAAATTATAAAAAATTAATAATTGCCAATGTATATGATACACTTTTATTTTTCATCGTAATCGTACGTGAAATTTAATATACCACTTTTTGCATAAAAACTTTGAGTCCGGTGCAATGAGTTTCACACGATTTTTTCTTTTTACTATGTATAATACCTATACAAACTCACCATCCCCTCGGATCCTACTCTACGAATAAATATCAAATCAACTATTAAATTTCCCTTACATCCTAGCTTTTATGTGATCGCTGTACCGAATGTATTTCAAATTTATTTGTAAAAGGGCGTGTCCCGCGAATAAATAAATAAATAAATACATAAATAAATAAATAAATAAATAAATACATAAATAAATAAATAAATAAATACATAAATACATAAATAAAGGGTGAGCGTGGCCGAGTGGTCTCGGCGCGCGCTTCACACGCAGTAGGCCCGGGTTCGATTCCCGGCAAGCACCAAGAATTTTCTGTGGTGTTTTTATCTGCGAAAAAGTGGTTCGGAACCCACTATAATAGTAGGTCCAGAGGAAAGGACCAGCGCCTCGGTATGGGAAACCGAAAGACTGGGAAAAGGTGTCGCGGGTTCGATTCCCGAGACTGAAGGCCCGTAGGTGAAAAGAAAACGGACGGGGACATAGCTCCGGAGATAGGACGTACGAACTACGACTATATCCGTATGTCCGGGACTACTGACACCTGACGGGGCGCGACGAAGCTCCGGGCCCAAGAATCGAACCGGCGACCGCGGATAAGGAAGGAGGAGGAAGAAAGTGAAGGAGCCCGTAACCCTTAGGGGATCGGTGTAACACACAATACCCATAAATACATAAATAAATAAATAAATAAATAAATAAATAAATAAATAAATAAATACATAAATAAATAAATAAATACATAAATACATAAATACATAAATAAATAAATAAATAAATAAATAAATAAATAAATAAATAAATAAATAATTGTCAACCGGATCGATACGCACCTCGGTGGCGCATTGTCGCTGAGGAATGATTTGCACAGACGCTCGGCCTCCCTTCTCGTTATCATTCCGCATCTTCTCGATGACGGAGGCATGGCCCCGGCCCTCCGCAATATCTCGAGCTGCACCGGGGTGCATTGAACACAAGTGATACCGAGTGCCACCCGACGATTGTGTATCTCGTTGTAGCTGAATTGTTTCAGTAGCGTGTTGCTTATCTGCGCCAGGCACAGTCTCTCCTGTCCCTCGATGACAAGCGACACGATGTGTATGCCGTACAGCGAGACAGTGCCGACCTGCAATTCCTAAATGCTAAAGTTGCGCGACGCAGCTCTCACGGCTTTGATAACGATTGAGAGTGCATCAACTCGGACCGTAACAAAAAATTTCATCAACGCGACAACCTCGATCGGTTGTCGATAATAAAATTTCATTTTTTCAACCGACAGAATTCTCGAATGTATATATATATATATATATATATATATATTAATTATTAAACGTCGATAATGATAACGCTAGACGGCTCTTTCATTTTACACACAATTGGAAAAAAAGGTAAAAAAAAAGTTTCGCGTCGAAAGAGCTTTTTTTAACCTGTGTATGTGGTAGTGCGGCAATACCTGATTCGGTTTAGCGTGCGGCTGCGGTTGCGGACTGGATTGCGCCGATTTCTGGGCCGGTGCGAGGGGTCGCAGCGACAATACCGCCGGTCCGTCCATTCTGCGAAAAAAAAGCAACACAGACATCCATTTTCATTCGGTCTATGTTTGTCTTTTTTTCTCTCCCTCTTTCTCATCCCGGCGAGTCCTCTCGTCGATGATTGTTTTACTCTCTACTTCCATTTTCGCGTTTTCTCCTCCCCCCCCTTCCTCCCCTCCCCGGACGAGACACGAAGCTCGATTCCACGGAACTGTTTAACGCGAGATTCCGTCTGACCATTTTTGTCCGTAACCACTGGACACAGAAAAATGTTTTTGATTTCGTTTTTTGACAGCATACACAGTAAAAAAGTTTGTACTTTTTACAACAATTTATTGTCCACAAACGTCCACCATTTTTTTACTTGTTAATAATTTTCCGATCGAACCATCCGGCTTCTAGTTTTACAAACAAAAGTACAAACCAAAATTGTTAATAACCCGGGAAATAAAAGGACCAGTTTGTATATTGAAACCGGAACAAACGTGTTTTTGTCACTTATTTAACAAAATTATTTTTACGAAATATTGTATTCCAATTCTACGAAATTATTTTTTACTGTGTAAATGAAAGAGAAAAATTGCTCTCAGCAAGTTGGTTTAAGCCTATACTAGGTACACTGAGAAAAAAAAACTGGTTGGATGGATTAACCAAAAGTCGCGGTGACATGCGTTCAAAGCTGTTATTTGTTTGATACAAACAAAGCATTGTTTTGTTAAACGACTATTTGCTTCAATTTATTCAAAATTTATCGATTAAAATAAACCTATTTGTTGTACCAACAAAATACACCTTCGAACGTATCTCACCGCGCATTTGCTTAATCCAACGATTTATTTTTCTCAGTGTAGATTAATTAGTCGCGATAAAATAAATTCTCGCCGCAATTTTTTTTCTTCCATGCAGGGTTATTCGGTAAATTGGAAAATCCTCAAATCCTAATTTTCGGAGGCCACTGGGAAAGGGGAGATCGACTTGGGCGCGCGATCGAGACGTTTTCTGTAGGACGATTGATTAAACTACCATGCACATCGGTAAAGTTTATCGCAAGGAGCTTAGCCATTGTTTTCCAGATCGAGGTTTCTCCTCGCCGGGGCTTTCTCTTCCCTTAACGATCTCTCGATTGGCCGACGGTGATTAAGAAAATCCTCGGTGCTAAGGCATCAAGGCGGGGGGGGGGGGCGGGGGGGGGGGGTGCAAGAAGAGGAGCAGATTAAGCTCTTCGATCAAAGCGATGCCCTCGCGTTCGTTAAAATTCCACGGTGAAATAAACTAGAAACTCCTCGCGATAATTAAACCAGCACGTAATACACTGGCTTTTATCCCCGATGCATACGGAGATCGGAAGGGGAAGATGCGCTCTTTTGTTTATACTAAACGTTTCGAGGATAGCATAAATACCCCGTCGTATTTTTCACTTTCCTTCCCCCGAAGCTATTTCGTTGCCTTCATCAAACTCGCTGAAGGCGAAAATGTCCTCAATTTTTTTTCTTTTTTTTTTTACCTGAAGCATTCCTTCCGTCAATTTCGCCTCTTTCTTCGCATCAACGAGAGTTCTCTGGTACGTCGCTGGCTCGCTCGTGAAAGCCCCGTACATCCTCGTTTCCGTATACCTCGCCTCCCCCCCCCCCCCCCCCCCCCCACCTCTGCACTACAGCTCCGAGCAAAATGAGCGAAGTGGAACTCGTGGAAGCGACGTAGTCTCGCTCGAATCGAGTTCCCTTATCCTCTTATCGTTAGTTCTCTCCGAGCCAAGCTGCCGCTGCCGTATTCTCTCACTGGAAAATTTTCCCTGCCTCTTATCCTCACTTCCGCACTGTCTCGTCGGGCTTAGAAAAATGTTCGTTCAACGATATCGCGTTTTCCGACCTCAAGTTGTTTTCTTTTTTTTTTTTTTTCGTTGAAAATTTGTTAATTTTAGAAGAATGCAGTGACAATCAAAAGAGGGAAGGGGGCGCGTGACGAGCGGAAAGAGTAACACAGAATGGAGGGGGGCGGAGGGGGACGGGCTGGGGAGTGGGAGAGGCACCGACCCTCGACAGTGTTGATTTTAATTGAAAACGCCTTCCATGAAGATATCTACTCCAGCCCGGTGAGTGCGTATACTGACTATATATATATATATAGATACGGTAACTATATATACGGTAGGTGTGCATGTAGAGGTAGAGAATCGCGAGAGAGAAGAGTACAGATAGAAGCGAAGCCGTGCGCACGAGAAATGTCCCCGGAGGCCCTGAACGGGGGAGGGTAATTCAATTTGACACTCCTACCCACGCTTAAACAAGGCAGCACCCATCCGAGCCGGTCTCTCTCTCTCGCCCTCTCTCGTTTCCGGTCTTCTATAGCGCAGTCCATCCCATTCCACCTCCCGCGTCTCCTCGTGCAAATTAAATTCTCATCCACCGTGAAACAATGCGGAGCTAGGAGGGTCCGTTGGAACCGTCTGCGGAACCCGGGGAACGATCCGATCTCTGTGTACCATGCTTCGCCGGCACGTTCCAACCCTTGGACAGAGCATGTTCGCCGGGGCGCCGTGACGCGTCCCTCTGACCGTTCGGAATCGAACAAACCGCATTAATTACTCGCCACTTGCCCGAAACGCTTCTGACCGGTACGATTACGAGAATTGCCCGCTCTGAACTCTGTAGTTTATGCCAGACAAACGTCATTATCTTTTTTTTAATATCCATTTGGGCTGAATGTTATCGGTGGTACCGAGGTATATTCTTTAACGTTAATAATGTTACTGGTATATTGACGGGGATCGTTTTTACCAAAACTCATGGGAGCTGTCGATTTTAACCCTTTATAAGTAACACCTCTATCCCCACTCTTAGGCGCTACCGTACCAATGCGTGGCCCCCACTCTGGGTCGGTTAGTCCCGTTTCGGTACGGTTTCAGTCGGTGTGACTTGTAAAGCGTTAAGGACAGTCCGCTGACTAAGAAAATAACGTTCGGAATCGAGCAAACCGTATTAACTACTCGCCACTTGCCCGAAACGCTTTTGACCGGTACGATTACGAGAATTGCCTGGTCTGAACTCTGTAGTTTATGCCAGACAAACGTCATTATCCTTTTTTTATATCCATTTGGGCTGAATGTTATCGGTGGAATTAATGAGGGAGGAAGCTTCAAATTGGTACCGAGGTATATTCTTTAACTCTAATAATGTTACTGGTATATTGACGGGATCGTTTTTATCAGAACTCTTGAGAACTGTCCCTTTTAACCCTTTATAAGTCACAACTCTATCCCCACTCTTAGGCGCTACCGTACCAATGCGTGGCCCCCACTCTGGGTCGCTTAGTCACGGTTTCAGGCGGTGTGATTTATAAAGCGTTAAGGACGGTCCGCTGACTAAGAAAATAAGGGTCGGAATCGAACGAACCGCATTAATTACTCGCCACTTGCCCGAAATGCTTTTTTTTAATACCGATGTAGACTAAATGTTATGGTTGGAATTAATGAGGGAAGAAGTTTCAAATTGGTACCGCGGTATATTCTTTAACGTTAATAATGTTACTGTTATATTGACAGGTGCCGATTTTACCAGAACTCATGAGAGTTGTTCTCTTAACCCTTTATAAGTCACACTTCTATCCCCACTCTTAGGTGCTACACCGAGAAAAAGAAATGGTTGAATTAAGCGAATGCGCGGTGCCATACGTTCAAAGGTGTATTTTGTTGGTGCAACAAATGTGTTTGTTTCAATCGACAAATTTTGAATAAATTGAAGCAAATAATCGCTTAACAAAACAATGCTTTATTTGTATCCAACAAATAACAGCTTTGAACGTATGTCACCGCGACTTTTGGTTAATCCAACCAATTTTTTTCTCAGTGTACCGCACGAATGCGTGGCCCCCACTCCGGATCGCTTAGTCCAGTTTCGGTACGGTTTCAGGTGGTGTGACTTATAAGGCGTTAAGGCGAACTGAAAGTCACGTGACGGAGCCAGGATCGTGAGAGAGATAGCGCCATTGCTCGCACGGTGGAGCGAGAGAGAGAGAGAGAGCGACAGAGAACGTGTTTCACTTCACCTTAAGGACAGTCCGCTAACTAAGAAAATAACGTTTCCGAATAACGATCGCTTTCGCTACATGTAGGGTAGAGCGGGGCAAAATGGGGCAACGGGGCAAAACGGGGTTTTGTGCAAAACGTAATTTTCCAATAATTTTTGGATGCCCGAATTCGCCCTATCGGATACATCAGGCTTTTCTGCCCAGTTTTGCCACCTTGTCCGATCCAAAAATGATTGGAAAATTTAGTTTTTCCCAAAAACCCCGTTTTGCCCCGTTGCCCCATTTTGCCCCGCTCTCCCCTACTATATTCCATAAACTATGTTCTCCACACGGAAGCTCGAGGTACGAAGTGCATGTAGATACTCGTAGGAACTTTGCTTCCCGTAATCCTGGAATAAGCATACAGCCCTCTCCCCACCGTCCCTTCGCCGCCTTTACCGTGCGCCCCGTCCCGACGCTCGCAGATTATTTAAATGCAAACAGCGCGATGTTGTAGCGCGAACGAGATCATTGTTCATCCCCGCCCCGCGTGCCCCTCCCCTCACCATCTTGGTTATTTTACAATTCAATCTGCGCGATCCTGCGCCCTTTCGCTCACGGTACCGCTCGTGCCGCGAGGAGGCAGGGACGGAAACGCTGGAGGTGGAAAGTCGCGCGAGGGAGGGCTGCGGAAGCGAAAGCCGACGAGGGAAAACGAGACGAAGAGGAGAAGAAATGGGATGGGAGACCGAGAGACGGGAGATGGTGCAAGCTCGTTCATTGTAACGTTGTTAAATCTCCGTGCTTCCATCAAGAGTGCAGAGAACCACCCCCCCCCCCCCCTCCACCCACGACCCCCCCCCCCCCCTTCGGCGAACTCCGCTGTTTTCTTCTCCCTTTACTCTTCAACGTTATCTCTTCCGCACTATATACTCCGACGGCAGGACGTTCTCGTTCTTATTATTTCAGCGAAGAGAGTATAAAGACGCGACGAGGACATCGAGAATTCTGTACCCCATTCCACCCTCTGTAATCGTACGCGTCTCTTTCTCGGTGTTCTCGGAGTCCGTTCATCATTTATATACATCCAAAATCACGGAAGCGATCGTCGATCCCGCCGGGCGATTCTCGTTCCTTGTTTCCGATTTGATTTTTTTTTTGTAACGCGTGTATGAGAAGTGGCACTTCTCGTGCCTGCTGAGAGTGGCGTAAGTGCCGTTTTACAGCACGGCGTTCTGCAAATACACCGAGAAAAAGGATAGTATTTCGTACTGTAACGAATAGTTCTCAGGGGAACTGCTATATAGATAGTTTCTGATAATATATATTCAAGTGATAAAACTGTATATATATTCAAGTGATAAAACTGTATATATATTCAAGTGATAAAACTGTATATATATTCAAGTGATTAAACTGTATATATATTCAAGTGATTAAACTGTATATATATATTCAAGTGATTAAACTGTAATTATGGTTGCAACCGTAATTGCTTGTCATTGTCGTAACTATAAAATGTAAACTTTCCTGTTGGGAACTATTTCTTATGGTAAAAAGTCAGTATTGTTGCTTTTACTAGGTAATTTGTTCTCAGTGTACACGGCGCATGCGCACATCGGCTCGATTTTACTTCTCACATACAAATTTACTTCTCACACACTTCTGCCGTACTTCTCCCTCGCTTTCCCGATGACACTTTCGGCAGGCGCAAGAAGTAGCACTTCTCGTACACTTGTTACAAAATAGTACTTTGCGATACAAGTGCGGTGAATCGAATATTGTCCGCAGGTTGTGAAGTGGGAGCACGAGATGCACGAGTGCGATCCACTTTACGCGTTTTGTATAATATTCGCAGTATCGCATAATATTTTTTGTAACGAATGCGGGACAAGTGTTACTTGCGCGTCTCGTGATTGTGGCGCTGTATAGCAAGTCGCACTTGCGCATAGGCACAACGCTCCGACTCCAGTGCAAACAGTAAACGCCAGTGCGAAAAGTAAAAACTCTAGTGCGAAAAGGAAAATCGAGCCGATGATGCGTCGTGTCATTTCAGTTCTTGCGGCTGTTAAGCGCCACTTACGCCACTCTCGGCAGCCACGCAAAGTAGCGCTTTTCATGCATGAGTTACATAAAGTAATATGCGATACCTGTACGAAAAAGCGAACGGCCGACGGCGGGCGTGAAGGAGGCAGCAATCACCTCCACTCGCGCTGCAAGCAACGCTCGCCTCGTGTCGCTGTAGCGCTCGATTCGGCTCGCACGGACACTTCCCAACCTTCGCCGTAAAGTCCGCTTTATCGCACTAGTATCGCAAAGTCCTAGGGGAGAGCGGGGCAAAATGGCACAGCGGGGCAAAACGAGATTACCAGACAAAACGCAATTGTCCAATAACTTTTGGATGGCGGCGAAGGTGGTACGTGGGGCAAAACGGGTTTGAAAATCCGGATGTATCGTTGGGACAAAATGGGGCAACCAAAAATTATTGGAAAATTAAGTTTTGCCCTCACTGTCCCATTTTACCACGCTGTGCCATTTTGCCCCGGTCCCCCCTATCGTTTTATAATGGAACAAACGAATCAGGCCCTTTTTGGAACGAAGAAAAAAGAAGCGATAAGCGAGGTAAATTCTCGCGACTTTACGAGTGATCCGCTCGGACTCGATTGTCCCATTTTTGCACCGAGTAAAGAAAAGACATCGTGCGGTCGATTCACCCCCGCTTCAGCCAGTAGGGCAGTCTTGTTTTGTCATGACACAGGTGTTTCTCGCGTGGGGACGGCACGACGCCGGAACGAGTTGGGAGTCAATTATACTGATGATTGTTTGAATTAAACATTAAAGGGATCCTCGAAGCGATGGACTCCTACGCGGTCCCCTCGGCTGCGATTTAATCAACGAATTTACGCTCACTATCATATATCCGGTGCGGAATTACGAGCAACCCCGCGCTACCACTTCCGTTTCCTCGGCTCGTGCTGTACACCCGTTTGTGACGATAATTAGACTAATTAGACCGATTTACCACGGACGGCAGTGGAATGGGGAAACCCCCAATATTTGGTCGTGTACACTTTGGTCATCGAACTCATAATCGCTATTAACTATTAACAAATCATTTTGCGGCGGACATCAATATTTTTTAAATTCGTTCATAACATTTTATAATTCGAGCAACAAAACTGCATCATTGTTTTTGTTTTAATAAAGGAAGTATTGTTTAATATCTCTTGACACGGTAAATATGAAATATATGTTGAATATTTATTAACATTTTTATTTAAAAAATTGAATTTAGATGTTGAGAATGTTATTACTAAAATATCTAAGAATTGCCTTCTTGCATCTACTATTTTTATCGTGAATTTTAGTATCATACTTCTCTTCCCGAGGATAAAAACAGCTGAGCCGTTTTTATCCTCGGAGCTCGAAGTAGGAAAGAAAAAATACTCTTGATGCTGTTATTACTAGTTTGCTATTGCGGTGCTGCGCGCTCCAGGCCAAACGACAAAACCTCCTCGTCCCCGGAGGAAGATCAAAGGATTCCGTACAAATCCGTCAGTCCAGATTTTAATCGTCCGACTTTAATCATATAATTGCTCGAGATTTTCATCATAATATTGCGGCCCTCTCTAGTTTGATTTTGCCGTCGCTGGATATTCCGATCACTGAACATTATTAATGCCGAATTATAATTCAGCCTCGAGGGGATTGAGCCACCTCGATGTACCGGCAGCGCTCCGCGATTCTTTGGTGTACTTGCCAGCTCCTTTTTAATCACAATATCATAAATTTCCTATCGAGGGAATTATCGTAATTTGTATTAATGGAGAACCGAGCGAGAGGGGGAATGAATGAAGCGGATTAAAATCACGGACCACCTGTGACCCCCTCGACTATTATCTAAACTCTCCGTCGACTTCGCAATCGTTCGAAACTCGATTTGTTGGTATTTTTAGTTTTTTTTTTTTTTTTTTTTTTTTTTTTTTTTTGCAAAGAAACAGAGAACTGTTTACCGACGGTCAATATAATTCTTGCAAACAGGAATGGCTAATCCTCGGTACAAACAGTTTATGGTGTTTGCCCGACGGGACTCTGGCGCGTTACGAGGGTTCGCGACCCCACGCATAAAGAGCGAGCCGAGGGAAAACGGAGAGAAAGAGAGCGCCGGAGAAGAAACGTTCCCCCTCGTGTCCCGCGGGAACAGTTTGTCCGCGGAGCCGCGTGAATCGACTATCAATTTATTTTTGTCGCGATTCATTTTTAAAGGAGTCCTCGAGCGTGACCGCTCCGTCCCGAGAATAGGGGCGAGCAAATTTACAGAAGAGAAATCACTGCAAGGGGACAGTGGCAGTTTTACCAATTTCCTTAAATTTTCTTTTTACCTTTGGTCGAAGACACCCTCGAAATCTTATTTTCGCCAAATTTTTTCAACTTCTTCTGGTCCACCCTTACAACTTCTCGTACTTTGAAAAAATTCATAAGTGTCCATATAAAAAAAAAAAAAAAAAAAAAAAAATTAGCACGACTGTCCCCGTGATAATGTCGACAAGTATGTAATTGCTATCTCGTACCTGATCGATCTTCCGACGCCGGTATCCTCGCGAGTCTCGCCGATACCAGCGGCCACGATCGCCCGCAGGAGAAAGTTTAAAAATAAAATAAAAATAACGGCACCCAGCGAAACCGGAAGTCTTCCACTTGAGGCACTTGGCGGAGCCCGCAATCACGTTAAACCTCGCGTTTCGATAACCGTTTGCGTTACCGGTGGAAGCAACGTTGGCTTTTTAACTGTGCGGACGAGCGACTGTCCACGCGGCGCGTCGCTCTCGTAACCGAACGGAGGAGACCCCGGCGCCGGGCAAAACTCACCCTCTCGACGAGCTGGATAGTCCAGAGTCGGTCGGACTCCGCACAGCCCGCAAGCACCGCCCTCCTATTATGCCACCCCCGTGACAACCAACCCCCGAACGAGAGCGTCGACGAGGCGGGGCTAGACTCCGTCACGGGGGTGGCTCACCTCAGGGGTAACTACAAACACGTACTTAACGTACATTATTATCATACTACCCCCCCCCCCCCCCCACCCGCCGGGCTGGGGAGCCTTGTCTGCACTATAGTGAAGAAGGTGTAGATATCGTCCATACCATAACGCCCAAGATATTCACAACATCGGCATTTCTACTTTCAGGATTATGTTCTTTCAATTTTTCCCTTTCCTTTTTTACGCGTATTTATCTGTCCGTCTGCGCAGTTAAAAATCGGTCGGACTGAATTATTTTCTGACAAGGAAGAGCTCAAAGTTACATTGATGCTTGTTGAATGCGAACAAGAAAATGATAGAATTCTATGGAGGCAAAAAAGGTTTGCACGTTTTAGAAACGTTTCCTTGTACAGATGTATCTACATTTTTTATTTTTTTTATACCTGTTAAACATTTTTGCGCATAGCTTTTGCTGTGAGACATGCCCAATATTGAAATAAATTGAGAAACATTTCGAAAATTACTTTGCACTTTTAAAAAAAATTTATTTTATTCATTTTTTACCGATTTAAAAAATTTATTTTCCTTTTTTTTTACTGCTCGACCGGTAATATCTCCGATGCCGTCGAAAACGCAAAGAATATTCTTGCGCCTCACGATATTTCACGATGATTTTTGCGTCTGTGGTGAAGTACGAGTTTAAAAAAAAATGCAAAACCTTATAAAATTTTAACGGGTGAATCGATTCTTGCCGAATTCAATAGGGAACATGGCTCCATAATGGTTTATTTGTGTCGAACTTTTTAGTCAAATATCTAAAAATATATATATATAAGAGCTAGTGCAAAAAGTGCAAAAAGATATTTTTTGCATTTTTGAAAAATTGAAAATTTTTCATAAAATCCACACTCCTCGATCAATGCTCACCAAATTCGATAGCGAAAATTATTACACACACACGCACGCACACACATCCGTACATTGTTTCTAAATGCGACTGCGACGTTTTTGAGCATTCTGAACATGTTTAAATGAAAAATCTCGAAAAAAAAGAGTTTCATGAAAACAAAGCTTCCTCCATGAGGAAGAAAAACTTTTAATAAATAATGTAAATTAAAATGAACAAGAAAAGGTAGTGGACGGTCCGTAAAAAAAAATGTTTGTTGACTCTACTTTTTTTGCGTTGCACGAAGAGATAATTTTCTCGCACCCCTTTCGCCCCAAATTTTCGGTCCCGTCTCAGTCGCGGCATCGTTTAACGAACCGCAAAGAGGCATCCGCCTTGTCCCATAACGAAACAGGCCACAGTTGGTCATTACCATTCCGCCCGACACCCTCCACGCGCGCGTCCCATCGACCGGTGTAATAAATATCTTTTGGCACCCCAGCCAATTATCCTCGGCGGATTGTCACGGGAATAGGCCCGCGCCGAGTCGGCGGTCCAGCGGCGAGGCAGAAGTCAGAAAGAGATCACCGTTGGTGTCGGACGGGAAGAGGGAGGAGTTGTCATCGCGACGTGTGAACATACGGTGTCGAAGAGCGACTACGGATCTCCCCTCTGGGCGTCGAGTGCCGATATCGCAATAATACACTATCCATCGGAACATCGGGAACCGTGGGGCTTTTTCGACATCCGTGACGACATTATCAAGTTAATGCCCAGTCATAGCGTAATTCGTGGCTTGCAACGCCCTGTAAACACATTTGCACACATACTTCGACGCTCGCCCCCGTCACATGTCGCACACTCTCGTTTCCATCCATACAGAAACCGTCGATCGGTTGACCGGAAGTCGTGACACGCGAGCGTTGCCGCAGCGACGCCAAGCTCGGCGTGTCATTTAATCAACGCAAAGCTCCGGTAATGAGAGTTGAAAAAAAAATTGAGTTTCGTTACGAGCGGTAAGGATCGAAGATTTTTGCCCCCCAAAAAAGCCGATTTTCGATCCCTCGTCGACACCGGCGAGCCGACCCACAAGGCAGACTCTATCGATCTAGGAAATTGATGTCCCCGTTGTCGACGATGTACCGGTAATCGTCGCTCTGCGCTTTCGATGTAGGAAAATCTATAGTCAAAGCACATAGACCGATGGTAACTGGTCATTGATGACTGGGACATCCAACCGATATACACATCGTTCGATCCAATTTGTCAGACGCGGTACAGTAGAGTACCGTGTGTGTGGGTTCGAAGTACACATAATTTCGATAACGGCGTAGCTCGAGTGGGTGCTTTTATGAAATGAAACACGATGGAGGGGGTGTCGGTGAAATTTAACGGTAACGATCAAAACACGCAGGGTGACTTTGTTCTCCAATTTGAGAACGAAACATTTTATTCAATTTTTTTTTAACTTTTTTTTTGTTTGTTGGAGAGAATCGAGTTTGTTCTCTCGTGACAATGAACACAGATGCATTGTGACCATTTTGATCATCGCAGTTCAGACTTTGTTCTCCACTTCAAGCACGAACCATTGTATTAATTTTTTGTCAATCTTTTTTTTTATTCGTTGGAAAGAATCGAGTTTGTGATCTCGTGGCAATGGACACAGATGCATCGTGACCAGTTTGATCGTCGCAGTTTAGACTTTGTTCTCCACTTCGAGCACGAAACATTTCATTCAATTTTTGTCAATCTTTTTTTTTTAATTCGTTGGAGAGAATCGAGTTTGTGATCTCGTGACAATGGACACAGATGCATCGTTCCAGTTTGATCATCGCAGTCAAACTTTGTTCTCCAATTCGAGCACGAAACATTTTATTCAATTTTTGTCAATCTTTTTTTTTTAATTCGTTGGAGAGAATCGAGTTTGTGATCTCGTGACAATGGATACAGATGCATCGTTTCCAGTTTGATCATCGCAGTCAAACTTTGTTCTCCACTTCGAGCACGAAACATTTTATTCAATTTTTGTCAATTTTTTTTTTTTTATTCGTTGGAAAGAATCGAGTTTGTGATCTTGTGGCAATGGATACAGATGCATCGTGACCAGTTTGATCATCGCAGTCAAACTTTGTTCCCCAATTCGAGCACGAAACATTTTATTCAATTTTTGTCAATCTTTTTTTTTAATTCGTTGGAGAGAATCGAGTTTGTGATCTCGTGACAATGGACACAGATGCATCGTGACCAGTTTGATCATCGCAGTTCAGACTTTGTTCTCCACTTCGAGCACGAAACATTGTATTCAATTTTTGTTAATTTTTTTTTCTTTATTCGTTGGAGAGAATCGAGTTTGTGATCTCGTGACAACGGACACAGATGCATCGTGACCAGTCTGATCATCGCGGCCATTGACTTTCGGAGTGCCTTTAGCGAATACCCAATTATGTCCGCATTGCCGTACGATGCTGTCAATAAAATTCGTTGGATTTTATATTTTTCCGCGTCTTTATCGGGGACAACGGGAATGAGACGGCGGGGAAGAGGGATTAGAGCGCGTAACGAGAGATGGAGGCGATAGTCTGTACGGTATTATGCGGTATAACGATCGACGATCGGTATAAAGTCTAGGCGGCACACACTCGAAGAGATACGATTACGTAGTTCGAGTGGTTAAGTGTGCTTATGGGTTTTTTGAATGGCACCGGACGGCGGCCGAAGCCACGGCTTTGATAGAGACGCGTGTTGGGTATTAAGTATATTATAGTCTGCCTTCCGGAACGATCGACTCGGCACAGAATCGAAAAGAATCCCCTTATTGTTATCGCTGCAACGAAGAGTTTGATCGGGTTATTAACGTCGCGGTTAGACTAATCATGCTAAGTTCTCACAATAGGCAAACGAATGAAAAAAAAAACTCCGACCAAAGTACACGGTAACGAATAGCTTGGTGCAATCGGAGTGCTGAGTTTCGTAATTAAAATATGCTTCAACAACCCGAGTAGAAATTTTCACGCGTTACATCGGGCCCTGATCAGGTCCTGAGAAGGCCTGATAAGGGTCTGACAAGGGCCTGATAAGGCCTTATCAGGACCCTATCAGGGCCCGATGTAACGCTCGAAAATTTCTACTCGGGAAAGTATCGTTTATCATATCCAAACTTCTTTTTAAATCGTTGCGCTTCACTTTGTCGGATCTGTGCTCGGCGCGTAAAAATACATGGAATTATGGGCTCTCAATTTTTTGGTACTGTAACGACCGGGCGAATGAATAACGCGCGTTTTAGGTTTTGGGGCGGATATTACACAGAAAAAAAATATCTTGCGGGCTGCCAATGGCGTAAAAATGTTGCTTGCGGGCTGCCAATGGCGTAAAAATGTTGTTGCAAATCTACTCTGAATTCGTACAATTTCATACCGGATTGAAACGATAACGTGTCACCTTGACAGTCTTGCTGTCGTTGTTTCAATATCATATGGAATTGTGAGAATTGAAAGTAGAATTGAAACAAACATTTTTTCTTCGGCAGCCCCAAAGCGAATTTTTTTTTCAGTGTATTAATAATGATCACGGCTAAATATCTCTAGTAGGAACTGTCACACGTCTGATCTTTCAGACGTCTCAGTCCAGACTGTTTTACTTGACGATCGATCTTGTATCGATCGTCCGTCCGTTCTTTCGTTCGGCTATTGTCAAACCTAACTAATATCGTCGGCCTCAACGAATAGTCAGTTACATATTCGTTACAGTACATTCGGTTCTTACGCAAGAAATCCAAATGTTACGTCCTTATCTAGCTTTTTCAATCCCGTCATATCCATCATTTGTTGTATTTCTTGCCGTTGAAGATGATAGGCACCTGGGTATTTCCGCGATGCCATCGGGGAGCAAAGAAATTGCTGTTTAAAAATACGCAAAATCACTAATTTCTCAATTTTGGCTATACAAATTCCCGATAAACTTTTTTCATGAGTTGTCGCTCCGAGACTGTATATAATGTGTTTTTTCACTCTGATCACGAATCTGAGACTTTTTTTTATTCATAAATGAATATTTAATACGGAAAAAATGCGTCTCGAAAAAAAAAATTCATGAAATTCAAAAAAAATTTAAATGACAAAATTTAAACGGTTCAATCGATTTTCGAGAAATTTTAATGGCATCATCGGGTGATCATATTCTATCTGTATAAGCGTTTTTACCCCGATAGCTCAAAAATTGTGAGCGCTAGAGCGTGCAGAGACATTTTCGAAGAAATAAAAAAACGCCGAAAAAAAAACAACTGAACATTTTTCAATGAAATTTTGACTAAACGTTGAGTATTGATCACACATGCCGCGTGTAAAATTTCAGCTTCGTCGGTTGAGGCATTCCCGAGTTACAGCGGTTTGGATTTTTCGCGCTGAGTCATACACACATTTTTTCTAAATGGAATTTTTCGATGTTTTGGAACATTGTCAACACGTTATCTGGAAATTTTTTTTCCATCAAATGAAAGTTTCCTCTATGAGGAAGCAATATGATCGTGCATGATTGGGGACAAATATTTTTTTGTCCAATTTGCAGGAACATTTTTTTTTTTTTACTGCGCCATATCGCGAGAAATGTGTAATCGCTGATCATTGTTTAGGGAAAGGGTGAAAAACGCGGCTTGTTAGGAGATACTTCTGGAGTCCACAGAAGGGGCCGTACGTGACCAGATTTTCCGACATTACTTTGCGGCGCGGGGCAGAGGCGTTGATGCGTAAAAAATTTCGTAAGAGGGTTGTAATCGATGCAGTGACAACGCGAAGGGGTTCGCTCGCCGGGTTGTATGTGTGCGTAGAACTCGGGGGGGGGGGGGCAGCTATCGGTCGGTCTTGCACGATGTGCAGTACAAAGTACATTCGTGAACGCTGCACGTTATTTGTTACTGTGTGTGGAGGGTTTTTTTTTATTCCAGCACGATCGCTGTGGGTACTGACATACTGCGCAGTCAATTAGTTTAATAGGCCGACAGTTGTCTGCCGGACTAGAGAGAGGCGCGCGCCCGACACACAGGCTACGTCCACCCTACTTCTTTCTCGCTCAGTATTTTTTTTTTTTTTTTTTTTTTTTTTTTCAACCCCCGGAGCGATACACCGGTAGTATGTGATATACGCACGGTGTCGTCGTCACGCCCCTCGAGAGGGTCCCCACAAACCCCGAGCTCGTCCCGGCTTTTCCGCGGCCAACTGGCATACACGCGCGGTATTACACGATTGACTCGAAAAGTAAATCCCGCAAACTGGTAATTCGTCGAGGGGGAAACCAACAGATCGACCCCTCGAAACGGAAATATAAATTTTTTAACTGGCAATCACTGCACTTGGAAGTATAAAATGTAGACGAGATTGACCCTTCGTGTACAGGAACCTCGCTGAGCGAGGATTTTGATTCCGGACGATTCGGCCGGAATTTTCGTTCACTGAGTACTTGCATTACACAGTAAAAAAGTTTTTACTTTTTACAACTTATTGTCCAAAAACGTTCACAACTTTTTATTTCTTAATTTTCTAGTTTTACGACCAAAAGTACAAAGTAAAATTGTCAATGAGACGGGAAATAAAAGGACAGGTTTGTATATTCAAATAAGTGACAAACGAGTTTGTCACTTATTTAACGAAATTAGTAGCAGTAGTGAGTTTATTAAGAATACATAACATGTAACAGATTTTTTTTGTACCTAACAAACTTTTCTCCCTTCGCCTATATTGTATATTGCCAATTGGCCATCGACCGCAGTCCTTCAGCCATAACAAAATTATTTTATTATTATTTTACGAAATTATTTTTTACTGTATACTCGGTATAAAAATCGATTTATATCAAAAATATTTATATCAATGTTAGGAAAAATACTCTTTGAAGCATAATGTTCACGATATTATATTCGTGTAAGATAATATTTTTATCGTGAATCACCTAAAAGTTTATCGTCAATAGATGTGCATTTATTGTACATTAGGACGCGAGGTCTTCTAGACACATCACCGAACTAACAACATACCGAATGAATACAAAAAAAATAACACACTAGAACTAACCCGCTAAACCTAAACCGCATAAAAATATTATAAAGAAAATAAGCCAAAAAATACAACAAAAAAAAGTAATAAACTATTTACAAAATAATGATAAAAAAATTAAGTGAATAACAGAATAATGGAATAATATCTACCATAAACCGCATAAAAATCGAATACAAATAGTGCTATTGTTATTAGAAATTCACATTCCGAACAGAAGACTGACAAGATTCTATAGTGTGCTACAAACTATAGTGACTATAGCGTGCTATTTCATTCGAAATTTATATTTCGAATGGAATACTGACAAGATTGCTGAGACTCCCGTGCGTGAAGGGTTGATGAAAATTGGACAAATTTTTGGAGCAGCGCCGACAGATTGAATCTCCGACTCTCACGATTAAATATCGGAGATAAAATTTGCAAATTAAATTCGTAATCCTCCGCGTCTCTCGCTCTCTCGAGAAATGTCTATAATAATTGAAACTGCGCGTATAACTGTGCACGTGAGTACGATTTAAGTGGAGTACGTATTAGTAACGTGATGTATATATGGCGTCACGCAAATGTTATTTCGACGTATCCTTCTGTAATGACTGTAATCCGTCGAGCCTCGATCCCACCCGATACTAATAGTCGACGGATAATACAGATTACCAGTCCTGCTGGTTATTCCCCTTTCCCTTCATGTTCAACCCCCCCCCCCCCCGTCACCCCCGGTATCTCGCTTCGCTACATACCGTCGACCCCGTTTTGTCGGTATCCGAATACGATGTAACAGCAGATCCTCGATGGTAGTTGTGCCTGCATGCATGTGAGGAGGATACAACACCAAGGGCATCGGGAGCTTTTGCCCACACTCGAATCGTCAATCTGAAACAATCCCGTTTTCGTCGAGTTAAATCCCGCGGCACGGTCAGCACTATATGCCATTGTGAGAAAATCGATTCTCCATTACTCGCTCGCTTGGCTCTTCGCGTAATTCGATAATAGAAGGGAATTGATCTAAACTGATGATAATGTATATATATATATTTTTTTATTCATTTCGAAGAGGAACGAGTGGACGATCGGTATTTTGTCTCGATGAAAGTAGCTGATCATTTATTCGAAAAACTTTACTGGAGTTTATTCCGGTAGAAATTTTAGAGCGATAAGCAAGACACTGATAAGGTGTGATCATTACTCGCTCCCTTGGCTCTTCGCGTAATTCGATAATAGAAATTAATTGATCTGAAGTGATGATATTCATTTTTTATTTTTTTAAATTTGTTTCATTCCGAAGAGGATCGAGTGAATGATTGATATTTTATCTCGAATAAACTGCCGCGACAATTTATTCGAGAAACTTTGTCGTATTTTATTTTTTGGTCCCGAAGAGAAACGAGTGAACGATTGATATTTTGTCTCGATTAAACTTGCGTGACAATTTAGTCGAAAAACTTTACCGGAGTTCGTTCCGGTAGACATTTTAGAGCGTTAAGGTAGTCTCTGCGAATAGTGTTCAGTTCGCACAAGTTTCAGAGAAATTATAGGGAATTGCAAACACTTCTCGTTGGTATAAGAATCTGAAAAAATCAAGTACATTAAAGGTGCTGAAAAGATAAAAATTTTGCATAATAATAATTTGAAAATGTTGTTAACAAATTGGTGAAAAATAAAATTGTTCAAAAAACCTCCCCGAAACCTCATTTTATTATGAAAACGATTCCGTCATTTTTTTGAATGCGTATGAATTTTTTCAGATTTTTTAATTCAATTAGAATTTTCTGCCTTTCTACACATTTTTCCTATACAAAAAAAATAATAATAATTAAAAAATAAAACTTAAGTAAGATCCCGATAAGGCGCCGAAAGCTGTGATTAGACCCCGACCAGGCCCCCGATTAAATGCTCCAAAATTTCTCCTAAGCTTATGTTTGTTGATTTTTTTTGTGAGAGTCTGGCTCAAGTTGCCGTTTCCGGAGGCTGCGGAAGGGGTGCGCGAGAGAGGGTTGTGTCCCGATTTGGAACTCGGCCCGAGCCCGTTCTCCTTAACAATGGGCTCCGACAGAGTTATGGATCGGGGTTTGTTGTTACAGTTAACACTTGACCGGCATTCGGGGAGGTGGTCTTGATAGTCGTCGTCGTCGTCATCCCCTTTGCACACCCCTTTTCCCAAGAGACCCTCGACCTTTAATGTGCCAGAAGAGGGGGGGGGGGGGAAGTTGGCGATAAAATATCTCTCACAGTTTGTAATTAAAATATTGAGGCAATTAATCGGCCTGCGAAGGATGGAAGGTAAATCGCCTAGTAATTTGTCGTTGAATATGTGAGAATCTCATCTTTCCTCGAAAAGGGCGTTTACCCTGGTCACATATGTGGCCGGGGTATTTACCATTTCGACGGTTTCATCGGAGAAACGGGAAGCCGAGGCGCCGGACCGCCCAGTCGTAAAGCCCGTAATAGGGTACTGCAGCTCGGCCACAATGGAATATAACCATCAGCGCCTCGTGAATTATGTTAGGCACGTGTCCTAACCGACGTAACGATAAAGAGATCTGGACGAGGTCCATTGTTCGGCTCGCGCGATTTTCAACTGTGTTACACGAGAGATTATTAGGCAAACTATTATAATTGTTTAACCGAACGCTGCGCCAACCGACGCTAATCGCTTTATTATTCGACGAAAGCTTCTCCCGAGTTTGGTCAAAGGGTGTGCAATAAATTTTGCAACCCCCTAAAAATAAAATAGCCTAAATACTTTATTTTAAAAATTTCATTTTTAATTTTTGTCAAAACGTTAACCTGTAAATTGTAATAGGTAGGAGTCCTAACCGACGTAACGATAAAGAGATCTGGACGAGGTCCATTGTCCGGCTCGCGTGATTTTCCACTGTTTTATACGAGAGATTATTAGGCAAACTATTATAATTGTTTAACCGAACGCTGCGCCGACCGGCGCTAATCGCTTTATTATTCGACGAAAGCTTCTCCCGAGTTTGGTCAAAGGGTGTGCAATAAATTTCTCAACCCCCTGAAAATAAAATCGCCTAAATACTTTATTAAAAAAATCTTCCACGAAAGTGCACATCGTGATATTGACCAAGCTGCCCATTCAAGAAAATAGGAACGATTGCAGACCTGAGTCACGGTAACCGTATGTTATCTTGGCAGGCCGTATGTGCACGCACGTTTAATTGAATGGATAATGATTTTTCTGGAATTCAACATTTTTTATTTTTTGCTTCCTCATAGAGGAAGCTTTTTTTCAGTAAAAAAAGTTAACCTGTGCGACGAAACTGCTGTTGATCTGCAGATGCCATCATTTACCATGATAGTGAATTTACCACGACAGTTAATTCACCCTAAAATGAAATCATCTAAATACTTTTGAACAAAACTTCCACGGAAGCGCACATCGTGATATTGACCAAGCTGCCCTTTCAAGAAAATAGGAACGATTGCAGACCTGAGTCACGGTAACCGTATGTTATCTTGGCAGGCCGTACGTGCACGCACGTTTAATTGAATGGATAATGATTTTTCTGGAATTCAAAATTTTTTATTTATTTATTTTTTTCACTGAAAAAGTTAACCTATGTGACGAAACTGCTGGTGATCTGCAGATTCCATCATTTACCATGATAGTGAATTTACCACGACAGTTAATTTACCGCACAATAATATGACTTTACTCTCGTGATTCTGTACTGTCATGTGTTGGTAAGCGAATTTTCTTGCCGACCGTAAAGATATCCCGGTGACGGGTCTAATTCCGGCAGCGTGCACTTCCGCCGTCTATGAAGGGGTTGTTTAATCTTCCCCGTTGGTAAGGTAGAATCGAAGTGTTAACCCGTCGGGTAACACGGCTTGCGATACCCGGTGCGAAGCAGGGCTCGCAGAAATTTACCCACGGTAGCTCCTCATCGACGACCGGTCGAATCGACACCTGCAGATGGTAAAAACATCGCTTACCCATCGTCGATCAATTCGTGGACGCTTCCCTTCTCACTCTTCGTTACCTCGCGAGGGTACAGATTTGAAGGTATCGAATCTGCGTAAATGGTATTCCCATCGTTCGAGAGGGCGAGTGATTGATCCAATTCAGAATTATCTACGACTCTATAGTCCTCATCATCTAGCAGACTTAAGTGAAATATCGCGGTCGGTAATGAAACCTGCAATAAACTTCTTTTTTGAGGAAAAAAGCAAATTCGAGCCGGATGCTCACGTAAATTTCGCATCGGGCATTTTTTTTCAAAAAAATTTGCACCATTGAAGTTCCCCTTAAGGTGATTATTTGAAATACCGCCGCCGGTAACAAAAACTGTACTGCATGCCGTTTTGAGACCGCAGACCGCCGAGGGAAAAGAAAATTGTCTTTCCCTGCGTCTGCCGATTCCCCGGAAAAGACAATTTTCTTCTTCCTCGGCAGACCTCGATCTCAAAACGGCATTCAGTACAGTTTTTGTTACCGGCGGCGATATTTCACATTACCTTAACACGAATCGGAGATCGCAATAATTAATCTGCCAATAATGACGATGAGTTTCCAATGTAGTCTCATTGTCGCTGTTCATCCACAATAATAAATACGTCGATTCCCGCAACGTTGTTCACTCTGTATCCTGTGGGAATTTGTAAGGCAAGGTAAGGTTTGTTGAAACAGGAGCCTAGGTGATGGTCGCGAGACTATCGATCGACATCTAAAAAAATGCTGTTGAAAAATTTACTGCCCACTTCTCTACGGATGAGTCCTTCGTCTGCTGGACATTCGGTCTCCGTTCCTTCACCCTCACTGTAAAAAAAATTTGTAAATTTAATGTATCGAACTGGAAGTTTTTATCCAAAAACTGGTACATTATAGTAATTTACGATACTAGTGCGATAAAATTTTTTCTGACCAGTGTGACTTTGCAGCACTCGCCTTCGGTTCGTGCTGTCATCAGATGAGTTCAGAAATTTTACTTCACAAGATGCGAAAATGGGAGTTTTGCGCACGCGAAGCGTGCGTAAAAATGCAATTTTCGCAGCGAGTGTAATAATAGTACATTTCGATACGAGTGCGAAAAAACTTTTTCTGACGAGTGTGAGTTTGCAGCACGAGCCGAAGGCGAGTGTTGCAATCACACGAGTTCAGAAAACGTTTTTCGCACGAGTATCGAACAAAATTTTATTTCACAAGGTGTGGAAATGGGGGTTTTCGCACGCGAAGCGTGCGAAAATACCCCCATTTCTCCACCGTGTGAAATAAAATATAATTTACAATTGTAATGAAAAATGAATATACTTTGTCATTGAGATTAAAGTAAATTATTAAAATTAAAGTACCTTCATCGTAAAATTCAGGGAAATTATTAAAAACAAAGTATTCCCAATGTTTTTCATACACTGACAACTAATTTTGCTTCCTCATAGAGAAAGCTTTTTTCATCACAATTGTAAATCTCATTTAATGTACCAGTTTTTGCATAAAAACTTCCAATCCGGTAAATTAAATTTCATACAATTTTTTTTTTTTTACATCGCTTACCTCCCGACTCTCCGAAGGACCGCTCGAGTGGTACTGCCGACTCAATTGACGAAAAAGGGTTGTAACCGTGGTCGGTTAAGCCGTCGTTAATCCCGAGCTTACACGGGACTCTCGAGTGTAAATATTGATTCCAATCTGTTGGATGCGACAATGGTCAAACGACGTTGCGCGGACGGGCGCGAGCCGCTGTCAAAACAGTCATTACCCGGCACCTTACGCGCCACAGAGATCGGAACTCCCGAGAAAGAGCACTGTGGCCCTTTGTATTTTCCCTTCGCATCGCAGATCGAAACCACAGATGCCGGTGTCCGTCGGCTTGACCGCACAGTGGACTCTTCTTTGTACCGACGATGAAGATGTAAAAAGAAAAAAAAAATGAAAATGCCTTATTCACGGCGGTTAACTGTGCGAAGGATGAAACCCAAGGGGGTGTCGAAACCAACGTTCCCCGTTGTATTGCGATCTTAGATCGAAAAATATTTCACTCCAGCGTTTTTCTTTTTCTTTCGCCGAGTCTGCCTCGAAGCTTCGTCTCACCCTTTACGCTGACTCGATCTTCGATCCATGACCGCAGCGAACAAATGGAAGGCCGCGTCTCTAAGTGAATAATAAACATCGCTGCAGGGGGTTGAAACGGGGGTGAAACGGAGTGAAGGCTGCTCACAACTCGTAACAGGGGCTTCGATGCTTCAGCGTTTAAGGTACCCGGCATATTGGAGGACTGCCTAAGGCTATGCCGGCGAGGTCTTAGCCTAACCTAACCTACCCTCCCTCCAACTCTCCCCCCCCCCCCCGCTCCATCGGACCCCATGAAATTATTATTCGACCATTATACGATGATTACCCAACAGTATGTGGGTGTAACACGAGAAACAACTGTGTAGTGCGCAGTCCCGATGGATGCTTTGGCATGATGGTGCAAACGAAGAGGAGATCCGGTGACAAAACGCTCCTGTGCATAAACGAATCCTACCATTCTGGCATTACCGCGAGTATTTATGCTGCACGAATTCGCATCTCGAACAGCACATGTTACGTACATCTGTCAATTGGACTCCGATAACCCCTAATTCGACGAATTATCGAAACTCTTGGGTAGAATTGACATCCACCGCTGCGGGCAAAGGGAGTCACGAGATTTTCACCGTATTGTAACTGTTTCGCGGATGTCATCTGTTTCTCGTGCACGGGACGCAAGTATATTATTTATACTACTCGGGAAAAATGATATTATGCCATTGGTTTTCATGCGTTAATTTGGCGAAAGAAATCTTTTCGTTTTTGTTATTTGCGGTTGAATCAACAGAGTGAATTGTTGACCGCAAATAATTTTACTGTCTGGCGTCGAGCATTACTTTTTTAGGGTAAAAATCTAAAAATCTAAAAATCTAAAAATCTAAAAATCTAAAAATCTAAAAATCTAAAAATCTAAAAATCTAAAAATCTAAAAATCTAAAAATCTAAAAATCTAAAAATCTAAAAATCTAAAAATCTAGAAATCTAAAAATCTAAAAATCTAAAAATCTAAAAATCTAAAAATCTAAAAATCTAAAAATCTAAAATCTAAAAATCTAAAAATCTAAAAATCTAAAAATCTAAAAATCTAAAAATCTAAAAATCTAAAAATCTAAAAATCTAAAAATCTAAAAATCTAAAAATCTAAAAATCTAAAAATCTAAAAATCTAAAAATCTAAAAATCTAAAAATCTAAAAATCTAAAAATCTAAAAATCTAAACCATTTTTACGGTTTTACTGGGTGTTTAACAACCTAGGCCATATATTTGAACCAGCGATTTCAGAAACAGGGCTCTATCGCCGATGTTAAAAATCGTCGCTTCCTCGAGGTACGGAACAGTGTTTGAGTTTATTTTGCGGTTGTTCTCCCCTCTTGGCTCGTAGTTGCCCGATAGTAATCCGATCTAGTTCCACCGGCAACGAGCGATCTCTAACGTGCTTTCCGGACCAACCCTTCGTTGCCGTACCAAACACGCTTTTCTCATCTCGCCGAAGCCCCGGAGAGAGCCAAAAGTTTTATTATTCAAAGTCGCGGACAGAAACACCCACACAGCATGTTCGTTTATAGTTATATTGGATGTTATTACGGACCGAAGAGGCAGTGCTACATGGACGAACGAATAGAACGAGCTACCTATCGGGCAGCCTAGAAGCGGGGTCGCCGAGTAAACCCCTTTCATCGTCTATTACCAGCAGCGGCGAACGATCGACAAGGACTGTCGTACGCCCGTGTACAGCGTGTCCTGTCCTTTGTCGTGTGCGTGCCCGTGCTCTCGGCGACCGCTATTGTTGCGGATCGCCGTGCCACGCGACAGCTGGTTCTCTCTCGATAGTATCGATGACGTTGATTTTCGTATTCGAGATTCGTCCTGCGAGATACCGGCATGGCATAATACACTCGTGTGTACCCGCAGCCTATCTCCCCGTTCGTCCATGCTTCCAGCGAAAAATTATTTTGTTTTATAAAAAAAAAAAATTATAATATCTACTACAGCGGAGAATTTAGGTGTGAAAATATCTTCCCGGTTGGAAATGAAAAGGAAAGGGAATGCCTTGTAGGGACGCTAAATACGTGCTGGTTTATTGTATCGAATCGTTTCCGAGCTAACGACAATGGCCCTCGAAACGATTTGAAACATAGACGCGGTTGTGGTGCCGGCTGTGGTAACATCTCAAGTGTTTTCGTAGGCAGAGTTCTCCGGCCACATCGGAATGAAACCACGAGCGTTTCGTCAATGCTGTCCAGCACTGCCGGCATATATTTGCCACATATACCTGTGGGTAAGTTTACGCGGGTTCGATTTTGCGATTGAGTGGGGAAGAGCGGGGCAAAATGGGACAGTGGGGCAAAACGGGACAGCGAGGGAAAACGCAATTTTCTAATAATCTTTTAATTCGACAGTGAGGCAAAACGGGGCAGAAAATCCGGATATATCGATGGGGCAAAACGGGGCAGAAAATCCGGATGTATCGATGGGGCAAAACGGGACAGCGAGGGAAAACGCAATTTTCCAATAATTTTAGAATGGGACAGCAAGGCAAAACGGGGCTGAAAATCCGGATGTATCGATGGGGCAAAATGGGTCACACAAAAATGAATGGTAAATAGCGTTTTGCCCCACCGTTCCGTTTTGCCCCGCTCTCCCCTACATACCGTAAAATCGAGATCTCCTTTTCAGTCTCGATTAACGAAAATATTATCGTTTCACACAATGCTATCGTCTGGCTCTTCCGTTCCTCGAACAAAAACTAACAATACCTATGCGCGTGTTTGTATTATTGTGGGTATCGTGGCTATGTATCACGAAGCTCGATTAAACGCTGGATAAACACGGCACTGAAACTTCCTTATGTGCGCTAACCAGTGTAACGATCATTACGCTGTAACTGAAAGTCATTTTATGGCTGGCGTTGCGCCACCCTCGCGCGACCGATGATAGAGCACCTTCAGAAAACATTTCTCCGTTTCGACGATAACGGGAAAACACTTTATTCGTCCATCCCCGATGAGCTTTGCCGTTCGACGTTCGTGCGCTCTTTTTCGTCTCCGCATTTATCCACAAAATCCAAAATTCCAAACCGGTAGTGACGCTTTCCCCACACTGAGAAAAAAAATTGGTTGGATTAACCAAAAGTCACGGTGACATACGTTCAAAGCTGTTATTTATCCTCTCTTAAAAAAGACATGACCTCGAATGATCGAGATAAATATATCGAAATAATCGAAAATGTGAAGCCAGTTTTCGTAGCCAATCGGGATCGTCCGTTTCGTTAGTAAGATCGGCACACCTAACCTAAAAGAAATGAAATAAGCGCGAGCGAAGCGAGCGCGTTGTCGCTAGTTTGGTATAAATAAAGCATTGATTTGTTAAACGATTATTCGCTTCAATTTTTTCAAAATTTGTCGATTGAAACCAACATATTTGTTGTACCAACAAAATACACCTTTGAACGTATGTCACCGCGCATTTGCTTATTATAACCATTTTTTTCCTCAGTGCAGTGTCGTCACGTCCCGTAGAAAAGTGAAGTTTTTAAACCCTACCCACATAGCACGGAGATGACATAAAGTGGTAATAAATCGGTCGTAAAAAATGTCAGTCACTTATATGTTATCTCAAAATTCCTCCGAAAGACGTCTAGTGCGTACATTTCCATAAGGTAGCCAAAAATATAGAAAATTATTTCTGTTGGAAGAAGCTTCGCGAATAAAGGAACATTGTGACAAAAACGATATAAAAATTTGAAATTTTAACTTTTATGAAATGAAATATAACTTTTATGAAAATTTCAATTTTCAACTTTTTTCAGATTATCTTAACGTCATCAAATTTTTAACTATAAACTGTTATGGCGCTCAAGGTCGAGAGCGTCTTATTATTCAATAAGAGAGGTCTTTTCGAGAATGCTTAATGATTACATGTATCGGACAAGTTTAAGAGAAGTAAAGGGACTTCTGTTATTCATCATTAAGAGATTCGTGCTCTATGGGTAAGTGACGTTTTCTGATCTTCTTCTTCTTCTTCTTTTACAATCAATCCGGGTCTTCGACACCACACTGAAGAGTATTCGGATTTGCCACAGAAGGAACCGGCCGGCCAATGTTAACGTTTTCTGATGGTAGATGGAATTCCCGCCAGAGTAATTTAGACTTTTTTAAAAATACCTATTTGAAAAATGTCCACCGATCTTTCGATCTACCGTTAATAGGTACGGAGATATTCAGGCTGGGAGGGGGAGTTTAAAGCTCACTGTGAATAATCTTGTGCCAATTACAGATAGAAAACATTGGCACAGGGATTGTCCGCGTGTAATCGGCGTTATCATCGGCGACTATTCCATTCGGGGCTTCTAATGCATATTTCAATGTCGCCTGGCTCTCCCTCTATCTCTCACACTCGTTCTTCGAATGTCATACCGCAAAGAGCATTTGTGCGGTAATCTATTAGTGGATACTCCCGGGGGGGATTGACGATGCTCGGCACATCACCACCGCACAGGGATGAAACCCTTTTGTAGTTTCGCGCGAGGTGCTTACGCGCTTGGTTAAGCCAGAAATTGGGGTGCCACATACTCGAGAGAGCTAATACGCAATACTTCTGTACCCAGTATTTGCGCACGCGCATGAAGACCGGCCCCGCCGGTTCGGGGACACTTTTTTTTCCCCCGTTCCAAACTCAGAACCATCGCGGATTATTTTCTTCATAAATATACCGTTGATATAGATCGATGAATATTTCATCGGTATTCCGATACGGCGATAAGCTGCTCTCGCTCGATGGTGACTGTTATCAATGATGCACGAAACTGTGGAATCTACTCAGTCTGTGATAACCCGTTTAAAAAATTATTATAAAATTAGTGTCGCGGTGCGTTCGTTTTTTCTCGAGCAGGGTTAAAACGAACGAGCCGTTAAAACACAACGTTAAAAAATGGTGTCGTTGAGAAGATACAGCGATCGAATTAGAACTATAGAATTGTTTGGCGCTGTACTATGCGTCGAGCGGGTTCAACGCTCTATAGTATAGCACACAGACTTTAGAATTTTTAAACTGTTAAAAAATAAATTTAATATACGTGACTGAAAGTTTTTATGTAAAAAATTGTATATTAAATTTCGTGTGCAATTTCGATGGAAAGTTAATGCACTTGCACAATAATATCAAAGTACATTTTTGGTGTTAAAGTACTCGTGTAATAAAATTAAGGTAATTTATTTAAAGTATGGTATTTCTAAAGATTTTAATATAGTAGACCGATGAGAAGTTTCCGCCATTCCCGAATAATTAGCGAATCAGGTATTCGTCAGTTTCGTCCGGATTTGCCCCACTCTTCATATGTCTTTATCCTTCGAATTCTCATTTCGACTTTAGCTGTTCGAAACCACTAAAGTATCTCATTAAGATTTTGGCCCGTTTTTCAAAGTTAGTTATTTCTGCCACTTCACATTAATTTTCCTAATCGTTCGCTACAAACATACTCTGGAATCCACAGAACTAATGTGCTAAATTCTGTTAACCCTATATAAGTCACACCGCCCGAAACCGTACCGAAACGGGACTAACGAGCGCGGAGTGGGCGCCACGCGTTGCAACGATAGTGCCTAAGAGTGGGGACAGAGGTGTGTCTTATAAAGGGTTAAGAGACATTAAACCGTTTCGACTAACACTGGAGACCACGAAGCAAAACAGCAAAAATTGACCCCAGTAAAACGCGTAACTTCCGTCTTTTGCCCAGCGGGCAGTAGACAATTAAAAAAAAGAAGGGCACTCGTTTCAATTTCATTCGTGACCGAGTCGAAGAAAGTATAATAAATTTCGAATATTTATGCTCTGATGAGTTATTTCATTGTTGAAGTATACCATTAAAAAATATACATATAAGTATGTAGTATATATAACTATATATATATCGCGCTCGCGCCCCTCTTCACTCTCGAAGGCTCGCGTCAGCCTCTTCGATGGACCGAGGAAGGTTGAAGAGCCTGCGAGTGATGAAGAGGTCTCAGGGTAGCCTGGAGTGGCGCGCGCGCCACGCCCATCCCCGCACTCGACAATGCATCCACTGTCTCGGGCACAAAGCTAAACACCCAAAATATTGGCAAATCCGTGCATTGAAGCCCAGCAGGAGACCGGTGCAGCGTAGCCGACCGCGGCCGCCGGCGGGGGCTTCGCGGTGGCGAGACCTCGTCGGTGCAGCGTCGCGTTAAATATCTCGAATCTAATCTTCCCCATAATCCTGTTACTCGGCCAAACGGTCACGTTTCGCAGCCCTCCGCTCTATTAGAGCTGTTCTCTCCCTGTACCGCGCGCACGGGAATCGAGAAGGCGAGGCCGTGGACCAACCGGCCAAAGAGCCACTGAGCGAGTTGGAGGACGGAAGAAGATGAATAAGAATGAGAAGATGAAGACGAAGAAGCCGAGGTCAGAGAAGGAGAGATGATGAAGAAAAGAGGGAGCATAGAGATGAAGAAGAGAAGAAGAGAAGGGGGGATGAAGAAGAAAAGAGAGAGCATAGAGATGAAGAAGGGAAGAAGAGAAGGAGAGATGAAGAAGAAAAGAGAGAGCATAGATATGAAGACGAGAAAAAGAGAAGGAACGATGAAGAAGAAAAGAGAGAGCATAGAGATGAAGAAGGGAAGAAGAGAAGGAAAGATGAAGAAGAGAAGGAAAGATAAAGAAGAGAAGGAGAGGTGAAAAAGAGAAAGGGAGGTGAAGAAGAGAAGGAGAGATGACGAAGAGAAGGAGAGATGAAGAAGAGAAGGAAACATCAAGAAGAGATGGGGAGATGAAGAAGAGATGGGGAGATCAAGAAGAGATGGGGAGATGAAGAATAGATGGGGAGATGAAGAAGAGATGGGGAGATGAAGAAGAGAAGGGGAGCATCAAGAAGAGATGGGGAGATGAAGAAGAGAAGGAGAGATGAAGAAGAGAAGGAGAGATGAAGAAGAGAAGGAGAGATGAAGAAGAGAAGGAGAGATAAAGAAGAGAAGGAGAGATAAAGAAGAGTAGGAGAGGTGAAGAAGAGAAATAAAGACGAGAAGGAGGGCTGAAGAAGAAAAGAGGATGAAAAATGCGAGCAAGATTGAGGGGGCGAGAGAGAACTTCCGGTCAACGGGAGAGGCGAGAAGAGGCACAAGATCCAGGCGGAAGTGTTGGACTCCTTCGTTTCCCGACCACCTCTCCACAATGGAATACGAAATCTCGTTCGGTTACCGCGTTCGACCGGGGAACACACACAGCCGATTCACAAAAGGACTTTCGCTCCCCACTCGATAATTGACGCTCCGCTAAATCGTGGGTACTCTGTCCCGTGCGCGTTTCAGGACCTCCGCCACAACGCTGCACAGTATATAACATCATCCGGGGGGCGTCAGAGAGGAAATAAAAAGGAGGGTGCAGCGTGAGGCTCCGAACTTCGAGCACGCTTCGTTAAACCGTACCGAGCATATCGGGTGAACTCGTCGGTGTAAACACAAATGACGTCCCGCGGCGCGCGAGTCGCACACCAGCCGTAGAATGTCTTTGAGCTATTATGCTTTCGTTAAAGATCTCCGAGGGAGAGCTCGAGAATTGGTCAGCCAGAAAAATATCGCATTGTAGCCTTGCACTCTTGTGTCACGCTTCCGACGAAAAATTACCGTACAACATCCGTCGAAGCAAAAAAGTTACATCTCAAAAGAAAAAAAAAAAAAAAAAAAAAAAAAAAAAAATGAAAACAAAAAATAGTAACAAGAATCCAATCGGCCAGAAATCAAGATCGTCCCCACAGAGGCTGCCCGGATGTTTTCATCCTCCGCCTCGAATATGCTCAGAGTTTGTGCTCGGTTGTACCGTACACATCGATGCGTTTTACCGGGAGGGCTTCGCGGCCGATCGAACGGAGTTTACAAATGATGAATATTTAAACGGGGCCAGGCCCGATGGGCTTGCGGAGCCTTCTCCGTTTATACGCCCCCGACATGCCCATAGTTATTACTCTGTTATACCGTCTGTAAGTAAATTCCACCTCGGTCCCGCGAGGAAGACCGATAACGCCGCGAATCCTCTTTCGACGTTGAGCGCGAACACGGGAGCGAGCGAGCTGGAGAAAATTAAGGGAAGGTGGTGCACGTCGCTGGGAGCGAGGGGGTGCAGGGCGCTGATGCTGCGAAGGAGAGAAAGCGATGCTTAGGAAACACTCGGTACACGATGCCGAAACGAGTAGAGTCCCTTTGAGACGAGCGTCAAAGCTAATGGACTCTCTTTAGCACCGGGGGCCGCGCAGCGGCATCAGCTCTTCTCGCTACGACGCACGATCAAAACCCACCCCCGCCCCCCTTCAACCCTCTAAAAGTCGCGTTCTCCCACTCCGTTCCTCCTGCTCTCTCTCTCTCTCTCGCTCTCTCGCGGGCTTTCGAGGCTGCTCCCTCCACTCGCGTTTCAGCTCTCCGCTCAGTCCTATCTATACTTCTCGCCTATAGGAGAGCCTCGATGCTACACGGGCTTGTTACAGATGCGAACTCATGAATTCCTGTAAACCGGCGCAAACTATTTGTTTGGAGAAACTGAATTTCTTTGGATCGGAAAAAAAATTTATTTGCCTTCGGGGGTTGTCGAGGGTCGGATGAGGGACCATTTTCGGGATCGACGGATGTTCGAATTTGGGACCGAAAATTACTGACAGACGACAGAAGTTCTTTTGATCGGAATTAAAGAATCGTCGATACGTTATTTTGAATTTGATTTATAGAAGATTTTTTTCCTGTCGAAGTACCTTTTTTTTTACTTGTTCGTGATTCTCGCGGGGCGGGCGAGAAGACTATATTTTCGTGATCGACGGATCTTCGAATTTGGGTCCGAAAATTATCGACAGACGATAGAAGTTCTTTTAATCGGAATTAAAGAATCGTCGATAGGTTATTTTGAATCTAATTTGCAGAAGATTTTTTTTCCCGTCGAAGTACCTTTTTTTACTTGTTCGTGATTCTCGCGGGTCGGGCGAGAAGACTGTATTTTCGTGATCGACGGATCTTCGAATTTGGGTCCGAAAATTATCCGCAGACGACAGAAGTTCTTTTGATCGGAATTAAAAAATCGTCGATACGTTATTTTCAATTTGATTTATAGAAGATTTTTTCCTGTCGAAGTACCTTTTTTTTTTACTTGTTCGTGATTCTCGCGGGGCGGGCGAGAAGACTATATTTTCGTGATAGACGGATGTTCGAATTTGGGTCCGAAAATTATCGGCAGACGACAGAAGTTCTTTTGATAGGAATTAAAGAATCGTCGATAGGTTATTTTCAATTTGATTCACAGAACATTTTTTTTTTCGTCGAAGTACTTTTTTTTCCTTATTCGTTATAATAAAATATAGTCTTCTCGCCCGACCCGCGAGATTAATCTCGCGGCTCGGGCGAGAAGACTAGGGTAAAAGTGGTGAATATGGCCCACCTCGATTAACACGTAAATCAATGATATATGGACCGGGCCATATTCCCCACTTTTACCCTATATTTTCGTGATCGCCGGATCTTCGAATTTGATTCCGAAAATTACCGGCATACGACAGAAGTTCTCTTGATGGAAATTAAAGAATCATCGATAGATTATTTTCAATTTGATTTATAGAAGATTTTTTTTTCCGTCGAAGTACTTTTTATTTACTGTTCGTGATTCTCGCGGGTCGAACGAGAAGACTATATTTTCCTGCTTGACGGATCTTCGAATTCGGTCCCAAAAATTACCGACATACAACAGACGTTTTCTTGATGGGAGTTAAAAAATCGCTGATATATTATGTTCAATTTTATTTACAGAAGATTTTTTTCCCCGTCGAAGTACTTTTCGTACTCGTTCGTAGCATTAAGAAAAATTCGTTCGAACGTCTGAGGAGCGTGAAAATAGAATACGAATCCTAGTCGCTCGCCCCGATTCATACCGACGATTGTCGACGAATCGTCTCGCCGGCGTTGTGCTGCACGAGGAAATCGGAGAAGCTGTCAACTCGCCGCCATGCATCTGCCACTTACCCCGCCGAGGCTCCGCGAAAGAGCCCATCCGTCGATCGTTACAGTTACTCTCTGCCCCGACCTCCCTGCCTCTTCGTTTTTTCCACCCACAATGACACGCTCCATTTTGTCACAATTATCTCCATTATGCTCCCGTCGGGAATCGCGCATCCCGCCGGTACGTACCCGAAGGAAGCGTTTTCACCTTCCCTCACCGCCCATAGTAAACGCGACGAACAAGAGGTCTCCGTCCCGGTCTTCGGCTTCGAGATCGCCCCATCTTCGCGGTTCGCATGCATCCCCGCGCAGGTACGCACTCTTCGTACTCCACACATTTCCCATTTCCCTTTTCCTATTACCAAATTTTTATTGTGTTTTGACGCGTGAGGCTCTGATTTCCTCCAAGATCCTCACCCGACTTATCCGAGTGCTGTTTTCTTTAGTTTTTTTTTTTTTTTTTTTTTTTTTTTGTCATCCACCGATCCGCTCACGCAAAAAGGATACGGATCAGACGCCGGATAAGGTGCTTGTCTGGTGCGAAAATCGGGGACGGTAGGAAAAATAATATTCTGCCGGCCCCAGCCAGAAAGACTCTCACCCTCTCTCGCTGCCCCGTCCTATCTGATCGGACCAAATATAAAGTTACAAGTTCGGCGGGGGTTGTTGGTATCCGGTTCACCGCTGCTCCTGTTGCTCTCCCTCCCTTTCGTACACCTTTTTCACCGCACGAAATTCGCTCGCGATGAAGCCGACCTGCTGACTACAACGGGTGTCGGAAATTCTTCAACAAAAACATCGGTCGGTCGACTTCATCGCGAGGATCTTTTATCCCGCTAACGCTTCGTTATTTCGAGGCCCGAGTACTCTCGCTACCCTCTATTCCCCAGCGGCCTACCTATTACCACCGAACTTGTGAGACCGATTCTATCTTCCGACGTGCCGAACAACGATCTCTGCATCCCTTGCGATAAACGCTTGAAACCGACTCTCCGCTGTCCGAGCGTTACAGTAGAAGCCCGTTTATCCGAGGTAATGCGGGGGGAGCGTACGTCGGATAAGCGAAAAGTCGGATAACAGGGATAACATACTAAATTCAAACCTGTACTACTAATATTGTATTTAAAAAATAACACACCACTTCATATAAACATTAAGTTTATTAGTTGATTTACGACTTTTACCCTTTTTTGAGACATCACGATATTCTACCATTGACTCTACCATTGATTCTACCATTGACTCTAGAATCGGAACTGATTTATTTACAGCTCGCAATATAAATACGCAGGAAACTTGTATAAGTTTAAGAGCGTATGCAACAATGTAGCAGTTACTGACGTCGGATAAGCGACAACTTGGATAACACGGAAAACATACTCAATTCAAACTGGTGCTACTAATATTGTATTTAAAAAAAGAACACATCACTTCATACAAACATTAAGTTTATTTGTTGATTTACGACTTTTTTTTCCTTCTTTGAGACGTCACGATATTCTACTATTGACTCTAGAATCGGAACTGATGTATTTACAGCTCGCAATATGAAGACGCAGGAAACTTGTCCAAGTTTAAGCGCGTATGCAACAATGTAGCAGTTACAGACGTCGGATAAGCGAAACCTCGGATTACACGGATAACATACTCATTTCAAACTTGTACTACTAATATTGTATTTAAACAATAACACACCACTTCATGTAAACATTAAGTTTATTATTAATAACTGCAGAAAATAACTGCAGTTATTTTTTGAATATTATTATAATTTACGTAATTAGCATTAACCTCGTATAAACATTATCGCTGAATCATTTTCGGAATTTAATATCTAGGGCGTTTCCCCTGGCCTAGGGAAATATGAAACGTTATGTATAATAGTATATGATGCATAATTTTAGTTTAATTTCAATAGGTTCACTCTACTGGATTCGTATTATATCACTCACTTCTGTTGCAAATTCTATGTGCGATGTACACTATAAATAAAAATGAGGAATGAGTCTTAACGACTCCTTGTATTGTGCGATTGGCAACCCATCGTACCTATAATTGGGCGATTGCCCGTATTCATAAAAAAATAAAAAATAAATAAATAAAACAAAACATAAATCATTGACTCCAGAATCGGAACTGTTATATTTGCAGCTCGCAATATAAAGCCGCAGCAAACTTGTCCAAGTTTAAGCGCGTATGCAACGAAGTATCAGTTTTATCCGAGTTTCCCGTATTATCCGAGCCTGCACCTCAATTAACGCAGAGGGCTCGTATGATTTGGGTTCCTTCGATAACGCGGAGGCTCGGTTGAATGAGATTCTACTGTATTTCGCACTTTTTTTTTGTACAAAGTCCCAACTCTTCGGTCGTCGATTTTTTAAAGTTTTTTTTCCCTTCCGGAATTTAAAATTTTGCTTTTTCGCTGCGTGCCGACAGTGCCGTTGCATGACGCACGTACGTTTGCCACGAGCCTCGTCGCAACAGTGGCCAGTTGGGATGCAACAGCCCCGCAATGGAGAAACATCATCCAGCACGTACCGCGACACGTACAGCAGCTCTCCTGCATTGTATTTCCGTCCGGGATATAGCCGGACGCACGCGGAAACGCTTTCGCTCCGTGCGTTCTATACTGGAAATTCTATACAGAAGGGAATACAACACTGTGCGCCCGATCCCCGGTGCCCGCCGTTGTTATTCGCGAGAATCGACAATCGCGACTGTAGGCCCGGTGTATATGCGCCAATCTATCCCGCGTATACACGATTTTCCATCCATGTAACAGTTAACGCTTCCACCATCACATTCTCCTACCGCATTTGCCTCAGCAGCCATCCATCGGATACAATATAGTTTACCGTGCAGCACAAAACACCTTCATCGTCAACGCGCCATATTGCTCCGTTACCTCTGTTCGACACTGAACTCCATGTACATTACCTTTTTATATATACATATATACATATGTATGTATGTATGTATGTATGTATGTATGTATGTATGTATGTATGTATGTATGTATGTATGTATGTATGTATGTATGTATGTATGTATGTATGTATGTATGTATGAATGTATGTATGTGTATGTGTATGTGTATGTGTATGTGTATGTGTATGTATATGTTTTGTGCAAAAGCCGAACGCGCCCGCAGATATGAAACCAGCATGGCGGATGCTTACAAATAGTTGCGAGGCGTTGTTGAAACCCCCCTGGCTCGCGTCTACGATGTGCATAGAGGCTTTTAACGGCGTCTCTCTCCAGTTTTGTACATACCCATACGAGCATGTTACACATCGCACTCTGTTCTCACGTTTGCAGGGTACGTAACCTTTGTCCCTGAATCGCGAAGGGAGGCCGAAGGGATTTCGAGGTGGAGCGGAAACCGGAGCGTTGGTTGCGCAGACCGGCGTGGAATACGGAGTGACGCGGGCAATGCGACTCCGCGCCGGTGTTCCGTTTCACCCCTTCCCGTGTGTTTGACAAATTATTTTGAGGATGTTTTGGGCGGGTTTGCGAATCACGAATTAGGATGGAAAATTTTTTGCGGATCACCCCGAACGCCGGGAACGTCGGTGCGACGTTCCGAGGGAAGATCGAGTCGCGATCGTGTCGTCGAGGGTTGGTTGGTTTTTGACGTCCGCGGCTGGATAAGAACCGAGAGACACGCGAGCGCGTTGAGCACCTTCGCCGAGCGCAGCGGCTACAGCGGGGCCGCGCGCGGTTTTTCGCGAGCCGCGGCTGAGATCAATATCTCAACGTTGAGAGAGGTACGAGCGTGGGCGTGAATGAAACATCGTCCGAGCTCCGCCCACGGTACCGAAACGGACCAATCATGCGGGTCAACGTTATCCTTCGCGGAGGACTCGGGTGCGAAGGGTCCTGGAAAATTGGGCGGAGTCTCGGATTCCAAATGGGTACCGAGGGGGACGCGAGGGAGCGAGACCGACGGGATGTGCCGGGTAAAATGGTAGGGGAGAAAGATCGGAGCGGTGGAGGTGGCCCGACGGAACGTCAACCCCGATACTCCGGTCGTAAATCATGACCAGTCGTTCGCTCGGCGCGTATCGGGCCAAACGCATCACACAGGTGTCAGACATAAGTGTCCAGCCCAATTTTTTGCCTTTTTTTTCTTCCGGCAACTCGCACAGTGAGTTGCAAACAATTCGCCGCGGCAAGGACGGAAGTCGGTTTATGCGAAGTGTTCGACGTCGTAGCGGAAACGTTTCGTCGGTACCTTCGTCCTGCGGGAGGGTAGCGAAGTTTGTGCGAGGAAAAGTCAGTGCGGTGGAGGAGAAATATTGACCGTGAGTTGTGCGTCTGCGAACTTTGGTTCTCCGCGCGAGGGAAGTGAAGAGGTACGAGAGAACTGACCTCAAGATTGAAGGCCTAGTGATGTGCAGCAACGAGAGTCCGCCGCCCGCCAAGGAACCACTGGCCGTCGGCCTCGGTGTCGGCAATCCGATGGCCGGTTTTCTACCGGGACTCGAGCACTATCGTCTCCAGCTCTATCATTACGCAATGGCGGAGCGTCTGCGTCTTGCCCAGCAGCTTCATCCTCAGCATCCGGGCGGTCATCCGACTTCCGGCGGTCCGGGTTCGCATCTGGGGATGTCACCGGGATTCCCGGCTCCGTTGCCGCTTTATCCAGCGGCCGCGGCCGCGGCGGCCGCCGCCGGATATCCCAGCAGGCTCGCACTCTCCATGGCCCTTCTGCATCCTCATCATCAGAGAATCCCCGAGGAACCCAAACCCCAGCACAGCTACATCGGACTCATAGCCATGGCGATACTTTCCTCGCCGGACAAGAAACTCGTCCTGTCCGACATCTATCAGCACATACTCGAGCACTATCCGTACTTCAGGACCCGCGGACCCGGCTGGAGAAACTCGATAAGGCACAATCTGTCGCTCAACGATTGTTTCGTCAAATCCGGCCGGAGTGCCAACGGCAAGGGCCACTACTGGGCCATACATCCGGCGAATTTGGAGGATTTTCGTCGAGGTGACTTCAGGAGGCGCAAGGCCCAGAGGAAAGTGCGGAGGCACATGGGACTGGCCGTTGACGAGGAACCGGACAGCCCGAGCCCTCCGCCACTTCCGGCCACTCCGCCGCCACCGACAGCTCTGGTAGGTTTTGATATTCGCGATTGAGACGGGATAGCCTGGTTTTTTAAATTGACGATCTTGAGAACGAAACTTTCTACGGTCACGGGTCATCGAGAGTTAACACAAATGTTTGCCGCGAAACGAGAGGTTCCGAAGAGCCTGGACAACAATGCAGCGAATGTTGGGATCGGAAAAGGACTGACTAGTCTCGATCCCTCGTTAGCCCTGCATTGTTTCTCAGGCGTCGCGGCACGAAACGAACGCATTAACGGGGATGCAAAATTACGGTAATTCGATCATTGAAGGTCCGTCATTTTACACAGACTTTCTTACGTATGCAAAATTATAATTTTGACGTAAAAACTTCGTTTCGCTATCGAATGTTCGCTATGGAATGTCCGGGACAATCCTTGAACACTAAAATTGCACCGACGATGACAAAAAACGCACCGATTGACGAGTACTTAAAAATAATAATTCATTAACCCGACCGTAACCCCGAGTTGACATTTTTGAGCGTTACATCGGGCCCAGATAGGATCCTGATAAGACCTGACAAGGCCTTATCAGGACCCTATCAGGGCCCGATGTAACGCTCGAAAATGTCTACTCGGGACTTCACCCGAACAAACCTTTACCGATGAAAGACCGCGTCTCAACACCGACGATTAAACAGTTATTCGACGTTCCTTGAAGATGAGAAACAAAAAAATTACCGTCATTTTGCATCTTTAGGTAGGTCCTCCGGTAGCGTCGCAACCGATAACCGGAATCTGGAGTCCTCACCATCATCACCACGGTCCGCAGCAGCTCGCCCAGCAGCAGAATCTTCACCAGCACAATCATCATTCCCACGGTCAGCATCATCAGATTCAGAGTCAATCGCTGCGGCGAACCTCCTTTCAACCCTCGAGAAAGAGGCAGTTCGACGTTGCCTCGTTGCTCGCGCCCGACGATCATCATCAGCACATCGACGCGGGCGATTCGACGATAATCGGCAGATCGGTGAAAGCGCGAAGATTCAGTTGCAGCGAGGACGAGCACGATCTGCCGGAGCCCGAGGTGGACCAAGACGAGGAGGACGTCGACGTCGACGTCGACGTTGACGTCGTCGCCGAGACAAATCCAATGCCTTCGCCCGGCACTCCGTCCGGAAGTCCCGACTCCAAAATAACATCGTCGTCGGGTCACTGCGACTGGAACGGCTCCCTTCCGGGTCTTCGGGTCGGCGCCGTTGGTCAACCGCTTTCTGCAATCTATCTTCAAAACCATCTTCACGTGAGGAACTACTACGTGCAGGCGAACGCCGGTTCTGGCTCGAGCGTTTAAAAATCTTCGAGTCGCGGACATATATAAAAAAAAAATCAAAAAATCAAACGCGCGAATAATCGATCAATACACTAGCGATGGACCAAAACCAAGATGGACGGAGGGATGGGAAGAGAAGGAGATGGAGAAAGAGTTACAAAAAGTTATTATAGTTAATACGTGGAAAATCTGTAACCCTGTAAATACGAAGACGAAGGAAACGGAAGTGGAGAAAGAAGATTTAAAAAAAAAATATGAAGTCTCGCCTGTGTCGCCGAAGCGGGAGGGAACGAGAAGTCGACGGAGGATATCGTCGGACCTCTCGTATGTTCAAAGTGTAATATATTAGTTGTATAATGATGAGAAAAAAAAATCGTTTTAGAGAACCAATGTATAAGAAAAAAAAAATTGAATATATTATATATATAATTAATTGTATTTAATTATATATACTATTATACATAAACACGTGATTCAACTTGCTGGGACCCCGAGGCTCCGGTTAATTCCGCGAGAGAATGCGTCCTTTAACCGTATGTATGTATCTGATGTATATGTACCTACGCGTGTCTCCAACCGCACCTTTCTTCAATTAGTCAGGAAACTTTATTTTATTTTTATTTTATCTTCCGTCGTCGCGGCAACGTTGATCAGCCGAGTCATAAAGTTGTTGAACTGTCCGATGGAACAATCCTTGCTGCGATCGACGATCGGTGGAGAATGGAGAATTGAATAAAATAACTTGGCTCCCACAAAAATTATCAAGTGTCTTGCGAAGTTTATTCATTTATCTTTACCCCAACCATGCGCGCGCGTCGTCGCGACTTTAGCGGTAATGAGGTCAATCATCGCAATAGCAGATCAGGTCGTTAATCAAGTAATCATCGATGAATCGTTTCTGATTACCCTTACCATAAATAACAAAAAAATATGTGTCTATATATATCTATATATGTCCATATATATCTATATATGTGTGTATATATATATATATATATGTATATAGACATACATAATAAATAAAGTTGCATAATAGCTCGAAGAAAATGCTTGCAAAACTGCGAAGGCTCTTTCACCGGTCAGTCATACCGGCCGTGGATGTCGGGCCGTTTGCGATTGCTTCTGCACAGCTGCAATAGCGCAACAAAGTGTCATGCATAGATAGGGCCCAGCTAGCAGACAATTGACGAGAGGCCTCCGGCACATCCGTTTGGAAAAAAAAGTCCACGCTGTGGTAACGTTCGAGTGGTTGAGAAATCCATTTGGGTATACCGGTTGATAATAGAAGTAGCGCCATTAGTGGATGCAAATATCGAATGTCCCCGACGACTTTTAAGCGAGAAACATTTTGTTTGAACGGCGAGGGAAGAATGTCCGTGCGATTTTTGTATTCGTGACAGGCTCGGCTCTTGTCTTCCCCGGGCGTCTGCGAGGCATATTTCCAACCATTGGCAATAATAATAATAATAATAATAATAATAATAATAATAATAATAATAACGAATAAAAAAAAAAACTGGGTCACTTCATCGGTATTGCAATCGCCGAACTGTCGCGAATAACGATTGACAGCGTTCTCCCAAGCTGTCCGGCGGTGCAGAAATGCACTTGTCAAAAAAAAAATTGCGACGATAAGGGGCAACCCTGGTACAGATTTTCTGTCAACGAATATAAATATATATATATATATATATATATATATATATATATGTATATATATGTGTTCGTGTTTCGTGTAACTCCAAAACTGTAACGTTTTAGAATTATACCTCGATGACCCCGATAAACACTTTGACGACGAAATCGTGCCTCTCTCGCTTATCCGGGACTTTGCGAACCGACTGACGTGCAGTCTAAGTCTTTTTGCCTCTTCGGCTGAACGAAGACATCAGCTTTCGCACCTGGTCGTCCTCCTCCGCTGTCGGGCCCGTAGCCGCTTAACAGCGAGCGCAGGGACAACTCTTGATCTGTTTATCGCTAATAATTCGCTGCAGGAAAATCCTCCCTAATGGGAAACACGCTAGGTAAATAATCGGCCCTGCATACTCGTGGGCACTTCGCCACTTTACCCCGCTGCGCGCACCGTCGCGAACCTTCCTCGGATAATCCGACTGTTTCCCGGGAAAATACGCGCCCGGCGGGCCCGTCGGCGTCGTTGAGTAACTCGGGAATTATTCGTATGATAATTTCTTCCAACGTTCGACAATTTTTTTCCTTTTGCTTTTATTTATTTACTTATTATTTAAATACCGCTCGAAGCATGAAGTGATTTTGCGGTTGGAGCGAACTGCGTCGGACACTCTTTCCGAGTCCGTTGAGGGGGCTTCCTGCTTTACAAGGCCTAAAAACGGCATTTTTTCACGAATTTTTTTAGGAAGGAAAAAACAAGTGAGCTCTGTGCATTTAGAGGCATGTTTTGAATGTGTATTTGAACTGTGTGAAAAAATTTGTTTTAACACAAAACAACATAAACAAGTACTGCATAGTTGTTGGTTATTATTTTTGTAATTGGCGGGAGCGAAAAAAAAAACTAAACGACCTATCGACTTAAACCGAAGCTCATTTTTTTTCAGTACTAAATTCTCTTCTATGTGAACCTAAAACATTGTTAAAAAAGTCTTTCGCAATCATTTTTATAGCACGTTAAAGTTGTTTTTTCTTTCTCAAAAACACGTTTTCTCAAAACTGAATAAACCGATGGCTTTTCGATTTTTTTTTTGCTTTTTCGAGGTTCACACAGAAGAAAAATATGTAACAATTGGAAATATATTTGATTTTTTTGTTTCAGTCAAGAATTGCGATCTGCATCTTTCCCGACAATTGAAAACTACAGTGCAGTAAATCGGTCAATAACTATGCAGTTATTTTTTGTGTTGTGTTAAAAAGAATGTTCGTACAGTTCAAATATACATTAAAACATATCTCTGAATTCACTGTGCTCACTTGATTTTTTTCCTCCTAAAAAAATGCCTGGAAAAACGCTATTTTTAGGCCTTGCAAAGCACAACCCCCTTAAATAATTGTACGCTCTTTGCAGGTCGACAACTCTTCACATGTTTCTTTCCCTCCTAAAAAAATGCCTGAAAAAACGCTACTTTTAGGCCTTGCAAAGCAAGACCCCTCTTAAATCATTCTACGCTCTTCGTAGGTCGACAACTCTTCACTCGGTTATTTTTTTTCTTGTTTCCTCTCAGAAAATTTAGAATTTTCTTTTACGATGTATCGATAATGTTGACGGGAGACAACGGAATTACCGATGGCCTTTGATTCGGTGCTTCCCAATAGTTCGTCGCGGTGAAAGAAACCTTAGAACTTTCCAAATGGCGGAGAGTCAAAGAGCTAGAACATCGGAGAATCCGACCGTTCTCGGCAAGTCTCTCATATATATGTTCATATATATATATATACATAATATCGAAGCTTCGCATCAAAACGGGACGCGAAGCCCGACGAACGAACGAAAGCAATTTGTTAAATATCGCCGTTTTCCGTATCTCGTCACTAACTTCATCCTTGCTGCTACTTGCACCCAGTATGAAAGCAAACGTAACAAACACCGTCGAAGCTGCCGTACAAGTGCCCCGAACGATTTAAAAGATTATACCTGTTTCCCGGTACCATTAAATCGCCACGTTTCACGTGCCCTCGTTGCGAGCCGAGAGACAAACGCTCGCGTGGGAATACCCACGCACCTTCGGCCCGCTATATTTTCCCGGAGAAATTATTATATTCCCACCGTGCGTTAATGCTCGAAATATTAACTTTTAACTGTGTGTTTAATCTCGTGGCTAATGCAAGCGACAATGCCCACTTCGGAGATTGAGGAAAATTCCATCCGAGGTGGACCTTCGTAATTCCGGCAAATATAAGGTAACGGCACCAATGCTCGACGGCAAGATACAGTTTTCGGGCAGTAATCTGTAAAGTTGATTTTGTTGCATATTTTTATTATCGGGAAGAAAATATTCACACTTGTAATTGCATTTGCGATCATCAATTTATCCACTGGAATTATTTTTCTACGAATTTTTATTATCGGAAATGGAATATTCAGACTTGAAATCGCATTTACGATTATCAATTTATGCACAGGAATTATTTTGCTACGTATTTTTGATTATCAGTAAGCAAACATTCACACTTGAAATCGTATCTATGATTATCAATTTATCCGCAGAAATTATTTTTATTATCAGAAAGGAAATATTCACATTTGAAATTGTATCTATGATTATCAATTTATCCGCCGAAATGATTTTGCTACGAATTTTTATCATCAGAAAGGAAATATTCACACTCGAAATCGCACCTGCGATTATGAATTTATCTACAGGAATGATTTTGCTACGAATTTTTATTATCAGAAAGTAAATATTCACATTCGAAATTGTATCTATAATTATCAATTTATCCACAGGAAAAAAGTTGTGCCGAGTTTACGCATGAATGATAATCTTATTATTGTGTTTTGTCGGCCCAGAGTCGTCGTAGTCGCGGCAAGGAATCATGCGAGATTTTCCCACCGTTGCCGGGGCTTCTCCGATGAGCCTCTCGTCGAGTGTTTGAGAAAACTCAAAACCGGCGGAAAAGCTTCAAGGCACTTTCGTGTGTGCCCGTCTATACCGTTCCAGCCATCTTAACGTACACAAAAAAAAATAAGAAAAACTGCGTCACGAAGAGTTTTCGAAGGTGTTGGAAAAACACACCGCCGATGGGTTTGTCGGCCCCGTACGCGGAACGATGCGGTTTAACTATGCAAAGCGATTCGGAGGGTTTGTTTTTCTTTCGTACCTTTGGGCTACTGAGAAAACTCTATACCGTATATACACATTCACGATACGAGGATCGGTCTCACGGAGTTTTCGGTTATTTAACAAATAATGAGACAGCGCAATCGGCGCATTACAGGAGGCTCGCCCCTTCACCTGTCTCCCTCGTGGCCTTATTTTTCTTGTGATCTTTCTTACCGACGATGCGTCGAAAAAAATTCCACGGACGCGGATCCTCTCTCGGAATTTACCTGAATATTTTTACCACCACCGATTTTCCGATCTCTATCGCAATGACCGATCTCCGAATCGGGACAACGGATGTTGGATTGGCCATCGAATAGGCAGACGGAGGGATGGGAAGCGAAAGAGATGAAGAAAGAGTTACAAAAAGTTATTATAGTTAATACGTGGAACATCTGCAACCGTGTAAATACGAAGACGAAGGAAACGGAAGTGGAGAAAGAAGATTTTTAAAAAATATGAAGTCTCGCCTGTGTCGCCGAAGCGGGAGGGAACGAGAAGTCGACGGAGGATATCGTCGGACCTCTCGTATGTTCAGAGTGTAATATATTAGTTGTATAATTATGAGAAAAAAAATCGTTTTAGAGAACCAATGTATAAGAAAAAAAAATTGAATATATTATATATATAATTAATTGTATTTAATTATATATACTATTATACATAAACACGTGATTCAATTTACTGGGACCACGAGGCTCGGGTTAATTCCGCGAGAGAATGCGTCCTTTAACCGTATGTATGTATCTGATGTCTAGGGTAAAAGTGGGGAATATGGTCCGGTCCATATATCATTGATTTACGTGTTAATCGAGGTGGGCCATATTCACCACTTTTACCCTATGTACCTACGCGTGTCTCCAACCGCACCTTTCTTCAATTAGTCAGGAAACTTTATTTTTATTTTATCTTCTGTCGTCGCAGCCCTTACCATAAATAACAAATCTGTGTCTATAAATATCTATATATGTCCATATATATCTATATACGTGTATATATATATCTATATATATATACATATACATACATAATAAATAAAGTTGCATAACAGCTCGAAGAAAATGCTTGCAAAACTGGGAACGCTCTTTCACCAGTCAGTCATACCGGCCGTGGATGTCGGATCCTCTCTTGGAATTTACCTGAATATTTTTACCACCACCGATTTTCCGATCTCTATCGCGATGACCGATCTCCGAATCGGGACTCCGGATGTTGGATTGGCCATCGAATAGGCTGATACTCCCTTATTTTTTCGTTCTTTGAATATATTCATTGTCGGGTCGATCGAGTGTTTGCTTTCCTCAAGTGCACGCGGTACCTAATATTAAATATACCTAATATAGGTTACACGGTTACCATCGAATTTTTGGTACAGCCGGGACGTTGCGTAAATAACGCCATCGGGAGTAGCCACTTCCGCCTTTGCCGCCCGAGACCGTACAATGCATTGGTTACACATTGTTGTCCCTCGGCCGGGCACCAGGGAGAGGACATATTGGCCCGGAGATCTTTTACTCGAGTGGGGAAACGACCGTAGAAATGGGCCTCCTTCGTCTGTATACTTTAACTCCTCGTCAAAACCGCGCCGGTGTGCATTCATCGAAACGGACCACCCTTCGGGGAGCTGTCCTGAGAGGACGAAGTGCGCGCGCGCCTCTCAGGACACTCGTCCTGCGGTCAGGTGTGTGAGACGTACGCGCCATAGCTGCACTCCTAATGCCTAATAATCCATTTACCGGGGAACACATTGTGCCATTTCAATTCGATATTTTCATAGGCTTCGATGTAACGATATTTTTCACCCGGGTATGATAATATAGTATAGAATTTTTATTATAGGGTAAAAAGAATTCGAATGTAATTTTAGTGTAACTGACTAGGAGTTTTTATACAAAAATTGGTACTTTGAATTTCATGTGCAATTGTGGGGAAAAATTCATTTGCGGTGTATTGAAAATATTCGAAATTCTTTATTTTTTATAATTTACTTTAATTTCAATGAATAAGTATATTCATTTTTTATTACAATTGTACATTACGTTTAAACTACCAGTTTTTGCATGAAAGCTTCCAGATGGGCACATTGAATTTTCAATATTTTTTACAGTGTACATAAAACTAATAATAAGAATAAAATTGGGGCTGAAGGACCCAGGTCGATGGCCCTTTGCCAAAGTGTAAAATTATCATTAGGTATACTATTCAGATAAGAAGGTTGCTGTATAAAAATTATGTTTGGCAATAAATCTCTGGTAATCACTGTAAAAAAATTCGTATGAAATTTAATGTACGGACTGCAAGTTTTTATGCAATAACTGGTATATTAAATTTCATGGACAATAGTGATGAAAAATTCATGTTCAGTGTATTAAAAACATTGGAAATACTTTATTTTTAATAATTAATTTTTCTTTAATGAAAAGTGTATTAATTTCCCATCACAATTGTACATTAAATTTAATGTACCAATTTTGCATAAAAACTTCCATTCCGGTACATTAAATTTACAATTTTTTTTTACAGTGCTACTACCAATAAACTTGTTGTCTACTCAACGGTCGATAGATAGATATCTTACCCGGTGAACAAAAGTTTCACTGTAACATTACTACTTCCTACTTAGCTCTATAACTGTTACATAACACCCCAGTTACGCAACAGTTACATTGTTTAGTAGAAAATCGCGATAAAATGGCTATGCAGCTGTTAATTCGTATATTTATTATTTATTTATTATTTATTTATTAGCGTAAAAACGGACCGGGCCCAATTACAAGCGCGATACGTAAACGCATCGGCGAAGTAGCCAATAGCAGATCGAGAGAGTACGCCACAGAAATAAGACAATATATTCGCTGAACAAAGTGGAATAATAAAAATAAAATAAGTCTTATAAAATTCCAAGATAACTACAATTCGTCTCGCTATTTTTGTACAAAACATGGAAATTAGTAATTACATAAATTTTTTTTTTGCTCTCTTTTATGATACAACTGTCGAACTTACGTGGCCGAAGCGCGGGTAATCGGCGCGGCCAGCAAGCGGACTCGTTAATCTCTCCACTGTAATATAAAAGGCATCGTCGTAGCTCTCGCGGGGTTGCTCGTTCTCGAGCGGGAGACTCGGAGAGAACGCGATTGAAACGGGGCTCAATTATTTTTCCTCGAGACTGAATCCGCTCTCGCTGCTCGAATACCTCCGGACAATCGGCTCGTTCGTACGAATCGCTTGCGCATACGCCCGCTTCGCTCTCTCGCTCTCCCCCGTGTGTTATATAGTCCACGCTATATACACAGTGTATATCGAATCGGCGATGTAAACGGCTCGTCGTCGCGACGATTCCGATTCCCGCGGCGAATGCAGCTGCTAACTCCGCACTGTAATATTTCGTCCGGTGTAGCTACTCTCTGTGTGCCGCTTTCTGGGTACATTGTAGCAGTCGCGCGAAACTCGGCGGGTGCGATTGCCAGCAACACCGGAACGGCATTACAACAGCATCGGCCAGAGTACACCCAAACATCGGCACGTCCGGGGGATTTCGGTCCAACAATGCTCGCGAATAAAACATTTTCGAATATGCTTTGGAGAGTGAGTAACTCTCTCACAGACGTTTATTTGTCGAAAACCACTTTATCGCGAATTGCCGAAGCGTGATTTTCTCACAACGAGAGGCGGAGTCCGATGGACGAAGGTAATTTTTTTTTTTTTAATAGCAGTTAACGGCGAGCTTGGCGCGCACGACCAATGATTTGCCCACACTGGAAAAAAATATCAATGACTCAAGTAAAATTCGCTTGCGGGATGCCAAAGAAAAAAATTATTATTTCGATTCTACATTCAATTCTTACGATTGCATACGGGATTTAAACGGTAACATGTCACATTGACAGTCTTGACGTCGTTGTTTCGATGTCATATGGAATTGTAAGAGTTGAAGGCAGGATGGAAATAAGATTTTTTTTTCTTCGGCAGCCTGCGAGGAAATTTTTTTTTCAGTGGAGCAAAGAATCAATCGGTCGGCACGGATCAGATTAATTTTTTTCATCTTGATCCTTCGGTATTTCGCGCATGGGAGTCGAAATCGGACGATATGTCGCGAAAATCGGTAACATTTACACTGAGAGATGGATCCAATAGAAGTTACCGTACATCTGGTAAAAACCGAGAGAAATTTTAAGTCGGGGAAACTGGGACAAAACGGGGTCATTCGGCATAATGGTGGTCATGTTGACGTGGGGTAAAATGGGGTACCCGAAATTATCGAATAAATTGATTCATGATAGCCAACAAACGACGGACACCGGGGCAAAATGGGGACATGAAATGCCGTATCAACATGGGGCAAAATAGGGTAATAATGAAGCTAACAAAAGTTGCCGCAAGTCAAATCGAAGCGTACCCCGTTTTGCCCCAGATGGTTTTTTTTTTATATCCTTTCAAAACCGGTGCTAATACAATTTTGGTGTGAAAAACAATGTGTCTATATTTTCGATATCGTTGTAGCAGGTTTTATTGCTTAGCGTCCCCGTTTTACCCCGGTCTACCCTATGTGGAAACTACAGCGACATCCTGCCAAGCATTCGTATTACGCTTAACCTATTCTGCTAGAAAATTAAGTCTTCGCTGTCGCAGATATTACCCGAATATCCCGTAATTCTTGCTAGAATATCTTCTCACTAGAAAACATAGTAATCGGTGGCATCGCGATCGCAGAACGTTTGTTTTGGGTTAGCAGGTTTCACCGGCATATTATATCGTCCAAATTTTGTTATGCATTCTTTATATATAAAAATTTGATTGACGAAATTCTCATTTTTTATCCACGGACTTCTCAGTTTTCATCCCCGAAACTCTCACTTTAAATCCACGAAATTCTTAGTTTTATGCCACAAAATTCTTAGCCACATATGCAAAATTTTGCCAAACCTTCTGGAAAAAATTACCATATGAGTTGTGTAAAAATCGGTAGGACCCCGTAAAAATTCCATATATCGCTAGTGGTTGCGCTAGCGCACAATTTTATCTGGTCGAAATTTACCACACGACTTGATAGTTTTCCCGAGATCCTTTTCTCAGTGTACCTATAATGAGATTATTTCCATCCTGTCCCGCAGTTTCCAAAAATCGTCCTTTCCACCGCGCGGTCCGTTCTGCCCCACTCTACATCCGAACCGCGATAGCTGCGAAGTTTCCCTCTGGGTTTCCCCTTTCCCCGCTACACAGTTCGAGCTTCGATTCAACGACCGGTACATGGCCGGTAACCGGTACACCCCTCTCATGTGTATTTCGTTGCTATTTAGGAATTCACGGATTATACAAGTCGCGAGAGGGGTTGGTGCATTAACGCCGAGCCGATAATGACGCGCGCACGTTCGGGCCTCGGGTACGAGCGCGGAGCGAGGTCGGAGCGCCGATATACGTGTTTTCACATAGAACGTTTTACGTATAAAATGCGCAGGGCGGATTTGTAAAACGTCCGCGGCCGATCGGGCAGGGATGAGCCCCGCTGTGTAAATTTATGCGACCTCCGTCAACTATTTTCTCCACCCCCCCCCCCCCCCCCACCACCCCCGGCGTCAATTTTACCAGCGTGCCTCCGCATCGCTCGGCATTATATTATACTAACATATACACCCGGTATACCGGTACACAGCCGATTCGTTTTCAGTAACGTTTTCGAACACACCGGTACCGGTTTGCCGGTTCGAATTTACGACCGAGAGACACGAAATAACCGGTGAATCAATCGTTCCACCCTACCGTCCACAAACCAACCACCCACCCATCCATATCCCGGAATGCCGTTTATTCCCCCCCCCCCCCCCCCCCCCCGCAATGCCGTCGAGCTGTCCAACTCTCGATGCGCGGCGGTGCACAACATTATGCGTATATGTGTCGATGCCAAAATATTTGGGCAACAGTAGTTACCGCGTAACGCTTCTGCTCTTCTCTATGTATCGCGTCCGATTCCGTTTAGCCTGCACCCGAGAGAATCCATTCGATTCACGATGACCCACTGTGATAGTCGACGAAATCCGGATGGAATATATTTCTACTGTTTTTCGTCATGGCATCGCGGAAAAACTCGATGGATTTAAATAAATTGTTTATTCGTAAATTTAGATAAACTTTGAGTTAGGTACAAAAATTAGTCATTTTGGTATAGCAATTAATTCCGTCCGATACTCGAGATAATTAATTTAGAGTTAAAGTATTTTTTTTCCCGGTGTACGTATCTTGAATTTCGTATTGTGATATTTTTTTCACATTGTGATATGGGGATGGGGTAACGGCGTGTTGGTTTGTTGAAGAACCTTTCCACGCTCCATCGAAGGGCAATAGTATAATAATATTCTAATAATAACAAAATGGAATCATATAAATATTTGGGCAACAATAATTACCTCATAACCTTTCTGCTTTTCTCTATGTATTGTGTCCGATTCCGTTTAGTCTGCACATGGAGAAAAAAATTGTTGGGAAAACAAGAATTTTGTTATCATAACTGATTTACCTGGTTAACATAGGGACAACAAAATATTTTGCTGCCACAACAATAAATTATTAACGATCTACATTTTGTTGAAGAAACAAAACTATTTTTCTCCGTGCACCCGAGATAATCAATTCGATTCTCGATGACCCACAGTCGTGGTGGATGAATCTGGATGAAAAATATTTTTACTGATTTTCGTCATAGAAATGAGGTAAAGTTTATTTAAATCGTCTATTCGTAAATTTACATAAACTTTGTGTTACGTAAAACCTAGTAATTTTGCTATGACTATTAATTCCGTACGATACACCGGATAATTAATTCAAACCCAAACTATTTTTTTCCCGGTGTAGCTATCTTCAATTTCATATTGTAATACTTTTTATTCACATTGTAATATTGTGATAGGGTAACGGCGTGTTGGTTCGTTGAAAAACGTCTTCGAGCTCCATCTAAGGGCAACAATGTAATACAAATATAATATAATATAATAATATAAATATTTGGGCAACAGTAGTTACCGCGTAACGATTCTGCTCTTCCGTATGTATCGTGTCCGATTCCGTTTAGCCTGTGCCCGAATGAATCCGTCCGATTCTCGATGACCCACAGCCATGGTGGACGAAATGCAGTTGAAAAATATTTCCACTCTTTTTCGTCATCGAAATGAGGAAAAGCTCGATGTATTTACATAAATCATTTATCCATAAATCCATAAAGTTACGTAAACTTTGTGGTGTTACATAAAAAACGAGTCATTTTGCTATGACAATTAACTCCATACGATCCATCGGATAATTAATTTATACTCAAACAATTTTTTCTCGCTCTACACTGCTCTTCATTAATTCCTGGTGAGTTTTCTATAGCGACCCTATTCAGATGGTCCAGGAATTAATGAACAGCAGTGTACCCATCTTCAATTTCATATCGCAATATTTTTATTCACATTGTAATATTGTGATGGGGTAACAGCGTGTTGGTTCGTTGAAGAACCACTTCCGGCTCCATCGAAGCACCCTCCTGGATCCTCGAACCCCGCAGGCCTTTTTGAGAATTCTGGTCACTCGAATTTACCCCCCCCCCCCCCCGTAGTCTTACATTCACGAATTATAAGAACACGTATACTTGAAAATAACTCGGAGTTGGTAACGTCGAGAGCGTGAAACACTCGAGGGTGTAACGGAGCGCGTGATCCAATGTGGCTGTTCGTGCGTCTATGGAGAGCCGAGAAGCGAGCATGAGGCAGGAGGCTCGAGGGTCCTCGGTGGTCCGAAATAAATCGGAAACAAATTCGTCTCGAATCACCGAGAGTCACTCCGCGATTCTTCGTCGCTTTGTCGGCCTCGAGTGGATCGAGAAATGGAGAGGAATCCGCTGCTACCAGGAGCCTCCGTTTTTCCCGGATAGGACGATACACTCGCTCGTGCGTGAACAACGGACAGACGGACGGACGGACGCGGGGAGGGCGGAGATCGCGTCCGGAGAACGTCTGCTGGATATGTACGGTCGCGCAGAATTTACTCCCGAAGGATCCTCCAGGAGGTTGTCCCACTCCTGTCGTGACACGACGTCCCAAGGTTCCTCGATCTCGGCTCTCACCCTCCCGCCCCTCGCTTCTCGCATGCAGTCTGAATTCAAATGCCGGGCGTCGTCGCACCCCCGAGTAAACACCCCCTTGTGTATTAAGACGACGTTCAACGCCAGACATACAAAGCTCGGACATGCCGCAGACATAATTTCTACCGGAAATGCGCGATACACCGAAAGAATGGGGAAAAAATGTCAACGACTCAAGAATGGATGAACCTGAAGATATCTGCATGACATCAAATTGCATCTTTGGCAAGTCTCTAGCAGTGCACGGCTTTAGGAAGAATAACCTATTGTCACTTATAGAATTTTAATCTCCAAGTGAACTTCCTCGAGAAAAGTTTGTACGATGCAAAATACAGCCGTTATAATTTGATGAAATTTAGGCACATGCAGATATCTTCAGGGTCATAAGAATGGTCCGCCCATCTGGACCGTTCCGCCTATCCCGTTCGAAAATTCAATCATTTTTCGGGGAGAGTTCGCATTCGGATTTGTATTGTTTCAGTGCATGAGGCAAGTCATATTAGAGTTCACTTGAAATAAAAAAAGCCCTCCATCCTTCTCGATTCCTCGCTATAAACGGTAAAAAGATGCTTGGTTGGGTCAACTAACTGTTCATTATTTGGGTATAAATTGGTCATCGTAACGATGTTAGAATAACATACAGTATAACGTCAACTATATCGTTAGAATAATAACCTGGCGTTAGTTCCATCTGCACATTAATAGTTAGTTGAAGGGTAGTGAATACAACTAACTCGATTAGTTAGTCCAACTACTAAAATAGTATTTAGGATGGTAAAGGTTGGACAACGAATTTTATAGGCACCTTAAGCAACTATAGTTGTTGATGCAACCAAGCTCGGCGCGCGTGTCGGACAACAACCTGAAATTGATGCCGCAACGGACCGTAGTTGCTGCGAACCCAAGCATGAGATTCCTTATAGGTGCAATTCAGTTGCTGTTTGATTAGCATCGGAAATCGTGGAGGCGTACGAGAGACAAAGGGTAAGCCCCTTTGTCTTTCGTACGCCTCCACGATTATTGCTTACCCACAATTAATGAATGTATATTCGCTTATTGACAGGGCAAGACGGAGCAGATTCTAAAAATTAGCAGATTTTAGCCTACGCACATTTAAATAAAAACAACTTTCGTAATCTAACAATTCCCTTAAAGAATGATTTGTATAACTAGTTTGTACGATAAGATTCACGATGCGAATCTTATATACAAGGTTAAAAAATATGTTTTTGAAAATAAGCTTAGCCGAGTGAATAAGATAGAGTGGAGTAATCGCAGGGTCGCAAATTCGAATCCTCATTACCGACCAAATGATTTATTCCGAAGTTTCCATGGTATGAAGGTAAGAAAAAATGATAATAAAGCAATTACTGGGGATAAAACAGCATTACGCGGTCGCGCAGATCAATGTTTTTTTGTTAATTATTTATTAATACTTTTTGTAACACGTGCTGTTTGATCAACGAAGTTGATTGATTGATCGAACAAGCTAGTAAATTATTCAAGCAAGCAAGTAAATGGCTAATCCAACAATTTCAGTAGCAGTTGGCACAACTAACAATTAGTTGATCTAACGAATACCAAACTAACCAACTTAAAAGAGTTGACCAAAACAACTTATCGTGTGGCGCTCAGGAAACTGAGTCGATTGGTTGAGGCAACAATTTTTTTTTTTGTTACAGTCAATTGTTTATTAAAATCTTTGATAACATGTGTTGTTCAATCAACCAAGTCGATTGGTTTATCGAACAAGCTAGTAAATTATTCAAGCAAGCAAGCAGGCTAATCCAACAATTTCAGTAGCAGTTGGCACAACTAACAATTAGTTGGTCTGACGAATACCAAACTAACCAACTTAAAAGAGTTGACCAAACCAACTTATCGTCTGGCGCTCAGAGCACTGAGTCAATTAGTTGACTCGACAATTTTTTTTTTTTTTCACAGAGGGTCAATTGGTCACATCCTCCCGTTGAAGGAATACTCCTCAAGACCAAATCGCCAAGTCCCCCTCATCAATATTTCTTAATTGTCGCCTCTGCAAATCCTCTTCTCCTTTCGCCGAGAGGATCGCGTGCAGGCATCCTCCGGATGAGATACGAAAAAAAAAATATTCGTGCGTAAGCTACGCAAACGAATCGAGTGAATTGGAAGTAGGTTTCTCTCTCTCCGACCCTTGTACGTCCCGCGTCGCTGACAGAGATCCGTGTGGACATCGCCGCGAGTTATTGTTTGAGAAAAATTCCGAAATGGGCTTGCTATTTATAAAGTCTGAACTGTTCATCATCATCGTCCTACCTCGCGGAGCTGCGTGCACGAGCTACTGCGCTTTACTGCGTTTCTTTCCTTTTTTTTGCACAATACTTACGCCGGATTCTCGGGTTGTTTGCCATGCGGCTCCCGGTAGCCGGTTACTATCGAGGTGTCTTCCACCGCGTTTCTTTACACACGTGCCTCGGTTTCCCTCTCCGTGTCCTCCCATACAACGAGACACGAGACTCCTCGAATTTACTTGGTCGTGATCGCAGGGAGCAAGCAGCGCACCGCACGACGAGAAAAGAAAGACGAGGAAGAGGCAACCCTCCTCGAGGAAGGCGTGCTTGCTGGTAGCTGCAGCAGCAGCAGCTTTACTTTATGTACCTTGGTATTGATATATACCGTGGAATATATACGTATATAGATATAAATATATACACACATACGCTGTACCGTTGCACCGGCTAATGGAACGCCACTCGAGACCACTTTGGCCGCGGCAAACAGGCACGACGACGTTTCTGAAAACCCATCGGTCGAGACCTGTCGCTCTCGCGAACCATGAGAGATATCTATATAGTGGATAATGCCCAATGCTGTACCTTATTTACCAGTTTTATATATATATATATATATATATATATATATATATATATATATATATATGAGGGGTATGTGTACGAAAAGCACTCGATTTCTGGAGTGGACAGTGTCGTCCTTCGATATAGTGTATAAACGGCGAAAATTGCATAGCCGAATAAACGGGAAGAAACGTTTCGCGACTTGGCGATATCGTCGTTGCCCGAGGCGTCAGAAATCAACCCCTCCGACGCTGCCGGGACAGAGCAAGCTATCCCATCGGTCGGGAAGCGCCCTCATTGGCTCTCGGGGTTTCACGAGGTTAGTAACGGGAAACCGACTAGTTTCGGCCTCCGGTAAAAAGGTTACGGGACGGAGCGAGAAAGAACGGAAACTCGATCGTCCGAATCCTGATACGTTCGTACCGCGTTCTTGCCGAAGTCCCATGGGAACATGGCTCCCACGGGACTCGAGCTACGAGTTGACATTTAGTCTGCTAATATACGAAAAATTACCGCGCATGTGTCTCGCATCGTTTTCCCCCACGAACGGTTGTTCAGTTTCTCTCCTGCACGAAAAAAAAAAATTTAACCAAAATATCATAATCGCAGAAAATTGTCTCTAAACATTTTTCTTGCAATAAAATAAAATGTATTGATTTTTATTTGAGGTCGCATCAATCGCTATGGTTATTAGCGACAGCTTCCAATTGATTATTTCTCTCGTTTTACTACCAGCTCAATATTCAGCACGCTTACTCGCGTTGAAAATAATTTTTTTTAAATGTTGTTCTGGTCGTTACGAACCTTGCATTGTTCCCCAGCACTGCTGGAGTATCGATGAAGACTGCGAATTCACCGCGCCCGCAGTTACCTTAATTAATTAATAATTTTAAAAAATGGCCGCGTCGCAATTGTTTTCGACGTCGACGAGTCGACTCTTTATTCATCGAAAACCTACTATACGGAAAAAAAGTTGAAAATTGAAATTTTCATATCGCTCATAATATATATATATTTTTAAGCAAAATATGATAATCACAGAAAATTGTCTCTAAACATTTTTCTTGCAATAAAAAAAGTGTATTGATTTTTATTTGAGGTCGCATCAACCGCTATGGTTATTAGCGACAGCTTCCAATTTATTATGTCTCTCGTTTTACTATTAGCTCAATATTCAGCACGCGTTAAAAATAATTTAAAAAAATGTTGTTCTGGTCGTTACGAACCTTGCATTGTTCCCCAGCACTGCCGAAGTATCGATGAAGACTGCGAATTCACCGTGCCCGCAGTTACCTTAATTAATTAATCATAAAAAAAAAATGGCCCCCGCAATTGTCTTCGACGCCGACGAGACTCATTATTCGCCGAAAACCTACCTGCATTGCGTTGGGCAGATGTGAAATATGGAATTCATGCGACACATCCCAACGTTGTGCTGCATCGATGCGCTACCAACGGGAATTAAAAGACGCGAGTAATGCTCGAGGGAGAAACCGATAGAGAGAGATAAACGAGTTACCATCCACGAGCCGGCTTGGATCAACTTTGTACATACATATAATATACATAGGTCTCCTTTACATAGGTCTCCTTTTTTTTGTAATGTATCGCGCTGTACTGCCTACTGGCATATCGAAAGAACGAGAGAAATCTAATGACTTTATTCAACGTCACCGGGCCTGTAATTACCCGCAGGCGACTGCCGCCGAGGGATACAACCCCTGCGACTGTGTCCTCTGTGCAGCGATTAGCGTTAGCTTCGCTCGCTCATTCGCCGGTTTCCCCCTCCCCAACCCCGCGTACCAAGCCGCACGCGGTGATTACCAAGTTAGCCTAAATAGGGTATAGTGTTTAGGGAGACTACACTACGTGCGAGTCTGATGCCAATCACGAGGTCTCCAAAAGGCACACCCTTTATCGCCGGAGCAGAAAAATCTCTCTTCGTCCCCAAAAAAAAAAAAAAAAAAAATACGTTGCGATTCGATGAGAGGATTTACCGTGAAAAATAAAAAATCGTAACGAGACATATCCATGCGTCTTCTCCATAACACCGAGTCCCGACTCTCCGAACTATCGAGCTCCTCTATTTACCAGCCCCAAGTGAACGGAGGTTGTCGCACTCTAGCCTCGCAGAGACGCTCGCTGTCTCGGAGCCCCCGAGAAGGTCTGAAAAAGGAAGAAGACCCAAGCGAGATTCACAAAAACAATCTTTGCAGCACCTCCCGCACACTTGATTTTTTTCAGATTTTTATCCCATCGAGAAGTGTTCGAAATTTTCTCTGAAACTCACGTTTGGCGGAACTGTACCGCAAGTACCTTACCTTACCTCACCTTACTACCTTAATTCGAGCCCGGACGTCGAAACTCTCTCTCGACATCTTATTATCGTGTGATTCTTTCTTTAATATAGGGGAGAGCGGGGCATAATGGCGCAACGGGGCAAAACGGGGTTTTTGGGCAAAACTAAATTTTCCAATCATTTTTGGATCGGACAAGGTGGCAAAACTGGGCAGAAAAGCCTGATGTATCCGATAGGGCGAATTCGGGCATCCAAAAATTATTGGAAAATGACGTTTTGCCCAAAACCCCGTTTTGCCCCGTTGCCCCATTTTGCCCCGCTCTACCCTACTATTTTCTTACTGAACTACGATAAATACCAATATACCGTCTCACGCGCTACTCAACCTCATGACATGCCAAAATTAACCGTCAAACGGCACAACACGACCGAAGTTAATCGTCGAACAACTCCAGCTTCAGACTCTTACAGCAGCCAATCAGGGAGCATTTCTTAACCGCAACAATATATAGGGTAAAAGTGGGAAATATGGACCGGTCCATATATCATTGATTTACGTGTTAATCGAAGTGGGCCATATTCACCACTTTTACCCTATATCGAAAATGCGAGTTATTTTAGCCATGGATTTTTTGAAGAGGGATTATCGTGTGATTCTTTCTTTAATATACTATTTTCTTACTGAACTACGATAAATACCAATGTACCGTCTCACGCGCTACTCAACCTCATGACATGCCAAAATTAACTGTCAAACGGCACAACACGACCGAAGTTACTCGTCGAACGACTCCAGCTTCAGACTCTTACAGCAGCCAATCAGGTAGCAGTTCTTAACCGCAACAATATATATATCGAAAATGCGAGTTATTTTAGCCATGGATTTTTTCTTAACCGCAACAAACCGCAACAATATATATATCGAAAAATGCGAGTTATTTTAGCCATGGATTTTTTAAAGAGGGAACAATGACCAAAAATTATAGTTGCGAGGCATATCCATGCGCCTTCTCGATAACACCGAGTCCCGACTCTCCGAACTATCGAGCTCCTCTATTTACCAGCCCCAAGTGAACGGAGGTTGTCGCACTCCATCCTCGCAGAGACGCTCGCTGCCTCGGCGACCCCGAGAAGGTCTGAAAAAGGAAGAAGACCCAAGCGAGATCCAGCAACATTCGTCCCGACGTCGTCGTATCGGTATTCCGTTTATAAATTCGGTCCACGTGCAAGATGGCGGCTGGTAGTTTGCTCCCGGCGTGCATCCCGCCCCTCGGCTTTATCTCCGTCCTTCGTTCACCCCTCGAGGGGGGTATAACGTTCTCCGCCCTCCTCCGGTACACTCTCACCGGTATGTGCCCACCATACATACAGCGTCTCTGTCTCCCTTTCGCCGCCCAACCTTCGGTCCTTTCGTCCTCTTCCGCCCCGCGCCATTCTCGTTCCCTCATCGTCGCCGACTCATCCTCGCCCCGCTCCGGCGATGCTCTTGCTTGTAACCGGGAGATACCGTGCGGCCTATAGATATAACGCGCCGAGAGGGATGCTGCGGAATCGAAGCGGCAGAAGCCTCGACGGAGAACGGGGAGGAGGATGAGAGGATAAGGGAACTGGATGCTTCGGTGAACAGGCTGTGTGTTGGTTAGGCGTCCCAACAGTTTGACGACATGCCCATTATATCGGTCCTCTATCTGTTGGGTACCCACCGCACGCACACACGCGCGCATGCAGGGATGGGATTGCAGACACAACGACGTCGGGCCGCGTGTGCTTAGAACTAGGTATACTTGCCGTAGACGGCGCGAGGTACGGTGACTACGTTGGAAGGGGGATGATGAGGAGGTTCGGCACATAGCCGAGGAATCCACCGTGTTCCGAGGGTTATAGATACAATACAGATTCCCGAAGACCTGGAAGCGCAAAGTGGAGTAGGAAGATTGTGGGAAGGCGGAGGAGAAAGAGAAGACGAGCTTCCGTGGCTCTCGAGTTTCCCCAGGTTCGAAGTTCCTTCCGCCGCTGCTCGACGGCCCGTCGATAGGGGTTGAAACGCTCGGGAGGCTGGACTGACTTTGCAAAATAAACGGGATTGTACCGTGAATATTAATTTAGCTTGTATCGTGAATTTTTGGTGGTTCTTATGTTGGTTATGATTTTTACCGGTTCTCGCACTGTGAGCTCCGGTTCGGTGTGTCCTCGTCGTTCGAGTTTTTGGTAAACGATAGCCGAGCCGAGTTTCTCGTGTGTGTTCAGGATACATTCTCGAATGTCTTTCGGGATTCGAACGCGGGTTCTTGTTCGGTTTGGGTTCTTCGTGTGTTCCATCCGTACACACTTTTCCTCCGGCTCGGAGCTGGCTACTGGACCGCGTAATGGAGTGTCCGCGATGTTTGCTCGGCAGAGGCGAATGTCTCGTGGAACTGGACTTGTCAGAGAGAGCCCTGTCGGACGAGGCCTTATCAGGCCCCGACGTGACGCCCTGAAATGTCTACTGGGGTGTTATCTGGTGAAGTTGCAAATGCGCCTGAGAATAAGTAACGAAGCGAGGCGAACCGAGCGCGACACTTTGGTGGGCGGACAAATTTACATTCCTTAGTGTAATACTGTACACTGAGAAGAAAAATTGGTTGGATTAACCAAAAGTTGGATTACACTGAGAAAAACTTACATTGTAAATAGTTCCCAGGGGGGACGTCTACATTTTACAGTTACGACAATGTATATTAAATTATAGTTGTAACTATTATTATAGTTTAATCAATTGAGTATATACTATCACAAACCATCTATATAGACGTCCCCCCTGGGAACTATTTGTTATAGTAGGAAATACCATCCTTTTTCTCAGTGTACGTGCTGGTAAAAATCTATTGGAGCGAAAGCATCGGAGGTGATGCTGTACACTGAGAAAAAAAATTGGTTGGATTAACCAAAAGTGGCGGTGACATACGTTCGAAGCTGTTATTTATTTGGTACAAATAAATCATTGGCTTGTAAACGATTATTCGCTTGAATTTATTCAAAATTTGTCGATTGAAACAAACATTTTTGTTGTACCAACCAAATACACCTTTGAACGTATGTCACCGCGCATTCGCTTAATCCAACCACTTCTCAGCGTACGTGCTGGTAAAGATGTATTAGAGCGAAAGCATCGGAGGTAATGGTGTACACTGAGAAAAAAAATTGGTTGGATTAACCAAAAGTCGCGGTGACATACGTACGAAGCTGTTATTTGTTTGGTACGAATAAAGCATTGTTTTGTTAAACGATTATTCGCTTGAATTTATTCAAAATTTGTCGATTGAAACAAACATTTTTGTTGTACCAACCAAACGTATGTCACCGCGCATTTGCTTAATCCAGCCATTTCTTTTTCTCGTGTACGTGCTGGTAAAAATCTATCGGAGCGAAAGCATGGGAGGTAATGCTGTAAGCTGAGAAAAAAAATTGGCTGGATTAACCAAAAGTCGCGGTGACATACGTTCGAAGCTGTTATTTGTTTGGTACAAATAAAGCATTGTTTTGTTAAACGATTATTCGCTTCAATTTATTCAAAATTTGTCGATTGAAACAAAGATTTTTGTTGTGCCAACCAAACGTATGTCACCGCGAATTTGCTTAATCCAGCCATTTCTTTTTCTCAGTGTACGTGCTCGTAAAAATCTATTGGAGCGAAAGCATCGGAGGTAAGTGCGCCTCAGAGAGCTGCTCTCGTTCTCTAATCGTTCTGGCCGAAAAGCGGAGCACAGACGGGGGAAAATCTGTGTGTCGCCGGTGCGTTCTTTCTCTCGAGTGAAGGAAAGGGACGGGCGTGCGCTTCGGGGTTAAGAGGGATAATCGTTGACGGAACTAACCAGCCGTGAGGACCTTCCGAGAGGATCTCGCGCTTAAAACTAATCCTTGCTTCTTCGCTCACCGGGATAACACGAGGAATTACGAGGAATCGTGACCGCCCGGTGGCGAAAGGATCTTCCGGTTCCTTTGGTGTGTTGCGGCTATGCGATCGACCTGGACAACCGGAAAACCTTCCTTCATCGTAACCCTTTTTACGAAAAAAAAGATTTTTTTTTTCTGCGTGGTAAGGTAAACGGCCCAGTTTGTTACACTGTTCCAGTTTGTGACAGAGGAACTCTAGCATAGTCGGCTCCCCCAACATTTGATATGCGGCAAATGGGTACACAGTAAAAAAATGTATACTTTTTACAACAACTTATTGTCCACAAACGGTCCACAATTTTTTATTTGTTAATTTTTCGATCGCATCACCCGGTTTCTAGTTTTACAAACAGAAGTACAAACTAAAATTGTTAATAACATAGGGAATAATAGGATAAGTTTGTATATTCCAGCCTTGACAAACGACTTTGGCACTTATTTAACAAAATTATGTTTACAAAACTTCGTATTCCTATGTTACGAAATTATTTTTTACACAAACTGCACGACTCTTGGGCCTCCTTGTTTATTCCTACGATTTTAGACGGTTAAAGTGAGAGAGCTGCGTAGAAGTATCATAAACTGGGCCGTTTACCTTACAATGTTCTGTTGACATTACCATTGCGCCAATGATAATTTCTTCAAAGACAATGTATTATTTCAATATTACCCTGTTAAGTAACCCTTCTTACGATTTTTTTTTTTCAGCAAGGTACAACGTTCTGTTGACATTACTGCTTCGCCAATAATAATTTCTTCAAAGACAATGTATTATTTCAATATTATCCTTTTATGTAACCCTTTTTACAAAAAAAAATCTTTTATCCTTCAGCAAGGTACAATGTGCTGTTGACATTACCGCCGCACCAATAATAATTTCTTCAAAGACAATGTATTATTTCAATATTAGACTTTTAAGTAATCCTTCTTATGAATTTTTTTTTTCCGCAACGTGCAATGTTCAGTTGACATTACAGCCGCCCCAATGATAATTTCTTCGAAGGCAATGTATTATTTCGATATTACACTGTGGTACCCGCCGATGATAAGCCGAATTTTTTCAATCATCCTCGGTGACACTCCGCATCACGGTACATTCCCAATCCGTGACCAATGAAAAATGGAAACCCTATCTGTCCCAGGGTTCTTTGTTCTCCGGGCTCTGTCGGGGAAAAAGAAAAAATCGTATTATACTCTTTGTACCAGAGGCCAGGATGGCGTGCAATATTGTAGGCATATATGGCAGTTAAAAATTAATAATTGGATTAACATTTTTTTTTTGTATTGAGGGCGTGACGGTAGTTGCGTAGGCTCGGGAAACGAAAGAGGGGGGCGCGGAAGATGAAAAAAGCGGGGTTTTGGCTATAAGTAAAAAGAATTGAAATTGCCTGATGGATATATCGATCGCTAAGAGACAGAAGGGCGTATTACCTGTGTTACCGCCTGCGGCCTACGCCCTTTTGTTTCTTAGCCGTCGATGCACATGTATATGTATTATATGTAATGGTAGCAGCGTAACCGGGCCGGTAAGCTGATCGAGAGTGCGTGCGTTTCGCGGCCGAGGCAGCCGTACATAGGAACAGTTTTAATCAACGCTCTGTGGCAAATCTCTTTTTTTCCGTCCTCCTGTATTTATATATATATATATATATATACTTTTTTTATCCATACGAAAAACCCCCTTTCATCGGGGCTTTTTTTCAAATTTCATTAGCGAACAGCAGCCGGATTATTCGGGAGGGCTGTCTATCCTGCCCGGAGGATTACCCGAAGCCCGGAAAAACTACAGAGGCATTGCGGGAAAATTCGTCAGGCTGCCCCGCTGCAGATAACGTACGAAAGAGAAATATTGCGAGAGAGTTACGCGCCCGAACAGTGGTACACAGCGGCGGGTACAACGCAGTCCGTTTCGCAATCCCTCCCGTGCGGTACGGGACGAGAGCGGGGCAAAACGGACCGCCGGGGGCAAAACGGGTCGGTCCGCTCCATTACCGATGGGACTTTTCTTTCCCCGACATTTCCGCCTAAAAAATAGGTGAGGGTACACCGAAAAAAAGATTTGGTAATATCAAACTAAGCTGCGGTTGCGGGTGGCGAGAGAAATATTTGGTCGATTGAACAAAATGTTTGTTAAATCCAAGCAACTAATTGTTGAAGTAACTAAATATTCGGTCAAACAACTAAATATTCGGTCAAACAACTAAATATTCGGTCAAACAACTTAATATTCGGTCAAACAACTAAATATTCGGTCAAACAACTAAATATTCGGTCAAACAACTAAATATTCGGTCAAACAACTAAATATTCGGTCAAACAACTAAATATTCGTTCAATCAACTAAATATTTCTTTCGCCACCCGCAACTGCTTAGTTTGATATAACCAAACCTTTTTTTCGGTGTAGTCCGTTTTGCCCCGAGATTCCACCCCCCCCCCCCCCCCGCTCTCCCCCACCTATCTCCACATCGTCGATAATAATTCCACGGTAGGACAAAAAAATAAAATGGAAGAAAAAGAAAAACCCCCGAGGTATAATCGAGACGGATAAAGTTCTGGTGCAGGGAAGCCCCCCGTCGGTCGAACGGGGAACGAGCGGAGCGGGTGGAGGTCACACACGGGGAACCGCGGAGGATCGCCGAGCTGTCGGATCAGAGAAAATGCAGCAGCGAGCAAGCCCGTCGAGAGAAAACGGGAAGGGGGGGGGGGGGTGAGAGAACAGAAAAACCCGAGGTATGTGCCGTGCCGCGCACACCCTCGAAAAAAAGATCTAAAAAAACTACGCACAAAGAAAGTTAAAAAAAAAATATATATAAAAAAAAGTCTTCGAATTACAAACGCGCTGGCGTCGGTGTGTACGTAGTAGATCTTTTTTTTCGCTATTTTTGCTACGCGGCGATGTGCGGTGGCGAGAGGCGCACAGCGAGATGTAAATATGGCGGGCGCGGGCAAAGTTTCCGTCCCTCCCCCCCCTGTCCGTCGGTGTTGGTTCTCCCGTGCAGGGGGTTGCGGGCGGAGAGCTCCGCCCACGCGTCACGGTGGCGAAAAAACCTGGCGGAGGAAAACGGCGTGTAGGACGAGGAGCCCACGGTGGCCGTTTCGCGTTTCCCGCTAGAAGGGGGATGAGAGGGGAGGCGCAAGAGCCGGAGACCGCGGGGTGGAGAGGAACCGCCAAAAAAATAAAGGAACTCGAACGTTGGAGGCTCCGACGGTGGTGAACGGAAGAGAGAGAGGGGGGGGGGGATAGGGAAGGAGGGCACAATCGTCGAAACATTTTTGACATACCCACACGGGATATAACGAGAGAAAAACCCGCCGACCGGTTGCCTCTGCGTCGGGCTGCAGTGAGGCGCCAAACGGGGGGATGAAGAAAACGAGGGACGAGGAGATACGTAAAAGCGCGGCGGAGGTTAAAGATAGAGAAGGAAAGAAGAAAACGGTAGGGTGGAGAGATCCGCGGTATATAGGTATGTATATATAGGTATGTATATATAGGTATATATATATAGGTATATATATATATATATATATAGGTGCGTGCCTTCACAAAGTCGACAACCGGCGAATCCGAGAGTCGAGCCATTGAAAAGAGTGTGTGTGTGTGTGCGGGAGATGGAAGAGATAGAAAGGACAGAGCTGTAGGTTCGAAAACGAACGCAATTTGCATGATTTTGCATGTTTTAGCACGCGGGGGCATCCACGCTCTCGCGGCAACAGCGTACACCAACGTTCGCCACGGTTTCAGCTGTCTGTCTACGTTATATTTTGCCCTTGCTTTTCTCGGCTCTCCGGAGGGTTGCGGAGACCGGGCGCGCGTCTCCGACGGGCGGGCGCTCGGGTTCCGTGGACCCGGGCCAACCCCATCCTCTCCCCGGTAGGGTCGCGATAGCGTGGACGATGCCCTCTGTCCTGTGAAAATTATTTTCCTATGGTTTTTCTCGGCTAAGGTGTCGAGAGGGCTTCGCGGAATATCAATAAGCGTTTGTACCCACTATGTATACGGTTAACGCAATTTGTACCCTTAATACGTCACTTTCGGTTTGATAGTCTCATTTTGTGAGCGGAGGTGACGTCATACCGGAAATACGTCACTTCCGGTTTGGAAATCAAATTTTTCGACCGGAAGTGATGTATTTTCACTATGACGGCACTTTCGTTCGAGAAGTGAAATTTCCAAACCGGAAGTGATGTATATCTGGTATGACGTTACTTTCGGTTGAAAAATGAGATCTTCAAACCGGAAGTGACGTCATACCGGAGATATGTCAATTCCTGTTTGAAAGTCTAATTTTTCGACTGGAAGTGACGTATTTTCGGTATGACGGCACTTTCGTTCGAGAAGTGAAATTTCCAAACCGGAAGTGATGTATTTCTGGTATGACTTTATTTCCGATTGAAAATTGAGATCTTCAAACCGGCAGTGACGTATTTTCGGTATGACGTCACATCTGGTCGAGAAATGAGATTTTCGAACCGGAAGTGAGGTAGGGTAAAAGTGGTGAATATGGCCCACCTTGATTAACACGTAAATCAATGATATATGGACCGGGCCATATTCCCCACTTTTACCCTATTTCCGGTAAATCTCCGCAAATTTAAACGTCCGGTTTCTAAGTTCTATAGTAGATGGTAAGGGCGTGAAGCGCCCGTGCTACACCTGCCAGCAGTTAATAAACCTGCTAGCCGTTAATAAAATAGTTGCCCAATTACATCATGTACATCATACACAGTAAAAAATAATTTCGTAAAATCGGAATGCGAAATTTCATAAAAATTATTTTGTTAAATAAGGGACAAACGAGTTTGTCACTTATTTGAACATACAAACGTGTCATTGACAATTTTAGTTTGTACTTTTGTTTGTAAAACTAGCAAATTAACAAATAAAAAATTGTGGACGTTTGTGGACAATAAGTTGTAAAAAGTACAAACTTTTTTTACTGTGTAGTTATCAGCGCTGTCTGGTAGAGTTCTTCTTTCGCCCCGAACAGAAAAAATTTATCGGAACTAAACAGATCTTTTCCGCGAACTACTTATAGCGATTCAAAATTGACCCTGTGTCATTGCACCAACCTGTGTCATTCTGCCTGCTCGATTGCGCGAATGAAAACCGCGTCGCGGTTCTCGAATTCGAGGTAACCCCGACAAAGAATTGAAACGCCCATGGCCCCCGTTCAATGTGGTGGAGCCGAGATAATACTGCAGTCGAGGAGTAACCGAAGAGAGCCAGAGATAGAGAGAAACAGGGAGAGACTGCGGTGGACCACCCGACGCCGGTAGTATCATTTCTCACCGGCGTAAGGTCCGGTCGCGTTTCACCGGCTCTCGAACTCGCTCACTCCCGAACCGGTGGCACAATGGGGGCCAATAGCCCGAGCCGATAATGAGCGGCCATTGTCGAGGGATCCATCCCCACTCGCACACACCCACACATACACACACACATGCGGGAATCGTCGACAGACCGCAGCTACGGCCACCCGGCAGGAGTGTCACAGGCCTTGGACCATGTCCAGTCCGAAGGATCATTACGGGTAATCGGGGAAATCGGCATCGGCGAGCTTGTTACACCAGAGACTCCGCGATGTCGAGAAAATCACGAGCTTGCTCCGTGCATATGTGCTCATCATCGCCGCAACCCTGAACGAGACACCGGCTGTGTCGGGGGTTGCGTTACACCCTGGAGTTTCTCGGTATCGCATTGGAATTGTAGTGGAGACCGGGGACAAAAGTAACACGGGTCAATTGTAACAAGTGGCCGCGCAACGCTGCGCATAATCGGACGCATCGGATATGAAGTGAGCGACATTATAGACATCACCTTATGACCATGCAATCGACTCATAGCATTCTAAGCAATCAGCGATGATTTATACACTTATTATTTATAACCAACCAATTGTAGAATATAACATTTATAGTAGGGCTGTATAGTTAGGCCGGCTAAAATGGCTTAGCCGGCTAAAACCGCTTAGCCGGCAAATAATTTTTTTTTAATTTAAATTTAAATTTAAGTTTTTCTGTGCTAATGCACCCCCGTTCTATTTCTTAACAACGGTCGGCGAAGGATTTCGTTGATGCAGGAGGATGTTACAAATGACCCCACTACGCCGTTACAATTGACCCCACCGCGGCCCAAATTCGTACCCAATTTTGTCTGTGTTTAAAGGGCCGGTGTTCGCAATTCTGTGCATATTTCTGCTTGAAATTTAAAAACTATATACCTAAGACTAGGTTAATGGTTGGATGCCGAAGCGTTAGACTCTCGGGTTTGAAAAAAAAATTAAAAACGATTTTTGTTACTTTTGTCCCCGGTCTCCCCTACAACGCGCTCAGAGAACATTGTTGCAGCGAGTATTCGATGTTCGCTGGGATGCAGCGGAGAGGGCACAGTGGATGGTCTTTATCCCGATGAGATGCCTGGTGAAAATTATATGGCAGTTATGAAAATAAGGTTGAGCGACACCGCGCTCGGTGGTCGGTTGGAGTTGAAGAGGCGATGGAGACAGGCGGAGGGTCTCGCCGTTCCCACTCTATCTCCATCCAGGAAATGTTTGTTTAGCAGGTCGCTCCGCGGAGATTTCACGAGCGATTGGACATTGTCCGGTAGCCGGGAAAGCCGATTACGCGATCATCGCTGGCTTAGATCTGCGCCAAGGTGGAGGACAACGGGGTGAGGTTCGGCAGGTATTACGTCCGGGCCGGGCTTGGGCCGAGCCAAAGCCACCGAGTCTCTTACGCTTTGCGTGGTTGTGGGCCGGTAGTGATTTTGGGGCTGCGGCCGATGGCGATGACGACGATGAGAACAATAACGAGCATTGTCGATGGCCTGTCACAGTCGACAGGTACCGCCGCGTGACCTTTCGATGTTTCGACGCATTACAACTATCTCGGGCACACCGAGTGCCGAAGCGCCGTCAAAGTTCACCGGGCTGGTCTGGTTGATGGCAGGTGCCGAAGCAACGAGGAACGAAGAGCCGAAGACGCGGATTCGTGCACTGAAAAAAAATTTGCTTGCGGGCTGCCAAAGAAAAAAATGTTTGTTTCAATTTTACTTTCATTTCTCACAATTCCGTATGATATTGAAACAACGACAGCAAGACTGTCAAGGTGACATGTTTCAATCCGGTATGAAATGGTACGAATTCAGAGTAGAATTGAACCAACTTTTTTACTTCTTTGGCAGCCCGCAAGCAGATTTTACTTGAATCAATGATATTTTTTTTCAGTGTGGCGTTCCGTTTCGTGAATAATCAGTGTAAAAAAAAATTGTTGATTTAATGTAGGGGGCAGCGGGGCAAAATGGCACGACGGGATAATGAGACAGAACGCAATTTTCACACTCGTGAAAAATACGGTTGAATCAACGGAAGATTTGAGCAGGGACGTTCAAATAAATATTTTGTTGCTCGAACAAAATATTTTAATGCCTCAAAAATATTTCCGTGAAATTATGGAAAAAATTGTTGAACTAACCTATTTTTAAGCTTTATCAACAACATATTTGTTTGAACGTCCCTGCCCGAATCTTTAGTTGATTTAACCGTATTTTTTTATGAGTGCAATAACTTTTGGATGGTGGCGATGGTGGTCCGTGGGGCAAAACGGCGTTGAACATCCGGATGTATCGTTGGAACAAAATGGGGCATCCGAAAATTATTGGAAAATTGAGCTTTGCCCTCACTGTCCCGTTTTGCCCCGCTCTCCCCTACCGATATTGAAAGCTTCTATGCGTAAACCAGTATATTAAATTTAATGTACAAATATTATGTAAAATTACAGCACTTTAAAAATATTTAAAAAATACTTGGTATTATTAAAGAACCTTTATTAAAAATATGACTTTTTTATCATTTTTTTACCGTACATTTATTTCACATAACATTGGTATATTAAATGTAATATACCAGTTTATGCATAAAAGCTTCCAACACCGGTACATTAATTTCCATGCAAACATTTTTTACATCGATAATATAACATTCATTTCACATAACATTGGTAGGGTAGAGCGGGGCAAAATGGGGCAACGGAGCAAAACGAGGTTTTTGGGCTAAACGTAATTTTCCAATAATTTTTGGATGTCCGAATTCGCCCTATCGGATACACCAGGCTTTTCTGCCCAGTTTTGCCACCTTGTCCGATCCAAAAATGATTGAAAAATTTAGTTTTGCCCAAAAACCCATTTTTTACCCGTTGCCCCATTTTGCCCCGCTCTCCCCTATATTAAATTCAATATACCAGTTTATGTACAAAACCTTCCAACACCGGCAAATTAATTTTCATGCAGACATTTTTTAAATAGATAATTTCCCCAAAAGATTTCCGCGTCAATGTATGACAATCGTTCGACGTGTCGGTTAACGTACGGTCCTTTGAAAAATCAGATACCATTTAACAAAGCTCGCAGTGTTTCGTTCTTTGTTCGCCTCATTATTGTATCCCCGTCATCTCCGAGCGAAGATCGAGACTCGCGCGGTATAGACAAAACACGACGAAATGCGCGTACGGTGAGATCATCGAAGCGTCCGCGGATCAGCCATTCTCGAATGGCAGATACCAATACACCCACTTGGGCGCTGATGCGAAGGGTGGAGAACGTCCCGGAATGGACAGCTCATCGGGGTCCCTCGGTCGGTTTACACGGAGCGAAGCGATAGGACGACGAGGAGACGGATAGACCTCGCTCGTTCTCCGCCGGCTTTCGGCCTCTGGCGAGCAGCGAAACGAATGACTTGCACAGAACCAAGTCCGAGGCCTCGCGAGAGCGGCGAAATAGAGGTGGCCGAGATGAGAGGGCGGCCCCGCCGCGTTTATTTATCCTACCCGCGCTCGGGGCCCCAAAGAGCTGCCGCTCTTCTCTTCGTTTCTTCCCTTCTTTTTCTTACTTATTTATTTTTATATAATTTTTTTTCATCTCCTCTCTTCCGACTCTCCCCTGCGATAGTCTTCGATCGTGCCCCCCCCCCTTCATTCGCCCCTCTCATCGCTGCCTCACGCATCTTTTTCACTTTCCCTTCTTCCTCGTTTTTTTTCCATCCAACGTCTTCTTTTATTTTTCTCCAGTCACTTCTTCTTCATCGATTCGTTCTTCTTCTTCTCCTCCTCCTCCCCCGACTTTTACCTGTTCTCGGTCATTCGGCCGATGCTTCTCGCTCCTTCTCGCGCTCGTACCGCGATGTATCGCAAGTCGCGAGTGAGAAAAAAAACGTTCTCTCGGACTTTTTTTCTCACTCCCGATGCCGCCCTCGCGCTTTGATCGCTATCGAGGTGTTTGCGTGAGCGTGTGCGCGTGTTTGTGCTCGGCGTTCCTCGCACACTTGGCTTCGATCTATTATATTTTCTTTATTCACCGTATGCGGACGAGAGTGTGAGCGTGTGTTGGGTACGTGAGTGGAGACCGAGTCGGCTCGCACGATGCTCTCCGAGACGTGTGTTGCGGCCCTCGTGACCGGCGTTGCCGATCCCAAGCCCTGTAATCACGAACCCCTCGAGCCGACGATCCGAGACACGGAATACCGAAGAAGATGTCGATCCAGTCGAGTTACGCCCTCCCCGATGGAAAATAAATTAAGAACAAAAACACCAAGGAAAAAATCATGTGAATCGCGCTCAATGATTGGCTCGCACGTTGGATCGAACGCTGACGTATTGTCGAGGATCGCGACAAGTGTTACCTCACATATTCGAATCACTTCTTTTTCTTCGTCTCAACTCTTTTTCGTAATCATGGCTGTTTGATCAACAATTCAATTCAATTATCTCGGGAAAGATTAGGCTACTGATTGCGAGAATTTAATCTAAGTTCAGTCGCCTCTATCGCATGGAAAAGAAAATGCTGGGACGGCTAGAATTTTGTCACCATTACTCATTTACCTGATTACCATAAGGACAACAAATTTTTTTGCTGTGGCAGCAAATACTTCGCTAGGACAATATTTTGCTGTAGAAGCCAAATATTTTTGCTGCCAGAACAATAAATTATTAACGATCTACATTTTGTTCAATAAGGATTTGGTTACCATAACGCATTTACCTGCTTAACATACACCAATAAAAAAGTTTCATAATATCAACTAAGCTGCGGGTGCGGGTGGCGAAGGAAATATTTGGATCGATTGAAAGAAATATTTAGTAGATTGAACGAATATTTAGTCGGGTGACCGAATATTTAGTTGAATTGATTGTTCTGTTATTGATTGTAAAAAAAGAATTTGTTCCAATTGACCAAACATTTCCTTCGCCACCCGCAACCGCAGCTTAGTTGATATTGCCAAACCTTTTTATCGGTGTAGGGACAACAAAATATTTTGCTGTGGCAGCAAATATTTTGCTTTGGCAGCAAATATTTTGCTGTGGCAGCAAATATTTTGCTGTGGCAGCAAATATTTTGCTGTGGCAGCAAATATTTTGCTGGGGCAGCGAATATTTTTGCTGTCAGAACAATAAATTATTAACAATCTACATTTTGTTCAATTAGGATTTTGTTACCATAACTCATTTACCTCCTTAACACAGGGACAACAAAATATTTTGCTGTGGGAGCAAATATCTTTGCTGTATAGAAGCTGCTTTGCTGTACATCTTTGCTGCTAGAACAATACAATTATTAACGATCTACAGAAACAGAACAACTTTTCCCCATGCGTGTGTCTCTCCGACGTTGTTAATTAAACCCGACCGGAGTGACGATTCTTTTTCCAGACGTTATTCGCCAAGGATTACGATTTCTCTCTCGCATGACGGACCGGGCTTGGTCGAGGGTTAAAAAAAAAAGTAAAGCTCGTCGCGAATGTGCGCCGAGGTTGCTTTTAATTAAAAACAATCCCTTAATGCCCGCGGAATAGGCTCCCCGTTCGCCCGCTTCCATATCGGAGCCGGGAGCTCGCGGATGCTACACCCTCGGAGCGCGGCGAGGAGCGACGGTGGGAGGGTAAAATAGGAGTCGGAAGGAGAATAGATCGGGCCGTCGGGGTTTCAGAGAGGATTGCCGACCAATTATCTGCTCTACCGATATGATCTTCCGCGGTCTCTTTGCTCTCCTCTCGCTCGCTCGAGTCTCTCCGTGCCCGGTTCGAATGCCGAGCTTCCGCGAGTCTCGATGCCGAAGCTAAGCTCCCAAGGCCCCGGGGAAATATACTCGCGCGACGACTGCCGCAACGAGTGCACGGCGATGGAACACGAGGCGCCACGGCAGCGACGGGTTTCTTTTCGTTATTGTACACAGAGTGTGACGAGGATGCCTGTTACCGCCGCTGCTACCCCCTGGCAACGAAGCCAAAAAGCTGTACTCCTGAACGCCGCCCCCAACCTCCCCCCCCCCCCCACCCACCCCCGCTATGTATTCGATCAAGTAGGTTTAATGTATTTTATCACATCATCTCGCGTCTAATACTTTCGGTATTTGATACATGAAATTTTACACCATTTTTTGCTTCTAGAGAAAAGTTTGTTGGACATGTTCAGAATTAAGATAGTTCGGCAGTAGTTGATATCGAACAATGTTTAATTTTGCTACGGCTGCGATCGACTCATCGTCACTGCCAGTTCGATGCTTCCCCGTGGCAACGAAGCCAAAAAGCTGTACTTCTGAACGCCGCCCCCCCCCCCTCCCCCTACACACCCCCGCTATGTATTCGATCAAATAGGGTTGATGTATTTTATCACATCATCTCGACTCTAATACTTTCGGTATTTGATACATGGAATTTGACACCATTTTTTGCTTCCAGAGAAAGGTTTGTTGGACATTTTCAGAATTAAGATAGTTGGGCAGCAGTCGATATCGAAAAATGTTTAGCTTTGCTACACCGATAAAAAGGTTAGGTAATATCAAATAAGCTGCGGTTGCGGGTGGCGAAGGAAATGTTTGGTCGATTGAACAAAATGTTTTTTACAATCAATAACAGAACAGTCAATTCAACTAAATAGTCGGTCACACGACTAAATATTCGTTCAATCAACTAAATATTCGTTCAATCAACTAAATATTCGTTCAATCAACTAAATATTCGTTCAATCAACTAAATATTCGTTCAATCAACTAAATATTCGTTCAATCAACTAAATATTTCTTTCAATCGATCCAAATATTTCCTTCGCCACCCTCAACCGCAGCTTCGTTGATATTACCAAACCTTTTTATCGGTGTACGGCTGCGATCGACTCACCGTCACTGTCAATTGGAAGGACTCGAGATTTGTATGTAGACATGTTCAGAATTAAGATAGTTGGACAGTAGTCGATATCGAAAAATGTAAATATTTTTTGTCGTTTGGAAGGATAGTGCGAAACTCCAGCCCTCGTTATTTTATGTTTCAGCGATAGGTGTTCAAAAGATAAACACGATGGAGGGAGAGAAATCCAGAAAGATAAACACGAAGTTCGTCGTTGCCCATTTGGCATCCTTATGGATAGTCAAATGAACAACAGTATCATCAAATGTACAAGTTTGTTAAATATCTTATTCTGAAGAGGGCCAACACCTATGGCCGAAACGTTAAATAATGAGGTTTGAAGTTTTGCGCTGCCCTTCCACAGTCCCGATGAGTCGATCGCCGTAGGAAAATTAAACATATGTTCAGAATGTTTAAAAGGTCGAAAAATGATATTTGCAAAAAATGTCTTGATGGATGCGCGTGTGTGTTAGGCCTCTAAAATTCAATCGTCTATAACTCAAGAACGACTTTATCAATCGGATTGAAATTTGTCACAAACATAGAGCAGTTAGGTCCATCTGTTTGTTACAATTTACGCAATAATTGAAACAATCGGTCGGCTTTTATCGGATTTTTAACTTTTCGAAAAAAGTGTGCTCTGGCGTTGGCAATTTTTTGAATATTTGAGTAATCAGATAGAAGAAACTTACCTGCGTACTTCAATCGAGCGACAACCAGCCAACGTAACGAGATTACGTTCCGTATCGCATTGCGTTTCGATATTCGATATCGCTCGCAGCATCCCACGATCTTCTCTTCGTTGAGAAGAAATCACGGTTTTCCCGATCTGCCAGATGAGGAGAAGAAAAGAAGAAAAAAAAGGTAAATTATAAATGTCGTGAAGAGGGTTGATGGGGCACAAGGCAAGCACCATGTCCAAACCACGAGAGAGTTATGACGAAACAAAACAATGTTACAGTATAATAACTCTTTCAAGTATATATGAAGATGGTATACATATATTATCACGAGTGATCGTGGAGGTTGTGTCGGCTCCGAATCGAGATACATACTATATATGTATAACCATTCTTCTCGATCCTGCTTGGTTCATCCTCTCGGCAACACTCTCGGACAAGAGAGAGCGGCGCATCGTCTCGTGATTGACGTCGAGGAGCGGCCTCAACCTTTTTTTTTTCTTATTCTTCTTTCTTTTCCTTTGCCATCTGCGTTAGTTTATTCTTTCCGTGTAGAATGATCTTACAAACTGAGCCTGCTCTTCATACCGATTGTGGACCACATGATAGTAGAAATCAGAGAGTGAGATTCTCTTCTGGACCATTGTCACTGGTTTGTGGAGGTTGAAATGCGTTAACGGGACGAATTGGCAAATACGCGCAACAATATCCAAAGACCAATATCAGCCTCAACCCTTTTTTGTTTGTTCTTTCTTTTCCTTTCCCATATGAGTTAGTTTATTATTTTCGTATAGAATGATCTTGCAAACAGAGCCTGCTCTTCGTACCGAGTGTGGACCACATGATAGTAAAAACCAGAGAGTGAGATTCTTCTCCGGACCATTGTCACTAGTTTGCAAAGGTTGAAATGCGTTAACGGGACGAAATGGCAAATACGCGCAACAATATCCAACAACCAAGATCAGCCTCAACCCTTTTTTGTTTGTTCTTTCTTTTCCTTTCCCATATGAGTTAGTTTATTATTTTCGTATAGAATGATCTTGCAAACAGAGCCTGCTCTTCATACTGAGCGTGGACCACATGATAGTAGAAATCAGAGAGTGAGATTCCCCACCGGACCATTGTCACAGGTTTGCGAAGGTTGAAATGCGTTAACGGGACGAAATGGCAAACACGCGCGATAATATCCAAAAACCAAGATCAGCCTCAACCATTTTTTTCTTGTTCTTTTTCCTTTTCCTTTGCCATATGCGTTAGATTATTCTTTCCATACGGAATCATCTTACCAACCGAGCCTGCTCTTCATACCGAGCGTGGACCACATGATAGTAGAAATCAGACCGTGAAACTCCCCTCCGGAACATTGTTATAGGTTTGTGAAGGTTGAAATGCGTTAACAGGCTGAAATGGCAAATACGCGCGACAATATCCAAAAACGCGTGAGGAACGTGCGGAGCGTAACCCGCCCAAAAGCAAGAGCGGTGGCAGAGAGGTGTGCGGGGGCGAGGGAGGGGGGGGGGTGGAATCAACAGGACGAGAGGACAGGGAGAGAAATCCTGGACTCAACAAGAGAGAAGCGTCGAGAGCGCGAGAGAAGCGTAAAGACTCGTGAAAGCTTCCGGAGAGACAAATTGGCGTGAAAATGCATTTCGGCCCCTGGCGTTTCTCTCTGTGATGCCTAGGCCGTGCTGACGAGGGCGGCGAGGGGGATGGGAGGGGGAGGGGGAGGGGGTAGGGTAGGTTTTGCTCTCCGGAGTACCCGCACCGACGAGAGCTCAGCCCGGTGACGCTGTATCGCGGCTAGCGTTCGTGTGAAAGACTCTATATATAGATTTATAGTATACATATATATATATAACGTTTTACAACTATCCCTCGAACAGAGGCGTGGGGTAATATCAAACATTTAGCTCGGTCGGCGGACGACCGAGCCGGGTCGGGGACCAGGAACTAAATACACTTACTCGGGGAAAGCCTTGAGAAGGGGTGGGTATGGAGGGGCGGGGGGGCGGGACGACCATATCATTCCGCGCTATTGCTTGAGAAGAATGGTGCGATAATGAGAGATCCATTATACACAGAGATCCATACATATTACTGCCCGTTCATGTATAGTCTATAAGCTGGAGAGAAATATAAATTATCGAAATCGTTCGGAGTGGCTTCGGAGCAGAGTCTGAAATATTTTTTTATTTTTATTTATTTGACGGATTTCTCCTTTTAGAGTCTTGTTTACATAAAGTCCTATTTCAGAACTCCGACTAGTCAATTATATTACAATACACATTGCTAAACTAAACTACAATACGTATGATAGAATATAATAGAATGTCCCCCCTGGTAGCCTTTACTCAACAGTTCAAATTGAAATTAACAATTGAAATTAACAATTGAAATTAACAATTGAAATTAACAATTGAAATTAACAATTGAAATTAACAATTGAAATTAACAATTGAAATTAACAATTGAAATTAACAATTGAAATTAACAATTGAAATTAACAATTGAAATTAACAATTGAAATTAACAATTGAAATTAACAATTGAAATTAACAATTGAAATTAACAATTGAAATTAACAATTGAAATTAACAATTGAAATTAACAATTGAAATTAACAATTGAAATTAACAATTGAAATTAACAATTGAAATTAACAATTGAAATTAACAATTGAAATTAACAATTGAAATTAACAATTGAAATTAACAATTGAAATTAACAATTGAAATTAACAATTGAAATTAACAATTGAAATTAACAATTGAAATTAACAATTAGTAGATGCACCAATATATATGCATTTGTTAATACTACTGGATAGGCCATTTTTTTAAAGGCCTCGAATGATATACCCGTAAACTTTAATGTTGCGAATTCGTTACCCAGCCTGGTCATTCGCGAGATGACTGAGTTCCTCGCCTTATTTGTGCGGCACTGTTGCTCATAAAACAAATATAGGATATCTATGTTGATGATCAATCTGACACGCTACATTCATTTTATTGTGAAAATAATGTTTATTTTTTTTAGCTAGATCGACAACCACCCCCCCCCCCCCGCCCCTTGGTATAACAGACCACAGCTCTATGAAACATTGTAACCTTCCCGGACTGTCGAAAAAGGAGTGATGGGGTAGATTTTTCTTTTTGCCCGTGGGTGGAAAATGAAAATCGTGTCAGGCAACATCGAGCGTGCGATGCTTGTGCGAGGAACACACGGCGGGACGGAGAAGAGTACAGCGGTACAGGAGGGTGTCTCGTCGGTGTCTACCGATCTCTCGCCCGTGTACAGCCATTAGTCGCACCCCGGGTAAATTGAGTGGCGCCTACTAGGTACGCGCCTGATTCTATTAAAGACATCAAACGGGCAAAAATTACATCAGCAGCCATATAGCCGGAACCCCTCCTATAATACGCGCTTGCCTCGGCTGTGCTTGCTATGCCAACGCTATCCCCCGCGCTATCTCCGCCACCCCTGTACTATAATACCCGGAACCTCTGACGCTAGTCGAGAAAGAGAGAGGGAGCGAGGGCTGCTAGCCCGCCGCGGCGCGGAGGAATTCACGTAAAACCGTTGTCGTACGTGTCGCTCGGTAACATCGCCAATCTCTCGCGGCTTTCGTGCCACGATAAATTTATGCGCAGAGGTTGCATAAAAGAAAAAATTCCGAACCCTTGGATGCAATTATCGTGGGAATCGTATTAGCACCTTCCGGATGCTCTTGCATGTCGGTTTAGCGAAGAACTTGCCTACGACGATATCTCACATGTGGAACTGTCGAGAGCGTTTCAGGATATTTATATTTATATTTATATTTATATTTATATTTATATTTATATTTATATTTATATTTATATTTATATTTATATTTATATTTATATTTATATTTATATTTATATTTATATTTATATTTATATTTATATTTATATTTATATTTATATTTATATTTATATTTATATTTATATTTATATTTATATTTATATTTATATTTATATTTATATTTATATTTATATTTATATTTATATTTATATTTATCGATGTGTATAGGTGTATTATGGTACGCATATACAAGGCAGGTGAGGAGAATGCCAGTTTTGACACGATTTTCCACGACGTATAGAGAGGAAAGAGCTGAGAGCCCGGAGGTGGTACCGGGACGCCTGCGCTACTGCGATGCTGTGCTATATACAACACCATTGGGTGCCGTTCCCGCGCTGCTGGGGAAAGAGCCTCAGCCAAATCTAATTCCCTGTCTCGCTTTATTTGATCATATTTTACATCGGCTTTGACGCTGCCCTCGAAAAAGGCACGCTTTTAAAATACATTACACGTATTGCTCAGAGGCGCGTACGTGACGGGGCGAGATATTCAAACTTGAACGACAGGCTAACGCAGGCCAACACCAAAGATGAGATAGAAGTGTTGGGAACGATGATTTTTCTACGCCTTCTCCTCTTTCAACCCCTTTCCCAACACAGTCTGTTTTACGATGCCCAAGAATTTCTCAGCCATGACATTAATGGAACAACAGTGGTCGTTAAATTTTGTTTTTAATAAACTATAGTGTAAATTTTTTTTCTTTTTCAAATGAATGAACGGTATGGGAAGTTTTTTTACATAAACTGTTTCTAAAATGTCAAACACATGTGCCTTGTAATTTTACAGTACATTTTTTAATTTTTAATTAACATTTTCGTAAGTTGCGGGCAAAACACACTCGCATTCTCTGTACTATGTAAAAGGGTTCGTCCCGTGAAAAACATAAATAAATAAATAAAAAGATTTGTAATTTTCATATCTCTGGTATTTTTATTTTACGAAAAAGTACATTAATGTCCAATTGATGTACATGTAAAAAAAAATTGTAAATTTAATGTACCGGACTGGAAGATTTTATCGAAATACTGGTACATAAAATTTAACGTACAATTGTGATGAAAAATTAATATACTTTTTCATTCTAATTAAAGTACATTATCAAAATAAAGTATTCCCAATGTTTTTAATAGACTGATTCCATCACGATTGTATATTAAATTTAACATACCAGTTTTTGCATAAAAACGTCCAGTCCGCTAAATTAAATTTCATACAAATTTTTATTACAGTCTAAGAAACGCCAGCAAATTTCAAGTTCCAGTAGTACATCAAATTTACAATTAATTTTTACAGCACAGCGCCAATCATTTCCGTTCCAACGCAATGTATCAAGGAACACTGTTCAAAAATGCACTTTTGCAAATTAATTGGAAGCTTTTTTTTACATAAACGGTTTCCGAAATTTCAAACACATGTGCGTTGTAATTTTACAGTAAAATTAGTATTTTTCACAAAGATGTTTGTAAGTTTCAAGCAAAAGATTTGTAATTTTAATATGTGATACTTTTATTTTACAATCAAAGTACATTAATCTTCAATTAATGTAAGTAACGTTAGCAAGTTTCAAGTTCCAGTACCCGAAATTTACAACTTATTTTTACAGTAAAGCCAGCCCGCTTATTAGAGCATAAGCGAGCCAACCTTCGGCCGCTCTCCCCGGACAACATTTAATGGTCCGTTCCTCCCAAACTACAAAAAAAAAAAAAAAAAAAAAAAAAAATCATAAAAATAACAAAAGAACACATTACACGATAGTCAACGATTCGAATCTTGCCCGAGGGATGCAAAGACGTAGAAAGCGGAAGGGCACAGATATATGTATGGGAGAATCGGATACCGCGGAAGACGTTCGACTCGGCTGGTGAATAGGCATGCAGCATCGTGTCCGGGTCGAGAGGAAAGGAACCCCCGAGAAATCGTCTAACGAGGGTGAGAGCTCAGGGGGATGCTGCACTCGGTTTCTCGATCCCCCCGCGAAGTCTCTGCCCGCTCGCCCTCTCCCTCCCGGTCATGATCGGAGAACCGGATACAATTAAATCCTCGTGCTCGAACGATCGCATTGTCAACCCCCGCGTCGCTGTGAGCGCATTACAACCGTGCGTCTCCTTTTCGTTTCGTCTTATATACATATGCTTGTCGTGTCGGTGGCGTGCAGGGCACATTGGGTCCCAGATAGCGTACACGTTGACTCGCGCCCGGCCGTACGCGTGTTATTGGGCCAACATATAATAATCGGCCAAACGCCACTCGCTCCAGAATCGCGGAGCAGTTTAAAGGCGAGAGTGCCGAGCAACGAAAGCCTCGAGAGCTACCGAGGGTGAGCGCGCTAGGGGGGTCGCGCGACGTCGGTATTAGCTACACGCGCGAGACAAATTTCACGTCCGCCGAACGAGCAGCAGCCTCATTGTCGTGTACCGAGCCTGGTAACACGGATCCGGTACCGGCGGGTTAAATTCAAGTGGATGGAGGGGAGACCGGGGCGAGATGGACCCCCTAAACAAATAACGCGGCTAACGCTGCCGAAAGTATAATCTACTATTTGTCACCCAACAATGATACTTTCATAGGTTTTATAACCCGTCCAAAAAATAACATTTTCTGGGGCGAAACGGGCTACCGGTAAATTTTTCAATTTTATAAGAAAGTCATATGAAAATTTCAATTTGCAACTTTTTTTTTTTTAATACCCCATTTTGCCCCGCTTCCGTATTTTGCGTTTTCTCTGCTTCTGTCATTCTATACGAAAGGTTTTTATTTTTGACTTCCAGGTTTTCATATGTTTTTAAATCATTTTGGGGTGGCCCATTACGCCCCGGGTCGGTCCGATTTTTCACTGGCCCATCTTGCCCCGGTTTCCGCTATATGTAGCGTGCGCGAGGTCACGGTTAATTCGGGACGATCATTTGGGACGAGTGGCCGAGGTCTATCAAGATTTCGCGTATCGTTGCTGAAGAGAGACGATGATGCGGATCGGGGTGAGGGGGAGAGGTATTGAATTTGACAGAAGCGCACGTGCCGCAAAAGAGCGTGCCTCGATGATCCTCTGTAAGCCCGTTATCTACACTTGTGTCACCGTGACGCAATTTTCCGGTATCACAAGCGCGAGTTTCTCACCGTCTTTTTTTCGATGTCATCGTTATCTGCCGAATCTCAACCGGAAGGACGCGCCTGGTACGGCTTGCGGATTATAATTGGGTCGTATTTGGGCGGCTTTGAACTATCGCGATTCTTCCGACGATCGAACAAAATATTTTAATGGCTCAAAAATATTTTGGTGAAATCACCCAACAAATTGTTGAACTAACCATTTTTTTTAGCTGTACCAACAAAATATTTAGTTGAACGTCCCTGCCCGAATCTTAGTTGATTCAACCCTATTTTTTTATCAGTGTGCGCCAATGAAAAGGTCTGTTCGTTTCAGCAATGCTTCGTTGATGAAACAAACAAGAAAAAAAACATCAGATTGACAATATAAAAATAATAGCGAGCCGACCCGCTATAAGACCCTAACGGGGTCTCTGTAAGTGGGGGAAAATGCAACAAAAAAATATATGTATATAATCCGAGAAAGTACAGCGCGGTTATTTTATAGCGACAGTGTCGCACAAATGTTGCAATGAATTCGGCCATCTCGCGAATGACCAGACTTGGGAATGAATTCCCGATGTTGAATTTTACGGGTGTAACATTCGAGGCTTTTAAAAGGGCGGCATATTCCGCAGTGCTTAAATATGAATAAATCAGATTATGGTAAAGAGGGAAGAAAAGAGAACTGTAGGGCTAGTCTCGTTATAACTATAGGCTGATAATGTATGTTTAGTTTGTTATGTAGTCTACACTGAGAAAAATAAATTGTTGGATTAAGCAAATGCGCGATGACATACGCTCTAAGGTGTATTTTGTTGGTACAACAAATGTGTTTCTTTCAATCGACAAATTTTGAATAAATTGAAGCAAATAATCGTTCAACAAAACAATGCTTTGTTTGTATCAAACAAATTTTTTTTCTCAGTGTAGAATCAAATGTTATTTTATATTTACTATTTTCATATTTACCATATTTACGATTTTTATTGCGATATTTAATGATTTTGTATTCCGAGCCTCTGCATTGGGTTTAATGTAAATCGATTTAAAAAAAGGAGAAATCCGTAAAAATAAATAAATAATGGCTGAAGGACTTCGGTCGATGGCCAATTGGCAGCATATATGTAATATGTAATCGTAAAAATGTACCAGCATCCATACCATGTAATTATTGTCAATAAATACATTTACTACTACTAAATAAATAAAATAAAATAATAATAATGAACCTTCGCGGACGAGAAATGTTTGCCGAACTGCACAAACCCATTTGCTCGACGTGCAGTTACGCACCGTCCCCTGGGGATCGAGGATTCCCGTTGCGGATTCGCGTTCGGGCTATTGATCCCTCGAAGAATCAACGCGGCGGTGGGCGCGAGGGGTAACACACCGGAAGCTCGGTTCTCCGCTGTGCTCTCGACGAGCGTATAAACCACCGCGAAGATCATGTAAGCGGCGAGGACTCCGAGGATGGCTAAGCGTCTCGGCAGCGTTCTGATTTGATTCCCGTCGCCGTGAGTTCGCCTCTATCGCGTTCCTCCGAGCTGCAAGCTCGGGGCACAAACCCCGTGCGGCACAAGACGGGAAGAAGAAGAGGACGAAAAGGAGAAGATGCGGCTCGGTTATGAAAGCGGAGGAAAGGGAGAAGCCCGCTATAAACGAACGACTCTCGGCCGGGCTCCCACGGGATACTACTGTACAGGGTAAAAGTGGTGAATATGGCCCACCTCGATTAACACGTAAATCTATGATATATGGACCCGTCCATATTCCCCACTTTTACCCTAGACCATTTTTTTAAATGCCTCGAATGATATACCCGTAATCTTTAAAGATGCATCACACATACATTCCCAACCAAAAGTTTAATGCGATGAAAATTTCAGTACTTCGCGACATGCCAAAAATCCGAAAAAAATCAGCCGCATTATGTATGTCAAGAACTTTGATTTTGCATAATAATAATGCCAGAATGTTATTAACAAATGATTCGAAAAATTAATTGTTTAAAAATAAATCAGACGACTTCTTATTTTCTCATTTTAAATGAATTCTTTGATTTTTCAGAATTCATATGAATTTTTTCAGAATTTTCTATCATTTCAAAATTGTTTTTTTCGGAAATTTAAAAAATCGTTGCAGAGCCAGGAATTTTGGATATGGTTCAGTATCACGATTCTACAGTAAACACAAAAAGTTTGGAGGTCATTGCGCCAACCGTTCCGTACTTACGGCCTTAAAAAAAATTCAAAAAACGAAAGTTCAAACATGATAGAATATTTTGAAAAAATTTATGTGCTTTCTATAAAATCAATGAATTCATTTGAAAAGAGAAAAAAAAGGTTTTTCTAATTATTTGTTGAACAATTTTTTTGTTTAGCAATTTGTTAATAACTTTTTGACATTATTATTATGCAAAATGAATGTTGTTGGCACCTTTAATACAGTTGATTTTTTTCAGATTTTTATACCACTAGGAAGTGTTCGAATTCTCACTGAATCTCACTTTTGACTGGGAATGTACGTGTGAAGCATCCTTAATGTTGCGAATTCGTTACCCAGCCTGGTCATTCGCGAGGTGACTGAGTTCCTCGCCGTATTTGTGCGGCACTGTTGCTCATAAAACAAATATAGGACATCTATGTTGATGATCAAGCTGACACGCTACATTCATTTTATTGTGAAAATAATGTTTATGTTTTTTAGCTAGATCGACAACCACCCCCCCCCCCCCCCCCCCCCTCCTGGTATAACAGACCACAGCTCTATGAAACATTGTAACCTTCCCGGACCGTCGAAGATGATGTAAGCGGCGAGGACTCCGAGGATGGCTAAGCGTCTCGGCAGCGTTCTGATTTGATTCCCGTCGCCGTGAGTTCGCCTCTATCGCGTTCCTCCGAGCAAGCTCGGGGCACAAACCCCGTGCGGCACAAGACGGGAAGAAGAAGAGGACGAAAAGAAGAAGATGCGGGCTCGGTTATGAAAGCGGAGGAAAGGGAAAAGCGCTATAAACGAACGAGTCTCGGCCGGGCTCCCACGGGATGCTCAGGATGGCTTCTTCCTTCCCAACAGCCGCGGCGGCAGCGGCACCAGGAGCGGTGTAATCGAGTCTATCTCCCTTTCCCTCGCTTTCTTCGGCTCTCCGTTTCTCCTCGTCTTCTCCTCCTGTCCCGCGATCTTTGACCATCTCGATTCCTCCCTCGGTCTCACTCCTCCAGCTTTATATCCAACACTCCCCTCTCTCCCCTCTGCCCCGTTCGCAACTCCGCGGAATTGGGGGAAGAGAGGAACGCAAGCGCGATTCTCCTCGAAGGATGTGTCGCGCGCCCGCGCAACTCCATCTCCCAGCCGCATCGTCATCCCTCTTCGTCTTCACTCGCGAATCTCGCGGAGTGCGCGCGTGCAAACTCTAATCCGTCGTCTCTTCTTTACTGAAAAACCGATGGCTGATGCAACCAACCCCCCACCCCCCACCCCCACCCCCTAACCCTTCTCCACCGAGCCCCGGATTCTCCTTTACATTCTATTACCTTGCGTCGCGAAAACAGGAAGACACGGATTTTCGAGATTATTCTTCGGGGAAGATCGTTTTTATTTTTATAATTTTTTTTTTTTTTTTCGTTCACCGAAGTAGTTTCGACAAAGTTCGATGACACTGACGGAGCTCGTATTATATATGGACCTGCCGTATTACTAGCCGAGATCGCCTAGAAGAGTTGGTTTTTTGGGTTTCCTTTTTTGTGTTCTTCAATGATAAAAAAAATAGGTCGAATCAACTGAACATTCGGGCAGGGACGTTTAAATAAATATTTTGTTGGTACAGCTGTAAGATTGGTTAGTGGCAGCAACTTTTTCGATGATTTCACTGAAATATTTTTAAGCCGTTAAAATATTTTGTCGACCAACGAAATATTTATTTGAACGTCCCTGCCCGAATCTTCACGGTAAAAAAAAAATTGTAAATTTAATGTACCGGACTGGAAGTTTTTATGCAAAAATTGGTACATTAAATTTAATGTACAATTGTGATGAAAAATTAATAAATTTTTTTTATTGAAATTAAAGTCAATTATAAAAAATTAAGAATCTCCAATGTTTTTAATAAACTGAACATTAATTTTTCATCGCAATCGTACATGAAATTTAATGTAACAGTTTTTGCATAAAAACTTCCAGTCCGGTTCATTAAATTTCATACGATTTTTTTTACAGTGTTTAATTGATTCAACTGCATTTTTTTATCAGTGTTCTTTTTTTGCTTGGCCGGGATGATATTACATCGATGAGCCCAAAGATTTCTTGCGACCACCGCAGAGTTAATAACGCGCAACGTTGCAGAGACTGACCTTACGTTATCCACGCACCCTGACCTCAGTCTGAAAGGGAAGACCCTGCGATAACGCGGAGGGAATATACGTAGTTTTCTCTCTCTTCTTCGACGCAGACGAGAGCGAAGGTACATATAGATCCGTTAGCATCGAACCTAGTTCGAGCTCGGGCGGGGACATTCGCGAAGCCCTCTCTATCTCTCTCTCGCTCTCTATACTCATCGCTGAATAGGAAGGATTAAGGTCCTTGGAGAGCATATCGCGTTATCCCCGGTTTCGTCGATGCCGCTCGTTTCCACGAGCGTATATAAAGCCGATAGAGGTACAAATCTTCTGTAATATACTGTATATACTTGTACTGCCAGATTGCCAATTTAATCTTCCAGGGATCGCAGCCATTCGTTAATTTTAAACATAACAAAATATATTATCAAAATAAGACCGATCTATACAGTTTCATGAATCTGCTTTTGATCTTTGGTGTTTTTTTTTTGTTGTGTTTTTTTTTCATTTTTCTTCGAGTCCGTCTTCGTCCCTCTCTGTCCGTTATCCCCGGTTTGGTCGATGCCGCTCATTTCCACGAGCGTATATAATGCCGATAGAGGTACACTGTAAAAAAATTGTTTTAAAATTAATTAACGGTATTGAAAGCTTTTTTACATAAACTGTTTCTGAAATTTCAAACACATGTGCGTTGCAATTTTGCAGTAAAATTTTTATTTTTAATGACATTTTTTGCCAATTTCCGGCAAAAGATGTTTAATTTCAATATTCGTTAGTTTAAATTTACCACAAAAGTACATTAATGTTCAATTAATATAACTAATGAAAGCAAATTTCAATTTCCAGTACATTAAATTTACAATTAATTTTTACAGTGTAACACTGTAAAAAAAAAATATAAATTTAATGTACTGGAACTTGACATTTGTTAACATTACTTACATTAATTGAACATTAATGTACTTTGCTTGTAAAATAAAAGTACCAGATATTGAAATTACAAATCTTTTGCTTGAAATTTACAAACATTTTTGTGAAAAATACTAATTTTACTGTAAAATTACAACGCACATGTGTTTGAAATTTCAGAAACCGTTTATGCAAAAAAGCTTCCAATACTGTTCACTAATTTGCAAACAAAATTTTTTAACAGTGTACAAATCTTCTGTAATATACTGTAACGACCGAGCGAATGAATAACGCGCGTATTTGGTTTTGGGGCGGATATTATTAATAATGAGCACGGCTAAATATCTCGAGAACGAATTGTCACACGTCTGATCGGTCAGACGTCTCAGTCCAGACTGTTTTACATGACGATCGATCTTGTATCGATCGTCCGTCCGTTCTTTCGTTCGTCGATCGTCAAACCTAACTAATATCGTGTGCCTCAACCAATAGTCAGCTACATATTCGTTAGAATACTTTATATACTTGTACTGCCAGATCGCCTATGTAATCTTCTAGTAATCGCCTAGGTAATTTTAAACATAACAAAAAAATATTATCGAAAGAACACCGATCGATACAGTTTCCGAAATCTGCTTTTGAATCTTTGGTATTTTTTCTTTCTTTTCTTGATTTTCCGTCAAGTCCGTTTTAGTCTCTCTCTTCGTTATCCTGAGTTTCGTCGATGCCGCTCGTTTCCACGAGTGTATATAAAGCCGATAGAGGTACAAATCTTCTGTAACATGCTTTACATACTTGTACTGCCAGATTGCCAATTTAATCTTCGAGCGATCGCAGCCATTCGTTAATGTTAAACATAACAAAAAAATATTATCAAAAGAAGACCGGTCGATACTGTTTAAGGAATCTGCTTTTGAATCTCTGGTGTTTCTTTTTTGTTTGCTTTCTTGATTTTTCTTCGAGTCCGTCTTCCTCTCCCTCCGGGCACGAATTCTTGGTCGCTTTGTCGGCACGCATCGATATCGACCCGCTGAACGCACCGCCCGGCTCGAGAAACAACATGGCGACGGGCGAGGGGGCAGACGAAATGCCGCGATAGAAAAGCCGCGGCCGAGAGTAGGGAACTCTTCGGGATCTTCGTAACGAGCGCGGTGACTTGCATCTTCGGCACATAACGCATTAGCCGTATTTGCATTTAATTGCCGGTTGTTTGTTTGACGTCCGCGCGCTCGATAGCTCCTTCTCTTTCCCACCTTTCTCCCGTCGCGAGATGCCGAGGATAGGCGTCAACCCCGAGCGTTATTTCCGTTGTCCGGCTCCTCGAGCATTCGCGAGCGCACCGGCACGAAGACCTCGTTTTTTTAGTATCCATATATCTATATTTATTTTTTACCGCCAGATGCCCGATGACTTTGGCAAAAGCAACAAACAGGAAAAAAGAAATATACACCACTATATATATATATATATATATGTCTAGCTATGTAGTATAGAAAAAGCGAGAAATCGCACGCTTTAATCTACGAATCATCGTATGGCATGCGGGTCCACTTTTGACAGACGAAGGTATTTTTGTTCCCCCCATTATAATTAATAATAATCACGAACGATACTTTTTTTCCATTCATTTATTGCAATCGGATCGAAACATCAGGATCTACAGATTGTTTATAATTAATTCTGTATTCCGCGCTAAATAGGAAAGGATGTATAGATGAGGTTTCCCGACGATATTTCCCAGCGGCGAGGCAGCCACCGGGCTTTTCGATTGTCGAGGTAAACTTATGATCGCTCGTCCCATGGGTTGTTTCCTCAAGCTCGGGTGTCTTCGATCCGGCGTCGCGGGGGTTGTGAGGATTCACGTCGGGCGAGAGGGAGAAACGAGAAAGAGATACCTACGAGGCGTTTGAACGAACCGATAGAATCCTAACTGAATCTCTTCACTGTAGCTGCGAAGATCTCCCGAAGCTCGCCCACGCTTCTTCTGCTTCTTCTTCCTCCTCCTCCTCCTCCTCCTCTTCGTCATCCTTCTTCTTGTCACGCGCGATCCATCCTCCTCGCTCTTTCCCTTTATCTCAAACTTTGCGCAACCCTCGCATTCGCTTCTTCCAGATATATGTATATGCACGTATATATATGTAGGTTGCTTGTCTCTATCGTGCAGAGAACACCCGAAGCCACGAGCGCCCCTTCGGGCTACCAATCCCGAGTAAAGTTTGTTACACAACTCGGTGGGAGCACGAAGAACTTTCGGTAAATGGTACGCCTTCTCGTCGACTAAGCTGTTCCTCTCTCTACTACCTTACCCGTTCCTCCCATTTCTGGCCCCATATCACCCTCTCTCTCTCTCTGTCTCTCTGCCTTCCCCATTTCCTCAACAACTCCTCGTTCCGTTATCTTCCCTTGTTAGTCGAGACTTTATTCCCTCTATCGTCCTGGGACTTTCGAAGAAACCACGACGGACATTCTCCGCGGGCTACGAGGAATCCGAGGTATCAACTTTGCGTGGATAATTGCGGTTATCGAGCGATGCGCGAAGGACAATCCCGGCGATTTTCTCGATTCGACGATTTTCCCGAACGGTCAGCTGTTGTCGGTCTTCTGCAACTCTGCTGAATAATTCTTGCGTGGTCGACTGTTATTCGTTGGTCCGACGAATGTGAAGGGCTTGGTTATCGGAGATCGGGGACAGGTTGGTAGTTCACCAATCATTGGTTTACTATCCTCCGCAGTGGCGGTCGAGCCGACGATGCTGGTATCTGGCCAGCGAATCGCGAGACTGATGCGAGACTGAGCAATCCTGCTGGAGAAATTCGGATTACAGATTTCTGTTACCGACGGGGCGCGGGTCGAATGGGCGGCGGGTTAGCTAAGCTGTTCAAGGTAACTTCACTGCTTTAATTAACCGTTTAGCGCGTGTAGGTAACACGCCTCAGTAGCAGGTATTGACTTTCCAACCGAGTTGAAAACCTGCCCGACTCTCGGTCGATAAGAAAAACGAAAAGTTTAGATTCGTAAGGAACACGAATTAGAATAGTAGACTATCAATTACGCCAAAAAGTAACTTAGTTGGGGAAACACCATGTATATTATGTAATGGTAATATTAAATATATTACCATTATACACTGATCTGAAATATATTACCATTATACACTGATCTGAAATATATTACCATTATACACTGATCTGAAATATATTACCATTATACACTGATCTGAAATATATTACCATTATACACTGATCTGAAATATATTACCATTATACACTGATCTGAAATATATTACCATTATACACTTTTTGACAAATGCCTGATAGACAAGCGCCACGAAAAGTAGCAGTTGACGCAATATTTGCGACATGTGCGGCACATGTCGCAATTATTGCGCCAACTGCTACTTCTCGTGGCATTTGTCTATCAGGGATTTTTCAAAAAGTTATGAGGTACTTCTATAAAATAAATTCGAGATCGGGCTTCCACCATATCAAACTGCAATGAGCCTAACGATATCTGCATGAGACTAGGTCTCATCAAGTTATAACGGCTGTGTTTTGCATCGCAGAAACTTCGCTCGGAAAGTTCACTTGGAAAATCAAATTCCACAAGCGAAGCATTTTTTTCGTTTCCAAAGGGAGTGCATTGACAGAACTTGCCCGAGATGAAATTTGATGTCATGCAGATATCTTCAGGGACATAAACTGCAGCATATTAGTAATATGCCGTGCATCGTGTAAATAAAAATCCGCAGTGATTTCGCTTTTGGAGTCCTGCTTGCGGGCTAAATGACCTCGTAAACTGTGATCAGACGGCGATAATGTGGAGGATCGGGTTGTGGAGAAAAAGAATGTGGAGAAGCGAGTAATGGAGAGTGAAGAAAATGTGTTCAACCGGTTCAACCTAAATTGTGGACAAAAAGTAATGTATAGATAGTACTGTGCGTGTAGATAATCAAATATGGACAATCGACTTGTGGAGTATCGAATAGTATAGTAAAGGGAGTGCGGAGAACCACTGTGTATAGTAAAAGGAATTTGTAGGATCGTGCGTATACATAGAGTGATGCGGAGACTTGAGAGTGTAGAGAACAAAGTTGTGAAGGGCAGACCACCGTTTCTCCAGAAACCTTTTCTACACAACTGCGTTGATTGGTGGAAGCTTGGTTCTAGACCTCCCCATTGGCGGAGCCAAGCATGTGTAGAATCAGTTTGTGAAGGAATGGTGGGCTACTGTTGTGGAGCGAAGAGGGGCAGCCTCAAGGTCGTGGACCAAAAAATAAGGCGTCACGGCGTGGCAGCCCTGATTTCTCCAACCTAGTTACTTTTCGCCGGAAATGAGTTCCGACTGAAACAAGTCTGCCGTAAATGATACCCTACGTCCCAAATAAATGATCAATTTTTAACGCGTTATATCATTTATGCAGTAATCTTTGTTGTACCATTAAATTGCGAACAGCGAACAAAGCGTTCGTCCCAAAGAGCGCGCAATTTCGCAATAGCTTGCGCAGTATCGACAGTGGCGAAGTGAATCGGTGGCGATTGCGAAGTGACCGGGCGAGGAGGATGTCGGGAATTCGGGAAGGGAGTCCAAGTGTCGAATGACTTTCTCAACTGTAACGAAAAAGATTCTTCGCACTTCGGAAAAGTAAAATTTTAACGACATGGCAGGACTGGACGATTACGACAGGGTCTACCGGGGTCGGCCGCACGAATTCCGAGATCCAATGTTCGACGTTTCGGGCAGGTATCCAGATCACGAGGTTATTCGGCCTTTGGACATTCCCATCATTCATCCTCTAGCGAAGGACACTCCACCGCCCGATGACGGTAATATCTTTCGAAAAAAAAAAAAAAAAATCTTCCTCTTTTAACTCTTTGAAGCATAATTTTTTTTTTTTTCCTATTATGAATTTTATTAATGCATTTTTTCTGAATTCTAAGAGGTGTCTCACCTGTTATACACCGTGGTTCAAAGGGTTAATCGATACGGAATGAAACTTCATTTTAATTAATTTTTTTCATTCTCAGATTTGATGGTCAAGCAATATGTTGGACTGGGTTGCGGCTTGGCCAGTCTCATCACGGAAAATCTACTGATCCATCCGTTCGTCGTACTGCGAAGACAGTGCCAGGTCAACCCTGGAGCTCACAAGTATCATCTAATACCCGTGACTCTGATACCGGTGATGGCGAGATTGCATCAGACTCAGGGTCTCAATACTCTGTGGAAGGGAATAGGATCGGTTCTTCTGGTCAGAGGTATGACCCTCGCAGTCGAAGATCTGATCTCCAAAGTGACTCCTTGGCCAAAGTAAGGTAACCGTTGGGTATACGCATAGTAGCCGAGAATCAATACGAAAAATCGTTATTTCAATGTTTTCTCCCCGCTATTTTTTTTTGCTTTCAGAGAAATATCTAGAAACAGCTCGCTGAGGGCGTTTGGCCAACATATACTTTTGAAATGGTGAGAGAGGCAGAACTCAATGGGAAATAATATTTTAAAGACCATATGAAACACCCCCCTCCTCGCCCATCCCGGGCTCAGTCGGTATCAAAAACTGTAATCAACTTTTCTCGTGGGTTCTCGCATATACGGTCAAAAGAAAAGTCTCATCGGAAGCGGATATGATCTCGGCTTTCTATGAGACTTTTCTCTTGATCGTACATGCCAGAATCTGTGACTAAAGTTGATAACATTTTTTTTCCCATTACGGTAAAAAGGCCCTATTTCAAGCCTGCAACGGGGGTGGAAAGTGAAACTTTTCCTCCCGTTGAATCACTTTTCCTCCCGCTAGTCAAGAATCGGCCACTTTCCATCCCCATTGCAGGCATAAAAATATTGCCACTTTTAAGCATAGTCGGAAAAAAAATAGCGTATGCCACTCGGGAGGAAGTGCCTTTTCACCTCGTATGAATTTCTGTGAATCAAACTTCACACCCGGTCAAAAGACTTTCCTCCCTTGTGGCATAATATACTATTTTACCAACCATGGTATTGCACATGCTATTAGGAGCATGTGAAACCTCTTTTCTCCCATCCTTCCCATCCCCGGTTGTTACACTGAACTGTAACCAATTTTTTTTCACGGATGCTAGCATTTACGGTCAGAAAGAAAGTGTCTTCGAAAGCTGACATGTAATCCCTCTTCAATAATACTTTTATTTTCACATGTATAGATACCACAGTCCATGAAAAAGTGAATTACAGTTTTTATTATCGTCCATGGTTTTTCACCTGCTCTTAAGTACGGTGGATGTACGGTCAGAAGAAAAGTTTCATCACACGCTGACATGCAATCTGCCTCCAATGATACTTTCCTTTTGGACTTCGATACCGCCGTCCGTTAAAAAAATTGATTACAGTTTTTATTACCAATCGTGGTATTTCACATGCTCTTAAGAAAGTTGGAGCGCTTCACACTATTCAAATGAGTGCTACATTTTTAGTCGTTTATACAAACTTTCACGCATTTATCGATTACAGCGATGGTTACTTGTATTACAACGGATGTCCTTCACCTAGATTAGAACAAGCCAGTTATATTTTTGCGAATCCATTGCAAGTAATATTTTTACGGATTAAGGACTTCTGATCTAATACAAATAATAATCCACTCCAATCAATAGATCGGTAAAAGTTTGGACAGTAGACCTCGCTTATCCGACCTTCGATCAACCGAGCCTCTGTCTTATCCGCGGCACCCATCTCATGCGAGCCCTCTGCCTCAACCGAGATGTAAACTCGGATAATACGGAGTCACCCTGTTGTCAGTCTAATCCGAGATTTCACTTATCCAAGCTACGCTTTCCCCACATCACCTCGGATAAACGGTGTTCTGTCCGTATAAACGATTTAAAAAATGTAGTAGTCATTTGACTAGTGTGAAGCGCTCCGAGTTTTTTTTTACCATACATTTAAATTCCCTCTTTCAACAGCGTGTCTATTGGAATCGTCACGCCGTTTTACTCGGCTTCCCTGGTCGAGACCGTGCAGTCCGAGATCGCTTCCGAGAGGCCCGGAATTTTGGACGTTTTTCGGGACGGTGCGATAAGACTGTTGGAATTTCGAAACAAGGGTAGACTAATACCGATCTACGCACTTCTGCCGCCGTCGATCGCATACGGAGTAGCCAAGTACCTTTTCGCCCTGATTGTGAGAGGAGTTACCAGCAGGATAATGCACATCAGACGGAGGCACTCTCAAGAGTTGAGAGTGAGTGGACGTTGTCGTTTCTTTCTTAATGGATTATTCCAATTTATTTATGTAACTAATCGGTGGCGATTTAACGATTACAGGGTGCCTGCAGCCGGGATGTCGTCTCGGAGGCGATAGCTCAGGATATCGAATTGCAATCAATTCTCGTGTCGTTATGCGCCGCTGACGTTGTGTTTTATCCATTGGAGACGGTAGTTCACAGATTGCATCTCCAAGGCACAAGAACGATAATTGACAATCTCGACACAGGACAGTGCGTAACACCTCTGTTGAATGGATACAGCGGCGCCGTAGATTGCTACAGGACGATCATATCGACCGAGGGACCACTCGGATTGTACAAAGGCTTCGGCGCTCTCATTTTACAATTCGCCGTTCACGTGCTCGTACTGAAAGCTACCAAATGGATACTCACCGAAGTCGGAAGCGTGCTAAAACCGAAACCAAAACTCGTCAAACATCCACAAAATACGTACTACAATGAAGCTTGAAATTGATGTTTCGTAATGAATGATTGATAAAATAACTTATGATTAATACGTATAGGCTGTTCAAATTATCTCATCGCCGGCTTGAAACTTCCTTCGAAAAGTAGCTCGTCAGGACATCCGGATAATGTTTGTTAATCACTAGTCGATGGATAAAAAAAATTCGGGGATAAAACGTGTGATATACTCGACGAATGAATTGATATTTGCACTTGGAACCTTTTTATCGAGTGTGGTTTAATATCGGGAGTAGAGAATTTACTTGTGCACCTGGAACTGCATAACCGTGTCCATGGCTCCGATCGGCGTAGCAATCGTGTTCGAGCGATTTCTTTTTTTTTCGCTATTAAAAATCCATTTTGTAACGTTCGAGAGTTTATTTATATTATTTCTATTAAAATTCGTGTTATGATCTCGAGTTTTCGACGTTCACAATGTACATAACTCCCCGTTCGGTTATTGTTCGATCAGAGACATAGGAGAAGTCTAGCGTAGTATGTACAGAAGAAGACTTCGTAATAAAATTTAACAAACATTAACGAGACAAAACGATCCGATTTAGCGCGACCGAACGCGAGAACATCAGAGATAACCTTAACTGTGCTGTTTCTTTTTTTTTCTCCATTTATTATAAATATAAGTTCGTACAATGTAAATTAGCTATAATAAGAACCAGTGAACTCGGTGAATATTGAGATATTCATAGTGAGTCACGCGGATGCTCATCTTTGCCTTAAATTTATGGAAAGTTCTATGTGCCCTTCAATTTTTTTTTAGATCTTAAATTGTCCAAAAATGGCTTTCCATTCTAATATCACATTCAAAATTTGAATATAATTTTCATTCGGCAAGTTACATTGCCATCCTATATTTCGATGCAGACGAAGCAGAGGGGAGCTCTTCGCTTCTTCCGTACCAACGAATTTACTTTTTTTTTTTCCTTTTCATTTGTTTATGCTGGAACATCGATCAGTAGAAACTCAAAGGATATCCGGAACGCGAAGAACCGTGGCCTATGGTTTTTTTTTTGTTCGAACATACGCGTCACGACACTCTGCGTCCTTCTTTTGTATTTTTTTTTCTCTTTTTTTACGAGGAAGATAATTTTTCTTGGAAACGAAAAGCGAGACTGTTCCTCGTTCGAGGGGTTTCGTCGAACCACCCGGAGTGGATCTAGGTCTAGAGTTATCTTCTCTTTAGTTATTCCCACAAAGTTCTACTAATCTATTGCTATGTACAATATATTACAAAGATCCTTCGTCCGTCTGTACATTCACGTAAAAATAATTTTTCTTCCATTGTTGGATTTTTTTCTTCTGTTACGCGTTCGGTACTGAATTTTCTTCGTTTTCTTTTTTTCTCTTTAAATCCTCAATCAAACCATAATTTACGGATGATACAGTTTTGTGTGTGTGTATGTGTGTATGAATGGTAAAAACTGCGACTGCAGTGTCAACAAGCTCGAGATAGATTTGCTCTGTCATTAATTAGCATGGAAACGACGAAATTTTATATGGGAGAGAAACGAACCGACGACGCACGCTTGGTCTCGAAAACCGAAACCACTGTGGTGATTTCTTTGTTGTTCACTTTCGCTTCGTAGGTACGTCGATGGTACAAGCAAGGTAAAACTTTTAATATTTACTTTCTTTCCATAGGATCCCCGAAGTTGACAAGTCGTGGGGGACGAGAGGTGAGGAGGGACTTTGACCCGTACTTTAGTACATCTATCCATCTGTTCCAAAAGACTGATAGCTTTTCTCTACCTCGGGGACTGAACCCTTACGCCGAAACGCCTCGTACGCTAATTGTTAACATGCTGCGCCTGTTGCGGCTCTTCCTCGGTGGTTTCGTTCCTTCTGATGTACTGCGGCTTGTCGTCACCGCGAACACAACCGTCGGTCACATGTACGGACATCACATCGCTTCCCGGAACGTCGAACATCGGTTCTAATAACAAGGTCTCCATTATAGCCCTGAGACCCCTCGCTCCGGTTTTCCTCTCCATCGCCATCGACGCTATTGCGTCCAGGGCTTCTGCCGTGAATGTCAAATCCACCTAGTGAAAAGGAAAAAAAAACAGTTCATACGACCGCAAAGTAAAAACAGAGCTGGGCAAAGTACCGAACAATACTTAATGTATAAAGTAGAAAGTACCACAAATACTTTAAGTATGGAGTCCGTTTTGTATTTTTCAAGTATTTTTTGCAATTAATTTCTTAACGCTAATCATTATCTAGGCTTTAAAAAAAAGTGCAAAGCAATTGTATATGGCTTCTCCATTGTAAAAAAATCGCTCATTGAAAGTTTTATAATTCGTCGTATTGAGATTATTTTAATATTTTCTTCACTGTTATAAATTTTTTTAAATGTCAAGAAATTTCGCAACCAAAAAGTATCTCTCTCGTTTTTTTAATAGATTTTCTGTCTTATTGTTTAAAAATAAATGTTCGTTAAAATTATACTTCTTAGAAAGTTTAGACCCATAATCATATATAGAAACTTGATGTCATACTCATCACGTATCCGTAATGCAAGCGTAATTTCAAAAAGTACTTGTATTTGATATTATAAATCGTGAAAAAGTACTTGTACTAAAAAGTATTTGTACTTAATACTTGAAATCGTAAAAAGTATATAAAGTACTTTCGTACTGAAGGTACTTTCGTACTTAAGGTTCTTTCGTACTTAAGGTACTTTCGTACTTAAAGTACTAAACAAGTACCCGGTACTTCGAGTCCCGCCCAGCTCCGGTTAAAAATGTATCTACCACAGTCGTGACTCACTTTGTCCATTGAAAACAGCATCTGATACTGGGGTACCATGGCGTTTTTCGGCTCGGTCAGAATCCTAACGAGCATGTCTCTGTCAAGGGTGTGAAAAGGAACTAGTACCGGAAACCTTCCGACGAATTCGGGTATCATTCCGAAATCAATGAGATCTCTGGCTTCCACCTGTCGCAGCAGAACGTCCTTCTCCTTGTTGTCGTCCTCGGTGGAAGGCGACATATTGGCAACGTCGGCGAGAGTAGCCGCTCGTCTTCCGGGGCTCTCGGAGGCTGGAGTAGCGCCGAAGCCGAGATACTTCTCGTTCTTGCGCCGTGAGACGAGTCTGTCGAGACCGTTGTAAGCACCGGATGCGACGAACAGGATATTCGTGGTATCGACCTGCAGCGTATCGCCGCGAAGCTTCCGCGAACTGTTTCTCTCCGGAACGTTCACGATCGTGCCTTCGAGCATCTTGAGCATGCCCTGCTGAACACCCTCGCCGCCGACGTCCCGCAACTGATGGATTCCCGGCACAGCGCCGATCTTATCGACCTCGTCCAGGAAAACGATACCCATCTGTGCTCGCTCGACCACGTAATTAGCGTCCTGGAGTAGCTTCGCGATCACGCTCTCGATATCCTCGCCGACGTAGCCCGCCTGAGTGAGCGTTGTGCAGTCGCATATCGCGAACGGCACGTCCAGACATTGGGCAATCGTCTGTGCCAGCAGAGTCTTTCCCGACCCCGTCGGGCCGAGTAGAAGTATATTGCTTTTTTCCAATTTCAACTGATGCTGCTTAGCGTCGAGTATGTCGGATCCCGGAACCGATTGAGCGCCGCCTGTTTTCTGCTGCTGATCGTTCGTCGGAGTTACGTGCTGGAAACCGACCCCGAGTGGATTACCGATGCTGGAGACGTGAAGTAAATCTGGCAACAAAAATTAATGAGCTATGAAGACAAATTATTAACCGGTGGGAGTCGCTTGGGAAGATACTTTTCACCCGAACGATCCTTTTTTTTTGCATCATAGTGATAGAAGAATTTACTGTTAGAAGCAGCTCGTGGAGATGCTTTTTCAAGATCAATATATGGCGGACATAATGTGGGTGAAATGTGTTATTTACGCGGTTTGAGACCTCTGTGTGTGAAGGGATGATTGAGCTCCTGAGTCCCGACCGGATTCGCAGTCGCCTGGACCGACGTCTGAACAGGCAGATTGTTGTGGATTCGTTTGTAGTGATTGTAAACCGCGACGCTGAGGACCTTCTTAGCGTACTCTTGGCCGACGACGTGCTTGTTCAAGTACTCGAATATCTGTTGAGGAAATCATTCGATCGTTAGACACCAGCGCGGCCGATAATTTCGCGAGAGCGACGAGAGCTGGCGCACGAGCTTCTTGCTTCGTACAAAAATCATCGAGCATTTTTCAATTGCTCAGAATACGCCAAGGCAGCCGATAATTTCGCGAGAGCGACGAAAGCTGGTGCGCAAGTTTCTCGCGTCGTACAAAAATCATCGAGAGCATTTTTTTAATTGGTCGGAATACACCAGCGCAGCCAATAATTTCGCGAGAGGAACGAGAGCTGGTGCGCAAGTTTCCTGCGTCGTACAAAAATCATCGAACATTTTTCAATTGCTCAGAATACGCCAGGACAACCGATAATTCCGCGAGAGCGACGAAAGCTGGTGCATAAGTTTCTCGCATCGTACAAAAATCATCGAGAACATTTTTTTTTATTGGTTGGAATACGCCAGCGCGGCCAATAATTTCGCGAGAGGGACGAGAGCTGGTGCAAAAGCTTCTCAGGTCGTACAAAAATCATCGTCAGCGTTTTTCGATGAGTCGGAAAACGCCAGCGCAGGCGATCATTTCGCGAGGGCTAGGAGAGCTGGCATACAAGCTTCTCGCATCGTACAAAAATTGTCGAGAGCATTGTTCAATGGGTCCGAGCTACCTTCTTGGGAGGCGGCGGTGGTTTTCTGTAGAAGCCCTGTTTAGGATCCTCGGGCCTCAGCGCCTCTTTCAAGCTCCTCTTCGAGTCAATCTCGGACAGCACCACGAAGAAGTGATGGCACTTTTCGCATTTCACGAATCTGGTTGAAGCTTTAAAAAAAGAACATAAAAAAGGGGATTAGAAGTCGATCGTCAATTTGAAAGAAAACGATGTATCAAGATTTTTTTTTTTAAAGAGATACTTACAGACGAATGTTTCAACATGCGTACAAGGATCCCCGCACTTTGGACAAGTGAGTGTATTCTTCTTGCCGCCTCCCGCGCCGCTGCCGGCCGAGCTGCCCGTTGTCGACGCAGTCGTGTTCGCACCTGCATCCTTGCCAGGGGGTGCAGTGTCACTGGGAACTTTTCCAAGCGCTCCGGTCGTCGCTATGGATCGACTCGCGACGACCCTCACTATTTTGTGAACTGCGTGGACAGAAAATTATTAATTGTGCCTCAGTGAAAATGACCCTGAAGATATCCCTGCGAAATCAAATTTCATATTTGACTAGTGTCTGTCGACACACTGCTTTAGGAAGAAGAGACAAATTGTTCGCGCCTAGAATTTTATTCTCAGATCGAACTTGCTCTAGCAAAGTATGCTTGATGCAAAAGGCAGCTGTTATAGCCTTTAATTTTATTATTACTGTTTCCAGAAATTATTTTTCCGCTTATGGATCTGCTTCTCCATAATATAGTATCATGTAAAAATATGTCCATTGATTTTACTCTTATCATGATTACATAGCGCCTAGAATTCTGAATGTATTAATGTCTGAAATCAGACTAGTACAATGAGGTGCAATAAGCAGCAAAAAAACAGCACTGGAATTGCTTTGAGGAACCACAGAAACAAATATTGCAGAATTTTTTTTCATGAATATTATTATTATTATTATTGTTCATCGTTACAGAAAGGAAGTTTAATATAAAATCTGCATCTCGATAACTGAATTACAAGATTGTTTTTCTTATAAATTCTTACAAATTTCTATAAACTTTTATAAATTTTGTGTGAACGCTCTACCAGCAATGATAATAAATTTGGATACGATAAATCGGTTTAAGAACATGCTAGATGCACACGTGTTCACTTGATATTATAGTGCAAATTATCTACTAGACGCGGATATTAATTATTTTTTTTATTATCAACGGGCAAAGCTTTATTACATATATAAATACTCTTAATTATTATTATTATTAATTGTAAATAGTAATTATAAGTTATAAACTTGCTTTCTGTAAATTGAAATAATAATAATAATACAACAATATAAGTTTTCTTTATAAGTTTCACACAGCAAGGTAACTTTGACTTTTATTCAGTAGCTCGCGCCCTCTATCGCTCATATTTTATTGCGAATGCATAGGATAAATTGGTGTATGGAATGCTTTCAACACATGGACTGTACTGTTATATGGAACGTTACTGTTTAAGATGATATATTCATGGAGTGTTACTTCATTAAGCCTGCAATATTTCTACCAAAGATTTACTATGCATAAAAAGCATACAACCGATATCTGTGTTCGAGCTTAAAAGCTTCTGTGGACAAAACCAATGTTTGTAAATAGATTGAACTTAGTCAATTAATAATGAATAAATGAAATGATATACTATTAAATTGGTTCAAAGACTCTACTTTTTACTGCATCTAACGGTAACATGTTCCATACAATCACCACTATATAGCACAGCGCATATGCAACAGATTGATGGACTTAATTTACCAAAATTTCGTCTCGTGCAGATATCTTCAGGGTCATTGGCAAAGTGGTATTCACAGAAAGAAATCAATGAAACTTAATTGCTCACCATGATTGGTGACGTGACTGGACGACGCCAGACGACCGGCGCTGACTAAACAACAGCGAACGCAACTCATAGCTAACGGTCGTACCTCGCGGTACTACGGACGAGGAGCTCGAACGAACGTAATTTTTCCCCCAGGGATGTTTTCTCTTTAAAACTAAATCTGAAACAAACAATCGGCGTACTTATAAATATAGCAACGTTGTTTTTCTTCGTAACGTCCCCGAGTGCCAGAAATTTTAAGAGTTATATAGTAAACGCAAGATTTCTACACGTGGCGTAGATTTCGTCACACGCAGATATATGCAACGCGGAAGCTTTGCGATATTCCGATCTCCTTCGCGCACGCACGAACGCTTGACGCTTTTTTTTCCGACCCTCGTAAGATTCGACGAAGAGATGCGAAACTCGTTCCAGTGCGTGCGAGAGATCGTCGCAGAAATCGCGATTTCATGAGACTCGACGTGTTGCAGGACTAATAAAGTCGTGCAACGCGCGCGATGCAAATTCACGGTCGAGACTGGTTAGTTCAGTTGATGACAAACAAGAGGGTCATGTGACAGCGCGAAGTTTCGCTGCGAGGACTTTTCTCGTTCGGGCGATTGCGTTCGCAATGCCAGGGTTAAACCGAACGCACTAACCTTTATTTAATCGTACGCTAAACCGATAGTTATCGCGAGTTGAATTGCACAGCCTCGGACCTTATCGCGCACCAATTTATCACTGAAGTTCCCGTTCCACAGTCATCGTCGATGCTGATCGAGCGAATTTAAAAAAAATGTCTATCAGAATTGTAACAAGAATGACGGGGAGATGCGAGGTCGGGCGCGATAAGGTGCAACAAAAAGAATTGATGTTAATCTATCGGAATCTGACACATCACGATCGAGGGAAAACAATCACAGGGGCACCGAGAGTGGTGTGTTGGGCGCCCAAGGTCACGAATTGGAAGCACTGGGTTTAATTGGAACCCGCGATAGCGCCATTATCGTTCGCTCTACTCCAGCACTTTGACACAGTTCGACGCTGTTAGTTACGTAATTTACCTTTTAATGTTGAATAAACAATGCGAGAGATGCGTTGCGAAGGTAATCCCAAAGTCCCCCTGGCCCCCAACTTTCGTGGACTGCCTCGTCGAGGCCGACTGACGCATCATCTTACGGAAATATTTTTCAACTATAGCGCGGCGCGGTGGCGCCCCCGGGTGAGCGTGCTCGTAACTGACTGCGACGACTTACAAATCGCGCTGAATTAAAACAATAGGTCTGTTCGTTTTCCGAGTAAGCCGGAGCAGAGAACTGTAAAATAAAATTTTAATTTAATGTACCGAACTGGAAGTTTTTATGCAAAAACAGGTACATTACATTTAATGTAAAATTGTGATGAAAAATTAATATACTTTTTCATTGAAATTAAAGCGAATTATTAAAATTAAAGTACTTTTATTGTTTACATAGTAAAATTAAGGAAAAGTATTTATAATAAAGTATTCCCAATGTTGTTAATACACTAAACATTAATTTTTGTACACGAAATTTAATATACCAGTTTTTGCATACAAACTTCCAGTCCGGTACATTAAATTTCATACGATTTTTTTTTTTACAGTGAGCGCTCGACTTTACGTGGAAGGTATATCTATATATCCAACAAAGGACATATGAGAGCCCTTTCTGAACGCGTACTTCTATACGAGTGACACACGAGCTCTTCATAATATCTTATCAAATACTACGATAAAAGTTCTATTATTCGCGAAAACTATTTTTGAATATACTGTGCAAAACCACAAAACAATTATTTTCAACTTATTTTCACATATTTACTGTATTATCTGAATTTTCTATGTAAAAGGCCATGTCCCGTACATAAATAAATAAATATACTTTCTACATAAAATGGAGCGCTTTGCCCCAGCTTACTGTGAAAACGAACAAACCTATTAGTGACCCGCGATAGCGTCATTATAGTTTGTCTCCTCCAGCGCTGACACAGTTGGACGCTATCGGTTACGTAATTTACCTTTTAATATTGAATAAACAATGCGAGAGATGCGTTGCAAAGGTAATCCCACAGACTCTCTGGCGCCCAACTTTCGTGGGCAGCCCACCGTTTCTCCAGAAACGGTTGCTACAGATCCGCCGTTGATTGGTGGAAGCTCGGTTCTAGACCTCCCGATTGGTGGAGGCGAGGCGTGCATAGAATCGGTTTGTGGAGGAATGGTGCTCCGTGCTTTCGACTTGGCGTTTTTCGTTATGCGCACGTGCATTTTTTCGTACCAATTCTTACTAAAAATCGAGCGTGCGCATGCGCAGTCATGTTCTTATAACGCGAAAGGCCAAATCGAATGCAACTCTGTCCTTTAGTGGTCTGCCTCGTCCAGGCCGACTGACGCATCATCTTACGGCAATATTTTTCAACAATAGTGCGGCGCAGTGGCGCCCCCGGCGAGCGTGCTTATCACTAATGGCCTTACGCGCCAGTGTGCGTTTGAAACTTCGACGAAACTTTGCGGGCGATAAACCGCGATAGTGCCGTTTTCGTTTGTCTCTTTACCTTTAAATGTGCAATAAACGATGCGAGAGATGCGTTTCGAAGTTAATCGTAAAGTCCTCCTGAGGTGCTTTCGATTTGCCGTTATAATGATGGTGCGCATGCGCACAATCGTTTTGTGGTACGAATTTCCACCAAAAACCGGCCGAGCGCATGCGCATGGTCATTTTTTGGTGAAAATTCGTACCAGAAAACGACTATGCGCATGCGCAGTCAGGTTGTAATAACGAAAAACGCCAAATCGAAAACAGCTCTGAGGTGCTTTCGATTTGGCGTTTTTTCGTTATTACAACGTGAGTGCGCATGCGCACAGTCGCTTTTTGATACGAATGCGTACCAAAAAGCGACTGTGCGCATGCGCACTCACGTTGTAATAACGAAGAAACGCCAAATCGAAAGCACCTCTGGCCACCAACTTTCGTCGACTGCCTTGTCGAGCCCGACTGCCGCACCATCTTACGGAAATATCTTTCAACCTTAGTGCGAGGCAGTGGCGCCCTCTGGCGAGCATGCTTGGCACTGATGGCGGAACGACTGACAAATCGCGCTGAATTGAAATAATATTCGTCGTCGCCAACGTGCGTTCGAAACTTCGATTGATCCCAGAAATTGTGCGAACCGCAGCACGATGAGCAAAATCGCAATAAACAACGAGGTAAGCCGACACAAAAACGTCCAACAGATCGATACGTTATTAATCTAGCATGTGCGATCCGTGGATTTGAGGTTACAGTCGACGCAACCAATCATCATTTTCGTCTTCGATCGCCTCTGCTTTTCGTTCTACAAAAACTAGTAAAAGAAAAAAAAAATTGATATTGAGCGAAAATATTCGCGCCATTTCCTTATTTGGACATAAAAATCTATTCTTGTAATTGGGCTCGGCCCGTTTCTATAAGTAAATAAATAAATAAATGATGACAAAAACAAATAACCGATTGTCTTTTTCACAGATCGTTCTGATGCGCCAGGCGGTGCGGCAAGCGCGCGTCGCTGTCGTGCGTAAATTGATAAAGGAGGCGAAGCTCCTGCAGGCGAGAAAGCACGGCGACGAGAAGACCATCGAGAAATGCAAAAGGAAGGGCCAGAGATTGCTCGCCGAGATCGAGGCTGCGAAGAAGATAAAGGACGACGATGTAACGAGATTCGCCATCACCAATACGAGAAAGCTCGCGGAGGTTCTGAACGACTGTACAGGCGAGCCTGCAACCCGTTTTATGTGCAGGCTGACCTTTCACAAGATCCTCGCCGACAGGATAGCCAAGTTCAAGGAGAAATTTTCCGAGTACGAGGAACACCTGGGACCGGGGAGAAAGAAATTGTCGAAGATCCAAAGACAAGCGAACAGGGAGGCGAGAAACGCGATGAAGCGCAACCCGGGCATCAGCGCAGATGGAGAAAAGGCGACGAAGAGCGAGGAGGAGGCTCGTAAAAATGAAGTGGTAGACGAAAATGTGCTGGAGCCCTCGGACGAGAGCAGTGACGAGGAAGACGGGACTGCGGAGGATTCTAAGGCAGCGACTGACTCTTCGGATAGCAACGGCGGAAGTAATTTTACTGAGCCTGCGGAGAGTAAAATAAACGAAGCTGACGAGGAAGATTCGAGTCCGGGGAGAAAGAAATTGTCGAAAGTCCAGAGACAAGCGAACGGGAAGGCGAGAAAGGCGATGAAGCGCAATTCTGGGGTTGACGCAGGTGGAGACGAGGCGACGAAGAGCGAAGGGCAAGGTAGCGAGGAAGAGGCTCCGAAAAGTCAAACGGTTGGCGAAAACATGTTGGAGCGCTCGGACGAGAGTGGTAGCGAAGAAGACAGGATTGCGGAGGATTGTAAGGAAGCGACTGAGTTCTCGGGTAGCGACGAAGAAGTGGAGAGGAACATTAATGAAGCTGACGAGGAGGAGAGCGAGGAGACGGAGGGTTTAACGAGTAAGCATTGCTCTGAACCGGGCAGCATTCTGAGGATAAAAACACCTAGTTCGGTGGATAAGAGAAGAAAGGGAGAAAAAGCGGCAGACTCGGTAACGAAGGATTCTACGCCAGTAGCATCCGAAAAAGCGAAAGATAACAAATCCAAGAAAGATAAAAAGATGAAGAGCATCAAAACGGCCGACGAAGAGACGACGAAGCAGCGTGTATCGTCGTCAAAAGCTTCCGCGGAACCGAGGAAGCCAAAGCCCATCAAAGTAATAAGCAGGGAAGCGTCGGTGAAGAGATTTTCCGAGCTCGGGGACGCGAACGAATCCGAGGAAATCGTTCGCGAGCCGGAGACGGTTGGGGGCTCGAAGAGGCGGGACGTTAAAATCGAGACGGAGGTAGATTCGTTTTTCATGACGGAAAACGGCGAGAGCGAATATCACAGCGTCGTCGTGCCGAAATCGAAGCTGTGCGAGGACGACGAGCAGGACGAGAGATTCGGTCAGAATCACGCGGCGAAGCGGCAGATGAACTTTCACGAGAGGAACAACAAGTTCTTCAGCAAGATCGATCAGCGGAGCTCGGGCGGCGGTTACGGCGACAAGCACGCTTCGAACGGCGCCGGAAGGAAGAGGCCGATTAATTTGCCGAACCGGGACGGAGGTCCTGCGAAGAAGTTCGGACGGGAGGGAAGCGGCAGAAACGCGAGAGCCGATTTCGAGAAGAAGATCGAAGCTAAGGAGGAAGTTTTGCATCCTTCGTGGGCGGCGAGGAAGAAACAGCAGGAAATATTGAAGCAAGGCTTTCAAGGAAAGAAAATCGTCTTCGACGATTAGAGCCGAGATTCTCCCGACTGGATTTTTCATCTGTACATACGACACGTTGTTGAATAAAATATTTTATAGAATAATGAGAATTCCGTTCGATCCTCAGACGGTGATGCGGGAATATTTGGAGTCGACAGGACGTCGGGTGTTCCCAATCGCTCGACAGACTCGGTCAAACTTTTCGAACGCATTTCCTGGCTCATCTTACTCCGAAGGGACGCTCTCAATGTCTGAACATTCTCAATGTTCACATTGTCAATCTCTGCACATTTACAGCTCTACCACTCACAACTTTACCAGAAAATATCTCTAGTGTATTAGAACTCTATCAAAATCTCTACCAGAAAGTTAAAAAAAACTCTACCAGAAAGTAAAAAAAATCTCTACCAGAAAGTAAAAAAAAAACTCTACCAGAAAGTTAAAAAAACTCTACCAGAAAGTAAAAAAAATTCGACCGGAATTGAAATAAAACTCTACTGAAATACCATCTCTACTCTGCTGGCTACCGTCTAGACTTGTTTTCCGGTACAGTTGTATTTCTATTCCGGTAGACTTTTATTTCCATTCCAGTAGACTTTTATTTCCATTCCGGTAGACTTTTATTTCTATTCCGGTAGACTTTTATTTCCATTCCGGTAGATTTTTATTTCCATTCCGGTAGACTTTTATTTCCATTCCGGTAGTTTTATTTCAATGCCGGTAGAGTTTTAATTCAAGTCCGGGAAAGTTTTATTTTGATTTTGGTAGAGATTTTGGTAGAGTTCTATGATGGTACGGTGCTGTTCATGAATGCCTGGATGATCTCATAGAGATGTTTTCTGGTATAGTTTTTCTTTGGTAGAGTTTTTAGAGCTGTTTTTCGGTAGAGTTTTATTTTGATTCTGGTAGAGATTTTGGTAGAGTTCTAAGATGGTACGGTGCTGTTCATGAATGCCTGGATGATCTCATAGAGATGTTTTCTGGTAGAGATTTTGGGAGAGTTCTAAGATGGTACGGTGCTGTTCATGAATGCCTGGATGATCTCATAGAGATCTTTTCTGGTAGAGTTTTTAGAGTTGTTTTTCGGTACAGTTGTTTGGAGAGATGTTATCTGGTAGAGTTGTGAGTGGTAGAGATGCAAATGTGCCTGATAATGCCCTCGGTCATGGAAACTTAACCTTTCGACTGAGCCGCATACGAATGACCTTTCGCATCTTACCTCTCTCATCGATGATACTCCTGTGGAATTTTCGGGAGCGTGGATTCTTTGGGAAGTATGAACGGCGGGGTGGCCGATGAACGTGTACATCGCAATGTTGCATTAAATTTTTATGTAAAATCTGACGAATGATTTTGACATGGCAGTTATTGACAGCGAAGTAACATTAGCATTCTCTTTTTTTCACATCTTTCATTATCCTGGAGCACCTCGCTTCTCCGATGGATACAGTTCGAAAGTATACTAAAAAAATATTACATCTGTGTGTATCCTTCATTTATTCTTGGAGAGAGTTCTCTGTTTCTCGGCGTGTGTAACTAGCTGAGAGTCGACCGGAAGTCCCTTGCGACGTCGTACGGCGTCCATGTATTTCTTGGCACGATTTCCGCTATCGGCCTTTTCCCCGAAGTGCAGGTACTCCTCTTCCGTCGACGGTACCCAGTAAGGATCTTGCTCGATGACCTGCAACAGATAAGCAAACGCGGAGACATCAAACGAACGTTCCGTCATCGAATATTCATTAGCTGCGCCGAAGGGCGGCCTTGACTCCGAAATTTAATAATCTTATAAATGTTTTGGAAAGTTGTTTGTCCCAATTTTTTTAGAAATCAGAAGTTATACAGAAATACGTCACTTCCGGTAGAAAAATGAGATTTTCAAACGGGAAGTTACGTATTTCCGGAATAACGTCAATTCTGGCCGAAAAATGAGATTTTCAAACCGAAAGTTACATATTTCTGGTATGACATCACTTCCACTCGAAAAATGAGATTGTTAAACCGAAAGTAACGTATTTCCGGAATAACGTCTAGATTTTCAACTATATATTTCAATTAGATTTTCAAACCGGAAGTTACATATTTCTGGTATGACATCACTTCCACTCGAAAAATGAGATTGTTAAACCGAAAGTAACGTATTTCCGGAATAACGTCTAGATTTTCAACTATATATTTCAATTAGATTTTCAAACCGGAAGTTACATATTTCTGGTATGACATCACTTCCACTCGAAAAATGAGATTGTTAAACCGAAAGTAACGTATTTCCGGAATAACGTCTAGATTTTCAACTATATATTTCAATTAGATTTTCAAACCGGAAGTTACATATTTCTGGTATGACATCACTTCCATTCGAAAAATGAGATTGTTAAACCGAAAGTAACGTATTTCCGATATGACGTTACTTCCGGGCGAAAAATCAGATTTTCAAACCGGTGGTGACGGATTTCCGGTCTGACATCACTTCGGATCGAAAAATGAGGTTATTAAACCGAAAGTGATGTATTTTCAGTATGACGCCACTTTCGGTTGAAAAATGAGATTTTCAAACCGGAAGCGACGTATTTCATGAATGACGTCACTATCGGTGGAAAAATGAAATTTTCAAACTGGAAGCGATATAGAAGAGAGAGCGGGGCAAAACAGTACAGCGGGCTAAAACCCAATTTTTCAATAATTTTCGAATGCCCCATTTTGCTCCATCGATACAATCGGATTTTCGGCCCCATTTTGCCCCGCTCCTCCCGATTTCAGGTAAATCCCTGGAAATCTAAATTCCATAATCCATAGCGAAGCGGCGGAGCCACAGCAAATTAATAGATACATGTTAAGTAGTTTTAATATTCAACGTCCGCTTTGAGTTTTGCCGTGAAGAAACTACGGATAAAGAAAACATTACTAGAAGTTTCGGGTGGGGATCGACAAAATGCGCGGGCGTCCCCTCTTCACGGAAGGCTTCTTCGCGTGTTTAAAAAAAGAAAAAGAAAAAAACGAAGGAGCGAGGCACACCTGAGCGCACCTGAGAGGTTCTCGGGTACACAAGTGGCCCAAAGAGGGAGAGAGTCGAAGAGAAGACGCGAGGGGAGACCCCACTTTCGGAACCCACAAACTGGCTACCGTTCTGCGCAAGCAAACTACAAACATCCTCGGACAAAACTTATCCTTCCACATTTCTCGCATCCTCCTCTTGCGTAAGCCGGGTAGCACTCCGAATTAGCTCCCTACTCCACGCTTTCTAGCGACTCTTCTTTTATTCTTTTCGTATTTTCCTCTCTCCATCTCTCGCCGGGCCTCGGGCCCGAGAGAAGAGACACGGGTGCCGCGACGCCGCGTGGACCCTCTCCTTCCATTCTCTCGTCCTCTTCTCGCCCGTGAGCAGCACCTTTTCTCCCACCTCGAAAAAAAAAATCGAGTTCCGAATAACCTGCAGCGCCTCCGCTCCCTCCCGGCCTGCCCTCGCCGATCTCTTCTCCTCTTATCCTCGCCAGCAGAGTTTCCTACGGCACGAAGAGTTTCTTTCTCCTTCTCCCGCTGTTCCCCGCAATCCCGGGCCCGAAGATCGTCCACGGGGAGCCCGGGGGTTTCCCCCTCGTCTCGTGTCTCCGGCGTTTCTTCCCTCATGCCGTATTGAAATTTATAAGATGTGGACACCTGGCTCTGGAGCCCCAAACATGCCCGTCTACGCCGTTGATGGTGTTGGCCTTTTTGCTTCTTCGTCTCCGCTTCTTCAACTCCTTTTCTTCGTCTCCGCTTCTTCGTCTCCTCTTCCTCGTCTCCTCTTCCTCGTCTCCTCTTCCTCGTCTCCTCTTCCTCGTATCCTCTTCCTCGTATCCGCTTCCTCGTATCCTCTTCCTCGTATCCTCTTCCTCGTATCCTCTTCCTCGTATCCTCTTCCTCGTATCCTCTTCCTCGTCTCCTCTTCCTCGTCTCCTCTTCCTCGTATCCTCTTCCTCGTATCCTCTTCCTCGTATCCTCTTCCTCGTATCCTCTTCCTCGTATCCTCTTCCTCGTATCCTCTTCCTCGTATCCTCTTCCTCGTATCCTCTTCCTCGTATCCTCTTCCTCGTATCCTCTTCCTCGTATCCTCTTCCTCGTATCCTCTTCCTCGTATCCTCTTCCTCGTATCCTCTTCCTCGTATCCTCTTCCTCGTATCCTCTTCCTCGTATCCTCTTCCTCGTATCCTCTTCCTCGTATCCTCTTCCTCGTATCCTCTTCCTCGTATCCTCTTCCTCGTATCCTCTTCCTCGTCTCCTCTTCCTCGTATCCTCTTCCTCGTATCCTCTTCCTCGTATCCTCTTCCTCGTATCCTCTTCCTCGTATCCTCTTCCTCGTATCCTCTTCCTCGTATCCTCTTCCTCGTATCCTCTTCCTCGTATCCTCTTCCTCGTATCCTCTTCCTCGTCTCCTCTTCCTCGTATCCTCTTCCTCGTATCCTCTTCCTCGTATCCTCTTCCTCGTATCCTCTTCCTCGTATCCTCTTCCTCGTATCCTCTTCCTCGTATCCTCTTCCTCGTATCCTCTTCCTCGTATCCTCTTCCTCGTATCCTCTTCCTCGTATCCTCTTCCTCGTATCCTCTTCCTCGTATCCTCTTCCTCGTATCCTCTTCCTCGTATCCTCTTCCTCGTATCCTCTTCCTCGTATCCTCTTCCTCGTATCCTCTTCCTCGTATCCTCTTCCTCGTATCCTCTTCCTCGTATCCTCTTCCTCGTCTCCTCTTCCTCGTCTCCTCTTCCTCGTCTCCTCTTCCTCGTCTCCTCTTCCTCGTCTCCTCTTCCTCGTCTCCTCTTCCTCGTCTCCTCTTCCTCGTCTCCTCTTCCTCGTCTCCTCTTCCTCGTCCCCTCTTCCTCGTCCCCTCTTCCTCGTCTCCTCTTCCTCGTCTCCTCTTCCTCGTCCCCTCTTCCTCGTCCCCTCTTCCTCGTCCCCTCTTTCTCGTCCCCTCTTCCTCGTCTCCTCTTCCTCGTCCCCTCTTCCTCGTCCCCTCTTCCTCGTCTCCTCTTCTTCGTCTCCTCTTCCTCGTCTCCTCTTCCTCGTCTCCTCTCCCTCGTCTCCTCTTCCTCGTCTCTTCTTCCTCGTCTCTTCTTCCTCGACCCCTCTTCCTCGTCCCTTCTTCCTCATCCCTTCTTCGTCGTCCCTTCTTCCTCGCCTCTGCTTCCTCGTCTCTTCTTCTCCGTCTTCTTCTTCGTTCTTGCATCTCTGTCGCGGCTCTCTGGGAAACGAATCCAGGCTGCCGCTGCCGTTGCCGTTAAAGACTCTCGGCACCGGCCTGCCACTCGGGAATCCCGCCGAGCAGATGGTGGAGTCTCCCACCGGGATAAAACAGTTTTTGTTTCAGGCCAGATTTGTTTTCGTTCGCGGGGGCTTCTCGTTTCTCGAATCTCGATGGAACGACACGAGAAACCCGGTGTATTCTTACGCGTTGCGGTGGGTCCCAGCCAGTCGTCGGGGAACACATCGTCGCTGCATACTCCCCATCGCCCACAGTAAATGCTTTCGTGCGGAGGTGGTGCGAACCAAGTGAGTAGTTAGCCAGTCCCTCCAGCCAGTCGAGTGGCCTCAGCGGCAACCTGTTACGTTACGGATTCTCTTTCCTTATAAGCACTGTTTACCCACGAGTTTCCGACTGGTTAATCGACGTCTGCTGGATGTCCGTGCTCTACCCTCGTTTTCTTCCGATTCTCTCGACTCTTCGTTTCGATGAAAAAATTCAAACTTCTTCCTCATCATCCTCTCTCTTCGTCCTCCACGGGCGCTTCAACGGTGCCGGGCACGTTCGCGAACGTGCCTCGGGTGTTTTACTACCGACGATATTCTTTCGCTCTTTCAGGCGTTCCACAAGTCGTTCATCGGGTTGTTGTTGCACTTCCTGGCTCTCGCAGCACCGTCGTTCTCTTTGCCGTGGTCGGACGGTTGATCGATCTGCGGTCGAAACTGAAACACGCAATTGATCGCGTTTCCAGCGTTTCTCCGTTTTTTCGTTGCTGAAGAAAGCGCCAATGTGCGCGTTATACGAGAGTTTCGTGACGAGGAAATATGAAATGTTTTTCAACGTCCTTTCCAGGCGTTCGAGGCCGGTTCGTGCAGACGAACCGAAGAGGAAACGACGAAAGAGCCACCCGGCCAAAGTAAGATAGGTAAGTGTCTACCGGGTACCGTTGTCGAGAGAGGCGCAAAATTCCCCCACCCCCTTACCGCCGTACCGAAGTTTTTCTTCGTGATAATCTTCCGGCGAGTCTCGCCATCCTCCTCGTTGTGTTATTTCTCTGTAACCACCGGGGCCGTGGCCATTAGAAACGGGTAAAAAAGAAGATCCGTTAGTCACCGAGAGAGCGAGACTCGGACGCCAGGGGTATCTTACCAACCGACAGACACATATAAACAAGAGATGGTGAAAGAGACACAGGAAGCATTGAACTCTTCGCTGTCTATATATATATACATGTATATATGTATATATGTGTACATGTTTATATGTATATATGTGCATATGTTTACATGTATGCATGTATATATGTGTATATGTTTACGTGTATATATACATATATATATGTATATATATATATATATATAGAAGACCGTCGAATATATGCTGACGATGTGCTCCGAATGGTCAACTTCGTAAAAGTACATTTAGCTTACTGCGACGTCGAGATGATCCATTAGCGATAGAACGCTATAATAGAAGGTTACCCAAACATCTTTTATTTTTCTTTCTTATAGAGGCAGAGCACGCGCCTTGGCTCGGCGCGGTCCGATGCTAATGGGACAGATTACAGAACCGGAAATGGTGTAGCACAGTAGTACAAGGTGCAGCCATTTCTGTAGGTGGCCGAGGAAGCGTAGGTGGCGACAAGTGTGGAGAAGACAGCGAGCAGTTTTTTTTGTTGTATACGAAATTTAAAAAGTAGAGAAGCGCCAATTCGGTTAAGAAAATAATGGGAGAAAAGAAGAACCGCGCCAATTCGGTCAAAAAAATAACGAAATAAAAAAAAACGCGACAATTCGGATAAAAAAATAACGAGAGAAAAGAAGTACCGCGCCAATTCGGTTAACAAAATAATGAGACAAAAGAAGAAACGTGCCAATTCGGTTAAAAAAGTAATGAGAGAAACGAAGAAACGCACCAATTCGGTAAAAAAAAGTAACGAAAGCAAAAGAAGAAACGCGCCAATTCGGTAAAAAAAATGAAATAAAAGAAGAAACGCGCCAATTCAGTCAAAAAAATAACGAAATAAAAAAAACGCGACAATTCGGGTAAAAAAATAATGAGAGAAAAGAAGAAACGCGCCATTTCGGTCAAAAAAATAACGAAATAAAAAAAAACGCGACAATTCGGGTAAAAAAAAAATAATGAGAGAAAAGAAGAAACGCGCCATTTCGGTCAAAAAAATAACGAAATAAAAAAAAACGCGACAATTCGGGTAAAAAAAAAATAATGAGAGAAAAGAAGAGACGCGCCATTTCGGTAAAAAAAAAAAAAAAAAACGGAACGAAAAGAAGAAACGCGCAAATTCGATTAAAAAAGTAACGAAAGCAAAAGAACAAACGCCGAAGCGACGAATTCGTGGCGACGAACTCGGAGCAAAAGCTGGGAGGAGTGAGTGCGGAGGCGAGGAGGTCTTTAGGAAGTCAGAAGCATCGGAGGGGAACCTCGTGGTCGGAAAGAAGAACCGGAGGGCAAAAGGAGGAACGATCCGACGCCGCGCTGGTGACCCGCGGGCGCGCGTCGTCGAACCGGCTCGGAGCTTTTTTCCTCCGGAGTCTCGAGAGCACTCGTCTCCGGCGGCTCGGGCGTCCGCCTGCCTGCCGCGATGTCGTCGTCGCTCCGCTCCATTCATTAACTCATTCTTGTTTACAGGAAGTTCCTGCGGGGCCCCCGGTCGTCGTCGTGGCCGTTGTGACCGACGATATCGTCCTTTTCCACTCGTTCCACTTCTGCTACATTAAACCGGGATGGAAGAGTGGCGCACTCGCTCGCCTCCAGCCGTTTATTCGTTCGTTCACGGACCCGTCACGCCCGAAGTACATTGTCAGCGGACGGGGCGATGAAAGATGACAAAATCAAGACATCGAATCACCCGCGCCGATCTCCGTTCCGGGTAATCTCGGATCGGACCGAAGTATTGGCTCTTCCGCTGGTCAGAAATAAAAAGGATTAACGGGCGATGCACCTGCTATGGACTGTGTTTGAGCTTCAGCTTTCGGCCTGGCTTCGACTTATTTTCCCGGAAAAAAAAAAAAAAAAAATTGCTTCCGCACGAAGAAAGGGAGGATCGTTGACTTTCGAAGAGAAATTCTCATGATCGGACTTCGCAGGCTCCAAATTCTTATTTTTTTTCTTTTTTTTTTCTTTGCCTCGCTTCGAAGATATCTGCCAGAGTTATTATTCCCTCCGGGGATCCCGGAGGCGGGATATTCCGTCTCGGAGCAGCCCTCATCAACAAAAGGCAAAACAGCGATCCTCCCTTTCAAGGTTCTCCTCGATGTTAATGAATGACCGACCGGTCTGGCCCTCGGGGGCCCCGAGGGCTCTCGTACGGAGCGCACAGGTCCCTCGGTTATTTAATTTTTCGGGGCGAAAACAAGAATTAAGTGGCCATACTTCCGCGGCTCGAACGCTCAGCGGGAGCTGAGACTACCTGCATCCCTGTACAGCGGGGGGTTCCTCCCTCCCCGTTTTCTCTCGCTTATAATAAATTTCCGTATACACGGTCCCGACAGACGAGAGTATAAGCAGAAACGTCCGGCAATCAGACGGCCCCGGGTGCAGTTTCGGTCCTTCTCGTCGACGTTCGTGCAATTCATGACGGCGATATCCCCGGGTGAGCCAAAATACTGCCACTTGATTTTTTATAGACACTGTGTTTACCTCTATTTGCCATGTTAACTAAGTGTTTTGCCATTAACTTTTTTAGACGTTCATGCCAATACTATGTGCAAATTAACAGCAATAAAAAATGGCCAATTGGTTTTTATGGAGGCATTTTATTTACATTTAGTTACCATGTTAACTAAACTGTTTTACACCTTCATGCCAATATTATGTGCACATTATCAGCAATAAAAAAACGGCCAAGCGATTTTTATGGAGGCACTCTATTTACCTCTATTTACCATGTTAACTAAACTGTTTTATACGTTTATGCCAATACTATGTACAAATTATCAGCAATAAAAAATGGCCAATTGGTTTTTATAGAGGCATTCTATTTACCTCTATTTGCCATGTTAACGAAACTGTTGTACACGTTCATGCCAATACTATGTACAAGTTATCAGCAATGAAAAACGGCCAATAGATTTTTATGAAGGCACTCTATTTACCATGTTAACTAAACTGTTTTACACGTTCATGCCAATAGTATGTACAACTTATCGGCAATAAGAAAACGGTCACTTGATTTTTATAGACGCTCTCTATTTATCGTGACTCGATTTACCTCTATTTGCCATGTTAACTAAACTGTTTTACAAGATCATGCCAATACTATGTACAAATTATCAGCTATAAAAAATGGCCAATTGGTGTATTGGTCTATAAAGAGCCACTCTATTCACCTCTATTTGCCATGTTAACTAAACTGTTTTACACGTCCATGCCAATACTATGTACAAATTATCAGCAATAAAAAAGAATGGCACCCGCTCCATCGAATTGAAAAAAAAAATCTGTTTCCATTTGTCTCTTTTTCACCCGATAATCCTCGTCCATTCTTCTCCATTGACATTCCCTCGAGTCGAGTATACCGGTGGCGAAATTGGCTTTGTGAATTCTCTGCAAGCATCGAGGCTCGGGAAGGAAAAATATAAGGCCCTGCAATCACACCGTAGCGATTGTCGCTGAGTTTAACCGTCCATCCATCTTTTTCTATCAGTCCTCAGCGTGGTATTAAACACGCAAGTGCCGTTAGAGGAGCCCTAAGTCCTCGTGAAGAGCAGGGTGCCACGGGTCGATGAGACCGTCGGGCACACACATATATATATATATAATATATATCGAGAGGCCGAGGTAGTGTTCATTCGTACAGTACGTTGCAGCAGAGGTTGCAACAGAACCCCGGCTCGGTATTGTTGTCCTGTCACCGGTTGATTGTCCGTATTGTTAATGGGACAATGGCACGGCAGGGGCTTGAAACTTACACCCCGCGTGCGATTTCCCCCGAGGCTCCCGGCTGTCTCTTCTTCTTCTTCATCTCTTCGTCTTCTTCTTCTTCGTATGACGGTCCGCTGTTGTTGTCCCAGTTCAGGACGCCGGCGGAGAGAGTAACAACCACCCCTGGGACCGCTGATTTTTCTACTTAGTTAAGCCCCCGAAATTGAGGAGAGTAAAGGACACCGGACGGACGGACGAAGAAGAAGCCCCCGAGGAGGACGACGGAGGCACCCGCGACACCCGAAACCACGGGACAGACCCCCGTGGCGCTCCGAGATAGGAACGAAATACGAGGCATAAAACAATGATGTGCGGCCGTGTTCGTGTCTCCCGTCTGTCACGGTCTCTCACATCTAGTCGGAGCATCGAAACTTCGGAAGATTCCTCCTCGCTGCGTCCGTACATACGCGATCCCCTCGTTCTCTCCTCTTATCGTCGCTCCTCATCAAAATAAAATAAAGGGACACCCGGTGCGCAAAGAAATCGCGAGTCGGGATCTACCTGGTTCCACGGGACAACCGTCGGGCGATCTCCTGGATTAAACGGTTCGGCGGTTTGGAGATGAAAATTTGTTGGCGAAATATATTTTTTATTTTTGTAAGATTTTTCGCAATGATCGATTATTGAGACAAAAGCATTTGGGTGAAGATCGGTAAATCGTGTGTGTTTCTCTTACCTCCCAATGGCTGAAGACAAGCTGGGGACTGGCGAGACCGGAAGTTTGCGTTCGCAATTCGCGAGCCAGCTGGAAACTCTCCGGTACCGGTAGAGTCGCCGATACTCTGAACTGTCCGCCGAAGCCCAATGCACTTTCCGCCGCTATGACTCGTCCCTGTCGTCTTCCAAAAACCGCGTACAGTTTTCCTGCAACAAAAAGAATTTTCACGATTAGCGTTTGAGGTGCGCGTCGAATTTTCATCTGGATCGCGATAACGGTCCGCGGAGCGATGGCAGTTGGATTAAATGGTTGAAGTGTTTTTATTTAGGCGCGTTGAGCTCAGTCCACGGTAGAGTAAAAAAGCGTCACGTAACGAAAAAGCGTCACGCAACGAAAAAGCGCCACGTAACGAAAAAGCATCACGTAACGAAAAAGCGTCGCGCAACGAAAAAGCGTCACGTAACGAAAAAGCGTCACGTAACGAAAAAGCGTCACGCAACGAAAAGCGTCACGCTGCTGGTAAGGTAAAACCGACCGTCACGAAGAAAGCGTCGGGCTGCTGGTGAAGTAAGACCGACCGTCACGAAGGAAGCGTCATGTTTGGACTATATATATATTGTAACGGGACGCTCTACCCCAAGATCTTTCCGCTTCCCGCGAGATGGCGAGTCGACGGAGCGCTTCGCGCAAGCGAAGTGGTCCCCAGCCGCTATAAAGGCTCTCCGTATGCTATCCTCAACGTTCTTTCCCATCCCACAAACAATTGTTCACATCTCCTCGAGGTAACCGACAACCGGTAACGAGGTACAATGGGGCCTCGTAATTTTATTATCTTCGAGATTGCGTAAGTACGTATGCCTCGGCGTACGCGTCTCTGAGCACAGTACACTGTGAAAAAAATGGTACGAAAAATGCGATAAAGAAAAAGAAAAAAAAAAAAAAACCTCGGAAGACGTACGATTAATTCGCTTGCCGGCTAATCCGACCATGGTTATCGCCTAAAATCTCGAATAATGTTTCTACTGTACGCGAGTGCTGGGAAAGAGTCTGGAAAAGTGTACGGGCTGAATTTGTAAACTAAACGAAACCCATATTCAGATTATACTCCACCCAATATTCTTTCCAGTACTATTCCCCACATACTCAATTTAATACATTTTCCCATATCACTTCCTTCTACGCGGATGAAGCATCGCGCACAGCACATTAGCAAAAATTAGAAAAATCATAACGTCGCCGGTGGCATAAAATCAGCCGATGTGTCATGCGTCACGCGTCGCACACAGAAAATTAGGAAAACCAAGGCTCTGTCGGTAGAGAACCGGTTATAAGTCAATAAAATCCTTAACTAACTATCTGCTCGAATTCACCCGTGCTGAAGACATAGACATACAGACATCTCCGCAATTTTCACTTCTGCCGCCTGTGCTCGCCGCGCACCCTCCTTTTTATTTAAAAAAGTCGAGAAACTATTATTGCAACGTTTCTCAATACCGAGATCCTCGGCATCGGGTTAATAGCAAGAGTGAATGGTCGGTGAAGAGATGACGGCGAGGAAAGAAGAAATAAGTTTTCACGATCTCGCTCGTCGGGGAGGTGGCAATCGCACCTGCGTACTATGGCCGGCACCATACTACGCCTGTAGAAGTATGGTAGCTTGCGCGCGCGTGAGGGGCCACTTTTTCCGTTTCCTGAACGATCGAGGTTCATGGGTGCGAGTTCTTCCCGCTCGGGATCCCGCTGTACGTGCATCTCGAAGAAAGGAGAGACCAAGGATCGCGACGTCGATCGTTTTCGTTCCAGCTCGGATAGGTCCTTCTACCTTATTTCGTCTCTGCCTCATTACATACATACATACACACATACACACATACATACATACATACATACATACATACATACATACATACATACATACATACATACATACATACATACATACATACATACATACATACATACATACATACATACATACATACATACATACATACATACATACATACATACATACATACATACATGTATATTCCCCTTACGAGTTTGGTGAGTATGTGTCTGTCCGAGAGAATGTTTCGTTTTTTGCCTTATTATTTGGGGCTCCGGTGTCAGGTGGCCCGGGCAAAGAAGCAAGAGAGGAGCGTCGTTGGGATTGCCACGCGGACCGTCAGGGCGGAAGGCATCCATACGGAGATCGGCAGCGATTCTGGCCCGCCTCCTTCGGGAGCTTCTCCTTTGCAGCGTTCGTTCATGCCTCGTTTCGAGTTCCCGAACGATTTTCACCGAACGAGGGTCTGCAAGGATAATCCCCGCGATTTGAGGGTTAACGGACGATAACGTTCGCCGCAGGACGTCATCTCGGCGCGGCTTCAAACTTACGACGGTGAAACGGAAACGCAACGACGGCTTACCAACCGGACGCGAGAGAGAGTTTTTGCCACGCCAATCATTACCCCGTCGTTCGCCTGTGTACACTCCGTGTACCATGTGGATGTAAAGAGGCACCAGCGGGATGATGATGCCCTCCGCCACGTATCGGACGAGTTGGGAAGCGGCAGGGCGTATCCCGCGTCGCTTCGCATGCCAAATAGCGCCGGATACGCCCTTCCGCTTCTCGACGGCCGATACGCGCTTCTCACGATTCGAACGTCCCGTCAATCAACGAAGTGGAAAAGCTGTCGAAAACGGTTCATTACAAAACGGGCGTCTCGCCCTCCCGATACACGCGACGGCAAAGAAGCGGGAGTGATTTACGACACCTGCTTCATACTCTCGTCAGGAATTATTATTCTTATTTATGCACTTAAAATACATCTATACTTATGTTTTTTTTTTTTTTTTTTTTTTTTTTTTTTTTTTTTGGTATATGCGAGGTACGTAAGGTGAGACCTAAAAGGCGGAGATTCGGTTTGGAGCACGCATTGAACATCCGCGCCCTCGCGAGCCACCCGAAGGAAAGAATAAAAAAAAGAAGAAGAAGATATCTGTCTCAATTCGAAGGGAGAGGATGAGCCCGTTCGTTCGGCCTCGTCGCGAGAGCGCTTCGGGACGCAGCTTCCGGTCGCGCCCTGCAGCACCTGCGCGCACCTGCCCTCTCATCCTTGTCTCTTCTACCGCTTCTTTTTTTTTTTTTATTCTTCTTCTTCTCTTCTTCTTTCGTACATCGCCTCGTCAACAATTTTTTTTTTGCTTTTTTTTGTCTATGCGAAGAAACGTTCGGACTCATCGCGGCTGGGATATCGAATGCGATTACTGCCCACGGAATATGCGCGTCGGTCGGGCGAATAGAGTCATTGTTGAACCACCGATAATTCGCCGCTATATAGCGAACGGCCTACGAAATGGATATCGGATGGAGAAGAGATTATCTCGGATCGCCGATCAATTACCGGCTTAAGCGATCTTCCATACTCACAATAACGACAGTCGTACGAAATTCGCCAGATAACTGCGCAATAAGATCGATGCCTATATTATTTACCACTGGCTCGTGCCCCGAGCGAAGTCGGAAGCCTATTCGACGTAACAATAGTGTTTAACAAGTCGTTAATAGCGATGCGAACAGCCTTTGTACACGGCGAACGGGCTTAGCTACACGGGACGAAGAAACTGGTTTACCTCGGTGACTTCTTCTGAAGGAGGCAAGACTATTTCCTAATATTAAAAAAATGTACTGTATAGGAATAGTACTATTGACGAATAGTACTATTGACGAATAGTACTATTGACGAATTGTACTATTGACGAGTTGTACTATTGACGAGTTGTACTATTGACGAGTTGTACTATTGACGAATTGTACTATTGACGAATTGTACTATTGACGAATTGTACTATTGACGAGTTGTACTATTGACGAGTTGTACTATTGACGAGTTGTACTATTGACGAGTTGTACTATTGACGAGTTGTACTATTGACGAGTTGTACTATTGACGAGTTGTACTATTGACGAGTTGTACTATTTACGAATAGTACTATTTACGAATAGTACTATTTACGAATAGTACTATTTACGAATAGTACTATTTACGAATAGTACTATTTACGAATAGTACTATTTACGAATAGTACTATTTACGAATAGTACTATTTACGAATAGTACTATTTACGAATAGTACTATTTACGAATAGTACTATTTACGAATTGTACTATTTACGAATAGTACTATTTACGAATAGTACTATTTACGAATAGTACTATTTACGAATAGTACTATTTACGAATAGTACTGTTTACGAATAGTACTATTTACGAATAGTACTATTTACGAATAGTACTATTTACGAATAGTACTATTTACGAATAGTACTATTTACGAATAGGACTAAGTATAAATAGTATTATGTACGAATACTGCTATGAACGAATAGTACTATGAACGAATAGTATTTTTTTTTATAAATAAAGTGTTTCATTTATTTAAAATTTACGTGCGAGACGCACCTGCCTTCTCATCCTTGTCTCCTCTGCCGCTTCTTTTTTTCTTTTTCTTCCTGTCTCCATTCGTACATCGACTCGTCAACAATTTTTATTAGTTGTTTTTTTTTATGCGAAGAAACGTTCGAACTCATCAACGTCTGGGATATCGAATGCGATTACTACCCACGCAATATGCGGGGCGGTGGAGCGAATAGAGTCATTGTTGAAGCATCAATAATTCATCGCTATATAGCGAACGGCCTGCCAAATGGATATCGGATGGAGAAGAGATTCCCGCATCACCGATCAATTACCGGCTTAAACGATCTTCGACGCTCACAATAACAACAGTCATACGAAATTCGCTTGATAAGTGTGCAAGAAAATCGAAGTCGATAGATTTACCACTGGCTCGTGCCACGAGCGAAGTCAGACGCCTATTCGAGGTAACAATAGTGTTTAACAAGTCGTTAATCGCGATGCGAACAGCCTTTGTGGATTAGCTATACGGGACGAAGAAACTGGTTTATCTCGGTATATTCTCCTCAAGGCACGACTATTTCCTAATATTAAAAAATAGTATCATGCACAGTAAAAAAAAAAAAAAAAAAAAATGGTAAATTCAATGCACTGGACTCGAAGTTGTTATGCAAAAACTGACATATTAAATTTCATGTACATTTGTGATGAAAAGTTACTATACTCTTTCATGGAAATTAATGCGAATTATAAAAATTAAAGTACTTTTATAGTAAAATTGGAGTCAATTATTAAAAATAAAGTATTTCCAATATTTTTAATACACCGAACATTAGTTTTTCATCGCGATTCTACATGAAAAATTTAACAAACCACTTTTTGCATAAAAACTTTCCGTCCGGTACATTAAATTCCGACGCATTTTTTTTACACTATATAGAAATAATACTCTATATGGAAGTCTTTTTTTAAAATGGATAAAGTATCTCATTAATTTAAGATTCACCTACGAAACGTATCTATGCAGTAAATTCGTTGTTAATCTTCATTGCGTAATATGCTAACGAGCCTTTCTTCCCCGTCCGATTCTCCCGAGACCCGCCGATTTCGTAGTCGAGGCGTCCCGGGGGAATCGTCGTGTTGATCGTTTCGTATTGAAAAAAGTGCGCGTATCGCGCGCGGTAGGGGAATATGTAGGCAACGCGAAGCGAGCGAGCCGAGCGAGTCGAGAATTCTCTGCCGATAGGTAACAGAGGTGAGTGAGGTGAACCAGTACAGCCTAGCCAAACGCGAGGGATCGAGAGAGGGGGAAGAAAAATAAAAAAAAAAGGAACGAGGTGCCGGTGTGGCGATGCAAGAAGAGGAAGAAGTAAACGACGAGGAAGGAGGGGAACGAAGAAGAGGAAAAAGTAGTAGGTGGTGGGGAGGGTCGAGGGGGTGGGGGTCGCCGCGGTGGCGTCGAAGAGGACGTCGGGATTCGGGGGGGGGGGGGGGGAGATGGAAGGGAGTGAATGGACCACAGCCTCCATCAATGAACCAGCGGTTCTCATTGCCACCTTCCGCGCTCAATATCATACGCCCCGTGCGTGTTGAGCGTTTATCGCGCGTCACGATTTTGGTATGCCAATGAATGTTCGAGAGAGGCTCGGAGTCACCTCGATCGTGCCGTTTCCCTCGGCGGCGTGTACGTCGCCACGATTCCGAGTAAACGAGCATCGAAAACAATATTATTGACGCTCTCGGGACTCGTCACTGGCAATTAAATTACGTGTTTTTTTTTTTTTTTTTATAATGAGAATATTTTTTAATATGCATGAGTAATATAACGTATGTATATTATATATTGAACGGTATAATTAGGAAAGGGGGCGAGTGGGGCAAAACGGACCCCTCCTCTTTTTTGGGAAACGAGACTGTTTTTATCTAAAAAAATAATCCACGAATTGAAAAAACTGAAAATCGCATGAAATCTCCGATTGGGCCTCAATGTTCACGAACATAGCACTGAACGAAGCGACGTGATCGCTCTACTAGTGTACCAAATTTCAACTCGCTGTCTCAAGCCCTTTCCGAGTTATGGTCATTTTAAACGATGCAACTGTGTCACACACACACATACACACACACACACACACACACACACACACACACACACACACACACACACACACACACACACACACACACGCACGCACGCACGCACGCACGCACGCACGCACGCACGCACGCACGCACGCACGCACGCACGCACGCACGCACGCACGCACGCACGCACGCACGCACGCACGCACGCACGCACGCACGCACGCACGCACGCACGCACGCACGCACGCACGCACGCACGCAAGCACATTCACATACACACACACACATACATTCGGACGACAGCTAAAAATGATATTTCTCGACGTTTTAGACTATTTTAAGTATTGTGACATTAAAATCTCAATTTTTTTTAAGAAAATAAAATGGTCCATTTTGCCCCGCTCTCCCCTTTACTTTGTATGATATCGATATGTTTTACCGGTGGACAGGTGGACAGGGCATAAAGTGGATACGAGTGCGTTTACCGTGAACGAGCTTCGGATATTTCTGAAATATCCGAGGGAAAGGTTTCCTAGAAATCTCGAAGGCCCCGAGCGAGGGCACGCGGGCAGGATGCACCCACGCCACAGCATCCAGCAGGAGCAACAGGCGACGGGTATAGAACTCGGCGCTCGCGAGCCCCGGGGCCCACGAGATTCGTACGCCCACGCGTTCTGTGCTATACGTGGGCATACGGGCATAAGCTATGTGTGCCATTGCGTTCGGCTGACGACTGCGACCGGGCCTCTTCAAAACACGAGCGTGTCGTACAACACCCCGGGATCCGCGTCCGGAGATGTTCGAACGGGCCTGCGTGTTTTCGATTTACGCAACGATCGTACGACCACGGTCAACGGCAGCAGTCCGAGGCATTTTTTAACAAACCGGAGGGGACAAGCTTCGAGGATGTGGAATTCCGTCTACACATATGCTTGGATGGGGAAGAGCGGGGCAAAATGGAGCAGAGTACTGCATTCTGGATGGGCCTCTTATTTTCATCTCCAGCGAAACGTTCCTTTAAATAGTCCGTCTTGCCCCGAGCTCACCGATAGATACATAAGGAGAGAGCGAGGGGCAAAACGGTCCGGTGTCATCCGAGTTGGCATTTCCTTTTAAGTACCGAGAAAAAAAATTGTCCGTTTTGCCCCAGGGCTCACCTACACATATGTAAGGAGAGAGAGTGAGGCAAAACGAATTGGTGTTTTCCATCTTAGTTGGGATTTTCTTTTAAGACCCACGAAAAAAATTTAATAGTCCGTTTTGCCCCAGGGCTCACCTATACAGTAAAAAATAATTTTGTAAAATCGGGATACGGAGTTGCGTAAAAATAAATTTGGTCAAATAAGTGACAAACCCTTTTGTTCAGGGTTGTAAAACTTTTGTTTGTTAAACTAACGCCAGATCGAAAAATTAACAAATAAAAAATTGTGGACGTTTGTGGACAACAAATTGTTGTAAAAAGCACAAACTTTTTTTACTGTGTACACGTATGTAAGGAGAGAGAGTGAGGCAAAACGGGTCGGTCTCCTCCATCCGAGTCGGGATTTTTTTTCAAGCCCCACAAAAAAAATTTAATAGTCCGTCTTGCCCCAGGGCTCATCTACATATGTAAGGAGATAGAGTGAGGCAAAATGGATAGGTCTCCTCCATTTAAGTCGGGATTTTCTTTTAAGGCCCGCGAAAAAAAAAGTTCGTTTTGCCCCACGGCTCAAATTTTTGTTTTCACTGTTCCCTACATATATGTATATATATAGAAAGTTCGCATACACGAATGTGTACGGAGGAATAGTATGTACCTGGCGAGGCGAGCGCGCTGTACCCGAGTTTGCTCGCGTGGGTGTACTTTCTCGATGGCACGAGGCCGCGAAGGCAAAACATCAGGCGAAAGCTGCGATACGTTGAGGATAGAAATACGCTAAAGTCGGTGAGGAAAGAGCCGCGAGGGTGAGGAACGACGGCAAGCCGCGGAGAGCGAGAGACAGAATATGAAACATCCTGGATCCTGGAGAACCCGACAATATCGCGCATGGAATCTGAAAACTCCTCGAGGCGTTGTATTATTGTATCGTCGGGTCGCGAGAATCTCACATTGTTCGGTAACGTGCATTATTATAATTAACGCTATCTCTTTACAATTAATACCCGCATACATATGGACAATTAAAACAGCATCTTATTTTTTTTTCGTTATTTCGCATGTCATCACAATCTGCTTTGTGGCGAATAAATTTTCTAACGACCGTGCTTGTTTTCTATTCTTTCACTCAATATCCTCTTCCGTCGCTTCATTTTCCTATGCCACGACAAAAAAAGTGTATCGCTCCGATGTCCAATCGAAATTTCGTCGGGTTAATCGAAACTTTGTTCACCGCGGTTTTCCCCGTCGGAATAGGCAAAGTTTCGATGTGGGAAAAAAATAAATAAAATAACCCGTTGATTACTTCGTCTGTGCGCGCGCCTCCGTGGCTCGCGGCCAATCTTTGGGGAGCGGAAAAATGAAATGAAAAAATATACATAAAAAAAGATAAAAGGGAAACTCCCACTTTTAATGTGGGAGTTTCGACCACACGCTTCCGGTCTCTGTCCCGAGGCAATCTCGGGAGCCGCGCCGGAGTCGATCTAGTTATTAATAATCGACGAGTGCGAGTGAAAAATTTCGATGAATCTTCGATTGCTTCCGATCGACGACCGGAGGCGCATTTTTTCCAATTTATTTCCGACAACTCCGTCGAAGAAACGGCTCGGACGCGTTTCAGAATACCGGAGCAACGACGACGAAAACAAAACACACGTGTACACACGCGTCGGCTCGGAGTCGCCAGGATGTGTACCGCTCGCGGGATATCCTCCTATTCCGAACTTGGCTCGAAAGAACAAGATAGCCGAGCGCCTATCGTATGGTTACTTCGAGCTCTCTCTCAGCCTTCCCTGAAAGCCGGGTGTCTTCTTCCTCGTCGTCCTCGTCGTCGGGATACGGCGAATCCGCTACTCCCGGCGGATGTCTCGGCTCGCGGAACCCGCGAAGAAACCGAGAAGAAGCCACGAAGAAGACGAGAAGGAGGCGGTCGCGGCGCTCTCCGAGCGCGCGTTCGCCGGCTCGGCGGCTCAAACCATAGCTAAACGCCAATATGAGGCATTATTTATCAACCGGGCCTCCTTTTTCTGTCGAACTCTCGGATGTTTTTTTTTTAATTTGCCAATTTGTAGCACTACTTGTGAGGGGCTTCTGTGATTTTTAAAAATATTTTTTAAGTGCAGCGTTCAAGATTTAGTTTTTTTTTTTTAATATCAGTATATCTCTGAAAATATTGGTCGCTCGAAAAATGCTTAGGAACATTAAGTATTTAATTTTTTAGCAACTTTCGAAAGATGTTGGCGTCATAATTTTGCCGATACAGGAAAGTCCACTTTTGGTACAAAAAAAATGTTAAGAATTTTTTTCCACTAAAAATGCACCTTCGATTCTGCTCCCAATTTTATACGGTATTTGGTTTTGTGTGACGATTCTGAAAAAAAATTACCAAAGTGGGACCTGCGATACTGGTGTAGTAAAAAATAAACAATAAAAAATTTAATTCGTATAGATTCGTATAAAATCGACTATTATTTAGATAAATAAAAGGGGTTTCCCCATAGTCGTTAAATTTGACTCACATTGTTGGGAAGCTTGTTTTGAAGCAGAGGTTCTTTCAATAAAGTTTGTTGGATATGTTTCCTTCATTTGCCTTCTGCTGATTACATTTTTTACTACGCAAGTATCGCAGGTACCACTTTGGGTTTTTTTGCAGAATCGTCACACAATGCCAAATATCCTGTAAAAGTGGGACCACAATCAAAGGTGTGTTTTTAGTAGGAAAAAATTCCAACATTTTTTTTTGTACCAAAGATGGACTTTCTTCTATTGGGAAAATTTTGACCCTAACATCATTCGAAAGTTGATGAAAGATCAAAACGTTAATATTCCCAAGAATTTTTTGAGCAACCAATATTTTCCGAGATATACCGATATAACAAAAAAACCTAAATCCTGAACGCTGCACTTAAAAAATCTGAAAAAATCACAGAAGCCCCTCTCATCCAGTTCCACAAGCCGGCAAATTTAAAACCGAAAAATCCGAGAGGTCGTCCGAAAAAAGTGTTCCGATTGACAAAGAATGCCTCGTACAGCGTCTCCCCTTTAGGTGTTAACTTTAAATACACCCAACCCGTAGGACGAACCTCCGACTCGCCTCCCTCCGCCGCACATACGTATTTGCATAAGTGTACGCGAAAAAAAAAAAAAAAAAAAAAAAAAAAAAAAACTATCGGGATATACGAACGGTGGCCTACAAGATCGTGCACGTAACTTATGTGGCCGCGAAGTTGTAACGTCGAGGAGACGCGTTCCCCGGCTCCCTCGCTCCGGCGTGTAGGTTGAAGTAGTGAGAGGACGGAGCCGTGGATAGGTGCGCGCGTGTGTGCGGAGCAATGTAAGCGTACGATATAGTGTACGCTCGCCGAGACCGGGACAACCTGTGCGCAACGGCGGCAGTAAACCTGCAGTCGAGGTAAAGGTACGAAATGGCCCTCGAGATTTTCTCTCTCGGCGTCGCGATCTCTTCCTCTCTCGCTCGGGGGGGGGGGGGAGGCCCCCCTCCCCCTCCCCCCGATGGGCGATGGGACGTATTCGTGTGTCTCTCACTCTGGGGCGCACCATTGGCGCAATCACGAGGAGGAGAGAAGGAACGCCGCGGGCGCGGAAGGCGCAAGGCGACCGGGGGAATCCCCACCTGGTGCGGGAGAGGAACGAGGGACGAGAGCGAGTCCGCGGAGGGGTGGGAGAGACGAGGAAGGACGGACGGAGCGTCTATGAGGAAGAAGAGGAAGGGGAGGAGGTGGCGAGGCTAAGAAACGAGCGGGCCCTGCGGGAGGAGGTGGAGGAAGATGACGAAGAAGAGGACGAAGAAGAGGAAGAAGAAGAGGAAACAAGCGGGAGTCCGAAGTTTAAGGGACGGGGCGAAAATTGGAAGGGGGGCCTGGAAGGGGGCAGAGAGAGCGAGAGGGAGAGCGAGAAAGAGAGGAAGAGGTGGGGGCACCCATTCATGCTTTGCCTCTCGTCTAAGAGACCAGTTGAACCGCACAGCATACCTTCGTGTACCCCGTGGGCGCCATTCTACGCCCGGCATTCACCTACTACTCAGCCACGAGTCATCCGAGTCATTCGAGTCATTCGAGCCGAGCCGGACAGCCGATAGAGATATACCGCACCCGCCGTTCGCGAGCCGAGCGCACCGAACACTCGCAGTTCGATCGGCGAACTTGTGGACAGAGCCTTGGTTTTCTACATTTTTATTATTTTTTTTTGTATATTTTTTTTTATTTTTTGTCGACTTTTTTTTATCGTTGTTTTTCGGACGATTTCATCGGGGAGGCGAATCCCGGGAAAATCGTCATCGGGGACGTGCGCGAAATCGGGAGGCTGCGACGAGTTAATTATTAGTTGGTTCGGAGCTCCGAGCCGATTCGATCGAAGTTCGCGGCGATATTTTTTTTTCTACGTCGTGCTTCGTCGCAGAGTGCTACGAGATTTTTTTTTTTTTTTTGCCAACTTCGTCGAGCATCGTCGATAAGGTTCGTTCCTATTTCGTTGAGGAATCGCACCGCACGAGTGGAAAAATGGACTTTAAATAATTCACGGTTGGTGCGCGCTGCTTGCGAACTGTTCGAGTATACCTTCTTCTGCTTCATTTTCTTTTTTTTTTTTGTTATTTAATTGGAGACTCGAGTCTCAGGTGCGATAACGCTTAACGAGCGAGGGACAATTTCGCATTCGTCGTACACGCGTGCAGACGTGGGAGACGCACACGAGAGCCGCGAACAGCGATAGACGGCTGGTCGTGTCGTCTCGGCTGAAACGAGTGTTATGTGATATCGGTGGCCCGCGCCCTCCTTACCCGAGGATAATATTATGCGGTGTAGAGGCGCGCCAGCTTCGACGAGCCGGTAACTTAAAATAAAAAACAAAAAAAAAATAACAAGGAAAAAAAACAAGAAAAAAAATAACAAGGAAAAAAAAACAAGAAAAAAAATACCCACGGACAAACAGTGCGGAACTTTATGAAAAGTTGGCGAATAAGAGGAAGTGTGTTCGATCGAGATAGCTGAAGAAGAGTGTCGACGAGGAAGAGATTGGAAGACCGGAAAGAGAGGAGAAAAATAAATTTAAAAAATCACGATGAAGGGCCTCAGGTTGATTGTTCTGTTGACGAGTTTCGTGGTAACGAGAACGAAATCGAGCCTCTTGGGAGTCGAGCTGGACGAGGCCGGGGAGGAGTTTCTGAACGAATATTTGTCGCTGGACGACAGCAGGTATCTAGCGGAGATACAGGAGTTTCAAGACGCAGCGATCGAGATCGATCTGATCGACAGCAAGAAGCATCGACATCCGCACCAGCAGCCCCGAGTGGTTTATCAGATAGGGGTGAGTTTGAGTTTGCACTGAGAAAGGGGATAGTGTTTCTTACCGTAACTAATAGTTCCCAGGGGGAACGTCTCTATAGATATTATCTGATAGTAGACTGTAAAAATAAATTGTAAATTTAATGTACTGGAACTTGAAATTTGCTAACGTTACTCATATTAATTAAAGATTTATGTACTTTGCTTGTAAAATAAAAGTACAAGATATTAAAATTATAAATCTTTTGCTTGAGATTTAGAAAAATGTTCATGAAAAATACAAATTTTACTGTAAAATTGCAACGCACATGTGTTCGAAATTTCAGAAACGCTTTATGTAAAAAAGCTTCCAATACTGTTCATTAATTTTCACACAACATTTTTTTACAGTCTACACATTCAATTGCTTAAACTTAAATTAAATTGCATTGTTGCAACTATAAAATATAGACGTTCCTCTTGGGAACTTTTTTTATGGTAAAAAGTCGGCATTGTTGCTTTTAGTGTGTCATTTTTTTTCAGTGCGAAAGAATTAGAATCCAAGGTGAGATCGACCGTGAGTCTTTGAGAAAATTCGCGAGACGGTGATCTCCCGTTTTCATTCATTGATCCCGATCGTTGTTTACGCCGATCGATTTTGACGCGTTCCGCGCGCCTCGTGCCGACACGCCGACTAGCCGTCCGGCTTCTCCCGCGCCTTTTTTAGACCTTACAACGATTCCCCGAGCACCGATGTCGTTTAAAACGCCTAGTGCACTCTCGCGCCCACGAACTTCCACTCATGTGGACATAAACACAGCGGCGATATAACATGTATGTAACGACAATTTGAAATCGAATGGGCGGATCTACCGCGCATGCGCACACCCGTTCCGTTGCCCACAGATCACAGATAACCTTACGATTCGCGGAACAAGTGCACAACAGTGAACAAAAAGTTCCCTCGCGGACTGATAGAGAATTTTTTTTTTTTATTCGATTCTACTTTCGATTCTTACAATTCCATATGGTATTGAAACTACGACGGCATGACTGTCGCGGTGACGTGTTATCGTTTTAATCCCGTATGGAATTGTAAGAATTGAAATTAGAATTTTTTTTTTTATTTTTGCGGCTCGCAAGCGCATTTTACTGAGTCATTGATATTTTTTTTCAATGCAGTATTTTGTAAATCGACGAGTGTCTTTGGTGTTTGATTGATTGATTGACCCCCCGAAGGAATACTGCATTTCGCCAAACTCGTGGTAAAACATCGTCTCTCACATCCGAAAAAATAATTTATTTTACGGGCGCCGCGGAAATACATATCTGTTTTGTTTAAAGAAATATTTCTTTAACTCAAATAAATATTTCTTCAACTCAAATAAATATTTCTTCAATTCAAATAAATATTTCTTCAATTCAAATAAATATTTCTTTAATTCAAATAAATATTTCTTCAATTCAAATAAATGTTTCTTCAATTCAAATAAATATTTCTTTACCTCAAATAAATATTTCTTTACCTCAAATAAATATTTCTTTACCTCAAATAAATATTTCGTTAACTCAAATAAATATTTCTTTACCTCAAATAAATATTTCGTTAACTCAAATAAATATTTCGTTAACTCAAATAAATATTTCTTCAATTCAAATAAATATTTCTTCAATTCAAATAAATATTGATTTAAACCAAACAAATACGTATTTTCGAGGCGCCCTTAAAACAAATAATTTTTCTGCTCGCGTGCGGAAGTTCGCCTCGAGTTCTCCAAGACCTGCGAATTTTTTGTCCAAGTTTCCCGCACCAAGTGCGTCGCGTTACGTGCGCACGCGGATGTGCATAGTTCGTCCGGACATCCTAGCAGAGTTTCCGATCGCCCGTACGAGCGTCCCGAGGAGCATTTCCCCGAAGTGAATCCCGCCGGGGCAATTTTCCCTCCTCCCCAGTTCCACCCGTCCGCGGCTCGCGGCCTCATCGGTCGCAATTACCCGCCGAAGAACTCCAGCCCGCGCGGTCAAAGGAGCAGAATCCCGCGTCTCGTTCGTACGCGCGGCGCGGGAGAGATTCCGCGGATAGCTTATCGGTGCGCTCGCGTCCCGCCGAGCATTGCACGGATCTCGAATAATCCGCGTTGCACTTCGCGGGTGTGCGCGCCCCTGTGTGCCTCGGATGCCGCTCCGGCGCGCTCTCCCTCGAGAGATCGAGGGGGGTATCGCGGGTGACGCGCCAGGAGAGTCGGCGAACGAGAGGAGGACGAGGAGGAACGGGAAGAAACAAAATAAGAGGAAGCAAACGGGAGGAGAGACCGCGCGAGCCGGGATACGCGAGAGATGCTGAAGAGTAAAAACGCAGCCTCGGGCCACGAGTGGCGCCCACTCGACGTTCTCTCCAACCTGTCGCCGGCGTCGGGTTTGCTCTCGCGAGTAAAACGAACGATCTCCGCAGCGAGAGAGCCCGGAGGGAACGTGTGCGAACGGGGTAAGCCCCCTGCCCAGAGGGGGGGGGGGAGGGGAGGGGGGAGGGGAAATGCCTCCGGCATCGTGCTCCATTCATAACGAGTCGTCGCCGGGCCTCAGGACCGCGCACGAAGGAGCGACGGAGAACCTTGGCTCCGGAGCGGATCGAGCGCCCGATCGACTTTGCCGTTTCGACGACGAACGTCGATGAATACTTATTTTCTTTTGTCTCCTTTCAAAGATATTCCCGGCCGGGGGGGGGGGGGGGGGGAGGACGAGTGGCGCGCTCGTCCACTCTTCGGTGGAATGCCGTTGGCGCTTGTGCCCGAGAGAGATTAAACGCGGTAGCATTTTTGCTCCACGCACGGCCACGCCACTCCAGCCGGTCACTGCGCGGCTAACGTCGCCCTTGACGGATGTGACATTCTCAACTATAAGGCCTTTGCTTCGGGCGGTTAAGAGACTTTTCTGGTTAATTGATCTTCTTGAAATTAAGAACGAGACGCGGAGCTCGGTCGGCGAGCGATGTTCGGTAAGGTGGTTCTTGCAAATTGGGTTCAGTTCGTATGCGAAGTGAACGCGATTTGCAAGAACTACATAGAACTACCTGGAATTTGTATGAGTTTTGGAGAAACTTGCGATTTGGGTATTTGCAAGAACTACCTAGAACTACCTAGAATTTGCATAAGACGCGGTCACTGCGCGGCTAACGTCGCCCTTGACGGATGTGACATTCTCAACTATAAGGCCTTTGCTTCGGGCGGTTAAGAGACTTTTCTGGTTAATTGATCTTCTTGAAATTAAGAACGAGACGCGGAGCTCGGTCGGCGAGCGATGTTCGGTAAGGTGGTTCTTGCAAATTGGGTTCAGTTCGTATGCGAAGTGAACACGATTTGCAAGAACTACATAGAACTACCTGGAATTTGTATGAGTTTTGGAGAAACTTGCGATTTGGGTATTTGCAAGAACTACCTAGAACTACCTAGAATTTGCATAAGCCGCGGTAATTGCGCGGCTAACGTCGCCCTTGACGGATGTGACATTCTCAACTATAAGGCCTTTGCTTCGGGCGGTTAAGAGACTTTTCTGGTTAATTGATCTTCTTGAAATTAAGAACGAGACGCGGAGCTCGGTCGACGAGCGATGTTCGGTAAGGTGGTTCTTGCAAATTGGGTTCAGTTCGTATGCGAAGTGAACACAATTTGAAAGAACTACATAGAACTACCTGGAATTTGTATGAGTTTTAGAGAAACTTGCGATTTGGGCAATTTGCAAGAACTACCTAGAACTACATAGAATTTGTGCAAGTTTCAGAGAAATGAGAGGGAATTGCGAACACTTCTGGATTGTAACTGTTGTTCATGAATACCCGGATTTCCTTGCGTCTTGCTGGATGTCTTGCTTGATATCTTCGACCCTGTTCAGACATACACTGTAAAAAAAATTGTAAATTTAATGTACCGGACTGGAAGTTTTTATGCAAAGACTGGTACATTAAATATAATGTACAATTGTGATGAAAAATTAATATACTTTTTCATTGAAATTAAAGTTAATTATAAAAATTAAAGTACCTTTATAGTAAAATTAAAGTAAATTATAAAAAATGAAGAATGTCCAATGTTCTTAATGCACTGAACATTAATTTTTCATCGCAATCGTACATGAAATTTAATATACCAGTTTTTGCATAAGAACTTCCAGTCCGGTGCATTAAATGTCATGCGAATTTTTTTAACAGTGTAGAGCAAAATATCCAGGAAGATAATAAAATCAGAAAAATCAGACATTCATGAACAGAACTGTACAAAAATCTGAACAAATCAAGCATATTAAAGGTGCTGAAAAGATTAATTTAGTATAATAATGATTCCAAAATGTTATTCACAAACTGATGGGAAGTAAAATTGTTCAACAAATCTCCAGGAACCCTAACTTTTTTTTTAATGAAGATGATTCGTTCACTTTTCTGAATAAGTACGATTTTTTTCAGATTCTTATGTTCACTTTGATTTTTTTTTGACATAACAAAATCGTGCAGAAAGTCGCAAAATTCGAAGTGGATCTTCACGAAAAAATTCACACGCATTCAGAAAAGTGAACGAATCATTTTCATTAAAAAAAAGTTAGGTTGCCGGTAGATTTGTCGAACAAATTTTATTTTTCACAAACTTGTTAATAACACATTGAAATTATTATTATGCCAAATTAATCTTTTCAGTACCCTCAGTACGCTTGATTTTTTTCATATTTGTAAACCACCGAGAAGTGTTCGCAAGGACCACCTTAAAGTGCAAACCCGCAGCCTCATCATCGAGTCGCACAGCTTCGGAGAACCCCGCGCCAAGGGTCCGAGTCTCCGAACAGCGAGGGCTCTTCTCGGTCCCGTGCCGAGAACTGTGCGAGCAATCGAGCTGCGCCGCGTTACCCGGCCGGTGGAGCCTCAGACGTAACCAATATCTTTCCACTCCCTCGCGTTCCTCCTCTTCGTCCTTCCCCGTCATGCTCCCACACGCTCCTCTCGCTTTTCCCAATTCCGAAGGCAAGCAGGCCCCTCTCCCCCTCCCCGGGCTCTCTCGGTCATCTGCGGGTGTACGCCAGGAGTGCCAGGTGTCATGTTCGTTGCGGTCGTGGGAGAAGCGGGAGACTCGTGAGAACTTCCGGAATCGTTCCTTCGAGGCCCTTCCGGTCCCCTTCCCTATTATTCCATTTTTAGTTTACTGCCACCGTTTCAATTCCCCTGTCCTCGTACCGCGCCCGCTGCCGTTCCCTGCGAGTCTTCGTCGTCGGCCCTCCGAGCCCAAAGGAGCCTCGGTGTCTTTGCTCTCTCACAATTTTTTCTCCTTTTTTTTTTCTACATCCCTCTCGCCTTCCACGTGGTTTCTCTCCCTTCGCTAGGGCCCCGACCAATAGCGCCACCTCCACACGATCTCTCGCTCCTCCACTTCCTATACACACGCTGCCATTCTTAGCTTCCCTTCCTCGCTCCCTCATTCATCCGCTCCCTTTCGCATCTCATTCATACATTACCGTACCAACGTCCTCCACTCCCCCCCCCCCCATCTCCCGATCTTCCATTCCATCGCGGCGCACATGCGAGATGCGTTTAGGGGAGAGCGGGGCAAAATGGCACAGCGGGGCAAAACGGGATTACGAGACAAAACGCAATTGTCCAATAACTTTTGGATGGTGGCGATGGTGGGGCAAAAATCCGGACGTATCGTTGGGATAAAATTGGGCACGCAAAAATTATTGGAAAATTGAGTTTTGCCCTCACGGTCCCGTTTTACCCCACTGTGTCATTTTACCCCGATCTCTAGAGCGGGGCAAAATGGCACAACACGACAAGAGGGGATTGCGAGACAAAGCGCAATTGTCCAATAACTTTTGGATGGTGGCGATGGTGGGGCAAAATGGGTTTGAAAATCCGGACGTATCGTTGGGATAAAATTGGGCACGCAAAAATTATTGGAAAATTGAGTTTTGCCCTCACGGTCCCGTTTTACCCCGCTGTGCCATTTTGCCCCGGTCTCTAGAGCGGGGCAAAATGGCACAGCGGGGCAAAACGTGATTACGAGACAAAGCGCAATTGTCCAATAACTTTTGCATGGTGGCGATGGTGGTAGGTGGGGCAAAACGGGTTTGAAAATCCGAACGTATCGTTGGGATAAAATTGGGCACGCAAAAATCTTTGGAAAATTGAGTTTTGCCCTCACTGTCCCGTTTTACCCCGCTGTGCCATTTTGCCCCGGTCTCCCGTACTCACTGCCATTCATGCCCTCCGGCTATCCCCGCATGCGCGCCATTCAGGACAGAAACTGGCAGCGGCTCGCAGACTCCCGTGACTTACGTAGGACAAGGTCTTTTCTCTTCTTCCTTTGAATCTCGCCATAGGAGCGCCTCGCGGCATTCACAGGGACGATCCTTGGATCAATCCGGGCCATTTATCCGCCAGCGGCCCGTGCAAGAGTCGTCGCGTACGTGTCGCGGCCAGAAGCAATTCGCGCGTTTAATCAGCTTAGATTGAGCGAATCGGTGGCGATATATGGGTCAGCCCGCAATGGCCGGGCTCCGGCCGGGTTGAATGGAGACGTGGAACGGTGCGTTTATGCGGGAGCGAGGACGCCGAGAGTCATCGGGCAAAGGCCCGTGGAGAATTATCATTCGGCCGCGTGAACGGCTCGACGTTCGGACCGGCACGTGCCCTGACCGGACCGTCGAACGGGTGAGAGGATCGTCGACGTTCGTTATATGCTGAATTCGGACGAATAGGACACTTCTCCTTTTGTCCCGACGGCATCCGAGCCGAGGTGGATTTGCTCTTTCTTTTATTTCGATACGCTGTTACGCCGATCTCGGGTGACGGGGTATTATCGCTATCGAATGACACGACACGCGGCGCGGTCGTGGCGACGTTGACGCTTTCCGAGAGCGCTGTCGAAGTCGACCGGGAATCGCGGGAGAAACGCGAGCGAGAAGGAAAAATTATAACTGCGTCAGCGGCGAGAGACGGGAGGGGAGGGACGAGAAAAAAAGGCACATGCGCGGTGGCAAAACGGCGGAAGACAATTTCCTTGGATATTTATTCGCGTCGGCTGGTTCTGTGGAGGAATATTATTCGATGCGTCTGCGAAATATATATGGATTGGTGATTCAATATTTTTTTGAGGGGTCGAATTGGAAAGAGAAAAAATGCGGAGTGCGGCGGAAACAGATTCCATTATTACCATTTCGGTCGCAGGGAAATAAAAAAAGCCTCAGACTTATCCGCTGTTTCACTGTGAATGACGCAGTCCCGTAACTCCAGCTCGAACTGGAGTGAACGAGGAATGTGGATCGAGTTATTAGATTTTTGTCCCTTCGGTAAGACGGGGTGTTACACGGAGAAAAATAGTTCTGTTTCTCTAACTAAATGTAGATTGTTATTCATTTATTGTCGAGGCAGCAAAATTATTTGGCTGCTACAGCAAAATATTTGCGGCCAGGGAAAAATATTTTGTTGTTACTATGTTAAGCGGGTAAATGAGTTACGGTAACAAAATTCTTGTTGTCTCAAGAATTATTTTTTCTCCGTGTAAAATGAGGCTGAGGACGAGGCTGAGGAAACGGTGTTCAGCGCGGTAAACCGGCGGAGTCGGACAGAAAAAAAAGAAAAAAATGCAGAGTGCGGTTAAAACAAATTCCATTATTACCACTTCATTCCGAGGAAAATTTAAAAAAAAGCCTCAGCCTTGTCCGCTGTTTACTGCAAATCGCGCAATCCCGTAACTCCAGCTCAAAGTAGAATGAACTAGGAATACGTATCGAGTGATTGGATGTTTGTCCCTTCGGTAAGAAGAGATTATAAAATGAGGCTGAGGACGAGGCTGAGGAAACCGTGTTCCGCGCGGTGAACTGGCAGAGTCGGACAGAAAAAAACGAAGAAAATTCAGAGAAAATTAAGAAAAAAGCCTCAGCCTTATCCGCTGTTCACTGGAAATCGCGCAATCCCCTAACTCCAGCTCGAACTAGAATGAACAAGGAATGCGGATCGAGTGATTGGATGTTTGTCCCTTCGGTACGAAGAGATGATAAAATGAGGCTGAGGACTCGGCTGAGGAAACGGTGTTCCGCGCAATGGAATGGTCGGACAGAAAAAAAAGAAAAAAATGCAGAGTGCGGCTAAAACAGATTCCATTATTACCATTTAATTCCGAGGAAAATTAAGAAAAAAGCTTCAGCAGTGAACAGCCTTATCCGCTGTTCACTGGAAATCGCGCAATCCCCTAACTCCAGCTCGAACTAGAATGAACAAGGAATGCGTATCGAGTGATTGGATGTTTGTCCCTTCGGTACGAAGAGACGATAAAATGAGGCTGAGGACTCGGCTGAGGAAATGGTGTTCCGCGCGATGAACTGGCGGAGTCGGACAGAAAAAAAGAATAAAATTCCAAGTGCGGCTAAAAATGATTCCAGTATTACCACTTCATTCCGAGGAAAATTAAGAAAAAAGCCTCAGCCTGATCCGCTGTTCACTGCAAATCGCGCAATCCCCTAACTCCAGCTCGAACTAGAATGAACAAGGCATGCGTATCGAGTGATTAGATAGATGTTTGTCCCGTCGGTAAGAAGAGATGATACAATGAGGCTGAGGAAACGGTGTTCGCGCGGTGACCTGGCGGAGGCGGACAAAAAAAAAGAAGAAAATGCAGAGTGTGGCTAAAACAGATTCCATTATTACCACTTCATTCCGAGGAAAATTAAGAAAAAAGCCTCAGCCTGATCCGCTGTTCACTGCAAATCGCGCAATCCCCTAACTCCAGCTCGAACTAGAATGAACAAGGAATGCGTATCGAGTGATTGGATGTTTGTCCCTTCGGTACGAAGAGACGATAAAATGAGGCTGAGGACTCGGCTGAGGAAACGGTGTTCCGCGCAGTGGAATACGGCGCAGGCAGCGCCGGAGAGAACTGGCGGAGTCGGACAGGACGTGCGTGATTGCCTCATTGACTGGATTGACAACCTCTGAATGGAGTTGTTACGAGAGTGTGAGACGGAAGGTAGAAAGGGAGACTCACGCCGCGAAACGATGTTCTTTTGACCGGGTGGCTGCGTGTGCGCGGAAAGACATCTCACGACGTCTCGCGGCTCATTCTCCCTCGTCTTCTTTATCGTCTCGTTGCATTTGCATATATCGGTGCTCCCGTCGTCCGGCGTCGTCGGCGTGTGCACACCGATAAAAGCGCCGTACCTGGCGAGGCCCGGCGAGCACACATCGCACATTTTCTTCCTACGTAAGAAACCGGTGAAAGCCGCGCGCGAGGGCGAACGCCATTGGAAAGTCCTGGTCTGTCCTGTCTCTACAGCATCAACGCTCGAAAGGACAGCAACGAACCGCGAATACTATATCGCTAGTTATTTCTATGCCTAATCCACGCGGCGAATATTCCGCTCCTGCTTTGTAATTAATTACGCAAAGGAGGCGCGACCGACGATTCGTGCAATCCTGCGACGTCGATGGATTGACGACGGCAAAAAATTTAATAAATATAAAAGATCGATTGCAAAAAAATTAAAGGCGTTGTGATTATCGGCTTTTCATCGGCGGGGACCGGAAATGCCGCTCCGCGTTTCTTATCTTCAACACCCGGCTCAAAATTCGGAGCTCCAGTTTTCAGGCTTTTAAGGATCAATGAATCACTGTCTAGGGTTTTTTTGTTGTTTTTTTTTCGTCGGGAAATTAACAGAACGATGCACTGTAAAAAACGATTTGTATCAAATTTAATGTAGCGGACTGGAAGTTTCTACGCAAAAACTGGTATATCAAATTTTGTGTACAATTGTGATGAAAAAATAATTTTTGGTGTATCAAAAACATTGGGAATACTTTATTCTTAATAATGCACTTTATTCTTAATAATGCATTTTATTCTTAATAATTTATTTTATTTTCAATAATTCACTTTATTCTTAATAATTCACTTTATTCTTAATAATTCACTTTATTCTTAATAATGCACTTTATTCTTAATAATTCACTTTATTCTTAATAATGCACTTTATTCTTAATAATGCACTTTATTCTTAATAATTTACTTTTACTATGAACGTACTTTGATTTCTATAATTTACTTTAATCTCAATGAAAAAGTACAGTAATTTTTCATCGCAATTTCGCGCATTAAATTTAACGTACCAGTGTGTGGATAAAGACGTCCGGTACATTAAATTCCCAATTCTTTTTTCCTACATTCTCCGTTCTCTTGAACGAGTGATTTTCCTTCGTTTTTCTTCTTTGCGGGTCTGGATGGGACTTCGGCTCGGTATGGCGCGCACGTTTCTGGCCGTGTATTTACCGAGCGCATAAGTTGTTAAACGAAGAGTAGTAGCCCGGGGAGAGTAAGAAGAATCGTTGGTGAAGAGGGATTGCGATAGGGGCGAAGAATGCCGTATAACTGTGTGCACAGGATCCCCGTAGAGGTGCGGATCTGGTGCACGCGGGCCCGAAGTCCGGAGCGTGCAGAATCTTCATGAATGGCGAAGCACGTGGCGAGCACGTTGGGACGAGGAGGAAGGACCGTGCGCGAGAATAACATGTCCGAGAGGGAGCGAGAAAAGTGGCTACCCTCGGCGAGAGGAGATGAGGAGGTAGACAGAACCCCCATTGAATTAAACGTAGCGAATGGTCAGCTTCCGGAGGAAACGAGAACTCAGCCGTGTTCGACGTTTCGAAAAAATGTGTCCTGTCTCGCCTACCCTGTAATCTCCTGCGGACGATCTCGCGAGGTTTGCGAGGGCTGTCGAGGAGGACGAAGAAAAAAGAAAAAAAAAGAGAAGCTACGAAGAAAAAGTATCGGGCGAGATGCTGCTGGAAGATGGCTGAGGGATGACGGGTAACGGAGGCATTAACGAGACGGAAAAAAGGAAGAAGGTTACAGGGCCGAAAATCCCTTTTAGAATATTCGAGGAAGGAAATAAGGCGTTTCGTTTAATGACGGCACTTTCTCGATCGGGTCCCCGTTCTTTTCTCACCGAGCGGGTTAGCTCGTTTCTTCTTTGAGGCGATCGTAGCTGAAGACGCGTAGCCCAAAGTAGAAGAAACGGAGTCGACGGTGAAGTGGTCTCTTTGTAGACTGAGAGAAGGATCTAGTAAAAACTACCGATCACCTAAGTAAAATTACCATAGCCCTTTTTTTAATTTCCCCAAGTTTCCCTTATGGCTATGGCAATTTTTCTGCCATCAAGGCGGTTTTCCTCATTTTTTCCAAGTCTTCAATTTTCGTTTATAGATATGCGTTTGCAGCCGCTCCCCCCCCTCCCCCACCCTGCTGTAACGCATTTTCACGAGGACACGGGAAACTGCAGAAAACCTGCATCGACACAGCCGGTCATTCCAACCCAGTCTTGATGTTCGCATTCTATACTTCGAGTATGAACATCAATCCTTAGAATTCGGCCTCCCGCTCAACGGTTCCAATGCGCCAGTTAGTGCGCGACTAGGCGGTCACCCATCCAAGTACTGCGACCGCGAACGATTCAGTTTGACTCCGGGGACCACCGAAGCCGTACACCAACGCCATAGCACATAGTAGTAGGGCACTAGAGCGCCACCTATGGCGGAGAGTCTCGGATTTTCCAAGAATTTTTACCACAGGTGCTTTCGATTTGCCGTTGTAATGATAGTGGCGTTGTAATAACTACGCTCAAAACGAACAGCGCTCTACACTGAAAAAGATATCATTGAATAACAGCGTATGCCATGGACATACGCTGTTATTTCAAGACTATTTTGCTTGACATAACGACGCATGGTAATGAAACTATTACATATCTTCTCATAAATTTCATAGACATTGGTTCATTTTTATATATAATTGTTAGAATGAAAATAATAACTACACTACATATGTCAATGGCAGCCCGCAAGTATCACTGTTTCTTGAATCAATGATATATTTTTTCATTGTAGTTACAATGACTGCGCATGCCTTTTATGCGGCCCTTTTCACTTTCACATGTTTACTTGCATGTGGTCACAATTCGCATGCGCAGTTATTGTAACTAGAGCGCTGTTTGTTTTGAATTTCGTCGTTATTTCCACCGTCATTATAACGGCAAATCAAAAGCTCCTCATAATATCTACGAAAAATGCTCATAAATCCGGTACTTCCTACCATAGATGGTGCACCCAGAAAAAAAATTTATTTGACGGCCACCGTTTATTAAGATTAAGTCAAATATTTATTTGATTAAAATAAATATTTTACTTAATCTTAATAAGCGGTGGCGGTCAAATACATTTTTTTTCTGGGTGTGCCCTAGTTCCCCACCACCATCTGCTATGGTAATATCTCTCAAGCGATATAATCACATTTACTAGATCCTTCACTCAGTGTAAGTTACCGAGTCTGGTACTTGGCCTAGAGGCATAGAACCACGAGAAGAAGAAGAAGAAGTTACCGACTATCCACCGTGAGTGAGATCGGGCTGAGATTTACTCTGGGCTCGTGGAAAAATTTTAGCAGCCTCAAAATTCACTTATGGGATTGGCTGTTGACTACAAAGTTTCGAATTAACCAGAACATCGCCACTAAGTTCATACTCGTTTCAGTCCGTCCCGAGATTTACTCTGGGCTCGTGGAAAAATTTTAGTAGACTCAAAATTCACTTATAGGATTGGCTGTTGACTAGAAAGTTTCGAATTAACCAGAACATCGCCACTAAGTTCAGACTCGTTTCAGTCCATCCCGAGATTTACTCTGGGCTCGTGTAAAAATTTTAGCAGCCTCAAAATTCACTTACGGGATTGTTGACTAGAAAGTTTCGAATTAACCAGAACATCGCCACTAAGTTCAGACTCGTTTCAGGCCGTTCTCAGTCCCGGTGAAAACTCAGTAACTAACACAAGGCTTCGCTGTGGAGGAAGCCGCCCCGAAAAATTCATCAGGGTTTCTCTCGAGGGTTTCTTCCCGATGGTCGAAGCGACGCTGCGCCGATTGTGCAGGAGTCGAGCCCCGGGTCACTTCCGGGCCCGGGGTGTGCACAGGTAAAAAGGTATTCGGAAGGATAAGCCGGCCGAAGGGGTCGAGGAGAGCGGAAGAAGCAGAACGATGTTTTGATTCTTGAGACCCCTCTGCGCCTTCTTTCTCCTATCCTCCCCGTCTTCCTCTTCATCATCGTCGTTTCTCCTCTTCCACAGCGCCGCAGCACGGCTCGGGGTGAAGAGGCGACGATATAAAAAAAACCACGTGGCATGTTCCATCGTTAGTTCTATATCTTTCTCGCTCATCCAAACAGAGCCGGAGGGACCATTGTCGTTTAACGGAGTGGGGTCATCCGGTTTATTCTCGACCCGCGGAGAGACTTCCGCTATTTCACTCGAAGGAAGAACGGCCCTCCCAGCGTCGTCGGCCTATTCAGCCATTATTTCACTACCGGCGGACACTAATTTGCCTCTGCACCTCCCGCGAGAGGGGAGAGAACACCGTGTTTTTCTCCCTCTCATCCGCTCCAATGTCTCTTTCGCTCCCATCGGGAAACAGGAAAAATAAATATATCGCGGAATAAAAAATTGATTCCAGCGCTGCGCTCCAATCTCTGCTCCTTTCCTACCCATTTCTTTTTTTTACCTCATTAAAGTAACGAAAGATGAAAAATAAATTAACTGTTTTGCAAACTCGACATAGATTCTGTGAGGTTGTTAGGCAGCTCCGTAGGCTGAAATGTACAAATTTATCCTCCGCATTAATTTTTTTTATTTTTTATTATTTTGTTTGATTTTTTTTTTTTTCAAACTCCTTCCTGCCGCGCAAAGCATAGCGAAGTTGCAAACGAGTTTAACTAGCCAAGAGCAACACGCCCATCGGACGTCTGGTCGAGAGTAAGATCTACATGCATAACAAATGAGGTATCGTTGGGCGCCTCTCGTCGTCCACCCACACCGCACGAGCGGACGTGGCCCGCGCTCAGCGTTTTATCCTTGGAACAGAAGGAATCCGTTCACCCGCAACTGGGCACAAGTTACTCGATCACCGGACAGCCCGTACGTCGAGTGCGAAGGCTCGCCCCCGTTCGGTTGCCTCCGCGACTCGGCTGCAAATACCTCGCCGGTATATTTATCGAGATACGCAAACGGTGCAAAATCGCGCCCGAGAACCGCATCGAGATGCGGTTCTCGAGCCGACTACTGTACACGGAGATACGAGGGAGCGGAGGCCGGGAGGAGTTTCGCAATTACTTCGGCCGTAACTCTGTCACTGTCGAGATATCGCCGCGAGGTGTTCATTTAGATCGACTCCGCGTCGATAAGATAGTATCGAGTTATTATCGCAGTTCGAGCGCTCACGAGGTCGTGAACCGGCCGCAAGAGCGCAAACTTCGGGCAAACACGGTGCAAAACTATGACGCAAGAAATCGTGGAATTATGATTCTACATAAAAAAAATATAAAAATAAAAAATCGTGCAAGAAAAAATTTCGAAATATCGTCCGAGTCGGCGAGTCATTGGTGGAGCCGCGCGGAACTTCATTGACGCAGGAAAATAATAAAGAAAAAATAAAATATTACTAGAGGGTAAATCAGGGTAAGATGGCCATTCGTAATATTTTTTATCGTAACAAACGAATGGCGGCGGTGCCATTCGTTTGTTACGATAAAAAATATTTAAAAAAAAAATCGTGGCAAGAAAAAATTTCGAAATCTCGTCCGAGTCGTCGATTCATTGGCGGAGCCGCGAGGAACTTCGGACGCGCAGGAAAATAATAACGAAAAAAGAAAATATTACTATAGGGTAAATCAGGGTAAGATGGCCAATCGTAATATCTTTTGTCGTAACAAACGAATGGCGGCGGCGCCATTCTTTTGTTACGATAAAAAATATAAAAATAAAAAATCGTGGCAAGAAAAAATTTCGAAATATCGTCCGAGTCGTCGATTCATTGGTGGAGCCGCGAGGAACTTCGGACGCGCAGGAAAATAATAAAGAAAAACGAAAGTATTACGATAGGGTAAATCTGGGTAAGATGGCCAATCGTAATATCTTTTATCGTAACAAACGAATGGCGCCGCCGCTTGCACAGTTTTTAGTACACGTGGATGCAATGCGATTGCACAAGAAATTTTAAGATTGTACGTGCAAGAGTCAGTACGAGCGGTAAGTCCCTATTTCGAGTTAGTCAGAAATTTATCGAGGTACACTGATAAAAAAGTACAGTCGAATCAACTAAGATTCGGGCAGGGGCGTTCAAATAAATATTTAGTTGGTCGAACAAAATATTTTAATGACTCAAAAATATTTTGGTCAAACCACCCAACAAATTGTTGAACGAACCAATTTTTTAGCTGTACCAACAAAATATTTAATTGAACGTCCCTGCCCGAATCTTAGTTGACTCAACCGTATTTTTTTATCAGTGTATATTTCTAGCGCTCTGGTGACATGCTAAATTATAATTTTGCCAGTAAATCAACATTGCACATTATAGTTGGATCTTTCAAGAAAAGGTTGGCGTGTAATAAACCTATTTCTTTAAATTCCTTCCCTATATTTAAGCAGCGGCTATTTTTCCGAGAAAATGGGTGATATGGCCACTTATTTTCCGGGAGACATGGCCACTTGTTTTTCGGGGGATGTGGCAATATCTGAGTGGTATGGCCAGTGAAATCATTTTCTTTTTAGTTTGGCATCCGAAACATTTTACGGAGGCAATTACTGTCTTTCTGTAGTTTATTTGGACAATGTAAAATATAGTAAGACATGTTTTGTGCGATCCCGATGCTTCTCTAGGCCTAATTGATTACCATTATTACTATGGCCATGTCACCCGCAGTGTCCGTACAATTAAATCACGCATCGAAAATGTCGAAAGTTCCTGAGTGAATTATTTTAGTTTGAAGTTTCTAGAGTTGGATACACCAAACAATGTTAAGTTAAAAAAATGTTAAACCTCCAATTTTCGTTGTTCAAAAAACCATGGCCAAATCACCCAGACTTACCCTAAATTTTCCTCGTTAGTAAAAACTCGAGTCAGAAATTAAAAAAAAAAATTAATCAAAAATATATTTCTGGCAATTACTGGGATTACATTGTACGTAGTCGCTGTACGTGGGATTAATTTGAAAACATTTCTGCTGTACGTGGGATTAATCTGAAAACCTTCGTTGCATTAGGACGTAATGCAATTTCCGCTGCGAGTGGAATAACAAAGCAGGAGAGGCTACATTGATTTGTTGATTAAAGTTTCAATTGATCGTAATGACCGAGTGGATGTACTGCGAGCTGCGGTGCGCCGGTAGCTGCCGCGTAGTTAGACGCATGAAAGGCTGTTCAATACGCCGGTGTTTTAATGGACCGTAACGGGAGGGTTTAATTGATATCGATATTTATTATACGACGAGTTAATTGGAACGCACGAACCTCCCGTGTGATATAATCCTCGTCACATTTTACGATTATTCGGTCACGCAGTGACTCCGCAGTGGCGGAGAGAGGCGCTCTCTCCGCCTCTCCCGTACGCGCCACTCGCCGCTTCGTAAATCAGGAAGGATGGTAATGCGTCGAGGGTATAAATGTATTTTTTTTTAACGATGTCGCGCGTGTCCATAAAACAATCTCGTATACACGGAGAAAAATAATTACTTGATCCCAACCAATTAATAATCACAACAACAACAATAATAATAATAATAATAATAATAATGGTAATAATAAATTTGTTGACGGTACATAATAAATCGGCTTGAGCGTATTAAGCCTTCGCGTACCGAATCATTGTTCAACGATGATCTACACTGAAAAAAACATATCATTGACTCAAGTAAAATTCGCTTGCGGGCTGCCAAAGAAAAATAATTATTATTTCAATTCTACTTTCAATTCTTACAATTCAAAACTGTTATTTGTTTTGGTACAAATAAAGCATTGTTTTGTTAAACGATTCGAACAGATATTTTTGTTGTACCAACTAAATCTTTGAACGTAGGTCCACTGCTCCTTTATCATTCCAACCGTTTATATTTCTCAGTTTTTATGTATTTTTAAAAATGATATTCGATCGACGAACACACCCAGAAAAATAATTTGTTTGACGGCCACCGTTTATTTTGATTAAGTAAAATATTTATTTCATTTAAATAAATATTTACTTCATTTAAATAAATATTTACTTCATTTAAATAAATATTTATTTCATTTAAATAAATATTCATTTCATTTAAATAAATATTTATTTCATTTAAATAAATATTTATTTCATTTAAATAAATATTTATTTCATTTAAATAAATATTTATTTCATTTAAATAAATATTTTACTCAAACCAAACAAACGGTGGCCGTCAAATACATTTTTTTTCTGGTTGCAAGATTCTCCATGTCTGCTACAGCGTTCGCTCCAGCAACTACGGAGTGGCAAGATTCTGACCGATACCTACGAGTTCTCGTGGAAATAAAGAGAAGGAAAAACGGTGCCGCTAGCAGGGCTGTACACAACTTGTCGGGGAAAGTCACTCCGAGATCTGTCCGAGACCACCGAGAGAGGGGGATAATTTAACGATCCATGCAGCTATATTTTATAATGCTTTGAAACACACGTATACAAGAAAAGCGAGATGAATTTGTATCTTTCCCCGTTATCGCACGTACCGCACGTATCTTCTCGAGCCGGACAGCTCGTTACTCTCACTTGACTCGTACCGTCTCCGCTCTTTGTCTCATCCGCAATTGTAATTCCACGTTTCCACCACAATTATATACATCTACGAGCGATCGTAAACTGACCTCCGCTATGGTTTCTCGTGACGATACGACGAAATTATTCTATGAGCCTAGAAGCAGGGGGGATGTAAAACGGACCAGTGTCCTCGATTGGATATGAAACTCTCTTAAGGTAGTCCTTGCGAATAGTGTTCACTTCGCATAAGTTTCAGAGAATTGAGAGAGAATCGCAAAGCCTTAGCGATCGTATAAAAATCTGAAAAAATCGAGCACATTAAAGGCGCTGAAAAGATTAATTTTGTATAATAATTCCAAAATGTTATTAACAAATGAATGAAAAATAAAATAGTTCAACAAATCTTCCGGAAACCCAACTTTTTTTTTATGAAAATGATTTGTTCATTTTTCTGAATAGATATGCATTTTTCCAAATTTTCAAATTCACTTTGAATTTTGTGATTTTCTACACATTTTTCCCATATAAAAAGAAAAAATTCAAAGTGAATTTAAAAATCTGAAAAAATACACATACATATTCAGAAAAATGAACGAATCATTTTCATAAAAAAAAAAGTTAGTTTTCGGGAGATTTGTTGAACCATTTTATTTTTCATCAATTCGTTAATAACATTGTGGAATTATTATTATGCAAAATTAATCTTTTCAGCACCTTTAATATGCTTGACTTTTTTCAGATTTTTATTGCATTCAGAAGTGTTTGCAATTTCCTCTCATTTCTCCGAAACTATGCACACTCACAAGGACTACCTTAAGCCCCGCGAAAGGTTTATCAAAATGGTCCATTTTGCCCTGCGGTTTCATATTGCCCCGCTCTTCTCTACATAGTACAGTCCGCGCTGTCCGTCTCATCCACAAGTGCAATTCCCCGATTTCCACGACAATTACACATCTGGGAATAATTGGATGCTGGCCAAGTTTCTCGCCGGCGAATGATTCACAGCCTCTCATACTCGCCGGCAGATCTTCCTCGTGCCAGCGACTCCGGGAGATACTTCGGGGGGTGATAATTGGACCAATTAATTTATGTCTTTAACGAGAAAGGCGAGAGACGAGGGTCCACGGTATTAGGTATGACGTATCTTCGATTTCGTCGGAACGGGAGACACTTGGATGGGCGGAAGGTGACGAAACGGTCATGACTTCTGGTTCGCGTAACAGAAATATTACGGTTTAACGCGAATTTCGGTAATTGCTGTTTTCATCGGTGGGAGCTCGTTTTTGTCGCGGGGACGAATTCGCGGAAGAGTGTCGTACGAGTTTCATAGGAGGCACACCCAGAAAGAAATTTATTTCATTTAAATAAATATTTATTTAAATTAAGTAAATAGTTACTTAAATGAAATAAATATTTATTTAAATCAAATAAATATTTTACTTAAACCAAATAAACCGTGGCCGTCAAATAAATTCTTTTTCTGGGTGAATGGACCGAAAATAGATTTAGTAACTATGAGACAAAAGTTGCTCCCAATACCCTCCTTTATCGAGTGAAACTAAAAAAAAATGATTAAAAAACATTCACACAATGGTGCGAGCGATAAAACATTTTTCATGTTTTTGGTTTTATGTTTTTTATCTCACGTTTGCGCGAATTTTGTTTGAATAATTTTTTTAGGTACAATCGATAATGGAGGGTATTGGGAAGAACTTTTGTCAGGTCGTTACCAAAGTTATTTTCGGTCGTTTTACCAAAATCATGGTAATAAGTGAAAAATGCTTGTTCAGCACAAACCGCAATAACAAGATTGTTATAAATAATATCAGAATTTTGTATGTATTTTAATATATTTTATGTATTCATATTTTATATATTTTATGTATTCATATTTTATATATTTTATGTATTCATATTTTATATATTTTATGTATTCATATTTTATATATTTTATGTATTCATATTTTATATATTTTATGTATTCATATTTTATATATTTTATGTATTCATATTTTATATATTTTATGTATTAATAAGGAAAACTATTTACATTTCGTTGTGACCTTGTATACACAATCTAACGTGACTCAATTTTCTGTCGGTCAAACCTCTCTGGTCCCCTTAAGCTGTCAGTTGCTGTACCGCTAATTCGGAAGTTGAAGTTTTGGGCGTTTCGTTTAAAGTTCTACGAAGCGTTAACGCGTGATTCTTGAACCGAAAGACCGAGAGTCCCTGCCGCATGAACGAAAGCGACTCGCTGGACCGCTAATCTTTTTGTTATTTTATTTTTTTATCTCGTCCCTCCACGCTCTCTTGGCGCGCGGATGATTCCCACTTTGGTCTGGAAATTTTGCAGCCGGAGTCGTGGAAAATAATTAATAAACACCAATTATCACCCTCCCACGTTTCGCTCCGAGAATTGAAAATTGCATACCATGATTATTTTTCTTTTGTCACGGTTGCATTAGGAACTTTGTTTCGACAGTATAATGATGAGGTTTTTGTTTGTTTTTTTTTATTATTAATATTTTGTAAAATCGTTATTCGTGTTCCGTTCCAGGAAAGCGAGGAGGAGTTACCGGAATGCTCGGATCGCAGTGAGGTCTGCAGCAAAGTGGATTTGTACAGCGCACCGTGGGTCGAACGACAGTGCAGATGTCCGGGCGGTCGTACATGCCCGAGCAGTCTTCACGCCGACGACGGACACACGATCGTCGACAAGACGCGACAGTACAAACTCTGCGAGCCCGTTAAGAGATTACCGATCTGTCGTTATTTCAAGTGAGTTCGCTAGTAATAATCATTTTAATAATCATTTTCATAATCGTTCTAATAATCATTCTAATAATCATTCTAATAATCATTCTAATAATCATTCTAATAATCATTCTAATAATCATTCTAATAATCATTCTAATAATCATTCTAATAATCATTCTAATAATCATTCTAATAATCATTCTAATAATCATTCTAATAATCATTCTAATAATCATTCTAATAATCATTCTAATAATCATTCTAATAATCATTCTAATAATCATTCTAATAATCATTCTAATAATCATTCTAATAATCATTCTAATAATCATTCTAATAATCATTCTAATAATCATTCTAATAATCATTCTAATAATCATTCTAATAATCATTCTAATAATCATTCTAATAATCATTCTAATAATCATTCTAATAATCATTCTAATAATCATTCTAATAATCATTCTAATAATCATTCTAATAATCATTCTAATAATCATTCTAATAATCATTCTAATAATCATTCTAATAATCATTCTAATAATCATTCTAATAATCATTCTAATAATCATTCTAATAATCATTCTAATAATCATTCTAATAATCATTCTAATAATCATTCTAATAATCATTCTAATAATCATTCTAATCATCATTCTAATAATCATTCTAATAATCATTCTAATCATCATTCTAATCATCATTCTAATCATCATTCTAATCATCATTCTAATCATCATTCTAATCATCATTCTAATCATCATTCTAATCATCATTCTAATCATCATTCTAATCATCATTCTAATCATCATTCTAATCATCATTCTAATCATCATTCTAATCATCATTCTAATCATCATTCTAATCATCATTCTAATCATCATTCTAATCATCATTCTAATCATCATTCTAATCATCATTCTAATCATCATTCTAATCATCATTCTAATCATCATTCTAATCATCATTCTAATCATCATTCTAATCATCATTCTAATCATCATTCTAATCATCATTCTAATCATCATTCTAATCATCATTCTAATCATCATTCTAATCATCATTCTAATCATCATTCTAATCATCATTCTAATCATCATTCTAATCATCATTCTAATCATCATTCTAATCATCATTCTAATCATCATTCTAATCATCATTCTAATCATCATTCTAATCATCATTCTAATCATCATTCTAATCATCATTCTAATCATCATTCTAATCATCATTCTAATCATCATTCTAATCATCATTTTAATAAATTGCGTTTCTATACGTTTCTCTGTATTAATTTTCCGGCGTTTTTCTTTTGTTTTTTTAGAGACATAACGTGGACACTGGCACCGGGAGGTGGTCCAGCGAACGCGACCTTTCAGCGGGTGCACTGCCGTTGCCGGCCCGGCAGTGTGCCGTATCTCATCAGGAGGCAGCCTCACAGATCTCCCGAAGGGAATCCCGGATACATCTACGCTTTCGCGTGTTCTCCCCAAAGCGTGAGTCTCGAGTTTAATATACATGGTTTAACAGACCACTTTTTCGCATCTTTATAAATTAATAAGTTAATCACTTAACTTAATAACTTAACGATTTAAAAAATTTAATCGTTTTCCTCAGAGTTAATATCTTAATGAATTTTGTTCAATCTAAAGCAGAGGCTACGTTGCCAGCACAAGGAGCCCTGCAGGCTTTTCACCGTTCGGAAAAGGCGAAGTTCCCAGCTGGAGGAGGTGAACGCCTCGCCATTGTGCCAGTGTCCGAAGGGTCACAGATGTCCGAGAAGGCACACGGATCCAGGATCTCTTCCCGCTAGATCTTACTCCGGTGTTCTCGAGATCAAGACGTACAGCGGATACTGCGTGCCGTCTCATCACGCCGAGCCAGTCTACACTCTGTGAGAGTAGAATGTGGATGCAACAACGAGAGAAAGTACAACGCGGCCCCGTTCGCGGGATCGAAGCTCGAATGCGACGTGGATGCCAACTTTCGGGCCGGGAAATCCGACAACGAGGCGAACAGTTGATGAGGAACTGCCGAAGGGCGATCTATCCGATTTCTCGGGTTTGTCAATAGAAAGGAAACCCTCGGATGGAAAGAGTTCGGAGAATCACCGAAGTTTCGCTAAAGTTACCGATATTCGAGCGACCGAGGGAGAATCGTGGTTGGCGAGAAAATTCACGATTCCTGCCTTACCGACGGTCGGTAAATACGGTTCGGCCTACTTGGCGCCGCGAGGCTCCGTGCAAGACGAAAAGGAAAATACGCATTCAGGCGCAAATAACGGTCAAATCTTCCCGACGGATCTGCAGGTGCGTCGTCGATCATGCGCGTAAATTTAGTAAAGAGTCGACCTTGTAAAGGTCGCAAGATTCACCGCAACGAAATAGTATTAAAGCTGAACGGAGTAGTCGGACAATGACGATCGAGCGATGATCCTGCCTTGGGGGGGATCGATCGAAAACTACATCAGCTAGAAACACATACGAAAGCTTTAAAGTGACGAAGTTCGTGTTGATTTTTTTTTTTTATTAGTAAAGCCTAAAGGAAATTAAGTTGAAACGTCACTCTCTGTTATTCTGTACGATTATACAGATTTATCGTTACTTGTATAGACAGTGTATAGTGCATTCCATTAATTTTTTAAGCGACGATTTATTATTATTAAAACTCGGTTCTATCACCGATTATATTTACCTGCCAATTTGTATGACTTTTGATATTACATGATTATTATCATTATTATTATTATTATTATCATTTATTATGTATAATTGTAATGAATGAGTATGTGGACACGGAGCGTGCGAAGATGTTTCCTTTTTTTAATGTTGTTTAAACATATGTATTACAGCTATTATTAATTATTATTATTTTTATCATTAATCGAAGGTTTATCGTTTGTAACTCTTCATGCCATTATTCGAGACAAAATGTACATATCTGGGGGTGATTCGATTCGATTGATGTGATCGATTACCGAGCAATTTCTTTTTTCTTTGGAAAAGTTGTATCAGGGTCGATTTGACATCGACTATCGTGTTTGTATAATTATCTTTTCTCTTCTTTTTATTTTTCATTAATTTAATAAAGTATATCACGACTCTGTTGAGATGAGGATCTCTTGCTATGTTAATTCCCTTATTCATCGATATACCCATTAAATTGCACCTTCGGTTTTTTTTTTTAAGGACATGTGAAACGACTCAGTCGGTAACCAAAATCTGTAATGAATGCGACTCAGAGACCGTAGCCTTTTCGGAAAAAAGCAAACCATTAGCGCACCGAGAAAAATAGTTCTGTTTCTCTATCAAGATGTAGATCGTTAACAATTTATTGTTGCTACAGCAAAATATTTGTTGCCACAACAAAATATTTTGTTGTCCCTATGTTAACCCGGTAAATCAGTTATGGTAACAAAATTTTTGTCGTCACAATAATTTTGTTTTCTCCGTGCGGATGTACAATTTAATACCGCGTCCGATGATGGTTCCATTTTATCCGAAACGTCAACCGATTTTAAATGGCATTGATTCGAAAAATGCATCTATCGCTCTCGCACTCACATGTCACGTTGTACATCTTTCACATGGCCTTAAATCTCAAAGGTGTTGACGATAAAAAAAAATGTATTATTCATCATGGATTCTCAATTATTGCACCACCGCCGGCAACTTAGAGAGTCATGTTACGTTTCGTCGCTGTCGTACAGCAAGGAGATGGCGTTGAAAGTGCAACGAGAGCCGAGCGACCCGGGAGGGGATACTGCAGAGAGATACGAGAGATCTCGTCAGAGTCAGCCAGGGCTAACAAACTATAGAGGATATCAGAGATCCACGTGCCGATGTAAAATACTCAAAAGCCTGCTGCAGCGACAGCTCGCTCGTGTCATAACTGTGTCGCACGTGTGCAAACTCCAACTCTCTCCACAACCAAGACCCGCGGTCGCTATATCGAAAACTTGCTTCCGACACGTTTCGATATCCATCCGAAGACTGCAAAAACGCTGGTGCCATTACTGGATTTCGAAAAAAAAATTGAGACTTTTTGAAATTTCACGGTTCTCATTAAATTCCAATAACATAACTCTAATTGAGTTCAAATGATTTTTTTTATGTGTTCACCTATAAACGATTTTCTTGGAAACTAATACGATTGTAGGTGCGAAAAGATTCAATACCGATCATCGGTGGACCCGAAATTTCATTTTCTTTCAGTCTTCTTTAGCTGTTTCGATAAAAAAATGTAATAAAGTTGTAGTTGTCAAACAACATGCTTAAAGTCGAAGCACATTATTTATCTTGAGCATTTTAATTGTACTTAAAAGTACTATTATTTTCTATTACTATTACTATTGTTTTGAAATTTCATGGTTCTAATTAAAATCTAATAAAATAACTCTAATTAAGTCCCAATACATAAAAAAAAATAATATGTTTAACTATAATTGCGCGATTTTTCGGCAGCTAATACGATCGTCAATGTGAAACGATTCAATACCGACTATCGGTAGATTCGAAAAGACAATTTCTTTCAGTTTTCTTTAGCTGTTCCGATTAAAAAAAATATAAACTTGCTTACTTATTTTAAAAAACGTGCTTAAAGTCGGAGAACAAAATTTACCTTGAGCATTTTAATTGTACTTTGAAGTACTATTATTTTCAAACCTGTAATTAATTTGTGTAAAAAAAAAAACTTGAACACTTGGCTGAAAACGTCACGGCTCGTCCATTTCGCACCCAGTTAATCTCCGTAGGAGTCTCGGTAACAGGACAGCAGGTGCCGTTAAGGTGTATTTGCATGGGTGAGCTGACACTGCGGTGGACGACAATGGCCAAAGCCTGCTCATTCGTCAAAGGATATCGAGATGCCTCGGTGACCGAGGGAACGGATTCCTTTGTGAAAGTAAATCACTCTGTCGGTACTCCCGGAGAGCGATGTAGCGAGATTGGGTGATCGCGTAGCGCTCAACAGCAGATAGATGTATTTCAGGGTGATTGAAATTATGGCCCGATAAGAGCGCACTTCGGAACGTTGTTCCAATCGTCGACCGTTTTACTCTTCAATTTCGCGGACGAAATACGATTGGCCAATTTCGAAATAAATTCCTCTCTATCTCTCAAATGAGATTTATGAATACCCGGTTGTTCTCTCGCCAATTTCAGACCGTAAATGTTGGAATTTGCTAATGAAAAGCATTCATTTCGTATGTGCTCGAAAAGTAAGGAAATAAAAAAATGCGGAATTCAACCCGTCCATTAAACTCATAAATCGATAGTTCGAACTATCCACGTCCCTTGCAGGTCAAACGACCCTTGAAACCGACCGCGAAACGACTCAAAAAACGACCGGTCGTTTTGTGCCGTTTTGGCGACCGCGTGTGACCAAAACAACGACCAGTTTTTAGGTTTAGGCTTGGTCGTCTTTCCGTTAACGACCCCAAAAAACGACCAGCGTGTTTGAGCAGACGTTACCTCGGTTGTTTTTGGGTCGTTAAAGCAAAAGACGACCAAATCTAAACCAACAAAATGGTCGTTTTATTGGTTGTTTCATGGTCGTCAAAACGGCACAAAACGACCGGACGTTTTTTTTTTGTCGTATGTCGTTTTTGGGTCGTCAAAGCAAAAGACAACCAAATCTAAACCGACAAAATGGTCGTTTTATTGGCTGTTTTATGGTCGTCAAAACGGCACAAAACGACCGGTCGTTTTTTTTTTGTCGTATGTCGTTTTTGGGTCGTAAAAGCAAAAGACGACCAAATCTAAACCGACAAAATGGTCGTTTTATTGGTTGTTTTATGGTCGTCAAAACGGCACAAAACGACCGGTCGTTTTTTTTGGTCGTATGTCGTTTTTGGGTCGTCAAAGCAAAAGACGACCAAATCTAAACCGACAAAATCGTCGTTTTATTGGTTGTTTTATGGTCGTCAAAACGGCACAAAAGAACCGGTCGTTTTTTCGGTCGTATGGTGGTCGTTTGACTTGCTAGGGGTTTTTTGTTTTTTTTTTCTTCAAATCGTAAATTTCTCGACACGATTTCGGATGCAGCGGTGTCAACTCTGGTCCAATATCATCCCGGGGCCGGCGCAGAATCCTCGGGGCTTTTCCTTTAACGGTAATCTAGTTTGCTTCGCGTGCGTATACATCGGCGATCGTATTTCACCCGGGACACCCTGTACAGCCGGGATAGCCAAGAGTGCTGGCAAAACCGTGGGGGAGAGCCGATAGGAAGTCGGCAGGAAGAGGTATAGAGTTGTCTATGGGAACGTTGCGGTCCATCAGCCACTTCGGGCTCTCCGTCGACTTGTGTTTCTTTCTTCGTTACCCGGATTAGTCGATCCACTATTTCTTTCTCGGTTCGTCGATCGTTCGCGGGCCAACGCCGAGAGCTCCGCGGACGCCCGGCATGTTTCCACTCTACTGTGTATCCAATAACTCATTATCCCACCGTCACCGTATCTCGAATGCCATAGCTCACGAGAGCTCGTGTGCGGAGTTCCCGTTTAATCTTCTGTCGTTCCACATGCGCGTATATATGTATATATAAATTTGTGTATGCATTTGTGCATACGTACAAATATATGCACAAACAAACCGTACGGTAACACGTGGCAGGACCGTTGACTGTGAATCGAACGGAACTACCGATCGCAAGGACTCAGCAATAATCGTCGGGCATTCACATATCAATCAGAGAAGAATCGAACTTTAAACTCCAATCAATAATTCAATAAAGCATCTTGCGGTTCGTTCTCACCGCGTCCCGAGCCGTCCCATCGGATTTCCGTAATTCCACGGCGGTTGCATCGAATTTTATTTTATTTTAATCACTAACGGAATTTATTGGAGTATGGAACGGATTGGCTTTTCCGTCGGGTATTATTGTCGATTTAATTAGTGGTAAAACGGAAGTCAAATATTATCACAATTCACGAAGAGCCGTCGGAGTTGTTATGTCGAGCAATTAATTAATGCGACGGAGCTAAATTCCGAGAATTTTAACGATAAACCGATAACGTTGTGTCTCGGTCGGTTTAGTAAAAAAAAAAAAAAAAAAACGAACGCGAACGACGGATTGCAGGGTCGAGTTTGAGAACTTTGTTAAAGCAACCGTATTGCATGATTCTTCAATTATTCAAACATCACAAGTATCGATCACCGACCGTTAATTGCCAATACACGACGCGCTCTCATGGCGAATACGAAATCGCTCACGAGGGATTTCCGTGAAACATTTTCCGGCATATATACTGTTCATTGTGCGATATTGCGTATATTGGGATGGCCGCTTTCAACGGTTGTCCTCCGGCAAATTGCATGTCCGCGACACGTTTGCAATATATTGTTTCTTTCGCGATCGCCGCAGCGTTCGCGCTTGAATATTTTTTAATTATTTTTTAATAAAGTAATCCTGTAGATATGCCGATGATAAAAAACGTCACTTTGTAAAAGCACTTCGCAGAAAAAGGTTCGAAACTAACGAAATTCGATCATTGTGTCCGAGACGAAATAAAAATTTACGATACCAGTGTGATGAAACTTTTTCTGACGAGTGTGAGTTTGCATCACTTGCTAAAGGCGACTGTTGCAATCATACGAGTTAAGGATTTGTGAGTTGTACAGTCCCGCCAAACGTGAGTTTCTGAGAAAATTTCAAACGCTTCTCGATGGGATAAAAATCTCAGAAAAAATCAAGTATATGGGAGATGCTGCAAAGATTGCCTTTGTGCAATAATAATTCTAATTTGATATTAACAAATTGAAGACAAAATTTTTTATACAACTTACCCGCCAACTTAACTATTTACCTTCATAAAAATTATTCGTTTATTTTTAATTATTCGTTTTCTGAATACGTATGAGGTTTTTCAGAATTTTTTGTAATCTTTGAAAATTGCGTTTTTTCACAGCTTGAACTCATATATCATATATCATATATCATATATCATATATCATATATCATATATCATATATCATATATCATATATCATATATCATATATCATATATCATATATCATATATCATATATCATATATCATATATCATATATCATATATCATATATCATATATCATATATCATATATCATATATCATATATCATATATCATATATCATATATCATATATCATATATCATATATCATATATCATATATCATATATCATATATCATATATCATATATCATATATCATATATCATATATCGACAACTCTTACACAGTACAAAAATGTGTACTTTTCACAACAACTTATTGTCCACAAACGTTCCCCGATCGCACCATTCGGGTTCTAGTCTGACAAACAGAAGTACAAACTAAAATTGTTAATATCGTGGGAAACAAGGAACGTGACGTACGTCAAAATATCTACATGATTTATTTTGATAAAAGATAAAAGTGAGCGTGAACCATGGAGAGGCAAATTGTAAGTCTGACGAGGAGGAAAAACGCCGTGTAATTTCGTCAATAAAGTCGCTATTTCTCTTATTATATTAACAGTCGCTCACGTCTTTTCCGATATCCTCTCGATCCACGTGTCTTACATTAGCAAAGAAATATTGATTGCAAGCCACTTCCTTCCAGGTCATCCAGAAGCTTAATATTACGCCATTCATATTTTCATCCTATGTTATTTCCATTATTATCCGACGGATCGGAGTAAAATCCACGTTGCATCGGGACATCTGGAGCTCCCTCGTCTCACGCGATTACACGACAGAGAATTGCCCGACATCCTCGCTCGTATGGTTCGTCCCGGGGGGTTTTTCTCCTTTGATCATGCGACGACCCTATTCGTCTCGGATGCCGCGGACCCGTCGGAGACAACCAGCGAGCAAGGTGGAAAAGCGAAAAGCCAGGAGGACAACGGAACGTGTGCGCCGGAAGCTGCTCGTGATTGTCTTTGTCCCGGTGGTGCATACCCGGGAATTATGCATTCAACTTCGACGAAGGCCAACGGGGTCCGAGCGAGCCGCAGGCGAGAGCCCGCTCCATCGCCTCATCATCATTATCGTCAGCATCCGCGGTCGAAGGTTCCCGGGGATGTCGAACTAATACGGAGAGGGCTTTGTGGGATCGAGGAGAGAAAATGCATCGTGCACGGAGCATCCGAGTTTCACACGTGCGCATGCGCATGCATCATCGCGGTACAAGCAACGAGCGGCTTGGCCGGCGGTTTCTCTCCTGGCCTGTTTCTTATCCTCGCGCACGCCGCCCGCGCGTTTAAGGAGGCTGCATCGGGATGTAGCGGCGATGATGGACCGCACGGTGCGCGGGTTGCCGGCCGGGCAGACCAGGAGAGAGGTCCGTGCCGCCTTATTCAGGACTCCTCACCTCCTCGGGAGAAATCCTATCTTTGCGGACGCCATCTTGAAAAAGTGGACCGGTCAATCGTCCTGCAACAATGTAACGCTGTAGTCGCGGTTGATAATCTTCGGTGGGTATCTTCGTCCGGTTTACAGTAAAGAGGCTTTGCACGCTGGAGACCGTCCTTTTGGACCCACCGATGCGCCAGGACTCGACTTCGGAAGCTGATATCTCGAAAATCGAACGGTCGAAGTGCCCAACAATTTTCACGAAGCGTGATCCAGGCTTCTTCTACTTTCGAAAACAAGCGTGTTGTCAAGTGAGTTAAAACAACTCACTATACACATATCACATGTGTTCTGCCATCCAAATGCATTAATAAAATACGTGTTGGTCGGGTTGGGTATTGAATTAACACACTTGCACTGCATCTCTCCTGTAGGGGCAACGGGGCAAAATGGGGACATGAAATGTCCTATCGACGTGGAGCAAAATGGGGTACCCAAAATTATCGAATAAATCGATTCGTGATAGCCAACACACGACGGAAACCGGGGCAAAGGGGACATGAAATATCATATCGACGTGGAGCAAGATAGGGTAATAATGAAGCTAACAAAAGTTGCTGCAAGTCAAATTGAAATGTACCCCGTTTTGCCCCAGATGGCTTTTTTTTTAAATATCCTTTCAAAACCGGTACCAATACAATTTTGGTGTGAAAAACAATGGATGTATGCTTTCGGTATCGTCGTAGCCGGTTTTGTTGCTTAGCGTCCCCGTTTAGCCCCGGTCTGTGTACAACACACTTTTTAGTGTTTTCCTACGGAACGAGCTTATTGGAATACACGTTATGTATATTGTTCCAACGCGTTTAGGGCGAACAACACACTTGGTATGCGGGTTCGCGCTAGATATATTACACGCTTAATAAAAGAAAACACTAGGAAAAGAACACACTTGCATACGCTTTTGAAACAATCGCAATATGACGGCTTCGTATATCGCACAGCACGATCATGGACAAGCCACGGAATATTTTCAAGTGTTATATGTGCTAATTTGAAGCTGCATCGGATAATCAGTTATTGAAACACGTTGTTCAACATCACCGATTTGATGCGTCGTTTAAAGTGCAGGGCCACGAACATGGATGTGGAGTAACGTCTACGAATTGGAAGTCTTTCGGCTAGCGTGTCTTTCGAAAGCATCCTCTCGTCGAACTTAACAAAGAAGCTGCAGATTATCCTGATGTGGAGAGATTGGGTAAACCGGCTAATGAATGGTCAGTTAAGCAGATGTAAAGGCCAATGAATAGACGTTTTTTATGCACGTGCTCTTATGGAAAGCATCAATTCATTGGCCCTGTTCATTAATTGTCTGCTTCGCTCTATGACGATGTTTAGATGGAAGGTAATTAATTGATAAAACGCTGTAATTAATTGATAAAACGCTGTAATGAGTTATTACGAGTTTGAAGAATAAAGACTATTTCATTTAATGCATGATTAAAAAATATTTTTTTGTAATGTATGTACCCTTCATGATGTGTTGAGTGGTGGTGGTGGGAAGGTGAACACACATAGAACCGTGTGAAAAGTAACTACAGGTGTGAATGCGTTTAAAGTGTGTTGAAAGAATGCACGTAAAGCGTGTAGAATTTGCACACTTCGACATTTATTGACAATCAACACACTATGAAGCGTGTGAAAAGTGACTGCACGATTTACACGCCTAAAGCGTGTTTGTTCTAAAAACGAAGCGTTTGTTTTTAGAGTGTACGGCTCGTCGAAAAATTAAGATCATCATCATATTGCCGATTCGTCGAAGCTTATTTCGAGCCAGCATCTACGTGGCGCTATCTCCGCCTCTCGGGGTCTTCATCGTCCTCGGCAGAGAGACCTTTTGCCTGCAGCTGCGCGCCACGACCGAGAACACAGTTCGCTCTTACCCCGCTCGGTAGAAAGCGATTCCCCGTGTCTTCCCTCAATTTTATGTGGTACCTCCGTACAAGCCTTCGGAGTTTGTATCATGATAGATTGGATGGATGCTCGCACGACGCGAACAGCGCTCGCTGCAACGCCGCGCGAGGATACGAGGATGTTTCGAACCGACACATCATTGGAATAACGTACCGCTCGCGGCCCGATCATAATTCCCAGTATCATCGATCGTACGTTTTAACTCCTCCGCCGCGGAGTCACCCGCAGGCTTCCGCTGTTGCGGACACACGCTTTGCAGAACGTACGAAAGAAAAAGTGACTCGTTTGTGGAACTCGGCGGGTTATCTCCGCTCGGCGCGCGCGTGTATTTTCTCTTTCCCGGACATCAGCCACGCTCGTACTGTTCGTTGTCCCCGGGAATCTTCGATCGAGCAACGAACGCCCGTCTCCAAGGCTGCCGTCCGAACTCGGCGAACTTTATGTGACACGAGAAATTTTATCGTGTACCGCGCATATGGCGTATCCGAAGATCGTGCGCGCGCTGCCGATGTCGGCAATTATGTTCGTCGCGGGTTTACTCTCTCGCGCGATTGGATGGCTCGTCGTTAATTTATCGCACGGTGGAAATCGTCGTCTCCGTAGCGTGTCCGCTCGATCGACCAATCGACGTCCACTGGGGAGATACTTTTTCACAATTTTTCCACATTTTTCCACCGGCCAACGTGCACTTTATATCTCGCGATCGCCGTTTCTCGCGGATTCATTAAGAGCGCGCTATGTCCGCGAGACAGCTTGTCGAGTTTCTTGCAACGATTTTCACTCCGGGGGAAAAAAAAAGTAAGACGAAAAAAATAAATCCCACAAGAACGATTAATCGCGAAAGGATTAATATGTGAAATTACGAGGCATCAAGTTGAAAGCTCGATTATGATTGTCCCGCGGTCATTATTGCGTTAGAGTTATAAAGTCATTAAACACACGTGTACATAAACGCGGACAATTGCGTGTGAGAATCTTCGGATGAGGCGGCTACCTGCCGATTAAATTAATTCGCGACGTGGCGTAAGTTCGCACGTTACACTTTATCGCGGCAGCGTTTCGTGTTCCGATCCTTTTGTTTTCTTTGTGTTGCTCTCGTCACGCGCGTTCGCCAGCTCGTTCTCGCTTCGGGAACGATTTGCCAGTGCGGTTATACGTACTTCCGGCAAGAATCGATAGCCGCCACTTTCTCCCAGACATCTGGGCCACGGGCAATAGGCAAAGCAGTTATAACTCACCTCGATGCGCCTGCACGTTAGAGTGCCAAGCGCGCATCAGGCTAATTATCCCTCGCTCGCGCGCGCCCCGAGGTAATAACGAGAGCCACGTAGTTGTCGAGAGACTCCCTTCTCCCCCCCTCCCCCCCTGCTCCGCCTGGCGGTTTTCAGCCTGTCTAAGCGAAACGTTGAGAGAAAGAGATGATCGAGCTATAACGCTAAAACCTGGCAAGTTATGTTTTCTGTGTCGAAGAAAGTATCGTCTCGATAATCATCGTCCAACTCTCGTCGGACGATTCCTTCGTTGCCTCCGTTACTTTGTCGCCTCCATCGACTGAGATGTCACGGACAACGTTGGAAGTGAAGATAAAATGGAGCCGAGAGAGTGGAAGGTGACGATTACGTGAAATAAAAGAAAATAATTTTTTTTTATGAGAAATTACGAACAAACAAAAGCCCGACGAGAATAAAAGCAAATGGCGAGAATGGGGCCGAGGAGGCGATCAACGAGAAGACGATTCCTCAACGTCATCCCCCCCGACCATTCCGAGATTATCGTCGGAGCGCCTGCGGAATTTTATGGCCCGATGGGATGTACCACTAATATCCGACGAGCACTATTGATTACACAGCTATTGACACACTCTCCTTCCATCCTGCCAACGACTGCGCGCTCGATGACTCCGCCTAAGACAGTGGTTCTTAATCTTGCACCGAAAAAAAGGTTTGGTAAGATCAAAGAAACTTTGTTTGAATCAACCAAATCCGGCGGTTGCGGGTGGCGAAGGAAATATTTAGTTAAGTTGACTGAGAAGTTACATCAGCATTTACAAAATCATTTCATTGTCCTAACTAAAGATATGTTCGACCGAACAGAATAGGCAATTATATCAATGGATGAAAAGCTTGGCCCAACTCAATCTGGAGTTGGGTCGTGGTACCGTTATTTCCGTTATTTGTTACTAATTAATTTTATACACGGTTGCATCGTCGTTACATGTTCAATTGTTATCAGTACAATCGCTACTTATCAGTATAACACAATTTTTACAAAAAAAAATTCTATATATCCTAGCGGGGCTCGAACCCCGAAACTAACGCATTCTGACCTATGCAATCTTGATATATATGCAATCTTGGATCGGATATATAAGTTATTATCCGTCATTAACTTAGACTCAGTTTCCATTATTTGACATTGAAATATGGAAACAACATGAAAATTGTTTATTGTGGGCATAATATTTGTGAACGACTAAATTGACGTCTTGGCGGATTGAATAACATCATTTTCAAGATGAAAAATGTTCGTATATATACGAAAACATCGAATGACATTTTTTTTTTCAAATCGAGCAAATATACGTTCAAGTTAAAATAATATACCATCCGTATATTGAAAGTAGGGTAGAGCGGGGCAAAATGGGGCAATGGGACAAAACGGGGTTTTTTGGCAAAACGTCATTTGTCAACTTGTCCGATCCAAAAATGATTGGAAAATTTAGTTTTGCCCAAAAACCCCGTTTTGCCCCGTTGCCCCATTTTGCCCCGCTCTTCCCTACATGCGATTCAATCGAAAAAGAAGTTGTTAATTTAATGCAGTTTTGGTTTAATTTGCATCAGCGTTGTAATCACAGTAACTGCTATTCGCAATCGACGTAACCACAGCACTTTTAGTGTTTCAACAACGGTACAGTCTATTTAAATGCGCCTGGATTGATTCAAACCAATTTTCCGTGACCACAGCTGTGAGGTTGATATTACCAAACCTTTTTTTCGGTGTGGGGGTCCACAGGGTCCCTGTGTATTTTGGGGGTCCATGGACCCCCGGTTAAGAACCGCTGGCCTAAGACCTAAAATAACGCAAAGTCAGGCTCGCTTCAGCCCGATTGAGACTTGACTCCGTAACTCTATTGCGAAATAGATAGATCGTAGCCGGGCGCGCGGTTTCTTTCGACCTCGTCATTCCCGCCTCGATCATCGATCATCGATACGCACGATTCGTGGTAAGATTTGAAATCACAAAATAAAAAAAATAGCAATACATATTTTTTTTTTATAAATCGTAACAAGCGAGAAGTCAGCGTTCCGTGCTCTGCCATCGCACAGTGTGCTTTCCAGGTCGCCCCGAGACGTATACTTTGCTCCCAGGTCGGGATCCAGGCGGGGCCAATCGATAGATACCGGAGTGCATCTCTCCCGCAACGCCGATGAAGGTGAGGTACAGTTCACGATTGAGATTCGAGATTGTTGCTCGGAGCGTCTACCGACGGAGAGACTCGGGACCGTCGGGAGGAGGCTGTGCAAACACCCCACGACTGTTCCACATGTGACGGCGGCCGTGACCGCGATCGGGACAGCCTTAGGTGCTTCGCGATCGGAAGCAATTGAAAGTAGAATTGACCCCGGGATCGTAGCGGTTCGAGTCACGAAAATAAAAGCGATTGTAATAAATAAAGTAAATAAAATAAATGAGCGTGCATGAGGCGCATTGTGTATGTGGGACAAGCTTGCGGGAGACACGGACAGTTTGATCGATAAGCGTTGGGATCTTTCGCTCGGGCGCCCCTAGCGAGCGCCTCCTGCATGAGCGTATGATAGGAGACCTAGGTATGCAACGCCGGATAGAGATCGCCAGGTGAAGATAAACAATGCGGAGGTAGTCGCAGTTAGGGGCCCGGCCCGATATCGCACGGAGCAACGCCAAGACGGAGCAACGCCAAGAGAGAAGTCGCGGGGAACAAGCACACGTCGCCTACGTCGACGAGATCGACGGGGCAAGATCGATTTCCAGGTCGCGCTGCGCAGATCGAGGAGCCGCGCTCGCTCGCGACGAATGCTCGTTGGGAAATCCGAAGATCGTTCGGTAGATCCCATCTCGCTGGGAATAACGCCGTGTGTCCGTTTCGCCCTCTTCCGTCGCCACCGCGAAAAGGGCTCCCTCACCGGTGCTCCACATGCGACACCTCCGTGACCGGGCGCACCCGAGTTACGCTCAGGAACAGGACGTACTTCGCAGTCTGGCTGCTACACACACGACGAAAGTCGTTCGTAGATTTAACAAAATTTTGTCGTAGTGTTTTTTTTTTCTTCAAATTTTACAATTTTTGTTAATGAAAAAAATGTTGAAAATTGAAATTTTTATACGGATTTTTCATATAAATGGCATTTTCATGTGGCTTTCTCATAATGTTCCTTTATTCGCGAAGCTTCTTCTGTGAGAAAACATTTTCTGTATTATTGGCATCTTCGTAGAGGAAGCTTCGCGAATAAAGGAACATTATGAGAAAACGCAGGGTTTTGGAAAAACATATATTTTTTGAGTTATTAAGTCAAGTATCCAATATTCCATCCAAATGTCCAAATTATTTTACTCCTGGCGACACTTGATACACGAACTCGTGTCGGACAAAATATACAACTTTTCAAAAAAATAAAAAAATGTCAAAATCCCATAAAATTTAAACGGTTCGATACATTTTCGGTAAATTTAATATGAAACATTGTACAGTGCTGGTCCATTCCCATGCTAAATTTAAGCTCGATATCTCGACATTTACTCCAATTATACCGTTTTTAATAATTTGCCAAAAAAAGCAAAATTCTATAAAATCTGATGGCTTCGGTAGATTTCGTCCAAATTCAATACCAAAGATCTTTGATCATTCAAAATTTACGAAAGTTAGAGCTACCACAACTTTTTTTTTAAACATTTCAAAATCACGTAGAATCTTCAATTGAGCCTCAATCTTTATCAAAATTGCACTGAATGAAGAGACGTGACCACTCTATCAGTGTGCCAAATTTCAACTGGCTATCTCAAACCATTTCCTAGTTACAGTCGTTTTAAATTAAATAAATTTATTATTTTTGTCGATTTTAGTCGATAACGTTTTATTATTAAATAAATCTTTCTTGTACAAAAAATATTTCTTGTAGTTGTTTTTCTAATTGTACAGTATAAAAAAAAATTGTAAAATTATCAAGAAAAAGGATTGTAGCATTTTATAATGAGTAATGTTTGTTAAATGTTCAGCTCTATGTTATTGCCCGGTGACCGGGTATCTATTCGGCCTACGTTGATTATCCGCGAGGGGGAAATTGGAAAACGGTCCGGGATCGGTTTCGAGGGGGAACGATGGAGTCCGGGCTTTTTCCACTGGCCGATCGGCCAGTACCGGCGAGATCGTTTTCAGCGCTGCTGGATCTTCCGTGCAGCGGTTTAAGCTGGGAAGGTGCTTAATGTAGGGTAGGTAGATACGTGGGCATAACTCCCGGAGATCTAGTTTAGATAGTGTTCGGACTCGACTGCCGCTGCTGCTGCACCAGCCTGAGCAGCGTGCATGCAAGCGATCCGGCCGGCAATCCGAGGCAGTCCTGTTCGTCCGCGCAACCGATGCAGAGACCGAGACGAGGAGGACGGAGATATTATATGTACCGATGGGAACTGGAGCAATTTCATGCCCAATACGTTTTTCCTTGCTCGACCGAGCAGTCGTGTTGACCACCACTCGATTCCGCAGATCTTCTTCGCCAATGTCGGCATTCCATGCCGGCCAATACGATTTTCCTCGACGGTGTCCCTTTTAGTGATTCGCCGGTTGTCACGTCCGTTCGATTTCGTTTTATTTCCATAAAAATATAATTCGGTGTATTGACAGAAGAATCTCGAGCTAGCGTGTGGAAGCAAGGAGTGCTGGCGCGCGATTCGCCGGACGATTTTACCGCTCGGGCGCGGCCAAAAATGACGAGGAAGTGAAAACTGGCGGTTCGGGTCAGACACGCCGGAGAGAGGTCGTCACGCTGTCGCGACTGTTTTTCGGCGGTGACAAGCTAATTTCGTTTGGGCGGAGAGAGACACCCAAAGCGGGCTCACGCGGTCAATGGACACAGTGGAAACTGCCCGTTATGGATCAGACACTTGTATATCCGTTCCTCCGTTCGCGTGCACTCAGAGAAATAATTTTTCAGACGGGCGCCTTGCAAATAAATATTTAATTAATTAAAATAAATATGTATTTACTTTTCATAAATATTTATTTACTTTAAATAAATATTTAATTAATTTAAATAAATATTTAATTAATTTAAATAAATATTTATTTACTTTAAATAAATATTTATTTACTTTAAATAAATATTTATTTACTTTAAATAAATATTTATTTACTTTAAATAAATAATTTTTTCTGGGTGTATTGTTTTTCGAGATCGCATGCCTGGTAAAAAAATGTTCCGCGTCAGGTGCGACATAACGCTCGAAAATTAAAGAACGCCGACGAAAACGAAGCGCCCATCGAGCAATGTCAAATTACCGTCGCGGATTAACGCAGCACGCCCAAAATCTTGCGCCTGCACGATGAACGGAAATGCATGCGCAATCGAAGGATAATCGAGGATCGAAGGCTTCGTGGATAACGCATTCGGTCGTATCGGAGCGAAGTAATTGCTTCCGAGTTTTACGCTCTTCCTGCTTCCCGCGATGGCGGGGATTCACGCAGACCGCCTCGATACCGTTCAATTACATTCTAGCGTGCGAAAATTGGAATGCCCGCTGATTCTCGTTGAACGGCTGGCTAAGCCCGAGCGTCACCGTGAACGGTGCACAATCGCGGGCGAGGCAAAACGGGAATGCAGTTCGCCGACTATACAAACGAGGGGGGAAGGAGGGGGTTGCACCGGGAGCGCGAGAGATGCCGCCAAGTTCGCTGATCGAGTCTTCTCCCGGGAGAGTCGAGGATATTATCATAGCGGCGCAGCGGGGGCAGCGTCTCTCCTCGCCGGCCTCCTTTTGACGCGACCAGCCAACCGGATAGATCGAATAAGTTTCCTCGTTCGATATCACGCTCGGCGGACTCTGTTTCTCCTCACTTCACCTCTCGACGAAGGGAATACATATCGGGTCCGGAATGAAAACTGATAGTCCCACGGATTCTGCGAGAGTCGCAACAACGTCGGGGACCCACATTCTTCCCTCACCTTCGACGATTTTAATTAAATTTTCGGAGTATCTCATGCTGGAAGGAAATATTTATTTATATAAGCGCGCAGCGTTTATATACATTTTTTTAATATAAATGCATGATAGTAAATTTCATCGAGTTATAACGGGTGTGTTTTTCATCGCGGAAACTTCGCTCGGGGATGTTCACTTAGAGAATAAAATTCTAGAAGTGAGCAATTTTGTTTTCATCACTCGGTGCGGAAATGGCCACTTTTCCGCCCGCTTCGCGTGCGTAAAACCGCCATTTTCGCACCTTGTGATGAAAAATTTCGCACATCCCTCGTGCGAAACACTTTTTCTAACTCGTGTGATCACAGCACTCGCCTTCGGCTCGTGCTGCAAACTCACACTCGTTAGAAAAACGTTTTTCGCCCTCGTGGAGTAATGTACTATTTGTTCCTAATGCAGCGCATTCGTAGAGACTCGGGGAGCGACATTCTTCCCTCACCTTCGACGCTTTTAATGAAATTTTCGTAGTATGTCATGCTGGAAGGAAATATTTTTTATAAAAGCGCGCATCGTTTATATAAATGCATGATACTAAATTTCATCGAGTTATAACGGGTGTGTTTTTCCTCGCAAAAAGTACGCTCGGGGAAGTTCACTCAGAGAATAAAATTCAAGAAATAAACGATTTTGTTTTGTTCCTGATGCAGCGCATTCATAGAGACTCGGAGAGCGACATTCTTCCCTCACCTTCGACGCTTTTAATGAAATTTTCGTAGTATGTCATGCTGGAAGGAAATATTTTTATAAAAGCGCGCATCGTTTATATAAATGCATGATACTAAATTTCATCGAGTTATAACGGGTGTGTTTTTCATCGTAGAAACTTCGCTCGGGAAAGTTCACTTAGAGAATAAAATTCTAGAAGTGAACGATTTTGTTTTGTTCTTAATGCAACGCATTCACAGAGACACGCCAAAGATGAAATTTGACGTCATACAGATATCTTTAGGGCCACTCAATTAGGGCGAAAAAGGGACGCGATTGCCACGGCCAATATTTGCGTCGGACAGGAAGTCGGTTCTGTCGACCATTCAATTGATTAGTCAAACCAATTAATTAGCTTGCGACGAAGGACGTTGGGAGAGAAAGTATCGTCATCCAACGAAACATTTGACTGTCGCATTTACGGTCCAGAAACACGTTGTGAATATCCAAGAATACAAAAAGCCATTTTCTTTACTCATGCATGCAAAATCCTTGTTTGCGCACCATTCACAGGCATGCAAAATGGCTGATTCCCGCACGATACGCAAATGCGATGCGCAAAATACTTTCACCGGTGCGCAAAATGCCTTCACCAGTGCGCAAAGTATTTTGCGCACTGTTACCAAGCGGTTGCTATGGTAACATCGAGGCGACCGAGGCGCCACAGGCATGCGCCATTGGCCATGCCTGTGAATGGTGCACAACTTGGATTTTGCATTGCCTTCGTAAAGAAAACTATGGTTCGATACACGAGGCCATCTCGCTTCTTGCGCACTGCTCGTTTTGGCCTCTAGTATCGAAATATACTATTTCAGTTCAGCCGTTGGTCCAGCTGTCCGAAAAGCACCCCACTTTCCGTTCCTGTGAAGTGTGCATAGAAAGGCACTTTGTAGCATCGCGTGCGAGAAAAGTACTGCGCATGCGTACAAACGTAATATAGTCTTTTCCCGCACTACTGCGAGAAAATGCCTTTTTGCGCACTTCCCAAAAACGAAAATCGTAATATTCGTGAATTTGTTAGGAAAAATTATGTTAATGGCATGGACTTAGAAAAAGGAATCCTGACTCGTACGAAGGCCGTACTCGTCAAGAACTCCCTTTTTACACTGAGAAAAAGGATAGTATTTCCTACTATAACCAATAGTTTCCAGGGGAAACGTTTATATAGATAGTTTCTGTTGGTATATATTCAATTGGTAAAATTATAATTATGCTTGCAACCATGATTTTTTGTCTTTGTCGTAACTATACAATGTAGACGTTCCCCTCGGTAACTATTTTTTATGGTATAATGTCAATATTGTTGCTTTAACTATGTAATTTTTTCTCAGTCTACGCCCTTTTTTTCATTCGTTTATTAACCCAGATATTATTACAATGCGTGTATGTTTTACATTTCTCTCGGTAAACGCCACAACAAATATATTCTGAATTAACAGTAAACAATATGGCCCGATGGGCACTCACAGTTCATTCCGTTTGTTTATTGTGGCCTTTTCGCCCAAACTTTTTCGTTTGCAACGAGAAATATGCCAGGTCAGAAAAGGAAAAAAAAATTGACCCGCGGCTTTTCTACGTCCTTGCCCTACAAATAACAACTCTAAGCGTTCCCGCAATCCGGTGAAATTTGTCTTGCCCTCTGGATACAAAATATAATTTCGAGTGAATTTTTTATTTCTTCCCACGTCGCACTTGTACCTTAAACGTCAACTGAGAGAAGCCGGAGATGTGAAATATCAGTGCCGTCTCTGCATGGACGCATACGGAAAAAAGGGTGTACATTCTCTCGGGACAGACACCTTTCCTGTATTCTTTGTGTTTGATCTTTCATGCGGCATGCCGCACGGCGTGGGCGGCACATCAGCGGATTCCACTGCTACCGCACAGTACACACGCTCGTGCGCTGTTCTGACGGATAGGCAGTACCACGAGACCGAGTCGGTGAAACAATTTACAGTGGGTACACGGTGAGCGCCGGAGCGAGAATAAACGAGAGACACAAGCAGAGACAGAACACACCGCAAACTCTCGGTTGGTAAGCTTCCGCGCGTGCTCCTATTTACCGCAACGAGAGCTTTTGTTTTGTTTCATTTTTTTTATTTTTTTTATTTATTTTTACATCACGCTCCCGTCGTTCGACACTTCTTGTTCGGAGGCAAATATTACCACGCTCGCGCATACCTCGTGGGAATGCCCGGATTGAATTCAACGCTCGACGCTCTCCATACGAAGCTCTCTCGAATGAACGCCCACGAATATGAATGACAATAACTGCCAACAATGTTCGACTGCAATATTGAGCTCTTTCTTTGCAGTCTCGTTGCCTAAATTGCATTCCATTGTAAGTAAAAAGACAAAAATATAGGGGAAAAAATAAAGAGTCACTAGACTTTCCATCGTGAGTGGACGAGTGGTAGGGATGCCGTATGTTGGATCGATTCTTCGAGAAATCGTTTTTCCCTCCAGTAAATATAGATATTTTGAATCGATTTTTACTGATAGGGTAAAAAATCGTGGATCGTAAAATCTTAATTTCCGACCCACTGAATTACATTTTTCTCGTAGATTTTAAATAAAACAGGAAAAGCGTAAGGCTATACGTGTCAATTAGTTGACTCTGGGAAAAGACTAATCGACATGTGGGAAGGTACACAACAATGTGTAATGCCACTGCTACTATGCATATAACAACGCGGCTTCGGTGTTTACGAGCGGAATAAGAAAAATGATTGACTGGTGAGGCTGATTTTCAAATCCGAGTATTATTTGTATTTTAAGTCGGTCTGTTTAATACACTGATAAAAAAGTACCGTTGAATCTACTAAGATTCGGACAGGGACGTTCAAATAAATATTTAGTTGGTCGAACAAAATATTTTAATGGCTCAAAAATATTTAGGTGAAATCAACAAAAAAATTTTTCAACTAACCAATTTTTTAGGTGTACCATCAAAATATTTAGTTGAACGTCCCTGCCCGAATCTTAGTCGATTCAACCGTATTTTTTTATCAGTGTAATGTTTTTTTACACGATTTCTATTTACATAATTAAATATACCGAGCAATATATGGTAATATCTGCGATATACAGCGTGACAATTATAAGGTGGCCACCCGTAGTTGATACGGGTGGCCACTTTATAATTGTCACCCTGTACATAATAGAAAAAAGTATTATTTTCATTTAAGTTGACAGTTCCTTACAGAAGATTTTGCCCCGCTCTCCCCTACATGTAGGGGAGAGCGGGGCAAAATGGGACAGCGGGACAAAGCGGGGTAATTGGACAAAACACAATTTTTCAACAACTTTTAGATGGTGGCCGTGATACTAAGTGGGGCAAAACGGTCTTGAAGATCCGGATGTATCGTTGGGACAAAATGGGGCATCTAAAAATGAATGGAAAACTGAGTTTTACCCCCCTCTCCCGTTTCACCCCCACTATCCCATTTTGCCCCGCTCTCCTCTACAACATGTGTTTGCAATAACGAAAGACCTTAAATATTTAATGTTTGCCTATAACACTCCTTCATAATTTCTTTAAGATTAACTGCAAAGGTGACCAATTCGACATAATTTATTGTTACATATAACAAAACGTTCGATTTTTTTGGTATCGATGTTCTTCCCCTTGACATATTGTCGGATTGATACGTAACGTCGCGATACAATACAATATTGAAGATCGATCTTTTTCTTCCGACCCGGCATCTCCAACGAGTAGTTTCAGAGGCCCGAGATTCCCGGCCCGGCGACCTCGGGCTGCGCGAAACTTTTACCGCGATATTTTCGCGAAACTTTTACCGCGATATTTTCGCGATATGTTTTTCTCCAGATCGAGGGGGTATGGGGAAAGCGACTGAGTGGTCGGGGGGCGGGGGGGGGGGGGGGGGTCAGTAGTGTGGGCGTCGATGCGAACGAGCGTCGGAAGGAGCATTACTGGAGCACCGCCGGCTCGTTGGCTACGTTCCACGAGAGAGAACTAATTTTTTTTTTCCTCCTTTCTTTCGTTTTTCCCATCTTTTTCGTTTCTCATTCTCCACCTCCCCGGCATTCGCTCCTTCTCCCCGTCCGTGGGTCTCACGTCGAGCGTGCGGAGACCGCGGGCTTCCTCGACGGAGAGAAGCGATCGCCGCCGCTGCTTCGGCTCTGCGAGCTCCTCCGGCGTGCGCGAGTCCAGGGCGAAGGGAAAGAGCGCGGACGAGGGGAACGACGAGGGAGGAGATAGATCGGCGGAGAGAGAGGAGGAGAGGAGAGCGAGGAGGGAAGGATCGAGCCGCGCTCGTTCCTCGGAGAAATGCCGACGACGATGCTGTTCGCGAAGCACGAGACTAGAGGATATTCCCAACCGGTAGCCGAGGTTTCTGGTTGGTTGATAAGTGGGACTAGCGGGGACTCATAGGCAGGACCCCTCCTAAGAGAGGCCCCAGTCGTACTCGAATCCCCGAGGACAACGCGGTTCCCAAGCGACACCACGGGTTTTACACGAGTGCGCACGACTGCGACGAGGCACGAGGACGAAGGAGTCACAAAGATTTTTCGAGCGTTTCGAGCCCACCGAAGAACCCGAGCGACCTCACGGGCGACTTTGAGCCTCGAGAATTCGCGTTCTTTCGCACTCGATCGCGATACGAAAAGTCGGTACGACAGGAAGTTTTCTCCATCGATCGCATCGTCAGTGAACGTCATGTTTTGCAATCGCGATTAGTTCGCTTTTGTTTTTTCGGGCTATTGTCATCGTCGTGTGCAATATCCGATCGAGGGGAGAGAAAAACACTGAGGTGAGAGAAGCTAAAAGGTATGTTACACATTTGGTCGTCGTATGATCGTTGAAATTATGAGAATGTAGTTTGCGGTAATGAAGTATCGAGCTTGATGAAAGAAACTTAAAAAGGACCTTGTTGGAAAACAAACGAAATTTGTTTACGAAGGTGAAAGAAGCTAAAAGGTATGTTACACATTTGGTCGTCGTATGATCGTTGAAATTATGAGAATGTAGTTTGCGGTAATGAAGTATCGAGCTTGATGAAAGAAACTTAAAAAGGACCTTGTTGGAAAATAAATGAAATTTGTTTACGGAGGTGAAAAAAGCAAAAAGGTATTTTACACATTTGGTCGTCGTATGATCATTGAAATTATTAAAATGTAGTTTGCGGTAATGAAGTATCGAGCTTGATGAAAGAAACTTAAAAAGGACCTTGTTGGAAAATAAACGAAATTTATTTACGGAGGTGAAAGAAGCTAAAAGGTATTTTACACATTTGGTCGTCGTATGATCATTGAAATTATTAAAATGTAGTTTGCGGTAATGAAGTATCGAGCTTGATGAAAGAAACTTAAAAAGGACCTTGTTGGAAAATAAACGAAATTTGTTTACGGAGGTGAAAGAAGCAAAAAGGTATGTTACACATGTGGTCGTCGTATGATCGTTGAAATGATTAAAATGTAGTTTGCGGTAATGAAGTATCGAGCTTAACGAAAGAAACTGAAAAAGGACCTTGTTGGAAAATAAACGAAATTTGTTTACGACTCTACTCCGGAAAATGTAATTACACTTAGTGATTTTTTTTTTTTTTTTAAGGAAAGAGAACAAATGAATCCGGTTCGTGCAATTATGGGTCCGGTCCGTGCAATTATGAATTCAGTTCGCGAAATTATTAATTCCGTTGGCCATGCCCCCAGTTAATTATTTTCTGTCCGTTGAGCAGAAATAGAAATGAAATAATAGCCAAGAGCGGTAGAGGCGAAGTTCTCCGTTTTTCATCGAAAACGATTGTTCCAACTGGCGGGTAGGTCGCAGAAATTTGGAAACGGCGAGAGTTCACGGTAACGAAAGTGTCCCGAGGAAAAAAAAAAAAAAAAAACACGCGACGTATTCGATGAGCGCGAGATCGAAATGTCCGTCCATTGATATATCGCACGCGTCCAGATTTATGTAGTTTTATCGGGGAACGGGAGAGTCGAGGGGATAGCGGGGAGGCACAACAGCTGGTAGCGCGAAGGCGAAGGCGAATCGCAATTGCAATCGCGCACGGACCCCGAGAGCGTGACAACCGGCACGAGCCCCATGTGCAAACGCAAACACACACACACACGCGCGCGCGGAGAGTCGCCGACGCCGCCGCGGGGAAGACACGCTGTCGCGATTCGCGATCGACCACTTTTTCTCGATGAAAGCGACTTTACCGCATCGAACACATACGTGACGACGTTTTCCTCAACACAATTACTATTACGACAGATAATACCAGCGCTCCCGTGCCGGCCGGCAACATTCCGCCGACTTCCCTCCGCGTCCCTTCATCTCGTTCATCTCTGCAACTTTTTATTACTTTTTATTATTTCTATGAAAAAAATTATTTCTTTCCGCTCCGCAATTCTACTCGATTTTGCACGCCGGTTGATTACTCTGATTCCGGAAGATCTAATTTTCTCATCGCTTTTTGTGAAAACCAATCGACGTATTTATTCTCTCCAAACTACACTGAGAGAAAAACATTGGTTGGATGAACCAAAAGTCGCGGTGACATACGTTCAAAGCTGTTATTTGTTTGGTACAAACGACGCATTGTTTTGTTAAACGATTATTCGCTTCAATTTATTCAAAATTTGTCGATTGAAACAAACATCTTTGTTGTGCCAATCAAATACACTAAAATACATTAAAAAACCAATACATTAAATAAAATTTATTTCCGTTCCGCAATTCTACTTGATTTTGCACGCCGGTTATGATTACTCTAATTCCGGAAGATCTAATTTTCTCATTGCTTTTTGTGAAAACCAATCGACGTATTTATCCTCTCCAAACTACACTGAGAGAAAAACATTGGTTGGATTAACCAAAAGTCACGGTGACATACGTTCAAAGCTGTTATTTGTTTGGTACAAACAACGCATTGTTTTGTTAAACGATTATTCGCTTCAATTTATTCAAAATTTGTCGATTGAAACAAACATCTTTGTTGTACCCACCAAATGTTCGACTGCAATATTGAGCTCTTTCTTTGCGGTCTCGTTCCGTAAATTACATTCCATTGTAAGCAAAAAGACAAAAATATACCGTGGGATGCCGTGTGTTGGATCGATTCTTCGAGAAATCGATTTTTCCCATTAGTAAATATAGATATTTTGAATCGATTTTTACTGATGGGGTAAAAATCGTGGATCGAAAAAGCGTAATGTTTTGTTAAACGATTATTCGCTTCTATTTATTCAAAATTTGTCGATTGAAACAAACAGCTTTGTTGTACCAACCAAACACACCTTTGAACGTATGTCATCGCGCATTTGCTTGATCCAACCATTTCTTTGTCTCAGTGTAGCAGATCTTCCTCTCGTCCAGATGCGTTCACTGTCTTAAAACTTGTTATTTTTGTCTGGTAGTAGAGAAATGAGTGTTACTCGTGTTGCTCCAATTGAGATTCTTTCCATAGACCGAGCTACCGTTTATCGGCTCTGGCATCAAAGTTATACTGTTCCTATTTTGCTCCTGTTCCTATTTTGCGCCTCGGGAACGCTCTTGATCCTCCGGATCTGGCTGATACCAGAACGACATGCATAATTGCACGAACCAATTCGAAAGCTAGCTAGGTAAGCACCACTTGGTAGGCGTCGTGAATCAAACCGGCTATCAGATATTTCCGCGTGCTCGTCCTATAACTGTCATAAGTGCGTTCCCGGAAAGTTGCGTGCTGCAACTTCACGGCCTTGGCAATGCCGATGCGTTAAGTAGATACCGGATTAAGACGGGTATCCGACTCTAAATGCGCTAATACCGGATGACCCAAATATGCAAAAACCACATTTTTTTCCCCTTCGATTCTCGCTACAAACGGAGATGCGCTGCTCCACTTACCTAAACCCCTTTAATACTCGTTCGAATCGTTATAAAATTCATACTTCGTTAAAGGATATATATCTGCTGTAAAGACATTTTTCCCGAGCGCCAAAGTTTATCAAGATCCGGTTAGAAAGTACGATTAAAAAAACGGACAAAAAAGGTTCAAAAAAGGTAAAGGTCGATGTTCTAGAAATAAGTCTATGTATGCATTGCGATAAAGAAAATGTTCTAATTCCAAGCATTACTTAGAGCGATCTTGGATGCAAATGTAGTCCATTTAGCCGATAAAATTTCCTTCGATCGGGAAGATTTTTTCTTCGATTGCCCGCTACAAATCGGAGACGCATTTGCTCCACTTACCTAAACCTCTTCAATACTCGTTTGAATGGTTATAAAATTAATATCTCGTTCAAGCATATATTAATTTTTGCTATGAAGACATTTTTCCCGAGCAACTATTTTATTACGATTCGACTATCAACGGCGATAATAAAAAACAAGTGCTTCAAAAAAGCTCAATGTCGTAAACATAAGTGATCTTAGGTGCAAATGTAGTCCGTCCAGCCGATAAAATGTCCCTCAATCCAGTCGATTTTTCTCTTCAATTCTTGATAAAAATTGGTGATGCGCTGCGCCACTTATTTCACCCTCTGTAATGCTCGTTCGAAACGTTATAAAATTCATATCACGTTCAAAGATATATTAATTTTTGCTATAAAGATATTTTTCTTTATCAACTATTTTATCATGATCCAACTATCGAGTACGATAATAAAAAAAAAATAAAAACAAAAAAAAATATTTCAAAAAATCTCAATGCTGTAGAAATAAGTGTATCTACCCCTGCGATGAACAAAGTTTTCTTGTTCCAGGCATTACTTTCTTAATGTAATCTTAGTTGCAAATGCAGTCCGTCCAGCCGATAAAATTTCCTATAATCCAGCCGATTTTTCTCTTCAATTCTCGCTAAAAATCGCCGATGCGCTGCTCCACTTACTTAACCCTCTTAACGCTCGTTTGAATCGTTATGATATTAATAACTCGTTCAAGGATATATTCATTTTTGTTATAAAGACATTTTTCGCGAGCAACGATTTTATCATGATCGGACTATCAAGATAATAAAAAAAAAAAAAAAAAAAGGATACTTCAAAAAATCTCAATATTGTAGAAATAAGTGTATCTGCTCCTGCAATGAAGAATTCTTAGGGTGATCTTAGTTGCAAAAGTAGTCCGTCAGGCCGATAAAATTTCTTTTAATCGAGTCAATTTTTCTCTTCAATTCTCGCTAAAAATCGGCGATGCGATCCACTTACCCTCCCTCTTTAATACTCGTTCGAATCGTTATAATATTAATACCTCGTTCAAAGATGTATTCATTTTTGCTATAAAGACATTTTTCTTGAGCAACTATGTTATCATGATCCGAATATCAAGTACGATAGTTTAAAAAAAAAAATTATAATAACAATACTTCAAAAAATCTCAATACTGTAGAAATAAGTGTATCTGCCCCTGCGATGAAGACAATTTTCTCGTTCCAAGCATGAGTTTCTTAGGGTGAATCTTAGATGCAAATTTAGTCCGTTCAGCCAATAAAAATTTGCAAAGGTCCGACTATCGGGTACGACTCGGCGGTGGTAAATGAATCTTAACGAGCGAATCTCAGATGTTGTTTCTACCCGGGATTATTATGAGATGAGTTGTTTTCCCACGGGAAGCAGCTCTCCCGCGTCTCCACTAAACTTCGTCAGGCTCCCGGTGCCGTCCATAAAACAGTTCGAATTTCTCGCCGGCATGTCGAAAGTGCCTCTGCCGTTGGTTCTTGCCTCGAGAGAGTGTGTAGTGGACGAGAGGAGAGCTCTCCTAGGTAGTCCGGTCTCGGGGCGAAAAAATCGTGTTACCGTTAAGGAAGCTCTCCGGCTCACGGCAGACCGGCAGCTCTCGGTGCTGCCTGGCGCATTGCACACCAACCTGAAACTTTGCTCTCTTTCCACTCTATCGCGTATCTCTTCGACATTGAGCTCGCCTCGCTATCGCGATCTCGCTTAATATTTCTTACTGTTCTTCTTACACTCTTTCCGTTTCCACTCGGTTCAATCCGCTCCGTGGTATACGCGAGTCGTTAAGATCCCGCGGAAACGAGATACGAACGCGCGACACGAGAGGAAACGCTTCGCTTAACTTGACCCTTCGATGCCTTACGTACTCTTCAGAGCTGGGCAAATACACTGAGTACTTGAAGTACGTACTGAAGTAGAAAGTACGGACTCGGTGCGCAGTACTTAGAACTTGAGCAATTTTTTTCGGCGAGTACTCAATACGTCAGTACTCAAAAACTACCCAGCGTGCAGTACTTCAAGTAGGGTAGAGCGGGGCAAAACGGGGCAATCGGTAAAACTAAACTTTCCAATAATTTTTGGATGCCCGCGTTCGCCCCGTCGATACGTCAGGATTTTCCGCGCCGTTTTGCCCCGCGGTTCGATCCAAAAATTATTAGAAAATGTTGTTTTACCAGATTGACCCGTTTTGCCCCGCTGCCCCATTTTGCCCCGCTCTACCCTACTTGATACTTCAATACGTACTTGAAGCACTTAGAATATTTGCTCAGCTCTAGTACTCTTCACAGTGACGGTGAAACGACAGTTTTTGTTTCTTAAATTGTACAAATAAAAAATGCGGATTTCTTTAAAGTTTTTTTTTTTTACAATTTTATGGAAAAAAAGTGTCGAGCGGTGGAAAGAATATTTTTGTCAATAGGAAAGAAGCTTTGGGCTTAAGCGGGCAGTTCTATTAACATGGCGAAAAATGGGTCACTTTTTAGGATTTTTTTTTCTGAGATAGTTGTGGAACGATTTTTTTCAAACTGGCAGGGTTTATTCATGATACATTTGTACACATTCAAAATGCTTCGAAATTTTGTAACTCCGTCAACTTTTCCCGAGCAACTATTTTGTCATGATCCGACTATCAACTGCGATAATAAAAAAAAACCGAACGCTTCAAAAAAGCTCAATGTTGCAGAGATAAGTGTATCTAGCCCTGCAATGAAGAACATTTTTCAGTTCCATACATTACTTTCTTAGTGTGATCTTAGGTGCAAATGTGGTCCGTCAAGCCGATTAAATTTCCCTCAGTCAATTATGCATTCTTGAAACTGAAATCTTTTTTTTTTTTTTTCAAAAATTATTTACAAAAATAAAAATGCATAAAACTGCCTTAATGGGTTAACTGGACTGGGGGGGGGGGGGAAGGATTGCGGAATAAGCGGTTTAATTCGCACGTTTGCCGTGCGAACTGAGACACTTAAGAATTATCACTCGACGATTCGACAATTGCAGATTTATTTATTAATGCCATTACTGCAACGCATCGGGCATTGTGAGTCTGATTATCCTGCGAACTCGATTTTCCTCCGCCGTGTCTCAGCGACTGACACGTCGAGGGAAAACAAGCAGTAAAAAAAAAAAAGAGGAAATAAATGAAACGAGATTTCAATCGATTCAGGAGCTGATGTTGGGAAGTGGAGTGAGTCGGATGAGATGCTATGTGAAAAAGTTAGCTCTCATTGAGTTATTGAAGTCGATTCTCCGAGGGCCCGAGAAGAAGAAAAGGAAAAGAAAAGAAAAAAAAATTGAATGAAAAGATTAATGAACGCGATGAGTAGTTAATTGGCAGTGAGAAAATTTTCCGGCTCTGCCCCGCGTCTCGTTCGGCTTATCGTGTTATTTTTCCTGCGAAGCCTCGAAACTCATTCGAGATAGCGCGGCGAGCTTCGATCTTTCGAGTTCATCGCGGCAACTGTTCGATAAGCCATTACATCCCGATGGAATCGCGGTAATGATCGACGAACGATAAAGTCTTCCCTCGCACGGCACGGTAACGGCGTCCATTAACCGAGAGTGAAACACGCGAGGCAATGAAAATTCAATCGCGAAGTTTTATCGTGGAAACCGAGCAATATCGATAATGTCCGAATGCAACGATCGATCCCGATAATTATTGTAATCGGTGGGCAACCGAGAGCTTCGGGAGTTTCATTGAATTATTAGTCGTCTCTTAAGTAGGGGAGAGCGGGGCAAAATGGGACAGTAAGGCGAAACGGGACAATGGGACAGAACGCAATTTTCCAATAACTTTTGACTGGTGGCGGTGATGGTAATTAATGAATGGAATAGATTTATTATGCAATAGGACCAGAGGTCCTCTAGGCACATACTGCCGGAGCACACATGATGCACGAACACAATACGTGCGGTATCTACAAAGCAAAAATACATACAAAGAACCGTAACAAAGTCATACAAAAAACCGTAACAAAATCATTTAAAAAAAAGAAACCATAACGAAAGTGGGGCAAAACGGTGTTGAAAATCCGGTTGCATCGTTGGGAGAAAATGGGGCATCCAAAAATTATTGGAAAACTGATTTTTGCCCCCGCTGTCCCATTCTGTCCCGCTCTCCCCTACGTACGGATAATGCAGGGGAGAGCGGGGCATAATGGCACAGTGGGGCGAAACGGGATAATGGCACAAAACGCAATTTTCCAATAACTTTTGGTTGGTAGTGGTGATGGTAAGTGGGGCAAAACGGTATTGAAAATCCGATTGTACCGTTTGTCGTTGGGACAAAATAGGGCATCCAAAAATTATTGGAAAACTGAGTTTTGCCCCCGCTGTCCCGTTTTGCCCCACTGTCCCATTTTGCCCCGCTGTCCCCTACGTACAGATAAAATAGCTCGTCTCAAAATTCAATAGCGAAATTTTATCATGGAAACCGAGCAATATCGATAATCTCCGAATGCAACGATCGCTCCCGATAATTATTGTAATTGGGTGCTCAACCGAGAGCTTCGGGACTTTCATTGAATTATTAATCGTCCCGCTGTCTTACGCAGAGGAGAGCAGGGCAAAATGGCACAGTGGGGCGAAACGGGATAATGTGACGGAACGCAATTTTCCAATAACATTTGGCTATTGGCGGTGATCGTAAGTGGGGCAAAACGGTGTTGAAAATCCGGTTGTATCGTTGGGGCAAAATGGGGCATCCAAAAATTATTGAAACACTGAGTTTTGCCCCCGTTGTCCCGTTTTGCCCCACTGTCCCATTTTGCCCCGATCTCCACTACGCACGGATAATAGCTCGTCTAAAAATTTCATATCTCAGCTGTAATCGGGTTCGATTGAAATTCATCTCGAAGAAGCGCGCCCCGAGGTTAAAATTTCTATGCAGTCTTATATAAAAGTTCTATGCAGACTTATCCGTCGGTAAATATAAATGGCCAGTTAGGAAATTTCATTGCGCAACGCAATCGTGTTTCGATTGAACGCTCGTCGAACGAACTCTTCGAACAACATTCTAAAGTGTTCGACGTGTGAAAGACTCACAGTCGGCAAACGAAGGTGGATTCTTGTGCGGAGCGCTTCTCCCGTTCGCGTTACGCTCTCTCGGCGAGGCGAATGCGAGACAGCTGCCGGAGCGAGCGAGGGGAGGAGGTAAAAGTTCGAATGAAATCTTGTCTGTCACGAGAAAAGTTTCCGACACTCGCTCGTCGAACGACAAACGAGAGAGTCGACGGAAGTGATTCTAACGAAACTCAAACGAGTGCCGCGTATACAGTTCCGTTGAGCGATTTACCGCCCCGGTGTGAGTCGCAGCAATTGCAAACTTTTATACGAGACTATACGGCTCCGAGCCGGAGAACGGACGAGACTCGTAAAAGCGCTATCGTCGATACCGGATGGTGAATAAAGGTTCGTACCTTTGATACAATCGACGATTGGCCGCAATCTTTCCATCTCGTTAATTTTAGACATTTTTTTTATAGTTAATTATTATTTTTTATAATTAAAGGATAATTATTTTGAAAGTAATAATTGAATAATTACTTACAAAATAATTAACCTTTAACTTCGTGCATTTGATACAATCACCGATTATCCACAATCCTTTCTTTTCGTTAATGTTAGACATTTTTTATAGTTAATTACTTTAAAAAAATAATTAACCATACCAATACGTTAAATTGACGGAAACAAATTGGCGAACTTTGTGGGCAAACTTTATGTACCGTGCGCGGGATTGTATTTCATTGATCACTTTGTTTATTCCTCGTCGACATGATTTCCCTCGGGGAGAAAGATCGGTTGAATGGGATAGGAGAAAAGTTTATATTAAATAGTTTTTTTTTTTTTTTCATGCAGCAGATGAAATGAGCGATTCATCTCTGTCTCCCAGCTTTTCAAAATCTATTGACCGACGCAGGGAAACGAAATTGCGATTTGTTTGATCCACGAGCCAAGATTTAAAAAAAAAAGTGTCGAGAGGAAGATAAGTCGCACGAGGAGTTTAAAGTCGAATGAAAAGTGTTCTTTATGTCAGACACCCGGTACGATGGAGATAATGTCCATATATAATGCACGCAACGGGGCCTCCCGGGCTGTGTGTGTGTGTGTGTGCGGGTTTGTCTGTTGCACTGAAGGTACACCTCACTTGGTCGGGCTGGTGCTCGTCGTCGCCGGTGTTCTCTATGCCACTGGGCACTTGAAACGGTATCCACCTCCATAAATGTAATGTTACGTCGCGAACCAGCGGGAAGAATATAACATACCATATTCCACACTATGTGTGTTATCCACATTTGGCACCTAGCCACTCGCATAACTCGACCGAGTTACTTCGCACTCGATAGTGAACTAATTTCGACGACGACTGCTAAATGTTTCGCCAATTTTTCGGTCAACAAAATTTTATTATTTTTATAAATTTTATTAGTAGTAGTAGTGAGTTTATTAACAATAGATGACATGTAACAGTTTTTTCTATAACTAACAAACTTATCACTTTTCACCTATATTGTATATTGTATATTGCCCATCGACCGCAGTCCCTCAGCCAATATTTTATGAATTTTATGAATTTCATGAATTTCATGAATTTTATGAATTTTATGAATTTTATGAATTTTATGAATTTTATGAATTTTATGAATTTTATGAATTTTATGAATTTTATGAATTTTATGAATTTTATGAATTTTATGAATTTTATGAATTTTATGAATTTTATGAATTTTATGAATTTTATGAATTTTATGAATTTTATGAATTTTATGAATTTTATGAATTTTATGAATTTTATGAATTTTATGAATTTTATGAATTTTATGAATTTTATGAATTTTATGAATTTTATGAATTTTATGAATTTTATGAATTTTATGAATTTTATGAATTTTATGAATTTTATGAATTTTATGAATTTTATGAATTTTATGAATTTTATGAATTTTATGAATTTTATGAATTTTATGAATTTTATGAATTTTATGAATTTTATGAATTTTATGAATTTTATGAATTTTATGAATTTTATGAATTTTATGAATTTTATGAATTTTATGAATTTTATGAATTTTATGAATTTTATGAATTTTATGAATTTTATGAATTTTATGAATTTTATGAATTTTATGAATTTTATGAATTTTATGAATTTTATGAATTTTATGAATTTTATGAATTTTATGAATTTTATGAATTTTATGAATTTTATGAATTTTATGAATTTTATGAATTTTATGAATTTTATGAATTTTATGAATTTTATGAATTTTATGAATTTTATGAATTTTATGAATTTTATGAATTTTATGAATTTTATGAATTTTATGAATTTTATGAATTTTATGAATTTTATGAATTTTATGAATTTTATGAATTTTATGAATTTTATGAATTTTATGAATTTTATGAATTTTATGAATTTTATGAATTTTATGAATTTTATGAATTTTATGAATTTTATGAATTTTATGAATTTTATGAATTTTATGAATTTTATGAATTTTATGAATTTTATGAATTTTATGAATTTTATGAATTTTATGAATTTTATGAATTTTATGAATTTTATGAATTTTATGAATTTTATGAATTTTATGAATTTTATGAATTTTATGAATTTTATGAATTTTATGAATTTTATGAATTTTATGAATTTTATGAATTTTATGAATTTTATGAATTTTATGAATTTTATGAATTTTATGAATTTTATGAATTTTATGAATTTTATGAATTTTATGAATTTTATGAATTTTATGAATTTTATGAATTTTATGAATTTTATGAATTTTATGAATTTTATGAATTTTATGAATTTTATGAATTTTATGAATTTTATGAATTTTATGAATTTTATGAATTTTATGAATTTTATGAATTTTATGAATTTTATGAATTTTATGAATTTTATGAATTTTATGAATTTTATGAATTTTATGAATTTTATGAATTTTATGAATTTTATGAATTTTATGAATTTTATGAATTTTATGAATTTTATGAATTTTATGAATTTTATGAATTTATGAATTTTATGAATTTTATGAATTTTATGAATTTTATGAATTTTATGAATTTTATGAATTTTATGAATTTTATGAATTTTATGAATTTTATGAATTTTATGAATTTTATGAATTTTATGAATTTTATGAATTTTATGAATTTTATGAATTTTATGAATTTTATGAATTTTATGAATTTTATGAATTTTATGAATTTTATGAATTTTATGAATTTTATGAATTTTATGAATTTTATGAATTTTATGAATTTTATGAATTTTATGAATTTTATGAATTTTATGAATTTTATGAATTTTATGAATTTTATGAATTTTATGAATTTTATGAATTTTATGAATTTTATGAATTTTATGAATTTTATGAATTTTATGAATTTTATGAATTTTATGAATTTTATGAATTTTATGAATTTTATGAATTTTATGAATTTTATGAATTTTATGAATTTTATGAATTTCATGAATTTTATGAATTTCATGAATTTTATGAATTTCATGAATTTTATGAATTTTATGAATTTTATGAATTTTATGAATTTTATGAATTTTATGAATTTTATGAATTTTATGAATTTTATGAATTTTATGAATTTTATTTTATGATTGTAGGATAAATCGAAGGCAGAGCGGAATCTTGCCTTGTATGCCGTGCGGAGCTGAGCAGTAAAGCACCGAGGACATTTTTTGGTCGGCCAAAGAATATCGATTTAAAAAAAAAACATATTTTTGACGATGAAGTCTTTGAATATCGCGACGTTTCTGCTGATCCTCGCCAGCGTTTGCTTAGCCCTACCGCCGAGTCAGACTCAGACCCGCGTTCCCGCGAGGACCAAACAAACGACCACGATCGCCAGCAACAAAATTCCTGGCTCATCGTCATCGTCAACAACCACGGTTACTCCGGCAACGACTGTCGAGCAGAGAACGAAAGATAACGATCACAGTACCGGATCAACTTTGCAACCGAAGAAAACCTCCAACCCGCCGAGCCAGGAAACTGCGTCGACGAGCCAGCAGCAAACATCCTCGTCCAGCCCGGCGAAAGAGACTCGCGAATCGCCGGGGAAAATTCGACCGCAGATCAAGCTCACCACGAACTACACGAGCGTCGGCGAGGTGAGTACTTTTGACTCAAAATGTTTCTCAATTAAGAAACTCGTTACTTGCGGCTAATTGATTCGTAAATTCGGAAACTGTTCGAGGTGCTTTACTTATGGAATACTTGAGAAAATTTGCAGAAAAGTTTTCAAGTTATTTTAAAGAATTCTCAATTAAAATAATTTCAAAAATAATGTTATATCCCCAGTTTTGCGCTCGATGCGAAAATTCGATCCCGTTGTCCTTCGTGGCGATCGAACCGGAGAATCGCATTTATGAACCAATTGAATTCGTAAATCCGGAAACTGGTCGAGTTTAAATTTGCTTGCGGAATCCTTGAGAAAATGTCGGGAAAACTCTTCAAATATTTTTTTTTTATGTATTCTTATTTAAAAAGAATTTAAACAATTATTTAACGAGCTCCTCGGTTTTGCGCTCGATGCGAAAATTCGATCCGGTTGGCTTTCGCGGCGATGGAATCGGAGAATCGCATTTATGAACCAATTGAATTCGTAAATTCGAGAACTGGTCGAGTTAAAATTTGCTTGCGGAATCCTTGAGGAAATGTCAGGAAAACTCTTCAACATTTTTTTTAAGTATTCTTATTTTTAAATAATTTAAACAATTATTTAACGAGCTCCTCGGTTTTGCTCTCGACGCGAAAATTCGATTCGGTTGTCTTTCGCGGCGATGGAATCGGAGAATCGTATTTATGAACCAATTGAATTCATAAATTCGAGAACTGGTCGAGTTGAAATTTGCTTGCGGAATCCTTGAGGAAATGTCAGGAAAACTCTTTATCTTTTTTTTAAAGTATTTTTAATGAAAAAGAATTTAAACAATTATTTAACGTGCTCCTCGGTTTTACGCTCGATGCGAAAATTCTATCCGGTTGTCTTTCGCGGCGATGGAATCGGAGAATCGCATTTATGAACCAATTGAATTCATAAATTCGGGAACTGGTCGAGTTGAAATTTGCTTGCGGAATCCTTGAGGAAATGTCAGGAAAACTCTTCAGTATTTTTTTTAAGTATTCTTAATAAAAAAAGAATTTAAACAATTATTTAACGAATTCCTCGGTTTTGTGCTCGATGCGAAAATTCGATCCGGATGTCTTTCGCGGCGATGGAATCGGAGAATCGCATTTATGAACTGTGCGCTGTAAATTCTATCCATAGCTTTCACATTGCCTCGCGGCACGGGGAGAAAGAGAACAAGCCGAGTATACGAGAAACAATACAGCCGCGAGTTTCCTCGTGAAATTGCCAAGTTTTCCCATCGGTTGCACCAACGTGACATGCCGTTTCAGTTATAAAATATCGACCTTTCTGCGACCGGTCACGCGTAAGTTTTAGCCGGAAGCTCGTAACTTATACTCCGCATCGGGCGGCATTTGCACGTGGACTTAAGAATATATTCGGCGAAGAAGACGTGTAGTACTTTTCCGTGCCTGGCTCCTTTCCGCAAAGTTTAATATACTTTTGGCTCCGCATCTCCACCATCGACGGTAAAAATAAACTGCAAAAAAGTATAAGATAGTTTTGCAGAATGGGCAAAAGTTTCCTATGCAGTCGGTGGGAGCGTCTGACAAATTCTTGCATCACCGATCGATGAAATTTTAGTCGGGGATTCTTTCTTCTTTTTTGCAAAATTAAAAAACATAATAAAAAAATAAACTGCAAAAAAGTATAAGATATTTTTACAGAATGGGAAAAAGTTTCCTAAGCAGTCGGTGGGAGCGTCTGACAAATTCTTGTATCACCGATCGATGAAATTTCAGTCGGGGATTCTTTCTTCTTTTTTGCAAAATTAAAAAACATAATAAAAAAAATTGCAAATAGTCGTTTTAAACTATGCAAATCTGTCACACGCACACACACGTACATCCGGAACTAAAAAATCAAATTTTTCGACGTTTTCGACTATTTTAACTATGAAAATCTCATGTTTTATTTTTTTTTGCGAAAACAAAGCTTCCTCTATGAGGAAGCAAAAGGAATGAAAAAGCATTATTTTCTCCGATTGGGCAAATAGAAACTGCACCTCGCCAGTGATCGGATGCACTCGTGGCCTCCGCAGGATCATCATTTGCCTTTGAAAGAAGGCCTTTCGACGAATTCCCCAGTTTTCTCTTTTGAAAATATGCAAAAGTCGCGTATTTTTTTTTCTTTCAGGGGTTTTAATATTTCGTTCCACGCGTCGCCAAATCGCCGTTCTTTTTGGGTCTTCTCATGTTTATTTTAACGGTCGGCGGTGTCGAATACAAATAACTAAAAAGCGTAGGTCAAAGGCCCCGCTATATAGACATACGTTTATACATAGGTATGTGTATATGTGCATATGAATGTACATGCCGAGCGTGTAGCTGATATAGAAAGGGGACCCAGATTCGCTGTTCGATGCGCTCGCTGAGGGCCGATGACTGCGCACGAGAGTAGTGCGCTCATCGCTGCACGGTAGAATGAAGCGAGATAGAGGGAGAGAAAAAAATAACATTGCAAATAGGTCGACCTGGAAAGTAGCCACGTGTTGCGTCGGTTTGCGCACGGGTCGCGAGCTCTTAGCGAGATGCGAGACAATTACGGTCGTTTAACGAGTATGTGGCTATAAATTTGGCCTTAATTTTGGCGAGCGTTCAGAAGCTTCGTAGAGAAACCACAAAAAGTTAAATCTCTGGCAAAATTAAAATTTAATCATTAATTTATACCGCAATTAGCGAAACTAAAAATTCGCAAGAAAGTAGAAAAAGAAGAAAAAAAAAATGCTGTCTTAATTTAATTCGAGTTTGCTAATTTCCATTTAACGGTGAACATCGTAGAGCGTCGTTCGGATTCTCGGCACGGGCACTTCATAATCCTATCCGTCCGCTCATCTTATCCGCTATTTGTATTGCCTTACGTAAAACCGAGTGTGCATAAACGCTCGACGAGCCAGCGTGTCCCATAGTATAAATTCTCTCGATAACGATAATTGGACCACGCGCGTGAGAGAACGCTCGCGGGAGAGTTAATTTTCAGCCGGCTGTGTAGCGGTATCGTGGCAACTAGCGAAACGAGGAAAGCAACCTCCGGCTGATCGAACTGGGTTGGAATTGGAAAAAAACGTACGTCTTCCGTTCGCCACGCTCGTACAGCTCGGGACGATCCGGAGAAAAATGTGAAAAGAAATTAAGATCGGATTGTCGATGTCGAAGAAATTGGATGGAGAAACGTGAAAGACGAAGAAAAGAAAAAAGTATTGTGCTCGCACGCTCGAATAGCCAGCCAGCGAATCGAGAGTAGTTCATACCTGCGCTGTGCAGACTATAAATCCGATTTATCAAAGCCCTTAAAATACGACAGATTCGACAGATTCGAAGATATATATAGATAGATAGATATTTATTTGGTACTGGGATAAATCCCCTACGTATTATAGCAGTGCAAAAGGTAACAGCGTTTTTAGATATTTTACTGATATTTGTACAGATAAGCAAGATCGTAAGGAAAGGAACGATCGTATATATTCGTAAATGTAATCCTAAACATATATTTTTTTTTCAATAACAATATTTTTCCAATATATTAAAGATTTAGTTTTTATACATACATATAAATGGGATATTCCACGTGGAGTCGAACAGCCCAAAACCCCGACTCTCATAGATCATGCTGGGAATTCGTGATGTTGTAGTATTATATACTATGCGTATTTGGAATGTTTTTCAGATTTTTATCGGGTCTCTTTTTAAAGTTAGCAGCTGGGCGTGTTACTATTAAAATTATTACATCTCAGAAAGTTTTGGTCGTAAAAAAAAATGTTATCTACAAAAAAGATGCTATTTTTGATGAACTATCTTCATAAATATTTTCAACATTTTCCAAGCACGAGAAACTTTTAAAAAAACACAGAATATTCGTATTTTTTATAATTTTTCGTGAAGTGCTCAGTCATACTTTCTAACAAATGTTTTAAAATACGCATTTTCTGTTTTTTTTTTGTTTTTCGTACTTGGAAAATTTTTGATTTTACCATATATAGTTGCTGCATTTAACCTCTTAACCTGTCAAGCGGTTAGTTATTTTGTCTGGCCGGCCCCCATTACAATTCTTATTCATTTAGTGAAAATGCTCTTAATTTAAGGGCATTAATTATCAAGTAGTAGGGTAGAGCGGGGCAAAATGGGGCAACGGGACAAAACGGGGTTTTTGGGCAAAACATCATTTTCCAATAATTTTTGGATGCCCGAATTCGCCCGATCGGATACATCAGGCTTTTCTGCCCAGTTTTGCCACCTTGTCCGATCCAAAAATGATTGGGAAATTTAGTTTTGCCCAAAAACCTCGTTTTGCCCCGTTGCCCCATTTTGCCCCGCTCTCCCCCACAGCATATTCGCTTGATTGATGTCGCTTATCGTTAACAGTTTTGCGATATTTCTTTCTGCAGAGTCACCATCAATACTAAATTGTTGTAATAATCTATAGCAATATAGGTCTATATAGAGGACACTGCAGCATGAAGTGAGTGAGGGTTTCGTTTACCTTATTGTTACATTGCATACACATTGCATACGCTTTTTATGACGTATCCGTCTCGCCAGTGTACCTTGCGCTCACACACACACACACATATGTGTATGCAGACAGCAAGTACCGCATGATCTTGACCTTCGCGCTCCTCCGATGCATCCCGTCCAGCGAATATCTGCGAATCATATCCTCCTTTCGCGACTAACACCCGGTCGTTTCTCTCCCGTGCATGCGATAAGATGCAACATCCTGCGACCTTCGGGAGGCCAGTTGAAAAATAGTCGAAAGGAGTTGCATGCACCTAACATCCACGTATCCGAAGTGCACGATCGTGTGTGACTCCGAGGAGCGCGGATATAGAGAAACATGCTCGTATCTAGCCACCTTCGTGCCTGTAAGTACACATTCGAAGAAGCCCCATTACACATCCCGCAGCCTTGACTCTCCCGCGGCAAGAACGACTCCGAGTCCCGGGCGAGACCTCGCTAACGCGCTACCGGTGCAACCGACGTGCACCTCGTCTCTCCGGTTCCCCCGTTGGCTAAAAAAAATAACCAAAAAAAGAAAAAGGTAGGAAAAAAATGTACACTTTCATACGCGGAGTCATTAGGGCTACCGGTGGCAATTGCCGCGGAACAGCCTTAATGACCGCACGGGGGATGGATTCGTTCTTGTTTATCGTATTCCCGAGCGCGATCTTCGCAGCTTCCCGGAGCCGCTCCTGGAGCCGGCTTGACGGTCAGTTTTGAGCGCAAGCCAGAGGCTACGATGCGCCTCTTGTACCGACGTCTTCTGCGGACTCTCTCTCTCTCTCTCTCTTCCGAGTTGCATTACCGTCGAGTGGACGCTGTACTCGATGTGTTCGAGGCACGCGTCACGCCGGCCACGATTAATGACCGCGGGAGAACCGCAAGAAGGTCCTCTCCTGCGCCTTTCCGCCGCTCTCCGCAGCGATCCAGAAACACGGCGGGAAGAGATGGCGGGTGATCTATGAAAATTCTCGCGGCTTTTGCATTGCGTACGGTACGCGCACCTAAGGTAAACGTACCAATGCCCGGACACTTGAGCGAGCAGTCCCAGTCCCTGGACATGCATGGAAAATCGTATTTCCATCTCTCTTGCACACACGCCTTGTCCGGCCACTGGGACGTGTCCGGTCATTGGGACATTTACCTTAATTCGAAGACGAAATAGTAGGCCCGATGGAACTTCACGATTAATGACCGCGGGAGAACCGCAAGAAGATCCTGAGCCTTTCCGCCGCTCTGCGCAGCGATTCAGAAACACTGGCGGGAAGAGATGGCGGGTGATCTATGAAAATTCTCGCGGCGTTTGCATTGCGTACGGTACGCGCACCTAAGGTAAACGTACCAATGCCCGGACACTTGAGCGAGCAGTCCCAGTCCCTGGACATGCATGGAAAATCGTATTTCCATCTCTCTTGCACACACGCCTTGTCCGGCCACTGGGACGTGTCCGGTCATTGGGACATTTACCTTAATTCGAAGACGAAATAGTAGGCCCGATGGAACTTCACGATTAATGACCGCGGGAGAACCGCAAGAAGGTCCTCTCCTGCGCCTTTCTGCCGCTCTCCGCAGCGATCCAGAAACACGGCGGGAAGAGATGGCGGGTGATCTATGAAAATTCTCGCGGCGTTTGCATTGCGTACGGTACCCGCACCTAAGGTAAACGTACCAATGCCCGGACACTTGAGCGAGCAATCCCAGTCCCTGGACATGCATGGAAAATCGTATTTCCATCTCTCTTGCACACACGCCTTGTCCGGCCACTGGGACGTGTCCGGTCATTGGTACGTTTACCTTAATTCGAAGACGAAATAGTATGCCCGATGGAACTTCACGGGAAGACTGTGCACGAAGGATCTCCAACGCTGCGGAAGGCTCGCCGAAGAAGTGTTCGATAGCTATGCGGGTATGGGAACGAGATAAGTTGAAACATACACCGGAGAGTGGTGAATATGCGCGGAACGGGAATGAAGATGAATCGGAAATAGAGAGATGCAAAAAAAAATTTTATATGTATGTATATATAAAAAAAAACATTGGAAGATCGAGAGCCTGACACGTTCTTCGAGACTCCGAGGGAAATACCTGGGTTCTCTTTGCCGACTCGACGTCTCCATCTCTCTTTATCTCCGTCCTGTGGTTCTGTTTCTCTCGTTCCTTTTCCTTTGGCACTCGGTCGCGAATGCTCTCGACGTACAAGAGAGCACTCGGACACGGTTCGAAGCACCGGGAACGTTATTTACGAGTCTCCTTACTCTTGTCCTCTTTTATTCGAGGTATTTATGTATGTATACGCGTTGCTACGGCGGTGTACGAAGCAAACGCGCCACAGGGAAGTGCGGCGATAGCTCGCGAAGACAGCGCAGCTCGTTAGTCCAGGCTCGCCTAATTATCGATCAGAATCGATCATCGTGTGCCGGAACGGAACGGCCGCGAACGAATTACTGCGGTTTAAGATTCCTGGGGTGTAACTCGCCAATGGGAAATAGGCTGTGCACGGTACAAAAGGTTTTTCACGTTTAACGTAGTCCGAGCGTCACGGAGAAAAATAGTTATGTTTCTCTAACAAAATGTATATCGTTAATAATTTGTTGTTGTGGTAGCAAAAATATTTGGCTGCTACAGCAAAATATTTGTTGCCTGAGCAAAATATTTGCTGCCACAGCAAAATATTTTGTTGTCCCTGTGTTAACCAGGTAAATCAGTTATGGTAACAAAATTCTTGTTGTCGAAACAATTTTTTTTGTCCGTGCGGTACAGTGAGTTTCAGAGAACGTGAGTTTCAGAGAACATTTCGAACACTTGTCGATGGGACGAAGATCTGAAAAAAATCGAGTATATGGGAAGTGGTGCAAAGATTGTTTTTGTGACATAATAATTCCAATTTGTTATCGACAAATTGAAGATAACAATCATTGTTAAACAAATTACCCGGCAACTTAACTATTTTCCTTCGTAAGAATAATTCATTTATATTTCTGAATACGTATGAATTTTTTTCAGAATTTTTTTGTAATCTTCGAAAATTGCGATTTTCACATCTTGAACATAGAAAAAACGCGTGTTTCAAGGATCACAAAAAAAGCATGTTTTTATAAAATAATAATCATAAATAATTTGTCAATAACATTTTGGAATTATTATTACGTAAAAACAGTATTTACAGCACCTCCCACATGGTTGATTTTTTTCAGATTTTTATCTCATCCAGAAATGTTTGAATTTTTCCCTGAAACTCAAACTTGGCTCGACTGTACCGCTCGGACTACCTAAACGAACGTTTATTGTCGGTAAACATCGACCTTTATTTTCTGTGATCATTTGTGCAGTATCTTTTTCTTCATTTTTTCCAGTATACAGTAATTTGTACGTTTGATACATCGGATTTTCATAAAGCAAAGGGGCGCATTTAATATAATTCGAGTATAAATTTGTTTGTGCATTTTACCCGGGGGCTTACCCGTTGAGAACGAAACTCAAAACTGCGACGGGAAACGGTGGAGGGGAGGAGGGGGGGCAGAGGGGGAGGGGGGGCGAACCGCGAGGCGACCTAATTCTCGGAAAACGCAGTCCTCGCTTTCGAAAATTAACCGTCTGCCACAGAGAACAACCGACACTAAGCTGGTTTATTGGAACTTTGGTGGATCGTGTCATTTCCTGGAACTCTGGAGTTTGCAATTGCGTAACAGGCGAGCTGGAACGCGCGCTTGCGGATCCGTATACATATGTGCATTATATGCACGTGGAGATTAGTATTTACCCGTGCTGCATGTACGGAAACGTGGATGATGTAAGTTCTCAGAAACTGCTAACCGGAAGGAAACATGTATATGCGTCGTACCGGATGAGACGTAAAGGTCGCAACGGCACGCTGCTCTGTTGACGCAGGCGATATTGCGAATACCAATAGCGCGGATTTTCTCTCCGGCAAAGTGTAACGAGATCTGCACAAACGGGGACCCGCAAGACTCGTTCGAGGGGAGATGTAGTGGAAATGTTTGAGAGCTTGTAAATATTTTCTCATATCTTGAAGTTTGATATTCCCCTTTTCCGTCGGGATATTTGTTTCATTTTTTTTTTTTTTTTTTTTTTTTTCAAGGAATTCTCTGTTTTAATGTGTTCGCAGTCACTCCATTCACTGCATTTTCCAATAGGGACGATAATTTCCGGTAGCAATTTCCCATCGCTCCCGCTCGTCGATCTACAAGACTGAACGCAATTTTCGCCGACCCGCAGTCCCGTCCGTCGACGCTACGATGTCTTGCCGGAATTCCATGCAGTTTAAACGGACTTCGGGGTACGTGAGAGAGCGGGAAAAAAGAGACAATTTTTTTCAAATTTTCAGTTTGCGACGCTTCGAAAATTGCCTTACGTAGGGGAAACCGGGGTAAAACGGGGACCTGAAAATATCGAATAAATCGATTCATTAAAGCGAACAAACGACGGAAACCGGTGGAAAATGGGGACATGAAATGTAATATCGACGTAGGGCAAAATAGGGTAATAATGAAGCTAACAAAAGTTGCTGCAAGTCAAATCGAAGGGTACCCCGTTTTGCCCCAGATGGGTTTTTTTAAATATCCTTTCAAAACCGGTGCCAATACAATTTTAGTGTGAAAAACAATGGATCTATGTTTTCGGTACTGTTGTAGCAGGTTTTATTGCTTAGCGTGCCCGTTTTGCCCCGTTCTACCCTACAGTACGTCAGTGGAAAAAAATACTTCTATCGACAATTGAGGACGATCAAATATGAGAAAATAATTGTTAATAATAAAATAAATAAGCTTTGACGAAAAATTCAGTTTCGGTAAAAAAAAACAACAATAATAATAATAACAAAAAATCGATAACCGTCCCTGTCGTTTACATCAATCGTAGTCTCTCCTTTTCCCCATCGACGCCCGTGTAGACGAGGAAGAGCGTGTGAAAAGTTGATGCGAGCTCACCTGGGACGATCTTAATCGTGCCGGAAGTTCTATCTCGGCTGAACTGGTGCTAGTACTACGGGCCATCGTTTACGTCGCCGTGGTAAAGCCCGAGAGAAAGAGAGCCTCGCATTTACTTGCTCACTTTACTTTCCCGCTTGCTTCGCTCCACGTGTATCCCAGTCTAGCAGGATGTGACCTGATTTACCTGTAGAGCTCGGCAGTGCTGTTGACGCCGTTGGCCCTGGATGCGCATAATCTAAGTACGGATTATGCTCACCTAACTTGGTTTACCTTCTACACAGGTGACGACGGGGTAAAACGGGGTAGCTAAAAAAAAGTCTGTTATTACTTACTATTTTTTTTTATAAATATTATTCAATTTTGATAAATATTTGTTTAAATCAAACAAATATTTACTTAGTAGTAGTAGTAGAAGAATTTTATTGGTCAGAGTGTTTACACGAGCAAGCGGGTGTTTACAAACTTTTCGTTTGTATTTTCCATCGTCCAATGGGCCATCGACCCGAGTCCTTCGGCCCGTGTAGCTTCTATTTGTCTGCTTGTCTGCCTCTATTTGCGAGGAAGAGTGTACGTGCAATGGTGTAGGTACATGAGTTAACCCTTTATAAGTCGTACCTCTATCCCCACTCTTGAGTGCTACCGTAACAACGCCTTGTCCCCACTCCGCGGTCGTTAGTCCCGTTTCGGTACGGTTTCGGGCGATGTGACTTATAAAGGGTTATATTAGGGCGATTAAGTGCGACTATGTGTTGTGGAGTATGTTCAGGATTTCTATTATTGTGTACGTTGGAAATGTATGTTTGGGTCTACATTTGGAGATTATGCCTGTTGCATAAGTTTGTCATACTTTCTAGGTGAGTTTGCGCGAAGTCGCTTAGATTGTTGATACGCTCCTTTATCGGCATTATTCTGGAGGCTTCGTATAGTAGGAGATTTGAAGGATTGCGGAGGGGGAATTTATTTACATCAAATAAATATTTATTTTAATCAAATGAATATTCATTTAAATCAAATAAATATTTACTTATACTAAATAGATATTAATATAATATGTTATTAATATAATAGTTATTAATATAACAGTTTGCGCGAAGTTGCTTAGATTGTTGATACGCTCCTTTATCAGCATTATTCTGGAGGCTTCGTATAGTAGGAGACTTGAAGGATTGTGGAGGGGGAATTTATTTAAATAAAATAAATATTTATTTTAATCAAATGAATATTCATTTAAATCAAATAAATATTTATTTAAACTAAATAGATTTTAATATAATGGTTTGCGCGAAATCGCTTAGATTGTTGATACGCTCCTTTATCGGCATTATTCTGGAGGCTTCGTATAGTAGGAGACTTGAAGGATTGTGGAGGGGGAATTTATTTAAATGAAATAAATATTTATTTAAATCGAATGCATATTCATTTAAATGAAATATTTATTTAAACTAAATAGATATGTATTCGCGGGCGCCCGTCAAATAAATTATTTTCTGGGTGCAAGCGTCCATCGCTTGTGTTCCTCCGAGGAAGTTTTTCGATCTCTCGAACTTCCCGGAGCCCCGTGGCCAGGGAGCAAGGGTCAGATGTTGTTAGGAGCTACGACAGCGTGGCTTTAACTTTGAGTCTGAAACTTTGACCCGCAACTGCACCGGTGCTGTTGCATCCCGCATCCTGTAGCTACCGAAGCTGTGGTCCCAGTTAACGTGCCTCGGGTTACCGCCGTCCGCTCCGACGTTGTGTCTCAGCTCGGGAAGAAGTCCTCATAACCGGTCACGATCAATCCGGCTGCTTCTCCCGGGCCACAGACCCCTTGTCGTCGAATTGAGAAAATTATTTACTTTCTTTTTTTTTTTTTTTTTGCCTCCGCCACACGACGGTCTCGTTCGCTCAATCTTAATCGAGAGAAAGAACCACGCGCCCGGGGAGTTTAAACGGCAGGATTTCCTGGAGTCAAAGCGGATTCTGCATCCGTGTATATCTATACTCGATATACACGGCTACGGCAAGAGGGAACGAGTTAAGTGATTCGTTCGGTCGTAAAATCTGTATTTACGAGCCGACGCACGCGCGCTCTTCGACTTCCTCGGCGAGCGCGGCTTTGTGGTGGTTCTTCCTTCAAACACCAATTTCAGTCGTTCATACTGTTCGGCTATTGGCACTGAGCCCCTGTAACGCGACCCGAGGGAGCAACAAGTATCCTCCGAATGATGTGGGAGATTCGAGAAACGAATAGTTTCGATGTAGGGCAAAGCTTTTCGTCTAAATCTCGAATAATTCGGTCAGTTTCAAAACTGTAACTTGCGGTACAAGTGCTGTAAAGCGACCTTTATACGCACGCTGTGTAGTGCGATTCACTTCACAATCTCCGTACAATGTTCGCTACACCGCACTAGTGTCGCATAATATTTTTTGTAACGAATGGAGGAAAAGTGTTGCTCCGTGCCTGCTGATTGTGGCACTGTACAGCAAGGTCTACTGCGAATGCGCCGTACACCCAGAAAAAAAAAATTATTTGACGACCACCGTTTATTTGGTTTAAGTCAAATATTTATTTGATTTAAATAAATATTTATTTTAATTAAGTAAATAGTTACTTAAATGAAATAAATATTTATTTAAATGAAATAAATATTTTACATAAACCAAATATACGGTGGCTGTCAAATAAATTATTTTTCTGGGTGTACTTTACGCACGCTGTGAAGTGCGATTCACTTGACAATCCCCGTACAATGTTCGCTATACCGCACTAGTATCGCATTAGTACATTTCAAAACGAGTGCGAAAAAACTTTTTCTGACGAGTGTGAGTTTGCAGCACGAGCCGAAGGCGAGTGTTGCAATCACACGAGTTCAGAAAACGTTTTTCGCACGAGTATCGAACAAAATTTTATTTCACAAGGGGTGACAATGGGGGTTGGGTGCAAAAAAACCGCCATTTTCCCACCGAGTGACAAAATATTTTTTGTAACGAATGCAGGAAGTGTTGCTTCGTGCCTGCTGATTGTGGCGCTGTACGGCAAGGTCGACTGCGAATGCGCCGTACTTTACGCACCGTGTGAAGTGCGATTCACTTGACAATCCCCGTACAATGTTCGCTGTACCGCACTAGTATCGCATAATATTTGTTATCACGAATCCAGGAAGTGTTGCTCCAGGCCTGCTGATCGTGGCGCTGTACGGCAAGGTCTACTGCGAATGCGCCGTATTTTACGCACGCTGAAGCGTGCGTAAAGTGCGTGCGTACAGTAAGATCGGATCGATGTCCGCATGCGCCGGGTATTCACAGTACACTTGGCTGTAAAGCCCCACTTTCGGCACTCTCGGCAGGCACAAAAAGTATGACTTTTCATACATGAGTTACAAAAAATAATTTATATGTACAACCATATATTCATAAATTTATTTCTATAGGATAAACGCGGTGAACATGGCCCGCTCCATTTATCACAGTTTCACGTGCGGATCGGGGTGGAACATATTCGTCAGTCTTGCCTTATTTATGTATATATTATTATTTTTTGGACTAATAAGTTTCATTTTTTTTAAATGTTAAGCCGAGTAAACAATTTAAAGCCGCATTGCCCGTGGGTATTGACGGTCGTAGCTTCCACCATGCTGACGTTGAGCACAGTTGAGAGCGAAGATAGAGTAAGAAAAGTGCGGAAGCTGAGCAAAGCCTCCCCCCTCCCCCCCGCTGCTCGAACTGATTACTTTCCGAGATTGAGTAGACTCCCAAAGAGGTATTAGCGAAAGATGAAGAATAATAATGGTACGAGGGTAAAGAGATTGCGAACTGGCTGTGTAATCGTGTCGTCTTGCGTAGCTCGTTATAGCAGATAGGTTTGTACAGAGCCGAGCTGCAGCCTATGTAAGGACCGATATGACTCGAACAGGTGGACGTCAGTGCACTCCTTTAATCTCGCTGCTTCTTCCAGCGCAGAGTTTCAAGTTTCACTGCGGGAACGATTTACGCAAACTCCTTCGGCAACGTGACGTTTTTGCTCTCTCATCTCCGCACGACCGTCTTCCTCCTCTTTCCTCAAATATGCTTATTTTCCCTATTCGGAATCGACGCCGGGATGATCTTAAGAGCACGGCCGCGGTTCTCGGTCTCTCCATCGGCTTCCCCGGATCCTTTGAGTGGCCGTATCTACACCGGCATCGGTACACCGCATCCCGCGTACGAGATGATCGTCTCGGTGGCAATTGGGACGGGGTATGCACTAACGGCCGGGCAGGTGAAGCGTAACAGCTATGAGATGAGCAAGCTCGGCCGAGAGACGGGCAGGATATGAGTCTTCGAGAAGATAATCCCGCGATCAAAATTATCCCGAAGCTGAGAGATCGGAGAGTTGCGAGGATGGAAAAGTGCGTGAGGCAAACCGGGGCAAAACGGGGGCGACGGTGGACGCTAAGTCCCGTGGAAATTATTTCCTGTAGCTCAGAAACCCGGGGCAAAATGGGGCATCAGAAAAGTTTCGGACGCAACTTAACCGCTCAGGGAGAATCGGGGCAAAATGGGAAGTCGAGATAGCAAGCGACGGAGCGAATTACGAAACGCATTTTTCCCCGAATAAGCATTTGTCTGTGACGCGTAACAACCAGAGCTGGGCAAATACCCTAAGTACTTGAAGTAGGTATTAAAGTATCAAGTACTCGAAGTACTGAACGGTAGGTAGTTCTTGAGTAATGACGTATTGAGTACTGGCAGAAGTAAATTCTTGAAGTTTTGAATAGTGCGCACTGAGTCAGTACTTGATGCTTCAATACGTAGGGGAAACCGGGGCAAGATGAACTCCCGGGACGAGATGGGCTAGTGAAAAATTGGGTCGACCCGGGGCGTAATGGGCCACCCCAAAATTATTTAAAAACATATGAAAACCTGCAAGGAAAAAATTTTAAAAAACTTTCGTAGACAATGACAGAAGCAGAGAAAACGCAAAATAGGGAAGCGGGGCAAAATGGGGTACAAAAAAAAATTGAAAAATGTACGGGTTGCCCATTTCGCCCCAGAAAATTTTCTTTTTTGGACGGGTTATAAAACCAATGAAGATATCATTGTTGGGTGACAAATAGTAGATTACACTTTCGGCAGCGTTGCAGCCGCGTTATTTCTTTAGGGACCCCATCTCGCCCCGGTCTCCCCTACTTGAAGTACTTAGTCCATTTTGCACAGCTCTGGTAAAAACTATGACATAAGCAAGCTCGGCCGAGGGACGGCCAGTCTCCCGGCCGAGTATGAATCTTCGAGAAGACAATCTCGCGATAAAAATCACCCCAAAGGTGAGTTGGTAGAGTTGTGAGAAAGGAAAACTACACGCGGCAGAAGGGGGCGAGGGTGGAAGCCAAATCCAGTGAAAATAATTTCCTGTGGCTCAGAAACCCGGGGCAAAATGGGGCATCACAAAGATTTCAGACACAACTGAACCGCTCACGGAGAATTGGGGCAAAATGGGAACTCGACATAGCAACCATAGGAGCGAATTCCACATAGGCATCCCATCTTGCCCCGAACAGCCATTCCTCTCGAAGGCTCGAAGCAATCTATTACAAGCTTCATTTTATATTTATAACGATCAGAACAGACGAGTCATAGCTCTGCTCATCCAGAGACCGTTTATTTCCCAGCTGTGCCGTTTTGCCCCGGTACCATACACACGTTACTTCGCTCGAACGAGCATCGCGCCTTCAACCTCAATACATAGGTGTACATAAGGCTCGTCAATTCTGTGTAGATTTCATTACCGACCTACTCGATCATTTTTCTTTCCAACTTTTTGCCGACACCCGTGGATCTCTCGCGATTTTCTCGTCCAGCATCAACGTGGTCCACGCGTCCGTCTGCGCGTAACGATCTTTGCCTCGGATACGCTGCGTGCGCGTAGTTGGCGAAATTTGCATAATTGCACAGCGCTAAAGTCGCTGTACGCGCATACGGAGCATGCGAGCCGATGTCTGATGATAGACGCCGGTACCGCGGGGCATGCCGGGCACGGCTATAATCCCCGCGGATCCTTCGCCGTGGTCCCCGATCGTTTAGAGCTAGGCAACACCGGGCGGAGGAAAGTCACGGTGGAGATCTCTCGTCCGGTTTTTACACGAACCGCGGCTGCCAGGAAGTGTTTAATGTATCCAGTGCGAGGAGACCCGGAGGGAGCCGGGGGAAGGCAAAAGGGGAACGACTATGAGTGATTAGCGCGACGACTCTCTCTCCAGCCTTTAGCGAGCTCCTGGCAGGTGGAGTTTAACTCGCACCTCTTGATTGCTTCTTCCCGAGCTAAGGAGACGAGGAGAGGAAAGAATTACAAAAATATACATCTACATGCAGATGGAAAGCGAGAGTACAAGCAGTTGGAACAAAGAGTACAGTAGAACCTCGATTATCCGAACCAATGGGGACCGGAGCTCGTTCGGATTAACGAAAATTCTGATAACAGAACAGTGAAACTGTGTTAAGCGATATACATATCGAAAAAATGCAGGAAGTGTTGCTCCGTGCCTGCTGATTGTGGCGCTGTACAGCAAGGCCTACTGCGAAGGCGCCGTAATTTACGCATGCTGTGAAGTGCGATTCACTTGACAATCCCCGTACAATGTTCGCTACACCGCAGTAGTATCGCATAATATTTTTTGTAACGAATGGAGGAAAAGTGTTGCTCCGTGCCTGCTGATTGTGGCTGTACAGCAAGGCCTACTGCGAATGCGCCGTACTTTACACACGCTGAAGCGTGCGTAAAGTGCGTGCGTACAGTAAGATCGCATCGATGTCCGCATGCGCCGGGTATTTATAGTACACTTGACTGTAAAGTCCCACTTTCGGCACTCTCGGCAGGCACAAAAAGTAGGACTTTTCATACATTGCATTCATAGTAATTCATACAGTACTGACATATTTGAAATAACTTCAAACCTTCATCACGAAATCCACAGTTTTCGTTTGGCGCAAGAGATTTGTACGTCTTAATGCAGCCAAATTTTTTTAATGTCAGAGATCGTTAACTTATAAATATCATACGAGCCCGCTAACAATGTGCTCATCTCTCCCTTATCGAGTTTCGAAAGCGTCTCTAATTTTTTCCGGCGTAAGTACATTATGCTTACGCTTAGAGGTCGAAGGACTGGACGCTGGATCCATAACGCACTAAACTACGAGACCAGTTACGAGATTAACGAAAATAAATTTTGAATACGTGCATACGACTGGCGTGCATTTACGGTACCGCTGTGTGAGTCTATGCGAGCTCGAGCGTTCTTGAATTGGCTTGTTGTTCATAGCGTGCAACAATGTATTGGCGCGCAACAATGTAAGAATACTAGAATTTCGCGCAATTGTTCGGATAATAGAAACTTTGTCCGAACCAGCGGCAGTTCGGATAACAGAGGGTTCGGATAATGGGTGTTCGGATAATCGAGTTTCTACTGTACAACGAATCGTGAGTTTGATTAATTAATCGTAAAATTTGCTTCCAATGAGAGTGGGAAAAAGGAGTTTATCGTCGAGGAGAATAAAGTCTGCCGATGAGGTGGAATAAATTTGCGATGCAAATTTGTGATAAACGGTCCGTGTTCCCGTCTTGGAGGGGGCCGCGGGGGGTCTGAGGGATTGACTCACTTTCCCAAGGAGCTCGTCGGTGAGAGTACAAGGAGAGGAGAAAAGGCAATCGTGACGCTTCCTCTCGCGATGGGCTGGTTAAGGATAATAGAAGGACGCACGGTTTGCGCACGGTAGTGCGGATACGTACTCACGGTATAACGGTTAAGCCTCCGCCCGTGTACGAGCAGTAACACGAGGGAACGGATTACGCGGACGACAACGACTCGGTGAGTCTCGAGGTTTCTCGCGGGACCGCCTCGGAGAGATCAGAATCTGGATGAGGAATGCCGAGTCCGGTGATTATCTGATTGCCGGCCCAGGAGGGAAACGGTACGAGAGCGAAACATACATGCAGATAAAGCTCGGCGAGATCGCGAACGAGCTGACAATGCTCGGGGTTGGCGGCTCCTCGCTCGTCCGTCTCTTTCGCTCGTAATTTCCAAGGGGGCAGCGAGGAACTGTTGTTCTCAAACTTTGAAATTAATGCTCTAAACTTTTGGCACTTTTTACGGCGTGGAGCCGGAAGCTGCTGGTCGGGCCAATGGGATCGAGACAACGTTCGCCAATCTCGCGAGAACAATATTTTTCGACCGGAACCGGGGCGAGCGATCAATTTTTTTTATTTTATTTTTTTTATTTTAATTTTCTTACTTAAGGTAAGGTAAACGTACTGGACACGTCCCAGTGGCCGGACGAGGCGTGCGTGCAAGGGAGATGGAAATACACCCAGAAAAAAAAAATTATTTGACGGCCACCGTTTATTAAGATTAAGTAAAATATTTATTTGATTTAAATAAATATTTATTTGATTTAAGTAACTATTTACTTAATTTAAATAAATATTTATTTAAATCAAATAAATATTTTACTTAATAAAATTTTTTTTCTGGGTGTACGATTTTTCATGCATGTCCAGGGACTGGGACCGCTCCCTTAAGTGTCCGGGCATTGGTACGTTTACCTTAGTACTTGCGGACAGCCTCAGCCCACGTGAGTTCAGAGAGAATTGAGAGAGAATTGCGAACACTTCTCGACGGGATAGAAATCTGAAAAAAATCAAGCATATGGAAGGTGCTGAAAAGATTGATTCTGTATAATAATAATTCCAATATGTTATTAACAAATTAATGAAAAAAGAAATTTCAACAAATCCCCGGGAACTTATCTTTTTGTTCATATAAAAAGAATTTATTAATCTTTTTGAATACGCATGAATTTTTTCAGAATTTTGTGTAACTTTTGAAAATGACTTTTTTATTAACTAAAAATGCGATTTTCAAAAATTACACGAAATTCTGAAAAAATTCATAGGTATTCAGAAAAATTAACAAATCTTTTTCGTAAAAAAAAAGTTAGGTTACCGGGTGGTTTGTTGGCAGATTTTTTTTTCGTTAGTTTGTTAATAACATTTTGGAATTATTATTATGCAAAATTAATCTTTTCAGTACCTTCCATATGCTTGATTTTTTTCAGATTTTTATCTCATCGAGAAGTGTTCGCAATTCCTCTCTTAATCCTCTCTGAACTCACGTGGGCTCAGGCTGTCCGCTAGTACTACCTTAATGATTTCTGAACTTTGGATTTCTGGGTTTGGAATCACGATTATGGTTATTATTATTATTATTAAGGGGGACGATAGGAAATTTTATACTACGCTGCTCACCGGTATTACGGCGAGCGGGTAAGAATATTATTGGATAGAGACGCATAGGACCGTACCACGATTCTCTAATGCATTATGCATTGTATTCCTTGTTATTACTATGTCTTCGGTCAATTAATCAATTAACTGCGCTGCTATCCGAGTTTCACGCAGATGCAACGGTAATTAGAATAAATTTGAATGAGCAATTTCCGAATAGCGAACATTTTTTACTCTCTGTATTCACGCATCGTAGCTTCACCTTATTTTTATTTAATTTATTTTTTAAAAGTTTTTTCTTCAATTATAAAAAAAAATGTAATAATTTCCATTTTGAAAGCAAATAAGGAGGGAGAAGCGTATCTGTCCTGTGAGCCCCGGGACGGATTCGAGGGGTTTAACAAATTTACTCGAACGATAATATCAAAGCGTTTGAGACCTCGAAGATGTTCGAGCGTCGCGACCGAAAATTGGAGCCTCGGAGACACGGAACGCGAGCGCCTTTAAAAAGGACTGAGAAACGAGAAAAAAAACCGTTGTTCGGCCTCAAGTTGTGAGGCAGCTCTTCGTGATAATCGGGCGCTGAGCAAAAATATCTTCTTCGCTAAAGTATCATTCTCGCCGTCGTTCTCCATAAAATTAGTTATTTTTTTGGTTTTTTTTTTACTTGAACTCTTCATCGACCTCCCGTTCTTCTTTCGGTATAACGACGTCCGGACGGGCTCAGTCTGAGAGGCGAGGAAACAGACGAGATGAGCGGACGACGGTCTGAAGTCTTAAAAAAATTTTATGGGTACCCACTTTTGTGGGCAACGGTTAAATTGGCGAAACGTTGAGTAATGAAATTCAGAAGAGATCCGGCACGTGAACGACCATTAAATTGAATTATAATATGAACTTTGTTTTTTTGTTTTTTTTTTGTCCGTGCCTGGTCACACCGCGAAAGGAATTACGGTGAGATTTTACCATCGCTTTAGTGCGTTTAGGGGAATGCTCCGGCAATGAAATTTCGCGTGGCGATGAGGGTGCTTTTTTCTTTTCTTTTTACTTCCATGCGGTCGATACAGAGTATTGTGGTGGAAAAGGCAAAGAAGGAAGCAAAAGAGAAGCCACCGACGCACCCACCACCGTCCGATCGAATTACGGTCAACGGTTATCCGACTACCGCTCTGTCGCTCGAGGTTCCTCCGAGCATTCAATTGTTTTCTCACCAACAAACGGTCAGAAAGAGAACGAGGAAAAAAAACTCGATTCCTCGGTGTTATTTGCTCTGTGGACCAGCCTGGGAAGCTGCGGGATTTTTTTTCATTGCAATAGATGTGAGACTTGTAGCTACGCTTCACCACTCCTATTTTCCTGGATAAAGCGAGAAGATAAAATAGACGATTAAATCGTCACTGTTGTCTGGAATACGATCCAAGAACAAATTTTCTAAGGCGAATTGGTTCCACTTTCTAATTATCAGCGGAGAGATAAACCATTTTGACGAAACAGCAATTTTTTAACGTTTTTCTCCCAACTACAGTAGAACTTGAATTATCCGAACTATGAGTCCGTTTATCCGAATGTTGGCGCGAAACATTACACATTGTTGCTCGCCTCGGAAAGAGCCGGGTTCTTGCTACGACTGTATATGACCTCTATCCCGACTCTTGGGAGCTACTCTATATAACCTCTATCACCACTCTTAGCAACTACTCTATATAACCTCTATCCCCAGTCTTAGGAGGTACTCTATATAACCTCTATGCCCACTCTTGGGAGCTACTTTATATAACCTCTATGGCCACTCTTGGGAGCTACTTTATATAACCTCTATGCCCACTCTTGGGAGCCACTTTATATAACCTCTAGCCCGACTCTTAGGAGCTACTCTATATAACCTCTATCCCCACTCTTGGGAGGTACTCTATATAACCTTTATCCCTACTCTTGGGAGCTACTTTATATAACCTCTATCCCCACTCTTAGGAGGTACTCTATATAACTTCTATGTCCACTCTTGGGAGCTACTTTATATAACCTCTATTCCCACTCTTAGGAGCTACTCTATATAACCTCTATCCCCACTCTTAGGAGGTACTCTATATAACCTCTATGCCCACTCTTGGGAGCTACTTTATATAACCTCTATCCCCACTCTTAGGAGGTACTCTATATAACCTCTATCCCCACTCTTAGGAGGTACTCTATATAACCTCTATCCCCACTCTTAGGAGGTACTCTATATAACCTCTATGCCCACTCTTGGGAGCTACTTTATATAACCTCTATGCCCACTCTTGGGAGCTACTTTATATAACCTCTATGCCCACTCTTGGGAGCTACTTTATATAACCTCTAGCCCGACTCTTAGGAGCTACTCTATATAACCTCTATCCCCACTCTTGGGAGGTACTCTATATAACCTCTATCCCCACTCTTGGGAGCTACTCTATATAACCTCTATCCCCACTCTTGGGAGCTACTCTATATAACCTCTATCCCCACTCTTGGGAGGTACTCTATATAACCTCTATCCCCACTCTTGGGAGCTACTCTATATAACCTCTATCCCCACTCTTGGGAGCTACTTTATATAACCTCTATCCCCACTCTTAGGAGCTACTCTATATAACCTCTATCCCCACTCTTGGGAGGTACTCTATATAACCTCTATCCCCACTCTTAGGAGGTACTCTATATAACCTCTATGCCCACTCTTGGGAGCTACTTTATATAACCTCTATGCCCACTCTTGGGAGCTACTTTATATAACCTCTATGCCCACTCTTGGGAGCTACTTTATATAACCTCTAGCCCGACTCTTCGGAGCTACTCTATATAACCTCTATCCCCACTCTTGGGAGCTACTCTATATAACCTCTATCCCCACTCTTAGAAGCTACTCTTTATAACCTCTATCCCCACTCTTAGGAGCTATTCTATACAACCTCTATCCCCGCTCTAAAGCGCTGCGATAACAACGCGCAGCCCCCACTCCGCGTCCGTTAGTTCCGTTTCGGTACGGTTTCGGGCGGATTAACTTATAAAGGGTTAATCCGCCCACCCCAGCAGAGTCGGACAGCGCGCATTAAGGTAAACGTACCAATGGCCGGACACTTAAGGGAGCAGTCCCAGTCCCCGGACATGCATGCAAAATCGTATTTCCATCTTTCTTGCACCCATGGCCTTGTCCGGTCACTGGGACGTGTTCGGTCATTGGTACGTTTACCTTAAAGACTAGTTTCTATACCAAATCGTTTGAATCGTTTGGCACATTTAGGGGAGATGAGGTTTTGAACCCATGGGATTCAATGCATATCATGGAAAATCAATTAGACGAAAATTATAATTCCTAGACTTGGTGCCCGTTTTGCCCCCGTCGCCCCTATACCTCTACAACACCCAATTCAACCAAATACCAACACCACCAGATTAGGACTCTACAAAAAAGATAGCGCGAACAACTCGACCACATAACAACTCTATCAGAAGATAGGACTCCAAGAACATCTCTACTGGTAGAGTTTTATTTACATTCCGGTCGAGTTTTCTTTTTCTGATAGAGATTTTCTTAGACGCCAATATACCGGTAGAGTGAGTGGTAGAGATATGAATGTGCCGTTTGAATCGCCTTACGTACGTAGTTCACACTGAAGCGGCTTCGAGATCCCGCTGCTCAAAAGCGCATACCTAGAGTCCGGCAATTAAAAATGGCCAACTTTATATCACGGAATTCTTGAAGATAAGACTTCTACGTTATTATTATTATTTACAGAAAACAAGTTTACATTTTTTACATCTGCTTCTACAAAATGCTCTTCACGTAAAAATATATAAATCCATGTTATTTTTAAAAATATTCGTTGACTCTGCTTCGATAGCATCCGCCGGTAATTGCATTCCACGCGTCAACCACTCTATCGCATAGAGTGGGCTTTCACGTGTTTTTGTTGAAGGGCCTCTTGGTCAGTTTGATGTTGGAAATATGTTAAAAATATCGTTTGAAATTTATGTATGTTGTTATTACATTTTCTATATATGTCCTTTTATATAGGTGATATAATCTTATTAAAAAATGTCCTTTTCAATTATCAGAATTTTTTATTATCCGAACTAGGCTCGGTCCCGATGGGTTCGGGTAATCGAGTTATTACTATATTTGAAGGAAATGTATTTTTGTATACTGTGAACGAGAGTCGGTCGATAAAACTTTTATTTAAATGCCCTAAATAAAAAAAAATACAAAATAAAAGTAAACAAGGTCCATTTTGCCCCGTTTTCTCTTTACGGTTAGTCAATGTTCTTTTAGAGACATCGCGATGGCGGGGGCGCATAGATGGTCGCACGGTTTCTACAAAATGCTCTTCACGTAAAAATATAGAAATCCATGTTATTTTTAAAAATATTCGTTGACTGCTTCGATTGCTTCCGCCAGTGATTGCATTCCACGCGTCCACCACTCTACTGCATAGAGTGGGCTTCCACTTTTTTTTTTGAAGGGGCTCTTTGTCAGTGGGAATAATGTTAAAAATATGTTTTGAAGTTTAATGTATATTATTATTTGATTTACTATATAAGTCCTTTTATGTAGGTGACATAATCTCATTAAAAAATGTGCTTTTCAATGATCAGAATTTTGTATTATCCGAACTAGACCCGGTCCCGATGAGTTCGGGTAATCGAGTTATTACTGTATTTGAAGAAAATATATTTTTGAATACTGTGAAATTTTATTTAAATGCCCTAAATAAAAAAAATACAAATTACAAGTAAACAAGGTCCATTTTGCCCCGCTTTCTCTTTACGGTTAGTCAAGGTTTTTTTAGAGCCATCGCTTCGGCGGGGGAGCGTAGAGGGTCCGCACGGCGGATATTTAGCCTCGGACCGCAAACGACACCGAACAGTTCGCGCCAAATAGTTCGCGGTGTAACGAAGCGCCGGTAGACGAATATTAAGAATGCAGCGGTGGGCCGTGAGCCATCAGAAGCCAATCGTCGGAGGAACGTCGTAATTTCTGTGTCACCGAGTCCGCGGGGCCGGATCGGTCGCGGTTAGCTGGTCTCCCGACATCCGGCGCGACCGCCACCGCATATTCGTCCGGGAATTGGAATCGCCTCCACTACCGCGCGGAGGCGGCACGCGGTGTTCGAGTAATCGGGAACCTCTCTCGGTTACGCTATATCAATTTCTATCTAGCAATGATCTTCGTCAAGATTGTGCTATAGGGTAAAAGTGGTGAATATGACCCACCTCGATTAACACGTAAATCAATGATAGGGTAGAGCGGGGCAAAATGGGGCAACGGGGCAAAACGGGGTTTTTGGGCAAAACGTCATTTTCCAATAATTTTTGGATGCCCGAATTCGCCCTATCGGATACATCAGGCTTTTCTGCCCAGTTTTGTCACCTTGTCCAATCCAAAAATGATTGGAAAATTTAGTTTTGCCACAAAAACCCCGTTTTGCCCCGCTCTCCCCTATATGGACCGGGCCATATTCCCCACTTTTACCCTAACTATTTTCATCGTCGGAATCCTGTGGTCCGGTTGCAATCGCTTAACAATTTTCATTTGTGCAGGAGGAAGAGAAATATAGGGGTGATGCTCGAATTTGTAGGTGCGGAAATTTCTCACCCGGTCGACGGTGCCCAAGAGGCAGAGAGAGTTGACTGACGACGCCGACGAGACCGCGGCGGGGTCTCAAATAAAATCGTTAATTGCACACCTTTCTCTTCCACTGCCGAAGAAGTATTCCACAAACCTACATATTTCTCTCGCCTATGAATTACGATCGTTACAATCAAGAGTTATGATTACACCTAGATGGCGCGTCAGGAGAATTATATATGAAGTCAGGACGGAAGGAGGGATGGACGTGGAGTTTATGTACTGTGGTAGCGTGAAAAATCCCGTGCCTTTTTGTTTAGTCGGTTCTTGATTAGTTTCGCAATGGCGAGTAAACACAGCGAATATTTGCAGCGCCCACACGGTTCGCGGCAACAGTGTAGAGTACGGTAACTTAGATTGCACTCGTCATTAGTTCGAGGCTTAATTCGTTACGAACATATTGCCCGGGGAGAGCTTCTGCTCGACAACGTGCTTACGGTGCCGGCAATACCGTCAACAGCTTAAATGCCACTGTGCACATGCGCGCTTTACACCCGGCGGCTCGTTCTCACCTCTAACAACGAGGCATTTTCAACTTAATGCGATAGAGCGAAGGGGAGATTAATGCAATGATAGATCTGCTTCAGGCATTGGAGAATTAAGATAAACCTTTTTTTTATTGGATCAATAGTTGAAATCTAAAGCATAAAGTTGTGACGTTCTAGATTGTATGTAGACGAAAATACAAATTAGAGCCGAAAGTCGCTCGCGCGAGGATTATTTATCGTTCGCGGATAGACGCACTGAGGGGGTTTATGTGAGCTTTAACCCTGGACTGATGCACCCAGAAAAGAAATTTATTTGACGGCCATCTTTTATTTGGTTTAAGTACAATATTTATTTGATTTAAATAGATATTTATTTGATTTAAATAAATATTTATTTCATTTAAGTAACTATTGACTCAATTAAAATAAATATTTATTTTAATCAAATAAATATTTTGCTTAAACCAAATAAACGGTGGCCGTGAAATACATTTTTTTTCTGGGTGTAAGAACAAGGTGTTAGTTCGGTCCGAGAGTCCGACTCGAGTCATACTTTGTGACTTAGGAAAAATACAACCATACATATACAGTAGAACGTCGATCGTCCGAACGATGACTTCGTTTATTCGATTATTGTACATTTTTGCTCGCCGTGGTGGGATCCTAACTTTCCCGAGTAGTTTCACCTACCCCTGCAGTCGGACGGCGAGCATCAAAGCTTAGTTTTAATACCACATCGTTTGAATCGTCTTAAATACGTGATTCATCCTGAAGTGGCTTCGCGATTTCGCTGCTCAAAGGAGCTTAACTGGCGTTCGGTAATTAAAAATGGACGACTTTATTTAACAGAAAAATATGTTTTGATGTTTAATATATTATGTTATTTAATTTATATATGCCTTATTTATGTACGTGTCATAAATACGTACAAATAAATATGTACAAAAAATTACGTTTCGATTTCCGAACTGGACCCAGTCACGACGGGTTCGGATAATTGAGGCTCTACTCTATATTTCACACCGTTCCACAATTTATCGTCTTCAGTTTATTTATTTTATTCCGCATAATATTTCTAACCTTACAAAGTTGGGTAAATATTTTTTTTTTTTGCTTGTGTGAAAGATAATTAAATTGAAAAAGAATCCACTCCGTTCACAGATGTTTTAATATTCAGACCCAAGTTAAAAAAATTGAGCAAATTTGTGAATAGGAAAATTCACAAATCACAAATAAAAAAAAAAAATGTTCTTGTTTGTTTGTTATTTACTGTGAAGTTTACATGAGAGGTTCGGAGGGTGGAAGAGAGCTATTTGGAGTACGATTGAGAATGAAGTATGATCGATCGCGGATGAAGTTACGCGAGAGGCTGCAGCCACGTGCGTTGAGAAACGTAATCTCGTCGGAGCTCGGGTGCGCTGCTACCGCGAATTGGCCATTCCGGGGAGGTTGCGTAATAAGCCGTTCCTCAATTTATTGAGAATTAATGGCGCAGATCACATCATAGATTCTCGGCTCACGGTTCGTTTAATCTTGGCTGACTCCACTCGCCGTATTCCACGTCTAAATCAAATGCATATTTATACGTTCATCGTTTTGTGCAGTTTCCCATAGACGATCCATGAAATGAGATACGAATTGTCTTCTCCATTTTCTTTGCAAGAGAAGAATTTCATTAGGTCGGCCTGCACGATATTTGCGGAATTCTTTTGACGCATTGGGGCGAGGGCGCGGTTGCGAAAACGAAATTAGTTACCCGCACTTGCCTCCGTCCCGTTGAGAAACGAAATATCCACGGAATCCGATGCCCCACTCCGCTAGTCGGATTATCGCATATCCGAACAGCCGCTATCAGCATTCGATGCACGACTCTGCACACAACAGTGGAACCGTTCGATTCCACAGCTGTCTTACATTCCGTGAATACGCTAACTGAAAAGTTCGCCTTATTGTTCGGATACACAAATTTCGATTTTTAGATACAGTAGAACCTCGATTATCCGAACCCTCTGTTATCCGAACTGCGGCTGGTTTGGATAAAGTTTCTATCCGAACTATTGCGTGAAATTCTCGTATCCTAACATTGTTGCGCGCCAATACATTGTTGTGGGCTACAGACAACAAGCCGATTCATGAACGCTCGAGCTTGCAGAGACTTACACAGCACTACCCTAAATGCACGTCAGTCGTATGCGCTGCATTTATTAATTTCTCACCCGAGCAAATACACACGTATTCAAAATTTATTTTCGTTAATCTACTGGTCTTCGTAGTTTAGTGCGTTATGGATCCAACGTCCGGTCCTCCGACTTCTAAGCGTAAACATAATAAGGTAGAGGACCCAGTTTATGACACTTCTACGCAGCTATCTCTCACTTTAAGCGTGTAAAATCATAGGGATAAACAAGGAGGACCAAGAGCCGCAGTTTCTGAGCCCCCGAACGCGCGCTCCCCATTGGCTGCATATCAAAGGGTGGGGGGAGCCGACTATGCTAGAGGTACCCCTGTCACAAACTGGGTCCGTGTCAGAAACTGGGTCCTTTACCTTACGCTTACGGTGGAAAAAAAAAATTGGAAACCCTTTCGAAACTCGATAACGGAGAGACCAGCACGTTGTTAGCGCGCTCGTGTGATGTTCATAAGTCAACGCTCTCCGACATTAACAAAAAATTTGGCTGCGAAAAAACTGTGAATTTCGTGATGAAGGTTTGACGTTACCGTTGAATATCATAAAAATATATGTATCACATTATTCCTGAAACATATATCATAATTATTTAAAATATACGGGTACACTAGGGCCTCGACTTCATTCACAGCGGCGGGACCGGCTCCCGCTGACACGCACGAAAATCGAGGCTGCGCATGCCCCGCCCATGCTAACTGTCGAGCATGGCAAATAGCTTACTGCGTCGATCGATATTCACTCCGTGGTGGAGACTGTTACGGAAATCGAGGCCGTACAAATCGGGGCCCTAGTGCACTGAGAAAAAGGATGGTTTTTCCTACTATAACGAATAGTTCCCAGGGGGGGCGTCTATATAGATAATTTGTGATAGTACACACTCACTTGATTAAACTATAATCATAGTTACAACTATAATTTTTGATCATTGTCGTAACTGTAAAATATAGACGTCCCCCTTGGGAACTATTTACTATGTAAGTTTTTCTCAGTGTGTACTGTACATTTTTCGACATGCATCTCGCTATATCGCACCGCTTCACTGTTCTCTTATCCGAATTTTCGTTAATCCGAACGAGCTCCGGTCCCAATTGGTTCGGATGATCGATGTTGTACTGTACAGTAGAACATAAAGTAGTAATGTGGGGAGAGCGTACGCCGGATAAGCGAAAACTCGGATAACACGGATAACATACTCAATTCAAACTTGTACTACTATTATATATTTAAAAAATAACACATTGCATATAAACATTAACTTTAATAGTTAATTTACCACTTGTTTTCCTTTTTGAGACATCATGATGTTCTACCATTGACTCTACAATCGGAACTGATGTATTTACAGCTCGCAATATAAAGACGCAGCAAACTTGTAAAAGTTTAACCGCGTATGCAACAATGTAGCAGTCACAGACTACTCCACGCGCGGACATGCTGCTATATCCGTTTTATCAGAGTTTTCCGTATTAGCCGAGCCTACACGTCGATTAACGCGGAGGGCTCGGATGAGTTGGGTGCGTCGGATAACGCGGAGGCTCGAACAATCGAAGGTCGGATAAGCGCGGTTCTACTGTACGAACAGAAATAGTAATACAATTAACGATATTTGGTGGACCATCTTGCGATACAAATACGTCAAAGGTTCAATAGACTCTCTCCGATGCGTCGAGAGGATTCTGTACCGGAGGCTAGGTCGGGGCTCGGAGAACATAACCAGCCCGTACCGTTTGAGCAAACTGATGGTCTCGTCTCGTCATAGTGACTCGAGCGAGCCTTATTGTACGCACGTTTCACGGGTTATTAATTATCGTTGGCGAGCGCAGTGAGCGAGGCTCGCTCGCTGGCCGACGATCGACCGGGAGACGAACGGAGATAGATCGCGAGCTCGGAGCCAGTAATGGCCCGAGGAGAGCCAACAGTGATTAGCCTAGCCTCTTCCAAGCTCGGCGCTCGCATGCCTCTCTTCGGCTTGCACCGCTATTTTCCTTGGCTCACGCTTCTTCGTGACCGAGCACTCTCTCGGATCCTGTCCGGCACGTCTCCGGGGATCCTGAGGAAACCTCGGTTATTATTGTTTCGAAGCTTCGCGAATGATAGATAGGATCCGGACAGGGGCAACTCTGCCACGGATTATTAATGCTCTCGATATTTCGCTCCGAAAAAAATGAAACCTGCGAGGAGTTATTTATTTACGCGAGTATGTTTCGCGGTGTGAGGGCTAAAAAGCTTTTGCCTAAAAAATGAATAAACAAAAACTACAGAGCCGCACCGGAATCGGTGACAGAGGATGAGGGCTGAAAGAGCAAACCGGAAATGGATTCAGGGCCGCGCGAATCGGCATATTGCAGACTGTGGCGCCGAGAGAATTCCACGAATTGGTATTTATCGTCATACTGGCTATACCGTGGGTTGGGTCATTTCAGGCCAAATCGATAAGGTCGCCGTCCTGGCATTCTTCTTCCTTTAGGACTGTCGTAGGACGTTGATAAAATACTCGAGACCGGTTTTCCGATCATTTTGTAAAAAAGGAAATGTTAGAGTAATGAAGTTGTGAACGGAGAAAAAAAAATTGTTGGGACAACAAGAATTTTGTTACCGTAACGGATTTACCGGGTTAACATAGGGATAACAAAATATTTTGTTGTGGCAGCAAATGTTTTGCTGTGGCGACAAATATTTTGCTGCAGCAGCCAAATATTTTTGCTGCCACAACAAAAAATTGTTAACGATCTACATTTTGTTAGAGAAACAGAACTATTTTTCTCCGCGTGCGGCCGACGGGTACATTGAGAAAAAAAATTGGTTGGATAAACCAAAAGTCGCGATGACATACGTTCGAAGCTGTTATTTGTTTGGTACAAATAAAGCATTGTTTTGTTAAACGATTATTCGCTTAAATTTATTCAAAATTTGTCGATTGAAACAAACATTTTTGTTGTACCAACCAAATACGCCTTTGAACGTATGTCATCGCGCATTTGCTTCATGCAACCATTTCTTTTTCTCAGTGTACCGTGAAACGGGGATCGCCAAAGCTTGAACAACTTAATTAATCGTCGAAAGGTGTTGCCCCAAAGCGATGTAACATTTATGACAAAAGCGGCGTCGAGTAAACAGCAATAGAAAGGTCTATCATTCGCGAATAACCTGTTTGCGAAAGGCGAACGAAACAACTGGGATAAATATCACTGTAGTCAACGCAAACTACGAGTGGAGTTCATATTGTACAGGAGGGAGGTAAATTGGGTAGGTTCAACGGGGAAATAATATATGCCAGCTAGGTAGAATTCCCCATCCGCAGATGTTTCCCGCTCCTAGCGAATTGCATATTCCATGGTTGCAACGAGATTGGCGAACATCCATCTACGTGCGACTGGCACATGTGTCTCAGATTGAAATGATTTGGTTTCCACTTACTCGTGACACGTAGTTGGATCTAAATTCGCGTATCCGAAACTACGTGTGCCACAATCGAATTACCGTCGAAACTGCACTAAATTCGTAATACTGTACGTGCGTTCTATTTAGTATTGATGAGCAGGGAGGGCGGTTTGTGGTTCCAGGAAACAATGCCTCCAGAACACTGTCAAAACATACGTTCATTCCTTGTTGCGCAAAAACGAAATAGTCGCCGGTTTTCCAGCGGGTTCGAAGAAAAACTGTTGTGGGAATTCTGGGGCGGAACGAAGTATCATTGAATTTTTTTCTCTCTTGCCATTTTGCCCGATTTCCTTTTATATGGGTGATATAATCTCATAAAAAATGTGCTTTTCAATTATCATCATTTTTTATTATCCGAACTAAACCCGGTCCCGATGGGTTCGGGTAAGCGAGTTATTACTGTATTCGAAGAAAATGTATTTTTGAATACTGTGAACGAGAGTCGGTCGATGAAACTTTTATTTAAATGCCCTAAATAAAAAAAATAAAAGTAAACAAGGTCCATTTTGCTCCGCTTCCTCTTTACGGTTAGTCAATGTTCTTTTAGAGACATCGTCGAAACTGCACGAAATTCGTAATACTGTACGTGCGTTCTATTTCGTATTGATGAACAGAGAGGGGGGTTTGTGGTTCCAGGAAACAATGCCTCCAGAACACTGTCAAAACATACGTTTGTTGCTTATTGCGCAAAAACGAAATAGTCGCCGGTTTCCCAGCGGGTTCGAAGAAAAACTGTTGTGGGAATTCTGGGGCGGAACGAAGTATCATTGAATTTATTTCTCTTTTGCCATTTTGCCTGAGTCTTTGCCCCTATTGAATATCGTCGATGCACTTGTATGATATCCGTAACAATCATACACTCCACCCAACATCGATATTTTTTGCGAGCTTGGAGTCGTATCGTTCATGTGCTTCGGATATACGTTCCCAGAACCATGGAAGCCAAAATTGCAAACGCTAAAAAAAACGAACCAAGCTTCACGTGGCTAAACCCTATGCACTATAATGGAGCATTTTTGTTCCCTTCAGACCGTATGCGATTCCCAATTTCGGCATCGCGCATTTTATCCTCGATTAAACGTTTGCGTAATTGTGCAATCGATATGAGCGAGCTGCAGGCGTGAATCAATTTACCGAAAGGTCCGTTTTGTTGATTGGCTTCCCGGAAAATTGTTATTTCGGGGCTGATTTCCATTCCAACATTGCCGGATCAATTTTCCCGGCGCTACGGATTATCGATGATCCGGCCAATGAACTACGGTTGATTTTCAATTACCGATATATGAATAAAATATTTTTGGCATAAATAATTCATATCGTCCGATATACTCAATTGTTATTGATTATCGAATATGGCTCGAGTCCACATAATCATTGTTTTCCGTGGTAATCCAGAAATATCGGATTTTCCACTTTCATCGTATCCCTGCCAGTTCCACGAATCGACGATATCGCGAACAAACTCATCGCATCCGACGGATTCTACCATGAAAGTCTTTATCACCGGATTCTCGAGATTGAACCACAAGGACAACGAAGTAACCGGAGAACTCTGTACCTGTAGCCAAGTACACCGATACCTCAGGGATAAATGCATTTGGAAGACGCGATTCCCTGAAGCTTCCGGTCGTATAAAACATACACCGACAAAAAGGTTTGGTAATATCAACTAAGCTGCGGTTGCGGGTGGCGAAGGAAATATTTAGTTGATTGAACGAATATTTAGTTGAATGAACGAATATTTAGTTGAATGAACGAATATTTAGTTGAATGAACGAATATTTAGTTGAATGAACGAATATTTAGTTGATTGAACGAATATTTAGTTGAATGAACGAATATTTAGTTGATTGAACGAATATTTAGTTGATTGAACGAATATTTAGTTGATTGAACGAATATTTAGTTGATTGAACGAATATTTAGTTGATTGAACGAATATTTAGTTGATTGAACGAATATTTAGTTCATTGAATGAATATTTAGTTGATTGAACGAATATTTAGTTGATTGAACGAGTATTTAGTTGATTGAACGAATATTTAGTTGATTGAACGAATAATTAGTTGATTGAACGAATATTTAGTTGATTGAACGAATATTCAGTTGATTGAACGAATATTTAGTTGAATTGACTGTTCCGTTGTCGATTGTAAAAAACATTTTGTTCAATCGACCAAATATTTCTTTCGCCACCCGCAACCGCAGCTTAGTTGACATTACCAAACCTTTTTATCGGTGTATATAAAGAGATCGAAAGGGATAAGAGGTGATGCATGTAGAAAGCGGCGATTCACGAGTGAGGCAGAGAAAATGCAATTGGGCGTCGAGTGAAAATTGGCGGGTATCTCGGGACTGCGCTCTCGGATCCAATGTCGTAGGTCACGGGGCCAAGAAGGAGCGCACCAGTGGTCGATGCACGTTTCTTCGTGGCTTCGGCCGGGTGCAGGGATCCTCAATAACGGAAATCCGGAACGCCGACATTGAGCATAGGCAAGAAGAGAAGGGACCTGAGAGTATTAGATACACGAAGAGAGAAACCAACGCGATCTTCGGTGCCCGGAGAGATTTGTTACCGGGGAAATTACACGGTGAGCCTCTACCGTGGTACACGCCGCCAGCCGATCTCCGCCGGTAACCGATCTTCTTCTGTTTACCGTATGCAAGAAAGTACAAGAATACGCGGAGGAGGGAGGAGAGTACAGGGTAGACCGACGGCGATGTAAGGTATCTGGTGAAGAACGAGGTAGCCAAGAAACAAGCGAGCCCACGGACATGTGAAGAGGGAGTCTGCCGCCTGATGCGGCAAAAGCACGCAAAGAGGCACGGGCACATAGTGCAGATTATTTATTATCTCTCGGCAGCGTTTATGGGATAATCAAGATCCCCTGTTGTGAAGATTAGATCGTCGCCAGAGCTCGGCGTGTCGATGCGATATCTGCGTTGTCCCGCTTTGTCTATCCGGCTCGCCAGATTCTTTTCTTCAACTTTCCCAAGCGCCATCCCAGCGCTTTGGGCTGCGCCAGAATAGAACAGGCGGAAAGTTGCAAAAAAATAAGACTTTTTGTAACATGTGCACGAAAAGTCCCGCTTTTCGTGCCTGTAAAGTGTGTCGAAAGTAGCGCTTTCTAGCAGAGGATGCGCAAAAAATGCTGTAGATGCTATTTTTACACGCTAGTTTGTGTTCCGCACACTTTTTTCACACGCTAGTTCCTTTTCGCACACTTTTTTCACACTCTAGCTACTTTTGCGCACACTTTTTTCACACTCTACCTACTTTTGCGCACACTTTTTTCACACTCTAGCTACTTTTGCGCACACGTTTTTAAAACTCTAGTCACTTTTCGCGGTGACTTATCTGTCACTGTAGTTATTTTTCCGAACGCACTTTACAGGCACGAAAAGCGGAAAGTTTCGTGCACTTGTCACAAAAAGTAGTATGCGATACTTGTACGAAAAAGCGGTCTCCCGACGGCGGTTGGGAAGTAAGCAGCACTCGCCTCCTCTCGAGCACAAACGTCACTCGGCTTCGCCTCGTGCCGTTGTAGCTCTCGATCTGGCTCGTGCAGCCAACTCCACAGCCTTCGTCGAAAGACCGCTTTTCCATAGGGGAGAGCGGGGCAACGGGGCAAAACGGGGATTTTGGGCAAAACTAAACTTTCCAATCATTTTTGGACCGGACAAGGTGGCAAAACTGGGCAGAAAAGCCTGATGTATCCGATAGGGCGAATTCGGGCATCCAAAAATTATTGAAAAATGACGTTTTGCCCAAAAACCCCGTTTTGCCCCGTTGCCCCATTTTGCCCCGCTCTACCCTACTAGTATCGGAAAGTACTATTTTTACCCGAATATTAAACGTACTGATGACTTAAATACACAACTGATAAAGAAAGGCAATCTCATCATTAGGGCGTATCGCTTCGAACTTGATAGAGGAAGAGATGGGATTCCGGAATGGTGTAAATCGCCTCGCTGGGATGATGTCAAAAGCTCATTCCCTCAAAATAAGTGGTTGTTCCTTTGTGATACAGGCGTTTTGCGGCGTGCGGTGTTATTAGGTATATTATAAAGGGAAACGAGAAATTTATTTCTCCGTCCGTTTCGTCGGGTTGAATAGAGAAGTCAGACACGAGGTAAAGTAATCCGGTGGCGAGGAAACACGACTGTATTATTTATTATTCACGAAGGGGCATTTATCATTGGGATTGAAGCTCAAATCTCTCCGCTGCTTTCTCTCGTCTCCTTGTCCATATAACACAGTGGCCTCCTCGCGGCTGCAGCGTGCGCGGCGAGAGCCGGTCTCGTCGCCGTACTGTTGAAGCCTCGAGCGGAGGCGGGGGTTGGGAAACGGTAATTCGGTATTTAGCGCTATATACTCTCCGGGGAATATCGGATGACGTCGCGCGGTTTCGCCTATCCGCCACCGACACGAGTTACCAAGGGCAGCGAAGAGCATTTCGCAGGCAAAGTGCAATACGAGTATATCCAACACCAGGAGCACAACCGTATAGTATTGCAAACCGTACGGCTCTGTCCTAGTGGGATCGAGCTGGACTTCAATCACCCTCTTTACAGCGAACATTCGATGAGACAGGAAAATCCTGGAACCCTTTTCGTGCGCGCGAAAGGAAAGAGAATCGAAGAGGTCACCTAAGTTGGGACGCGTCACTTGATGCACCTCCTCTTCCCAGGACACAAAAAAGCGGTGGATTGAACTTGCCTCAGCTATTTCGTGGACTTTGGCTCCACGTTTCTGTTTATATATCTGCTTACTTGCCTATTTTTTATGTATTTATATTCTTCCTTTTTTATATATCTCGTGACCTGCCTACCTATTTTTTATATCAGGTATTTGTTTGTTTGTTTATTATTTAACGAGACATGCCCTTTTTCCAGTTTTCGTTTCCGCTTGAGTGGGTGAAAATTACAGTTTTGCTTATAAAGGTGTGTAGTATTGCAAACCGTACGGCTCTGTCCTAGTGGGATCGAGCTGGACTTCAATCACCCTCTATACAGCGAACATTCGATGAGACAGGAGAAGACAGAAACCCTTTTCGTGCGCACGAAAGGAAAGAGAATCGAAGAGGTCACCTAAGTTACGACGCGTCTCCTAATGCACCTCCTCTCCCCAGGACGCCAAAAAGCGAGGGATTGAACTTGCCTCGGCTATTTCGTAGACTTTGGCTCTACGTTTCTGTTTATATATCTGTTTACTTGCCTATTTTTGATGTAGTTATATTCCTCCTTTTTTAGATATCTTGTGACCTGCCTACCTATTTTTTATACCAGTTATTTGTTTGTTTGTTTATTATTTAACGGGACATGCCCTTTTACAAGTTTTCGTTTCCACTTGAGTGGGTGAAAATTACAGTTTTGCTTATAAAGGTGTTTTCTAAATGTACAGTTTTGTTTATAATATTGTTTCCTAAACGTAATTTTATATCCTAGCTAGAGTGTGCCTAAAATTGGTTACATCACAGTAGTAGAGTTTATGTATAATTACAATCATAATCTAGCCTACAGGGAGAGAAGGAATTGTGTTTGCGGGATACCGAAAACCTCCTCAATGACCGGAAATTCATTTGCATAAGCGTTGCAAGCGCGCGACTAATCGATAATGAGCATAGTTTGTACGATGTGTTCTAGTATGAAATAATTCCGGGTTTCGTGTTGGTAACATTGAGAATCTACGTACGAATTCAACTAGCAGCTCCGGGCAATCGACGTACCCGTTTAGTATGTTGTACACTGGCATTATATCTGCGAATTTGCGCCTGGTTTGGAGAGTCTGCAAGTCCAACTCGTGTAATATTGGAGTTATACTTTAACTGTACTTGCTTCATCCGCTTATTATGCTATTGCTTTGTTTTGCTTATTGTGTTATGTCTGTTACGCTCTTTACGGTCTCGCTCGATTTGCTACCTATGCTATATCTATTAATGCTTAATCTAGCATTGTTCTGACTGTACTGCATCGGTCCTTAGAGCAGTCTTAATCCCAGTTAAGATATCCCAGGACTTAATGAAATTCTATCAATGTATCTAAATTTATTTCCTGTCAACCTGTGACCTGCCCACACAAGTTGTAACTATCGAACCGCACAATGCCTCGCGAAGCACTGCGGAAGTTAGAGTCGCTTTCCAACTGCACTGAGAAAAAATGACATAGTAAATACAACAATACTGACTTTTTACCATAAAAAATAGTTCCCAGGGGGAACGTTTACATTTTATAGTTACGGCAGTGACAAAAAATCTTGGTTACAACTATAATTATATTTTAACCAATTGAATATATATGATCAAAAACTATCTATATAGACTTTCCACCTGGGAACTATTCGTATAGTAGAAAATACTATCCTTTTTCTCAGTGTGGGTAATATTTACACCCCTGATGCACTGAGAGAAGGTGCTAGGAAAAACTACCAAGTCTGTATATGATATATTTCGATCAGGCAACACGGTACACCAGCACCACCACGAGCGATATTTGAAATTGTCATAAGCGCCATACCAATTTCTATCCAACCCATATGGTAATTTTTCCAGAACTCGGGTTGGAAAAATTTTGCGTATTTGGCTGCTTGTACAGATGTAGCTATTACATTTAAAAATGGATGAGACGAACTTCAATTCATGTGGTGAGAATTTCGTGGATAAAAACTGAGAATTTCATCGATCAAATTTTTTTTATGTAAGTAAACACAGAAAAAATGTGACATACGCCGGTATAATCAACAAGCGGTTTGCGATCGCAGCGACACCTATTACTATATTTCCTAGTAAGAACTTGTATTCTAGTAAGAACTTGTATTCTAGTAAGAACTTGTATTCTAGTAAGAACTTGTATTCTAGTAAGAACTTGTATTCTAGCAAACACTACGGGATGTTCGCGTAATATCTGCGATCGCGAAAATTACCATATTTTCTAGACGAATGTGTTAAAAATTTGTTACGAATTTTGGATGTCTCTGTAGTTCTCATACACCTGAAAATTCTGTCGGTTTATACCAGCTTTATTCTAATTTCCATGAGATCCTTCTCTCGGTGTACCAGCTACATTTCAAGATCACGCTGCAGGTTGTATTTCCACCGCCAAGACCGACCGAGCCTCGTGAAATTGAAGTTCATGTTTTATCCAACAACGGTCGAGTGAAAACAACGGTCTTGCAGGTTGTATTTCCACCGTCAAGACCGACCGACCCTCGTGAAATTGAAGTTCATGTTTTAGCCAACAACGGTCGAATGGAAACAACGGTCCTGCGAAGTGACGAGATCGCAGCTCGGTACAATTTGCCATGGGTACGGAAGCGGGAAATGTTTCGTGTCGCGGCGGGAACAAATGAAAGAGCTCCTCGGTTGGCCAGAGCGACTAAGCGTTTATCGCTAAAAGCGACTGTGACGAGCGGGGCGGAGGAAGAGCCACTGCAGTCGGTACCATCCGAGCGGGGAGGTCTTCGAAAGAGGGACCGACGAGCCCGACGACGAGGAGATCGGCATCGAATCCGCGGTCCCCGGAGGGTCACGATTTCGTCGGCCACAGGAAAACCGAGGAATAACTCCGAGTACTCGCAACCGTCGGGTGTAGATTGTAGTAGGAGGGCAAGTGGCATAAATGCTAGGTACCATTTAAACCGCACAGCTGCATGGCGGATTCGTTTAACGACCGCTGCCCGGTCGTTCGGTGTTCTCGGCTCTTCGCTCTCTCGAATCGGCAGGAAAATACGGCGGAGAGAGCGTGCGCTCGAGCAGATCGGACAAAAGTCACGCGGCACTGCCAATGGATTGTGGCCTCATCTCGCGCGAATAAAAGAGCTCATCACGCGATCCATCGAAGATGCCTGACGCGCTCACGAAGAAGAGGAATAGTAAGAAGGAAGTTCAAAGATAATTTATCTCAGCGGATCCGCACCACGGCGATTTAGCCGCGAATCGATATTTCCTATAACATATTATATCGGAAACGAGGAAACGGCAAATCAAACTAATTTGTACCCCCGTAACCGCCAGATCGTTTCACTTTGGTACCACACAACCGAGGCTTTCGTTTATTTTTCTATTAATCTTATTGTTTTTATACGGTTCCCCTATACGAGATACCTGCCTCGAGGAAATATAACGCGATGCGTATGCAGTCTCTCATCCTATAAACGATTTCTCGCGGTCGGGAACTCTCACCGCAAACTCTGGCGGTCTCTCTCGTTACAGAACTTATATACGCAATCGCAATCTGTTTTGCCGCAGATGCATTCGCCGGTACTATACGCCACCGGTGTATGAAATAACATTCCTCCGACTGAAGTTTCCAGGCGCGGATAGATGTAACGAGAGCTGGGAGAAGCTGGAACATCATCGATGGTCCCTTGTTCAGTTGTTTACCGGTACACAAACCGAGAGGGTGCAATGAGATCGGAAAGGCTGGGAGGCTGCGGAAACACTGAGAAAAAATAACAGTAAAAGCAACAATACTGACTTTATACCATAAAAAATAGTTCCCAGGGGGAACGTTTACATTTTATAGTTATGACAGTGACAAAAAATCATGGTTGCAACAATAATTATAATTTAACCAATTGAATATATACTATCCAAAACTATCTATATAGACGTTCCCCCTTGAAACTATTGGTATAGTAGAAAATACTATTCTTTTTATCAGTGAACTATAGTTCGCGAATAGATTGACGAGGCGTACGGACGAGTTCTGGTATACACAGAGACCCGCGGTTGATATTGCCCGAAGCGAAACGGGAGGAAGAGGAAGATCGAGAGTACACCGAGAAAGGGGCGGGGAGGTAAGATGGGCAACTCTCCTCGGAGAGGTCGGCTCATTGATGATGGTACATATACGTGAAGCAAGCGCGATCACACTGAGAAAAAATTACATAGTAAAAGCAACTACATTGACTCTTTACCAAAAAAAAATAGTTCCCAAGGGGAACGTCTACAATTTATAATTACGACAATGACAAAAAATCATGGTTGCAACCATAATTATAGTTTGACCAATCGAATATAGATTATCAGAAACTATATATAGGGTAGAGCGGGGCAAAACGGCGTTTTTGGGCAAAACGCCATTTTCCAATAATTTTTGGATGCCCGAATTCGCCCTATCGGATACGTCAGGCTTTTCTGCCCAGTTTTGCCACCTTGTCCGATCCAAAAATGATTGGGATATTTAGTTGTGCCCAAAAACTCCGTTTTGCCCCGCTCTCCCCTATAGACCTTTCCCTCTCCGAACTATTCGTTATAGTCGGAAATACTATCCTTTTTCTAAGTGCATCGATAGGGGCTCTTTTGAGGACGAAGCCAAGGACCGGGAAGTCTTCTTGAACCGCGGCCAAGGATCGCCGCTGCGCGCACAATGATTGGCTTCCTCCGACTGAAGTTTCCAGGCGCGGATAGATGTAACGAGAGCTGGGAGAAGCTGGAACATCATCGATGGTCCCTTGTTCAGTTGTTTACCGGTACACAAACCGAGAGGGTGCAATGAGATCGGAAGGCTGGGAGGCTGCGGAAACTATAGTTCGCGAATAGATTGACGAGGCTCACGGACGAGTTCTGGTATAGGGGAGAGCGGGGCAAAATGGCACAGCGGGGCAAAACGGGATTATGAAACAAAACGCAACTTTTCAATAACTTTTGGATGATAGCAAAGGTGGCCCGTGGGGTAAAACGGAGTTGAAAATCCGGATGTATCGTTGGGACAAAATGGGGCATCCAAAAATTATTGGAAAATTGAGTTTTGCCCTCACTGTCCCGTTTTGCCCCACAGTCCCCTACACAGAGACCCGCAGTCGATATTGCCCGAAGCGAAACGGGAGGAAGAGGAAGATCGAGAGTACACCGAGAAAGGGGCGGGGAGGTAAGACGGGCAACTCTCCTCGGAGAGGTCGGCTCATTGATGATGGTACATATACGTGAAGCAAGCGCGATCATCGATAGTGGCTCTTTTGAGGTCGTAGCCGAGGACCGGGAAGTCTTCTTGAACCGCGGCCAAGGATCGTCGCTGCGCGCACAATGATTGGCTCTTCAATGCACAGTTCACCAATAGTTATCGGCATGATTCCATCTTCCTCGGTGAAACGGCTTCCTTCGAAGGACGCGGTACAAAGTTGCCTATGACTATGTCGCTGCGTTCGTCGCTTCCATCCCATCTGCGGGTAGATTAAGGCCATGGAAAAGAGGCTGTACTTTGCCTCGCCGTCCGTATGTTCGTCCCACTCGATCTCCCGACGAGAGTGAAAGACGGAAAGAGAGCAACAGCGAGGAAGAGTCCGGAGATGCACCGGAGCTGCCGGTGGAGCACGGCTGGAATAGCTACACGTTCCAGGAAGTTATCCGACGAAAAGAATATCTAACCTCCGGCGTGTCTTTTTTACCATTCCTTTTCGTTTCATTCTCTCTGAACCCTTCTGCTTCTTATTGCCTCGACAAAAGGCGATACGGCTGATCGAGCACGATTCTACTCCTAGTCTAATCGTCCTCCCGGAAAAACGACCAACACGTGTTTTTTTTTTTCATTCTAGGAACTTCGTCCTCTACCGCTCTGTCTGTGCAATCCGTCAATAATTTCGCCGATTGGCTAGAACCATACAGCGTCCACTTTGCCACTTGTTTGTTCGGCACAAATCGCGATCATCCGAAAAGATCAGTGCCTCTTTTTTTTCTTTTTTATGTAATATGCCTCGAAAGTGTTGTACCACTGAAACTTAGTTAGCTACTCTGGGTTTCGTTCTCGAAGAATGAGTTCGTAAAATTTAGGCTTGGCAGATTAAGAGTTAGAACTCAGATGAACAGTTGAACACTTGCTAACAATTAATAATTCAGTTTTTTCGTCAATATCGATTAGATCGTATTACAGAGTACACTCAGAAAAAAAAATTATTTGACGGCCACCGTTTATTAAGATCAAGTAAAATATTTATTTGATTTAAATAAATATTTATTTAAATTAAGTAAATAGTTACCTAAATGAAATAAATATTTATTTAAATCAAATAAATATTTTACTTAATCTTAATAAACGGTGGCCGTCAAATAATTTTTTTTTCTGAGTCTACACTACTCGGTTGTTAAATATTCTTACTTGATATTTCTTATGTTTCCACGAGATTCCTTGCTCGAATCCCTTGGACCTCGTGTACTGTTCTGCCAGCAGGCTACTAAATAAAACTCCCGAGTGTCTGTTCTTCAGTCCATATATATGGTTTGGGAACAGACACCTTTGCACAATCTTGTTTATTCTTTACTGTAAACTCGTATAATATTTCTTACTTACTTACGATTTTCCATCATTCATTATTTAGTATTCATCTTATTTTGCTCCAAATTCGGCTCAGTGCTCGAGTTTTGAGTCTTCGCTTACTCAAGAATGCCGACCAAGTAAATTACACAATTACTGTCTCAGCTCGGTACGCTTGGTCTTGATCTGAAGACGATTCGATCGTCGCTCTGTATTGCTTCACATTCCATGCTTCACAGTGCACAAATGTCTCACCATACATCAGTATCTGGGCTACAACAAAAGGTTAAAAAAAATGTTCGCACATAAAAAAAATAATAATAGTCGACCACGAAGGTCGACAATATTTTCTCTCGTCAGTCCCCGACGACGAGATGCGTAGTTATCGTGCACATACGCGTGCGGATAAACGCATCGGCATCCTCCTCTCGTTGACGCACGGTAGCTACGAGATGTTGATAATTGCATGGAAGACCATCTCGCCTACCGCCAAAAGAAACAATTAAATTATAATAACAAATAACGCACAGCCGCTAAGTTATACCTTACATACCATTCGGAGATAATGTTTCTCATGTCGGAAGTACGCAATATTCCATCGCATGTGCGAGTGCACTCGCGCGTGCACGCACACGGGACACACACCGTATGTGCGCATGGGCCGAATAGCCAGAAGCCAGGCAAAAAAACTCACTCCTCCGTAGCGGAGGAGTTACGTGCGTGCGTGACCGCACTGGATGAAGATTCGTGCGTGCCGCTCTTGCAACCGAAGTGGATACCATGCATACACGCGCATTCCACGCTCTCCGCATATACATACAACGCGGTATAATATCCGAGGGAAGGAAGAAGAGGACAGGGAACGAAGGCGCAACGCTATAGGGCAGGGTGGGGCAAAATGGCACACCGGGGTAAAACGCAATTCTTCAATAACTTTTGGATGGTGGCGATGGCGTTAGGTGGGGCAAAACGGGTTTGAAAATCCGGATGTATCGTTGGGACAAAAATGGGACATCCAAAAATTATTGGAAAATTGAGTTTTGTCCTCACTGTCCCGTTTTGCCCCGCTGTGCCATTTTGCCCCGGTCTCCGCTAACCGCGACACGGGGAATCGCCTATGCGCATCCACGTGCAGAGGTACGACCGGTAGGCCGCGGGGACCTCCTATATATCGCTCTTCGTAAACTACATCGCTTCGGCGCAGCGTGTACAAGGTCGTGAGAAACCTTCAACTTTCAGTGTCATCGGCCCTCGCGGCGCTTCGCGACCTCCTCCATCGGCGCGGAAGCCCGGGAACGGTCGGGCGCATGCGCGCGCACGGGGAAGATGGCGGGAAGATCGCGGGTAGATTCACTTTCTTGAATAATGGCCACGGTCATCGCGCAATCGGCGTTTCCTCGACGAGGCCGGAGGGAGGGCGGGCTCGACGAACTTGCCGAGCGATTGTGGGGCTATATTACTTCCGGAGAAGACTCCGACCGCTTCCGGAAACCTCGGTATACTGTTATGCAATGTTACCGGGTGTTCGAGCACTGTGGCTAAAGAGCTTCCGGCCTCCGGGCAAGCTTTTACGATCGGGACGCGTTTGAGATAGGGGAGACCGGGACAAAATTGCGCAGCGGGGTAAAACGGGACAGTGAGGGCAAAATTCAGTTTTCCAATCATTTTTGGATGCCCCGTTTTGTCACAAGGGGGCAGCCGGATTTTCAAACCCGTTTTGAACCACGTACCATCGCCACATCCAAAAGTTATTGTACATATACACAGTAAAAAAAGTTTGTACTTTTTACAACAACTTATTGTCCACAAACGTCCATAATTTTTTATTTTTTTATTTTCTTGTTTTACAAACAAAAGTACAAACTAAAATTGTCAATGAGACGGGAAATACAATGACAGGTTGGTATATCCAAATAAATGACAAACTCGTTTGTCACTTAATTAACAAAATTAGTTTTACGAAATTTCGCATTCTGTTTTTACGAAATTATTTTTTACTGCACCCAGAAAAAAATTTATTTGACGGCCACCGTTTATTAAGATTAAGTAAAATATTTATTTGATTTAAATAAATACTTATTTCATTTAAGTAACTATTTACTTAATTTTAATAAATATTTTACTTAATATTAATAAACGGTGGCCGTCAGATAAATTTTTTTTCTGGGTGTGTGCAAAATTGCGTTTTGTCTCGTAATCCCGTTTTACCCCGCTGTGCCATATTGCCGAGCTCTCCCCTATGTTGCGGGGCAAAACGGGACAGCTGGAAAATTCGAGACCGTCTCGGTATTATGTTCGTACGGTGAACGGCAGGCGGGGATGCAAGGATGTTTTTGTTCATCGAACGAACGCACGGGAGAATTCACTAATCGATTGCGTCAGGTCGATGAGATTTTTCGCAAACGGCGCTAAGAACGGGGTAATTGAAACGTCACAAGGAATGATCGATTTTCAACGGGCACGAGTTGATGGAACTTTTCACGAATGAACAACGCTGAAAAGCTCACCGTGCCGAGCGATCGAGCGTAATTTTTTCGAGTGTTCTCTCCTCGAAGCAGCTTTATGAGTCGACGCGAACGTACAAAATACGAAACGACGCAAAAAATATTGCAACGCACACGGTAGACGAATGCGCATGAAAGTTTTTTTTTTTTTTTTTTAGAACATTCAGTTGAACACACAAATCGATTATGCCAGCTCAGTGAGAATGTTTTTTTTTTACAAATGGGGATGACGAAAGGATAATTGAAACGACAAAGAGAATGATTGATTTCGTACGAGCGCGAGTAAGCAGGTATCCTCATGGATGAAAACCTCTCAAAAGGACGATCGACGCTGAATCGATATAACTTTTTCGCCACTCGTCATACCGTTCGGGGGAGAAGGGGGCGACCTCTGTATTCACGGAGGGGTTTCAATCATGCTGTCGAAGCGGATATTAAAAAAGGCGAAAAGCGTCGATGACGACGGGTTTGTGCACCGATAGCAGTCGGCAGTTATTTTCCTGTCCGCATAACGCTAGGCGCAACTGTAGTGCATTTATATATATATCTTTTTTCTTTTTTGCAACGGCGGAAGAGAACGTGTCGTTGACAGTAACGGATAGTCAACGATACAGCCCATTACGACGTTATCGTCGCACCGTGACATAATCCACCGCAATACAGAGCGTTTCATGTTTTAACAACAATCTCTTTAAATTCGAAATCCGACAAAAAATATATTGAGATTCAGAAAAAAATGTAAGAATATTTTGAATAATAAAATAAAAAATGGTCATTAATTAATTTCTATTATTATTATTATTATTTTTATATTATTGGTTACAACCATTTGTAAAAATTCATTATTTTTGTTTTTGTTGCACTGATGTCGATCAGTCCACCGAATTTTTCAGCGACCTGAACGGACAATTTTATGTACACATAAAATTATCGTTTCCTCGCCGACATTTCTACCTTAATTGTCTGTTAAATTGTCTTGTAAAAAAATACTCTGCCTTAATTGTCTTGTAAAATTATCAAGAGAAAAAAATGGTATTTTGATTCTGGATCGAACTCTATGAGATCCGGGTTGTCACGGAGGTAACGGCTGGGCCGGTGTGGCCGAGATCTATGATTTTCCAACGCGCGTAAAGATAGTAATCGTGGGACGTGTGTGCGCGCGCACCAACCGCGAGAGCGTTCGATCGACGATTCGTCGAAGTTGCGCGCCAGCGAATTTTCGCGCCATCGATGCGAAACGACGACGAGACGGACGGCCGCTATCGATGTACATCGAACGCCCTCGGTCATTATCTTGTCTCGGAGCTAATCTTTTACCTAACTGTCTCCACGTTCTAATAGCCGTCCGTGTATTTTTTCCCCCATTCGAAGACAACTCCGTGCCGGCCGGATAACAAAAGACGACACTGAAAATACTTTGAACTAGATCTAGCTGTCGGGAACTGTGTTAACGCTTCGGCGGAACCGGCGCGCAAGAAGATGGCACGCAACTCACCGAAGATCGTTGTTCTCGAAAATGGCGCGAATTTCAAATTACGTTCCACGCGGAAACGAATAATCGAAAACCGAAAACGTTAAGGGGCTGCTGGACTTTCCTGTTTTACCGACGAAAATAGGAGATTTCTTAGTTTTCACTAGGGTAAAAGTGGTGACCCACCTCGAGTAACACGTAAATCAATGATATATGGACCGGGCCATATTCCCCACTTTTACCCTATTCATCGTTACTATGCGACGCGTATGCTTCAAATCTTGCAGGACTGTATTAATAACATAAACGATTCAGCGTGCACTCGAATTTAGGTCTAAATCTTTCGAAAAATAAAGAAAATCGAATATTATAAACTGTCGCGGAAACCAACATGGCCGCTGAAATGTTTGCAGCATCCGTTATGTTGAATATAAAAAATGCTAGATCTTGCATACGTCAAATCGGCGTGCATGCCGATTCTGTGAAGTTCTCCGAATATTGCAAAACCGTCGGAAAGTTGCTCACTCAAAAGACGATCACGCATAGTGTAAACTGCGATCATTTAGTCTATCGACTTGCGACGGGTGATCAGAGCCGATGAACACGCGACGAATATAGTGTAGGGCACGATGCAGAGTCGCCTGTACATCAATCGTGACACTACGTTCACACACTTTAGCAAACTATAATATTCGATTTTCTTAATTCCTTGTAAGTTTTCAGTCAAAATTCGACTGCACACCGAAGCGTTTATGTCAATATCATAACCCTGCACGATTTGACGCATATGTGCATATTAACAATTATAGGCACATAACATATGTTAATATTAGCATAATATATGTTAATATTAGCATATTATATGTTAATATTAGCATATTAACAATGCTAAGTCGGAACTGAAAAATTGTCTAGGTCCGTCGGTAAAACAGGTAAAGCAAGTTAAAAAAGGAAAAAAAACAGTTCCAGCAGCCCCTTAAGAGCATGTGCAATACCGCGATCGGTAATAAAAACTGTAATCAACTTTTCTCATGGATTCTGGCATATGCGGTCAAAAGAAAAGTCTCATCGGAAGCGGATATCATTTCGGCTTCCCATGAGACTTTTCTTTTGACCGTATACGCGAGATCCGGTGAGAAAAGTTGATTACAGTTTTTGATACCGACTGAGTCCGGGATGGACGGGGAGGGGGGTGTTTCATATGGTCTTAACGGACAAATTTCAACGTAAGCGTCGAATGACGATATTTCCACGGTGCAGATCGGCAAATTCTCCGAAACGCCGCAATTCGTAGGCGCAAAGTGACTCGAAAGCGCGGAACTACAGAAAGATTTTATTTCTTCGGTGAACTCCGCGCAAACGATTACCTCTCTTTGCCCATCTCACGCTGCTCGCGAAACTTAACGAAACGAAAGATCGCGGATAAGAGAATTCGGCGCAACCGGCGAGCAGGAAGATGGCACGCAACTCACCGAAGATCGTTGTTCTCGAAAATGGCGCGAATTTCAAACGACTTTCCACGCGGAAACGAATAATCGAACACCGAAAACTTTAACGGACAAATTTCAACGTAATCGTCGAGTGACGATATTTCCACGGTGCCGATCGGCAATTTCTCCGAAACGCCGCAATTCGCAGGCGCAAAGTGGCTCGAAAGCGCGAAACTACAGAAAGATTTTATTTCCTCGGTGAACTCCGCGCAAACGATTACCTTTCTTTGCCCATCTCACGCTGCTCGCGGAACTTAACGAAACGAAAGATCGTGGATAAGAGAATTTTTTTTCCAATGGGGGGGAAAAAACCGCACGACTTCGTAGTTCATAGTTTGAATGTGTGTGAACTTTTCTCTCCCTCATCCGCTCTCGATAATGGACGCGACCAAGGGGATTTAACGAGCTCCTCCGCACAGTTCTAGAACTGTGTTTCTTTTTTTTTTTAATCTTCGTTGGAAAAAAGGAGAGGAAAAAAATGCTCAATGATCGACGGAGCTCCGGTGTATCCGGCCGGGCGGTGCTTATGCACTGTGTGCGAGTAATCGCGAGCAACGGATAAAACAGCCTCGGAGTAAATAAAAACATAAAAAAAGGATATTCTATTACAGGGAGTTATCGCTCGTGACAGAAGAGCAGTAAAAGATTGCAAGAACTGCGGGTAGACGTACCTCTGTACATAACTATAAAAATACCGGAGGGGGATTAATAATGATGGAGTTATAGCGCTCCGGGGTTTTTGTCTCAACCCCCGAGCGGGAAGGCAACGATCGCAAAATCGCAGCGACAGTAGCATTAACCCAGCCCAGTGTAAGTACATTCTACTGGCGCGAAAGGGACTGGAGTGGCGTTGGATGTTGCGTATTCGCAAAGTCTGCGTGACGAATGTAATAAACTGGGGATTAAAAAAAAAATACAATAGGCATCTTCGAGTTGGCAATAGCGAGAAAGATATTTTTGCTTCCGGCGCGACCGAAGGTCGTCGTGCACGGTATGACAGAAGATTCGTACATTTGACAAACAAAGCGTCAAATATTCTCGAATTTTGTTGCCACAACTCATTTACCTGGTTAACATAGGGACAACAAGAATTTTGTTACCACAACTCATTTACCTGGTTAACATAGGGACAACAAGAATTTTGTTACCACAACTCATTTACCTGGTTAACATAGGGACAACAAGAATTTTGTTACCACAACTCATTTACCTGGTTAACATAGGGACAACAAGAATTTTGTTACCACAACTCATTTACCTGATTAACATAAGGACAACAAGAATTTTGTTACCACAACTCATTTACCTGGTTAACATAGGGACAACAAGAATTTTGTTACCACAACTCATTTACCTGGTTAACATAGGGACAACAAGAATTTTGTTACCACAAAGCATTTACCTGGTTAACATAGGGACAACAAGAATTTTGTTACCACAACTCATTTACCTGATTAACATAGGGACACCAAAATATTTTGCTAGCAACAAATATTTTTCGGTAGCAGCCAAATACTTTTGCTGTCACAACAATAAATTATTTTATTTATTAATACCCTCACAATCAGCACATCTATTTGCTGCATATATTTGTTAACCATTATTAACAAAAATACACGATCCGCAATTGATCTGCAGGAACTAATTGTATTTTTAATTAATTTTTCTTTCTGCATATTTAAAGATGATCGTAACGTATATTTTCATTCTGTTTCGTTTGCTTCCTTCCAGACCGGTGTGAGATTGCCGGAGAGTGCCAGCGCGGCTCTCGCGAAGCCAACAAAGTATCATTACTACCCTCACAATCAGCACGTAGGGTAGAGCGGGGCAAAATGGGGCAACGGGGCAAAACGGGGTTTTTGGGCAAAACGTAATTTTCCAATAATTTTTGGATGCCCGAATTCGCCCCATCGATGCATCAGGCTTTTCTGCCCCGTTTTGCCACCTTATCTGATCCAAAAATGATTGGAAAATTTAGTTTTACCCAAAAACAACGTTTTGCCCCGTTGCCCCATTTTGCCCCGCTCTTCCCTATATTTGTTAATGATTGTTAACAAAAATACACGATCCGCAATTGATCTGCGTGACTCAAACTAATTGTATTTTTAATTAATGTTTTTTTTCTTCATATTTATAGATGATCGTAACGTATATTTTCATTCCGTTTCGTTTGCTCCCTTCCAGACCGGTGTGAGATTGCCGGAGAGTGCCAGCGCAGCTCTCGCGAAGCCAACAAAGTATCATTACTACCCTCACAATCAGCACATCTATTTGCTGCCGGAATGCGCGGTTCAACAGGTATGCAACGCGGTATACGTGAGGCTCAACTTTACCCAACCGCTGTGCGCCTGTCCGGGACGTTACAGGGATCCCTGCAGCGCGTCCCTGGACGGTGACGATCATCACACCACGGAGCTCGTGACCGATCCACGCACCAAGGTCAGTTAATTAGTTTTATCCATTTCAAAGACACGAGCGGCCGCTCGGTGTCCGGAATAGCGATAACAGATTAAGGTCCAATATCCGATGTTGGGAGACACGTTGAAGGATCTTCCTGCGAACCGGACAGATAGTGGGAGGAAAGGGCGAGGGCGCGTGTCAAACTGTTTGGCGTGCTTACAGTTCGCCCACTCATCAGCTCAAGCGCTCAGCCGTCGGTACTAATTAAACCGAACTGTAATGCAAATCTAACCAACGTGAAGCCCTCATGAATTCGTGCAAACGCACAATCGGTAGGGTAAAAGTGGTGAATATGGAATACCTCGATTAACACGTTAATCAATGATATATGGACCGGTCCATATTCCCCACTTTTACCCTATACACGGTATTGATACAGAATTTCGTAATGCTCGAAAATGAATCCCATTGCATCGCGCAACGAAGGGCATGAACGTAACTCCGACCACCAGGTGTAATTCAGATTCATCGAATACTGTTTGAGTTACGAGGATTTGACATGTTTAATTATCGAATGGAAATGCGTGGACGCTTCCGTACCAATAAAACGGCAATCAGCACGAAACGTCGGTATTGTCGAACCGCGAAGGAAAGTGGATATGATATGTCCTGACAAGCACTCGTTTGCACAGTTAAGCAAGGGAATGTGAATCTCCGATTGAATTGTTAATAATATTTATAGATTTATCGGATGATCGAAAACCTACATGAATGCTCGTGGATTCGTGCAAACGCACAATCGATAAGTCCATTAGTAATACAAAATTTCGCGATGCCGATTAGTTATTTGTAACAAACTCTGACCTCAAGGTATAATACAGATCAGAGATGAGCAAATACCTTAAGTACTTGAAGTGCTTATTAAAGTATCAAGTGCTCAAAGTACTGAGCGCCTAGGTAGTTCTTGAGTACTGACGTATTGAGTACTGGCAGACCTAAATTCTTGAAGTTTTGAATAGTGGGCACTGACTCAGTACTTGATGCTTCGATACGTGTGCAAGTAGGGTAGAGCGGGGCAAAATGGAGCAGCGGGGCAAAACGGGGCAATCTGGTAAAACAACATTTTCTAATAATTTTTTAATCGAACCGCGGAGCAAAACGGCGCGGAAAATCCTGACGTATCGACGGGGCGAACGCGGGCATCCAAAAATGATTGGAAAGTTTAGTTTTACCGATTGCCCCGTTTTGCCCCGCTCTACCCTACTTAGTGCATTTTGCCCAACTCTGATACAGATTAATTGAATACTATTTCCGTTACGACCATCTGACATGTTTAATTATTGAATGGAAATGCGTGGACGTTTTCGTATCACTGAAACGACAGTGGGCAGGAATCGCCGGAATTGCCGAACTGCGAAGTGAAATGGACCATGATATGTTCCGACAAGGGACCGCGAATCTGCGATTAAAGAAATAATAAACAATGTATAGATTTATCGGATCAACGAAAGTAATTTATAGATTTTCTCGTGGATCGTGCGGTATTGCCACAGGGAAAACTGTCGTGGGATTAAATATATGCAAAATACAACGTCCAAATATAATTTTTTTTTCGCCTGGCAGACATTTTTGGAGCGTCACTTAAATGTTTGATAGTCAAATTCTACGTTATTTCCACGTGAATAATTCGGTCCAGATGCAGACAATAATGTCGAACGTGTAACTCGGACGGGAGAAAAGTAGTACGCTCGTAAATTCTTGCAGCGTGTGTGGCACTGATTTTAACTAACCGCCCAAGGCTCGTAATTGCAAGTTGATTGAAAAAGCAAAGAAATAAAAAACAAAATAAATAAAAATTGCTGCGCGCGGTAAGGAGAGTCGCTGATTTTGCATGGCTATAGATAAAATAAAAAATAAAAAGAAATAAAAGAATAGAAACTTCTCGGGCGAAGACTCGTGTCTCTCGCTGACCGACATACTTGGATCTTCGCTCGTTATTATGGTTACAACTATCGTATATATTCGTCAACCACACCTGTGGTTATCGTGATTTCGTTACGCCAATTACCGGTTATCCTCGAATACATCCCTCCAGCTATATTTATATATATATATATACATCCCTCCAGCTATATTTATATATATACATATATATATATATATATACGTATATATATATTTATATATATACATACATATATATATATATACATACACACACATCGATATGCCAAAGACCGGCTTTCCTCGGAGCTCTTTTGCCTTCGGAAGATAAACACGTGCACAGCGTTAGATATAAGATATGTGGTATTTAACAATCTGCACTCCCGGCCATAAATTTATCGGCGTTCCACCTCCATCTCATTCTATCTTTCTCTCTCGAGTCGCCAGACTCGTATAATAAGTTTACCGATCCGTAGAGCTGTCCTGCACACCTCGGGCGCTATATCCTCCGTTCAACTATCCTACATCACGAAGATATCGTGCACCAGTTTTTTTTTTTTGCCCATAATTGTTTTATTAACACTCGTGCCATTCTAGCAATACCAACCCACTCGACTTGTATTAAAAAACATAAATGAAAAAAGAAGATAGAAAGACCGCTTGATGGAGAGCGAGGAGGACGATCGTTCTCGGGGAGCGCCATGAGATGAGCAACGACGTGAACGGCTAGAGGATCAATTAGCAGGTGGCGATAGAGCGTTGGGAACGCGTGTAGCGAGCGATAAGATTCACGGAAGATACGCGATATATTGACAACTAAGAACGATAGAGGCAGAACTCTCACGGTCAAGTATTCGCGTTACGCCCCGTCGATTCTTAGTCGTCAATATAAGAGCATGTGTGTGTGTGTGTGTGTGTGTGTGTGTGTGTGTGTGTGTGTGTGTGTGTGTGTGTGTGTGTGTGTGTGTGTGTGTGTGTGTGTGTGTGTGTGTGTGTGTGTGTGTGTGTGCGTGCGTGTGTGTCTGTGTGTGTGTGTTTGCGGGGCATCGATCGCATGAAATCCAATCGAAAGCGCATACTTCGAAGTGCCGATACCCGTTGAATTCAACGGAGCATGCATTTCTCTAATCCGATTAGCAAAAAAACAAAACAAAAAATCGAAGAGCTTAATTTTTATTTTCAGAATCATTTTTATCATCTCGAGAACGTAAGAGAGGTTTTACAGAGGGAGTATCGCAGAGACAGTTATCGGCCACGTAAGAGCGCCCGGCAGTGCCGGCCGAGTTATTTGCTTCGGATATAAGAAGACAAGAATTATGCCGTTAACTGTTTATCGAACTATTCCTTACTTTGCCGACACCCACATGTTCCAGTTTCCGGCTCTAAAGAAAGTTACCCGTGAACGGAGTGTTTGCAAGTGGGTATGTGTATTTGTACGGAAAAACAAAGAAAGAAGAGGGAAAAAGTCATCGCCGCGAGGGACGGGAGCTGGGGCGAAATTCACGCTCCAATGAGCATTGGAGAAGTCTTTTTTTTCGTCGTTTTTTTGCCTGTCCGTCGAGAGTCACATATACTGTGGATAGTATAGGCGAAGCTGACGGGACGAGTGCGCCGCGGCGACCGACATATATTACGTCGATATCTGGTGCATATCGGAGCGAGGAGGAACAGACGAGAGGAATAAAAAGAAAAGACGCCAAAGTGGAAGCGAGAAGTTGAGATGTAGGAAGATGATCCGGCGACGAGGCGGCGATGTAAATAGGGTCGGTGTATGGAGACGAGAGAGCTCGGTATGCACTCGCAGCTAGACGCGGCCTTCCTTCAGCTCTACTTTCTATTTTTATTTATTTTTTGTCTTATCGTTTTCGTCTCCGCTGCAGATCCTAAGTGGAGCAGATTCCTCGGAGCGCCCGAGTGCTTGGGATTGTCTTATAGCTTGTACAGTTTTAGTGAAAAAAGTAAAATAAGAAGAGACGGCAAAGCGGAGGAAAGCCGCTCTTCAACAGTGTTGATAATTTAAGCTCGAAGGAAAGGAAATTCTTGGATGAGCATGAATTTATATCCGCTCTATGCAAGATTTAAACAGAACATTATAACAGCAAATGGTTCGAGTGTAAAACAATAGTTAGTCTTCGTTACCGACCGGGCGCGGGTTAGGCGGTGGGGTATTTCGAAATCGCTTTGACACGGTATATAGTAACACTGAACCTTATCCCCAAATGACTAAAAAGATTGTAAACGCTTGAAGTAGGTATAAAAGTTTTTACATAATTCGTAACATAATGATTCGTAACTGACAATGAATCGACACTCATAACTGCCTAACAACGTAATTACGTGGTACATAATAATAATTATAAATGAAACAAAGAAAATTAAATAGAAAAAATCTATGATCATGAATATCTATGGTGGTGAATTGCCTGAGATGGGATTCCTATGAACTATGGAACTACATCTGCCATAAGAATCAATGTTAAATGGTGCAAATAAAAATATATATTTCTCGAAAATGGTGAAGACGAACGCATTCAAACTTTGCAGTTACACTTAGACCGTTCATATCAATGCGTAAAAAAATAATTGATTTATGTCGATTTTTTAGGCAAATATCTCAAAAAATATAAGAGCTAGAGTGGAAATGATATTTTTCGAAAAATTGAAAATGTCACAAAACCGAGACCCCTCGACCGATTCTTACCAAATTCAATAGCGAACATTGTTTGATGTTGGTCTACTTCTATAGAAAGTCTCAGCGCGAAAACTCAAAATTTGCGAAAGCTAGAGCGCGAACACACTTTTTTAAAAAATTACAAAATCTGATAAAATCTGAACGAATGATTCAATTATTCCCTAAATTGTAACAAACATAGGCACTCAACTGCTCTATACGCGTGCCAAATTTCAATCCGATTGACAACAATCCGATCGACAAAAACGTTCTTGAGTTATAGACGGTTGAATTTTGCAGGCCTGGCACGCACACACACACACACACACACACACACACACACACACACACACACACACACGCGCGCGCGCGCGCGCGTGCGCATCCATCCAGACATTTTTTCTAAATGTAATTTTTCGACGTTTTAAAACCCGACATTAAAAACCCGACATTTTTTTTTCATCAAACCAAAGCTTCCTCTATGAGGAAGCAAAAACTCAGCATATTTTTCTTGATGACTTTGTAACGCTCGACCCTCCTTAAGACCACGTGAAAGTCACATGACCGAGCCACGACAGCCAAACAGATACAGTTATTGGCGCTCGGAGTGGAGTGAGAAAGATACCACGAGAGAGTATTTCACATGGCGTTAACATTTCTGAGCGACACAAAAACTATTAACGTCCGCTCAACACTCAAGCAGTGAGAGGCAAAACTATAATTAATTGCGTGGGCCCGGTTGCAGGTCCTAGAAATGACGTCGAACGAGGGTAAGCAAAATTGTGCCGAGAAAACCGGAATAGTTGTCGGACATGAGACTTCGTCGCCGCGGTCTCACTGCGAAGCAACTTCGGATAAAGCTCGAAACTTGTTAATTCCATTTATTCGTTGTTCCTCTCAACGCTCGACGAACTGCAGCGTTTTACGCTACTCTGACGTTTATTACGAGAAACCCCTTACCTACGACCTATCCCGCGAAAACTCGCATAACGAGCATGAAGAAATTTCGGCCCGGAGGCCATAGACGCTTGGTAACGATAACAGCGAGGGCGTGTTTGTACGAAAGTTTCGCGTTCTTAAAGGTGAGTTTGGACCCCTTTCCACCACTCTCGCGCAATTGCCATTGCCGCTTTCACACTTGAGTTGTCGCCGTGTGAGTTTAGGCTCCTCTCGACTGAGTTTGTACTCCGCTCGAGTTAGGTGCCCAGGAAGGTCGCGCAAAGTGAAGTTTCGAGCACTCCGGTGAGGAGGAGACTGTACGCCAATTTTCTCGTATTATAACACATCCAAGCTTCCCGGAAACCGTGCGAAGCAGCTCTCAAACTTGGCACCGCCCCCGAGCGACGACCGATCTCGGTACGGAGTAGTTGGTCGGAATTCCGTGTATTTCTGCCGCGAAAGCAAAAAAAAAAATTGTTTCCCTCGCTCTTAGACTTCCGTCGGACTGACCGTTTTCCACGGATCACCGAGAGTTCGGAAATTGCCACGAGCGATTGAAGATTTTTATCTGCGCCGCTTCCGGGAACGCATATCCAAGAGTGAAACGCCGAAGTGGCGAACATTCAAGCGAAAAAAATATATGTCGGCCCGTTCGGAGAATAATAAATTGCGCGCACTCGTCGATGGTGCTTCGCAGGGCTCCCTCGCTATAATACCCCGCCGACATCGATGAACACGCCATTGAGGGTACGGGATAAAGTGGAATTAAAATTTAAAAAAATTAAAAGAGACGAACAAACAGCTTAATCCAAACGGTGAAATCCGATGCGAAAAAAAAAAATTAATCCGAAATAGCATTGCTATACGTATTCCTGGAAAGCCTTCCGCCGGATTAAATCGCGATGAAATAATTAGCGAGGCGCCATTGTGCTAAAGATTGGGCGAGAGTGGTGAACATGGCCCGGTCCATCTATCACCGATTCGCCTGCTAATCGAGGCAGGCAATTCTTTTGGAATATTATTCCGCTCAATTCAGTTTCGTGACGCTCTTTGTGTGGTTTTGTTCTTGCATTATTGTAAGTGATGATCAAAATTAAGCTTATGATCGATACTTATTTGCTGCACTGAATGTCGTTATGACAGTTTTCAGTAGTGTGTGTGAATTATGCACATTTGGAGCATAGTTACGGAAGTGGCGGAAGAGGAGTGTTCGGTCCTCCTCGAAAATCCTTGCTGAGTAGGTAAGGTAAACGTACCGATGACCGGACACGTCCCAGTGGCCGGACATGGCGTGCGTGCAAGAGAGATGGAAATACGATTTTCCATGCATGTCCAGGGACTGGGACTGCTCCCTTAAGTGTCCGGGCATTGGTACGTTTCCCTTAAAGCCCTTCGCTCGTGTCCATAAAGCGCATAATGTCGGTGGCAGGGGGGGGGGGGAGGTGCTCGTTACCGTGAGCAACTGTCGGTTCTATTTTATTCCTCGAGTTTATTTAGCATGTGCAGTACTCTTTCTCTCGGACTGTTGGATTTTAATAAAAAGCCTTTTGTTTTTTGCAGCTTGTCCCTGCACAAATGGACTACTTGGCTCCACTGATGAGCCATTTCTGCTCGAGTTTTCACTTTAGACTCGTTGATGGAAAATAATAACTTGCATGTTACCGTGTTGTTTGTGCTTGTTGAGTGTGTTCACTTGTTACGTTTTATTTAACAGTATTTTGCCGGCATATGAGGTTTTTCGTATACTCTTGCTGGCTATTCCCCGTCCTGCTGTCCGAGGATGCCCTTTGATTGTTCATCCGATTTTTCCGTTTGGCGGTCGTCCTCTCGGTCTCACAGGGACAAATCCTGGAAAATGATGTTCAGTCTGCGGATTATCCCAGTCTGACTCTACGACTTCGATCTCGGCGATGGATTTCACTGCCCACGATTCTGTTCGCCACTCATTATAAGTACTGTTTTCTTTACTCGCAAAGAGCTTCGTAAACGCGTCCGTTCTCGACGGAGCGTCGCACAAGACTGGCCCAATATTGTTTATTATTATTATTTATTAATCAACTGGCAATGCGCTTTTACACATATAATTAGTCTTTAGAAGATAATACAACATTCAATAGAAATACATATTAAAATTAGAATCAATACAATAGGATGACCATTTTTTATAAACGGTAAATAATCGATATTTTATGTATTTTTTTTTTAATAAAAATAAATAATATCTATGTATATATTTGTTTTTATTATTGTTTCAGGCTCTGACACTGGTAAAAACATGCGAGCCCGTCGCCGAGATGCGAGAGTGCAGAGCGCCGCGTGACTGGTCCTTGCTTGCGTTGCAGAACGTTAGAACAGGAAAATCTCATTATCTCGTGATATGCCGATGTCCGGATACGAACATACTCGGTGAGTGGGTCATATGTAAATCATAAAAGTCTCCTGAGACGAACAAACACAGACAGAAAAATAAACAAATTTGTCTCGCAAAAGTGTATTAAAAATCGTGCAAATCGGAAATTGCACAAAGCTTTCTCGTCTAATCGACTTTTCTATACAAAGCTTCTATGAAACATCATTTTCCGTGATTATTTAGCGTTCTCGGAGAAGAAGTTTCGTCGGCACAAGCAAATAATCGCGTTTAGATTTTTCAATTTTTGTTATATTATGCAAAGTTCGTTGGTTTTTAGCCAAACATCTGTTTGAAAATACAAAAATATCGCTAATTTTTGCAATATTTATTTACCAAAATTCCCAATAAAAATTGTAGTTCTTCGTCGGTTCGGAGCCATGTCTGATATATTTTTTCCTCATTCTACTCTTAGCCCAATATTTGATACGGAAACTGTGATTAGAAAGGAAAATACAAATTTTTCATAAGATTCAAAAAAATTCAAAAACTCTTGAAATTAAAACGAGTTGATCGATACTCGCGAAATTAAATAGGAATTAAATAGGAAATAGGAATAGGCGTTCAACTTTTTCGCCCGATAGCGAAAAAATGGTAACAGCGTGTGCACAGACATTTTTTTAGCAAAGTTCAAAACCGCTTAAAATTTTGATGACTGAAAGCATTTTGCTCAAATTTAGCCACACATTGAAGATTGACCCTTTTACCCAACTTAGAAATTTCAGCTTGATAACTCAGGCCGTTCTCAAATTATAAGAGTTTCAATTGCTCGGGTCTGAGACACACACAGACATTTTTGCTAAATATGATTTGCCGATGTTTTGGAACATTCTGAACACGTTTTTAACACGAAAATAAAGCTTTCTCTACGAAGAAGCAAGAAACAATCAATTTTGCCCTGCTCTACCCTATCTCTTCAACTTTAGAGCCATTTTCTACCTGGAATTGATTCAAATAACAATCAGACTTCCAATTCTAAAACCTCTTTTATAATTTCATTTTTATTCATCGAATTATTCTTCACATTATATTTTTATTCCGCAGAGGGACCGATGAGTCACGATCAGCCGACGTACGCCAGCGTTCCGGGCATACGAGTTTACGGAATGATGTGCGTACAGGGTAACCGAAGGGGACGTCCTCTGCGCCATGCGCGTAATCTATTGGGTGAGTTTTCCGTCGTTCGTTCTAAGCGCGATCGTGCGTGAATTGACCCTTGTCAAGTCAGCAGATGAAAGTCTCCAAAATGGATTCAAGACAAACTAAAATTAAGTGCTTTTTAGGTGCTAATTTAGTGCTAAGTTTATGATTTTGGTGCTCTTCCCGTGTCGCCAAAAATCCATTTCGAAAAAGTCTCTGCTGGCTTACCATCAAGCTAGCAGAAATTTCTTTGTACTTACAGTATCGTTAAATGTCTTCTTGCAGAAATTAAGTGCTTTTTAAGTGCTTTCGAACTGTATAAAATTTAATCCCAAAATCTAGCCGGAAATATTATTTTTTACGAAAAATAGATTTATGGGAAATGTATAATCCAAAATTAGCACTATAGCCGGATTCGTAATGTTACGGCTTCTTTAACGAATTAAGTGCTTTCGAAATATACTGGAGTCGATTTAAGTGCTCCACCCCCTTTGTAAAAAAAAGCCTCAACTGTTCCTGGACAAGGCAGCTGGCGGCCCAAGTCGCTAAATCAAATAGATGTAGCAAAGGAAAAACCAATAGCGGTGGATGCGCGGTTGGCGCACGGCTCTGGTGGTCCCCCAAGTCAAGCTGATTCGTTCGCGGTCAGTACTTGGATGGGTGACCGCTTAGCCGTGCGCTAGCTGGCGCATCAACCGTTGAACGGGAGGCGCTTTCTTCTGAGACTTTGGTGTTTCTGCACTTTACTCAAGTGCAGAAATATTGGTGGATCAGTAGAATATGGCCGTCTGTACCGGCACGGGTTTTCCGTAGTTTCCCCGTGTCCCTGGCAAATGCGGTACAGTGTAGCTAAGTCGGCTACGGACGCACTGGAAGTTAGGTAGCTTAGCTGAGTGCGGGTAGGGAGTGATAGGGGGAATCGGGATGGGGTCCGTAAAAACCCGAAAGGGTATACGGTGGAATTGGAACGATAAATATATAGATGTAGCAAAGGGAATCTTATTGCAGAAGAATAATTTCGAAATTAGCAGAGTCTAATTTTACTGCTGCATCTCAGCTCTTGTAAAACTTATTCTCCCGGCCAAGAAATAAGATTTTTTCGAAAACATCCTAAATAAAAAATGTCACTTCGATCTTGTAGAAATAGATGGTGAGATTTAAGTGCATTCAAAAAAATAGCATCGCATGACTTGGGTGCTCAACCTCGGTGATTTCAAAACTCACCCTCTCGCCCGAAAAACGGGATTTTTTCGGGCGAAGTGGTTTTCAGAAGCACTTAAATCGTGCAATCGATTGCTGCAAGGTTGATAGGATTATTTTTTATTTTCAATTTTTTTTTTACCGAAAAATATCGCTTCTTGGATGATCGGTGAACTTTGCGATCAAGACGGGTCGAGCACTAAAATCCCGCAATGCTAATTTCCAAAGCACTTAAATCGTACAAACTATCGCTGCCAGGTCGGCGTGATATGATGGTTATTTCGAATTTTTTAGCGAAAATTTCTCATTTCTTGGACGAGCGGGTGAATTTCGCGACCGAAGAGGTGGAGCACTTAAATCGTGCGAAGCAGTTTTCAAAAGCACTTAAATCGTGCAATCGATTACTGCAAGGTTGATAGGATAATTTTTTATTTTCAATTTTTTTTACCGAAAAATATCGCTTCTTGGATGATAGGTGAACGTTGCGATCAAGACGGGTCGAGCACTAAAATCCCGCAATGCTAATTTCCAAAGCACTTAAATCGTACAAACTATCGCTACCAGGTCAGGGTGATATGTTGGTTATTTCGAATTTTTTAGCGAAAATTTGTCATTTCTTGGACGAGCGGGTGAATTTCGCGACCGAAGAGGTGGAGCACTTAAATCGTGCGAAGCAGTTTTCAAAAGCACTTAAATCGTGCAATCGATTGCTGCAAGGTTGATAGGATAATTTTTTATTTTCAATTTTTTTTGCCAAAAAATATCGCTTCTTGGATGATCGGTGAACTTTGCGATCAAGACGGGTCGAGCACTAAAATCCCGCAATGCTAATTTCCAAAGCACTTAAATCGTACAAACTATCGCTACCAGGTCGGGGTGATATGTTGGTTAATTCGAATTTTTTAACGCTAATTTCTCATTTCTTGGACGAGCGGGTGAATTTCGCGATCGAAGAGGTGGAGCACTTAAATCGTGCGAAGCAGTTTTCAAAAGCACTTAAATCGTGCAATCGATTGCTGCAAGGTTGATAGGATAATTTTTTATTTTCAATTTTTTTTGCCGAAAAATATCGCTTCTTGGATGATCGGTGAACTTTGCGATCAAGACGGGTCAAGCACTAAAATCCCGCAATGCTAATTTCCAAAGCACTTAAATCGTACAAACTATCGCTACCAGGTCAGGGTGATATGTTGGTTATTTCGAATTTTTTAGCGAAAATTTCTCATTTCTTGGACGAGCGGGTGAATTTCGCGACCGAAGAGGTGGAGCACTTAAATCGTGCGAAGCAGTTTTCAAAAGCACTTAAATCGTGCAATCGATTGCTGCAAGGTTGATAGGATAATTTTTTATTTTCAATTTTTTTTGCCAAAAAATATCGCTTCTTGGATGATCGGTGAACTTTGCGATCAAGACGGGTCGAGCACTAAAATCCCGCAATGCTAATTTCCAAAGCACTTAAATCGTACAAACTATCGCTGCCAGGTCGGGGTGATATGTTGATTATTTCGAATTTTTTAGCGAAAATTTCACATTTCTTGGACGAGCGGGTGAATTTCGCGACCGAAGAGGTGGAGCACTTAAATCGTGCGAAGCAGTTTTCAAAAGCACTTAAATCGTGCAATCGATTGCTGCAAGGTTGATAGGATAATTTTTTATTTTCAATTTTTTCTGCCGAAAAATATCGCTTCTTGAATGATCGGTGAACTTTGCGATCAAGATGGGTCGAGCACTAAAATCCCGCAATGCTAATTTCCAAAGCACTTAAATCGTACAAACTATCGCTGCCAGGTCGGGGTGATATGTTGGTTATTTCGAATTTTTTAGCGCAAATTTCTCATTTCTTGGACGAGCGGGTGAATTTCGCGACCGAAGAGGTGGAGCACTTAAATCGTGCGAAGCAGTTTTCAAAAGCACTTAAATCGTGCAATCGATTGCTGCAAGGTTGATAGGATAATTTTTTATTTTCAATTTTTTTTGCCGAAAAATATCGCTTCTTGGATGATCGGTGAACTTTGCGATCAAGACGGGTCGAGCACTAAAATCCCGCAATGCTAATTTCCAAAGCACTTAAATCGTACAAACTATCGCTACCAGGTCGGGGTGATATGTTGGTTAATTCGAATTTTTTAACGCAAATTTCTCATTTCTTGGACGAGCGGGTAAATTTCGCGATCGAAGAGGTGGAGCACTTAAATCGTGCGAAGCAGTTTTCAAAAGCACTTAAATCGTGCAATCGATTGCTGCAAGGTTGATAGGATAATTTTTTATTTTCAATTTTTTTTGCCGAAAAATATCGCTTCTTGGATGATCGGTGAACTTTGCGATCAAGACGGGTCAAGCACTAAAATCCCGCAATGCTAATTTCCAAAGCACTTAAATCGTACAAACTATCGCTGCCAGGTCGGGGTGATATGTTGGTTATTTCGAATTTTTTAGCGCAAATTTCTCATTTCTTGGACGAGCGGGTGAATTTCGCGACCGAAGAGGTGGAGCACTTAAATCGTGCGAAGCAGTTTTCAAAAGCACTTAAATCGTGCAATCGATTGCTGCAAGGTTGATAGGATAATTTTTTATTTTCAATTTTTTTTGCCGAAAAATATCGCTTCTTGGATGATCGGTGAACTTTGCGATCAAGACGGGTCAAGCACTAAAATCCCGCAATGCTAATTTCCAAAGCACTTAAATCGTACAAACTATCGCTACCAGGTCAGGGTGATATGTTGGTTATTTCGAATTTTTTAGCGAAAATTTCTCATTTCTTGGACGAGCGGGTGAATTTCGCGACCGAAGAGGTGGAGCACTTAAATCGTGCGAAGCAGTTTTCAAAAGCACTTAAATCGTGCAATCGATTGCTGCAAGGTTGATAGGATAATTTTTTATTTTCAATTTTTTTTGCCAAAAAATATCGCTTCTTGGATGATCGGTGAACTTTGCGATCAAGACGGGTCGAGCACTAAAATCCCGCAATGCTAATTTCCAAAGCACTTAAATCGTACAAACTATCGCTGCCAGGTCGGGGTGATATGTTGATTATTTCGAATTTTTTAGCGAAAATTTCACATTTCTTGGACGAGCGGGTGAATTTCGCGACCGAAGAGGTGGAGCACTTAAATCGTGCGAAGCAGTTTTCAAAAGCACTTAAATCGTGCAATCGATTGCTGCAAGGTTGATAGGATAATTTTTTATTTTCAATTTTTTCTGCCGAAAAATATCGCTTCTTGAATGATCGGTGAACTTTGCGATCAAGATGGGTCGAGCACTAAAATCCCGCAATGCTAATTTCCAAAGCACTTAAATCGTACAAACTATCGCTGCCAGGTCGGCGTGATATGATGGTTATTTCGAATTTTTTAGCGAAAATTTCTCATTTCTTGGACGAGCGGGTGAATTTCGCGACCGAAGAGGTGGAGCACTTAAATCGTGCGAAGCAGTTTTCAAAAGCACTTAAATCGTGCAATCGATTGCTGCAAGGTTGATAGGATAATTTTTTATTTTCAATTTTTTCTCCCGAAAAATATCGCTTCTTGAATGATCGGTGAACTTTGCGATCAAGATGGGTCGAGCACTAAAATCCCGCAATGCTAATTTCCAAAGCACTTAAATCGTACAAACTATCGCTGCCAGGTCGGGGTGATATGTTGGTTATTTCGAATTTTTTAGCGCAAATTTCTCATTTCTTGGACGAGCGGGTGAATTTCGCGACCGAAGAGGTGGAGCACTTAAATCGTGCGAAGCAGTTTTCAAAAGCACTTAAATCGTGCAATCGATTGCTGCAAGGTTGATAGGATAATTTTTTATTTTCAATTTTTTTTGCCGAAAAATATCGCTTCTTGGATGATCGGTGAACTTTGCGATCAAGACGGGTCGAGCACTAAAATCCCGCAATGCTAATTTCCAAAGCACTTAAATCGTACAAACTATCGCTACCAGGTCGGGGTGATATGTTGGTTAATTCGAATTTTTTAACGCAAATTTCTCATTTCTTGGACGAGCGGGTGAATTTCGCGACCGAAGAGGTGGAGCACTTAAATCGTGCGAAGCAGTTTTTAAAAGCACTTAAATCGTGCAATCTATTGCTGCAAGGTTGATAGGATAATTTTTTATTTAACATTTTTTTGCCGAAAAATATCGCTTCTTGGATGATCGGTGAACTTTGCGATCAAGACGGGTCGAGCACTAAAATCCCGCAATGCTAATTTCCAAAGCACTTAAATCGTACAAACTATCGCTACCAGGTCGGTGTGATATGTTGGTTATTTCGAATTTTTTAGCGAAAATTTCTCATTTCTTGGACGAGCGGGTGAATTTCGCGACCGAAGAGGTGGAGCACTTAAATCGTGAGAAGCAGTTTTCAAAAGCACTTAAATCGTGCAATCGATTGCTGCAAGGTTGATAGGATAATTTTTTATTTTCAATTTTTTCTGCCGAAAAATATCGCTTCTTGAATGATCGGTGAACTTTGCGATCAAGATGGGTCGAGCACTAAAATCCCGCAATGCTAATTTCCAAAGCACTTAAATCGTACAAACTATCGCTGCCAGGTCGGGGTGATATGTTGGTTATTTCGAATTTTTTAGCGCAAATTTCTCATTTCTTGGACGAGCGGGTGAATTTCGCGACCGAAGAGGTGGAGCACTTAAATCGTGCGAAGCAGTTTTCAAAAGCACTTAAATCGTGCAATCGATTGCTGCAAGGTTGATAGGATAATTTTTTATTTTCAATTTTTTTTGCCGAAAAATATCGCTTCTTGGATGATCGGTGAACTTTGCGATCAAGACGGGTCGAGCACTAAAATCCCGCAATGCTAATTTCCAAAGCACTTAAATCGTACAAACTATCGCTACCAGGTCGGGGTGATATGTTGGTTAATTCGAATTTTTTAACGCAAATTTCTCATTTCTTGGACGAGCGGGTGAATTTCGCGACCGAAGAGGTGGAGCACTTAAATCGTGCGAAGCAGTTTTTAAAAGCACTTAAATCGTGCAATCTATTGCTGCAAGGTTGATAGGATAATTTTTTATTTAACATTTTTTTGCCGAAAAATATCGCTTCTTGGATGATCGGTGAACTTTGCGATCAAGACGGGTCGAGCACTAAAATCCCGCAATGCTAATTTCCAAAGCACTTAAATCGTACAAACTATCGCTACCAGGTCGGTGTGATATGTTGGTTATTTCGAATTTTTTAGCGAAAATTTCTCATTTCTTGGACGAGCGGGTGAATTTCGCGACCGAAGAGGTGGAGCACTTAAATCGTGAGAAGCAGTTTTCAAAAGCACTTAAATCGTGCAATCGATTGCTGCAAGGTTGATAGGATAATTTTTTATTTTCAATTTTTTCTGCCGAAAAATATCGCTTCTTGAATGATCGGTGAACTTTGCGATCAAGATGGGTCGAGCACTAAAATCCCGCAATGCTAATTTCCAAAGCACTTAAATCGTACAAACTATCGCTGCCAGGTCGGGGTGATATGTTGGTTATTTCGAATTTTTTAGCGCAAATTTCTCATTTCTTGGACGAGCGGGTGAATTTCGCGACCGAAGAGGTGGAGCACTTAAATCGTGCGAAGCAGTTTTCAAAAGCACTTAAATCGTGCAATCGATTGCTGCAAGGTTGATAGGATAATTTTTTATTTTCAATTTTTTTTGCCGAAAAATATCGCTTCTTGGATGATCGGTGAACTTTGCGATCAAGACGGGTCGAGCACTAAAATCCCGCAATGCTAATTTCCAAAGTACTTAAATCGTACAAGCTGTTACTACAAATTCGAGGGGATCTTCTTTTCGTTTTTTATGTATTGCAGGATTTAAGTCCTCAATACTCTCTACCGAATACTCAGGCTCTTGTCGGAGACACGGTGTTTCCACATTAAAAAAATCGAAATCAAAGAGTATCACCTTAACCTTGTAGGAAGAAATTGTGCGATTTAAGTGCTTTTGCAAATCGCAGTGCACGATTTTAGCATTCGACTTAATAGGCTGCAAAACTCACTCTCTAGCTTGAGAAACAGCAATGTATCGTACTAAATTCGAAACAAAAAATGTCGCTTCGACTGCAGTAATTGATCGTGCGAGTCAAGGCGAAACGAAACACGTTCTCCCTATGTTTCTCTCGCTCCACCCAGAGCGCTACTGATGTTATCTCCCTAATAGCAGTTTTACTTCATCGTAAGTTTTTTGAAAATTATAATTCTTTTGTACTACAACCCTTCGGGGGCAAAGCTGACCCTCTTGTTTAAAAAACGGAATTTTCATATAATTATTTCACATAAAAACGCAATTTTCACGGCTTTTAATGAAAAATGATCGCCAAGGATTCGCATAAAAAGTTGCGCGATTGTGGTATTTCAGAACAACGTATTGTACAATTAAATTGTTTCACGGCATCACAGTATTAATTCGTTTTCACCAGAGAATCATGAGTTAAGTGCTTCTTAAATCAAACCAAAAATTAAATAAAAAATAAATCTATTGTTATTTATGAATTTGCATCGGGATCGTAGGATAATGAAATTGTGGAGGTAGATGTGCAAAGTAAAGAAAACTTTATTGAGGAAACAAAACGTGGTTGGTAAGCGAGAGCTCCAAAAAAGCCGCATCGGAGAGCTTCCTTAAAGCAGAAAGCTTAACACACGAACAATGACAAGCGCGCACTCCTAGCGCACGATGCAAACATTAGCCTAAGCTGCGTTGTTAGCAAAATCAAATTGCATGCGTACAGTTTGAACTGTTTACAGCATCTTTTGACGTTTGTATGCATAAAGAGATGCCTGTCTATTACTTAATTCGAAATAACCAACATATCACACCGACCTGGTAGCGATAGTTTGTACGATTTAAGTGCTTTGGAAATTAGCATTGCGGGATTTTAGTGCTCGACCCGTCTTGATCGCAAAGTTCACCGATTATCCAAGAAGCGATATTTTTCGGCAAAAAAAATTGAAAATAAAAAATTATCCAATCAACCTTGCAGCAATCGATTGCACGATTTAAGTGCTTTTGAAAACTGCTTCGCACGATTTAAGTGCTCCACCTCTTCGGTCGCGAAATTCACCCGCTCGTCCAAGAAATGAGAAATTTGCGCTAAAAAATTCGAAATAACCAACATATCACCCCGACCTGGCAGCGATAGTTTGTACGATTTAAGTGCTTTGGAAATTAGCATTGCGGGATTTTAGTGCTTGACCCGTCTTGATCGCAAAGTTCACCGATCATCCAAGAAGCGATATTTTTCGGCAAAAAAAATTGAAAATAAAAAATTATCCTATCAACCTTGCAGCAATCGATTGCACGATTTAAGTGCTTTTGAAAACTGCTTCGCACGATTTAAGTGCTCCACCTCTTCGGTCGCGAAATTCACCCGCTCGTCCAAGAAATGAGAAATTTGCGCTAAAAAATTCGAAATAACCAACATATCACCCCGACCTGGCAGCGATAGTTTGTACGATTTAAGTGCTTTGGAAATTAGCATTGCGGGATTTTAGTGCTTGACCCGTCTTGATCGCAAAGTTCACCGATCATCCAAGAAGCGATATTTTTCGGCAAAAAAAATTGAAAATAAAAAATTATCCTATCAACCTTGCAGCAATCGATTGCACGATTTAAGTGCTTTTGAAAACTGCTTCGCACGATTTAAGTGCTCCACCTCTTCGATCGCGAAATTCACCCGCTCGTCCAAGAAATGAGAAATTTGCGTTAAAAAATTCGAATTAACCAACATATCACCCCGACCTGGTAGCGATAGTTTGTACGATTTAAGTGCTTTGGAAATTAGCATTGCGGGATTTTAGTGCTCGACCCGTCTTGATCGCAAAGTTCACCGATCATCCAAGAAGCGATATTTTTCGGCAAAAAAAATTGAAAATAAAAAATTATCCTATCAACCTTGCAGCAATCGATTGCACGATTTAAGTGCTTTTGAAAACTGCTTCGCACGATTTAAGTGCTCCACCTCTTCGGTCGCGAAATTCACCCGCTCGTCCAAGAAATGAGAAATTTGCGCTAAAAAATTCGAAATAACCAACATATCACCCCGACCTGGCAGCGATAGTTTGTACGATTTAAGTGCTTTGGAAATTAGCATTGCGGGATTTTAGTGCTCGACCCATCTTGATCGCAAAGTTCACCGATCATTCAAGAAGCGATATTTTTCGGCAGAAAAAATTGAAAATAAAAAATTATCCTATCAACCTTGCAGCAATCGATTGCACGATTTAAGTGCTTTTGAAAACTGCTTCGCACGATTTAAGTGCTCCACCTCTTCGGTCGCGAAATTCACCCGCTCGTCCAAGAAATGTGAAATTTTCGCTAAAAAATTCGAAATAATCAACATATCACCCCGACCTGGCAGCGATAGTTTGTACGATTTAAGTGCTTTGGAAATTAGCATTGCGGGATTTTAGTGCTCGACCCGTCTTGATCGCAAAGTTCACCGATCATCCAAGAAGCGATATTTTTTGGCAAAAAAAATTGAAAATAAAAAATTATCCTATCAACCTTGCAGCAATCGATTGCACGATTTAAGTGCTTTTGAAAACTGCTTCGCACGATTTAAGTGCTCCACCTCTTCGGTCGCGAAATTCACCCGCTCGTCCAAGAAATGAGAAATTTTCGCTAAAAAATTCGAAATAACCAACATATCACCCTGACCTGGTAGCGATAGTTTGTACGATTTAAGTGCTTTGGAAATTAGCATTGCGGGATTTTAGTGCTTGACCCGTCTTGATCGCAAAGTTCACCGATCATCCAAGAAGCGATATTTTTCGGCAAAAAAAATTGAAAATAAAAAATTATCCTATCAACCTTGCAGCAATCGATTGCACGATTTAAGTGCTTTTGAAAACTGCTTCGCACGATTTAAGTGCTCCACCTCTTCGGTCGCGAAATTCACCCGCTCGTCCAAGAAATGAGAAATTTGCGCTAAAAAATTCGAAATAACCAACATATCACCCCGACCTGGCAGCGATAGTTTGTACGATTTAAGTGCTTTGGAAATTAGCATTGCGGGATTTTAGTGCTTGACCCGTCTTGATCGCAAAGTTCACCGATCATCCAAGAAGCGATATTTTTCGGCAAAAAAAATTGAAAATAAAAAATTATCCTATCAACCTTGCAGCAATCGATTGCACGATTTAAGTGCTTTTGAAAACTGCTTCGCACGATTTAAGTGCTCCACCTCTTCGATCGCGAAATTTACCCGCTCGTCCAAGAAATGAGAAATTTGCGTTAAAAAATTCGAATTAACCAACATATCACCCCGACCTGGTAGCGATAGTTTGTACGATTTAAGTGCTTTGGAAATTAGCATTGCGGGATTTTAGTGCTCGACCCGTCTTGATCGCAAAGTTCACCGATCATCCAAGAAGCGATATTTTTCGGCAAAAAAAATTGAAAATAAAAAATTATCCTATCAACCTTGCAGCAATCGATTGCACGATTTAAGTGCTTTTGAAAACTGCTTCGCACGATTTAAGTGCTCCACCTCTTCGGTCGCGAAATTCACCCGCTCGTCCAAGAAATGAGAAATTTGCGCTAAAAAATTCGAAATAACCAACATATCACCCCGACCTGGCAGCGATAGTTTGTACGATTTAAGTGCTTTGGAAATTAGCATTGCGGGATTTTAGTGCTCGACCCATCTTGATCGCAAAGTTCACCGATCATTCAAGAAGCGATATTTTTCGGCAGAAAAAATTGAAAATAAAAAATTATCCTATCAACCTTGCAGCAATCGATTGCACGATTTAAGTGCTTTTGAAAACTGCTTCGCACGATTTAAGTGCTCCACCTCTTCGGTCGCGAAATTCACCCGCTCGTCCAAGAAATGTGAAATTTTCGCTAAAAAATTCGAAATAATCAACATATCACCCCGACCTGGCAGCGATAGTTTGTACGATTTAAGTGCTTTGGAAATTAGCATTGCGGGATTTTAGTGCTCGACCCGTCTTGATCGCAAAGTTCACCGATCATCCAAGAAGCGATATTTTTTGGCAAAAAAAATTGAAAATAAAAAATTATCCTATCAACCTTGCAGCAATCGATTGCACGATTTAAGTGCTTTTGAAAACTGCTTCGCACGATTTAAGTGCTCCACCTCTTCGGTCGCGAAATTCACCCGCTCGTCCAAGAAATGAGAAATTTTCGCTAAAAAATTCGAAATAACCAACATATCACCCTGACCTGGTAGCGATAGTTTGTACGATTTAAGTGCTTTGGAAATTAGCATTGCGGGATTTTAGTGCTTGACCCGTCTTGATCGCAAAGTTCACCGATCATCCAAGAAGCGATATTTTTCGGCAAAAAAAATTGAAAATAAAAAATTATCCTATCAACCTTGCAGCAATCGATTGCACGATTTAAGTGCTTTTGAAAACTGCTTCGCACGATTTAAGTGCTCCACCTCTTCGATCGCGAAATTCACCCGCTCGTCCAAGAAATGAGAAATTAGCGTTAAAAAATTCGAATTAACCAACATATCACCCCGACCTGGTAGCGATAGTTTGTACGATTTAAGTGCTTTGGAAATTAGCATTGCGGGATTTTAGTGCTCGACCCGTCTTGATCGCAAAGTTCACCGATCATCCAAGAAGCGATATTTTTTGGCAAAAAAAATTGAAAATAAAAAATTATCCTATCAACCTTGCAGCAATCGATTGCACGATTTAAGTGCTTTTGAAAACTGCTTCGCACGATTTAAGTGCTCCACCTCTTCGGTCGCGAAATTCACCCGCTCGTCCAAGAAATGACAAATTTTCGCTAAAAAATTCGAAATAACCAACATATCACCCTGACCTGGTAGCGATAGTTTGTACGATTTAAGTGCTTTGGAAATTAGCATTGCGGGATTTTAGTGCTCGACCCGTCTTGATCGCAACGTTCACCTATCATCCAAGAAGCGATATTTTTCGGTAAAAAAAATTGAAAATAAAAAATTATCCTATCAACCTTGCAGTAATCGATTGCACGATTTAAGTGCTTTTGAAAACTGCTTCGCACGATTTAAGTGCTCCACCTCTTCGGTCGCGAAATTCACCCGCTCGTCCAAGAAATGAGAAATTTTCGCTAAAAAATTCGAAATAACCATCATATCACGCCGACCTGGCAGCGATAGTTTGTACGATTTAAGTGCTTTGGAAATTAGCATTGCGGGATTTTAGTGCTCGACCCGTCTTGATCGCAAAGTTCACCGATCATCCAAGAAGCGATATTTTTCGGTAAAAAAAAAATTGAAAATAAAAAATAATCCTATCAACCTTGCAGCAATCGATTGCACGATTTAAGTGCTTCTGAAAACCACTTCGCCCGAAAAAATCCCGTTTTTCGGGCGAGAGGGTGAGTTTTGAAATCACCGAGGTTGAGCACCCAAGTCATGCGATGCTATTTTTTTGAATGCACTTAAATCTCACCATCTATTTCTACAAGATCGAAGTGACATTTTTTATTTAGGATGTTTTCGAAAAAATCTTATTTCTTGGCCGGGAGAATAAGTTTTACAAGAGCTGAGATGCAGCAGTAAAATTAGACTCTGCTAATTTCGAAATTATTCTTCTGCAATAAGATTCCCTTTGCTACATCTATATATTTATCGTTCCAATTCCACCGTATACCCTTTCGGGTTTTTACGGACCCCATCCCGATTCCCCCTATCACTCCCTACCCGCACTCAGCTAAGCTACCTAACTTCCAGTGCGTCCGTAGCCGACTTAGCTACACTGTACCGCATTTGCCAGGGACACGGGGAAACTACGGAAAACCCGTGCCGGTACAGACGGCCATATTCTACTGATCCACCAATATTTCTGCACTTGAGTAAAGTGCAGAAACACCAAAGTCTCAGAAGAAAGCGCCTCCCGTTCAACGGTTGATGCGCCAGCTAGCGCACGGCTAAGCGGTCACCCATCCAAGTACTGACCGCGAACGAATCAGCTTGACTTGGGGGACCACCAGAGCCGTGCGCCAACCGCGCATCCACCGCTATTGGTTTTTCCTTTGCTACATCTATTTGATTTAGCGACTTGGGCCGCCAGCTGCCTTGTCCAGGAACAGTTGAGGCTTTTTTTTACAAAGGGGGTGGAGCACTTAAATCGACTCCAGTATATTTCGAAAGCACTTAATTCGTTAAAGAAGCCGTAACATTACGAATCCGGCTATAGTGCTAATTTTGGATTATACATTTCCCATAAATCTATTTTTCGTAAAAAATAATATTTCCGGCTAGATTTTGGGATTAAATTTTATACAGTTCGAAAGCACTTAAAAAGCACTTAATTTCTGCAAGAAGACATTTAACGATACTGTAAGTACAAAGAAATTTCTGCTAGCTTGATGGTAAGCCAGCAGAGACTTTTTCGAAATGGATTTTTGGCGACACGGGAAGAGCACCAAAATCATAAACTTAGCACTAAATTAGCACCTAAAAAGCACTTAATTTTAGTTTGTCTTGAATCCATTTTGGAGACTTTCATCTGCTGACTTGACAAGGGTCGTGAATTGTTCGCACGACACAATCCTCGGGGGAGCTTCAAAATTTAACTGAAAATCGGATCAGACTTTCGTACAAATTCGGTTCGAGTACTTACGTGAATTCGCCATCTGGCCGAATTCCCACGCCACGATAACGAAACAGTGGACGGTGATGGTTACGAATAATAGAACGCGAGAGATCACAAGTCGGATATTATCCTTCTCGCATCACTTCCGGAACGACGGAGGGATAAACACAGCGGCGGTCGATGTATAAGTAAGGGGGACAATTAAATCACTTCGAGATAATTGCGTCGCAGCAGCGTTGCCGCTCGCAATCACTACAAATAATTTTCCGGTATTGCCTGCTATTCCGATGCTGTTAAAATCCCCGCGTGGACGGAAACTTAAATTATTTGGTAACGCGAGACGCGAGGACGAATTATTTTAAGAGCATCTGAAATACCACGGTCGGTAATAAAAACTGTAATTAATTTTTGTCAACGAAGCTGACCCCGGTCTGTCAAAAACAATTTTATGCACGAAGCTCAATTCGGTATTCGCGTCGTGCGAGAATTTGCTTTTTTGCCACACGTGCATGAATCGCGGCACTTTACATGGCAGTCTTGCGAGCCGAAAGTGGCCCATTGCATGCCAGTTGTGAACCTGTGGTGAAATGACAGAGTCGCGCATGCGCAATTCGCATTTCGTTCACTTTCGTCCTTTGGGAGTTTACTTTCGACGTTTTCGTCCCTGGAGACATAACCTCACTTTTCAGTATTCGTCTCACGCGACTGCCATTCCAAGTGTCGCAGATTCCTGCACTTGTAACAAAAAATATGATGTATAACGAGGGTCGAATTGGCGATTGCGACTCGTGTGATTGCAGCCCTCGCTTCGTTCGGGCCGGAAACCTCACACGAGTCGCAGGTGCCAACTTTCGACCCTTGTTGCACGATCTAGGGTAGAGCGGGGCAAAATGGGGCAACGGGGCAAAACGGGGTTTTTGGGCAAAACGTCATTTTCCAATAATTTTTGGATGTCCGAATTCGCCCTATCGGATACATCAGACTTTTTTGCCCAGTTTTGCCACCTTGTCCGATCCAAAAATTATTGGAAAATGACGTTTTGCCCAAAAACCCCGTTTTGCCCCGCTCTCCCCTACTATTAACCGGAAGTGGCTAGCACCAGTGAAAAAGAAGTACATTACGATACTAGTGCGATAAAACTTTTTCTGACGAGCGTGAGTTTGCAGCACGAGCCGAAAGGCGAGTGTTGCAATCATACGAGTTAAGAAAACGTTTATTGCAAGAGTATCGTACGAAATTTTATTTCACAAGGTGCGAAAGTTTCACGGAGTTTTACGGGCGCGAAGCGTGCGTAAAACTGCACTTTACGCACCGAGTGAAATAAAATAAATTACAGTTTGCGTTACCGACCAAGCCCGGCGCGAAGTCTGACTCAGATTTTAACAAAACAATTTTTAACGTTTCAGGTCTCGAGGCTAGTAACGACGATGAAGAGAAAAATCCTGCCTTCCCATGGCACAGAGTGCCGCAGCTGATGAAAACGGCATCATGGGACTGAGCCTCATCGAGTCGGGACTCTGCTGCCAACGTTCGAGCCAATTCCACCGACGAGAATGCACACTAATTTATTTTCGCGTCCACTTCTTTTTTTTTCGTTCTTCATTTTTGTTTTTGTCTTTCGTTATTCTTCTCATTTTCCCTTTCCCCTCGTTTTATTTATAATATTTATTCAATACTCTTAGACCTAATCTACCGAAAGTTTAGACACGATTGTAGCCCAATTTTATCGCGCGTACCTGTACACGTAAACGAAAAAAAAGAGATGTTTCTTTCTTTTTTTCTTTGTTTTTCATGTTCTTTTTTGTCTGTCCTCTCGGCGGACGATCCGCCTAACCCACCTCACGGCTGACGTGAAATTACTTTATGCTAAAATGTCCCTCGCCTCTAGGGTTGTCTCGGCAAATCGTTCGAGTGAAACACGCTCCGGGTCGAACGGTGTGCAACGCAAAAACAAACTCGCGTTTTATACCTATATATTCTTCGCTCCGTTGCATTATTATATCGAACCCGCCAGAGCGCGGATTTGTCGGGGGCTTTGGTGGACGACGTCGAGAGTCCATCGACGAGAGCGCAAAATGTAGACTTCTTTGTAAAGCCGGCGATAGTTTCAATCTCATTACTTAGTCGATTCTCGAGACGAAATTTTGCATCGCAAGTCGTGTTCTCTCATCTATTCGTCTCTGTTAGAAAAAAAAAAATGTTAATCCAAAATCCAATTACTTTAGCTAATATTAACAACCCGAAGTAATTTAATTTTCAATTTAAGAAAAGTTAATCCGTTAAAAAAAATCCCTCGAGTTAAAACAATATACATATTTCTGAAAGATAATTTTACCTTGTAAATAACAATAGCGTCATTGATATATGGAATAATAAAGAGAAAAAAAACGATCTTTACGTTCATCCGATGTAAAATTACTCGTCGTACAAAAAGGGGTTTTATCTATCGGACGCGAAGCAATATTGCATCGCGAAGTTTGTCGGAGCGGTCAAGGCCAAATTCGCCTCAAGATTCTCCAAGCGCCCTCGGAGGGGTCAAGGGCGAATTTTATTTTTTTATTACGTCGCCCGAGCTCGAGAAGGCTCGCGAAAGATGCAGGTTTTATTTATCCCCGGCACTCCTTTATGCGACGAGGACGCGCAGTTTAATTCGCGAGAATATCATTTCTACCTCTTTCCACCCAAGGATGTGAATTTCCACGACTTGCGATCTAATTTCGTCACAAGAAGAGAAAAAAAAATCCCACGCGCTCCGGAGATGAGATGAGAATGTTATACGTTTTTCTTGACTCACCGAGGACATCCGAGTTGACGAGGACGCTGCAGGTGTACATCGGCGTCACCAGACGAGGTCTCCGTTGATTGAAAGCTCTCCGACAAGCCTCTTTGCACGCCGACATCAATTGACCGCCCAGATGAGCGTTGCTGTGACTCCCGGCCTCGCCGGAATCCTCGATAATCTTCCATTTCTTGAGCACAAAGCACACACCCACCATGGGCTCTTCGCAGAGCGGTCCGGCCAGCGTCGCCAATTGAAAACCGTTTACAATACTGCTGTCGTAAGCGGCGCGCGGGTCCGAAGATTTTTCCTGTCGTTCCCAAAACGCCTTTCTCTGATAATCCGTATCGTTGAGCATTATGTTAGGTCCGCATTTTCTCGGACCGAAGGACCATATCCTCCCCACAACGTCGTCCCATCCGGCCTCCTTGAAGGAGTTCTTGAGCTCGTTTACGAAAGTCTCCGCGGCTCTTTGCTTCTTCTTGTCGGTCGTCGAACTCTCGTCGGTGCCGATCTTCGGCGCATCGGCGGTGTCGACCTCCGCAGTTTCCTTGCCCAAGCGTTCCCAGTGCAATTGTTTTATGAGCTCGGCGTTACTTTCCAGGAGCTTTGTAACTCCGTCCGGCAGGGGTTTCGCGTCGATCTCGAAGCAGCATTGACGATTCGCCGTCCACGTTTCGAGGGTGATTTCCTCGGCTCTCTTCTCGATGGCCTCGTTCACCATGTCGACGGTGGGCGGTGGCACGACGGTCTCCCGAAAGGACACTATCGGCTCCGACACGTTTATCTCGACTTTGGCGTATCGCAATTCCAAATCTTCCAAGCACCTCTCGAGATGAATTTCGCCCGCCGTGTTGAGAACGATCTCGCCGGTTTCTTGTATGTGCATAGTCGCGCACGCGTCCGCCTGATTGAGCAGCTTCAACCCCCCTATGAGTTTCTGGAGATCGTTCGGATGCTTCGGTTCCAGGGCGACTCTCAGTATCGGCACCGCCAGCGAGGTAAGCTCTGAAAAAGAAGGACATGCCATCGTTGTCGAGAGTGTAGCTGTTTTTAAGACGTGATCCTCCAAGCCACCGATACCCACCACATTGCCCGCCGGCACTCTATCGATCGCCTCCAATTCGCGTCCCATGAGGATATAAAGTTTCGTAACGCGGACTCTCGTCACGTGCCAGCCGGGCGCCAAATCCCTCAGGGACGAAGGAGGCTCGACGCACTCGCCGCTTTTCTGTTTTTCCAAAACCTCTCTGGGATCGTGCTTGGGACCGAGAACGAACAAATCGCTTCCCTCCCTGATAGTTCCCGAGTACACCCTCGCGAATGCTATCAAAACATTATCCGAAGGCTCGTCCTTCTCCACCTCCGGCGACCCTCGGGACGAAACTTCTTCATCCGGCGTCGATGTGTTTTCCGCCGTTACGACGCTATTACTCTCCATTAAATGCTCCCTCTCCAGTCTCGCTGCGTGTCTCTGCCGAGCTATCTCCCTGCGCTGCTTGAGCTCCTCCTGCGTGAGTGGCTTCGTTCTGTTCTCCGGCAATGATTTTCTCTCCGCCGTGAACATCTTCGAGACGAAAGCTATTATCGGCGATTCGTCGGAGGAGTCGCAGGCCATGAATGCCCGTTTAAGTTCTCTGGTCTCGGTCGGTAGGCTGGAAAATTCTGCGCTACCGCTCATGAGCCTCTCGATCTTGTCCTCGGTGAGGTTCCTCGGTGTCGGCACTTTGTCGCACACCGTGTTGAGGCAAGCCCTGGCCAGTGGCAACCAGTGCGAGGATATCACCTGGAGCTGGACCTTCGGGTCGGTCTCGCGGAGGTCGCGGGTCGTCAGTTTAACGTTGATCTTCTCTACCATACTGGTTATCCTCTCGCGATCCTTTCTCGTGAGGACAGCGTCGTACAGCGCCCAGAGATTCTCGAGTATGAGGGAGACGAAGAGAGGCTTCTTCGCCCTCTCCTGAGCACCCTTCATTATCCGCTTCGCCTTCACGTTCATGTAGTAATCTCCCCAGAGGGTCTTCAACAGAACTCGCTCGCTGAAGCCCAGTCTCTCGGCGTATATACGCGCGAACTCCTTTACTCCGAAGCCCCAGCCATCGACTGCGCTCGCGAAGAGGACGTTTCCATGCTCCGGAGAGAAATACAAGTTCGAGTCGTCCATCTCCTCCAGCGCAGACTGCCAATCCGTCAGTGGTCTCTCCGTAAGGCCGGACGCCTCGTTCTGGACGGTTTCCTCGCGCTCCTCGCGCTCCATTATGTCGCTGGCGAAGAGCTCGCCCATCACCGCGTTGACCTGCTCCAGCACCTGCGTAAGGTGAACGTACGCGTCCAGCGGCGAAAGTTTCATCTCCGTGATGAGCCTGTCGATTTTGTTGAGGACCAGCACGGGCTTGAGACCCTCGACGTACGACATGGAGAGAGCGCCGCGAGTCTGAGGGCAGACGCCCTCCACCACGTCGACGACGACCAGCGCTCCGTCGCACAGCCTCACCGCGGTCGAGACCTCCGAAGCGAAGTCCACGTGGCCCGGAGAATCTATGAGATTTATCAGCGTCTCGGAAGACTCGTCGGCGTGGTAGAGAGATATCGAACTCGACTTCATCGTTATGCCTCTGCGCTGCTCGTCCGGACGACTGTCCAGATAGCGAAGCTTGCCCGCGAGCTTGCTCGATATTATTCCGTTGCTCGCCACGAGCGAATCGGCCAGAGTCGTTTTTCCATGGTCGACGTGCGCTAGTATGCATATGTTCCTCACTCGCGAGGGATCCTGCTGGAGCTCGGCGAGCTTCTCGTGAGTCACGAGCCTCATTTTTTTTTTTTTATTTTTACAGGATTTCCGATCGCTTTGCGAGAGAGCCGAGTTATCTGCGGGCTAGAGAGATAAGTTAGCCAATTGTAGTCGCAGGTCTTTGCAAATATTTGCAAGTATTCGCAGGTCTTCACAAATATTCACAGCTACTCACAGGTCTTCGCAAATATTCACAGGTATTCGCAGGTCTTTGCAAATATTCACAGCTATTCGCAGGTCTTCGCAAATGTTCGCAGGTATTCGGAGGTCTTCACAAATATTTGTAGTTCTTTGCAGGTATTCGCAGATCTTCGCAGATATTCGGAGGTATTTGCAGATATTCGAGAATATTGGTAGGTATTCTCAGGAATTCGCAGATATTCACAAGGTTTTGCAGGGTTGGAAGAGATTCGTTGTGGCGTTATATTGCTCGTAATAAAAAAAATTATTGTGTCTAAGGCACTGCACCCGAAAGAGTCGAAATTAATGGAAATTAATGGAAAAGCGGGGAAAAGGGGTGGGGGGAGGGGGGATGATTTTTGCAACGAAAATTCTAGAGGATCGACAGCAAAGGCTATTTCGCTTTGTTTTGTTTCCAGAGCGGGTAGAGTTCGTCGAAAACTAATTTCAATTGTCTTTCGATTGGCATCGCCCGCGACCCGCACAGCATCACCGTTTTCATACAGACGGTGACCGCTACTTATGATTTATTTTTTTTTAATCAAATTACGAACCGGACGAACTTTAACGAGTCGTTAACGACCTGTCGGCGAAAAAACGTGGATCCGACACGCTCGGAACGAGACTTTGAGGTTAGCCCTCTTGTTGTGCTTACGTACGGGTTTTAGTCGACGATGCAACACGCTTGCTCTCGTTTACCTCGATTCGATTCTCCCTTGGTTACGAGACGAAAATCAATTTACGGTTTATCACTGTATTTTTTATTCGTGAATGTCGATTATGCGGTAGAAACTCCAAACGGCGTACGCACAGACAGCGACCATCACCAAGGACTAGCGAAACAAACTTTTTTATATCTGTAACGTGCGGCCGCGAGGAGAAAATAATATTGCGCAATGTTGTGCAGTATTTTGAAACTAAAAGTGCGGGTACAACTTACTCGAGGGTTCTGTCGTATCGACCGGCTAAGTTTCCTAATTCGCAACCGTAATCGTTCTTTCTAATGATAGTTTTCGGAAATAATTCTGTTGCCGATAGACCTGCTGCATCGCTGGATAAGTAGTAACGGTCGATATCCGTCGAAATAGCCAAGCTTGTTCTCTTAATTTATCTTTCGCTTGTATAACAAATTATGATAACTAACTATGAAATTATTATTCTGTTGCGATAGAACTGCTGTATCGCTGCCAAGTAGTAACGGTCGATATCCGTGTCGATACCCAAGCCAATTGCTCTCTTAATTTATCTATCGCTTGTATAACAAACTATGAAAGTAATAATATTTAATATTACGTTGCGATGTATCTGCTGTATCGCTGCCAAGTAGTAACGGTCGATATCCGTGCTAACACACAAGCTTGTTGCTCTCCTAATTTATCAATCGCTTGTATAACAAACTATGATAACTATAAAATGACTATAAAATGACTATAAAATGACTATGAAATAACTATGAAATAACTACGAAGTAACTATGAAATAAATACGAAATAATTATGAAATAACTATGAAATAACTATGAAATAACTATGAAATAACTATGAAACAACCATGAAACAACTATGAAATAACTATGAAATAACTATGAAATGACTACGAAATGACTATGAAATGACTATGAAATGACTATGAAATGACTATGAAATGACTATGAAATGACTATGAAATGACTATGAAATGACTATGGAATTGAGATTCTGTTGCTAGTATCGCTGTCAAGTAGTGAGAGTCGATGTCCGTGCAAACACCCAAGCTTGTTGCTCTTTCAATGTATCGATCGCTTGTATAACAAATTATGATAATTTGTTTTCTCACTCTGTAGGTAGTAAATAAATGTTGTATACATTATTATATATCTGCGGCGATCATTAATCATGTCGTTGCATCGAAGATTCATCGTAGCCCATAAACCTGCGAGCTACTTCGAGGACGATCCATCTGAGTGCCCCTTTCAATGTATCGTACAACTAATCCATCAATCATGTCCGATAATGCAAAGGACGACCAATAAGGATCAGCGCAAATGATAAAACGCCGTACAATTTGCAGCGCAATAATTTACATGCTTCAAAAATATCGACGTTTCATCTATATGTATACTGTATATGTATACGCCTCTGTGCAAACCGACAAATGCAATTTTCTGCGGTAACTCCAACACCCACAACGCATATTTTTGTTACAATTACAGCGTCGCTAATTGGAATCCCAATTAATTTAATAACATAAAATCGTACCTCTCGTTACGTTTCGCTTGTGTACTCTCGTACTCGTTACGATCCACTGGCTTTTCTTGTTGTTCGCCGTCGTCTTTAGTCGTATTTTCCATGAATCATCTTAACGTTTCCACAAACCTTCGAAGATCTACAGTATGCCCGCATTTACCGAAAGACCGCTTGACGAGAATAATTTCTGTAACGAGAAGAAGTCACTTGATGATGGATCTTCGTAATAATGGCAAAGTGTCATTATCCAAGATAATTGATTGAAATCCGATGCTTATCTCGAGAGGCATGCAACTGGCCATGTCCGCGAAACGATAAACATCTCGAGCGACATTTGATCACTTCCGGTTTAGCGGGGAATAGCGTGAAAAAATGTTACTTGTTTTTCTTTTTTTTTTTTTTGCGGATGCTTCAAATCAGTCACGAAATATTACGTACATTTGATGTCCATCCAGTCATCGAGTATAAATATAACGAACCGAGAACGGAAAGGCAAGCTCATTTTACCGAAGTGTCCAGTGATTAGCAGAACCCGCGAGATGTTGAAGTTCGTCGTTGCTGCCTGCCTCTGCGCAGCTGTGGTAAGCGCTCGATTAATCCTTTTCGTAACACGGTCCCGACCAATCAACCGCGTACGAGCATACAATTTTTTATTTCAGTGAAAAATAAAAAATAAGCTGATTGTGTTGTGACTAAAAAAATTTGCAGCTTGTTGAGGGTCGGTCGCTTCTAGCTGATGGACCACCGGGTGGACCACCGGGTGGACCTCCGGGCGGATCACCGGATGGTCCCCCGGGTCCACCTCCGCAAAAAATGGAGCACAGCAGGGTGAGAATAATCGCAATTTTATATACGATACCAGCGAGCATATTCTTATTACGATATTTCATATTCACTGCCCTAAAAATGATCTATTTTTCATACACGTCTGGACAATTTTTTTTTTTTAATTATCGACCAATTAAAAAGAAACATGTTGGCTGAACAATTTAACATACAGATCGGTATGTAATCGGTAGAAAATATGACTGGGGTGTTTGACGTAAAGGTCGAAAGCTACACTGTAAAACTAAATTGTAAATTTAATGTACTGGAACTTGAAATTTGCTAACGTTACTCATATTAATTAAACATTAATGTACTTTGCTTGTAAAATAAAAATACCAGATATTAAAATTACAAATCTTTTGCTTGAAATTTACAAAAATGTTAATGAAAAATACAAATTTTACTGTAAAATTGCAACGCACATGCGTTTGAAATTTCAGAAACGGTTTACGTAAAAAAGCTTCCAATACTGTTCATTAATTTTCAAACAAATTTTTTTTACAGTGTATAGGTTGTTCGGCACATTTATATCTCTACCACTCACAACTCTACCAGAAAACATCTCTCCCGCATTAGAACCCTACCGTATTAGAACTGTACCAAAAACTCTCCCGGAATTTAAATAAAACTCTCCCCGAATTAAAAAAACTCTCCCCGAATTAAAAAAACTCTCCCCGAATTTATATAAAACTCTACCGGAATAAAAAAAAACTCTCCCGGAATAAAAATAAAAATTCGGGGAGTTTCATTTAAATTCGGGGAGAGTTTTATTTAAATTCGGGGAGAGTTTTATTTAAATTCGGGGAGAGTTTTATTTAAATTCGGGGAGAGTTTTATTTAAATTCCGGGAGAGTTCTGGAGTTCTTGGAGTTCTAATACAGTAGAGTTGTAATGCGGGAGAGATGTTTTCTGGTAGAGTTGTTATGCGGTAGAGTTGTTAGAATTATCTTTTTTGGTAGAGTTATTATCCGGGAGACTTGTTTTCTGGTAGAGATGTTTGGGGAGAGATGTTTTCTGGTAGAGTTGTTATCTGGGAGAGTGTGAGTGGTAGAGATATAAATGTGCCGGTTGTTCGATATCCGTTCTTCGAAGTTCGGTTAACTATTTGAAATTCTGTATTTACGTACAGTACTCAAGTGTACAAGTCTGGACGATTTATTTTTAAAATGATTTATTTATTCAAAAATAACATGTTGACTGAAAAATGCAAAAGGGTAAAAGTGGTGAATATGGCCCACCTCGATTAACACGTAAATCAATGATATATGAACCGGGCCATATTCCCCACTTTCATCCTATGGCGAACGTTGTGTAAACGGTATGAAATATGACCGCGGCGTTTGAGGTAAAGATCGAAAGCTATTGATTATTCGATATCCGCTCCTCGAGCTTCGGTAAAGTATTCGAAAGTCTGTATTTCTATGCAATTTGAAACCGTGTGCAGATGGTTCGACAAGTACCGAACGGGGCTCCAATGCCCGACGGGCAGGCCATGGCGGGCATAAGTGGAGGATTCGGGGGATCGATGAATATCGGAGGGAGCGGAGGTTTCCCGGCCATGATACCTGACATGGCGAAGACCGCGGTCGATATGATGCAGCAAATGGTGCCAGTGAGAGGCAAACGCTCGGCACAAATGCCGAACCCAGAGGTGACACATTTAGTTACAAACAAGAAAAAGTGTGGTTAAGAAACATCGAAATCGAATATCCACCCATATTAATCGATGATTTCTTTAATTTCTCTCAATTCAAGATGCCGATGCCACCGGTAAGATATGTTCATTCGTGCGCAGAGTAAAGCACGGTTCCAACGCTTGGACAAGGGATTTTTTTAATTAAAAAAAATGTTTAATTATTTTGGCAATAACGAGTGTTCAATTTTTTTTTTAATCAAACAAATCCTTTCTCCGAGTAGAAAAGATTGTGATCGAAGATCGCGTGTTATTAGTACATCATTTTTTTTCACTTGCAGCAGCCACCAATGCCGCCGATGCCGCCGGTAAGATATTTTATAGCCTCATCGTCGCCGACAGAGCGCGAAATCTCAAAAAATCCGCATGAAAAGTCAGCGTAACGATAAATCTTCTTTTTTTTTCTCTCAATCAAAGATGCCCAATTAAATACGCATCAATCACCGGACGAGTCGTCCTGATCGAGGACTACGAATCCGATGAATTGCCAGCGAAAAACACCGATGGAAAACCCTGCACTTATAATTCACCCACAGCGATTTCACTATCGCAATTGTATTGATTTTTTCTTCGGAATAAAATCTTAATCCTCACTAAACATGGCATTTCTTTACCCCCATTATAAGCAAAAAATAGTAATAGTGTAGTGAGTTTATTAACAATACATAACATGTAACAGTTTTTTTTATACCTAACAAACTTTTCCCTTTTCATCTATATTGCATATTGCCAATTGGCCATCGGCCGCAGTCCAGCCACGCAAAAAATATTTTATTTATTTTTTAAATCCCCAATGTTATTTTTACTCCCCGAGTGCATCGAATATAAACAGAGACCAATTGAATCGCGCAGCGAATTCGATCGTCCAAGAGACATCAATCGGTAGATACTTTGCAAACAAGGATGCCTAAGTAAATACGAGTCGATCACCGGACGAGTCGTCCCGGCCGAGGACTACGGATCCTACAAATTGCTGGCGATAAACACCGATGAGACACCCTGCACTTAGAATTCCACCCACAGCGATTCACTATCGCAATTGTATTGATTTTTTCGTCCGAATAAAATATGAATCTTTACGAGGTTCATACATTGCATTTTTTTCTCCCTATCATAAGCAAAAAAAAAGGTAATTATTTTTTCAACCCCCAATGTTTTGTGTAGGGGAAAGCGGGGCAAAACGCAATTTTTCAATAATTTTTGGATTCCTCATTTTGCCCTCTCGATACATCCGGATTTTTTGTCCCACTGTGCAAAAATTATTGAAATAAATGCGTTTTGTCCCACAGTCCCATTTTGCCCCGCCCTTCTCTACTCCTCGAGTGTATCGAAATATACGCACGGACCAATTGAAATGCGCAGCGAATTTGATCGTCTGACAGAGATAAATCGGTAGATTCTCTAGTCGATATGGTATCTTTAGTTCGACCTCGACGATTGCACCGAGCTGCACGTCATCCGCTCTCGAAGATAACGTTTGATACCGCGAGGTGAGCTGACTCTCTCGAAACTGATTGCTGTTCAGTTCGCGTGCGGATAACATGCGTTCAAAAGTTTCGCGATCTCTTTACAAAGGGCTCGGTACGCGGTCTGTGTGAGTGCGCTGCAGGCCGTGCAGGCTATCGGGAACAGTGATCGAAAGGGATACCCGAACCATCTAGTTTTCCGTGACCGACAGGATTCGACCTAATTGAAATACCGATCCCGAGACAAACAATACTCCGGTTTCAAAGATGAGTCGGGGTATGTACGGAGGACCGATCGCGTCGGACGTGTCGAGGATCGACCATGATTATCTCATCGTTACTAAAACAGGTTACGAATTTTTCTCTGCGTCATCCCGGGGGGTGAAATAATAAAAATAAGCTAACCATCGGTATCGACGAAATGCAGAACGACGGATAACTCTCGGTTTTTATTTCATTTATTTATTTCATTTATTTATTTCATTTATTTATTTCATTTATTTATTTCATTTATTTATTTCATTTATTTATTTCATTTATTTATTTCATTTATTTATTTCATTTATTTATTTATTTATTTATATATTTATTTATTTATTTATTTATTTATTTATTACCGGTGCGGTGGTCTAGTGGTTAGCGTGCTCGCCTCTAAGACCTAAGCATCGGGAGGTCAACGGTTCGATTCCCGGCTTTGTATGTTTCGACGAGAAGGGAAAAAAACATGGACGAGACGAAGCTCCAGATATATACATCGGTCACTCGCACACGGTAACTCCAAGTGTGAGTGTCGGATGTATATAGCTGTACTCCATTGTTTTCATTCTCGGTGAGACGCGACGAAAGTCCGACGTCGGGAATCGAACCTGAGACCGAATCGACGAACCCATCACCCGGGACGCCAAGTCTGTGTGTATCAGACTCGACGCTCCGCAATAGCTATCCCTGGCCAGAGTGTAAGCTATCGTGCTCGGGCTTCATGGCACCGGGGTATGGTGCGTCATAACGATGCTTCTAGGATTCCAGGCGACTATCCTAGAATACTTGCAGCCTTGCCTCCTTAACCTGGGGCTCTAAGGAGGCCGACCATGTTTCCCTAGCTTGACTACAGATAGGGATGCTGGGGGACGGGGGACTAGGTAATGATACCCTGGCTACCGGCAATCCCAACAAGGGGGCGCTGGGAACAGGGGGGAGACTGGCCATGATACCTTGGGCTACCCCAAAGAAGGCCTGCTGGGGGACGGGGGACTGACCAGGACACCCTGTGCTACCGGCAACCCTAAGAAGGGATGCTGGGGGACGGGGGACTGACCATGATACCCTGTGTAACCAGCAATCCCTACGAAGAAAGGTGTCAAGTCAAGAAAGATCCGAACAACGCCTGTCGGTTGTGTTCCGCGTCTGAGGAACACAACGTGGACAATTAAGGCATCGCGAGTGCCCCACAAGGCCCGAGTACAATGGTCCAGCAGGACTGAGTGCTCGTATCGCTCCACCAAAACCAACCAACCAACCAACCAACCAACCATTTATTTATTTATTTATTTATTTATTTATTTATTTATTTATTTATTTATTTATTTATTTATTTATTTATTTATTTATTTATTTATTTATTTATTTATTTATTTATTTATTTTTTTATTTTTTTCTTTTCCGTACACGCAGCGAGCATCAAAGATCGCATACTTCTGTCGCCGATATTCAAATACGTCGTTCCCGTTATCGCGGTCGTCGCGATCCTCGTCACCGCTGTGTATCTCACGCTGTATTTCGTTCTGAAAAACGACCCGGACGCGTGGTTCGCGACTTGTAACATAAAATCGAGTTATCGGGTCGAGTGCTTTCCCGGACGGACGAACATCACATACGCCCGTTGCCAGGACATGGGATGCTGCTGGAACGACGAGACGAAATTCTGTTTCCACTCTGTGCCAGCTCGGTACGGTTACACACAGAGAAACACCGACTCTTATCTGGGTAATTGGAATGGCTTTGTTGTTTTTTCTTCAAAAAATAAAAGTCGTCTGCGCAAAGGCTCCGCGGTTTTTTTCACTTTTTCCCGTGCAAAATACACGAGTGGACGAGTATTTTCGCTCATAAACGTAAACAAGTAATTTATGCCATTAACTTTGGCTCGTCGACTCCGGAACGGGAGAATCGTTCGCCTGTACACGTTGTAACTTGTGATGCTGATTCTTGTTTACAATTAAATGAGCTTTACGAAGTTTGTTGTTGCTCCTTAATTAAACGCCGTATTGAGGTTTTAATTGATAGTTAGGCAAGCATTCTGGATACTTCACGGCTTTCCCGTTTTCAGAAAACGAAGTTCTCGTACCGAGAAAAACGTTAAGTCCAGCGGGAAGCAAAAACGCGGAGTCTCTGGCACTCGAACTGAAGAACGTCGATGCCAATCATGTGGAGATAATATTAAAAATTGGCGGGACGATCGGTCGGAAGGGAAGAGTCAATCCTCTTAAAAGATCGGTTCCCCGTAGGGCAAAGCGCGGAGCTGACGAAAAAACGGACAACTTAGTGCGAATTACGCCCGACGATCTGGGCAGGAAAACGGCGAACATTCAGCATGGTAATTATTATGGAGATCGTTAGTTCGACGTTGAGGACGTTAAAAACAAATTTAACTCCGTTCTCTCCCTTGATATTGATTAAAAAATTTGCAGACGGAAAATCTCAAATGAACGTTCACGTTGGCATGCCGGAGTTTTCGGTGACCGTGACTCGTAAGAACGAAACTACGCCGTTGTTGTCCACCGCCAGGGGACCGTTAATTCTCACCGAAACCTACTGGGAATTTACACTGTACGTGACAAACAGTTCTCTCTATGGATTAAATCAACTGGAGCTCAATGGGACGACCAATTGGATTTACGACAACGAAAACGGTTCTGTTACACCGAGCTTCCTTGGGATCGACCACGATGGTCGGGGTACTGCGTGCTACCTAAACCACGATGGTCCGATGGAAATCCAGGTATTAATGATAATAATAATAATATTTATTGGATGCATAGATGCAAGAAAGTACAAAAACATGGTCAAAATTAACATCCGAAATAATTAATTTTTTATTGGCAGGCGCCAATCTCAGAGTCCAGAGTTCTTGTTTAGCGGAATACAATATTTCTTTCCCTTATAGCACCTTGTGCGGGTCGCATAATTCCTATCATACACCCAAAAAGAGGTTTGGTAATATCAAACTAAGCTGCGGTTGCGGGTGGCAAAAGAAATATTTAGTTGATTGAACGAATATTTAGTTGATTGAACGAATATTTAGTTGATTGAACGAATATTTAGTTGATTGAACGAATATTTAGTTGATTGAACGAATATTTAGTTGCTTCAACACATAGTTACTTGGATTTAACAAACATTTTGTTCAATCGACCAAATATTTCTTTCGCCACCCGCAACTACAGCTTAGTTTCATATGACCAAACCTTTTTTTCGGTGTAGGCTTGTTCGCGATCACGATCCTTATACTACTCCTATAAGCAACCTATCCTAAATAATATAAATAAAAAGAAAGAGTCATATTACTAAAGATCTCGGCAATTTAATTATATATTCTGTTCCGAAAAACGTAGCCCCTTCGTACTAGTGAAACGAAGGTAAAATACGAGTTTGCATGTAGAAGATTTTAATGGAAACGTGTTCAAAATGTTCCAAAACATCGAAAAATGACATTTATAAAAAAGTTCCGGATGTATGCGTGTGCGTGAGTGACTCAGCGCGAAAAATTCACGTCGTTTTCACTTAGGAATGCTTCAACTAGTCAAGCTGAAATTTCACACTCTGCATGCACGTGTGGTTAGGCAAATTTCTTTAAAATTTCATAAAAAAATGTTATTTCATCATATTGTTTTTTTTGTGCGCGTTGTTTTTATTTCTTCAAAAATGTATGTGTAGCTCTAGCTCTTACATTTTTTTTAGCTATCGGGGGAAAAGTTGTGCACAAGTTTAGTATGATTGCTCGATGATTCCTATTAAATTTGGGGAGAATCGATCGAGACGTTTAAATTTTATGTCATTGTGAATTTTTTAAATTTCATGAATTTGTTTATTTTTTCATGAAAAATTGTGCCTTATTGTAAACACAATTTACGATATTAATATTCATGTATCAATAAAATAAATAGTAGATTCGTGACCGGCGTGAAAAATAGATTAAATATGGTCCCTGAGCGACGATTAAAAAAAAAACTTTTTCGGGAATTTTTATAAGCAATATTGTAAAAATGAGTGATTTTACATATTTTCAAACAACGATTTCTTTGCTTCTCGATGGCATCGCGGGAAAAATTGGGTGCATATCATGTTCTACGGAAAGAAATACAAAGATTATGTATATGACGGGGTTGAAACAGCTAGATAAAGACATATCATTTGGATTTCTTGACGAAAAATCGAAGGTGGGGAAAAAAAAATGCTGTAGCACATAATTCCATGTACCTATTTTTTCGCGCCGAGCACAGATCCGACAAAATGAAGCACGAAACCGGTGTATTTTTTCGCGCTGAACCTGAATCTTTCAACGATTTTGCATAAAAGTCAAACACAACATTAACGTTGAAAATAGTGAAATTTTTATGTTGTTTCCTCATAAAAGTAAATAAAAATAATTTTCATATCTGTTCTTCATAAAAACTGAAAATTGAAATTTTCATATCGCTTTCCCATAATGTTCGTTCATTCGCCAAGCTTCCTCTTAGAGGAAGCCAAAAATATAAAAAATCGTTTCACGTAGAAGCGTTGCGAATAAAGGAACATTAGCAGAAAGCGATGTGAAAATTTAATTTTTAAACTTTTATCAGGATGCAATATGAAAAGTTCATTTTTTGTTCACGGCGTTTAAAGTTCGTATTGAACATAATTTTTATTGCTCATTATGGAACTTTCAACTTATTTTGATCCCAGCTGAAGACTCGATATAAAAATCTGCGTCAGAAGCGGAACGAATATTAACTTCATAGTTTACCGTACGCAAGAAAACCCCGAACCCGCGCGGATGCCGGTAGCTAATGCAAACGCGAAAAACTGCAACCCCGCTTGGTCAATGTTTGCCAGCTCGCCCCATACGAAGTTCTCTCCGGAATTCTTTCAGTACGTAAAGGGAAAAAGTTTAAAGGTTTTTTTTAATTTATGTTTCATTTATTTTTTTTCCACACCGTCACTGCTTTTCAAGCTTTAATGACACTTTTTGTAGCTTAACCTAACAGCGCATTTGACCGTCTGTCTGACTAAGCTTGACTCTCGCTACTGGCGAACGGGAGATAGGTGTATTCCGCCCGCTCGATTTTCGTCGCTGCTATCCGTTTATTCGGATTTGGAAAAGCCCTATTACAAGTGGTTTTGTAAAGATATTACGGGAAACAATTTTTATCGACGCATTCTTTTGTTATTTCGTTTACCCCCATCAAATCGGCATCTCCGCGTTTGTCCAATTAATATGTATGGTAAAAGTGACGAATATGGACAGACCTATATTTACTGTACCGAGAATGTGCCTTCGAGAAGAGACTTTTCGGACGATTTTTTTTTATTTCGTTTACCCCTTAAATCGGCATCTCCGCGTTTGTCCGGTTAATGTGTATGGTAAAAGTGGCGAATATGGACAGACCTATAATCGTCGCATTTACTCTACCGAGAATGGGCCTTCGAGAAGAGATTTTTTTAAACTCATTTTTTCGTTATATCATTTTTCCCCTTAAGAAAATACGTCACAGATCGCCCTTTCTTAATGGCGGGGGGGGGGGGGGGGGGATGGGGTGCATGTTGCTAGTAGGGGGGACCGGGGCAAAATGGGGAAGCTAAGAAATAAAACCTGCTATCACGATACCGATACCATAGATCCATTGCATGTCACACAAAAATTGTATTGGCATTTGTTTTAGAAGGATGTTAAAAAAAAAAATAATCTGAGGTAAAATGGGGTACCCTTCGATTTGACTCGCTACAACTTTTGTCAGCTAGATACAAAAAGTCCTCATAGCAAGACAGTCATGACAACGAGACCGTCCTCACAGGGATAATTTTGGGGTACCCCATTTTACCCCGTATGGGTATCGCGTCCTGACAGGGATAATTTTGGGGTACCCCATTTTACCCCGTATGGGTATCGCGTTCGTCTTCCCCGCTTTGCTCCGCTTCCGCATTTTGCCCCGGTTTCCCCTAATGGTTGAGACCAGGTATCTATTCACATACAGGTTCGAAGCTCCTTCAATTCGTAATATCTTCGAAAATCTATGGGCACAGCTCGATTTAATTTTTTTAATGCGTCCGTAATAATGATGTAATATTATTTTAGAAAAAATATTCTAACTCAGTAGTCTGGAAATATATAGTTTTTTTAAAAAGAATGGTGCTTTTCACGCGGCACCATATGCAGCTCATGCTAATTGACACAATTTTAAGCTCATGTATCTCGGAATCCATGCGGGGAAAAAAATATTAGAAATTCTTTTAAAAAAACCTTATTCATTGCTTTATAACACGTGTGATTTTTAGTTCTAAAAGTAGAAAAGTCGTTACGTGACGTATTCCCTAAAGGATGTTGGAGCTGTACAGTCCCGCCAAACGTGAGTGTCAGAGAAAATTTTGAACACTTCTCGATGGGATAAAAATCTGAAAAAAATCAAGTGGGAGATGCTGCAAAGATTGTTTTTGTGCAATAATAATTCCAATTTGTTATTAACAAATTTAAAATAAAAATACAACAAATTACCCGTCAACTTAACTATTTTCCTTCATAAAAATGATTCGTTTATTTTCCTGAATACGTGTGAATTTTTCAGAATTTTTTGTAATCTTTGAAAATTGCGTTTTTCCACAGCTTGATCATAGAAAAAACACGATTTTCGAAGATTACATTACATCCTTAAACCGGCATCTCTTCGTTTGTCTGGTTAATGTGTATGGTAAAAGTCGCGAACATGATCGACCTATATTCGCCGCTTTTACTCTACCATGGTGGCCGCGGTCAGGGAAAACCGGGAAAACTCAAGGAATTTCAGAATTGGTCGGGGAAAAAGCAAATTTTCTGACCAATTCCCGAACCTTTTATAAATGAATAAAAAATACATAAAAGGGAGCGTTAAAAAAATTGGGAACATTTCGATAAAATAAAATATATAGAATTAAATATTAATACAATAATCAGACATTTTCATTTGCATCGTTAATTTTTTTAAATAGAAGTTGTTAGAAGTTTGGTCAGGGCAAATTTTTAATTGGCCCGTGAAAAGTCAGGACATTTTTCCGGGGAAAAACGGCCACCATGTCTACCGAGAATGCGCCTTCGAGAAGAGAGTCGTACGAAAGAATAAAGTCAAGCTGCAATTTGTCGTTCGCCGAACAGGTGCTGGACGGATCGAATCTGGTAGTGGTGAGGGGCGTGTCATTACCGAGTGAGATATCGTTGCACGTTTTCGCTGGGCCCACGCCGATCGAGGCCGTCAGTCAATTGACGAAAGCTCAGCGCAACAATAACCGTTCAGAGAATATTCCGGCTTCGAGTCTAGGCCTTCACGTTTGTCCGAACGACGACGCGACAGATTTCATCGACTCGCTGAGTAAGGTCATAGATATAATGAAGGCATCGGAAGCCCCCTGGGATAGTCATTGTCTTCATCAAGGCTTCAATCCCTCTCTTGGAAATCCATTAAGTGCAACTCAAATTCAGAACATCGCCGAAGCAACGGGCCTCCTTAAAGGAGAACGATCACTCGTACCGCACCTCAGTCCCATGGTGAGTGTAGACCGCAATGAAAAAAAAATTATAACTATATAATTACTCTGGACTGTTAGTTCATTATAGATAAAACCAAATTATATTATCTTATTTCGAAATGAATAGACTATATTATAATTTTATTTTCCCGTCAAATAAATAAATAAATAAATAAATAAATAAATCAATAACCATGGTTGCCACGAACCTGGAAAACCTGGAAAACCTGGAAAGTCAGGGGATTTGTTGGGACCTGAAAAAATCAGGGAAAAGTCATGGAATTTTTTTAAACCCCGGACATTTTCTTGAATCTGATGTTTTTCGTTTAATTCCGTGCTGCACGACGTCTACATTTTTCGTTTCACTAAACTTATTGACTCTATACAGCATATATATGGCTGTGTCGTGATATTAATTTCTTTGGGAACTTTTAATATTGTGAGCTGAGTTTAATACATTAATAATCATTATTCATTACATTTTATGTTATTTTTAATCGTTCTTTCCTACTCTGATCGATTGACTGGAAAAATTAAATTTTTGCTCTGGAAAACCGGGACAAAACCGGGAATTTCAGTTGGAGAATTTCATGGCAACCATGATAACGAATTATATAAAAATTGTTTCGGAAGCTGTATAACAGTCTTTTTTGCGGAAACAAACTTTCGTCCAAACTACGCCGTCCACTTCACTCGTGAACATTTTTTAATTCATTATTTTTTAATATTTATTAGATTTGTGTTTTCTTTTCAATGAACGATATTCAAATTAAACGCGGCGTAGGAATAATACGGAAGCAGAAAAAGTCAATAAACGTGTTCCGAGGTCATAATGGAAGAGGCGCGACCACGTGCGCTAATCACTCGCTACTACATTCCCGTTTAATGATTAATTCTAGCTCTTCAATGCGATTCACAATCCACTGGCTTTGAAATTGGCAAATAGTTCTCTCCTCTTGAGAGACTTCTCAGACATCTATGCGGGCTCGTACAGAAACGAGACGGTCCTTTATCCGGACTGGTGCAATCCGCAGACACGGCATGAATGCCACGATAATCTCGCCGATTACTTCCGCAACTTCGGAAGTTCGAGCCTCGTTTATCTGAGGGATTCGTGGCCGAGGGACGACGACACGAAGGGCCATCCAGCGCCGGACGGTAGAAACTTTGATTATATGCCCGCGGTAAGACGAAGTAAAAGAAAAGGATTTAAATATTATTTTATTTCACTTGGTGGGAAAATGGCAGTTTTTCACACGCCTCGCGTGCGAAAAACCCCATTTTCACACCTTGTGAAATAAGATTTTATCGGATACTCGTGCGAAAAATGTTTTCTGAACTCGTGTGATTGCAACACTTGCCTTCGGCTCGTGCTGCAAAGTCACACTCGTCAGAAAAAGTTTTTCGCACCCGTATCGAAATGTACTATTATCTCAATCGTTGCAAATACATACTGCGAAAAATAATTGTAAATTTAATGTAACGCACTGGAAGTTTTTATGCAAAAACTGGTACATTAAATTCAATGTACAAAAAATTCAGCTAAAAGATTAAATTTTTTATATCTGGTATTTTTATTGTACAAAAAGTACATGAATTTTCAAGTTCCAATACATTAAATTTACAATTTATTTTTACAGTGTATTAATCGAACATTAATGTACTTTTTTAAAAAATAAACTACCATATATTAAAATTACAAATCCTTTGCCTGAAAATTACAAAAATTTTAACTGAAAATAAAAAATTTACTATAATATTGCAACACACATGTGTTTGAAATTTCAGAAACACTTTGTGTAAAAACGTTTCCGATATTGTTCATTAATTTATGAAGAAACTTTTTCTGATCGTGCAGACATCAATGACGGCCAGTGTAACATCGTTATGATTTCTCAATTAACCAAACTTGCGTCGTTTGCGTGCAGGGTCTTAGGACACCGATGACGACCGGAACGGTTCCGTACAATTTGCGATCCTCCCCGAGTGCCGATTATCATTACACTCGACACAACAAATACGCCCGAGAGTTTAGTAACTTTGCGAACGAAGGCAATTGGACAAGTTTGACGATCCGCGATCTCCAGAGCGAAGGAGGTGATTCGAGCTGGGCGGCTTTGAGGGCAGCAATTAGCGTGGGTGCTGGCTCATGTCTGGTTGGCCAACTTCCACCGCCGATGTACGTCTGCGGTACCGGTGAAAATTTTGATGCTGGTAACAAGAAGGACGAGCTGTGCAGCAGGTCAGCCCCTCCGCACTTAAGCACGGTTAACTTGAATAGTAATTTGCGATATTAGTGCGAGATTGGGAAATTTAGACGAAGGTTGGAAAGTTGGCTGCCCGAGCCGGATTGAAAGCTACAACGACACGAGGCGAAGCCGAGTGTTGCCTGTAGCGCGAGAGAAGGCGAATTGTGCCTACTTAACAACCGCCATCCGGAGTCCGCTTTTTCGTACGAGTACCGCACAATGCATTTTGCAACAAATGCAGGAGATGTGCCACTTTTCGTGATTGTAAGACGTGGCAACAGTGCGCATGCGCCGGAGTTTCTTGCACTTGTAAGAGAAGTAAAATTAGCGTGGGAGAAATAAAATTAGCGTGCAAGAAGTAAAATTAGCGTACGAGAAGTAAAATTAGCGTACGAGAAGTAAAGTTAGCGTACGAAAAGTAAAATTAGTGTCCGAGAAGTAAAATTAGCGTACGAGAAGTAAAATCGCGCCGATGTGCGCAAATGCAGCGCCATTACAGTACGCCTTGCTATAAAGCGCTACTTTTGCCACGGCTTACAGGCATGAAAAGTGGCACTTCTCATGCATGCGTTCCGAAAAATGATATTATACCGTATCCGAATCGTTTCTTTTTTTTTAAATTAACGTCGCTATTAGTGACGCGACCTACAATTTCTTTCCTTTAGTCCCAGTCTCCGGACATGCATGAAAAATCGTATTTTTGTTTCTCTTCTCTTTTCGTCCTCCTCTCTCTCACTGGGATGTTTACTGGGGTGTCGGTAACAGTCGGTCTTCTAAGTTTGCTTCACGGGGGCGGGGCTATGTCACGTCGATTGCTGGCTACAAATATTGGACTTAAGGTAGTACTAGCGGACAGCCTGAGCCCACGCGAGTTCAGAAAGAATTGAGAGAGAATTGCGAACGATAAAAATTTGAAAAAAATCAAACATATGGAAGGTGCTGAAAAGATTGATTATGCATAACAATAATTCCAAAATGTTATTAACAAATTATTGACAAAAAAATTTGTCAACAAATCTTTTGTTAATCTTTTTGAATACGTATGAATTTTTTCAGAATGTTGTGTAATTTTTTAAAATGACCTTTTTTTATTAACTAAAAACGCGATTTTCAAAAATTACACGAAATTTTGAAAAAATTCATACGTATTTAGAAAAATTAACAAATCGTTTTCATAAAAAAAAAATTAGGTTGCCAGGTGATTCGTTGGGACATTTTTTTATCGTTAAATTGTTAATAACATTTTGGAATTATTATTATGCAAAATTAATCTTTTCAGTACCTTCCATGTGGTTGATTTTTTCAGATTTTTATCTCGTCGAGATAAAAATCCGCAATTCCTCTCTCAATCCTCTCTGAACTCACGTAGGCTGAGACGGTCCGCTAGAACTTTAAATACCTTAAATACCTTACCTACCTTAAACAAGCTCGCTAGAAATATTATCTATTGACATATTTATCGACTATCGTACGATAGAGACTAGGAGCTTTGTAGCGTCACAATATTTTTCCGCCAGCAAGACTACAGTACCGGGATTCGAACCCAAGACTAACCGATACATTATTTTCCTAGCTACTATTCTAACCACAAGGCCAGAGTGATCGGTGCCGTTAATTTTATTTAAATTTCTATACGTGTTCCGTGCGTGAGAAATTATTGAAAAATGAACAACCTTGCAGATGGTACGGATCAGCGGTGATGTGGCCGCACGTTCTAGCATTGCCTGAGAATTTACCTGGCAGCGAATATCTAACAAAAAGCTCGTCGTCTTACGTCGTGAAGCATCTCACGTTACGAGCCTCTTTGTTAACGTACGCCCGAACGACACTGGCAAAGTACTATATCGAGGGTGCACCGATATTGGCACCGACGTCGGTACACTATCCGAAGGATTTGCGGGCTCGAAGACGATGGAATCAATACTTTTGGGGCGACGCTATACTCGTTGGTGAGGGGACTCGAACGAGAAGACGATTCATCCTCGAAGATCCATCTGATCGGAGATGGACAAAAGGAGGGAACGTTCTTTTCGTTTATTTTTTTTATCTTTTCTCCCCTAGGTTTGGTGACACTGCCGCGTGTGACTCAGGTGTTAATGTGGCTCCCGGGCGAACATCCTTGGAGACATCTTCAAGGAGGCTTGCAGGTTCAGCCCTCGTACATTAACGACACATCTGTCCCCGCAGTCAGGGGCCAGATCATCATGCTGATTCGACCCGGTTTCATAATTCCCGTTCACGAGGTAATCGTCTCATGCATGTTTACTATTGCCGCCGAATTACTATGCGAACAGATTTTTATTATTTGTTTATTTATTTATTTATTTATTTACGGGATGAAGCCTTTTACTATATACAATAATAAAAACATCAGTAAATTGGTAAATTATGATAAAGTATCTCTACAGTTAGAATAATATCACCAGTTCGCATCTTAATATAGAATTAGACAAAATATGTTTCATTAGTTCATTTTAACATTAATAATCAACACATAGGTTATTTGTCTTTGTTTATTTTGGGATAAAAGTCACTCAAAGATGAGAATTCGCCGCCCAACAACTGCTTTGTACTCACTGACCGACAGTCCGAAGTTAACGATCTCCCAAAGGGTATTGGCGAGATGTTTATTATTATTAATAATAATAAATATAATAATAATCGTTTATTGTCATTAAAGTAATAACTTTTATTATTACATTATTATCATAATTAATCCGGGGAACAAATTATTAATCTCCGTGTTATCTGTTGTCAACAAGCCGTTTATCAATATCGTTATCGGGGCATTAGATGAAAATACCGTTTGATTGTTTCATTCTGTTAACGCGATGGCAGCACGAAGAATTTATGCTCGGAAATCGGTCCTCGGTGTAACGAACACGATTAGAGCATGTGTGGGATGTCAATGGGATAATACCGGCATGCGGCTTATCATTGAGCTCACGAGCGGGACCACGGGATCTAATGCCGGATCCACTCGAGTTACTCGAAGCGAATAGCTAGAAGTACCTCAATGATGACGTTAATGCCATTCCAATCCATTCACAGGCAATCCCCTCCGGGTGCCTCGTGAAATAGCGAACGTTCCCTTTATTATTTCATCGATTTTTCGCGTATATTATTACTTCATTTACTATCTTGTTGGAAGTTGACCAAAGTGCCTCACATATCGGACGGGCATTTAAAAAAAAAATGAATAAAATTTACTGTCATTTAATTTTTCAGGAGATCGCCATGACTGCCGATGCTACCACGAAGAGCGATTTGACTCTTGTCGCTAATTGGGCCTGCACCGTGTTGCACTGCGCAGCTTCGGGAAAAATATTCTACGGGACGAGCAGCAACGACGATGTTTTTCTCAATATAAGTATAAGCGGAGAGCACAGCAACGTTGAACTCAATAACGTTCTGAAAGTCCAAGAGCGAGCTTGTGTCAACGATACGACAAGTTCCGCTAAGCAGTCGACAGTCATAAAGAGAGTCGAAATACTTGGTGTTCACGCGTACAATGTTAGCATAGACCTGTGCAAACTAACCGAAGATTCCCCGAAAATAAATCTGATCACTTGAAGGAATACTATAATACCGAATAAAATTACAATACTAAATTTACGAAATAATAACTTTATGTTTTTTGTTTGTTTTTTTTTCTCTCGAAAATCTCGATTTATTGTGGTTGAAGCAAATTGTCGCTCGGCAGTTTTCCGCGTTGATTATTTGTCATAAAATAATTCTACAATATTCGAACTTCTCCGACAAGGTGAGCGCATTTAATCAGCACGTGCTCTGCTACTGGCATGTTTTTCCAGGAATTTGCAAAACAACACGTCGAGCATTGGGTTCTGATGTTGACAGATAGACAAGCGTACGGTGCCACGCGCTTCATTATTATAGAATTCCATTTCTATTTTGGCCAAGTTGGATCTAGGTCAACTAATTAAAATTGCCTAGAATTTTTAAAAAATAAGTGAAAGAGCGAAAATCGAAACTTTCACATTGCCTCCCCGTGTCATTTACTTCTGTAAAAAATTAATTTGCGCGAGCGTGAATTTTCTGCAATTATTCGGCTTCGTCATAGAGGAAGCTGAATCGTCTCTGCAGTTTCCGGGAAAATCGGTTAGATACCCTCCGTCTTGCCCCGGGCTTCACTTTTACCTCGCTCAGAAATACATATCTAAAGTTCGAATCGATATTGGTGATGGAGATCGTTACATTGAACTCTTATAAATTCAAATGATTTTTCCACGGAACCAGTATACAGTTGCATAAAATATATAACATCCGGAAGTCCGGGAAATGAGAAAATCGTCCCACGTTATTTTCATGCTCACGGACATAACGGTATATTGAAATTGCTTTTTATCCCATACGCTTGAAAAAAAATGGGGGCGCGCGGGGGGGGGGGGGCATCGCGAAATAAGAAACGATACATGGGAAACGCGAACGGTGGGTACGATAAATTCAAATTTATATCCTGAGCCCTGAGGGACGTAGAGGATCGAAGCCACATGTTCCTTTTTTTCTTATTTATTTATACACTAGCGGTTATGTTGGCTCGCAATAACTGTGTGAGTAACTGTGCGAGTACCTGTGTGAGCAACTGTGCGAGTACCTGTGTGAGTAACTGTGCGAGTACCTGTGTGAGTAACTGTGCGAGTACCTGTGTGAGTAACGGTGCGAGTAAAGGTGCGAGTAACTGTGCGAGTAACCGTGCGAGTAACCGTGCGAGTAACCGTGCGAGTAACCGTGCGAGAAACCGTGTGAGAATCTGTGTGAGAATCTGTGTGAGAATCTGTGTGAGAATCGGTGTGAGAATCTGTGTGAGAATCTGTGTGAGAATCTGTGTGAGAATCTGTGTGAGAATCTGTGTGAGAATCTGTGTGAGAATCGGTGTGAGAATCTGTGTGAGAATCTGTGTGAGAATCTGTGTGAGAATCTGTGTGAGAATCTGTGTGAGAATCTGTGTGAGAATCTGTGTGAGAATCTGTGTTAGTAACTGTGTGAGTATCTGTGTGAGTATCCGCGAATATTCGCGAATATCCGCGAGTATCCGCGAGTATCCGCGAGTATCCGCGAGTATCCGCGAGTATCCGCGAGTATCCGCGAGTATCCGCGAGTATCCGCGAGTATCCGCGAGTATCCGCGAGTATCCGCGAGTATCCGCGAGTATCCGCGAGTATCCGCGAGTATCCGCGAGTATCCGCGAGTATCCGCGAGTATCCGCGAGTATCCGCGAGTATCCGCGAGTATCCGCGAGTATCCGCGAGTATCCGCGAGTATCCGCGAGTATCTGTGTGTACTGTGTGTGCATCTGTGAGTATTGTGTGTATCTGTAAGTATTTGTGTGTATCTGTAAGTATTTGTGTGTATCTGTAAGTATTTGTGTGTATCTGTAAGTATTTGTGTGTATCTGTAAGTATTTGTGTGTATCTGTGAGTATTTGTGTGTATCTGTGAGTATTTGTGTTTATCTGTGAGTATTTGTGTGTATCTGTGAGTATTTGTGTGTATCTGTGAGTATTTGTGTGTATCTGTGAGTATTTGTGTGTATCTGTGAGTATTTGTGTGTATCTGTGAGTATTTGTGTTTATCTGTGAGTATTTGTGTTTATCTGTGAGTATTTGTGTTTATCTGTGAGTATTTGTGTGTATCTGTGAGTATTTGTGTGTATCTGTGAGTATTTGTGTGTATCTGTGAGTATTTGTGTGTATCTGTGAGTATTTATGTGTATCTGTGAGTATTTGTGTGTATCTGTGAGTATTTGTGTGTATCTGTGAGTATTTGTGTGTATCTGTGAGTATTTGTGAGTATTTGTGTGTATCTGTGAGTATTTGTGTGTGTCTGCGCATCTGCGAGCTTCGGTGTGAGTGTCCAATTGACATGAACATTATTATTATGTAGAAGATATAGATTATTTATTTTTCGACAGAGTTCATTGCGATCGCGTAAATAGGAACTGCCGGTGCAGCCATGAGAGTGTCGAGGAAAGAGCTTTCGTCTGCCCTCTTCCACCCTCCGTGCATCCGTAGGAGAGGACACGTAGGGATGAGCTTCGAGCTTGCGTAATCGAGACGTCGAGATTCGGCGCCGGCGGTGCTGCGGCTACGAATCGTGCCGCTCACGGGGACACGGCTCTTCCGCATTTCTCGCGCGAACTTTGCGAAGCGCGGAACATGTATACTCCTCTGAACACGTAAATGTTTTAAACTCAGAGGAGACGTTCGAGTCATTGGGGATTACGTTTCAGTGAATTACCGGAGGGACGTAATGACGACACACCCGAGTTCCGTTCAACTCTCTTGTGAACCCTTTCTTATCAGCGATATGAAGTCGTTGTCGAAGCTTCAGGATATAATAATAAATAAATAAATAAATAAATAAATAAGTAAATAAATAAATAAATAAGTAAATAAATAAATAAATAAATAAGTAAATAAATAAATAAATAAATAAATAAATAAATAAATAAATAAATAAATAAATAAATAAATGAATATAGTGCCATAGAAATGTGACGAAAATAAAAAGTGCGGAAACATTGATTACCGTGTAAGGTGCAGGGAGTTCTTGTATTACAGAGGGTAGAAGTAATGTGCCACGGATTAATGTTGTCGGTTAGCCCTGGCGCGTCGTTGGCATCGCCAAAGAGAACTTTAATCGGTGAATTAATTGGTAATTTCCGTGGTGAGATCGTTAGTTCTCGATATTTTTAATTCACCTCTAATGCCCAAGTGTTATTTCGAGCATGTCGCTGGTAATGAGAATCGTCGGGGCACGCCGGTAATCGCCACCCATTGGCATGGCGAAACCGGATGTACCTATATTTAACGCACAAATTTCAAATATCTACCGAGCACTCACGTCGCGTCACGAATCACGATAAAACGAAGAATAAAATATTCCTCCGTGAGTTCGATTTTTTAACCGGCTGCGACCAAATTGGACGCGAAGAGTTCATCGACCGATGGCAATTCGCTGATAAAAGTTTAGTGCACTTCGCTTGAGAGGAATCCATCGGGCAACGAGAGAAGGGATGAAAGAGACGATGGATACGGAGAATCCGGAATTGCGAATGATGGACGATGAATACGAACAGTGAGTGTTCCGCAAGATCGATGCTATTTTTTATTTCATTTAAAAAAAATATTGATAAAACATTTCGTGGATATTCATTTTTAATATATTTTTAATATATTTTAAATATATTTTCAATACATTTTTAATATATTTTTAATATATTTTTAATATATTTTTAATACATTAAAAAAATGTATACATATGTATATTTTTTTCTTTTTACCGCGGTGCCGAACCGATTTCGAGATGTTGTGTCGTTCGCAGATTCGTCGCGAACACGAGCGACCGGTACAGGGTGAAGAATGCGACTATGTCGCCGGAAATGCTCTTCACGAGTCAAACGCTGAGCGTTATAATCGTCTACTGCATATGCTTCCTCGTCGCGGCAATCGGCAATCTCACGGTCTTTGTCACCCTGTCCCGCGGAAGATATCGGAAATCTCGAATATCGCTGATGATCTGCCACCTGTCGCTAGCCGATCTTCTGGTCACCTTCATTGGGATTCCGACCGAGGTAAAAAATATTTAATAAATAAAAAAACAAATTCTGTCCAAGCTCGCTCGTCTCTCGACACTCGGTCCACAGTGATACGACATTTAATCGACGTGTGCGACCAAAAATATACCGACTTCGATGCGCAAGAGGAAAGTCTAATATTAACCTGCTAATGATTGCACTTAGACTCGCGCCGTTTTCTGGCACCTCCGCGGTACCAGTTTGATCACTGATCTTTCTATCTTCTCAGCGAATTTCCTTCGATTCGGTAATACGAAGTGGTTATTTAATGATATTAAAAAAAAAAAATTAATAAAAAATGTTTGCGTCTCCGTTGGATGGGTCGATCATTCGGTGCACTCGAACGCCCCCCGAGTGCTATTTTCGTGGGTCCTTCCATCCCGTTCTCTAACGTTCGTATTAAATTACTTTCGCACCGGGAAGGTGCCGAAGCAACGGAGCCAAGCTTTAAATTATAAATTCGAACGATGGAATAACGCGACCTCACCACCCTCCGTATCCTATATTCGTGTACCGGCTCCGGCGCGAATCTAATATTCAATCTGGCATGCACGACAGAGCGTAAGAATACGAATCACCGCGAGACGTTCGATTCCATAAACTCGCAGTAAATTTTTATACTATTGAAATATACGGCGCTCAGATTTGAATAAATCGTGCAGGAAGGCGAGGGGCGCGAAACGGACTGCTTTTACAAACTTTTCGCGGGCCAAAGTAAACGTCCTATCACGAGTCGAGAACATGGGTCCGTTTTGACCCGCTACCTTCCGATATCTCGCGAAATTCTCAACCGATAGATGCTTGCCTTTTTTACAACTTCTATTTTATGCGCTCTTGTATAGATATATACATTTTTATTCGTTGCATATTTATAAACCCCGCAGCGGTGAATCGTGAAGAGGAATAGTTCGATAAAATCCTTTTTCGCTTTGTTTGATCACGTGCCGATGGCAATTTGAAATTCTACGTGAAATGCACGAGTCGTTATTGCATTTTGGTGTCATCGGTGAACGCGCTTGTGGATTCCATTATTCCGTTACGAACGCTTCAAATGTCATCTGTTCGTCGCCTCGGTGGAGGATGAGCGACGAAACAGGTGGCCAGGTGGGGTTGGAATGGCCGGCCGTTACAGCCCGGCCAGACCTGGTTTACTTTGTCAAAATCCACGCCAATATAGAGCAGAGCCGATAGATGTACGCGCTCCGCACATCTATTCAGGGGACATTGTAACGATGTAAATGCCGTCATCGACACGCTCGGGTATCACCGATATTGCAGCTCGCGGATGAATGAATCTAAGGCCCTGCAATCGAGAGTGGGCGAACTCTCTGACATGGACAATACCTCCCCATGAGCAGGGGAGAGCGAGCCAAAGCGAAACATTTTCACGGAAAATAAAATGATGAAAAAGTATAATCATGAATCCTGAAGACTGGTCCATTTCGCCCCGTTTGTTATTGCATTTCTGTTTTGACCTACACAGTCTGGCGAATTACTTCTGACGTACCCTAGCAAATTGATGGACCGCAAACGGACACGTCCGTTGGGGAACAAAACGGACCGTAAAAAACGACAAAACGGACTGTACATTTTTTGTTGGCATTTGGTCTCTTTTCTGTTGTGGAAACCGAAAACGGACCGAACGTTTTTTTTTCGAAAAATTTGCTTTGGTCCGTTTTCGGTTACCGCAACCGAAAAAGGACCAAGATCGTATTGTTATTCTGTCCTTTCATTAAAAACAGAATTGAAAGCAAAACAACAACAAAATTTAAAAACTTGGCCAAACATTTTAATAAAAAACGTTCGGTTCTTCCTCGGTTTCCGCAACCGAAAAAGGACCAATCCAAACGTACGGTCTGTTTTACCGTTTTTTGTGGTCTGTTTCGTTCCCCAGCGGACGTGTCCATTTTTCGGTCCGTTTTTCAGTTTTTTCCCTAAAAGCAGCCGTCCGTCAACTAGCTAGGGTTTGTGGAAAGATAACGAATACATCACTTGGTGGCGCTGATTACTTCATACTTTTCAAAAACGATTGCACATCATATTCACCTACTTTATGATATAAAGCATAAAAGTGACGTTTTCTCGAAGTTCCTCGAATTTGAAAGGCTCATAGAGAAACAAACTGGGAACAAGATGAAAGTTTTTCGAAGTAATAATGGTCGAGAGTTCGTAAACGATCAATGGACATCTGTTCGTCGCCTCGGTCGAGGATAAGCGACGAAACAGTTGCCTAGATGGGGTTGAAATGGCCGGTCGTTACAGCCCGGCCATACCTGGTTCACTTGGTCAAACTCCTCTCGAATATAGAGCCGAGCCGATGTTACACCCACGGTGTGCTAACAAAATCCCACGAGGTGCGTGAAGCTCCGTACATCTAGTCAGGGGACATTGTAACGATGTAAACGCCGTCATCGACACGCTCGGGTGTGACCGATATTGCAGCTCGTGGATGAATGAATTTAAGGCCCTGCAATCGAGAGTGGGCGAACTCTCTGACATGGACGATGCCTCCCTCTAAGCAGGGGAGAGCTAGCCAAAGCGAAACATTTTCACGGAAAACAAAATGATGGAAAGATATAATCATGAATGGTGAAGACTGGTCCATTTCGCCCCGATTGTTATTGCATTTCTGTTTTGACCTAAACAGCCTGGTGAATTACTTCCGACGTATGTGGAAAGATAACCAATACATAACTTGGTGGCGCTGATTACTTCATTCTTTTCAAAAACGATTGCACATCGTATTCACCTATTTTATAAAGCATAAAAGAATTTGAAAGGCTTATAAAGAAACAAACTGGGAACAAGATAAAAGTTTTTCGAAGTGATAATGGTCGAGAATTCGTAAACCATCAATTCGAATGGATGAGTAAACCGTTGCCCAGGTGGGGTGGGACTGGCCGGTCGTTACATGCCGGTTAGTCACGGTTCACTTGGTTCACTCACTCCAATATCGCTCAAAGCCGATGTCACACCCACGGTCTGCTAACAAAATCTCACGTGGCGCGTGATGGTTCGTGCATCTATTCAGGGGATATTGTAACAATATAAATTCCGTCATCGACACGCTCCAGTGCAACCGGTATTGTAACTCGTGAATAAATGAAACCGAAAACCGTCGTGAATGAATGAAACTGAGCCCTATAATCGAGAGGGGTGAATTCTCCACTAAAAAAAAAGTCGCTTTCGCGCTACCGCACCCACAAAAAAATTTCTTTGACGGCCACCGTTTATTAAGATTAAGTAAAATATTTATTTGATTTAAATAAATATTTATTTAAATTGAGTAAATAGTTACTTAAATGAAATAAATATTTATTTAAATCAAATAAATATTTTACTTAATCTTAATAAACGGTGGCCATAAAAAAAAAAAAATTCTGGGTTGCGAAGAAAAACGTTATTTCAATTCTACAGTTCCATATGATGTTGAAATAACGACGGCAAGACTGTCAAAGTCACACGTTATCATTTCAATCTCGCATGAAATTGTAAGAATTAAAAATAAAATTGAAATAGTTTTTTTTTTTCTTTGGCAGTCCGCAAGCGAATTGTACTTTAGTCTGTGATATTTTTTTTCAGTATCCATTACAGGGCCGATGTCTCCTTCTAAACAAGGGAGAGCGAGTCAAAACGAATAATTTAAAGAAAATAAAAAACTATCATGGCGAATGGTGAACACTGGTCCATTTTGCCTAGCCACTGACCCAGGTAAACTTTTTACCTTTTTACCTTCCAAATGAAAAATATCCACATAGCCTCGAGCGCCCTTATGTAAAAACAAAAACAGCTCGTTGGAACGCAACATGTAAAAATCCATCGTTGTGTACACTCTTAGTATGAATAAATATTAAAAAATCTAAATTTTGCATCCGACAACAATCTACGCCGATAGTAGATTCTCGGACGATCGCCCTTTTTTAAATACTGCGAGTGCCTGTGAGAATTTCAATATTCGCATACGAAATATTCATTAGTTTTTAAAAATAATAGAAAATAATGCGAGATAAGAGAAAAGAACGTCTAAATTATTCTCGACGTTATCACGTATTTTTAACTCCCGACTGCCCGCTAGGGCAAAAAAGACGGGAGTTATGCGTTTCACGGCGATCGCGGGACTTTCCGCGTTTCCTTGGTATCCAGTGTTCTCCGAATCCACAAAAAATCTCTTGACAAAATTTGGCAAGTAGTTTCTTTGAATCGTGGTCTGTGTCTTTTTTCAGGTTTTGTTACGATGCGATGCGATTTCACAGAGATAAAGACTTTTCGGAAAAAATAGTGTTTGTCCATATCGAAATTTCAGCGAGATATGCCGCTTCTTTTGCCTTTTCACCGTGTATCGCAGCTAATTTCACAGTGGCTCAATGCACGATCTCCCGAACCTTATGCGTTTCGCTACGAATCAGCTGCGAACACTATATACATACAGTGATTTTTTTTTCATTATTATTTTTTTAAAATTAATTTTTATTTTATAATTACGGTGTTTCGTGCGTGATCAGTGTGTGAATTAACTATATTCGGTGTAAAATAATAAGTAAGGTTAAGTGCGTAAAAAAAAGAGGTTGAAAAATTCTCTAAAACTCTGAAATACTTGACAGAAAGAGCTTGAAAACTACTAAAAAAAAAGAAAGAATTTGATCGATAAAACAATAATTCTATAACAAAGTTCATCGAAGACAAAATTGTTCCAAAAAACAAAAATTTGTTTTTTTTATCGTGGCTGATACATTGCATGGCTGACACCGAAGTAATTGCGCAAGGCTTTATTCTGTTTGCAACAAAAATTCTTTATGGTCGAGTTATACAAACTTCCATTACTGCTCTAATGCAGAAGTTACAGAATTCAGCAAACTTTTTATACACCGACCATGAAAAATCATGGTACGAAGGGAATGAGGCGCTGCGCAGTAACTTTGGTTCAACAGGGCAATCGAAAGATACAACATGTAACAAATTGGAAAAAGATTGGCTTCGATGAACTGTATTGCAGAATCTTTTTGCTTTTTTTTTTCTTCTTATACACCGACCATGAAAAATCATGTTACGAAGGGAATGAGGCGCTGCGCAGTAACTTTGGCTCAACAGGGCAATCGAAAGCTACGGCATATAACAAATGGAAGAAGATTGGTTTCGATAAACTGTATTACAGAATCTTGTTGCTTTTTTTTTAAATTAAATTTTCTATCTATCTATTTCTATGTTTATCGCAACAGTTTTTTTTTCGAAATTTAAGCTACCGTGTAATCTCTCGAAATAAAAAAAAATTAACCATGTTCATATTAGACAAACTCACCTACAGGCTTGATAAAAAAACGACTTGAAAAAAATCTTACAATAAAGTGCGTGCTCAAAAAAGATATGCAGTGAACTCTAAAAAGCATGATATTAAAAAAAATTAAAATTTTTAAAAAACTCCCGACTCCGGAATATGACTGAATGACTGAAAAAAGTACATAAAAAAATAAAACCGACTTCAAAAAAATCGTATAAAAAAATCTTACAAAAAGATTGAAATAATTAACGATAAAATATTAATTTTCACGGAAGCTCCCTCTATAATCTTGTCCATCGATATTTGCTGCTATAATAATAATAATAATAATAATAATAATAATAATAATAATAATAATAATAATAATAATAATAATAATAATAATAATAATAATAATAATAATAATAATAATAATAATAATAATAATAATAATAATAATAATAATAATAATAATAATAATAATAATAATAATAATAATAATAATAATAATAATAATAATAATAATAATAATAATAATGGTTTGGTTTGGTGGAGCGATACGAGCATGGTCGGTGGAGCATACTCAGTCCGGCTGGACCATTGTACTCGGGCCTTGTGGGGCACTCGCGATGCCTTAATTGTCCACGTTGTGTTCCTCAGACGCGGAACACAACCGACAGGCGTTGTTCGGGTCTTTCTTGACTTGACACCTTTCTTTGTAGGGATTACTGGTTACACAGGGTATCATGGTCAGTCCCCCGTCCCCCAGCATCCCTTCTTGGGGTTACCGGTAACACAGGGTATCCTGGTCAGTCCCCCGTCCCCCAGCAGGCCTTCATTGGGGTAGCCCAGGGTATCATGGCCATTCCCCCTGTTCCCAGCGCCTTGTTGGAATTGCCGGTAGCCAGGGTATCATTACTTAGTCCCCCGTCCCCCAGCATCCGTATCTGTAGTCAAGCTAGGGAAACATGGTCGGCCTCCTTAGAGCCCCAGGTTAAGGAGGCAAGGCTGCAAGTATTCTAGGATAGTCGCCTGGAATCCTAGAAGCATCGTTATGACGCACCATACCCCGGTGCCATGAAGCCCGAGCACGATAGCTTACACTCTGGCCAGGGATAGCTATTGCGGAGCGTCGAGTCTGATACACACAGACTTGGCGTCCCGGGCGATGGGTACGCTACGTCCCCTACGCCGATTCGGTCTCAGGTTCGATTCCCGACGTCGGACTTTCGTCGCGTCTCACCCAGAATGAAAACAATGGAGTACAGCTATATACATCCGACACTCACACTTGGAGTTACCGTGTGCGAGTGACCGATGTATATATCTGGAGCTTCGTCTCGTCCATGTTTTTTTCCCTTCTCGTCGAAACATACAAAGCCGGGAATCGAACCGACGACCTCCCGATGCTTAGGTCTTAGAGGCGAGCACGCTAACCACTAGACCACCGCACCGGTTATAATAATAATAATAATAATAATAATAATAATAATAATAATAATAATAATAATAATAAAAGTTGGGAGACGTCTCCGGCCGTTTCAAACGCTTTTCAAGTGCACGTACCAAGTCCCTATGTGACACGGCCGGAGACGTCTCCCGACTTTTATTATTATTATTATTATTATTATTATTATTATTATTATTATTATTATTATTATTATTAGTATTATTATTATAGCAGCAAATATCGATGGACAAGATAATAGAGGGAGCTTCCGTGGAAATTAATATTTTATCGTTAATTATTTCAATCTTTTTGTAAGATTTTTTTGATCACTTTATTTTTTCTATTTTTTTTATATACGTTTTTTTACAGTGGTTTTTATTTTTTTATACGATTTTTTAAAGTCATCAATATTTCGACTATGTGCTTCATACATCAATTAAATGATCGGTTACAATTACAAAAAATATTCCTATTAAGTATACTCCGAATTTGGTATCGCCAACAATTCTTTTTCCGTCGTCGTGTAGTTTACTTCCGGTTTTGTGAGGCACCTGCTAACAATTCCGATCACATTGTGAAATCTTTTTTCACCTATATGGTATAATATGCCGCTGATGCCGCGATCGCTGGTGTCCGTTTGTAAACGATATTGAGCTCCCGGTGTTATATGCTATAGAGCGATGTATCTATTGGGTATTGGGCGATTGGGTATTGTGTGGTTACAACGATCCCCTAAGGGTTACGGGCTCCTTCACTTCTCTCTTTCCTCCTTCCTTATCCGTTGTCACCGGTTTGATTCTTGGGTCCGGAGCTTCGTCGCGCCTTCTTAGGTGTCAGTAGTATCGGACATACGGGTATAGTAGTAGTTCGTACGTCCAGAGCTACGTCCTCGTCCGTTTTCGTTTCACCCACGGGACTTCAGTCTCGGGAATCGAACCCGTGACACTTTCCAGCCTTTCGGTTTCCCATACCGAGGCACTGGTTTCCTCTGGACCTACTTACTATAGTGGGTTCCGAACTACTTTTTCGCAGAAAAAACACCAAAGAAAATTCTTGGTGCTTGCCGGGAATCGAACCCGGGCCTACTGCGTGTGAGTCGCGCTGCGATCCACTCGGCCACGCTCACCCTTGCGATTCACCTACTAAAATCTTTTTTTAGAGCCTGGAAAGCCTTCAGGTGTTCCTGTGTCCATTCCCAATTTTTTTTTTTCTTTGATAAGTTTCGAAGATTACCTACCGATCTGCCGTGATTTACGTTGAACTGCCTATAATAATTACATAATCCCCTAAATTGTTGTAATTGGGCTGTATGAGGCTGTTCGAAGTTCGAAGTGCATCGGAGACGCCTAGTTCACTCTGAACAACTCGATTATTTTAGACGATGCGATTTTTTCTTCGTCCCCACTTGCTTGTTTAAACAATTGATTTATCTCAACTAACATCTCGCAAATCGAGTTATCAGCTTTGTAATCGATCTCTTCTTTATCAGCAAAGTCTATAGATTGTCCTCCTATTTGCAAGCTATCTGTTTGAGTTTTTTTGCTATTAGTAGCCTCTTCAATTATCATTTGATCATTTGGTAAAAAAACAAAAAAATTAATTGACGACATGTTGAAGAGGGGATTTTACTCTTGACTGTTACCGCAATACGTATATTGTTATAGGGTAAAAGTGGTGAATATGGCCCACCTCGATTAACACGTAAATCAATGATATATGGACTGGGCTATATTCCCCACTTTTACCCTAAACATTACATTTTTCATTCGACAATTTCGATTTCAACACATCGCGAAATAACGTAAAACCGTGTTCACTGCCCTAATGATAACGGAAACTGGGTCCCTTGCCTTACTTTCTCCGCACGGTGAATGAGTTTTTTTTAATTGGGGAAAAACCTTTGAAGCAGTAATGAGCAAATTCGCAGTCCTTTTTTATTATACACATCAGTACATAGTATACTGAACCCTAAGTAAAATGATATCGATGAGATACAGAATACTATCACTCAATTAGAACATCGATAATGCCTCATACATCGGCAAACGTGGAATGAGCTCGGTCGATCGCTATTTCGACAATAAAGCTCACAGTAGCGCATCCGAGTCCAAATCCAAGAATAACGAATGCAAACGTTAGATCGGCCAAAGTGATGGCTTTATACTTCTCATCGTTTTTAAGTTCCTCTTTGTACGCTGCAATTTCCGATGATTTTCGGTAGTCGCTCATAGCGGTATGCCAAATGATATCAGCTTCCATCATTGCCCTGAGAATCTTGTTGATTCGCTGTTCGAGGGGCCAATTTGGTCTGATCACGTACATTGTGGAGGTCTTCACGATTATATTGCTAGAAATATACAACTTCGTTTCCTCGCCTCTGCCAATGATTAATGTTCGTTCTCTCACGCAAGCAACTGCAGGTTCGTTCCTGACGTGCCGCTCACAATCGAGATAATTCTGTTTAACGTAACGCCCGTGAAAGTCTGATTCATTGAAGAAACGAGCATGCGACTTGTAGCCATAAATCTTGTATCCAGAATTTATAAGATCCTGCTTGGTGTTGACATTTGGCAGAGCCACTCGGCGCATCCGCGTGGAAGTCAATTTTCCCTGATATACAATCTGGATTGTTATCGTAAATAGAAATAGACTGGCGAAGTAAATTCTCGATGCTTGATTAACGGGTAATTTTGGGAGAGGTAAGTTACAGATCATACGGAGAGTATCTAGGATCGCCGACATTAAAGACTTTCCACAAAAGAATTTGAAAAACATCAGGGTAATCAGGACAACGACGTACACGCCGTAGTATGACCCGTCATCCGCACTTGACCGAATCTGGCTCAGTTGCGATGCATAACCACTGTGCCGGGTTACAGCAACCAGTCCACTGTACCAAAATGGATACGTCGTCGTTGCATTTTCCACAGTCAACTGGTACCGCCAATTTAATCCGATGTCACACTTTCCAATGATCATGTCATCTGCTATATCTTTGGTGGGATTCATATCATGCGAGAATCCATCTACATTCGTATGTTCTTGGATCTTCGGCGTTGCGTTGAGAGCACGAAAGAGCATCCTAGCAATAATCCCGCCACTACCGTAAAAAGAGTCTATGCCAGTTTTGTCTGGAATCGTTTGCCAAGTCTCCAGGGCGTCTTTGACGGTCGACCGGATCTCGTAGCCACCCAGGTTGTTGGTTTTGTCGAAATCGAGTTCTTCACAAATTCTCTCATCCTTGCCATATCTTTGCACAAGTAAGGTCCAAGGATGGTTGTTTTTACCTCTGTAAGTGTTCTCCAGCTGCCAAGGATCAGGCGCATATCCCGTGTAAGGATTGTAATTATACATCAAAAGGCCCCTCTTCGGATGAAGGCAGATGAGCTTCGCATTAAGTATATCCATTTCCCAGGCGATCTTCAGAATTTCGAAGGCATTCGAGCATCCATTGTTCGACACTAGTGGCGCGTCCAGTATGATAAATGATGCCATATGATTCCACCATAAAGAACCCTTGATCGCTCTAAAACTTGACTCGAGTCCCGTCAAGGAATACGCTGTTACCACAAATAGTTGCAGTGGGTATCTTGATTTCCGGTCCACAGGCCAATTGCGCTCCACCCTCGTGGTATCGTCGAGCAAAACTACAGAAAGAGACAGCATGGACGACAATTTCTCGATGAGGATCTCCGGCGAATTACCTACAAAGCCCACCGTGTTTACTCGGTGTGCGTAACAAAGTTGTACGATATCGACCTGGAATCCACATAATTCTTAGTAATTTCCATTCCCGTCCAACTATAGTATGTTTGGTCATGAGTTAATATTCTCACCGTTGCAGCGACGAGAGAGGAGACTTCATTGTATTTTGATGTCTCGATGATCATCCTAGTCCAGCACATCCTGAAAGTCAGCGATAACAGAATGAAGAACTTCGTCAGCTGCATGGCTTTCTTGTGTGTTCTCAAGAGAGTGAAACCCTTGGCTCGAACCAGCCTTATACTATCAGACAGCAAATACGACTGTCGAGTAGACTGAGTAGACTGAGAAAGCGTCGGGGTCGTTCACAACAATTCAACAAGTTTTAACGGGCTTATGGAGCAGTGTAAATGTCGAGGGATCTTATTTACGTAGAAAACTATAAAACCGCGCTGTTAACAGGAATATTCTGCATGCGAGTAACGACTTCGAGCGCTAATCTAACATCGGTTTCTGACTCTGGGTCGTTTCACAATATGTTCGCCCGCGAGCGATCTACTAGCCGTTCTTATGGAACCGTGCGTTCTCCTTGACATTACGAAATCCTCAAGGGACGAAATATACGGAGGTAAACGTCTGATAAAATTAATATACATGAAAGGAATGAGCAAATTTAAACTACATTATGGAACTCCGCAAATTAAATTTTATCGGTGAGAAATGAAGCAATACCACTTATTCAAAAAATCAATAATTGGACGAGCTCAGCCTATCGCTACATCGACAATAAAGCTTGCAGCAACGCACCCCAGTCGTAACCCAACAATAACGAATGCAACAGATAGATCGGCCAGACTGATGACTTTGAACTTCTCGCGTTTCGTTACTTTTTTATTGTCTTTGAAAACATCTAACGACCTGCGGTAGTCTCTCATACTAATGAGCTAAATTAAATCACTCTCCTTTAGTGAAGCGAGACTCTTGTTGACCCTTCGTTCGAAGGGTCAGTCTGGTCTGATAATTAAAATGTTACTGGTTCTCACGATCATGTCACTAGAAAAATGTGAATTTAATTCTACCGCTTTGTCAATAACAGCGTGTTTTACTTTGACACAAGCAATCAAAGGATCACCCAATACGTGGTGCGAACATGTGAAATCTTCCAGTCCAAAGAAACGTCCCTCAAATTCAAGTTCATTTAAGGAGGTTGGACCGGGATACAGAGGTGGGGATGGGCAGCCCGGCTCGCGGTGTGCGGGGAAGGTAACGAGCGAGAGAGACGTACGTGTCGCGTTACGGTACACGATAGTGTTTCTCCCAACCACATAATTCCGAACGACCGCGTATTTCCGAAAATGACGACCACGTAAGTCCAATTCGGCCCCTTCTCAAGGTCCGTTATCTGCTTGGTGGGGAAACAAACGACTCTTTCCCTTTTGCTACCTGCGAATGAAATCGTCGCTCCTGTAATTCCGACAATTTTTGCGTATGGAAAGGGACGGTGGGCAGGTACTTGGGCAGGTAGTGGGGTATCGGAAATACGCGGTCGTGCCTAATTGGATTGGCTCCCGAGGAACGGAGAAACGCGGTCGTGTATTGTATCTCGAGCGCCACACGTCCGAAGCAAAATTCGCGACATTCAGTTTGTGATATCTCAAAAACTAAGTGGTGAATCGCTTTCAAACTTTTCCATGCTACTTCTTGAAGCACTTTCTTGACGGAGATATGTTTTTTGGCGACATGTCTTTATGGAGTTTTTCGTGACGGCGGTTTATATGCTGAAAAAAATGGATTTTTCATGTTGATCATGTTAAGTGACTGAACTTTAACAGCCATTATCTTCGGAACTAGATGGTGAATCTATTTCAAATTTGGCACACATCGAAATGAGTTAATTAACTAGAACATATCCAAAATTCAGCTAAAAATCTTTGAATCAATCTAATGCTTGAGTTACCTTAAGTAAGGAGCGTACAATTTGTAGCTATAAATCTTGTTCCCAGATTAGGCAAGATCCTGCTTGGTGTCTAAATTTGGAAGATGCACTCGCTTCATCATCATGGAGACCAATTTTCTACTTCGTGAATATCAATAATGAACACGCACGTATCCGGAACATTTGACAAACATTTGACAAACATTTGACAAACATTTGACAAACATTTGACAAACATTTGACAAACATTTGACAAACATTTGACAAACATTTGACAAACATTTGACAAACATTTGATAAACATTTGACAAACATTTGACAAACATTTGACAAACATTTGACAAACATTTGACAAACATTTGACAAACATTTGACAAACATTTGACAAACATTTGACAAACATTTGACAAACATTTGACAAGTTGCCGAGTCGCGGTGGCTTTATATTTTTTCCGTTGTTTCTTCGCGACTCGATTGTGCCCCAAAAATCCAATGCCTGTCGGAGGTTGAGAAATTATAGCGGAGGTATTTATAGTTAACCGGCGGTGTGGATCGATCGTAGCCACCGGAATCCAGACGGCCCCGTGGAGCGTCGACGTTCATCGAACTCAGTGAATAATTTAGGCAATTCTGTCGCGTTGTAACGGATAATCGATTAGCAAAAGAGCACCCGATGTGGTTCCAGGGGGCTGTCCGTGTCCTCGCGTGAAATGCGCATTAACCGCCCGAAATCGCACCCACGGGATAAATATGCTCGATAGCGGCGTTTGCCGATATCCGGTGAATCGGTGCTTTTCAATTGTCCAACCGCTCGAACTTAGCTGACAAACTGTATTGAGGCAATTTGCACAACCCTCGTTCGCAAAACGATCGATCTTGGGTTACGCAACTCCCATTGTTAGGCTTTCCGTTTCGTAACACAACCGCAAAACCATCGAACCTCGAGGGAGGGCGGCGCGCAGGGGGCTGTGGGGTCCACTGATCAAATTGTATTTCCCGCTAAATGCAGTGTGTGAAAAAAAATTATAAAAAAAAAAACAAAATTGGATATGCAATTTTATCTTACACCAGCAGTTATCGCGTAATTATTAAATTAGTATGAGAGAAAAGCCTGGACAGAGCCTCTGAGAGGTATATTTAAAAATAAATACATTTTTTATCAAGACGGTGTCCAGACGGTGCTATCAGATATTTCCAAGAAAGCGTCGCATTCCTTGGCGTTTGCATTATAGCGCTCGCGTTAATTTACAATGTAACCTTAACCACACTACTATCAAACACATGGTCCGATTTATTTGACTGAAATTGGTCATCGAAAGACTCGAGCTTCAGGCTCGTTCGGCAGCCAATCAGGGACCATTTCTTAAGCGACAACAATACGTACCGAAAATGCGAGTTATTTTTGCCACTGAGATTTTTAAAGAGGGGATTTTTTACAGAGGGAAAAAGGCTCCCGCGGACGTACATAACTGTGTAGATAATACATTACCTATATACAGGACATTCTGTTTACCCGCTGTAGCAGGTAAATAGAATATCCAACGGGGTATCTTAATTAACGGTATTGACAATATCGACGACAACAATGAGAGCACAGCATCGAAATTTCCGGATGCTTGCGACAGTTCATCGCTCTGTTTATAATTGTTTGCCGTAGCGACAGGATAAAGAGGCGTAAATTCCTCATGTTATCGATGCGACATTGCGTCCATTAAAATCGAGCACAGGATTGGCCGACGTTGAACGGCAGTGCAGTACAGCTGACAACGCCTAAGTTTTCCATAAAAATTTTTTTTGTTGCTAAAGCTGCAAGAATTTTTAATAAATGGATGGAACGACAAATAAAAGAAAAAAAAAATTGTATACGACAAAGGATCTTTCCCGAGAAGTAGAATTAAAATTAACCTTTTTTTTTTTCCTACATTGCATAATTATGATTTTACATAAGAAAATTTTATATTTCGAAGAAGGACAAAAGAGAAAGACGATTCATCGCTCTGTTTATAATATTTTTCTGCCGCGACACGATAAAGAGGCGTAAATTCCTCGTGTTATCGATGCGATAATGCCTTCATTAAATCAGAGCTGGGCAAATATACTAAGTACTCGATGTGAGTATCAAATTCAAGTAGGGGAAGTTGGGGCAAAACGGGGACGTGGGGCAAAATGGGGACATGTACCCCGTTTTGCCCCAAATGGTTTTTTTAATATCCTTTCAAAACCAGTGCCAATACAATTTTGGTATGAAAAACAATGGATCTATGCTTTTGGTATCGTTTCAGCAGGTTTTATAGTTTAGCGTCCCCGGTTTGTCCCGGTTTCCCCTACCAAGTGGTTGAAGTATCGAGCACTGGATGGTACTCTAATACTGACGTATCAAGTATTTTAATTTTGTATACTGGATACTGACCCAGTACATGATTCTTCAATACGTACTTCAAGTAGGGTAAAAGTGGTGAATATGGCCCACCTCGATTAACACGTAAATCAATGATATATGGACCGGGCCATATTCCCCACTTTTACCCTAATTAGTATATTTGCCCAGCTCCGAATTAAAACCGAGTACAGGATTGGCCGACCGAGCCACATTATTTCGACGAAACTTGAATCGGTCCAATCGGCGTATGGCCGAAAATTATGTGTTCGAACGCACTTCTTCCGAAGCGTCAAACTTCTGAAACTTTATTTTCACGCATTGTCAAATTTCCAAAACTTCATTTATCCGAATCTTCATTTCAGTAATCGTTACTCCCCGGAAATGGTAGTTGGCCGAGCATTTTTCCGAATAATAATTTAACCGAACTTCATTTCTCCGGATCATTAAAACAACTGCAAATATTAACATTGGCAACAAATCTCTTTTACTGCTACTACTCGTGGTATGTAAAGAACGAGCGAGTAAAACTACTCCACGATTTAATCAGGAATTCCGGTATATTTTGTGATACGCGTTTAAAATGTGTTTTATAAAAATGTTGTGATTTCAGGTTGGCTGGAGGGTGACGGTACAGTGGGTAGCAGGAAACGCCGCTTGCAAAATTTTCTCATTTTTTCGGGCGTTCGGTCTCTACCTGTCGAGCAACATTCTCGTCTGTGTCTCGCTGGATAGGTTCGTATCGCTGATACAGGGAGAGCGGGACAAAACGGACGATTTTTACCGATTTTTTCGGGGGACATGCATACATTTAAGAAAGTCTGACCTCGCATGGAGGCCACTGGTCCGTTTTGCCCCACTGTATGCATCCCTCTATATGGCGGATGGAAAATTGAATAAAATGTTGTCACAAGGGCGCGTATTTGTAGAAAGTTATTGAAAGCTCATTTAATGCGATACGTCTGTTTATTGTTCGTGTTTACGAAACTCTAATGAAAACGCGCCCATGGACCATCTATAATCCCTTTGTCACAGCGCGCGCTTCGGTTGGATCACGAAAGCTAAATTACCACATCTCTCGTTCGTTCGCAGGTACTTCGCCGTCCTGCACCCTTTGAAAGTGAACGATGCGAGGCGACGCGGTAAATGGATGCTCATACTCGCGTGGATCTGTAGTACAATTTGCGCTCTTCCACAGGTCGGTAAAATCCTCCTAAGCCATGAATTGTTTTCGAGTAATCTTGTTTAATCCAGTAATAGGACAGAGATCTAAATTGGACCATTATTGGCACATTTGTGCGCAATAGCAAACGTACATTTTACACATTTACAGTTAATATACACGAATTCCAATAAAATTTTATAGTCAATATATCACGTAGGGTGGAGCGGGGCAAAATGGGTCACAACGAAATGTCAAGAAAAATTCATTCAAACATCCGAAAGTGGATAAAATGTGAAGGTGCTCTGAACGTTACGCTTCACCTTCTCAATGGGGTCAATTAAAAAACTGTCAGTTCTCCTCATTTTGCCCCGAATAACAACGTTTCTCCGATCCTTGGAATAATTATTACTAATTTTACTATTTTTGTTGTAAAAAAAAACTAGTCGTTTCATAGTTCGGGATTAATTCGAGCGGGTATTGTTATTTTTTAGGTACCGCATTTTGCCCCGATCGGCCCAGAGTATTATTTTGCGTTGTCTCGATGATGGAGCCCGTCCGAAACGGCTTCCATTGTTTCAATGCAAGTGGGTTGCTTCGAGCACGTACAAGCTCCGATTACGGCTAGGCCATGAATTTCTCGAGTGGTACCGTTCGGGCTACTTATGCCTCTTCAGGGAGCGCTTCTCTTTTGTTTAATCGTCCTCGACTACGTCGTTCTCAGTGACCCATTAAAAAAAATCTGATGATGTGCAATGTATATCAACGAAATCGCAACCGACGTGCAACGATCGATTTATTTCCTCGTGACGTCTGCCCGACACTGTACAGTAAAAAAAAGTTCGTACGTTTAGCAAACATTCATTGCTTAAGAAGGTTCCCATTTTTGCTTTCTTATAAAAGAAGTTTTGTTCTGGCGAAAAAAAAATTTCAAGACTTTCATAAAAACATGTTCAGAACATTTCAAAATATCGAAAAATCACATTTAGAAAACATGCCTGGATGGATATGTGTGTGTGTGTGTCTGGCCTGCGAAATTCAAACGTCTATAACTCAAGAGCAGTTTTATGAATCGGGTTCAAATTTGGCACGCGTATAGAGCAGTGGGTTACCTCTGTTTGTTACAATTTACGCGATAATTTAAACGTTCGTTCAGATTTTATCAGACTTTGAAGTTTTTGAGAAATGTGTGTTCACGCTCTGGCTTTTGTAAATTTTGAGATATCGCGCTGAAACTTTCAACGGAAGTACACGAACATCAAACAATTTTCGCTGTTGAATTTGGTATGAATTGGTCAAGCGGTCTTGGTTTTGTGACATTTTAATTTTTTCAAAAAATATCATTTACACTTTAGTTCTTCTAATTTTTGAGATATTTGCCTCAAAAAAATCGACATAAATAATTTATTATAGACCCATGTTCCCTATTAAATTTGGCGTGAATCGATTCAAACGTTTAAATTTTATGCAATCTGGAAAAAAATTCGTACCTCGCAGCAGACGCCCTTTTTCGTTTCAAATATTGAGGAAGAATCTAAATAAGTGGTAAATTCGTGATCAGTGTGGAAAGCAGGTTAAATATAGTCCCTGAGCGATGAGCAAAGGAAAACTTTTCGGGAATTGTTTTTATAAGAAATATTGCAAAAATGAGTGATTTTACGTATTTAAAAAACGATTTCTTTGCTTCTCCATGGAATCGTGACAAACCCGAGGTGCCCATCATGTTCTACGGCAAGAAATACACAAGATGAAGTACATGACGGGATTGAAAAAGCTAGATAAAATTGTATCATTTAGATTTCTTGAGTAAAAATCTAGTTAAAAAAAAAATTCAGGGGGCGTATAATTCCATGTATTCCATGTATTCAACAACGTGAAACGGGACGTCATTTTAACATAATAATTGTTTTTTGTAAGTTGAAAATTGAAATTTTCATATGGCTTCCTCATAAAAGTTGAAAATTGAAATTTTCATATGGCTTTCTCACAATGTTCGTTTATTCGCGAAGCTTCTTCCACGAGAAAGCATTTTCTGTTCTGTTGGCTTCCTCGTAAAGGAAGCTTCGCGAACAAAGGAACATTGTGAGAAAGAAATATGAAAATTTCAATTTGCAACTTTTATGAGGAAGCCATATAAAATTTTTTATTTTCAACTTGTTTTACAATTTTACAATTTTTATTTTTTTACCATTAAGAATTCCGGACATTTGTGGACAATAAATTAATGTTAAATCTGCGAAACGTTTTTTTTTATCACGGACCATGCACGCTTGTACGAGCCGGGCGACATTTCCAAGTCTCGCGGCCCCGAGAAAGGAGGCCACTCTTTTCGTTCGACACCTGTCAGTCTCTCGATCGCTTCTTGAGCTTTTTAGCTCGCGAAGCAATTTATAAAAAAAGCATCGTTAAGCGGTTCCCAATGTCATTAGAATATAGCACGAAGTCGGAGACAGAGGAGGATGAGAAGAGCGGATCGATGAAAGTGTCCGACCTCTCAAGCTACAGGGCTTTAAGAATAGCTAGTAAAAGACATTGTGTGCGCTCAGACGTATTCGTCCTATTGAACGCCCTGCATTATTTACGAAATTATGATATATTCTCTCGCCTGGAAATGGAAATTTATCGTTTCGACGGTGAAAAAAGAAGTTCATCTTTGGTGCATTCTATTGTCACGCATGAGTTATTTTCTTTCCTATATTTTTTATGGAAACTTGTTCTGAACGAACGACCCAAAATGGAAACATGTTTTCCATTTTAGACGAGACTTACCGCTCTTTTGACAAAAAGCTTTTCGTAAAAAGAAAAGAAAATGGCAAGGATAATTCCCTCTTATTGTCCCCGAGCGATATCTCAGTCTCAGCTGTTCGGGCCCCTCTATAGCCACTCCAACAAAGCGATCTAATTTCCGATGAAGCTAACGACGTCATGGCAGGTGTTCCCCTTTGACGGTCAATTATAATTAATTGCGTGACCCGTCTCGACAGTCGTCGGAGGCCCCGAAGGACGCGGAGAAGGACGATACGTGAACTTGAAGGCAATATCCAACTATTGAATAGACCATCAGTTAGACGCGTATTAACCGTATCAGTCCATCCGATCGTCCGTCCGTCTTGAGTAAAAGCAATTAACAACAATGTCTGCGTCCTTCGGGGCTTCCCGTGCGGAAAACTTGTATTCCCCTACGGTTTTGCCCAAGGAATCATTGAAAACGTGACGTCAACGTCTCCCATTCTTATTGCATCGCCACAGTTTATAATCCCTAACCCGAATAGTAGAGAGTTTGAATTCGAACCCGTTTTGCACACCCAGAAAAATAATGTATTTGGTTTAAATAATTTTTATTAAACTTGTTATTATTTAACGTTGCATCAACTGCTATGGTTATTAGCGACGGAACCTACCATTTTTTATTTAGTGGGAACTGTACCACTTTGGGAGTTACTCAATATGAGCGAACGTTAACTGTACTTTTGGATGTCAATACCAGTCAGCATCGTCACAGTTTATAATCTCCAGCCCGAATAGCAGAGAGTTCGAACCCGTTTTGCACACCCACAAAAATAATGTATTTGGTTTGAATAATTTTTTTTAATTTTTTATTATTCAACGTTGAATCAACTGCTATGGTTATTAGAAACGGGGCCTACTATTTTTTCTTTAGTAGGAACCGTACCACTTTGGGAGTTACTGAATATGAGCGAACTTTAACGATACTTTTGGATGTCAATAACAGTCAGCATCGTCACAGTTTATAATCTCTAGCCCCAATAGCACAGAGCTTGAACCCGTTCTGCACACCCAGAAAAATAATGTATTTGGTTTAAATATATATTTTTTAAATTTGTTATTATTTAACGTCGAATCATCTGCTATGGTTATTAGAGACAGGGCCTATTATTTTTTCTTTAGTGGGAACCGTACCACTTTGGGAGTTACTCAATATGAGCGAACATTACTTTTGGATGTCAGTAACAGTCGGCCTTCTAAGTTTGCTTCATGGCGCCGGAGCTACGTCAAGTCGATAACTGGCTGTAAACATTGGACGTCTAATGACATATATATCGGCTATCACATGATAGATGCCAGGAGCTGCGTCGCGTCACAATATTTTTCTGCCAGCAAGACTACGGCACAGGGATTCGAACCCGAAACCTCACGTACTTTGTTCTCGAGCCTTGTGATTGGAGTACTACTCCAATCACAAGACCAAAGTGATCGGTGGTTTAAATAAATACTTGTTTGATTTAAATATATATGCTTGCAAATACTTATTTAATTTAAATAAATATTTATTTGAACCAAATAAATATTTATTTGAACCAAATAGATATTTATTTGAACCAAATAGATATTTATTTGAACCAAATAAATATTTATTTGAACCAAATAAATATTTATTTAAACCAAATAAATATTTATTTAAACCAAATAAATATTTTTTTGCGGGGCGCCCACCAAACAAATTATTTTTCTGGGTGCAGTTAGCGACTTTGTCAAATCGCAGAACGATGAGAAAGTGGTTTGCTTGTTAAACGATTTTCTCATGTCCTAGCTCAATATCGTTTGTGTATTGAATTCGAAATCGTCACGGGACCATTTTTTAGTAGCATCGCGGATATTTCACCTGCACAGGGGCTCCGGACATCTTCAGCTAATTGGGAGCGCCGAGGGTGGGCGTCCTGGTGGTTATAATCGTGGAGGTACCGTCATCCATAATCCACACTTGGATTACATTACGAGTTCAATACTCAAAGAGCTGCGTCGATGGCGGGATTGTCTCGGTCATGTTACCGCGGATTATAGATTCCGTACAGTTTCTATGCGTCGAAACACGTAGACAGCTTACAGCACCCGTAAGCTACTGTCTAGACGCGAGTATATTTGAAATGGGGGACGGGTCTTAAGAGCATGTGAAATACTATGAAGTGCGAGAGAGATACCATCAGTGGCGCTCACAGTGGACCGAGAGAGACACACCCGGAAAGGTGTTTCACATGCTTTTAAGGTAGTTCTGTCGCTTGGTGTTCATTTCGCATAAGTTCGAGAAAAATGAGATAAAATTGCAAATACTTCTCGATGGTATAAAAATCAGAAAAAAATGCATGCATATTAAAAGCACTGAAAATATAGATTTCGCATAACAATAACTCCAAAATATTATTAACAAATTAATATAAAAATTTATTGTTTAACAAATTACCCGGCAACATAATATTTTTTATTACGAAAATGATTCGTTAATTTTTCTGAATACGTATGAATTTTGTGTTTTATTACACATATTTCCATATAAAAAAAAAAAAATCAAAGGAGATTTAAAAATCTAAAAAAATTCGTCAGCCAGAGGCCTGGCCAGGGAATCGAACCCGCGACCTCGTGGACTAAGGTAAACGTAGCAATGACTGGACACGCCCCAGTGGCCGGACAAGACATGAGTGCAAGAGAGATGGAAATACGATTTTTCATGCATGTCCAGGGACTGGGACTGCTCCCTTAAGTGTCCGGCCATTGGTACGTTTACCTTACAGTCTAGCGCGCTAACCAGTAGACCACTCGGACCCTCACTGATTACAGTTTTTGTTACCGACCGCGGTATGGCACATGCTGTTAAGACGATGTGAATCCTCCTCAATCTCCAACCCTATCCAGACTCGGTCGATAACGAAAACTGTAATCAATATTTTTCTCATAGCTCGACTGCTATAGCAGTCTAAAATTACAGACTACAATTCTCTTTACCGACCGAGTGTGTTTCGCATCTCCCAAAACGACAAACCTCGGTACAAACTGCATATCCGGTATTCTCTGTCCGTTGCAGTTCTTCGTATACAACGTCCTGACCCATCCGGACTTTCCGGAGTTCCAGCAGTGCGTTACCTTCGATTCGGGGGTCGACGAGGTCAGTTACACGATATTCTGCGTCCTCGCGATGTACTTCGTGCCGCTCGTTATAATATGCTGGGCGTACACGAAAATACTGTGCGAAATAAACGGCAGGAGTCGGGAGAGCAGCGATCCGAGTGAGTTTCATCGGACAATCAGCGAGTTTATGGATTTTATTCACCAAAAATGTTATCGAATTGCTGTTGTTTTTTTTTTTTTTTCATAGTCATAACGAGATCGGGCAGTAACGGAACGTTGGGCAGCAACGCGACGAGCTCCGGAGGAAGTAGAATGAGACTGAGAAGATCGGACATGAGCAGCATCGAGAGAGCGAGAAGTCGGACTCTCAGAATGACCATAACGATCGTAGCTGTTTTCATTTTTTGCTGGACGCCCTACGTGGCGATGCTTCTTTGGTTGGTTGAAAATTTAGACATTTTGTGCAAATCCTATTAGGGCAAAAGTGGTGAATATGGCCCACCTCGATTAACACGTAAATCAATGACATATGCACCGGGCCATATTCCCCACTTTTACCCTATTTTTAAATTCAAAATCAATAGTTTTTTTAAATGTTCTATTTCTGCACATCAGGTACATGGTGGACCGGGAGAGCGCGAAGAAGGTCGATCAGAGACTTCAGGATGCTTCTTTCTTAATGGCGGTGGTGAATTCGTGCGCCAATCCTCTCGTTTACGGTAGCTTCGCGGTTGATCTGAAGAAGGAATGCTGCAGGTGCTTTCTGCCTTACAGCAGCGGCACGGACAGGCCACAGATAGCCGTACGGCTCATTCATCGAAACACTGGTAATTTTTTTATCATATTTATAAAATTAATAAAAAAAAAAACCACACACACACACATCGTCATCGATGAGCACGTTCGGCTGGCGCCCGGGAGCCCTGCAAGCAAAGCGTTGTTCTATCGAAAGGAAAAAGTAAAAAAAAAAAAAAAACCATGAAATAAGAAACAAAGGAACGCGAGCAAAGAGCGAAAATTCGAGAGGGAAATTGAGCTCTATCTGTTTCAGGAGCGCAGTTACCAAATGCAGAAACGAAGTCCCCGGGCGTCAGCAAGTTTTCCGTATAACATTGCGCACGACGCGACCTGCCTGACATTGTAATATCAGGTGCGTGGTAGATTTCACCCTACCGAACGTCGCGATTTCGTTTTTATTTTGTATTCACTTTTCACATTAAAAATTACATTACGCGTTCCATCTGCATGAATCTAGAGAATGTACGACTGTGAAAAATTGTCTTGTCCTAAATATTGACCGAACATTTTTTTTTTTAAGTTTTAATTAATGTTAATTGGTAATTTTCGCGGTCTTTTATTTCCAGCGACTCGTGGGACATCCAGGAACACGGAAACCTCGATGATGTGCGTAATTCCGAGTGGTTCCAGTTCCGGCCGGCTTTCGGACCCAATGACGATCTCGCAGAGGTTGCCCAACGGCGAAACGGTCAGTGCACGAAAGTAGAGGCTAGCGATTTTTCTTTTTTTTTTTACGCGTGCGAGGTCTTGAACTCGCGTCTCGCGTGCGCTGCATTGCAGTGCAATTTGCAGCGTAATGCAGTGCTGAACTGCAGTTCCGTAACCGGAAACTAACGAGCCGCGCGGCGCCGAAAATAATGCACGAAGTTCCTCGCGAAACAGCCGATCAGCAAACCGTTGCGACATTTTATCGTCCCGGAAATCGCACGAAAAGCCGAAACACAATGAAACCCATCGATGCCACGAGCTTCGTTCGATAACAGCTGACTTGCAAAAAAATCGGAATTTTCACGGTCATCCCGCATAATACTCCGGCAATAATCGTCAGCCCGTTATTCGTAGCGTCTGAAATATTCCGATAAATGAGAAAGAAAAAAAAAAGTTAATTAATTAATTAACCATACGACGATCGTCGAACAATCGAATTTGATCTATTCCCACGACCCCCGAACTTTGACCCCAGCTTTGAATAACTTGTAGATCGAACGTTCGCGAAAAGCCTCTGACGATCGAGGAAAAGAAAGATTTTTTTTGTATGCTTGTTGCATATCGATTATATATTTTCTCTTTTATACTTAACAACAAAAAAAAAACAGTTTAATTAAAAATAACTTTCGACCGAAGATCAACCGGCTCAGTGTCCCTCACTGGCGGCGACTTCGCTACGACCCGTGAATTCTTTCGTCTTCTCTCCGCCCTTTGGCTTTCTGCCCAACGCTCGGCCGCGAATGTTCAACATTGTCCTCGCGACCAGCCATATAGCACCCTTTTCGCAAACGCAACGCAACGCGTTGACGAAACCGATGATCAGCGAGTGCGGAGGATATCCGGTTGTTCTCGACTCGATGCCGATTGTCTTGAGCGCAGCTTCGACGAATTTGTCGGCGCTCGGCGCCATCCAAGTCTCCTTTCTGTAAAAAAAGTTATAAAAAATATCGAATCAATCTATATCAATCTATATCAATCTATATCAATCTATATCAATCTATATCAATCTATATCAATCTATATCAATCTATATCAATCTATATCAATCTATATCAATCTATATCAATCTATATCAATCTATATCAATCTATATCAATCTATATCAATCTATATCAATCTATATCAATCTATATCAATCTATATCAATCTATATCAATCTATATCAATCTATATCAATCTATATCAATCTATATCAATCTATATCAATCTATATCAATCTATATCAATCTATATCAATCTATATCAATCTATATCAATCTATACACTGAAAAAAAATTCGCTTGCGGGCTGCCGAAGAAAAAAATGTTTGTTCCAATTCTACTTTCAATTCTTACAATTCCATATGATATTGAAACAACGACAGCAAGATTGTCAAGGCCACGTGTTATCGTTTCAATCCGGTATGAAATTGTACGAATTGAAAGTAGAATTGAAACAACATTTTGTTTTCTTTGGCAACCCGCAAGCAAATTTTACTTGAATCATTGATATTTTTTTCAGTGTATAAATCTATATAAATCTATACAAACCTATATAAATCTATATCAATCTACACTGAGAAAAAAAATTAATTGGATTAACAAAAAGTCGCCGTGACATACGTTCAAAGCTGTTATTTGTTTACTACAAATAAAGCATTGTTTTGTTAAACGACTATTTGCTTCAATTTATTGAAAATTTGTTGACTGAAACAAACATTTTTGTTGTACCAACAAAATACCCCTTCGAACGTATGTCACCGCGCATGTGCTTAATTCAACCAATTATTTTGCTCAGTGTATATCAATCTATATCAATTAAGCATAATATATTCGAGCTATGTTGAAATTCTTGTTTTTTTAACGTCAATCGTTACTCACTTTATTTTCGACATTTTCGTCGCTACCGGTCCCGGAAGTATGCACTGCACCGTGACACCCCGCGGCGCCGCTTCCGCGGCGAGATCGGCGCTCAGTTTGTCGACGTAGGCTTTGCTCGCCGCGTAAACCGACAGATACGGACTCGGTATAGCGGCCGCTGTGGAACTTATATTAACGATTACGCCCTTTCGGCGTTCCATCATACCGGGAAGTACCGACCGGGCGACCCCCGTTACACCGGCAACGTTCAGCTGAAGTATCCTCGCTATAGTTTCCTCGGTCACGTTCGTGAAGAGCTCCGGATGGTCGTAACTGGTACCGGCATTGTTCACCAGGACGCCCACCTGAAAAATTGATTTTTAAAAATTTTTAAAAATTGGAATTTGCTGATTTTATGTAATTTAACGTGTATTTTATACCTCGAGCTCCTCGATCGCCTTAGCGATCTTCGCGTAGACTACCTGACCCTCGGTCAAGTCAGCTTCGACGACACGCGTCTTGACGCCGTAAGTCTGTTTGATCTCGCCGGCGACGGTTTCCAACTTCGTCAGGGATCTCGATACGAGAACGATGTCCAAGCCTCGGGACGCGAGAGCTCTCGCGTACGCTTTGCCGAGACCGTCCGTAGCCCCGGTGACGACCGCCCATCTTCCCTGGGTCGCGACGTCAACCCCGAAACCGAGGGCAGGCGCTATCAGCTTCTTCCACGCTAGGACGCTCAGTCTTATAAGTATCCGCAGACCGATAGCCGCTAGGACCACGATGGAAAGTTTGTCCCAGCAAGACATCGACATTCTGAAAATCAACGGTCAATTCCTGATACACAAATTTGTTCTCCGTTTCGTCATTTTTTTTTCTTTTCTTTTTTTTTTTGGTCTATAAATTAAATACCTTAGTTACAAACTTCGACAGCGATCTGACGAATTCCTTACGGTTATTTTTTCTTTGTAAGGAAGAAGAAAAAAATTTAATTCCGGAGCGGAGCAAAAAGGAACACCGCCGAGTTCTGAGTCTTAGCCGCGACTGAGCCGAACGTATCGTCGCTGACCGCTGTCCCGTACGACGCACTGATAACGCTATCAGCTAGTCATATTGCGACGTCAGAAACGCACGACCTCGCGGACCGTCAATCGACGCGCTTCGTGTTGTTTTTTAATACCAACATTCTTTAATAATATCATTTTTTAGTACCTACATTTTTGAATACCATCATTTTTTAAAACCAACATTTTTTAATACCAACATTTTTTAATACCAACATTTTTTAGTACCAACATTTTTTAATACCAACATTTTTTTGAACCAACATTTTTTAGTACCAACATTTTTTAATACCAACATTTTTTAATACCAACATTTTTTAATACCAACATTTTTTAATACCAACATTTTTTAATACCAACATTTTTTAATACCAATTTTTTGTAATATAGAAATAATATCAGAACATTTTTTGATACCAAGTTGGGTCGTATTAATCGCGTCAATATTAAAAATACAATCGATCATTTTCTCTTCTCTGCTTCGATTCGCGCCGACGACTTGCGCGAGACACGCACGGGGTTGAGGTCCGCGTACCGCGCGCGTTTCAATCTCGCCAGTTAATAAGACCACGCAAGATAAATCCGTGCGCCGCGAACGCCGTAGCGTAATGGAAGAGATACGATGACCGCAGGAATAGCGGGAAAACTGGATTATTTCCCGATTTCACCAGACGTGCATATTATGTCACGAAAAAAACCGGTTCTGCAAAAGCAACACGGTGAGAAACGAATTGTTTTTCCGGATTCCAAAGACCAAAAAAAAAAAAAAAAGTGTACCTACCGTAAACCTCCTTTCTAATCGCACGCATGTTTCGCCAGCGTCTCAATCGTCAAAATATTATCATTTTTTTTTTTATATATAATACATATATTTATATTAATTTTCTTCGTACACACACGCTGTGTTCCAATAACAGACATAATTGAAGCTTGTCAAACGTCGAAGAGATTTTGAATGTATGTACTTTCTTACCTGTCATTGACATCCGTCCGTGCTGCGAAGCTCACCGCTATAGTCTCACTCGTTGATTTTCACTTCCTGCCGCAGCTGACTCTAACCGTAGGGTTTCCCGGTCGAGTGCGGAACTCGGTCGCCTCAGCTTGCTGGCTGCGGCGATTTTCACGCGATAAATTTCACACACGCGCGCGCACTTGGGCGATTTTCACCGATGTTCCTGTGACGTTTCCGCTTTTAATTTTTAGTTTTAACAATTTTTTATTAAAATTGTGTTAAATTTTTTTTTTTTTTTTTCCTCGATCCGGTGGACTGGCGCGTCGACGCGACGTCGTCGTATCAACACGGCACGGTGAACGGATTCACCTCGTTGTCCGTCCGAGGCACACGCGGTCGATTCCGAGGCCTCGCCGACGTCGGCTGCGATGCGCGCGCGCAATGTCAGGGCTAGCGCTCTTTCCCACCTCCGGTCTCCCCGCGACGTCGCACTTTTGCCGCTGCGGCGCATCGCCCGGAGCCTCTCTTTCTTTGGCACACTTTGGCCCGATGTTCTCCGGAGCGTTTGGATTGTCTCGGTAACTAGGCTGCACGATTCTTTCCTTCGTTCGAGGAAATACGAAGGCGCATGGATCGCGAAGAGAAAGATCGACGAATACGAGGCTTGGAAAAACTGGTCGCCGAATTTGTCTTCCGGTATCGAGCGCGAATTCAGCACGAATACTCAAAGGATTCGATGATATACGAATCGTCAAAATTATTATTCGATTCAATCGACGTATTCACTTCTCACTCTTTGGCACACTTTGGCCCGATGTTTTAATTTTAATGTACTGGAATTGTACTGGAATTGTACTGGAATTGTACTGGAATTGTACTGGAATTGTACTGGAATTGTACTGGAATTGTACTGGAATTGTACTGGAATTGTACTGGAATTGTACTGGAATTGTACTGGAATTGTACTGGAATTGTACTGGAATTGTACTGGAATTGTACTGGACTTGTACTGGAATTGTACTGGAATTGTACTGGAATTGTACTGGAATTGTACTGGAATTGTACTGGAATTGTACGATGAAATTTAATGTACTGGTACTGGAAGTTTTTACGCATAAACTGGTATATTAAATTTATTGTACATTGTGATAAAAAATTAATGCACTTTCACAGTGAAATTAAAGCCAATTATTCGATTCAAAGTCATTTTGTAGTATAATTAAGGTAAATTGTTGAAGCTAAAGTATTTATAAAATTTTTAATAAACTGTACGTTAATTTTTCATCACGATTGTACATTAAATTGTATATACCAGTTTATGCATAAAAACTTCCAGTACCAGTACATTAAATTTCATACGATTTTTTTACAGTGTAACTTGGCCTTACGATTCTCTCTTTCGTTCGTGAATCATTCGTCTCCCGAACGCGCATGGACCGAGAAGAGAAAGATCGACGAATACGAACTTGGGCAAACTGGTCCCCGAATTTGTCTTTCAGTATCGAGCGCGAATTGAGTACGAATATTCAAAGGATTCGAAGATCCTCAAATAAAATATCAATCGTCAAAATCGTCAAAATATTATTCGAATTATGCGAATTATTTCAATTCAATTGACCTACTATTCACGTTCTCATAAATGTAGGTATCATTAATTGGTGTCATTCATGTTATCATCCCATTGCCTCGTCGACGGCCCATTGCTTCCTCATAGAGGAAGCTTCGTTTTTTATTTTTTTATTTCTTGCTAAGAATCGTTTCGATAACAGAGCGGTGACTGACGAATCCGTCCGGACACCATCGCCCAAATTGAAGCCACAACGTTGAGGCGATAATAAATGCTCACGTTCGATCGAATCGGAGCTCCCAGTAGTTTCTTTTCGCGGGAGGAATGCGTATCGATCACGCAAAGCTACGCTCCAGTATGCAAAACAATACGTCGTCGAAACGTGTCAAAAATGCAAATAAAATAATAATTTTCGGTAATTTCCTCGTTTATGTTTTGCATCCGAGCGATATTATAAATCTTTCGTCTTCCTCAAGAGAATAATCGACAGATCGGTGAAACGTGAGTTTTTTTTAAACGGAAAATGACGAGCCGTGCGATCATCGAGTTTACGTGTTTGCTCGTCACTCTTCCTTTTAACGTGCTCATCGTCTATGGTTCTGTCAATTGGTCAATGAGTATCACTTCTCGACGGTGATCCGACTGTACCCGTTTCGAGATACAGCTACGGAACTTGTCACGGCATACGGTGTAGGTTGGCGGACGACGAGGTATCGCAGGTACCGTTGAACGTCGAGGTTGTTAGACTCTCTCGGATAGCGATCCCGCGATCCTCGCCCGTAGTCTCCTCTACACATCCATCCAATGTTTTCTATAGATCTCTTCGGCTTCGTGGTCGCGGCCGTTCGCTTCGGGCAGTAGGTCAATGTATTCGGGGGACCGCAGCGGCTCAGGAATCCTCTCGTTTTTCGACAAGTACCGTTCTCATTAACAGCCGAACCATGTAACGGGTGATCGGGTTTTTTTTCATTATCATTATTATATATAATTATTATATTATATATAATATAATAATAATTGTTATATATAATTATTATATTATATATAATATAATAATAATTGTTATATATAATTATCATTATATATAATATAATAATAATTGTTATATATAATTATCATTATATATAATCATTATTATTCTAAGTCTTTTACCCCCCCCCCCCCCTTATTAATCCAAATCCCCTTATGTTAAATGGACTTAAGACCTTATTATTCTAGGTCTTCACCCCTCCCGTCGATTCTTGACACGGCGGCGGCGGCGGCGAAATCTTTTTATATTATAGAGAGATATAATAATAATTATTATATATAATTATATAATTGTTAATAATATTCTATATATTATTATAGTTATACGCATGGCAAGGGTGTGGAAAGGGAGTTCTAGACGAGTGTGAAAACGCCGCACGAGCCGAAGCGGGTGCGGTGTTCACACGAGTCAGGACTCCCCTTTCACGCCATTCACATAATTTTTCCCAAAAAATTCACGAAAATCGCGCTTTTCGTTTTTGGGAAGTGCGCATACTCGCACGCTTCTCATTTCCTCGCTCGAGGGCAACAAAAAGTCCATATTGCGTTTGTACATATGCGCAGTATTTTTCTCGCATGCGCTCTGTAAAAGTGCCTTTCTGCGCTCTCTTCGCAGGAACAGAAAGCGGGACTTTACGTGCATGCGATATGAAAATAATATTAATTTATTAATTTTCCAACCAGTTCCGCAATCAGTTCCGTTAGTTCCGTAAGTGGGATTCGTCCCGTAATAATGTAAATAAATAAATAAATAAATACATTTTTTTACAGCACGCGAAGGAGACGAGAAGAGTCTTGAAAATCGCGAATCCGACATACGCGAGGGACAGCTCGCCCCCAATGTGGTCAACCGCGATAGAGTCTTCACCGTCGTCCGACAAGGGAAACGCTTCGTCAAACTACAGCCCATTTGCGAAGAGTACAGGTGGTATCTGGCAGACTCTCGGAAAAATTCATCGTCGAACACTGAACAGGAAAAGCCAGTCCAGCGTGGCTTCGGACAGCTGCGAAGTGAAAGCAGATTGCCGCCCGACGCGTGCTGCACATTTTAGTAATTAAAGTCTCGCGATTGAAATCCGCGTTACCAGCGTGCGAAACGAGAGTTGTTCGGTTAAACTACCCGTCGGGGCACGATTTACAACACCGAGAGACTGAAGGGAAATTTACATGGGAATGTAAACAAAATATTTGGGGTACTAAAAGAACGGGATCAAATAATATCCGATTGTCTCAATTGACTCTAAACTATTGTAAACCATGGTGCAGAAAATCGTATATTTAATTATATATATCTAATTGTCACAATATATAGGAGAGACCAAGGAAAAATGGGGACGCTAAGTGAAAAACGTTTTTATCACGATACCAATACGGTCTATTTACCGTTTCTAACTGAAAATTTGGATTCCTAAAATCGACTTTGGGTGTTGGAAAAAAAGATCGGAGGCGAAATGAGGTACTCTCAAATCATGGAGGCAAAACGAAAAGTGGACATAGCGACAGGTAACCAGACAGACAAGTAGCCGAACAACCAGACAATTGACTGATTATTCTGCTACCTGCCTGTCTGGCTACCTGTCTCCCTATCCACTTTTTGTTCTGGGTGTCTGGGTGTCTGGGTGTCTGGGTGTCTGGGTGTCTGGGTGTCTGGGTGACTGGGTGACTGGGTGACTGGGTGTCTGGGGTCTGGGTGTCTGGTTGTCTGATTGCCCGGTTAGACAACCAGACAACCACATAGCTACGCAGCCAGGCAGCCAAACGACCAGACAGCGAGGCAGCCAGACAGATATGCCTATGTGGCTGTCTGACTGCCCATTCTCCCCTGCCCCGTTTTGCCCCCATCATTTGAGGGGAACCCATTTTACACCGTCGCAGCATCACGATTTGTATCCCCATTTAGCCCTGCTTTACCCTATTTTTTTTCAAATAAATAATTGCACATTGATCTGTCACACGCAGATTGTGTATCCTGTAATATATTGTACACAATTGTCTGTAAGAGAAAAAAAGATACTATCCATAATCTGTTGCGCGGATGATTCGCCTCGAACAGTGTTAACAAATTGTGTATTCTAACTTTTAATTCTGTTTACAATAAACCGTGAGAATGTTGAATCGCGAGAGACTGTCGGCGAGAGTGAGTTTAGAATATATATGAAAATAAAATAATAAAATCGAGCTTCCCCTTTACTGTACCCTAGACAAGATATGTTATCCCCTCGGACAAACCGAGTGATCTGTATAGAAGTTAAAAAAAAGTTACGAATTTTTTCGTTGAACGAGTGCGACCGAGTGTGCGAATGATATTATTGAATGTCGGAAATAAAAGTCCGTTGCATCTTGTACTGTAATTATTGTAAATCGAGGAGAAATTATGTCTGAGAATGGTTGGTACTATTACGAACAAAAAAATATATTCGATAAATTTTACAGAAATAAAGTGTGATGAAATACGACGAGTTAGGGTATTCGTTATTTCCATACCGTAAAATGAAAACAGACGGGGGGTTTCTTTGTATCTCCATGTACTCGTCATTGAAGAGACTTTACGGAAATATTATCCTTATAATATTAATATAATCCTAATATAATTAATATATAATAATTGATTAATAATATTATAATTATAATATTATAATTAATATTATAATTAATATTATAATATATTATTATTAATATTATCCTTATAAGGGTGTAGATTAATTGGCGCACATGCTGCTGGCTTGTGCGGGGTGATTTCCCGAGTAAAATAAGCGCTGAGACAATTTCATGCGATGGGTAGTTTCTCAGATATAATGGTTTAAAGTCGACCAATCGGAGCGCAGCTTGCGTACTTAAACCGATGGCACTCAAGCATGGGGTAACTTCATTGGACTTCGATACAAAGTGTTCAATAAATTAATTCAATGATAGAACATGCATTTTTAAATGAAAAAGTTCGCTGCACGCTCCGATGTACATTTCGAAGTCAAATTATCGTCCGGGTCTCGAAATTCGTTGTCCCTATGACTCGCGGTGCATCCTCTGCAACCCCGAGAATTATCGCGGTGTCCAGGTCTCAGCAGACCGTTTCTCTTCATCCAGCGAACTTCGCTCCGCAATTTTTTGCTTCTCGGGCTTTCAGAAAGGTAGGGTAGACCGGGGCAAAACTGGGACGCTAAGCAATAAAACCTGCTACAACGATACCAAAAACATAGATCCATTGTTTTTCACACCAAAATTGTATTGGCGTCGGTTTTGAAAGGATATTAAAAAAAAAACCATCTGGGGCAAAACGGAGTACCCTTCGATTTGACTTGCAGCAACTTTTGTTAGCTCCATTATTACCCCATTTTGCCCCACGTCGATATGATATTTCATGTCCCCATTTTGCACCGGTTTCCGTCGTTTGTTGGCTATAATGAATCGATTTATTCGATAATTTTGGGTACCCCATTTTGCCCCACGTCCATATGACATTTCATGTCCCCATTTTGCCCCATGAGTCCGTTTTGCCCCGGTTTCCTCTACTGACTAGACCAGCGGTTCTTAACCTGGGGTCCACAGACCCCCAAAATACACGAGGGACCCCCCGTGGACCCCCAAGATTAAGAACCACTGGACTGTCTTAACCCCAAGGTTAAGACCATGATTATTCTCACATAGCCAGGGCACTCCGGATCCCGAGTCTCGAATCCCTAAGGGAACTAAGCGACCAAATTTTCCTCTTCAAAATTATTTCGGGCACCATCGATTGCCAATACTTAAACCAAAGGTTCCGAATTCGAGATCCACGGGGCAGAGTTCTGAAGAGGGTACCAACGTTCGAAGTTCCGACATTGAGAAGCACCTTCGCGGCGAGTTCGGGAGTCTACCGCATCGCCAATCGCGCCATCGACCTAGACCGTGAATTTTTCTCCGGGAGAAACGTTCAACACTTCAAGACTGTGGTTTCGAACCAAATTCTTCGCTTTGAGTAATTTAGCAATATACTAGTCAACGGTTTACCGTTTGTTTTCCTACCCCAAATAACTATTCTTTTTAGCGCATAAAGTATAGAATATTTTCTTGTTCTCTTTTCCTTTATACATAAACATAAAACATTTAATAACTTGTTAAAATGTAAAAAGGGAGTTGTCCCGTCCACTATTGTAAATAAATAAATAAATAATTAAAACCAATTTTTTCCAATATTATTAAACCTTTTTTTCGATACGTCTTAACGCAATTCGGTACGGATAAAAGCAATGCTATTGACGGATGTATTGATATAATATGTCAATGGTTTGATACCAAGGTCAATCGAATGAATATAGAAGAACTGTGTATTTCAGAGACGTCTCCCGAGTCTAGCGATGAATAAATTAATGTCATTCATTGTAAAAAAAAAACAATTTTAATTATTGTTATATAATTAATCACTTCATTGTTTTTAAGTTTTTACGTTTGTTAATTGGTTTATTGTTCTTTATTTTTTATCATTCGTTCTTTATTATTTATCTTTCGTGTTTTTTTTTTTTATAAGGACTTATGTTTTTTATAACTTCTTTTAACTTATATAAAAGTATCAGAGAGATGAAGAGATACGTCGAGTGAGATTGAAGATATCTTGATTTCTTAGTTCTCGTCGATAAAATGTTTTGGAGTACCACACCGTCGGCCTCTCACTTTCTCCGCATAGGCAGCCAGTGGCATTACCCCGTTACACGATACCCGCGAACCGGAGCGTTCGATATAGAAAGGTTTCGATTTATCACGCCGGTAGAAAGCCGCGAAGATATTCCCGTCTCTCGCTCGATCCACCTTGCTCCGATGATTCCTTCCTCCTCGCATTGCCCCCACGCTGACCCTGTTGCCTCATTAAAACAGTCTTTCTCATTTGCAAGAGCGCGAAGCTGTTTTGGCAAGCTGGAAAGCCTCGAAATCTCTAATCTGACCTCCTCGTTGAGGCGAAAGAGAACAAGCCGAGTCCATCAAAACAAAAAAAAATTCTTTATTTATTTTTATTGAAAAATTAAAAGGAATCTTCGGAGAGTTGCACTGTTCGCCAACGTTGACCTACGCAAGGCCGCAAAAACAGGCGGCTCGGACTGCTTTCACCGAACTTCTTCGGCGCACCTCGGACCTGCACAACTTTCATCGAGTCTATGCGGTTTTTTGCTCATCTTTCGACCTCGAGATCGGTTATCTTCATTTCTTCCTCATACTCTACCTTCCTTTCGTCGGCGTTTCTCGCGCCAGTTTTAACCACGCTGTCCCTTATCATCGTCAGATTCTGATGAGCCCGATGAACCAATTCCAGATAGAAGCGTCTCTAGCGACCTGCACAACGTTCATCGAGTCTATGCGATTTTTTGCTCATCTTTCGACCTCGAGATCGGTTATCTTCATTTCTTCCTCATACTCTCCCTTCCTTTCGTCGGCGTTTCTCGCGCCAGTTTTAACCACGCGTCTGTTCCTTATCATCGTGAGATTCTGATGAGCCCGATGAACCGATTCCAGATAGAAGCGTCTCCAGCGACCTGCACAACTTTCATCGAGTCTATGCGATTTTTTGCTCATCTTTCGACCTCGAGATCGGTTATCTTCATTTCTTCCTCATACTCTCCATTCCTTTCGTCGGCGTTTCTCGCGCCAGTTTTAACCACGCGTCTGTCCCTTATCATCGTGAGATTCTGATGAGCCCGATGAACCGATTCCAGATAGAAGCGTCTCCAGCGAAGTGCGTCGGTTTCAACGGACTTCGTCCAGTCTCGCCAGTCCCCTCGGGTTACCTCGTGGGTCCTCATGCCCTCTGCTTGTCTGATCGTTCGCTGTATCCAGGCCGACCAGGTGTTCGCCGTGTCGAACACGTTGCCGATCCACTCGTTCCACTCCCTCACCTCCACCGACTCGACGGTGGCTGGAAATTTGTTCACGAACGACAATTGCGAATCGGTGAGAACGTCTCTGAGCCACAGCGCAATTTTTCCTGACATGACGTCCAGCACGTCTCTCGTCAGATCCGCCAGCGGACCGGGATTCTCCTCCCGCACGACGTTGGCAAATTTTTCGTACACGGCCCGATGTATCCTGTTCGTTATCGAATCGCCACCCGGATTTTCGTTGCTCGCCTCTATGGCGTTGTAGATCGTGTGGAAAATCTTGTCGAAGGTGACGAACGGCGCGTCGGTCTCGTATTTCTTGCCGATCAGAGCTTTGGGGCTCGAAGGCACCTTCGAGGCTCTCTTCTTAGCGGGTTCTCTGCGTTTGTCTTTCAGCGACTCTATCGTCACGACTGCCGATGGATCTTCGGTGGGCTCGAGAACTTTCTTCGTTTCGTCAGCCCGCTTCGACTCAGTTTCCGTCTCTTCGAGGTCTCCGTCTGGTGCGAGTCTGGAAGGATCTTCGAAGAGTTTGATGACCTTCGGCTCGTCGTATTCCTCTCGGTCCGTTACTTTCTCCATGGACTCTTCCGCTCGTGCGGACTCCGAGGGATCTTTGGATGGCCCGATGACCTTCTTCGTTTCTTCTTCTTCCATGAACGCTTCTTTCTGCGCTTCCCTTGCAGTGTCTCCGCCGTCCGCTGGAAGGATCGGTGCTCGTGCGTCTTTCTCCGCTTCCAGCGCTTCCGCAACTTCCGGTATCTTTGTTGGTTTCCCCGCTGTTTCTCTGTCATCGATCTTGTCACCAGCGGCTCTGTCGTCCGGAACTCCTGCGGCGACGACTTTCTCCGATTTGCTGACTCCGGTGATCTCCGCCTCTGCCATTGGCGCATCTTCCGCGGGACTCGCGGTTATCGTCGTCGGTGGAGCAACTTCACCAATTTCCGTTGATTCTCTTCCGGTTCTCTCCTTCGCTTCCGCCAATGGCTGGGCGTGATCGACGAAGGCGTCCGCAGTTTTCACCTCGTCGCTGACCCTCGCGGTTTTGTGGTCTGCAAATTGCGAAGCTTCGACGGATTTCTCGAAAAGTCCTTCATCCTGCTGCTTCCGAATCTCGGACTCGTCTTCCGCCAAATCGCGACTCTTCTCCGGCTCAAGGACCGCTTCGACTCTCGCCAACGGTTCTTCAGCTTCGTCATACTTCTCGACTGGCGAATCCTTCGGTACTTCATCCTGGGCCTTGTCGTCCTTCTTTTCGTCAATTTTAGCGTTTACCATCGATCCATCTCCCATCTCTTCCTCGGCCCTTCTCGTCTCTTCAGCTTTCCTCGCTAGAATTTTTTTTTCATCCCCGTCCGCCGGCGACCCTGGCTCCGCTCTCGCGTCGTGGAACGTATCTTCTTCCTTGGACTCTCGGTCTTCTTCCTTGGACTCTCGGTCTTCTTCCTTGGACTCTCGGTCTTCTTCCTGCGGCTCCGTAGCAGCAGGTTCGGACTTCGATGGACGGTCCTCCGTGACTTCTTCAGCTGGATCTTTCAACGCATCGGCTTCCGGTGCCTCTTCGACGTCTTCTCTCCTCATCGGCCTTCCGGGTTTCTCGTCGTCATCTTCGTCCTTTCCATCATCGCCGCCTTTCTTCCGTTTGTCTTCTTCGCCCTTTCTGCGCGGACCTCCGCCACCCTTTGGTCCCTCTTCGTCGTCATCGTCGTCCGACTCTTCCGACTCATCTTCAGAATCCTCCTCCGTTTCTTCCTCGATCTCTTTGCGCCTTCTCTCGCACTCTTCCTCCAGTTCCGCCTTCCTCGTCTCAGCGACCTCGAAGAGAACGCCCGAGATCCACGATGCTATCACGTCAGCCAGGAACCTCATTTGCTGGGACTTCCGGTCTTCTCCGTTAGAAGGGCTGTACTCGAGAATGGAACCGAGTCGCTTCAGCATAACGTCCGCTATGTCTTTGAACTCGTCTCTCGGAATCAGACACTTCCATTCCAGGATGCTCTTGACAAAACTCTCGGCCATCAGGTACTGACAATGGACGGCGTCTTTGTCGAGAGGGGATCCATTAGCGGCGAGCCCCGGCTCCGTTTGACCACCGGATTTGTTGCTCTTGCACTTGAGCCTGTTCTTCTTTCGGCAGTTCTTCTTCTTCCCTCGGATGTTCTTGTCCCGAAACATTCGCTCGGCTTGTCTGAGCGCACGATTAAATTTCCGGTTATGCCCACATAGCACACCCAGAAAAAAATTTATTTGACGGCCAGAGCTTATTTGGTTTAAGTAAAATATTTATTTGATTTAAATGAATATTTATTTAAATCAAGTAAATAGTTACTTAAATCAAATAAATATTTATTTAAATCAAATAAATATTTTACTTAAGCCAAACGAACGGTGGCCGTCAAATAAATTATTTTCCTGGGTGCAATTGGAAGACAACAAAAATTGCAGACTTCTTAGATGTGCTCTATAGTCATATCTATATGAACTCAGAATGTCCTCTGAAAGATATCGAATACGTCGACTTCCGACCACTGAACTCTCAAACTTCTGAACTTAAGTACACCTTTTTGTGGACTCTCTGTATACGTATTGTTCCATGCAATATTAATCCAAATGTTGATACTACATTTATCCAGAATATTATTGTACGGTGCAATACGTATATAAAGAGTTCTTGAAAAGAATTACTTAAGTTCTACATGTTTGAGATGACTACCAGTGGTTCGAAATCGACGCATTCGATATCTTTCAGAAGACATTCAGTATTCATTTTGAAATAAATTCAGGGCACATTTAAGAACTCCGCCGTTTTTTACGATCTATTCACGACGTATATATTCCGTCCAATTGTTATATGGGTGGTTATCAAAAAATTGGTACGAATTAAATATCAAGACGACGCGATGGCCGCCCTTCCATCTAGGGCTCGGTCGGTAACAAAAACTGTAATGAATGCCATCCAGAGATCTGAAACATTCTGACCATCTGATAAACGGAAAGTGCCCTTGATCACCTCTCGTTGCTATCAAACTTCTCGGTCTTTCGAATGACGTTCGTTACAATTTTTGTTACCGACCGAGCGAGCTCCGCATCGTCTCGAGGGATCGAAGCGATAAGTTACTCCGGTGTGAGGCACGTCTCGCCCTCGAGGGTCTGTATCAGATTGTCGACGAGCTCCGTCGGCAATGTTCCTCCGCGATCCTGCAGAGTTTTCAACAAGCGTTGCTTCGGCGGTTGAGCAAGTTCGGCCATGCGGGTTGATACCGGACGAATCTTTCTTGTAACGGCTTTCCGAAGACACGGCGGAGGGCATCGTCGGCTGAAGAATACAACGAGGACCGTCATTATTATTCAGAGCTGGGCGGTACTTGAAGTACAGCAGGACTTTTTAATACTTCAAGTGCACAAGAACTTTTTAGTACGCCAAGTACACAAGTACTTTTTAACATTTCCAGTACACAAGTACCTTTTAGTACTTAGAGTACTTAAGTACTTATTAATTCTTTAAGTACTTTTTTACGATTTCGATTATCTGTTTAAACTTAAGTATCATTTCAAGGACAATATTTTATTTTTATGAAAAAAATGAAAATTAGATTAAAAATAGCCTCAAAACGTCGAATTACGAAAATTTCAGTTAGCAATTTTTTACAATGGGGTCTCCATGTGCAGATTACTTTGCACCTTTTTAACTGCGAGAAGTACTTGGAAAGGAACTTGAGCAATATTTCAAGTACAAAAGTACTTGATACTTGAAGTACAAAAGTACTTGTTAATTGAAGTACCAAAGTACTTGTTAATTGAAGTACAAAAGTACTTGTTACTTCGAGTACAAAAAGTACTTGATATTTCAAGTACTTGTGGTACTTTGTAATTGAAGTATTTTTTTGATACTTTGTAATTGAAGTATTTTGTTGATACTTTGTAATTGAAGTATTTTTTTGATACTTTGTAATTGAAGTATTTTTTTGATACTCTGTAATTGAAGTATTTTTTTGATACTTTGTAATTGAAGTATTTTTTTGATACTTTGTAATTGAAGTATTTTTTTGATACTTTGCCCAACTCTGTTATTGATTCATCATTCGTCCGTCCTACAGGATTTACAATGGGCGGCCTTATAATAGATCTCGGCATTACCTGGGCGTCGCGAGAATATCGATCCACTCGTCTTTCGACAAACAGTGACGAGGTATGGCCTTTATCTTCGGCAAAGAGCATTCCTTCTCGTAGACGAACACCGAAGCGGTCTTCGGCGCTCGGGAGGCTTTCGCCAATTTCGCTCGGCAACATTCTCCCTCGGTTTTAACCGCTTTCTGCAAAAAATGTATAGAAGACAATTGACCTTTCCGGACTTACAGCTTCGCGATCCGTTCGAAAGATACCTTCTTCGAAATATTTTTCTCGCAGCGATGGCGTTTCCGGGACGAAGCTTCGAACGACTGCGTGGGCTTGCCCGAGTCCTCGTCAATTTCACCTCTCTTTATCTCTTCCTCGACGGGTGTAGCATTCTTCACGTCCTCAGGCTCGTCCTCGTTGTCTTCCATGACTTTCGATATAAGACTCAAAACTCCTCAGAAAAAATTCTTATTTTATGCTTTTTTTATATACAAAAAATAAATCTTTGGTGTTTTCTGTAACGCGGACGATAAATTTAGAGGCCTAAAAGTATGTTTTTCTCCGGTGCTGTACTAACTTAATGTTTACATTTTTTTTTGCTTGTCAAGGAGGGAGAGAGAGCTCTGAAGAGCTTCAGATCGCAGTTACTTTTTGTTTTAAATCTTCCTATATGAAATTGTCTATAATGTTATCGAATGTCACAATATCCTGGGCACATTTATATCTCTACCACTCACAAATATACCAGAAAACATCTCTACCGTATTACAACCCTACCAAAATCTCTACCACTGAAGAAAAGAACTCTCCCGGAATTTAAATAAAACTCCCCGAATTTAAATAAAACTCTCCACGAATTTAAATGAAACTTTCGCCGAATTTAAATAAAACTCTCGCCGAATGTAAATAAAACTCTCCGCGAATTTAAATAAAACTCTCCCCGAATTTAAATAAAACTCTCCCCGAATTCATATAAAACTCCCCAAATTTAAATAAAACTCGCCGAATTTAAATAAAACTCCCCGAATTTAAATAAAACTCCCCGAATTTAAATAAAACTCTCCCCGAATTTTTATTTTTATTCCGGGAGAGTTTTATTTAAATTCCGGAAGAGTTTTTTTTCATTAGTGGTAGAGATTTTGGTAGAGTTCTAATACGGTAGAGATGTTTTCTGGTAGAGTTGTGAGTGGTAGAGATATAAATGTGCCAAATCCTGGTGTGATTCAATAATCGTATCAGATGCGTTCTTGAATGCAGCTCGGGCTGTTCGGCTAAATGCAGAAATATTTGAAATTTATCTACACATATACCGAGCCCAAATAGGCGTCCTTATATTCCAGCCTGCTCTCAGTTCAGGATTTAGTTTTTACACAAATCTGCCTTGATAAGCGATTACATAAAATTTTGAAAAAAATTCATACGTATTCAGAAAAATTGACAAACCATTTTCGTAACAAAATCAAATTAGGTTGTCGGGTAATTTGTTGCACAATTCTTATTTTTCAGTAATTTGTTAATAACATTTTGGAATTATTATTATGCAAAAACAATATTTTCAGCACCTTCCATATGCTCGATTTTTTTGAGATTTTTATTCCATCGAGAAGTACTTGTAATCTCTCTCATTCTTCTCTCGAACCTAGGTGGCGTCAGACATAACGAAAGGACTAGCTTAAGGTGAAGTGAAAGTTACCTGACGGGGCCATGAGTGCGAGACAGATAGTTGCAATTTTCAAATTAACTTTATTCAATGGTGCTAATTTTTTTGAGAAAAAAATGAATTCGGGCCGGTTGCGAAATTACCGTGTGCATCCGGCGCGAATTTGCTTTTTCCTTAAAAAAAATTAGCACCCTTGAGAAAAGTTCATTACAGTTTTCATTGCCAACCGCGATATTCCACTTCCCCTTAAGGCCATGTGAAAGATGTACCACGTGACATATGAGTACGAAAGAGATAGATACATTTTTTTGAATCAACGCCATTTTAAACTGGTTGACGTTTCGGATAAAACGGAAACATCATCGGACGCGGTATTTAATTGTACACCCACGAGTGCTTTACTTTTTCCCGAAAAGTTTAAGGTCTCTGAATTGCATTCATTATAACTTTTGTTTACCGACTCAGTCGTTTCACATGTCCTTGAGGAGAAGTGAAACAGCTGTGCGTGCAAGAAAGATAGCAACTTCCAAATTAACTTTATTCAATGGTGCTATTTTTTTGAGAAAAAAATGAATTCGGTCTGGAAGTACCGTGCGAAAGTACCGTGCCCAGCCGGCTCGAATTTGGTTTTTCTTTACTCATGCATGCAAAATCCTCGTTTGCGCACCATTCACAGGCATGCAAAATGGCTGATTCCCGCACGATACGCAAATGCGATGCGCAAAATACTTTCACCGGTGCGCAAAATGCCTTCACCAGTGCGCAAAGTACTTTGCGCACTGTTACCAAGCGGTTGCTATGGTAACATCGAGGCGACCGAGGCGCCACAGGCATGCGCCATTGGGCATGCCTGTGAATGGTGCACAACTTGAATTTTTCATTGCCTTCGTAAAGAAAAATATGGATCGATACACGAGCAGTGCGCTTCTTGCGCACTGCTCGTTTTGGCCTCTAGTATCGAAATATACTATTTTCTTTAAAAAATTAGCACTATTGAGAAAAGTTCATTACAGTTTTCATTACCGACCGCGATATTTCACTTCCCCTTAAACTTTTACTTTACGACGAAGACATTTTTGTACCCAGCCGATTCCGTTTTTATCGACGGTCGAGAATAAATACAGCGCGACGCGAGGTTTCGAGTCTCGTCCAGCGATGGAGCAACGATGATATTCCAGGTCGCACGGATAGCGCCCTCGTTCATTAATCGATCACTTTGGGAGTTGCTGTGCCCATTCGGGACGTTGTGCTGGCTGGGAGCCCTGCGGAAAGTGCGGAAACACTTGTTCCCGAACTGAATATACTATGCGGGAGTGTGGAAATAAGTTTTCCTCTCGAAATAAGAGACCGTGACGTGTACGTGGCGGTGATGTTTCCGGTACAGTGTTGATTGTTCTTCCACGAAATTAGACGCGAGATTATAGTTTAAAAAAAAAAATAATAATAATAATCTGGCAATAATAATGTGTCGTTGACGCGGGACAAGTGTGCCACGGGCGAGAAGGAAATACAACTCGACGTTGACGATAAAAGAATAGGCAACAAAGAGAACGCACAACTCGCAATCCCAGCTGCCCAACAGAGTGAGGGGCTATGATGAGATAACGAACCGAGAATGAGATACAGCAGCAGTGACCTCCTCGGTTATGCAGTCATCACGCTCACTTTGCATCTCAATGGTGAGACACTGCTTTCCCACCTCACTTCCCCTCCCCCTCTCTCCCCTCCACGACTTTCGCTAATTAGTAACAAACGCCCAGTCCCTCGAAGAAACGGTTATTATATTTCGACGATTAATAATTGAGATTACGAAACGCGTCATCGAATGTAGGCCATTCAACAGCTGACGACTTTTTTTTCTATAACTCCACTTTTTTTATTTTCAATAGTTGGGCTGTTGCCCACCCGATAGACCTTTTGTTAAAGGCGTTAACAAACGACCTATCGTTTAAATGTAATGCACGCATTCTCAATGTTTTTTCACGTTACCCTTTGAAATTCACGATCATTTAATTATCTCTTTGTGTGTATAATATTGTGAACGAAATCGAATATTTTTGAACACAATATGCGTTATTATTAATTGATACATAATTAGTATAAATAATATTGATATTGATGTTATGAACATCATATTTATTGATGGAAGGCTCTTTTTACAAATCCACATAAAGTGGTAAATTGAAATTGTTTTATCTACCTGGCATCTAGTCGCGTGTATCCTCTTTTGGTTTTGGATCATAGATAAAATAAAATTAATAACAATAAACGGAATTGCATTGGTAACAATAAATATAAATTTTAGTATGACAATAAATGTAATGAAAAATGAATTGGTAATGTAAATATAAATAGACAGGAACATACGAACCAATCCTTCCATCAACCGACTGCTCGTACTTTAGATTGCTTCTCTTGGCTAACATCAAGAAATTTATATTGTACATGTATTAATTGGCTTGTAGATTGTCCATCATTTATGCCTCGTTTTTCTGTCTTACTGGATATCTTGCTCGTTGTCTCAAAGCGATCGAAGATGTCAAGCGAGACATCCAGCAGGACACTCAGCAAAATTGGATGTCTTCTTTGATATCTTCGAAGCTGATAAGACATATAGCAAAATATCCAGAAATACGAGACATCAATGATAGGCAGTGTAATATTAAAATTTTATGTGGCGCAATGTTATCTGATTTTATTAGATCCAAATAAGTCAGATAACATTGCAATGTTGCAGATAACTCGCGAAACAAAGTCAACCCAGCCAACTTCTGTTTCTGTATTCTTAAAATGTTCTCGATAAATCTATCTATAAAAACATTAGAAGATCAGTTCTTCCGTGAACTATGTTGCAAAATTTTCATACAATTTAATGCATTTTTGTGCGTATCGCCAACAGGTCAAGTCGAAGGGGCTTGCAAAGACTTCCAGGGTCATACGTACGACACCGGATTCTACTATGTACCCGGTCCGGAGCCCTGTACTCTCTGCGTCTGCGACCATGGAAATCCAAAGTGGTGCAAGGCAGTCATCTGCCAATTGCCGGAGGTAAGAAATAATTTTATTTGGTTCGTTAAACAATCCGCGTAGCTCTACGAGCAATCCCAAACGTTTTTCCTTCAATCAGAAATCTATGCAGAAACAAGGTTGCAAGTCCTTTCGCTTTGGGACTGCCTGCTGCGAATTCATATGCCTGGACGACACGCTATCCTCTGTGACGCACGACAAGACTGACGGAAATGGAGGGAACGCCGGGGATCCCAGCGCCAGTTACGATCTTGGACTGAGACTGGTGGCCAGCTGCATAACGGCCGTTCTGTCTCTGAGTCTTCTGTTCTTTCTGATTCATCGCTTGAGACAACGAAAGATTAGAGGTAAGTTTTCAAAACAAAAAAAGAAAAAGAAGATACACAGTAAAAAAACAATTTGTACTTTTTACAACTTATTGCCCACAAAGGGTCACAATTTTTTATTTGCCAATTTTCCGATCGCATCATCCGATTCTAGTTTTACAAAAAAAAAAAAAAAGTACAATCTGAAATAGTTAATGGCACGGCAAATAAAAGGCCGAATTTGCATATTCAAACGTGAACAAACAAGCTCATCGCTTATTTAACAAAAGTAGTAGTAGTAATTGTATTTATTGGCAATGTTTTGCTTGATACATGTAGAATAATATTACGAGTATGTATTTGAATTTCTATTGCCAACGGGCCATCGACCCAAGTCCTTCCGCCCTGACAAAAGTATTTTTACGAAATTTCGTACTCCGATTTTACGTTATTTTTTTACTGTGTACCTATTCCCTGTTGTGCGAACTAATAGTACGTTAAAGAATGTCTGTACAGAGAATATGAAGTTTTGATGCATTAACGTAGCTACTGCATGGCACACTAGTCAAACGAGTGCTAAATTTTTACAATTGATTATCCATAATTGTATGCATTTATTGACAGCAAAGGAGGTTGATTTGTATTATTGCACGTGTCCTCAATCAAGAGAAATATTAATCACGATAGTCTTGCAAGAATAACAATTGGTAAATGCAACCTTCCATGATAGTACGTTTTTGTCAGGTTTAAAAAAAGAAAAATCCGTATTTTTTAACTGATTTTAATCCACCATGACTCATTTTGTTTCTGAAATTTTACTCTACGAATTCACCAAGTATATTTTTTTGTAGGTTTGACCGTTTGACAAATATGGTATATTGTTTAACCGGTGAATCTACCGGTGAATTCGTAGAGCAACGTTTGAGGAACAAAATGAGCCGTGGTACATTAAAATTGGTTGAAAAATAAGGATTCTTCTTTGAAAAAACTCAACGAAAACATCCTTATCAATAGTTTCCTTGATTGAGGACCCATGCAGTAATCCAAATCGACTTCCGTTACTGTTAATAAGTGCACAACATTTTGGATAAACAATTGTGAAAATTTAGCATTCGTTCGACTACTCTTCCGTGCTTAATCGACAGATTAAATTTTACATGCTTGTTGGAGTTTGAATTAATGCCGGGTATGTTGCATCCAACCCTCCGGACGTGCTCGATACACCGACCAATTAATGTTTACTCAGTGCTCTGTATATTCATTGAAAAAAAAAAAAAAAAAAAACAGATGCTACATATATAAGTTTGCGTAGCAGGAAGGCAGAGCCGCCAGTTGGCGGACGATCAGAGAAGTCTCGGAAGCATGGGATACCTGGAGAGAGGAGGCTTGCCGCACGGTGTGCAGCTCGACGACATGGCATGCGGCGGTGGTTATCCGTTGTGGAAACCGCCGGGAAATTATTTTCCCCGTGGAGAAGCACCGCCGCCTTACGAGGAGGCAGTCGCCGCGGCGCGCGCCGAGCAGGCTCTGCTGACAATGAGCCCTCACGCTCTATCGCCGTTGAATCTTCCGAACTCCTATCTCACGGCTCACAACAGTCACGCGAGCGTCGCCCTCCTGGGTACCGGACCGAGCGGTTTGCCGGCGAGCTCGCCGACACCGTCGAGTCACAACGTACCGAGCGCTTCGCCGTCGATATCGTCCTCCGGCAGACCATTGAGCGGCGCGAATCCCCACGCGAATTGTCATCAATCGAGCCAGAGCGACGGCTTGGGATCGGGACTGTACGCCGGCTCGACGACGACGAGTTTCACGATGGGACCGAGCACCTACGAGAATCTACCGACCCCGGTTGGAATGAACATCAGCATGACGCCTCAGCACTCGTGCGCTGGACAGCAGCAACAGCAGCAGCAGCAGCATGGCAACGCTGTGCCACTGTCCGGCGCGCAAACGAAAAATTATCAACATCACACGACCCTGCCGAGACAGGGAAGCGCTTTCACGATCTCCGCCACTTTGCCCAGCTCGAGCGTGTCGACTCATCGAACGATACCGCGAACCCTCGCTACGGCGAGCAATCTCAGACTGAGACGCGATTTTATGGCCCATCAGACGGTAGCGCCGCTGTTCGGTACGCCGCCGATAAACGTGTCGCCGGAACGATCGCCGAGGTCGGCACCGCCGATGATGCCGGGCAATCATCAGAGCGCCATACGATCGGACGCCTTCTACGAGGACGTTATTCACGGACCGACCTCGGCGCCTCCGCAGCTCGAGGGAAAATCGTCGGAGGTTCCGACTACCTCGAATCACTTCGAAATCAAGGTAAGCTGCCTGAGAACGATGTCGTGGTGACTGGAGGTCTTCGGTATCGCATGATGTCCAGCGGTCCTTGAAGTTCTTGAATTTCACCTAATATCCTTGAATTTTTTTATTTCTTCGCAAATTGGAGCTTGGTTCAAAATGTATGTTATTAGCGACTATCCTAAAAAATGTGAATCTCAGATTCGCTGAGATACATATATACATTCGTGCATAGTAAGTAGTTTTTTTTCTAAACCGATTCCAACGTAGACGGAAACGGTTATCGAACTAAATGTTATTTCGTACCTCGCGTGCGATACGCAAATTTTCATTTTCCATTAACGTCCCAATTCACCCTGGAAAAGTCCTGGAAATTGTCTTTGAATTTCCTTGAATTTCGTACGGACTTTTTACTGGACACGAGGACTTCGAAGTTCGGAGAGTGTGAGCTAATCGTTTTTAATTCGCAGCCACCATTGCTGGCGAGCGGCGAGGCTAATCAGGATGGAAGTTTCGAATCGGTCACTTGCACGTGCAGCATGCAAGCTCTGCCGACTCTGCACGACGACGCCGATGACTACAGGAGCGAGTGCGAGAATTGCAAGAGCGCCACCGGTTCGCGTTATTATTTAGACAACGAGGACGAACTCGTTACCTCGCCACACGAGACGATGACGCTCCACAGAAGACCCGAAGATACTGCCGCGAGCGTTACACCACAGTATTACAGAACTTCCCTCACACTGCCAACAAGTACCCGTCAACGTACAAGGTGAGGCTCGCTGGGATTGGTGGAACGTCCGAAACCTCTCGAACAACTGTGTTCTCAATTTTACATTTCCTAACGATGTTACATTTTTACAGAAGCACCGGAGCTCGAGGCAATTGGTTCAGCTCGATGCCGGAAAGTTCGACCGAATCGTCAGACGACGATTGAGAAGAATAAAAAAAAGTCACAACACCGTGACTCGCGTTGCCAAAAACTGAGATATCTGTGAGTAATATATAGAAGAAGCGCGACATCGAGGCACTCCTTCACAATATCTATCTATATCTTCTACCTATATCTGTCCTATCTTTCTTTATCTCTCGCTTACTCGACAAGAGAGCGAAGAACCGATCGCGCAAAACGATCGATAAATCGGTCGATGGATATTTGTGATAACAGCTTCGAGATCGTCGAGGTGGTAATACTATACGTATGGTTTTTACGTATGTTATAATAGTTTAACAAAAAAAACGAAAAGCGAGTGCCAAACGTGTATTTAATTTTTATCGGTGATATAATAATCGTATGGGACATCGTTGATTCGTAATATCGATTATTAAAGTTGTATCGATAATTAGCATTCGGATGGCAATCTTTGTCGTTCGTTAGAAGAAACAGATCTTTAAGTATCGAGATAGACATGAACGAAAAAAAAAGAAAAAAAAACGAGGCGCGTAGACCAGAACAAAAGTTTTTCGGGTTCGTACAATCATTTTTATCGACGATGAAAGTTGTTTAACGATTATTTCCTCAATAAGATTTATACCAATTTTTTCTGAATGACTCGGTCAAATATGCATTTCTAGTCTTCTGGAAAGATAAAGAAACTTGTAAATCGCGCAACATCGGGCGATTAATTTTATCGAGACGGGCCGCCAAGTGAGAGCTTTTTTTAGAGATATATTTATATTCGATGGTTAACAATCAATTTCCAGGTATCTCGGTACACACAAATTTGCGCACAATTATATGAATATTGAGTGCCAAAAAAAGAATAAGTGACAAAATGACAGAGCCAAAAAAACTCCCAATGTGCATCACTAGAAAAGCACAAGCTAGTGTTTGTAGTTGTCGTGTTTACGACGAATCTCAAGTTCTATAGTTTGAAAAAAAACTAACAAAAAATATCCGTGGATCGTCGATGAGGATAATCGACGATTCGCCAATCAATCACGAACATTTGTATGGATCGTGAAGAGCGTTCGACTAAAGACATCTTACTACGTTATATTCGAAAACGATTATGAGTTTTTATAATTTTTTATTTTTTTTTTCAAGTTACCCTAACGTTGTAATATTCTTGCCAATGCACATGCTTTACCTCCGTTGTTAATATTGTTGTATATACAGGATTACGTTCCGAAAAATATCGCACGTCCGTGCTTTTTTTATGTATATTTGTCGTTAAGTTTCAAGATATTAATTATTGAAAGATTCTAAACTAGTGCAGTATTATTATTTATGCGAAATGGCGTGGCTACTCGCGAGGTTTATGTTTACTTGTTTTTGTCGTTTTTTTTTGTAATAGTTTTACTCCGACAGTTAATCAGGATGAGAGCCAAGCGTATTATATGACTCCTCCCACGTCTTCGATACCAATATACGATAGAGATAAACTGATTGAAAGATTTATAAAATCAGATGTAAAACAGATTATGATGATAGATAATGGGAAAACCGAATGGTAGCTGCACGTTCATTTTTACAATAATCACAACCACCCTAACCGCCCGAAACGTAAATAGTTAAATTGAATCTCAAAGTTAATACATGTGGAGTAAAAAAAAACAGAAAAACAAGTAAATCTCGTTGTAGTTCTGAAGATGTTCGAGTGTCGTGTCCACTTTCTCCGAGAATTCAACGTTGACGTCGACATTGTGTAATTATGTAATCGAGCCTCACCGCTGAACAGAATTGTCTATAATCTGAAACGGCAAATATCTTCTACTGCATTTTAGTTTTATATTTTTTTATTTTTTTTACGTTTACTCGAATTTATGAATATCGTTTGCATACATTCCTTCAAAGACTATTCCATTGTTATGTTTTCTTAAAGCACGAAAATTCCTCTATCGATTGTCGAATTTTTGTTTACGAAAGATATGTTGAACTTCGGAACACACAGTATAAAGAACCAAAAAGTATGGGTACACATTTTAAAAGATACGTTTGTAAGATTGAAGATGTAATGAATGTAAAGTGGGTAAAGTAATTAAAAAGAAAACCAAAAAAAAAAAGGAAAATCCATTTGACCGTGATCCTCTGGATTAGTCGGAATACCGGAGATGTGATCGATAGTTTTATATTTCGTGTGGGACGATTATCTCGTGAATAAAAAAAAGGCAAAGAAAAAAAAGCTACCATTACCTACTGTTAGCCAAACTCGCTGTAATATATGTTTATCGAAAGTTTTTTCTCGATAGTTCACTGTAACACCTGTGTTTTACGCGTTTAAAGTACGAAAAAAACGTCGAGGACCCTTGTTTACATTGATCTATATAGCTGTAATATATTTACTTGAATATCCAGGGACGACGTTTTTTTCCAATTTCCATGTGTAGTTAGATAAAACCGAAAAAAATGAACAAAAAAAATCATGACTATAGCGCGATTATATATATAAATGAAAAAAAAGAAATGCAGAATAAAAAAAAACAGTAATCAATGAGTCTCGCGGTCGAGATTGCGAAGTATCATCGTTATGTGAGTATGTATGGTTGAGTGTCACAACGTAACAAATTAATCGTTAAGTCTATATACGACATATTATCGCTTATTTAAGAGACATCCTTCAATTATTGAGATACATAAGGGTAATATATTCACGTAAGTTAATTTAATTCTGTGTACCTGCCGTCGTCTCCTGCTTCCATTAAGTAAATCTCTACTGGATGAAAATGTTTTAAAAAAGATGAAAAAAAAAAACGATAAAATGCCAACGATAGATTTTAGTGAGTCCAGCCCGCATAGTTGTGTTCACATACCTCCGATACGATCCCGACGGAAGTGTAAACGATTTATCGAATAATTTTTGTCACGGCTGTGCTCTCAGAGATCCTCGCGTTAAATTCGTCTAATGTCTCATAAATAAGCGTGAAAATGTAATATCAAAATTAAATAAAAGTGTTGAACACTTTTTTTTCCATTACACTGCTGTTTTGCAGAAATAAATTTGATATACGCCTGCCTTGGGAATCGTCGTCGTGCCCGAATGCAATTCGGAACGATCGATGTAATAATATCATTCATTTTCGCATGAGCAACAACTCGCAAGGCTTTTGAGAACAAATTTGATGCGAAAAAAAAGGAAAATAAAGAAACAAAGCCGCACGATCAATGACGATTTCTCATCCGAACGATGTACGTGCGCTGAGTAAAGAAAAAAGAAATAAAACGCAACAACAAACAAAATACAAACTGTTTCTTACACAGAATTCTACGATATAATTGTTCGTTATACCATTCGTTATTATGAATTCTTGTCACAGTCCAATGATGTTACTTACGCACGATTATTGGCAAAAGTATGTATCGACAGAAAATTATAAAAATATATTCCATTATTTTTAACGTAAAATCGATTAAATCTTCTGTTGTTTATTAAACCTACCGGCCCGTAAAAAATAATAAAAAAGTAAGTTTATAAAAACGGCTAACATATTGATGACAGAAAGCTTTTTGTATACTACGGCTCTCAAGCACAAAATGAAAAGATATCTGCCACGAAAAGCAATTTCAATATTAAATCTTGGACTCGCATGCATATCAATGTAAAAAAGAAATATAGTGTATATATTTAATTATGATAACGAACAAATAGGTCGATCACACGTGTAGTAATGGCTACGTAATAACCCGTCTTGGTTGATTACTACAAGCATATTGAAATCTCTCGTCGATAAAGCATATTGAGTCCGAAGGATTTGTTAACCATTGCCTCCCACATGAATGAAATAATTTGTCAACAAACGGAGATATGAGCGGTCGGCAAAGCAGAGACCTACTTGACTGAAAGGTGAGTGGTATTTGCCGAGCGAGAAAATATTTGTTGCCTACAAATACCTTCGTTTAAAAGAAAAATCGATCGTTTATTAAATAATTTGTTGAAAACGCACGCAAAAATTCGGTCCTTCAATTGTTGTACATCTTCTTAGATCACTTGAATTTAAAAAAAAACATCTGAGTGCAAAAAAAATCAAAAAGGTAATTTTTATGCAAGATCTGGCTTTTATCTCAAATTACCGGTTTGTGCCTTGTTTAAAAGAAATCGTTATTATCCCTGATGATAACGTTCATTCTGTAATGACGTCTAAATGCCGCATTGCTTTCTATACTCGTGAGCATTTGGTTTTATTTTTTACTTGCTATAATGCAAAGTTATTTTAATAGTTGATTGTAATTAAGGCGGCTAATTATTCTCTAGATTAATGTTGACTTATAATTATCCCTTTGATCTACCGGATCCTTGGTCAATGGATCCACGGGAAACAGTGTGAAGAAACTTGTCTCCATAGCCCTCCAATAATTTCTCTTTGGTCGGGTCCTCGGCGAAGACTTACGCTTCCAGAAGAGCTGCGTAGAGAGGCGTCACCACTAGTTCACCGGTACTCGCTTCAGGATCGGTTCCGTCGGGTTAGCTGCCTATTTCCCGAGCTACAGCAAGAAGAAAACCAAGATAGCTGGCGTCGCCGTCGGTGACTTGTGGTGTCTCAGGAATTAAAAACTGTAACCAACTTTTTTTACGGATGCTAGTCTCTACGACCAAAAGAAAAGTGTAATCGAAAGCTGACATATGCTTCGTCTTCGATTACACTTCGATTACGCCCTAATACCATCTGTGAAAAGTTTATTACAGTTTTTATTACCGACCGTGGTATTTCACCTGCTCTTAAGGGCATGTGATACATACGTATCGCTGCTCCGATGGTAACAAATCGCTTTCCCTATTTTCTCCGTGATGGTTGATGCTTCGACAAAAATTAAATTAGGCTTTTGTAGGCAATAGATATAAGTATGAAAACCTAATTTGCTTTTGGTCGTCGTATTAATCGTTTTGAAGAAAACAGGGAGGCGATTTGTTACCGACTGAGTCTGTACCACATGCCCTTAACGTGAAGTGAAACACGTTCTCTCTCACTTCACCTTAAGACCAATGCCGCTATCTCTTTCACACTCCTGACTCCGTCACGTGACTTTCACTTCACCTTAAGGCCATGTGAAAGATGTACCACGTGACATATGAGTGCGAGAGAGATGGATACATTTTTCGAATCAATGTCATTTAAAACCGGTTAGCGTTTCGGATAAAACTGAAGCATCATCGGACGCGGTATTAAATTGTACATCCGCTAATGCTTTGCGTTTTGCCGAAAAGTCTACAGTCCCTGAATCGCATTCATTACAGATTTTGGTTACCGACTGCGTCATTTCACATGTCCTTAATATGGAAACTGCTTTTCGGGGTAGGCATCTTCGTATTTTTGCGCGACCGAGCTTGAGAGCCGCAGTGTACTGAAGACCTTACTTTGGGCGAGGTTGGTCATTTTTTTTATTGAAACACACAGGGTATAAAAAATATAGTAAGGCTTTGGGAGCCACAGTCCCATCAAGCCACTCAACAGCTACTAGGGAACTGTCTTACCAACTAAGGACCTAAAGTATCGTAGTACGATATATACACGTGCAGGGGCCTTTGTAACAGCGCCAACGAGCCTTTGTAACAGGAAAACCCTTAAAACATAAACAAAGAATTTTTCCTCTATAGGTTGGTCATGATTCATGATACAGGTTTTGGCTTTCGGTCATCTATTTGTTCGCGAAATCGCGAAAAAAAAACATACCGCAAGAGATGCCAAAATGGCAATTTTCCCGCTGAAAATATCGGTGTGCAGAAAATTCAAAGTAGAGCGCGCTTTCTACCGATGTGTTCCGCGAGACACGAGCGACGGTGCTCTCTCCGGACACAAAATGCGCGTAAATACGTTTCTCGGGTTAGGCTGGCGATTCGAGCGCTCTCCAAGAGAGCCGAGCGGAGCCGCGCGACAGACTCGGGTGGGAAAAACACGTAGATAGACCGTATGCTTGTGCCAAGAGGGCCAGGCGGAGTCGAGCTTGGTCGAGAGCTTTGCTGTGCTCCTACTCCTCGTCCGGTCGCGAAGCTACTGTGGTGGTAGAAGGAAGGGCACGGGATATCCCCAAAGCTTGTGAAACATGGCGGAAGCCGTTGTAGACGGGGCACCGATGTCCCGATTTTTTTGTCACAAATGCAGTGTCGAAATTGAACGTTTGCTACCCGTAAGTAGCCCGACAAACTACGACGCACTATTCAACCTTGTATTCGCGACAGAACATCAAAACATAAGGGTTCACATCGTTATATTATAAACTGTCACTTTGAACCATGTGTGATTCACACCACGATACCCTCTGTGATCTTCCCCCCCTCCCCCTCCTCTCCCCTCTCGCCGCTACCGATTCCAATGAACAAAATTTTGTTTTCCTTTTTGAACAACTATGTTTTTTTTTCATCGTCAAACCGTACTGTTTCCGCGGAGTTTTCGGGAATATCGTTGCGAGGCAGTCGAACGATTAATCATCGCGGCGAAGACCTTTGAAGCAAATCCAACTTTCGTCGCACGGCAGTAAACCCCGGATTCTCGACAATTTTAGTGCATGTCACTCGGCATGTATTTCGGGGCTTTAACGATGTTGGGCCAATGGCCCCTGAAATATTATCCTTACACCGCGTATTTTCGGACAAGAACCCAAAGCCCCGCGGATATGAGTCGGCTTTGAAAATCTTCTGCGACACTCGAGCCTGGCTTGCACTTCGCTGTCGCAGCGACTAAAGTTTCGTGGATTCGTCGCTGGGGCTGCAACGTTTCTACTCTATTATCTCAATAATTGAATATCGGGACGAATGTAAACATAGCGCGAATCACTCTTTCTCCGATATCCGTTTCGATGTAAACAATGCTTCGCGAAATTTTCGATTATCAACCGCGATGAAAATTAATTTTTTTTTAATCGATTGATTAATTTGCTTTCTGTTTCTTTTCTTCCCCAGAATTTCACATGTCCGTACTGCACCTTGGGATTCATAGAGCAGTTGGAGGGAGGCGGAGGCGGCGGAGGAACCGAGGATGGTTCGCAAGCCGATCAACGAAGCTACCTCCATGGCTCGAATATGGACATCAGCGGGGAATACTTTAGCGATATAGATCTCGATGTAAGAGGTCGATCGTCGGCTCTAACGCGCATGAGCTCGATTGTCCATTGAATTGTGAATTTTGCCATTCTACAATGTTTAACATTATTCTTTCTTTCTCTGTTCAGGTTGAACCCAGGCCGAACGATGACTTCATCAGGATGTACTTGGATTTCCCTCAGGAATTTCGCGAAACGACCGAGGGTGGGCGAGTCAACGGCGGGCACAGACAGAGATCGAGAGGGCCCCAGTCTCACGGCGCGCCGGATCAGCGGCTCGAACGCAGACACCTCGATAGGTGCGTGTCTTCGAGAATTGATGAACAAAAAAAAATCACGGTCGAAAGCGCGGCGATTTATCGACCGAATAGAAAAAAATGATGTACAAAGACGTTAATGTTTTGCAGATCGCTACGAGGAAGGCCTCACAGACACATACAGCCGGTCGAGCATTTGATCGAAAATTTTATCCTAAATCTATCGGGATTCGGATTGAATTATATGCCGAACGCTCAGGGTGGACATCAACCGGTGTATGTATCGTGATAAACGAGAGAGAAAGTAACGTAGCGACGAGACGCTATTTATTTCGTTTCCGATCCGCCCAATCTCACGCATGATGATAATTGGCAATTCTTTTTTTTGCGACTTCGCGTAGTATGAATTTTTGATTTATTTATTTATTTATTTATTTACGGGAAATGCACTCTTATATAAGAAATTCAAATAATATAGTAAATGTGTGAAATTAAGTTGAAATTAATTATGTCGTGATTTTGTACAGTACATTCAGTAAATAGTTTTCGCGACTATTTAGGATCGCTAATTATTTTAACGCAGATAATTAGCAATCCGATTGTTAATAGCTTGGATCGATCCAGGCGTTTAACGGCTGTTTAGCTTCGCTACAAGTGTTGTATTAACGTAGAATCGCTGATAGGCTGTTTCTGGGAAATCCTGGCGATTACGTGTGGGGCCGAGACGGATTGGACACGATCGTAACTCAATTACTCAATCAAATGGACGGAAGCGGGCCGCCGCCGTTGCCTCGCAAACAGATCGACGAGATACCAACGGCCTCCGTGTCACAGACGCAAATCGGTAATTGGTAAATTCCCGAGTTTGCACGTAAAAAATATCCCACGGAATTACAGCTCATATTTATCTTTCCTCAGACATAAAGCTACAATGTTCCATTTGTTGGGAGGATTTTATACTGGCTGAACTCGTCAGGCAGCTACCCTGTAAACATATCTACCACACGCCGTGCATCGAGCCGTGGCTGGAACTTGTAAGTTCTAATCTTCGATTTCCCAATTTTCACCGAAGATCGACGAGCTGTATTTTATTGTTTTCATTACAGCACGGAACTTGTCCGATCTGTAGACAAAGCTTAGGCGATCAAACTTCTGCCGACGCTAATCGCGATACCGTAGGCCCAAGTCTGGCGGCTCTCTTCAGGTAACGAAACTATCAGATTGTATTATCAAATTTTATGGTCACCGACTGACGTGATTTTTTTTAAATCTACTCTAGGGCAGCTAATCAATCCACGAACAGCAGAACACCGTCTGCCTCGTCGTCTTCGACGTCGACGTCGGACGAGTGATATCGTCAACTCCCGATGGTACTCCAACAGGATTTGAAATAAATTATATCTAATATGTACAGTGTCGCTCCCGTACTGTAGGCTGATATTGTAACGTTTCGCACACGTCCGTACCCTCACTTTCCATACGCATTTTTTTCCTACGCAGTAGCAGACGACAAACCGGCGCTTTTGCCCTCCCCCCCCCCCCTCCCCCCCAGAAAAAGAAAAAGACTTCGGCTCAAGCGAAATTACTAAGCGAAACAAAATACACACGACTCGATGCGCATTACGTCATATCGAGGTAAATAAGTATAATATAGTTCGTTAAATCTTTTCCTTATCGTGTTGCGGACGATATTTTGATATGGCGACGCGCGAATCGTCGAAGATTTAAAAAATTAAAAAAAGTAACGCTAATGAAAGGTTTGCTAGCGCCAAACGGAAGGGTCACGAGACGTAACTTGTACAGGCAACACGAAACGAACCGGAAACTCTCGTTTTCTATTGTGGACAATGACTCGATAATGTTTCTCTTTAATTTCACCGTCGACGTCGAATAACAGGATAGATAAGAGCATTGGCTATTTTCCAATGCCACGATACCGGTACTACGTTAAACTTTTACTTTGTTTTCCTTTAACTTTTCGATTAGGACATTACAGTGGAATTCGCTTGCCAGCAGCCTCTATGATTTGCATGTAATCCGACAAGCTTCAAAAACAAACGAATACAAAGCAAAAACTGTAATGTGCGTAAGATATAAATAAATAATTTGCCTGCTGGCGAGAGCGAAACCGTAATTAGCTTGAACGTGATACTTTTTTTTGTTAATTATAAATACGTTGTACCGTTGAGAAAACGAGTAGAAATGAGGCATGGAACAAAGTAAAACCCCGTTTGATTGATATGTTGCGATAGTATGACTTACACCTTTGGAGCTCGAGTGCCGATTTTTTCTCTCTCTCTCTCTATGTCTGTTACGTAGTTGGCAAATGAAGGGAAATGGAATCGTCGATTGCTGAAATTGCCTGCAACCATCAAATTAAAAAACAAAATACTATAGTTAGAAGAGTAAAAGATATCGAAACGACTTGCTTGAGCGAGCAAGTGACGAGAATCTATGCTATTATTAACTATTGTATGTTTCGGAGTACGCGACGGCGAACGCGGATCTATATATAAAATGTAAAAAAAAAAAAAAAATAGAAACGTAACGTTAAGATATCCAAGCGACAAACCCGCTTACTATTTCCTCTGTTAAACAAAACAACAACAAAAAACGAATGCAACAGAAAGCGATTACAGAAACGGTAATGCAAGAACTCGAGATAGGATCTTTGTCGCTCGCGCTCTTTCTGAAAGAGCTTTTTGAAATCCAATAAATTATTTTCTTCTTTTGTTCGGAGGTTCTTTATCAAAGCATCAACTTCGTAAATCCAAGTCCGAAGCAAGAAAGAAAGAAAAAAGACCTTTTGCAGACTTTTACTATTAGCCCGATAATTTATGTTCATCTTCGACACTATAATGGCGTTACGACGATCCGGCTTTATAGTTGATAAATGTGTACATTAGTAAAGTAAATAAAAAGTCATATATTTATTCGTGGAAAAAAGAAACGAAAGAAAAAAAGAAAAAAAAAGGAGAGGAGAAAAGGCGCCTCCCGTTCCCAAGACCTTGTATCACTTTGGGTGGCTCGCAGCTGTGCGTTTATACCGACGCCACCGACGAATGCCCCAAGGATCTTCCAGGCCGATCAAAAGTGCTCCTCAAACTCCCACCATCGAGAGAATTTCTACACTCCAGAGCAGCAGTAGTATGGCAGTCGCGCACGCGACCGATTGATCTCTCTGCGGTGCGAGTACAATCGGCCTTACAAAAAAAAAAAAAAAAAAAAAAAAAAAACGTATCTTATCGCTTCTACGTCTGTCATCGAAGTCTCGTTCGGGCAATGATGCTGCAGATACGATTAAAAAGTAGCTCGGACGTTCCGAGGTTCCCCAAAGAATGAGATACAAAACAGCAAGGAACCGTTGATTGTCAGAATGTGGGAACGATAGTTCACACGGTGCTAAGCAGGTGATCTGTAAACAGTAACGAAACCGTAACGACTCCCTTGCAAAATTAATTATCCCGTAGAGTTTCTCTGCTCCTGACAGTAGAATTAAAAAAAAAAAAACGTTTTGAGATACGAAGTTCGCGATGGACCTACAATTTTAGCGGTGCTCTGTTAGAAAAAAGGATCCAGCCTTCTAATCAGTGAGGCGATGATAAAGAATAGTCGCGAGGTTGAAAAAACGAGCTTCCTTCGCGGGATAGAGATGCTCGGCGGGTACCCGCGAGAGTCGAATATCTCGGAGTGTTGAAAACATCGCGGTGTTCGCGGATATGGTGTTTATTCGTTAAATAAATAACTGAGAGTCTCGTAACTGGAGTACGAAAATGGCGTCCTCGGAAATAGATGAACTTTTGTCAGGACCCATTGTGACCTGGGTGAGTTTCCAAATTTTTTTTTCTTAAACCAAAAAAATTCACAACGAGTTAGTTTCATTGGGATGTAAAAGGACATTTTTGTTACGAAGGCTGCTCGAGAGTTGTTTTTATGACGCACACTCTTCCAGCGCGGTTTCAAATAATTCTTCCCCATTCTCTAGATTACCATTAAACGTGCACTACCGCTGCGATTCGTGTGATATTCTGTACGTATCGTTCAGACCACAAAGGAGACCAAAAAGTTTTACTTTACTTCACTCGGTGCAAAAAATAACAATTTTACGCACCATTTTCACATCTCATGAAGTTAAATTTTTGAAAAAATGTTTCTTAACTCGCGTGATTGCAACCCTTGCTTTCGCCTTGTGCTGCAAAATCATACTCGTCAGAAAAAGTTTTATCGTCCAAGTATTGTAAATTACTACAATCTCAATACTCAATATACTTTATGCATTATATTATGTTAATTAAATCGTATAGGCGACATTATATTTTTTTGTAAAAGGTTTTTCTGATGTTCATAAATAAATAAATAAATATTTTTCAGTTCGCTAGCTGTCTGGAGGATCCGGACTCTCTGGCGAACTACAACGACCTGGTGGACGGCGTGCTACTTCACAGTGTCTTCCTGCAAATGTGAGTAACTTGTCTGGATTATATCGTCACAAATATCAGTGGCAGGGAGTCCGCAATGGGCCCAATCAAACCATGATCCTTCGAAGGATGTTAAAAACAAGAACTCAGAGAGAGGCTGGCCGGTTGCCACTTCACAAGCTTCAGAAACTAAATCAGTCTATCTTGCTTGATTGGTAGTCCAATTTCTATGTACACAAGTTCTCTCTCTACTCGAGTCCTACCCTATGAATAACTGTTTGTGTTAACTCATTTCCCAAATTTCTTTTCTGTAAATATCATTGACCTATCGTTGGTCTTTTGTTTTTGTTGAGATTTTTTTTTTTTTTAATCCTAAATACGAGTAAATGTAACATTCAATAATACCTGAGCTAAGTTATAACTCACTTCATACAGTCCCAATTTCTCCCAAGTTTTGCCTCTACTCGAGTTCTACTCTACAAATAACTGTTTGTGTTAACTCATTTGCCAAATCTCTTTTCTGTTCATTCAGCTTTTCTATTTTCATTTATCTCAAAGACGGAATGATCTTAATCTCAAAGGAAATTTATATAGAAAAAGAAAAAACTTTAATTCAGTTAATGAGCTGCAGAGTTCATAAGTGTTACACTTCCTTTCTGTACAGTCTAATAATAATAATAATAATAATAGTAACAACAATAAAATACACTGTACCCTAATGAGACTGCATCTCGCAGATCTCAGAATCGAGCACGAGAGATGATATTTGCGTATGCTGTAAAATTCATTAATACTTGAGCTAAGTAAAAAGGAGATAGTAGTACAGTCATTATTTTAAATTTTTTCTTTTTAATAGAAATATAAAGGTACAACACACTTGTATTTTGATAAATGGCCAAGGAGAAATCCGTTAAACCCTTTGAAACACGGTCTATCACTAGAAATAAACCTCTTTGAATTCAGAAAAAATCCATTAATAACCAACGAATGTATTTGAAACTTCATACCTGTAAAAAACAGAGAAACAAAATATTTCCTCTCTTATATCTGTATTTCCTCCGTAAAAGGGCTTGCCCCGTAAGTGAAATAAATAAAAATGTTTCAGCGACCCGGAGCCCCTTCACGACGGGGTGATACCGACGGGAGGAAATCCCGCTCTGCGAGCGAAGAATCTCGAGACCATAGTGGCGAACATAAAGCAATTTTACGAAGAGGAATTGGGCCACTTGATAATAAAACAGCCGGACACGAAGAATTTGGGAAAAGAGCCCGAGTCCCATGTTCAAGACATGCAGCTGCTTCTGCTGCTGCTTCTGGGCTGCGCCGTCCAATGTCCAAACAAGAAGCAATTCATCACGAGAATAAAAACGCTGAATTTGGAGACTCAACTGGCTATCGTGGAATGCATAAAGCAAGTAACGGATTACCACGATATAGTTATCACCGAGGATTCCATGGATCACGCCAATATGCCAGGCGTATTCAAACAGATTAAACACTTGCTTCAGGAGCGTGACCTGTATCGCGAGGTGAGCGCTGCTCGTTTTGAAATTTTTATTTATTTTTTTTTATCATTTTTACCTCCTCTGATCGATCATTATTATTTTACAGAAATGGAGAGGAACGTCGATAAGCGATATGTCCGAGGCGAACGACTCTTTGGTAATCGGCGACAGCGAGGAGAGCAACAAGATCGCGCAGAACAACTTGCAGGCCAAATCGGAGCGTGAGGAAAACCATCATTTCGCCGTCGAGTTGGCCGATTGGAAGTCGAAAGTGAGAAAACAGCGTCAGGAATTGTAAGTCGAATTCGCAGCGAGGGTGAATTTACCGATCGTTAAGTTTTAGCGAGATTTTCGTATTGACGGTGTTTTCTCGGCAGGGAGGAAAAAACTGAGGCTTTGCTCGAGTGCAAGGAAGAATTGGAGCACAACAAAGCGTCGCTGGCCAAGCTGAAGCAAGAGGTAAATCGAACGATTCCTCGTCCCGCAATCGGCAATATTACGCATCGAAAGATTGACCACTTAACAAATGTTTCTTGTACGCAGAATACGCTCACAATTTGTCTCGTTAATTTTGCTTGAGGCTATCATTGTATTTGCAGAATCAAGAATTGATGCACGAAGCGCGTACGGCAAAATCGTACAGAGACGAATTGGACGCGGTCGTCGAGAGAGCCGAACGTGCCGATAGATTGGAAATGGAGGTGGCGCGTTATCGGGAAAAGCTCACCGATATAGAGTTCTACAAGACTCGGATCGAAGAGCTGCGAGAAGACAACAGGTAAGAGTTTCGTTGAACCGGAGTGAATTTGCTCATCCGGCGAAGAACAGATAAAGTGAGTGACTATGTTTAGGGTGCTTATGGAAAATCGAGAGATGCTCGAAGAGCAGCTGAGTTCCTCGAGAAGAAGAGCCGACAAAGTTCTGGAATTGGAAGCGCAAATAATCGAGTACAAACAACTGGTCAACGACATGGCATTGGTGAGTTCAGACCGAAATGCGCATTTCAATTATTCGCGATAAGAATTGTTCTAACGTGTTAAAAATAACAACGAACATTACAGGAACGTGCAGCCGACAAAGAGAAGTATCAAGAGCTCATTGACGAGAATTCTCAATTGCATCGTTTGAAAAAAGCTGCGGCTGACGAAGCCGCTCTCGCCGGATCGATCAGCGAATCCGAAGAGCCAGGTACGAGTTTCTTGCGATTCTCTCTGTACATTATAAGTGACGAAACTAATCGGGTTCTTCTCGACTGATTTTTTTTTTGCAGCTACCACGGACAATAGATTGTCCGAGCAATTGACGAACAACGCACAAACCCGGGCTCTGAAGCTCGAATTGGAAAATCGTCGACTGATGACGATAATCGACTCGCTCAAGGAAAATTCATTCCACGAGACGTCGGCTCGCGTGCTGGAGCTCGAGAAAGAGAAGAAGAAACTTTCACTAAAAATTGACTCGCTGAACGATAACACCGAGCGACTGTCGCAACAGAACTCCGATTTGGAATTGGTTTGCAAGCAGGCTCTCGAGGAGAACAAGAAATTGCAAAACACCCTGAAGAATCAGAGAACTTCGTTCGAACGTCAGCAGCAAGAATATCAGGTACACTAGCAAACCAAACAACGACCAAATTATTTAACCATTGACTGATAGTCATTTAACCGTTGACTGTCGGTCATTTAAACATTGACTGACAGTCATTGAACCATTGACTGACAGTCATTTAACCATTGACTGACAGTCATTTAACCTTTGACTGACAGTCATTTAACCTTTGACTGACAGTCATTTAACCATTGACTGACAGTCATTTAACAATTGACTGACAGTCATTTAACAATTGACTGACAGTCATTTAACAATTGACTGACAGTCATTTAACAATTGACTGACAGTCATTTAACAATTGACTGACAGTCATTTAACAATTGACTGGCAGTCATTTAACAATTGACTGACAGTCATTTAACAATTGACTGACAGTCATTTAACAATTGACTGACAGTCATTTAACAATTGACTGACAGTCATTTAACAATTGACTGACAGTCATTTAACAATTGACTGACAGTCATTTAACAATTGACTGACAGTCATTTAACAATTGACTGACAGTCATTTAACAATTGACTGACAGTCATTTAACAATTGACTGACAGTCATTTAACAATTGACTGGCAGTCATTTAACAATTGACTGGCAGTCATTTAACCATTGACGGACGGTAATTTGACCATTGTCTAACAAACTAAATAACAACAAAATCATTTACCCGTTGAGTTGTAACACTTTCTTTATCGCAGACTCAGCACAGCAAAATCGTCGAATTGGAAAATAATTACGACACGGTGATAAAGGAGAAGCAGAGGATCCAGTCTTTGCTCGAGAGCGTTCAGAGGCGCGCCGACGATCTGGAGCGTTCCCTCGAAATAGCGAATCAAAAGCTCGAAGAGTTAAAAGTCGCGCAAACGAGCGCAAAGGAGGCCGAAGTAAGGTGTCACGAGCTCGAGGCCAAGCTCGCGATATTAGAGAAAGATAAAGAAACGGGTCTTCGCGACATCCACAAGTATCGCGAAACTATCGAGGTAAATCGTTATTTTTTTAATTCCTCGGAATTCATCGTTGCGACAGCGACGACGCTTTCGAAATAGCCATTTGACCTAATGAGCAACATACTGTTTTAGGAGAAAGACGTGGCGCTCGATAAATCAACGAACAACATCGAGGTTCTCGAAAGGAAAGTCGCTCAGCTCGAGCAAGAAGTTCAGAACTCGGTTACCCAAATCTCGAGGTATTTTTTCTTTTTTTTAGCTCCTCGATTCTCAGCTCCGCGTATCTCATCCGATGCTTGCACAATTTTTTTTTTTTCGCAGACTCCAAGAGATCGAAAGATCGAGCAAGGAGTTGGATTCGCGTGCGGCTATCGATCGCGAAACCCTCGAGACTCTGCAGTCAAATCTCGTGGCGGAAAAACTCAACAGCCAACAATTGTACACGGTGCTCGAGAAACTCGGTCTTAGCGTTGATATGCTGTTGACACTGCCGCCCGATAATATTTTGGAAAGGTATGCGCGCTTAACGAGCCCGACTAACGGTATTACGCTCGCGTCTTACGAACCGACAATGCTAACGATACTCCAATGTCTCGTCAGAATCGCACAAATTCCCGAAGTGATCGAGCGCATCAAGAGCTCGATTGTTCAAGAGGCGACGTGCGATTGTAGTGAAAAAATGCCGGAGTCGGAAGTCGCCGCGTCCGCCGTAGATTCGACTATAACGAAGAACCTGCAGGAGACGGTGGATACGCAAAAGGTTCGTTCGAGCTTTGCTGAGCGTGTGTTTGAGCGATACTGTTTGCATTAGCAAGCTTTTTTTCCACTTGCAGAGAGAGCTCGAGAGCTTGCAAATAAAATTGAACACGAGTCAGGCAGCGGCCGAGCAGCTCCAGTCGGAAAAAGCAAAACTGCAGGTGAGCGTTACGACACTGCAGTCTCAAAGTACATCTCTGACGACCCAGCACACCGCTCTGCAACTTGCCAACTCCCAGCTCGTCGCTGAGAAAGAAGAGGTAACGAAGAATTTTATTAAAGAACGGTGATCGCTGACGCAATTATTATTATTGTTATTATTGTTATTATTGTTATTATTGTTATTATTGTTATTATTGTTATTATTGTTATTATTGTTATTATTGTTATTATTGTTATTATTGTTATTATTGTTATTATTGTTATTATTGTTATTATTGTTATTATTGTTATTATTGTTATTATTGTTATTATTGTTATTATTGTTATTATTGTTATTATTGTTATTATTGTTATTATTGTTATTATTGTTATTATTGTTATTATTGTTATTATTGTTATTATTGTTATTATTGTTATTATTGTTATTATTGTTATTATTGTTATTATTGTTATTATTGTTATTATTGTTATTATAATCGAGGCTTGAATTGATTTTCTTGTAGCTATTGAAAGATCGCGGTGCTCAGCAGCGAGCCCATGCCCAACTCGTTAACGATCAAGTCACCCTGCAATCTTTGCACGAGCAGCTGAACAACGAGTATGAGAATCTTCTACAAGAGAGGGAGACACTGAAAGCCAATCTGAGGGACGCGAAGAATGCTGCCAGAGTACTACGAGAAACTTGCGAGGTGCTCGAGGCTAAGAACAAATTGCTACAAGCTGAACAGGACACGGCGCTGACGAACGTCAAGAGTCTGAACAATCTGCGTGGGGAGCATTCGAAATTAAAGGTGAAAAATAAAAACTAAAAACCGGACTCTGAAAAAAATAAAATAAAAAATCATGTACTATCGAATTCTATAACATTGCGCGATTTTATTCCAGGACGACTTTAGAAATCTGTACACCGCCACGGAGAAGCTCAAGCTCGAGTACAGAAATTTGCAGGAGGACTACAGAAAGAACAAAGTCGAAACGAATCGTTTGAGTTTGAAGCAGACCGAGGTTCAGGGAGAACTGAGTATACGCGACGAAAGGTGCGCCGCTCTCGAACTACAGTTGAGCAAGGTCAATCAACGCTGCGAGATGTTGCTGCAAATGAATTCGGGCTTGGACAGCAACAGGCGATCGCTGATGGATCACATAAATCTGCTGTTCAGCCAGTATCACGAACTGCTGACGCATTCCCTCGAGGACAAGGAGCACTATCACAAGGAAGAAAAATTGTACACGTAAGTTTGTATCCCTCGTCTCGGAGCTGCTCCAGCTGATTCTCCTATTTTGACGCTGTCGCGTATTCGTTTCAGGGACAAAGTCAATCATCTCTACAGGCAGAAGGAAAAGCTCGAGGAGAAGATAATGGAGCACTACCGAAAGTTGGAAAGTTGCTCGACGAAGAAAAAAAGATTCGGCGCTAGTCTTGTAAAGAGAATGAGAAAAGCGGGCGCAGAGCTTCTGACCAAGGTAACCGCGATCGGCATTTATTTTTATTTGTTTTTACTTTTTAAAATTTATTTTACTTATTTAAGGAGGATCGACTATCAGCCCAAATCCAACTTAAGACCGCAATTTTTTAAATATGTTCTACATGAACGCTCTACGCATCTGTTCCCGAAGTCTGAACACTTTTGACCGTATAGTTTATTTGTAATACAATTTAAAAGTTGACTACTTTTACCGTATCATCCTATATTGTAACACAGGAGTCGGGCCGACCGTTTCGAGATAACTGATCAATTATTTACTTAGTAGTAATACGCAGTAATTAATAGTAGTAAATGACTACTATCAAGCCAACTTAGAGTTTTGAAAAACTAGCTCCAAGTAGACGAGGCATCAAAGATTATCTAAAAAAAAATGCAAAATTCGCACTTTACCGTAATTTATCGATGCAAAGTTTATTTTGTCATCGCAGGCTGTCAATTTACCGAATTATCAGTGCTAAGCTCGAACAACCTTTCTACTCAAGAACTGATGTGTTCAGAGAATCAAACGTAGTCTCACTTCAAGTCCATTTTAATGCACCTCCAATTCTAAGTGTTTTTTATCACACATCACGAATCGGCAACATTAAATGATCAATCTATCAATCATTTAATGTTTCAAATATTCTTTAAAAATTGTTCATATAAGTTTTGGGGAATGATTTGTGATTTCGTTTCGTAAACGTTGTCCAGTGGTACGTGATGACGATTCCGAAGACGTTGGGATTCTTAAACTTGACTACATATTATTCTTAATCTTCGATGCACGGATCATTTTTTGCAAAATATACTCCATGCATGGCATGCATAATACATTTTACTAATATTGCGTGCGATTCGAGGCAGCTGTGATTTTATTTCAATCACGTTTTTTACTCCAAAGGAACAGACGATCCCCCTTAATTTAATTTATTTTTCTTATTTAATTTAATTTATTTTATTTGTCATTCCAGAATCGTCGCTCCTGGGCCGAGGACTCGAAACAGTCGGAGAGCAAAACTTCGGAATCCGAGTCGGAGTGCAACGACTCGGACGCGAGTGCGGACGATCATCGTGTTAAAAAAGAATTGACGGAGCCACCGGTACTGGAGGGAGACCCTCTGTCGTTGGGTACTCCGGGAACGAGAAGAACCGTTTACTATACCGACGATTTGCCGTCGCCCGCAGCGTCGTTACCGGTGAGTTTTCTTTTTCCCTTCGATTTATAAATTTTTGTTGAACAGAGAATTTCGGCGCAACTTTGTTTGAACGGCGACGTGATCGAAAATTGATGTTTCGAATGATTTGCAAATTTAGCCCGAGCCGAAACTGGCCGCACCCCTGCCGCAGGTACATCCGGAGAACGCGGACGGTCGTTCGAGTCAGCAGGAACAACCGTCGAGATCCGAAGCGCCGCCGATCGAGCCTCGTCCGTTCCTCATTTACAACAAAGTATCGGCCGTAATAAACGAATCAAAAAGCATCAATAACTCCGTCAAAGACGAACCACAGAACGACGATATCGCCGCGGAGCCGCACACAGTCAAAGACCCTAAAACCGGAAATCCCGTTTGGTACGAATACGGATGCGTATAATTCGTATGTTTCGTTTACCTCGCCTACGGTCACTTCATAATTGACTGAATATTATCGCTGCCGGCTAATCGATATACACCGGACACTACCTTATACCGCTACTACTGCAGTCAATCCGAACAGCTAAGGCCTCGCTCGCGAATACGCAGCTTTTTATCAAATTAAATTTGTGATATATATTTATAGATCCTAGCTCTTTTTAACGACGATCAAATTTTTTTTTTTTTTTGTAACTATTTTTACATTATTTTTTATGAATTCTTCTTATTTATAAGAAGTCGTACGACGACGCGTCGGGGGTTTGTGTATAATACCGCGCGCGTGTGTGCTTCCCGCGCGATATATCAATAGAAAAGTATTATTTGTACTAAAGACTCGCATTTTTATAGCTCGTAAGATTACGATGTTTTTTTTTCTTCTTCCTCTATGTAACGCATACTTTTTTTTGCACATTAAAGATTACGAAGAAGTCTTCAATATTCAACGATCGGTTGTCGAAGGAATGCAATTCTTTTGGAACTCCCCGACCCAACGTTCCACGGGCTTCCCATCGCGGTGGAATATTTAATTGTGTCCGACCGAGAGGAACAAATAACGATAAAGTTAGCCTGCGCAAAATGAGCGGGTGTTTTTTGTTAAGGACCCTGCCGGCATATTAAACGAGGACACGTTGGGTATGGCATGCGACTCTCTCGAAGTTCTTCTTAGAGCGTCGGCAATGCCGGGAGCGCGGGGAGGGGTAAAGGGTCTACCGAAAGTTTTTTATCGTCATTCTCACGGGGCCCAGGAGGTCGTGGTCAAAAAACTGCCCACCGCACGTCTGTCGCTCACCCCTTCGAAAGTTTGTCAGGCACACGGAGAGGAGGAAAATTTGCATACTCGACTCTCTGTATCTCTCGTCGGCGTTTCTCTCTAGGAACTCACCGACGGAGCGCTGCTATTATGTTGAGAGATCCCTCCGAGAGGCGAGGGCAACTTTGGTTCTTTTTTTTTCACTTGTTTTTTTCTTTTTTTTTTTTGCCGAGTCTGCCTAATGGCACGACGAACCCCGTTCGATCGTGTGAATGCACCGCGGTTACGGATAATCGGTTGGGAACTAGACTCGAGTATCAATGCCCTAACGATTATGCGTTTCTTTTAAGATCCACTTCTTCGCAATGCTTATATAGTTACTTTGTTGTTTTTTCTTTCTTTTTTTTTGTTCTTCAACCCTTCGACTGAGAATTCAGTTTTTTATAATTCGTATAAAAAAAGGTTTGTATAGGAACTTTGATATTTCCAACTGTTCGTCTGAATATCGTCCGATATTTATATTCTTAATTTGTTGCATTTTTTAAAATCATTTTTGCTTCGAACTTGTTTAATTTATGGTTGAGCTTTCATCCTGATTTATCGTCATAAAAATTTCGTTAAGATGGTGATAATTTTGGATGGATATAATTAATTACAAAGTTACTGGGTTGATGCAGATAGTTAGATCATTTCGCGGAAGCGATTAAGAGGCAACGAAGGGAAAGCCGGAAAAAGGGGGGAATCTATTTAGTTTTTTACTATTCATTAATAAAAACTTCTGTATGGGAACTTTGATATTTCCAACTGTTCGCCTCAATATCGTTTGATAATTTTTCTACTTATCTTCATTTATTATAAATTTTTTATATTCTTTGTTTCAAATTTGTTTAATTTATGTTCGAGCTTTCGAACTCATTTATCGACAGAGAAAATCTGTGAGGGTAAACTTTGTGAAGTTGGTAACAATTTTTGACGGATATAATTAATTACCGAGTAAATGGGTTAATGCAGATAGCTAGTTATTTCGCGGAGGACATTATGAGGTAAAGAAAGGAAAGAAAGGAAAGAGGTAAAGGGGGGGGAGGGGGGCTCAATTTAGTTTTTTATAATTCACAAAAAAGGTCTGCATGAAAACTTTGATATTTCCAACTGTTCGCCTCAATAACCGGCCATTTTTCTTGTCTTAATTATTTACAAATAAAAAAAATGTCTTGTTTTAATTAGTTACAACTTAAAAAATAGCTTTTGCTTCAAGTTTGTTTAATTCGTGTTCGAGCTTCAGTCCTGATTTATCGCCGTAGAAAATCTGTGAGAGTAAACTTCTTGAAGTTGGTAACAATTTTTGATGGATATAATTAATTAGCGAGTCAATGAGTTAATGCAGATAGTTAGTTTATTTCGCGGAGGACATTAAGAGGTAAAGAAAGGAAAGCTGGACGGAGGGGGGGGGGGGTTCTATCACCCTCTCTCTCTTTCCTATTCCGGCTCTTTCTTACTGTAGTACTGTAACTCACCCTCCGCAGCAAAAAAGGTCGGACAGCGGTATAACGGTTCGTCCTGGCAGAATTCTTCTCGTCTCGCGTATTTTCCTCCGGCAAAAATAAAGATCCGTCACTGCTTTCTTGCTGCTGGAGGAGCAGGGAGGGGGGAGGAGGGGGGCTCCTTCCTTCCGTCGCTGAAAGAAAAGAGAGTTAGCCAGGTCGGCGACGGGAGCCGCCAGTGGGTGGATAGCGATGGCAAAAATAAGATTGATAAAAGCTCACGGAAAACTCGGTTCTCTCTTCCCGTCGGCCTCCTTGCACTCCGCGGAGAGAAACTTTTTCACTGAAAAACACGCTCGAACGCCGCTGCAAGAAAATCTTCGCGGTAGAATGTGTGCACAGTGCCGCGGAAACTGGAGGCTAAGAAAACCGGAAGTTGGTCGTCTTTGCTTTCGGTACATGAAGCACAAAGACTTGTCGCTAAATTTTCGAACGTTTAAGGTGTTTTCTTAACGATAACGATAGCAATTATTTTTTATCTGCGATTTTATACGGATTGTCAAAAGAAACGCGAAAAAGATTAATAATTGAGACATTGAGAAATCGGTCCAGACATTAACGTAGTCAATGCGCAAGAGACGAACGAAGAAACCGGAAGCTGATCGTCTTTGTTTTCGGCGCATGCAGTACAAAGAGTCTCGTCGAAGTTTTGTAATGTTTAAAGTGTTTTTTTAACGAAAACGATAGCAATTATTTTTTATCTGCAATTTTGTACAAAAATTGTTAAAAGACACGTGAAAAAGATTCATAATCGAAACATCGAGAAATCGGACTGTCGACTAAACGTAGTCAATGCGCAAAAGACGAACGCGGAAACCGGAAGTTGGTCGTCGTTGTTTTCGGTATATGCAGTGAAAAGAGTCGTCTCGAAATTTCCTAACGTTTAAGGAGTTTTCTTAACGATAAAGATAGCAATTATTTTCATCTGCGATTTTATATAGAAATTATCAAATGAAATCCGAAAAAGATTCATAATCGAGATATCGAGAAATCGGACCATCCATTAACGTTCTCAATGCGCAATGGACGAACGAGGAAACCGGAAGTTGGTCTTCGTTGCCGATGCATTCTGCAAAGAGATGTTTCCAAAGTGTCCAATATTTAAGACCCTTTCCAGGTGATAACACCATCAATTATTTGTTCAACTCTAATTATTTTGTTAACTCTATAAAAAAAATTATTTAACAAAAATCGAACATGGATTAATAATCGAGAAACCAAAACACTTAGCGTCGAGACGCTGCCGCGTGTCTTGGCTATCCAAGAACATAGTTATGGCGGCCACGCCGTCTACAAAGATCGATCTATTATCGATATATCTCGTGAGTCGAACAACGTTACATTCACATCAGTAAAAAAAAAAGAAAAAAACCCGAAAGCATACAATCCCCATTTATCAATGTACATTATAATGTCCCCCAATTCTAACGTGCAACGCATCGCAAAAATCGTCTGTTGTCCCTGTCGCGTAATTAACATGCGTCCACCCCCGGCGACTACAGGGGTGGACGTATAAAAGATGGAAACAGCTAACGAAAAAAAAGCGAGTCCGAGTGTACGTGGAACAACGAGCGAAAGAACGAAATGAAGGAAAGAAGGTGGGGCGTTTGAGGCCGCAAAAGGAGGGAGGACACGTTTTTATGGCAGTGCCCCATATAGTCTCCGGCAACCCCCAGAACTGTGCGCTTTTCTCATTCTTCTCTCTCCCTCCCTCTCTCTTCGACCCCCTCCTTCCCTCCGTCCCTGCACACACCCCTGTATGTGTTACATCGAGTAAAGTTCGCCAGGGAACAGTGGGAGGGGAAGGAGGAGGGGGGGGGGAAGAAGGTTTTTCCTTTACTATAGTAACAGAGAGAGGCTGCAGGCTGCTCAGGGTGGAGCGTACGTTGTCCACCGGTATCTCGACCGACTCTGCGAACCCTACCAGCCTTTCGTCCTCGTCTAACTTTTTCTGTTAAAACTTACTCCATCTCCTTCGCCTCGGGATATTCCCTTATTAGTCTCACTCTCTCTTTTCGACTCGGCGTACATCCAGGGTTGTGTGCACGTAGGCGCGCGCGGGAAGCTCGCGAGAGAGCTCCGGAGTGAAGAAAAAAAAAAGAACGAAAAAGAAAAAAAACGCACACACACGAGGAACAAAAAAAAAAGGTAGGGATTCGGTTGTGACGGTGATGCAGCGCCGAGCGGTAGTTGGTAGTTGTGCGGCGCGTCCACCGGGCGCTTCGTTTTGTTCAAATAGGTGGGGGTAACCTCAGTCCGAGTCTCGTGGACTCCGCTAGCCGACAAACAATGTGTAGCACGCTATCGTACGGATCGCTGCTCGCTCACGACGCTTGCCGTTGCTGCCTCTGATCGCACGAAAAAAAGAAACACCCGAACGCGTCGATCGCGCTGGGACGGATCGAGCGAACTGGACCAAAAGAGTTTGCCCGTTGGGAGAGACACGCGCGGCGACAGTGGCGGAGACAGGACCGAGAGGGAAACGTGAAAACAACGTGAACGTTGCGACAACAAAAAGCGAGGGAAATAGCGCAACGCAGGAGGGCGGCGCAGAGAGCGGAAGGTGGCGAGCCGCGTGTGTTACGATTAATTCCCGCGACTGCGACGAGCAATTCGCCGGGCATCCTCGAACTCGACGCATCTCGCGACTCTACGATATTTATTCATCGATCCACAAAAGCAATCCCGAAATATCCCCGCGACACCCAACCTACGCGAGCACGTGCCTGTACTCTGTTATTGTTTTGTTCTCTCTATGCATCGATCGCAAGCTGTGTTTGTTTGATTTTTATTTACGTCTTGTTCGACCGTTTTTCGACTATCTTCCTTTGAGAAAAAAAGTCCTCTGTCGTCCCGCTTTATCCCCAAACCCTTTCGTATAACAATTATCCCAAACGTTTGTAAATAAAAAATATTGTTTTCTTTTTTTGTTTTCTTCTTTAAATTATCGAAAAGGAAAAAGTTGCAAAAGCGTGTGGCGAATGTGCTTAGTAGTTGAATGGGACATTGCGGTTTGGAAGGCTACTCGAACGGGAGTAGGACAGCAGTAAAAGAAAGTGTGGTTGGTGTGCTGTGTGTCGTGTCGAGGGATGGAAACGCGAATTCCCGGTGGAGTTTCCGCTGTGCAGGGAGCCGTCGGGATCTCCGAGGCGCCAAGAGGCGTCGCGACACCCTCGCCCGTGCCGGCGCAATCGGTGGTTACGACGCTAACGTCTATAACGACGTCCTCGTCCTCGTCGAGCGCTCTCTCGGCTGCTGCCGCTGCCGCTGCCGGACAACTGACGTCCGGCTCGATGACCCAGAGCCCTGCAGGCGCGGTACTCGTCGTAGCGAGTCCACCCACCACTCAACAGACTCATCAGCATTCAGCCAACACCGGACTACCGAGGATTCTCAGTAGAAACGTCAACGGCACACGTGAGTAGACGTCGAACGATGCATCTCTGACCCCGAAGTTATCTGCGTAACATCAAACTTCGTCTTTGGCTAGTCTCTGTCGATTCACTGCTTCGGAAAGAATACACAAAATTTTTCACTTGCAGAATTCTATTCTCTAATGTGAACATTTCTGATGCGAAACAACACTGAGGCTGTAAACTCGATGAAATTTAGTCTCATGCAGATATCTTCTTTTTTAAATTATTTTGTTGTTGTTTTTGGTATTTAGGCATTTTATGAAAATTCTTTTATTTTTATGTTTTCACTTTGTTCGACGAATATATTTACTTATTTCTGCGACGTACTCTCTGAATCTAGTATTGTCCGTTTGGCAGATACGTTTACGTGTCGCGTCTATAATTGGGCTTAGCCCGTGATTATACCAATACATAAATAAAATAATATACCTTCGGGGTGATATAATACCTAATATCCAATTGTCGTGGATACTTCTCGTTTACAAGAAGAAAAAGAGAACCGTGAAAACACAAAAGTCGTTATTTTGAATAATTCGGCAATTTTTTTGTGACACGATCTACACTTTTATATTTTAATAACAGAAGTTATATGTAAATAACAGAAGTGGATCATCGCTGTATCGCAATGTTCAGCTATTTTTGCGGATATTGAGAAAAAATAAGATCAACGGTACAAATAAAATTAAAATAAAATCAAAGTCGTTGCTTTGAATAATTCAGTACTTTTTTGTGACGCGATTTACACTTTATATTTCAATGACAGAAATGACTATAATTTAACGATAAACTGCATATGCAATCAGACATAACAGTCGCATCACACTCAGATATCCAAACGCTGTTAGATCGATTTTTTTTTCTTGTAACCGATGCAAATATCGAATTACGAACATTCATTTTATCATTTGCATCGATGGTTTTTGTCCGTAAATTTTTTTTTTTTTTTTTCTAATCGTCGACGAAAGCAGCGTCATTTCAAGGTGGTTTCGAGCACCGCGGATGCCATACAATACTTTTTTTTCTCCACCCGATCCACCGGTAACGAGTGCACGGACGATTGCTCGTTCGCAGCGACGTAAAGATGGAGAGAAACCCGGCGAAGCTCTAGGTTTATAACGACTCGATAATCTCGTTATCCGGAGGCGAAGAAATCGCCCGGTGTACAGTTTGTATACAAAGCCGAAGCAATTAGCCTCCGCGATTGCTTCGGCCTGTACATGGATGTGGTATATTCGCCTTAATAGTGAGTTTAAAACGTGGAAAATTTCTGTACATCGGACCTTACCTCGAGGACGAACAGGAGGCCCGAGAGAAAACTTTTTCCTCAGGCGGTGCGGCGAGGGGCTTCGAGTCGACACTAGCGCCTTTGCCGACTCGACCGTCACAATAACCGAGAGAAAACGAACGGCCGGATTAATTTATCAAGTCAGCTCTGTGGCTCTCGCTCTCGTTGCCGCGAGAGCGCGCCACGACCGGAGAGTGTCTCTAATAACCCACCTCTACGCACATTTATTCTCTGATTTACTCGGGTAATCAACTTGTCACCGCGGCGTAATCGATGTCCGGAGTTTCGTTCTACCTTCGTTCCACACTTACGCAATACGAATGTACATGTATTTTTAATACACACTCACGCACGAGGAAAAGAGATACGATGATGATCGCAAAATCGTCCGGTAAAACGCTATGAGCGTACGGACCTCTTCTTATTCTTCTTCTTCTTCTTCTTCGACGAAAATCGTTTAAGATGTTTTCTCCATCAGCCTCCGCGCTGCTGCAGTAACTCGGTCTCGTTCTACCGGCTGTTTTTCTTTCCCCCTCCCGCCGGTCTCTTTCGTCGGTTGTTTATCGTATGTACGCCGGGGATGGGAACGAAAAACTCGCTCCATAAATATTTCTGCTTAAGTAAAGCACAAAGGGCCTATATCGGCTGCCGGGGGCGCGCTATCTTAACGATCCTGCGGCGCTGCGAGGATACTGCTCTCCTCTCATTCGAGAGGTTACTTTTTTCCAAGCGCGACATTCTATTTCTTCGGTTCTGTGATTAATTGATCATCGATCCCGATAATCTTGCTTCTTATATCGTTATCAATTTTTCTTTTTCTTACTGACTCAATGGTTTGTCCGGCGATAGGATGAAGACATTTTCAAAATCGATTTCGTTTTACTACAAAATGGCTGTTAATTGCGATATAGCGATGATCCATCTGACTGGACATAGTAATGAGCCATCCCAAAGAATGTGAAAAGCTTATGAACATTTTTTTTTTTCAATCTGTCCGTATACTGACAAACGGAATTGATAAATGAATTCTTTGAGCTTTAGTTTTTGAAGTTAAGTTACGTTTAAGGTTTATTGTACGGTAAAAAAAAACTTTAAACGTTTATTTCATTAAATTTTTTCTCAATAATGGCGATGAAACTACGATAGAAGAAAGGGCCTATATTGGCTGCCGAGAGCGCGCTACTTTAATGATCCTGCGGCGCTGCAAGGATACTGTTCTCTCATTCGAGAGGGTATTTTTTTCCTAGCCCGACATTTTATTTCTTCGGTTCTGTGATTAATTGATCATCGATCCTTATAGTTTTGTTTCTTATATCGTCGTTATCAATTTTTTTTCTACTGACTCAATAGTTCGTCCGTCGATAGGGAAAAAGAAACATTTTCATAATAGCTGAAAATTGCGATACAGTGATGAGCCATTCCACCTGATGTAAAAGCGTTATGAACATATTTTTTTAATCCGTACGTACATTAATAGACGAAATTGATAAATGAATTCTTTGAACTACAGTTTTTCAAGTTAACTTACGTTTTGCAGTAATTCAGAAAAAATTAGTTCAAATCAACGTTTAAGGGTTTTTTAAGGTACCATAAACCTTAAGGTGCATTGTACCTTAAAAAAACCCTTAAACATTGATTTTATCTTATTTTTTTCAGAATTACCGCAAAATAGCTGAAAATTGCAATACAGCGATGAGCCACCTAACCGGACACAGTGATGAGCCGTTGCACTGGATGTGAAAGGGTTACGAACATATTCTTTTAATCCGCACCTACATTAACACACAAAACTGATAAACGTATTCTTTGAGCTACAGTCTTTCAATTTAACTTACCTTTAAGGTTTATTGTACTTAAAACAAAAAAAACCTTAAACCTTGATTTTATTTATTTATTTTTCTCAATAATTACGATCAAACTACGATAGAACTCTGCAGATAGAAGAATTCTCGTTTTCGCTTTATAACTCGCCGAACGAGATGACTCAGGTCCTCTCTCTCCTGTCCCTCCTCCCCCCCCCCTCCCTCCGCCTCGAGCACCGCAGTTTCCTCCTCCCCCCTCTTCGTTCTCACTGCCTCGCCGACTGCAAAAAGCGTAACGACTCGCAAAAAAAGAGCTTGGTTTTTTCGTGAACACCCGCCGCCGGGGCTATGCCATACCCCGCAGTATACCGCTCGCAGCTAGCTAGCCAACGGGCGCGGGCGGGGAGGGGGGAGGGGAGGGGGGGGACTATTGCGAGATACGTTTTTGCCGCGTTCTTGCACGAGACAAACATCTCGTGCCCGGAGAGTTCGCGAGAGAGCCCCGTTGCGGAGGAGGAGAGCCGAGAGACCCGGTAGAAAAACGATCGAGAGAATGAGAAAAGAGAGAGGGACAAGAGGGTGAGGCGAGAGCGGGGGAGTACCGAAAAAAAATTAAAAAAATTACTCGCGGTTTTGCTCCGAGCATCAGCGTAGAGCGTCTCTCCGTTTCGCTCTGTACGAAAGAAGTCCGAGAAGCCCGATACGCTCTTGCGAATGAAGCCTTTTTTATTACATTTTTTAATTTTTTTTTTATTTTTATTTTTTTTTTTTTTTACGGATTAGAGTTCGCTCGGTTGGATTTCTCGGGGACGACAATTTGACGGATTGATATCTTGTTAGTTGATATTCGTTATTTTTAGGGGTTTCATGGACTAACAGTTTTTTTTGTTTTAAGTTTTGTTACAAGGACGAGTTACATGCTTTGATGATGAAGAATTTGCTCCAGCGAATTGCCGAACGATGGGACCTCCGATCTGGACAATATAGTACATTAATGTGGAGATCGAGAGAATGAGATATGAGAGAGGGACAAGAGGGTGAGGCAAGAGCCGAGGAGTAACAAAAAAAAACGAAAAAGAAAAATTACGCGCGTGTTTTTGCTCCGAGCATCAGCGTCGAGCGTCTCGTTGTTTTGCTATGTACGAAAGAAGTCGGAGATGCCCGATACGCTCTTGCAAACGAAGTCTTTTTTCCCAATTTTTTAATTAATTTTTTTTTTTTTTTTTCATGTCGAGCGGAGTTCGCTCGGATGGATTTCTCAGAGACGAAAATTTTGGATGCGAGAAACATATATAGCGGATTGATATCTCGCCAGTTAATGTTTGTTACTTTTACGGATATCAAAGTTAATGAAGTTTCAATTTTAAGTTTTATTATAGCATCGAGTTAAGGTATTCGTTTCGTTATGTCTCACGGCCAAGTTTGAGAAAGGAATAAGAGAGAATTACAAACACAATTACAAAAAATCAAGCATATGGAAGGTGCTGAAAAGATTGTTTGAGCGTAATAATAATAATTCCAAAATGATATTAACAAATTACGGAAATGAAAAATTATGCAACAAATTACCCGGCAACCAAATTTTTTTTCTCATGAAGATGATTTGTTACTTTTTTGAATACGTATGAAATTTTTCAGAATTTTATGCAATGTTTGACAATTGCTTTTTCTTTATGTTAAAATTTGTTTAAAATCACAGTTTTCAACGATTACATAAAATTCTGAAAAAGTTCATACCTGTTGAAAAAAATTTACAAATAATTTTCGTAGAAAATAAAAAATTAGGTTGCCGGGTAATTTGTTGCACAATTTTTATTTTTCAGTAATTTGTTAATAACATTTTAGAATTATTATTATGCAAAAAGCAATCTTTTCAGCACCTTCCATATGCTCGATTTTTTTCAGATTTTTATTCCATCGAGAAGTGTTTGTAATCTCTCTCATTCCTCTCTCGAACTTACGTCGCGGCGGACATAACGAAAGGACTACGTGAAGATGCTTTGATGATATTCGCCTCGGCGAATTGCCGGACGATGCGAACCTCCGATCTCTCTAATAGATAGATAGATTCGTTTATTTCGTATACATTGCCGTTTATTCCATATAATACACATCAAAGTGAATCCACCCGTGCATTGTTTGTTCGGACTATTATGTACGTTTATGCATATCACGAATTGTTCTTGATTAAAAGTTCGTCCACCCGTGCGCGTGCAGCTGTGCAATAGTACCGCCGGTACTAACCGGAGGCCCGAGCGCCGGACGAATATTTCGTTCGTTTTATTTTCGTTCGTCCTGTGTGTACTCTGCGGCCTCCGCGGTCCTCCACACAACTACGATCCGCTCAATGTAATCTGAATAAAAGATCGAGATAGAGTTCGTTTTACCAGTGGGTGGCTGCACTCGAATAGACCCCGAAGAAAACGGGTTAGAACGGCTTGACTTGTTCTCGTTCTAAAAATTATATCTCTCCCGTGTGCGGGCGCGCGCTCGCTATAATAATAATAATAATAGCTTAATTATAGTAATGATGACAAAAATAGTAATCGTAATAACGATAGTGGTAATTATCGTAATAATGATAATGGTAATTATCGTAATAATGATAATGATAATTATCGTAATACTGATAATGGTAATTATCATAATAATGATAATAGTAGTTATCGTAATAATGATAATGATAATTATCGTAATAATGATAATGATAATTATCGTAATAATGATAATAGTAGTTATCGTAATAATGATAATGGTAATTATCGTAATAATGATAATGGTAATTATCGTAATAATGATAATGTGTAATTATCGTAATAATGATAATAATACTTATCGTAGTAACGATACTATTAATTATCGTAACAATGATAATACTCGAAGAGATTTCACTCGTCGCGTTTTAGCGCGATGCGTGCAGGTCTTCGTTGCGAACATGCACTTGGATATGTCATGCAAAAAGTAAAAAAAAAAAAAAAAACAAAAACAAATATTAGTTTTTGCAAACCCACACAAGAATGAGTGGGTCGGAATTCGACGAGTTTCTATGCCGACGACGATGATGTGGGCTTCGCTGTAATGGCGAGAAAGTAATCCGCTGAATTCTCACTGTGACTGGATGAAAAAATAGGATATAAAAAAAAATTAACATCCTCGTTGAGATGATTGTTATTGCAATGTAGGAGAGTGGGCTTGGCGCCGAATCGGTAAAGACACAAGTTCGCAGGGAAAGATACGCCGACCAGTTTCCCATGCAGGTCACGTCGACCTTTCCAGCGAATACATTAATTTTTTTCTTATTTTTTTTTTTTTTCACCTCTTTCGGGACTTTTTTTTGCTCGCCATGGCGACGCGCTTCGCACCCGAGGGTTCCACGCGTATAACCGAGGCAGGCGGTTTTTTTTCCGGCACCGCGCTCGAGCCTACTTCGCACAGGTACGCAGGGCCCATCTAGTGGGCAATTAATGTCGAACAGGTGAATAAGAATTAACATTAATCACATCATTTTTCTCGTATATAAAAAAATTGAAATTTTTTACATCGCTTTCTCATAAAAGTTGAAAATTGAAAGCGATATGAAAATAAAAATTTTCAACTTTTATGAGGAAGCGACATGAAAATTTTTATTTTCAACTTTTATGAGGAAGCGCTATGAAAATAAAAATGTTCAACTTTTATGAGGAAGCGCTATGAAAATAAAAATTTTCAACTTTTATGAGGAAGCGACATGAAAATAAAAATTTTCAACTTTTATAAGGAAGCTATATGAAAATAAAAATGTTCAACTTTCAACTTTTTTCACCATCGACGTCGTATTAGACTTTTATGCAAAACGTCTGGCTGATTCAGGTTCAGTGCGTAAAAATACACCACCGCCACGCTTCACTTTGTCGAATCTGCGCTCGGCGCGAAAAAATACATGGATTTACGCGCTTCTGAATGTTTTTTTGCCCTTTAGATTTTTATTCAAGAAATCCAAATGATACCTTTTATCTAGCTTTTTCAACCCCGTCATACCCATCATCTTGTGTATTTCTTGCCGTAGAACATGATAAGCACCTGGGTATTTCCGCGATGCCATTGGGAAGCAAAGAAATGGCAGTTTGAGAATACATTAAAAAATCACTCATTTTTGCAATTTTGACTATCAAAAATTTCCGATAAACTTTTTCCGTTAGTCGTCACTCTGGCATTGTATTTAATGTATTTTTCAACCCTGATCACGAATTTACAGTCATTTTATTATAGATGAATAATTAATACGGAAAATTGCGTCTAAAAGAAAGTATACATTTTTCATGATATTCAAAAACTTCAAAATTACATAAAATTTAAACGGTTCAAGCGATTCTCCCCAAATTTGGTAGAGATGATCGGGTGATCATATTCCATCTGTGTAAGCATTTTTAGCCAGGTAAGAAAACAAGAATTGTAAGCACTAGAGTGCACACAAACATTTATCAATAAATTAAGAATGGCGAACAAAAAACATAACTGAACATTTTTAAATAAAAGTTTGAACAAACATTGACAACTAACCACACATGCTGTGTGTTATTCCGGCTTCATGGAGGCATTCTCGAGTTATAACGGTTTGAATTTTTCACGTCTGATTCACACACACACGCACATACATCCGGAAAATTTTGCTAAATGTGACATTTTCATTAAAATCTCGAAAAAAAGAATTTTCCCCAGAACAAAGCTTCCTCCACGAGGAAGCAAAAACAATAATAAATAAACAAAATTTAGATAAACTATTGCGCCTTCAGTTCTCAGCCGTCTGCTCCCGAAAGACGCACGTGAGTTCTCGGAAACAAAACAAAAAAAAAACAAAAAAAAAACTCTTCTCATCTCCGCGTCCCTGAGTCAGGTTCGTCGTCTCGTCTGGTCGCGCACAGCTGACTGTAAGAAACCCGAGGCAAAAAAAAAGCAAAAAACGTGTTTCGTAACGCGAGTGAGAAAGAAGGAGAGGAAAAAAGCGAGAGTGAGTTCCGTCGGAACGGAAGAAGAGCGCGCGGCGAAGGGGGGAGGGGGGGGGGGGGAGGGGGGGGGGGGGGTTAATAATAAATGAAAAAAAAATAAACAAAAAAGAAGACTCGAAGAGTCCTGAGAAAAGAGCTAAGCGCCCGGATCCTCGACGGAGTAGCAGTCGGTATTATAATCCCCTTTTGTTTTTTTTTCCTTTCCCGATTCCTCCGAAATTTTTTTGACCCCCCGCTCGCGTTTCATTCTCGTCGCCGAGAGGGGGATTAGAGGTGCATATGCATATGGGCGCTCCTCGGAAGGGTGAGGCGAAAGGGGTGCGAGGCGCTCCGAGGCCCGAGGGACCGAGCGAGATGGAACGAAAGCGAAAGTGGGGAAGGGTGCGCTTGGCGCGAAGCCGGAAGGGGGGCAAGAGGGAACGGGCAATGTGCGCCACGGAAAAAGACAGAAGAACAGGACACGAACAGGTAGAGAGGAAATCGTCGCGCGGGCGCTTCCTCGCATCATCCTGCGGGATTATTGCTTAGAACAAAAAAAAAACAAACTTCGTGCCCCCCCCCCTTCGCCCCCCTTCGGAGTCCGCGCGGCAAAGGGTTAGCGGAAGGACGAGACCGCGGGAATTTAGCTCGCGATAATTTATTCGCAAGGTGTGTGTGTGTGAGAACTTATTTAATATTCACGGCGATCATTACCGGGAGGACGGATAGAAATTGGGAAAAAAAATTGTCTCACGATGCTCTCATGGCGGATGTGATGGATGGAAGTTTAGTTTCTTTGATAGTTTTTTTCTACTTTTTTACTTTTTTTTTTTAGGTCTAGGGTGAAAGGGGTGAATATGGCTCATGCGACATTGATTTGAGTGCTACACTGCTGTTCATGAATGCCTGGTCAGTTTTCCTACACTGAGAAAAATAAATGGTTGGATTAAGCAAATTCGCGGTGACATACGTTCAAAGGTGTATTTGGTTGGTACAACAAAAATGTTTGTTTCGATCGACACATTTTGAATAAATTGAAGCAAATAATCGTTCAACCAAACAATGCTTTATTTGTACCAAACAAATTACAGCTTTGAATTGTATGTCACTGTGACTTTTGGTCAATCCAACCAAGTTTTTTTTCTCAGTGTATACACCCAGAAAAATAATTTATTTGACGGCCACCGTTTATTTGGTTTAAATAAAATATTTATTTGATTTTAATAAATATTTATTTACATTAAGTAAATAGTTACTTAAATCAAATAAACATTTATTTAAATCAAATAAATATTTTACTTAAACCAAATAAACGGTGGCCGTCAAATAAATTATTTTTCTGGGTGTAACGGTCCTATTCAGATCGTCCAGGCATTCATGAACAGCACCGTACCGTACATTTTTGTTACCGTAACAAATTCAGTTTGTTAGTATCGGGAGAACAAAACCAACTTATAACCATAGCAACATTTTTCGCTTGGAGCGATTTGCTACCGCAACAAAACAGCCTTTGTTGCTGTAACAAAAAAATTTGATATATGACTGAGTGGAGCACGTATATGTGCCAACAACTGCGAAAGGTAATACCTTTCGGGGTTAAGGGGAGAGCGGGTCAAAATGGCATAGTGGGGCAAAACGGGATAATGAGGCAAAACGCAATTTTCCAATAATTTTTGAACGGTGGCGATGGCGGTGCGTGGGCCAAAATGGGGTTGTAAGTCCGGGATGTATCGTTAGGATAAAATGAGGCATCCAAAGATTATTGGAAATTGAGTTTTGCTCTCACTATCGCGTTTTCCCCCACTGTCTCATCTTGCCCCGCTCTCCCCTAACACATCCATATACAGCAAATTTCAAGAATTCGCAATTGCAAATACAGACATTATTTTCAATATAATAAAATGATGCAATACAAACGCAGTGAGTTAATCTTCAAATAAATGTATCTATGTATCTATAACTATCCTATTACGAGTCATTACTCAGCCGTCAAATTACATCAGGCTTTGTTCTCATAGCAAACAAAATCGTCGCAGTAACAAGAAAGTTTTGTCGTGCTAGCAAAACCAATCGCTTCTAAGTAGTAATTTTTCTGCTGCTTTTACTGATCGTTTTGCTGCGGGAACGAGGTCATTGTCAGCAAAACTAATTTTTTTTTGTTAGCGCAAGCTAAACCATTTTTCTCCGCGAAGAACGCATAGCTGAGCAGATCTGCATTCAAGACGGCACCCGTAAATACTGCCCGTTACGGAATAACGATTAACCGTCAGACTCCCATCTTTTTAGTTTATTTTCCCCCAGTCTCGGACGAGTTTCGCACGTTAATCGGCGAAGACTCTTCACTGAAGTCACTCTGCACACTTTTCTCCCGCAACACTTTTACGGCGATCGGGACGACATTTTTGTTCTTCTCGTTCTAAGACATAAAAAAAAAGAAAAAAATATATCTGAGGCAGTAGATCGCAATTGTAAAGAGCGACCGTTGCGGAGTAACGATTAACCGTTAGAGTCCCATTTTTTTTTTTTTTTTTTTAAGTTCTGTGAGTTTCGCACGTTACTAGCCGAGGACATTTTTTAAATGGTGGTAGCAGGGTTAGCTCCGTCGGCTGGCGCTGGGTCCACCTGACAGCCATTTTTTCGCATCCCCGAGGAGTTCTGGGGCGGGTTCGTCAGGGGTTGGATAGTCGAAAAATCTGTGGGGTCCCGAGGCCGAGGGTAGGGATTTCCGAGGGGGTCACCGAAAATTTTTGGGCCGTACCCATAACGGCACCGTGGGCCTATGACCGAAGAGCCTACCCACCCCTCCGGGCCCCGCCGCAGCCCCTGGCTGCAGTTCGCCACCCCGTAACGATCTCCGCTCAACCGTCATTTTCCAAAGTGCGACTATAGAAATTCAACTATTTTTTTTTTCTGTTCCTCTTCCCTCCAACAGCGCCGAGGATCTTCGACCGTTACCTTCCGGAAGGCTCGCAGAAAAAGATGAAAAATTTTTTACTGGAGGACAAAACGATTTTTGCGATTGCTCGATCAACGATTAGAGCCCGTTCATTATCATTCGTCTCAAAATACCATCGCGACCCATTGATATTCAAGCCAGCTCAATGTTGCAACAACAGTTGCCAGCATGAGAATTCGGCATATACGGTCTACGCCACTGACTATGAAAATTTTCATTCTAATATGTACTGGTAAGGTGGTCCTTGCGAATGGTGTTCACTTCGCATAAGTTTCGGAGAAATGAGAGGGAATTGCATACACTTCTGGATGGTATAAAAATCTGAAAAAAATCGAGCATACTAAGGGTGCTGAAAAGATTAATTTTCCATAATAATAATTCCAAAATGTTATTAACAAATTGATGAAAAATAAAATTGTTCGATAAATCTCATGGAAACCTAACTTTTTATTAAATGAAAATGATACGTTCATTTTTCTGAATACTTATGAATTTTTACAGATTTTAAAATTCACTTTGAATTTTTGTCTTTTTATATGGGAAAAATGTGTGGAAAGTCACAGAATTCAAAGTGAATTAAAAAATCTGAAAAAATGCACTAAATATTTTTGCTGTCAACAATAAATTATTAAAGATCAACATTTTGTCAGAGAAACAGAACTATTTTTCTCCGTGAGTGACAAGGAATGATTGTCGGTATTTTGATGTTCGTACAGCCGGGGTCATAACCGAACAGCCTATCCAACCCCCCGTACCCCGCCCTTGATCGCCGTTCGCCACCCCGTAACGATTGTTGATTAAAAGAAAAATTGTTGAATATCCATAGTCGCACTTTGGAAATAAAAAAAAAAATTCTCTTCGTCTTCTCTCCAACAGCGCCGAGGATCTTCGACAGTTACCTCCCAGAACCCTCGCAAAAAAAGATGATCCATACTGTAAAACAAAACGATTTTTGCGATTGCCCGATCACCGATTAGAGCCCATTCATTATCATTCGTCTCAAAATACCATCGCGACCCATTGATATTCATGAGGAAGCCCGCTGAAAGCCAATATACATTCCTCCATGTCTCCGCATAAGATGTGACTCCCCCCCCCCTCCCCTTCTTAAAAGAAATTGCGAACTAAAAGTCGATCCAGAAAGCATGCGGAAAAATACACGAAACCCTTCCTCGTCTTTCTCCCGGTGCGATCGGTGGAATCGTTTCGATATTTCTTTATTCCGCTCGCATAGAGTCTCCGCCTCTCGCGCGGGTCGCTTCTTCTTTGCGTTCCCATCACCGCGGAGTCGCCCTCCCCCCATCAGCGGGTACAGCATAGTGGCATAAAATAATTCGAGGAAGGAGCTGGTTCATCGTCGTCTCTCGGTTTCTCTCCGTTCTCATCTTCCTCCCCCCCCCCCCCCCCCCCCCCCCCGGAGCGGCCGGTCAAGGTACGCGGCCCGATCGGCATCGACTCGCTCTTCTTCTTTTTTGAGAATTTTTTTTTTCTCGTTCCCTCCTCTCGAATCCTCCCGAACCCCCCCCCCCCCCCCCCCCCCTCCCAGCTTTTTATCCCTCGCGGACCGGAGGAGCTTCTACCTGTGCGCACATATCCGTCCATTGTGCACCGAAAAAGCGCGGTTGCTCGAACGATTTTCCAGCTCAAGGGTGACCGGTTCCCATAGCGTTCCGAAAGAGGGATATGCGCCTTTGCGTCGCGGAGCGCCCGGCGAATACAAAGGGATTGCTATGGAGGGGGAGGGGGGGGGGGGGGGTGAGGAAAAAAAAAATAAAATGAGCGAAAGAGCGCCGAGCGAGAGTGCGGAGGAGAGGACGAAAGAGGAACGAAAAGAAAAGTCCGGCGCATCTCTAAATGGGGGTGGGATGAGGGGGTTGGGGAGGGGGGGGGGGGTGAAGAAAAGAGACGAAAAGATTGAGTAAGAGGGTTTCGCACCGACGATGCTCGCGCTACCAGGGCGAAGAAAACAAGAAGAAAAAAAAGACGCGGGGGAGGAGTTTGAAGAGAGGGTGCAGCAGGAGAAGCTCGCGCGCGATGTGTGCAGCAGAAAACGAGTAGACAAAGGCGAGAAGGGGGATGATGTGCTTCTGTGTGCCAGCGCGTTTGTGGTGGACGCGAGCTCGCGCGCGCGCGCGCGCGCCCGGCGACTCAGTCCATCTGCCCGGCTCTGTGTTTTGTCCGGGGCCGAGGGAGAGGCACCCGTTGGCAAAAACTCACCTAACCCTTCCTTGATTACAATGACGGCAAAAAGCGAAATACTAACCGCGGCCGACGCCGCCGCCGCCGCCGCGGCCGTCGCCGCTACGGCCACTGCCGATGATGCTTCTCTATACTCTATATACTTCTCTATACTGATGGTGGCGAAGAGCGCGAAGGCGAGCCTCGTCGCTAAGAAACTAGACCCGTTTTTGTGTGTTACGTAGGAGGGCGGGGGGACGCGGGAGAGGACGGAGAGTCGGGCGAATCTACGCTTCTCTCATCCGCTTTTGGTTCTTCTTCTTGCTCCATTCACCTAAGTTCGTTGAGTATCGGGCGAGATGCGATTTTCAGATTTTCAGAGAGTTCGAGAGCTTATCGGGTGTTTTGGCATTACCTTGGTATTGCCTTAATATTACCTTAATCTTGCCTTAATATTACCTTAATATTGCCTTAATATTACCTTAATATTACCTTAATATTACCTTAATATTGCCTTAATATTACCTTAATATTGCCTTAATATTACCTTAATATTACCTTAATATTACCTTAATATTGCCTTAATATTACCTTAATATTGCCTTAATATTACCTTAATCTTGCCTTAATATTACCTTAATATTGCCTTAATATTACCTTAATATTACCTTAATATTACCTTAATATTACCTTAATATTACCTTAATATTACCTTAATATTACCTTAATATTACCTTAATATTACCGCAATATTACCGCAATATTACCGCAATATTACCTTAATTTTATCTTAATATTACCGCAATATTACCGCAATATTACCTTAATTTTATCTTAATATTACCTTCATATTACCTTCATATTATCTTGGGATTACCTTAATATTGGATTGCTCGTTAATCCTAAAAAGTTGGTTTTTCACGATATATCTCGACTTTTGAGATTTTTGTATAGCAGAATGTCGCCAACCTATGGCTGTGGTTTTATTCATGGCCCGATTGGTCGTCGATGATGTTTCTCTATAATCTATAGGGGAGAGCGGGGCAAAATGGGGGAACGGGGCAAAATGGGGGAACGGGGCAAAACGGGGTTTTTGGGCAAAACTAAATTTTCCAATCATTTTTGGATCGGACAAGGTGGCAAAGTGGGCAGAAAAGCCTGATGTATCCGATAGGGCGAATTCGGGCATCCAAAAATTATTGGAAAATGACGTTTTGCCCAAACCCCGTTTTGCCCCGTTGCCCCATTTTGTCCCGCTCTACCCTATAGGGTAAAAGTGGTGAATATGGCCCACCTCGATGAACACGTAAATCAATGATATATGGCCCGGGCCATATTCCCCACTTTTACCCTACATCGCTTTACTGATAGGTGCGAAAAGCACGAAGGCGAGCCTTATCGCTAAGAAACTAAACCCGTTTTTGTGTATTATGTAGGAGAGAAAGGGAACGTGAGAGAGGAACAAGAGTCGGGCAAATCTACGCTTCTCTACATCCGCTTTTGGTTCGTCTTCTTGCTCCATTCACCTAAGTTCGTTGAGTATCGGGCGAGATACGATCTTCAGATTTTCAGAGAATTTGAGAGATTACCGGTTGTTTTGATGTTCACTTGATATTTTGACCTTAATATTTGGTTGCTCTTAACCCCGTAAAAGTTGGTTTTTCACGACATATATCGACTTTCGAGATTTTTATATAACAGAATGTCGCCGACCCATTGCTGTCGTTTTATTCGTGGCGCGATTGTTCGCCGATAATGTTTACCTATACTCTATATACGTCTCTTTATTGATGACGGCGAAAAGCGCGAAGGCGAGCCTTATCGCTAAGAAACTAGATCCGTTTTTGTGTATTATATAGGAGAGAAAGGGAACGTCAGAGGAACGAGAGTGGGGCGAAACTACGCTTCTCTCATCCGCTTTGAGTTTTTCTTGCACCATTCACCTAAGTTCGTTGAGTATCGGGCGAGATGCGATTTTCAGATTTTCAGAGACTTTGAAAGATTACCGCTTGTTTTGGTATTACCTCGATATTACCTCGGTATTACCCTAATATTTGATTGCTCTTGCCCCTAAAAAGTTAGTATTTCGCGATATATATCGACTTTCGAGATTTTCATATAGCAGTATATCGCAGCCCATTGCTGTCCTTTATTCATCCCGTGATTGATCGCCGATGATGAGGTGATCGAGTAAAAACGCAGTGTGCGAGTCACTCGATCTATCCATGGCTGAATAATGCCAAATTCATGTTTTTCAGTGACTTCACGTCACTTAACTGAATTGACAATCATGTTATGCAGGAACTTGTGAGATCAGCAATCCAACCATACGTCTATATCAATTAAACCCGTTTGCACTTACGTTCCGACATGGTTTTTACCGTTTATAAGCAAATCACCGATATATAGTATATCACCGATTGAGCATTACTAATTTTTTATTATCAGCAAGGTTGACTTTTTTTATCATCCCTTAAAAAATACCAACGCGATCTTTCAAGGAGCATCCCAATGCATGCTGGATTCAATTTAATTTTTTTATGATTTTGCATTGGACTATGCTGTGCTATTATTTGCATTCGAAATATTCGAAATTTTAACATTTTCGGCATTAACGGTTACGAGTTAATTTTATTGCCTTTGACTAAATGTTATAAAAATCATGAGTATAAGCATACCGGAAAAACGTCACTTTCACTCGAAAAATGAGATTTTGAAACGAGAAGTGGTCTATTTTCTATATAACGTCAGTTTAAATTTGAGAATGTTATTTTTCGACCGGAAGTGACGTATTTCCGATGTGACGTCACTTCTGGTCGAAACAAGTGATTTTCAAACCAGAAGTGACGTATTTTCAATATGACGTCATTCGGCCCGAATACTAAGTTATTCAAACTGAAGTGCTGTATCTTCGATATGACGTCACGTCCGGTCCAAAGAATGAGACTTCCAAACCGGAAGTGACGTATTTCCGGTATGACGTTCCTTCCGGTCGAAAAATAGGATCTTCAAATAGGAAGCCAGTTGTATAATAATTATCATAATGTTTGTCCACATTTATACAACATATAACTAAACGTTGATACATCTCAAAGATTGCTCGTAAAATTTGTCGAACGTTCTATGTCATAATCAACGCCAATCTCGCTTAACGAACAGACTATATCGACTGTGGGATAAAAATCGTCCCGAAGCGAGGTTACCCTTCTCTGCTGTAAGACGATTTTGCACTGGACTATTCCGTGCTATTATTTGCATTCGAAATATTCAGAATTTTTAACATTTCCGGCACTACCGGTCCCCAGTTCATTTGATTGCCCTCGGCTAAATGTTATACAAATCATGACTATGAGCATACCGGAAAAATGTCATTTCCGGTCGAAAGAAGAGATTTTCAAACCGGAAGTGACGTATTTCCGCTATGACGTCCCTTCCGGTCGAAAAATGGGATCTTCAAATAGGAAGCCAGTTGTATAATAATTATCATAATTTTTGTCCACATTTATACAACATATAACTAAACGTTGATAGATCTCAAAGATTGCCCGTAAAATTTGTCGAACGTTCTATGTCATAATCAACGCCAATCTCGCTTAACGAACAGACTATATCGGCGGTGGGATAAAAATCGTCCCGACGCGAGGTTACCCTTCTCTGCTGTAAGACGATTTTGCATTGGGCTATTCCGTGCTATTATTTGAAATAATCAGAATTTTTTACATTTCCGGCACTACCGGTCGAAAGAAGAGATTTTCAAACCGGAAGTGACGTATTTCCGCTATGACGTCCCTTCCGGTCGAAAAATGGGATCTTCAAATAGGAAGCCAGTTGTATAATAATTATCAAAATTTTTGTCCACATTTATACAACATATAACTAAACGTTGATAGATCTCAAAGATTGCCCGTAAAATTTGTCGAACGTTCTATGTCATAATCAACGCCAATCTCGCTTAACGAACAGACTATATCGGCGGTGGGATAAAAATCGTCCCGACGCGAGGTAACCCTTCTCTGTTGTATGACGAGGAGTCGGAGTATCGCTGATGGCCAGAGAGAGAGTGCTGCGGGACAGGGCACATAAGCGTGAGACCGGCCCCGGCCACACTCGTAATAAGACCGTCGGCCAGTTTTTTCAGAAGCTCCTTTCCTACCCCCTTCGCCTCTCCCTCCCGGTGTGGCTCACCGGTGTGTCCCTATGCTCTCTCGGCTCTCCCGTACGCTCATTTTTTTTTCTTTTTCTCCTTTTTTTTTACTCTTCATTTTCCCCTCTGTCTCTCTCCTCCCGTCGCGCTCGACTCTCACCGGTATTAATTTATACGCTCTACGTGTGCGCACGCGGAGCGAGAGGGACTCCGCAGCGCGCTTCCGAGCGCCGCGCCACTTTTTATTTCAGTTCCTCGAAATTTGCAAGAAACTAGTCGGACACCCTTGCGATCCTATATAGCCGATGGAGAGACCCCGCGATCCTTACGCTTTTCTTTTTTTTGTTATCTCTTCTCGCGTTCCTCCGCCCTTCTCTCCACCCCGCCTCCTCCATTCTCTCCCTATGAACCCGAAGCTCACCGGTGCAACGATGCACTCTTCTCTTCTTACCCAGCTACCGCGGTCGGCAACTGTACCGGCGAATGCGACTCTTCGTATATACCACTTCGATATATATATATATATATATATATATATATATATATATATATATATATATATATATATATGTATATATATGTATGTATGTATGTATGTATGTATGTATGTATGTATGTATGTATGTATGTATGTATGTATGTGTGTGTGTATGTGTGTATGTGTGTATGTGTGTATGTGTGTATGTATATAAATACAAACGGCAAAGTGGCCCCACCGGAGTTCGGACTAATGCCGACGGGGGAATCGCTCGCGCTTTTGCACGGTATGGTGCGCGTACGATGGGACGGGACTTGAACGCCGAGGCGGAGGGGGAGGGCGAAATGTGACACGGATGTCCGCAAAATAGCTCGAACGATCGTTCGTCTTGTTCCACCGGTACCGAGGCTTCGGATTCACTTTCCGTATCGGCTTAGAGCGATTTTTTTTTTTTTTACCGAAGGAAATGATTATCAATGACTTTGTTCAATTTGATTTTGTGTAATGTGGATTGTTTTGTTTTTTTTTTTTTTATATAAGATTTTGAGTCGTTATTTCTCTCTAGCGGAAGTTTGTGACAGAAAACCATGAAATTGATTTCAGTAGTGAAAATCGTTTATCGTCTTCGACATTTATAGTACATTTATAATACATTTATAGTCACAGTAGTTAATGCGCTTTATTAGCATCAGTAATGAGAGATGGCGCGTCAATACATGTGCGATTTTTTCTTCGTTTTTTACCCCTTAGGCTAATGGGTCATTGATCGGAATCCTTCAGCCCGTATCATTGTATCGGATCAACGGTTATGATCGTAACTAGGCGCGTTGGAAAGCTTGGGTCCAAAATATATCGTGAAAATGTTGTCGGAATTTTGATCACTTCCGCATATTGGAGTATAATTACTTCTAATATGCGGAAGTGAAACTTTGCTCTCAAGTATCTCGAAAACTTAGCGTCGGATCCAAATTCCGACAACATGTTCACCATATAGTTTGGACAGAAGCTTTCCAACGCGCCTAGTTATGATCATAAGTCTCGCTTATAAACTCACTTAGAAAACATCGTTTTGTAAAAGCGTCTCTTGATTTGGCTAAGGAGTACATGGAAATATAAAATAAAACCTTGTTTGCGGAAGAAACGGGACAATCGATTAACATATTATTTATTTATTTATTTATTTAACGGGAACGAGATCCTTGGTACAATTAATATATACGTTTAACATTGGTAAAGATTTTATAAAAAGTTTAGACATTTTCTAATTAAACAATTAAACAACTGGTGCTTAAATTATACTAATCAATTATACTAATAACTTGAGCTAGCCGGTTCACAGGTCTGTTTGGTTTTAGTCTAATGAAGAGGTTTTATTTTATTTTTTAATAGTGTACGTTGAAAATTTGCATTTCGGGATGTTGTTTGTTGGGAGTTTTCTAAAAAGCGTGACGATGGATTTGAGATGTTGCTGTGTAAAATTCATACTGAAAATTTTTAATGTATCTGTGATTGCGACATTTAAGGATGCATCACACGTAGATGAGATTCAGTGAGAATTTCAACAGTTCGTAATGGTATAAAAATCTGAAAAAATCGCGTGTATTAAAGGTGTCAAGAACATTAATTTTACATAATAATAATGTCAAAAAGTTATTAAGAAACTGCTAAAAAAATATTGTTCAACAAATAATCAGTAAATCTTTTTTTCTCTCTTCAAATGAATTCGTCGGTTTTCTAGAAGCGGTGTTAATTTTTTTCAGAATTTTCTTTCATTTTTGAATTTTTCGGTTTTTGACATTTTTTGATCGCCATAACTACGGAACTATTGGCGCAATCGCCTCGGAAATTTTTGTGTGCACTGTGGAATTTCGTGACAACGTATCCGAAGTTTGTGCCTCTACATCGATTTTTCAAATTTTCGAAAGAAAACATGTTGAAATATAAGAAAATTCTGAAAAAAATTCATATGTGTATCCTAAAAAATCAAGGAACTCATTTAAAATGAGAAAATAAAAGCTTTTCTGATTTCTTTAAAACCATTCATTGTTTAAATAATTTTCTGCTGATTTTTTCAGATTTTTGGCATATAGTGAAATTCTAAAATTTCGATAGTATTATACTTTTGTGTGGGAATACATGTGTAATGCATTCGTAATATTTCTTAAGAATGACGATGTTTTATAAATACACAGTACAAATATTTTATTAATATCTGTCGTGTTTGTTTTTCCTGCAGTTGTACAGACGTCCGTGCCGCAGAACGAGGCGGAACTGCAGCTTTACCGGGTGATGCAGCGCGCGTCCCTACTCGGATATTACGACACTCTTCTCGAAATGGGTGAGTTTGAATCCTCTTATAGCTCGCCTTTTAATTTTTTTTCTTATTTTAGTCTCACGAAAAAGTCTCGTTCAGCCTCGGCTATGCAATAAATTATCGGAGCAAAAATTTATGGAACTCCGTCTTGCGTCCCTCGCTCACTTCGCTGACTCCTCACTCTGATTTTCTGTACAAGGTGGTGACGACGTGCAGCAACTCTGCGACGCCGGGGAGGCGGAATTTCTGGAAATAATGGCGCTCGTTGGTATGGCGAGCAAGCCACTGCACGTGAGGAGATTGCAGAAGGCTCTTCAAGAATGGATCACGAATCCCTGTAGCGTATATTTTTTTTATACCCCCTCCATCCACTTGTATTAATTCATTACATCGACGAAAAGAAATTCCCCCTTAATGTAACTAAATACAATTTTGTGTTCCTCTTTATCTGAAACGTTTGTTCTTTGTGTCGTAGCTCTCTTTCAAACGCCGGTGGTGCCCGCTGCAACGTCGTCCTGCAAGAATCCGTCGAGTTCCGTTTCGGCCAGTTTCGCCTGTGCAAGCCCGAGACCGCAGCAACAGCAGCAGCAGCAGCAGCAAACGAACACGACGATTTTCGGCGGCAATTCGCAGCAGGGCGCGACGACGGTTGCCCCCGTGCCGTATGTAGCGAGCAACGTAGCTCTTACACCCTTGCCGTGCAGGAGCGCGAGTCCCGTGAACGCAATCGCTAACGTCGCAGCCCCCGTCACTACTTCGTCGTTCAGACACAGCCCGAGTCCGAACGCACCGATCTCTTACTCTGCCTCGCATAGTCCAGGAGTTCTGCAGGTACGCTGAATTTTTAAGACCATTTATGGATTTTTTTTTGCAACCCTCAACTACACTGAAAAAAAATTCGTATGAAATTTAATTTACTAGACTGGAAGTTTTTATGCACAAACTGGTATATTAAACTTCGTGTAGAATTGCGATGAAAAATTAATGTTCAGTGTATTAAAAACATTGGAAATACTTAATTGTTAATACTTTACTTCATTTTTACTATAGAAGTACTTTAACTATAATAATTTTCTCGAATTTCAAGGATATAGTATGTTAATTTTTCATCGCAATTGGACATTAAATTTAATGGAGCAGTTTTGCCATAAAAATTTCCAGTCCGGTACATTAAATTTACAATTTTTTTTTACAGTGTAGATAGCACGGAAATATTTTTGAAGTTTCAAAAAAATTGTTTTGAAATATTGAAAATATTTTACCAATACTGAAAAATATTCCTGAAATATTACGAAACCTTTTTTTTATCAAGTCATAAATCTTGAATGAAATGTTTCAGAAATGTCTCGCAATAATGTTTTTAAAACATTTTTATGTTGGCAACATAGCAATATCTAATAAATATTTTACCAACATTTAAAAATATTTGTTAAATGTTTTAAAAACGTGAAAAGTTCCGTGCACACCTACAAACATTCGCTTTAAAAATATTTTTTTACCGCTTACCGCTACATTTGAGATACCTCAAATGTATTGAAATCAAGTGTATTTCTGAAATATTTAAGTAATGTTTCATTGCAACATTTTCGTACAATATTTCAAAATATTATGTCCATATATTTCATAGTATTTCGAAGATTGAAAATATTTCCAAAAACGTTTCAAAATATTTCGTGCTATATAGTCAAAGACCATGTGATTAGATAATTATTATCTTCGGAAACAATTACAATTTAAGTCGAAGGTTGTTTCGAAAAAAAAAATCCTAACCGGAGTATTTATTTTTAAGGTCGGAACGTGCGAGTCCTCGTGCGGCAGCGGAACGACGCCGAGTCCGAGCGGCGGAGGAGCTCCGGCCAGTCCGACCCAACCGACGCCGACCCTCCTGCCGTCGCAGGTGCAGAGATTGGCCGAGGCTGCTGAGCGTCTCGCTTCGACTATTCGTCCCCTCGATCCGAAGCCGCACAACGTTAAGAAGAAGATTTGCAAGAATCTCGAGGTATATATACAAACACGCATAAGAACAAATGACGAGATATATCTCTCGTCGAAGATCAACAGCAGCAACAGCGGCAGCGTCGACCGCTTTCCAGACTCTTTCTTCACCATCCCTATATATATATTCTTCTCTTTCTCGTCTTTCGGTCAAAGAAATACAAGCAGTCATAACTGGCGGGGGGGCTGTTGTTTGCTGGCTTGTGCGTAAGTCACGCACTCGTCCGGCATTCAACGTCGTGTTAGCTCTTTGCCCGATATGTGTTTCTTTTCCCTCTCCCCCCGCCGGTAGGTATTATTACCTTCGGTTTTGCTAGAACTCTATACGCACAGAGGCCACAAGTAACTTGTCCACTTTTGTTGTCCAGTCTGAGAGACCGTTCTCGCTGCCGCCTCTCTCTATCTCATATAGTTTTTTCTCAAGTTTGTAATGAACACGCTCCCGTACATATATGCGATAGGCCCTCTCTCCTCCCCCCCCCCCCTCCCGCGGTTCGTATTTTATTCTTTACGTATTACCGAGTTTTTGTCACGCTAACAGATGGTGATGGCGATACCTGACGGCGATCCGAGGAGAATGGAGGAGATCAGAAAATACGCGGCTATCTATGGGAGATTCGATTGCAAGAGAAAACCCGAAAAGCCTCTAACGTTACACGAGGTTTCGGTGAACGAAGCGGCGGCACAGATATGCAGATTCGTGCCTGCCCTACTCACGCGGAGGGACGAACTCTTTCCACTTGCGAGACGGGTCGTGCGGGACTCCGGTTACCATTATTCGAAGAGCCAGTAGTAAGGACTATTTTTATATCGTTTGAGACATGATACTTTTTTTTGTAAGATACTTTGAATTCTAGGATTAGTCGTGTTGGTCAATTTTTGAGACTGAGGTTCCTCGACTGAATAGTTTTTTTAATTAATCGGAGGTTCGATTGAATAGTTTTTAATTAAGCAGATTGTTTTTAATTACGAGATGGTTCGATTGAATAGTTTTTAATTACGAAATGGTTCGATTGAACAGTTTTTAATTAAGCAGAGGTTCGATTGAACAGTTTTTAATTAAACAGAGGTTCGATTGAACAGTTTTTAATTAAGCAGAGGTTCGATTGAATAGTTTTTAATTAAGCAGAGGTTCGATTGAATAGTTCTTAATTATACAAAAATTGACATCGCGGGTTCGTTGCATTTTTTACAAGATAACTTTGTACCGTTATACAAATGAAATTTTCTTTGATTCGCAGTTTGTCGATGACGAGATCAAGAGAAAACGGCGACGAGTCGGAGAGCGAACGCTCGAAGCGTCGTCACCTGGATCTGGTTGACGGTGAGGGCGAGGACACGTCCCAGGTTAGCTCGCGGCAATCAACGAAATAAAATAACAAAATGTTGTTTATCATCGGCTAGTCATCGGCAACGAGGCCGCAAAAGCATGGTCGTAATACGCCTAACTAACAGTAACGCGCCAGTCGCAACAACACTCTAACAACTCGGGCCAAGAAAATCTTCGAACAAAAAAACGTCGACGCGATTTGAACAAAACAAAACAAAATCACGCTTCCTCGGGATTTCTGGAAAAAAGGTCAAGTATTCCGAAATGGATATATCGAGAGTCGTTTTCGAGTGGTAATTCGGTACAGGGCAAATTGGGGCAAAAAATACTAACGCATGCATCGATCGAATAAGAGTTGATCGCTTTTGTAGCATGAAAAATCTATCGGCTTTCCATAGCGAGTAGCCGAAAGGTGATTCACACTTATGACTTCCTCGGGCTGTACGTCGATTATCCTACAGCTCGAGGAAGTCATGTTTACGATTTTTTGTTTTTTTGTTTTGGTTTGCTTTCTGCTCGCTATTTCTCTCCTTTCTCGTTTTTCTTTTCTATTCCATCTATGTGTGTTTTGATTTTGCGTACATTTCGATATTTCCCGTGTAACAGCCTAGACCCACGAAGTCCCCACTGTTTGTTTATACTGTCTGTAGCAGTTGTCTGTTTCAGGCGGAGTTGGATCTTCGTTGCTCCGGCTCCGATATCAACAGTTCGAACCCAAGAAGACACGGATCGTCCAGGTGAATATTCTTTGTTTCGTATTCAATGAGCTTCGTTAAAAAAAAGAGGCTACATTGGGATACACAAAATCTACGAAAGTATTTGCTTATTCATGTTCAGATATTGACAATGTTTCAGTCCAGTCTGGCGGAAGAAGAGTAACAACGGTATTTTCGGAACGAGCATCGAGGAAATCAGCGACTCGGACAGTCAGTTTTCATTCTCTAACGAGGAATCCTCCTCAATGCACGTAAGTTCATCGTTTGTGTGTGATTTTTACTTTTGTTAATCTCAATCCATTCACAAAATCGTACACGATTCGGATCTGATCCATACACAAAATTATCCGATTACGAAAATTAATTTTACTCGATATGAAATAAAAATAAAAAAATTGTCGCTTCTGTCTTTCAGGACCTCAACGAGGGAGACGCGGATAATACTGACAAGGAGAGCGACTTCAACTTGAAAGTAACACCGATTATTTTACAACTTTTTTGTCGTCCTTTTGTTTTAATCCTAATATCGTCTGTGATTGTTTTTCAGGTAATCGCATCACGAGGTGACAACATTATAGCGGTTGCGAATCCCGCTCTAATGGAATGCAATCATCCGATAAAGAAAGAGCCGGAAGACGAGAAATCGACGCTGTGATATTAACTATTAGAATTGTTTAAAACAACTCTAGTTTATCGGTAAATTCTCTTGGTACATATACATCGCGTACAAACACCCACACACACACACACGCACACATACACACATAATGATGTTTTGTATACTGGTAATTATTGTTTTTAGTATGCTCATTCTTATAGCATGCGTCGTTGCTGTTATACAGTTAATATATTCTGTCCAATGAACACATACAGACGAAGAACGAACAAGCGAATCGCCATAATGTAATTTGTAACAGATTTTTTTTTCTTCTTTTATCAATGGGACAGAAACTACACCGGCAATAAAACTATGCATTGCCAATGTGATGTGAGCCAGTTTTATTTTTTTTAAGCCGATCTCTCGGTAGATCGAAAATAAGGACGATTGTACGGTACAGCAATATGTAAATATATAAAAGAGATGTTTTTTATTGCGTATGAACGAAGTCTAATGGTTTTTATCGTTCAACCAAAATCACCCCCTGATCCGCATATATTCCAAATTTTAAGAGCCGTATATACGAAACGGCGGTTTTGCGTTCATTATTTTTATTAATGCTAAAATATAGAGGAGATTTGACTTTGGAACAATTCTCTTTCAGATTATTTTTTAAATTAGTTGTGCACTATAATGTGGTCCGGGACAGCATGTTCCGCACGGAACGGCGTGTTAAAAAAAAACTGAATTTTCGACCAGAAATACGTCACGTCCAGCTGAGAAAACTCATTTTTCGATCAGCAGTGACGTCATATCTAAAATGTTTGTCGTCCGGTTTGAAAATCTTATTTTTTAACTGGAAATACGTCAGTAGAAGAATAAAACTTTGAAACCGGAAGTGGCGTATTCTCGGTATAATGTCAGTTCTGGTCGAAAAATCTCATTTTCAAACCGGAATCGACGGATTTCCGGTATAACGTCACTTCCAGTCAAAAAATGAGATTTTCAAAACGTTCGTGATGTATTTCGTACAATAAGTTTTTGGAAAAATAAAATTGTCCCTGCGTCTGGCCGGGGAAAGACAGTTTTCTTTTTCCTCGACAATCTGCGTCTCAAAATGGCATTCAGTATAGTTTTTGTTACCAATGGGGAGTTATACCACATCACTTTAACATTATGTGAAACACCCGCCTCCCCACCTGACCCGGTCTCGATCGGTATCAGAAACTGTAATCATGAAGTTTCTTCACAGGTCACGGCAATGACGGTCAAAAGAACGTCACCGGAAATCGATATCGCGCCAGTCTCCGGCGAGACTGTGCATCCGCTAATGTCTTTCTTCTTCCCGAAAAGTCTCTGAATCGCATTCATTACAGATTTTGGTTACCGACTGAGTCGTTTTAAATTTCCTTAAGGTCATGTGAAACACGTTCTCAGCCTGTCTCTTTCGCCCCGCCGAGAGCACCACTGATGCTATCTCTCACGCACTCCATGGTGTTTCACATCACCTTAAGGTGATGGGAAATACCTCCGCTGGTAACAAAAAATGTACTGCATGCCGTTTCGAGACCACAGTCCGCCGAGGAAAAAGACAATTGTCTTTCCATGCGTCTGCCGATTCCCTAGCGAAAGACGATTTTCTTTTTCCTCGGCATTCTGCTGTCTCAAAACGAAATTCAGTACAGTCTTTGTTACCTTACTTCGGATACCTGGCATTTCTCCGACATTCTAGTTACTTTTTAACGATAATTAATTTTGGCCGGAAGTGAGTGTAGCGTCAATGATTCCCTACCGTTCTACCCACTAACACGTTCCTCGCGACGATATCCCCAAAAAAAAAAGTACTACGAGAGTCAAAAAAACCACAGGCGCTGCGATCGCAGCGTAGAGTAGGAGAACTCGTCGCACTTGTATAAAATATGTATTCCGAGTTTTTTTCCATCGTGTCGAATTGTTCCGAGTTTTATTTTTTACGTACACCGCCGAACTCGTCGATCCGTCAGCGCATTTAAGGTTATATTTACGTGCACGCACGTGCGCCGACCAATGTTATCGATAGACCGAGCGCTATTTTGTTGAAACATAAAAATGGCACTGAGAACGAAAAGGCCGAGTTTGGCTGAGAAAATAAGTAGTCTGGTTACCGCAGCACCTGCGGTATTCGGCTCGGACGACGAGAACGAGGAGACCAAAGCGAGGGTCGTCGAACGCTACGACGAGAGCGAGTCCGAGGAGGACGATGTCGGATCGAGTTTTCGTAAACGAAACGTCGATCTGTTGGACCAAGTCGACAATAGGTAATTACGATTTGCTGTTTTTTTTCACACTACTTAAACACGAAACTTTTGTTTGTTATTTAGGAAAAAAACCCGCGAACGTCGCGTTTCGACTTTCGATTTTCTTGTATTACTTGTTTATTCATTTTATTGATTGGACGAGCCCCCTCTTACATTTACAATTTTTACAGTTCAGATAACAATAGAGATACGAACCAAAATATAGCCTGCGTAAACATAACAACATCGTATTATATCAAATTCATTATTTTAATTTAATTTTATTTGTTGACGGAGCAACTCCTTTACACAAAACACGAGTTGTGAATCGAGAACGCGAGACATATAAAATTTGAATGTGTAACATTACTATAGAATTTAAATATACAGTACTACATAATACATAATCCCGAGTAACATTTTTCGTTAATGATTTTCAATATAATACGAGATACGTATGACTATAAATATGAGAGATGGACTTAATTATAATTATAAAAGGGACGCCTCAGGAGAGTCTAATCAAAAACTTGACGATATCATAATAACATTGCATTATGTTTCCTTTCCATACAATTTTTGTTCCGAGAGTTTCCAGGAATTTATAAGAAAAATAAAATTGTAATTCAGTTATTAAGACGCAGATTTTATAAGTCTTGCACTTTCTTTCTGTAAAGTTTAATTTGCGTATTTGGAATTATCACAAAAAGTTTTTGACCCGTGTAATAAATAAATAAATAAGATAAATAATAATAATAACATGACAAGGAATGAAAGACCATGGCCGACATTCAAAATTAAACAAACTTTTTTGTTTTATTTCTCATCGCCAGATACAAAGGTAAAAAAATATCGCGAAAGGATGTTTACGGCTCCGAGGACGACAGCGATGAGAACGAACCGGAGGAAGACTATGGCGAGACGCGAGATTCCGAAGAAAACGATTCGGAGTCACTCGGCCGGGAATCCAACGACGGCGACAACGCTGCAGATTCGATGAGCGAAGATCAAGATTCGGAAATGGACGATAATTTGGGCAGCGAAGAGCCTGATTCGGAAATCGACGAAGAGGCAAAGAATTCGTGCAGCGACGATGCTAATTCGGACGAGGAGGACGGCGACGAGGAGGATTCCGAGGTGGACGAGGACAATCCTCTGCGCAGAGAGCGCAGGGAAAACACGAATTTCAGGCACATGACGGAGGACAACGTTCGCAAGGACGTGGAGAAAGGCAACTGCGTCCGGGAACAGCTCAAGATATGGGAGAGTCTGTTGGAAGTTAGAATAAAGTTGCAGAAGTGTCTCATAGCGGGCAACAAGATGCCGCAGTCTGAGATTTACGGAGAGTTGAGATCCGACGAGCGGTTCGCGAAAGAGGCGGACGAGAGTAAGAGTCGGCTCGCCGGGCTGCTGGAGGGTTTGCTGGAGCTGCAGAGCGGTCTGCTCGGCAATTGTCCCGAGACGAGGAACCTCCGGGTTCGAGGAACGAAGAGAAAGGCCGAAAGCGGCGACGGACCGGAAGTCGACGATCCGATGGACGAGGAAATTCCGTCGGACAGCGAGGACGAGACCGAGAGAGACGCGGAAGCCGCGGAATGTTCGGACGCGGCGGAGGGAGTGACCGAGAGGAAAAAGAAGAAACGAAAGTTGGCCGAGTACGAGAAGTTAATAGCGGAGAATCATCGAGTCTATCGCGATTACAGAAACTCGGTGATACAAAAATGGAACGACAAGACTCGGGTGGCGGCCGGAAGCGCGAACAAGGGCTCGAGTCAGGCGGTCGTCAAGCAGATAGAATTCGTCATGAGCGACAAATCGAAATTGCTGAAGAGAACCCAGCTGAAGCGATCGGAGTACGAGATCGTCGGTAAAGCCGAGATCGAAACCGAGGACGGAAGGAGAACTCAGGAGTACGACACGGAGATATACGATGACGACGATTTTTATCATCAACTTCTGCGCGAATTGATTGAATTCAAATCGTCCGACGTAACGGATCCGATACAGCTGAGCAAACAGTGGATCCAGCTGCAAAACATGAGAAGCAAGATGAAGAGAAAGATCGACACGAGAGCGACGAAAGGTCGCCGTGTCCGTTACAACGTTCACACGAAATTGGTGAATTTCATGGCGCCGATCGGCGTTTCCGACAACTGGTCCGATCTTGCGAAGAACGAACTTTACAACTCGTTGTTCGGCAAAATTAAATCTGTAGAGAACGATACATCGACGAAGGCTGGTGACAGCGAATTGTAATACGAATTGGTACTTCGTCGCGTTTCGACAAATATTTTAATAGACTGTAAATAATAGTTGTAGAAACAAATAAACGTTTTGTTTTTCCAAATATCGATCGTTTGAAGGCAATGTATTTTTTTATATCTAAAATTCATTAATTTTACCGGCAAATGCCACGGATTCAACGGAATTATCGGTTGCATCGGAGATGGTTCAATGAAGAAATATGTTAACTTCGATTTATTGCCAAATTCTCTATTGCCCTCTTATTTTGTTACATCTCACCGCTACTTCCTTTACCGCTTCGATTACTCTGATACAATGACTGTATCAGAGATAGGCGCCGACTTTGTGATTGGTCATTTTTTTAAATTTTATTGATTGGTCTGGTAATTACCAGATTGTGACAACAGCGACATTAACTCTAAAACCCACGGTCCCAACTTCAGAATTAACAAATAACAATCTCGTTAATATGAAAAAAAGTTCGTATTCATTTTATAATACTCTTTCATTCATGATTTAATTCGTTTGAAAATTCGTTTGAAATCAACCTGGACTGCTAATAAATTGACCAAATTTGTGACCAGATAAAAAAAATTAAATGAAAAAATTAGATAGATGTTTTTCGCTGTTTTTACCATATTCGTGATCCCGAACAAAAACGACGGTAATTGATTGTTCAATTGTCGCTTACAAAAAATTACCGTCACGGCACATCTCTGGACTGTGTAGAATACTTGTAGAAACAAATAAACTTTTTGTTTTTCCAAATGTTGTTTACAATATTCCAAACGTATTTTTTTTAATCTAAAATTCATTGATGTTACCTGAAAAACTACGGTATACCCGATTCGAGGGGATGTTTGTCTTTCGCGGATGAGATTAAACGAAGAAGTATGGTAAACTCAATTTATTCACAAACTCTCTATTGCCCTCTTATTTTGTTATAACTCGCAGCTACTTCCTTCGCCGCTTCGATATCGCTCTCAGTGACTGTGGGCTCCTTTCCGCAAGCTATTTCCTCGTTTCTAATGTACTCCAACTTCTCGGCTTTTTCCAAGAAGAATTGTTTCTTCTGCGCTCTTAATTCCAGCCTGTACGCCTGCATCTTATCCCTCTTCAACTTCTGACAATGCAGACGCGTCAGCCTTCTCAACGAACCCTTTCGCGTGACGTTCCTGCATACTCTGGGGACATTAAAAAATAAAATTAATGTTACCTCATCAAAAAAGTTGAAAATACGAAAGAAATTCATTCAATACATATCAGGTGAGGCAACTCACATGGGATAAGGCTTGTAGATGAGATTAAGTTTCTCAAGTATCCACTCGAATCTCTTGTAGTCCCAACGACGGAGATGGGTCAAAAATTTTTTTCTCTTCGCTATAAGCAAATCCAGGAATACCTTGGTACGTTTGTTTCCGGGATGATGAGGCATGTATTCCTGCAAGTCGAGGATCTCTGCGGTCATCGCTGCGACTGTTAAAAGAAAGATAAAATAATCGTTAGATTCGTCGTGTTTTGCGCAATTTTTCTGTACAAACTCGGAATTGTCACGAACTTCTGGACTCCATGGAGCCGCGATCGGTTCGGTGTCGCTGGACAAGTGCTATAGTTGCCTCGCGTTTTTTGTTCTGAGTCTCCTTGCGTCGTGCAAATTCGAGAGTGAACATTCTCTTGACGATTTCGTCGGCACTGAAACGGTCGGAATTTTTGAAGATGAAACACGACGGTTTTAATTGTTTACGAAACGGTCGTCGCTGACCAACCAACTGTAAAAATTTGAGGTAGATTTGGATTGTTTTCTAACAATCTACTCCAACTCAACTGGCCGATTGGTGCGCCGAACCGACACTGATTCCAACCTTTCTGGAGATTGGTTTTTGATTGATATTTCATAACCAACCGTAATTGGAACTGTTATGGGTGTCAGGTAGAAAGTTAGTTTATAGTTGGACTTTTCCAAAAGCATTCGATTTCCGACTTTATGTCGAGAGCACCGACAGCTTGGGTCAGGGTTGGAAATTGAGTTGTTTTAGGAAAAATCCAACCATAAACCAACTCATATCCATCGCATTCTGCCGCCACTGGAGCTACTGCCAACCTCTCTGTCAACCCTGACTACTGCTGCTGACTCCGATTTTAAACCTGACATTGATTTGATTTAGCCCTAGATTTTCTCTAATTTTGCTCTGGACTTGATCTGTTTTCGATCCGATTTTATTATTATTATTTTTTTATTTGCAGAAAGTAAGTTTATAACTTATAACATCTGCATCAAGTAAATAAATTTGCACTATATCGTTGCGTGAACATGTGTGCCTCTCACATGTTTTTAAACGAATTTGTTTCTGAATTAATTATCACAGCTGGTAGCAGAGCTGGGCAAAAACGCTAAGCACTTGAAATACATATTGAAGTATCAAGTACTGGAAGTACTGAACGCTGGGTAGTTCTTGAGTACCAACGTATTGAGTACTGGCAGAACTAATTTACTGAAATTCTGAGTACTGGGCACCGAATCCGCACTTGATTCCTGAATACGCACTTCAAGTACTTCGTGTATTTGCCCAACTCTGGCTGGTAGAGCGTTCCATGCGGCAACGACTCTGTTTGATAGTTTGCTCTGGATTTGCTCCGATTTTGTTCTGTCCCCGCTCTATTTTCACTCCGTATTTGCTCCAATTTTTATTTGTACCTGCTCTGTTTTTGCTCTACATTTGCTCTGCATTTTGTTCTGAATACGATATTCTTAAATGCTTTATGTAAACTGTTCTGAAACTATTCTGTACACAAACTTTTCTTTGGATTGCGATATGCACCACTTATCTCTATTCATGGTGGCTGTTTTTTCCCTGCAAAAAAATTCCCTGACTTTTCCCTGACTTTTAACTGACCAATTAAAAATGTTCCCTGACCAAACTTTTAACGAGTTCTAATAAAAGAAATTAATGATGCAAATGAAAATGCCTACTTAAATTAGCGGATGTTTCCCTGATTCCCCGACGACGATTTTTTTTCCCTGATTTTTCCCAGTTTTCCCTGACCATGGCCACTATGGTATTGCTTGGTCCTTAGGACATTTCTCCCAGGACACAATAAGACATTCATCTATCTATCTATCTATCCGACACATATAACTGTTGGTATTACCCGAGATAGAATACCGACATCATAAGATCTACCCAGTAATGCCGTCATGTACGTCCGCACATGACAATTTTGTTATCGTACAGCGTTTTGATACCAGAAGCAGCTAGCACAGTTCCAGCTCGCCATGGAGTTCCACAATCTGAACATGAAGCTTCACATCTAATGTTTTGATACCAGAAGGTCCAAGCAGCTTTTGGTATCGAAACACCGTGCCGCCATAATATAATCATCTGCGGAAACACATGTCTGCATTTTGCCGGCCCGGCGTTTCGAATGTTACAGCACGCTTTTCTAGAACGGTTGGTTTTTTTAATATCAAAGAAAAATCAATCGCTCGACGGTTGGAAATCTGCGTTGTTTTGGTGCACCAATGGACCGTTTGGTTTTCAGGTTGGCTTCAGGTCGGTTAAAAACCGGGTGAAAATACTCACGACTCGAGCTCCTTGGAGCCGTCGAAGTAATTGCAATAAAGTTGCGGTGTTATTTTGAGATCCAATCCACCGTCGCCGCTCTTCTCGGGCCTCCAAGATCGTATGGTCGGTGGCCTTATCCATTTTATCTTGAGATCGGACTTGAAAGCCGCAGTTCTCGCGACGACGGTGTAACCGCCTTGCTTCGCTATTACGTTACCGACGACGTTCGTCACGCATCGTGCGTTTCTCAACAGAGCGTTCATCCCGTACATCGTCCTTTGACGATCGCAGACCCTCCGATTTCGAATGTTAACAAACAAACTCTGTCTCCTCGTTACTGCCGGTCGCACGACATTTGATCCGAATCTACTGCGCTGTGTATTTCTTTTTTCAGGTTAGAAGAGCTGAACGTCGGCTGCTCCGAACCGGAAGTTCGTCGAAGACGCGGGACGCTCGAATTGTGTGTGTGTTCTTTAAGGACATGTGAAACGACTCAGTCGGTAACCAAAATCTGTAATGAATGCGATTCAGGGGATAGCCGACAGGCATCCGAATGAACAAGATGATTTCAGTACCAACTGACTAAAAAGAAAACTGATTGTGCACACATTAGAATAAAACCCATTGCGAATCGACCTCCGTGAAGTTAGCCGTACAATTTTAACTAATTAAACTTTTTCTTTTTGTAATCAATTGGTGGTCGTTCGGTGGTGATTGGTGGCCTAATTAAATCGTTTGGTAGTCAAGGGTTTTTTCAAAAAATCAAAATCAAAATTTTGTGTGAAGTTAGCCGATTTTTTATTTTTTTTCGCCAAATTCTATTTTAATTTGTCTTATTCGAAGCGCAATCGTTTGGTGGTCACGATTATCGCAATTAAAACGTTTGGTGGCGAACGGTTCCAATAGAAAAGTAGAAAAACTGTTTTTTCACTATTTGCCGGTATCGGTCATATGACCGTGTAAAGACAGCCGAATAAATGACCCATGTATTTTTTGATTGGCTTAGGCAGAGGCTTAGGCTGGATCTACGATTGGCGTCACAGCGTCGATGCAATGCGTATTGGCCCGAGCACCATCGTTGATTCTAATAGCCTCATATATCAACGCGTCTACAATTCCGAGTGCTCCAATTTATTTGCAACGTTGACGTTTCATTCAAATAAGTACGAGATATTTATTCAGTAATGCGACATTATTCATTTATTTCAATATACTTTTTTGGCCTCGAAATCGCCCATAAATATACGCTCCTATTTTGAGAAAAGTTAATTTTTCCGATCCGTGAGTGCTCCGAGTCACGTTAACGCGTGTTCTCAGATTCATGATTGTTACTTTTAAAGTCAACAATGTACAAATCGACTGATTATAATGATAATTATGAGTATGCTGATACAGATTTAATGATCTTATTACAATTATTTTTTATCGTTTTCATTTAGGAATGCTGCGGTTCATCTGAAACTGGGACATCGGCAGCATTGCATTTGGATTACACTGCACCAAGATGGATCAAATGGACAATTGGAAACATTATCCCACCGTCACAGCAATGTCACAGAAGGGATTGGCTTGCTGCTGGTTTCTAATATCATTATTGCTGTTGCAATACATGGACATGCCGTAAGTCTTTTCTTCTATCAATCTTTACTTGTATATACCAAATAGTGCTTGCTGGTAAATAAAAATTATTCAATAACCTGGCTGACGTACAAAACCTATTTTTTTCAAACCACTTTATTGTGTAGAAATGTTTGTTGAGTAAGACAGGGATAAAATTTAGAATGGGTCGCATATCTTAGGTTGGAAACAGGACTGGAATTATATTGCAATAGTGTCCGCATCACAACTGATAGTCAAGGTGGAATTTTATTCAACAAATACTGGTTATCTATACGCTTACACTGGAACTAGAATTATAACGTTATTCATGCTACACAAAGTTACACTACTGATAATTTTCATCGTTTCAACAATGAATAAGTTAAATATGCAATATGAAATTTCGTATCTAAATTGTTATAAAAATGTTGTTTATCACTCGGTGCAGAAACAATCACTTTTCCGACTGCTTTGCATGTGGAAAACTGCCTCTGTGATGAAAAATTTTGTACATCCCTTGTACGAAACACTTTTTCTAGCGAGTGTGAGTTTGCAGTCCTCGCCTTTGGCACGTGCTGCAAACTCACACTCGTTAGAAAAATGTTTTTCGCCCTCATGGAGTAATGTACTATTACTACTTCGTTATTAAAACGATGAAAATGTTTGGTTGCGTAACTTTACAGAGTATGAATGTAGTTATAGTACTGGCTCGAGTGTAATCATATCAATAAACAGTAGTTGTTGGAAAATTACACTTTGGATTTAATAGGATTGTTATATAGTATAGAACTTTTCTTCTTGCCCATCATTTCTGTGAGATGAACATTAGCAGCTGACGTTTATCCCTGAATATTAGTTCTGACGCAGACACTATTACAGCATAAGTCCAGTCGTATTTCCAGCTCAAACTATGATGTCGATTGCAAATTTTACCCCCAACGCACTCAACAAATATTCCTACTCGACAAAATAATTTGACGGAAGCTTTTGTATTTGAGTTAGGTTATTAAGTAATTATTTTTACCTCCAAGGCCTTTTTCCATCCCCCTTTTTCTATTTATTCTAGTTTTCCGCCAAAAACATACCATTTATTCAGTTTTGACTAATAAAATATCTTGCACGTTATGGTGTTCGATATATACGAATAAATAAAATAAGATTGCAGGAAAAATTGGACGATACATACAGCGCTATTCTATACATTGTTGCATTGTTCTTCCCGCGCATAAAATTTCCCGATTAGACACGTTCCCATTATATTGGTATTTTAGAGTTGTTTTTATATTAACTAAGTTCTTGGGCATATTAAATAAAATATTAGGTTGCTTTGGCTGAGTGTATTGAAAAGAGTGAGTATAATAATAATTGTGATAATTGCATACAACTGATTGTTTAATTATAAAACCGAGATGGTCTTGATTATAAAACATAGATGCTCCTGCAGATAATACATAACCAAAAAATTACTTTTTTCAGCGACAAGGAGAGCATCTCCCATTCTAGATAAGGAATAGTTGTTCTAAATAAAAACATTAATTTATATTTTTTTCAGAAGATTCGGAAACGGGAATAAGAGACTCGGTTGTGATCAACACGGCAACAGGCCAAAATGTAATCTTTGTGCTAACGACAGTTCTTACGGTGAGGATACATACATTGTTATTCCCAATTGCAATTACATGACCAGTTTTTTCTATCGATGTCAATATTTTGATTATGAATATTTTGTTGATCAGGAATCTTCGGCATCATGCCTCGTAAGGCAGCTGTTTCAAAGAATCAAGCAATTGCTGTTGTTAAACAGTACATGCAGCATTTTCTTACACACGCGCTTCCAAAGTATACGGACGATGTGTGGATCCAAATGAGTCGAGATTTCGATGGAAAATGGAGTCCTCATTCCGTCTATACAAACGTCCGCGAGGATAGACGACAAATCTTAAGCATCGCTAGATCGGAATTGGGGATAGCCGTAGAAGAATTCGCACCATTGCAAGATTATAATCTAAGCAACGGAGACAATTCAGACGAAGATTCTGTTTCGCCGAACGAAGAATCTGTATCATCGCAAAATGAAGAGGGAAATGGATATGACACGTTCGATTTAGTCTTCACGAAAGACGAATGGGATTCGATGAAGCCAGGTGACCCGGTTATCTACAGAAACCGTAAGCGCAAGGTCCTAAAACGGGGAGTTTGGACAAACGTGATCGCTCTCGCCTTTTGGAGGCAGTTTCGGATGCCTTGTGCATTCTCGTTCAAACGAGCGGCCGTTGAATCGTCACATGACGATCTTCAATACAACATCAAAATAACAGGAACGTGTAAAGACCCCGACTGCTCGAATGTCTTCGAGGGCAAAGCTGTCGTAGATGCAAGTAACGAGGGATTTGTCATGGCAGTCCGAGCGCGGGACACAAGATATTCAAGGCATGCCGACGTGAAACGCCCATTAAACGGAGAACGCCGGAAGGAAGAACGGAAAAAAAGAGAATTTGTCTGCTTCCTCATTCGAGATTGATTCATAATCATCATTATGATATTATCATCATAATCATAATTACATCAGGCCATATAGTTCCTGCCGCCGATATTGTTTAAAAAATGGTAAAAAATGGTGGCCTAATTAACGAATCATCGTCATTACTTTTATATTAGACAAAGTTTTTCGCACTAGTATCGTAATGTACTGTCTTGTAACAACTGTACAAAAATGCCCACTGTTTATGCTTGAAACGTGGCGACAGCGTGCGAAAAAATAACTAGAATATTAAAAATGTGTGCGAAAAAGTAACAAGTGTTAAAAAGTGTGAAAAAAGTAACTAGCGATTTATGCATCCGCAATTTTTTTTCTCGCACACCTTACTAAAAAGCAATACTCTTGCCACGCGTTACAGGCACGACAGGTGGGACTTTTTGTGCATATATTACAAAAAACAATGATTCGCGAAGTAGTCGATGTTTTACCTTTGTCGGGATCGGAACATTACGTTGTCCTCTCCTTCTGAGGCATGTCTCCATGTATCGAGCAAACGGTGAAATTTGCCTCCCGCATCTTTTCCATCAGCCATTTGACCTTGCGCTTCGTATTGCAGAAGATAACCGGTTGCGTTATCATCAGAGTGTCGCAGAGATCGCAGAGTGTGCCGAACTTCCATTCATCCCGCTCAACGGCGACGAAGAACTGTTTTATTCCCTCCAAAGGCAACTCATCACTAAATTAATGAAACGACAAATAGATTATCAAATATTAGTTAATACTTATGGATTGATAGCTTAGCTTATCGGCAAATATGCGTTCGCGCCAATCGGGACGACATCGATGAATTCGCGTACCGTTTTACGAGAATGCGAATAAGGCCACAGTCATGAACTCACTCGTGATCTCGAGGATCTCGTGAGGCAAAGCCGAGACGAGATCGACCTGGGTCGCGGGCGGCAGACATCTATAGACGTCGTAAATTTGTTCCTTGAATCCCTTGTTAAGCATCTCGTCGGATTCGTTCAGCACCAGCATTTTTATGGCTCTCGTCCTCAGCACCCTCCTTTTGATCATCTCTGTTACACAAAAAGTAGGATTTGAATAATAATGTACGTAAAAACATGGTGACCGTTTTGTCTTCGAAAAAATTTCGACTTTTCACTGACTAATTCAAAATTTTCCCTGACCAATCATCTAACTTTTATAAAAAAAATAACGAAGTAAATGAAAGTGCCTAACTATTGTATTAATGTTTACATTCCATTTTTTCAAAATGTTCCCTTTTTTCTAGGCTTCCTTTTATGAACTTTTTATTAATTTATAGAAGGTTCAGGGACAATTTACAATTTTCTGGACCAATTTTGACATTCCCAGACTTTTTCTTAATACACTGATGAAGTTTTTTTCCTGACTTTTCCCGGTTTTCCCTGAACGCTGCCACCGTGAAAAAGTATAGTACAGGTAAGCGTGTAAAGGTAAAAATCGAGATTTATCAGGAACCTTCCTTATGTAATCTACGTTTGTATACGAAGCTTCTATGAAGAATCATTTCCCGTTATGATGTGACTTTCTCGTGAAGGAAGCATTATCGGTAAAATAAAAAAAATAATCGCATTTGAAAAATATGACATTTGCAAATGCAAAAATCACTAATGTTTGCAATATTCACTATAAAGATTCCTTATACAAATTGCAGTTTTTCGTAATTTCGGGGCCATGTCTGATATATTTTTTCCCACTGATCGTGAATCACCCACTTATATTACGCTTGGCTCAACATGTCATACGGAAATTCGCGTCAAAAAGAAAATAACGGTTCGTAAAATTCGACAAATTGAAAATCTCATAAAATAAAAAATTTCAAATCACTTGTCACCAATTTAAATAGCGATCATCGGGCGATCTCAATCCCTATGTGTACAACTTTCTAGCCCGATTGCTCAAAAATGGTAGGAGCTAGTCAGAGCACAAACTTTTTGTTAGAAAAGTTCAAAACCACATGAAATTTGTATGCCTATTAATTGATAATTGATCATTTTTGGCTCGACAAAAAGCTCGAGAATGCGATCTGAAAGAAATATAAGAAAGGATAATAAGGATGATTATCAGAAAGGTATTTAAATAAGCGCAAGGATCGTAACGCACCGTGCCATTCTACATATGATGGTACTTACGATAGCTGTCGAATATAAACTGCAAGATGCGGCTCGACGAGTTCGTTGTCATTGCAACTATTGATTTTTGTGTCGAGATCATTATACAGTTGCCATTTACCGCTGGCCCGTCGACAATATGCGACAAAGTGTCCTGGTTTGAACGCTATCACACCGGATAGGCTGGAAAATATGTTACACATAAAAAAATATTAACAGTATTACTTCTATGTACGAAAAGTTATGTCTTCGAAATGTACGACATTTCGAAGACATAACTTTTTTCAGTTTAAAAGGGTTAAAAATCAGTTTGCTATCTAACCTGTATGCAGAATTTGTTTCATCTTCTTGGCGAAAGCGGATTATCTTTGGAAATTGCCTCAGTCGACATCGCAGTCCTGACTTTGCAGCACCCTTATCAGTAGTTACGCGAATGTCCAGGTCAATAAGAAGTTGGGAGTTCAATTTGTTGAGACGCGTGTAGTGACCGGAACAGTTGCATTTCACGTTGTAGATTACCGGATGGAAATCTAATGCTCGCTCCAAAACTCCAAAACCTTGTGCTGTTATTATATTATGATTCGGCGCTATGCACGAACGTGAATATGAACGGCCTTCACAGTGCGTACATTGCTCTGTTATCAGCATACTGGGAACGGATGCCATCAACACCTTTGCCATGTATTCAATACTGCTCCAAGCGTCAACGGTATACGACAGTACTCGAAGGTCTGTTCTTACTTGAGCTTCGGCCGGAAAGCAATTTTTTAGAATTTTCGCTCGGTTTCGAAGAAGTTCTGTAGTCACGCCTTTATTGACGAATTTCGAAACAAACTTCAACGTGATATTCTGCGACTGTTCTAAAATTAATGCATGGCGGAGATCATCAATAGCACTCGTCATAAGAACGTGGACCAACGAATCAAAAGCACATGTATTGATTACAAAATACTGCTTGCCATCAATCTCCCACGGCCTTTTGACTCCGTTGCCGTTCGGTAGTAAGAATGGTTTCTTATTCTTACTAAGCAGTTGATTCATTTGTCGAATTTCCGGATAAGGCTTGAAGTATTTACTCGTTCTTATCGCAGGCAGATCGTCTTTCGAAATTGCGTTGTTTGCTGTTGTTCCATCTGAGTTTTGTTCTTTCGACATTACATTTTTTCCAGTTGCTCCATCCAGGTTATTTGTGCAAAACTCCGAGAACATTAATTCGCCAATCTCGTTGATTTCAAGGTTTCGTCCTGACATTAGGTCTGTTGCTATTGCTTCATCGAGACTGTCTGTCAATAACGCCAAGAACGTTAATTCGTCGAACCCATTGATTTCGAGATTTCGTTCCAACATTGCGCCTGTTGCTGTTGTTCCATCCAGGTCATCCATGTGAAACGTCGGGCACACTAATCTGTCGATCTCATTGATTTCGAAGTTTTGTTCCGACATTATGCCCGTTGCTGTTGCGCTATCCGGTTTCTCCATTCCAATAGTCGCTCCATTCGATTTTTCGATTCTTTTCTCGGTTTGATAATACGAGTGATCCAACGAAATTGAGTGAGAAAGCAGGGCCCTATCACCATCGAGTGAAGCATTGCATTCCATGCGAATCGACTCATCACTCCAATCGTCACTCCCGATCTTAACTCGCCCTTGAGCTTTGTTCCTCCAGTCTTCCACTGCCTTCAAGTCTGAATCGTTGAAAATACTTGTTCCAGTGTTTACTTTATCTGTCAAGCCCGTCTCTACGTAGTTCACGTCTTTTCTGCCTTCCGACGATGGATTTAATGGATCTGTTGACTCTTTCTTTTTTTCTCGACTGCCAATAGCGGCTGTAACGATATCGGCTTTATCGATATCCGGATTTTCTATCGAAGCCTTGTTAGACGATTTCATTACGTAATTCAGCATCTTGGAATTAATTATCGGTATTGCCCCGAGAATATCACGCAATTGTTGCCTCAGAAAGTAATCGACACGCATCGGAGGTTTTGGATTGATCAGAACTCTCGTTTTAAGATCGCAAAAATATCCTTCAACATAACTTGACGACGCGTGCGGAGCATGATACGGAAGTGTCGCGGCAGTCCATAATGGAAATTCCTTAGAAAGCAGCGACAGATTGTGTATAAAATCAGGGAGATGGAACGCGTTGAAATTATCGTTTGAGTTTTCGCTTCCGGGTATCATCTTTTTAGCCATAGCTAATCGTTGCCGAATCCACCGTTCTATGGGAGACCCAGAATCTAATGGCTTCTCCCATTCTCGAATAATCTTTGCAGATTTCCCATCAATATTTTTTTGTTCGAACACATCATTATCGCGCAGTTTGTCATCAATTTTCTCGATATTCGCTTTGATTATATCCAGTTGCTCCACGATGCCTCCATCAGATATATAGCCCTCCAAGGTTTTTCTCGCTTGGTGGGTCGATTTCACGAAAAAAGCATCCACTTCAGCATCATCGTATGTTTGCAGTCCCACGATACTGGTCAGAACGAAAACTTTTTCAAAATTGGCAACCGTTTGGCAATTCACCATCAAAGCGACGCAGCGAATGTAGAACTCTTTGATTGCAGCGTGAGAGACTTTTTTAAAGCATTCCCATCGGCAAACGAGGTGCGTTAGATGTGCTACATCGATCCTGATGATCGTCGAAGGTTTTTCCTGTTTATCGTTTCTTCCGGTTGCTGTCGCAAAGCAATCGTTTATATATGCCTTTATCGTCTGATTATTGAGCGCTAAACTAAGGGCTACCAAAAGTGCCCGCGAATAGTCACATACGGCTTCCTTTGGCTTCGGCGCTGAGCTGCGTAACCACTGTCTCAGCCAAAATTCTATGAACTCCGTCTCGTTTCTTTCGGATATCATCTGATTAACAGGCACAGTGGTTCCCTCGAAGTTTACGACAATAGCGAATAAAAAAATATGCGCGGAATCTCCATTGGGACGTCGCAATTTATGCACAAGACTGCCAGTGGAATCGATGCTGATCACACTAGATCTTTTGTTCGCTCGGCAATATTCCTTATAAGCGTGAAGTTGCGCTGGAAGACCGTAAAACGTGTAAAAAGGTTTGGAACTAACGGGGCTTATCACACCACGGTTCTGAGGATCCATGTTCATTTCTTCAATTGTCCGAATGAGATCACGTCCGTCTGTCGGCTTCACTCCCAGTTCCTCATCGACAGCTTCCTTTTTCGCTTGACGTACAGCATCGTCGCGAGGCAGGTGTGGCGGTTCTGTATCTCCGGGCTTCATGTTCTCGCGCGCTTGCCTTTTTCGCCACCCAGAGGAACCTTCTGCCATAATTTTTTTCCGTTCTTCCTTCCGGCGTTCTCCGTTTAATGGGCGTTTCACGTCGGCATGCCTTGAATATCTTGTGTCCCGCGCTCGGACTGCCATGACAAATCCCTCGTTACTTGCATCTACGACAGCTTTGCCCTCGAAGACATTCGAGCAGTCAGGGTCTTTACACGTTCCTGTTATTTTGATGTTGTATTGAAGATCGTCATGTGACGATTCAACGGCCGCTCGTTTGAACGAGAATGCACAAGGCATCCGAAACTGCCTCCAAAAGGCGAGAGCGATCACGTTTGTCCAAACTCCCCGTTTTAGGACCTTGCGCTTACGGTTTCTGTAGATAACCGGGTCACCTGGCTTCATCGAATCCCATTCGTCTTTCGTGAAGACTAAATCGAACGTGTCATATCCATTTCCCTCTTCATTTTGCGATGATACAGATTCTTCGTTCGGCGAAACAGAATCTTCGTCTGAATTGTCTCCGTTGCTTAGATTATAATCTTGCAATGGTGCGAATTCTTCTACGGCTATCCCCAATTCCGATCTAGCGATGCTTAAGATTTGTCGTCTATCCTCGCGGACGTTTGTATAGACGGAATGAGGACTCCATTTTCCATCGAAATCTCGACTCATTTGGATCCACACATCGTCCGTATACTTTGGAAGCGCGTGTGTAAGAAAATGCTGCATGTACTGTTTAACAACAGCAATTGCTTGATCCTTTGAAACAGCTGCCTTACGAGGCATGATGCCGAAGATTCCTGATCAACAAAATATTCATAATCAAAATATTGACATCGATAGAAAAAACTGGTCATGTAATTGCAATTGGGAATAACAATGTATGTATCCTCACCGTAAGAACTGTCGTTAGCACAAAGATTACATTTTGGCCTGTTGCCGTGTTGATCACAACCGAGTCTCTTATTCCCGTTTCCGAATCTTCTGAAAAAAATATAAATTAATGTTTTTATTTAGAACAAGTATTCCTTATCTAGAATGGGAGATGCTCTCCTTGTCGCTGAAAAAAGTAATTTTTTGGTTATGTATTATCTGCAGGAGCATCTATGTTTTATAATCAAGACCATCTCGGTTTTATAATTAAACAATCAGTTGTATGCAATTATCATAATTATTATTATACTCACTCTTTTCAATACACTCAGCCAAAGCAACCTAATATTTTATTTAATATGCCCAAGAACTTAGTTAATATAAAAACAACTCTAAAATACCAATATAATGGGAACGTGTCTAGTCGGGAAATTTTATGCGCGGGAAGAACAATGCAACAATGTATAGAATAGCGCTGTATGTATCGTCCAATTTTTCCTGCAATCTTATTTTATTTATTCGTATATATCGAACACCATAACGTGCAAGATATTTTATTAGTCAAAACTGAATAAATGGTATGTTTTTGGCGGAAAACTAGAATAAATAGAAAAAGGGGGATGGAAAAAGGCCTTGGAGGTAAAAATAATTACTTAATAACCTAACTCAAATACAAAAGCTTCCGTCAAATTATTTTGTCGAGTAGGAATATTTGTTGAGTGCGTTGGGGGTAAAATTTGCAATCGACATCATAGTTTGAGCTGGAAATACGACTGGACTTATGCTGTAATAGTGTCTGCGTCAGAACTAATATTCAGGGATAAACGTCAGCTGCTAATGTTCATCTCACAGAAATGATGGGCAAGAAGAAAAGTTCTATACTATACAACAATCCTATTAAATCCAAAGTGTAATTTTCCAACAACTACTGTTTATTGATATGATTACACTCGAGCCAGTACTATAACTACATTCATACTCTGTAAAGTTACGCAACCAAAAATTTTCATCGTTTTAATAACGAAGTAGTAATAGTACATTACTCCATGAGGGCGAAAAACATTTTTCTAACGAGTGTGAGTTTGCAGCACGTGCCAAAGGCGAGGACTGCAAACTCACACTCGCTAGAAAAAGTGTTTCGTACAAGGGATGTACAAAATTTTTCATCACAGAGGCAGTTTTCCACATGCAAAGCAGTCGGAAAAGTGATTGTTTCTGCACCGAGTGATAAACAACATTTTTATAACAATTTAGATACGAAATTTCATATTGCATATTTAACTTATTCATTGTTGAAACGATGAAAATTATCAGTAGTGTAACTTTGCGTAGCATGAATAACGTTATAATTCTAGTTCCAGTGTAAGCGTATAGATAACCAGTATTTGTTGAATAAAATTCCACCTTGACTATCAGTTGTGATGCGGACACTATTGCAATATAATTCCAGTCCTGTTTCCAACCTAAGATATGCGACCCATTCTAAATTTTATCCCTGTCTTACTCAACAAACATTTCTACACAATAAAGTGGTTTGAAAAAAATAGGTTTTGTACGTCAGCCAGGTTATTGAATAATTTTTATTTACCAGCAAGCACTATTTGGTATATACAAGTAAAGATTGATAGAAGAAAAGACTTACGGCATGTCCATGTATTGCAACAGCAATAATGATATTAGAAACCAGCAGCAAGCCAATCCCTTCTGTGACATTGCTGTGACGGTGGGATAATGTTTCCAATTGTCCATTTGATCCATCTTGGTGCAGTGTAATCCAAATGCAATGCTGCTGATGTCCCAGTTTCAGATGAACCGCAGCATTCCTAAATGAAAACGATAAAAAATAATTGTAATAAGATCATTAAATCTGTATCAGCATACTCATAATTATCATTATAATCAGTCGATTTGTACATTGTTGACTTTAAAAGTAACAATCATGAATCTGAGAACACGCGTTAACGTGACTCGGAGCACTCACGGATCGGAAAAATTAACTTTTCTCAAAATAGGAGCGTATATTTATGGGCGATTTCGAGGCCAAAAAAGTATATTGAAATAAATGAATAATGTCGCATTACTGAATAAATATCTCGTACTTATTTGAATGAAACGTCAACGTTGCAAATAAATTGGAGCACTCGCAATTGTAGACGCGTTGATATATGAGGTTATTAGAATCAATGATGGCGTTCGGGCCAATACGCATTGCATCGACGCTGTGACGCCAATCGTAGATCCAGCTTAAGCCTCTGCCTAAGCCAATCAAAAAATACATGGGTCATTTATTCGGCTGTCTTTACACGGTCATATGACCGATACCGGCAAATAGTGAAAAAACAGTTTTTCTACTTTTCTATTGGAACCGTTCGCCACCAAACGTTTTAATTGCGATAATCGTGACCACCAAACGATTGCGCTTTGAATACGACAAATAAAAATTGAATTTGGCGAAAAAAAATAAAAAATCGGCTAACTTCACACAAAATTTTGATTTTGATTTTTTGAAAAAACCCTTGACTACCAAACGATTTAATTAGGCCACCAATCACCACCGAACGACCACCAATTGATTACAAAAAGAAAAAGTTTAATTAGTTAAAATTGTACGGCTAACTTCACGGAGGTTGCGAATCGTAGGCAAAATGATTAAATCCCAATCGTAATTCCAACTACTTTGGAAAATGGTGAAACAGACGCCATTTTCCAAGATAGTTGTGTTTGCTTGAAATTGAATTTAGCTCGAAAGGCTAGCGACCGCGGGTATCAAAGGTGGAATTGTTGTTGTACGCTAGGGATCGCTGGTAAGTAAGTTGATATTATTATACTAAAGAAAAAAAATGTTTCCGATAAAAAATATTTTTGTCTTCCGAGTACTAACCGTTAAATGTATTCGGTCCTTATCATTTCGATCCAGAATACGATTGGGATTTAATCATTTTGCCTACGATCCGCAATGGGTTTTATTCTAATGTGTGCACAATCTGTTTTCTTTTTAGTCGGTTGGTACTGAAATCATCTTGTTCATTCGGATGCCTGTCGGCTACCCGATTCAGGGACCGTAGACTTTTCCGGAAAAATTGGCGGGTATACAATTTAATACCGCGTCCGATCCATGCTTTCGTTTTATCCGAAACATCAACCGCTTTTAAATGGCATTGATTCGAAAAATGCGTCTATCTCTCTTGCACTCATATGTCACGTTGTACATCTTTCACATGGCCTTAAGGTAGCTTTGCGAACGTTCACTTCGCATCAGTTTCAGAGAAATTAGAGGAAATTGCAAACACTCTGGATGGTATAAAAATGTGAAAAAATCAAGCATATAAACCCAGGTAGACAAGCACCACGAACTGCACCTAATGTGGCACAATAATTGCGACATGCACGGCACATGTCGCAAATGTTGCACCAACTGCGTGGTTTTGTAGTGCTTGCCCGGCTGGGAAGGTACTGAAAAGATTAATTTTGCATAATAATATTTCCAAAATGTTATTAACAAATTGATGAAAACTAAAATTCTTCAACGAATCTCTCGGAAACCTAAACTTTTTTTAATGAAAATAATTCGTTCACTTTTTTCAATACGTATGAATTTTTTTCAGATTTTTAAATTCACTTTGAATTTCTTTCTTTTTATATGGGAAAAATGTGTCAAAAATCACAAAATTCAAAGTGAATTCAAAAATCTGAAAAAATTCATACGTATTCAAAAAAATGAACGAATCGTTATCATTTTTTTTTAAGTTAGGTTTTTGGGAGCTTTGTTGAACAAATTTGATTTTTCATCAATTTGTTAACAACATTTTGAAATTATTATTATGCAAAATTAACCTTTTAAACACCTTTAATATGCTTGATTTAAAAAAAATTTAATACCATCGAGAAGGGTTTGGAATTCTCCCTCATCTCTCTGAAACTTATGCGAAGTAAACACCATTTGCAAGGACTTCCTTAAGCAGTCATTTGTCTGATTGGGGTTGTTAATCACCGTTAGGAACGATATTGTATTAGTGACAAATTATCCAGGGCTAGATCGGTGAGATACAGATGAAGTGAAAGCACAGTTCCAGCTTACTGTGAAGCCTCACGTCAAAATAGTGGAGCTCCACGGCAAGCTGAAACTGTGCAAGCAGCTTTCGGTAAAAAAAATGCCGTGCCGTCACAATATCGTCACATGTGGACGTACATGTCTGTATTGTGCCAACACGACGTCCGTTCTCATGGTATTACCGAGTCGACCCCGTGCCGTCAGTTGTCTATCTTGAGAACTGCTAAATATTTCCTACTAATTGTAATATCGCATGTTGTTCCTAGTATGAAATGTAGGGCACGCCTCACACCACAGCCACGTGTAGGCCGTTCGGTCTTCGGAATTATGCACATTGTCATATCGTGTTGTATTGATTTTCCAATCGATGAACTTGGAGAGTGCCCGAGTAAAAAAAATTCAACGAATTCCGGTTTGAAAATGTAATTTTTCGACCGGATGTGTCCACGTTAATCCCGGTTTGAAAATCTTATTTTTTTACCGGTAGAGACATCATACCGAAAATACGTAACTTCCGGTTTGGAAATATTATTTTACAATTTCGAACATCAAAATTTAATTCAATGCGATTCAAAGTGTGTTCGCTCGTATCCAGATATAAGGTTTTATCATCAAGTCGGACCCAAGAGCAAAAAGTGCGATTGAAAAGCGATTGTACGTGACATCTTCAATTTTTCACATGGAACAATGCGGCGCGACACGTGGAGGTTGAATGCAATAATTATTTCAGAGTGCAATTATAAACGAACACTTAATAGGTGCATGTAAAATTTACACCCTCCGCAATGTATACAAGTCCTCTCATAGAATATAAATGTGACAGGGAAACTGATCATTATCATTGGCTTTAAAGCACGTATCGTTGTGAGATCGATATGCGAAATGGTACATGCAAAGCATATTTTACCATGGGTCCGTTAAAGGTCCCGATGACCAGGTATCGCGTGTCATTTTTTTCACCACCTCTTGGGAATTACAGTAAAAAGTCGAATGCAATTTTCACCACCTCTTGGAAATTACAGTAAAAAGTCGAATGCAATTTTCACCACCTCTTGGGAATTACAGTAAAAAGTCGAATGCAATTTTCACCACCTCTTGGGAATTACAGTAAAAAGTCGAATGCAATTTTCACCACCTCTTGGGAATTACAGTAAAAAGTCGAATGCAATTAGATGATTAGTTATTCGACGCGAACGGTAATTGTCATGCACAACTGTTGGCGGTGTTTCACTCACGCATAAGCATTTCGGGAGAACTCACTTCAGTCTTCAACCAACCGTTGCATTGGCAGTTTCCAGTTGTCTCTCGATAGTCATAGTAAAAGCTATGAAGCTTACAAAGATACCATTTCTTGTTTTGTTTTTCGTGGCGCGAACATTCCGAGCTGAAGTTGTTATTGGAACCTCGAGTCCGGATGAATCAACCTCCAAACTTGTCGCAGGCTTGGTAAGTTTTTTCGGCATTAACTAACATAAATGAATCTATAACCAGCGGTTGCATGACGAACTAGCCATATTTCGATTAACGGTCACACACCAATTTTAACGTTCTCTCGAAATGCGATTTTTCGAGGATATTCGTTTTTTTTATATTTTGAGCATCGAAGACAAAAATCTCGAAAACTTTTGTTTTCATTAAAACAAAGCTTCCTCCACGAGGAAATGAAAAAAGGAGCCACATTATTTTTCCGAAACTTCAATCCCGCCGAATCGACGTATGGCCGAACATCATGTGTCCGATAGCATTTTTTCCGAATCGTCAAACGTTTGAAACTTTATTTTTCCGAATCGTCAAACTTTTGAAACTTTATTTTTCCGAATCGTCAAACTTTTGAAACTTTATTTTTCCGAATCGTCAAACTTTTGAAACTTTATTTTTCCGAATAGCCGAAATGCCGAAACTTTATTTATCCGAATCTTCATTTCAGCGAACTCTTCGGAAATCGTAGTTGGCAGAACGTTTTTCCGCCAAGTCGCTGTTTAACCGAACGTCATTTTTCCCGAATAATAATTTCGCCGTAGTTAATTTCTCCGAATGACCAATCAACCGAATCACGAAACTAAATTATATGATTGAATAGTCCGGCTAACTGCTATTATATTTGTTAGTGAAAAATCTTACGGTTAGTACGAATCGATTCGGATAAATGACTTGCCGGATAAATACTATTTGGAAGAATGATAGTTCAGCGACTTCACGTTTGGAGGTTTAACGTTTCGGGGAAAGTTCGATGAAATTATTATTCGGAAAAATGACCTCCGGTTAAATGACGATTCGGAGGAATAACGTTCGGCGAATTAATATTTGCAAAGAGTAACATTCGTTTAAATGAAGATTCGGAATAATAAAATTTTGAAAATTTGGCGATTCGGAAAAATGAAATTTCGGCAAGGATTGACGACAAGGATGAAATGCGTTCGGAACTGTGATTTTCGGCCATATGCCAATTCGGCAGATCGAAGTTTTGGCAAAATAATGTGGCTCCATAAAAAAATTGGATATGTCCAAATTGTCACAATATAAGTATGTCATCAATATTAATCCATTTGCCGAAGAGACTTTCAATATACACAAATCACTGTTTTCCGGCGACGATGACATAAAACGTTATTAGACATTGTAGAGTAATTGGGTACTTTCGAGTAAATTTAATTTATAAGTCATTTCGCATTCCACACTCTTTTACCAAAATAAAAAAAATAAAAACCGATCAAAAACTGACAAAGATTTAATTGGCCTGCAGGTAAAAATAGTGACATCTTGCTACAGCGACCAGATTCATACGGTAGGTCTCGTTGGAAATTTGCCCGATACTCTCTCGAGGACACTGTCGGTCCAGCACTTAATTCCTACAATTTTGATGGATGATACTAATCACATCGATACGACTCGGGATGTTGTGCCCGATCAATTTCGATACAAACTGCAGGTCTTCATAGTAGGAGTCTCTTCTTACGAGCAACTCAGAACCATCGTCCAATTAATCCAGCCTTCAATTTGGTGGAATAACATGGCTTCATTTTTTATACTCGATCAGTCACACGAATGTGATAATATCGCATATTTCTTATACGCAGCCTGGCAATACGAATTACTCAATGCAAAAGCAATGTGTTACCACCATAAATATGGAGGCTACATTTACAATTACAATCCTTTTACGAGTCACGCACCAGATTCCTGGGAACAGGCCAATGTTTTTCAAGGAAAAAAAAAAACATCCTTTTACTTTGTTTCGTCAGATGTATGAGGGAAATGACGCAATATGCCCGAACATAGATTTCGTTAAAACGAACAATCTCGGAGGCTACGAGATCAGTGTGGAAGGAAAAGCCGAAGACCTTAATTTTCGTCAGAAGGAGTTGCCAGGCTTCAGTGGAATGGTGACTCAACGGGAAAGAATTTTGCGCATTATCTATCGCGCTCTCAATGTTAGTCCGAAATTCACGGATCTCAATAGAGATGAAATACCCGACGATGTAGAAATGACGATACGATACGGTGCGGTCGTGAATGAGAGGAACACAATAACTTATCCATACCAACAGGTTGGAGTAGTTCTTATAACCAAGTTCAGAGGGCACAAGACGCAGCTGGAAAAAATTCTTTATGTCGTAGATACTGATTCGCGAATCGGCATGGGTGTCGTTTATTTGGTCACTCTGATTTTCCTCAAGTTCTTTGTGCATCAAGCTCTCGTGCCCGCACTACTCAACCTTGTTCGAATAACTTGCAACACTGGTTTCATTAATTTGCCCAACAACACCGCAGCGAGAATGTATCTAACGGGTCTGCTATTTTTCGTGGTTACTATGCAGGGGATTTATCAGGGCAACTTGGCGTCGTTGCTGACGAATAAAATTCCTGTTCGAAATGTTAATTCCGTTGAGGACCTCGTGAATTTCGATTATAAGATTTATGGTCTTAGGGATTTCGATATTCTTCTCGAGCACGCCGTGAGCAAGGAACGATTCGTAACGACTATTAGCACCGATGCGTGTATTAAACATGTGTTAGACGACTCATTGGCTGCTTGTATAGCCTTTGCGGAAGGTGACATATTTGACGACGCGCGACAGAACGATTTACACTTGAGTAGAGAGTTCGTCAGACATGTCCCTGTTGGTTTTTTGATCCGACATTCTTGGTATCTCGAAGAACAAATGAATGTAGTAGTCGGAACTATAATGGAGGCTGATATTTTTGAGAACTGGAAAGCAAAATGTAATCCAACAAAATTGACTGAATGTGAATTTGATAGGGAGGTCAGGAATAATATGGACTTCAAAGTCATTGAATTCGCCGAGCTACGCTTTGCGTTTGTTATTCTCGGCATCGGACTACTGTGCGCTACTGTTACTTTCATTGTTGAAGTAGCTATTTACTGATACCAGCGACACAACACCTATACTGTAATCGTATTGTATACTAGATGTGACGACGAAAGCTGTGAGCGCGGCGCGTTTAGGTGTGCCGATCGTGCTAGCGAAAGCTCGCGCGCCTCCGTTAACATCAGCACGAATGAATTGGCTTCTTGATTATTTCGAACATTCGAGATTCGATTGTAATGTCTTTTTGTAAGGTAGGAAAACAATAAATCGAGATTCCTGGATGGGAACGTAAACATTCTAAATTTCCCTGCACATATCATTGCAAATGATGTCGATGTTTCATAGCGGTATTCGCACGAAAAGTGTTGAAAATTTGAACTTGTTGATAATCGATCTTATCTTAATATCGAACCTGACAGTGCTCACAATGCTGATATATCTATAAATATATCAATATATATCTATAAATATATCAATATATATCTATAAATATATCAATATATATCTATAAATATATCAATATATATCTATAAATATATCAATATATATCTATAAATATATCAATATATATCTATAAATATATCAATATATATCTATAAATATAGCAATATATTAATACATTTTTATTGTAAACGACTGTAAGAATCTATTTGTAATAAAAATAAAAAGCTTCCTCTATGACGAAGCAAAAACACTGACCATTCACATCAAAAGCAACTGATACATCGACCTGCACCGATATCCGCTTTATGTAAAAATTTGCTTTCAACCGGAAATGGGCATCACCGGTGAAGAAAATTAATTACAGAAAATTAATTACGGTTTCTGTCACCGACCGAGCCCGGTTTGAGCGGCGAGGAAGGGGTGTCACATCGTCTTAAGGTGATGTGAAATAACGCCGCCGATAACAAAAGCTGTACTGAATGCTGTTTTGAGACCACAGTTCGCCGAATAAAAAAAAAATTGTCTTTCCCTAGGGAATCGGCTGGCGCAGGGAAAACAATTTTCTTTTGCCTCGGCGGTCTGCCATCTCAAAACGGCATTCAATACAGTTTTTTTTAACAATTGGGTTCGGGCAAGTGGTCAGAGGGTTATATCACATCACCTTAAGGCCATGTGAAAGATGTACCACGTGACATATGAGTGCGAGATAGATGCATTTTTCGATTGAATGCCATTTAAAACCGGTTGACGTTTCGGATAAAATGGAAGCATCATCGGATGCGGTATTAAATTGTAGGGGAAACCCGGGCAAAACGGGGACTCTAAGCGATAAAACCTGGGACCATGATACCGAAAGCATAGATTCATTGTTTTTCACACCAAAATTGTATTGCCACCGGTTTTGAAACGTTTAAAACAATCATCTGGGGAAAAACGGGGTACATGTCCCCATTTTGCCCCACGTCTCCGTTTTGCCTCGGTTTCCCCGTAGACCGGGACAAAACGGGGACGCTGAGCAATAAAACCTGCTAAAACGATACCGAAAGCATAGATCCATTGTTTTTCACACCAAAATTCTATTGGCACTGGTTTTGAAAGGATATTTCAAAAAAACCATCTGGGGCAAAACGGGGTACATGTCCCCTTTATTGCCCACGTCCCCGTTTTGCCCCGGCTTCCCCTATATTCGCTAATGCTTTGCTTTTTGCCGAAAAGTCCACGGTCCTTGAATCGCATTCATTACAGATTTTGGTTACCGACTGAGTCGTTTCACATGTCCTTAAGACCATATGAAACACCCCCCTCCCCGTCCATCCCGGGCTCAGCCGGTATTAAAAACTGTAATCAACTTTTCTCACTGGATCTCGCATGTACGGTCAAAAGAAAAGTCTCATGGGAAGCCGAAATTATTTCCGTTTCCGATGAGACTTTTCTTTTGACCGTATATCCCAGAATCCATGAGAAAAGTTGATTACAGTTTTTATTACCGACCGCGGTATTTCACATGCTCTTAAGGTGATGTGGAACACCCTCTCGCCCACTTACCCCGTGCTCAGCTGATAACAAAAACTGTAATGAATGCCGTTTTAAGACCGCAAGACTGCGGTCTCAAAACGGCATTCATTACAGTTTTTGTTCTCGGCGGCGGTATTTCACATCACCTTAACTTCGGCTCGACCGTAAATGTAATCATCACCACTACTGTCGACAACACGGAGAATGCGTGAACTTCAGTAAAACCGTCCACTAACGGAGATTCTACTGTACCGACCACTTTGGTCGACGTTCTTTGCCGTTGGACTATGGGCGAAGAGATTTACGGAACAGCGAAGCTATCGGGGGCTTTGTGGTGTCGACCCACCTCTGACCTGAGACATTACATCGGATCGATGAGGCAGGAAGAACTGACTCGATCCTGTTTCTCAAAGGCACTCATAAGCGGTCACAAAGCGTGCGTCAACTGAGGGAATTTTTAATGAACGGTTCGTAGGAGGAGAATGAGGGGGGGGGGGGGGGGTCGCACAGACGGGACACCTGTAAAAGCTTCCTTAGAGACGTTGCTGTAGGGGCGGTTTAATTATTTACGATCCTATGAACCGTTTGAGATCGTTTGTGTCACAATTCCTTCAATGTCTCTGCGAGAAAAAAAAACCGAGTCTCCGTCACAACAGGCAGTCTTCGCTGCCCTCGCGTTCCTCCCAACCAAAAACCAACCCAAATACCAACCGTCGATTGGTGCGCCAAACCAACCATTATTCCAACCTCCCGAAGGTTGATTTTGGGTTGGTTCGTCAAATCCAACCATCAGCCAACTATTCTTTCGACAGAGTAAAGGTTGATTCACGGTTGAATATTATAAACCAACTCTATTTTCGACTTTCAGCCGAGAATAGTAGTGGTTGACTTATGGTTGATTCTTCAAAACCAACCGTAAGCCAACCGCTGGCTAGGTCGTTGCCCGAAATAGTTGGTTTATGGTTGGTTTCGAAAAAACCAACCACAAATCGACCATCACTGTAGTCACCTGAAAGTCGGAATGAGGGTCGTTTTGTAATAACCAACCATGAACCAACTATTTACGCTGTCGGAAAATGGTTGGTTTCCAAAAACCAACCAAAAATCAACCTTCGGGCCGTTGGAATAATGGTTGGCTTGGCGCACCAATCGACGGTTGGTTTGTGGTTGGTTATAGAAAAATCGTCCAAATTCCAACCATTATTTACGGTTGGGTGGTCCGCGAGGGCGCGGCGCAGCATTAATCGCTTGTGAAAATAATGGATCATTTTCAAATTTCTTATTAACGTTTTATCAACAAACTGCTCCTGTACGGTTTCTGACAGTGATCTCTGCGGACACCGAGCGCACGACCTTTTTTTCACAGATCAACGACGATTACTACTCGCCGGAAGTATAGTTGTACCGAAGGTGGGTCGCCTTGTTGTTAACGGAACTGAGATGACCATTGGCAAAGAGTACAAATAGACTAATGCACTGCGTACAAAATTTTGACTTGTTCTAGACTCGCTTATAGCCTTTATACCGGACGTGACGTCCCCTAAGGGAAACGTCACTTCCGGTTTGAAAATCACATTTTTTTTACCGGTAGTGACGAATTTCCGGTATGACGTCACTTCCGGTCGAAAAATGAGAATTTCAAACTGGAAGTGAGGTCGCTACGAAATTTTTGAGATTTATGGCCTTTTCCCCTAATTTTCCTAAACACGCTCCACTCTCTAATTTCCCTTCCTTTTAAAACACTAAACCCTTCCACTCTTTCCGTTTCCCCGAAAAAGACCTATTTTTAAATTTATTTGCTCGCTAGAATCTATTTTTACATTTGTTTACCCTCTAGGATCTATTTTTAACTATTTTCTATTTTCTATTTTTAACTATTGATAGCGGCACTAATATAGGGTCAAATCTAATATAAATAGGCGGCTAAATCCAGAATCAAATCAGTTATTCTACGACCAGCGAAGCAGCAACATCTCCGTATTCTTCTAAGAGCGAGCAAGCCTCTAGTGGAAAAGCTCTAGCCCTGCGTGGCGGAGCATTCCGATAACAATCAGAGCTTTCCAACAATAGTCGAAGCTCAATATAAATACACGAAGAGATAATTGTCTCAGTCTGTAAATAAATATCTGTACTACAGAAATCATCAAATAAAATAATACATTGTGAGTATGCAATATAAAAACCACACCGTCAAAATCTTTATTTGCATGCATCTCCTGACCTACTGATAGTTTCTCAGAGGCTGTCAAACGACCAGTCGTAAATCCGCAGCAGTACGGCGAGGTCTCCGTCCCTGGGTAAAGGGCTAACGCCTTGGCCCGAAAGTGAGACCACTTGTTTTATGATCGTCACCGAGCACACTCACTATTGGCTCGCCCGGACGTAACACAGCCAGTGACAGAAACGTATGAATGAATGAATACAGATAGCGGAGAAAAGAACATGTGTAATATGTTTCAAATGTATTTGGAATTTACCTCCAATGTAGCCAGCGATAAAAACGGAAAAATTAAGGAACACTCGGCACGTTCGATTTCCGGTTGGGTAAAAGAAATTCGATTTTTTTCTCTCTCTAATACAGGTTCACTTTATTCAAATCATATATGTACAAAGGTATTTAGTGGAAGTAATTTTACGTGTCGATTTTTCCGACGACCTCGAACCACTGTCTCAGAGCATCGCTCAGCACTCCCGGCAGAGCGTTTATGTCCCTGAGTATCATGTAAAATGGAAAGGGGAAGCTGTCCATGTACGATTTGATGCCCAGCAATTTGCCGGCCTGGAAGACTGGCATCCTAATGTCCAAAATAGAGTCCTGTTAACAGAAGCGACAAACGTCGTCAACAATATATTATCGGCTTTCTTACTAAAAAAAATCCCATCTTTTTACCTTGTTCAGTGGATTGTCGACGATAATGAATACGAGGAATATGTCTGCTAGTCGAGCTCTTCGCACGGCGTTGTTTACTTGATCCAATCCCTCGGAGAAAACTCCTCGTCCATCTGACAGTACGACGAGTAGCTTCGCACTGTCCGTCGAGCTTTTTTGGCTGTCGAACATATCCACTGTAAAGTCCACCAGTTCGCCGACCTTTGTCTTCTTCTGATCGAATCTCATTTCCTGGATCAATCTGCAATACACATAAACAATATAGTTGTCGAATACTGTGACCGATGAAAAATATGTATTTCTTTGATTTGCTGCGGCTTCGGAACGATCTAATTTCGGAATGCTCTTCTTTTTGGTTTTTAATGAAGAGACCCGATTACGTTTCGACCCTGATCGGGGCCCTCTTCAGAACAATGTTTATTTTGTCTAATTCTTTTCATTATGGTTTTTTCTTTCTTTTTTGTTCTTATGACAACATACTTAACGAGCGACATAATTAGCTACTGCACATTGTCAAGAAATACAACAGAACACATCATAGAGGATCACACACAAATAATAACCGGTTAAATAAGAACGCCATGAGCATCCAAAAATAAAGAAAAATCATTATGAAAAGAAACAGACAAAATAAACATCGTTCTGAAGAGGGTCCCGAACAGGGTCGAAACGTAATCGAGTCTCTTCATTAAAAACCAAAAAGAAGAGGATTCGGTAATTAAGCCGCAGAAAATCGAAGAAACAAATAAACAATTATCGATAAAGCCTCGACATTTTTGAGTGGGTTATTCGTGATTGAACATTTACCTCGAGCCGCTGTTTTCCGTGAAGGGTTCGCCAAGTGGATGAAGGACGCTCGCGGTCTCGCCGAAGCTTATAACGCTCAGCTGTCCGACCTCCAGATATCCCATGGCTTTGCTTATCAGCGACAGCGATTCGAAGGCCAATTCCTTCGAGTGATTGTCAGCCATGCTGCTGCTGTCGTCGAGGGCCAAAACTATCTGATAGTCTCTCTTCGAAGGTTTCGTTCTCCTCATCCAAATTTTGTCCTTTCTGAACTGGCTCGCTATGTACGGAATGATTTTTCTCATATTAATCCTCCTACCGGTACGATAATCGCCTTTGAGCCTCGTCGCCTGCGTGGGTTCGAGAACGAGTCTCAATTTTTCCGACAAATCTCTCGCCGGAGCTTCGGTGACAGCGTTGAGACAGTTCCACGCGGTCAGTGCTTCTTCGGTGGACGGCACGTAAGTCCATTGGCTCAGCATCTTCTCGACTTCCATTCGTTTTCTTTCGACCTGAATGGCCGTCGACGGAGGTTCGACGGAATCGATTATGTTCGTGAAGAACGCCGACTCGGCGCCTCTCTCGACCCTCACGGTCTCCGCTGTCTCTCCTTCGATCTCGACGACGCTCTCCATCTGTCCATCCTCAACGTTTCCCTTCGGATCGCTCTTCGTTCTCTCCTTGTCCTTCTCGCCGCTGGCCGTCACCTCGGAATTCTGTTGCACCGGCTTGGTTTCCTCCTCATTCGGCTGTTCCTCCTCGTCGCGATTCATATCGACTTCCATAGCCTCCTCGTCTTTCTTCTCCTCGTCGTTCTCGACATTAGCCGCTTGCTGCTTGACCTGCTCCCTCGTAGCCGCGTCCATCGCATGATCGTCATATTTCTCCGAATCCTTCACATGCTGGCACATGTCGATCTCGCCCTCCTCGTCGTTCCTCTCCGCACCCTCGGCTTCCTCCTTGTCCTCCGTCATTTCTTCCCTGGAATGAATCATCTTCAGCTTCTTCTTGTCGGGCTGAATTTTGTCGACCAACGATCGATTCTCGTCGCTCTCGCCCGGATTCTTTCTCTTCTCGATCTGCTTCTCTTCGTTCTCGCGATGCTGCACCGGCGCTGTGTTCTGCATCGACGAGCCCGAGTGACCGCTGTCCTGTTGCTCCGACTGAGCCTGTCCAGTACCCTTGTTGTTACTGTCGTCCTGATTGTTCTCCGCCGCAGATTCCTGCTGCTCGTCCTTGTTGGGCTGATCGGCTACCTTGTCGCGCGAACCGTCCTTGTTTGCCTCCGGCTGATCAGCCGCGTCCATTTCTTTGCTACCGTCGTCGACGCTCGCGCTGGCTCTGTCCTCGGGTCCTTGATCGGCTTCCGGCTTCTCCTCCTCCTCCTCCGTTTTCTCCGGAACCAGACTCTTCGCATCGCTCTCAGCTTCGGGCTCCGGTTGATCCTCCTCAGGAGCATCCTCGTTCGGCCCCTTGACCTCTCCACTCTCCGGCGCTCCAGCCTCCTCCTCGTCGCTCGAATCCTCCGCAGGCTCCTCCTTCTTTTTATCCTCCTCCGCGTCGTCACCCTCAGCCTCCTTGTCCTCAGCCGGCGGCATGCACTCCTTCATCTCGTCGATGTCGAAGGGGTTTGCCTCGTCGCCCTGAGGATTCTCCTCGTTAGCGTCCTCGCCGTCCAAATTAATGTCCTCCGGAAGATCCAGCGCCTCCGGCTCGGGCGGCGGTTCGTGATTGCCGTGATAAGGATCGATCTGATCGTCGTTCGTCTCAGGTTCGTCGATCGCGTTGATATCCTTCTTCTCCTCCTCGGTCCTCTCGCCATCCTCGTCCTCGTTCCTGTCCTCGTTCTTTTTCTTGGAGTCGTCCTTGGCCGTCATTTCTTTCTCACCGACCTCCTCGCCCCTGCCTTGATTCTCCTCGTCCTGATCCTCGGCGTTCTCGTCGTCCGATTCGTCCTTGTCGTCGCCCCAAATCTCCTCGTCGAGCGCGTCAGCTCCTTTCTCGGTCTCTCCCATCTGCTTCTCCGCATCCTCGTTGTCCTCGTCTTCGCTCCTTCGCTCGTTCTCTTCGTCCTCGTTTCTCTCGAGATCCTGCATCTTCGCGTCGAAGTCCTCGGACATTTCGATGCCCTTTTCCTCCTCCTTGCAGTCCTTCTCGTCCTGCTTCTCCTTCTCCTGGTCCGCCGGTCTCGCGTCGTCCAGCTGATCCTCCGACTCTATTCTGTCGGAAACGTCCTTCTCACCCTCGCCGTCACCGAGGCCCATTCCGTTCTGCGTCTTTCCCTCTTGAGCCTCCCCCTCGCCCTCCTCGAGATCCAAGTCCTTCGGCACGCAGAAACCGTTCGTCGCCAGGTCGATGAACACGTTCAATTGGACATTGAGCAACTTGCACGTCACCCGAAATGCGGCGACTTGCTCGTTCAGATAGAACTGAGCGAAGAGAAGATACTGTCGAAGAAGTGGCAGACAACGTACGAGCAAACCTCTGCGGATCGACGACCGCGATGGATCGTCGTCGTTCGAGGTCGTTCTCAAGACTTCGTACAGCTGGTGACGAACTTCCTCGAGACGAAGAGTCCTCACGTCTCTCTCGAGAGACTCTATCAACTTCTCTCTGAGGCAATTTTCCTCGAGCTTGTCCTCGACCTCTTCGGCTTGGTCGTCGACGCTCTGCTCGGCCTCGGCGACCTCCGGAAGCGCCTCCTGGTGGTCCTCGGATGAAGTCTCCTTGTACTTGTGCTGTATCGTCAGTAAAATCGTTTTGACGAGCAGCTCGACGCTCGACGCGTACTCGACGATGGAATCGTCGCTCTGCGATGCAGAATTCTCAGAGTCGTTCTCCGGCACTTCCATGAGAAGAAACTTCTCGATCCAGAATTCAATGGCGTTTTCGAGAAAATCAACGCTCTCGTGAATCGGATGCGGCTGCGTCGATCTCTCGCCGAACATACTCCCGAACTCGGAGATCTCCGACCTGACCTTCTCCAGGACCTTGCTCGAGTCGTCCAAATAATTGTAGTGAAGCTGCGTTACGACGAGCAGCTCGCCGGAGAACAACTTTGCGTAACCTTCGATGAGAGGCCTGAGAGATCCGAGGCATCGTCGGAGCTTGAAATTGGCCTCTTCCCAGGCGGGATCGTTTCTCGTCGCGTTGACGATCGCCAGGCTGCTCGCTTCGAGCCTCAACACTTCGTCGTTCTCTTCCACGCCGGGATCTCCAGGACACGCTTGCAGATACAGTTCCATCTGCTCCAGACTGCTCTCGAGAGTCATCAGCAGGGTCTTCAGTCTCCTCGCGCAGTCCCGCAGCTCGCGATACCTCGGAACGTTCGCTCCGGACTCGCCGACGCTCGACAAGTTGGCGACCTGAACTCTCAACGCAAGATAGCTGTGGAACGCATCGGCCAGGAGTCTCTTCTGTCCGTGAGCCAGCAGCATAACGTGCGTCGAGCTTCCGGAGCACCGCTCCATATTCGGCGGTCCAAGGTCCGACTGGGTCTTCGACAGAGCGCCGTTCAGGGCGTTCAGCTTGATGAGCGACTTGTAGTAATAAGCTTCGCAGCCGTCCCACTGGGCCAGCATTTGCCTGTCGGCTTTTTCGTGCTTAAACCTATGCAGACCCGCGGACAAATCTACGGGCGGGACGGTGAGGTCGATCACCTCGCTCGGCCGATTTTTCCAAGCGAGATTTCCACTCCTGTACGAGACACCGATGTGCGCCAAGGTTTTGAAGTGATCGGCCAGTGCCATTCGCTTCTGCTGAAGAATGCTCTTCGCGTGTGACTTCTGCTTGGGCTTCGGCAGAGTGCGATCGACGTCCAAGCTCTTCAGGCTGGTGCTGCGGGCGATCGCGTTCTCGATCAAGTCCTCGAGAGCCACGCGCAGGCTCGGGTACGACGACATGAGAATCGTTTCCTTGCAGAGACGCTTCGCCTTGGCGAGCAAGACTTCCGTTCGGGAAAGAAGCTCGGCTCCCTCGAAGGTTTCCTCGAGCTGCTTGAGGCTCGATTTTCCAACGACTATGAAGTCTCGTGGATCTATCGAGTAGTCTCGTTCCTTCGGTCGATCCCACTCGCCTTTCTCACCCTCGTCGCTGTAGCTCGAAGGCTTCACGAGCAGACAAGTCACGACGCTGACTTTGAGACCAGTCTCGAATTCACGAATGAATTTGTGCAAAGTTCTATGAGTCTTCTCCACCGTTTCCTTCACTGACCAGTAATTTATGTCGTTCCATCGCGCGATCTTGACGAAGTCTTTCAGTTTCTTCTCTATCGGAGACTTCAGAGCTTTGATCTTCTTGTCGACGTCCGCAGAGAATTGTTTGTAATAATTGTGTACGTTCCAGAGAATCGCCAAGAGCTCGTCGCGCTCCCGGGATTCATCGAGATGATAGGCGTGAGAGTGGAACGTGAGAAGAAGATCGAGTCGAGCCTGAAACTCCACGAGGGACGAGCCATTGACGAAAGCCTCGAGTAACTCGGTGAGTTTCTTCGCCGTTACGACCGGCTCGTCGATCTTCCTCGAGGCATTCTCATCGGCTTCCGGAACGTCGATTTCGAGGGAGCTCCTAGTGATGTAAGACTCGATAAGTGCGTAGAGGAAGAACCACCACTTCGAGGCTCTCGATCTTAATCTTCCCTGAGCAGTGTTCAGACAATCTTTCCAGCAGGCCAGTTCGAGCCTCCGCCAGGAAATGATCTGTTGAGTCAAAGCGAGGGAGTGCTCAGAGAGGCTTACGCCGCTGTGAGCGTTCTCCTCCCACTCTCGCATCTTCACGAGAAGCAATTCGAGCCCGGTCAGGAAACGCGAAACGGGCGATGTTATCGAAAATCCGTAAATCCTCTGAACAATAGCGCGAATAGATCGGAGCGTCGGATGCTCGGGCCATTCCTCGAGGAAGCTCTCGACTCTTTCCATCGTGCTCTCCAACACCGGTAGACACTGCTTGGCCTCCTCGACGTTGCTGCTCTTGTAGAAATCGTAGGGCTTACGCCGATTCTTCATTCCACCCTCGACGACGCCGCGATCCTCTCCCGTCAGCCCCTCGCTCGTGCGCACCGTGACCGAGGTCAGGAAATTCAGGCTCGCGTAGAGCCTCGACGTCAGCCGATCGTCCAGAGCAGGCGCGAGATTTTCAACGAGCAGCCCGAATGTATTGTATCGCTGTATCAGAGGCTCGACGTAATCTCTTCCTTCGGCGTTGAGCCGTTGTCTCCTCCACGGTGTGCTAACGAAGAACGACACGATGCGAGAGTGTATCTCGTGCACCTCGTTAACGTCCTCCTCGCTGATGAGACCGCTGTACCTGCGATGTGACTCCTCAGTCGCCGGATCGTTCCCTTCCACTCTGCTCTCGAGAGTCGGCGAGTTAATTTCCTCGATCTCCGTAAAATCCGCGTCCCTCGTCGTTGGAAACAAATTTCTGAGCTCCTCGGCTATCTCGTCGTCCTCGCTCGGGCCATCGCCGTGAATCTTCACCTTGTTCCTGTACATGCTGTCCTCCTCGGCTGCACGTTTCTCATTCTCGTTACGTTGCCTCTGCCAGATCAATACTATCTGCTGCAAAAGCCCGTTCAACTCTCGCCACAGATCATTGTCCAATTCTCTCTCGAGCGTTATGTGATTGTACAATTCGTACAGACCGTTCTTCACCATTCTGAACTGCTCGGCTATCGAGGCGAATGGATTTTCAGTTCTTTCGATCACGTTGGAGTTTATGAATTCTCGAGTTCTCTGGGACGTGCACGCGTCGACGAGTGAGAGAAGATCCTCTTGCTCCGGTCCGATAGACGGAAAGCGAATTAGATTGTGCATGAGCTCTTGAACGGCTGTGCCGTTCGAGCTGGACTTACGGAGACACATCAATCGTCGCGTTTCATCGCTCAACGTCCGAGCACCGTGCCTCAATTGCGCCACCGCCGTTAAGAGGGGTGTCGCTATGTCCGGATAACCGGGCAAAAATTTCTTCTCCAACAATCCCGAGAATCTGTTCAGGGATTCTAGCCATATATCGGCCTCTTGAATTCCATCCGTCGCGGAGGCGATGGATTTCGAGCAGTCACTCGTGTTTCCTCTCAATTCGTCGATGGCGCACGATAACTTGTTCGTTATCTTCGCGACGACCTCGTAGGAGCCCAGGGTGTTTCTAAAATTCGACGTTTCCTTAGCGAGAGCTATGAATTCCGTGGTGGATGGACGAATCGCTCTGGAGCTCGCGAGCTCGTTGCTGACGTCGATCAATCTCTCGAGACACTTGCTCGTCTCGACCGTCCGCGGATGAGTGTTGCTGCTCGGATATAAATCTCCGTTGACACGGGAACTCAAAGCTGCGACGTACAGAGTTTTCCTACAGTCCTCGATGTCCTCCGTTACATAACGGAGCTTCAAACTGATCTTGTGGACTGGATCTATGTAGCCGAGATTGCCGAACAGGAAAACTTGAAGATATCCCAGCAACATCCACGACTTGGCTCTCTCGACTTCGTCGGTTTCGTAATCTTCGGGAGAATCCTCGATCGCTTTCGATCTTCTCTTCAATTCGGTCAAGGGCTCGACGTAGTCGCTTTCGAACTTAGCCTCCAATTCGATTCTCCTGTTGGGGCCTTGCTTGGCGATTTCCGACTGCACGGTCGTTGCGGTCGCTTGATCCTTCTCCATTTTTTCCTCCGCGTTGAGAAATACTTTCGTGTAATACTTCAACGCCCGACAATCGTTCCTCGAACGATCGTAAACCGGCGAATTGAGGGCCGAGCTGTTGCGCCAGAGCAGACTGTTCAGAGTCTTCAATTGTCTCATTCTCGATCTGTAAGCGCCGAGTTGGGCGGTCGCGAGAACAGATTTTTCGTGGATCGATTGAGTTTTGTTGAGTATCAGTTCCGATACCAGATTGAGCATTACCGGACCGTAGATGGGATTGTCGATTTTAGTGTCCTCGGGATTCGTTATGGATTTTTCCATGTCAGTCTCACTGACGCCCCGCCAGTGGAGCATAATCTTCGAGTCCCTGAAGGCGCAGGATTGTTGAGCGAAGTTGTGAAGACCGGTGAAGAGTTCGGGAATCAAACGATCGCGCTCGATCGTTCCGTTGGCGCGAAGAGGAATCGCGTTCAGCAGCGCGATCAGATTTATCGGCAGACTCGGCACTCTGGCCAATTTATCGAGAGCGTGAGGACTATCGACGACGTTGCTCTCTTCGCACATCCTTCCGTGCATGTTATTCGCGAGTACGTAAAACATGTACTCGTAGATCGGCCAAAGGCGAACGTTCGCCGACATATCGATCACTCGGCGTTCCCGATAAGTTTCGATCTCCGCGAGAGCCTCGGATATCTCGACCGGAGTCCGCAGTCCCAAGTGGCAACGATCGCAGAATTCTTCGGCCTCTCGCAGAATCTCCATCGTCGCCTCGTTGAATTCCCGATCGCCGAAGATCTTCGTCCAGTGTTTTATCAATTCGGCTCGTAACTTCAATGTTTCTTCGTTCTGCAGAAGTATAATTTTCAGCTCTCTCTTCAGCGTACTCTCAGCCCGATCGCTCGTGCACGGCGCCAGTTCGTTGGATAATTTTTTAACTGCCGAATATACAGCCACCGATATGCTCGATGAGAAGGGCAGCGGCGCGGAGAGATGCTTCTTTATTCTCTTCGTAATTTTTCTGAAGGGATCGTTGACGGAGGTGACGCTGCCGTCGATGGTTTCGATCATTGCTGCCAGTCTCTCCATCTCCGATATGCACTCCTCACCGAATTTCAAACTTCCTCGAAGATCCAGGAGCTTCTTGACGAACTTCACCAGCCACTTGTAGTGCACTCTCAGCATCAGATTTATCTCATCGAGATTGTTGTAAACGTTCTTCGACTTGGACGATTTGTCGATCAATGTTCGCTCGCCCAAATCGTGGAATCTACTGACCCACTTGAAATTTCTTCGCAATTCGACGTATTCCTCGCTGCTCGGCAGCACGCAATTATCACGCAGCATACGATTGAAGAAGCTATTCAATTGGGCAACGAACATCACGAAGTTCGTTATCAGAGGCTCGTTCTTCAAGTGGGACGTCAGCTTTCCTGTAAAAATAATTAGAAATTGATTATAAAAAGAATGCTTACGCTCTATAAAAGAATGCAATTTTTCAATATCAGAGGCATTGTTTATTAACCGGACCACTTTTTTCGGTCGACCTCTCGGATGTTTTAAAAAATTTTGCCAGTTTCTAGTACTACTTGAGAGGGGCTTCTGTGATTTTTTTGAAAGATTTTTAAAGTGCTCTGTTCAGGATTAACTTTTTTTTATATCAGTATATTTCAGAAAATATTAGTCGCTCGAAAATTTCTTCGGAACATTTTTTATTTTTCATCAACTTTCGAATGATGTTAGAGTTATTTTGTCGATCGGGAAAAGTCCATTTGTCGTAAAATAGAAAATATATATATGTATATATTTTTTTTCTACTAAAAACACACATGCGATTCTTCCGTAGTAAAAAAATAAAGAAATACAACATTTAATTCATATAGGCTTTCGTAAGTTTTTCTCGGAAAGTTGACGAAAAATTAAAAAGTGAATGTTCCTAAGAATTTTTTGAGCGGTTAATATTTTCTTAGATATACCGATATAAAAAAAATCGTTAATCCTGATCGGTGCACTTTAAAAATCTAAAAAAAAAATCACAGGAACCCCTCTCAAGTAGCATTGGCGAATAAAAAAAAATATCCGATAGATCGACCGAAAAAAGTGGCCCGGTTGATAAAGAATGCCTTATAAATGGTATATTTTTAAATAAAAATTCGTATTCTTTGAAGCAGTTTATTTTCTCGATCGAAACTCACCGTGATAGACGGCGCGTGAGTACTGCGAAACGGAAATTATCTTCTCATTTTTGTCGAAATTTCTTTCGTCGAGTATACTTCCGTACTGTATATCGGCGGCGAGCAAGTACAAAATTAGAGCCAAGCGGTTCGCTCTACCGAGACTATTATCATCGTCAGCGATGTTTGGCAAGCTTGCCGGATCCCAGGGCAATGCTTGAGAGTTAAACGAGTCATTCGAACCGGCAATCTCGAGCGCTAACGACCCGCTTCTTTCGCCGAGACGCTCCAGCAAGCTCTCGCCCGACAGGATCTCGGATAGCCATAGACATCTCAATTTCGCGTCGCCCAACGACGAACCCTCGTAGAATCTCAACAACAGGTACGGCAATAATTCCTCGATATTTGCAGCTTCGCTCGCCTTCGAGGGAGCCAAGAATTCGTTCAGATATTCGCTCGTTAGAATCGCGTTTTCCTCGCAATTTTCGAGCTTATTTTTCACGAACGACTTGTACATTCGAATCGTCGACTCGAGCAAAAATCCTTGCTGCCTGACGATCGTTAGCTTAGAGTTGTCCTGCAAATCGGCGAGGTTCCAGGTCGCCGAGCCGAGATCGAACCACGTCTCGCGATCTTCGGTCACGCTATGACGATCGATGCACTCCTTTATCACAGCTCCGAGACGCTCCCTCGTCAAGGCTTGCTGCTGCACGTGACGCGATTTCAGATAAACATCGACGCAGGACGCCTCGAAAGCCTCGCTCGCCGAAAAACCTCTCGACAACTGTTGCGTTATCAAAAATGCCGAATGCAGAAGATGAACGAGCGTCAGCTTATCCGCCGTCGAATCGTCCTCGGAGATTTTTTGATGAATTTCCAAAAGTGCGTCTTGATGATTCGATCTCCCGAGGCCAATGTTAAACAACATCGATCGCAGATCGAGTCTGTCCATTTCGGAATTTTCCTTGTGTCCCAGCATGTAAATTTCCACGCCTCTGTTTCGCATCGCTCTGTGAATTTAAATTATTCCCATTATCTCGACGAATTTCACTACCAAGATGGAACGGTGGAAAATACGTAACGAGTAGGTCGATAACAAAAACATTGAGCTTTTGGAGTAAAGCAAAATAAATTAAATAAAAAAGTTTACCTCGAGATTTCGCCGTAGCGGGGATCCATCGTTAAGAATAGCCGAAAGTTTTTGTGCGGCTTAACGACGAAGATATTCCCGTCGTTGCCAACGCCCCGTTCCCCGACGGTGAGAACGCCGCCGGGTTCCAGTAGGCCGTTCAGCCTGTCCAAGACCGCCGGGCTGCATAGATTAACTTGATCCAACAGAAGCCAGGAACCCTCTTGCAAACACTATAAATTTATCGCTGAGTCAATGTTATCACGAAACACATAGAATCGAGAAGAGAGAAGAAGAGCTTGATATTCGTTTCTTCTGTAGTCGGAATTACTCTCGGAAATTGTGATAAAAAAAAGAGAAAAAAAAAAATATGAAGAAAAATCTAGAGATACGAAAACTCGTTAGTTATTCCATCGAGAATTTATTACCTTCACGAGAACGCTGTCGACCCACTCGAATTTTCCTCCCGCGTTCAGACACTTGTCCCGTCCAACGTGATCCGCCAATTCTTTCAATTTTTCTTCTATCGCTTGCAATTCCAACGACGTCGAATTCTCCAAGCTCTTCATCGAGGCAACGAGCTTCGCGAGCTCGTTCGTCCTGCGCAGGAAGAGATCCGTCTCCGCTGCCATCGTGATCGTCTGATTGTCGTCTGAGAACGGACAATTCAATGGTTCGTATTAGTTAGAGTTTCTTTGCAGCTTCGTGGATTTCTTTTTTGTTTCGCTGTCTTACCGTGCGAGAGATTTTGGACTCTCTCCAGCCAACTGTGATACTCGACGACTTGTTTCAGGCCGTCGCCGTTCAACTTTAGCTTCAGACGTTTTATCAGCAGAGACTCGACGCTCTCGAGTAGTTGTTCCAGATGTCGATTGTAGTCGGTCTGAAAGAGAAATGTAATCATTAAAAATTACTTTTGTTACAGTAAACATAATAATTGTGGATAATGAACGAAATAAATCTTATATATATTTTGGAAATTTGTTTGTTCGTTTGTTTGTCCGATTTTTTTAAGAATGCTAGGGAAGACCTGCTATAAGTAAATAAAGAAATGAATAATCATTTTTAGAATGCATATAAAAGATTTCTGCATAAATCCGATCACACCGAAAGATAAATTTAAACGACGTTCACAAGTCGCGTAAGAATCCTGTTAGTACATAGTTAGTGCATTTAAATACACTTGCGTAAAAGCTTTTCTCCGTCGATTGTAGTGCGCGGAATTAAAAAGACTTTTGAAATTTTAGAGAAAATTCTTTAAAAAATAAACAAATCTTATATATATTTTGGAAAGTTGTTTGTTCGTTTGTTTGTCCCAATTTTAAAGAATCCCGGGGTCCCTATAAATAAATAAATAAATATATAAATAAGTGAATAAGCCGTAAGCCGTTACAGGACACGCATGCAAAGCTCGCCCGCTGGAGTTTCAACGACAAAGTCGTGAATGCTCTTTATATTTTTTAGTTTTTTTCACCCTTTACGATATTCCCCCCCTTTATATTTGTGGAATTGGATAATAAATAAAAAGTTTCTGCATAAATCCGATCCCGCCGAAAGCTAAATTTAATCGTATTCCACAAGTCGCCTAAGAACCCTGTTACTACACAGTCGATGCATCATACATTTCAAGTACACTTGCGTAAAAGCTTTTCTCCTGGGGGTGCTTCGAACAGAGAGAGGATCTTCTCCCGAACTTATAAGCCCCCTTTCCCTGAATACCCATGGAAACTGCACCAGTCAGGCACAAGTACCGGGGAACGCATCCCGCGGTTGCCGGCTCCTTCCCGTGGTTTCCCATCTCTTACGCTCATGAATTTTAATACGACTATCCATAGTTCCAAGCACGATACGTGATGCAAAGCTGCACAACGTTTGCCTGTTGTCTGTTTTCCGTAAGCCGTTACACGACTCGCATGCAAAGATCGGCCGCTCGAATTTCAACGACAGAGTCCTACATGCTCTTTCTATTTTTCGGTACTTTTCGATATTTTTTCTCACCTTTATTTAGTTACCCGGACAAGTAGATTGTCAAAAAGTCGAAATACAAGGACAGAAAATTGCGGGGCAGAATGGACCATTTTATAATTAATTTCTCGCGGGGCATCAAATAAAAAATTTAATTTCATCTCCCAATTTTAATACGACTATTCATAGTTCCAAGCACGATACGTGATGCAAAGCTGCACAAAGTTTGCCTGTTGTCTGTTTTCCGTAAGCCGTTACACGACTCGCATGCAAAGATCGGCCGCTCGAATTTCAACGACAGAGTCCTACATGCTCTTTCTATTTTTCGGTACTTTTCGATATTTTTTCTCACCTTTATTTAGTTACCCGGACAAGCAGATTGTCAACAAGTCGAAATACAAGGACACAGAAAATTGCGGGGCAAAATGGACCATTTTTTAATCAATTTCTCGCGGGGCATCAAATAAAAAATTTAATTTCATCTCCCAATTTTAATACGACTATCCATAGTTCATGGACGATACGTGATGAAAAGCTGCAGAACGCTTGTCTGTTGTCTGTTTTGTGTAAGCCGTTGCACGACTCGCATTCAAAGCTCGCTCGATCGAATTTCAACGACAGAGTCCTGAATGCTCTTTCTATGTTTCGGTATGTTTTCGGTATTTTTCGATATTTTTTCGCCCCTTTATTTAGTTACCGGCTGGGCAGCTTGCCAAAAAGTCGTAGTACACGGATACAGAGAATCGCGGGGCAAAATGGACCATTTTTAAAATTAATTTCTCTCGGGACATGAAATAAAAAATGTAATCTCATTTCACAATTTTGATACGACTATCCACAGTTCATGGACGATACGTGATGCAAAGCTCCACAACGCTTGCTTGTTGTCTTTTTTCCGTAAGCCGTTGCACGACTCGCATGCAAAGCTCGCCCGCTCGAGTTTCAACGATAAAGTCCTGAATGCTCTTTCTATTTTTCGGTATTTCCCCCCCCCTCCCTTTATTTGGGTATTTGGACGGGCAGCGTGCCAAAAAGTTGAAGTACAAGGATACAGAGAATCGCGAGGCAAAATGGACCATTTAAAAAATTAATTTCTCGCGGAGCATGACATTTTTTTTTTATTTATCTAATAATTTTAATACGTCTATCCACAGTTCATGGACGATACGTGATGCAAAGCTCCACAACGCTTGCCTGTTGTCCGTTTTCCGTAAGCTGTTACACGACTCGCATGCGAAGCTCGCCTACGCGAGTTTCAACGACAAAGTCGTCAATGCTCTATTTTTCGATTTTTTTTCTCCTTCATTTAGTTATCCCGAGGGGTAGCTTGCCGTTATTAATTTTTTTTTTCGCGGGGCAAAATGGACCATTTTTAATTAATTTTTCGCGAAGCAAAATGGACCATTTTTGATGAATTTCTCGCCGGGCGTGAAACAAAACCTTTAAACTCATCACACTAAAGTCAATAGAGGACACTGGTCCGTTTTACCCCGCTCTACTCCAGTCAGCGATTTTTTTTTTATCGAGTGGCATATCCGATGATCGGATTTCCTACAAAACGATCTCCCCTCACTATTATCCGGGCACCTCCGACCAGTGGATTCCACTCATCTCTCCTCTATCGGATAAACGCTCGTCAAGCGCTGCTTCCCGCACATATATATTTTTTTCCCTTTGAGACTTTTTTATTTTATTTTATTTTTAACATTTTTTTAAAATTTTATATCCTGTATATTAGAGCGTTGACACTGGTTGGGAATTTTTGCCATCGACGAACCCCCATACACAAAATTCCTCTACATCCGTTTTATGTTCCAAAGTAACCGGAAAGCTCCATCACACGGGACATGACTTCGCAGTCGTCTGGGTGTCGAGGGATGAGAGTCTGAAAATTTTGAACCGCGGCAAAGTCTACCCCAGGCGACACGGATATTCGCCCCGGGATAATCCGCGGATCAAGGACGAGCCTACGTCCCCGCATGAATCAAAATGATTGATACCAGTCTCTCGCGAATCCTCGTACAACCCTCTTTCTCACCCCATTGAGCCCACTCGAGGATTACAGTTTTTTCAACCCCTATCTTCTCCCTCTCGCGAGGGGGGAGGTTTCAACTTTCCACGACTTTTGCTTCTTCATGGAGGAAGCTTTGTTATGGTGAAAAAAAAAAAATTCGAAATTTTAATGAAAACGGGTTCAGAATGTTCCAAAACATCGAAAAATCACGGTTAGAAAAAAATGTCCGGATGTAGGCATGTGTGTGTGTTAGGGTGGACCTTAAATTGACATTTTTTAAAATTTTCTGGGGGCCAATCCGTATTATCGTGAGGTATAAAATAAAAATGCGATGTGCAAAGGGCCCGCGAAATAGTGCATTTGTAGAGGTCGCGCTCGGGTCCTCGAAATAATGCATTTGTAGAAGTCGCTTTCGTTATTATTTTTATTTTTATTTATATATATATATATATATATTCATATTTATATATTTTTATTTTTATTTTAAATCCCGACCCCCACATCGGGTTTTGACAACGCGAGGGATTGTTCGGTAAAGCTCGGAGAACTTGCTGATTCTTCCCGGACCGAGCGCGATCATGAAATCCAATTTTTTTTTTTTATTACAAGAATTAAGGACCGGCTATTTAAAAAATTAAAAACTTCGGAACATCTTAATGTAAAGTCAAAATGAAATATTCGAGATTTCCTTGTAGCCACTCCGCACTTCCAAAGTATAACGAATAAGAAAAAACTCTGCGGAATCCCTATGAAATCGAAGTATTTTTAGAGGTCGCTACCGAGGATTAAAGAAACAAAGTTTTCGATAAATATAGTTAATAGTTTTAAAAAAATCTTGTAGACGGTAAAAATTCGTCGCGAAAAAATAACCGAATATTTCACTTGAAAATATATGTTTGTTGCGACAAAAATTACATTTAAAAAACTCGAAGATTTGGAGCTTCTGGTAAAGGGAGTCGACAAATTCCTGGCAATGGTTAAAAAGTATAAAATATCTCTACCGCCGAACGAACGAAACATTTTATTTACCTAATTCTCTTCGACAGCTTAAACAAGAGTACTCTTTTTTCAGCTGTTGAAGAAAATTAGGTAAATAAAGTATTTAGTTTGTTCGTCAATAGAGATATTTTATACTTTTCAACCATTCATGAAATTCAGTCGGGCGTAATTCCATGAATTTATTCGCGCCGAGCACAGATCCGACAAAGTAATGCGTGACGTTGGTAAGGTAAAAGTACCAGTGGCCGCACACCTAAGGGCGAAGTCCCGGTTCCCGTATATGCATGAAAAATCGTATTTGCGTCTCTCTTGCACGCTTGCTTTGCGCAGCCACCTCTAAAAATGCTTTGCTGGGACGTGTTCGGTCACTGGGACGTGTTCGGTCACTGGGACGTGTTCGGTCACTGGGACGTGTTCGGTCACTGGGACGTGTTCGGTCACTGGGACGTGTTCGGTCACTGGGACGTGTTCGGTCACTGGGACGTGTTCGGTTACTGGGATGTGTTCGGTCACTGGGACGTGTTCGGTCACTGGGCCGTCTACCTTATATTTTTGCGCTCTGAACCTGAATAGGCCAGCCGTTTTTCCATCCCTTCGACCGGGCATTCAAATGTTATCTCAAGATATTACGCCGATACGCTATACCTCGTCGAAACTAGATTACGTTTAGATGATACGACCAAAAAAAAGTGTCTTCGTAAGGGATAAGAGAGGGAGAACTCGAGTCGCAAGAAGACCGACCGGTATTCCTTGCCAGAATCCTCAAAGTCCCCCGGAGCACTCAACCCGTTTCCAAGCTCTCCCGAGAGATTATTCCCTCCGCCCGGTACTCTTAGCTCATGTGTACACGCGAGGAGCTATACCGGAAGTGCGCCAGTCGGAGAGACGTTAGTGTCCATTTTTTTTAGTTTACGAAGGGGAACTCGGTGAGAACCGTGACGGATAAGCGTTTTCCGATATTACACTTACACGTAACTTCTCTTTCACTTGTGAGGGGAGCGAGAGCATGGGGTGGAAGAAAATTTGCCCCCTCTATGGTTCCGAACACTATAGTCGAGCGTGGCTGGCCCAAGGAGTTTGCTCGATTGTGATTTAATGTTCGTTCGTCTTTTCTCTCTCTTTTGTTTTTTGGGAAAACAGCGTACCGGATACTTGCGAGGAGATCGCGATTTGCTATTTGAAATTCAAATTGTAATTAAATTTTTTGAATTAATTTGTCGAGGGTGTAATAATCCTGTAGGCACGATACTGACACAATGAGAAAGAATAAAAAATATACCATAGACTAAGAGAAGGATCTCGGAAAAACTCATATGGTAAATATCGACCCGGCAACACCGCCACTAGCGATATGTGCATTCTTCACAGGGGCCATAGAAATTTTTACCCAATCCATATGGTAATTTTTTTCAGATGGTGAGTTGACTAAATTTTGCGTATGTGACTAAAAATTGCATGGATTAAAAGTGAGAATTCCCTGCATGAAAACTGAGAATTTCGTCGATCAAATGTTTTTATGTATATATCTATATATACATAAAACATATATATTGTAGGTATAACCTACAAACCTAAAACAAATGGTCTGCAATCACGACGCCATCGATCATATGCGAACCTCGATCATATCCGAACCTCGATCACATATCCGAACCTCGATCATATATCCGAATCTCGATCATATATCCGAATCTCGATCATATATCCGAATCTTGATCATATATCCGAACGTCGATCATATATCCGAACCTCGATCATATATCCGAATCTCGATCATATATCCGAATCTCGATCATATATCCGAACGTCGATCATATATCCGAACCTCGATCATATATCCGAATCTCGATCATATATCCGAACGTCGATCATATATCCGAACCTTGATCATATATCCGAACCTCGATCATATATCCGAATCTCGATCATATATCCGAACGTCGATCATATATCCGAACCTCGATCATATATCCGAATCTCGATCATATATCCGAACGTCGATCATATATCCGAACCTTGATCATATATCCGAACCTCGATCGTATATCCGAACCTCGATCGTATATCCGAACCTCGATCCTATATCCGAACCTCGTTCCTATATCCGAACCTCGATCGTATATCCGAACCTCGATCGTATATCCGAACCTCGATCGTATATCCGAACCTCGATCATATATCCGAACCTCGATCATATCCGAACCTCGATCACATATCCGAACCTCGATCATATATCCGAATCTCGATTATATATCCGAATCTCGATCATATATCCGAATCTTGGTCATATATCCGAACGTCGATCATATATCCGAACCTCGATCATATATCCGAATCTCGATCATATATCCGAACGTCGATCATATATCCGAACGTCGATCATATATCCGAACCTCGATCATATATCCGAATCTCGATCATATATCCGAACGTCGATCATATATCCGAACCTTGATCATATATCCGAACCTCGATCGTATATCCGAACCTCGATCGTATATCCGAACCTCGATCGTATATCCGAACCTCGATCCTATATCCGAACCTCGTTCCTATATCCGAACCTCGATCGTATATCCGAACCTCGATCGTATATCCGAACCTCGATCGTATATCCGAACCTCGATCATATATCCGAACCTCGATCATATATCCGAACCTCGATCATATATCCGAACCTTGATCATATATCCGAATCTCGATCATATATCCGAATCTCGATCATATATCCGAAGGTCGATCATATATCCGAAGGTCGATCATATATCCGAACCTCGATCATATATCCGAACCTCGATCATATATCCGAACCTCGATCATATATCCGAACCTCGATCATATATCCGAACCTCGATCATATATCCGAACCTCGATCGTATCCGAACCTCGATCGTATCCGAACCTCGATCATATCCGTTTATCTTAATGCTCGGTTATCCGAACGTTGGCGCGAAACATTATACATTGTTGCTCGCCGCGGCAAGAACCGTGCCCTTGATCAACCATGTTGAAAAACGGTTTTCCTCTTCCAGCGTTAATCCGCTCGCAGACTGGCTTTCCCGAGCAGTTTCACGCACCCCAGCAGAGTTGAAAAACGCACATAAGAGACTCGTTCCTGTACCAAATCGTTTTAAGAGTATGTGAAATACCGTGGTCGGTAATAAAAACTGTAATCAACTTTTCTAAACCGGGCGGGTGTTCAGAGTCAAAAGAAAAGTCTCACCGGAAGCTGGCGTGATATCCGCTTCCGATGAGAGTTTTCTTTTGATCGTCACTGCCGGGACCCGTGAAAAAACGTGATTACAGTTTCCGATACCGACCGAGCTCGGGTTAGGTGGAGAGGAGCGTGTTTCACATAACATTAATCGCCTTAAATACGTAGTTCACACTGAAGAGGCTTCGACAATCTCGATGCTGAAAAGCACAGCTATGTGCTTTTTTTGAGCATTTCTTCATTGAGTTCATTTCACAGAATCCTTAACAGAAGACTTCGACCTTGGAAATTTGTTAAAAATATATAATATATAATATATAATATATAATATATAATATATAATATATAATATATAATATATAATATATAATATATAATATATAATATATAATATATAATATATAATATATAATATATAATATATAATATATAATATATAATATATAATATATAATATATAATATATAATATATAATATATAATATATAATATATAATATATACGGAGAAAAAAAATTGTTGGTACAACAAGATTTTTGTTACAAATAACAGCTTTGAACGTTTGTCACCGTGACTTTTAATGAAGATATCCATGTATAACATACAGCTCTTTGCGGTTTCCAACCGTACGCAGCGTTATCGGAATTTCAGCTTGAGGAACATTCCTTTCTGTGTCTCCGATTGGTAAACCCTCTCTCGTCCGGTTATTGAGAAAATTTTTGTCCGCGTACAATTTTACAAGTTGTACGATAGCTCGCTTCCGGTGAGCGTGATCAGAGCTACGAGGGCAACGAAAAGAGGCTGCAGTTATTCTATTTTTTTTTCTTTTTTTTGTGTGAAAAAGCTTTGAACTAGAAAACTGAACGGTAGCTGTCGGGCATTGTGCTTCCTTCTGTATTTCTGGCACGTACCACACTCCGCAACCCTTCCGCGCCTCCGGGGCGACTATGCGATATCGTGACCAGTGATCCCTACTCGGGCTACTCGTTTTACCGGCGCAGAAGGCAAATAAATTCAACGAGTTTCGCGAGCTTCCACGGGGCCGTCAACTCGTGTGCGACGAGAAAACCACAAAAAAAAAAAAAAAAAAATGACTATCTTTGTACGAAGCGCACCGCTTTCGAAAGCCAGCTTGTAAAATTTTGCACATTCCCGTCGTCGCACGAGCTTCGCGTTTGTCGTACGATTATTTCGAACAGATATATATCGCATCGAGCTCAACGCAAATCCTGAGGAATCCCGGGCCGTGAATCATCGGGGTGTCCCCCCGACGGAGCCGATGGGACAAACATTTATTTCAATGTTTCTCGCTCCGTTCGTTGTATCTTTCCTGCGAGCTGTTCGCGACGCGCGGAAATAAAAATAGTGGTGAATATCAGGGTGTTTCAAAAAAAGGCATTTTTTAAATTTATTTTCCTCTCACCTTTTTAATCTGTACTTTTACAGATTTAGAGCTCAAATTAAACCTCGCGAAAGACGGTACACTGTCAAAAATAATTTCGTAAAATCGGAATGCGAAATGTCGTAAAAATTATTTTGTTAAATAAGTGACAAACTCGTTTGTCACTTATTTGAATATACGAACCTGTCCTTTTATTACCCGTGTCATTGACGATTTTAGTTTGTACTTTTTTTTTTTGTAAAACTAGAAAATTAACAAACAAAAAATTGTGGACGTTTATGGACAATAACTTATTATAAAAAGTACGAACTTTTTTTACTGTGTAAAAACCTTTTTTACCTTGCAAAAAATTCTAACAGGTGCAGCATTCGCCGTTTTACCCAAACATGCGACACCTCTCAAACTTTACGTTTGATCGCCTTTCGCTGGATTTTTTTATCGATCAAAATATAGAGTCTACGGGGTGGGAGCTTAACTTTTTGTCATTTTTGTATTAAATACAAAGGATTTCGATTTTTAAATTCGTATATAGAAACCTCTAAGAATGTCCAGTAGGGTGAATTTGTTGGAAAAAAATTCTTTCCACCCTCCAAAAGTACAGATTTTAATCTGAAATTGAAAATCTTAAGAGATGCCGCATTCGTCGTTTATACCCAAAAAGAACGAAGTGTCGAATTTTTTCGGTACAAACGTTGAATGCGGCACCTCTTAACGTTTTTTTGCTTCCGCCGGTCTTTCGCGAGGTTCAATTTGAGATTGAAATCTATACTCTTGGAGGGAGGAAAGAATTTTTTTCAACAAATTCATGCCACTGGACATTTTTAGAGTTTCCTATATACAAATTAAAAAAAATTATTAAAGAATATGTATTTTGGGTTTACTACAAAAAATGACAAAAAGTTAATCTCGAACTCCGTAGAAGTATACATTTCGATCTAAAAAAACATGTCGCGAAAGGCGGTCGTTGACAATTACGTTTAAAAGGTGTCGCATATTGTTGGGTACAAACGGCGAATGCGGCACCTCTTAGAATTTTGTGCCAGGGACCGCTTTTCGTGAGGTTCAATTTGAGATCGAAATCTAAACTTCAAAAGGGTGGGAGAAATTTTTTTAAAAATGTCCTTTTTGAGAAACACCCTAGTGAATATGGTCCGTACATAATTGCTCCGCGTACTGGTCCATATTGACCTCGTCCTGACGAGGGTGAAGTTCGATCAGAGAAAAAAAAAATATAATTATAAAATTTCCCACTCGATGAACTTTCGTCCTCTCAGTTCGACATCCATTAGTCACAAATCTCCAACGACTAAAAAAAATTTAATATTACGATACATTAAAAATAAATAATTAGAAAAAAAAAATTACCGAACCAGCAGTTCGTACGAACTTTTCTTCCTGCTGTGTAACTACGTGACGTAGTTACAGTAATACAGTTACGGGGCTATAGTTTATCGTGAAAGAGTTTTCTTGCTCCGAGCAAGCCGCAAGAACTGTGCAGGGGACGTCGAGGACAAGATGGAAAAGGAGTATGAGGATCTCTCGTCCAACTTGCGGCTAGCCGAGATCGATAAGGGCGCGTCCGGCGGAAGGAAACTTTTTCGTCGAGGGGGTGGCGGGGGTGTGGGGGGGGGGGGCGTCGGGTGTGAGGGTCCAGAACTCGCGAACGAGTCCACACACCAGCTTGACAGTATCAGGGTCGACGGGAGTTCAACGTTCGATTCTCTATATAGTTCAGTTTTGCGGTGCTGCACATAGAGAATCCCTCGACGCCGCGACGACTGCAGAGTGCCAGAGGGAAACCCTGGCGAACTCGGCAGTCGGAGGGCTCTGAGGACTCCTCAGGCCCCCGACAACTTCTATATGCCCTACATAACCCAAAGAGCGGAACGCCTCGAGCTCAAAAAAACTCGCCAGTAATATTTTAAGCTACAAACGACGGGGAGCATTTTTATCGATGCGAAAACAGCTTTATCGAAGCCTCTGAATGCAGTGTCTTCTAACAGCGACAGCCTTCCCGGCCAAGATATCCGTCAAGGTATCGCCCGAAGCCCCTCTAAAATTCTAAGTAGGGGAGAGCGGGGCAAAATGGGGCAGCGGGGCAAAACGGGGTTTTTGGGCAAAACTAAATTTTCCAATCATTTTTGGATCGGACAAGGTGGCAAAACTGGGCAGAAAAGCCTGATGTATCCGTAGGGCGAATTCGGGCATCCAAAAATTATTGGAAAATGACGTTTTGCCCAAAACTCCGTTTTGCCCAAAACCCCGTTTTGCCCCGCTCTCCCCTACACCTCCCAGGGTCGAATTTTAATACGTTAGGATGAACTCAAGAACACTCTTCAGATCGAACTTAAAATCGAAGTTTGGCCCAAACTTTATTGCGTGCTTAAGATAGATCTTAAATCTATCTTACGTTCGAACTTGATGCCGTGCTTAAAATTGATCTTTAGTTCCAACTTGAGTCTGAATTTAAGATCGAACTCGAACTATAATCGTATTGGAGTTCAGAATTAAGGCCGAACTTAAGATGAATGTTAAGCACGCAATGCAGTTTGGCCAAACTTCGATCTTAATTTCGATCTTAAGTTCGATCTTAATTTCGACCTTAAGTTCGATCTTAATTTCGACCTTAATTTCGATCTTAATTTCGATCTTAATTTCGATCTTAATTTCGATCTTAATTTCGATCTTAATTTCGATCTTAATTTCGATCTTAATTTCGATCCGAAGTTCGATCTTAATTTCGATCTTAATTTCGATCTTAATTTCGATCTTAATTTCGATCTTAATTTCGATCTTAATTTCGATCTTAATTTCGATCTTAATTTCGATCTTAATTTCGATCTTAATTTCGATCTTAATTTCGATGTTAAGTTTGTTCTCAAAAGCGATCTTAAGTTCAAACTAACGTCTTAAAATTCGACCCTTAGGGCCACTTGGAATAATCGTGACCTTCCGCATGAAACTTTAGTGAAGTCGAGGCCGTGTGCTTGTTACGTTGTACCATTGGTAAAACATAAGAAAATTAAACTATGCTCACATAAGCTCATCCAGGCACTCGCGAATAAGTCCACACGCCGGCTTGATGGTGTCAGAGCCGACCGGGGTTCAACGTTTCATTCCCTGTGTAGTTCAGTTTTGCGGTACGTAAAGAATCTCTCGACGCCGCGACGACTGCAGAATGCCAGAGGGAAATCCTGGCGAACTCGCTATTCGGAGGGCTCTGAGGACTCCTCAGGCCTACGGCGACTTCTATATCTCGCACATACGCCAAAGAGCGGAACGCCCCGAGCACAAAAAAAAATCCGCCAGTAATATTTTAAGTTGCAAACGACGGGGAGCTATTTTATCGATGCGAAAACAGCTTTAGCGAGGCTTCCAAATGCAGAGTATCCTCGCAATGAATTATGGTCTTCCCGGGCAAGATATCCATCAAGATAACGCCCGAAGCCCCCCTAACATTCTAAGGGTCGAACTTTAAGACGTTATTTTGAACTTAAGGGGAGGCTAAACACGTATGAGTGCGAGAGAGACAGAATAAAAGTTTTAAATCCATTTTTCTCAGAAATGATTCTATAAAACGAAAAACTAATTGCGGGGCACACTGTGCAATAAAAAATAATTTCGTAAAATCGGAATGCGAAATTTCGTAAAAATAATTTTGTTAAGTAAGTGACAAACTCGTTTGTCACTTATTTGAATATACGAACCTGTCCTTTTATTTTCCGTGTAATTTACCATTTCAGTTTGTACTTTTGTTTGTAAAACTAGAAAATTGACAAATGAAAGATTGTGGACGTTTGTGGACAATAAGTTGTTGTATAAAGTACAAACTTTTTTTACTGTGTACAGCATCATCAAAGTTAACTGCATTTGAGATCCAGTTATGGATTCTACGCCGAAAAAGCGTTAAAGTTCGGTATCAAGTTCGAACTAAAGATGGACCTCGTACAACACAGTAAAAAATAATTTCGTAAAATCGGAATACGAAGTTATGTAAAAATAATTTTGTTAAATAAGTGCAAAGTCGTTTGTTAACTTTTGTATATTTCAAACCTGCCCTTTTTATTTCTCGTGCAATTAACAATTTCAGTTTGCAGGGTAGAGCGGGGCAAAATGGGGTAACGGGGCAAAACGGGGTTTTTGGGCAAAACGGGGTTTTTGGGCAAAACGGGGTTTTTGGGCAAAACGTAATTTTCCAATAATTTTTGGATGCCCGAATTCGCCCTATCGGATACATCAGGCTTTTCTGCTAAGTTTTGCCACCTTGTCCGATCCAAAAATGATAGGAAAATTTAGTTTTGCCCAAAAACCCCGTTTTGCCCCGTTGCCCCATTTTGCCCCGCTCTCCCCTACTTTTGTTTGTAAAACTTGAAAATTAACAAAAAAAAAAAAATTGTGGATGTTTGTGGATAATGAGTTGATGTAAAAAGTAAAAACTTTTTTTATTGTGTACAATCGAATTTCAGTTCGAACTTAAGATAGATTTTAAGCATGCAACGAAGTTCGGGCCAAACTTTGATCTGAAGTTCAAATTGAATTCTTAAAATTTGACCCTATGTATCCCTCTCAGGGCCACTTGGAATAATCTGAACTTTCCACATGTAACTTCAGCACGTTCGAGCCAATGCGCTCGTTACTTTCTACCATTGGTAAAGCATAAAAAAATGAAGCCCAGAAGGATTAAGTCGAATCTCCGAGATAAACTTATCCGTGCACGTTTCGAAAAAGAACCCGTAATCTATGAGAAATCGATTCATTTCTCCGCTCGTACGACTACGGAAGCTCGTCACGGCTCGGAATTCCAAGCGAATTCGCTCGGAGTCGCTACGTTTCCGGAAGTTGCCAGAATCAGACGAGAAAAATAAGAAAATAAGCCAAAAAAAGAGGAGGGTGGAAGGAGGCGCGACTACGTGAGTTGATAACAGTTCGAATTTTTTCCTCTCGCTCTCGGTAAAAGTAACAACGATCCTTTCGGTGGGTCACGACGGAAGACGCCATGAATTATCTACGAAAACAATATTTCACCGTGAAGTTTGCAATGGGGAGAAGAAAGAAAAATTTCGGGTAAAACTTAAAAAATTAAACCCAAAAAGGATTAAGATCCATTTCCCGCGATAAACTTATCCGGCACGTTTCGAGCAAGTGCCTATAAACGGAGAAAAGAATCGATTTCTCATAAGAAATCGATTCCTTTCTCCGCTCGTAGAGGCCACGGAAGCTCGTCACGGTTCGGAATTCCAAGCGAATTCGCTCGTAGTCGCGAGGTTTCCGGAAGTTGCCAGAAGCAGCCGAGAAAAATAAGAAAGGGAGGCAAGAAAAAGGAGGATGGAAGGAGTCACGGCTACGTGAGTTGATAACAGTTGGAAGTTTTTTTTTTTGCCCTCGGTAAAAGTAGCGACGATTCTTCTGGTAGGTCACGAGGGTAGACGCAAGGAATTCTCTATGAAAAGAATATTTCAGCGTGAAGTTTGCGAGGGTTGGGGAGATGGAAAGAAAAATTGCAGTACGGTCGGGGGGGGGGGAAAGGAGCTGGAGGGTGGTTGAACTTAGTGTTGGAAATATAGGGACGAGAGGGAAACGTCGTGTGGTACAACGGTTGGATTAGGTAAATGCGAATTCTCCCCGCTGGGCATTGTTTCGGGGAGGACTGGTCTGGCGCCCCCTCACGTGTCGACGACCGCACGGTAATTTCACTGTTTCCTACCCTCGCCCCCCTCGGCAATCTCCTCGCCGTACAGTCATGCATATGCACACATCGGGAGATTCGCAAACCCGACGGGGAAGTTGCAGTTCCGTAGGTGGGTATCTTTCTCGCCGACGTGTCTCATTAAGCCTGCCCGGATAATGACACCGGTTGTACCGGTGTAAAGGCTCCCCGAATGAGATTTTCGCGAGTAGTCGGGACAGAGAGACTCGGGAAGAGCCGCTGATGGGCGGTTCGGATGAGATTTGCAGCCAACTCTGTTGTGTGAAGATATCGTAAACAAAAACCCTAAGATTATAAACGAGTAAATAATAACTAATAATAATAAAAAACATGCTTATACCAAATTTTATATGTGTAAACAAATTAGCATAGATGCAGCGCTACGAGAATTCGAGGTTATACTACGAGAGAGCGGGTTAACATGGGACAGTGGGGCAAAACGGGACAGTGAGGGCAAAACTCAATTTTCCGATAATTATTGGATGCCCCATTTTGTCCAAACGATACATCCGGATTTCCAACCCCGTTTTGCCCCACGGATCACCATCGCCGCCACCCAAAAGTTAATGGAAAATTTCGTTTTGTCTCATTAACCCGTTTTTCCTCACTGTGCCATTTTGCCCCGCCCTCCTCTACACGTTGAGAGAATTCACTGCACTATAGTACAGCACAATGGCTAAAGCATTTTTTATAGTAGACGACAAATAATCGCGAAGGCAATAGTAAATAATGGTCCGTTTTTTCGAAGTTCGTTATCTATGCCATTTCACATTTCTTTTCCTAATCCATCGCTACGCACACAATCCCGCATCCACAGAATTAGTGTGCCAAATTCTGTCGGGAGATATTGTCTTTTTGCCCTAGCGAGCGGTCGGGAGTAAAAAAAAAAAAATAAAAAATAAAAAACTGTCAGATGCTTCGTTTTACCTCATTAAAGTTTCATGGGGAAACATAACTGTCTGCGCAGGAATACGAGGGTAGTGCAGGCGAACATTGGCTTTGGTTTCATGAAAAAAAGAAATTCCGTCGGCAAACTTTACTTTGGCCGCGTTGGTCTAGGGCAGAGAGGGGCAAAAATGGGACAGTGGGGCAAAACGGGACATCGGGGTTAAAACTCAATTTTCCAATAATTTTTGGATGTTCCATTTTGTCCTAACGATGCATCCGGATTTTCAACACCGTTTTGCCCCACTCACAATCACCCCCAACATCCAAAAGTTATTGAAAAATTGCGTTTTGCCTCATTATCCCATTTTGCCCCGCTATGCCATATTGCCACGTTCTCCCCTACTTGGTAATTTTTTTATTATCCAGGTTTAAGGCGAAGATGGCCGAGAATCTCTGCACTGCATACACCGTTCTTTCCTTCCTCTCCACGAAATTATCAAAAACAAAACGAGAGCGAAGGAAAATAGTCCGATCTTCCGGTAACCGGAGCAACGGATGCGGAGAGAAAGCTTCGATCTTTCTTTCCGGAATTTTTCAGTAACAATCTTATTTGCAAGCCAGAGTCAGCGAGGGCGCGTAACTGTGTCGAGACTGCGGTCGGATATCGCCGACGAGAGATATTCGAACAATCGTGGAAAATCAAACTTTTCTTTCCGTCTACCTTTTTCGCAATCGCGATGTTTCCCGGGTTCGTGATTTGTATCGGTGAAACCGGCGAGCCAGAAACTCGGTTCGATCTATAGTTACTATTATCGCTGCCCCGTGTATTTCAACGAGGTAACACGCTCCGGCAACCCGGAAGAATGAACTTTCTTTGCTGGCGGGCTCCCCGCTGTACGGATAGTGTGGGAAGCTCGGAGTGTCGAACAGAAAGAGGCGTGAGAGGCGAAGCGTGGACCAGCAACACACGACACCGAATGAGAGAGCGCCGACCGGCTCTCGTTGGAGGTGGAAGAGGAGATTCGGAAAATGAGAGAGCCGGACGGGGCGAAAGCCCACCCGTTCTCATCGACGGGCCTTCCGATAATCGATTATATCGGAAGTGACGTTTCCGATAATTTGACCTATTCTCCGTGTACTGCCGGGAGAGTCTTCTGTTATGCGACAACTACTACGAGCCAAGGGCTTCTGGTAAATTGTTAATGATCCCGTAAGGGCCGCGAGGATCGGCTCCGAAAACAAAGGGAACTCCGAACTACTGCGCGCATGCGCGCTCGCCCTGAGATAGCCATTAAGGTAGTCCTTGAGAATAGCGTTCAGTTCGCATAAGTTTCAGGGAAATGAGAGGCAAATGAAAACACTTGTCGATGGTATAAAAAGATGAAAAAATATCAAGCGTGTTAAAGATGCTGAAAAGATTAATTTTGCCTAACAATAATATAATTAATAAAGTAATTTTGCATAATTCCAAAATGTTATTAACAAATTGATGAAAAATAACATAGTTCAAGAAATCTCGCGGAAACATAACTTTTTTTTAATAAAAATTACTCGTTCGTTTTTCTGAACACGTATTAATTTTTTCAACTTTTTAAACTCACAAAAAAAAAAATCAAAGTGAATTTAAAAATCTGAAAAGATTCATACTTATTCAGAAAAGTGAACGAAGCACTTTGATTTAAAAAAGTTAGGTTTCCGGGAGATGCTTTGAACGATTTTATTTTTCATCAGTTTGTTAATAACATTTTGGAATTATAATTGTGCAAAATTAATCTTTTCAGCACCTTTAATATGTTCGATTTAAAAAATATTTTTATACCATCCAGAAGTGTTTGCAATTCGCTCTCATTTCTCAGAAACTTATGCGAAGTGAACACTATTCGCAAGGACTACCTTAAAGAATCGATTCGGAGGGTGGAACTCCCGCAGGTAGGAGAAAATTTCACCTGCAATTCGGGACAACAGAGCCAAAGGTTTCTCCGATGGGGCAAAAGCAACCAGTCGCCTTTGGGCGCTTCTCCACCTTATTGCTTCCTCTCCCACTGCGGATAAACACTTCGCCTCTAGGGTACCCCAGGCTGAACTATTACCGAGACGGAGGAAGAGAGTGAGGGATTAAGAAGAAAAGAGAAGAAAATCGGGGAAACAACACTGGGATTATGGATCGCAACGGCGGTCGAGGCAGCTCATTTATATTGCTTTCCGACGCGATCGACGGGGCATCGATATTGATGCACTTCTACGAGACGTTTCTCATGATTTATTTATAACGCAGTTAAAAAAAAATGATTAATCACTTCGCGAAGTAATCGCGCCCTTACGTACCTATTACAGGTGGAACGGGGAATCGTTTGCTTGACGTAAATCCGTCGATTATTTTATAGCATTTTTCTTCTCGCTTTACCGGTAAAAGGGGAAATAAAATTTGATACTCCCGGCGAGAAGGGGTTAATGTAATTGAGACAAAATTGGAATATCAACCCCCGAACGCAGTGAATGGACGATGATTTTCCACTTTCGTTAAAGCTCGGAAGCATCGAGTTCATGAAGAAAAAGGGAGATTTTTTTCGACCCTCGTTCGTTCGCAAGGATCGGCGACTTCCACTCTGCAGTATTTCGCGATACCCGAGTGGCGAGCTCCCTCGAACCAGGAAATGAACGAAAGTAGATCGGAGATTTTCGTCGACAGATCGGGGATCTCGACGGAGATCTCTTCATTTCTGCCTCGGCAATTCGCCCGAGCACCGTCGTGTCGTCACTTTTTATTTATTTATTTTTTATTCACCGTGCCCGATTCGACGAAGATTGGATTGGTGCTTTTGCGTCGGGATTGCACCCTTCCATTCACCGTTTCGTAGCCATCGAGTAAACGAACTTCGATTGTGTTGCGAAGATTTTTTTTTCTTTTTTTTCAGAGTAAGGAGAAAATGTTGCCTCCGGCTCAACTCGTTTGCGTGTAAGGGAGAGCGTAAAACTGTCGGCTTCTTTTTTCGGGTCAAGGCAGGCAGTTCTTTACTCTACCAGGGACGGAAAGCTCGCCTTTTACAATATAGCATTTTATGGGTTTGTGAATGATCGTTGTAAACGATACTCAGCGCGGGTATTGTCAATGAAGTGTTTAAATGTCAATAAAGTAGGGCTTTTTTGCGATTTGCAATACAAGTGCGGTAAAGCGACTTTTATGCGCACGTTGTGAAGTGAGTGCGACTTACTTCACAGTCCGCATATGATGTTCGCTATGCCGCACTAAAGTTCGAGACGCGTGCGTAAATTTCGAGACGCGTGCGTAAAGTTTGAGACGCGTGCGTAAAGTTCGAGACACGTGCGTAAAGTTCGAGACGCGTGCGGTAAAGTACAATCGGCCCGATGTGCGCGTTCGCCGGGTATTTATAGTATCGCCGGGTAAGTACACTTGGCTGCAAAGCGTCACTCTCGGCAGACCCGAAAAGTAGCGCTTTTCATGCCTGAGTTCCATAAAATAATATAATGAATTATACTAAAAATAATATAATGAATTATACTAAAAATAATGTAATGAATTATACTAAAAATAATGTAATGAATTATACTAAAAATAATGTAATGAATTATACTAAAAATAATATAATGAATTATATTATAATTTTTTTTTTGAGGAATGGTATCTTCGTGAGACGTTACAAAACCACCTCAGCAATTCGAACCTTGTTACAGGCTGACTTCCAAATCTCATTCATTATCGCTGAGTCGAAAACAATTTTTCTTCCCAGCCCTGTCTACGTTCTTCGCGGGTTTAAATCTGCCCGAGCCTGAGGGCTCTCGCGGTCCACGCGGTCTCGCCCTTCGCACAGCTCGTTTACTAATGAGGAATTAATCAGCCCATCCTCCAGCGAAATGGAGCCGGCGATGCGAGAACCGGGGATTAGCAAACGTATCCCGAATGAGATGGATTTGCCGCAGGCTACATTGCTCACTCCCGCCACAAAGGCATTCTCTTTCGTCCCGGGCACTTCCTACACCGATAGAGGACCAGAATGCAGGCCCGGATGAGAGCGATGGTCAGCTACGACTGGAGAAAGCCTGAGGGACGCAAAAGGAACCTTACTGACCAAGAAGCACATACACGGGCTCGGAAACTCGCGGTGACGGTCGTTTCTTGTTACCGCCAACAGACCAAAAAAAAGCGTGCAAAGTGATTTGCACAATTACTTCCTCATGTTTTACGGTTTTGCTCATAACTTCCTCCATGATAATTCCGTTGTGCCATTTTGGCTTCCTCATAGAGGAAGCTATAATTAAAACACAATAAAAAAGTTTTAAGAGCAATTTTTAATCGGGTCTTCAGTGCTGGTTACGAAACTATAACTCGTTTTACTCTTTGCGTGATGTTTGACTCAGAAACTCCTGTCAAACAAAATTTGAAAAATTCAAAATTTTCAAAATCCCATAAAATTTAAACGGTTGGATCAATTTTTGCCAAATGTAATACGAAATATTCTACAGTGGTAGTCCATTCCTGGGCCAAATGTAAGCTCGATATCTCCATGGTTACTGAAATTAGATCATTTTTAGTAATTTTTCAAAAAAAATCTAAATTCGATAAAATCTGATCCCTTAGGTAGATTTCGGTCAAATTCAATACCAAAGGTCTTTGTTTATAGTATTGTATTTATATGTATTTTTAGGACGACAGCTCAAAATTTTCGAAAGTTTCAGCTACCAGACTTTTTTTTTCAATTTCGAATTCGCGTAAAATCTCGAAACTCGAAATCTATTCATGAAAATTATATCGAAGGAAGAGACGCGACCACGCTACTCGTGTACAAAATTTCAACCCGCCATCTCAAGCCGTTACCGAGTTATAGTCGTTCTAAGCGATGCACACTGTCACATGCACGCACGTTTGCACCCACGCACGCATCCGGACGCCAGCTAAAAATCACATTTCTCGACGTTTTCGACCATTTCTAGTACGCTGACATTAAAGTCTCGAAAAAAAATTGTTTCACAAAAAAATAGCTTCCCCTATGGGGAAGCAAAAAATAAAATTCACGTCCATCACTATCAAAGTCATCGTCGAGTACAGCTCCCATTTTGCCCCACTCATTTCCTTCAAACCGCCCGAAATTTTTGGAAAGAAATTATCTATATCGGGAACCTCGAACTGCTGACACGTGAAAGCTGCTCGATACCGGAGATCTCGAAATATTTCATGAGATTATATTGTACTCTTGTAATCTTCCTCAGGGAAAAAATTACCATCGATCGTCATCATCGTCATCATCGAGTACAGCTCCCTTTTTGCCCCGTTCATGTCCTTCGAAGTGCCCGAAATATTTTGAGCGAAGTTATCTATATCGGGAACTTCGAACTGCCGACACGCGAAAGCTGCTCGATACCGGAGATTGCGAAATATTTCATGAGATTATATTGTATTTTTATACACTGAGAGAAGGGTCTAGTAAAAAACTATCGATCATCTCGGAAAATTTACCATAGCAGATAGTAGGGCACTAGGGCGCCACTTATGGCGGAAAGTCTCAGATTCTCCAAGAATTTTTACCATATAAATCCGGTACTTCCTACCATAGGTGGCGCCCTAGTTCCCTACTAGGGTAGAGCGGGGCAAAATGGGGCAGCGGGGCAAAACGGGGCAATCTGGTAAAACAACATTTCCTAATAATTTTTGGATCGAACCGCGGGGCAAAACGGCGCGGAAAATCCTGACGTATCGACGAACGCGGGCATCCAAAAAATGATTGGAAAGTTTAGTTTTACCGATTGCCCCGTTTTGCCCCGCTGCCCCATTTTGCCCCGCTCTACCCTACTATTACTGAGTTTCCACCGGAACTGAGAACGAACTGAATCGAGTCTGCACTAGTGGCAAGATTCTAGTTAATTTGAAACTTTCTAGTGAGCCAATCCCATAAGTGAATTTTCATCGAGTACCCTTTTTTGCCCCTCTTATTTCCTTCAAATGGCCCGAAATTTTTTAAATTACGGTTTCCATGTTGGGAACTTCGAACTGCTGACACATTACCGCAGCCTCATACCGAAGATCCCGAAATTTTTTATGAGAAAAAAAAGTATTATATAATTATATAATAAGTGAATTTTCGTCGAGTACCTTTTTTGGCCCCCTTTATTTTCTTCAAACAGCCCGACATTTTTCAAATGACGCTTTCCATGTTGGGAACTTCGAACTGCTGACCCGTTACCGCAGCCTCATACCGAAGATCCCGAAATATTTCATGAGAAAAAAGAAAGTATTATATAGTAATCTTCCTCGGGGCTGTAATGACGTTCTCCGGGAGAAAAAATGAGGTTCAGCCTCGTGGGTTTTTCATCTGACATCCGTCGATCGTAAAGAAAGGCCATTCATGCTTACGAGTCTCGCCCTGTTCCGTTCGTTGAGCAGAGTCATCAGCGTTAGGACAAATGGTATATTTTTTGGCCAATCTCCAGTGAATGGCTCGTGATGGACGTTGAGCCCGGAAGAGCCAAAGATATGCAAATAGCTGGAGATTCCCCAAGATTCAAGAAGGACCAGTCACTGTGCCATTTCCTGTATCCAATTTTTTCTGGATGTTTTTTATTTGCCGCAGAGAGTTTTCTGGGCTCAGAGCACGGATAAAAAAAATGGTTTTTTATTTTTCTCGTGAAGCGTACAGACCTTCCAGTCAATAGAGCCGAGCCGATCCCTAGCGGATGCCGAGTAGTTTTGTACTTCGCTCGATGCGATATTTTTCATTTTCGCGGAATGGACTCGATGCTAAAAACATCGTCACTGCCGTTTCGAAAAATTTTTTTCGGCGTGAGTATTATTCGCCGACGGTTAAGGTTGCCCTTACGATGCATCCTATTGAACTGATGGACCGTCTCGAAAACTTCTTAAATCGTCAAGTAAATTTTTTTATTCATGTTAGAGACACGGTACGCTCTGCAGTTTATTTAGACAACATAAAATATAGTAGGGTAGACCGGGGCAAAACGGGGACGCTAAGCAATAAAATGAAAAACAATGGAAAACATAGATCCATTGTTTTTCACACCAACATTGTATTGGCACCGGTTTTGAAAGAATATTTTTAAAACACTATCTGGGGCAAAGCGGGGTACCCTTCGATTTGACTTCCAGCAACTTTTGTTAGCTTCATTATTACCCTATTTTCGATATAACAAATGTCGATATGACATTTCATGTCCCCATTTTGCACCGGTTTCCGTCGTTTGTTGGCTATAATGAATCGATTTATTCGATAATTTTTGGTATCCCATTTTGCCCCACGTCCATATGACATTTCATGTTCCCATTTTGCACCATGACCTCGTTTTGCCCCGGTTTCGCCTAAGACATGTTTTGTGCGAGCCCGATGCTTCTCTAGTCCTAATTGACTACCATTATTACTGTGGCCATGTCACCCGCAGTGTTTGGGTGAGACGGCCGAACGCAAATATTTATTTATAGAGCTGCAATTAAATCAAGCATCGAAAATATGGAAAGTTATGAGTGAATTACTTTAGTTTGAAGTTTCCACGGTTGGTTACAACCACAAAATTTTAAGTTTTCAAAATGTTAAACCTCCAATTTTCGTTGTCTAAAAACCATGGCTACGGGAGAGCGGGGCAAAATGGCACACCGGAGCAAAACGGGATAATGAGACAAAACGCAATTCTCCGATAACTTTGAGATGGTGGCGATGGTGGTACGTGGGGCAAAACGGGTTTAAAAATCTGGATGTATCGTTGGGACAAAATGGGGCATCCAAAAATTATTGGAAAATTGAGTTTTGCCCTCACAGTCCCATTTTGCCCCGTTGTGCCATTTTCTCCCCGATATCACCCCGACTTACCCTCACAATAAACAATACTTGTTTGAAAATTAATAACAGTATAGGAAGCTTTTTTACATAAATCGTTTTTGAAATTTCAAACACATGTGCGTTGCAATTTTACAGTAAAATTTTGCTTTTTACTGAACACTTTTGTGAACATCAGTCAAAAAATTTGTAATTTCAACATCAGGTATTTCAATTCTACAAAAAAAGTACAATAATGTTCAATGAATGTAACTAAAGTAAGCAAATTTCCAGATCTTGAACATTAAATTTACAATCTATTTTTAGAGTGCCATTTTTTATTTACCGCAGGGAGGTTTCCGAATTCGGAGCACGGATTAACAAAAAATTGTTTTTACTTTTCTCGTAAAGAAACCTCCGAGTCAATAGAGCCGGATATTTTTTAATTTTCCCGAAATGGACTCGACGCTAAAAACATCGTTGCTGCAGTTTCGAAAGATTTTACTCAACGCCAGTAACGTTCGCCGAGGAATAAGCGAGGTGGCACTTGAATCCTTGTTTTCATTGGCGCCAATTCTGGTCACTTCATGGACGGGGCGGGAGGGAGCGTCGGCGAGAGGACATAGAAAGCTGGAAGAGCTATTTGTATAACTATAACGTGTTTACTGTACAATGGAGCAATGAGAACTGTTTGTCCGGCGTGACGATAGGACGATACTTTTGTCGAGGTCTCCGCTTCATCAATCGTGCGCTCCACCGCTGCGGCCAGCGAGCACAGCATTGTTCTCGTCTGGGAGTATTCGCTCGGCCGGTATACCGGCGTCCGCGTACGAACGCTCGTTCGGAGCTCGAACAAACATGAACGACGAGCACACTCCATGCAGCCAGACGGGAGTCCCGAGAAAAGAGGATACGTATATAATTTGATAGGACAACGAGAACCCCGGCAGGGAGCTTCCCAGTTTTATGCGGACACACTCGGTGACCCAATTGCCCTTCGCGGGGGGAGAGCGGGGCAAAACGGACCGTTCGTTACGAATTTTGGTTCCTCATCGAGGAAGCTTAGTTTCGAAGAAAAAAAAAAAAAAAAATCGAGATTTTAATTAAAACGTTTTCAGTATGTTCTAAAAAATAGAAAAATCACATTTAGAAAAAATGTCCGGATGTGTGTGTGTGTCTGTGTATGAAACAGACGCGATAAATTTAAATTGTTATAACTCGAGAAAGCCTTGACCCAACAAGCTAAAATTTCACACGCAGTATGTGTAGTTGATAGTCAATGTTTTTTCAAAATTTCATTAACAAATTTGCAGTTGTTTTTTTTGTACGCCATTTTTAATTTCTTCACAAATGTTTGCGCTCTACCTCTCACCATTTTTTTTAGCTGTCTTGCTGAAAATGTGTTCACAGGTGGAATATGATCGCCCGATGACCCCTATTAAATTTGGGGTGAATCGATCGAACCGTTTAAATTTTATGTCATCTTTAATTTTTTGAATTTCATGAAAAATTCGGACTTCACATTCGATGCAATTTTTCGTATTAAATATTCATCTATAAATAAAATAAGTAGTGGATTCGCGATCAGCGTGAAAAAGTACATTAAATATAGTTCTGGAACGACGACCAGCAAAAAAAGTTTATCGGGAATTTTTATAGCCAATATTGCAAAAATTAGTGATTTTGCGTATGTTCAAAAAGCGATTTCTTTGCATCCCGATGCCATCGCGGACAAATCCAAGGGTCTATCATGTTCTACGGTACAAAATACACAAGATGATTGATATGATGGGGTTGAAAAAGCTAGATAAAACTGTCTAAATATGGATTTCTTGAGTAAAAATCGAAAGCTTCATAAAAAAAAATCCGTACCGCATAATTCCATGTGCTTTTGCGCGCCGAGCACAGATCCGACATCAGTTTTCACTAAAAGTCAAGGAACATTTACATCTCTACCATATTAAAACTCTACCAAAAATCTCTACGAGAAAGTAAAAAAAAACTCTACCAGAATCAAAATAAAACTCTATCGGAATTAAAATAAAACCCTACCGGAATCGAAATAAAAGTCTATCGGTATACAAGGCTGGACGGTAACCTCGTATTCCAGTAGAGTTTTATTCCAATTCCGGTAGAGTTTTATTCTAATTCCGGTAGAGTTTTATTCCAATCCCAGTAGAATTTTTTTTTTTCTTTCTGGAAGGGATTTTGGTAGAGTTGTGAGTGGTAGAGATGTAAATGTGCCAAAGCGCAACGTTGCAAAAAAATTGAAAATTGAAAATTTCATGTCGCTTCCTCACAATATCGCTTTATTCCCAAAGCTATTGTTTTTACGATACATGGAACATGAAACTTTTGACCCAAACGGGGAACACTGGTCCGTTTTGCCCCGGGGTTCCGTTTTTCTCCGTCCTCTGCCACCGCCCTATTATACGCGGAGTTAATTTATTTTGTCAACCCTTTGCATCCGCGTCTCGTCATTCGTCAGTCGCGTTTCCAACCCCTTCCGGTGCATTCGATGTTACACGGATAATAAAACGGCTTTGAATGAAAAATGTTCCAATTCGGGTCCAGTAACGGAATTCGAGTGGGGGAATTTCTTGAAATTAATGGAAAACTCATATAGTCATGTATCCGCGAATCGCACAATTCACTCGGAGAGAAGTCGGTTTTCCTCGTCGACGAGTCATGTGTATAGCATCGCGGGAAAGTTCGTCGTTCTCGCGCCGTGCGGCTCCGCCGCCGCTAACGTTACGAGCCAATTGCACTGTTTCCGAAGCTTCTGCACAGCGCTCTTCCGGCCTTTGCTAAAGATAACGCGGGGGGATTGTACCATTGCCGAGAATGCTCCTACCGCTGCCGCCGGTGCGGCATAACCACTCGCGTTCCGCTACAAGCACTCCTGGCACATCCTTCGCAATTTAACTCCCGGCCCGTAGGTTTCAACTATATTATCTGGACCCGCTGAAAGCGATTTTGTTAATTGGGCTCGATGAGCGGCTGAGTAATAAAAGACACTCCGCCATTGATATAGATGGACGAAAATGGAACTTTAGTTATCTAGACTCGAATACGATATTAACTTTACCGAACTTTAAGACTCGTTCGTAAATTCTGTACGAGTAGTTGGTACATTTTTTTTGGGTTCAGTGGCGACTTGGAAAAATCTGAAAAAAAAATTAGAATCTGTCCCAAGGATGGACCATGTTGTCGAAATTTTTCCGGATATTTTTATTATCCGGACATAAACATAGAGGAAGCTTTGTGATGGTGAAAAAAAAAAAATTTCGAGATTTTAATGAAAACGTGTTCAGAATGTTCAAAAACATCGAAAAATTACATGTTTTTACTTATTTTTTTATTTGAGCTCACGGGACGAACCCTTTTTACGATAATGTACATTACGTGAGTGGGATTTCACTAGTGTGTAACATTTCTCGATTGCTCCGGCTGTTGCGTGGTTTCTCCACCGGAGACAGTGTTGCATGGGGAAAAAGTTACTAGAATTAAAACGAAAGTAAAACTAATTACTGAACAGAAACTGAGCCTTTTGATCTGGACCGGGAGTCATAGTCTGGATCGCAGGACGGTCTCGCGAAAAAGTTGTCGAGGGACGCCAAAAAGATCGTTTATGGCACTGAACTCGTTCGCATAAGGCAGAGGCTTTAGTACGTAGCTATAATATCCATATTTGGGTCGATGTGTCCGAACGGCAAACAGTTCCGGATTACGCGATTGGCGGACACCTGGCAAACGCACGCAATATCTCTGGGCAATCGACGGAACCGTTCAAAGTAGTCCTTTCGTTATGTCCGACGCCACCTCAGTTCGAGAGAGGAATGAGAGAAATTACAAACACTTGCCGATGGAATAAAAATCTCAAAAAAATCGAGCTAATAGAAGCTGCTGAAAATATTATTTTTGCATAATAATGATTCTATAATGTTATTAACAAATTATTTAAAAATAAAAATGTGCAACAAATTACCCGGCATCCTAATTTTCTTTCGTTACGAAAATGATTCGTCAATTTTTTTGAATACCTATGAATTTTTAAAAAATTTTATGTAATGTTTGAAAATTGCGATTTTAAACAAAAGTTAACCCAAAGAAAACGCAATGTTCAAACATTACATAAAATTCTTAAAAAATTCATAGGTATTCAAAAAAGTAACTAATCATTTTCATGAGAAAAAAAAAATTAGGTTGCCGGGTAATTTGTTGCATAATTTTTTATCTCAGTAATTTGTTAATAACATTTAGGTCTTATTATTATGCGCAAACAATCTTTTCAGCACTTTCCATATGCTTGATATTTTTCAAAATTTTATTCGATGAGAAAGCATGTGTAATTCTCTCTTATCCCTCTATCAAACTTACTACCTTAATATATTAAACTACCTTAATATATTACAAAAGGGCATTAGGTCGGCAAATTTCCTCCTGCTTTCGAGGCGTATGAGCTCTGGATGCGCGGTAATGGGCGTGTAGTAATAATATGCACGGGCATGATCCGTAATATGCATGGCACGGTTTAGCCGGTAGGAAGCGAATCGTAAGCACTTGTGTTGGCTGGTCTCGATCATATCAATGTTGCCTCTTGTGGACACCAAACCACACACATTTGTTACTTATCCCGGACCAGTGGAATTCGTTTTTAATCGTGGGTACACTGAAAAAAAAAAAATTGGTTGGATTAACCAAAAGTCGCGATGATATACGTTCAAAACTGTTATTTGTTTGTTACAAATAAAGCATTGTTTTGTTAAACGATTATTCGATTCAATTTATTCAAAATTTGTCGATTGAAACAAACATTTTTGTTGTACCAACAAAATACATCTTTGAACGTATGTCACCGCGCATTTGCTTAATCCAACCATTTATTTTTCTCAGTGTATGGACGACCACCCAATCGGCTTCTCCGATCCACCGCAGTGGAATCTATTTCCGTAAATAGTCGATTGTATTCGCGAACTTTAGGAGCCTTTATTCGCGGATCAATGTATTACACGATCGAAACGGAATGATCGTTTAGGGACACACTATTTCCACCCCATCGGCTCGTAAAATATTTGCGCGATTAAGAGCGATGGTAATGTTCGCAGATAAGGGAGCGGGATTCGATGTCTGCAAACATGAATGAAACCGCACACCCGGCCGGAGTGAGCGCGACATCGATTCCTGCAGCCCGACCCTTCAAGATCGTATAACTGTAATTGGCACATGCCGTTACGCCGAGAACCTCGGCAGTTCTGTCCGACCGTAGGCCAATACCATGTACCTGTTACCCCGATAAAATTCGCACTCAGCCTTGTCACTCCCGTCACGAATTTTTCATCGAATTCTATCCCCACAGTTTTCTTCCGCGCGCTCGTCACAGCTCTGTCTACGACTCGATCGAACGGCACTTTTTTATCTCCGTTTCCCCCGCATTCCACGGCTTCAACGTCACGCCTCGGCGTGGATCGGCGAAGTTCGAACTACCTTAAACACTCCGTACACGAACTCGGTGACGCGGCGTTTTTTGTGTTTTTTTTTTTTTTTTTTTTTTTTTTGTAGTACACCCTGATAGGAAAACTTTGTAATGGCCTTATGAGTAAGCAGTAGCACGGTGCAGAGCGCAGGCGCAAGGGATGCGAGAAGGAATATGTAATGAAGGGATAGAAAATATGACACGGTCAGTTTGTATTTTTTATAGTTTGCAAGGTAAACGGCCCAGTTTGTGACCCCGACGGCACATTTATGAAAACTGTAAATTCAGTTTTCGTCAAAAATCAACTAGATTACTGATAAATTGAAAAGCGTTAAATGTTTGGTAATTAAATTTATCCGCGAATGGTACGACTTCCACTTCAATCGGATCGGAAGACCATTGCTAGTCGTAGCTCACTAGCTTCGACAGTTGTAGAATAGTGCGTTTTCAATCTCAAATAAATATTCAACCACATGAAACTTTATATTACAATGGTCAGCAAGAACCATTTTATTGATATGAAGAAAAAAAATACTACTTTTGTTCAGTTGTTTCGTTAAATTCCCGGGGTCAATAACGTAAACGTACCAATGGCCGGACACTTAAGGGAGCAGTCCCAGTCCCTGGACATGCATGAAAAATCGTATTTCCATCTCTCTTGCACGCACGCCTTGTCCGGCCACTGGGACGTGTCCGGTCATTGGTACGTTTACCTTAAGTCCGTCACGTAATTAAGGTTATGCCACGGTTTCTGACCCTGGATTTTTCTACACATCTAATGGAATTATAAAACCGTTAAGCCAATTAAATCTTTTTCATTGTTTCTACCTGAAATTTGATACTAATATTACATATGAAATGAAATTAGATCCGTTTCAATTGATATTGCAAAGTTTCAGGAACTGGGTAAGTAATTCCTGCGTAAGTGTCAGAAACCAGGTACACGTGAGGGTCACAAACTGGGACATGGGTGGGTCCACAGTGTCAGAAACCCCGATAGTAGACAAGCATTATTAAATCAATATTATTATAAAAATTCTCGATTACTTGTCTTTGTATAACAGGTGGATTTCATTCGGAAGGTTTTAACGCACGTGTTGAGACAGTTCATTTTCAGTTTGACAATGTTACGCGTTCCTAACTAACAGAAAATCCACACCGCTGCTCTATAAGTGTCACAAACTGGGCCGTTTACCTTATTTGTTTCATCGGCAGGGAAACAGTAAAACTCCGTTCAAAAATCTCGTCTCAGAATTTCATTTCCCCGCCAATCCTTCGAGAAAATATGTTCCCGAAACAAGATCGCTCCTCGTCGCGAAAGACATGCAAAGCAGGATGGACGCGAGGACTTTCCGGGGGCAGCGGCGAGCCGCGCGAGCAATCGAAGTTATCGGCTCCCGGAGCGGGAAATTCCTCGGGGTTCGGCCGGGGGGAGACATTTTTCCGGGATGGCGATTTTCCGTCGTTCCCACCGCGGGATAAATTGTTCGAGCCCGGCGAGAGCCCTCGGGCGACGTGAGTTTGCGTGGAATAAAAGTTTTCGGGCCGGGACGACCCATGGGAAGGCGATCCCTCCGGCGCGGAAGCAAATTGTGAAAGGTCGCCGGCGCTTTTGCCGTCAATGAAACAGGAGATGAAACTTCCGAAGACTCCGCGGCTGTGAGAAGGCTCCCACTTGTGTTATTCTTGTCGCCGGGTTGTCTCGAGCTTGGAAATACAGAAGTCTGTTTATTCGCCCCGGCAGCGAGTCGGGTTGGGCCGGTTTTGCGGTTCGAGCCCGCGCCTCGTCCGCCCCCGTTCGGAGCTGCGGTTTCCATCGCACGTCTGCTGACGACGTTATCGCCTACTCCGCCCCCCAATCGAACGGGAGGATAATTCCTACCGCTCCAAATTCGACTAATTTTATGGAGCAGCCGTGTCTGAGGTTTCCCTCCTGTTCGTCGTTCGCCAGCTCGAGTCGCGCCGCCGGAAGCGGCGCGTCGGTGTCCGCTGGATTAGAGTGGCTCCGCAGTCGTCCCGACCGGAAGCTCCACGGGACGACCGCCGATGGCCCCGTCTGACATGCACGGACCATAACTACTCGTTACCGGGCTCAGTGGTACGTGCGAGCCGACCACTGCATCAACTGGCTACAGGCAAAGCCCGATACTTTTTACTCGTTAGCCGGAAGAACAACAACGACGGTGTTGCGAGAAGTGTGCAAACACGGGGGGTTTCTCAACGCTGGAAAGCAGGACCGACGACGGTCGCGTTAGAAACGTCGCGGGACGGGTCGAAAAATAATGAGGCACGAGGCAGTCTTTTTTCTTTCTTTCTACCGTAATTTTTCTATCGTAACAACCTCTCGTGCGTGTTACGCTCGACTGCGCTCTGAGAATTTTCAGCTATTGTTGGCAATTTAATGAGACATCGGAAGACTGAACGTAAAGTCTCGAGTGGCCTTCGCTCGGCCGGGAGGAGAATGGGACGGATAAAAAAAGAAAAGGAAAAAAATAGTGAGCTGGAGGAAAGCGGAACCGGGAGGAACCATGAAAAGACCCGCGATTGAAACACGCAAAGATGTTGCAGTTCGCCCATACAGACATTTATATACGATATATACAGGGTGATTCAGGAAGTTTTTCACATACTTTGCTGGCAGGTAGTTGGTCGTGATGTGAGCAAAGTTACAAAGCCGTTTTTGAAAATTCGCAATAGTTAATTAGTTATAAGTTATAAGCATTATAAATTTGAATGAACGGACCAATCAGAACGAAGTATTTTGCCGTGCTGGAGGGCACGAAATGTCCGTGCGGAGGTCTGGCAACATCGGACGGGACGCACCTCCTGTTATGTGACAGGTTCTGCGACACTAGACAAGACACCGGGAGAAACATTAGGAAAGACAACGAGGAAGACAGTGGGGAAGACAGTGGAAAAGACAGTGAGAAAGACAGTGAGAAAGACAGTGAGAAAGACAGTGAGAAAGACAGTGAGAAAGACAGTGAGAAAGACAGTGAGAAAGACAGTGAGAAAGACAGTGAGAAAGACAGTGAGAAAGACAGTGAGAAAGACAGTGAGAAAGACTGTGAGAAAGACAGTGAGAAAGACAGTGAGAAAGACAGTGAGAAAGACAGTGAGAAAGACAGTGAGAAAGACAGTGAGAAAGACAGTGAGAAAGACAGTGAGAAAGACAGTGAGAAAGACAGTGAGAAAGACAGTGAGAAAGACAGTGAGAAAGACAGTGAGAAAGACAGTGAGAAAGACAGTGAGAAAGACAGTGAGAAAGACAGTGAGAAAGACAGTGAGAAAGACAGTGAGAAAGACAGTGAGAAAGACAGTGAGAAAGACAGTGAGAAAGACAGTGAGAAAGACAGTGAGAAAGACAGTGAGAAAGACAGTGAGAAAGACAGTGAGAAAGACAGTGAGAAAGACAGTGAGAAAGACAGTGAGAGAGACAGTAAGAAAGACAGTGAGAAAGACAATGAGAAAGACAGTGAGAAAGACAGTGGGGAAGACGGTGAAGAAGACAGTACGGAAGACAGTGGGGAAGACATCAGCGAAGACTGCAGACTGCAAATTTATGATCCTTATAACTAATTAATTACTGCGAATTCTTCAAAAACGGCTTTGTAACTTTGCTCGCATCACGACCAACTACCTGCCAGCAAAGTATGTGAAAAACTTCCTGAATCACCCTGTATATGTATTATATATTCTTGCTCGCATCCCTTGCGTCTGCGCTGTGCACAATGTAGCGACTGCTTACCCATAAGGCCATTACAAAGTTTTCCTATCGCCGTATTGACCAACTTCACTTCGGTATTGTTGACCACCTTCACGACCCTCCGATTCTTGACACGGCGACGAGACTTTAATATGTTACGGAGACATATATATTCTATTATGAAGTTTAGCCCGTAGAGTGGAATAAATTTTCGAATTCTTGAATTTTGGTCCATGACCTTTTACTTTAATATCATGTAGATATAGGTGTGAAGGGAACAAAACGGCCATCATGGTTAAAAATAGGTATTGGGGCAAAACGGGCACCGTCATAATTTTCTTATAATGGACTTGTTTCAATTTTCTGATGTTCCTTACATAAAAAAGTACGGAAAATAAGACAAATCCATGAAATAAGAAATATCGATTGAATTAGATTTTTTTTTTACAACTTATTTCATTTTTTTTTACAACATCGAACTTTTTTCGTAAATTTGTCGAGCAAATGTATTTTTTCGAAGAAATTTTGAGCAACTTCATTTTTGTAAAGATTTTTGATGTAATGGATTTTTTGAATGATTTTTAATTAAGTGTATAAAAAAAAAAATCACCGCCTTCTTCGTTGGTTATAGACAAGGTTCCTATTGTTACCGTGTTAATGGGTTACCTGGTCTGTAAGACGTTTCCATCTGTGTACGCTCCAACCTCTAATAGCATCCTTTCAAAGTTGGAATTCCTTAAGTTTTCAACCACTCGGTGGCGTAGTTCCGTGAGCGTCACGAACTTCGTTACGCAGAACCCCGCCATGCGATTTACAAATTTGCTCACGCTCAGGTGCGGATGAAGTGGTTGCTTCTATTGTTTATTTACAATAGTACAGGAAACATGGTGAAAATCTACGTTAGAACCACGAATAGACAGTCATGGAGTGACGTTGTCGTGGCAGGCGCGGTGAAGACTGTTGTCGATTGGGAAATTAATTATACCAAAGTTCCACGACAATTCCCCATTCCTCAAACCACACTACAGACCAGAATACAGAAGTTCAATGAAAAGTTTGTTGAAAGAAGAACCAAAGTATATTGGTGTAAAAATAAAAGTGAAGACTCGGTAACTTCATTCCATACCCTTCATTAAAACTTGCCTTTTATCTTAATTCTGATAAAATTTGTCAGGGTGGCAATGACGAGAAATTGCCCGATCAGATAGAACTGTAATGCAACAACAATCCTCTCTACAGGTCTTTTTTCCTTCTCATGCGTCCACCGTACACTGAGAAAAAGAAATGGTTGGATTAAGCAAATACGCAGTGACAGACGTTCAATAGTTATTTGTATGGCAAAAGAGCGTAGAAAGAGAGTTTTTGACGAGTGTGAAAATGCCTTCACACGAGTCAGAACTCCCTTTTCTATGCCCATGCCATTCACATAATTTTTTCCTAATAAATTCACGAAAATCACGCTTTCCGTTCCCGTGAAGTGTGCGTAGAAAGGCACTTTTCCGCTCTAGTGCTGGAAAGAAGACCGTATTGCGTTTGTACGCATGCGCAGTATTTTTCGCGCACGCGTTGCGAAAAAGTGTCTTTCTGCGCACACTTCACAGGAACGGAAAGCGGGATTTCCGTGCATGTGTTAGGAAAAGGTCTATTTTGTTGGTACAACAAAAATATTTGTTTCGATGGACAAATTTTTAATAAATTTGAGCAAATGATCGTTTAACAAAACAATGCTTTATTTGGACCAAACAAATAGCAGCTTTGAACGTATGTCACAGCGACTTTTGGTTAGACCAACTAATTTTTTTTCTCAGTGCACTAGACCATGACATTCCTTTTTCTCACCATGGACGACCTTCCAAGAATCCGAAGCATCTGCCTTTTCCAATATTTTCCAACTCCCACATTCTTTTCCCACTACCCATCACAGTCTTATTATAAACCGTTTTTTCCGTTTCGTTTATCTTTCCGATTTCTTGTGATATTATTGATAAAAACGGACGTCGTCATATGAAAAATTAAGACAAGATAACATTCTTTAGACTTGGTGGCCGTTTTGCCCCCAATTTTTATTTTCGTTCAAGGTGCCCATTTTACCCCATTTTGCTAAGGTGCCCGTTTTCTTGTGTCATTATTAATAAAAAAGGACGTCGTCATATAAAAAATTAAGACAAGGTAACAATCTTCAGAATTAGTGGTCGTTTTGCCCCCAGTTTTTATTTACGTTCAAGGTGCCCGTTTTGCCCCATCTCCCCTATACGTTTCGCCGAAACATAGCCTCCTCGCCGAGAAAGCAGAAGCGCAGGGTTCTCTCGGGTTGCAAAATTTACTCGAATCTTACGTTCGTGACGGGAACAGCCTGTCGGATCCGACGTCGTTTCCTTTCGCAAAATTCGCGCAGTTTCGCTGGCGGCGCTGTGTATACGAAACTCCGTAAGACCGCTAACGCAGCTAGTAATTCCAGCGAAATTTCGCGTATTAGGCAGGCTCAACTACACGGCACAGGCCTCTGTCTTCGCCGCTGTTCCCCGAACTCTCGGTATCTTATTCCGTCTTGGTTTCTGTCTCGTGAGACGTTCGCATCCAATATATGAGGTGTCAGCGTTGCGTTACGAAGCTTCGCGTTCCACCGGAGGGTGCGAGACACCCCTAAGGTGGCCCGCGATAAGATTAAGCCTCGGTTGTCTCGCGTTACGTGCCGCGATAGGCTTTCGGGATTCCATTTGCGCGGACTCAACGATATTGCACCGTGGGAATTATTTTGGATAGCGCAGAACTATCGGGTGGACGAGAGGGGCGAAAGAAGTCGAGGCGATCTTTTCCCGAGAGCGGCCGAGGAATTGGCCGCTCCGCTCTTCGTTATCGGTTCATGAAGGAGGGAACAAAAGCAAATCGCTAGTGACTATGGTCAATGTCGCAATCGATGATGCACCAGGTGGTACATTCTGGTTATATCGGAAAACGATGAATCGCCGCAGTCGCGGGATCCTCGTCGAGCGGCCCGGAGAACAGCTGTACGCTGGATAGGGTCGCGTGTTCACGAGATACTCGTGAGAATCTATGATGGAAGAGGACAAAAAAAAAATGGCACAAAAATGGTATCGAGAAAAATTAATGGGTGGCGATAAATGGTAATAGCAGAGGAAACAAAAAAAAAAAACCGATTTTATTTTTCGCTTCCGGTGCTGTTTTTCGTGTCGTGGGGAAGGGCGGGGTAAAATGGGACGGTGGGGCAAAACGGGACAGTGGGAAGCAACGCAATATTCCAATAATTTTTGGTTGGGAGAGTGGGGCCAAATGCACCCACACAAGTAATTTATTTTACGGCCACCATTTATTTGGTTTAAGTAAACCAAATAATATTAATTATTAAATATTTATTTCATAAAAAAAAATATTTGTCATTTAAAAAAATATTTATTTCATTAAAAAAAATATTTATTTCATAAAAAAAAATATTTATTTCATTAAAAAAAATATTTATTTCATTAAAAAAAATATTTATTTCATTAAAAAAAATATTTATTTCATTAAAAAAAATATTTATTTCATTTAAGTAACTATTTACTTAATTTAAATAAAATAAATATTCTGCTTAAACCAAACAAACGGTGGCTGTCAAATAACTTTTTTTCTGTCTGTGGGGCGGAAAATACGGGTGCATCGATGGGGCAAAATGGGCGAAAATTATTGAAAAAATTGCATTTTGCCGCCACCGTCCCATTTTACCCCGCTCTCCCCTATATCTAGAGGCAAACATTTCGGTCTACGAAAAAAGCTCCGTGAATTTGTTTGTCGCGCTGACCACGAGTCCGATAGAATTTTTTTTGCCCAAGGTTGGGCGTGACATTGCCAAGAGCCAAAAATGATTCTCTTTCTTTTGTCCCCGATGCAAAAAGTTGTTTCCAATAAAGGTCACACATATTGATGCAAAAAAGCGCACACATATTGATAATAAAATATCGCGAAGTCGTCGCGGAAAAAACAGATAGTTTTCTCAGGAAGAATCGAGCTGGGAGAAAAGTTTCAATCGCTCGAGTTTGAAATGGTGAGTTTCGGGCGCCGCGTTTTATTCCTCGGATACTCTCACACCCCCGTTCTCACTTATCTACGTAAGACCAAGCTGACGGCTCTGTTTTCTTTTTACATGTTGTAGAGCGACGCTCGCTTTCCGGTCTCGCGGTCTCTCACGTTTTTCACGAGAGAGCCCGCAGAGCCGCGCCGGTCGTAATGGCGACGCGGAATTCGTTCTCGTGAAAGAGAACCGAGCGGTTTACCGCGGATGCTGAAGAGGGTATGTGATAATGAAGGCGTCCTCGTTGCCGCCGCCTTGCCGCTCCTTCCCGGCGCGAAATCTCGAGTCTTTTATGAACCTTCGGTTACAGCAATGTCATAAGAAATAACGAGTGGCCTAGGAAAACGCGACGAGAGTTTTGCCACAGAGAAATTCGAGCGAGCCTGAATGGTATTACGGAAAGTATTTAATGAATTGAAAAAATGGAACTAAAAAAAAATTTCAAAGAAAATATAAAAACGGAGTAACAGGGGTCGAATGAGCCCTTTACTCCGTTTTTATTTTTACCCTTTACTTTAACCCTTTTTCCTCGATCCGATACCAACATCGTCATAAAAATAAAAAAAATAAAGAAACAAAAAACATTAATTGCAATAAGAGTATTTAACGAATTGAAAAAAAATTCAGAAAAAAGGGGTCAATGATTCCTTTAATCATTTTTTCTCGATGCAATCCCAACGTTGTCATAAAATTTAATAAAAAAAATAAGGGAAAAAAACATTAATTTCAAAGACAATTCCACCACAAAATTGAGATCAAGCTTTTCAGTGTGTAGCCAAGCTCCCAAGGGGTGCGGTATACCTTACCGGTTCGCATCACCGCCGCCCTCACCGCACCCTTTCGGTGCGAAATCCCGAGTCTTTTATGAACTTTCGGTTACAGCAATGTCATAAGAAATAACGAGTGGCCTAGGAAAACGCGATGAGAGTATTACGGAAAGTATTTAATGAATTGAAAAAATGGAACTAAAAAAAAATTTCAAAGAAAATATAAAAACGGAGTAACAGGGGTCGAATGACCCTCTTTAACCCTTTTTCCTCGATGCAATCCCCAACATCGTCATAAAAATAAAAAAGAAAAAAGAAAAAAAAACATTAATAAGAGTTTATAACGAATTGAAAAAAAATGCAGAAAAAAGGGGTCAATGATTCCTTTAACCATTTTTCCTCGATGCAATCCCAACGTTGTGATAAAAATTAATAAAACATAAGGGAAAAAAACACTAATTTAGATGACAATTGCACCACAAAATTGAGATCAAGCTTTTCAGTGTGTGGTCAAGCTCCCAAGGGGTGCGGTATACCTTACCGGATCGCATTACCACCGCCCTCACCGCGCCCTTTCGGTGCGAAATCCCGAGTCTTTTATGAACCTTCGGTTACAGCAACGCCATAAGAAATAGCGAGTGACGTAGCAGGAAAAGTTGACGATAGTTTTACCATCGAAAATTCGAGCACCCCTGAATGCTATTAAGGTAAGCGGCCCAGTTCCGCCATCTTCAATTGTTAAAGGGAACATTTAAAAAAATATACGTATCACGGCATTAATCAAGAGTAAACCGCTCTTCAACATGCCGACAATTTCGTTTGTATTAGTATAAATTAAATTATTAGTATAAATTGCGATTTTATTATTGCGATTATTATATAAATTAAATTAGTAGTATAAATTGCGATTAGCGGCGGTAACTGGGACAGCGGCGGAAACTGGGTCGTTTACCTTACTGAAAGTATTTAGTGAATTGAATTTTAAAAAAGGGGTCGTTGACCCCTGTTTATTGTTGCAACCGTTTCAGCCATTTAACCACTTTTCCTCGATGCAATCCGATGCAATCGTCATAAAAAGAAAGAAAGAAATAAAAATGCAATGACAATTCGACCATAAAAGGTCAACCCTTCCAGAGTGTAGCCAAGCTCCCAGAGTATACGTCATACCATATCGGGAGCGAGGGGTATGTGATAATGAAGACGTCCTCGGCGCCGTCATCACGTCGCGAAATCTCGATTCTTTTATAAACCTTCGGTCGGTTCGGTTACAGCTACGCCACAAGAAATAATGAGTGGCCCATGAAGAAAACGTGACGAGAGTTTTACAATTCGGGCGAATCTGAGTGGTGTTACTGAGAGTATTTAATGAACAGAAAAAAAAGAAAAAAATATTGCCGAGAAAAAAAAACCAATAACAGGAGGTCGTCGACCCCTTTAACCCATTTTCCACGATGCGATCCCAACTCGTCATAAAAAGAAAGAAAAAAAAACATTAATTTCAAAGACAGTTCAATGACCCCAGAATTGAGATCAACCCTTCCGAAGTGTAGCCAAGCTCCCGAAGTGTACGACATACCACACCGGGGTCGAGGGGTATGTGATAATAAAGGCGTCCTCGGCGCCGACTTCCCACCGCGAAACCCAATTCTTTTATAAACCTTCAGTCGGTTCGGTTACAGCTATGCCGTAAGAAGTAACGAGTTGGTCTACGAGGAAAAGGTGACGAGAGTTTTAAAATACATTAGAAAATTCAAGCCCTAATGTTATTACTAAGAGTATTTAACGAATAGAAAGAAAGACAATTGCGGAGAAAATAAAAATTCTAGTAACAAGGGTCGATGACCCTTTAACCCCTTTCCTCCGATCCAACCTCAACATCGTCACAAAAAGAAAGAATAAAAAAATATATATTAATTTCATCGACAGTTCGACCACAAAATTGAGATCAACTCTTTCAGAGTGTAGCCAAGCTCCCAAAGTGCCCGGCTGACCATACCGGGGTCGAGGGGTATGTGATAATGAAGGCGTCCTCGGCGCCGACTTCCCACCGCGAAACCCAATTCTTTTATAAACCTTCAGTCGGTTCAGTCGGTTACAACTATGCCGTAAGAAGTAACGAGTTGACCTACGAGTAAAATGTAACGTGACGAGAATAGAAAATTCGAGCTGCTCCGAATGATATTCCTAAGAGTATTTAACGCACAGAAAAAATAGCGTAGAAAATAAAAAAGCGAGTAAGAGGGGTCGATGACCCTTTAACCCCTCTTCCCCGATCCAACCCCAACACCCTCATAAAAATAAAAAACCCATTCATTTTCTCGAATCTTCGACCACAAAATTGCGATCAACCCTTCCAGACTCTAGCCAAGCTCCCGAAAACTGCCCTGGCTTACGAGTAATCTGTGACGTGACGAGAATCGAGAATTCAAGCTATCCCGAATGGTATTACTACGAGTATTATTTACTGAACAGAAAAAAATAGCGTAGTAAATAAAAAAGCGAGTAACAGGGGTCGATGACCCTTTAACCCCTGTTCCCCGATCCAACCCCAACACCCTCATAAACAGAAAGAATAAAAAAAAACCATTAAATTCCTCGAATCTTCGACCACAAAATTGCGATCAACCCTTCCAGACTCTAACCTCCCAAAAATTGCGCTGGCTGCTGACCATACCAGGAATCTCCGCGAAGGGAGTGAACGCTATCCCCTTCAATTATGAAGATCCCAATTCTTTTATAAACCTCCAGTTGGTCCGGTTACAGCAATACCATAAGAAGTAACGAGTTGGCCTAGAAGTAAAACGTGACGTGACGAAAATAGAAAATTCTCTTCACGTCACAAAACAAGGGTCGATGACCCTTTAAACCCTCTTCCCCGATCCAATCCCAACACCCTCACAAAAATAAATAATAAAAACTCCGTTAATTTCCTCGAATCTTCGACCTCAAAATTGCGATCACCCCTTCCAGCCTCTCCTCCCAAAAACCGCCCTCGCCGCTCACCATACCCCGAACCTCACCAAAGGGAGTGAACGCCATCCCCTTCAATTATGAAGATCCCAATTCTTTTATAAACCTTCGGTCGGTTCGGTTACAGCTACGCCATAAGAAATAACGAGTTAGCCTACGAGTAAAACGTGACGTCACAAAACGTCACAAAACAGGGGTCGATGACCCTTTAACCCCTCTTCCCCGATCCCACCCCACCACCCACACAAAAACAAACAATAAAAAACCCATTAATTTCCTCGAATCTTCGACTCCAAAATTGCGATCAACCCTTCCAGCCTCTCCTCCCAAAAACCGCCCTCGCCGCTCACCATACCCCGAACCTCACCAAAGGGAGTGAACGCCATCCCCTTCAATTATGAAGATCCCAATTCTTTTATAAACCTTCGGTCGGTTCGGTTACAGCTACGCCATAAGAAATAACGAGTTAGCCTACGAGTAAAACGTGACGTCACAAAACGTCACAAAACAGGGGTCGATGACCCTTTAACCCCTCTTCCCCGATCCCACCCCACCACCCTCACAAAAACAAACAATAAAAAACCCATTAATTTCCTCGAATCTTCGACCCCAAAATTTCGATCAACCCTTCCAGCCTCTCCTCCCAAAAACCGCCCTCGCCGCTCACCATACCCCGAATCTCCCCAAAGGGAGTGAACGCCATCCCCTTCAATTATGAAGATCCCCCGTCTGGCAACCTTTCGCTGCGCGACCTGACACACTTTTCAGTGATACCGTTCGATACGTGTTTACAATCCCGGAATAGACTCCTTGATCAGTATTGACCGGTTTTAATGTATTCCTTATCCTCTCCCGTATGAGCGAAGCCCGGTCAGTAGTTCGGTCGCTCGCTGGAGGTGATAATTCGCGTGACGTCGGATGCCGTGTGTGCCCTCGCGGAGACGAGGGCGCCGGGTAGGGCTCATTGCGGAGGCGTATGTTGGCTGAGCAGGCAACACGGTAGTCATAGCTCGGGCGACGGGAGGGCCGACGGTACAACGCGTACACCCAGAAAAAAAAATTATTTTACGGCCACCGTTCATTTGGTTCAAGTAAAATATTTATTTGATTTAAATAAATATTTATTTCATTTAAGTAGGTTAGAAGTGGTGAATATGGCCCACCTCGATTAACACGTAAATCAATGATATATGGACCGGTCCATATTCCCCACTTTTACCCTAACTATTTACTTAATTAAAATAAATATTTATCTAAATCAAATAAATATATTTTACTTAAACAAAATAAACGGTGGCCGTAAAATAATTTTTTTTTCTGGGTGTACGCGTTACACGGGGGCAGGGGATGACGTTGGTGTGCCGGGGCTCGTTCGGTTCTCGCAGGCTCGCGAGACACTCGCGGAAGCTGTGCGATGCCAGTCACTGCTGTGTTGTAACAGCGATGCGGGGGATGAGGCTGAGCGAGAAGGCGAGTTAAAGGGATGAACGAATTGGGCATGAGAGGGAGAGGGAGGGAGTGCGCGTGGGGAGAGGGGGGAGGAGGGCGGCAGAGCCGAGAGAAGGGGTGGAACGGTGGACGAGGAGGAGGCAAGGGTGGGTTCGAATCGGGGGTTGCTTTCAGAGAAGTACGCAGTGCTCTCTCGTCTCGCGGACCGAGAGAAACGAGACGGGATCCTCGCACGCATCCCTCGCCTCTCTCCCACGTATCCTCGAAACGACCCCCCCTCGTGCTGTCGTATGCGTGCGCGTATATGCGGTCGTGTGCGAGCGAGTGAATAATAAAGGGTAAAAATAGTAAAGATAAAATATTGAAAAAGAGGGAAATCGTGGTAGCGTGGAAAGCGGGGTAGTCGGGAAGTTTTGTCGGACGAAGTTTCGAGTCTCTCGACGTCGGGGCATTTCTTATCGCCAGGAACCGCTCGAGGCTTGGAAAAAAAAAAAAAAAAAAAGATGCAAAAAAAATAATTTTTTTAGTATTTTTTTTTTTTCACGGAAAATTATTATTCCGGACGTTTTTCGTGAAAGACCGCTCTCGCGTGACCGGCGGTACCGGGGAATGGGACTCTTCGACGGGGGCTCCGACACACCCGCGCTACCGACGTGAGAGAAAAATATCCAACGTAAGACACGCAGATATTATCGCCAAGCTTTCTGGTCCTCTTTTGCACCCAGAAAAATAATTCATTTGACGGCCACCAATTATTTGCTTCAAGTAAAATATTTATTTGATTTAAATAAATATTTATTTCATTTAAGTAACTATTTACGTAATTCAAATAAATATTTATTTAAATCAAATAAATATTTTACTTGAATCAAATAAACGGTGACCGTCAAATAAGTATTTTTTCTGGGTGTGTAGATTTAAAAATGAAGTAAACTGTAGTCGTGCACGGAATTAATGAAACGAGGGAGTTTAACGAAAGTTTTATATCGTTCGCGAGACTTTGCGCGAAGATCGAGGCCGAGGGGACAGGATCGAAGGATCAATGACGAGGATGTTGTCCGGTCCGGCGGAGCTCCGGATCCGACAAAGTTTGTCCCTTTAGGCGTGTCTCTGTGTGCGCGCCGGATATTCGGTGCCAACGGCGGAATCTCCGTCTATCCGTCTCCGTTTAGCCGCGCCGTAGGACCGTCCCGGTCAAAGACTACACGTCGGGACGGAAAGCCAAGAGTCAACGCGAGGGCAGCCCGCCCGGTACGGGCTCCGCACATAACATCGCTGCTCTTGCCACTGCTGGCGGTGAGCTCGCGGTGGAAGCTCGGTTTGTCTTTCTGGTTAACGCCGCGATTATGCGCCCGTCTGCACACGCCCTCCTCCGACCGAAAACCCCTTTCTGCACTCCGGCGCTCTCGTCCTCTCCCCTCGGCCGAGGGGGCTAGCGCAAGCAATGGAAACTGGGAAGGGTTAACCGAGGTGGCCGGCAGCGAGTCCTCGGGAATGACCGACTCGGGACCAGACCTCCGACTCCGAGTCCCCAAACTCGCCCTACAAGATTTTTGAGAAACTCGATGTCGAGGCGGGTTTCCGAAAACTGAATCTGCCCGATCTGTCGACCATACAAGCTTGATTCATGCATCTATATTTGTAGGTTTTTCATTTGGGGTTTTTTTTTTTTTTTTTTTTAAGAGTTTTATGGAAGCTTTTTTAGGATTTTTTGGCAGTTCGAAGATAACCGCGGGCCTCCAAGGTTTTTGAGAAGCCGATGTCGAGGCGAATTTCAGAAAGCTAAATCAGCCCGATCTGTCGACGATGCAAGCTTGATTCATGCGTCTATTTTTGTAGTTTTTCTTTTCGGTTTTTTTTATTTTTTTTTTTTTAGACTTTTATGGGATATTTTTTCGGGGATTTTTTGGCAATTTGGAGATAGCCAAAGTGCATGCGCGGGAGAGAACTACACTGAGAAAAAAATGTGTTGGATTAACCAAAAGTCGCTGTGACATGCGTTCGAAGCTGTTATTTGTTTGGGGCAAATAAAGCATCGTTTTGTTAAACGACTATTTGCTTTAATTTATTCAAAATTTGTCGATTGAAACAAACATTTTTGTTGTACCAACAAAATACAACTTTGAACGTATGTCATCCAGCATTTGCTTAATCGAACCATTTCTCTTTCTCAGTGTAAGAATCAGCGGGGTTTTTTTTTAAACAAAAAATAAGAATTCTTTTGGTCTCGACTTAGTTTCAGTATTTTTAATCGAGCTACCGAACGGGTAATTTTAACTCAATTTCATTTATCGTACTTGATACTTGAAGTGTGTTAAGAGAATACACACAAAAATTATGCAATCAAAAATTCACGATTTCACATGTTAATTGGGCCGAATTTCTTTTTCCACCGTGCAGAGACGAATTGCCAATGTACATTTTTTGGCAGCCCGCAGACCGATCGTTCTTCGGTCAATGACTTTTTTTTTCAGTGTAACTACAAATCGCGCAGCTCTCGTTTCTATAGTCTCCGTGTTTCATTCAAATCGCGCACAACTCCACTGAATTTTATGCATTTCAATCAATTCTATGTACGACCCTATCTGTTAACTCCCTCGCTCAAATAGCTCGGTGCTCGAATAAATGGCAAATTGTGCTCGTAACTTTGTTTCTAGGTAAAAAAAAAAAAATTGAAAAAAAAAACAACCAAGCCGGAAAAAGTTAGTTCGAGAGAAAGGCAAGGGAGTTGCGCGTATATTATTTATATTGAGAAAGGGTGAAAAAAAATAAAATTAAAAAAATTAACTTACATAAAATGATTCACCGCGGATTTCCGTGTCAAGAATTTCCCACGGGTCCTATTTTACGTATCACTTTGCCTTTTACGCTTAACCCAGCTTTACCCATAGGGTAAAAGTGGGGAATATGGCCCGGTCCATATACGTGATAATCGAGGTGGGCCATATTCACCACCTTTACCCTATTGAGAAAGAGTAAAAAAAAATGTTTTTAAATAAACTTACATAAAATGATTCATCGTGGATTTCCGCGTCAAGAATTTCCCACGGGTCCTATTTTACATATCACTTTGCCTTTTACGCTTGACTCAGTGCGCGCGATATATAACTATATGTGTATATTTTTTTGTATATAAAAAAATACTAAACATGTTTAGTTACTGTGCGACTGCGTCGGCTCGACAGGCAGATTCTAATACGGCCGTACCATAAAAATTCGGAGCGGTCTACATTTCTGGAGCACGAGTTAATGCGCGTATATTATCTATACAGGTATATTGAGAAAGAGTAAAAAAATAAACTTACATAAAATGATTCACCGCGGATTTCCGTGTCAAGAATTTCCCACGAGTCCAATTTTACGTATCACTTTGCCGTTTACGCTTGACTCAGTGCGTGCGATATATAACTATATGTATATATTTTTTTTGTACATATAACAAAAAATACTAAACATGTCTAGTTACTGTGCGACTGCGTCGACTCGCCAGGCGGACTCTCATACGGCCGTACCATAAAAATTCGGAGCGGTGTAAATTTCTGGACCACGAGTTAATGCGCGTATATTACTTATACAAGTATATTGAGAAAGAGTAAAAAAAAAAACATTTAAATAAACTTACAGAAAATGATTTGGGATTTTCGTATCACCGCGGATTTTCGTATCAAGAATTTCCCACGGGTCCTATTTTACGTATCACTTTGCCTTTTACGCTTAACTCAGTGCGCGCGATATATAACTATATGTGTATACTTTTTTGTATATAAAAAAAAATACTAAACATGTCTAGTTACTGTGCGACTCTCATACGGACGTACCATAAAAATTCGGAGCGGTGTAAATTTCTGGAGCACGAGTTAATGCGCGCGCTTTCGGTGCACAGCACATCTTACCGAGTGCGATGTAAGACGTCGTGCCAGTCCCTACAATAGGAGCGAGTGTCGTCTCGGCGAGTTCTCGCGGATCGAATTTCACGCCATGCATTTCTGCAGCTCTCAGCGCGACGAAGTAGTTTCTTTCCGGCGTGTACGGGGAAAATTCGACCGAATTCGGAGGAAAAATTCGAACCCCGAATGATACGTGTGTCCGAAAGCGGAAAAGGATAGAAATTGCTTGCAAGGAAGCGCGCCCGATATTCTCCGCGAAATGGAACCGGATGGGAGAAAATTGAATACCGGTGCGAAACGGACCATTTTTATTATGAATTTTTTTTCGCCGTAGATGGAAATTAAAAGGATAATCTCAGAATGGAGGAATTGCTGCGGGACTTCCGTATACAAAATGGAGTTTTCGTATTACATTTACAGCTCGCTCATCCAACACTTTATCGCAAAAAGACGTGAAAAAAAGTTATTAAAAAAATTTTGATAAAAATTTATTTTCGACGGAAATTGTTTCGACGCTCTATTGAAATTACCGTCTCGGTATCTCGAGAGGGAAAACCTGAGCGAGATCTCGTTAGTCTCGGGAGGTCATGGTTGTAACTAAAAATAATTGTTAGCTTCCGGAATATTAAGAAAATTACGCTCTGTTCTACTTTCAAAAAAGTTACACGCCGAATTCCGGAAATTTGCTGCGAGTCTTCTGCATAAAAATTTAGTTTTCGTATCAAATTTACAGCTCATTCATTCAACATTTTACCACAAAAAGATGTGCATTTTTTTTTTTTTTTTGTATAGTGATAAAAGTTGATTTTCGTCGGAAATTGTTCTTGGAAATTGGTGCCTCGGTATCTCGAGATGGAAAACATTAGCGAGATCTCGTTAGTTCCGAGAGGTCATGGATGTTACAAAAAAAATGTTAGCTTTCGGAATATTAAGAAAATTATGCTCCGTTCTACTTTCAAAAAAGTTACACGCTCAATTCCGAAAATTTACTGCGAGTCTTCCGTATTAAATTTACAGCACATTCATTCAACCTTTTACCACAAAAAGATGTGCATTTTTTTTTTTTGTGATGAAACTTTATTTTCGTTGGAAATTGTTTCGACGCTTTATTGAAATTGGCATCTTGGTATCCCGAGAGGGAAAACGTGAGCGAGATCTCGTTACTCCCGAGAGGTCATGGCATGTAACAAAAAAAAAAAAAAAAATGGTTAGCTCCCGGAATATTAAGAAAATTACGCTCCCCTCTACTTTCAAAACAATTGCGTGCTGAATACCGGAAATTTGCTGCGAGTCTTCCGCATATAAAATGTAGCTTTCGTATTAAATTTACAGCCCATTCATTCAACCTTTAACAACAAAAATATATGAAAAGAATTATTATCAAAAAATCGTGATTAAAGTTTATTTTCGTCGTAAATTGTTTCGACGCTCTATTGAAATTGACCTCTCGGTATCTCGAGAGGGAAAAAGTGAGCGAGATCTCGTTAGTCCCGAGAGATCATGGGATGTAACAAAAAAAATTGTTAGCTCCCGGAATATTAAGAAAATTACGCTCCGTTCTACTTTCAAAACAGTTACACGCTGAATTCTGGAAATTGGCCGGGGCCGACGAGTAATTTCTGCCACTCTCGCGATCTCCGGGCTGGGTTACCGCATAGGCTAAATAGGTGGGCACGTGTATATACGTATGTCTGGTGTTTGGTATTACGCGAAAAGCCCGGCGAGAACGAATTAACGTGTCTGGTGAATTAACGATGAAACGAGGCAGTGAAAAATAAAAGAGCCCGCTGAAACCGCACACCGTGAGTGGGAAGGGATGTGAGATGGATCAAGCGGTTCGTATATTTGACCCTCGTGCCCACCTCAAACCCGATAAAAGTGTTGAATCAACGCTCCCTCGCTCTTCCCTGCTCTTGCGCATATATGCGCTAGAACCACACATTTACAAATATGCAATATACATATATAAATCGCTCGCACTAAAGATAATAAGTAAATAAAAAGACTGATTGAATTTGTCGATCGATCGGTAATCGGCAACTAATGCATATTGCGGCTGAAACAGCTGTAACTAATTCACCGACATATACAAGCTTGAACTACACATCTATATGTAGTACACATATGTAAATAGCTCGAATCTAAATAAAAATAAAAATTTGATTGCATTTACCGATCGATCGGTAATCGGCAATTAATGCATATCGCGGCTAAAACAGCTGTAACTAATTTACCGCCATATACACGCTTGAACTACACATTTATATATGTATATATGTAATACACATATGTAAATAGCTCGAATCTAAATAAAAATTTGATCGCATTTGCCGATCGATCGGTAATCGGCAACTAATGCATATCGCGACTGAAACAGCTGTAACTAATTTACCGCCATATACAAGCTTGAACTACACATTTATATGTATATATGGAATACACAACTGCAAATAGCTCGAATCTAAAGAAAAATAAAAAAAAAAAAATTTGATTGAATTTGCCGATCGATCGGTATTCGGTAACTGACGGATACCTTGGCTTAAACAGCTGTAATTAATTGACCGCCATCTACGAGCTTGAACTACACATTTATATATAACCAATGCACATATAAAAATTGCTCGAACATATAAAAAAAATCTAAGTAAAAAAAAAAAATTGGCTTGAACTTTTGGGTCGATCGGTAATCGATAACTGATGGATATCGTGGCTTAAGCAGCTGTAATTAATGGACCGCCATATACAAGCTCAAGCTATACATTTATATACATGCAATGGACATATATAAATTGCTCGGATACAAACAAAAAAATGAAAATGAAATAAAAAAATTTGATTGAATTTTTTGATCGATTTTATTGATTTTCTGTATAATCAGTAACTATCGGGTGGCGTGGTTTGTGCAGCTACGATTAATTAACCGCCGAAGTCGCGACCTCCCGTCGTCTCTCACAATCTCTCAGCTCGTATCTCACACCCGTCGTCCTTATAGTGCGCAATTGAGACATTATTGCGCCCTGCGCCATGGTACAGGACTAACGTTGATCTATTAATCAAGGCGCTGTAGACTATCCGAGTTATAGAGCCCTGCATAATATATACATATAGTAAACACAGTGCCCGCGCGGTTGGGTGCCACTTCATCCATTCGGCTGACATAAGTAGACTAAACTACTTGGTGCTTTCGCTGAGTGAACTCAAACGCCAATCCGGACTTTCTCTCCACAGTCACAATCCACTTAGGAGCCGAGCAAAAGGCGCTTTGTAATGCTGCATCAGCGCAGCGTAAATTATTTTCACCGCGTCAGCGTTTCGTCCCGTCGATGTCACGCGGATTTCGTATTACAGAAATTTGCATATTACTCCGACGAGGCGAACGAACAACATTGTAGGCATGCAAAATTCGACGCGCTTCATCGACGAAAATTCCTACGGCGTTGATACATCGAATCGGTATTTTACCCGCGGGGAAATTCGTTGCTAAATTTATTTATTTCTTCCGCTTTTGCGTCATCCGTCGATAGGGATGAGCGGGGCAAAACGGACCTCCATTTAGGACGATACTTTTACGTCACGCAAAAAAAGTTTTATACTCTGTCCGTTTTTCCCGTTGGTTCCGTTTTTCTCTCACCCCTGCCTACGATTTTGTGTTTAATGCTTTCGGTTGAGAGTAAAAAAAGATATTGCTATGAAATGCACGCTTATTGCCATAAAGATGAAAATTTCTTCGGCGTTGATACATCATTCGTTATTTTATCCGCGTCGAAATTCGTTGCTAAAATTGTTTATTTCTTCCACTTTTGCGTCATCTGTCGATAGGGATGGGTGGGGCAAAACGGACCTCCATTTATGACGATACTTTTACTTTATGCAAAAAAAGTTTTATACTCTGTTCGTTTTGCCCCTTGGTTCCGTTTTTCTCTCACCCTTGCCTACGATTTTGTGTTTAATGTTTTCGGTCGAGAGTAAAAAAATATATTGCTGTGAAATGCACGCTTATTGCTTTATGGATGAAAATTCCTTCGGCGTTGATACATCGAATCGTTATTTTACCCGCGTGGAAATTCGTTGCTAAATTTATTTATTTCTTCCACTTTTGCATCATCCGTTGATAGGGATGAGCGGGGCAAAACGGACCTCCATTTATGACGATACTTTTACGTCCTGCAAAAATTTTTATACTCAGTCCGTTTTGCCCCTTGATTCTATTTTCCCCCACTCTTGCCTACGCTTTTGTGCTTAATGCTTTTGGTTGAGAGTTATAAAAAAGATTGCTGTAAAATTCACGCTTAGTGCCTTACAGATGAAAATTCCTTTGGGTTGATTATAACCATTCGGCGTTTCACCCGCCTCGAAATTTGTCACTGAATTTGTTATTTATTCGATTTTGGCTTCATCCATCGATAAGGACGAGTGGGGCAAAACGGACCTCCATTTTCGACGATACTTTTTACGTTTTGCTAAAAAAAATTGTATACGTAGTCCGTTTTGCCCCTTCGTTCCGTTTGCCCTCCACCCTTGCCTACGCTTTTGTGCTTAATGCTTTTGGCTCAGAGTAAAAAAAAAAACATTGAGCTGAAATGCGCGCTTTATTGCGAAGTATGAAGCTTATTATTCACTTTTCTTGCCGCCTTCTCGGCCGCGTTTGCCGCAGGGCGACGAAGGAATTTACATCGAAAGTGGAATACAACGGCAACGCGTCGAGAGAGGTCTATTCTTGATTTTGGAACCGCGAAGCGTTTGGACAGTATGGGACAGTCGAGGGCAAAAGCAAAGACAGGAAGAACCATCGTGCGAGGGAACATTTGTCATTGGGAATTGCAAAAGTTGCCGCTGCCCAGCATCGCGCGCACCCCTTCGGCTATTCCGGACAGGCGAGATAAGGGTTCTTGAAATTGTCAACATGCTAGATTTACAATCCTCGCTTTTATCTATAGAGCTACTCGGCGTTCGCGCTGCAAAGTTCATTGCACGGAGAAAACGACAAAGTTTATTTTTGGTCTTGGGACGCCCTGTGGAGGGGGCGGGTGGGGGGGGGGGGGGGGGGTTGATTTTGTGAAAGGAGCGTGAGGTCAAGATTCGAAGAGGAAACTATCTTTTGCCATAAATAAATACTGCTCGAGAAAATTAACTCGCGATTCATTTTTTTTTTTTTTTTTTTTTTTTTCATAAAAGTGCAAAATACCAACCAAAAAATGAAAATTATTTGTTGGAGTTCGTTGGGCGGAGAAAACGACAAAGTTAATTTTCGGTAGAGTCTTGGGACGCCCAGGGGTGGAGGGTGGGGGGGGGGGGGGGGGGGGGGGGGGGGGAGGGATTGATTTTGTGAAGGGAACGTGCGACCAAGATTCGAAAAGGAAACAAACTTTTGCCATAAATAAAAACTGCTCGGGCAAATTAACTCGCGATTCAATATTTTTAATATAAAAGTACAAAATACCAATCGAAAAATGAAAATTATTTATAGAAGTTCGTTGTGCGAAGAAAACGACCAAGTTCATTTTCGGTAGAGTCTTGGGACGCCTTGGGGAGAGGGGGGGGGGAGGGGTTGATATTGTCAAGGGAGCGTAAGGCCAAGATTCGAAGACAAAACTATCTTTTGCCATAAATAAAAATTGCTCGGGCAAAGTAATTCGCGATTCAATTTTTTTTTTTATAAAATTAAAAAATACCAATCAAAAAATGAAAATAATTTGTAGAAGTTCGTTATGCGGAGAAAGCGACAAAGTTTATTTTCGGTAGAGTCTCGGGACGCCCTGGGAAGGGGGAGGGGAGGGGGGCGGAGGGATTGATTTTGTGAAGGGAGCGTGAGGCCAAGATTCGCAGAGGAAACTAACTTTTGCCATAAATAAATACTGCTCGAGCAATTCAACTCGCGATTCAATTTAAAAAAAAATAAATAAATTTAAAAAAATACAAAATACCAATCAAAAAAATGTAAATTATTTGCCGACACGTCTCACTAAAAAAAGACGAGCCGGTGTGTTTTAATTACTGCTTCACCGCGAAATAATACGATTATTCCTAGTCACGAGTTCCGCCTCAATCCCCGGCCAAGAAAAAAAAAGTAAACAAAAAATGTTAGCATCAAGCTCGAGGCTGTAGCGAAAGAGGACGGTTCATCGCGGCACGTAGATTTTTCAAACCCTCCCCGCGACTCTACGTGACGGGAATTCCATTCTCGGTGACTATACGTTGTTCGGCGACTTTGTAAATATTTCCTTTTGCCCCACCCCGGCGGCCATCCCGGCGGGACATGAAGAAATGCGTGTGGTCCGCCGTGCGATAGGCCGTGACAGAGACGACAAAGATCGAACGAGCAAAAAATAAGCAGAAACGAAGACGACGCTGCGGAGAGGTCAGTGACCTCTTTCGCGCGCCAAGGGAAGAAGCTCGTTTGAGGAAATTCGGGAAGAAAAAAAAAAAAAAAAAAACCACCCTCGGAACTCTTTCGTCTCTTTCCCAGCGGAGATGTAACTCCGTCGATCGGAGGTTCGGATCTCGGTCGGGAATGGGTTTGGGGTCGAAAGATTGAGATATGAAGGAAGTTTGCGGAAGATCTCATCCTCGCTCGGGGCCGCGTCGATCTTGCGGGGAACCTTCCGGGCCGAGTGAAATGCCCGCAGGTTGAATTATCGTTGCCAATGAAGCGTTGGACACTTCAGAGGAAGAAAAAAAAACGGTATGAAAATAAATATAGAGCGGGTAACAATTCGAAGCCGAAGTGTCGGGGACTCGTGAGTGTCCTCGGTGTACGTCGGAGCTATAAAATTTAACGCGACCTTTCCACTGCTTACGAGCAAAGCTGACCGGATGTTTTATCGCGCCCGTGTGGCCGTAGAGCGGAGATGATAAGAAATTGGCTGTTGTTCGAGGACCTTTTTTTTGTGTATGTAAGATAAACGGTCCAGCGGTCGGACGACGGGTGTGCGGAAGCAAAGTGGAAAGTCCACTTCTCATGAACGTGGAGAGAGTGGGATTGGGCCGTTAGAGGTGTCTGGCGACTGGGAGGTTTATCGCAAAGTGGACAATATGATGGGAGACAAGTGGCAATTTTCTTTAATGGCTGATAGGTCGTTGGTGGCTCGTCGTGATTTAACGAGGGACGATCGTATGAGATAAGGCACGAGGGGTTTACCATATTATAGCAATTGGTATTTGCGAAAATGCCTGTTTGTCGGCAAAGTACAGAATGGTACAAGATAATTTGCGCGTCCTCGTTTATTAGAATTTTGCGCGTTGCTTTCTGTATGAGAATGTTTGTTGATTATTTTTGGGATTCCTCATAGAGGGAACTATGCCCAAAATTGTAATATAATTTGCATGTGCAAATTACTTTGCACCATTTTTTCATATGTATGAAGACCAAGTTTCTTCTATGAAGTAAATTTTTTTTTATTGAATGATAATTTAAATATATTTTTCATGATCATTTAAAATAAGAAGGACGCGAAGTGGAGTTTTTGCCCGAAGATTCTGAAGCTGATGATTACACATTTTTGGTCACAAAAATTCCATATAAAAAAATGTTCGTTATTCGTAATTTTGGTACTACGTCTGATGTATATTTCGCACTGATCACGAATCTGCCACTTACTTTTAGCTTTTATGTTATGATTTACGATTTTTTTCACTTCAAAATTGTATAAAGTTGAACGGGTGGGTCGATGCTTTCCAAATTCAATATCGAAAATTGTTTGATGTTAGTCTACTTATGCAGAAAGTCTCAGCCCAATAAGTCAAAATTTGCGAAAGCTAGAGCGCGAACACACTTTTTTCGAAAATTCCAGAATCCAATAAAATGTAAACGAATGTTTCAATTACTGCGTAAATTGCAACAAACAGAGGAACTCAACTGCACTACATGCATGCCAAATTTCAACTCGATTGATAAACCCGTTCTTAATTTATAGACGGTTGAAATTTACAGCCCTGAAACACATACATCCATCCAGGCGTTATTTGTAAATGTGATTATCCACGTTTTGGAGCATTCTGAACATGTTTACATGAAAATCACAAAACAAAATTTTTTCACGAATAAAAACCTTCCTTCATGAGGAAGCAAAAAAGTTCAAATGTTTTCCCTTCTTAAAAGCAAACACGTTCATCGAAACAGTCTCTAAAAAAAAGTCTCAAAAAAAGGCGTTAATCTACCTGGTATCGAAACGCTGCCCTGTCAGATCAGAGTACACAGGTAGAGCGATAGGTGCGAAAAATCCAATGGCAAACAGGTGGCAATTTAACTGCAACACCGCTGTAACGATTCTCTCCCGGTGATTTAGAGGAGCATACAGAGTGTGCAGTGCGTGTGAAAAAAAGCACTCGATACATTATTCCTCGGCAGGTGTAACGAGTGTAACTCGAGGCGTGTTAAGAAGAGTGAGGGACTCTAAAACGCTTTTCTCACCTCATCCGGCGAGAGTCTCCGTCCGGGATTTTATTACATTCGTGACTCGCGTTAAGAGGTTCTCTTCGGTGGGTAGTTTTAACATACGAGGGTGGCCGAACGGCGGGCGACAAACAGGTGGTAATTTCGTTTGGTTAACCAAAGAAGGACGGAGAGAAGACTTCCTCGGTTTCGCCGCACATAACCGAGAGCTCGTATCAAACGTTGCTTCTTTTTACGTCCCGACGCTATCGCCCTTAAAAATAGCTGTACGGAACAGACTGAGACACCGCGAACGCGGAATCGACGCTCAACGCCGGGACGTGATACTTTTTCAGATTACACTCTATCGTGGATTATCGACTCGGCGAGTTCATTTTTACCGATGATATAGAGCTCCGCTCCGGACTTATGAGATCAACGAGTTATATCGTCCTGATTTCTCTGCCGTTCCGAATAACCGTCGGAAAATATATCACTGCGAGGCTCTCGGTCAAACAGAAAAAAGTAACATATATACACACGCTATAAGCAGTACAATGGAGTTTCATCGGTTTTTCAATTTTATCGGCATTCGATGAAATTAGACCGCACAGTTGAGAGACACCGTAGGTTTCTGCTTCGGTGCTGTCGTCTTGCGAAAATACATGTCTATCTATATGTATTTATATATAGCATATTATGTGTATCTATGTATGGCATATTATATATATCGCGTTTCGAGATTCCGCAGCATTCGCGAATTGAATTTCTTATTCAATTACGTGAAGTAGAGGAACGTACACCGGGGTTTCTTCGAGGAAGTTATATTTAGTATTAGCGTTCGTCTGCGAGGAAGTTATATTTAGTATATAGCGGTAGTCAAAAAATTCAATGAATGGGAAGTAACGTCAGCGAGCATTGGCGAGAGTAAAAGTTGTTAAACATTTGCCGCTTGTTTAGCCTTTCACGGTGGAAAGTTGAATCCAATTGCGAAAATATATAAATATCGATGTATATATTTATATATAGCATATTATATATATCCATGTATGGCATGATATATATATCACGTTTCGAGATTCTGCAGCATATGCTGTAGAATCTTAATTGTATTTGAACCATATATTGAATTTTTTATTCAATTACGTGAAGTAGAGGAACGTATATCGGGCTTCCTTCGAGCAAGTTATATTTAGTATATAGCGATAGTGGAAAATTGCAATGAATAGGAAGTAAAATCAGTGCTCGTTGGCGTGGGTTAAAGTTGTCAAACATTTGCCGCTAGTTTAGCGCTTAACGGTGGAAAGTTGAATCCAATTGCGAATATATATACATATATCTATGTATATATTTATATATAGCATATCATATATATCTTTGTATGGAATTATTATATATATTACGTTTCGAGATTCCGCAGCATACGCCAATTGAATTTCTTATGTAATTACCTGAAGCAGAGGAATGTATACCGGGGTTTCTTCGAGCAAGTTATAATTAGTATATATATAGATAGTCGAAAAATGAAATGAATAGGAAGTAAAGTCATTGCCCGTTGGCGTGGGTTAAAGTTAAACATTTGCCGCTAGTTTAGCGTTTAACGGTGGAAAGTTTAATCCAATAGCGAATATTTATATATATATATATATACATATTCACAATTATAATATATATAATATGCCATATCTTTGTATGACATATCGCACCCCTAGAACAACAGTGTAACATCTCTTATGGGATTACCATATAAGTTGATACACTATTGTTCTAAGGGTGCGATATTATATATATTACGTTTCGACATTCCGCAGCATACGCGAAATGAATTTCTTATGCAATTACCTGAAGCAGAGTAACCTATATCGTCGCTTTTCGAGAAAGTTATTTTTAGTACATATACAGCGATAGTCGAAAAATGCCACCAGTATAAAAAAAATCATTGCCCGTTGGCTTAACCAAAGGTTGTTAAACATTTGCCGCCACTTCATCCTTTAACGGTCTAAACATGAATCCAACTGCGAGAACCTTCTTTCTCTCACCACCAATTCATCTCAAACTCGCGCACGGTCCCAATTCTCATCGTCGCGCGTACTTTACGGCGGAAATTCGCGAACCGAGACCCAAGCCGCAGAGGAGCGAATCGTCGGCTCGAGGCTGCGAACGTCTCTCATCGTCGTCACCCGCGTTTGTGCGTACCTTATCTCACACGAACGTACGCGCCGGATCTCTTTCCATCTACTCGTCTGTATCCCTTACTCGGTTTATTTCCGCGGAAAGCCTCTATTTTCGGATGGAACGGATTTTCCGCATGTGGAAATCCTCCTCAAAGGACACACGCGGAAACGTAAGAATGGATACGCGAGGGAAGGTTCTTCGCTCGATGCGCGATGCTCCGCGGGATTAACCCAAAGCCCTGGATTTCCCCGCGGCCTCGATGTCACTTCCCGGTCGGGAATGTGGGTATTCGCGACCCGTTATTTTCGCGTTTATGTCGAACGCACCCCTCCGTCCCCAGCGGGAGGGACGCGCGACACGGAGTTGCCGCGATCCGCGGAGCTCTTCTTTACCGACCCGCAAGTACTCGGTCCGTGTACCGAGCCGGAAGCATCCAGAACAACGAATTCCCGACCTCGCTCACGGCTATTACAAACTATTACAATGGCCGAGGATACTCCCTAAACAATTGCTTCCCGGCATAATAATTATACTCTCGACCGCGAGCGGAGTAATTCACTCGGGAATTGTTTTACCGGGCAGAGTTCTCATCTCGCACGGGGGAGGAGGGAACGGCCGAGTCAAACATTCGCGAACAGGCCGGAGGCTGGCGGAGCCGAGATAACTCGCTCCATGTACGACGGAAAGTGGCACGGTGGATATAAATATTTTAAACAATTTTTAATGGAAAGAAATAAACGGGTGAATGGGATGGCTGCAAGTGGCTGCGGGCAGTTGGGGGAAAATGTAATTTTTGTCTTTGTTTTTTATTTTTATTTTTTTCTCGGGCAAAGTCGCGATGGTGGAGACAAAAGGGTGGAGGACGATGAAGAAATGCTGCGGAGGACGGAATCGATCTTTTGATGGAATGCTCTCGGTTGCTCCGAAATAAGACACTTTTTTTGAGGTACTCGATGAGTATGGAAAAAAATTGGTTGTTTAGAAGAAATAAGAAATTCAATTCACGTGTGTGAATTACTGGATCTATATTAACTGAGAGGAAGGAGGCCACTTTCATAACAAGTGCCCACTTTTTATGCATGTGGTGTGACGAAAGCGTGTGAAAAAGTAAGTAGAGTATTAAAAAAACGTGCGAAAAAGTAACTAGAGTATTATAAAAATCGTGCGAAATAGTACTTGGAGTGTTAAAAAAGTAACTAGTGTTATTTGCGCATGCACAGTATTTTTCTCGCACGCCTTACTAAAAAGCGTCACTTTCGCCACGCGTTACAGGCACGAAAAGTAGGACTTTTTGTGCATGTCTTACAAAATCGTACATTACGATACTAGTGCGAAAAAACTTTTTCTGACAACTGTGAGTCTGCACCACGAGCCGAGGGCGAGTATTGCAATTGCACGAGTTAAGAAAACGTTTTTCCCACGAGTATCGTACAAAAATGTATTTCCCAAGGTGTGAAAATGGAGCTTGGAAAATTGGTTGTACGGGCGAGGAATTCTCCCTGATTTTCTCGATCGCGGAGCGCAAATAGTGAAAAATGTCTGCAAGAAATAAGAAATTCAGTTCACGTGTGTGAATTACCGGATCTATATTAGCCACGAGGAAGGAAGAGAGGAGGGGGGGGGGGCTCTCACGATGGAGGCGAGGATCTGAACAAACTCTATTATCAAATATGCCAAGGGTCCGTTGGCGTGTTACATCGACAGAAAATAACGACCAGTGTTCACGGAATATGGGACAAGCGGGACGGTGAATCGGGTCACTCCATTGAAAATCCACTTCCATTATTCTTCACACAAAAAAGTTATGCTCTTGACGTAAAAACAATTTTCAGTCGATACACTCTACCTTACAATAGGCATTCAGAAGGCAAATTGAAATTCCAATGATTTTGAACAATTTGTTGTTTCAAAGACCTGAGGGCAGTTATCGTCGAAAAAAAACAAGTTAATTCCTCAGTGTGCGAATTTTTGGTCCAAAAACCGGCGAAATCTGTCGGGGTAAAGTTGCGTTTATTTCACCCAGTGCGGAAATGGCGGTTTTCCAAACCCCCATTTTAACAGCTTGGAAATAAAATGTTGTACGATATTTGTACGAAAAATGTTTTCTTAACTTATGCGATTGCAACACTGACCTTCGTGGTGGAGACTCACACCCGTCAGAAAAAGATTTTTCATCACTCGGTGCGGAAATGGCCACTTTTCCCCCCGCTTCGCGTGCGTAAAAGCGCCATTTTCACACCTTGTGATGAAAAATTTCGTCCATCCCTCGTGCGAAACACTTTTTCTAACTCGTGTGATAACAGCCCAGAAAAACGTTTTTCGCCCTCGTGGAGTAATAGTGTATTATTTCACACTCAAAATGTATCAAAATGTACTAATTTTGTAACATATACACAAAAAGTCCCCTCTTTTCGTGTCTGTGACGGGTGGCAAAAGTGGCGGTTTTTAGTGAGGCGTGCGAGAACAATACTGCGCACACGCAAATAACACAAGTTACTTTTTGTCACACTTTTTTAACACTCTAGTTACGCTTTCGCCCACCACATGCATAAAAAAGTGGAAGGTTTTGTGCAATTGTTACCAAAAGCAGTATGCGATACTGGTGCGAAAAAGCGACCTCGCGGCGGCGGTTAGGAAGTAGGCAGCACCTTCAGCTCGGACCGCAACTCGCCTGCAGCTCGGATCGCAACTCGCCTTCGGCTCGTGCTACCGTGGTACTTGCTTCCGGCTCGTGCGGCCAACTTCGCAATTTCGTCGAGAGACCCCTTTTTCGCACTGGCATCGCAGAATACCACATTCTGGACCAGCTGAAGCGTTGGAATTAAACTCGACGGTTTTCTATTCCGACGACCCTAACCGCTCTAGCCAAGACTCATCTCCATATCGCTGTCCGATCATTAAAAATCATTCCCGCGAGTATTAGGTATCCACCAGCTGGTGTTCGTCCACTTTCCCCTATCAGTGCACGCAACCACGGGGACATCGCCGGAGGCTGCGCCGGGCTGCCGGTGCGGATCCACTACAGTAGAACCTCGCCTATCCGACCTTCGATGAACCGAGCTTCCGCTTTATCCGAGGCACTCGAGACATATTCGATCTCTCCGCGTTAACCGAGGTGTAGGCTCGGATAATACGGGAAACGGGGTAAATGTAGGCTCGGATAATACGGGATAAAGCTGCAATTCCCACGAGCGGAGAAGTCCGTAACGGCTAATTAGTTGCATATGCGCATAAACTTGTACAAGTTTGCTGCGTCTTTATACTGCGAGCTGCAAATACAACAGTTCCGATTCTGGAGTGCATGGCTTATGTTTATATGAAGTTAATGTTGATTAACTAAATTATAATTATAATTATATTAAAAAAAGACCTACATTAACTAATAAATTTGAAGCTTATATGAAGTGTTGAGTTATTTTTTTATATGTAATGGTAGTATAAGTTTGACTCGAATATGTTATCCGTGTTATCCGAGATTTGGCACATTTACATCTCTACCAGATAACAATACCATATTAGAAGTCTACGAAAAACTCTACCGCAATACAAGACTGGACGATAGCCTTGTATTCCGGTATAGTTTTACTGTAATTCCAGTAGAGTTTTATTTCCACTCTGGTAAAGTTCTATATCTATTCCGTTACAGTTTTATTTTGATTGTGGTAGAGTTGTCAGTGGTAGAAGATGTAGGGGAAACCGGGGCAAAACGGGGTCATGGGGCAAAATGGGGACCTGAAATGTCATATCGACGTGGGGCAAAATAGGGTAATAATGAAGCTAACAAATTTGTCCGCAGGTCAAATCGAAGGGTACCCCGTTTAGCCCTAGATGGTTTTTTAAAATATCCTTTCAAAACCGATACCAATACAATTTTGGTGTGAAAAACAATGGATCTATGTTTTCGGTATCGTACCAGGTTTTATGGCTTAGCGTCCCCGTTTTGCCCCGGTCTACCCTAAATGCGTCCGAGATGTCACTTATCCGACTTACGCTCTCGCCACCCTACGAGGTTCTACTGTACTTGATAGATTGGAATTTCCACCGTTTCCGTTGGGAGGATGCGGAGATCCAGAGGGCACGAAGCTTCGGAGCCGTATCCTCCGGACAATCGCGGCGTCGATGCTCGCTCGTTCACGCCCAATGGCCCGGAACGCCAGCCCGGAGAGCTCATCTCGCACGCGTGATCGAGCCGTCCTATCGATATGCTCCGAACGACGAATTAATCAGTCGCGAATAACCAGAGCTTCGCGACGTCCCGTACACAAACGACACCGCACTCAAACAATCGCGAGACACGGTCAACTTCAACGGGCAGCGCTTACGGACTCAAAGACGGACCGGCAAGACGAATAATGGATGAGAAGTTTCTTCCTCCTCGCTATAACCAGCGGCATTCAGACGATTCGTTCTCGTCCTCAATGGAATACAGATGCGCGCTCGCCGACGGAATTAGCAAAGAAGCTCCGCTGCAGGAGGCAAAATGTTCCTCGAGGACGCTCGTTGTGTCGACAAAAGATATCCAATTAATTTCACTTTGATCGAAAGAAGAAGGAAAAAAAGCCTCTGACCCACATATCCGTAACTACTGTCTCCACTTTCTAGTTGTGTCTTCTGGTTAAAAAAAAAGAAGAAAAAAAAATTGAGGAAAAACTCTTTAGAAATCGTGTAATCAAACGACCCCGTAAATTTGCGAGGCGAAGAACTCGTTCGCCGAAGCATTTGAGATGGTGTTTTTTCCCGTGCGCGTTGGTCTCGACCCGGTGGTTTTCTTTGGCCGTCGCACACGGGAAAAGGGGGCGGGGTGAAGAAAGACCGATGAAGAGTTGGACTTTCTCCTCCCTGCCTCTCGTTCCATAATTATACACGCAGTGCACTGATGCGAGCACGTGCATAAGTGCACAATTAATGCTCCATGCTTCGCGTACGAACCGAGTTGGGAATATCGAAAGGACATATTATTGTAACCATGGTTGCCACTAAAAACAGTAAAAAAGGCGATTCCCTTTCTTGTCCCAGATTTCTGTGACGACTTTTCAATGTAGTCCTTGCGAATAGTGTTGACTTCGCATAAGTTTCAGAGAACTGAGAGAGAATTGCAAACACTTCTGGATGATATAAAAATCTGAAAAAAATCAAGCACATAAAAACCCGCATATCCGTAACTACTGTCTCCACTTTCTACTTGTATCGCCTGGTAAAAAACAAAGAAGAAAAAAAAATGAGGAAAAACTCTTTAGAAATCGTGTAATCAAACGACCCCGTAAATTTGCGAGGCGAAGAACTCGTTCGCCGAAGCATTTGAGATGGTGTTTTTTTCCCGTGCGCGTTGGTCTCGACCCGGTGGTTTTCTTTGGCCGTCGCACACGGGAAAAGGGGGCGGGGGGGAGGAAAGACCGATGAAGAGTTGGACGAAAGCGAGTCGGTCGAGGTAACTGTATACACGCAGTCGAGTGGGAACGGGTAAAAAGGGACAGGTAGAAAGGAAGCACTCTCTATCGCGTCGAGAGGAACGAGAGCCAGCAGCTGAGTCGGAACGCCGAGTGTGGGGTGGAAAAAAAAAAGATGCTCCGCAGTGAGAAAGGGATAGAGGAAGCGGACAAGAACTCCGCGGCAAGTTATTTTTCATGGATACGCGGCGGTGTACTTCGCTCGTGGGAAAGTAACATCCGATTCCGGGTCTGCATAGGCAGCGGAGCGTTCCTCGTTAATCCACTGGAGCGCGTTCCAATGGTGTACCAACAGCGGTTTTACGTTGTATGTGGGGGAGAGCGGGGCGAGATGGAATGGCGAAAAATCAGGCCGACGCGGGGCGTGATGGGCCACCCTAAACAAGACAACTAGTAGAAGACTTCAAAACGGCGGATTATTGGCGCATGAGCACTACTGATAGGTTGAAGTAGGGAAAGTCAAGATATATGGATAGTACCGGCAAAGGTTAAAAAAAAGTGAACACTTTAAGGGTAGCCCGACTCGACCCAGATAATTTTTTTTTTTAGCACGCGCTGTAAAACTTTGAAAATATCATTGTTGGATGACAAACAATAAATTATGCTGTCGGCATTGTTTGCTTAGGGGGCTCATCTCGCCCCGGTCTCCCCTATAGGTTATATATAGGGGAGAGCGGGGCAAAAATGGCACAGCGGAGAGCAAAACGGGGTAATGAGCCAAAACTCAATTTTCCAATAACTTTTGGATGGTGGCGATGGTTATTCGTGGGGCAAAAAGCGGGTGAAAACCCGGATGTATCGTTGGGACAAAATGGGGCATGGAAAAATTATTGGAAAATTGAGTTTTGCACTCACTGTACCGTTTTGCCCCACTGTCCCATTTTGCCCCGCTCTCCCCTATATATATATCTGGGAGAACGGGGAAAAATGGCGAAACGAACGCGATACCGATAAGGGGCAAAATGGGGTACCCCAAAATTATCGCTGTCAAGACCGTCTCGCTGTCATTACTGTCTCGCTGTCATTACTGTCTCGCTGTCATGACCGTCTCGCTGTCATGACCGTCTCGCTGTCATGACCGTCTCGCTGTCATGACCGTCTCGTTGTCATGACCGTCTCGCTGTCATGACCGTCCCGCTGTCATGACCTTCTCGCTGTCATGACTGTCTCGCTGTCATGACTGTCTCGCTGTCATCACCGTCTCGCTGTCATGACTGTCTCGCTGTCATGACCGTCTCGCCGTCATGACTGTCTCGCCGTCATGACTTTTTGTATCTAGCTGACAAAAGTTGCCGCGAGTCAAATCGAAGGGTACCCCATTTTACCCCAGATGATTTTTTTTAAACATCCATCTAAAACGGGTGCCAATACAATTTTTGTGTGACAAGCAATGGATCTATGGGATCGGTATCCTTGTAACAGGTTTTATTTCTTAGCTTCCCCATTTTGCCCTGGTCCCCCCTATATGTTTGCAGGGAAGACAGAAATTCGGAGCTCGAAATAATTGCTCGACGTCATTACGCGAAGACGAGACGAGTGCTCGCTCGACTACGTAGTAGACCGCCCCTGTTCTCGGCTCTGTTCTACGACTGGTGTCGCTCCGACCAGAGCATATCTGCCTTTCGTGCCGGCCTTTTGGCTCAAGGAGCCCTGCCGCAAGAACTTTCGCTGTTGGCGCGTCGAGCACTCCCAGTAGTAAAGACCCGTGTATGGTCGGACGTCGACATCGCACTGGCTCCAGACGTTTTAAAGTCTTCGCACATAAAACAACGTTTGCAGTTTTCCGTCACACAGACGAGTCGATGCGCCACGGTCTGTTTGTGTTCCGTACGTAGTTTCGTGTTCGAGCAGCTTTAGTGCTGTCGTCAGACTCGTTTGGAGTTTGAAAAAAAATTCAATGATCGCGGCTCTGACAACTTACGATTTACAGCGACTGCTGTGAAACGGAAGGGCGGATGCCGGATCGTTTTGCGCGGCAAAGATTTTCGTTATGAATGCAAAGCTTCAGTCAATACTGACGTGATTGGTTGTCGCACGAGGCTGAGGCCTGGAGATATTCCTGAGAAAACTTAAACGACCCGTAAATACAAACTTTGCGTGCTGCAAAGAAAAGTTGTAAATTTAATGTAGCGGACTGGAAGTTTTTACGCAAAAACTGGTACATTAAATTTTAAGTACAATTACGATGAAAAAGTGTACTTTTTCATTGAAGTCAAAGTAAATTATAAAAATTAAAGGACTTTCATAGTGAAATGAAAGTCAATTATTAAAAATAAAGTATTCCCGATGTTTTTAATACACCGCATTTTTCATTGCAATTGTACCTACATGAAATTTAATATACCAGTTTTTGCATAAAAACTCCCAGTCCCGTACATTAAATTTCATACAAAATTTTCTTAGAGTAAAAAAAAAAATCGTCAATTCATCGTTCGAAAAAAATACATTGTTTTGTGCGAAGACAATGCCTCGAATGTCTCCCGCTGTGATAAATTTTTATTCTGTGAAGGTTCTCGCGAGGAAAATGTATTTCGAGAGAGAGAGAGAGAAAATTAATCTACTTTTTCATTGAAGATAAAGTAAATTATAAAAATTAAAGGACTTTCATAGTGAAATTAAAGTCAATTATTAAAAATAAAGTATTCCCGATGTTTTTAATACACTGCATTTTCCATTGCAATTGTACCTACATGAAATTTAATATACCAGTTTTTGCATAAAAACTCCCAGTCCCGTACATTAAATTTCATACAAATTTTTCTTAGTATAAAAAAAAAAGTAAAAATCGTAAATTCATCGTTCGTAAAAAATACATCGATTTTTGCGAAGACAATGCCCCGAATCTCCCCCGCTGCGATAAATTTTACCACGAAAACCGCCCGGAGCGCATAATTTTTTATTCTGGCAAGGTACTCGCGAGGAAAATGTATTTCGAGAGACAGAGCGCGAAGGACGAACGACGGGAAGAACGCACAAGGGAGGCGTAAACAGGGTAGTTCGTCGTTCTACTTTGCCTAAAATAGCTGAATCCACTTGAGCGAGCACTTGTCGCGCTCTCTTTCTTCGTTCCTCGCGATATTACATTTGCAGTCGTCTCTCTCGTTGTTTATACCAAAAAATTTGTCTTTCTCTCGGGGGAGAGCGGCGGTGTAGGGGCAGGGGGGAGGGGGGGGGGGGAAAGGCGGATCCTGAGCTTTACTCCACGAGGAGCCAATTTCGGTCTCTCGTGAATCTTTCATATCTGATTCGTGCGCCCTGCGGCTGTAACGTGGCAGCCGCGTCACCCGAAACGCGAAGCGACCAGAGAGAACGAGAGGAGGAAAAAAGGAAGTGGAAAAAGGCAGCGGCGGAAAGGTCAGGACACGCCAGGGTGGCCTTTCCGCAAGGAAGAAGTCGGAGTTACGGGATGGTCTTCCCTCACTCGAGAAGCTTTTCGTCTCGGACGGTGGATCCGGGGAAAGGGGGGGGGGGGGGGGAAGAGGCAAATGAATTCCCGAAGAAATAAAGAAGCGACTGCCGTCCGCTGCAGGCCGAATGGCCGGGTTAATTCGAAAAGTTTCGAGGGCCCAGCGTGGCAAACGAAGCGGCGAGGAGGGAACGGGAGAGGGACGATGAAGATTAGCGATCTCGGAACGGGAATAACACGAATATGCGAAATTAATGCGAAGAAATTTTTGCAACCGTGAAGACAGCGGTTAAGACGCAGTTCTGGGGACGATTGATTGAGATGGCGTGGAGAATATCCGGGCTAATTGGGGTTGCTTTATTGTGAGAGATTTTTTTGGCAACACGTTTAGTGGGGCTGCGGCGGAGACGGGGATGAAATGGGAAGTCTTAGTATAGAGTGAAAGTCGTGAATATGGTCCGGGGTACGATGTAAAAATAAATTGTAAATTTAATGTACTGGAACTTGAAATTTGTTTACGTTACTTACATTAGTTGAACATTAATGTACTTTTTCACGAAATAAAAATACCGGATATTAAAATATGAAATATTTTGCCTGAAATTTGCAAAAAATGTTATTAAAAATAAAAAATTTACTGTAAAAGTGGAACGCAAATGTGTTTGAAATGTCAGAAACAGTTAACAGAAATGTTAACAAATTGTGTTGTATAACAAATTTTTTTTATAGTGTATCTATCATTGATTTATGTGCTAATAGGGTTGAACCATATTCACCACCTGTTATGAATTCTTATTTTTTTTTACAGTCAATTTATAACTCCAGACTCATCCGTATGGTCTTTGTTCCTTGACAAGATCGTTTTGCCCCGCGTAGCAAACGAAGCGGCGAACAGGGAACGGAAGGGGGAAAGAAAAAGATTAGCGGTCTCGGAACGGGAATGACACGAATAAGCTAAATTAATGCGAAGGAATTTTTGTAACCGTGAAGACAGCTGTAAAGATACAGGTCCGTCGACGATCGATGAACTTGACGTAGAGAAGATCGGGGCAAAATGGGGTATCGTTATCGTGAAATCTTTTTTTAACCAAACATTTTTCGCGGCTCTGGCAGAGGCTAAAATGGGAACTCTTAACATAGCGTGAAAGTGGTGAATATTGCCCAATTATTTATATATATATATATATATAAATAATTGATTTATGTGCTAATAGAGTTGGATAGGGTTGGCAGCACTTGATATGTTATGATTTTTTTTCTGTCCGTTAATTTATAACTCTGGACTCATCGGTATGATCTTTATTCCTTGGCAAGCCCGTTTTGCCCCGCCCCCTTTTACCTGACACGCGATATTACTGTCAATTCGCAGATGTATAATTTACGGTGAAAACATAGATCGTTACAACAAGCGTTAAATATGCAAACAGCCTGTTGAATACGCAATTAAACGTTCGCTCTCTCTCCTCCCTCTGTCTCGTTCCATAATTATGCACGCAGTGCACTGATGCGAGCTCGCGTATAAGTGCACAATTAATGCTCCATGCTTCGCGTACGAACCGAGTTGGGAATATCGAAAGGACATATTATTGTAACCATGGTTGCCACTAAAAATAGTAAAAAATGCAATTCCCTTTCTTGTCCCCGATTTCTGTGACGACTTCTTAAAGTAGTCCTTGCAAATAGTGTTGACTTGGCATAAGTTTCAGAGAACTGAGAGAGAATTGCAAACACTTCTGGATGATATAAAAATCTGAAAAAATCAAGCATATTAAAATGTGCTGAAAAGATTAATATTCCAAAATTTTCCAAAGAAAAATAATTCCAAAATGATATTAACAAACGGATTAAAAATAAAATTATTCAGCGAACCTCCCGGAAATCTAACATTTTTTTAATGAAAATGATTCGGTCACATTTCTGAATACCTATACATTTTTTCAGATTTTTTAATTCACCTAGAATTTTTTTTTTATATGGAAAAAAATGTGTGAACTCACTAAATTCAAAGTGACTTTAAAAAATCTGAAAGAATTCATATGTATTAATAAAAAAAGAACGAATTATTTTCATTTAACAAAATTTTATGTTTCATCAATATGTTAATAACATTTTGGGATTTTTATTATGCAAAATTAATCTTTTCAGAACCTTCAATATGCTTGATTTTTTTCAGATTTTTATGCCATCCATAAGTGTTTGCAATTCCCTCTCATTTCTCTGAAACTTATGCGAAGAGAACACTATTCGCAAGGACTACCTTAAATTTCCTGACGATGTTTTAAAAATACCCTAACGATATTTTTTAAATTCCCCGACGGTTTTCAGGATTTCCTGGAAACTCATCACATCAGAACCGCTTCGAGTTACCAACTCGCAACTGCGCCGAAGTTGCGCGTTTCCAAAGTTCGATCATATATCGTTCATATACGCGTAATATAACCCCCTAAAAAAAAAAAGACCGAGAAACTACGTACTTCCGAAAATTGTACATTACCTCCGGAGGCCGCGTTTGCCAAAAATATATATCTCTAAATTTCCATCAATTTATTGGAACGATATCTCCCAATGTGGGGCACTATCAGGAACGGCTCGATGCGGCATAAACTCTGCGACAAAATTTACGATCGTCGGCTATCGCTGTTCGGGTTACGATTATGCGGTATTATTGTCATCGGAAATTGCACGTTAAAAAAAAAAAGAAAATTAAATTTTTTTACATCAACACGCCTTCCCATGTTGAGTTCGTTACGGTGTAAGATAAAGTAAATTCATATTTCTCTGACGGTTCGCTTCCGCTGTGTTGGCACGTTGATGTACTTTTAAATTGTAATTCAGTAACGTCTACGCATTGCGGGTTTGCCCGTGGGATATAAATGGGAAAGGAAGGAGAAGCGAGAGAACATCGCGTGTACCTTTACCCACCCTATCAAAACCCTCCCTGCCCGCCCCGCAGGGCTCACAGGGGAGCTGTGATAATAATTGTTACAAGGCTCCCATGGCTTCTCTGCGCGGATGCTGGAGGGAAACAAGCGGAGGCAACGGTAAGAGGGGACGTTGTACAAAGCCCCGTTCACGTTGCTCGCAGCCCGCTTCGAGAGAGCGGGCCAACGCCGAGTGATTAGGAAAATTCATACGGGGAATTAAGCAAGTATAATAAAGCGTTTTCTAAGGACCGATATCAGCGGTACAATGTATTCATTTATAAAATCACCGCACACCTCAACGCCCCGATGGAAATTATGTTGTTTTCGTTGTTTATTATAATAGATTGATAAAACCCACTGCACAACTCAACACGCTCACGGCAATTATGTTTTTTGTTGTTAATTATTATTCATTGTGAAAATATATTTACCGAGATTTCTGGATGTTGAGTGACGTCGAAAACTGTTATCAGAGACTCCCCAATTTTTTTTTTCTTGTCGTGCATTCTTTTTTTCTGAGTTGAAATTAGTTTTTTTTCTGAGTTGAAATTCTATGTTTCTCGTTAATGCTCGTGCTAAATACGATAAATTACCAGAGCTAGCCAAGAACCCTATGTGCTCGGAAGTACGGACTGACGTATCAAGTACTTGAAGCACGTATTGAAGTATCAAGTACTTGAAGCACGTATTGAAGTATCAAGTACTTGATGCACGTATTGAAGTATCAAGTACTTGAAGCACGTATTGAAGTATCAAGTACTTGAAGCACGTATTGAAGTATCAAGTACTTGAAGCACGTATTGAAGTATCAAGTATTTAAAGCACGTATTGAAGTACCAAGTACTTGAAGCACGTATTGAAGTACCAAGAACTTGAAGCACGTATTGAAGTACCGAGAACTTGAAGTGCGTATTGAAGTATCAAGTACTTGAAGTACCTATTGAAGCATCAAGAACCTGAAGTACGTATTGAAGTACCAAGAACCTGAAGTGCGTATTGAAGTACCAGGTACTTGGAGTACGTATTGAACGATCATGTTCTTGAAGTACTATTGCAGTATGAAGTATTTGAAGGACGTATTGAAGCATCAAGTACCTGAAGTACGTATTGAAGTATTAAGTACCTGAAGTACATATTGAAGTACCAAGAACCTGAAGTGCGTATTGAAGTACCAGGTACTTGGAGTACGTATTGAACGATCATGTTCTTGAAGTACTATTGCAGTATGAAGTATTTGAAGGACGTATTGAAGCATCAAGTACCTGAAGTACGTATTGAAGTATTAAGTACCTGAAGTACATATTGAAGTACCAAGTACTTTAAGCGCGTATTGAAGTACCAGGTACTTAGAGAACGTATTGAAGTATCATGTTCTTGATGTACTATTGCAGTATGAAGTATTTGAAGGACGTGTTGAAGCAACGAGTACCTGAAGTACGTATTGAAGTATCAAGTACCTGAAGTACGTATTGAAGTATCACACATCTTTTTATTATTTATTGTCGTGCACTATCGATGATTTTTATTTGTTTTTAGTGACTTGAAATTCGATATTTGCCATTGATATTTGTGCTGAATGCGATAAATTAACTACGATGAACCGGCACACGGGCTTTCGATAATTAACAAAACATTTGAAATAATGAGCTGTTTACCAGCGTCGACGTTGAATTTGACCGTTCGATCGGCGAGCTGTCCTTCCGCTTTAATGAAAATACACGCTAACGAATAGAGCCCGCGGGTCGTATAACAAGCTCAATGTAACCGGAACAGTCATTGCGCGGGTCCATCCGGCGTCCGGAGCAATTCGGCGCGGCGGCGGGCGTGGGCGAACCAGCCGCGACGACGGGGCGAAGGAAATGAGGACCGTTCGCGAAGGTGAATAGCGCTAGGGGTGCGCCATACCCCTCGCTCTTGCACTTCGCGTGTGTACGAGGGGACAACCGCATCACCCTCGCGTGTCGTCCGTTTCTCGTAAATCCGTCCAAAGGCGATAAACACCCGAAGAGGACACTAGTATCCTGGGTCAACGGCGGCGAACCGCCATGAGGGAGGTCGAGACGTGGAAACGTCGGGAGAATATAATCGGAAGAATATAGCATAAGGGTGGCAATTTTTTTTTTTTTTTTTTTTTTAGGTAGTCCAACAACGCAGGTATTAACGATCGAAGAGCAGGATAACGACCACGTGGCTCATGGCGCACAGTAAAAAAAGTTTGTACTTTTTACAACTCATTGTCCACAAACGTTCACAATTTTTTATTTGTTCATTTTCGGATCGCACCGTCTGGCTGTAAGTTTTATAAACAAAAGTGCAAAGTAAAATTGTTAATGACCCGGAAAATAGATGGATAGGTTTATATATTTCAAACCCGAACAAACAAACAAAGTTTGTCACTTACTTAACAAAATTATTTTTACGAAAGTTCGATTTTACGAAATTATTTTTTACTGTGCAATGCCCGAAGAGGAATCAGTATCCTGGGTCAGTTGCGGCGAACGGCCATTAGGGAGGTCGAGAGATGGAAACGTCGGGAGAATCGGGAGAGAATATAGCATAAGGGTGGCATTTTATTAATTTTTAACGGAGTCCAACAACGTAGGGTTTAACTTTCGAAGAGCAGGATAACGACCACGTGCACAGTAAAAAAAGTTTGTACTTTTTACAACTCATTGTCCACAAACGTTTACAATTTTTATTTGTTCATTTTCGGATCGCACCGTCTGGCTCTAAGTTTTATAAACAAAAGTGCAAACTCAAATTGTTAACGAGCCGGGAAGTAGAAGGATAGGTTTGTATATTTCAAACCTGAACAAAAGAGTTTGTCACGTATTTAAGGTAGTACTAGCGGACAGCCTGAGTCCACGAGAGTTCACAGAGAATTGAAAGAGAATTGCGAACACTTCTCGACGGGATAAAAATCTGAAAAAAATCAACCATATGGAAGGTACTGAAAAGATTAATTTTGCATAATAATAATTCCAAAATGTTATTAACAAATTAGTGAAAAAAAAAAATTCCCAACAAATCACCCGGCAACGTAACTTTTTTTTTTATGAAAACGATTTGTTAATTTTTCTGAATACGTATGAATTTTTTCAGATTTTCGTGTAATCTTTGAAAATCGCGTTTTTAGTTAATAAAAAAGACGCAGTTTTCAAAAATTACACAAAATTAATCTTTTCAGCACCTTCCATATGCTTGATTTTTTTCAGATTTTTATCCCGTCGAGAAGTGTTCGCAAAGTGTTCGACCCGGGAAATAGTTTGTATATTTCAAACCTGAACCAAAGAGTTTGTCACTTATTTAACAAAATTATTTTTACGAAAGTTCGATACCACGAAATTATTTTTTACTGTGCGACGCCCGAAGAGGACTCATTATGCTGGGTCAATTGCGGCGGACTGCCATGAGGGAGGTCGAGGGATGGAAACGTCGGGAAAATCGGGAGAAAATACAGGATAAGGGTGGAAATTTTTTTTTTTTTTAACGGATTCCAACAACGCCGGGATTAACGATCGAAGAGCCGGATAACGACCACGTGGCTCATCGGAACGCTCGAAGAGGAATCAGTACGCTGGGTCAATTGCGGTGAACCGCCATGAGGGAGGTCGAGAGTATCGGGAAAAAATATAGGATAAGGGTGGATTTTTTTTTACGGAGTCCAACAACGAAGAGCAGGATAACGACCACATGGATCATCGCAATTGCGAACACCGGTCGATAAAGAGGTTTTTTCGCGCCCACCTGGAACTCTTTCAATTATCCTCAGGTCCGCTGTTCGGAACACTCCGCGAGGATTACACGAAGCCCTATTATCTCACCGCGCTGGGTGACTCGATAATCGGCCGAAACATTAGTAATCCGAACGATGGTTTCGCCGAAGTCGGGAGGACGATAAGCAAACCGGACATTTATCGGAGCTTCGATCGTCCGTAACGGGAAGTGAACGGCACGTAAAAAAATAGTCGCAAATTTATTCTAGACGAGCTTGTCATTCTGTTTTTTTTTTCTTGTAAAATTAACAATAGATTTTTGATAATACGACCGTATTTAAAAAAACAATTTATGTAAGTTCCAAAAATAATTTCGCCGACCTCATTTCGTTGTTAACGAAACGGGTCAAAATTTGGAGCTGAAGAACGGTGCACTGAGAAAAAGGATTGTATTTTCTACTATACCAATAGTTCCCAGGGGAAACGTCTTTGAAGTTTTTGATAGTATATATTCAATGGGTTAAAATATAATTATAGTTGTAACCATGATTTTTTTGTCACTGCAGTAACTATAAAATGTAAACGTTCCCCCTGGGAACTATTTTTTATGGTAAAACGTCAGTATTGTTGTATTTACTGTCATTTTTTCTCAGTGTGGAATTAATGGTTAAGGATCGAGAGATAAAAATAAATGGGCTTTTGATTTTGCTATCATCTCACTGCGCTAAGTGACTCGATAATCGACCGAACCATTAATAATCCGGACGATGGTATCGCCGGAGTTGGAAGGGCGATAAGCAAACGAGGCATTTATCGAGGATTCGATCGTCCTTAACCGGAACGGAACGGCATATAAAAAAAAAAAATACTCGAACATTTCTTCTAGATAAATTTACAATTCTCCATTTTTTGGCCTTGTAAAATTAGAAAAAGATTTCCGACAATGGGACAGTATTTTAAAAAATTCTAATGTAAAATCAATGTAAAAATCTGAAAATAATTTCGTCCATTTAATTTCGACGTTAACGAAAGAGGTCAAAATTTGGAGCTGAAGAACCGTGGAATTAGTGGTTAACGATCGAGAGATAAAGATAAGCGGCGTTTTAATTTTGCGACGAATTTCGCTTCTTTAATTTAATCAATCGTCACTTCCCGAAAAAAGGAAAAGGATGGAAGTTCGAAGCAAACACTGAAGATAATCTCGGTGCTCCGGCAAGCGCGAAATAGCTGTCGAGCTTTTCCTATCGAGACTCTATCACGGTGGGATAAACACCGAGAGATAGAGACGCTTTATTAAAATCACAGCTACGCCGAGCTTTCTGGACCACCACCGGCACAATCCCCCCCACCCCCCCCCCCCCCCCCTCTTCCACCTCGACTTCGTCCGGAGCTTCGAAAAGTATACGAGCAGACATAGATATATAGTGATACGCTATTGTTGTATATAGGAAAAGCGTGCGATGGCACAGCGGGATTGCCGATTGATCGCCGAAACTTTAGCCACGTGAGCGTGCCTCACCGGGGATTATAGATATTGCTTCACGCCCCCTGAATACCGCAGCTAAATCGAAAAAGCTTATAACACCCTGGAATTATAGTTTTTTTTTTTTTTTTTTTTTTTTTTTTTTTTTTTTTTTTCTATCGCTCCTCTTTTCTCTCGGATTTTTCCCTCGGACACGGTGAGGGTGGAAAGGTTCTTACATTTAACCCTAGAAGTCATGTATCATTTTTTCTACCCTCTGACTCACGACTGGGGTACATATGTACCTCATGCGTTTCTTCAATGTACGAGGGTCCTATGGGCGATAAATGGGTTTTGTCGCATATGAATCTCTTCGTTTTTTCATGAGGAAAAGAATGGTGTGGGCGAATTTGATTATAATAGAGTTTAGGGGGTGGAAATCACCCTTAAAGCCCAAAACGTAACGAAAAATTACAAAAACCACACTTTGTGAAAAAAAATTGATTTTTTTTTTTTTTGATTGGTCCGATTTTCAAATTTCGAACGCTGTTTCACATGGGACACATCAGGCTATCAGGGAAAAAATTGTCCCATTGTGTTTCGTTCGAAAAGTGTATTTAAAAAAAAAAAAAAATCCGCTAATCGCCACATTTTTTTTTTATCGTCGATTTACAATTATTCCGGATAAAAATACGCTTTTTTGGCGAAAGAAACAATTCAACATTCAACAAGAAAGAAACGATTAATTTTTTTTGGACGACATGTAATTTTTAAAATAGAAAAAAATAGAAAAAAAATAGTTACGGCTTATGACACAGGATCGACGAGAAAGCCACGCACGAACAGAGCTCCACAGCCTTTCCCCGTAGCTGTGGTAGATAATTGAGTCAATATATTTTTTTTTTCGTCCAGCACTCTCGAATCGGCCTCGCGCCGAGGCCAGCGCACACCTCGTTTCGTCGTATTATTAAAGCACCTGTCGATATGCGAACGATAATTCATTTTACCGACGAACGACGAGGAGTTTCGTCAAAATAGTCGTTAAACGAACGATCGCGCTCCAAAACAGCGCTTTCCAAATCTCGGCCTCGATATCAAAACCAAAAAAAAAAAAAAAAAAAAAAAAAAAATACATCAACACCGATAATAAAAAAGAAAAATCCTATATAAATTCCATGAATAAAGTGCGAGCCGTTTCTCTAAATCGTCACACGACGCGTCTGTTTCAGAAGCGGATAACATCTGCTCCTCGTCGGATACCTCGTCGTCCCGGGCGAGAGTTGGGCGAATCATAAGACAAGCATAAGACAAGCTCGTTCGAGGGAGCGAGCCGGCGCCGCGTCCTATCCGCGTTTTATTCCGGCGTTTTCTGACTGCGTCGAAGGGGTTGAGAGACGATCCGTTTGAGCGGTGATCCGTGCCGATACACCGGGAAACCGTCGGTCGGGTAAAGCGCTGGGACGAGGCGAGGAGAGTCGCGATTTTGCCGTCTCTGGCGCTCTTCGGGTCGGAGCGTCGCGAGGAGTTGAGGCAAGAAATGACGAACGATGCCGAGGAAGAAAGCAGCGGCGGAGAGCAACGGAAGAGGAGAGGATCGGGATAGAGTTTCACCGAGCGAGAGATCGGCGTCCGAGGCTCGGCCGGGAGCCCCGAAGAGGAAGCCGAGGAAGGCGGTGGAAGAGAGCCGAGAATTTCAGGACCTCGTTCCGGCGTCGCCGAACAACCGGAGCTGAGCGCATACCGTGAGTTCTTTTGTCGTTGCATGGCGAGACTCGCGGACGAGATGCGGGGAAAAAACGGCGGGGGAGTGACGGAGGACGGAACGCGTCGGAGAAACTTCACCGCGAGAACAACTCGAACACGTTCGAGTACACTTTTTTGCGGGACAGGCGCGTACTTTCGCTCCCGGCGCGGCTCCGTTGGACTTCCCAGGCTCGCGGACACTCCCTCACGTTCCCGGCCTTGAACCAAGAAGTGTGAGAAAAATAGACGGTTTTTTTATATTAAAAAAATTATAATAAAAAAAATTTAAATAATAAATAAAAAAATTTATATAATAAATAAAAAAATTTTAATAATAAATAAAAAAATTTAAATAAAAAAATGAACCTTGGCCGATGGACCAAAATTTCATCTCGAGTACCGAATGAACGGGTCGGATAAACTTCACCGCGAGAACAACTCGAACACGTTCGAGTACACTTTTTTGCGGAACAGGCGCGTACTTTCGCTCCCAGCGCGGCTCCGTTGGACTTCCCAGGCTCGCGAACACTCCCTCACGTTCCCGGCCACGAACCAAGAAGTGTGAGAAAAATAGACGGTTTTTTTATATTAAAAAAATAATAATAAACAAAATTTTTATAATAAATAAAAAATGTATACAATAAATTAAAAAATTTTAATAAAAAAATGAACCTTGACCGATGGACCAAAATTGCAGCTCGAGTACCGAAAGAACTGGTCGGAGAAACTTCACCGCGAGAACAACTCGAATACACTTTTTTGCGGGACAGGCGCGTCCTTTCGCTCATGGCGCGGCTCCGTTGGACTTCCCAGGCTCGCGAACACTCCCTCACGTTCCGTCCGGTTCATCCTTTTTCTTCGTTGAGTTTCTTTTTTTTTATTTATTTTTTTTTTGTTCTATGGTTTCCCGATAAGCTACACGAGTGGCCCATCGCGATAGAGGAGCGTTCGCTCTCGAGCATTTGCATTTGCGTGCACACGAGGGGCTGCTCCGACGTTTCAAGGCGATGGACCGGTCGAGGGTGCGGGATTCGAAGCGGAGAGACGCGTTTCGCGGTCGCTCGAACGGATCGGAAACCAATTACCACTGGCACAGACGTTGCCTTTGACGTGCAATTACGATGGGCTTCTTGGCGAGATGCGATGTATTCCGGAACGGGAGAAAGAACGAGGCTTCCGCTCCTCCTGCATCCGATGGTCTTAGCTTCGGGTCTTTCGGTACTCGAGGACCAATTTTGGGACATCGGTCAAGGTTCATTATTTTTTTTTTTATATATATATAAAAAAACCGTATATTCTTCAAATGCCTCTTGGTTAGATGCGATGTATTCCGGACCGGGAGGAGAAACGAAGATTCCGGTCCGCCTGCTTCCGATCATCTTAGCTCCGGGTCTTTCGGTACTCGAGGCGCAATTTTGGGACTTCGGTCAAGGTTCATTATTTTTTATTTTTTTTTTATATAAAAAAACCGTCTACTTTTCTCACGCTTCTTGGTTCGATGCCGGATATTCCAGAACGGGGGGAGGAACAAAGCTTCTTCTCCTCCTGCTTCCAATCATCCAACCTCCGGGTCCTTCGGTACTCGAGGCGCAATTTTGTCCATCGGTCAAGGTTCATTTCTTTTTTTTCTTTTTTATTATTCTTTTTTTTTAATATAAAAAAACTGTCTATTTTTCTCACGCTTCTTGATTCGATGCGATGTATTCCGGAGCGGGAGGAGGAACGAAGGTTCCGGTCTTCCTGCTTCTTATCATCTTACCTCCGGGTCTTTCGGTACTCGAGGCGCAATTTTGTCCATCGGTCAAGGTTCATTTTTTTATTAAAAATATTTATTTATATATTTTTTTTTTTTAATTTAACAAACCGTCTATTTTTCTCACGCTTCTTGGTTTGATTCGATGTATTCCGGAACGGGAGAAGGAACGAAGCTTCCGGTCCTCTTGCTTCCGATCATTCAACCTCCAGGTCTTTCAGTACTCGTAAGTCAGTTGTAATTTTGTCCATCGGTCAAGGTTAATTTAAAAAAATACATATATATATATATATATATATTTATAAAAATAATAAAAAACCGTATATCTTTTTCACTCGACGGTCGAACTCTCGACTATGTATGCGGTCATCGATTTCACGAAGCTCGTCGCCATCATCGTCGATCTCTCGAGAGGACTGCGAAATTTATTTAGCAATTTCACTCGAGAGCCACCGGAAGCAATCGCTCAACGGGGGGAGCCCGAAGGATATTCCCGGGTAAACGAGACTGACATTAATGTGGACTGATCGCTCTGATGAGGAGAAAAAAAAAAGAAAAAAAAAAAAAAAAAAAAAAAGTTTGAGGAGCCTGGGAAGTTTGCGGGCGGCAAGTTTTTCCACTTAACCCGGCACCGATCGCCGGTGATGATCGATCCTCAATCAATCGTGTCGGAGTTGTTTCGCCCCGACGTCGCCGTACCTCCGTCCCGCGGTCTGTTTTAGTCTCTTATAAAGCCTGTTTTTGTGTGTTTTTCGTTGCGACAGACGCCTCGAGTCGCCACCCCGAGAGTCAACGGGAGAGAAGAAAAGAATTTTCCTCTCGCGTTTCTTGTTTTCAACATTCAGCGTCGCTCGAGTGCCCGCTCGTCCAGTTGGTCCGGTGCTGGGACGGCGGGACATCGGCTCGAATACACGAAGACGGAGATGGTCGGGTCGGGTATTTTGTCCGTGGCCGGGCCGGCAGGACGAGCCGAGAAGTCGACGACAACAACGGAAAAGCCGAGGCCGGCGAGGATCGATCAGAGAAAAGCGTTTATTCGTTAAGAGCCCTGGGAGTGCCCGGCCAATTAGAAGCCGACGAAGGAGGTCGCCACCACGTCCAGAGAACGCAGCTTTTTCCCTTCCGGTTCTTCGCGCTGTGCCAAAGAAAAAGGAAAATAGAGCGAACGAGGAAAAAAAACGGGAAAAAACCAAAGACGAACCCCGACTGAAGGAGGAGAAGAACACATACTAAAACGCACTCGAGGTCGACCTCGACGACGACTCGACAACGGCGAGGAAAATTGCGAAAGAAATGGCAGCTGGTAAGTGCCGGATATTATTGTGTTTCTTAATTTAGGTCCATGTATCAATGGCGTGAGACTAAAAACTTGTTTGATCCGATCGGATTACGGAGATTAATGACAATTTTCACGAATCAGACATTTGGCTCCGCCCGATCGTCGGATTATAGATGGATGCTTTTTAGGTCCACACCCAGAAAAAAAATTATTTTTCGGCCATCGTTTATTGAGATGAAGTAAAATATTTATTTGATTTAAATAAATATTTATTTAAATTATGTAAATAGTTACTTAAATGAAATAAATATTTATTTAAATTAAATTAATATTTTACTTCATCTTGATAAATGGTGGCCGTCAAATACTTTTTTTTCTGGGTGCATCACTGATTTAAAACAAAAATGCTTCGATCCAATAGAATTATTAACATCAAGGCGAAATTTCTTGAATCAAAGTATCTTCGAACCGTTATTGTATGAACTGTGCAGCACCGCAGTACGTGAAAGCCACTCATGTATCACTGATTTGACAAAACATGCTTTGATTCGATAAAAATGATTAAAATCAAGCAAAAATGTAAGTGCCGGATATTATTATGTTTCTTAATTTTTGTCCATTTATCAATGGCATGAGACAAAAAATTTGTTTGATCCAATTAGATTACGGAGATGAATGACAATTTTCACGAATCAGACATTTGTCTCCGCCCGATCACCGGATTGTAGATGAATGCTGTTTAGGTCCATCACTGATTTAAAACAAAAATGCTTCGATCCAATAAGAATTATTAACGTCAAGGCGAAATTTCTTGAATCAAAGTATCTTCGAACCGTTATTGTATGAACTGTGCAGCACCGCAGTACGTGAAAGCCAACCATTTATCGCTGATTTGACAAAAAATGCTTTGATCCGACAAAAATGATTAAAATCAAGCAAAAATGTCTTCAATAAAAGTATCTTCTCACCGTGATTATCGGACGATAGGTGGCATTCGAGTGAAACAAAATTCATTTGATTCGTACGCATGTTCGCGAATCAAGCGAACTCAACAAGTATCATTGGCAAAAAAAATGGTTTGATCCAATCAGATTACCGAGATCAATCAAAATTTTCAGGATTCAAACAAATGTTTGTCTCCGCCCGATTATCGGATTATAGATGGATGGTGTTTAGGTCCATGTATCACTGATTTAATTTCAAACAAAAATACTTCGACTCAATACAAAATTATTAAAATCAAGACGACATTTCTGGAATCAAAGTATCTTCTCTCAGCGATTGTATGTACTGTGCAGTACGACAGTACGTACAAGCCAACCATGTACCACTGATTTAACAAAAAATGCTTTGATCCCATAAAAATGATAAAAATCAAGCACAAACTTCTTGAATCAAGGTATCTTCTCACCGTGATTATCAGACGATAGATGGCATTCGATTGAAACCAAATTCATTTGATTCGAACGAATGTTCATGAATCAAGCGAACTCTTTCTCCAGCTGTATTGATATCTCACCCAGCGTTGGGTAGCTCGAGGCAATCGAGCCAATATCGAGAGGCAATTTGATGCTTGTCGAGAGGCGTTTGAGCATCAAGGCCGGATAGTTTCCCGGAACCCTTGCCACGCACAACCGGGAGTGTAATAAGCGAAGGGCTTGTTGTTGGCGCATCTTGTATGAAGTGTACACGGCGATACGTGTAAGCCTGTACGCGTGTATTCCGTGTGACGGCGTTCCAGCACTACAGTACATATAAGTGAACCATGCATCACTGATTTGACATTTTTTAAATGCTTTAATCCGATAAAAACTATTAAAATCAAGTAACTATTTCTTGAATCAAAGTATCTTCCCACCGTGATTATCAGGTAGATAAAATTCAAATCAAACAAAAATCACTAGATTCGAATGAATGTTCACGAATTAAGCGAACTCTATCTCTAGCTGTATCGATATCTCGCCCGGCGTGGGTTAGCTCGCGGCAATCAAGCCAATATCGGGAGGCATTTGAGCATCAAGGCCGGATAGTTACTCAGTGCCCTTTCCACGCACGGCTGTGAGTGTAATTACCGAAGGGCTTGTTATGTATCACTGATTTTAAAAAAATGCTTTGATCCCATAAAAATTATAAAAATCGAGCACTAATTTCTTGAATCAAGGTATCTTATCACCGTGATTATCGGACGATAGATAACATTCAAATGAAACAAAATTCATTTGATTCAAACGAATGTTCACGAATCAAGCGACCTCTTTCTCTCTCTGTATCGATATCATGCCCGGCGTGGGTTAGCTCGCGGCAATCAAGCCAATATCGGGAGGCAATTTGATCCTCGTCGAGAGCCGTTCGAGCATCAAGGCCGGATATTTGCTCGGCGCCCTTCCCACGCACGGTCGGGAGTGTAATAACCGAAGGGCTTGTTATGTATCACTGCTAAAAAAAACTGCTTTGATCCGACAAAAATTATAAAAAACGAGCCGAAATTTATTGAATCAAGGTGTTTTCTCACCGTGATTATCGGACGATAGATGACATTCGATTGACGAAAAATTCATTTGATTCGGAAGGGCTTGGTATCACAGATTACAAAAAGATGCTTCGAACCCATAACAATGATAAAAATCACACCCAGAAAAAAGATTTATTCAAATCAAATAAATTTCGATCTTCAAATGACGTTTATTAAGATAAAATAAATGTTTCGTTGCCTTACCAAAATCTTTATTAGATTCAAATAACAGCTTTTCTTCACTTTCAGTAAAAAAAATGTATTCGAAGTGACTATTTATTGATTTGTACTTTAAAATAAATGTTTATTCGACACAAAGAAATCGAATCATTGAAAATACGATTTTGAATAGATATTTATTCGCGCCAAAGACATTATATATTTGGCACCAAGAAAAAACACGGCTATTATCCGGTAACGCGCATTATAGAGTTGTGAACACGTCAAGAAAAAGAATAATACTATCAAACAAATAGATATATTAGAATTTAATAAATGCTCTATTAGATTATGATCCAAATAAACATTTTTCATCGTCCCTAATAAATTTTCTTTGATCGGAAAAAACTTTTTTCTGGGTGCAACCACAAATTTCTTACATCAAGGTATCTTCTGTCCAGAGCTGGGCAAATTCCCTAAGTACTTGAAGTACGTATTGAAGTATCAAGTACTTGAAGTACTAAGCGCTGGGTAGTTCTTGATTACTGATGTATTGAGTACTGGCAAAACTGAATTGCTGAAGTTCTGAGTAATGAGCACTGACTCGGTACTTGATACTTTAATACGTACTTCAACTACTTAGTGTATTTGCCCAGCTCTGCTTCTGACCGTGATTATCGGACGATAGCTGGCATTCGATTGATACAAAACTCATTTGATTCGAACGAATCTTCGCGAGCCTTTCTCCAGCTCTATCGATATAGCACCCGGCGTGGGTTAGCTCGCGGCAATCAAGCCAATATCAGGAGGCAATTTGATCCTTGAGAGGCGCTTGAGCATCAAAGCCGGATAGTTGCTCAGCGTCCTTCCCACGCACGGCCGGGATCGTAATAACCGAAGGGCTTGTTGTTGGCGCATCTTGTATGAAGTGTACACGGCGACACGTGTAATCCCGTACGCGTGTATGCTGTGCGACGACGGTGCATCACCACCGTACCAACACGCCATCGGCCCGGCAATTCTCGGCCGCATGTGGCAATAACGGCGTTCACATGGCGGTGTCGCGTTCCGCACATGGCCCATCATCGTCCCGGAGAAACCATGGGACACGGCCGAATCGCAAACGAGCTACTCGATACTACGAGAAACCGCCGCGAGAACAACGTCAAGATTCAGCCGGGATCTCTGCCGCTCCCATCGTTCCCGTTTCTCCGCCTCGTTCCCCTACTTATACTACCGCTGGATACATCTCGAGGGTGCGATTAAAGATTCAGAGGTTTCTGCTCGACGAGCCCGACTCGAGAGGAATACGCTCGGTCGCTCTCGGTTTATTCCCGAGTAAAACAGAATCACGGCCGTAGCTCTCTCGCAGATTTCTCTTCGGTTATTACAGAATCCTCGGCAATGGAGCGTGTACTGCGATTACCGGGAAGTGCGGATCGTTATGATAATCGAGGGACGATAACGAAAAGAGCGGCGCAACGAGACGCGTAACATAAAAACGGGTGTAAAAGGATGCGGAAAACTAAAGTTCGATACTCTGGAGCTACTGGGAAATGTACACGTTCTCTCGGTGTGGGATGTTATGTGATTTTTTTTAATACTTTTAGGGTCGAATTTTATGTCGTTAGTTTAAACTTACGATCGCTCTTGAGATCGAAGCTAAGATCGCTCTTGAGATCGCTCTTAAGATCGACCTGGAACTGCAATCCAATTTGAGTTCAGGCTTAAGTTCGATCTTACACAGTAAAAAATAATTTCGTAAAATCAAAATGCGAAATTTCGTAAAAATGAGTTTGTTAAATAAGTGACAAGCTTGTTTGTCACTTACTTAAATATACGAACCTGTCCTTTTATTTGCCGTGTCATTTTTAGTTTGTACTTTTGTTTGTAAAACTAGACAATTAACAAATAAAAAAATGTGGACGTTTGTGGACAATAAGTTGTTGGCAAAAGTACACATTTTTTTTTACTGTGTAAGATGGAACCTCAGTTCGAACTTGATTTCATGCTTAAGCTCGAAGTTAAGTGCGACCTTAAGATCAAACTTAAGCCTGACATCAAATTCGATTGCAGTTCATTTCGATCTTAACTTCGATAGTTAACTTCTTAAGTTGAAACTAACATCTTAAAATTGGACCCTTAGAAAGGGTTAATTGCTTTATTTACAGGTTTGTCGATTCACCGTTTATGGCGACCGACACTATAAAATTCGAGGAAAAAGTTCACACGCAACGCATCGACTTCTCGAGTACTGAGTAACTTCGTTTTTGGCTTTCGTTTAAAAGTGAAATAAAAAAAAATTCGTGTTAATCAAAAGCAGACGTGTATTACATTACATTTCACCATGGCGACAGCCCTTGGCGTCGTTTGTCCAAGTGGTACGGTGGAGTGGCACGTTTAATCCGCTTAGTCTTAGTAAAAACGAAGTTACCGCCTCTCTCTCAATCCTGAGGAAAAGTGCGGTACAGAGTGGAGAAAAAAAAAACGTAAATTTTATGAAACGCCTCGCACCGCGGAAAGTAACCGGATTAAACGACGTCTGATGAGTGCGTTTCTGCCTTGAGATGAAAAAAAATAAATAAAAAAAAAGGAACCATCTAATTCTCGAGGCTCTCGTAAACGAAGGATCCGTCGCTCGCAGAGCGCTTCTTATATCAGCGCCTGATTGCACCGGATCATCAAGACAGAAAAAAAATCCATTTACGTTAAACATTGAGCAATTTTACCTCGCAATTTCCCCCCTCGTTGCCGCGCTCCGAGACACACATTCGTGTGTCAAATTAATAGAAAAAAAAATTAAAGGGCGAATAAAATCAATTAATTGATTTTATTCGCCTGTGCACTGAGAAAAAGGATAGTATTTCCCACTATAACAAATAGTTCCCAGGGGGAACGTCTATCTAGATATATACCATATATATTCAATTGGTTAAACTATAATTATAGTTGCAACCATGATTGTTTTTCATTGTCGTAACTATAAAATGTAGACGTTCCCCTTGGGAACTATTTTTTATGGTAAAACGTCAGTATTGTTGCTTTTACAATGTAATTTTTTCTCAGTGTGTGTCTCAGACTCGTTGCCGCCCTCCGAGACTCACATTCGTGTGTCAAATTAATGGAAACAAAAATTAAAGGACGAATAAAATCAATTAATTGATTTTATTCGCCTGTGTGTCTCAGACTCGTTGCCGCGCTCCGAGACACACATTCGTGTGTCAAATTAATGGAAACAAAATAAAATAAAAAAATAAAATCAATTAATTGAACGAGTGCGTTAACGCGTGTTTAATTAAGTCGAAATAATGGGTTTGCAATTGCAGTTATTAAAGCGCGGTATCGTAGGGCGGGGTTTCCACCGCAATAACGATAATTTACGCGGTTCGCGAGTGCCGGGGAGACTCCGGAGCATTATTATTCTCGCACTCGGTGCGGTTTTTCAATATTTCATAATTACATCGGGAATGCCGCTCCGCCAACTATATTTCCGTATATACGAGTCGTATCTCCGCGCGTATAACAGTTTCCGTGAGGGAGAGCTTCGGCATCGGAGAGCAGCTGTGCCGTTCATAAATTTCGCGGAGGCTGTGAGGCGAATTTCGAAATGAATCTCGAGAGCGAGCTACCTTACGAGCCCGGCTCGCGTGGCGGAGGTCATTATTGCCCTCACAAAGATTCAGTGATGCGCGACGGGTAGTCAGTGATGCATTGTAACATCCTTTTGACTATTATTATTATTATTATTATTATTATTATTATTATTATTATTATTATTATTATTATTATTATTATTATTATTATTATTATTATTATTATTATTATTATTATTATTATTATTATTATTATTATTATTATTATTATTATTATTATTATTATTATTATTATTATTTGAAGTGAGAAGAGAGACGAAGAAAACGATAGCGTTTATAGGAGAAAAGGTACAAATCGATCCCGGAGGTCCTGCAAGGATAGTACGTAGTCCCGTGAGAGTCCGAACGGATGAAAAATTCAAGGGAGGCATCTATCGGCGCGAGAGAGGCGAGGGTACGGGCGGAGCAGGGTGAAACGGAACAAAGGGGCAAAATGGACTGTCCGCTGGAATTTTTTTCGCGGGACATGAAAAAAGTCCGATCTCAAATGTTGGGCCATTTGCCCCGCTCTTTCCTACGAGTAGCGGTATCTGGGATGGTACTCTTGAAAAAGACGAATAACGATCGAGCTCTTCGAGTCGCAAGAGAGCATCGCCCGTCGGGGCGAAGTAACGGGAAATATGTGTAGGCCAGAGTAAAGGAATAGAAGATCGAAGACTCCCTCTGATGCTTCTCGTCGATGAATTCAGCCTCGCGCTCGAGAGTTACACGCTGTATAATATATATATATAAGTGTACTTTTATATATATATATATATATATATATATATATATATATATATATAAAAGGTATAATACTTCACGACGTTTATACTGTAGAAAGAAGATCCCGAGACCAAAGCGAAAAGCTCTTTTTCAGACGAGAAGAACTCTCTCGGTTCGCTCCACTCGAGAATCATCTCGAGACAGACGCTATTCTTTGCTCTATGAAAATTATTCAAGACTTTAATCTTAGCCTTCTGCTCTCGACGGTAAATTGTTTCGTATTCTCGACGGAAATAATTTTCCAGCTTGTCGATTACTTATCATTACTATTTTCGTAGTTACTTTGCAATGTCGTATGCAGGTAGAATAACATTATTAATATCATTAATAATGATAGTATTATTAATATTAATATGTATATAATATTTATTGTTGATTTATTGTTTTACGGATACGAATAGCTCTTTTAACAAAAAATACAAACACGAATTTGTTTCTACAGCTTTAGCTAATCGCATGTATAAACCCTTGGCTTCAATACGTATCACATTTGAGTCAGGTATAGTCAGGTAAACTAATAACAACACTAGTAATTACATAACGATATACAACACTAAAAAAAAATTAAATTTAATTTAGCGAACTGGAAGTGTTTATGTAAAAACTGGTACATTAAACTTGAAGTACAAAGTAGAATGACGAAAAATTAATGTAATTTTTCATTGAAGTTAAAATAATAATGTTTTTAATACACCGACCATTAATTTTTTCATCACAATTGTATATGAAATTGAATATACCAGTTTTTGCATAAAAACGTTAAATTTCATAGGATTTTTTTTTCAGTGAAGCAATTACTCAATTTATAACTAAACCAGTGATTCGACTCCGCCCCAGCTCTATATTGAAACTTAAGTATATACTTCTTTGCTAACCTTACTAATACCTCATATGGCTGCCCTGTAAATCCGAGTGCCCAGTGTCTATTTCCCGTGCTCAGCAAACGGGTTATCGTCGAGTTTGCGAAATAATTTGTCGAATGAAATTCCTCCCTAAATAAACCCGTCTGCATATCCCGCCGAACCCGATTAGCGACTCTTAGGTTAATAACAGAAAGCAGCGGAGCCGAATCAATTAGCCCATTTAAAATTTAAAAAAAAAACCCAGGTCTTGAAAAGTCCAGACCGACAATAAGGACCGAATATTTGCAAGAGTCGCCGATCTGAAATAACTATGGTCGTCAAATACCATCGGATTCCCAAATCTAAACGCAGTGTATCTAAAATATTATATATTATATATTATATATTATATATTATATATTATATATGATATATTATATATGATATATTATATATGATATATTATATATGATATATTATATATGATATATTATATATTATATATTATATATTATATATTATATATTATATATTATATATTATATATTATATATTATATATTATATATTATATATTATATATTATATATTATATATTATATATTATATATTATATATTATATATTATATATTATATATTAACAGTTTCATAAAATTCTTTTTGTTAAATAAAAAGGCGGAAATTGAATTTTAGGATTCTTTGACGGATATGAATAAAAGTAGAGAGTTAATTTAGTCCCGAAAACTAAGAGCCCGAGTTAGGGAAATTGAGTCTCGGGGTACGTTCCCCGCTGTCATCCGCGAGCAGCCTCAAAGCAGCCCAGAAGCGTTACGCGTTGGTAACTTCATCTGGCTCCTCGAGAGTCGAGAGGGGTTTGCGTGCCGGTCGAGGGGTTGCTAATACTCTGGCGGGCGCCTCTATCTACTAACGTACTACACGACCGGGCGACAAGCCCGCTGCCTCCACACTCTAATTGTAAAGTTTCTTCATAGGAACACCGGTCCTCCCAGCCTTGAAACTTTCCGGATCCGGTGATAAATGAGGCTGTTCGCAGTGTACTCTGCGGCGCGAGCGGGTAATAAAAAATAAACAACCTTCGAGACTTGATACTTGCAATATCCTGTACAGTGTGTTTTACAATAACGCAGCGAAGTGCAGGTGCTTCAAACGCGCTCGGTCTCAGACCTGACACTGCCGTTGACTTTTATTTTCGACCCCGTTCAAACTATCGCGGGACCTTCGTGAAGTTACATTTGGCAATATCTATTTATATTTTTTTAATATTAAAATTTTATTAAAAAAAAAAAAAAATCGCCGTCTGGAAAGTTTTTATGAATAAACTGCTAAATTGAATTTTATATAAAAGTTACGAGTTTGAATTAATGCTTGGGATACTTTATTGAGCTTTTCATACTTCTTCGGGATACCCATCAATTTATTAATTTATTATCATCCCTCCACTTTTATCTGTATTAAATTCGAAGAGACGATTTTTTTCGCATAAAAAATTCAAAACATTTTATATTCATTTTCCCCACTATTTTTTAGAGTGAAATTTAATTGCCGCTGTTATTTCATGAGAAAACAATTGGTTATACAGTCCTGTATATGGTAAAAGTACCAGTGACCGCACACCTAAGGGAGCAGTCCCAGTCCCCGGACATGCATAAAAAATTGTATTTCCGTCTTTCTTGCGCGCACGCTTTGACTGTTCACTGGAAGCGTTCGGTCACTGGGACGTTTACATTACTCTCGTCTACTCAACGGTCCGCTGAATCCAATGTCACCCAAATTTGTCTGGATTTTCTTAGCATCGGTCACTTAAAAGTGGCACAGGTGAATCTGTTCTGTTCTTACAAATTAAAAATGTGTAAAAAAAATTCCCGAACTGAACATTTTTCTTGAATAAGCTGATTTTTATTTAGTGTTACTTTTGGTTTGTATTAATTCTCTGCGCTATCTGCTATGGTTATTGTTTCTATTTTATATCTTGGTGCTCGGTGTTCTTAGGAGGTTTAGGCGTCAGAACAAGTAATAAACAAATCTATCCATCTATCTATTTAGGCTGAATCGTAGAAAATTAAAAAATGTATATACGTTTTTATATTTATATGTAAATAAATTTCTTAAAAATTATATATAAAAGTATGAGTCGAAATTAATGCCCGGCATACTTTATCGAGCTTTTAGTATTTCTGTAACCCTTTGCGTCACGGTTGGACATAGGATGTTCCACCTTCTTTCACTCAGGATTCACCTAATTTTAAACTAGTTTAATTAAATTTTGAACTAATTTCTTACATGGAATACCGAAGTTTTTTACAGTGTCAAAATGTATGGCTCAAAGGGTTAATATGCCGATCAATTTATTATCCATCCACTTTTATTATCTGTAGGAAATTTCAATCGACGATTCTTTTTTTAATAATTAAATGACTAATTTTTTATATTGAGTTACCAAAAATGTTTGACAACGAAATTTAATTGGCATTGTTATTTCGCAAGGGAACAATTGGTTACACAGTCCCGTACACTATCGTCTCCTCGGCTCTCCGCTGAATTCAATTTCACCCAAACTTGTCTGATTAAAAAAAAATAATTAAATGACAAATTTTTTTTATATTGATTTACCAAAAAAGTTTGACAGCGAAATTTAATTGCCATTGTTATTTCACAAGGAAACAATAGGTTACACAGTCCCGTCCACTATCGTCTCCTCGGCTGTCCGCCGAATTCAATTTCACCGAAATTTGTCTGAATTGGCCTAGCATCGATCATTTGAGAGTGGCACAGGTGAAAGGTAATCGAGTGTCGAGCGAGGGGTCCCAAGCTACCCCCTGATGCTATATATAGTTATAGAGTAGTTTACCGTACGTAGACGAAGCAGAGGCGTTGGTACTATACACTTGAACTCGTGCACAGAGCACCACTTTGCCTCCCTCCAATTCTGTACGTCTGTCTCGACGCCTCTCTCGGATCACACTCGTGTCCTGCACACACACTCCACACTGCACACAATATAGCCACTCGACCCTCTCAGTCAGCCCGTTGAATTGTCTCTCTCTCATTCGCCCCCTCCCCCACACCTTTTATACGCCATTATTCTCGAGCCCTTTGAAGCGAAGACACTTGAAACGGTCTGAGAAAAAAATCTATCCTCGTATTCGCCGGTTTTACATTAAAATGACCTAAAAAAACCTTCCGTCTGTTACATTCCAATTCGGAAGTAATTAAGACGAGTGGAAATAGAGTGTTCGCAAAAATTGAATCGATCTCGAAAATACAACATTTAAAAAAAAGTTGCATCTGTGAGAAACTCATAGAAAGTCTTATGGGAGAAACCACAACATTAGAAAATTCTATCGCTGAGAAATATCACTTTGCGAATATGAGGTGAAGGTTTTTGCTCTTGTTCTACATGTTGAAACGCCGACAGCGATCGCAAAACTCAAACGTTCGGTTTCAATATAACGTCACTTTGCGCTCTCCGCGGGAGCTTGTTTGCCTGATCGAAACGCATGAACCTTGAGTACTGACATGGAATGAAGGATTTTTATCTTACAAGCTGAACCTCCCACAGCGATAGCAATTAGATTAAAATGACCTAAAAAAACCTTCCGTCTGTTACATTCGAATTCGGAAGTAATTAAGACGAGTGGAAATAGAGTGTTCGCAAAAATTGAATCGATCTCGAAAATACAACATTTAAAAAAAAGTTGCATCTGTGAGAAACTCATAGAAAGTCTTATGGGAGAAACACAACATTAGAAAATTCTATCGCTGAGAAATTATCACTTTGCGAATATGAGGTGAATGTTTTTGCTCTTGTTGTACATGTTGAAACGCCGACAGCGATCGCAAAACTCAAACGTTCGGTTTCGATATGACGTCACTTTGCGTTCTCTGCGGGAGCTTGTTTGCCTGATCAAAACGCATGAACCTTGAGTACTGACATGGAATGAAGGATTTTTATTTTGCAAGCTGAAACTCCCACAGTGATAGCAAAACTCAAACATTCGATTTCAATATAACGTGACTTTGCAATCTCGGCGGGAGCTTGTTTGGCAACTCGAGGCGTATGGATATTGAGTATTGACATAGAATGAAGGTTTTGGTTCTGACTCTACAAGCTGAAACGCCTACAGCGATCGCAAAACTGAAACGTTTGATTTCGATATAAAGTGACTTTGCATTCGACGACACTATAAGGTAAAACTACAACTGCTAGTAATATTAGTACTAGTTGTACCACTATAAGGGACTACAACGATCGAATTAGAACTATGGAACTATATAATTATTTGACGTATTACTATAAAGCAACTACTAGTAATAATAGTACTAGTTATAGCACTATAAGGTACAACGATCGAATTAGAACAATGGAACTACAGAATTGTTTGACGTTGTACTAACCTTTGTGCTAGTTCAACGCACTATAGTAAAGCACAGAGACAGCATTTTTATAGCAGGCGACAAGTAATCGCAAAGTCAATAATGGCGGCCGCCTTTCGATATATCTGAATAGGTTTTGGCCCACTTTTTCGAAGTTAGTTATCTCCGCCACTTCACATTTCTTGTCCTAATCTATCGCTACAAAGTCGCTCCCAAATCCGCAGAACTAATCTGCAAAATTCGGTTAAGAGACATTGAGCCGTTCCGACAAATACTGGAGACAACGAAAACCGCAAAATCACGGGACCTCAGTGAAGCGCATAAATTTCGTCTTTTGCCCTAGCGAGCAGTCGAGAGATAAAAAAAGGGCGCAAGAATTAATGCAATTTTTTAAAGCAATTTGGATGGTAAAAATTAAACTTTTATATCGCATTCTGTATTTCCATGTGGATCAAAAAACCGTGCCCAGAAGTGACCAGGAAGAAAAAAACCGCCAATCGCGAAGTTATCGGCTATTTGACTCTGCATTAAATATTGTACATAAAACTCCGTGCCAGAAGCGAGAAGGGTAACATTTTTTTTTTTAGTGTTTACCATAAAAAAAAAACGTTCCGGGCCACGCGCGCCCCGATGCTGCCTGTGCCAGTCCGAATGTTAAATAACTGGGCAAAGTTTATTCGCCGACGAGTTTTCTCGACGTCAACGTTATCTCGACGCTCTCGGGTTGGGCGCGCAGCTTCCATGGCTATACGGGTATTCCCGGTGAGTTAGTATCAGCGCTTACATTATCCACTTGACCCGCAACTCACTTCCGCGGGACGCTAGATTTACCCTCGTGGCGATGCTCCACCGTCAGTGGCACTCCCGCCGCGTGAGAGCGTTGCCGAGTGGAATGTAGGCCAAGATTGCAAGATAGGATTGTGGCATTAGCCTACCCGCCAAGTTTCAGTCGATGGGTACGGTTCCGGTGGTATAGTCTCTTTCCATCCATCCGCGATGCAAGTGTCGTCGACCGGTCCATGAACCCCGTCCGATACTTGAGATACAATACGTATGCACTTCAAAGTCTATTGTACGCCGTGAAAAAACGTCTCTTGCTAAATTGGAATGTTCAGCAAAAATATCGCTGACACGAATATCGGCACGAATGAGATTGAACACAGAGGAAAAAGTCAGGGATTTTTTTTCCTTGCAGAGCACATACGCTTTTAGGATTTGAGTCCATGTATCCATAGAATAGGATTGTGGAATTAGCTGATCCACTAAGTTTCAGTCGAGGTTACAGTTCCGGTGGTGGAGTGCCTTTTCATCCATACGCGATGCAAGAGACATTGATGGGGGTCTATGAAACTCATCCGATACTTGGATACCATTTCAGAATCCGAGTCTATCTATCCATAGGATAGGATTGAGACATTAGATGACCCGCTAAGTTTCAGTCGAGATTACAACCGCGATGCAAGAGTCATCGATGGGTCCATGAAACTCATCCGATACTTGGATACAATTTCAGAGTTCGAGTCTGCTTATCCATAGGATAGGATTGAGACATTCGACGACCCACTAAGTTTCAGTCTATTGGTACAGTTCCGGTGTTATGGTCTGTTTTCATCCATCCGCGATGCAAGAGTCATCAATGGGTCCATGAAACTCATCCGATACTTGGATACCATTTCAGAATCCGAGTCTATCCATAGGATAGGATTGAGACATTAGACGACCGACTAAGTTTCAGTCTATTGGTACAGTTCCGGTGTCAAAGTCTCTTTCCATCCATCTGCGATTCAAGAGTCATCGACAGGTCCATGAAACTCATCCGATACTTGGATACCATTTCAGAATGCGAGTCTATTCATAGGATGGGATTGGGACATTAGACGACCCACTAAGTTATAGTCTCTTTCCATTCGTCCTTAATGCAAGTGTCGTCGGGGATCCATGTACCCCGACCGATACTTGACATACTATACGTATACACTTTAAAGTCTATTGTACGACTTAAAAAAAACGTCTCTTACAAAATTGGAATGGTCAGCAAAAATAAAATGGCGCGAAGATCGGCATCGATGAGATTGCACAAAGAGGGCAAAGTCGGGGAATTGTTTTTGTTCTCTTCTAATAAAGCGGAACCTATTTTAGAATAGTAGTTTATCTATCCATACATAGCCCTAGTTTCCTACTCGACAGTATCGACGCGTTTCATCGAGGCTGATTCGCCACTCCTCGGATAAATTCGTGACGTCGCACTAATTACTAATTCAACGCTAGTCGAGCACACAAACCCTCGTTGTTGATGCAGCCGTGGGCTTAATGACTGTGTATGAACGAGCGGCACTCGTGTCGACCGCTGGGAGACAGAAGGGCGCATCGCGTCCGTGCCTAGCGTGTAAAAGGACGTGGGATACGCCCTGTTGATCCTCACCATCCAATGTGAAAGATCACACGTGCACTACTCTCTTTTTTTAATTGCCAATTCGAACCGTGAAGATCGTCCGCAATTTTGCACGAGATACTTGAACTCCTAAAAATGTGGACACTTTGCACGTAATTTGACATACTTCGAATTTCGAGACCGGGGCAAAACGGTCCGTTTTCCCACGGTTTACTCTCCATACATGTGCAAAGAGTACTCGATGCGATAATTACAGCGAGGACTCTGTTGTTCATGCAATTCGAACTTCGAATTTCGAGACCGGTGCAAAACGGCCAGTTTTCCCACAGTTTCCGCTCCATAAATTCCCAAAGAGTACTCGATGCGATAATTGCAGAGAGGACATTGTTGTTCGTGCCGTCGCCGGCTTAATTACTTTGTATAAACGCGCGAGACTGGTGTCGACCGTTGGGAAACAGAAGAGCATAATGCACGGTCTCCAGCGTGTAAAAGGACGTGGAACCCGCACTTTTGATTCTTACCAGCGAATGTGAAAGATTCCTATTCTTTTTTTTTTATTGCCAAATCGAACTGTGAAGATTGTCCGCAATTTTGCACGAGGTACTTGAACTCCTAAAAATGTGGGCACTTTGCAAAGAATTTGACCTACTTCGAATTTCGAGACCGGGGCAAAACCAGAGATGTGCAGTGACCGTTTCTGACCGGCAGTTTGCAACTACAGTACACGACCGCGTTTCTCCGATCCTCGGAAGCCAATCCAATTAAGGGCATGTGGCACAGACTCAGTCGGTAACACATCGCCTACCCTGTTTCCTCCAAAACGATTGATACGACGAGCAAAAGCAAATTAGGTTTTCATACTTATATCTATTGACTACAAAAACCTAATTTGATTTTGGTCGAAGCATCGACCATCACGGAGAAAATAGGGAAAGCGATTTGTTACCATCGGAGCATCGATACGTATGTATCACATGCCCTTAAGCACGACCACATAAGTTGGATACCCCACTACCTGCCCAAGTACCTGCCCACGGTCCCTTTCCATACGCAAAAATTGTTGGAATTACAGCGGCGACGATTTCATTCGCAGGTAGCAAAAGGGAAAGAGTCGTTTGTTTCCCCACCAAGCAGGTAACGGATCTTGAGAAGGGGCCGAATTGGACTTACGCGGTCGTCATTTTCGGAAATACGCGGTCGTTCGGAATTATGCGGTTGGGAGAAACGCGGTCGTGTACTGTACTATTCTTTTTCTCAGTGTACGCGGTCGTCATTTTCGGAAACACGCGGTCGTTCGGAATTATCCGGTTGGGAGAAACGTGATCGTGTACTGTATATAGAAGCCGTTTCTGACCGTCATTGCACAACTATGTAGATGCGCGTGACCATTTGTGACCGTCAGCATGCAACTATATAGAGGCTGTTTCTGACCGTCACAGTACATCTTTAGGCAAAACGGCCCCTTTTTCCCACGGTTTCCTCTCCATAAATTTCCAAAGAGTACTCGATGCGACAATTACAGCCAGGACAGTTATATCCGGTTGATAAGAGTTTCGAGAGATTCTCCGACGATTTTAAGCGGAAGGACCCGGAGGAATCGCCATTTCCATTACGTTCACTATGCGATATGTTAAGTTCTGCGCGAGACAGCTATGCGACGTCGGGATAGATAGGGAGAGCCAAAGTTAAGGGGTTGGGTAACTCAGTGGGTTTGGTTTCCGAATTTACGCACCGTGAGCACGGGTGAGTCTTAGGTCAAGACGCAATTAAATTTGCATGCGAATTGATATGTTAATTTGATATAATGTTACAGCTCTTCGGATGCGCTCGCAGCATTGGGCTCCGTTTAACCGAGTAACGATGAAATCTCGCTTACGTCTCGGATGCTGGACCGCCAAAGAAATGTTTACGCATTTTACGATGTTTTTTCCACAATCCTCCTCTCTTATTATTATTATTATTATTATTATTATTATTATTATTATTATTATTATTATTATTATTATTATTATTATTATTATTATTATTATTGTTATTATTATAAATGAAAAAATAATATTGTTAATACCGAGATGGACAGAGGCGCAAGTTTCTGTACGATAAAACAAATTTATTTCACTCGGTGGGAAAATGGCGGTTTTTCGCACGCTTCGCGTGCGAAAACCTCCATTTTCACACCTTGTGAAATAAAATTTTGTTCGATACTCGTGCGAAAAACGTTTTCTGAACTCGTCTGACTGCAACACTCGCCTTCGGCTCGTGCTGCAAACTCCCACTCGTCAGAAAAAGTTTTTTCGCACTCGTATCGAAATGTACTATTTCGTCACGGCCGGAACTACAGATGCCAATGACCGTAATTTCTCGTTGATGTCAATTGATACAAAAAATTATCGCCGAGTGACCGTCATTTTATTAGGCTTTCACGAATCTATCACGTTCAATGATGGTCATTTTCACAAAGCGTCAGAAATATGGTCAAACTACCATATAGTTAGATCATAACTGCCATTTAGTACAATGACCGTAATTTTGCTTCCTCATAGAGGAAGGTTTGTTGGCCAGCCATTTTACATAAAAGTCGAACACGACGTTGACATTGGAAAACGTTGAAAATTGAAATGTTCATATTGCTTTCTTATAATGTTCCATCCATTTGGTTTCCTCTTCGAAGAAACCAAAAATACAGAAAATGGTTTCTCACAGAAGAACCTTTGCGAATAAAGGAAGATTATGAGAAAGCTATATGAAAATGTAAATTTTCAATTTTTTTTGGTCACAAATTCCGTAAAATTTTAAAAGGGAGAACCTTGAATTTGGGTAAACAAAATTTCATTAAAGTCAACGGAATTTTTACATTGTTCGATTCTTTTCTATAACGATCAGTCTGAATAACATGGTAAAGATCTCTTACGATTAATGAACTATGGGAAACTTTGAATTTAAAAAACACAATTTTCCCGCGCCGGTCGAAGTTCGTAAATGACCGCGATGACCTATTTTGCTGTCTTGTTCAGCAAGCAGGCGTGGAGCCATTTTTCGGTCATTTTTTGTCAGCCTCATCATGTTTTGCTCGATCATGTGACGCTAACGGGACCAAAAAATGACCGGTCGTAAATTCGGCGCACATCTCTAAATACAACGCTCCGACTTTACAAACTTTTACTTTTTTCTTTACCGTATAATCGACCGAGTCGTTAACTCGTGTAAAATTCGTTAAATAACTGTTGGCGAGAATATAATCACGAACGCGCCCGGATGAACCATCAAAGATCCAATCGTACCGGAGAGCTCGGAAATGCGGTTTTGGAGGGAACACTAAAACTTGACTCTCTCCCCCCCCCCCCCCCCCCCCCATCCACAAGGCAGAGAAGGGTGCAGCACACGCTCAGACTGGCAATCTTCTGGATTGAGCTCTCCGGAGATATTTCAGCAGTTGGAACTTCGAGACGCACGTGACGTGGCAGATGATTAGATATACGCCGATTTTAACCGGCCAAGCGGCAGTTTCACCGTCGGACTAGTTGGGACAGAGAAATTCGCGGGTGGCACAGCGAGGTATGCACCCGAGACGTGGGGGCTCGTAGTTTCGAGCTCCGGCTCATCCCTCCTCGTCCAGGGACGATGGAAGCTCCTCTAATACAGGAAAACTTTCGGGCTAATGTTCCTAAGCTGAACGAAGCCCGGGCTCGATTCGCCGGGCGAAGGATGGCTCGAAGACAAGATGGTTTTGCAAACCCTGCGGGAACGAAGCTCCCACATGGCACTGAAGATTAAATGTACTGAATATTAAACCGGGGGCCAAAATTTCGCATAATTTAACATAAGTTAGTTTTCTCTATACGGGACATTTTACCAGAATTTTTCATGCACTGGCCCTGAAGCCCTTTAATAATTGCCCCAATTTTTTTGTCGAAAACGGTTTTCAAAAAGAGAAGATACGTATTTTTTTATTTGGCCCTCCGATCGACATGTCCGACCGTATGATTTTTAGGAAAATTTGATTCTTTTTATGTAAGGCTACTTTTTAAAACATTAATATCTTGGAAGTTTTCAACCGTATAGAAAAAATTCTCAGACGAAATTTGTTCAGTTCGACGTAAACAAAATGATCCATATTTTTTAGAAATCTTCTGATCGTTTTTCATCAACTTCGTCATGATGAATATTCAAAAGAAAAAATTATAAAAATTGTCTGTGAAATTACGCAACTTTTGAGACTAGTTACGGGATGGCAAGATTTTTTTCGCGAAGTTCTACTTGATTGAAGCCGATTTAATATAAAAATTCGTCATTACGCGGAGTTACAATGTATCGATTAGTAGCAGATTAAATACATATATCACAACATTACATGTTAATAAAAAAACAAAGTTTTCACTACCATATATTTTAATTAGTAGTCTTTACGGATATAACGAAATAACGAAGTCTTGGCGGAAAAATGGAAATAACAGTGATGCTTTTTTCTATGGGGAATGTCCCATATACAAAAAAAAATTATAGTTGAATATTACATATTTTTGTCTTTTCAATTTTTTACACCCAACTTTCTTTTTCCCTTTAATTTTTCATCAAACTTCATCCAAATCGGTTTGTGCTCTTAATGGCCGGTTGCCCGGGCGCGTAGTTAAATCTTCCTCACCTCATTACGTAAACTCTCCGCGAGCGGATTAAGAGACTGAAGATAGAAAAGAGCGAATTTTTCTTGGTAGTTAACAGACCTTTCGCGGAGTTTGAAAAATTTTATCCCCCCCCCCCCCCCCCTCTTCTCGTTCGGCAAATCGATAAGCGGCAAACTTTTATTTTTCGAGCGTGTTCTCAGTCGAGAGCTTTCGAGGCTCGCCGGAGATAAACAGTTCTCTCCTCAACTTCGGGCCGGGTATTCGCGAGGATCGTGAAAAATTTGATATCGAATTTTGCACATACATAATAAAAATAAAATAGTGTAAACACGAGCCGCGGGAATATTACCGATACGCTTATGGAGAGCCCAGGGAAGCTTCGCTCCCTCCCTCCTCCCTACAGACAATCGAGCTTTTTCGAGATCTCGAATAAATCCACTCGACCCCGGACTGTGCGTTGAGCCCCCCAAGCAGCAGCAACGGCATCGCGGCACTCCTCGTCGACTGGGATATATGCGATTCGCGGATGCGAGTGCACCGGAGAATTGAAATAAATCGGAATAAATTACGGAGCCCCGAACAGCGCCCGAAGTGAAGTAGTTGCAAAAATTGGCAGAGCGGGAAAGAAGCTTTCGAGTTTCGAAAAAAAAAAGCAAAAAAAAAGGTTCGGAGCTCGAGATTAATGGATTTTTGTAATGGGGATTATCAAGAACCGTCAAAATTGGGGAACGAAAGTGCACTGAGAAGAATCTCGGAAAAACTACCGAGTCGTATGGTAAATTTCGATCGACGAACATGGTACACCAACGTCACGACTAGCGATATGTGAAATTTCCACACGGTCTATAGCTATTATTTTTAATATGGTAATTAATATGGTGATTTTTCCTAAAAGGCTGTTTGGCCAATTTTGCGGATCTGGTTAAGAATTTTCGCGGATAAAACTAAGAATTTCGTTAACAAAACTGCACTGAGGGAAAGGTCTAGTGGAATTGACTATATCGCGTTAGAGATATTACCATAGCACACAGCAGAAGGGCGCTAGGGCGCCTCCTATGGTAGGAAGTACCGGATTTATAACAATTTTTTTTTTCTTAGATATTATGGTAAAAATCCTTGGATAATCTGAGAATTTCTGCCATAGGTGGCGTCCTGGCGCCCTACTACTATGTGGTATGATAATTTTTCTTAGGTGATCAGTAATTTTTACTAGATCCGTCTCTCAGTGTAAGAATTTCGTTCACAAATCTAAGAATTTCGTTAAAAAAACTAATAATTTCGACTATAATAACTGAGAATTTCGTCGATCATATTTTTTTAATGTACACGGTGACGTGATTTTTTGGATTTCGTTCCAGGAAAATACATCACGGTATACCTAAAAAAAAAATTAGATCTAAAACGAACGGTTCGCGATTGCAACGCCACCGATTATAAAATACGAGATATTCGTGTAATATCTGCGACACCGAACATAACTATATTTTCTAGCAGGATGTCAAGATTAATACGAATGTTTGCGCCACCGATTATAAAATACGAGATATTCGCGTAATATCTGCGACACCGAAAATAACTATATTTTCTGGCAGAATGTCTTAAGTTTACTACGAATGTTTGCGCCGCCAATTATTATAAAATACGACATATTCGCGTAATATCTGCGACATCGAAAATGACTATATTTTCTAGCAGAATGTCTTAAGTTTAATACGAACGTTTGCGCCGCCGATTATAAAATACGAGATATTCGCGTAACATCTGCGACACCGAAAATGACTAAATTTTCCAGCAGAATGTCTTAAGTTTAATACGAATGTTTGCGAGGATGTCACTCTAGTTTCCATAAACCCAATAGTTCGGTCGATTTTTACCAGATTTACGGTAATTCCTATCAGACACTTCTCTCAGTCGACCCGTGAGAAGAAACCTTCCCAAAAAAAAAACTCGCGCTTTTTTCCCCTTTTTCGTAATTTAGTAACATTTTTACACCACCAGGCCTCACATTATTTGCAATAAACGCCAGTGCCTACCCGCGAACCTGATAAAACTTAAACGAGGTGGAAGGAGAAGAGGAATTGGGAAATGCATTTTCTCGATACTCGGTCTACGCGGTGAATATAAACGTGTTTGCTTAAGCGCAAAGCTTTTCCCTTGCATCTTGGATTCGACCCCCCCCCCCCCGTCCGCCTCTTCCCGCGAAACACCCGAGCGCGGTGCCGCAGGATAAATTCCAACGAGCCGGCCAGACGAGGAAAAACGGCGCCGAGAATATAAACTATACATATATGTACTATACATATATATACGCAAAGTCTTGCACAATGGTGGACAGAAAATGATTTTCCCCGCACGGCCTTGCCCGCAAAGAGAAAGAGGCGCCGATACCACCTCTGGAGTTTGCGTCTTATAGAGCCGTAGGATTCTCCTGTATACGTGGCGTTCTCAAAAGATTTCCACGTGTACCAAACAGGGACACGTAGGTCGGTAACTGGATCCTTTTACAGTCGCGATTTTATCGCATATTCGTGAGAGATAGCCTTTCTCGCGTATACCCTCGAGATTTCGTTCAACAGCCCTCCCGACGCTGGAAGATTCACTGCCGAACGACTTCCGAACACGGCGACGATGATAGATTTTTTTTTTCATTTTTTTTTTACTGTGAAGAGGCGAATAAATTTTTACAGCAACATTGGATCTTACGGAACTTACATTGTGCGCTACATTGAAAGGATATTTTCTGCTCGAGGTGGGAATCTGGAATGAGGTGGAAGAGTTGGGTAAAATGCTTCGAGGCTTTCCGTATGAAAGGGATCACACAGATATCTCGTCGTTGCACGGGGGGGAGGGGCTGACGAGGGCCCTCGTTCAATGGAAGGAATCATTCGAAATTGCCCTCATTCGAGCCGCCTCGGGGTTACATTCCGAGCCGTGGGTACTTCCTGCGACTCCGGATGGACCGGTAGTAAGTATTGACCGTATTCACCCCGAGCCACGTCTGACCTGCAGTTCTATGCTCGCGGGAGATACTTTTACTCCACTGGCTACTCCTCTCTTCGGTACGCGACGATAAACGTATATTATCGGATACGTAGTGAAGAAGAGTACATAGTAAAAAAGAAAAAACAGTTTCATTCATTTTGCAAAGGCAATTCATTTTTACCTTTTTTTGTAATCTTAAGTATTTTTTTTAAGGGACCGTATTACGAACTGGTATTAAGGTGAAGTGTCGCTCTGTCTTACCGCCAAGAACAATGCCGAAACGTATATTATCGGATACATAGTGAAGAAGAATAGGGTAAAAGTGGGGAATATGGCCTGGTCCATATATCATTGATTTACGTTTTAATCGAGGTGGGCCATATTCACCACTTTTACCCTACACAGTAAAAAAGAAAAAAACAGTTTCATTCATTTTGCAAAGGCAAACGTCTTTTTCGTCTACAAATAACACCATTTTATTTTTACCTTTTTTTGTAATCTTAAGTCTTTTTTTTAAGGAACCGTATTACGAACTGGTATTAAGGTGAAGTGTCGCTCTGTCTTACCGCCAAGAACAATGCCGAAACGTATATTATCGGATACATAGTAAAGAAGAATAGGGTAAAAGTGGGGAATATGGTCTGGTCCATATATCATTGATTTACGTTTTAATCGAGGTGGGCCATATTCACCACTTTTACCCTACACAGTAAAAAGAAAAAGACAGTTTCATTCATTTTGCAAAGGCAAACGTCTTTTTCGTCTACAAATACCACCATTTTATTTTTACCTTTTTTTGTAATCTTAAGTATTTTTTTTTAAGGAACCGTATTACGAATTGGTATTAAGGTGAAGTGTGTCGCTCTGTCTTACCGCCAAGAACAATGCCGAAACGTATATTATCGGATACATAGTGAAGAAGAATAGGGTAAAAGTGGGGAATATGGCCTGGTCCATATATCATTGATTTACGTTTTAATCGAGGTGGGCCATATTCACCACTTTTACCCTACACAGTAAAAAAGAAAAAGACAGTTTCATTCATTTTGCAAAGGCAAACGTCTTTTTCGTCTACAAATACCAGCATTTTGTTTTTACCTTTTTTTGTAATCTTAAGTATTTTTTTTTTAAGGAACCGTATTACGAATTGGTGTTAAGGTGAAGTGTCGCTCTGTCTTACCGCCAAGAACAATGCCGAAACGTATATTATCGGATACATAGTGAAGAAGAATAGGGTAAAAGTGGGAATATGGCCTGGTCCACATATCATTGATTTACGTTTTAATCGAGGTGGGCCATATTCACCACTTTTACCCTACATAGTAAACAAGAAAAAAACAGTTTCATTCATTTTGCAAAGGCAAACGTCTTTTTCCTCTACAAATACCACCATTTGGTTTTTACCTTTTTTTGTAATCTTAAGTACTTTTTTTAAGGAACCGTATTACGAATTGGTATTAAGGTGAAGTGTCGCTCTGTCTTACCGCCAAGACCAATGCCGCTATCTCTCTCACACTCTGCGCTCCGTCACGTGAATTTCACTTCACCTTAAGGTGGGGTTAAAGATCAACATAATCTCAATATATTTTGAATCCATTTTTCTCCGAAATGGTTTTGTTCAATAAAATGAGAATTGCGGGTCGCACTGCGCGCCCCGCAATTCGTTTTTCATTTTATAGAATCGTTTCTGAGAAAAATGGATTGAAAATGTTTACTCTGTCTGTCTCGCACGCATATATGTTTGGCCTCCCCTTAAGGACCGTTAAGGGAGATACTTTTACTCCACTGGCTACTCCTCTCTTCGGTACGCGACGATAAACGTATATTATTGGATACGTAGTGAAGAAGAGTACATAGTAAAAAAGAAAAAACAGTTTCAGTCATTTTGCAAAGGTAAACGTCTTTTTCCTCTACAAATACCGCAATTTCGTTTTTACCTCTTTTTTTCTTGTAATCTTAAGTATTTTTTTAAGGAACCGTATTACGAACTGGTATCAAGGTGAATTGAACTCTGATGCTCTCTCTCGCTCCACCGTAAGATCAATGCCGCTATCTCTCTCACACTCTTCACTTTTTCACGCTCGATCGCTTTCACTTCACCTTAAGGTTTAATACGAGAACTCTCGCTACCTCTCTCTTCCATCCGCGACGATAAATGTATATTGCCGAACACATAGCGAATATAAAAATAAAAAAGTTTCATACATTGTTCAAAGACAAACTTTCTTTTCTCTACAAATTTCCCAAATTGGTTTATATTTTTTTTGTAATTTTAACTAATTTTTTTAACGAACCACATGACGCACTGGTATCAAGGTTAAGTTCCCTTTAATACGAGAACTCTCACTATGGGCTCAACCCCTCGCTTCCATCCGCGACGATAAACGTATGTCATTGAACACATAGTGTAAAAAATAAAAATAAAAAAAATTAAGTTTTATACATCTTGCAAGGCCAAAAGCTTTTTCTCTACAAATCCCACAATTTATTTTCTAGCTTGTACTTAACCACTTTCTCTTCAACGAACCGTATGACGAACCGGAATCAAGCCCAGTCCCGTGTAATACGAGAACCGGAAGCTGGAAGGAATTTAAAAGGTCAGGCCTGAACCTTCCAGCATATAATCCGAAATTTTGGATTCCTCGAATCTTGATTTGGACACTCGTAACAACTCCGGACGAGTTCAGCGACCGGTAGTTTAATCAGACGCGCGGTACTCTAGGGGTGAGTTTCCAGACCCGAAGTCCCCCCCCCCCCCCCCTCCCGAAAGAGCGCGCTCCAAACGCACTTTGGAAAATTGTCTAAAATTTATGTCTCGATCGAGAGAGCATCCACTCAGCTGATTCGATTGGATAAAATTTTCTTCCTCATTTGCGCGAAACTCGGCGCCGCGTTCACGTACACCATCGTCCCTCCATCATCCGTTGTGTTTCGGAAAAGCTCTATCCTACTTTTCCGCCCGCTAACATCACTTTATCGCGGCTCTATGGCTCACGGGATATTTGCCGCGTCCCGAAGCACCGGGGAGGGAGACAGCGAAGAATATCATCATAAATTCAGGTGGAATCGATATTTCCGAAGCCACTCGACGAGAGAGGCTGTCCCGGGGAGAAGACGCTGCCGATGGGTGCGCGGAAGCCTCGAACGCGGAAAGAGCACCGACGTAAAGAAGAAAAAAAAAAAAAAAAAAAAAAAAAAAGAATACGATCGAAATGCATCGAAATTTAGTTTCCCGAAGCCGGGGCTTTCCATCCGTCGGCACCGGCTGGTTTGCAATTCTTCCCGACAAATTGGTAGCTTCGCAGTGCCTTCGAGGCACGGCACTCTGTTCCACCCCCCCCCCCCCCCCCCGCTTCGCCCGCCGTTTTGTGTGTCACGGGGAACGACGAGCAATAAATATTCCATGCACTGTAGAGAACCTTTTTTTTCTGCCTCTCGTGTTTCACCATCGAGAGTGGTTAACGAGCAACTCTTCGGCTCACCGTCTCGCCTTTGATATTCAAATTACAGGCAAAGCCACAAGTGGCGATGTGGAATAGAAAGCGTTACTCGCATTCCTCGCTTTCGCACCGTCTCGCCCGCGATGTTTTAATTTACTCGCCGGGAACGATGGCAAACGGACGAAAAAAATGCTCGAGGCTACTCGCGGATTCGAACGCCGATACAGCGTTATTGAATTGCTCATTTTTTTCGCTCTTGCCGTACGCGCTGGTTAATTGTAGGATTTTTTTTAGCTAAAAATTTAGGTTAAATCAACAGAAAATAAAATTGTCGAGCTTCATGAATAAAAAAAATGTTTGTTGAATCTACTTCTCTTCAAATGAGCGATTTGACGATCGCAAGTGTCAGAAAACGATTCTGTTTATTTTCTCTCCCGGTTCGGATTTACCTCTCGAATACTAAAGCTGGCGGATTTCTAAAAAATACGCGAAGCAGACTGGTTTGCAGAGTTACAGAATGATTTTTTTTTTTAAAGTTTTTCATCAGAGTGAGTGTAAGTGGAGATCGGGCTAGAACTGAGCTTTGGGGCAAAACGGACAGTTTTTACTAATTTTTAGTGCGCGGTAAAAAACAGGTTTGTACGTTTTACAAACATTATTTGTCAATAGAAATCCAAAGTTTTGCGCTTGTCAATTATAAGAATTTTTAGTCAAAAGTACTATCCATTAACGAAAAGATAAAATTAACGACAACCAAAATTCCTGAACTTTATGAATTCAAATTTTTTGTTGAATGTGCTTCTCTTCTAACTAAGCGATTTGACCATCGCAAGTGCCAGAAACCGATTTTGTTTATTTTCGCTCGCTGTGCGGATTTACCTCTCGAATACTAAAGCTGGCGGATTTCGAAAAAAATCCACGAGGCCGCGTGGTTCGCAGAGTTGCAGAACCATTTTTTTTTGTTTCACGTCACAGAGTGAGTGTAAGTGGAGACCCGGCTAAAACTGGGCTTTGGGGCAAAACGGACCATTTCTACCAACTTTTAGTGGGTCATAGAAAAAAAAGGTCTCAACACGAAACGATTATAAGCGAAACAAACGATAGCAGAAAAAAAGAATTCCGATAAAAGATGGTACACAGGTATTGATTGTGTGCGCAGATCCACCCTGTATTTGCATAAATTTTACAGTTCCATGCTGTGCACCGATGACGTCACGGTGGCTTGTATTGGTTATGGAGACAGAAATCCCAAATTGTGTCCGTGTACGTTCCCGACCCGATACACCTGAGCCCGGTTAGTTGGCCAGTGCAAATATTAGTCTCATCCACCGGTTCGGGAAACATCGGAGACGGGTGATAGTCGGACGGGAAGCCTCTCCGGAGAGTCTATGAACAACAGGAGTAGTCGAGTGCGGAACCAGAGAAACGCAAGCAACTGGTGAGAGAGGAGGAAGAACTACTCGTACGAGAACCTAACGGCATCCCCGTTCGTATCAAGCCTCTCGCGCGTGAACTACCGCCCCAGTCCGACGCTATTCGACTGGATGCAGCTCCCGACATCCCGCAAACAATGGGCTTATCTTCGCTCACTGTGTCAACAATCGCAATTACGATTGGCTCAAACTCGCATCCTTCGTGACATTTGAACCAGGAAAAGTAACTGTTCGATTTTCACATTGCTTTGCTGCTGTATCGTATGTAAATAAAAAAAATACTTCCGATAGGGAGCGAGGGAAAAATATGAACAATTTATGGCAACAAGACATCTAGATAGAATTTGCAATATTTGCATTATTGTTCCAATATAGTTCCTCAGTGACAATCAGAGACCTAGATAGAATTTGCGATATGGTTTCTCCGTGATATTTATTTTATTTATTTTATTTATTTTATTTATTTTATTTATTTTATTTATTTTATTTATTTTATTTATTTTATTTATTTTATTTATTTTATTTATTTTATTTATTTTATTTATTTTATTTATTTACAGGATGAACCCTTTTACTACATACAATAATAAAAATACACCAGTAAATTGGTAAATTGTGAAAGTATCTCTACAATTAGAATAATATCACCAGTTCGCATCTTAATATAAAACTAGACAAAATAAATTTCAGTACTTCATTTTAGCATTAATAATCAACATACCGGTTACTTGTCTTTGGTTGCCCGATTATTTTGGGATAAAAGTCATTCAAAGATGAGAATTCGCCGCCCAACAACTGCTTTGAACTCACTCACCGACAGTCCGATTTTGCACAACAAAAAAAACGTACCAGTTCGGTTTGTACATTGATTTGCTGTTATATCGTAAAACAAAATTAAACCGAACAAACTAAAACAAAATTAAACCGAAACGGAGCAAGCGAAAAGAAATGAAGAATGTAACGCAACGAGAGACTTAAGTAGAATTTGCACTCTAGGTTTTTTTTTTTTTTTTTGTATTGTATTCAGCCTCTCGAATACCCTGTCGAGTTGGTACGTGCTCCTATCACCTTCAATTTCCCCCTTCCGTGCGGCCGGAGCCGACTTCACCCAACTGTACCACATTCACCGAGGGCCCAGGGAAACTGCGCAAAACTTGTGCCGGCACAGCCGGTGCCTACCTAAGTTCTCCGGCGACAATGCGAGCCCGCTCAAGCAAGGTCACCGGAGGTGTTTAGGGTACACCTGCACCTCTCGGTGATTAAACTTAGAGGACCACCCACCCATCACCGAGGGGTATTTTTAGGCACTTATTTATCAAAGGTGCGAACCCAACCGCCAGGATCACAGAAAAACACATAGGAAAATGTCGGGCGCCGTCGGCCGGGAATCAAACCCGGGTCGGCTGCTTGTGAACCCAAGCCTCATCCACTGAGCCACTGCTCTCCCAATTTACAATCTAGTTCCTCAGTGACAACAACAGACTTGGATAGAATTTGCAATCTAGTTTCTCAGTGACAACAACAGACATAGATAGAATTTGCAATCTACTTCCTCAATGACAACAGACCTAGACAGAATTTGCAATCTAGTTCCTCAATGACAACAACAGAGGTAAATCAGTAAGAACAACATACCAAGATAGAATTTGCAATTTAGTTCCTCAATGACAACAACAGAGGTAAATCAGTAACAACATACCTAGATAGAATTTGCAATCTGGATAATCAGTGACACCAACAGCCGAGACAGAATTTGCAATCTAGTTCCTCAATGACAACAACAGACCTAGACAGAATTTGCAATCTATTTCCTCAATGATAACAACAGACCCATATAGAATTTGCAAACTTGTTCCTCAATGACAATAACAGACCAAGACAGAATTTGCAATCTAGTTCCTCAATGACATTCATTTTGAACAAAAGAACAATATATAAAAAATTATAACCTAACCGGAGCAAGCGACCAAAAAGTAACAATTTAACGCAACACCAGACCTAAATAGAATTTGCAATCCCGTTCGGTTGATCGAACGATCGAGGGAGGCTAAAATTCAACCGGAAGGGCAAGCCCGAGTTACAGGGCTTCGGGTGAAAGGTTTTCAATGTTCGATAGCCTCAAGGGAACTCTGCCCTTTTGTGCGGTCTCTCTCCCGTTATACGCCGTCGGCAGTGGTCCGAAATGCGCGGTCCTTTCAACTTTTGACCCATAGCGCGGCTGTCCCTCGACTATATTTCCCGCTTCCTTTTCTCCCTCCCGGTGAACCGGAGGCGAGCATGAAACTTTATGAGGTATCGGCCGCGATTGCCGTTCTTGTAGATTCTCACCCGGGAAGCCTCGCAGAATGTGCTATGAGGCCACTGTGGGTGAAGAAAAAAGAAGAAAAGGAACGGCGAGTCAGGCAGCTGGCCAGAGCTTCGGAAAATGGGCTCTCAAAGAAAGGCCGCGGCGACGGAGCTCGAGGAGCAGAGTGGAAAACCGGACCGGGAATGGTCGTCAATGTTCGAAACGTCGTTCGAACATCGAACGACGTTTCGAACAACAACAGACCTAGATAGAATTTGCAATCTACCTCCTCAATGACAACAGATGTAAAGAGAATATGCAAACTTGTTCCTCAATGACAACAACAGACCTAGACAGAATTTGCAACCTGTTTCCTCAGTGACAAGAACAGACCTAGATAGAATTTGCAATCTACCTCCTCAATGACAACAGACCTAGACAGAATTTGCAACCTGTTTCCTCAGTGACAAGAACAGACCTAGATAGAATTTGCAATCTACATCCTCAATGACAACAGACCTAGACAGAATTGGCAATCTAGTTCCTCAATGACAACAGATGTAAATAGAATATGCAAACTTGTTCCTCAATGCCAACAACAAACCTAGACAGAATTTACAATCTGGTTCCTGAGTGACAACAACAGACCTAGATAGAATTTGCAATCTACCTCCTCAATGACAACAGACCTAGACAGAATTTGTAATCTGGTTCCTCAGTGACATTCATTTTGAACAAAAGAAAAAGTACCATTTCGATTTGCACATTGCCTTGCTATTACAATGTATCAAAAAAAAATATATAACCGAACCGGAGTAAGCTACCAAAAAGTAACAATTAAGCATGAAACTTTATGAGGTATCGGCGGCGATTGCCGTTCTTGTAGATTCTCACCCGGGAAGCCTCGCAGAATGTGCTATGTGGCCACTGTGGGTAAAGAAAAAAGAAGAAAAGGAACGGCGAGTCAGGCAGCTGGCCAGAGCTTCGGAAAATGGGCTCTCAAAGAAAGGCCGCGCGAAAGAAAGCTCGAGGAGGTGAGTGGAGAACCGGACCAGGAATGGTGGTCAATGTTCGAAACGTCGTTCGAACATCGAGTCCATTCGATTTCCCACCTCCGCGACTCTCGCGCTCTCATCGAAGCGGGTTGCCAAGAGCTTTAAGAAAAGGGCGATGTAACAATTTTTTTTTCTTCGCCCCTCAAGCCACAAAAGAATTTCACGGAGAAAAGGGCTCGAGAAGCTCGCGAAGTGGCCAAATTGCCTCGAGCAATTAAAAGCACTTATCATTCGCCCGGCACAAATTGATCCTCGAGCCCGGCTCGAGAATTTTCTTCGCCAGAGTCAGAAACACGCGGCTCTCTCTAAACGGCCAAATTTTCTCCTCCCCAGCGTGAAACCGTGCGTTCCCCTCTGTCCCGGGGCGAATGCGAAGCCCCTTTGAAGTTGCACTCCCTCGCTCGACGGTTTTGTTTTTAGGTAGCCGAAAAAAAAAATCCCCCTTTCTCTTCGCTCGCGAAAAGTCCGCGAGAGTGAGCGACAGTGTAGATTTTCCGTACCGAAAGTTTGCATTATTTCGTAGTTTGCGACCGTCGAAAGCGTGTCACTCAAACGGCGTAATTACGCCTGTCGAGAGATTTTAATATTAATTTCATGAATATATGATTAACAGAATTCTTTTTCTTTTTTTTATTTCAGCTCGGCTCTTCTACTGTAAACTCGTGGCCTCTGTAGTTTAAACTCGTTTCATTATCAATTTCTTTTTTTTTTTTCTTTTCTCTTTTGCTTTTTATTTCTCAAACAGCGGTCGGTGGCTGGAGGGCGAGATAGAGAGGAGAGAAGGTCGAGTAACCAGACCTTATTAACGGTGCATAAGGTCGCGCAATTAGGAGCTTTGAAGTCGCTGCCTTCCTCGGTGACGTCACGGCGCCACGAGCCGAGGAAACTTCTTTACTATTATATATATATATATATATATATATATATGTATATACACATTTTTTTTTATGTGTCTTACTTTGCCAAGCTGCAACCGACCGGGCCGGCGACACGAAGGAATTTTTTTTATTTCGTGCCGACAAATATGTACCCTATTTATATCCACGTGAACGTTCGCGTAAAACATACGACAAGCCATATCTTTGATTTAACGAGAGAAGGGGCGGTCGGACATGGATGGTGCACGCTTCATACGCCCCTTTTTACTTCGGGTCATCGATATATCGAGCAGTTCGAATACCTTTGACATTAACGGCGGCCAATATACGTTCATAATTCAGACGGGGATGCCTGCCGCAGCTGCTTCTGCCGCAGTTTCAACGTTATCCACAACTTATCCGCAAAATGTAACGTGAGTAGAATCGATAGTGCGCGGGCTCCTCCTATCTCTCTCACGCATTTACCGTCGTAAATGGGACGGTGCCTTTCCACCTCGTACGTCCTCTCTGTTGATAATACGTGTACCGAAGAGTCATAAGGGTGATTGCAAAATGAAAGTAGGGTCAACAAATTGGTCGGGTCAAATACTTCGTTGAATCAACAAATTGATTCAGTGAACAAATTAATTTGGGTGGGCAGATTAACAAATGAATCAGTCGGGTTAACAAGTTAATTGGTCAGGTTAACAACTGAATTTGTCAGTTTAACAAATTAATTGGTCGGGTTAATAAATAAATTAGTCGGGTTAATAAAGTAATTGGTCGGGTTAATAAATTAATTGGTCGGGTTAATAAATTAATTGGTCGGTTTAATAAATTAATTGGTCGGGTTAACAAATTACTTTATCGAGTGAACAAGTTAATCGCAGCGTTACCAAGTTAATTGGCTGGGTTAACAAGTTAATTGGTTGGTGTAACAAGTTAATTCGTCAGGTTGACAAGTTAATTGGTCAGGTTAACAAGTTACTTGGTCGGGTTAACAAATTAATCAATAGGTTAACAAGTTACTTGGTCGGGTTAACAAATTAATCAATAGGTTAACAAATTAATCAATAGGTTAACAAATTAATCAATAGGTTAACAAATTAATCAATAGGTTAACAAATTAATCAATAGGTTAACAAATTAATCAATAGGTTAACAAATTAATCAATAGGTTAACAAGTCACTTGGTCGGGTTAACAAACTAATCCATTGGCCAAACTAATTTCATCGCCCGGCGCGTATTAACGAATAGATCGCGCAATTAATGAAACAGTTTGTTGGAGAAACTCATTATAATTTTTTTCTCCTCGCCGAGCAGTTTTCCTTTACCGTTTCCTTTACCGTTACGCTTTAACACGTTTACCGTCGTAAAAGCGAGGACGCTTTTGCACCCTGTACGTCCTCCCCGTTGACAATACTTTTGCCGACGAGTCGTAAGATTAATTGCAAAACGAAAGAAGGATCAACAAATTGGTCGGGCCAAGTAATTCGTTGAATCAACAAATTAATTGCGTCAATAAATTAATTGCTCGGGTTTGACAAATGAATCGCTAACGCAATTAATGAAACAGTTTATTGGGGCGTGTTTAGTGTTTTCTCTCTTTGCCGAGCAGTTTTCCTTCCACGGGATTTTAAATAAAAAGTAACGGAAAAGAAAAGTTCTGCTCGGATCCCCGAGCGAATTTGTAGTCATTTTTTTTTTTTTTTTTTTTTTTTTTGTACCTCCCGTAGCCATTAGCGATACTCGCTGAAATTACGCAACGCTGACTTAATTGAATGTTTACCGCTTCCGGAGATTCTGTATCTGCCGTCTGAATCCCATCCCGTTCGATAAATAGTATATCGCGTCGTACAGACGGAAGGCAGTCGCGCCGAAGGTGCATCCAAGCGATACTCCTTTTAATTCGATAGATATTGGGTTTCCGGCTCAGTGATTTGAGATTTTTTTTTTCGAGACTCCTTTTTTCACTGGCCCTGTCAACGAGAGCTGGACGGCGCGTCCCCGGATTCTCGAGGACACTGCGGATGGGAAGAAAGGCAAGTGAACGAAGAGGGATGGAGAAAAAAAAAGAAAAAAAGTTTCCCGAGGAAATTAAAATTTCGTAAGGTAATTGAGAATCTATACACGAAGCACGGAAAAAAGTCTCCGTCTTAACGAGTTCGTTTATATATTCTGAAGAAAAAAAAATCATACTTTTTTACGGGAAAATCTATTTTAGAATAGTCATTGACGATTCTTTAAATTATAAGCGTACGGACGTTAATTGGGTAGATATCACACGTAGATGTGTGTAGATGTGAGTGGGTGACGAGTAAGCCAAGTGGAACAGTGGTGTGAATTTACTGTCGCGTAGACTGTAAAAAAAAAAATTGGAAATTTAATGTACCGGTATTGAAAGCTTTTATGCATAAACCAGTATATTAAATTTGAAAGTATATTAGATGTATAAATATGATGTCAAATTTTATTTAAAAAACCACTTTTTATTATTATAAATTTTTTTTTTACCGTACATTCATTTCACGTAACATTTGTAGGGGAGAACGGGGCAAAATGGCACAGTGGGGCCAAAATTCAGTTTTCCAATAATTTTTGGGATGCCCCATTTTGTCCCAACGATATATCCGGATTTTCAACACCGTTTTGCCCCACTGTCCCATTTTGCCCCACTCTCGCCCATATTAAATTTAATAATTTAATAATTTAATAATATTAAATTTAATAATTTAATAATATTAAATTTAATAATTTAATAATATTAAATTTAATAATTTAATAATATTAAATTTAATAATTTAATAATATTAAATTTAATATACTAGTTTATGCATAAAAGCTTCAAACGCCGGTACATTAATTTCCATGCAGACATATTTTACAGTGTAACCTATACGAGTAATTCAGCTATTTTCGAATACACATCGGGGGGAAAAGTGATACATTTTTTACGGAAAAATAAATTTTACAATCCTCATTGACGATTTTTTAAATTACAACGTCCCGACGTTAATTGTTTCGGTATTACACGCACACCAGCGCGAGTTTCGCAGAGCTAATCGATCGTGGAGGCGTCAGGATGAGAATTACGTATAAACGCGAAATGGTAACGGATGCATTACCGCAGGGATCGCCGGTGATGAGCGCAAGCTCGGCTCGGGAGCCGTAGCTGGTGCACGGCGGGGCTATTCGATTTCCCGGGTCGAGCTAATCGAATCAGGAAGCATCCGGCGAAGATAATCATCTTTATCGAGCTTCGGCGAGAGAGTGTTAAGCTCCGGCCGCGCACTGGGCGAACTGCCTCTCGCCGGGAGTCTCCCGATAGGCTGTCCTATTGTCCACAATCCGGCGTCGAACTTTTTGATTGCCCTCCAAGTCGGAATAATAACAGTTTTTTCCGTTCTCATAAAAATTGAAGAAAAAAAAATGAAAAAAAGTCGTCTCCGATAATGATATTTTACCTCGGCTATTTTACACCGATAGTCTGTCCCATTGTCCACAATCCGACGTCGAACTTTTTGATTGCCCTCCAAGTCGGAATAATAAAAAATTTTCGGTTCTCATAAAAATTGAAGAAAAAAAAAGTGAAAAAAAGCCGTCTCCAATAATTATATTTTACCTCGTCTGTTTTACATTGATAGTCTGTCCCATTGTCCACAATCCGGCGTCGAACTTTTTGATTGCCGTCCAAGTCGGAATAATAACAATATTTTTCGTTCTTATAAAAATTGAAGAAAAAAAAAAAGTGAAACAAAGTCGCCTTCGACAATGATATTTAATCTCGTCTATTTTTATACATCGATAGTCTGTCCCATTGTCCACAATTCGGCGTCGAACTTTTTGATTTCCCTCCAAGTCGTAATAATAAAAAAATGTCCCGTTCTCGTAAAAATAGAAGAAAAAAAAGTGAAACAATGTCGCCTTCGACAATTATATTTTACGTCGATATGCTGTCCCATTGTCCACAATCCGGCGTCGAACTTTTTGTTTGCCCTCCAAGTCGGAATAATAACAATTTTTTCCGTTCTCATGAAAATTGAAGAAAAAAAAGTGAAACAAAGCCGCCTTCGACAATTATATTTTACGTCGATACGTCCACAATACAGCATCGACATTTTTGATCGCCCTCCAAGTCGGAATAATAACAGTTTTTTCCGTTCGCATAAAAATAAAAATAAATAAAAATAAAAAACATGAAAATGAAAAAAAGTCGCCTCCGATAATGATATTTTACGTCGTATATTTTGCCTCGATAGGCTGTCCCATTGTCCACAATCCGGCGTCGACCTTTTTGATTGCCCTCCAAGTCGGAATAATAACAGTTTTTTCCGTTCGCATAAAAATAAAAATAAATAAAAATAAAAAACATAAAAATGAAAAAAAAAGTCGCCTCCGATAATGACATTTTACGTCGTATATTTTGCCTCGATAGGCTGTCCCATTGTCCACAATCCGTCGTCGAACTTTTTGATTGCCCTCCAATCCGGAGCAATAACATTTTCTTCCGTTCTCATAAAAATCGAAAAAAAAAAGAAAAAAAAGTGAAACAAAGTCGTCTTCGACAATGATATTTCAAGTCTCGCATCCCCGCGGTTCGGACAGAGGGAGAGAAAAAAAATATTATTTTTGCCCACTCCTCTTGTCTCTTTATCACCATCTGCGCCCATTCATTTTTCCCCTTTCATTCTCGACGTGCCCCCTCCCTCCATCGTGCGCCCGCACGGATCCCCGATGGAATTCTCGCATTGTTCATCATCGTCTCTAAAAGCAGCCGAGAATTTCTGAATGCGAAGAGCCCGCCTCGGCGTCGACGGCAAACCGCTTCGCAAGGGAAATCGTTGAAAGAACAGTAAAACCGTCGAGTTTAAAAAAAAATTATAAAAAAAAAAAATGAAAATAAAAAAATTGCACGGGTCGCGAGGACAACGTGAAAACCGCGTTGCGGAGAAGCCTGCAATTTTCTCTTTCTCTTCAACCACCGAAGAGAGGGTCGGGAAGAGCCGGAGAGACTCCGGGCTTAAAGTCGTTAAGGATCTTTTAATGAGAAGCGGGCTCTTCCTTTCGCGCGTCTCTTCGTTCCGTTCGTCGGGAAGCTCGGGAGTTGCGGGACTCACCGGGAACCTCGAAAACCGGGCGGTGTGACGAAGGACCGGAGATCCAGGGGTGCGCGGCGGCATGCAGTATGCCGTCACCTGCATATTCATGCCGCGGCAAGGGTGTAATTCAATTTTGGGGCGGGACATCGGTAACGACTTCAATTATTCCGTGTACGCTACGTACACACGATACGTACGGAACGACTCCAATGCGCTACAGCCGTTGGACACTCGCACCTCGGTTGGCCCACCAAAAATCAACCGTACGTTGACCTTCGTTTCGATAGGGCAAAAAATGTTTGGTAATTCGAGAAATGTTTATCGTTCGCAATTCTAGAACTCTTTTTTTCATAACCTTTTATTACATTTTTTATTACGAATACGGGCAATTTTATATTATTAAAGTTGCTCGTATATTATATTAATAAAATGTTATATTATAAAATTATTATATTATTAAAATATTATGTATATATAGTGGAACTAGGAGGGCAAAGATGTTTGTTAAATTGGCAGATTGGCAAATTCCTTATTGTGTGTAAGGAAAAGATAGGGAAAAAGTTTCCTGGAAATAATTTGAATATATTTTTTTTAACTCAGAAAGGGTTTTTCTGAATACAACGATACGCACGGAATATTGCTCCATGTGAGGAGCAACGTTTCGACAGGGTAAAAAAAATGTTTGCAAATTTGACGAATATTTCTCGTCACAATTTTTTATTTTCAACTTTAGTTTTTTTTTATGCAATATTAATTTTTTAAAAATATATAGAGCACCTAGGAGGACAGAAATGTGTGTTAAATTGACAACGATTTTTTTCCGTCTGTAACGAAAAGATAGGAAAAAAGCTTCCCTGCCAATAATTTCAATAATTTCTTTCACTCGAAAAAATGTTCGTCCAAAAACACGATACGCACGTAATGTGCCAATACGCTACAGCCGTCGAATACTCGGCCGAGGATTGGCCTACCAAAAATCGGCCATGCGTACAGCAACGCTTCGATACGGTAAAAAAAAAATGTTTGAAAATTTGGCAAAAATTTCTTGTCCACAATTTGTAATTGTCAATTTTAGAATTTTATTTCCAACAATGGTTACATTAATAAAAAATATATATGTGTAAATAGTGCAAATTTTTGTGCAAATAAAGCATTTCTGCCCTGGGAGGGCAGAAATGTTCGTTAAAAATGCTCAATAATTTTTTACCGTCGATAACAAAAAGATATAAAAAAAGCTTCCCTGGCAATAATTTCAATAATTATTTTCACAAAAAAAAAGTCATTTTCCAAATATCATTTTCATTAATTTGTCAATTGTTCGGTCAAACTTTTTTTATTTTACTCTACCAATTCCCATTGCCTTGGCAGTTGCCAGTTTGCCGTTGTCCGAGACTCGGTCATTGGCGTTGCGTTGAGCGGCCAACAACTGAGTTCGCGAATCCATCGCGGAGTATCGCCCTTGCTATCTTCCAACTCTTTCACCGCGAATTGTTTGTGCACGCTCTATCTCATTTGAGCGCACCGACGGACGCGTTTACGCGGGCGAATTCACGGCTCCGCACACATTCGCGTATCGCGCGAGAGCTCTCACGAAGCCGGAGCTTTACGACGCGTTCTCCAGCGTGTATACGCGATGTTTGCGCCTCTGGCTGGAGCGAATTCGCGAACGCCCAACGCTTTCTCCGATGGCAAACGAAAATGTTTATTCAACAGGCAGAAGTCACCGAGTTGTTCGGCCTTCAGTTTCGCAGCCGTCGCGAAATCGGATGGAAGGCTGTACCGGATGTAGTACAGAGCTGACGATATTTATTTTACACCCCGCTAGTTCAATGTCGATATATATTTTTTTTTTTGCTTTTTTTTATATGCGGTTGAAGTCATTAAAATAAAATGCGGTTTCATAGCGCCGATGTGTCGGTTTGGGAAGCGGGAAAATCGGAAACCTTTTTTTTATGTACTGGTTTTTTTTGTCAACTACTTTTTTTTTATATATGCGGTTGAAATCATTAAAATAAAATGCGGTTTCATAGAGCCGATGTGTCGGTTTGGGGCGCGGGAAAATCGGAAACCATTTTTTTTTCAACATTTTTTTTGTTTGCCTACTTTGAAGAATGAAGCATGGAGTAAAATAAAATACAGTTTCATAGAACCGATGTGTCGGTTTGGAGAGCGGAAAAATCGGAACCTTTTTTTTATCTACCGATTTTTGTTTTGTCAACAATTTTTTTGTTTGCCTGCTTTGAAGAATGAAGCATGGAGTAAAATAAAATGCGGTTTCATACAGCCGATGTGTCGGTTTGGAGAGCGGGAAAATCAGAAACTTTTTTTTATTTACTGATTTTGTTTTTGTCAAAAACTTTTTTTTTTATATATATATGCAGTTGGAGTCATTAAAATAAAATGTGGTTTCATAGAGCCGACGTGTTGGTTTGGAGAGCGGGAAAATCGGAAACCATTTTTTTTTTATATACTGATTTTTTTTTTACATTTCTTTTGTTTGCCTATTTTGAAGAATGAAGCATGGAGTAAAATAAAATGCGTTTTCATAAAGCCAATGTGTCGATTTGGAGAGCTGGAAAATCGGAACCTTTTTTTTATCTACTGATTTTTTTTTCTCAACTTTTTTTTTTAAATATGCGGTTGGAGTCATTAAAATAAAATGCGGGTTCATAGAGCCGAAGTGTCAGTTTGGACAGCGGGAAAATCGGAAGCTTTTTTTATGTACTGTTTTCTTTTTATATATGCGGTTGGAGGCATTAAAATAAAATGCGGTTTCATAGAGCCGACGTGTCGGTTTGGAGAGCGGGAAAATTGGAAACCTTTTTATCTACTGATTTTTTTTTGTCGACAATTTTTTTTTTTTTTTTTTTTGCTTACTTTGGAGAATGAAGCACTGAGTAATAAACAAGAGTGTAAATAGCGGTATCGCGCGTAGAACGATATAGGAACGGCTCGTCCAGAAAATAAGCACGGAGTCGGGCGTCGATGAAATTGCGCTCTGTTCGATTTTAACGAGGAGAGTCGGAGCCGAGCCACTCGACTGAACAGGAAACTCGATGGCTCCTGATACGATATAAAACAGAGACTCCCAATAGTTGGTCGTGATATTTCATTCCGTCCGTCGATTATCGTAGGTGACTAGTTGTGATTGATTCGATTGGACGTACGAATAATCGTTCCGAGCTGTCAGTAAAAGAAGATCGACGATTCGGCCACTTATAATGATTGTCATAATTGTCTACGCGAACGCTTTCCATAAAAAATATTTTTTAATTATTGTTTTTTTTATATATAAAAAAATCGAACATCTGAAAATATATATTTTCTAATTTGAGATAAAATATTTCGTCGCTCGAATTACTTAATAAAAAAATTATAAAAACAATAAACGAGAAGTTAAAAATACAAATATTTTCTAGTTTGAGACAAGAAAATATTTCGCCGCCTGAATTACTTCGAGATTTTCTCGACGTCCTGGTATGATATAAAATAGAGACTACCAATACTTGGTCGTGATATTTAATTCCGTTCGTCGACTATCGTACGTGACTGATTGTGATCGAGTGGATCGGACTTAGGAATAATCGTTCTCAGTTATCAGTCAAAGATGATCGACGATCCGGTCACTTATAATAATTATCATAATTGTCTACGCGACGCTTATAATTAAAGAAATAAAAAAATTATTGAAAAAATAAATTTAAAAAAAGAACCGCCGAGCTGAAAATGATATATTCTCTAGATTGACATTAGAAAATATTTCGTCGCTCAAATTATTTACTTGAAACATTATATTTAAAAAACTACATGCTAAAAATTTATATACATTTGCTACTTTGATAAAAAAAAATATTTTGATACTCGAATTACATAAACCAATATTTAAAAAAAGATAAAATGCTAAAAATATTTATTTTTTCTAGTTTCAGATAAGAAAATATTCCATCGCCGAATTACTTTTAAAAATATTTTTTAAAAGACAAGGGAAAAATATATATATTTTCTAGATAGAAATAAGAAAATATTCCGTCGGCGAATTACTTTTAAAAATATTTTTAAAAAAGACAAGGTAAAAATATATATATTTTCTAGTTTGAGATAAGAACATTTTTGGTCGCCCGAATTACTTATATTAAAAATCAATTTAAAAAAAAGACAAGATAAAAATATATTGTCTGGTTTGCGACAGGAAAATATTTCGTCGCTCGAATTACTTCGACATTTTCTCGACGTCCAATTGCCGAGGTGACAAGAGCATTTTTCCACCCCCGACAGAAGGCTGATAGAGGAAGAAAAAAACCGAACCCGCCGTAGTGATTGCGCGCGCGAATTCGCACCGCAAACTAGGCAGCTGCCTCTCGGAGGAAACAAATGGAGCCGATGTTCGCGAAGGTGGACACGGACCCTTTCCTTCCCCGTCCCGAGTTCCTCCTCGTCCCCGTCGCAGCTATACAGATATACGCTCGTCGGCCGGCAGACCGACAAAAAGAATTTGCTAGGAACGAGGTCACGTCGGGAAATAAGTGACATCGACGGTCCCGAGATCTTCCAATGTCACGATTCATTCTTATCCCAGTTTTTTTATCTACTTTTTCTCGATCTCTCCTCCAGTTCTCTCGTCACCCGGTCCGACGAAACTCGCTGCGCGAACTTGTGCGAACAAAAAAAAAGAAAGATTTATCAACTTCGTCAAAGTCTTCGAGATATTCGAACTTATAAGTTTCGTCGAGTCACTCCGAATATGTGTCGGTCTGCGAGAACCGATTGGAAAGAATTGATACGACGAATATTAATCAATTTATTTTTCTCCTTTTTTTAGGGTCGACAGTCGCCATCGTAGGTGTCAATCTGAGGGTTTTTCCTTTCATTTTTCTTTTTTTGCCGATGTCCGGTCGAGTCAGTTGCGTCGAACTGGGTGACGAGGGAACGGGAGGAGAGATCGAGAAAATGAAAAAAAGAAAAAAGAATAGATTCATCGTGTCATGTCGAATACTTATCGGTCTGCGAGGGCCGATGGGAAAGAATTGATACGACGAATATTAATTTTTTTTTTTTTTATTTCATCATAGACAGTTGCCGTGATGGGTGTTAAGGTAGTACTGGCGGACAGCCTGAGCCCACGTGAGTTCAGTGAGAATTGAGAGAGAATTGCGAACACTTCTCGATGGGATGAAAATCTGAAAAAAAAATCAAGCATATGGAAGGTGCTGAAAAGATTGATTATGCATAATAATAATTCCAAAATGTTATTAACACATTAAGGAAAATAATTGGTCAATAAATACCCGGGAAACTAACAATTTCTTAATCTTTTTGAATACGTATGAATTTTTTCAGAATTTTGTGTAATTTTTGAAAATTACGTTTTTTTATTAACTAAAAACGCAATTTTCAAAAATTACCAGAAATTCTATAGAATTCATACGTTTTCAGAAAAAATAACAAATCGTTTACATAAAAAAAAGTTAGGTTACCAGATGATTCGTTGGGAAATGTTTTATTCGTTAATTTGTTGATAACATTTTGGAATTATTATTATGCAAAATTAATCTTTTCAGTACCTTCCATATGGTTGATTTTCGTCAGACTTTTATCTCATCGAGAAATGCTCGCAATTCCTAGCAATTACAAAGTATTGATACGACAAAAATTTATAATTTCTTTTTTCGTTTTATTTTTCAAGATCGGCAGATGCCATGATAGGTCCGCGAGAGCCGATTGGAAATAATTAATAAGACACTTTATGTCTATTGAGCGCCACAGGAATACTTCGTATTTTAAGCATTAGCCACACTATCTAGAATACGCTAAATTACATGCAAGGTTACCAAATGTGCAAACGTAAATATCCGATGAATGTATTTCTGTTCAAAATGCTCAATAAATTATTATTATTATATTACTAATATATATATATATATTTTTTTTTTTTCATTTTATTTTTCAGGATCGGCAGTTGCCATGATAGGTGCCAATCTGAGGTTCGGCATCGGTGCTTCCGGCAACGTCACCTCGAACGCGACCAAAGTATTTCAGTGTCATCCGGGCGGAGTGACCGAGGCGACGGTAATATTCAGCCTCGGTGCGCTGGGAATGGGAGCCAATATTATCCTAATGGCCCTGATACTAGCGAAGCGTCAGCTCAGAAGGTAAATAATCGTTATCGCAGGGTGCGCAAGAATTGCTCCTAGGGTAAACATGGTGATCACAAATAACGAAAAAGTCTTGGTGTGCACCACCTTCGCCCTACATGGATGACGCTAACATGGGTAGTATGGCGAAGCTTTTGGGGTGTTCCTATGTACATGCCAAGGTGACGATCAATATTTTGGCGAGACCGAGGAGAGAGATAGGAGGACGCGAGAGTATCCACCGGTACCAGAGAGCGCGTAGCCTGGATGCGATGCAATACGTCAAGCACCGTAGTCAGAGATGTCCCGCGGATAGAACTGATGTTGTACCGTCTGCCGCGTCGTGCCTCAAATGCGAGTTACCACCGCGGGGTTTAACAAAGTAGACAGGTGACAAGGGAGGGTGATGCCCATTGCCGGACAGGAGATATTAACGTCGTCTGTGACTGCGGCAATTAAATCCTAACTTCCGGTTTGCGCGTATCGGGAGGTAATGGGACAAGCGAACCATCAACGCTTCAGAGACCGGAAAACTGACCAGTCAGGGAGCGAAGAATTTAGGACGAAATTAGTAGGCGATGCAATCCGTTAGGTAAGGTAAGCGCCCCAGTTTCCGCCACCTTTAGGCCCAGTTTCCGCCATCTTCAATTGTTAAAGGAAACATTTTATAAAAAATGTACGTATCGCGGCATTAATCAAAAGTAAACCGCTCTTCAACATGCCGTAAATTTCGTTTGTATTTAACGTATATTGTATTTGTTATTAGTATAAATTGCGATTAATGGCGGTAACTGGACCGTTTACCTTATCACAGTCAAACATTTTACGCGGATAGAACTGATATTATACCGTGTGCTGCATTGTGCCTCAAATGCAAGTTACCATCGCGAGGTTTAACAAAGTAGACAGGTGACAAGAGAGGGTGATGCCCATTGCTAGACAGGAGATACCAACGTCGTCTCTGACTGCGGCAATTAAATCCTAACTTCCGGTTTGCGCGTATCGTGGGCTAACGGGAGGAACCGACCCATCAACGCCTCCGAGACTGGAAAACTGCCCTTTCGGGGAACGAAGAATTTACGAAGAATTAGGTACGCGATGCAATCCGTCAGGTATCACAGTCACATATTTCCCGCTGATAGAACTGATATTACACCGTCTGTTGCGTCGTGTCTCAAATGCAAGTTACCAGCGCGAGCTTTAACAAAGTAGACAGGTGAGAAGGGAGGATGATGTCCGTTATTGGACGGCGGATATCAACGTCGTCTCTGACTGCCGCAATTAAATCCTAACTTCCGGTTTGCGCGTATCGTGAGTTAACGGGAGAAGCAACCCATCAACACTTCGGAGACCGGAAAACTCCCCTTTCGGCAACGAAGAATTAGGTATGCGATGCAATCCGTCAGGTATCACAGTCAGATGTTTTCGGCGGATGCAACTGATATTATACCCTCCGCCAAAGCGGACAGGTGACGGGAGAGGATGGCGCGCATTTACTGGACGGGAGATATCAACGTCGTCTCTGACGCCGCCATTAAATCCTAACTTCCGGTTTGATCGTATCGTGCATTAATGGGAGAACCGACCAATCAACGCTCCCGAAACCCGAAAACTGCCCTTTCGGGAATCAAAGAATTTACTTATCGAAGGTTAATTAACCTTCGATTAACCTAATAATTATTAAAAGGGCACTGAGAAAAAAAATTGGTTGAATTAACCAAAAGTCGCAGTGACATACGTTCAAAGCTGTTATTTGTTTGGTACAAATAAAGCATTGTTTTGTTAAACGATTATTTGCTTCAATTTATTCAAACATTTTCGATTGAAACAGACATTTTTGTTGAACCAACCAAATACACCTTTGAACGTATGTCACCGAGCATTTGTTTAATCCAACCATTTCTTTTTCTCAGTGGGCGTAGGTATCATTCTTTGACACGGTGGTTATGCATTTTTTATTATTAGCTATCGTTGCGCCAACTTGCGGTAAAAAGGGACGGTTGGAATTAGGAAGCTATAGTTTGATTGACCATCAATGGGTTATAATAGTTCAAACAAAAAATCAGTTTAAGGATGGAGTCTCGTTACATTCCTACCCAAAAGTGAGATTCTGAGAGTATTTCGAATACTTCCTAATGGGACAAACAATCATTCCAAAAAGTTATTAACTAGTGAAAAAAAAATTGTTCCACAAAAAAACCAGCATCCTAACTTTGTTTTGTCAAAATTGATTCGCCAATTTATCCGAATACATATGAATTTTTTCCGACTATCTTTCCGACAACTATCGAAAAGCCCGTTTATCGAAAAATGTTTAAGCTGTATTTGCGAATCCTTTTGTTCAATTATCCAGAAACTTCTTGAGTGTAGTGCGTAGTCTTTTTGCGAGAACTTATCCAAATTTAGTACTTTTTATGGATAAAAAAAAATTCGATGATTAGAAAAAATTCTGAAAAAATTCATATGTATTCGGATGAATTGACGAATCCATTTTTGCAAAAAAAAAGGTAGGTTGCCCGCTTTTTTGTTCAACAATTTTTTTCACTAGCTTGTCAACAACTTTTTCAAATTATTAATATGCAGAATCAGTGTTCTTAGCACCTTACGAGTGGTTGATTTTTTTCAGCTTTTTGTCTATTAGGAAGTATTCGAAATACTGTTTGAGTTTTATCTTTGGTTGAGAATACAACGAGACTCCGGTTTGGTTCCTTCTGCCCAAAAAGAAACGAACCTTTATCTTAATACATAAAAAAAAATGCTACCTACGAAAATAAATAAGGCTCGAAGGATTAAACTTTGGGGCACTTAATCGCATTCCAAGCCCTTCTGTCCCACGTACGATTACTCCACCGTAAAAAGCTTTCGCAACCATTTCTCGAAAAGTTCATTCCGTCCGGGGCGTACACATTGCCCCGGGGAAAGCTTCCCGGGTTATTTATACCACCGATGTAAAGCGAGAACTGTCGCGAAATTTCACCGAGACTTTGGATATACGAAATGAGATAAGCCGTGTGTGTGTTTGCGTGCGGTGGGAGAAAGTTTTGGGTTCGTTCGCTCGTTGCCTCTCCGACGAATGCAATTGGCGAAATTCCCAGGTGTAAGTTATTGCGAAAACTGTTTTTGGTGTGCACACCGGAAGGGGGTCGGAGGTAGAGTGACGGGTCTGTTTCGCGTTTCTCGCGAGTTTCAGATGGTCTCAGGGACTGCTTTTCCATCAAGCCATGGTCGACTGCGCCAGAGCGGCAATTCTATTGCCTCTTGGATCCAGTATACTGAATTGTCAACCGGTCAACAAGTGTTCGCTCGTCGAGACGGCTTTTCTACTGTTGGTCACAGTCTCGACGGTCAACATGCTCACGACCGTCCTCAACGACAGTCCGGTCTTTCCGGAGAGCGACGAGGAGGCTGACCTCACCGCTCCTCTGCTCATGGACTCGCCCCAGGTGAGAAATAGTCATTTCTATGGCAAGAGCCTAGAAAGGGAGTTCTTGACGAGTGCGGCATTCACATCAGTCAGGACTACCTTTTCTACGCCCAAGCCATTCACACCATTTTTCGTAAAAAAATCACGAAAATGACGCTTTTCGTTTTTAGGAAGTGTGCGCAGAAAGACAACTTTCTCGCACTAGTGCTAGAAAATAGACCATATTGCGTTTGTACGCATGCACAGTAGTTTTCTCGCACGCGATGCGAAAAAGTGCCTTTCTGCACACACTTCTCACAGAAACGGAAAGCGGGATTTTACGTGTAAACGTCAGGGAATAGTTATTTGTTTGGCAGGGGCGTAGAAAGGAAGTTCTTGACGAGTGCGGCATTCACACCAGTTAGGACACCCTTTTCTACGCCCAAGCCATTCGCACAATTTTTCGTAACCGATTCATGAAAATGCCGCTTTTCGTTTTTAGGAACTGTGCGCAGAAAGACACTTTCTCACACTAGTGCTAGAAAATAGACCATATTGCGTTTGTACGCATGCGCAGTAGTTTTCTCGCACGCGATGCGAAAAAGTGCCTTTCTGCACACACTTCTTACAGAAACGGAAAGCGGGATTTTACGTGTAAACGTCAGGGAATAGTTATTTGTTTGGCAGGGGCGTAGAAAGGGAGTTCTTGACGAGTGCGGCATTCACACGAGTCAGGACTCCCTTTTCTACGCCCAAGCCATTCACACAATTTTTCGTAACAAATTCACGAAAATCACGCTTTTCGTTTTTGGTAATTGTGCGCAGAAAGGCACCTTCTCGCACTAGTGCGGTAAACTAGGCCACGTTGCGTTCTTACGCATGCGCAGTACTTTTCTCGCACGCCATGCGTGAAAGTGCCTTTCTGCGCACACTTCTCACAGGAACGAAAAACGAGATTTTGCATACAAGCGTTAGGAAAACATTTCTGTTTTATAAACAAAAAAAAATTCATTCTTGACGCACGCAGGACGTTTTAACCGTTTTAACTAACAATAGCCATATGCGGTCGAGTGTCTGGTCGCTGGGCGATTGCGGTTCACCGTTGCATGACACCGCTCGGGCGCAAACCGTGTTGGCTCTTGCGGTTGAAAAGCTCGTCGGGCGTACGCCTCGTCTATCGATGAACGTGTTGCGTTGTGCATTTTGAATTCGCCCCCCCCCCCCCCCTCCCCGAATTGCCTGCCGGCTGACGATTACAAACGATCACCTTTTTCATTTCTACTGAGAAGATTCGTGTTTTTTAATTTTTTAATTACGTTATTAAGTTAGGTACGTTCGACACCTTTGTGATGTGATTCGTCAGTATAACGATAAATCTCGGACCGACTTTTCTATACGTAGCATTTACTTATATTTTTTAGTTATTTATTTAGTAAAATTACATTTCAATGTTCCAATATTTTTATTATAAAATGCAATTCTCTTCGGTCGAACGGTCGAAAAAAAAGGTATCGCAAAAAAAAAAAAGTTCAAAGTCATTGCCGGAACTTTTCAAGCACATAAACTTTTTGAGGACCGCCCCATACAGTGTCGATAACATAAATCGAGAAATTGCATTTACTTTACAGTGCGTACTCTTCGGCACCTTTATGATATGGTTCGCCAGCATAACGATGAATCTCGGACCCACTTTCCTGAGGGGAGCATTTATTTATATTTTATATATATTTATTTAGTAAAATTCAATTTTTTAATTTTTAAATTACGCAATGTCGTTGCAAAATGCAATTCGCCTCGCGAACGGGCACTCTTAATTGCAACGGAAAGAAATCAACTCAGAGACTTCGTAAAACGAACCTGAATTACAAAAATGTCAAGGTTTCGCAAAAAAAAAAAACAGGAAAAAAAGTTCAAAGCTTTTTCCGGAACTTTTCAAGGACCTCGCGGGTTTGTAGGACCGCTCCATACAGTGTCAATAACATAAAACGAGAAATTGCATTTACTTTACAGTGCGTACTCTTCGGCACCTTTATGATATGGTTCGCCAGCATAACGATAAATCTCGGACCGACTTTCCTGAGCGGAGCATTGGCAGCGAACACGGAAACGGGTCACAACGCACCGAGTTGTCCCCTCGTTCACGGACCTTTCCGTCACTACATTCTCAACGTTCTATGGATCGTTATAAACGTCATTTGCGTCGCCCTGACGTTGTTTCATCTCAGAAAATTGCATCGCGATTTGACAAAGGCTAACGTCGAAGCGGTACGTAAAAAAAAAGAAACTTAAATGAATTTTAAAAAATAAATAAAAATTCTCTGCCTTATTTAATTTATTCATCTCGAGTCGGGTTCCTTAATTGATACTGGATCGTGAAGATGGTCCCAGACTCGGCTCCGTTGAGACGGTGTTTTTATTAACGCGCTAGACTCTCGTCTCTTCGCTCCGTCGATCAACGATCCAGCAATTATATTTACCCGACGCGAGAGGAAAATACACAGCACTATTTTTCGTATACATCTCGTGGACTCGTCGACAGCTGAATCTTTTTAAGAGACGTCGTCAAGACGATTTTACCGTCCGTCTCACGCTCCGGCGACCGTAAAGAGAGAATCTTAAAGACAAGTACGGTATGTGCCGAGCGAGACGGGAGGGAGAGGCGAATTTTATTGCTCACTGTCGCGGGCACAACGGCACAGACGTTTCAAAGTTTTTCCAGAGTCTGGCAAGTTTATACTTTATATCTCACGGTGTGTACACCGGGTGGTGATGCGGATCGGTTAAATAGAACGGATTAAGTATATTCACGATAAACAACTTTTTATTGGGCGCGAATGGGAACGACACTTTACCGATAGGAATATGTCTTTGAGATAAATAATAAATTGCAGGGATACAATTTAAAAAAATATATGTGTATACATAATAGAGCGGATCGCAAAGTCCGCGGGAAGTTTTGAAATTAAAATTGATGGTTTTATCGATCAGCGGTGCGTAATTTATTAGAATTACCGGTAAGAAATCTTTACTGATATGATGGACCGATGAATTTATAACACCGATACCAGTCACGGGTAGATGGACTTGCGACGACTCTGGTAAACGTGATGGGAGTATTTGTATACACCCAGAAAAAAGATTTATTCAACGGCCACCGTTTATTAAGATTAAGTAAAATATTTATTTGATTTAAATAAATATTTATTTGATTTAAATAAATATTTATTTCATTTAAATAACTATTTACTTAATATAAATAAATATTTATTTGAATCAAATGAATTTTTTTTCTGGGTGTATTCTCGATAGATAACTTTTAATAGACCGCGATTGAGAACGGCATTTTACCGATAGCAATTTGTCTTTTAAATAAATAATAAATTTCATAGGTACACTTACAGAAGGATCCAGTAAATACTACCGATAATCTAAGAAAAATTTCCATAGCACATAGTAGTAGGTAACTAGGACGCCACTTATATCAGAAAGTCTCAGATTTTCCACGAATTTTTACCATAATATCTACGAAAAATTCTTATAAATCCGGTACTTCGTACCATAGGTGGCGCCATATTTTCCTACTACTATGTGCTATGGTAATATTTTTCAAGCGATATAGTCATATTTACTACATCATTCTCTCAGTGTACAAATTTAAAGCAAAAATAAATAAACAATATGAGAAAGCGGACGGCAAAGTCTGCGAGAACTTTTCAAATAAGAATTCATGGCTTTATCGATCGGTAGTGGGTAATTTAGTAGAATTACCGGTAAGAAATAGTAACTGATATAATGTACCGATGAATTTATAACACCGATGCCAGGTACACGAAGCCGGACGCGTGACGACTCCGGTAAACGTGACGGGAGGATTTGAATATTCACCATAAGTAACTTTTAATTGACCGTGATTGAGAATGACATTGTACCGATAGCAATTTGTCTTTTAAATAAATAATAAATTTCATAGATACAAATTTAAAACGAAAATAAATAAATAATATGTAAGAGCAGACGACAAAGTCTGCGAGGACTTTTCAAATAAGAATTCATGGCTTTATCTATCGGTAGTTTGTAATTTAGTAGAATAACGGGTAAGAAATAGTAACTTATATAATGTACCGATGAATTTATAACACCGATGCCAGGTACGCGTAGCCGGACTTGTGACGGCTATTGTAAACGTGACGACACGATTAGTATATTCACGATAAATAACTTTTAATCGACGGCGAGTGGGAGCGGTATTTTACTGATAGCAATTTGTCTTTGAAATCAATCGTAAATTTCATCGATACAAAAAAAGAATTTACTTGAAAAATTAATCTGCGGGTAATTTTCAATTTAGAATTGACGGTTTTATTGATCGGCTTTGGGTAATAATTTAGTAGAATAACCGGTAAGATATAGTAACGTATATAATGTACTGATGAATTTACAACACTAATGAATTTACAACCAGGTACGGGTGGCCGGACTTGTGACGACTCTGGTAAACGTGACGGGAGGACACGGCGGTACGAACGGGGTTGGAACCACCGACGCGAGAAACGGAACGACCCCCAAGGTGAGCCTGATTCATGGATCCCAGAACCACCGATCCGATGTGTAATACGATTTAAACCATAAAAAAAAAGAAAGAAAAACAACGCCAAAAAGTTTCAATTTCGCCGCAAATAAAATGATGTAACGTCCCTCGGGAGAAATTACAAAGCTTTGCCGATTACGCTCCAATTTGCGAACTCGCATTTCGCTATAAAAGTAGCTCGGAGCTGGAGAAATACGCGGAAAATTCGTTGGCAACTTGGTTTACAGTGAAGACCCTGTAAAGCCAATTGTCGAGACGCGGAAACGCGAGGTAGTCTTTCGCCTCTTCCGACTCCGCCAACCAACTCTACTAATTACCCCTCGAAACGGATCGCCCGGCTCGGCGCAACTTTGTAACGGGAAAGCCGATCAAAAATGATTTTTAGTCACCGCAACAGTTTCCGGACGCGAAGCACCGAAAGCTACAACTTTAACAAGATTAAATGGGGTTTCGACGAATGCAGGAAAAAACCGTTTTTTTATTCATTTTTATGATGCGAAATTAATTTTTTTTTTACTGGTTTCAGAGAATCGGTGCTATAGAGGAGCATCGTAAAATGAGAAATTATCTACGAAGAATGGAGCGCGAGGGCGTACAAAGAGTGAAGATGTTTCTTGTAATAACCGCCGCTTACGTTATCTTCTGGGGACCCTTGTTCTTCGTTACTCTGGTTCATCATCCGGTAATCGGCAACCCCACAGGCTACGAGGTATAATCGAGTTCTCAACTACGTGTTCTCTAGCTGCTTCTCCAACCCCCCTCTACTGCGTATATCTACTGTGTCACGGCTCGAGGAGCTTTGACCAATGACCCATAATGATCTGTCACAGTCGAGTTCTACACTGAGAGAAGGATCTAATAGAAAGTACCATAAATGTGGTCAAGACCGACGGTACTTTCAGATGTTCGGGAACTAAAGAGATATCCTGGCCAACATTCGTGTTAAATTTAACACATTCGGCTAAAAAATATGACAATTTTCGATATCGCATATATTACGCGAAGGTCCCGTATTTTTTTGCTTGAATATAAGTTCTTTCTTACTAGAAAATATAGTCATCGGTGGCGCCGCGATCGAGAATCGTTTGTTTGCAGGTTGTACAATTTTTTTTTGTGTACACATACATTAAAAAAATTTGATCGACGAGATTTTCAGTTTTTCCCCTGAACTCTTAGCCACGAAATTCTTAGTTTTATCTCCAAAATTCTTAGCTTTATCCCCAAAATGCTTAGTTTTATTCCCAAAATTCTCACTTTTCATCCCTAAAATTCTTAGATTTATCCACTAAATCTTTAGTTGTATGTACAAAATTCTTAGCAAGATACGCAAAATTCTCTCAACCGGCCTTCCACAAAAAATTACAATATGAGTTGAGTAAAAATTGCTACGGCTCCTGTAAAAATTTCGCACGTCGCTATTGGTGGTTTACCATGCGACTTGTTAGTTATTCCTCGATCCCTCTCTCAGTGTATCTACATCCATACCCAAAGCTATGTGATTTTCACGTTTGATCGATGAAACGCACAGAAACAATAAAATCGAAATACAACAATGAGAGTCAAATTCCGCCTGCCGATCGATCATTGCGTTTTCGTAACGTTTCATCTTCCCAGGTGCGAGAGAACAAGACGAATCGTAAGACAATTGCATTATCAATCCCTCAGGTGACTCTGCACATCGCCTACGTCCACGCTTTCGTTAATCCGGCTCTCTTCCTGGCTCTCCATCGAGGCCTCAGGCAAGGCATAACGGACGTCTGTTGCGGATGCTGCGAGAGCATAGCTCGATGGGTTTTCGGCTCGACGACCGCCAGTCCGGTGCAGACGGCTCAGCCTCCGAGGTACGAGGCCCCGATGAATCTACCCTCGCCGCCCGATCCGCCGCTGATACCGGCTGCAGTTTCCTGCGACCTCAGCGACGTCGCTCTACTCAAGCCGCCACTTCCGCCAGCCGCGAAACACTTTCTTCCGGTTAGATTTCACACTCCATTTTATCGCATGCGCACAGAGCTAATCGGAAGATCCTCGATTAATCGTGCTTCTCTGCGGGAATGTTTTTCTTCCTTTCCTGCAGGAGGAAACTGTCTCGGTGCCGGATCCGTGGAGCATCTTGACGAGGCCGAAGAGCATCTCGAGTCTCTACGAGGAGAAACTGTCGAGACGACCGAGTCTGCTGCTGCCACCGCCGCCGGATCTCGACGATCTGCACGCGACCGTCAGTCCCACGAGCAGCGATCCTCCTAGCGAATAATTCGTACATACATTTATAGAACGTTCAGCATATTTAAACAAAAAAAAAGAAAAAAACCAAACAAACAAAAAGCGATGGATTTTAACTCACTCCGAAACAGCAGACTTCGATGCAGGATATTTTTTTACGATTTCAACTTTCAACGGTAGATTCGGTGGATGATCACGAGGATAACGAAGAATGGGTTCGTGGAGGGATTTGAAAAAAAAAACATAATAATAAACAAAAATTCACGACGTCGTGACTCTATAGTTGCGATTTTCTCCCATAAGTGTACTGTTCAAGCGATTTGTGTGGGAGAAAAGGGAGAAAAAAAAAAGAGGTTTTGAAGACCGCTCTTAGAAAAAAAGAGAGGACGGGAGACGAATAATAATCAATGGATCGACTAACTTATCCTAGTCTTCCTCGAAAGATCCTGCGACGTTTTATCGCGTATCGGTTAATAAATTAAAACCAAAAAAAAAATAAAAAAAAAACATCCTGTCTCTCCATTATTCCATTTTCAGAGGCCGAAGCGTGTGTAGCGCGACCGCTCAACTCGTAGAAATTCTATTGTATACAATAATCGAGGCCGGCGTGAGGCGATTTATGTAATTTTTTTTCTTGCGCTGACAATTCATCAAAGTACGGCGAGCTCGACGGTAAGAATCGCGCATCGTCCAGTTGTCATGCTTTTTATTTGTTAATTCTACGTTCGCTCAGACTCGCACAACGCATTTATCGAATCGATAATTTGTGAGTATTCCTCACGGACTGAACATCACAATCCAATTTTTTGGCATTAAACTCTACGACTAATCGATGTATCTGCGATATTATTGTGTTATTGTATAAAAAAAAAATCTTTCTATTCCAACCTTCCCTATGCACGTCCCACAATTATTATCCCGGTGTATCTTGCGTGACGTGAATTTTAAAGTTAAGATGTTTAATATACGAAAGAAGAATGTCTCCGTGATTGATCGTTGTGTGTCTATCGATATATTATTATCGGTACGTGTATCCTCTTTTTCGGCTGTACAGCAGAGAACTAAAAAAGAAAATTACTCCAAAATGAATTTAATGATAAAAATACACTCTTCTTAGTTAGCGATAGAAAGAACAGTACTCGAAATAGTTCCTCATAGCCAGGGCCGGCGATAGCACTATTGCATCTACTGTATAATAATAATATTAATAATAATATTAATGATATTAGTAATAATATTAATAATAATATTAATAATAATATTAATAATAATATTAATAATAATATTAATAATAATATTAATAATAATATTAATAATAATATTAATAATAATATTAATAATAATATTAATAATAATATTAATAATAATATATGTAATCAATTTTTACGATAAAAAATACGATGTGAGCTTGATCTTTCCACGAAATTCCGCGTCACACTTGGGACAGTTGGAACGCTGCGAAAAGAGCTCACACGCAATCGATAAAGCACAAAATCTAAAAATTGTTCAAATAAAAAGTAACGTCCCAGGTGACTATTATCGACAACAGTTAAACGGAGACTCCAGGCCAGGCCATATCAATGCACAACTGGCTCGTAAAAGAAGAATGTACCTTCGGAACCCGTTGCTTTTATATGCGTATTCGCGGGTAAGATGAAAATCACTTTCAGTTAACGTGTAAAAATTCAACATGTAAAAAAAGAAAAATGAAAGGAGAAAAGACGATAAGAAAGTAGATCCAATTTAACGGAGTATCGACCGTGCTCCATTTCCCGTAAAGATCGAAAGAATTGCTCATTAAACAAAAACAAAACAAAAGAAAAAGTATTCCGCCCACCGGAGTGTTAAGCAGTAACTTGTCAATTAGCGAGTAGTTCGTTGTAAATGAGAAAATGTAAAAAAAAAAACTAATGGAAAAGAAAGAAAAATACAGAAGATATTATAACTAAATAATAGCTCGCAGAGGCCAATAACGTTAAAAGTGAAGAATTTAAACTAAAATAAAAACGAAGACGAATCTCTAGTGCATGTTTACTTCTGCATCGCGACGCGACATTCCTCCCGCCCCTCCGGGAGACAAATTAGTTTTTTAAAAACCCGACCGACGTCACTGCTACATCTAGAAGTGCACTTTAATATTCTCTACCTGGGTCCATCTGATACAAATTATCTAACTTTGCGATGTACTATATAATTGGATGGATATAATGTCTTGCTGTTTCATCCCCCCCACCGCGTTTCAATTACAATCCCCGTGTCACGTACCCAGTGTCAGATACGATAGAAAATTTTTGTATGTGTTTAAAAAAAAAAAAAGGATCCAAAGCATGACGCGAGCGCGTTTCCGATGGGTATCACTATTCCCATATAATATTAATCAGTGTATAAACGAAATGTGCCTAAAAGAGTATAAAACTAAAAGTAAACATAAAACTGGAATAAAAGCAGATGATTAATCGAATTTAATGAAAAAAAAAATACATCCCGATGGACGTGTATATGAAATTTTAAATACTTGGGCGTCAAGACGCTGCCGCGCCTCTTGATGTGCTACATAAGATCGCGAGTGTGAATATATTTCGGTTGTATTCATAGATAGACGTTTCATCCTATCGGAATAAAAATTATTTCCCTAAAAATTGCTTTTCTTATCGGGAGAAAAATATTCATTGAATTTAATCGACGTCTAACTGTCTATAAATACAACCAACCTTAGACGCTAAGAGACCATTTGTGTAAAGAGATATACGAAACGTTTAACCGATGTGTATATCATAATAAAATGCATATGATAAATTTTTCGGGGGTCACTGAATGCCCTTTCTTCCCTTGATTAATTCGGTACGTAGATCGACCGTTTACGTGGTCAGAGAAGAACCTCGAAACAACCGAGCTACTGACTCGTTAAGGTATTTCACCGCGGGCGTTCACGTATCACAATAAAATACACATGATGAAATTTTCGAGGATCACTGAGTGTCTCGTTTTCCCTCCCTTGATTAATTCTTAATTCGCGGTGTAAAACGACAGTTTGCGCGATCACAGAAGAGCGACAGAACAGTCCATCTGCTGACTGACTACGGACTACTACTGAAAGATAAATGAATTCCATCGACGTCTAACTGTCAATAAATTCAACCAACGCTAGACGCAAAGAGAACGTTCATGTAATAGTAATTTGGGTTACAAGTGCGGTAATAGAAATTTACGACACTAGTGCGATAAAACTTTTTCTGACGAGTGTGAGTTTGCAACACGAGACGAAGACAAATGTTGCAATCGCACGACTTAAGAAAAAGTTTTTCGTACGAGTATCGCACAAAATTTTACTTTGCAAGGTGTGAAAATGGGGGTATTGCGCGAAGCGTGCGTAAAACTGCAATGTTCGCACCGAGTGTAATAATAATAATTTACGACACTAGTGCGATAAAAGTTTTTCTGATGAGTGTGAGTTTGCAGCACGAGACGGAGGCAAGTGTTGCAAGCGTACGACTTAAGAAAAAGTTTTTCGCACAAGTATCGTACAAAATTTTACTTCGCAAGGTGTGAAAATAGGGGTTTTGCGCGAAGCGTGCGTAAAACTGCAATTTTCGCACCGAGTGTAATAAAGCGATATACGAAATGTTTAACCGATAGGTATTATCATAATAAAATATATATGCTGAAATGTTCGGGGTTCACAGAGTGTATCCCTTGCCCCCTTAATTAATTCGCTGTGTAAATCGACTATTTACGTGATCAGAGAAGAACCACAGAACAGTCAAACTACTGACTCGCTGAGGTATTTCACAGCTAGCGTTCACGCCCGTTCTCGCTTTTCCGCGGTGATGTACGGCTAAACAATGGAAGCGCGAGCACAAAGGAAGACTCGCTGAAGAGCAATTGCTCACAACGCCCCTCGAGAAGAGAGCCTTCGCCGGGGGCTCTGACGGGCTTAACAAACCGCTATTAAACGGTACAACATAATAACAACGCCACTCGAACTGCCCATTTCTCAGCAGCCACGAGTAATATTTCAATCCGAACGAAGATAAATCGCCGTTATTCTCATCCAGCATGCAATGATAATTTATTCGTTGCGACTTACCTGCTCGAAACCGCCGAGGATCTCCGTCGTGTCCATCGCCGAGTTCACAACGATGGATTTCAATCGTTGTCCCGCCAGCTGCGCCAACACGCGGACGACGCTGCTCTTCCCGCAACCGGGACCGCCGACCTGTACGAAATATTTTTATTAGGAAAATACTTTCTTGTTTTGCATTCCAAACTATTGGGGTAATGTGTGTTTACACCGATCCCCTAAGGGTTACGGGCTCCTTCACTTTTTCCTCCACCTTCCTTATCCGTTGTCGCCGGTTCGATTCTTGGGCCCGGAGCTTCGTCGCGCCCCGTCAGGTGTCAGTAGTCCCGGACATACGGATATAGTCGTAGTTCGTACGTCCTATCTCCGGAGCTACGTCCCCATCCGTTTTCCTTTCACCTACGGGACTTCAGTCTCGGGAATCGAACCCGCGACACTTTTCCCAGTCTTTCGGTTTCCCATACCGAGGCGCTGGTCCTTTCCTCTGGACCTACTATTATAGTGGGATCCGAACCACTTTTACGCAGATAAAAACGCCACAGAAAATTCTTGGTGCTTGCCGGGAATCGAACCCGGGCCTACTGCGTGTGAAGCGCACGCCGATCCACTCGGCCACGCTCACCCTTGCATTCCAAACTATATTCGTAGATTGGTGCATATTTTTCTTAGATTACATTACGATTTTTTTCGATGCTACTCACGAGTATGGGCATCCAATTCATCTCCACGCATCTCGCCAGACTCCTCAAAACTGCGACTTGATCGCGAAGCACGAGCAAATTGTGATCGTTGCTCGTCGAGTGTTCCTCGCGCGGTAAACTCGCGTCGCCGATGTAGAGTTTCTCTTCGGTGACGTAGGCAAGAGGCTGTCGGGGCGGCAGAGGATATTCTTCTGTCGAGAATATCGTCTCGTAAATTTCTCGTACTCTTCGTCGATCCTCCTGCGTTCTCATTCTATCGACGTAAATGAGCTCCACGGCGTTGCCTGGATTGTACTTCGGTTCGCCGATCGAATTTCTTTCGGCCGTTGACACGGTCGCCTCGCACCATCGAGTTATGTCGCGCAGATTCATTTCCCACGGAGATCCGTTGAATCCCCAAGAGACGCCGACTTCAGAGGACAGTCCCGAATTAAACTCGATGATCGAGTCGAGCAAGGTGGAGGGAATTTGCGAGAATTGGTGCACAGCTATGAGCTTCAAGTCCTCGTCGGTCAAAGCGTCGACGTACACTTGGGTGAAGCGATTCAAGAACGACTTTGGCAATCCTCTTCTGGCCCCTCCTTGGCGCAAGGGATTCTGGCAGCCGAACAACTTCGTTCCAGGCTTGACGGAAAATGTTCGTCCCAACTCGGGTATGTAAATTTGGCCTCGATGATCGAGACAAGCGTTGAGACCTTCGAGAACCGATTGTGACGCGAGATTCAGCTCGTCGAGCAATATCCAATCTCCGGAGCGCAAGGCGCGCAGGAATGGCCCGTCCTTCCAGGCAAATTGACCGCCCTTGCCACCTTCGAGCGGCAAATCAGCGCCGAACAGATCGGAAACGTCCTGCGAGATAAATTTAAAATAAATTCATTCTCAGGCATAGAACATTGCCGTAAAAATCGGCCGCTAGTTGGATACACGAACTCATATTATCGTATTACTTAAGAAATCAATGCTGAGTCCCGCATAGTTCGACATATTTTGAAATAATTTTAGAAATATTATCAATGTTAATATCTCTAATCTTGCGAAATATTTCTGATATATGAAATAAATATTTTTGAATTATTCTGTCAAAATATTCGAACCCAACGTTTCTTAAATATTTCAGAAACATACTTGATCTTTGAACACATTTGAAATATTTCTATAACATAGTGATAATATATTTTTTATTTCATGTTTGACCGAAATATTTTTACGAATGGTTCCGTGTTTATGCGGGCGCGTATATGCAAATTGGACTTGTGATGCTGCAATTTTTCACATTTGGCTGAAATGTTTACAAAAACATTTCCGAAACATTTCGATGCACAAAAAAATATTTCCAACATTTGTAAACATTTCACAAATATTTTTTAATATTGGTAAAACATTTTCAATATTCTAAAAAAATATTTTTGAAACCTTTTAAAAATATTTCCGGGCTACGTGGGTATTATCATCCCCCTGAAGATATCTGCGCGAGACTAAATTTCATCAAGTTATAACGGCAGTGTTTTGCATCGCGCAAACTTCGTTCGGAGAAGTTCGCTTCGAAAATAAAATTCTGCAAGTGAACCATTTTTTATCTTCCTAAAACAGTGCATTGACAGAGACTTTCCAAAGGTAAAATTTGATGTCATGCAGATGTCTTCAGGGTCATATATTATCGATAAAAATTGCACGCATGGTAAAACTTCATCGTTTCGCTCTTCAATTTAAATTCTGAGTCCTTTAATTTCGCTCACATTTTAATTCTACATTCGCGGATCGCTTACCGTTTGGTCGCTCAAGTTAATGCGAAGCAAAGCGTGACCGGAGGCTCGGGCCATTGCGGATACCAAGCTCGTTTTTCCAACGCCGGGACTTCCCTCCAGTAAAAGGGGTTTCTTCAATTGCAGAGCCCGCAAAAGCTTCAAAGTATTGGATCTCGTCGTGGGCGCGGTGAAAGTGAACGCTTGATCTTCGTCATTGTCTCCCGGACTTTTGGGAATGAAGAACGGCGCAATTCCGAACACACTTCGCGAACTCTCGTCCATTGTCTCGTCCAATTGCATGGAAGTTTCGTCGGTACTTCGCGCTGAGATGGCATCGATCACCTGAGCTTTCAAGAAGTTCAGAGCGCCGTTTCGGAATGTCTCCAACTTCTCGGCACTGCGGATAATCGAGATGTTTTCGTGGAAAACGATATTTTGTGGAGAACAATTGATTTGTGAAAAACTATTTTTTTAATCGAAAACGATATTTTTGTGCAAAACGATTTTTTCGTGGGAGAATAACAATTTTTTTTCTCACCTTTCCATGCCCGTTAATCCAGATCCGAGACTGTCGATGTACGTGAGACACGCGCCGTGAAGATAAGCGTCGCTCACTTTCAGCCTCGAAACTTCGTCTTTGCCGGTGCAGGCGTTGATGAAATTTACCCAAGTCAATATATCGCGTATGCTCACGGTGAATCGCTTTCCGACTTCGGATTCTTTGAGCCAATCGACGAAGTTCAATATCGACTCGGCGATGACTTGTTTGTCGACGCGAATCTCGGGATTCAAGTTATGCTCGACTATAGACTGCAGATCGCATCTCTCGACGCATCCCTCGCACCAAATTTCGGTAAAACGATTTCTCAGGGCCGGCGAGAGCTCCTTCTTGCCGTAATCTCCACCGGGATTCATTGTTCCTATTTACAAAAAATAATAATTAATCAGTTTATCCGCTTTGGGAATACTCGTATTGAACTAATTTTTATTAATTTTAGATTACCATTAAACGCGCACGACCGCTGTGATTCAGGTGATATTCTCTATGTACCGAGAAAGGCGCCAATGACACCAAAAAGTTACTTAAGGGCTTACGCCACAGTAAAGTTTCGAATTTTCTTTTCTAGTAATAGTTTATAGTATCAAGACACTATAAACTATAGTAATAGTTTATAGTGTCAAGAATATTCTGATAAATTTTTGTGTCAAAAAAATTTGACGAATTACGAAAGTTAGAGATCGATATGTCGAAAGTGGCGGAGCGCCAAAACGCAGGAGCGGCCGAACTTTGAACGTGATTTTCTCAAAACGTAATTTTCAAGATCGGTGTCCCTAATATCTAAAAAATGGCTTGATGGATTTTTATGACATTTTTTTTCGATATACTTCAACAGATTCTTTAGTCCTTGACGGTCTCATATTTTTGAAAATTATTAACTAATAATTGAAATAAAGCATTCAAATGTCGAAAAAAGGGTGAAAACCGACTTTTTTTTCCCCCTCATCAAGGATCGCGTTATATATAATTTGTTGATAAACAATTAAATTTTTTTCTGATAAAGTGACAAGTTGCAATCGGAGACAATGCAAAGGAATTTAAAAAAAATTGTTTATGCCGACCGTTAAAAAAAAATACATAACAATAAAATTGAGTGCAGAAATTCGTAAATATTCTTTAATATATCCTCCTTCTACCCTTAAAAAATTAAATCGATAAAGCGTATATTGATGGAGAAAAAAGAATCATGAAATATGCTTGCGTTTTTACCCCTTTACAGTGCGTAAGCCCTTAATACTCAACATACTTTACGCATTATATTATATTAAATCGTATAGGCTATATTATATTTATTTGTAAAAGGGTTTTCTCCTCTTCATAAACAAATAAACAAGTAAATAAATAAATTACCTATAAAGTGGAAGTTCTCGTTCGCAGTTATCGTGCAATCGGATTCACTCGAGTCTGCCGAATCGACGCTCTTCTCGGCCAAGAGGAGACTGCGCTCGGGTTCTGCAGAAAAAAATTTCTTTCCATTATCGTGTCTAAAAAATTATAACAGCTTACGAGTGAAAAAAAAATATATAAATCTACCCAGCAAAGAATTGAGTCTTTCCAGTACGCTGTCGTCCGCCAGAGAGATCTCATCAGCCAGAAACAAGTCGCCCTTACGCATGGCAGTTATCAGTGGTCCATCGACCCACTCGAACAACTTTTGACTCTCCGGATCCGAGTGGTCTCTAACGGGTCTCAGATTCCCAAGAAAATCCGAGGACTCCGTGTGCATGTGACAATTCACCGCGTACAAGTTTTGTTTCCTCATCGCCGCGATCATCTGGCAAATCGTAGTTTTTCCACCGCCGGTCTCTCCGACCAGCAGAACCGGTTCCTTGAAATCGCAGGATTTTCTCACGAGTACCGCCATCCTGCGCATGTGGTAAGTCCAGACGACGTGGTCGAACTTGGGAATCCCCTCGGCCAGAATTTCCTCGAGTATCGGCCTCGTCACCGACGAGGTATTCTCGTCGAGGCTGAAGAGCGTCGCGGGGTCGACGTCGCGTTTGAGATGCTTCTTTATTACCTCCCGTATTTCGCGGCCCTCCTCGGGTCTGCGCACCTTCGCCGCGAGCACGAGATAGCCCTCGTCCGCGAGATGCTGGCTCCAATCGTAGAGCCGCTGTCCGACGTCGGGAGCCAATCGGTATCTCTCGCCCCACCGGAAGAGATCGCGAAGCGTGATGAAGCCGTGTTTTCCCTGAAAAGCAGCCGTGCTCTTGCGTCTCACCTGAAGATCGGTCATAACGTTTATGATCTGTTTGCAGTAGGACTCCGGCATGTTGCATCTCTCGTGCAGTATCGTCTGAAGCTCATCGGCCGGTATCTCGTCGAAGTGAAGCTCGACGAATCGATTCCTGAAGGCCCTGGACAAAACCTTTCGACCCCCGTAAAGACCCGGAGGATTCTGGGTCGCGAAGAGCATGAAGTTCGCGTGAGCCTTGACGACCTGCTGAGTCTCCGGGATGAAGAGTTCCCTGTTGTCGTCGAGGACTCGGTTGAGCGCCTCGAGAACGTCGCTCGGTGCCAGATTGAGCTCGTCGAGAATGATCCAGTGGCCCTTGCGCATCGCGTCCACAAGAACGCCCTCCTTGAAGACCAACTTGCCAGCCTCGTCGGCCACGTAGCTTCCCACGTACTCCTGAAGATCCGTGTGCTCGTGATTGTTTATGCGCACGCAAGTGTGACCGGAAGCTTTCGCCAGATAGGTTATTAGGCTCGTTTTGCCCACTGAAGTGTCGCCCTGCAGAAGCACCGGCATTTTTCCTATCGAGACGACCCGAACGAGGTCTCGAAGATTCCTCCGCACCGAACTCGTCAGGATGTAATTGCCGGGTACTTCCGGTTTGCGCTCGCCTCTGACGACCCAGTAGCCCTCGAAATTTATGTAGTCCTCGTCCGACGAGCAACGAGGCTTCGGTATGGGCGAGCCCAGGACGGCCTTCATGACCTTAGCGTCCAGGATCGCTTGGGTTATCATCTTCTGGACGATCGGGTACGAGCCGTGATCGAGCTGAGTGAGAAAGCTCAGGCAAAAGGCCTCGTAGAGTGAGCGGAGAACGTTGCCGCAAGGATTCGTGGCGGCGACGCTCAGCGCTCTGCAGAGGGTTCTCAGGCTGTAGTGAGGCTTGTGTCCGGTTCCGTCGTAGAGCGAGGCGACCGCCTCTCTGCGGACGCTCAGATACATCTTGACTATGGCCTCTTGCTTGTTGGCAGGTAAATTTATGTCTCCGAGGTACGAGCTCACGAGCAAGTGAAGATCCGTCTTTTCCGTTAGCTCGTCGACGTAGAACTCGGTGAAGCGGTTTCTCAGCCCGACTGGCAATTCTTTCTTTCCAACGTCCGTGGCGGGATTCATGCAGGCGAAGATCGTGAAGTCCGGATGCCTCTTTATCGACTCCCGGTCGCCGCGCTCCAGCAGAGACAACGATCCGGTCGAACCCTCGAGCAGACCCGACAGACACTCGAGAGTCTCCGACGAGGCGAGATTTATCTCGTCCAGGAGAACCCAGTGGCCCTCCTGCAAGGCCTTTATCAAGCTCCCCTCCAGGAAGGCGAAAGCCAGGGAAAAGTGGGTTCTCACTTGGGTCTTGAGCTTCTCCAATTTTGTCAGGAGCCTTTCCCACTTGAAGAGCAATTCCGCTTTATCCTGGGTCGGTTTTTCGTCGAGGCTCCTCTTGCGCTTCGCCGCTCCGACGTTTCCCCGGGGCGTCGACGAGCCCTCGCGCTCCTCGTCGATCTTCGTTCTCAACCTCTTCACCGCCGCGCCGGCACTGTGGCACATCAGCCCCACGAGCGTCCTCCACTTGTTATCCCTGTAGCAAGTGGCGACGTGCTCGAGAAACTTTCTGTTCGGCTCGATCGCGAAGTACGAGCGGAAGAGCATCTCGAATTCCTCGCGGGTCGGTGTTATCAAGAATTTGAAATCCACGGGTTTGTATCCGCCCAGAAGATCGGCGGACTCGCTCTGCTGATTCATGTTTATGACGACGAGCTTGTGGCCCGTGCTTCTGGCGAGATACTGCACGGAGCTCGTCTTTCCGGTTCCGGTCTCGCCGACCAGCAGCACGGGTTCCCTCTGGGCGACGCAGCTGGTCACGCGCTCGAGAAGCGTGGCCGATGGTCTCGTGAAGGAAAATCTCACCCTCGAGTGGTCGAGGTGAGCGTAGTGCGATTTTTTACGCCGGACCTTCGCACGTCCGGCGACGAAGAGCTCGGCGAGCAAATTTATCGTTGGCTTGTGGGTGTTGCAGAAATATTCGGCCTTCGTTCTCACGATACCCAGAGTGTGTCCTATGGCAGTGGCGAGTTCCAATCTCTGAGCCTGATCGGGCACCGAGCAGCAGAATATATCGATCGCGTCCTGAAATATCTTCAGCGCAGAGTCCGGCGAGGATACCTCGAAGTCGGCGACTGCGCGAGTGCACCATTTTATGAGATCTCTCGTGGAGGTCAGTCTTCCGGTTCTCGTCGCTAGAGTCTCGCTGGCAGTTTTCTCGCCACCGTGATTGCCCATCGAGAACAGCAGGAAGACATCGACCATTCTCGTGGCGACCGTCGTCAGGCATGGAAAGAGAGCTCGAACGACGCTCACGAGCTCCTCCCTGCTGAGCGGATCCATGTGAACGCAGAACCAGTGTTTCTCGAGAAGATTCGACGCGCCGGTCGATTGACGATGCAAGCCCGAAGCGGTTGACACGAGTCGTTGTGTGAGAAACAGCTGGAAGCCGCTCTTCGCGTATATCGTGTCGCGATAACCCGGAACCGAGAGCGTTCCGGTCTCCATGAGGTTGCCGATGACGCTCGCGACGTCCAGTGCCGCGCTGTCGATGTCCTCGAGCAGAAGCCACTTTCCCTCCAGCACCGCCTGCGTCAGCACGCCCGGCTGCCACACGAATTCACCGGGAATGTCCGTGCATCTGTACGTGCCGAGCAGCATCTTGGAGTCCGTCTGATCGCCCAGTTGAACCTTGACGAAGTTCGAATTTACGTGACCAGTTATTTTCGCGAGATACTCTATCAAAGCGGTCTTGCCGCAACCGACCGCACCCTCCAGACAAACGCATCGGCGCGAGGCGACCGCGAGAGCGAGACTTCGGAGATTGGACTCCATCGACGGAACGGTGATCATGTTCAGGATCGTCGGACGCTCGTCGCGATCGAAGACCGGAAGAAGAACGCCGGCTATCGACACGAGACTGTCCGAATCGTTCGCCACATCGGCGAGCTCTTCCGTGTGATTTTTCGTAGCCGAGAGAATCTCCGAGGAAGCGTTGGGTTCTCGGTGGACGAGAAAACGTTCGGAATCCTTTATGAGAGATCGCGCGCAGGCGAGCCTCGTCGATTCCGACATTCGCAGTACGATTCCGACGCATTTCAGCGCGATCCTGAAACGTTAAGAATGCTTGGGTGAAACGGTAATGTGGGCGATGGTTTGACCGCGACTCGGTCGGTAACGGAAACTGCAATCGATCGTTTGACGCCCTTAAGACCATATGAAACACCCCCCTCCCCGTCCATCCCGGGCTCAGTCGGTATCAAAAACTGTAATCAACTTTTCTCGCTGGATCTCGCATATACGGTCAAAAGAAAAGTCTCATGGGAAGCCGAAATGATATCCGCTTCCGATGAGACTTTTCTTTTGACCGTATATGCCAGAATCCATGAGAAAAGTTGATTACAGTTTTTATTACCGACCGCGGTATTGCACATGCTCTTAAGGGCATGTGCAATACCGCGGTCGATAATAAAAACTGTAAACAACTTTTCTCATTGATTCTGGCATATACGGTTAAAAGGAAAGTCTCATCGGAAGCGGATATAATTTCGGTTTCCTATGAGACTTTTCTTTTGTCCGTATATGCGAGATCCAGTGAGAAAAGTTGATTAAAGTTTTTGATACCGACTGAGCCCGGGATGGACGGGGAGGGGGATGTTTCATATGGTCTTAAGGGCATGTGCAATACCGCGGTCGATAATAAAAACTGTAAACAACTTTTCTCATTGATTCTGGCATATACGGTTAAAAGAAAAGTCTCATCGGAAGCGGATATAATTTCGGTTTCCCATGAGACTTTTCTTTTGTCCGTATATGCGAGATCCAGTGAGAAAAGTTGATTACAGTTTTTGATACCGACTGAGCCCGGGATGGACGGGGAGGGGGGTGTTTCATATGGTCTTAAGCTATTGCGTGCTATTGCGTAGCACACTAGTCAAATGAGTGCGACATTTTTACAATTGTTTATCCAAAATTGTATGCATCTATTGACAGTAAAGGACGTTGATTTGGGTCATTGCGTATGTCTTCAAACGAGAAAAATATTAGTCACGATGGTCTTGCAAAAACACCAACTGGCAAATTCAAATTTCCATGGTAGTAAATCTTTGTTAAGTTTTTTTTCAGTAGAATCCGTATTTCTTAACCGATTTTAATGTACCACGGCTGATTTTGTTTCTGAATCTTTGCTCTACGAATTCTCCAAGTAGATTTTTTTATATATAATATATTATATAATAGGGCCCATTGTTTAACCAGTGAATTTTCATTCCCACAAACAAAGTGCTGTCATTATTAAACGGGCAATTCTATAGTAAAAAATCTACTTCAGGAATTCGTAGAGCAACGTTTCAGGAACAAAAAGAGCCATGGTACATTAAAATTGTATGACAAATAAGAATTCTTCTTTGAAAAAATTCAACGAAAATGTATCATGGAAATTTGCAATTATCATTTTATGTATTTGCAAAAACATCGTTATTAATAGTTTCCTCTGTTGAGGACCCATGCACTAATACAAGTCAACTTCCATTACCGTTAACAAATGCACAATATTTTGAATAAACAGTTGTGAAAATTTAGCACCCGTTTGACTAATGCTCCATGCAGCAGCCTCTTTAAGGCTTCGTTACGCACACTTACCATTTTACCGTGTCGTCTTCATGGGTCAAAAAATCGTAAAATTGTGACCAATTCCATTTATGTTTGAAATGCTCCGGAGCGGCTCGCAGTATGTTGTAACTTGCCGTTACGATTTCCAGAGTGGAAACCCGGGCGATGTTAGAAGGAATGTTGTTTCCCTTCTGCCTCTTTGGAACTACAGCCGAGTTATCGCCCGAGGAGGCGAAGGGAGACGAATTTGCCTCAAAGTAATGCAAGGCAAACCTGTAGAAAAAAGCACCGATTAAAGCACAAACTACAAATTTGTAAAATAACTCTGGCAGTGCAACGACTTACCCTAGCACGTCAGGATTGACGGGAACAAGCGTTCCCAAAATGACGCAGTTCAATCTGTGCAACTCGTTAGAGCGAGGAGAACTGCGGGGTAGGGAACCATCCGTCTGGATGGCTCGCGACAACAGAACCGGCAAGTACTGCGGAAAGCACTGTGCGACGTCCGTTGCACATGACGGTTCCATCAAAAATTGAGACAGCGATTCCAAAAGCCTGTCCCTTTCATTTTTATCCAATTCCTATAAATAAAAAATAAAATAAAAAATAATAATAAAAAAAAACGATAAATACATCAACATTGGATGTGGACAGCTCGAACAATAAGATTCTCGGGAATAAAAAGAAAATGGCACCGGCACGATTAGTTGCCGGTTTTGTTGAGAATATGTTCGGTAAAAACAATGAATGAACGCAAGGTGACGTACTTTTCGAAATATCGACGAATAAACAACCGGACGAGACTTACCACGATATTGGAAAAGCGCGCAAGTTTTCTTCCATAATTGTCATTGCGCTCGCAGAAGAGTTTCAGATTGTCGAGCAGCATATTGTGGTTCGCACGTCGGCGGGGCGATCGTTTCTTCGTTGATTAAAGCACACCCGGCGACGAAAAGTTTATCAATCGGTCGGCGGCTCGCATTGATTGCAAAGGTTACAAAGGCATCTGTCCGAGCACGTGTTCAGACGCGCATGGCGCATATCACACCGACAGCCGCTTTGTTACTAACACGCCAACACGTCCAAACACGCCGCTGCGAGATATGACAAGGGAGATCGTTTCCAAATGCAACGGATTTCGACCGGTGAATATCGGCCAATCAGCGCACGGCTTTTGAAATTGTCTCGCGATGAATTAAAATAAATGGCGCGCAGGATTGAAATTGCTATTTATTGACGATTATAATAACCGTGATAACTTTTAGGTCCAGTAACAGTATTGGAGCTTGTACAAGTTCCTTCGGTCTTTTGAGAATTATAAAAAAAAACAAAAGATCGAAAAGTTAATGAAACAAATAGTTTACCGGGGACGAAATTTGACCGTTCAACATTGGCCAATCAGCGCACGGCTTTTGACGTCATCTCACGATAAACGAAAATAAACGGCGTTTGGGATTGAAATTGATATTTAACAATTGTAATAACCGTGATAATGTTTACGTCCACCGACGGTATTGAAACTTGTGCAAGTTCCTTCGGTCTTTTGAGATTTATAAAAAAAAAAAAAGATCGAAAAGTTAATGAGAAGGAATAGTCTACCGAAAAATAAATTTTTCGACGTTAAATGGATTTTTTTTGTTGCTTTATTATAGAAAATTATAACATAAATTTGATGTGCTTATCGATTAGAATACAAGTAGATCTTTCCGAGCAGTTAATTCCTCTTGTATGGCTTTTTCAATGCCCGGCAGCGTGACATTATCGGCGGCAATGTTGAAGCTGACGTAAACGGGTCTGCCGCACTTTTTGGCGAGTCTTTTGGCCAAGCTCACGGACTTCGAGTCTTCCGTCGTACCCATGACTTTCGTGGCGACCGGTAGTTTCTCGTACCTCGAGATCATCGCTACGGTCAGATCGCTCATCTTTCCGTCGTTGAAGTCGCCTATCCACAGGTACAGGCTATCTTCCATCTTAATGATGCGACAACTAATTCTAACCTCGCCGACTTGGGCAACGAAATTGTGAAACTTAAAGCTGCTCGGAAGCAACTCCAGTTTGTCTTCCTCCACTTTGTCCCCCATCGTTCGAGCTTCGTTTACGAGCTGGCTCGGTTGTACTACTTTCTATCGACTCGGGACACAACGCGTCCTGAGGGCTTCGGTTATTGTGTGTGGACAAGCAAAACACATGTCACTGGCCCGGCAGCCGGTATGGCCGGTACGCAACGTTCGAAAATGCATCAAGCCGAGAACTCGCATCGAACAACGTGCACGCATCGATTACAAATGATTTGTAATTTGTTTATTAACGGATTTCTCCTTGACCAGTATTCAAATGCAGATATGGCTTATAACTACTTAGATCTATCCATTCCAATAGAAAAACAGTTAACAGAAAATTAAATTTCAACATATAACATTCAGTAAATCAGACTCTGTTCTGTTGTATATTAAGGTAGTCCTTGCGAATAGCGTTCACTTCGCATAAGTTTCATAGTAATGAGAGGGAATTGCAAAGATTTCTTAATGGTATAAAAATTCGAAAAAAATAAAGCATCTCAAAGGTGTTGAAAACATTGATTTTGCTTAATAATAATTCCAAAATGTTATTAACAAATTAATGGAAAATAAAAATGATTCGTTCATTTTTCTGAATACTGGTGAATTTTTTCAAATCTTTTAATTCACTTTGAATTTTATGACTACACATTTTTCCCGTATGAAAAAAAAACAAATTCAAAGCGAATTACAAAAATCTGAATAAATGTATACGTATTCAGAAAAGTGAACGAATCATTTTCATTTAAAAAAAGTTAGGCTTCCGGTAGATTTGTTGATTAATTGAATTTTTCATAAATTTGTTAATAACATTTTCGAATGATTATTATGCAAAATTAATCATTTGAGCATCTTTAATATGCTTGATTTTTTCAGTATTTTTATATCATCCGGAAGTGTTTGCAATTCCCTCTCATTTCTCTGAAACTTATGCGAAGTGAATACAATTCGCAAGGACTACCTTAAATTATTTGAACTTTAACTACAATAACAATAATATAATATAATAATGACAACGTGTGATTAATTGCTTTAACGTTACAACATAACGGCACACTTATCCTTCCGTTGTCCCAAACATGTTAATCTCGAAATTACCACTCACCGTAAAATTCCTCCGCGACTAAAGCCGCGTCCTAATGACATCGAATTTCGATGTCATCGAGGCACGGGCAGTGACGAAAGGACGAACATTTCAGCGCGTTTCCTTTCGTCAGTGAAACATTGTCCAGAGTCGCTCTCCTTTAAAAAGGCAATGAAAAATCTATGCGCTAAACATTGAAGACACGAATTTAAAAAAAAAAAAGAGAAAAAAGTTTCGAACGCCCTCGCGGAAGTTGTGTGCGTTTGCGAGAGAGAGAGAAAGTCTTTTCGGCGATCCGTGATTCCAGTGCAGAGGACCCCTCTTTCGATCAGCGGAGTGCGCAAGCGCCCGGAGATCTTCTGGTTAGAGTATCCATTTTGATCACATGTGAGTATACCGAGCTGTTCTAGTATTCCGTGAAACTTAATGGTGCTAATTGCTCAATAAAAGTCCGAAGTACATTGTAAATAAGACTGTGAGAAAATAGGCTGGTTTGTATAGTTACGAGAGTGATTTTCACGATAAGATAATAACTTGTAAATATCGGTGTAAGAAGCGGCGATGACAACGGTACCCGCTGGCAATGTGGCTGGCGGACTTTCGCGCCATCTTCGCAATTATTCTCGCTAAATACTCTCTCGCCAGCCCCGATCGAGTGAGAAATCGTTGAATTTAATGCCGGCGATCGAGTCCGTCGAGTCGGAGGACGTTGCTTCGCATCGGGGACCGCCTCAAACCCGGTCGGAAAAGATTCTTTGGTTAGCCCGGTTTGGCCATCGCGTTTAGTCACGATTGGCGTGCGAAACGCACGCGTTTCTTTTTTTTTTTTACTTTCCCCGGCTGGCCTGTTTTTTTTCTTCTCCCTTTTCTATTTGCCTCTTTTTTTGTGGTCCCTCTCGCGAGTTGAAACTTCGGAGCGATTTGACCGGAGCGCGGAACGGGCGAGCATCGGAGGAGCGTTTTCGCACGGCGAATACTCGTCGCTACGTACTCGCCGAAATTCTCCCGTCAATGCGTGCCACATGGCCACTTGCTCCGGGCATCTCTCGCTCGTAACTCCCGACTCGTCGCGGTCGGATTACAGCCGCACGCCACAGCTGCTCGCTCGCGCGTTCTCTTCTATTTACAACGAACACAATCGCACAGCGAGATTCCGGTAAATACGCGCTTGTGCCGGACGCGCGTCGGCGAAAATTTTAACGGCCTGCGATCGGTACGTGTCATCGTGCTGGGAGATTTAGAAAAAAAAAAATTTATCGTTTATTCGCTGCTGGAGGTCGAGAAACAATGGACCTCATTGTGCGCCTTGTTTTCATTCGGGCTTGGAAGGCAGGCTCGTAAAAATCAAGGCGACGTAGAATCAATATGTCGAATGCGATGGGTTGCGGTCAAGAAAGTTTAGAGTCTAATATGCATTCGCAAGCAAACACGCAGATGCGGTTATCGCGCTGTTGATATTTGCTATGGGAAATACTTCTTTTTTTCTCTGCAGAGAATCCGCCCGAACACATTTCGACTGCAACATATGTCAGACGCTCAAGCCGGTCATCAAAATTTCTTTATCAGCGCCGCTCGTCTTTGAGATCTTTGATATTGATATGGATAATTTATTAACGCAATGCTCCTTTTAGGCATTGATAATTGATTTATCTTTATCAATAATTTATTAACGCAATGCTCCTTTTATGCAAAGATAATTGATTTATCTATTTAATTATAGTAGACGGGAAAAATCAGTTTTTACATTTTAACAAGTTAGTAAATATTTTATTTTTTGGTGTAAAGAAAAAAACCAGAAAATTATACATTTCCATTTTTATCCGCCTAGCGTGTAGTTGCAAGTTTTCTCTTTTGGCTCTGGAGTGTACAAAATTAAATTAATAATAATAAATAGAATTACATTAATAATAATAAATAGAATTACATTGGTAATAATAAATATAAATGGAAAATTGGATGTTTTGTAAAATAGATTGGAAAATGCGCAATAGAACTTTAGTCTCTCTAGTCTCTTATGTGAGTATATTTGTGGGACATGAAACGTATGCAGCGTAACATTTGTCGTGCTCTTCCGACAACGCTACAGAATTTTGTTTGCGATATGCGCTGCGGTCATGGAGTTTTATTGATTTTTCATTTAATTTTTTTGTTTTCCAGACAGCCGCAAATTCAACATGGCAGATATCGAGGATACTCACTTCGAGACCGGCGACTCAGGTGCCTCGGTCACGTACCCTCAGCAGTGTTCGGCACTGCGCAAAAACGGTTTTGTCATGTTGAAGGCCAGACCCTGCAAGATCGTCGAGATGTCCACTTCCAAGACAGGAAAGCACGGTCACGCCAAGGTTCACCTCGTGGGAATAGACATATTCACCTCCAAGAAGTACGAGGATATTTGTCCATCGACGCATAACATGGACGTTCCCTTTGTCAAGCGAGAGGATTATCAGGTATATCGAGAAGAAAACTAAAACTCCCGATTTTAGTAACCAGGAACCTTTTTTTAGATTTTTAGTTTTTTTTTTTTAATAGGCAACAAATAGCAGTTCGCTGATCGGCGCAAAAAAATGTATGCCGGCGATTAATTGTAACGACGATCTTGTAATTCAACGGATCATTAATTTTTTTCTCTTTTTTTTTTAATAGGCGACAAATCGCCGTTCGTTAATCGAGGCTAAAAACATTTATGTAGAAGATTAATTTTCACGACGAATTTATAATTCAACAGTTCATTAATTTTTATTTATTTTTTTTTTTCGTGCAGTTGACAGACATATCCGATGACGGATATCTGTGCCTGATGGCCGACAACGGCGACCTCCGCGAAGATCTCAAGATCCCGGACGGAGAGCTGGGTGCTCAGTTGCGTTCGGACTACGATGCCGGAAAGGAACTGCTGGTGAGTAAACTTGAAATTTTGAGCCTCTCGAAATCCCGTTTATAACGAGAGTATGCAAAAAGTGAGCTGATATTAAATTCGTCGTCTAATTGTGTTTTATCTTTTTTTTTCAGTGCACCGTACTAAAAGCCTGTGGCGAAGAAGTGGTTATTGCCATGAAAACCAACACTGCCCTTGACAAATAATTGTGTTCAGTTGCAACCGTACACAACCTCACTACCCGCTTAGCCAATCGACACCTTAATCATTGGTAAAAAGAGAAGAGCCAATAGTTACAACCAACAGCAACTAAGCAGCGGAGAAAATAATTGAAAACATTTAAAAAAAAAAAAAAAAAAACAAACAAACAACAAAAAAAAACAACTTTTTAACAAAGTAACAACTTACTTACTTACTCTTATCCGAATGAACAAGAAAGCAACAACAACAGCCACAAAAAGTACATATGCTACAGTTTCTAAGCAATGTAAGTAAAAAAAAAAAACCTAAACAAAAAAAAAACGGAGAACGACGTAGGGCAGCTTACGTCTCAGGTTTAGGAACACACACGCACTCTCTCTTATACACACATACACACACACATACACACGAGACACACGTTGTTTGTTATATAAGAAGATACGGCGAGAACTTTTCATCAAAGGGTTGATTGAAAGAAAGAAGAGAAAAAAAAAGAATAAAAATTGGAAAAGCCTTTACACTTCCTCAAGTTTTTTTTTCGTTTTTTTTTTGTTTGTTTATCTATTAATAACAAGGGTTGCCCGATTAACGATATATTGAGGAAACAGTTATTCGATCGCGACAGCTTTGTAACTTATTGAGGGACACACTGAGGTGAAAGAGACAAAGACACTTGTGGCCGTACAAGACCAACTTTGTGCCGCTGACTGCTAAGAGGAACAATTTTTCATGCAAACTATAGAGCAAGAGAGCTTGACGATAAGGAATGTGAATTTCGTATGCGACACGAGCAATGTCCCTCGTTGTCGGCGGTAAACGAACGAAATTTTTGGTTTTTGTTTTTCGTAGACTCTTGCCGTTTATCTTTTGTCTCTCGAACCTTCTAGCGTTTTAGCGACGAGAGATTCTGAAAATTGAAATAGCAGATAACGTTTTTTATAATATAATAAATGGTGCGCGCAGCGAATTAAACTCTGCGACTAAAGCAGATTCCGAACGAATTACTCGTACAATCGAAGATTGAAAGAGGCCGACAGAGGAAAAAAAAAAATTACAAAATGGAAAACAAAACCGACGAAAGATCCAGTAATAATACATACATTGCGTGTGTCGGGGTCCGATTGTAGAGTCCCTTGGCCTATGAAAATTACAGATTGAACAGATAAATGAGAAAAGTAAAAAAAAAAAAAAGAAAAAAGAACGAAATAACAAATGAATATACTTTGAAGTCTTCATTTCGATGCCGATGTCTCAAGGGACATTCGCGTCTCTCGAATGAATATTTTTACATGTAACTTCAATCGTAATCTATGTGAATGGATGATTGCTCGATACCCCCGGTGTCCTTGATGACTTTGAAACGAGTGTTGGTGAATGAGAGATATATCTATATCTGTCAAAAGTAGTTACGATTTTTATTTCAAATGAGAAACTCGTGCGTACTTATCTTTATGTGTGAGCTTTCCTTAAAAAAAAAAAGAAAACAACAACAAAAATATAGCAAGTGCCACGCGATATTGCTACTCGATCATTGCGTCATACAGACTAAGTTGTGAACGGGTTTTTTCCGCGGCAGAACGTTTAGAGCAAGAATTCAACATCGAATCTAATCCCCTTCGGGTTCCCCCGTCCCAAGTGAAAAAAATATATCGGGGGGGGGGGGGGGGGGGGGGGGCAAAAAACACCTGAAGCCCGGCGAGCTAAGCAATTTTTTTTTAAATTCCATGCTCTCCCATCTGTCTACCCGTCCCGAGACCGAATTCTTACACCACTCACCCCGTCTTTTTATTATCTCCTTACATTGGATTTGTATAAAAAATTGTTCCATAAGGTACAGCCTGAAATATTTGGGATAAAGTATGAAGAAGTAAGAAAACCGAAAACAACAAAAAATTATATAAATGGGTGTGACCAGAGATTTTCATAGGAAGGTATTTCTCCCTCTTTTGGTCTTCTGTTCCATTAGTTACCTCGATTCCAGATCCGAAATACCCGAACCATTGTTATATCTTTTAAAAAAAGCATATTTCGAACGCGTCTTGATTATACAGAAATGAAAACTGGTTCAAAACTAGAACTTTCCTTCGAACGATAAATCAACAACAACAACAAAAAAGTGTGTCTATCCTACATACCTTCCTTCGAAACTTTGGTATGCGATATAGTTAACGATCTAAACTTAGCTATTGTAATCTAAGTAAACACAATACCTAACATTAACAAAATAAATCAGCGTCTGTAATACACGTGTGCTATGTTGGACCAGGTACATCTAATTTAAATGTGCTTTGTTATGGACTATAAAAAAAAAACAAACAAAATAACGATGAAAAAAAAAAATACAACTGCACCAAGATGCATCGCGAATGAAAGACAGTGCGTCAGTGCTTTATAATTAAAAAGATAAAAAAAAGAAAAAAAACATTATTTAGAGACATAGGTATCTGTGAAGCGCAAACTTTTTTCACAGCGCTTATAGAAATTCTATATCGAGTGCATAATTTTTTTTTTCATTAACATTTCTTTTCCGTTTTTCATTTCTAATCGGAAGCTTAAGTTTAGTTGTCGATTCTCTTTTAAAAATAAAAACAGCGTAAATAACCGAGTCGCCTCGAGTAAATAAACAATGCTATATACTGTTGAGGGTATAATCGACGAATTCGACTAATCGGGATCTCCACTATCTCAGTACTGTAACGATGAAAAACCACTTGTGCGACAAAAAAAAATACTGTGAATTAAATTAGTATACAGGAGGCGACACTCCGAGAAAGCATTTAAAACATATACGAAAGAACAAACAGAAGAAAAAAAAAACTTTATCACAGATCGCAATTTCAATGTTCGAGGGTAATATTGAATAAATAATATTACGAAATTTAATCTTAGATTCGCCAGTTATATAATCTTTTCTCATCTTGTAAAACACAGGTGTTGGGGGTTGTGCTATAAATGCTGTATCCAATAATTGGAACGAATATAATAACTGCCGTCTCCCGGGAGAACGGCTGGTACGATTATTATAAACGAGATCAGTTTTCTTCGATGTGTAACTAGCAAGATCCTGCACAAAAAGTTATTATTACCTGATTGATAGAATATTTGCAAAGAATACTTAGAATCGAAATAGAGTCGGTCGAACACGCGTCGAAGTATGTCAATTAATAATTGAACGTAAGAAAGGTAAAAAAAAACAAAAAACAAAAAACAAAACTGACGAGCCCCGCGAACGAGACGTTCGAAAAAAAAAAACATTTTTATGATGTTCCTGCGAATTTTTTTAATTGTATGCAAAGTTGATCACGAATGTGTAAGTAAACTGTATGTCCTTGCTGGTGATTTGAAATAAATGCTCTTTAAGTAGGTGGTATGTATAGTTCAATCGAGGACACAGGTAAGTTCGATCACGTAGAAAATCAGCAAGACATCATTTTTTTTTCCAATTTTTACCCTTTGCTTTTATGTTACAAATCAGAAATCTACACACTATATATCTCCGGACTAACTACTAATGGGGCGCGCTTACCTGGCGCGAGCCTACTTTTTTTCGTGAAATATGGGATCGTTTTATTTTGGCATTAATAATTTTTCCGCCCAATGGAGAGAAGGATTCGCGCACGGCAAACAGACAAGACATTCTTCCGTCGCCGGCGCTCTAATCAATTTTTTCTTACAAGATTACATGCGACGTTCTTTTTTTCGTTATAAAAGGATCATTTTTAAAACAATTTCTACTACTTTCAAAGTAATAACATTCTTCTTTTTTTTATAACGATTCATAATTGCGACTGCGGTGTGCTGCGTGTGGATATTATTATACCGAATATTCGTGTATATTTTATTATAAATTCAAAGTCAGCGGCAGTTGCTCGAATTATCGTAGGAGAGAGTTCTGCGAGTCGAGATGAATTTTTCCTTTTTTTTTTCGTAGAAACGAATTCGTTCGTCTGATTTCTTCGAGGCCTCACAGAGTTCGTATCTTTCAAAGATACTTCGCAGGCCTGGCAAAAAGGTCCCCTTTAAATAGCTTCTTTTTCATCTTTAGTTTGAACAAATGCTTATTCACTTTTACACGTAAGTGAATTTTACAATACTGACTAAATTTCTATCTACTCACTGATTGAAAAAATTCCCCCCCCCCTCCCCTATCCCCGCGCTCCCTCCGGTCGAACTGATTGCAAATTATCATTATTCATTCAAGTTAAGAGTAAAAAAAAATTAACACTTCAATATTCACAAGCAACGATCCGGATACCATTCTCTCTCGAATCCACAGTATACATCTTTATAATCTTCAACAAAGTATACCATTTAGAAGCTCTTCGGTAACGACGTACTATTATTTCAGCTAGTTTTAAATAGCGTGTAAATAAAAAAAAAGCTTCCTCTATGAGGAAGCAAAAAGAATTGCGCGATAAACCGAATTCGTTATGTTATTAATAATTAATGCGAACGCATACTTTATGTGTTAATCTAATGGATAGACGAAGATGAGAAACGAAACCAAGGCACCAAGGCTTTTTAAGGAGCTTCTAAAGAGGATAATATAGTTACATCGGATAGAACTGACTGTATATGAATAAACAAAAGAAAAATTAATGGAAAAAAGTATAATATACTTGTAACATTTGTGTAGAAGCATTCGTGCCGAACACCGACGTGGATCTTTGTAACAAAATGAAATTTATTTATAGAAATACATCATCTATTAAATTTGTAACATAACATTATGAAATGCCAGCGAGTGTCTGAGCAGCAGCTTTTCCAGTTTCCGAGCAAACAATAACGTAATATAAAAGATAGTGAGAAATAGAGACAGTAAAAGATAATGAAGAGTCCTCTTCAGTAGCCCCGTAATAAATTCCCTGCATTTTTTTTTTAACTTTAATCTAGACAATAACAAAGTGTAGCAACTCAATGGGTATTAGATGTTTTTCGAGTCTTCGCGTTTCAGTTGTGTTTCATGTTGTTTCTTTTTCTCATTTTTTTTTTCTGTTCATTCCCTAATCACAATCGTAATCGAAGTTCTCTTGTTTATCGTTAGATCAATTGTTCGCGTTTCGCCTTTGAAGGGCCGCCGCCAAGTCTTGCCTCAACGCGGCCTGCTGCCTCTGATCCGCCAATGATTGTAGCGATCTCAAACCGTTCACTATATCCTTCGTTTTACCGAAATATATTTCGTTCAGGGTGTTGCGAATTTTGTTCTCCATGTCCTCTACCATTCGACCGATGTTCGCGATGTGCGGCGACGTTTCGCTTATCGTAGCGTCCTGCTCGACCTACGCGACAGAAATCAAATGTATATTCGTTAATTGCACCGTTTTAAGATCCTGCCGACTTTCGGAATTTATTCACCTGTCTGGTCAAACTTCCCCCGAGATTCATCGTGCCCGAGCCATGCTTGTTCGTTTGAAGCCACAGCATCGCCGTCGACGTGAGTTTGTAATGCGCGGCACGCCCGGTGGATCTCTCCTGGACCTCGACAACGTGTATCGAGTCCCAGCAGCCCTTGATCTTTTTCGATCCGTCGCCGGCCTTCTTGATTAATATAACACCGGCGAAACCGTGATCCAAGTCCCAGAGGTAAACGGACGAAACGCCCCCTTCAAAGTACAATTCGCGATATTGGTCGAACGCGTGATTCGCGTCTATCTCCAGCTTTCTTAGCTTCTCGGAAGGCATGGAACCGTCTTCCAGGGGAGGGTCGTACGTGTTGCTCCAAGGAGATCTGAAAACAATTCGTGGCACGTTATTTGTTGGACACTTCAGAAACATTTTTTATTTACTTAGCGCCAACCTCAAGAGATTTTTTTTTATTAATAATTATTAAAAATATGATTTTTTTTACAGAATAGATATCAATTCCTGTTTAGAGTTAATGGTCCAAATAAAAAAGAGCAATAGTTTTTTTTTCATTGATAAGGTTGCAGTGTAGCGATGACCCGGACGATATCCACATTACTTCAACTCTTTGGCAGGTCCCAATGCACTGTTTTAGGATAATTAAAAAATGGGTTCTCTCGTTGAATTTTATTTTCTAAGTGAACTTCATGAAAATGTTTTCTTTTTACAGAATAGATAGATAAAAGTACCAGTAGCCGCACACCTAAGGGAGCAGTTCCAGTCCCGAACATGCATGAAAATGTTCTGTTTCTCTTGCACGGACGCTAAGTCCGGTCACTGGGTCGTTTACCTTAATTCCTGTTTAGCATTATTGATCGAAATTTTAATAATCCTTTTTTCCCCCCCATAGAAATCACCCCAAAGATATCTGCACCACATCAAATTTCATCTCAGCCAAATCTTCATCGGCTTTAGAAATTTAAAATGGTTCACCCATTGAATTTTATTTACCCAGCGAACTTGCCCGAGAATGCAAACATGGATTGCAGCTACATATTTGTGACACACACTTGAAAATACACGTGTGATTCAAGTATATGATTCGAGCCTTGACCCGCCCATATTTTTGTTTCTCGACGAAACGATGCTCAGGATTCGAATCCTAGACCTGCTCTCGTTTAGAGGCGAGCACGCTAACCACTAGACCAACGCACCAGTCCACAACATCGAATCTCATTCTTGGTTACTCTCCGTCCAATACACCGCTGCAGAAACGAAAAAAAAAAAGTGGTTCACTTGTCAAATTTTATGTTCCAAGCGAATTTCCCTGAGTCCCAAAAAATCAAGCCGTTACGACTCGCTGAAATTAAGTCTCTTGCAGACATCATCGGGCTTGCGTCAACGGCAATCACGATTCGCCGGCGAATCGACTGACCTGTACGAGTCGCCATCCCGATTGTAGTCGCACAGAAGATAGTCTTTGCCGGACTCCTTGTCCTTGGCGATTTTGAGCGGTTGGTCGACGGAGGACAGCAAGTCCTCGCAGAGAGACGGCACGAGGTCGATGAGGTCGCTCAGATTTTTCTCGATTTGCTGAGGTGGCAGTCTTCTCATGAGATCCAGAGCGCAGTCCATCTGTTGTTCGGTCTGAAAAAAAAATTACGAGAACGGAGAATAGGGTAAAAAAAGAAACGAATCCGTCGCCGAGGAAAATGAATTTGCGACAAGTGCCGAGGTCAACCGATCAGTTTAGGAAGCGAATTGACGGAACTCTCTGCGTCGCGTTCACCATTTTGACGTTTGAGATCTTCCGGGTTAGGCGAAGAATCGGCCTGGCTCAAAAGAGCACGGGCGACTTTTGAGAGGTTACAATAGCGAGGAGATTGTCGCCGAGACGATCGCACGATCGTCCTTAATCGTTCGACGAACTTGTCATTTCGTTCGAACGCACAAAGCGACGCAAACAAAATTTGGACACGGTATTCGGGGTAAATGACTCACCATGGTATTTAAGCTCGGCGAGGACCGCTATATCGTCGATGTGTGTGCGCGCAAAGTAGCAAAGAAAGGAAATAAAATTTATCAACAATGTAAAACTGAGAATAGATTTTTGTGATTTTTTTTGTCCGTCTATGTTTGTTGGTATATTTTCGATAAAATTCACTCAATGTTGATAGTTATTGTTGACCGTCTATTTTTTGTCCCCTTTGGGTTCGAAAAAAAAAAACGAACACTTGAAGGGTGTGTCAGAGCGAGCGGCGATTGGTGAACATGTACGAGGCGCGTTCCTAAATACACACTGCCATATTTATTTTCATCACGGAGGCCGCAACAAATTTTTTTTTTTCCTCTTTTTTTTTTGTTCTACAATACTATCGCAGGAGGAGCGGAACTACGGAGATTGCACATTCTCGTTCGAGCGAGACGAGAGAGAGCGTACTCGAGTTTTGCTCGGCGGCTAATTTCGATGTCTCGTGAAGCTCGCCTTTCGTCGCGCACTCGAGTGTCCGGATGTAATTTTGAAATAAAGTCTCTCGGCGAGCGGCGCGACTGGCACTTGTGCACACCTGAACGCAGCGAAATGTTCGGAAAGTAAATCTCGGTGAGACAGTCCGGCTTCCGGGACAAGTGCCGGGACTCTCGGTTGTCCGGCCCAGAAATGGCGGCAAGCAACTCGAGAATTCGAGGCCGTCCGCGGACGATCTTTCTCTCCTCTTCGCGTGACGGTTTCGTGCATATGCGATTAAATCGATGATAGAGTTCGATCTGTGTTTCTAAAAAAAACATATGTATCGACGACGTCGCGGAATGTCACGGAAAACGTGAGTCTCTGCCGTTCGACGGACGTGCATCCGGGGCATAAAAATGCAACAGAAAACGCAGGTGAAGAAGCTTCGCAATATTCGAAGTGATTGTACTATCCGAAGTTAATCCTTCGAGACACACGCGGATGGGCCGATGTGAATGAAGGTGACGACTTCGGCGAAAGTGCGTCAGTGGCGCTGACAATCAATTCCGAAAGTGGATTGCTTCTGTGTGTATGCGTGTGTGTATTGTTTTTAGCTTTTTCCCAGCTGCACTTTGAACTCCCGAGGACCGAGGACAGGAATAATGTTAATGCTTAACATTCAATTTAAAAATGTAAAAAAGGAAACAAAACTGAACAAAATTTAAACAAAATATACGTTAAAAATCTATTAATCTAATAATCTACTTTAATAAATCTAATAATAATAAATTATTATATTCATTAAGGGGATGTGACACACACGTAACAATGCTCCGATGGTAACAAATCGCTTTCCCTATTTTCTCCGTGATGGTTGATTCTTCGACCAAAATCAAATTAGGTTTTTGTAGGCAATAGATATAAGTATGAAAACCTAATTTGCTTTTGCTCGTCGGATCAATCGTTTTGGAGAAAATAGGGAAGGCGATTTGTTACCGACTGAGTCTGTGCCACATGCCCTTAAGAGCATGTGAAACACCCCCCTTCCCGTCCATCCCGGGCTCAGTCGGTATCAAAAACTGTAGTCAACTTTTCTCACTGGATTTCGCATATACGGACAAAAGAAAAGTCTCATGGGAAGCCGAACTTATATCCGCTTCCGATGAGACTTTTCTTTTAACCGTATATGCCAGAATCAATGAGAAAAGTTGATTACAGTTTTTATTACCGACCGCGGTATTGCACATGCTCTTAAATCAAATCGCACCCATAGAACAACAGCGTAACAACTTATATGGCAATCCCATAAGAGATGTTACACTGTTGTTTTGGGGGTGCGAAATAGACTATACCTTTTTTTGTAAAAAGGTTCATATCATTGATAAATAAATAATAATAATAATAATAATAATAATATTAAAACGTTAATAAAACATTGTTCCCATCGGTACGAAGTGGTACATGTCGTCCATAGGTGGCGATAGCCAGGTGTAAAGGATAGAAGAACTGCCGAGGACTTGACGAAGATCGACTTTTGTTTTCTGATTTTTCATTTATCAAACTTTTCAAACGCGAGTGCGCGCAAAACCATTCTCATCGGTGACAAAATATATATTTAAAAAATAAAAGAATAAGAATAATGTTTCGAACTTTTTATTTCCCAGTCATGTATCAATAGGTCTGTTCGTTTTCAGAGTAAGCAGAAGCAGAGCGCTCTATTTTACGTGGAAAGTATATATGTGTTTATTGGATATATAGGTATACCTTCCACGTAAAATCGAGCACTCTGCTCCAGCTTTATCTGAAAACGAACAGACCTAATAAATCGCCCCCGCTAATGCGACATAATGCAAGAAAAAGAGCGGAGGTGAAGGCGCTTCGCAATCCCCAAAGTAATAATTATACTATCCGAAGTTGATCCTTCGCGACCCGCGGATGGGCCGACGCGAATGAAAATTACGACTTCGACGGCAGTGGCGCTGACAATCAATTCCGAACGTGGATTGCTTCTATGTGTCTATGTGTGTGTATTGTTTTCGGCTTTTACCCCAGCCGCGCTTGAAACGGCTCAGGGCTTGACGAAAATCGCCTTCAGTATTTCTCATTTTTTTTTTTCAATTTTTTAATTTATTTACTTATTTATTTATTTATTTATTTACGGGACTAACCCTTTTACATTTGCAATTTTTACAGATCAGATAAAATTTCACAGATGAAGGTTGTAGCATGTGTAACAGTATAGAATATATAAAAATTATTATTCATTATTTTACATTTAACAAACTTTTTGAGCCCAACACAATCATAATAATAATAATAATAACAAACTTATCGAACGCCAGTGCGCGCAAAGCCATTCTCACCGGTGACAAATACATAATTACTTAACAAAATAAAACGATAAGAAAAACCTTTCGAACTTTTTATGTCAGTCATGTATCAATAGATCGCCCTCAGCAAACCCAACCAATGGGAAAAAAAAGAACGGAGGCGAAGAAGCTTTGCAATTCACAATACAATTATACTATCCGAAGTTGATCCTTCGAGACCCGCGGACGGGCCGATGTGAATGAAGACGACTTCGACGAACGCACGTCAGTGGCGCTGACAACAAATTCCGAACGTGGCTTGCTTCTGTGTCCGTGTGTATGTGTGTGTATATTGTTGAACTCTCGCGTAACTCTCCGGTTTTCGGCTTTTACCCCAGTCCGCACTTCGAACTGCTGAGGACTTGACGAAGATCGACTTTTGTATTTCTCATTTTTCATTTAACAAACTTTTCGAACGCCAGTGCGCGCAAAGCCATTTTCTCACCGGTGACAAAATATATATTACAAAAAAAAAAAAAACAAATAAAACAATAAGAAAAACCTTTCGAACTTTTTATTTCACAGTCATGTATCAATAAATCGCCCTCGGCAACACGACACAATGCAACACTAGGTGAGTTGTGTTAACGTTACGTCTCTGTCTCTCTCTCTCGCTCTCTCTCCCTCCCTCTCCCTCTCTCACTATCTATTTCTATGTTTTATGTGTGAAAAAAAAACATACACTGGGACTGGAATAATAATATTCAAAGTCGTCAACGCCGCTCTTCTACGCACTCCAGCCCGACTACAATAGTCGCGTTACCTTACGACGTATCCGTTTTTGTGTGTCAAGATCGCGAATGCTATCGCGTGAAGTTTCGATGAAAATATTTAAAAAAAAAAAAATTATAATAATCCGTCGGACGCTCCAAAAGCTATGCTGCTTTTTTGGATTTTCAGTTGACCTACATAAAGTTTTTTCTTTTTTCTCTCATTCGCAGACTCGAAATAGCGATTTTTTATTTCATTGCACTCCGCTCTGAAGCGTGTGTCATGCCTAAACAATTGCACGGACAACGCGGCGCGTGATTAACGATGCAGACCAAACATCGACTGATTCGTCCCATTGAAAAGATTATAAATACAATTTATGCTCGCTTATCTCCGGCGCGTACCGTAGTCGAAGATGCTTGTGTTGTGCAGCCGAAGATATATATTCTCCGCGAGACATCCTTGCATTCGATAAGAGGCAAATTTGTCATCGTCGAATTGTACGATAAGGAATTAAAAAAAAAAATCGTTGCAAATTATGTAACAATCAATTGACCTTCGTAATCGTTTCGCTAATGATGGATGACGTGTTGTTTTTTTTTAATTGGCACAGATAACAATCGGCCGATTACGAGACAGCTTTGACGAAACGTTGAATGTTAAAACGACCTTTCTGGCTCTAAAAAATAATATGTAAAAAGAAAAATCAAAGGAGAAAGTTAATTGAATGCGTATATCTGAAACGAGTTTCAAGGTTTGTCAACGCTCCATGGACTATGACCGAGATATGATTAGCACTTCAAACGAGCAGAAAGCGTCCAAAGGTCAATGAGTGCTTACTCGCGTCATTTCGGGTCGCCGATCATGTATAAGTATGGAAAACGCGACGGGAATTACAATGCTCCGGAAACGAAACAATACATATTAAACTGTGCAGACGAACTAATGAATTAGTCACTAAGTTTTTTTGAGTTCCCAATCTTGAAATAGTATAGAAAACACTACAGGTATTCCGATGCTCCTGAAATGAAAAAATACGACTCACCCGACTTGTAACTACACAGACACAGTTCCAAAATAGTCACAAAGTTTTTTCTGTGAAGTCCAGCCATTCGATATTTATCGGAGCGTTGTTATTACTATTTTTATATATATTACTTGATACAAGCTATATTTTGCATGCTATATTGGGATACGCTACAACTTTTGAAAAAATCTTTTTTACTTTGATTGATTTATGTATTTATTTATCTGTTTATTTCTTTCAATGGAAAAAATCTGTTTACAGAAAAGATATAATATAGTCTATTAAATTTTTTGTAAAATAGTGTAATTAGAACTCCACAATCGACATTGTAAAGAGACTATTAAAAATTCATCAGCCTTGACCAGTACGTGTTGTGTATCACAATTTATACCACAATTTGTTACTTTGATTTATTTTGTTTTACTTTGTTTTTTACTTTCGATTTATAGTTTTAATAACTGCAGTCTCACCAGGACTCAAACGAAAAATAATGCAGTGATATCTGTTCTCTTAAAAATTTATATGAGATATGAATCTGAAATCGAATTTCTTTCTGTTTCACAGGTACAAGAAAGAACAATCGCCACGTTCGAAACGCACACACGGAAGAGCGACTTAGGGATATTAAAATGGGGTTCCTAACATCGCTCAAACAGTCCTCGGTGGTTCACCTCATGTTCGCCATCACATTCTTCACCTCCGGATTAATAATAAATCTATTCCAGTGCATATTGTATCTGGGACTGAGACCCTTCTCCAAATATCTCTATCGAAAGATCAATTATTACCTGTGTTACTCGTTCTACTGTCGTGAGTTCTACAACTAATTAATTTTCGTAGTCTATGGAATATATTCGAGAACGAATTTATGGTTCGTTTTGCTTTTTTTATTTTTCTACAATCTTCCATTAAATTGTTTTTCAGAGTTAGTATTCATGGCCGAGTGGTGGTCGGGAACGGACGTCGTGGTGTACGTAAACAAGGAAGAATTCGACAAGTACTACGGAAACGAGCACGGATATCTGTTGATGAATCACAGTTACGAGATAGACTGGTTGATGGGGTGGATGTTCTGCGATCGGATAAGAATGTTAGGGGTGAGTTGATTTTGCAATTATTGATGTTTTTTTTACGAGAAAAAAAGACATCGTATTCCATTAATCGGAGTCTAATCAAAGTCGTGCACGTTTGTTTTTACAGAATTGCAAAGCTTACGCGAAAAAGTCAATACAGTACATACCTACTCTAGGATGGGCGTGGAAGTTCGCCGAGAGTGTATTTCTCGAGAGAAGTTGGGAGAAGGATAAGGAGACGATCGGCGAGCAGATTAGAGAATTGGCGAGTTATCCGGACACGATGTGGGTGAGTGAGAGAATATTTTCTCCAGCTCGCGGCGACCGCCGGAGCTTTTTCTCACTTACGATTTGGATCGACCAATCGACGTTTTTGCAGCTCTTACTCTACGCCGAGGGTACCCGTTTCACTCCCGAGAAACACGTGGCGAGTCAAAAGTTCGCTAAGGAAAAGGGATTGCCGGTGCTCAATCATCACTTGACCCCACGCACAAAAGGATTTACGGCTAGTATTCCGCACATGAGGGGCAAAGTCGAAGCTATATACAATATTCAGTTGGCGTTCAAGCCGAACGAGCCCGTCAAGCCTACGATGACGAATCTTCTTTACGGCAAGAAAGTCGAGGCTCACATGTATTTCCAAAGAATTCCTCTATCCGAGGTGCCGGACGGCGAGAAAGCCGCTGCCGAATGGCTGCACAGGATCTATCAACAAAAGGTATATCGGGCTTGATAGTGTTATGGATCGTCGATTAAGCATGCACCACACGTACATTCCCAACCAAAAATGAGATTCAGTGAGAATTTGACCATTTCCTAATCGTATAAAAATCTGAAAAAAATCAACTGTATTAAAGGTGCCAAGAACATTAATTTTGCATAATAATTATGTCAAAAAGTTATTAAAATTGCAAAAAAAGGCTAAAAAACATATTAAAAATGCTAAAAAAAAATGGTTCAACAAGTCATCAGTAAACCTTTTTTTCTGTTTTCAAATGAATTCGTTGATTTTCTAGAAGCCACATACATTTTTTAGCATTTTTTAATTACCCGTACATTTTTTTCAAAGCCATAACTACGGAACTGTTGGTGCAATCGCCTCGAAACTTTTTGTACGAACTGTGGAATCGTGATATGGAAAAATATCCGAAATTCGTGCTTTTATACAGATTTCTCAAATCCTGAAAAAAAAAATTTGAAAAATTTATATGAATTCTAAATTATCAAGGAATTTATTTAAAATGAAAACATAAAAGTTTTTTTATGTTTTAAGAAAAGTTTATTTTTTTTATAACTTGTTAACAACTTTTTGGCATCACGATTATAAAAAATCAAAGGTCTTGACATAATTAATACGGCAAATTTTTTAATAAATTTTTTGGCATATCGCGAAGTACTGAAATTTTCATCGAATAAAACTTTTGGTTGGGAATGTGCGAAGCATCCTTAAACGGATTTCCGGTCGAGTTTGACTAATAGGTTGTTTGTGCCTCGCAGGATCGCATGGCCGAGAGTTTCATGCAGACGGGTGATTTCTTCGCGACGAGCGGCGTTCCGCGAACCGAATCGATGAAACTCGAGCGACGATATTACTCTCTAATAAACACCGTGTTCTGGGCGATCGTCGTGCTCGTCCCGATGCTGTATTATATCGTCAACCTGTTTCTATCGGGATCCACGGTCTACTTCTCGATCGGCGTGGTCATCATACTTTTATGTAAGCCAATTTTTGTTCTCTTCTGTCCCTCATTCGCAGTGAGTTCAATAACCGTGACTCTCTGTTTTACAACCGTGTCATTGCAATTATATCTGCGTTTACAGTTTTCCTGATGATGCACAAAACAATTGGAATGTCCGAGATAAGCAAAAGTTCGTCGTACGGCGCGGCCGATACGAAGAAAGCTAAGTAAGTGACGAATATATTATTCATCAGCCTCATCTGACGATGAAAAACGAAAGAGAGATTAAAAAAAAAGAAAGAAGAAAAAAAAGCGAACGGAATAAAACAAAACCGTAAATGTTTGTAAACAAAAATCTGTAAATGGAAATTACGGTATAAATGTATACAGTGAATATATTCTGATAAGTGACTGTCGGAACGAGAACCGATAACGGTTCGAAATACAAGACAAAAAAACAACCAACACACAAAAACATGACTTACGTTTAAGCCTGAAAGCGATTCGACTTTTAATATTTTCTGCATCTAGATTGGTAACGGATAAAACTTGAGTGCAAGCATCGTCGAGACGATCCATTGTCAGTGAATCATCGCTTTTCGTAAATTACACCATCATTTTCCGACGCATTAACATATGTTCTTCTAGTGTGTACTAAAAACTCCACTTGAGCCTGTCAAACTAAAAAAGTTTCACTATAATATATATTTTAATAATACCTATAAAAAGAATTTTTAAAAGTGAGTGTGTTCGGTAAATAATGAATTGTTCGGAAGCGATCATTCACTGGTCATCAGACAGGCTCGTTCGTCGGTGCCTTCACCCTAAAATATATATATATATATATGTATGTATATATATATGTGTGTATGTGTATGTATATATATATCTACTTGGTATTACCACATAAGATTTTTAACAAATGTTTTTTTTTATTATTATTTTTTTGTGTTTAAACTCTTTTTCGTATCCATAGCGATTGTTATTGTTGAATAAACAGCCAATTAATCCCACAAGTTATCAAAAGATTTTATTTTCTTCAACGGAGTCTGGACGAGATCTGCGATCGAAGTAACATTAGTATAGCACATTGTGACGAGTACAAAAACGAATATTCTATTACCGATAGCGTATCGAATTATCGATACCCTCCCGCGCTCATGCTTCTTGCTCGTTCGCGTGATCGAGTTTCTCGACGTATCCCTGAGTCGGACTCGCTTTGTAGCGGACTTTCCGTAGCTTTCCTCTAGCATCTACGTAACCGTAGTGTCCCGTTACCGAGCCGTCCTCGTGACGCTCCTCCAGTCTGTACTGTCTGTTGTTCCTGTTCGAAAAATGAAAACAATCTTCGCTTATCTTCTGTCATAACAATGTAAAAATAAACTGGCGCTTATGTTAGCTCGCGCGCTCGCAGTATCTGTGTGAGGGCCTGTGAGTTCTGTGAGTGTCTGTGAGTAACTGTTACTACCTGTGAGTAACTGTTACTACCTGTGAGTAACTGTTACTACCTGTGAGTAACTGTTACTACCTGTGAGCATCTGTGAGTATTCGTATGAGTATCTGTGAGTATCTCTGAGTACCCGTGTGCGTCTATGTGAGTACCATGTGAGTATTCATGAGTACCATGTGAGTATTCATGAGTACCATGTGAGTATTCATGAGTACCATGTGAGTATTCATGAGTACCATGCGAGCATTCATGAGTACCATGTGAGCATTCATGAGTACCATGTGAGCATTCATGAGTATCATGTGAGTATTCATGAGTACCATGTGAGCTATCATGAGTATCATGTGAGTATTCATGAGTACCATGTGAGCATTCATGAGTATCATGTGAGCATTCATGAGTACCATGTGAGTATTCATGAGTACCATGTGAGCTATCATGAGTATCATGTGAGTATTCATGAGTACCATGTGAGCATTCATGAGTATCATGTGAGCATTCATGAGTACCATGTGAGCATTCATGAGTACCATGTGAGCATTCATGAGTACCATGTGAGCATTCATGAGTACCATGTGAGCATTCATGAGTGCCTGTGCGCATTCATGAGTGCCTGTGAGCATTCATGAGTGCCTGTGAGTACCGTGTGAGTATCTGTGACTAACTGTGTGAGTACCATGTGATTATCCATGAGTACCTGTGAGTACCTGCGAGTATCCGCGTGCGCATCTGTGCGTACCGTGTGAGTATCTGTGAGTAACCGTGAGTATTCTTGGGAGTATTTGTGAGTATTCTTGGGAGTATTTGCGAGTATTCTTGGGAGTATTTGTGAGTATTCTTGGGAGTATTTGTGAGTATTCTTGGGAGTATTTGTGAGTATTCTTGGGAGTATTTGTGAGTATTCTTGGGAGTATTTGTGAGTATTATTGGGAGTATTTGTGAGTATTCTTGGGAGTATTTGTGAGTATTCTTGGGAGTATTTGTGAGTATTCTTGGGAGTATTTGTGAGTATTCTTGGGAGTATTTGTGAGTATTTGTGAGTATTCTTGGGAGTATTTGTGAGTATTTGTGAGTATTCTTGGGAGTATTTGTGAGTATTCTTGGGAGTATTTGTGAGTATTCTTGGGAGAATTTGTGAGTATTCTTGGGAGTATCTGTGAGTATCCTTGAGTAACCGCGAGTATCTGTGCGTGTCGCGTGCGTACTGTGAGTACCGTGTGGGCATCTGTGAGTATCCGTGTGCGAATCTGTGAGTATCGTGAGTATCCGCGGACATCTGTGAGTATCCGTGAGTGTCCAATCAACATGACTTTATTATTATTAAAAACAAATATAAATAAATGACTGATTAAAAAATAATTCAGCGAGACGCCGTACCCGAGTCCTGTGTCGTAGCCGAATATGTAAGTCTCCGGACCCTCGTGACCCTGTATGTGAAACTCTATCCTATCTTTCGGGGACTCCGGCAGCGAGTCCGATTTCTCGCGACTCGTTTCCGCCGCGTCGTTCGTCTCGATGTCACCGGTCGCGCCTGCTTGCTGTTCTGGAGCGTGGTCTCTGATATAAGTCGGACGATCGATGTCCTCACCTTCCTCGTCACCTTCGGAGTGCGATCTATGATTTTCAGGACTATCGGTAGTCGGAGCAGGCTCAGCGCTGACCGGTTCGTCGGCCAGAGGTATTTCCCTCGGTGAGTAAAGCTCGTACGTGCTCTTCAGCGATTCAGGCGGCTCAAGATACCTCGATGGTCTATGGGGATATTGCGGATTCCTCGCGCGACCTTTTATCGGCCGAGTAACGGAGGAATGCATTTTTTTCGGTCTCCTTCGCCTCTTCGGTCCGCCGGGACGAGCCGGCTTTTTGTACCTAATCGGATCCGACCAGCGATGCATTTTTTTGTGACGATAACGACGACTCGCAGTCATCCTCTCTTGAAGCTCGTCCGGCGAATCGTACAGCCGTCGGTCACGTGGTTCTTCGTCGCCCAGCATGGCCGCTGGTTTCGCTGGATAGCGCAACGAAGAAGACCCAAGATGAATGTGTCCGTTTCCAGGATAATCCGCGGTTGTCTCGACGATCGAGACGAAAGCTAATATCAGCTGAACGAGAAAAGAAAATATGTTGAAAATAGAGTTGAAAATTTTACACGAATCGAAGAGTTAAGAGAAAAAAAATCGTCGAACAAAAAAGCACTCACGAGACGGCTGGCGCGCATCCTGCTCACTTTGGGAGGACATAAATCAGACTATTCTCGATCGTGGACGAATACTTTGCGTATCAAAAGACTCTCTCCGATCGAACTTTCTATTGTTTCCCCTCTATCGACAAAATCGCTCCGACAGATCTGCCCCGTTGTTACTTAATAGGACACTTTTTGTTTGTCCTTAATATATTCGATACGTATATACGAAAGTCGTGCTCCACTTTTACCTGTTATTTACCCAAAGTGGTTGGCACACGGAGCAAATCGACCGAGTTTGCGAGCTCCAGTGATCTCGCTGCCGATTTCAATGGAGAATGACTAATTAAAACTTCTGACGAGACAGATTTATCGGTCGGCATTGGAATGAAGAAAAAAAAAGGGTACCTAGTCGAGCGCATCTCCGCTCGCGTATTGTGCGCTCGAACGTAACAATGCCAACGGTACTTATACCGTCGCTCTCGTTGAGAGGAAACATATAATTATTTCTCGACATATCAATGTTAACGAATTAATAATTGCTGATCGCATTCTATAAATGAGAATGCGCTCGTGCGGTGAATTAGTAGAATCTGCGATCAACCATGAGCATCCTCGCGTCCTGCATTTGCTGTTGGGCTCTTCTCTTTCTGCTGGTGAACTACGGCGAGGTACGACAGATGCAGTCACAAATTTTCGCCGTCCTCTTGGGAGAGACGGGCCTGGTTTGTTTATTTATTTTCGTGATTTGTTTTGTTTCCTTCAGTCTCTGAGATGTCGTTCCGGTAATCAGCAGTCGAACGATCAGTTGCACAAAATTATGCAAACGTGCCGTAAGAAACACCCTGGAAACGAGAACAAGAATGGCAACGATTACAGCGCTATGTCGAGCGAGAACGACAGCTCGGACGAGGACTCGTCGAACGGTAGCTTCGATGAGGAAATGTTTTTCGGCAACAGCAAGAGATCGGGCAGTAATTATTCGAGGAATGGTGGAACTTACGGTCAATCGTCCAACGGCAATAACGGGTAAGTCCGGTCGGATTAAGGTAGTACTAGCGGACAGCCTGAGCCCACGTGAGTTCAGAGAGAATTGAGAGAGGAATTGCGAACACTTCTCGATGAGATAAAAATCGGAAAAAAATCATCTATATGGACGGTACTGAAAAGATTAATTTTGCATAATAATAATTCCAACATGTTATTAACAAATAACCAAAAAAAAAAATTTCCCAAAAAATCACCCGGCTACCTGACTTTTTTTTTTTATGAAAACGATTTGTTAATTTTTCTGAATACGTATGAATTTTTTCAGAATTCCATGTAATTTTTGAAAATCGCGTTTTTAGTCAATAAAAAAACGTCATTTTCAAAAATTACACAAAATTCTGAAAAAATTCATACGTGTTCAAAAAGATTAACAAATTGTTTTTATATGAACAAAAAGTTAAGTTGCGGGGGAATTGTTGAACAATTTTTTTTTTCATTCATTTGTTAATAACGTTTTGGAATTATTATTATACATAATCAATCTTTTCAGCACCTTCCATGTGCTTGATTTTTTTCTGATTTTTATACCGTCGAGAAGTGTTCGGAATTCTCTCACAATTCTCTCTGAACTCACGCGGGCTCAGGCTGTTCGCTAGTACTATGTACCTTAATTCATTCATTACGGTCTTCGTTACCGACGGTGGTAATTCGTGCACACTTGATATTTTCTCAGAGACAACAGAAGAAGCGACCGACGCAAGCAGGATTCATCGGGCAATCGTCCGTACTTTTGGAGTACCTCGAATTACACGTCGTCGAACGATCGAGGCATGTCTGGTTCGAACGATAATCGAAACTATCGCAACGGAATGCAATCGCAAAATCGCGAAAACGACAACGACGACCGGCGATCTCGCACGGAGGTGCTGAAATTCGAAAGTCCACTTCTCCGTTCTTTTCCTGAGGGCAGAATTAGTGATTTAAGATACTAGCGCGATCAAACTTTTTCTGACGACCGTGAATTTGCAGCTTGAGCCGAAGACAAGTGTTGCAATCCAAAGGGTTAAGAAAAAGTTTTTCGCACGAGTATCGTAACAAATTTTATTTTACAAGGTGTGAAAAATGGGGATTTTGCGCCCGTGCGTGAAACGTTTTATGAAGTGTTCGTAAAACTGACATTTTCGCACCGAGTGATATAATAGAACATTACGATACTAGGGTGATAAAACTTTTTCTAACGAGTACTGCAATCACACGAATTCTGAAAAAGTTTCATGCACTAATATCGTACCAAATTTTACTTCACAAGGTGTGAAAACGGAGGTTTTACGTATGCAGAGCGTGCGCAAAATCGCCATTTCCCACCGAGTGATATAATAGTAATTTACGATTCTAGTGCGATAAAACTTTGACTGACGCGTGTGAGTTTGCAGCACGAGCCGACGGCGAGTGTTGCAATCACACGAGTTAAGAAAACGTTTTACGCACGAGTATCGTACCAAATTTTACTTCAGAAGGTCCAAAAATGGGGATTTTACGCACGCGTGCGTTAAACTGCCATTTTCGCACCGAGTGAAGTAAATCATATTGTGATTGACGTTTGATTTGTCGACAGTGCGCAACTCAATGTTTCTTCGATGAATTGAACTTGGTCGATCAGCGGGGCTTTCCTCAGCGAAACTCGATAATGGAAATGATGACTCGAGGCGTGCAAGATCCGATGGTTCGAGATTTTATAACGGAATCTATCGGCGAGTGCTATCGCTATCTCGATTCCGACTCGAACAATCGCGAGAAGTGCGTTTTCTCGAAAAACCTCATGTCCTGTTTCGCGGACAAGGGAAGAGAGGTGAACAATCATTGATCGGATCAAGACGAACCGGTCGAGTATTCACCTCGTAATTTGAGCGTAAAGTTTTATGTTCTAGAGATGCGAGGATTGGGACGATTAATAGCCGCACGAAGACAAACGAGAAAGATTTGAAATCGCGCTGGAACGACTGGGCTAACTTGTTGACAATCTCGATTAATGCTTTAAGACAAAAACCGTAGATAAAATAACTCCTGTCTATCCCGTAGTTCGTCAATAAATAAATCGTAGCTACTGACAATGCGCGAGTATTAATGACAACGTAGTTAATATTTATTGCGTTGAGAAAGTTACAAGCAAGATATCGTTACTTGGAATTGAAAGAAAAAAACAACGAACGAAAAATTAAAAGAAAAAAACATTCGATAGTTTTCGAACTCTTATCGTTTCTGTACATAGTTTTATATACATTAATTATTATAATATCCGTTAGATTGAAGTTTGTATGTGTCTTCGCTCGCGCACTGCCGAGGCGCCCGCCCGACACGCCCGCGGGCAATCGATTATCAGGCGGTTCAAAGAAAAATAATCTCGGAAGCGGTTCAGCGCCGAATACGCGACTTCGATTACATATCCGAGCCGTAAAATATGGGAATATAATAGTATTTGTTTCTTTACCTCTAGGCGTTTCTTTTCGTTATAAAAAAAGCATTGGGGGTATAGCATGTTCGACGATCGGCGACGTTACTTTCGCTTCTTGAGATCCTCGAAACGCTTCATTAGATCGTCGAAATCTATGTCGTCGTTTTCGCCCGTGTTGCGAGTTGAATCGTTGTCGGTCGGCACCGCCGGCAAATCGGGTAGTTGAAAGTCGTTCATGGGTATCTTCGATCTCGGCTGGGGCTTTGGCTTCTGTTCGGACTGTCGACGCAATAGTTAATATCGTTGCACGACCAAATCCGCATGTAAAGGCGAATGGGAAATAATAAAAAAAAAAAAATACGTTACCTGCTTGTTGAGATCCGGCGGGAAGGAACAGTAAGGAGGCGGCAAATCTTCCTCCTTGTTCGCGTTAGCGTTGTCGAGAGGGATGTTGTACGAAAATGCAGCGGGATTGAACGGTACGTTCTGGTCTTTCTGAGTGGACGAGGGCGTCGCTCCCGGTGAAACGAAGCCCAGAGGCAGATTACCCTTGTCAGGACCCTGCACATGAAAAATAGCTTATTTTTACCCACTTATTTATTTATATTATTTTATTTTTTCATTGTTTATTGCTTTTATTTTTTTTTATTTATCTTTATTATTGCCCTTGTCAGGACCCTGCACATGAAAAATAGTTCTCAACTTTAAAAAAATTGAGCGTCCGATTGAAAATTATAGACGAACGATCGTACGGAGGATCAGTTCAGTACAATCATTTGTAACCACAACGATAAAAAAAACTAGGTTTAATCAAGTAAAGGTTCGGGCAAGGACGTTCAAATTAATATTTTGTTGGTCAAACAAAGATTTTTAATGTCTCAAAAATATTTTGGCGAAATAATCAAAGTTTTTTAAAAAATTGACCAATGTTTTGCCTGTATCAACAAAATATGTATTTGAACGTTCCTGCCCGAATCTTTAATTGATTCAACCGTATTTTTTTATCAGTGCACTTTTACTCGTACTGTAGAACTCGTTTACTCGTTTAGTTTACTCGTTTATCCGACCTTCGATCAACCGAGCCCTCCACGTTAACCGATGTGCTGGCTCGGATAATACCGAAAACTCGGATGAAACAGATAAAGCTGCAATGCCCGCTCGCGGCAGAATCCGTAACTGCTACTTTAGAGTATGCTATCCGTGTTATCCGCGATTTCACTTATCCGACGTACGCTCAGCCCACATTACTTCCGATAAACGGGGTTCTTCTACTGCATTGCGATACTAACATTTTAATTTTTTATCGCGACATACGAATAATTTTGAACTTTGAAAAATCGATCGCACGATTATAAATCATCGAACCGATTATATTATATATCAAGAAGCTCAGTGGAGTAATTTGCACAAATATGATCAAGTATAATGGGTAAAAAGAAATTACCATCACATTCATATTGGACGTGGAGTCAGGCAGAAGAGGAGGCTGCGGAAATCCGATGAACCCCAGAGGTTGAGGAGCTCCTCCGCTGGCCAGATCAAAATTATTCGGCAGATCTCCGCCGCTGCCTCCCATGTCTATCAGGACGGCGTCCTGTCCATCCGCCATCACCTGAGGATCCGGCTCGTACTCCACATTGTAATTCTTGGCTATCTCTATGAGATACTTCTCGACCAATAGTTTAGATGGCGACTGAACGCCCAGTTTGTGTTTCAGCTTTTCGGATATGCTCTGCACAGCCTCCTCCCTGCACGCGTCCGTGTACTGTTTTCCGTACTTTGACGTCAAAATATCCGCTATGACTTTCATCTCCTGGACGTCCGTCTGAATCCTCGGAGCCGCCCAGATAATCGTGGATATCGCCTCGGCTAGGCCTTCGTCCAAATTTCTGAAAACGTGATGTGCAATTAATCGATTTATCGAGCTAACAACGCATGTAATGTTGTTATTTAACTGCGGCTACCGGTGACGTAGCTACATTTAAATAACATTTCTGTTCATTGACCACATCAATCGCAAGGTAAAAAAAAAAAAAAAATATGCACGTAATTTCCGGACAATCTTAACGACGAAATAACTCGGAGAAAATTACTTCATCTGTTGAATGAGGCCGAATCTCGCGAGCAAGAGATCGCAGTACATCTCCAAAAGTTCCATTGCCTCGACCATGTAATCCTCCCTGATAATGTGTTCGACTCTTATCTTGGCCCTCTCGACTTTTCCACCGGCAATGTAATCGGCTATTTCCTTTCTCGCCTTCAGTCCCAGCTCGGTCTTCTTCTTCTCCAAGAGCTTTAACCTGTTTATCGCCAGTCGCAGGTTCGTCTTTAATTTCGTGTAATTCGGTCCGCTCGAAAACATTTTTCTAAATTATTTATCTTTTTTTTCTCGTTGTTTTCGTTAATCGCGATCTTTTCGTCGATCGATACTTTTTTCGTTTTTGTTCTTTCGTTCTTTAGATGAGGATATTAGCAGATATTAGTATACAACGCCTACGCGTCGGAATTACCGAGCACTCGCAGGTTCTTTAAGTTTTTTTTTTTTTTTCAGGAGGGGACGAATGAGTAATACTCTAATTCACGAGGATGACAGTTCCTTCCATCCTCAAGCGATAAACCTGTTTGCCTCTTGCTTCTCCGCAACTGGCGAGACACACTCGGATAGCGGATTCGCGGAACGATAAGAAACTACATCGCTGCGCCAATAGCTTCAGTTACCGGTCGTCGAGCGCTATGGAATCTGCGCAGGTGCCTTCGGTTTAGCGTTTTTTGTTATTGTAACGCGACTGCGCATGCGCACGTTCGTTTTCTGAGATGCTTTCGATTTGGCGCGTTTTTCGTTATTTTCCGACCGAGTAGTTGCACTTCACCTTAAGAGTATGTGAAACACGCTCTCAGCGTGTCTCTCTCGCTCCGCCGAGAGCGCCACTGATGCTATCTCTCTCGCACTCCATAGTGTTTCACATGGTCTTAAGAGCATGTGAAACACTATGGAGTGCCAGAGAGATAGCATCTTTGGCGCTCTCGGCGGAGCGAGAGAGACACGCTACGAACGTGTTTCACATGCTCTTAAGAGCATGTGAAACACCCCCTTCCCCGTCCATCCCGGGCTCAGTCGGTATGAAAAACTGTAATCAACTTTTCTCACTGCATCTTGCATATACGGTCAAAAGAAAAGTCTCATGGGAAGCCAAAATGATATCCGCTTCCGATGAGACTTTTCTTTTGACCGTATATGCCAGAATCCATGAGAAAAGTTGATTACAGTTTTTATTACCGACCGCGGTATTGCACATGCTCTTAAGACCTATGAAACACCCCCCTCCCCGTCCATCCCGGGCTCAGCCGGTATTCAAAACTGTAATCAACTTTTCTCACTGGATCTCGTATGTACGGTCAAAAGAAAAGTCTCATGGGAAGCCGAAATTATATCCGCTTCCGATGAGACTTTTCTTTTGACCGTATATGCCAGAATCGATGAGAAAAGTTGTTTACAGTTTTTATTATCGACCGCGGTATTTCACATGCTCTTAAGTTTAAGAAGCTTTCATAAGACATAGATTATTGTCTAATTCGACGTTACGGAAGGTTAAAAGAGCGACGATATGAAAGATATGAATCCAAAATAAACGGTGATAATTGATTCGCGATAATCGCGTTGGGCTACTGAAAGCATTTTACTGATTCGCAGAACGATGAGAAATTACGTCGCTAGGCTTTACTTACCAGACGTCGGGCGCTAAGGAATCTACTGAATAAAACCTGTTGTTGTTTTTTTAAAAGTGAAAGTGAAATATCGCCGTCGGTAATAAAAACTGTAATGAACTTTTCTCAAGGGTGCTAATTTTTTTGAGTAAAAAGCGGATTCGAGCCGGATTCGCACAGTAATTTCGCATTCGACCCGAATTCATTTTTTTCTCAAAAAAATTACCACATTGAATAAAGTTAATTTGAAAATAGCAATTATCTCTCTTGCACGCACAGCTGTTTCACTTCCCCTTAAGGGGAGTCTAAACCCCCTCTCGCTCGCTCTCACACGAACCCTGTGGCGCTGTCTCTCTCGCACTCGGCCGCTCGACGCGCGGGTTTAGCCTCGCCTTAATGTGGTAGAAGTGGTGGGGGTCTGGACGATCATTGGTGCACGAAGATTTTTCGAAGGAAAGACCGATACGAACTTGTTCGGCCTCGCAAAGATCCCGCGTATCCACAGAATCCCGACGTTTCATTTAAGAAGCCTTCGTTAAACATAGATTATTATCTGATTCGTTCTCACGGAAGGTGAAAAGAGCGATAATATAAAAAGGTATGAATTTAATGTAAACGGTGACAATTAACTGGCGTTCGGCTGCTTGTAAACACCTTACCGATCTATCCTGAAATCCTTCGAACTGACAACGAACGAATCTTGCTTTGTTGTCGCGCTCATTTGTTCGTCTTTGAACTCCACGAAAACAAGCATCATTACGATCCTCAGATGTTTCACGTACCGGGGATTCTCAATACGAGACATGGAAGCAAGCTGACCCGCTGTTGGCTCGCCGGGACACTCAGCGAAAAAGTGTTCAAAAGAAGAGTCGGCAACCATCAAATCACCGAATATGAAATTGAAGAGTATTGGTAAATTACATCATAATTTCATTTTTTTTTTTTTTATGATACATAACAATTTTTTGTTCGATCAGCGAAGAAATCCTCAGGGTCTTCAACGATAAAAGGGTGAGCAACAGGTGGCTTTTCAGCCTCCATCTGTTTTCCCACCTGATGTTCGGAGTCGTGAAATTGTACAGCTATCAATTTATCCTGTTCGAGAGTAAGCTTCCAGTGGTGTAGTAACTTTGTAGACTTTGTTACGTGTATGGCCAGTAATCTACGATTTCTTTGCAGACTCAGTTTTCAGCATGGTACACGCACTCGATGCCTTCGACTGTGGAATTGGTAAACAAAGTAGTCAGAGAAGAGAAAAAAATCGAGGAGCACAACTAGCAAAGATGTAAGTAACGGAGGAGATGAAACCAATTTACCTCCCGTTACTATTGTCTATCGTGACTATTGTCCTAGTACTAATATGATTATTACCAATTTAATTAAGGCGGCTACTGCATTACACACTAGTCGAATGAGTGCTACATTTTTACAATTATTTATCCAAAATTGTATGCCTTTATTGTGCGTAAAGAAGGTTGATTTGCATTATTGCATGTGTCATCTCCCGAGAGAACTATTAATCACGATTTTGCAAGAACAACGGTAAATGCAAATTTCCATGGTAGTACGTTTTTGTTGATTTTTTTTCAAAGTAAAATCCGTATTTTTGAACCGTTTTTAATGTACCATGGCTCATCTTGTTTTTTAATCTTTGCTTTACAAATTCACTAAGTAGCTTGTACTTTAAGGTAGTTACTGCGTGGCATGCTAGTCAAATGGGTGCTAAATTTTTACAATTTTTTATCCTAAGTTGTATGGATTTATTGTCAGTAAAGGCGGTTGATTTTTATTATTGCATATGTTCTCAACCAAGCGAAAAATTAATCACGATGATCTTGCAAGAACAACTGGTAAATGCAAATTTTCATGATGATACGTTTTTGCTGTTTTTTTTTTTCAAAGTAAAATCCGTATTTTTTAACCGATTTTAATGTACCATGGCTCATCTTGTTTTTTAAACTTTGCTTTACAAATTCACTAAGTAGCTTGTACTTTAAGGTAGTTACTGCGTGGCATGCTAGTCAAATGGGTGCTAAATTTTTACAATTTTTTATCCTAAGTTGTATGGATTTATTGTCAGTAAAGGCAGTTGATTTTTATTATTGCATATGTTCTCAACCAAGAGAAAAATTAATCACGATGATCTTGCAAGAACAACTGATGGTAAATGCAAATTTTCATGATGATACGTTTTTGTTGTTTTTTTGTTTTCATAGTAAAATCTGTATTTTTTTACCGAATTTAATGTACCACGGCTCATTTTGTTTTTTAAACTTTGCTCTACGAATTCATCGAGTAGATTTTTTTAATAGGTTTTACCGTTTGACAAAAACGGCCCATTGTTTAGCCAGCGAATTTTTTTTCCCATAAGCAAACTGCTGCCATTTATAAGTGGCCAAAACTATTTTTTGAAATCTTCATGGTGAATTCGTTGAACAATATTTGAGGAACAAAATGAGCCGTGGTACATTAAAATTTGTTGAAAAATAAGGATTCTTCTTTGAAAAAAGTCAATGAAAATGTTTTGTCATGTAAATTTGCATTTATCAGTTTGTGTTTGCAAAACCATCGTTATCAATAGTTTCCTTGATTGAGGACCCATGGAGTAATACAAAAAACTTCCGTTACTGTTAATAAATGCACAACATATTGGATACGCGATTGTGAAAATTTAGCACTCGTTTGACTAGTGTTCCATGCAGTAGATACCTTAAAAAATTGTAACAGGAGGTACATTTTTTTAGTAATCACAATACTAATTAGTAATAGTAATAATAATCACAATAGTATATGGATAATTCCAAGTACTATTGTGATTACTATTGCCAGTTTAAGTGACAAAAAAAAATTAATATTATTATTATATCTGAGTAAGTCAAGGAAAAGATAAGGACTGTTTTTTCCCCGTTTTCAGTGTACATCACGTTATTGTTGTTAAGATTTTTTTTCAATGTTGACACTATGTTGAAAATTGATTTTTGTTACAGCAGCCAGATCCCAATCGATGAGTTACTTATGCCTCTCACTCCAGAATTGAATTTGGACCGTCCATTCAGACGCGACATGAATCTCCTGTACGAAATTAGTCCTGTAAGCCACAGGAGGATGATAGAGGTGAGACTTATTCTGTAGCTGAAAGATTGAATATTTCTTTTATTGTACTCATTCATCAATTGATGTCCGCAGAACGCTTTACAACACTTGCAGATTCAGGTTCATAGCGCGTTTTTTTTTTGCCGTTTTTGTTGGTAACAATCTAGTTGGACGAATCGAACTTGGTGCGTTTTTCTCCATTGACGGAGAGTCAAGCCAAACTTTGGCTTTCGAACGACGAAGGGTGTCTTTGGTTCGTGCCGATTTTCTCTCAAATCTTTATATCCACCGTCAACGCTACACGCTTACTTCCGCTTACAGTAATCGTCGTAACACTCTTCTTAATTCTGATGCAACTGATTTTCCATCCTGCATTTAGGACGAACATCGATACGTCTCACTTTCCAGAATCGGGTGAGTATACGATTTAATTTACAGTTTATTTTTAATTTATTTACTCGTTTGTTCTTTTTTTAGAAAGTCGACCGGGCGACGTTGAGTTCGTTCATCCGGCCGCCATAGAGGCGGCCCGGGCCGATTTGCCAACGCGCGTGTTGAGGACGCCGACGAAGCGAACGTCTACGCAAAAAAACCTCGGTACACCCTCCAAGCGCCAACGAGTGAGTTCAAGCTTTTTTTTTACAGATCTTAAAGAGTTTCGGAGATAATTACTAATTCAATTATTACGACTTCCAGCCAAGTCGAATACCACAGCTAGACACGATGGATAAGGAAAGAACGGAAGTGACTGTTTCAGCTGCTGTTCCGATGGAACAAGACGGCGAGCCGCTTCCTCTTCGAGACGAGCCGATGGTGACCGAGGCTCCAGAGAATCCTATGGATCTGGTCGATTCAGTCCCAGCTATTTTCCCGATGGAACAAGACATCGAGCCGCATCCTCTTCCAGAGCATCAAGTGGCTCCGATGGATCCAGTCCCGGCCATTTTTCCGATAGAGCAAGACGTCGAGCCGCATCCTCTTCCAGAGCATCAAGTGGCTCCGGTTCTGCCAGTGGATCAAGCGGAAAATGCCACTGTCGTCGCCAGAGCCGTACAGCCCGTTAAGCCGGAGAGGAGACTCGGGTATCGAGGGAAAAAAGTAAAACTCGTCGATGCAATTAAAACCATATCCGAAGTAAAACTAAAACAACGAGAAAATAATGTACAAGCGTACACCGTGGTAAGGCAATTACTTGAGAGCGATCGAGTCTCTTGTATGCATTTAAAATATCGCATAAAAATTATTAGTCGGCCTCGACAACCAGATCGGTTCCGACGAAGAAGCTAGTACGCATGATGTTCCAATTGCCTTCAATGATCTTCATATTCGGCACGGAAAATATTCGTCACAACAGACTACGAAAAATTTCCGATGAGCTGTTGCGTAGACACGAAATTAATATCTGCGGTCCATTCGACGTCGAAACTGACTTATCGAGTAAGTATCACAATAAACCAAAAAAATGGCGTAGCTTTCTCTATGAGAAAATTCGCTGATCCATTCCTCATGGAGGAAGCTATGCGCAGCATTGTAATAAATGAGGAAGCCATGTGTAAATTACTTTACACCTTTGTTTGTAACATTTAAAAAGTTCTACATCTCATAAAATTGAAACGATCAAAAGTTTCTGCAAAATTTATTGGAGAAAATCGCCAATTCGTCGTTTTGAGGATATTTTACACTATTTTTTCACCGTTGATTACAGAACTGTAATTAATTTTAATATCTTAATTTAATAAAAATATATTTTTCGAAAAATTCAAAAATTTGAAAATCTTATGAAATCTAATCGGTTGGATCCATTTTCCCCAAATTTAATACCAAACATTGTACAGTGCTGGTCCATTTCCGTGTCAAATTTTAGCTCGATACCTTCACACACTAAAAAACAGTTTGTACTTTTTACAACTTGTTGTCCACAAACGTCCACAATCTTTTATCTGTTAATTTTCCGTTCGCACCATCCAGCTCTAGTTTTACAATCAAAAGTACAAACTAACATTTTTAATAACACCGTAAATAAAAGGAAAGGCTTTTCACTTATTTAACGAAATTATTTTTACGAGACTTCGCAATCCGATTTTACGAAATTCATTTTTATTGTGCACACACACACACACACACACATCCGTACGTTAGCTAAAAATCGCAGTTCTCCACGTTTTAGACTCGATTTTTTTTTACAAAACCATAGCTTCCTTTACAAGAAAGCAAAACATGTTTGTTTACAATTCACGCATAGTGGAATTTGAATGATTTCGAATAATTTTTCTTTGTTTCACAGATTTTCGACCTAGAGATCTACCACGTCGGAGGACGGACGATGCGTTGACCGTACTCGGAAACGAAACCGATACCGGGAAGTCAACTGAGAACTGTATAGTGATTCAACCTGTCGAGGTAACCGTCGCACCACCTGATGAAGTGCCGCAAGCGGAAGCTACGGACGAACCCACTTTTGATATGGCCGGGTAATCCTACAGATTGGGCAAATAAATCCTCGAGATCTCATAAATAACTTGTAACTTCTGTACTAACAAGTGTTTCTTTGTTTTCGTCCGACACCAGCGAAGCACAGTTCCCGCTCGGGGATATCGAGCAGACGGAACATTCGGTGAACACCAGGTGAAGCCAAAACATAACCGATATATTCACGCGCACGACTTTGTCGCGAATAAGAATGTAATTTGATATAATCGACGATTTCAGTGATGCGATAGCTGCGATCGTAACAGGAGCCGACAACGGGAAGTCAATTGAGAACCGTACAGTGATTCAACCCACCGAGCTAAACGTCGCACCACCTGCTGAAGCACCGCGAACGGAAGCTGCGAACGAACCCGCTTTCGATGCGACTAGGTAATGCTACAGATTCGGTAATTAAATTCACGAGATCTCATAAACATCGTGTAACTTCTGTACTATCAATTTTGATTTCTCATAGAGGAAGCTTTGTTTTCGCGGATTTTTTCGAGATTTTCATGTAAACGTATTCAGAATGTTCCAAAACGTTGAAAAATATTTTTTTAACTTTATATTATAATATTTAACAAAACAAATTTTATATGAATAAAATTATGTGAAAAATTTGATACGACTAAATGATAAAGAATCGATCCATCCGTTTAAATTTGATGAGGTTTTGAATTCTTTGTTTTTAATTAACGCACTTCACAACAGGCGCAAAAATTATCGTGATATATCGTGAGCAGCAGAAATATTCTTCGGGTTTTTTTTTCTTTGTTTTTGTATGAATCCAGTGAAATACAGTTGCCGCTCGGGAATATCGACCAGACAGGACATCCGGAGAATACCAGGTGAAGTTCAAACATAAAATATCTAATTGATGCTCACGACTTTATCGCGAATAATAATGTAACTTGATGGAATCTACGATTTCAGTGATACGATAATCGCGAGTTTTAGAAAGGTGCAAATTTCCACCGACTTGGCAAGAAGCAAAGCAACTGACCGTCGAAGCGGTTCCCCTTGTTCCGATTGGACGATGTATTCTCCGCGGTCCAAGGATCAAGTTAAAGTGGAAAAGAGTAGTCGCTCGAAGTCACGGAGTTCTGAAGAATTTATAAGAGACAACGGACGTGAACTGTCGTCACCGAGGTAGCAGCGTAATAGATTTCTTTTCCATACAAAATCAATGGGAAAATCGGATGATTTTAAAAATCGAGGTTTTTCACCACTGTTCGCAGGTCCGGCATGGCTGCGAATGTCGTGTGGACGAGGAAGGATTTAGAAGCCAATCTCGAGGTACATTGGCACGTTAATAATATTATCAGCTTCGAGCAGATTGCACCACCGAACGAGACGAGCGCCGCCGATGCGATCGCCTGCTTGTCGCTACTTCTAGGTAAGTATGAAACAATGTTAATGAAACAACGAAATTAGATTCGTTGCGCGAGATGTATAAGTGTTTGTTTATTATTGAAATGCAGACATGTACAAAGAGAACAAAGTTATCTTGACACAGGCCAGGACGGACGCTCCTATATACATTGAAAAGGGCGTAATTTCCGACGCCATGGATTGGAGTTAAAGAGTACGAACGCTGTACAGACTGCAGATACGTTACTATTATTTATATATTTTATGCATCGATATTTCGATGTATAATTTTTTAATATTGACTTACATATAGCAAACGACGGGCTTTGCAAAATCGGAATAGACAAAATCGGAATAGAAAATCGTTGCTTCTACATTGTACAAAATTTCTCAGTGGTAGCGATTCATACTGTTTTTTATTAACATGCTTTAAAAATGTTGTCACTCGACAAATAACATCATGTGGACGGGAGTTACGGTTCATATTGAATTTAATTTTGGTTGTCTATTTTGAATGTTATTTATATTTCATGTCCTACGCTCTGAACGGGGTAGGCAATATTTTATTATCATTGATATTATTTTACGTGGTATTTACCTGTAACAAATAAATATTCTATTCTATTATTTTACGTGAAGAATTCATGATTGAATAAGCATGAAATTAGAAACGGTGTTTGATGCTCACATATGACAATAAATTGAAACTTTGATAATGGAATCTTGCGTCAATCTATTAATTCTGTTGCCTCTATAGAAGACTATTCGCGGTATGAATTTTCGAAGACGGTTCAATCTTTGTTCGAGCTGGTCTTGTTGCGATATAAGTGTGTTCCTTAATTCATCGGTTTCTCTCGCTGGCTATATTCGATCAATTCCAAATACATTTTAAACGTATCACATACCTTTTTTTACCCACTTTCCTGTGTTCCTCAAATCACACGTTTCTGTCATTGGCTGCATTCCAGATACATTCCAGCGATTTTTTTTATCTCTGTTACGTTATTTCCGGTTTGAAAATCTCACTTTTAAACCAGAAGTGACGTCACGTAGAAAAATTTCAGAAATTTCGTTGCGACGTCACTTCCGGTTTCCAAATCAAATTTTTTCTACCGGCAATGACGTCATACCGGAAATACGTCATTTTCAGTTCGAAAATCTGATTTTTTGACTCTCATGACTATCCCAAAATTGCATTAACATTAAAAACGCCAAGTTTCGCAACTCTACGATTATTTGACGATATTATATTCCTAGCAAAAATACAATCGGACTATGTGAGCTGTTCGTTCCTTGTGGAGAGATTTTCCCTTCAAGCGCCAGCCAGATCGACGAGATCAACGCAGACATGTCATGTCTCAGTCCAAAGTCGTCTACAGACGATTCCGAGTCTGGACATCGAACTTCTTAAACCCATGATGATGACGATCAACCTGTAGATACCAAGCCGACGTACGGAATGACACCGTATGGCAATCGGGGCTCGTGCGATGACCGGTCTGTAAACCTGCACACATACCTAATAGAGTTTCACATTGCTTTGAGCCTTTCGACTCCTAGTGATGTCGTTGTTTCCTTTGACTAGATGGGCTACGGCCGCAGCGGCGTTCAAGCATAATCCCCCGGATGGTACATAAATAAATAAACAAATAATCAAACCGGAAGTGACGTTACAGCGAAACTTTTCAGATTTTTCGACGTGATGTCACTTTCGGTTTAAAAGTAGGATTTTCAAACCTGGAAATGACCTTACAGGGAGTCTCTTATTTTTCGCTGGCATGTATGTTGAATCTTGCCAGCGACAGAAACGGATGAATCAGGGTTCGAAACGATTAATTTATTATACATGGAGGAGGATTCGAGGTCACCCACTGAAGTCATGCATTGACATGAAGCATAGATTTTATTTACAGTGACAACGATAATTTACATTTTCCATTCGCAAACATATTCCGGCGATTGATTATCGTATCATTAGCCTACGTTATTTATCGATTGTCATTAGAATTATACAACAGAGAGATGCAGTTGAGCTTCAATTTTCGTCATTCTTACTTAGTCTAAAAAAAATGCACCCTCTCAAACATCGTTCTGTACAATGTCACAGTTCCTCTTACACATGCTTACAAAAGTTTAATTATTTTTTTTACACTCTCTTTCTGAAGGTACTCATTTTGTCTGTCGTTTCTCATCCCCAGGATCGCAGGAATCACGAGATCGTCGTAGCTACACTTCCGCCACTGTGGGAGAGTTCTCTCGCTAAGTCGGCGGCGAATATCGCGGATAGGGCCAACAATAGTGCGGCGGTGGTGGAGGTCCAGGCACCACGGACGCAGTCGGATGCTGCGAGGACGTCGGACCCGGCGCGTAAAGATGATGAGGGTGATGAGAGTGATGCGGATGGCATCCGCTCGTGGATACACGCGAGCCTGCCGGCGGCTCCAGAGACACTCCGGCTTGGGCCTGGCACGCTATCATTAATCCGTGGAAGTCGAATTTGTAAGCGTAACGCTTCCCGTGGACCTTAGTCATAATATTCTTGTCGTAGTAGTATCTGAACAGAAAGCAAGGATTGATTGTCGTCGTGCTGAGAAAAAAAAGAAGCCGCTCAACGTTTATCGAAAACTTTCACGAAATATCTCGATGACGAGTTACAAGTGAAAATTTCCGAGAAGTCCGTGAGCCGAGTAAATGTCGCGATGACTCTCGGGGTTTGTGAGATGAGAAAGGGCAAAGGTGCGGAGAGTCGCCGTTACGGAGGAACAAAAAAGGGGAGGTTCGTGACTTTCTCACCTAAGAGCTCGCGAAAGTTTGTCGTAGTTCATGTTCGGTTTGCTCTTTCTCTCTCCCCATCTTCGCGCAACCTCGTCCGGATCCGTGAGCTTGAATTCACCGTTCGAGCCCTCCCACGCGATGCACGCGGAGTTGGACGAATCCGAGAGTAGCTCGAGAAGGAATTGCCAGAGTTGAACTTGTCCTCCGCCGACCGCCCCCGTTCCACCACTGCCGCCGCTCGCTCCAATCAGGGAACACGTACGCTGCAGGAGGCCGAACCGTTCTGTTGAGAATACCGTACAGGCGCACTAAAGTCAGAACGTTCGAATGACGATGCTTTCGCACACCTTTCGCCAAAGTTTTACATTCTATCGTTACGTGTACACTGAGAAAAAAAAATTGGTTGGATTAACCAAAAGTCGCGGTGACATACGTTCAATGCTGTTATTTGTTTAGTACATATAAAACATTGTTTTGTTAAACGACTATTTGCTTCAATTTATTCAAAATTTGCCGACTGAAACAAACATTTTTGTTGTACCAACAAAATACACCTTCGAACGTATGTCACCGCGCATTTGTTTAATTCCACCATTTCTTTTTCTCAGTGTATGATTGACGTAAAAAAAATCGTTCTTGGATATTGGACCCTTGTGGACCGTTGATCTATGATCTATGGATGGATATAATGCTATCAGTCTATCTATCTATCCACAGATCACAGATCAACGGGCCACAAGGGTCCAATATAATAAATCCCATATATCTATCTATCTTGTGTTTATTTTTGTTATGTCGTTAGTATTTTTGCTTGTAGGCGTTTTTTTACTTTTATTTTTTTGTATCGCTTCTTGCTTTTTCTTTTTTTTCGCGCTTCGTTGGATGTAGTTCTTAGATTATAGTTTTAGTTTTAGATTGCTTTGTTGTATTTTGGCTTGGTTCATACACGGTGCTCTTAGGGGATTTCGATCTCAGAGCACGAAATAAACGCATCTATCTATCTATGTAGATATATGTGTTTATTTCGTGTTTGTATATAGATAGATGTATTTATTTCGTGCTCTGAGATCAGAAACTCCTAAGAGCGCTGTGTATGAACCAAGTACAGCCAAAATACAACAACGCAACCTAAAACTAAGAACTATAACTGACGAGGTGCAGAGAAAAAAGAAAAGCAAGAAACCATAAAAAATAAGAATAAAAAACGCCTGAGAGCAAAAGAACTAACGAAAATAAATACAAGATAGATATTGTACAGTAGGATCTCAGGTTCTCTAGGCATATCACCCAACCAACAACAACAACAAGTACATGATATAAGCAATGAGCGCAAAAAGAAAGAAGCCGCAGCAAAAATCTGAAAAATATATGATGTATCATTTTGGAATCGTCTGGAAGCGTCCGAGATCAATATGATCTCCCCATACAATTTTGGGATCAGTAGATTCCCGATTTTCTTTCCCCTCGGCTCTCGTGCCAGTAGGACATCCGACCACCCGGGTTATAATCGATTCATCGTTTTGCTGGAACCGCGATGAAGCTAGTGAGATAAGAATACGCGCGGCAAAGGGACACCGCGGTATCGTGCGAGACTCTTAGAAACGACATCAATAAACCGAGTGAGAATTATAGATCACTCTATCGTCGACTGAATGTCTTAACCCTTTGAAGCACGGTGTATCACAGGCGATACACCTTTTTGAATAAATATAAATATAAATATAAATATAAATATAAATATAAATATAAATATAAATATAAATATAAATATAAATATAAATATAAATATAAATATAAATATAAATATAAATATAAATATAAATATAAATATAAATATAAATATAAATATAAATATAAATATAAATATAAATATAAATATAAATATAAATATAAATATAAATATAAATATAAATATGGAATTTCATACGTAAAAAAAAAGTGTTCTCGGATATTGCACCATTGTGGACCGTTGATCTGTGATATGTGGATGTATGATTATGGGATCAATCAGTATCAGAGATCAATAAGATTCCCCGTATGATTCTTGGATCGCTAGACTCCCCGTTCTCCTTCCCCTCGGCTCTCGTGCCACTGGGACAACCGACCACCCGGATTATAATGAATTCATCGCTTTCCTGGAATCGCGACGAAACTAGTGAGATAAGAATGCGCGCGGCAAAGGGACACCGCGGTGTCGTGTGAACCTCTCAGAGACTACATCACTAACATGAGTGAGAATTATAGATGACTCTATCGTCGGTTAAAATGTCTTAACGCACCGCGGGAGACACCGCGAGTGTCTCCCGGTGGCCAAGAATTTTTATATCCCGACAACGCGGCGCCTTGTATCCTCGCTTTTTCGCGGCTCGGTCGTCACCTCGAACGCCCATGAAGGCCCCCCCGACTATTGCGAAAGGCTTTGCACTCTGTCCATTGATTTATCTATCTTTGGATCTATGAATTATTATTTTTTTTTCTTCATAATCTCCACGAATATGTTTTAATACTTATTTATTGTGAATTTTTAATACCGTTGTAGAGAATGGCTGCCGCCGAGGGATGAAATCTCGTGTCCTGTTGAAGATGCAACGGGTGTGTCTGAATCCTCCACATGACGTGTCCGGACGAACTCCAAGAATTCTATCCCTCGGATCCGTCGTCTCTGAAGATCTCATCACCACGTACCGGCATGCTTATCTTTGTTTTTAAAAATCCTCGTGAATTCACCGCCTCGATTACACGAGGATTCGCACGATTTATCGTTAAACCCCTTTTCTTTGCTCGACGCTATCGCGATCAGTCTCTCAGTTAAGAGTTCGCCGACTTGCGGTATCGATGCATCGACCAAGGGATGTACCGAGCAGTCGTGAATCTTATTTTTCAGCATCGTTGATACAGTTCCTTGGATTCGTAGATTTTAGAGACACTCTTGCTGGCAAAGATTTAAATATTAATATTTTTCGTATGTAAATATTAATATTTTTTGTATGTAAATATTAATATTTTTTGTATGTAAATATTAATATTTTTATATTTACATATTAATATTCTTATATATAAATGTTAATGTTCTTGTATATAAATATTGATATTTTTTATATTTAAATATTAATTTTTGGCGTTGAAAACATTTTCAGCTGCGAAAAATGACGCAATCGGAACGTTAAAATTTAGCTGCGTCTTAGCCGAGATTTATTGACTTTACCGCACTTGAATTCACGTTTCAATCGCGACGTTTTGCGTCCCGAAGAGGCGAAAGCCCATGTGACGATTTTTCAAATGTGAAATGTAAATAATGCAACGTGTCATTTTTGTTGTCGGTTCGCAGAGGTTCACTGGCCGATGGACAGAGTGTAACTGAGGCGACCTTTGGCCCCGGTGATTTCAGCCCTTATCGCACTCCACCTCCCCACTCGCTCTCGCCTCGCGGGATGTCCGACGCCTCACACCCACCCCTGCGTTTCTCGCACACACCGTCGACTCGCACAGCTCGACTATTTCTCTCACAGTTTTCACGACTTTTCTCGAGTTCGCTGAGAGCTTCTCCTGCCGGCAACTCCGAAAGACGGACGACCATAATCATTGCCCTTTCTTTTCACTCTTTCGTATTCTCTGTACTTGTTCTCTGAGACGCTCCCCGACTAAAGTTTGCAACGGATCCGCGAACGCGTTTTCCCGCCGATAAATTGTCAGCTTAACAACATCCGAATAAGCAGATCGAGCAGATTTTAATCAGTTTCAGCAACAATTTACTAATCGCTTTAATTCAATTTTATTCAATATGATTTATCAGCTTGAGCTTGACAATTTAATGTGGAATTATAGTTGTAACATCTAAAAACATTAATTTTTGGAAAATATTTGAAAACAGAAGTTCAATATTACGTAAAAACAAGAAAGTAAAGGGGGAATATTGATTTTTATTGATAAGAGATTTTATCCTCTATTTTATGGATACACGAGAGTGAATTGAAGGAGCTCGATTGTACGTTTTACGAAATCACTCACAAAATATTTCTCGAAAGATAAAGACTTCGAACCGATCCTTCAAGATCGTGATCTGAAAATCTCTCAATCATCATCCCCCCCATTAAATTATAGCATGTTGAGCTATCGCCACCGAAATATCCCGGTCGAAGGTCCTCCCGAAGGTTCAGAGATTTCGAGGCGAATTTCCAGCCTAATAGTATCCGATTAACAATAAGTACCTCAAGTTGATTAAACTCTGAAATTATAGTTGTAACATCTAAAAACATCAATTTTCTACCTAATTTGAAAACAGAAGTTCAATATTACGTAAAAACAAGAAAGTAAAAGGGGAAGGGTTGATTTTTATTGATGAGAGATTTTATCCTCTGCCCTACGGATTCAGGATAGTGAATTGAAAGAGCTCGATTGTGCCTATTACGAATTGTCTTAAAAAATATTGTGGAATTATGGTCGTAACATCTAAAAACATTAATTTTCGGAAAAAAATTGAAGAAATAAATTTAATTACGTAAAAACAAGAAGGTCAAAGGGGAAGGATTGATTTTTATTGATAAGGGATTTTATCCTCTGTTCTATGGATGCAGTATAGCGAATTGAAAGAGCTCGATCGTGCCTATTACGAATTGACTTACAAAACATTTCGCGAACGATAAAGACTTTGCACCGATCCTTCAAGATCATGATCTGAAAATCTCCAAATCATTATCCCCCCCCCCCCCCCCCCCCTCATAAAATTATCGCATCCCGAGCCATCGCCACCGAAATACCCCGGTCGTTCGGGCAGATCCTCCCGAAGGTTCGAAGATTTCGAGGCGAATGTTTCGTCGCTCATCAAGAAAACAATATAGTCGCGCCCCGTGGCGGGCTTACCGCCCTCGAGGCCGCCGTTAGACTTTCCTCGAAGCTTCGGGGGTAGGTAAGGGTGCCCGTAACTCCGCCCGGCTGTTCGCCAACCACCCGTCGAGCTTCAACCTGCGGCAATCCTCCCCGCGCTTCCTCGCTCTCTCTTTCTCGGGCGTTCGTCCGTTTTACCCCCCTCCGGGTTCGCCACCCCTAAACACTCGATGGTTTATTCATGAGGACTCTCACCGCGATAACACTGATTCGTTTAATAAACGACGGCGTAGGGCACGGGAATACGTAACCGCGTTATTCAAGCGGATACTATATATCTCGGGTGGAAGGCTTACCGTGCCAAGAAACTCCTCTCGGAGGAGGCTCACAACTACTCTATTCGCAGGCTCGACGGCAAGCGTCTCGCGAGGACTGGAGACGAGCAATGAAATAAAATAAAAGACGAGACTCGAGACTGTGGATTTATGAGATTTTCATACATGCTTTCGGAATGTAGTCACGATGTCGTATCGTGCTGCAAACGGTGTGATCGATAAGTGAAAAAAAAATTGCGATATGCTAATCTATGTGTATTTATGTTAATCTATAAGTATTTTGCAATCTATTTGTATTATGCTTATCTATCTAATTTATGTATATCTATTTGTAATCTATCTATTTGTATTATGCTAATCTGTCTAATTTATGTATATCTATTTGTATTATGCTAATCTATTTGTATTTTGCAGGATGTCGTGTTCATGATTTCTCGGAGGATTGGAATCGATGAATCATATAATTGGGTGTACACCGCAGTTGAAATAGATTTTCAAACCGTGTCTGGCAGGATTCGCGGTGCAAAAATGAGCTCGAGCGTGAGATAAGGAAAAGTAGCGAGTGCCGGTGAAGAATTGAAATAGCCGAATCGATAGAACAGCGGACGATAGTTTGGAATAGCCGTATCAATCGAATAGCGGTGGATTTTCATACACGCTAATCTATTTGTATTTTGCAGGATGTCGTGTCGATGATTTCTCTGAGGATTGGAATAGATGAATCATATAATTGGGTGTATACCGCAGTTGAAATAGATTTTCAAACCGTTTCTTGCAGGATTCGCGCTGCTAAAATGAGCTCGAGCGTGAGATAAGGAAAAGTGGCGAGTGCTGGTGAAGAATTGAAATAGGCGAATCGATAGAACAGCGGACGATGGTTTCAAATAGCCGATTCAATGAAACAGCGGTGGATTTTCATACATGCTTTCGGAATGTAGTTACGATGTCGTACCGTGCAGGAATCAGTGAGTAATCGATATGTGGAAAATAAAATAAAAATGATAATGATTGCGATAAGCTAATCTATGTGATTTTGTATTTTTCAGGATATCGTGCCGATGATTTCTCGGAGGATTGCATTACATGAATCATATAATTGGGTGTACACCGCAGTTGAAGTGGATTTTCAAATCGTGTCCGGCGGGATTCGCGCTGCAAAAATGAGGTCGAGCGTGAAAAAGGAAAAGTAGCGAGTGCCGGCGAAGAATTGAAATAGCCGAATCGATAGAACAGCGGAGGATAGTTTGCCGGAGACTGCGACGGAGTAAGCGAGTATAGCATGGCAAGGGCCGATGGAACTATTATCGAGATGGTATTTACTTTTCCAGCCGGAATCGCGATCGCGCTTATCGATAATAGATCGACCCTACGGTCAGGGAGTTTTAGATAAGGTCGAAGGTCCGGCGAGCGGGCGCCGCGCCGGACCGGGGAAAAGGCTCCAGGGAGCTGTTAGCAGCTTCCGGTCACTTTCGTCCGAGGCTCCAGGGTCTCTATTAACCCCCGAGAGCCGGAGCACTTCGCACTCTTGCGACCCTATGTGTCATTTGGATTTACTGGATGAAATCTATTCGAGCAAGCTTGAACGTTTCGCCGCGGGACCCGCTCACTTCTGGTCAGTGAATTTTCGTAGAAAATTCATTGAATCGTCTGTGAACGATATCCGAGAAAGAGTGGTTATAATATAAATTTTTTCCCGACTACTCTAAAAAGGCTCGATTTCATGCCTGCAAGAGGGTGGAAAGTGGCCGATTCTTGAGGAAAAGTCATTTAGTGGGAAGACGAGTTTCACTTTTCCGCCCGCTGAATTACTTTTCCGTCCGCTCGTCAAGAATCGACCACTTTCCATCCGCATTGCAGTCATAGAAATATAGCCACATTTTAACATAGCCGGGAAAAAAATAGCGTATGCCACTCGGGAGGAAGTGCATTTTCACCTCGTGTGAATTTCTGCCCTCGCTTCGCGCGTGCTTCAAACTTCACACTCGGTGAATAGGCGCAATTTCCTCCCTTGTGGCATAATATACCATTTTTCCCGACTTTGCTAAAATAACTACATTTCTTGCGTACAACACGGGCGAAAAATCGCCTATCATTGAGTATTGTTTCATTATCTCCCTAGGAAGTAATAGGGCTCACTACTCCCCAGCGAGTAATAAGGATCATTCCCCTTTTACTTCCGGGGGAGTAATAAGGATCATTCCCCTTTTACTTCCGGGGGAGTAATAAGGATCATTCCCCTTTTACTTCCGGGGGAGTAATAAGGATCATTCCCCTTTTACTTCCGGGGGAGTAATAAGGATCGTTTCGCTGTTACTTCCCGCGAGTAATGGTCAATGGCGAATGTTACGATTTCGTGACACAAGAAATGTGGTTATTTTAACGAAGTCGGAAAAAAATTATCGTACCCTACACGGGCAATTGTGCGGATTTTCACGTCGTGTGATTTCATCCCTCATTTCGCTCGGGCAGCAAACTTCACACTCGGCGAAAATTACGCACTTCACTCCCTTGTAACAGAATATACTAATGTTTTCTGTGTTTGCCAGTTTTTTTTTTGTTTTTAACAGTTCGTTTATTCTCTGCAGACAAATCGATCTTACAGAAGAATTATGGGAAAGACCTAACAAGAAATCCAGAGCACTCGACGATTAGATTGTTCCTGATAGGAACTTTGATATCCACGGTGTGGACAGGCTGAAAAATTGAAGATCGGCGAGATTCTTTCAATAACTCAGTGCTATTGCGAACAGAAACGCAAGAGAAGAAGAAACTGTTGAATCGATTTCGGTGCTCTGCGGCTGCTGTTTTCGTCGGTAGATCATATCGGCACTTTCCAAAGCCTTGCCGCCAGAATATTGTCAAACATCGTTCCACATCGTAAATCATGGGGCGCAACATAGCATTTTTCGAACGACCGATACGTGGAATTTCGGCGTCGTGGGAACGCAGCGAGTAAATCGGCCCGTGTGCATCGCGGAGTGCACTGGACGCGTTACGAGAACGACGAGGTGAAAGGATGAGAGGAGGAGGTTTTATGGCCCGCGCGCATGACTCACCGTCGACTTTTTGCTCTTGAAGAAGATCCGGACTGTAGACACCGGTCGCTTGTAGCCTAAGGTAACCGAGGTGGCGCGCAAGGACCCTCCCGCCAGACATGCGTTGCCAATGATCCACGGACAGTTCCAGGAGTTCCTTCCCGCTGCTCGGTAAATCCGTCGCCGATGGCAACGGGTCGATGGAAAATGCACGACCGCACCACGACAACCACGACGCCACGTGGCTCGAATTCCATTCCGACGGATCTGGGAAGTACGTCAATTTTTTCCTTACAAAAATTATTCATACACTTCGCTCCTTTTTTTTATTTTAATGCAATTCAAAGAACGTCTCTGTGAGTCACATAATTTTAAATTGAACATTTTTTTTTTTACTCCGAAACATTGGAGTCCTTGAATGCTGCGACAAATTTGAGTCTTCACTGTACAACTTTAGGCCTCAAAATTATAGTTACAAAAATTTGTTTTTCTTTCTAGAGCATCGTTATAGTGAGGACTTTTTGGACAAGAAGAGAACTCACTGGATGGCACCATAACCGGCTCGGACTCCACCGGATCCTCCGTCGGGTCTGACCACACAGTTTCCTCTACTACTCCGCACACCATTGGCACTTTAGTCGTTTCGGCACTTTTCTCAGTGGGGCTCGAACGCCGTGAAACCGAGTCCACTTCGTCGTCTCCACCGCCGTACGCGACACAGCGATTAAAATCCTCGCCGTCAGGAGGAACTTCCGACCGGTTGGTTCTCAATTCCGGCGAGTCTTCGGAGATATCCATGGCCTCGCGCTCGTTTCTCGAAGCTGAACGCACTGCGGTCCCGTAATTATTTCCATTACCGATTTCAGATCCATCTTTCAGACCGAGGGCCAAACTCTCGAACGTCGTCCCGGAGCGGGCTGCGACGCTCTCGCGCTCGCCGGTGTAACTCGCGACGCTCGCCGATCCATGCTCGATAGGCCACGGCTCGCTTCTCACCGCCGGCACGCTCCACGAGGTCTCCTCAGCCTCCTCCTGATCCACGAATCTCATCGCGGCCGAGACTCGATGATTCACGGACATCGGCCGCTGCGATCGCGAACGCCGGCCGGCGACGCTTATTACTGGTGACTCGTCGATACCACGCGGCAAGCCAGTGTACGAGACCCAGTCACTTGGTCCTCTTATTTTTTTCTACCGGTATTCTCGGTACTGGCTCTCGAGTATTCGTCATACGCGTCTACTTATACTCCGACTTCCGCGATGCTCGCCTCCTCAATGAAATAGCGTCGAACTTCGTGGAAAGAAGCACAAAAAATGAAAATAAAGAACGACCCAAATTTGATTCACTCTCCGAAACATTGAATTCAAATTGGTTTACTTTGCAAGTTCTCTGGTCATCGAAAAAAAAATGGGACCTTCAGCCTTTTTTAATTTTGATTTTATTTTGAAAAAAAATGGGACCTTCAGCCTTTTTTATTTTGATTTTATTTTGAAAAAAAAAATGGGACCTTCAGATTTTTTTTTTATTTTGATTTTATTTTGAAAATAAAATTCTTAAGTGTTTGGTCGAGCTTTTTTCGTTATCGTGTCACCTCGAACTTTAGTGTACTCGGACCGTACCGATTACTTTGAAGGTACCGGGTTGCTTTTCCATCGATTTTCCCTGCTCGCTACTCGGGACTTTTCCGCGTCCGTTACGCAAGTGTTGTTACAATGACGTCCGTGAGATCCGGCGAGTCGAAGAGACGCGGGAACATAGAGGTCTCACTCTCGTGAGAGTCTCAGGAGCCTGTGGTTCGTCCCGAGAACTCCCCGACGGGTAAATCTCATGAACCCATCGGTTTCCTCGTACGCCGATTTCGTTTCTTTCTCGCTCGTCCCGCACGGGCAGCCCCGATTTCTCCTTGTTCCAGAAGCGCGGGAAGAGACGTGCGAGCGTGTGTGTGCGTCTCGAGGCGCATGAAACACAGCGCGCCCGCTCCGGCGGCGTACTTCCCCAGCGGGCCGATGTTTCGTCATGCACCAGGCATGGTGGGTGAATGGAGCACGATTCCATCGATCTCATTGGCCGGGAGGTCGCGGGATTCCAGGAAGTCCGAGGAGAGAAGCCGGGCGACGTGGGGCGTGCATCGTCCAACGCTGATTCATACCGATCCGGCCGATCGCCATCTTCACCCATTTTTTCTTTTTTTTATTTATTTTTTTCTTTCAGTTAAGCAGCCGCGGGCCAGCTCGAGAAGCGACGGAGAACCGTACGCGATACCAAAAGAGTTATAGCTCTTGTTGACGGGGGATGGTTGTGTAGCGATCGAGGATTATGGGTAACGGCATCTGTTATACTCGCACACATGTAAGCGGTTCCTTTTAACGCTATGTAATACTACGGAAGAAGTCGCACAGAGAAGATCTATAGGAGAGATTTACGAAATTTTATTTTCCTAAGTGCTTTGCAATTGTGGAAGGGAGATAGATTTTATTAGGATTAGTCATTAACGAAGGAATTTGAGGACAGAGTGATAAAATTAATCTAAAAAATATGCAAAGTTATTATTAAACTAGGGGTTATGTTGGCTCGCGCGCTGCGCGCGCTCATAGTATCTGCGAGTATCTACGAGTGCTGCGAGTTCCCGTGTGTATCTGTGTGAAATCTGTGAGAATCTGTGAATATCTATGAGTACTATGGATATCCGTGTTTATATGTGAGAGTATTTATGAGTATCTGTGAGTATTCATTTGAGTATTCATGAATATCCGTGAGTATTCATTTGAGTATTTATGAGTATCTGTGAGTATTCATTTGGGTATTTGTGAGTATCTGTGAGTATTCATTTGAGTATTTATGAGTATCTGTGAGTATTCATTTGGGTATTTGTGAGTATATGTGAGCATCCATTTGAGTATTTATGAGTATCTGTGAGTATTCATTTGAGTATTTATTTGAGTATTTATGAGTATATGTGAGCATCCATTTGAGTATTTATGAGTATCTGTGAGTATTCATTTGAGTATTTATTTGAGTATTTATGAGTATATGTGAGCATCCATTTGAGTATTTATGAGTATCTGTGAGTATTCATTTGAGTATTTACGAATATCTGTAAGCATCCATTTGAATATTTATGAGCATCTGCGAGTATTCATTTGAGTATTTATGAGTATCTGTGAGCATCCATTTGAGTATTTATGAGTATCAGTGTGAGGACTGTGAATATCGATGTGAGTGTCCAATCGTCACGAGCTTTATTATATTATGTAGACAAGATTTCGATTATCGCAGATGTGTATCGATTATTCGTTCTGGAGTCGCTCCGTTTACCGTTTGCCAGCTGCACGGGCAGAGGAGGGACGAGTCAACCGGATGTTGGGATGACTCGACTGCCGCGGCCTTCGGGCCGTTCGTGCAGTCAACATTACACGCAGGTTTTTGCTTTCGGCAGAACGTGCGTCACGTAATCCGTATATATATGTATTTTCAACGGTTTATCGTGTATTTAATTCGTCACTTACAGTGGCTGGACCGACGGGGCCGGCTTCTTCTTCTTCCTCGGAAGAAACATGAAAAGGATAGTGTATAAGCGTAGCGGGAGGTCGAGACCCCGAGAGGCCGTTGAATAATATTGAGCCGGCGAATATGATGGCACGAATAGTGTTGTATTACCGATTCCTCGGACCCGTAACAATTAATCTACCGTGCAACTCGTTGACATTACCTTAGAGTACTTTATCTCGTATTAAATATTTTTAAAAAGTCATTTGGGATAATTGAAAGAAAAAAAAAATACAAATAAATTGTCGATAAGTGACCGATTGCCGTGAAGCGGGAGGTCCAGACCCCGAGAGATCGTTAAATATTGTTGAGTCTGCGAGTAATACGCCGACACGGATAGTTTTGTATTACAGATTCCTGTAACGCGTGACAATTACTCCATTGTGCAATACGGTCATATTACCTCTTAGATTACTTTATCTCGTATTAAATGTTGAAAAAAGTGACTTGAGATAATTGAAAGAAATTAAAAAAAAAAACAACAAATTGTCGATAGGTGACTGATTGCCGCGGGAATAACTGCGCGACGCTTACAAGTTCGTTCGACTTGTGTCGTGTTTAAGTAAATATACTTAAGCGGACGTGCCTAATTGAAAAATAATTATTGCCGCTTTTTCGCGGCTTTAACGGCTTTGGGCTTTTGCTTCTCGCCACCCGCGAGGAAGGACGTTATCACTTCCGACATCTCGGGCATGTTGTTGTAACTCGTGAGGTTGTTCAACTGCTCCATACCCTGTACAAAAAAAAATTCATATCAGTTTCCCTTAAGGTGGGGCTAACGATCAACATAACTTCAAAATATTTTGAAACCTTTTTTCACTGAAACGGTTTTATGAAATGAACAACGAATTCCGGGGCGCACTGCGTATCTGCTTAACGCACTGCACCCTGCAATTAGTTTTTCATTTTATAGAATCGTTACGGAGAAAAATGGGTTCAAAGTTTTAACTCTGTCTCCGTCGTACTCGTAAATGTTTAGTCTCCCCTTAAGCGGAAGTGAAATATCGCGGTCGGTAATGAAAACTGTAATGAACTTTTCTCAAGGGTGCTCATTTTTACTACCCTGAAGATATCTGCATGACATCCAGTTTCATCTTTGGCCAGTCTCTGTCAGTGCATGTCTTTAGCAACAATAACCAATTGTTCACTTATAGAATCTTAATCTCCAAGTGAACTTCCTCGAACAAAGTTTGTACAATTCAAAATACAACCATTATAACTTGATGAAATTTGGGCACATGCAGATATCTTCAGAGTCATAATTTTTTTGAGGAAAAAGTAGATTCGAGATGGATGAACACGGTAATTTCGCATCCAGCCCGAATTCATATTTTTCTCAAAAAAATGAGCACCATTGAATAAAGTTAATTTGAAAATTGCAACTATCTCTCTCACACTCATGGCCTCGTCACGTGACTTTCACTTCACCTTAAAGATCCAAATCAGAGTTGTGAGGGGAACAGGGAACTCTTACCATCGGTTTAGCCGAGGCAAAAAAAGAATTAAAAAAATCACATCCTAGAAAGCGCTCCTAGTAAGGGCTCACCTTCTTAGTGTCCGGATCGTTCATCATTTTTGGGAGAACCATTATCAACAACAACGGCAGAATCATCATGAGTACCTGAAAAATAATTCAAAGCATTGAGCATAAAAATCCAATTTTAATAAACATCCGAATTTGGAGAAAGAAGAAAAAAAATTGCCCGAGGCATTCACCATTGGATTGAACAGGAAATCCGTAACTCTCCACTGTTCCCTGACTTGGAAATAGCGGAAGGGAGTCAGAGGCCTCATCTTCAAGGGATACGGCACTTGAATCACTTGCGAAGTCTGAATGAGATTAACCTTCCTGGCTCTGAATTTTCCCTTCGAGTTTATTTCGACCCTCACTGGCTCGTACACGTAATTGGGATTGACGACCTCGACGACGTACGAGCCCGACGGCACGTTCGGAATGGAGAAGGCTCCGTCCTCTCTGTAAAGAGAAGAAAGAAAAAACAATTTGCATCTTCACGTAAAATCATCGACGCTCGATACTTTGTAAATACGTTGTTGTAAATACGTTTTATGCGGGTTGTTAATTGCGATAAGTTGTTAATTACCTGAGAAAACCGTAGTGTTCTCCGCCGTTGGCCATAACGTGGGTCATTAGTTGCCATCCGTTTGAATTCGAGTTTTCCCATGGGAATACCTTTCCCTCGATAACGTAGAGATCCGACGATGCATCTTCGTCGCTTTCGGCTGATGCTTGGCTGGCTATTATGCCGAAAAGCATAAAAATTAAACTAATTACTCTCGACGACAACATGACTGATGAGGAAACAAACAGACGTGACGTTCGCGAATGATCGGCGCCGTCGTCGGCTGACTTCCAATCATGCAACATGCCAAAACATTGGAACTAGATTAGTGGTAACTTTGATACCTTGCTGTTTCCCCGGTTAAGGTGATGTGAAATACCGCAGCCGGTAACAAAAATTGTACTGCATGCCGTTTTGAGACCGCAGACCGCCGAGAAAAAAGAAAATTGTCTCTCCCTAGGGAATCGACAGGCGCAGGGAAAGACAATTTTCCGCCATTTTCGCACCTTGTGATGAAAAATTTCGTACATCCGTCGTGCGAATAGTACATTACTCCACGAGGGCGAATAAAGTTTTTCTAACGAGTGTGAGTTTGCAGCACGAGCCGAAGGCGAGGGCTGTAATCACACGAGTTAGAAAAAGTGTTTCGCACGAGGGATGTACGAAATTTTTCATCACAAGGTGCGAAAATGGCGGTTTTACGCACGCGAAGTGGGCGGAAAAGTGCCCATTGAAATCACTTTTTCTAACTCGTGGAGTAATGTACTATTTCGTTTTCCTCGGCGATCTGCGGGCACGCAGTACAGTTTTTGTGACCAACTGGGCGCACTTGGTCACACACGACCGTCAATTGACCAAAATATCTATCTAGTTGTGAAATGACGGACATTTTTTTTGGTCACCAATTTTTTCAAATATAAATATACACTTTAAAGAAGAAAACGTTAACAGGTGACGTTAGGATAAGAAAAAGAAAAGGATAGGATTCACATTTTGTTATAAGACGTGTTCACCTGAATATATTGAATAAAAAGAAATGTAGTTTCTTTTTATAGTAGGCCTCCTATATGTTACCCGGTTGTACACTGCTGCCAGTTTTCCTATAGCGGCCCTATTCAGATCGGCCCATGGTCGAGGCATTCTCACGACTAGCACCGTACACCTACCTTACCTACTGAGTGTTGGCCGGCACGATCGCAATGGTAACCTTGATCTATCTCCAATCTCCAACACCCCTCGCCAGTGACAGCCGAAACTCGCTCTCGGGGAGGTGTGTTGTTTATCTAACCTCTGCAACCGAGGAAATGGTAATATACGGTGTTTACATCGTTTCAAAATCGGGAGGTTTGATATTCAATCATGATCACAACGTACCGAAAGTGGAGAACGAGAGAACGTTTTCCTATCCTCTCGATATAAAATTGGCCTACGAGAACAAGAAGATCGTCGTTGCGTTCGGCCAGCGGGACGGAATAAACGGTACGCGCTCGATCCCGCGAATTTCTTTTACCCGAGAAAATTTTGTTTTCTTTCCATAATCAATTTACAGTGGGCCACGTGTTGACGGCGGTCAACGGGAGTCCGATCGTCGGCAGGGAACTCGAGGATGGTAGGGACGTCTTAGATATGCTGGAACAGCAGAAAAACTTTCCTCTGACATTGAAATTCGGCCGGGCGAAAATGACGACGAACGAGAAGATATTTCTCGCATCCATGTTCTATCCGCTGTTCGCCATCGCCAGCCAGTTGAGTCCGGAGCCAAGGTGCTCCGGCATAGAAGTACTGGAGTCCGATACATTCAGACTGTATTGCTATCAGACGCTGACCGGTGTGAAGTTCATGCTGGTGGCCGAACCGTCTCAGCCCGGCATGGAGATACTCTCCAAGAGAGTGTACGAACTGTACGCCGATTACGCTCTGAAGAATCCGTTCTATTCCCTGGAAATGCCCATCAGATGCGAACTGTTTGAAACAAATTTGCAATCTTTGCTGGAGACCGTAGAGAAGTCCGGTATCAGCAGCGTATGATTGTCTTTCCATTAGTTCGGTAATTATCATTAACTATCATTAACTTCTGTAAACGATTGATGTGTGGAAAATATATTTTAGTGCAAGCTCGAGTAACAATATTCCATCGAGTGTTTTTGGAACCACTCCACATTCTTCTTGTTGATTGAGATATCAAATTTGAATAGAAATTATTTCGACTTTGTAAGGGACTTATTATTATCATTCTTGAAATTTAGAGAAAGGAAGTGTAACACTTTTAAATCTGCATCTTGTTAACTGAATTAAATTTCACGCAAACATGTACAGGGCCAGCCTGTTCTTAAATTGGTTGACTAATTCAGAGTCTGTGACTGTGGCTGGCAGGGCATTCCAGGCACTGACCACCCTGTTGCACAGGATGTGTTTCCATGGATTTTTGTTGAAGGGCTTCCTCTCCAGTTTGGCCCTTTATTGTTTAATTTAATTTGTATATACTTAATATTTAATAAATTTCCGATGATTTTGAACTGTTCGGTCCCGGAAACTAAGAAAAAAAATATGGGTCTTTACGATACTTAAAAAAGAAAATTTGTAATATATGTGACGAAAATTAACTTAAAAAAAAAAATTTCTTCTCCCACCACTCTAAACGTTAGATTCCGATTTAAAAAAGGCCTCGTTAAAGGCCACCGGTGTAGCTAAATCCGAAGTCCTGCGATATGTCGGTGAATCCGGGCAAACTACGCCAATAACGTTCTGAAAAATCAATTTTATTCCCTGGAAATGCCTACGAGATGCGAACTGGTTGAACGAATTTGCAATCTTTACAGGAAACCGTAGAGAAATCGTGTATCAGCAACGTTTAATCGTCTATCCGTTAATTCAGTAATGAACGCCACTCCATAAATTGTAAAACATTAATTATTAACTATCATTAACTTTTGTATACGATTAATGTATGGAACATATATTTTAATGCAAGCTCGAGTAACAATATTCGATCGAGTGTTCTCCAGACCACTCCACATTGTCCTTGTTGATCGAGATATCAAATTTGAATATACATTGTTTCGACATCCTAAGGAACCATGTTCCATGATTTTGAGCTGTCGGGTTCTGGAAACTGTGAGAGAAAAAAAACAGGGTTTTTGTACAACATTTAGAAAAAAAGTCCACAATATATGGGGCATTCCTTACCATTTCGACCTGTGTCTAACTCTTCACATCTTGAATGGGAACCGCGATTTTTTGTATGACTGAACTAACTCAGAAGCACTCAGATTTTTTACTAGATTAAAAAAAATGGTCTACAATCATTTATGATTTAAAAAACTAACTAATTAGTCATCACAATTTAAAAAATTGGAACAAACTCTAAAAAATCTTGTGTCATATATAAAGTATTAAAGATTTGAGCTGAAGTGGGTCGGCGTCACCTATTTTTTTTCTAATTATTTCGAAAAAAAAGTACAAAAATAGAAGAAAACATCTGTCGATTATGGGTTATCGCTTGGTCATTTTTGTATGCAACACTGCATTTTTGGAAATGTTTTCAGATTTTTTTCACTCATCAATGAGTATCTTCCAATAAGTTAATTTTTTTTAAATCACGATTAATTATAAACAGTTTTTAAAAATCTAATAAAAGATCTTTGTGCTTTTGAGAGTTATTTGTCATATAAAAAATCACGGTTCCAATTCAAGATGTGAAAAGATTTGAAGGGTTAGACCCAGGTCGAAACGGTATGGAGTGCCCCGTATGTGTTCTCCGTGCGTAGCTCCATACCTTTGAAGTTAGATCGTCCCTGCATCCCATGCGAATACGGGCGGATGTAGCGGGAGAATCTAGTCTCAACGGTGCCGTAATGTTCGCGTCCTTGCGAGCTGCCTTGATAGCTTCCTTGATAGCGAAGAACGCTGACGACGCGAGGAACAACGGTGGTTCTCCGACAGCCTAAAATTATCGGCCGTTCAACATCGAAAATTCGCAAACATCGTCCGAATCGACGACCATGTCTCTCACCTTCGACGAATATACGGCCCGCGGATTGGAGGCATTTTTCAGCAGCGATACGTTGAACTCCTGCGGTATGTCGGTAAATCCGGGCAGCTTGTAAGCGCCGGGTCCTCGACTGTACATAATTCCGGTCGGCGAGTAGATAAGCTCCTCGAGCGTGAACAAGCCGTACCCTTGCACGAAACCCCCCTCCACTTGGCCGATATCTATCGCTGGATTCAAGCTGTTACCCAAGTCCATAACAATATCGGTTCGTAGCACCTGAGAAAGAAATAAAAATAAATTTTCAAATAATCGCATTGCGTCAGAGATTAAGGTAGTGCATGCGAATAGTGTTCACTTCGCATAAGTTTCAGAGAAAAAAGAGGGAATTGCAAACACTTCTGGGTGGTCTAAAAATCTGGAAAAAATCAAGCATATTAAAGGTGCTGAAAAGATTAATTTTGCATAATAATAATTCCAAAATGTTACTAAAAAATTGATGAAAAATAAAATTGTTCGACAAATCTCCCGGAAACCTAATTTTTTTGTTATGAAAATGATTCGTTCATTTTTCTGAATACGTATGAATTTTTTCAGATGTTTAAATTCACATTGAATTTTTTTCTTTTTGTATGGGAAAAATGTGTAGAAAGTCACAAAATTCAAAGTGAATAAAAAAATCCGAAAAAATTCATACGTATTCAGAAACATTAACGAATCATTATCATTAAGAAAAAAATTTAGGTTTTCGGAAAATTTGTTGAACAATTATATTTTTTATCAATTTGTTAATAACATTTTGGAATTATTATTATGCAAAATTTCTCTGAAACTTATGCGAAGTGAACACCATTCGCAAGGACTACCTTAAGCGTCCGTATTTTTTCGCTTGATTTACCTGGTGATCGCCCGTCAGACAATCTATCTCGACCTCGGTGCAGGCGACTCCGTAAGTAAAGTAATTGAACGGATGGCCCGAATTAGTATCGAACGAATACCCGATATCGGGTGTTCTGTAGAATCCAGTCGTCGAGAGACTGATCCTCTCGAAGTATGCCTTTGAGACCCATTCCTCCCAGGTACCCTCCGGATTCGCGTCGATTATGTGCTTTATGCGTCGCATTATTTCGTTGCACGCATTCTGAAAGCATCGTGAAGTTACGTGGCTACCCGGTAACATGTTTGTTCATCCTTGTCAGTTAGCAAAAAGACATCCGGTATGAAAAAGTGATCTAAATGTGTCACATATGTCCGTCCGGATGGTAACTATAAGCTATCCTACGTCCAAAAGTTAACTTTTTGGAAGGGTGGTAACTTTCAGATACGGTCCAGACACACTATTAAAAAAATTGTAAATTTAATGTACCGAAGTGAAAGTTTTTATGCAAAAACTGGTACCTTAAAATTAATGTACTATTGTGATAAAAAATTAATATACATTTCATTGAAATTAAACTGAATTATAAAAATGAAAGTACTTTTATATAGGAAAATTAAAGTTAATTATTTAAATGAAAGTTAATTATTTAAATGAAAGTTAATTATTTAAATGAAAGTTAATTATTTAAATTAAAGTTAATTATTTAAATTAAAGTTAATTATTTAAATTAAAGTTAATTATTTAAATTAAAGTTAATTATTTAAAATAAAGTATTTCCAATGTTTTTAATACACTGAGCATTAATTTTTCATCACAATCGTACATGAAATTTAATATGCCGGTCTTTGCATAAAAACCAGTCCAGTACGTTAAATTTCATACGAATTTTTTTTACAGTGCATACATACGTAAGCCATTGATGTCGCTTTTTGATAACTATTCTTTGTGATAACTGGGATCGATCGCGAATTCTCACCATAATAGCCATGCCATTCAGATCGGATCCGGCACTCGCCGCGGTGGCCGATGTGTTCGGTACTTTGTCCGTTGACGTTTCCGATATGTGAATTCGATCGGGACTCGCTTTGAGTATCCTACTAGCGACTTGTATCATCTTCGTGTGAAGTCCCTGTCCCATTTCCGTGCCGCCGTGGCTGATGAGCACCGAACCGTCGGTGTAGACGTGCACGAGGGCGCCGCCTTGATTGAGGAACAGGGCAGTGAACGCGATACCGAACTTGGTCGGTATCACGGCTATGCCTTTCTTCTTGTATCGATGCTCCCTGTAAATATTAAATTTCTACTCTATCGTATAAAAATAGACGACGGCATGCTCGGGACGTGGAAGAACCAACTTGTTGTATCGATGAACCGCGGCGATTCTTTCATTGTAATCGGCAGACTCGATGCACTCCTCCCAGCAGCGCCTTATCTGACAGTTGTGGAGCGGCTGATTATAGTGCGTTATATCACCCTCCTTGTAGAGGTTCAACTGTGAAAGCTGTCGGGTCAAAAAAAATGCACAGCAAAGATTAATTATCTTACGGATCGGAAAAAAATCCACGACAAAGATTAATTATCTTATCAATCGGCAAAAAAATCCACGTCAAACATCAATTATCTTATGAATCGGAAAAAAATCCACGACAAAGATTAATTATCTTATGAATCGGAAAAAAATCCACGACAAAGATTAATTATCTTATGAATCGGAAAAAAATCCAAGACAAAGATCAATTATCTTATGAACCGGAAAAGAAATCCACGTCAAACATCATTATCTTATGTATCGGAAAAAAAATTCGCAAAAAGGATTTACTACGTTATAATTACTAACGTTAATTATCTCCGAGACGGTCAATCAATGTAAAAATAGACTGAAACAACATGGATTCATGTGATAATAACTTTACGTAACTTGTCGCTAATGCAACCGTTACCTTGCTGACTTCGATGCCGAGGTAGTTGGCAACGTCCCACATAATGTTCTCGGCGGCGAACATGCCTTGGGGACCGCCGAAGCCTCGAAACGCGGTGTTCGATGGCAAATTCGTAATGCATACGTATCCGTAGATGTTCGATACGGGTACTTTGTAAGCGTTTTCGAAGTGAAACATTGCACGCTCGAGCACCGAACCCGAAAGATCCAGGGAATATCCGGCGTTGTTGTATATGCGAATCTCCACGACATTCAGCAAACCCTCCTTGGAAAATCCGACTTTGTACTTGTACATGAACGGATGTCTTCCGCCGGATATCATCATGTCCTCGTCTCGATCCAGCATGCAACGAACCGGTTTTCCCAATCTAATCGACAAACGTATTAAACTATTGCACTGAACTGGTGCAACCATGAATTCGGAGTTGCATCGTAGTCGCAGTCGCACTAAGGTCGTCTAGACATGCGAGTTACGCGACGATGACGAGAATCCGGGTACAGTAGAACCCCGTTTATCCGAGGTAATGTGGGGAGAGCGTACGTCGGATAAGCGAAAACTCGGATAACACGGATAACATACTCAATTCAAACTTGTACTACTATTATATATTTAAAAAATAGCACACTTCATATAAACATTAACGTTATCAAGAGACGCGGTACCGTCTCGACGCCAAGTACTTAAAAAAAAAATTTAAGCGAGCGAAGGACGCTACCAAGTAGTTATACTCCAAAATGCCGGAAGTATATTTTTGCACTACGTTACCTCTTAAATAAATCATCGGATCGAAATGATATTAAAATTTTACTATAGAATGTCTATCCAAGCTTTCCAGTTCGCTTAATTCCGAACACATTCGTTCGGTGGATTCTTGTGTACGATTAGTTAATTTACGACTTGTTTCCTTTTTTGACACATCACGATGTTCTACCATCGACTCTAGAATCGAAACTGATGTATTTACAGCTCGCAATATAAAGACGCAGCAAAGTTGTACAAGTTTCACTGCGTATCCAACAATGTAGCAGTTACAGACTACTCCACGCGTGGGCAGGCTGCTATATCCGTTTTATCCGAGTTTTCCGTATTATCCGAGCCTACACCTCGGTTAACGCGGAGGGCTCGGATAATCGAAGATCGGATAAGCGCAGTTCTACTGTATACTGGAATGAGACCGATCGCAATGTGCAAACTTTTAATCTTTATGCAACTCTGATTTGACGTACCCGAGCGATCACCATGCAACTAAAGACTGTTTTAAAAAATTGTAAATTTAATCTACCGGTCTGAAAGTTTTTATGCAAAAGCTGGTACATTAAATTTAATGGGCAATCGTCATGGATTTTCGGAGTGAAATTAAAGTAAATTATTCACATTAAAGTACTTTTATAGTAAAATTGAAGTACATTAGCAAAAGTAAAGTCTTTCTAATTTCATTAAATATACTCTACGTTAATTTTTCATCACAATTGTATGTACATTAAATTTCAGTGAAGACTTTACATACAGAATTTTTATTTAATTTTAGTCCACTGTAAATTTTCAATTTACGGAGCAAGTCAAAATGTTGCACATTGTGCATTCCATTTAAAGTCTGCCGACGGTCACCTCAGTTCCTTCAGGGGCGTTGTTGAAAAGACCAAAAAAAATACCAGTTATAGCATTCGTTGCGTACCTGTGCGCAGCGAGAGCGACCGGCAAAGCCACCAGCATTGGGCGTGATTCCTTGCCACCGAATCCTCCGCCCATGCGTTTCACTCGAATATTCACCCTGTTGCTCGGTACACTGAGAACGTGGCCGACGAGTTTCTGAATCTCGGATGGATGCTGGGTCGAACAGTAAATTTCCAGCTCGTCGACTTCCTTCGGAATAGCCAGAGCGCAATGAGTCTCGAGATAGAAGTGTTCCTGACCGCCCATTCGCGCCTCGCCTTCGATCACGTGATCCGACTCGGCGAAGGCCTTTTCGGCGTCTCCCTTGACGATCCGTTTCGGACAGCCGGGTGCGAACGACTTAGCTTCTATGGCGTCCTGATTAGGGAATTTACAACAAAAATTTGTAATGTCATTTTCAAATTTTTTTTTTCCCGATCCCCAGCAAGTTGACGGACGGCTGCTTTTGGGGAAAAAACTAAAAAACGGACCGAAAAACGGACACGTCCGTTGGGGAACGAAGCAGACCACAAGAACGCTAAAACGGACCGTACGTTTGGATTTGTCCTTTTCGGTTGCGGGAACCGTGGAAGGTCCGAACGTTTTTTATTTTTATTTTTGGCTAAGTTTAAACATTTTTTTTCTTGTTTTGCTTTTAATTCTGTTTTTAATGAAAGGACAGAATAAAAATACGATCTTGGTCCTTTTTCGGTTGCGGAAACCGAAAACGGACCAAAGCAAATTTTTCGAAAAAAACGTTCGTTCCGTTTTCAGTTTCCACAACAGAAAAAAGACCAAATGCCAACAAAAAATGTACAGTCCGTTTTGTCGTTTTTTACGGTCCGTTTTGTTCCCCAACGGACTTGTCCGTTTTTCAGTCCGTTTGCGGTCCATCAACTTGCTAGGGTCGATGGATGTACCTCTATGGAGACGATTATTGGCTGAAGCTCCTCGTACTCCACGCGCACCATTCTCGCAGCCTTCTGGGCGGTGGATTGATCCACGGCGACGATCGCTCCCAACGATTGTCCTTGACTAGTGACCTAGGATTTAACGACTCCTGTATAGAATTTATCTATCCGACTCGTTGGTTTACATTTGAGCCTTGCGGATTACCGTTTTCGATACGAATACTTCTTCGTCGTGGACAACCGGTCCGACCCATCTGGCGTGCTCGGCAATGTCCTCAGCGCTGTAGAATGCCACGACTCCGTCGAGCTCGAGGGCTTTCGACGCGTCGATCCTGACGATATTCGCGTGGGCCTTAGTCGACAGCACCAGCGCCAGATACAACTCGCCGGCTATCTGCGGAATATCGTCGCAGTAAACGGCTTCGCCGGTCGCTTGCTTGTACGCACTCGCGTGGATGATCGGTCTTCCGATCAAGTCGTCGGGATTTTGATCTCTCGGAACCTGAAGACGATATTTCATTATTATATAGCTTACATTTTTTTTTTTTTTTATCGTGTGGAAAGCTTTGTCGAATTGCCTTCTTACTTACAACTTGATAGTACTGCGAGCTCTTCGGTGGGACGTAATGAAAACCATCCGAGGCTGATCTTATCTCCTGAGGTATGGGCTCGAGGCCCGGAAGACTTCGGTGCATCTGTTTCGTTATTTCGATGAAACCCTTGAAGAACAAACTGCGAACGAGGGTAAATTTTTTTGATCAGTCGATTCAACTTATTTCTCCGTAACAACCCTAGCAAGTTGACGGACCGCAAACGGACCGAAAAACGGACACGTCCGTTGGGGAACGAATCGGACCGTAAAAAACGACAAAACGGTCTGTACATTTTTTGTTGGCGTTTGGTCTTTTTTCGGTTGCAGAAACCGAAAACAGGCCGAACATTTTTTTTTTTTCGGAAAATTTGCTTTGTTCCGTTTTCGGTTCCCGCTACCGAAAAGAGACCAAGATCGTATTTTTATTCTGTCCTTTCATTAAAAACAGAATTACAAGCAAAACAAAAAAAAATGTTAACTTAGCCAACATTTTTTATAAAAAACGCAAAAAAACACCAATCCAAAAACGTTCGGTCCGTTTTACAGTTTTTGCGGTCCGTTTCGTTCCCCAACAGACCGAAAAACGATATACGTTTTTCGGTCCTTTTTTTTTTAGTTTTTTTCCTTAAAAGCAGCCGTTCGTCAACTTGCTAGGGAACCGGAAACCGCACCTCAGTGTAAGGGAGCGACGGTAGTGCACTTGTCCCCCCGGAACACTATCGGGCAAAGGAAATTCCTCCACAAGCGACTGGTAGGTCGATTCCAACATCTCGCTGTCCCATTTCCTGAAAAATTTTATATTGTCGCTATAGCATTTTTTTTTTTCTGGGCGATCGATCTCGCAGTTTACGTACTTTCCGACCATGCCGCGACAGGTATTCACAGCCAACTTCGTCGTCGGGGCCATACCGCCGTAAGCCAAATGCGCCTCGGCGATGACATTGGTTCCAGGCTCGAAGGTCACGTTGAATGCCATATTCACGATCGCGATGTCGTCGTCCCGCCTCTTGGCTTGCTTGTAGGCGACGAAGTACTGGGATTCCTTCGCGTAGGGAATATCTATAGACACCAAAATTTCGTCCGGTTGAACGACGTTGCGACGGTAGCCAGTGAAAAATGTGTGGTCGAGATTGATCGTCCTCGATTCTCGTTTGAGACTCCGCACGGTCAGTTTGGCATCGGCAGCCATGAGAACCGGAACTTGATCGGATATCGGACTTCCGGTCATGATGTTTCCTCCGATCGCCTGGCGAAGAAATATTTTTAATACATCAATCGTTGTGCCATATTTCGCTCTGGAATCGTCTAGGGTTTTCCTATTGTCGTTTTCGGAGAACTTCTTTCCCTATTTTTTTTAAATTTATCTCCGATAAACTCACGGCAACGTTTCGAATCTGCTTTCCAGCGAACCAGTGCATCATGTTCGCAACTTCGACGAATATCCTCGTTCGGTATTCTGCAACGGTACAGTTTTTATTCCATTGAATCAAACCTGATAATTTGGGCTGTTCGAATTTATTCATACCTGGCTGAATCTTGACCTCGTCTCTGAGGGCTTCCTCCATTTCCATCAGCGTGACACTCGCCCCGATACGCAACGAATTTTCCATTTTGACAATCTCACGCATTTCCTTGACTTGCATCGGATTAATAAGCACCGGATAGGTCATGTGTTTAAATTTCATCTCGACACCTGTAAAACTAATGATTGCTTAGCCATCGACAACCTGTAGGAGAGAGTGGGGCAAAATGGAGATAATGGGGTAAAACAGAGACAATGGGTAAAATGGAGACAATGGGGTAAAATGAAGACAATGGGGTAAAATGAAGACAATGGGGTAAAATGAAAACAATGGGGTAACATGGAGACAATGGGGTAAAATGGAGACAATGGGGTAAAATGGAGACAATGGGGTAAAATGGAGACAATGGGGTAAAATGGAGACAGTGGGGTGAAATGGAGACTATGGGGTAAAATGTATTGAAATGGAGTAAAATGTGTTGAAATGGAGTAAAATGTGTTGAAATGGAGTAAAATGTGTTGAAATGGAGTAAAATGTGTTGAAATGGAGTAAAATGTGTTGAAATGGAGTAAAATGTGTTGAAATGGAGTAAAATGTGTTGAAATGGAGTAAAATGTGTTGAAATGGAGTAAAACGTGTTGGAATGGAGTAAAACGTGTTGAAATGGAGTAAAACGTGTTGAAATAGAGTAAAACGTGTTGAAATGGAGTAAAACGTGTTGAAATGGAGTAAAACGTGTTGAAATTGAGTAAAACGTGTTGAAATGGAGTAAAACGTGTTGAAATGGAGTAAAACGTGTTGAAATGGAGTAAAATAGAGACAATGGGGTGAAATAGAGAAAATGGGGTAAAATGGAGACGATGGGGTAAGATGTAGACAATGGGATAAAATGGGTCTTCTGGACGTAAGGATGTCTCCTAAATCGGAGCGAATTATTGCGTTTTTCTTTTTCGTCGTTTCCTACTTCGGAATCGCCGTGTACTCGCCTACTTCGGTGTTTCCTACGATTATCTTCGCATCGGGGTATTGTTGCTTCAGAAGAAGAACCTGGCCGAGTTCCGTGGGTCTGTACCAAGTCACCTCCTTTCCCTTGATCACCAGGTATTGATCGTCCAATTCGGATGAGAGCTGAGAATGAGATGTTATCAAGAAACAAAAGCAAAACAATTTTTTTTCTTAAGGGTAAAAATGGTAAACACGGCGTATATCTTATATATGGCATATATAGAGCTGGGCCATATTTCCCATTTTTTACCGACCGCAGCTCACCTTTATCTTCGGTGGGAATATAGCTTCCTGTGTAGGATCGTACGGGCGAAATTCCTTGGAGTTGAAAACTTCTGTCGGCTCCGAGGTGAACGCTTTTTTGCAGCACGCGTCTCCCATAGCGCAGGCTCGCGGTTCATCGCCGTTCTCTTTTTCGCTGATCTTCGACGATATCTGAGAGAGCTCCCACTCCTCCGTGAATGTTCTGAATCCTTCGATTATCGGTCTGTATCCGGTGCACCTGCACAGGTTGCCTAAACACCGGACAAACGATAAACAAATGCGCGTGCCGAACGAAAAATTTTTAGGTGAGACCTTTGAAGGAAAAATAAAAATATTCGCACCTTGGAAGGCAACTTCGAGATTTTCCATCGTTGGCTTCGGTATCGAGCGCAACAGAGCGTACATCGACATTACGATACCGGGAGTACAAAAGCCACACTGCGACCCGTGTGCTTTGGCTATTCTCTCCTGTACCGGATGAAGCCTAGTTCTCGTACTGCCGATTCCCTCGACGGTAGTAACTGCCATCCCGTGTACGCTGCACACCGGCGCCAGACACGCGTTCACCGCCAAATGACTGAGGTCTCGAGTTCAGGGGTGCGACATTTAAAATGTTCAAAATAAAAAAAAAACAAAAAAAAATGCTAATACAGATAATTCGAAATTGAGTTCGAGCTCGAGCTCTGTTAAAATTTTGTGAGTCGTTTTCATTCTTTGTACAAAGTTAAAACACAATTTACTAAGATATGAATATAAAGAAATTATTAATAAAAAAATGATTTAATAAGGAATACACGATATTTAACATTTTCAATGTAACAAAAAACAGACTGCTGATGCAGATAATTCGAAATTTAGTTCGAGCTCGAGCTCTGTTAAAATTTTGTGAGTCGTTTTCATTCTTTGTACAAAGTTATAACACAATTTAAAACATATGAATATAAAAAAATGATTTAATAAGGAATACACGATATTTACAGTTCTAGGGTGCGATGTTTAACATTCTCAAGGATACAAATAACACACTGCTAATGCAGATAATTCGAATTTGAGTTCGAGCTCAAACTCTCTTAAAATTTCGTGAGTCGTTTTTGTCCCTTGTACAAAGTTAAAACAAAATTTACAGATAAAAATATTTAACAAAAATTCAATAATTGCACGGTATTTTAAATTAAGGTAAAAAAACAGACTAATGCAGATAATTCAAATTTGGTGTTGAGCTCGAACTCGGTTAAAACGTCGTGAGTCGTTGTTATCCTCTGTACAAAGTAAAAATAATATAAAAAAAACTTTAATATAAAAAAATTATTCAATAAAGGATACACGAGTTTTTCGTTTCGGCGATCGATTCGGGAAACCATGACGGTACAAGCTCCACAGCCGCCTTCCGCGCAACCCAGTTTCGTTCCGCATAGTCGCACTGTTTTGTCGTAGTCAAGAAAAAAATACATCAACTTGGCGATAATAGTAATTAACGATACTTGTGCGATAAAACTTTTTCTGACGAGTGATGAGTTTGCAGCTCGAGTTAAGAAAAAGTTTTTCGCATGACCCAGATAGACAATCGCTACAAAACGGAGCAGTTGGCACAATATTTGCCACATTCGCTGCACATGACGCAAATATTGCGTCATATTGGCTCCATTTTGTGGCGCTTGTCTATCTGGGAAGTATAGTACAAAATTTTACTTCACAAGGCGTAAAAATTGGGGTTTTACGCGAAGCGTGCGTAAAACTCCCATTTTCGCACCGCGTGAAGTAAAAAATCTTCATCCCACTCGGTGCGAAAATGGGAATTTTACGCGCGCTTTGCGTGCGCAAACCCCCCATTTTCACACCTTATGAAGTAAAATTTGGTACCCAACTCGTGCGAAATAGTATATTTCTTTACGAAGGCAATGCAAAATCCAAGTTGTGCACCATTCACAGGCATGCCCAATGGCGCATGCCTGTGGCGCCTCGGTCGCCTCGATGTTACCATAGCAACCGCTTGGTAACATAGTAACCGTTTGCGACGCTAGATGGCACTAGTAGTAAAACCAGTGCGCAAAATATTTTGCGCACTGGTGAAGGCATTTTGCGCACCGGTGAAAGTATTTTGCGCATCGTGCGGGAATCAGCCATTTTGCATGCCTGTGAATGGTGCGCAAACGAGGATTTTGCATGCATGAGTAAAGAAAAACTTCTTCTGAACTTGTCATTACAGCACTCACCTTCGACTCGTGCTGCAAAGTCACACTCGTCAGAAATTAGTACATTACTCCACGAGGGCGAAAAACGTTTTTCTAACGAGTGTGAGTTTGCAGCATGAGCCGAAGGCGAGTGCTGTAATCGCACGAGTTAGAAAAAGTGTGACGAAATTTTTCATCACAACGTGCGAAAATGGCGGTTTTACGCACGCGAAGCGGGCGGAAAAGTGGCCATTTCCGCACCGAGTGATGAAAAAGGTTTATCGCACGGGTACCGCAAATTACAATTCTCCTCCGCACTGGTCTCATTTTTCGAAAAAAGGATACGCTTGTTGCGAAGATAATACAGCAGCGTCCACTCGGGATCCACAGCGGAGTCCGATATCTATATTTCCATCGCGCCCTTCCAGATTAATTTCTCTCGCAACGTAAATACAATTTCGTTCCTATTACTAAACTCCTACCTACCTTCTTCCCATTGACGTAAAAAACGAGTGTGCCGCATTCTTTCGAAGTCGGCACCAAATACCCATTGACGCTCGTTTCATTTGGTTTCATAAATCCATTCATTTTCGACGTATCCATCGTTAAACACCGAATCGCTTAAACTTCGTAAAAAAAAAAGTAAGATACATGTTAGATTTGCATTGCTATTGCTGGCTGAGTGATACGTAACGCTGTCCGGCGATGAATCGTGTCTCATTATACCGGACTGTATACAGTTTCATGTCAATTTACTCGCTCAAATGCACTGAGAAAAAAATGACAATACTGACTTTTTACCGTAAAAAATAGTTCCCAGTGACAGTGACGAAAAAATCATGGTTGCAACTATAATTATAATTTAATCAATTGAATACATACTATCAGAAACTATCTATACAAACGTTCCCCTGGTAACTTACACACCGAATCGCTTAAACTTCGAAAAAAAAAAAAAAAAGTAAGATACATGTTAGATTTGCATTGCTATTGCTGGCTGAGTGATACGTAATGCCGTCCGGCAATGAATCGTGTCTCATTATACCGGACTGTATACAGTTTCATGTAAATTTACTCGCTCAAATGCACAGAGAAAAAATAACAGTAAAAGCAACAATACTGACTTTTTACCGTAAAAAATAGTTCCCAGTGACAGTGACGAAAAAATCATGGTTGCAACTATAATTATAATTTAATCAATTGAATACATACTGTCAGAAACTATCTATACAAACGTTCCCCTGGGAACTTACACACCGAATCGCTTAAACTTCGTAAAAAAAAACAAAAAGTAAGATACATGTTAGATTTGCATTGCTATTGCTGGCTGAGTGATACGTAACGCCGTCCGGCGATGAATCGTGTCTCATTATACCGGACTGTATACAGTTTCATGTCAATTTACTCGCTCAAATGCACTGAGAAAAAATAACAGTAAAATCAAAAATACTGACTTTTTACCGTAAAAAATAGTTCCCAGTGACAGTAACGAAAAAATCATGGTTGCAACTATAATTATAATTTAACTAATTGAATACATACTGTCAGAAACTATCTATACAAACGTTCCCCTGGGAACTTACACACCGAAACGCTTAAACTTCGCAAAAAAAAAAAAAAAAAAAAGTAAGATACATGTTAGATTTGCATTGCTATTGCTGGCTGAGTGATACGTAACGCCGTCCGGCGATGAATCGTGTCTCATTATACCGGACTGTATACAGTTTCATGTAAATTTACTCGCTCAAATGCACTGAGAAAAAAAAGACATAGTAAAATCAAAAATACTGACTTTTTACCGTAAAAAATAGTTCCCAGTGACATTAACGAAAAAATCATGGTTGCAACTATAATTATAATTTAACTAATTGAATACATACTATCAGAAACTATCTATATAAACGTTCCCCTGGGAACTATTGGTACAGTAGAAAATACTATCCTTTTTTCTCAGTGTATCTCGAGGTCTATAGCCGTTCGGTAATGCCCGTTACGTGACAATCCATGCGAAGGATCAGAACCGCGTAGCGCGCAGATCCACGGAGTATTTTCCTAGAAGCGTCTTCCAGTACGGTTCGGAAGATACTGCGGCGAAAAAGACCGTTCGATTCGAGAAGGTGCACGCACAGTAAACAACGTTTTCCGTCACACAGCGAGTCGATCGGTCCAGATTGTTCACCAATACGCGAGCCTGAGCCAATCACGGCTGCGCGTGGACACACGCACGGCCTGTCTGTGTTCCCTACGCAGTCTCGTGTGCGAGCAGCTTTACGCGTCGAGATCGTCGCTTCGAAAGAATGTAACGGTATCCCCTCCACACTCGCCGCAGCTGGGATCGTCTGTACGAACACTCTAGTCGCATCTCGCGTCGAGTGCGCTGACACGAGGAAGCACCACGTGTTTTTAATCTCTCCACGAAACAATGAGAGCAATAAAACCAATGAGCGTAACAATCAACAAGTTGTCGAGTCCGTTTCGATAATAGTGTCGCGGATTGCGAGACAGATAACCGAGTCGATCTTTAGACATACCAACTGGAACAGTGTCGTCACCGTACGATCGGACTTACGCGCACGTTCGAGAGGCTTAAGCGAGGGCCTGATGTTAAATGGAGCGTGTTCGAAGCTGGGATTGTGCACGGACAGACTGGTCGCATCTCGCACCGAGTGTGCGACACAAAGAAGCAACGCGTGTTTTTAATGTCGTCAAGAAAAAATCTACATAATAATAAAGTTCGTGCCGATTGGACACTCACACACTCACAGCACCCATTCGCACAAACATTCACATTATTCACATTATTCACAGATACTCACCGACATTCACACTGGTACTCAGATATTCACACGGAAACTCACAGGCACTCAGGCGGAAACTCACAGATACTCCCAGTTGCTAACGTGTACCTACACGGATACTCACAGGTGTTCTCACAAGTGCACGCAGAGCACTCACACAGATGCTGCGAACGCGCGAGCCGACACAGGCGCCAGTAACTAAAACCTATGAGAGCTTCGATCAACAAGTTGTCTAGTCTACTGCTGCAGCGTTGTCACTGCATGATCGGGCTTACGCCCCCGTTCGAGGGAGGCTCACGCGATTTTTATTCACCGATCTTTTTCTCACGTTAAATCCCATTCGAAAATCGCGAGTATCGCGAGTGTCAGCGCAGATACGAATTGCGACGAAAACTTACTCGTTGTATCGACGCGAGCGACGCACGCACTCTAACAAAACGGCGTCTCAATGTTACGAATGCTTTTACATTAATGTTAGTCTAGGCGCGAAAACGAATAATTGAATTCACCGAGTGCGCTGCGGCGAGTTGAATTCTCGTCGATTATGGCCGCGCTTGTTACTGGAGAGCGAACCGGCAACGATGCGCTGTCTGAGACAAGGGTTTCTCAATCTCTGAAAAACAGAGCGGGTTATCGCTCTCGCGATACACTCTACGATCTGACGCACTATTCGCAACCCCCGCAGCGTTTCATAACAAAAAAAATACTTAACGCGATAAGCCACACTTTCATGCACACCTCCAATGCTCAGCTACAGGCCGCGATCATTATCGAAAACCTGCTTACTTGTTTACCGTGTACTCTGACGATAATCTGTAAACACGTTGACAACGAATGCAGAATAGATCATAGCATTTTTTTTTTTATTTTTTTTAGAAATCTGTATTTAATGCATTGTAAAGCATAACGAACCTTCGTAACCGATCGTCCACTTGCGGAATCGTGGCCTGGCACTTGGTGCATACTACTTCGAAGCCATCCACCACGGGTCTTTTTATGCAATGCACTCGCCGCGCGAGTTGGCTAGACATACATTATAAACATATATATAAACGATCCGACGATATCGGCCCTCATCCCGCGTGAAACGCGGAGGGAAGGGAGAGTCACACCCGAGAACATTTGAGAGGCTACTGATTATGATACAAGATTTATGTATCGCAATCGTTCGCCACTAAGTTACTTATATTCGTTTCATGTGTTTGTGGTATTGTCTAAATCTACCGATGTATAGGCTTGATAAATTAGCAATGATAAATTATCAGTGCTTACATGACGTATTTACATAGTCGAGCGAGGGTGTGTGTGTGTGTGTGTGAGAACGTGTTTATCGCGGAGATAAATGACTGAAAGTTCGTTCCGAATCGGCGAAGGATTCACGATCCATAAGTTACGACGGTTTTGCTCGCGATGACGTTGCCGAGCAAGAGCCATATCGGGAGAAAGACCGCGACCGTAACGTTGTAGAGCCAATTTCCGTAGACCATCGAATCCACAACGCCGAACACGAAGGAAGTTCTTGTCGCCTCGAGTCCTCTGTGAAATATCGAAGCGAACGATTCGTCGGAGAAAGTCACGTAAGAGTAGCCCATGACGACCAGAGACGCGAGCACGAACGGATGCAGGAGGGTCCAAACGATGTAGAGTAGATTTCTAAACCTCGACTTGGTCTCTTGTCTCGGCGTTATGTGCAGCACAACTGGAACGTAGACCACGGCCGTCAGGAGTGCGAGTGAAAAATTGTGCATGGCTATGCACATGAGCGACGTGGCCAGTTCCACCAGGGCGATGACGCACACGAGCGAGACGTTGTCGTACCTCGAGGACCTGCGAAAGACGGTACGATTATAGGCCGATGGTCGCTGGATCGTAAATTTCTCGTCCGTTCGGGCGAGCAGTGGTTCAAGTAACCGTCCCAGTGGCCGGACAAAGCTTCCGTAGACGGAAATACGATTTTTCATGCATGTCCGGCGCAGACCTGGGAAAATATACTGAGTACTTGAAGTACGTATTGAAGTATCCAATAATTCGAAACGGTAAAGTAAAGATATGAGAGTACGCACATTCTTCTCCACCTTACAAATGTGCCAATTGCTCGTTCGTAGCCGCAGTTAAATAACAACATTTCTGTCCATCGACCGCTGCAATCTCATCTCAAAAAGAAATTCAATTCTGCCACTACTCAATATGTCAGTACTCAAAAACTAGCCGGTGCTTAGTACTTCAAGTACTTGATACGGATATCAATACGTACTTGTCCTTGATACTTCAATAAGTATTTCAATTACTTGATACTTCGATACGTACTTCAAGTACTTGATACTTCGATACGTACTTCAAGTACTTGATACTTCGATACGTACTTCAAGTACTTGATACTTCGATACGTACTTCAAGTACTTGATACTTCAATACGTACTTCAAGTACTTGATACGGATATCAATACGTACTTGTCCTTGATACTTCAATAAGTACTTCAATTACTTGATACTTCGATACGTACTTCAATTACTTGATACTTCGATACGTACTTCAATTACTTGATACTTCGATACGTACTTCAAGTACTTGATACTTCGATACGTACTTCAAGTACTTGATACTTCGATACGTACTTCAAGTACTTGATACTTCGATACGTACTTCAAGTACTTGATACTTCGATACGTACTTCAAGTACTTGATACTTCAATATGTAATTCAAGTACTTGGTATTTCAATACGTACTTCAAGTACTTGATACTTCAATACGTACTTCAAAGCCTTGATACTTCAATTCGTACTTCAAAGCCTTGATACTTCAATACGTACTTCAAGTACTCAGGGTATTTGCCCAGCTCTGGTCCGAGGACTGGGACTGCTCCCTTAGGTGTGCGGCTACTGGTACTTTTACCTCACGGATCAATTTACCTTTTGATTCCGAGAAAGAACACTAGCGTGAAAATGCTCGTTGCCGTGAAACCCCAATATATCGATTTCTCCGTCGTCCAGTTGAACATCTCGGTTCCGATGTATGTAAACAATTTTGGGGAGGACATAACAGCGACGCCGAACAGATGATTCCACAGAATCTCCGAGGCTATACTCCCGACATCGAATTCCTCGGTCTTATCCTTCTTTTCCGATATCGATCCAGAATCGTCGACGATCTTTGGGGTCGCCTCGCTCCCCTCGCCCTCCTTCTTCTCGCTAGAGTCGTTCTTGTCGTCTGTTTTTGTAACGATCTCTTGCAACTTTAGCCACATCGAGAAAGCCTTGATGAAGAGGCTGCCGATTATCAGTACGAGGCAAGGCATGTAGAGTCCTGATTATTATGAAACGATGATTGTACAGAAAAAGTCCCAACGAGACGCACTCAAATATCTTCGATGTAATTACCTATGGATATGTAACGATCGGTCGACGGAAGCAGATAGAAGAAGAAGGATTGATGAAACCTCTCCAAAAGATTGTTCAACGATCGGACGATGCTCTCGACGACCCGTCCGACTTGCGAAAAGTTAGCCTCACTGCCTCGACCGACTTTCTCGAAGCCCTCCAAAGTTATAGCCTCGATACCGAATCTGAATATAGAATTAAAAAAAAAAAAAAAAAATCACCGTTGTAATTTTTCAGCGAACGACAGTTTTACGAATGATTCGTACCTGTGAAAGAGTCCGTGATTGCCGGTGGGAACTCCGGCCGCCTGCGTGGCGATCATCGTCATCAGTGTGTTGAATTGATACCACCATTTCTTGAACTTATCCTTGTGATTGAGGTCGAAACGGCGCTGAAACGATTTTCTTATTCCCTCCTTCGTTATCATATTCTCAGCGAGATTGAAGAGATCCAAGTTCGGCAGTTGACCGTTGAGTCCTTCGACCTTTTGCAACGGGGATAAAACGATAAAGATCGAGGACAAGGAAAAATCGACGAATAATCGAGTCGAAATAAGCTTCGCACCTTGACGTCGATGTAACCGACTTTCATCGCGTGAATCTCGAGATTAATCGCCGCCTGTATGGATCCAGCTCGCCCCGACAAATCTCCCGCGAAGAGAACATCCTCTTGCCCGCTCACGACTCCGTGATACGCGTCGAGCCAGGCCTGCATACCCAATTGCTCGTGCTCCGTCACCAGGAATATAATATCCTTCGCCCAATATTTTTGTCCTGGAGGGAAAACAGTACGTGAGCTATGCGGTGAATTAAATTCGCACGTGCTCGATCGTAAATGGACGTACGTCGGCAATACTGCGCGAAAGCCAGTAGCAAAGCTACGGAAGGTGCCGTCGTCGCGTGGACGCTGTTTATCGGCCGGTAAGGAACGCTCACGACGATCGCCTCGGTACTCGCCGCTCTCGGCGCTCTCACGATGCCGTACACGTTTTGTCCTGTAAACTGCAACAGTAGCATAGAATCTATGATTTAAAAAAATGTAGCAACTTTATCCGCGAGTACAGACATTTTTTATGTGAAGACATCTTCGGGAATTCGAGAGTCCAGTGGGACTTAAATAAACATACGGCTCTCTCCGAAGCTGTAAGTAATCTAAGTTCCCCAAGGATACACTCTCAGGACCGAATTATTCTAAATCTCACCATGAGCCATCCCGGGCCGTGGCTATTCTAAATTCCTCCCAGGCTTCTTTTCCCCACGGTAACTCATCCTCGTAACTTCTCTCATTTTAAATAAATATAAGTCTTCCCTCCAGGCTGTGATTAATCAAAGTTCCCCAAGGCTCTACTCTCGGCTCCCAATTATTCCGAATCTTCCCCAGAATAATTTTCTCTGAGGATGCAATTATTTCAAGTCTCCCCAAGAGCCATCCTGGGCCTGGGCTGTTCTAAATTTCTCCTAGGCTTCGTTTCCCCAAGGTAACTTATCCTTGTAACTTGTATCAACTTAAATAAACATAAGTCTCTCCTCCAGGCTGTGATCAATGAAAGTTCCATAAGCATCCACTCTCGGCTCCCAATTATTCTGAATCTTCCCCAGAATAATTTTCTCTGAGGATGCAATTATTCCAAGTCTCCCCAAGAGCCATCCTGGGCCTGGCTATTCTAAATTCCTCCCAGGCTTCTTTTCCCCACAATAACTTATCCTCATAACTTCTCTCAACTTAAATAAACATAAGTCTCTCCTCCAGGCTGTGATCAATCAAAGTTCCACAAGCATCCACTCTCGGCTCCCAATTATTCCCACTCTCCCCAATTGCCATCCCGGCTATTCTCAATCCCTCCCAATCTTTTTGTCACCACGGTAACTTATCGTTGTAACTTTTTCTTTTGAAGTCTCGCCGAGGATGTCTGTGCATAAAAAAATCATGATTAACAAAATTCACTGCTAATCTATTTTCTCAACTACTCACCTGCTTCTTACGGAACGGATAGTTGAGAGTAAAATTGTGGGTGTAGACGTCGAGATGAAGTTGATTGAACTTTGCGAGCAGCCACGCATACGGCATTCCGTCGGGATATCTTTGCATCTCTCGTGTGAGATCGCGATGGTATTGTTCGGACGTGTAATCCAAGTTGCTTCCCTTGGTGACCAAACCGGGAAGTAGCGCATTTTCGGAGAAATACGAATCTGCGGGAATGCGAAAGAAACATCAGTCGGACAGTGAGCGGCGATACACGCGGAGTTTCGTTGATGGACGATTGATATTTACTGTCGTTGAATGCGGGCAGAGCCAACAGACACATCCCCACGATTCCACTGACGTACATGAAGAAGCAAAGCGATTTTTCCCATTGCAGAACAAATTTGATCATCTTTACGTTCGAGGCTCTCGGATCTGTCAACAGACCCATTTCCGGTCTGTTGTCTCAATTTAATGACAGTCTAGTGAAGGTAAACAAATTTTTAAAAAATAAAAGAGAGCACCACCGTATAACCTGTCGCTGTCATCGACGCCAGAACGGCGAATGCAGGCGAATGCGGAAAAACTTATCTCACCACCATGTTCCTCTTCTACTTGTTAATTTGAGCGAATCCCGTAGAATGACTGGGGGCGTTGAACGCCGCCGCTAGGGATTGCAGAGAGCGAGCTTATCGACAAAAGGTTAAACCTTCACGTACCGCATCCTTGATCAACGAGGACCTAGAATTTGCCAAGAAGCAACCTTCGAACGATTCAAATAACAAGTTAAGAGCATGTGCAATACCGCGGTCGGTAATAAAAACTGTAATCAACTTTTCTCATGGATTCTGGCATATACGATCAAACGAAAAGTCTCATCGGAAGCAGATATCATTTCGGCTTTCCATTGAGACTTTTCTTTTGACCGTATATGCGAGATCCAGTGAGAAAAGTTTATTACAGTTTTTGATACCGACTGAGCCCGGGATGGACGGGGAGGGGGGTGTTTCATATGGTCTTAAGACCATATGAAACACCCCCCTCCCCACCCATGCCGGGCTCAGTCGGTATCGAAAACTGTAATCAACTTTTCTCACTGGATCTCGCATATACGGTCAAAAGAAAAGTCTCATGGGAAGCCGAAATTATATCCGTTTCCGATGAGACTTTTCTTTTGACCGTATATGCCAGAATTCATGAGAAAAGTTGATTACAGTTTTTATTACCGACCGCGGTATTGCACATGCTCTTAAGGGCATGTGATACATACGTATCGATGCTCCGATGGTAACAAATAGCTTTCCCTATTTTGTCCATGATGGTTGATGCTGCGACCAAAATCAAATTAGGTTTTTGTAGGCAATAGATATAAGTATGAAAACCTAATTTGCTTTTGCTCGCCGTATCAATCGTTTTGGAGAAAACAGGGAAGGCGATTTGTTACCGACTGAGTCTGTACCACATGCCCTTAACTAGCTTCTCTCTCTGAGAATCGCAACAGGGCAGCACTCTCTCTCGTTCTATGTTATCCAAAAAGTACGTTTCTGATCGGCCGGCTGCCGGTACTGTAGCACCCTCTAAGATTACCCGCGGAACGGTGAGTAACTTTCTTAGTGTCGATTAACCTCCGGCCGCTATGATTTGAGGATCCCAGTAATTCCTCGACTGCCGAGGCGAAACGTTCGACGGCAAAGAAATGTTATGTTATGACTAAATTTTCTCAAACGATGGACAAACGTAAATCGTCCGTTGTCAGAGTTATTCTCGCATGTATCGCGGTCAATCACGCGATTCCTTCGATGGGAGAGAAAAGTATATGAGAAGAAGAGGGTTTTATCTTGGTAAATTGTTTACCTAAACAAACAAATCTCATAACATTTCAGCACGCAATGCTACGAAAACTGATCTAACCGAGTGCAAGCTCACTCAATTCGGCACCGAATATCGAGGCCCAAAGAGTACGACGGGCGGTGGAATACGTTGCCAATTCTGGCATGCCGAAGAACCTCTGCACAAGGTAAGTTTCCGAGTTATCGATCCGTCTACAGCTAGCTTTCCGTGCGCCCAAAAATTGCATATCGTACGACGGATATTGATGTTTTCTTCGTTTTGTAACGTCAGATCAGTAACGATATAAAGGACAGCGATTTTCCCGAGAGATCGATGAGACTCGCCAGGAACTATTGCAGAAATCCAACTAAAGATCCCAAAGGTCCGTGGTGTTACACCACTGAGCCGACCCTCATAGACGACGAGTGTGGAGTTCCTTTGTGCAATTTCGGAGGCGAGTACAGACGTGTACACGATCCGCAATGACCAAAGTTTTATTAAGTTGGTGTGAAATAAGATAAAGGACCCACTTTCTGACACTGACCCACCTCTAGCATAGTCGACTCCCCCCACCATTTGATATGCAGCCAATGGGTAGCGCGCGTTCGGGGGCTCACAAACTGCGACACTTGGCCCTCCTTGTTTATCCCTATGATTTTACACGCTTGAAGTGCGAGAGATGCGCAGAAGTGTCAGAAACTGGGTCCTTTACCTCACCGCCGCCGGTAAAAAAAACTGTACTGAATGCCGTTTTGAGACCGCAGTCAGCCGACGAAAATTTCTTTTCCCAGTAACACTAACCATCATTATGGAGAAACACCCAGATAGACAGGCATGACGAAATGGCAGCAGTTGGGCCCAATATTTGCGACACTTACGGCACATGTCGGAAATATTCCTCGAACTGCGTCCGTTCATGCAAACCAAGGATAAATTGTACCATGTACCTTCACAGGGCCTATAATACCCCAGCTAATGCATAGCTGCGAGTCCCTCTCTCAAAGGGCAAGAGCCAACTGGTTTCCGATAATTATAGATATATTTTTCATGTATTATTTCAACTTTCTATTCCCAGTATGCTCCTACTTACGAAATACACATTGAATAAAAAAAAAATCAGCCAACGACACAGCAAATTGTCTTTCCCTGGAGAATCGGCAGACGCAGGGAAAGAAAAATTTATTTTTTCACGGCAGTCTGTGCGGTCTCAAAACAGCACTCAGTACAGTTTATGGTACCGACTAGGCGCGGGAAAAAGGGCGGGAGATTATATCACATCACCTTAAGGGAATGTGAAACACTGTGGAGTGCGTGAGAGATATGATCAGTGGTGCTCACGGCGGAGCGAGAGAGACAGGCTGAGAACGTGTTTCACATCACCTTAAGAGCATGTGCAATACCGCGGTCGGTAATAAAAACTGTAATCAACTTTTCTCATGGATTCTGGCATATACGATCAAATGAAAAGTCTCATCGGAAGCGGATATCATTTCGGCTTCCCATGAGACTTTTCTTTTGACCGTATATGCGAGATCCAGTGAGAAAAGTTGATTACAGTTTTTGATACCGACTGAGCCCGGGATGGACGGGGAGGGGGGTGTTTCATATGGTCTTAAGAGCATGTGAAACACTATGGAGTGCGAGAGAGATAGCATCAGTGGCGCTCTCGGCGGAGCGAGAGAGACACGTTGAGAACGTGTTTCGCACGCTCTTAACCGGCATTTGAGGTACCTCGGTCGGTAACAAAGATCCCCTTCCCGATTTTCTTCGAAACTTTTCGTATCTCGGAAAAATTAAAAATTAGGGTTTCATGCTTCTATTCTATCGACTGTCCAAAAACTTAATGTGGTTTTAGTCGAAACATATAGGCCTGAAGGACCAAGGTCGATCGCTCGTTAACAGTTATCGTCACCACCCTAGAGATAATATTTCGCTGACAATTTGTCTGAAAAACGCTAACGAAACCTTTTCGAAGATTTATCGACATTTTTCTCTGAGTTTCTCTGCTGTTTGCTAAATATCTCTACCATTTTGTCGGCACAGCTTCTAGCACACATAATTGATCAGAAAAATTCACTACATTTTCCGAAAAATTCTTGAAAACTCTGCTTTTTTCTGATAAAGTACGTTAACCCTTTAAAAGTCACACCGCCCGAAACCGTACCAAAACTGAATGGACACGGAGTGCGGGCGACGCGTTCGTACGGTAGCACCTAAGAGTAGGGGTAGAGGAGTGACTTATAAAGGGTTAAGAGAAAATACGAGTTGTCTCTAAGATCTAGCCATTCTGTTACTCGTGCCCAGAGTAGACGTCCTCAGAGAAAACACTTTTTATTTTTCGGAAATGCTACCCTGATAACCACGCGCCACGAAACGGACGCCGTTGGAGCAATATTTGCGACATGCGCTGCACATCTTCTCGGACAATGTTGGTTCAGAGAATGTCAGAGAAATTTCTGATAAATTTCCCCAGATTTTCATAGTAATTTTCAGACATCCCTATCGGAACTGAGGTGACCATCGGCAGACTTCAATAGACTAATGCACAATGTTCAAAATTGTAACTTGCTATAGACTCGTAGATAACCTTTATTTTGACGTCGTTTTTCTGTAACCCTTGCAACCATCGTTGTATAGTCTATTTATTTGATTTTTAGTTGCATGGGGATTACTCGAGTCCATCAGAACAGAGTTGCTTAAAGGTTAAAAGTTTGAACAAAGCGATCAGTCTCATTTCAGTATACCCGGAGTCTCGTCATAGTCGGTGCAACTCGTGGATGCATGTCTAGTCAACCCTAGTGCGACTGCGACTACGATGCAACCCCGAATCCGTGGTTGCACCAGTTCCACTAGGGATATTCAAAGAAATATTTTCACCAGGGCGCATTTTCATGTAATCGTCGAGACGTCTGTTACAGACTTAAAAGCTCGATAACCAATGTAACACGTTGTTAATAAATACGCATTAGTACTAGTAGTAGTCGAAACATTGGACATCCGGGAGAAAATGGGGAATGCGATTTGTTACCAACTGAGAAGCAAGTTCAGTTTTTTCAATGCCTCAAGCTATCGAGGCGTTTCATTCCGTAGAGTGCAGAATTTCCGGCACCGGTGCGGAATACGGCGGTGTTCGGAAGACCAGCGTATCGGGAAAGAAATGTAAATCTTGGAACAAGCGTCACAAGCTCGCCGAGGGCCGGGTATTACGATCCGACGACTATAACTCGTTCGATGAGTTAAAATTGTCGACGCTATCTCGAAGCTAAAATCGCATTTACTACCGCAGACCGAGAAGTTTTCCAGTAAAAACTTTCCGGAGCTATCGCGCGAGAAGGCGGAAAGTTTTTGCAGAAATCCCAACGACGACACGGGAGGTCCTTGGTGCTACGTCGAAGAGGAGAATTACGAGACTGTGGAGAGGGAGTACTGCGACGTAGCGTTCTGCGACGATAAAGGTGACCTTTGGAATGGGCAGAGGTGAAACCTTTAACGACTACTGTTTACATTTCTATAGATTGTCTGGTGTACGTGCGCAACGCCTCGGTCTATTCCACCATAACGAAGCTAAACGAGACTTACGGCAATGTAACGTTTTGGGTAAAACTGTGGAATCCGATGGACGAGCAGAATGTATATAATTTAAGAATCGTCCCATTTAGCACGAAATATTTTGAAATCATTTCAGAAATATTTTCAATCCTTCGAATGTTACGAACATTTTTTGAAATATATGATATTAATATTTTGTCGTAATATTCCAAGGAAACGTTTCTTAAATATATCACAAAAAATAGTTAATCTTTCAACCTCATGTGAAATATTTCTGAAACATAGTGATAAAATGTTTTGAAATATTTTAAATTTCATGTTTACCCGAAATATTGCTACAATTTTTCCGATTTCACGCGGGTGTGTACATGCAAAATGGCCTGGCGACGCAACATTTTGGCGAAACATTTCAATGTAAGATTTATGAGCTGACAAACATTTTTTTCAGAATGTTTTTAAAACATTTCACAAACATTTTCTAATCATTCGTAAAAAATGTTCAATATTTCAACAAAAAAAAATTTCAAACTTTTCGAAAAAAAATGTTCAAACGTTTCAAAAAAAAATTTTTCAAACTTTTCAAAAAAAAAATTTTCAAACTTTTCAAAAAAAAATTTTTCAATCTTGTCAAAAACATATTTGTCAAACTTTTCAAAAAAAATATTTTCAAACTTTTCAAAAAAAATATTTTCAAACTTTTCAAAAAAATATTTTTCAAACCTTTCAAAAAATATTTTTCAAACCTTTCAAAAAATATTTTTCAAACCTTTCAAAAAATATTTTTCAAACCTTTCAAAAAATATTTTTCAAACCTTTCAAAAATATTTCCGCGCTAAGTGGGATACGCAGGATAATACGAGATAAGTCTCGTATTATTCCCGAAAGCCGTCAAACTGCTGACGCATTTTGGCAACTCCATTGATGCAGGGTGAGGCACGGCTTCTCCTGAGCCTCGTACCGGTTCCCACTTCAGCGAAAAAAATCTCTCAGGACTGGAAAGCAGGAGTAGAAATAGTTATATCGAATGCAGGAACCGGTCAAGTTTATCCCATGGCGGAGGTGAATTATTCCGCATTCTAGAATTTATCCTGCAGTAAGGAGTCCTGAGTTGTTTCTTTTTTTAAATACGTACAGGACGAGCAAGATTTGGAGAACACACCGAATATTATACTCGGCTCAAAATGGACAGGCTTCTGGATAAACTGGGGTGGAGGGTTCGTTTCCGTCGGCATGCACGGCTCCGTCAAACCCTTGTTCCTCGATGAGTACAAAAAGAAGAATACCATTTCGAGTCTATATCCGGAGAGTTTCCTCTACTACGGTCTCATGGGAACAGGAGTTTTGTGGAGCACGGAATTTTGTCAGGAAAGTAAGAACGGGAGGTGAAAGATGGCGTGCGATAATTCGTTCGAGCTTTTTTTCTTCCTCATTTAAAGCTTCAGCTTTCTGTGATCCATCTAGACACGATTCTCATCATTTTTCCTATTCTTCGCTTGTAAAGTTCGCGACTGCAGCCGCTGTTACCCCCCCCCCCCCCCCCTCGCCCTGAAAACTACCGAAATCTGGTAATAGTTAACTACTGAACATTACTGGGTATTTAGAGTAGTAACTACCGCTGAGTAGTTAACTACCCGACACTACTATGAATGTCCAGTAGTTAATTACACAAACCCACTATGCGTGTTCAGTATTGCTTGTAGTTTTTAAGAGACCCCTAGTCAGTATTGCTTGTAGTTTTTACTAGTTCTACTTATTACTTCTATTTAGTAGTTCTACTTATTACTTCTATTTAGTAGTTCTACTTATTATTCTACTTAAGTAGTAATTACTGATGCAGGAACCACGACGCGCTCAGTAACAACTACTGAGTGTTGAGTAACCAGTAATAACCAGTAAGAAGTAGTTACTACCGTAGCAGCAATTACCTCATATTACATATAGTACAGTAACATGTAGTACAGTAGTTACTACACATTTAATGACATGTAAACCATACTGGACCCCTAATAGTTCTTTTCGGTGAGGGATTTGCACGAGGGCGTAGGGAAATTACGGAAAACCTGCACAGATACAGCCGGTCATTACAACTGCGTCTTCATGTTCGAATTTGATACTTCGAGTATGAACACCAAACCTCAGAGTTCGACCTTCCGCTCAATGGTTCCAATGCGCCAGTTCCCACATTGACAAACGCCACGAAACGGACGTGTTAGAGCAATATTTGCGACATGTGCATGTCGTAAATATTACGCCAACTGCGATCTTTTCGAGGCGCCCATTTATGTGGCTAAGTGCACGCCTAAGGGATCACCCATTCAAGTACTGACCGTGAACGATACAGTTTGATTTTGGCGATCACTGAAGCCGTACACCAACCGCGCATCCACCGCTGTCGGTAGTCAGTCGTGCATCGGCCACGGCGACTGCCGTGCTGCTCTGACAGCCAATGACAAAAGCGCTGACGAGTGACTCGCTCACGCCTGGTTCCACCGACAGGGCGGCGCCACCTCCGCTGAACGGTTGACGCAGAACTGATACCCTAGCAAGTCAAACGACCATCGAAAGACCCAAAAAACGACTGGTCGTTCTGTGACACTTTTCGTCGGGAATAACGACCGAAATAAAGACCAATTGTTAGATTGAGAATGGGTCGTTTTTTTTTCATCAATGACCGCAAAATGACCACAAATCAACCGATGTATGAATTACTGCAAAAGTTCTAGATTGGGTCGTTTCGTCGGCGTTAATCAGAAAGTAACCGGAAAGAGGACCATGTTGAGAGGTTTTCTTTGGGTCGTTCTTCGGGTCTTTTATGAAAAACGAGTTACCTGACTCCTCGTCAACAGTCTCTTTGCAAGTAGTTTTTCATAAACGACCTGAAGAACGATTCAAAGAAAAACTCAACATTTTACTTACTGATCAACGCCGGCGAAACTACCCCAACCTATGGCTTTTTCAGTAATCCATACATCGGTCGTTTTTGTGGTCATTGTGCGGTCATTGATGGAAAAACGACCCATCCTCATCCTAATAATTGCTCTTTTTTCCGTCGTTATTCCGGACGAAAAGTGTCACAGAACACCCACTCGTTTTTTGGGTCTGTTGATAGTCGTTAAAGACGGTCACTTGACTTGCTAGTGTAAAGCTTAAGGAGGTTGAAGCGCTTCACACTAGTCAAATGAGTGCTACATTTTTAAAGTCGTTTATACAAACTTTGACGCATCCATTGATTATAGTAAACGGTTATTTATTATATATAAACAATAGTTGCGTAAAAATTTGTATAAACGACTTGAAAAATGTATAACTCATTTGACTAGTTTGAAGCGCTCCAATCTCCTTAATAAATATAATCGTCGATCACCAGCTTGCGAGGTTCACACAACGTTTGGAATGGAATTCCTCCGAGTATGGCCTCTTCAGCCGAGCAACACGACTTACGACGTACGTTTCAATGTCCGAGCCAGCCAGGGAATAGCTATACGCTTGTATCAGAGTCCCGGAGCCCTGTTTCCATGTTTTACAGTACGTTCTTCGTAAACGACTATGCGACACACGAATTGCCACTCGTAACTAACTTCACGTTACTCTAGATAACTATAGGCGATGCCGAAACGATAACACTCGTATACCAAGCCAGCGAAAAATCAACGAAGCAACATCTCAAAGACGCTCCCGGCAAGAGCTTGCTGGACTACTGGAAATGGAAGGACTTCACCCTGAGGTATAAACAATGCGTTCGATGTGTTAATGGGTTTTCAATTCTCTTTATGTTTAAACATTTTATTTTTGTTTTTGGGAATTGCACGTGCACAGCATTTTCGGACCTCATCTGCGATTGTTCTCCGAGCGAATTTATGGCAACGAGGAAGTACTCTATGTCAAGGATAATCTATTCGGCACAGTGAGGTGGTTCAGTGTCGGCAGTCGCAACAATATAGCCCTCTGGACGTTTTTCTGCAATCCCGATGATACTCCTGTGGAAGATCCGGCACCGCCAAATTGCATATCCAATCTGGCCGACTACAGATACGAAGGTTCCCAATGGACCAGCTTGAGCGAGAAGCCTTGTATTCCCTGGACGTCGCTAGAGGTGTTGTTCATTGTTGTACTGCTCCTATATGACCCTCTTATAACATCGAGTAAGATAGTTCCAGGTGATATGTGGAATTACCCATCAAAATTATTATTGATTCATCAATGCCTCAATTGTTATAAAAAAGGCAAATCCCTTTACGTTTCTTCCACCTTAGTTACATAGAGTAAATGTGTAATTCCACTCTTTAAATGCCACTGTGGGTTCATAAATTTAGGCCCCTGAAGAAGGTTGGCATTGTACAAAGCCCAGTCATTGGCTGGTTTTGTACAAAGATGTAAGGAATGGGCATATCACTCTGAATCAATCTATATGTCCCATTTACCAACAAATATATCAGGGATATATTTGTATATATATCATACTTGCGAATAGTATTCACTTCGTTGCTATTTTTTTTTTCCATTTTTTCATATATTTTGGGAATATTTCTGCAAATATATATCGTCTAATGCATAGCAATTGATATGATCAATATGTTATTGCATATCTAATCTGGCCGAATCACAGATACAAAAGTTCCCTATGCACCATCTTGAGCGAGATGCCTTGTATTCCCTGGACATCACTAGAAGTGTTTGTCCTTATTACACAGCTCCTACACAAGCCTCATAGGAAATCAAGTAGGGTAATTCCGGGTGATATATGGAATTTACCCATGGGAATCATTATCCATCCATCAATGGTTCGGTTTTTATTTTTTAAAAGTTAAATCCTTTTGAGTCTCTCCTACCTTAATAACATAGAGCAGATGAAATCCACTCCTTAAATGCCACTGTGGGTTCGTGAATGTCGGCGCCTGAAAATGACTGGGCGATTGGTTGGGCTTGTACAACGATGAAAAAAATGGGCATATCACTCTGATTCACCCTACATGACGCATATACAAAAAAATATACCAGTGATATATGAAATATATTTTTGCTAACATTTTTTTTCAAAGTTTTTATATATTTTTGGAATATATATATATATTTCTGCAAATATAGATAGTCCAATTTATTTATTTATTCGTAGCAATTTATATGATTAGGATGTTAATTAACATTGATCAAATAAAAACGCTGAAATGAATATATTTTGAAAACAAATTTTGTCATATCCTCGATTTCCATGGGGAAACTCACCCTTACGGCTATGTCATTGATAAATTTATTCAAGATCCCAGACGACGATAGACGGGACGATTTATTCGTCGATGGTTCGGCTCTGAAGGGTATAAACAAGTGCAGAAATCCGGGACACGATCCAAAGGGTCCCTACTGCTATTCGATATCCCTGGAAAACAGCTTAACAGCCTCGAAACAATATTGTCCGATACGGAGCTGCAGATCGTCCGGTAAGCTTGACGATGTAGTTACCAACATAATTTTACTCAATCCTTTCTTCTCCGATCTGGCACTTTTTTTCAGAGTGCAGAATGGCCGGAACAGCAAACGACTACATAGGAACACTCGCGACTACACGATCGGGACGATCGTGTGCCGAGTGGCTGAGCGATTACGATCTGGATCGGCTGGCGAGAGAGAAAATCGCCAAGGACAAAAAATTGGGAATCACTCAGTCGACCCAAGTCACCGCGAGGAAGACTACGACACCTCCGATCACCCCGAGAACGCTTCGCACATGGAAAGTGCCACAACTTTGGACACCACCATCAAAGAACAACACGATATCGTTCAAGCCTATTCAAGCATTTGATTCATCGAAATTGAAAAACGCCCGCTACATGGGAGCTGTTGGTCACAAAAAAGGGATGTTGATCAGACCGATTCACACTGTTAATCCCGAGTACTTCAACGACACGCTCTATCCGGAGCACAGCGCCAGAAACGCGAGCAATTACTGCAGAGATCCATCGCGCAACATAGCGGGTACATGGTGCTACACGACGGATCCATTGGTACCGCAGGATCTGTGCGACGTGAGGGACTGCGAAATGCCAGGTGAAGTGTTGATTGAAAACACTGTAAAAAAAATTCGTATACAATTTAGTGCACTGGTACCGGAAGTTTTTATGCATAAACTGGCATATTAAATTTCATGTACAAATGTGAAAGTAAAAAATGTCATGTACAATGAAAACTTTACAAATGCTTTAATTTTATTATATGAGTACTTTAAATCCAATAATTTATTTTACATTCACTGTAAAAGTCCATTAATTTTTCAACACAAGTGTACACCAAATTTAATGGACCAGTTTTTGCATACATACTTCCAGTCTGATGGATTAAATTGACAATTTTTTAAACAGTGAACCCGACAGGAAAACGATAATGTGCACATTGCTTCCTCTATGAGTAAATCCGTCGAGCAATTTTGGCGTTCTCGTAGAGGGAAGCTATAGGCATTGCGGGCCTTTAAAAAGCAAGAGATGAAAACGATCATAATGATCGATATTAGTATAAGAGTACTTTATATCCAATAATTTGATTTAATTTCACTGTGAAAGTCTATTAATTTTTTATCACAAGTAATGTGACATTAAATGTAATGGGCCAGTTTTTGCATAAAAAGTTCCAGTCCGGTGTATTTGATTTACAATTTTTTTACAATAGTGAACCCGATGGGAAAGCGATAATTTGCACATTGCTTCCTGTATGAGTAAATCCGTCGACCAATTTTGACGTTCCCGTAGAGGGAAGCTATGAGCATTGCGCGCCCTTAAAAAGCGAGAGATGAAAACGATGATAATGATCGATATTACTTGTACCGTACAGAGGAGTGCACCTTTCTGGTGAAGGGCCACGGAGTTGGAAGACGTCTTTACGTGTTACCGGAGCACCGAGCCGAGGGACTGCACTTTTCTTTGAAAGCCTGGGAGCCCGATCAACCGGACTCGATAACGTTCGTATTTACGGCAGACGATGGTCTGAAGTCTCGTTACATACTGAAAGTCGGAGCTCTCGGTAACGAGAAGGTTCTGCTGTATTATCAGGGCGAGGAAGGAGGTAGCTAAGTAAATCTTGATATCAGAACGATCGAAACTCCTCTTCTGCTTTTCCTCGGCGATTTTCTGTAATGCGGTAATTCGTAGGCATAGAAATGGTGAAGAAGAAAACTCTGCCTCATCTACTTTATCTCGGTAAATGGAGTAGTTTCGTTATAAAGATACCGCGCGGCCAAGTTCTGGTGTACTATCAGGGTGCGCCGAATCCGCTATTTCAATGGGAACATCCGGAACCCGAGAAAGCTTTCCTACCGATTTACTATTACTACACGAGCGAACTTGGGCACACCATTGGAGTGGCGTTCGATTGTGCCACGAGTTCGTATACGAAGATTTTTTATTTTGATTCCTCGTAGACGAAGCTATATTTTCGTTAAAACAAAATAATTTAGATTTTAATGTCAGAGTACTTAAAATAGTCTAAAACATCGGGAAATACGATTTTTAGCTGAAGTCCGGATGTATGTAGTAACCTATATAGCACGAAACATTTTGAAATCATTTTTTTAATATTTTCAATCTTTCAAATCTTACAAAATATTTCTGAAATATATGCAAATAATATTTTGAAATATTAAGATTTTTGAGGATTTTGTGTGTTTTTTTGTAATTACTATTAAGGGTATAATTCGAGTAAACATGGAGGTATAGAGTTTACATTTGACATGGGAATGGACTAAATTTCATGATGTCTCAAAAAATTTTAATTTTTCGGATAATTGTATTTTTCGTCCGACACGAATTTATGAATCAAATGTGGGTCGAGAAGTAAAATAATTTGGAGATTCATCATCAATGGGGACAAATTACATAAAACATAGCCTACAAACGACGAACTACCTAAATTTTAATTAGCGATTTTCTACAATAAAAAATTTTGTGGTAAATTTCGATTTTCAATTTTATGAGATGTAGAAATTTTTTTGATGTTACAAAAAAGCTGCACAGTAATTTGCACACGACTTCCTCATTTATTACAATTTGAAACGATGTGCAACTTTGCAATTTTTCGTTTTTTTTTTCACCGACCGGAGGTACCATTTTTTTATCTAAATTGTATCCTCTACAGGATGTCACATAGAAAACACACAGACCGACAGATTCACGAGAATCTTACCACTGTCAATTTGGAGCAAGGGAGGTGCGTCGAATCCGAACAGATTGGAACTCATGATACGTGCCGAAGGGGTCGTTTTGATACCGCTTCTTCTGTTACCCGCGACGCCGGGCTATTACGCGCTCACCCTCGGCGAACTCGGCCAGTGGGTGTTCTTTCTGAAGAACACTTACCCCAATGTGCGAATATTTCACAAACAAAAAGCTCCAAGCCCCCTCTTCACTTCTCACTCGTGGACCAACTTCACAATAATGTACGGTAAACATTTTTTTCAAGCATTTTCATGTAATTCATTAAAATGTTTATTACCATTCTCTGCAGGTGGTTCAATCACACCATCAACGTGTTGTGGAACGGATCTCAGGTCTTTCATTACGAGCACACTAGTCCCATGATATTTTACTATTTTTCATTGGCGGTCGATCGAGGTGGCTGGGCAACTTGGGCTGCGAATTGTGTACCCTCCGGTGAATGCTCGGTGGATCAAACCGTCTCCGTATTATGGCACAAAACCACGGAAGCCAGGAAGGGAAGCAGATGCACTGTGACACTCTTTATATCGAAATAACTTCATGCACTCAAAACACTAAAATCAAAGATTTTTCTCCGGCCGAGGTTACTATCACGATAGCAAACAGAACGGAACAATAAACAAAAACGTGTTACATATCGCTTCACTAAAATCGTAATGGCCTAAGGGCCATTACGGATTTTAATCACGGGATATACGTATTAGTACATAATAAGATTCGGCCGTCGTTGCAGATTCGACGGGTCGTATCACACGTTCTAGCGGTACCGAGAAGAAATATATCTAATTTAAATAAAATATATCCAGACGGGATGTGTCTGAATTGAACGAGAATACACGGTAAAAAAATATGTTTGAAAATTAATGAACGGTATGGGAAACTTTTTTACATAAACCGTTTCTGAAATTTCAAACACAATTCGGTGTTGCAATTGTACAGTAAAATTTGTATTAAAATGTTTGTAATTGTAAAATTACAAAATTGCAAAAGATTTATAATTTTTATATCTGGTATTTTTATTGTACAAAAAAAGTACATTAATGCTCGACTAATGTAAGTTATGTAAATAAATGTCAAGTTCCAGTACATTAAATTTACAATTAGTTTTTACAGTGTAGACAGAGTATGTCTGAATTGGCCGAATATACCGACAGACTATGTCTGCACGAAGTTATTTCGATATACAGAGTGTCACAGTGCGTCTATGTCCCTCCCGGGCTTCCGCACAAAACGGCTAATATTATGATTTTTATCCCGACAGACATAGACGGCGATCCGGAAGACGGTGGATGGTCCGAATGGGGACCGTGGGCGTGCAGTGCGAGTTGCAACGGCGGCGTTGGAACGAGAAAGCGTGTGTGCAACAATCCCGAGCCGAATGTCAAGGGAGAACCGTGTCTGGGTCCTAACATAATGTCTGGTCGTTGCAACACCATAGCTTGCGGCGACATAACAGAAGGTGTGTACAGCAAATAGCAGGGCAAAACGGAATCCCGTAAATTGTAATGTGAAATTGAAGAAACCCACATAGCACGGAAATATGTTTGAAATATTGAAAATATTTTAATAATATTAAAAAATATTTTTGATATATTTTTTTGTCCACTCATAAATCCTACATTGAACTGTTTCAGAAATGTTTGTATGTTGGCAATATGTCAATTCTAATCAATATTTTCCTAACATAAAAAAAAATGTGTAAAATGTTCTAAAAACGCGAAAAGTTCTGTGCACACCTGCTACTATTCGCTTTCAAAATATATTTTCACCCTTTCAGAAATATTTCAGATGTATTGAAAGATTAAGTATATTTCTGAAATATTTAAGAAATCGTTCGTTGAAATATTTTGATAGAATACTTCAAAATATTTCATAAGATGTGAAATATTGAAAATATTTTTGAAATGTTTTCAAAACAATTCCTGCTGTATGGGGCACGAGTCCGTTTTGCCCCCCCCCCCCCCCCTATTGTCTGTCTCTAAGGCAATCGGTATTCGTTTCTTACAATTTACATTTACCATTTCCGAACAGACACGGTCGCTTTGATTAAACGACGAATTAGAAGAAACCACACTGCTCTCAGTGTCAAGGAAGGACACGGGGTAACGATTCCCTCCGATCCCGATATTATAAAAGCGATAAGTACCGACTCACCGGACTCGGATATAGAATGGTCGCACAATGGAATATTCGTCCACCCCGACGACGACAGACTCGAGATTGAGGAGCACAATATTGGTAACCGAGGATTTACGGATGGACTACACAATATTCCACGATCTTCGTGCAATATCGTTCACCGTGTGTTCCCTCCGTCACGCATTTCTGTCACTGTCTGCATTCGATATACATTCCAGAGAAAAATTCAAAACATTCTCTGTAACGTAAATTCCCATTCAAATAAAATGTGATGTCGTACGGAAAAACGTCATTTCCGGTTGAAAAATCAGTTTTTCAAACCGGAAGTGACGTATTTTCGGTATGACGTCACTTCAGGTAGAAAAATGACATTTTCAAACCGGAAGTGACGTATTTCCCACATGACGTCCGTTAAGTCCCGTTGAAAACTGTGATTTTGAAACCGCAAGTGATGTTACAGTATTTGTTTTTAGTTCGTGTCCGTTCATGAATTATTATTGTTGTTTTAACTATTAACAAGATCAAATGTCTGTTCGCAGTTATTAAGAGAGCAGAAGTGAACGATTCCGGCGTTTACACGATTACACTGCATCGAGTAGACGGCACTCATATGATATTTAAGATGGTTACCCTCGTAGTCTATCCTGTAAAAAGCGTCGTAACTATCCGAGAGACTCTTCCCATGACGGTAACTTGTCACTGCGTCATCCTCGGATACCTGTACTCCGATCTGAAGATTTCATGGACGATCGGGCAAGATTTGTGGAAGGACTACGGCACGACGCTGCCCATATCTGTGAGTACAGTACACGACCGCGTTTCTCCCAACCGCATAATTCCGAACGACCGCGTATTTCCGAAAATGACGACCGCGTAAGTCCAATTCGGCCCCTTCTCAAGGTCCGTTACCTGTTTGGTGGGGAAAGAAACGACCCCTTCCCTTTTGCTACCTGCGAATGAAATCGTCGCTGCTGTAATTCCGACAATTTTTGCGTATGGAAAGGGACGATGGGCAGGTACTTGGGCAGGTAGTGGGGTATCGGAAATACGCGGTCGTGCCTAATTGGATTGGCTCCCAAGGAACGGAGAAACGCGGTCGTGTACTATAGTTGATAACATGATAAAATGCGGAAATGCGTAACCGGCGTTGAGTCGTATTAATTTCCCCGAGGTTAACGTCGACATCGTTCCCGGCCTGAATATATCGCACAAGGGACTGTGGGAGTGCATCGTCGAGCAAAACGATTTGGGATTCAAGTGGACGACGAACGCTATACTGGTCAATGGTAAACAAAGCCGATACAATCATTACCGAATCTGTTTTATAAATTGCAAACTTTAGTCTTCGAACTTCAGTGATAGGACCGCCGAACTGGCGAACTCATCTGATGGAAGACAAGCTGACGAGACCCATTTTTGGTTGGATGCCGAACGAAACATTCGTCGCTGTATCCGCGCTGATCATCTTCTTAATCATGAGCGCGTGCATCGTCGTAGGTACCGGTTTATACATGAGGTAATTCACGGCCCTCACAGTCATGGACGTATATCTTATGCGAATCGATTAGGAATAGTATATTATGCTAAGGGAGGGAAGGGTGTGTGAAGTGTGAAGAGTGAAGTGTGAAGTGTGAAGCGTGAGGTGTGAAGTATGAAGTGTGAAAATCTGTTCCTTCCCTTGTAGCATACAATACTTTATTTCCACTTCATTAAAATAACCACATTTCTTGCGTCGCAAAATCGTCATATTCCCCAATGACCATTACTCTGCCGGAAGTAAAATCGGGCTTTTTGAGGGAGTGATGAGTCCTTACTCCGTAGGGTAATGAAACAGGTTGCGCATGACCACAGGTTAATCATTGTCTTTAGGTCTGTTCGTTTTCGGCGTAAGCTGAAGTAGAGCCCTCTATTTTACGTGGAAAGTATATCTATATTTATTGGACATACAGATATACCTTCCACGTAAAATCGAGCGCTCTGCTCCAGCTTACTCTGAGAACGAAAAAACTTATTGGTCAATAATAGGCGATTTTCCGCCCGTGTTGCACGTAAGGTATGTGGTTATTTTAGCGAAGTCGGGAAAAAAGAGTGATTCGTTTGCCCCAGGTCGATCACTGATACAAATTCGAAATCAGATTTCAGGAGTCTGGCAAATATCGTGGCTCGATCGGGGCTGATAACAACAAGGCGCCGAAGACGCCGGAGCAGAGATTGTCTGTATCGAGAGATGTCAAGACAGTCGGTACACAGCACGAGGAAGAGGAAAGCTACGATGACAAAATATTGAAGTCAACGAAGGGTCGAACAAAATCGAAGATTCGTCGCTGGAGAGACTCGGGTGAAAAACCCGAGCGTAGGAAATTAATATTGGACAGCGATACGGAGAGCCCGTAGAGTTTCTATCCGATCGTCTTGCGTTGCGGAAACTCAATCTCGCTACATTGTAATCGGCGGATACAACCTACCGCATTAACGCTTTAATCGCCACATCCGGAAGAAGAGGAAAAAAAATTAATGATAGTCATCGTTGCACGCTTGCCTTGGAGATCTCCGCGCGCTAAAAACCTTTCCCGCTGTATCTGATGCAAATCGATTAGGAAGGAGTGTTTCACTCGCCCCAAATCGATAACTGATACAAATTGTGATCCTGAAGGTATCTGCACGAGACTAAAATTCATCGTTTTATAACGTGTTTTGCATCGCACAAACTTAGCTCGGGGAAGATCACTTGGAAAATAAAATTTTACAAGTGAACAATTTTTTTCTTCTTCAAGCCGTGCATTGACAGAGACCTGGCGAAGATGCAATTTAATGTCATGAAGATATCTTCATGGTCATTTCGCAAATTTTGAAATCAGACTTCAAGAGTCTGGCAAATATCGCGACTTGATCGGAGCCGGTAATAACGAGACATCGAAGAAGCCGCAGCAGAGACCGACACCCAGCACGATGAAGAGGAGAAATCATGGCAAAATATTGAAGGCAATGAGGGGTCGAACAAAATCGAAGATCCGTCGCTCGGGAGACTCGGAGTGAAAACCCCGACCGGAGTAAACTAATATCGGGCCGGTATACCGAGAGTTGAATAGGAGTTTCAATCCGATCGTCCTGAATTACAGCAACAGAGACTACAAATCTCGCTACATCTGGAAGAATAACAAAAGGAAAATTAATGATAGCCATCGTTACACTCAACATGAAAGCCACGCAGATTTCCTCGTCTTAAAAACCATTCCCGCTACATCTTAGGTGATTCTATTGGGAAATAGTGTTTGACTTGCCACAAATCTATCCCTTATACAAATTTCGAAATCCGATTTCAAGAGTCTGGCAAATGTCGATGCTCAATCGCACAGATCGTCCATATCGAGAGACGCGAAGACAGTCGGTGCCCAGCACGAGGAAAAGAAAAATTACGATACAAAAATCGAAGATCCGTCGCTCGCAAGATTCAGATGAAAAACCCCACCGTAGGAAGCTCAGATGGACTTTTCATTCGATCATCCTGCATCGCAGACTTTCAATCTCGTCACACTGCGATCGGCGGATGCGACTCACAGCATAAAAATTGTTATCGCTATATCGGAAAAAAGAAAGGCACCATAACAAAATATTACAATCATCGAAAGATCGAACAAAAATCGAAGATCCATCGATCGGAGGACTCCGAAGAAAAACCTCACCGTAGGAACCTCACAGGACTTTCCAATCCGACAATCCCGCATCACAGACTCAATCTCGCCGCACAAAGATCTTCGTACACGACTCACAGCATTAAAGTTTTAATCGCCAGATCGGAGAAAAGAGAGCCACGATGACAAAATATTAAAAACATCGAAAGGTTGAAAAAAAATCGAAGATCCATCGATCGGAGGACTCCGAAGAAAAACCCCACCGTAGGAAGCTCACAGGACTTTCCAATCCTACAATCCCGCATCACAGACTCAATCTCGCCGCACAGCGATCTTCGTACGCGACTCACAGCATTAAACTTTTAATCGCTACATCCGGAAGAACAAGAAACAAAAATTAATGATAGTCATCGTTACACGCCACACGTTTTACCCGGAGTTCTCGCGCTAAAAGCCATTCCCGTTAATTTACCATCGAACACATAGTATCACCGAGTTCGCAAGAGTATCGAGACCGATCGGCCATCGGGACGTCTGCAGAAACAAGTTATCAGTGATTACCTCCGCGCTCTCCTTTTATTTCATCCGCCAGTCACCGGACAGCTCTTCGTCTCATTGATCCTCGTTTCTCTCTCGAGCGTTCTCTCCCTCCCCGGAGCGGCTTCGACTGGCAACCCGAGGGTCTTCCTCGCCTCGAAAATCCACGCATAATGCGAATACTTCCCTTCATCGAATCTCGAACGAAATCGGAGTATCGCCCCATCTCTGCCTTCGCGGCTCAGTGAGCGATCGCCAAGCGTCTGTATCGTTCCCGCATCGAATCGATGAGGCACGCCGTACGAAAATATTGCCACTGAGCGGTCCGAGCTCCGATCGGCCCTGCGTGTGCGTGCCGCGATCTCGTAAGGCCGTGGGAGTTGGCCGCAGCCGATGTTGAGGACAACCGAGAACCAGAGAGACAACGAGCCCCGAAGAGGTACAAACAACGATCCTCGATCCCGAGCTGAGGGATCCGCTGGAACAGGTGCACGTGTGCGTGTACGCAAACTCGGTGACTGTATAACATACCCTCTACGAGAAAGAAGAAAAGAAACAAGAGAAGAAGCAAAAAAAAAAAAAAAAAAAAATAAGAAGTAAGAATCACGCATGCACGCAGGATTCTGTAACTTACACCGACTACTTATAACGATGTCCCTCTTCGTGCAGGCGCACCGCGCTCGGATAAAGCGTTGCGTTCTCGAGTGCGTATTGGGAAGAAACAAGACAAAAAGGACGACGAATAAGAAGATAAAAAGAGGCGAGAAAAGGGTAGCGAGAAGAGCCGACGTGGTCTTTCTCTCTCGCCGACCTGCACACATGTACAAATCTACCCACACACCGAGGAAGAATAGCGTATCGAGCTTGTTCGAGAGGTGAATCCGACGCGCAGCAAGTTGGCAGACGATCGGTCCGGTCGCTCCCGAGGCGGAGGGTGAGCCTCGGTTCTCCGAGAGGAAGTGAGAGACGACTCTGCGGATCCAGATCAGCGCTCTCTGCTTCTCGCGAGGAGAGGAGATCGCCTTCTGCCTCGTCTCGGCGAGAGAGAAGGAAGCCGCGGAGGGAAGCGACAGGTGCCGAGAGAATCGCGCCCACGTGGGTTCTCCGCGTCTCGAAGGGGGCTGGGCGCGCGCCCGTTTCGCGGTCTCCTTCTACCGGCGCGTATTAGTGCACTCCCCGGGTGGAGGAGGACGAGGGATCGAGCGGGCCGCGGGAGGCGAGAGGACGGAAGACGAGGACGAGATCTCGGGCTCGCTTCCAGCAGCCGGAGAACGGCGAGATCCTCCCCTCCCACCCCGCTTGCTCTTTCATTCGCTCGCCGAATGTATACTTAGGTACGGCTGGCTATCCGCAAACGGAAAGCGAGCCTCGGCGAGGAGCCGCTCCCGCTCCGGGACTCGCGTCGCCCGGCACGGACACATCGGACCAGAAGACACGGACGAGATGCACACAACTCGCTGGGGCGATCGGAGTGGGACTCGTCCTCCGACGCGGACGGGAGGGGCCCGCGAGATCGGCCAAGAAGAGGACGATCAGGGAGAAGGGGAAGGGCTACCCATTCGGTAGCAAATGCTGCTGGTATAACCCGTCGCAAGGTCAAGATCAGTCGGTTAATCCCATCCAGTCAGCCGAGGGCCTTGCACCTTGCACGACGAGCCGTCACGAGCCGAGGGAACATCAAAATCCTTTGATATAGTAAGGACCGCGCCGTTCGTCTCCGCGGGCTCGCCGGACCACTCCGTCGGTTCGATTGGCACACGTTTTGTTTTGGCTAGTTACGCAAGTCGGGCAACGATATCGGAAAGTTCGCTGCACGCCGGTTGCCAATGTGCGCGCAGGGGAACCGAAACGGTCTACTATCGGCTGATGCATGTCAGCTTCGACGGTGATTGATAAGAGCATTTTTTTGGTTTTTTTTTTGTTTTGGGAAATTGTTACTTATGGTGAATGAGCGCGGATGATTGGCGGGTGGCTCTTCAATTGATATTGATTTTTTTTTTTTTTTTGACGAAATTGATTGTTTATACTGAAGAGCCTGTCCTGTTATGGAAACGTGCGTCCTCATACCGAGAGAATTTTCACTTGTGCTGAAGACTAACGATCGGTCCGCGTGCAAGAATGAATACAAGAACGAGGGAACCTCGCTGGTCGGTGATGTACGAATATCGGTGTGGTCGAACGTTGAAATACCCGCTGGAACGCTTATATATCCGTTCCAGGGATCCATAAGATTCGACAAGATCGATCTGTACTCTCTGCTCGATGACAACGATGTAAGTACGAGCGAACGATGATTAGTTTGGGGAGAGAGATTTTTTTTTTTTTTTTTTTTTTTGAAAAACACAGGGGATGATGGGAAACGTCGTACACACATGGGGCAAAATGGGGTATCTCCTAAATCTGGATGGTTTGTAAAATAATGTTAGTTCTGATGACGGCGAGTTATCTCATTTCGCCCCAAATTGAATGTTTAATTATTATTTTCAATTTTCATGTTTAATTTTTATGGTTAATTTTTATGGTTAATTTTTATGGTTAATTTTTATGGTTAATTTTTATGGTTAATTTTTATGGTTAATTTTTATGGTTAATTTTTATGGTTAATTTTTATGGTTAATTTTTATGGTTAATTTTTATGTTTAATTTTTATGGTTAATTTTTATGGTTAATTTTTATGGTTAATTTTTATGGTTAATTTTTATGGTTAATTTTTATGGTTAATTTTTATGGTTAATTTTTATGGTTAATTTTTATGGTTAATTTTTATGGTTAATTTTTATGGTTAATTTTTATGGTTAATTTTTATGGTTAATTTTTATGGTTAATTTTTATGGTTAATTTTTATGGTTAATTTTCATGGTTCATTTTCGTGGTTAATTTTCATGTTTAATTTTCATGTTTAATTTTTATATTCAATTTTCATGTTCAATTTTCGTATTTAATTTTTATGTTCAATTTTTATGTTCAGTTTTCATCTTCAATATTCATGTTCAATTTTTATGTTCTATTTTCATATTCAATTTTTATGTTCAAATTTCATATTCAATTTTTATGTTTACTTTTCATGTTCATATTTCATATTGTCAGGAAACAGTCAATTCGTAGCGCTGAACTCAGCCGCGAGGCCTCTGTTTCTTAGCTACCCGTTTTACCCCAACCTCCTCTGCATTACATGTAGGGTGCGTTCTCGAATCCAATTCAGTTCGGCTAAATCCACAATTATTCAAGATGTATCCTCAGCTGAAATAGGCATTTTTACATTCCTGTCTGCTCGCAGTTCAGCGTTTATAGTTGTTGGGCAAATGTGCTCTGATAAGCGTTGTTTTGTTATCAAAACGAACAAAATGTATCTCGCACAAAGAATCGGTTCTATCGTCGGCAATTAAAAAAAAAACCACTAATAGTGCACACTCGCAAATAAAAGAACGCACAGCCGAGCGGATCTGGATTAAAAAACGCACCCGTCCGCAGCGTTTATTTTCCTCACTTCTAAGACACTAAACCGTATCAGCTGAGCGGTCGATCGGATCTAACGGTCTCAGCTAGGGCGTAGGCGAGTCGAATTGCGATAAAATTGAAAAGAAATTATTGAGATTGGCCATCCGGCAGATGCATATAGGATTCAGGATCGAGGCTGTCTCTCCTTATAAGTTAGCGTACATTCAACGCATTAGCCGAGTCCTCGATCCTTTCAGCCGCACTTGATCGCCCCTCAATTATTTATATCTTTTCGCCCGGAGAATCTCATTAACCGATCCACTTACAGATTAGGCGGGAGTACGGCTGCTACGACGAGGTCTCCTTCTCCAACTACAATCTCAACAAGCGCCAGTGCAATTGGATAAGATTCCTGCGTATAGTCCAGACCTATAACGAGCAAGTCAATCTGATCGGGACGAAGGTGAAGGGTGAGTATTACACAAGTAGATCGGTTCGATCGAGCGGTCTTTATCATTCTTCTCCAGCACTCGATTAATCCTCTGGCTCGCGAATGCGTTGATTTTTTTTCTTTTTTTTGCTTCCTCAAAGAGGAAGCTTTTTTGTAGAGAAAAAAAATGTTTTCGAGATTTAAATGAAAACGTGTTCAGAATGTTGCACAACATCGAAAAAGCTCATTTAGAAAAAATGTCCGGATATGTAAATCGGACGCAAAAAAATGAAACCGCTATAACTCAAGAACGCCACGACGGATAAAGCTGAAATTTCACACACAGCATTTGTGGTTAATAGTCAGTGTTCTTTCAAAATTTCATCAAAAAGTGCTGTTGTTTTTTTTGTACGCCACTTTTAATTTCTTCGAAAATGTCTCTCTCTTACAATTGTTCCGTTATTTGGCTAAAAACGGGTACACAGATAGAATATGATCGCCCGATAATCCCATTAAAATTTAGGGAGAATCGATCGAACCGTTTAAATTTTGTCATTTTGAATTTTTTGAATTTCATGAAAAATTAGTAGTTTACTTTAGACCCTATTTTCCTCATTAAATATTCACTTATGAATAAAATAACTGGTAGATTCGTGATCAGCGTGGAAAAATACGTGGAATATAGTCCTGGAGCGACGGTTAACGACAAAAGTTTATCACCAATTTTGATAGCCAGTTGTTTGCAAAAATTAGTAATGTTGCGTATTTTCAAACAGCGATTTCTTTCTTTCCCGATGGCATTGCGGAAAAACCCAGGTGTTTGTCGTGTTGTACGGAAAGAAATACACAAGTTGGTGGATATGACGGAGTTGAAAAAGCTAGATAAAGAGATGTCATTTGGTTTTCTTCAGTACAAATCGGAAGCGCAAACAAAAATTCAGGAGCGCATAATTCTTTGTATTTTTTCACGCCGAGCACAGATCCGACAAAATAAAACGTGATATTGGTATATTTTTACGCCGTGAACCTGAATAGGCCAGCCGTTTTGTATAAAAGTCAAACACGACGTTGACGTTAAAAAAAAATATGAAAATTGGAATTTTCATATTACTTCCTCATAAAAGTCGAAAATTGAAATTTTCATATCGCTTTCTCATAAAAGTTGAAAATTGAAATTTTCATATCGCTTTCTCATAAAAGTTGAAAATTGAAATTTTCATATCGCTTCCTCACAAAAGTTGAAAATTGAAATTTTCATATCACTTTCTCATAAAAGTCGAAAATTGAAATTTTCATATCGCATTCTCATAAAAGTTGAAAATTTAAATGATTACATCGTTTTCTCATAATGTTCCTTTATTCGCGAAGCTTCCTCCATGAGGAAGCCAAACAAGGAATACAAACAATGCTTCCTCGTAGAAGAAGCTTTGCGAATAAAGGAACATTATGAGAAAGTGAGATAAAAATTTCAATTTTCAACTTTTAGGAAGAAGCGATATGAAAATTTCAAATTTCAACTTTTTTTTTATGTCCAACTTTTTGTACATAGCATACGACGTTAAAAGCTGTCAAACTAAATTGCTTAGGCCGTGAGTCAAAGGGTTAATATGCTAAACTTGCACAGGGCATGGGGGGGGAGGGGAGTGTCCGCGAATGAGATATATATCTCTGTCACGATACAGAGCCAGGAGGCGCGGAGTCCGACACTCCGCTCCGCATATCAGATTTATTACTCTTTCACGATTTATAATTGCCCTCGGACAGGCGAGCCGATATTCGAGGTGATCAAGGATATTCAGCCGGACACCGAACTCGTTGCCTGGTTCTTACCGGCTACGCATCAAGATTTTGTCTTCATATCGCGGGACGTGTGTTCCCGATCGGCGATCTACAGGTGCACCATCGATTCCATTCTCGCCGGTGAGTGAAGACGAAGAGAAGATATTTAATATCGGAGCCCAATCAACCTCGATGTAATACGGAGGCGAATCGACGGCAGCGATGTCGGTGATATTCTCAATGTTGTACAGTAAAAAAAAAGACTCATTCGAAAAATATTGTATGCATACGCGGGCAGGCGAACGTTTGTTAAAAACAAAAATCTTTTAGTTTTTTATCGTGCAGTTTTTGTGCCGAGTATGCGTGGAAAAATATTGTACACATCCGCGGACAAGAAGCTTTCGTTACAACGGTAAATCTTTTTCTTTCCCTCGCAGTTGTTATGCTGAGTATGCGTAGAAAAATATTGTATGCATCCGCGGAGAAGCAAACGTTCGTTAAACACAAAAATCTCATTTTTTTTACCGCCCAGTCGTTGTGCGGAGTATGCGTAAAAAAATATTGTATAAATCCGCGGATAAAAAAGTTTCATTAAAACACTAAAATATTTTTTTACCGCCCAGTCGTTATGCAGAGTATGCATAGAAAAAAAATATTGTACACATCCGCGGACACGCGAACGTTCGTTAAACACAAAAATCTCATTTTTTTTACCGCCCAGTCGTTGTGCGGAGTGTGCGTAAAAAAATATTGTATAAATCCGCGGATAAGAAACTTTTGTTAAAACTCTAAAATATTTTTTTCCCGCACAGTTGTTGTGCAGACTGTGCATAGAAAAATATTGTACACATCCGCGGACAAGCAAACGTTCGTTACCCAAATTCTTTTTAATCGCGGAGTCGTCGTGCGGAGTATGCGAATAGCATGATGGTTGGAAGCGAGCGGTTCCGTATGCCTCATTCTTAGCCAATTTTGGAGTACAAAAGCGCATTCGCGAAATTTCGCTCTCCTGAACTCGCAAGACATTCAGCGGATAAGTGGTTACAAACCTACACTTCGTCTTCTTCAGATGGTGCTGCTTCTGGGGGCCGCAGTTTGTACTTTTTTCTTCTTCTTCGATTTCTTCCTTTTCGCACAGCACGCTGCGCCGCTTCTTCTTCTCATCCTCCTCCTCTTATCCCCTTTTTCTTGGGCCCCTGCAACAGTTGTTCTTTGCTTCGGCGTCCCTTCCTCTCTTTCCGTCCCTCGGGTTTCACCCCGCGCGTTAGCTCGCGCGGCTTCTTTCGCCTCTTTCTTTTGGAACCGGTGAAACTTCGTATGGAATGGAAGAGAAGCTACGATGCCACGGGGAGAAGAAGTGCACCAGCAACTAAGGACCGTCTAGCGGCGGCTACCGGCGCATCCATTGTACTGTCTTTTATTCCTCTCTCCTTGAGGGGACTCCTCTACCACACATTTGAATCACAAGCGACCGGCCACTTGATCTGACCGACAAAAATTCCGCCTCTCGTATTTGCATTTCAGATTTGTAGGTAGCCTTATCTTTCCTCATTCTCATGCTTATTTAGCCCTCTTTTTTTCTTCTTTTATTTTTTATTTTTTATTTTTTGTGTATATGTTCTTTTTTATATTTTTTATTTTCGATTGCGCAGGGATTGTGGCTCGGTGGCGGCGCGAGTGAAGTCGCGAGAGAGCAGAGGGGACCGGCTCGGAATTACGAATTCACGTGTCTGCACGAGTACGCGGACCACCCCTTGGGCATCGAACTTTTGCAGTTCCTATGAGGCTCTGCCCTCTTTTTCCACTCAATATAGCGATTGTTTCGCCTGCCTGCGCTCCGGTCTCGGTGTTTGCGAGGGATCAATTTCGCGATGGGCTTTTGGAGATCTAGTCGAAAATCAGATCCGGTCAATTTCGCTCGGAGCCGCATCGTTTTGACGAACTGCAATCGGCCGAATCGTCTTGTGGCCGAAAATCATGGGTCCCAACGCACTCAATTCCGAATAGTCAAACTTCCGAAACTTTATTTTTTCGAATAGTCAAACTTCCGAAACTTTATTTTTCCGAATAGTCAAACTTTCGAAACTTTATTTTTCCGAATAGTCAAACTTCCGAAACTTTATTTTTCCGAATAGTCAAACTTCCGAAACTTTATTTTTCCGAATAGTCAAACTTCCGAAACTTTATTTTTCCGAATAGTCAAACTTCCGAAACTTTATTTTTCCGAATAGTCAAACTTCCGAAACTTTATTTTTAACTTTATAATCCAAATCGTATACTGGAGAATTATTATTTTTCCAAATCGTAAACTGCCGAATCTTTATTTTTCCGAATTGTAAACTGACGAATTTTTATTTTTCTGAATCATTAACTGCCGAATCTTTATTTCTCCGAATCGTAAACTGCCGAATTTTTATTTTTCCGGATAGTAAACTGTCGAATCTTTATTTTTCCGAATCGTTCAGAAATAGTAATTGGCCGAACGTTATTCTTCCGAATCGTCAATGTAACCGAATATCATTTTTCCGAACACTAATTTCACCGAATTTCATTTCCCCGAATTGTTAAATTTCCAAACGTCAAGTCGCCGAATCATCATTCTTCCGAATAGTATTTAGCCGAAAAGTCATTTATCCGAATCGATCTGTACTGAATCTCTGTGATTCATTTTCACTAGACTAGACTAATCATATTATTTAGTTTCGTGATTCTGTTGGTTGACGATTTGGACGATTGATGAATTCGGCGACTTGACGTTTGGAAGGAAATTTGAATCGGCATGGAAATTTGACTCGGAACGATAACGATTTGGCAGTTTGACGATTTGGAAAAATGAAGATTCGGAAGTTTGACTATTCGGATGAAGTGCGTTCGGACCCATGATTTTCGTCCATACTACGATTCGGCCGGTTGTGGTTTCGCCAAAGTGATGTGGCTCCATTTCGCTCCTACGCATTCCGTGATGTGCTGAGACCACAATATTTTTTTTTCTCAGTGTCTATTTTTTTGGGCGACGGTCTGTTCGAATATTAATTTTTTTATTTTTGTTTTTTTTTAGAGTCTCCTCTGGATCTCTCGATGACGCTGCTCTCGCATCGATCATCATCGGCCACGCCGAGCTCGTTCTACGAGATCGACGAGTACGAGTCCACCTCGGAGGAGAGCTCCTCGTCGACCCTGTCCTTGGTAGGGGATCATCTCGACTGCAGTATCCTGACGACCATCAAACGGGGCGAACGAGTTCTGCTGCCATGTGAAGTCTGCGGAAAATCCTTCGACCGGCCGTCTCTCCTCAAGCGACACATGAGGACGCACACCGGTACGATAGTATACCATGATAAAAAAAGAAGAAAAGAAAGTAAAGCAAAAAAATTAGTCCGTCGTCCGGCTAGGCTTCGTCGGTTCTACAATCCAGAACTTACATTGTCAAGTCCTCTATATTTTCACCCCGCCTCTGACGTTAATAGCCTCCGGCTTCAAAGATATGTAAGAAAAAAAGTGCTCCGAAATGAAAAAAAGAGTAACGCAAACAAATTAGTCCGCCGTCTTGGCTAGGCTTCGTCGGTTCTACAATCCTGAACTTACATTGTCAGGTCCTCTATATTTTCACCCCGCCTCTGACGTTAATGGCCTCCGGCTTCAAAGACATGCAAGAAAAAAAATGCTCCAAAATGAAAAAAAAGAGTAACGTAAAAAAATTAGTCTGGCGTCTCGGCTAGGCTTCGTCGGGTCTACAATGCAGAACTTACACTGTCAAGTCCTCCGTATTTTCACCCTGCCTCTGACGTTAATGACTTTCGGCTTCAAAGGTGCAAGAAAAAAATGCTCCAAAATGAAAAAAAAGAGTAACGCAAAAAAATTAGTCTATCGTCTCGACTGGGCTTCGTCGGGTCTACAATCCAGAACTTACACCGTCAAGCCCTCTATATTTTCATCCCGCCTCTAACGTTAAGGCTCCAAAGGTACAAGAAAAAAAAAAAATTTTAATTTAAAAAAAGCAAGTGAAGCAAAAAAATAATAGTCTGTCGTCTCGGCAGGCTTTCTCGAGTCTACAATCCAGAACTTACACTGTCAAGCCCTCTATATTTTTATCCCGCCTCCGACGTTTAATGGACTTCGGCTGCAAAGGTGCACAAAAAAAACATGCTTCAAAAATGAGAGAAAAACAAGAAGAAACATAGATAAGAACGAGGTGTCGTTAAAGACCGCGAGTACCTTTTCAACCGGGATTGTGTCGGCAGTGCTGTAGAAAAAAAAAAAATTCCGTATACCATGTACGAGATTGTTACTTTGTTCATCGCTGCTCGGCAGTCGCGAAATTATCTCGAGAGTCACGCGATACATAGTTGCCCCGTAATCAATATCGAAACCCGTGACAAAAAAAAGCAAAAAAATTATCGCGACTTTTTCCGCGTGTACCGCGATATATTCTGAGGACATCAGCGGCGGACGGTTCATAAACGTGCGAGGTCCGTGTAATTCATATATGCCTGTTTTGCCATTGCAGGGGAGAAACCGCACGTCTGCATGGTCTGCAACAAGGGCTTCTCAACCTCGAGCTCGCTCAACACTCACAAGCGGATACACAGCGGTGAAAAGCCACACCAGTGTCTCGTGTGCGGAAAAAAATTCACCGCCTCATCGAATCTCTACTATCATCGAATGACGCATATAAAGGCGAGTATTTTGACTCGGAGCTTCGCCGTAGATTCCGCAGTTTACAAGCTCCAAAAAAAAAAAAAAAAAAAAACTAAACCACCAGCGGCAAAGTTATGTCTCGATATACTGGATCCCTCGGTAATATTTTCTTCGTATCGCATCCGGTCGTGTGCGCGCGCGCGCTTACCTCTCATGAATATCCAACGGCATTCGATGGAATATAACTTATAATTGATACACACATTAACTTCTATCCGAGCTCCGTGCTCGACGCGAGAGGACGATTTACGTTTGTATTTGTTGTTCCCCGCGTGGCATAACGTTTGTAATATACCGGGCGACGTCCCCGGGGTAACGTTCGCGAACAGAATTTCTTGTTCGATGGAATTTATGCATTTGCCAGATGCAAAATAAATATAATGCGCATAAAGGCGGGATGGGGGGGCGTGGTGCTGCGAGGTCGGTAGCGCGTTCTACAAGCCCAGCATCCTAGCAGACCGCAGGTTTATTGCCCGCGTGCAACTTTTCTGCTCTTTTATTTTTTCGCACTCTTTCATTTATTGCTTTTGCCTAGCTTACGTTCCGCGTAAGCCCGGTAGAACTGGAGTACAGACACACACACACGCACATACATCCATATATATATATTTATATCTTATATATATATATATGTATGTATGTATGTGTGTATAGTAAATAGATGAACACACGCATGGAGAGGACGACGAGGCAGCGAGTACAGCTCGCCGGTATAAAAGAGAGGGTCGGATAGTTTTTATTTATCGGAACGGAAACTCCATGGAGTTTCTCTAATCCTCCGAAGTAATGATATCTCGGGAGCCATATAGGCTGCTCTGCCATCAGCTACTGTAATTGGCCCATTACTTGCTACCGCTTGGAATGCAATCCAATTAGAGAGACAGAGAGCGTATGTACCCCGAGGCTCTTCTTCGTTCCGAGCGCTCTTATAACCCCTCTCATACATACTATACACCGCGCCTCGCTACCTGCGAGAGCCGAGGTTTCACTTATGCGTACGTCGAGAGCGACCGGGCGTTCGGAGTCCGTCGTCCGCGCGCACACTCTGCCCGAGCTTCTTCTTCCCTCGCCCGCTGCTCGTCGACCGGCGAAGCCCTCGCCGTCCCGAGCGGTCCGGAGCAGCCGACACTTCGCGCCGGCGATAAATTTTTAACGAATTAAGAATATACTCAACCTCGGATAACTAAACGGAGGTTGCGTAGGCGATCGGGAGGAGCGTCGGGGCTTCGAGCCGAGATTACACCGTACAAATCTGCTCCGTTAACCCTGCACTGGAAAAAATAAAATCATTGACTCGAGCGAAATTCGCTTGCGGGCTGCCAGAAAAGAAAAATTTTTGTTTCGATTCTACTTTTAATTTCTACAATTCCGCACGGAATTGATACGATAATCATGCACTGATAAAAAATGCAGTTGAATCAACTAAAGATTCGGGTAGGGACGTTAAAATAAATATTTAGTTGGTCGAACAAAATATTTTAATGCCTCAAAAATATTTTAGTGAAATCATCCAAAAAATTTTTTAACTAACCAATCTTTTAGCTGTACCAACAAAATATTTGTTTGAACGTCCCTGCCCGAATCTTTAGTTGATTCAACTGTATTTTGTTATCAGTGTGTCACCTTGATAGTCTTGCTGTCGTTGTTTCTATAATGGCATTGCAAGAATTGGAAGGAGACTTGAAATAAAACATTTTTGTCTTTGATAGTGCGCGAGCGAATTTTTTTTTTTTTTGAGTGTGCGTTTACCATCTTCGCGGCATTAGAAATCCATAATCGAGGCTTCGATAATTTTTGATCGCCTCGAATCAATCGATAGATTTACCCCAAGGCCGCCTCTCATTCCCTCCGAAAGCTGTATTTATGCCTCGCGCATCGACGATGCATCGATGCGTTTATGCATGCATACAGGCGCATCTTCATTTACAATTCCAATTTTTTTTAATGGTTCCAAGTACCACGTACGAGTACTTTTTGAATCCACGCTCGCATTACGGAAAGTCGTGAGTAATATGACTATTAATATGCGATTATCTGCCTAAACTTTTAAATAAGTATAATTCGAACAAGAATTTGTTTAAATTAATTGATTTTTAAAAGAATCATTAAAAAACAAGAAGTGTCGCTCCTTTATCTTTTTATTTTATTCACTATTTTTACTCCATTTTTTTTTCAGTGTGCTTTTACTACCATCACGGTATTCGGAATCCGTAATCGACGCTTCGATAATTTCTGATCGCCTCGAATCAATCGTTAGATTTCCCCCAAGGCCGCCTCTCATTCCCTCCGAAAACTGTATTTATGCGTCGCGCATCAACGCCTTTATGCATGTCTACAGGCACATCTTTGTTCACAATTTCTTTTTTATGATTCGAAGTATTTTTTTTTACGATTTCAAGTACCAAGTACTTTTTGATTCCACGCTCGCATCACGAAAAGTCGATGGGTGTTTCTATTAATATACGATTATCTGTCTAAACTTTTAAGTAAGCATAATTCGAACAACAATTTGTTTAAACAAATTTATTTTAAAAACAATAATTAAAAAAAACGAGAAGCGTCCCTCCTTTATCGTTTTTCTTTTATTAACAATTTTTACATTTTTTTTTTTTTCAGAGTGTCTTTACAATCTTCGCGGCATTAGGAATCCGTAATCGAGGCTTCGATAATTTCTGATCGCCTCGAATCAATCGATAGATTTCCCCCAAGGCCGCCTCTCATTCCCTCCGAAAGCTGTATTTATGCGTCGCGCATCAACGATGCATCGATGCGTTTATGCATGTATACAGGCGCATCGGAGCTGCCGGCATGCGCGAGCCGGTAAGCGTGTATACACTCGGGCAGACCGCCGATCCTATCGGCAGGTGCATCTCGGATTATGCGGCTGTGTGCATACCCGCACATCTATCCCGCGCCCGATATACGTACAGGCTTTTACGGACCGCAATAACGAGAGCGGGGCTTCTGCTTCGTACACCGGTTTTAGTTTAGCGCATGACTACGCCGAGGATAGCCGCAGGGGCCTCGCCGGAGTCGTGCTCGCTTTGCCCCCGAGCCCGCGAGCGTCTCCCGTGCAATTCATTATATCGTCATTGGGAGAGCTAAGCAATATCGTCGCGCTGGGCCTCTTCGGCTACAAATTACACCGGCCCCACGGCCGACAACGGGAGACCCGGACGATATGCGACGAAATTCTATGTTCCAGAGCTCGGCAGTACTCGAAGTACCGGGTTTGGTACTTCAAGCATGTACTTGACATACAGAAGTACTTTTTTACGATTTCACGTACCAAGTACAAGTACTTTTTTACGATTTCACGTACCAAGTACAAGTACTTTTTTACAATTTCACGTACCAAGTACAAGTACTTTTTTACAATTTCACGTACCAAGTATAAGTACTTTTTGAGTCTAGGCTCGCATTACGGAAAGTCGATGAGTAGCATTACATCGTGTTTCTATTAATATAGGATTATCTGTCTAAACTTTTCAATAAGTATAATTTGAACGAGAATTTGTTTAAACATATTTATTTTAAACAGAATCATTAAAAAACGAGAAGTGTGCTGACTTTATCGTTTTTCTTTTTTTAAAAAAAGATTTATCTTTAAAAAACGAGAAGGGACGGGAAAGAAGCCTTTTCGTCTTTTTATGACATTTTTTATGGATTTTTTTTTTTTATAAAGGAAAAAGGGAAGAATAGATTAGAAATAGTATAAAAATGACGAATTAGGAAAATTTCAGTTCAGTTCAGCGATTTTTTTACAATGTGGAAGCCATGTTAAAATTAGTTTGGACCTTTTTTTTTAAGCCTATATCACGCTTAACGCTACGAACCTAATTCGGAAAAGTACTTGACAAATACTTCAAGTACTTGTGATACTTGGCACTTTCTACTTGAAGTATTTTTTGGAAGTATTTTTTCAAATAAATTCTCGCCAAAAAATTGATTTACAAAAGAATCTGAAAAAACGAGATGTGCACCCCTTTTCGTTTTTATTTTATTTAAAAAATGTCTTAAAAAAAGAAGGGACGTAAATAACCCTTTTCATTATTTTTTTATGCCACTTTGTAAGATTTATCAATTGAAAAAAGTGAAGAATAAATTAAAAATAGTATCAATACGACGAATTACGAAAATTTCAGTTAACCATTTTTTACAACGAGAAAGAAATATGAAAATTACTTTGCATCTTTCTTTTTTAAGCCTATATAATGATTAACGCTACGAACGTAATTGGGAAAAGTACTTCGAAAAAGTGCTTGAGAAACACTTCAAGTATTTGTGACACTTTGGACTTGTTCTTCAAGTATTTTTTGGTACTTTGCCCAGCTCCGGTATTTTCATGGTTTCGCTTTTTACTTTCTTATTTTTTTTTTTATCTTTCACAGGAGAAACCGCACAAGTGTTCGCAATGTTCGAAGTCGTTTCCTACGCCGGGCGACCTCAAGAGTCACATGTACGTTCACAATGGACTGTGGCCGTTCCGTTGTCACATCTGCAGCAGAGGTTTCAGCAAACCGACCAATCTCAAAAATCACATGCTCCTTCATCTCGGACGCTGCTCGAACAAGAAATTCATAAAGTCCCTTCCCGACTTGTGACCGGCCCTGTTCGACGATTCGCTGACCGAGCCGCAAGGCTGCCGACAGGGCGGGCAATAATTACACTACGTTGTAAGAAATCGATATAATTTTTCTTTATTAAATATATTAGCGTTATTGAGAATTCATGTGCCAGATCCCACGATGACACTCGTAATACGTTATTAATTGTATCGAGTCAGACGTCGTGGCAAAAGTTGTGTTTCGTGCGTGTTTCCGGTGTGTGATCTGTGTGTGTGTGTGTATTTTTTTACTTGTCTGTTTGTTCTCTCTTGTATACGCGTACGTGTGTGCATGTTTTACAATAAAACGTTATGAATTTTTGAAATTTTTTTTGCATTTTTTATCGTGACGCATAATGGCACGGGGTCAATTTACTATAATACAGAGTGAGTGAATTTTACACACGAAGGTGACAATCTCACAGACACGTCGACCGTTCGATGCTTAAATACTTAATCATCGTAATTGCGATCCAACTCGATAACTCTAAATAACTGCTGTTAATCGAATGATTGTAAATGTATATTATTCTCCAAATTACTATATAATACAGGCTCATTCGGATTAGATATCGAAACTGCTTTTACGGACGGTATTTATATACCGAGTTAAAAATCACTAAGCTTTAACATTCCAAAGCAGTTATTTATTCCGAATAATCCTGTACGCGTGTAATCTGTGTTTTGTTATCGGATCATCGAATATAATATTAAGCGATCTTATAATTGTGAAGAAACGAGAAACGAAAGAAATTCGAGTCATGCAACTGTATAAGGTAATTCGGGATGCGATGCGATACACTATTATATACGTCGAAGGAAACAAAGTCTGATATACAAACGTAAGTGGATAATATTGCCATAGTTTACGAAGGGAGGAAACGTACGGGGGGCGGGACGGAGGGGCAAAGTATATTTTTTGTTTGTTTTTTTTCTTTTTTTTCTGTAAAGATTCTATTAAACAGAACACAATTTGGAGATATTTAGATTGCATTTGTGTTTGTTTGTTTTTTTTCATATAGAGATCTCTTTGTTCACCTCTTGGCCTCATACTAATATATTATCATCTTTTAATATCACCTCTGGGGGCAGACCTCCTCGTTATATCTCCGCACCGCCGCTTCCCAGTCCAGCTTTAGAATCGACGGGCACTTGTTTCAGAAAACAATCCTCCAGAAATTGTGCCATGGACAAATAGAGATGCCCCTTCACACCGGCGAGACTGTGACTGACGTCGGGATACACCTGAAACGTCGAGAGCACGATTAATTGACTGATACACTCTTGGGAGTGAATCATCACGCTAATTTATAGAACACTGCAGGTTGTTGTGGATTATAGGATTTCGGTTTGTGAGTTAAACTGCCGGTTAATCGCACCGAGAACCACAAAATAGTAAATTCGGGGAAAAGGTGTCAGGGCCTGGGACGAAGAAAAACGCATTTTCCGACCGGAAATACGTGACATCCGGTTTGGAAATTTCAATTTTCTATCGAAACTGACGTCATACCCGACGTAAGTTATTACCGGTTTGAACATTTAATTTTGTCGACCAGAAGTTACGCATTTCGCGATGAAAAATGGAATTTTTAAACCGGAAGTAACGCATTTCGCAATGCAGAATGAAATTTAAACACCGGAAGTGACGCATTTTCGGACGAAGAATAAAATTGTCAACCCGGAAGTAACGTATAACCCGTCGAAAAATGACATTTTTCAAACCGGAAGTAATGTATATCGGGTATAGCATCACTTTCGGTCGAAAAAGCAATTTCCAAACCGGAAATGACGTATTCCCAGAAAACTCATTTCTCGACCGGAACTGACGTCACCCACGAAATAAGTCACTTCCGGTATGACGTCACCCCGGGTCGAAGAATTACATTTCTAAACCGGAAGTGACGTATTTCCGGACCATTCATTTCTCGACCGAAAGTGATGTCATACCCATCGGGGGGCTTCTAGGAGTTAGAATAATCAGGGCTTGGGAGGCTTCTGGGCAGAGTTCCTGGATACTTGAAAATTAGGAAAAACAAACAACCGAACAAACAACTTTCCAAAAGATATATAAAATTATCGATGCCGGAAATGATCGACGTATCGTACCTGTTGCCGGAACAGTATACCCTTCTTGGCGAGGTGTCGAGCTAGCACCATAGATTGCTGAAACTGTACGTTGTCGTCAGCCGTGCCGTGGACCAAATAAAACATCTTGTTGCGCAGATACTCGATTTTGTTGTACACGTCGGACTCGGCGTATCCCTTGTAATTCGACGTGACGTTCGGCAAGCCCATGTACCGCTCCGCGTATGCCGAATCTGTAACGAATAAAATCCCGGATAAAGAAGACATTTTTTTTTTCTTTGCATCTACATCGGCGTTGCGTCGTTTCTATGGATTTCAAACAAACACAGGCAAATGGCACAGACGGAACATTCGTGCACAGTTGCCCGTGTCGAGTCACCTCCGCGAAACGACGCACACTGTTAAAAAAATTTGTAAATTTACTTTTACATGCAAAAATTGGTACATTAAATTTCATGTACAATTGTGACGAAAAATTAATGGACTTTTACAGTGAAATTAAAGTAAATTATTAAAAGTAAAGTATTTCTAAAGTTTTTAATATACTGTACGTTAATTTTTATCACCAATTGTACATGAAATTTAATATAAAAGTTTATGCATAAAAACTTCCTGTACGTTAAATTTCATACGATTTTTTTTACACACTGTTAAAAAAAATTGTAAATTAAATATACCGGACTGGAAGTTTTTATGCCAAAACTTGTGCATTAAAATTAATGTACAATTGCGACGAAAAATGAATGCACTTTTATAGTCAAATAAAAATAAAGTGTTTCTGAAGTTCTTAATATACTGCACGTTAATGTTTCATCAAAATTGTGCATAAAATTTAATATACCAGTTTATGCGTAAAAACTTCCAATACCGGTACATTGAATTTCATGCGAATTTTCTTTACAGTGCAACCGCCGTAAAATTGAGCACGGATTCACCATATAGCTTCCACGAAACAATGGGAGCGACGCTGATCCCACACTGAAAAACATCCTGCTCCGGTTTGGCGAGCGCGAGAGCGGCGGCGAAACCGCCGTAACTCCATCCCCAAACGGCGACCCGCCGTTTGTCGACGAAGTGGAGAGAATCTCGGAGATACTCGGTGACCTCGAGTTGATCGGCAACCTCGACGGTGCCGAGCTGGTAGTACACTTCGTACAGCATCTTGTAGCCCTGCCCGCCGCTTCCCCGGCCGTCGATTTGCGCAACTATAACGTTCTTTCGACTCGCCAGATAGGTGTTCCAATCGATCTTGAACATGTCCGTTACCAGCTGGGAGCCCGGTCCGCTGTACACCTGGACAACCATCGGATAGCGAGTTATCTCATCCTCGCGCAATCCCGGTGGTAGATGCAGTCTCACTTGCGCATTGTAACCGCCGCTTATTTGAACGGGGAACGTCTTTATCTGGGGAAGCGCTATCTTCGCTATTCGCTCCTGAAAAAGAAGAAAAAAATCATCATCATCATCGACGGGAAACGGTGTCAGACACGGTTCTAGCATTTCCAACTTGTAAAAATGTGATGGAAAAAAAGAAGAAAAAATATTCCTCGACAAGGTTTACTGCGTAAGCTCAAGGGAGTTTTATAGCCCGTCCGTTCCGTGCATGTTCGTCGATTAAAAAATTCACTCATCGCAATGCACATCCGAGTACGGACATCGGTGCAGACCATTTGGAGCGATTATCAAACTTCCCTCCAACTTTTGTAATGGAAGAAGCGATGAAGAATTTTCTTCTTTGCTTAAAGCTTCTTTATTTTGTAAGCAAAGAAGAGTTCTCTCCTTTGCTTAAAGCTTGTTTGTTTTGGAAGCAAAGAAGAGTTATGTTCCTTGCTTAAAGCTTCTTTATTTTGTAAGCAAAGAAGAGTTCTCTTCTTTGCTTAAAGTTTGTTTGTTTTGAAAGCAAAGAAGAGTTATTTTCCTTGCTTAAAGCTACTTTATTTTGTAAGCAAAGAAGAGTTATTTTCCTTGCTTAAAGCTTCTTTATTTTGTAAGCAAAGAAGAGTTATTTTCCTTGCTTAAAGCTTCTTTATTTTGTAAGCAAAGAAGAGTTCTTTCCTTTGCTTAAAGCTTCTCGGTTTTGTAAGCAAAGAAGAGTTCTCTTCTTTGCTTAAAGCTTCATTGTTTTGTAAGCAAAGAAGAGTTTTCTTCTTTGCTTAAAGCTTCTCTGTTTTGTAAGCAGAGTTCCCTTGTTTGCTTAACGCTTATTGCTTCGTCTCTGCTTAAAGCTTGTTTGTTTTGAAAGCAAAGAAGAGTTATTTTCCTTGCTTAAAGCTACTTTATTTTGTAAGCAAAGAAGAGTTATTTTCCTTGCTTAAAGCTTCTTTATTTTGTAAGCAAAGAAGAGTTCTTTCCTTTGCTTAAAGCTTCTCGGTTTTGTAAGCAAAGAAGAGTTCTCTTCTTTGCTTAAAGCTTCATTGTTTTGTAAGCAAAGAAGAGTTTTCTTCTTTGCTTAAAGCTTCTCTGTTAGTTTTGAAAGCTTCTCTGTTTGTTTTGCAAGCAAAGAAGAGTTATTTTCCTTGCTTAAAGCTACTTTATTTTGTAAGCAAAGAAGAGTTATTTTCCTTGCTTAAAGCTTCTTTATTTTGTAAGCAAAGAAGAGTTCTTTCCTTTGCTTAAAGCTTCTCGGTTTTGTAAGCAAAGAAGAGTTCTCTTCTTTGCTTAAAGCTTCATTGTTTTGTAAGCAAAGAAGAGTTTTCTTCTTTGCTTAAAGCTTCTCTGTTTTGTAAGCAGAGTTCCCTTGTTTGCTTAACGCTTATTGCTTCCTCAGTGTCTCTAATTAAAAAGCAATAAGTATACGATGAACTGCAATCGTATGTATTGCGACGCTGGCCGATTTCGAAAAATAACAATGTTTTTCGGTTGTTTTTTTTTTTTTTGTAATTCCAGACGTTCCGCGGGTATCGAAGTCGAATAAAAATTCAATTCGCAGAATTAACTATGCATGCACAGTTGTTACGTACTGTGAATTTTCAGTAAAATTCACTGACGCAACTGGCCAAAAATCCATAGATACTTGATAATAAAATAATACAGTCACAGAGTATATCATCATCATCATCATGTTTCGTCGGACGGTTCGATTTTGCTTGGATCGATGCTGCTCTATACTCACGCGAAGCAGTGTGTTATTTTGCAGTAGACTCATGAACCGCGGTGTGGGTACATCGGTTTTGTAGAGAGAAACTGTCGGGATACCAGGACCAAGGCATTCGAGCACGAAGTACTCCAGACTCGGTGAGAAAAGGGCGCTGTGATACTGGCACGTCTCGGCGACTTCTAGAAAAATAATTCCAACGGCGATGAAGAGAGCACACATTTTTGTATGCGAGTGAAAAACGACGGATAAGATATTTTTCACGTAAGGACAACGATATTACATAGACATGTTAATTGGATACATGTATATATACATATATATATATATATATACACATACATATACGAATAATGCTCCAAATTTAATCGAGAAGCATTCCAATAACTCATAATATATAAAAAATCTCGCCGCCGCCACCGTCCCCGTTTCAAGAATCGAGGCACTTAGAATATTTCAATTTTTAACCCGGGGGGGGGGGAGGGGGGTGAAAAAGGAGAGATTCCCTTTTTGTGAATGTGACCATTGTCCCCTTTATCGTAAGGAAAAAGTCAGCGTCATAAAAAGGGCACCGTTCCCCGTTTGGTGAAGCTGCCCCCCCCCCCCCCCCACACCGCGCCCCTAAAGTTAAAATATATAGGTCCTCCTTGGGTAGCCCTTCAATCCAAAATATTCCAAGTCCCAGAGAGGAGGGGGGGCTGATTATTCTAAGACCCCTTATTTTAATGTAACTACGGCGTGGCACACTAGTCAAATGAGTGTTGAATTTTTACAATTGTTTATTCAAAATTGTATGCATTTAATGACAGTAAATGAGGTTGATTTGTATTATTGCATGCATTCTCAACCAAGAGAGGGTTTTTTCAAACTACAAACCGTATTTTTTTCCTATTTTAATGTATTTAACTCATTTCGTTTCGTAAACTTTGCTGTACGAATTCACGAACTCAAGTAGATTTTTGGTTTATTTAACCGGCGAATTTTTTTCCCACAAACAAACTGCTGTCATTTTTAAACGGCCAAAACTATACAACATCCACTTGGTGAGTTTGCAGAGCAACGTTTGAGGAACAAAATGAACCATGGTACATTCAAATAAGGACTGTTCTTTGAAAAAACTCAACGAAAATGTATCATTATGGAAATTTGCATTTACCAGTTTATGTATCTGGTAAAAACATTGTTATCAATAGTTTCCTTGATTGAGGGCCGATGCAGTAATACAAATCATCGTCTTCCGTTACTATTAATAAATGCAGAACATTTTTGATAAACAATTGTGAAAATTTAACACTCATTTGACTAGCGTTCCGTTCAGTAGCTACCTTAAGGAAGGAGTCTCGTTACATTCCCAACCAAAAGTGAGATTCGGGGAGTCTTTCGAATACTTCCTAATGGGACAAGAAACAGAAAAAAATCAAGTATTCGAAAGGTGCTAAGAACATCGATTTTTTCTGATTTTCGAAAACCTGGTTTATCGAAAAATGGTTCAAAATCTTTTCGGTTAATTATCCAGAAACTTTTTGAATATAGTGCGTCGTCTTTTTGCAAAAACAGATCCGAACTGTGACTTTGTATCGATTTTTCAAACAAAAAAAAATCGACAATTAGCAAAAATTTGAAAAAATGCATATCTATTCAGATAAATTAACGGATCATTTTTGACAAAAAAAGTTAGGTTTCGGCTTTTTTGTTGAACAATTTTTTTCACTGGTTTCTTAATAACTTTTTACAATTATTAATATGTAAAATCAATGTTCTCAGCAGCTTCCGAATGGTTGATTTTTTTTCAGATTCTTGGCCCATTAGAAAGTGTTCAAAATACTCTCTGAATCTCACTTTTGGCTGAGAATCTAACGAGACTCCCTTAACCCTTTATAAGTCAAACCGCCCAAAACCGCACCGAAACGGGTCTAACCGTCGCGGAGTGGGGGCCACGCGTTGTTACGGTACCTAAGAGTGGGGCTAGAGGCGTGACTTATAAAGGGTTAAGTCTTTTGGAGATTCTTCCCGCGAGCGCGCGAGCCACCAGAAGCACTAGTATATATAGTGTGTATACATAAATATATATATATATATATATAAATGTATTATACATAAATATTTGGTAAACGATCATATATCGATAATGTATCCTTTCCTTCTCATGCCGTCCACCACCGAAGTTCCGAGCAATTACAGACACTTAACATAACACGCACGTTTAGTAATACATAGTGTATCTCGCTCGACACGTCACACAAAACAAATATGGATCTAACAATGCGTCCTAAACATTGACATATGATTAATTATTAAAAATTACAAGTACAAATAGTTTTAAACCGTCGGGTGCTGTACAGTTTCTCGCGAGGGCGACCTAATTATAATCATCCGTGCTTTGCTAAACCGGCGCGGTTTCCATTGTGTTCGACAAAACAAGCAGTGTTTAAAATATCGATCGATGCTGTGCTCGCTCAAGACGCAAAGCCGCTCTCTAGTTTCATCCCCTCTTTTATGGCTCCCGTGCGAACAATTCATAATTATCACCGACGAAGGTACTCGAGGTCCTGCATTAAAAAAAAGCCTTCGCTTCGCAGACACTGCGAAACGTTTTTTTTTACCATTGATAAGGTGATGATTATTGATCGTACGAAATTAAGTGGAAAGAGAGCCGTCGTCCTCTTAACGATTCACAATAAAGTGTGCTCGAGCCACATGCGATTTAAAACAAAAAAGTGAACGAAAATAAAGAAGGTACAAATGACAAGTCTGATAATGTGGAGTGACCGTACTGGCAGATGTGAGGTTTTCCGTGTCCGTCTCGTTTGACAATCCATCGTAAGAGTCCGATAATGGAACATTTAGATCGCTTGTGGTATCTGTGAATTTCGGGTGATATTACGTATAAAAAAAAGGTAGTATTATCGTACAATTTACCACATAAATGATATGTACAGAGTAGATGACCTAGCTCGACTGAGATCGCGCGCTCTTATAAAATTCACAAGATTCCGAACAATTGTTTTGTCATTACATTTTTGTTTTTTTTTTTATATCACGAAAAAAAAAACTAAGTATAGACAATTATTTGAGAACATCGCTTGTCTAACAAAAGCGCATCATTACCTTTTTTCGCCCATATATATATGTGTATATATATATGGGTCACACACACGCATAACTCACTCAACCACGCTTACACACACGCGCGCGCGCGCGCGCACGCGCAGAGAGATAGATAGATAGAGCGCTATCAGATTTGTATATAAACATGTATAAACAGTGAGGCCAATGTATTATACAATATATATCGTAACTAACAGAAAAGCTTTATATACCGTTATTCTACCTGATAATACGTGTGTGTGCGTGTCGCCACAGTCCGCATCGCCTCGCGGTCTCACCAATCATACACGAGATCGGCAATAACACACATGTACGAATAATCGAGGGTCTCTGTGGATTGCGGGAAGATATCGGCCCGGCACCTCGGACCTCAGGCGCTCGGGATTAATTTGCCTGCTGCGAGAGAGACCCGTGCTTCCAGTTATCAAAGCCAGCTGTTAAGAAATCTCTACAATGAAAGGACGTTGTCGGTATTGTACGACCACACAGTAGCTTCCTCAAAAAAAAAAAAAAACAAAAAAGTTACTAGTGTCAAATTCTTGTCATCGCAGTTCCTACAAAAAAAAAAATAAGACATCCCTATCGAAGGTGGCTCTTCGGGCTACCCGAATCTCTCTACCCCTAATTAACGTGACCGACGGTGCCGATGTCGCATTCGCGATGCCGAGTGGGGATCGATCTGTCGATTGCGTCACAGCCAATATCTCCAAATGAAACAATTTGTTTTTTTACGACACGAATTTGAGAATAATAATGCAAATCTACTCTGTGGGCAGTTTTTTAAAAATTACATACAAGAGTATACGTAAGAGTCCTAACTACGGGTGTACTCGGTGCGTGTGTGTATGTGTGAGAGAGGGAGATATATATATAGTATATATATATATATATGTATATAAATAATATATAAAAAATACAAGTATACAATAGGTAATTGTATACTTGGCGACGAGCAAAATCATCTATCTATAAAGTAGTATTAACAATTGCATTGCCCACGAGAAAGTGGAAATCTGTAGATCGATTATAGACACAGCTATACAGTGTGTGTGTGAGATAGAGAGAGATATACAGGGAAAACGATTTAGGCATCGGTATTCTATATATATAGAGATTATAGATAAGAACTATAACAATTCTCTAGGAACTGCGAGAGGGTAATAAAGAAGTAGAGAGATAGATATAGAGCGAGTTAATGAGGGGGGGGGGGCAAAGGGGGGGCGGGTAATTTTTTCTCATAGCATACTCACTTGCTGCCGGTTTGCTCTTGGATTTTTCTTTTTTACCAGAAGCAGCTTCGACCCGTCGTTGATCCTTGTTGACGGCGTTGTCGACGTCGGCCTCGTACTGCTCGCTCCAGTCGTTCTTGTCGGTCCAGCTGCTGTATCGATTGGCTATTCCCGAGTGGAGATCGGTCTCGCTGTCCGACAGTGCGTAACGACCCTCGGCCTTAGCGGCCGTCGAGCAAGTGATGCAGATCGCCGGATGGAGCGACGTACCGATTTCCGGTAGGATCGAGCTCACTCGGTAGAGATGACGCTGTCCCGGTCTCAGCGGTGGAATGCCGATGAAGTATCTGACGAGAAAAGGGGTAAATCGTTAGTTGAGCATTCTAGTAGAAATCTTAACGATGGAAGTAGAAAAACGTGAAAATTGGGATTTTCATAAAGCTTTCTCATCCAATCTACTCTTTTGCACAGAGCTTCTATGAAAAATGATTTTGTGTGATTATTTGAGATTCGTCGTGGAGGAAGCTTTGTCGGTAAATGAAAAAAAATTATCGCGTTTAGATTTTTTAATTTTGCTTCCTCATAAAGGAAAGACAATTGTGAGGAAGCAATATGAAAATTTTAATTTTCAATGGTTTTGAGAATGCGATATGAATATTTCCATTTTTTATTGTATGCAAATACATTTTTATTGTATGCAATTTTTGTTATTGTAGCGTAATATACTATTTTCAAGTTTTTCGTCGCACACGAAACCTACGGTTTTCACGATTTTGTCGTGAAGCAAATATATGAATGTTTGAAAATACAAAAAATCACTAATTTTTTACAATAGGGATGTTTTACAAAAATCCTTATAAAAACTGTAATTATTCGTCGTTTCGGGGCAATGTCCGATGTATTTTTTCCCTACTGATCACAAATCTGCCACTTACTTTGCTTTTGGGTCAATATTTGATACGGAAACTCGCGTCACAAAGATAATCCTCATTTTTCGTAAACTTACAAAAAATTCGAAAACTCATAAAATATAAAGGTTTCGATCTCGTTTGACGAAACGTTTCGAAACGATCGATCCTCACCACGTAAAATAGCAATCATCGGCCGATGGAAGGTCCATTCGTGTACAACTTTTTAGCCCGATAGCTCAAAAATTGTAACAGCTAAAGTGCGCACCGACTTTTTTTTTTTTAGCAAAATTCAAAAACGCATACAATTTTAATTACTGAAAGCATTTTGCTCAATATTTTACCGAACATTGAGAATTAATCCCTCTACCTACCGTAGAAATGTCAGCTCCATAGATCTAGCCGTTCTCAAGTTATAAGTTTGTACGCAGTATTTTCCTCGCACGCGACGCGATAAAGTGCCTTTTTACGGTCACTTCACACGAACAGAAAGCGGGCTTACGACACTAGTACGATAAAACTTTTTCTAACGAGTGTGACTTTGCAGCATGAGCCAAAGGCAAGTTAATATTAATTTAATGATTAAATTAATCACACGAGTTAAGAAAAAGTTTTTCGCACGAGTATCGTACCAAAATGTATTTCGGTACGTAAAATTACAATTTTCGCACCAAGTGACGTAAAATTATGTGAATGGAACGGGCGTAGAAAGGGAAGTCCTGACTCTTGTGAATGTACTCATCAAGACCTCCCTTTTTACGCCTTTGCCATACAAATAACTATTCCGATGTTTTGGAACATTCTCAAAACCTTTTCATTCAAATCTCGAAAAAAAAATGTTTCATCAAAATAAAGCCACCTCTATGAGGAAGCAAATGAAAAAATTAACTCACATTGTATTATTATCTTGGTCCCACGCAAGTATCTTGACGACCTCGCATCGTCCGTGAGTGAGCGGAACCACCTGCTTTCTCAGTACGTTTACCCAAACAATGTGCTTGTAATATCCGGCAGCCGGTCCATCTCGAACTGGCGCTATGGCTATGTAGCTACTTCCATTCGAAGAGAACAAGGGCGATTCCGGCGGTGTGTCGACCCAACCCTTGGACTCGCTGATTCTCTGGATTTCCTGAAAGCGACAGTGACGAATGGAACTCACCGCCGAAAGATTGAGAAAATTCTGCACGAAACTGGGGGAGGAGGCTCTTCGAGAGGCTCTCGAAGAACACACTCTCGGATGAAGTGGCAGAAGCGATGATTAATAGCCGGGAGAAATCGCCCTTCAGCGTATCTTACACGATCGATTTAACCCACCTGGCAGTGCCAAAGGGGACTCTTGCAGACCGTTACAATCGAGAGATTTTGGGCACGGGTGAGCCACGTTATGCAAACTTCCGTCTGCGAGATCCAAGACGCCGTCGTGAAGTAATGGTCGCTGCGGAGAATTAATAGACGTGTGAAAATAAAATGATTAAGTCGATTAATGGAAAACCGTTTCGTCGCCTCGAACTCTCAATGTGCTCGAAGCAACGGACTAATTTAGGAGGAAGAGCGGGGCAAAACGAATCCGCGTCCGTGATTTGAGACGACACTTTTTAGTGTGACCGCCAAACCCTCACCAAAAAGGACTACTGAAAACTACTGAACTACCGCCCAAGTGCTAAATTGGCGGACTACTAAAAACTACTGGAAATTTGGAGTAGTTAACTACTAAACACTACTGGGCATTGTGAATAGTTAATTACCTACCACTGAGTAGTTAACTATCCGAAACTGCTACAAATCTCCAGTAGTTAAATACTCGAAATTACTATAATTGTCCAGTAGTTAACTACGCGAAACTACTATGAGTGTCCAGCAGTTAACCACTGGGAATTCCCGCAGTTTCTAGTAGTTCACTACGCGAAATTCTACGAATGTCCAGCAGTTAACCAATGAGAATTCCCGCAGTTTCTAGTAGTTCACTACACGAAAGTACTATGACTGTCCAGCAGTTAACCGCTGGGAATTCCCGCAGTTTCTAGTAGTTCACTACGCGAAAGTACTGTGAGTGTCCCGGAAGTTAACTACTGGGAATTCCCGCAGTTTCTCAAAATTCACTACGCGAAACTACTATGAGTGTCCAGTAGTTAACCTCTGGAAATTCCCACAGTTTTTCGTTGTTCTCTACGCGAAACTACTATGAGTGTCCAGCAGTTAACCACTGGGAATTCCCATAGTTGCTAGTAATTCACTACTGAGTATTGCGTGTAGTCTTCAGTAGTTCACTACTCAGTATCGCTTATAGTTTCAGAAGTTCTACGTATAAGTAGTATTTACTGATGCAGGAACCACTACGTCCTCAGTAACAACTACTGACTGTTGAGGAGTATAATTACTAAGAAGTAGTAGCTACACGTGTAGTAACTACTGCAATGCCAGTAGTAACTGCTGAACGCCCAGAAGTCACTACCCGACTTCTAGTAGTTTTTTTTCGGTGCGGGAAGGCTTGGTAAAATAGCCCTATTTGCCCCGCTCTCCCGCTAGTCTCTATACGTGTCATCTACGTAACGAAGCTTCTCAAAGTGCAACGTTCGCGCGGTGCATTCATCGATACTCGTATTACATACAACTCTACGTATTCAACAATAACAACAAAAAGAAAGCCGTGTAAGCCGTTTCGGGTTTTACCGAGTAATTTTTTTCTTTTCCCTCGTTTAAAAAACTAAGCAGGATAAATGAACTCACACATGCTCGATCGCAGGCGGCGGTTGCACTACCTTCGTGTGTATATTCTTTGGATCGGCAAGATCGGCAACGTACAGTTTCACCAAAGGGTTTGGAGTTCCAGGCTGGAAAAATCATCGTTTCACTACGATCTCGGTAATACAGGGGCGAGCAATTGTTTTGGTTTCTTTAATTTTTGGTTTTTTTCTTTTGGTTTTATGCAGTTCTATGAGCAATGCGATAGCCAAATTATAATTTAAATGAAATTTCCTTGGTGCCTTCGTTTTACCGCTTTCGATTGTTATTTCTCACTTTTGGATATCTCAGCGATCGAATGTCGGGATACAGAGCTTTGCTCTCCTCGCCGAACCATGGAATGTGCATTTCCTCGACCATGGAATCGTTGAAGGAAGCGTACAGCATCATGTGGCCGTCCTTCGACATCCAGATAGCTTCGGAACTGCGCAATATCTCCTCTGCAATGTTCGCGGTGACACATTATTAACGATGTCCGAAAATCGTTTGACCGGATTTCCCGTCGAATCGACTACCTTCGTATAGCCAATCCGGAAATCCATTTGACATTATTCCCGGTACCGCCGTGTCCGTGACCCGAAATTCCGAATTGCTGGACGGGCTTGTTTTGTAGTAGATATCGTAATCCTGCACCATAACGAGACCGTGATCGCGCGGTGTCCATTGCGCGTGCAACAGATATGGGTGAACGTATTTCTCTGGATTCGGCGTTATCAGCACGGTTTCGCTGGAAAATCGCAGAATACAATGAAATAAAATAAAATATTTCCTATAGTTCTATATTTACACCGATAAAAATGCGGTTGAGCTCAACTATAGATTCGTGTACGGACCTTGGAATCAATATTTTTTGGTCGAACGAAATATTTTAATGCGTCAAAAATATTTTTGTGAAATCATTAAAAAAAAAGTTGTTGAACTAACCAATTATTTTTTTTAGCTGTACTAACAAAATATTTATCTTAACGTCCCTGAACGAATTTTTGGTTGATTCAACCGTATTTTTTTATCAGCGTACTGTGCCTCATCGAGTGCGTTCTTGAATGCAGTTCTGTTGGGTAAATTCCAGAAATATTCGAAATGTATCCGCATGTATAGGGTAAGTCAGGGTGATATGGCCACGTGGGTGATATGACCACCCATAATATAATTTAACGTTACAAACGAATGGCGCTGCAATTTGCACAGTTTTTAGTACCCTGGTGAAAATATTTCTCTGACAATTTGTGTGAAAAACTCTAACCGGACCGTTTCAGTGATTTTCAGAGATGTTTCGAAATTGTTATTGGAGTTTCTTTGCTATTTGCTAAATATCTCTACCATTTTCTCGGCACAGCCTCCAGCAGTCACATTTTCCGAAAAATGGTGGAAAACTATGATTTTTTCTGATAAAGTACGTTAAGAGAATTTACGAGTTCTGTCCAAGATCTACTCATTTTGTTACTCACTGAAAATCAGTGAAAATTTGAGATTTTCAGATAAATGTTCGTTAATATAGAATATTAATAGCCAGAGAAAAAAGTTCATAGTTGTTAAGAGAAATCGGCAGAAAACATCACAGTTTCAGAGTAATTCTGAAAATGATCGTTGGCCAACCATGCGAAGAATTCAAAAGTCCTTTGATAAGCGTTCTTTTGTTATCAAACCGGACGAAATGGATCCCGCGGATAGAATCCGATGTATCGTTGGCTATTAAAGAAACCTACTAGCAGTGGACAGTCACAAATAAAAGAACGCGTAGCTGAGCAGATTTGCATTCAAGAATGTCCAGTTGAGACGTTTTTAACATAATTAACTGACCGGTTATGAACGTCGTAAACGGTGTACTGTGCCAGATAAGAGAAACGAAAGAGTTTCTTGACGTTCTGGGCTATGAGAAGGTAACGGTGATCCGGCGATAACGAGAACTTAACAGGATTCAGTCGTCTCTGCAAATGAAATTCATCGATTCAACATCCATATTCAAAGTGAGTTGTACCTCGATTATTATCATAACTCCGCTGGGCGGTTTATCGCTTTGGAACTTGAAAAAAAGAAGAAATACATAAAAGAAAAAAAAAGATTTAAAAAAAACGAAGGACAAAAGCCTCGGTGGCCGTTATATTGAAGCGAAGAGAGAATTTGCAATTCAGAATATCTCGTTGCTATCAGCGAGGCTCCTTCGAGGTGGAGTGTGCGCTCAGGTGGTTGGTAAAAGACGTGGTTCTTGAAATAAAAAAAAGAAGAAACGGAGGACACCCAGCCTCGTCTCTCCTCTCCGGACTTACAAAGGTCTCGTTCGGCATCAGACTGTGAGACGTGATGTTCGGATCCGCGGCGTCGAGCAGTGATATGCCACCCCAGGCATCTCTGTAGCATATGTGCCGACCGCTCACCCAAGTGCCGTTGAACAGTGGAGGAGACAATTCGCCGGTTATCACCTGCGGATACAATGGAGCATAGTAGAATACACGAAGATACAAAGAATAAAAAAAGGGAAAAAAAGGCGGCCCCTCCGCGATTCCCCTTATCGCCGGCCCCGTCGACTAATCGAGACACTTATCGCTCCGTCGGCTCGCTGCTGTACATGGTTTCTTTTTTATTTTATATATATTTTTTTATTAGAGAAAAAAATGGAAAAATTAGAAAAAAAAAAATAACTAATTTTACTCTTCGCATTATATTTGATTCTGAAACTCGTGTCAGATGCAATAAACATTTTTTTCGGAAAATTCAGACATTTTAAAATTTGATAAAATTTGAACGTTCTACCTAGAATCTGTTATTTGTTTCCAAATTTAATGCCAAGCATCGTGCAGTGTTAATCCATTCATTTGCCAAATTTGGGCTCGATACCTAAATTTTTACTCGCCTTTCATCGTTTTTAGTAATTTTTCAAACAAATAAAAAAATTTCGACCATATCCAATACCAGAGGTCTTTGATGAAAATATTATATTTGTATGCAGTTTTAGGACGATAGCTCAACATTTACGCAAGTTTTGGAACTACCGCAGAGAATTTGCAAACAATTTTAAAACGCGTAAAGTCGCTAACGGGGCCTCAATCTTTATAAAAATTGCATTGAGCGAAGCGACGTGACCACTCCACCAGTGTAACAAATTTCAACTCGCTATCTCAAACCGTTTCCCAGTTATAACAGTTTTTAAAGAAAAACATATCTATCACACACATACATACACACACACCCATACACCCGGATGACAGCTAAAAATCGCATTTCTCGACGTTTAGACTATCCTAAGTGCTCTGACATTAAAATCCCGATTTTTTTTTTTACGAAAACATAACTTCCTCCATGAGGAAGCAAAATCGAATTTTTCAACATTTTAGACTATTTTAAGTGATCTGTCATTAAAATCCCGATTTTTTTTTTTCCGTAAACATAACTTCCTCTATGAGGAAGCAAAATCGAATTTGTCCACATTTTAGACTATTTTAAGTAACGTGACATTAAAATCCCGATTAAAAGAAAATGAAAACATAACTTCCTCCATGAGGAAGCAAAATCGAATTTTTCAACATTTTAGACTATTTTAAGTGTTCTGTCATTAAAATCCCGATTTTTTTTTTACGGAAACATAACTTCCTCTATGAGGAAGCAAAATCGAATTTGTCGACATTTTAGACTATTTTAAGTAACGTGACATTAAAATCCCGATTAAAAGAAAATGAAAACACAACTTCCTCTATGAGGAAGCAAAATCGAATTTTTCGACTTTTTAGACTATTTTAAGTGTTCTGTCATTAAAATCCCGATTTTTTTTTACGGAAACATAATTTCCTCTATGGGGAAGCAAAATCGAATTTCTCGACATTTTAGAGTATTGTAAGTACTCTGACATCAAAATCTCGACTTTTTTTTTACGAAAACATAGCCTCATCTATGAGGAACTAAATGGTTTAGTCCAAGTGACGAATATCGTCTGAGTATAATGGATGTAGGTGGAAGTCGGGGTGGTTTATACTCACCGGACTTATCCCATATCGCCGTATCGGCACTTTGACGATGAAATAACAGCGATAGCTCACCTCGGAAAGCCGCAAGCGCGCACCCCTTACTCGAGGACCCTCGTCCGGCGGCGTGAGAAGCGCCACAGACGTGACGATCAGAGCAAGGACCGCAATGATGACCAGCAATGCTATCAGGATCCCTCGCCAGTTTCTCTGATTAGGGTTCGTCGAGACGAGCTCCTGTTTTTTTGTGAAAGAAAAAAAAAGATAAAGTCATTATTTTGTAAATTCACATATTATACATTGATAAATCTGAAGTTCGACGACGAGGAGGATTATATCGATTGGCTCGGAGTCTTTTATTATTCTAGTGCGTGCTGAGGAACGCTTTGCAAATTATTATCGCTGAAAAAGTTTTTTTTCATCTCGAATGAAATATATTATTATTTATTTATCACTAGTAGTATTAATAGTATTTATTATACATCGATAAATCTGAAGTTCGACGACGAGGAGGATTATGTCGATTGGCTCGGAGGCTTTTATTTGTTACTCTCGTGCAGGCTGAGGAACGCTTTGCAAATTATTATCGCTGAAGAAGTTTTTTTTCTCTTCTTGAATAGGTTAACGGTTGAAGCATGTATATGAAGTATGCTATGAAGCATACTACGTAAAGTATGATGTATACTATGTAAGAATAAAAATCAGTGGTATATTCGTTAAAAAATAAATAAAAAACCGTACTAAAACGAAAAAGAAAAGGTCATTATTTTGTAAATTCACTATTAGTATTAATAGGTCGATAAATCTGAAGTTCGACGGCGAGAAGGATTATATCGATTGGCTCGGAGTCTTTTATTATTCTAGTGCGTGCTGAGGAACGCTTTGCCAATTATTATCGCTGAAAAAGTTTTTTTTTCATCTCGAATGTGTTAACGTATGAAGTATACTATGAAGCATAATACGTAAAGTATGAAGTATACTATGTCAGGATAGAAACCATTGGCATATTCGTTAAAAAGTATTAAAACGAAAAGGAAAAAAGGTAATTATTTTGTAAATTCACTATTAGTATTATTCATCGATAAATCTGAAGTTCGACGACGAGGAGGATTATGTCGATTGGCTCGGAGTCTTTTATTTATTACTCTCGTGCAGGCTGAGGAACGCCTTGCAAATTATTTTCGCTGAAAAAGTTTTTTTTTTCTCTTCTTGAATAGTTTAACGTTTGAAGCATATACATGAAGTATGCTATGAAGCATACTACATAAAGTATGAAGTATACTATGTAAGAATATAAATCATATTCTTACGTATAAAATCATATTCATGGCATATATTCATTAAAAAAGAAATAAAAAAACGTACTAAAACGAAAAAGAAAAAAGGTAATTATTTTGTAAATTCACTATTAGTATTAAAACGAAAAGAAAAAAAGGTAATTATTTTATAATTTCACTATTAGTATTAATACGTCGATAAATCTGAAGTTCGACGACGAGAAGGATTATATCGATTGGCTGAGCCTTTTATTACCTATTCTCGTGCGTGCTGAGGAACGCTTTGCCAATTATTATCGCTGAAAATAATGTTTCTTTTACTTTCCCGAACGGGTTAATGTATAAAGTATACCATATCGGGATATAAAGAAATGGCATGTTCGTGATCCGGGGAAATAAGATACATCGGATATAAGCCTCGAAACGACGGCGACAAAAATTTGTTACGCGACCTATTTACCGGAAAAATTATGATTTTCGGGATTTATGGATAATCCCGGATAAATGATGACGCTCCGGTGGAGTTTTTCGCGACCCTAGAGCCGGAAGTAGGACGGAAGGAAAATTAAAGCAGTATAGTGGGGTTTACTCGGTCATCGAGTTTTTGCACGATTGATTGAGTAGAGAAGAACGGGGATGAGACACGGAGGTCAATATCGAGCCAGGTCAATACCGTACCGAGGACGAAAGTGAGTGAGTGAGAGAGAGATTGAGAGAGGCAGAGCGACTAAAATCGTTAATAAACCGTATATGAACGGTAGTTTAAAAATCTACAGGTGCCCTAGCCAGACATGTGTTATAGATATAAATATCGTGACGAGTGTACTTTAAGCAAATAAAATAATAAAAAAATAATAATAGCAAATAATAATAATAAAATAATAATTAAATGAAATAAAAATCAATCTGCATTTTATATGCAATATTATAATAATAATAATAATAATAATATTGTATATAATTAATAAAGGTGTCATTAATAACAGATCTGGATCACAAAATACTTCGGGTACGAAGTACAAAGTATCACAAGTACTTTTCGCAATTAGGTTCGTAGCGTGAAGCATTATCTTTTCTAAAAAAGGTGCAAAGTGATTTGCATATTCCTTCCGCATTTATTACAAGTTTGCGCTAGCTTTCTCCATAAGACCATTCGTTGATCGATTTTGGCTTCCTCACAGAGAAAATTATGCGCAAAATTGTAATAAATGAAGAAGCCATGTACCCGATACTTCCAGTACTGCCCACCTCCGATTATTAATAATAATAATAATAATCATAAAAATAATAATATTTATATTATTATTATCATTATAATTAATAAATAAAAGTGTACAGCTTCTTTACGCGGATGATCTGGTCATCGACTTGCGGTGTGCGCCTGAATGTGTGAGTATTATGAGTGCAGAAATTGCTGCAATAGTTTCATGGTGCAATTCGATCGCTCAGACAGTGTCTCGCAGGTTCGGCGCGAGTTGGGTTGTCTCTCACTCCGCAAGCGTCTATTGTTTCTTATGGAGTGTTCATTTTTCAAGACCATGTGCCTGGGGCCTTTTTGAGGATAAGCTGCGTTTTAGGCCAATATCGGCGACACGGCGTGATGTGTCGCACACTGACTCGATTTACATCCCTTCTTCTGGAACCACCACGTTTAAAAGGTTGAAAGAATAATCGCGGAAAAATACCCCGGAGAAATACCTCCGAAAAAATACCCCGGGAAAAATATTCTGGACAAATACCTCCGAAAAAATACCCCGGGAAAAATACCCTGGATAAATACCCTTGAAAAAATACCCTGGTCAAAATACTCTGGTAAAAATACCCTGAAAAAAATACCCTAAAAAATACCCTGAAAAAATTACCCTGGAAAAAATACCCCCGTGTGTGCATATAGTGGGGGGGGGGATTTTTCCCAGGGTATTTTTCCAGGATCCCGTTCATCGTCATGGGTTCGAAGTTCTGAAACTCGCTGCTTCGAGCCTCTTCATTGGAGACTTTCCGCGAGTATTCCCATCTATTTTTAATGGCGGAGGGGGGACGTGAATCGATTCAGTTACATTAGCTCGTATTTATTTATTATTGTATTTATATTCACCTCGCTATTTTGTAGGTCCGGTCGGAACATTAAATGTGCTAAATATATGAACATTATGTGCTTTCGCCTCTATGTTCTGATCTCATTTTTATTTCGAATAATCAATAAATTATTATTATTATTATTATTATTATAAATTTATTAAAGGTTCCTCTGAGTTAGTTATTGACGGTTACTTTTGATTAATTTGATAAATTATTATAACTGCAATTAACTTCAAACGGCAGGGAGTGAATGAAGAGGAGATTGGACGGGCCAACCCCGAAGCGACGTGACCGAACTCCGAAAGGAGTTCGGTCAATTTGTTTCCCTTTGGGAAAAGCCCAAGTGGACTCGCTCGTGCAGAGGCGTTTCGCGAACGAAATATTTCCGAGTATTATGCACAAAAGCCTCTCCCGTGTATGTTTCCAAAGAGCCGGAAATTTAGTTCACCGGCAGAATAAGTTCGCCGTATAAGTAAACTGTACTGTACGAAAACACACAAATTGGAGCTCGTTAACGAAAGCACGTATACTGTGCGGACATGCAAAGTGCCCTCTCGACCCGCGCGTTCCTCGCGAACAATTAACAAACTCCCACTCTCACGCCCTTCTTTGCAGACGATTCGTCAAAGCTTCCGTTTTAATGCCGTATAAATATAAAACGGTGCAGGAGCGACGAGTTCGATTAATAGAGTGGCGAGATGAAGGAGCGTTGAAAATAACTGGCCTTGCTCCATCCGATCGTAAAATAATCTTCGATAGCTCGGTGCCGCTCGTTTGTCCCGTAATTAACGATTTATCGGAAGAACCACTGCGTCAGCCCAACTAACTTTGTACGGTTCGGTTCTGCATACTGTCCGGGGTAAAACGGACCAATCTCCTCCATCTGAGATAAAAGCTTTTTACGTGCCCAAAAATAAATAAATATATGTAATGGTTCGTTTTGCCCCATCCTCTAAATGGTCCAATACTCTCAATGGTCAATGTTATCCAAATACGAACCAGCACTATATAATCAATACAATCGAGTTGTTATAAAATCTCAGTAACCATTTTTTTTTTTTTTTTTTTAATTCCTATAGTTCCTCTGAACGATTCTCGCGTTCCGCTGTCGTATCATTCCCGGGGATGAAAATAGTCGTATGCGTGCTCTGGAAATTTTCGCTTTCGAGCGGCAAATCATCGCACCTAGAAGTACATGACTCCATGAGTTTGTGCGCAAGTGTGGGTATGTAAGTATATGACTTCATATGTGCGTGTGTAAGTATAAGGCTCCATGTGTTTGTGTCCACGTGTGCGTGTGTAAGTATAGGGCTCCATGTGTTTGTGTGCATGTGTGCGTGTGTAAGTATTTGACTCCATGTGTTTGTGTGCATGTGTGCGAGTGTATGTATATGGCTCCATGTTTGTTTGTATGGATGTGTGCGTGTGTAAGTATATGGCTCCATGTGTTTGGGTTCATGTGTGCGTGTGTAAGTATATGGCTCCATGTGTTTGTGTGCACGTGTGCGTGTGTATGTATATGGCTCCATGTTTGTTTGTATGGATGTGTGCGTGTGTAAGTATAATGGCTCCATGTGTTTGTATGGATGTGTGCGTGTGTAAGTATAATGGCTCCATGTGTTTGTGTGGATGTGTGCGTGTGTAAGTATATGGCTCCATGTGTTTGTGTGCATTTGTGCGTGTGTAAGTATATGATTCCATGTGTTCGTGTGCATGTGCGTGGGTGTGATGCGTGACATAGACGCAGAGGATTGAGCGTTCTATACACTGCCCAGGAAAACGGACCAGTTTCTTCCATCTGAGAAAAGAAGTTTTTACGTACCTCAAAAAAAAAAAAAAATTGTTCCGTTTTGCCCCATTCTCCTTTAAACGTTAGAATATTCTCAATACCCAGAGGCATCCGAATACGAACCAGCTCTATCTTCGTATTCAATATAATCTGGTAGGTACCAAATCTCAGTATACATTTTTTTTTATTAATAAAATTGCGATAGTTCCTCTGGACGATTATTGCGTTCCACTGTCGTGTCTCTCGCGGGGATGAAAATAGTGGTATGCGCGCTCCGGAAATTCTCTCTTTCGAGCGATACAGCATCGCACATAGGCGGCATTTATGTCTCCGTCTGTTTGCGTGCCTGCGCGTGTGCGTGATGCGAGACAATATAATCGAGTAGTTATGACATATCAGTATACATTTTTTTATTTGCATGAAAAAAAAAAATTGTGATTTTTCCTCCGGACGTTTTTTGGATCCCACCGCCGTCTTTCCCGGAAATGAAAATGAAAGGAAATATTCTCTTTCAAGACACACAGCATCGTACGTAGCGGCATGCATGACCCCGTGTCGTTGCGTGTGTGTAATACAAAAAAAAATATAATCGTGTAGTTATCAAATTTGAGTATCCTTTTGTTAATTTTAAAAAATTGCGATAGTTTCTCTGGACACGATTTTTGCGTTCCACCCCGTGTCTTTGCGTGTGTGTGATGCGCGACAATATAATCGCGGAGTTATAAAATTCCACTGTCAATTTTTTTATATATAAAAAAAAATTACTATATTTTCTCTGGACGATTTTTGCATCCCACCGTGTCGTGTCTTTCCCGGGGATGAAAATAGAAGGAAATTTTCTCTTTGGAGGGACGCAGCATCGCACGTAAACGGCACATATGACCCCGTGTCTTTGCGTGTGTGTAATGCAAAAAAACATAAACGTGTAGTTATCAAATGTGAGTATCTTTTTTTCATTTGAAAAAATTGCGATAGTTTCTCTGGTCACGATTTTTGCGTTCCACCCCGTGTCTTTGCGTGTGTGTGATGCGCGACAATATAATCGCGTAGTTATAAAATTCCACTATCCATTTTATTTGTTTTCATTTTTTATAAAAAAAAAAAAAAAAATTGCTATATTTCCTCTGGACGATTTTTGCATCCCACCGTGTCGTGTCTTTCCCGGGGATGAAAATAGAAGGAAATTTTCTCTTCGGAGGGACGCAGCATCGCACGTAAGCGGCACATATGACCCCGTGTCTTTGCGTGTGTGTGATGCGCGACATAAACGCAGAGGGTTGAGCGTTGCTTTTAGCCTCGGGGGTAGACCGCTCGCGGGGCAGTCAGCTGCTGCTGGTTCAAATCGATAGAGAAAGGGCCGGGGAGGCGCGGGATGGATGTTGTAGCGAGCGAGCTACGTTTCTCTGTGTCTTGCGTTTTCCACCGACTTCGGTTGACGGCACCGAGGCGGCCTCGGCAGCGGGAAAGCGTTTACCGCATTATAATGCAAACGTCTTCGATAGTCCGGATTCGCGTGGCTTTTCACACAGACCTTCGTCGGGTTCCCCGTGTCGCGTAAAGCGAGCGAAGAAAATCGATCGCTCTCGATTATCCTCGAAACCAATCGTCTTCCATCTATCGCTCAAACGCACAAACACACACACACACACTCACACACCAGAAATACACGGGGCTTAGGTTTATCCAGTATGAGTGCACGAACGGCTATGAATAGAACGGTAATTCGTCGGTACTCGCACTGTTACAGTTAAAAATTCTTCTTTTATTAAAAAAAAATATTGAATGTGAAAAAATTTTATGTCAAACAATTTTTTAATTGTTAAAAAGTGTTGACTGTTAAAAAAATGTAAAATGTAAAAAAAAATGTAATGTTAAAAAATGTTTAATGTTGAAAAAACGTTTGATATAAAAAAATTAGTTAATGTTGAAAAAATGTTAAATGTTGAAAAAACGTTTAATGTTGAAAAAATGCTTAATGTTGAAAAAATGCTTAATGTTGAAAAAACGTTTAATGTTGAAAAAATGTTTGATGTTGAAAAAATGCTTGATGTTGAAAAAATGTTTGATGTTGAAAAAATGCTTGATGTTGAAAAAATTCTTGATGTTGAAAAAATTCTTCATGTTGAAAAAACGTTTAATGTCGAAAAAAAAGTTTATTGTTGAAAAAAAAGTTTAATGTTGAAGAAAATGTTGAACAAATTTTTTATGTAAACATTTTTATTAATGTCTAAAAAACATTTTTTTTTTACGGGGAGCATAAAAAGGTTTGATCTGGAATGGCGGTCCGTTCTGCCCCGCTCTCCCGCGCCCGCACGACGATGTGTGTGGATGTGCGAAAGGTCGGGTCAGCGGGACGGGTACAAATTTATTTCCATATTTCGCCCACGAGTTGTTGGCTATCGGCGAATTGATACGGAAGGATTGATCGGGCCGGGGAGGGGGGTACGTCGAGGGCGGCCACGGCCAGGAGTCTTCCGCGCCCGATCCTCTCGAGCGGCTCGAGGCTGGAGTGTTTTGTAAATTGATTAATACATAACTCGTTCCCGGGGAGCGAAGTCTGGCGTGTAGAGCGCGCCGGCAAACGTCGGGGCATTCGATGGATAGATAAGCGAAGACCCGCTCGCTCTCTTCGCCTCTCCCTCTCTCTCTTTCTCTCGACTTTGGCGGGACACGGGACAGTCCGATATATTTTCAGTCTCCCGAAGACCGTGACGAGCGATGAGTCAATCCGTCTTTTCTCGACGGACTTCAAACATTTCGTATATGCGCGATAAAGAAACACAAAGCACCGTACGGCGAGCGTTCGCTATTCGATGCCTTTTGCAAAAGTTCTAATGCGAAGGATAACTACACCAGAAAGCAACTTAGAAAAAGTAAATAAACATGATATTTTAGTCGTGTAAAAGTTACGATTAAAGAAATCGGCCGGGCTGGAATGCAATTTATAATCGCTGATAACCCTCATCGATACGTTGGATGGACTAAGAAAAAGAAATTTTCCGACTCAAGTAAAACAGAAAAAAAAATAATGATAATACTTTAGTCGTGTAAAATGACGATAAAATGAAATCTAAAAGTTTGCATCAAGCCTGCCTTGAACGAACGTTACAATGCCCGATAACCGACATCGATAGATACGTTCGATGGACGGAGAAAAAAAAAAAAAAAATTCCCTCGTAACAAAAAAGAAAAAAAATCCTACGAGCAAAGACACATGTAGTAATTTCGTGCTCTCTGTTGTGTACCTCATCGTCGTACATATTGTCGTGATCTGCCATGGTGTTGGCCGGTGGTGTCGAGTATCGCTGATCGTAAAGGCCACTGGTAGGTTTTTATTCTGCCTCTTCCTCCCCCAAGGTCGACGGAGCGATTCCGCTATCCACAATCTCGTTCGACAATACCGAAACTGAGACGAGTGCGTGCGAGCCTCGCTCCGGGGACCGGTCCACTTTCGGCCTACGGACTTTTGGTACTGAGCTCCCCCCGAGAGATCCCCAGCGGTGATGCTGCGAAGTCCCGGAGTCTGCGCGTTATCGAACTTGCGCAGGATTATGGAGTACGCGGCTGCAGAGGGTGGAAGAATAAATAAAGAGAAGAAAAAGGACGTAAAAAAAAAAAAGAATCACCCAACGGTACTAACAGGGAGGCAAGCGCCAGCACCGCGAGATCCCTCCCGCGAGCGACGGAGCGCGAAAGGGGAAAAGCTTGGGTCTGGGATTCTCGGGACGTACTGTCTTCCGCGGCGCTGGGCTCTCGCTTTGTGTGCAGCTCGATGGACGTTCGCTGAAAACTCGCAGTTCCCATGCACACGCAAAGATCCCGATAGTGTGAAACAATATCGTACGCGAGCTCGTTATCTCCCTTCGCTATCGTTCCCTGCAAACGACCTCTTGTCAGGGGGTGTGTTTCGTGCACGATAGAAAATTGCCAGTTTTTTTTTTTATCTTTTTTATTGCAGCCTCGTTAGTCGACAGTTTTGCGCGCCGGTCGATTCTAGCAGTATCAGATTCAGACGTTCGCTCGGAAAGCTTCATCGGCCTGCCCGCAATGTACGTATTTTACTGTCGAAAGATTGCTTCACGAAATCTCGGTGTTTTCATCAGCCGATATCCACCCGTCTCCTCTCGCACGACCACGTGTCCGACGTCAATCACGCTCGTTCCCATCGCGAGAGCTCTATTTTTTTTACCATTTTCCATACCCGCGTAATTCTACCGATTGTCCGTCGCAAGTGCCTCGTTCGAGCTTTCGCATTACCTATGCCGAGCGATCGAGCAATCGATTAGCGAACGTCGGCCTCGTTAGTGCGAACTATCGTTCGCATCGAGGCCTGCGTGACGGCCCGATAGCGAAACGGTCGCGCCGTCGAAAAGATCGACGCACACCCTTCTGCCTGTCGGCGCAGTGCGCAACTGCACCACCGCAGACGCGAGTGCACCTGCGAGCGGGAATTGGCGATAAATGCACCTCGTTCGTGCGGCTGAAGTCTGCCACGGATCTCGGAGCCCTCAGGGCTGCCGCGTGGTTTTTTTTTCTTCATTTTTCCTAAGTTGGCGAGCGCTGCTCGGTCGCTGATAAGTTCACGTGCGGTCGCTCGGTGGCGCAGCAGTCTTCTGCAAGGTTGCTCCTACGCTCCGCTTGGTATTCTCACCGGTTGTATTCTCGCGTGACAACCGACTCAGTTGATTGACGGCGACGATCTCGAGGATTTCAGTGACACTGGGAGAAAAAGACGATCGATAGCCGACAGTCGCATCGAGATGACAACATTCGGTAAGCCCGAGAGCGGAGCATCGTGAAATCTTCTCGAGCCGGCGTGCGAGCGATCTCGTTCGTGCGTGCCGCTAATCGCATGCGACGTGACAATGTAATTACACGTCATTCGGGATGTCTTGTCGACTTTGCATTTACGAGTAACGCGGAGTCGAACGAACTGCGATAAATCGATGAGGATTATTAAATAATTCGTGTCGCAGGCATGTCATAGGCACTCACGTCGGAAGCGGCGTGAGTTCGGATCGTTCGTACGACTTCGGATCTCGAAGCTTACCGGAAATGAGGGAAACTGTATAGTCTGCGGTTAACAAAAAATACTTCGTTCGGCGTGGAATAAAAGTTTACCGCTCATTCGGTCTCGATAGAATAATCCACTAAAACCGCACGTAGAGTCTGCGTTGCTATTGTAAAACAAAATCAATTGAATTAAAGTCCTCGCGACCATCGAAACGCGAGGGTCGACGTGAGGCCGCATCGGCCAATCAGCGCTCGGCCCGAAGGGGCAACGTGCTATTTGGCGGCAAACCCATAAGTTGGCGGGAAGTCTACAGGTTCCGTGCAACGTATTTACTCGCTCCCGACATTAGGCGGTGACGCGTCCGCTTGTGTACATCAACAGTAACTTCACTGATATTTTCCTTGGCTGCTAAATTGTTAACTCGTTCGGAACTCGCGCGAGAAACTTGCCTCGTCGTTCGATCAAGTTTTTATTAATTGTCTCGTACGTCCTGAAAGTTTTCATACATCATCCCATCGCGTTTTTGCAAATGTGTACACATCGTTTTTGTTGACCCTTCGGTAAATTGTTCATCGTTCCTATCAATTTTCGTTAACTTTGAGACTGTAAGTACGGATAAGTCGTCCTCTTGTTCATTAATTTGTACAGATTTTAGACTATAGAAATTGTAGCAATTTAGAAATTAAAAAATTTAGAATCTAGGAATTTCCGGATTCTACATTTTTATAAGTTCTAAATTTGGACAGATTCTAAATTTAGAATCTGTAGAAATAGTAGAAATATAGAAATAGTAGAAATAGTAGAAATATAGAAATAGTAGAAATAGTAGAAATATAGAAATAGTAGAAATTTAGAAATTGTAAAAATTGTAGAAATTTAGAAATTGTAGAAATTGTAGAAATTGTAGAAATTTAGAAATTGTAGAAATTTCTGAATTGTAGAAATTTCTGTATTGTGAGAAATCTGAGTGATCGGTACGTTATTATTTTGCAGGAAAATCTGTATTTAGGATATTAGTGAGGATGTCGTCTCCCTGTAAGCATCATAACAGGCCGTTCACGGTGTGCATAGAGGGCAACATCGGAAGCGGCAAAACAACATTTCTGAACAATTTCAAAAAATACAACAACATGATGGTACTGCAGGAACCGGTAGAGCTCTGGCGCAACGTATCTGGAACAAACTTATTGGTACGATTATTGTAGTTTAGTAAAATGAACAAAACAGAAAAACAAAACATTTGGGTAAAAGACAAATTTTAATAGAAAAAACTGAATTTCAGGACCTGATGTACAAAGATCCGAAGAGATACGCATTTTTATTTCAATCGTACGTGCAGCTGACGATGCTCCAACTTCACACCCTTAAGACAGAGCTGCCGTACAAAGTTATGGAGAGATCCGTTTACAGTGCCCGTTGCTTCATCGAGAACATGAAACGCACCAAGATGTTGAGCGACGTCGAGGGCGTTGTACTGCAGGACTGGTACGATTGGTGCATAGGTAACGCCAGCATCGAAACTGATTTGATTGGTAAGTCAAAGAATTATTAAAAATAAAAAGGTACAATGTAATTTGCACCTGGCTTCGGCGTTTATTTACAATTTTTTTATCGAATTGTTTTTATACCATTTTGTGGATAGCTTTTACCATGAAAAAGTTTGTTGATCGATTTTGGCTTTCTCATAGAGGAAGAATTGCGCAAAATTGTAATAAATGCGGATCCCGTGTACAAATTACTTTGCAGCTTTTGTTGTAACATTAAAAAATTTCTTCATTAGAAAATTGAAAGTCAAAATTTACCGCAGTTTTATTGTTGAAAATCGTTACTTGAAATTTGTGTAATTCGTCGTTCTGAGGCTATGCTTTGTGTGTTTTTCCCTACTGATGATGAATCTCTAAATTGTTTTACTACTAGAGCCATATTTGATGCAGAAACTCGTGCTGAACGAAAAATACAAATTTTCCGAAAAATTATGAAATTTCGAAATCTCAGACAATTTAAACGATTAAATCAATTTTCGCCAAATGTAATACCAAACATTGTACAGTGCTAATCCATTGCCATGCCAAATTAAAGTTCGCATACCTCCATATTTACTTGAATTGTACCATTTACAGTAATTTTTCAAATAACTCAAAATCCCATAACATTCAATACCAAAGGTCTTTAATCATAGTATTATATTTGTATGCAGTTTTAGCACGGTAGTGCAACATTTACGCAAGTTAGAGCTTCCATAGACTTTTTTTCAAAAATTTCACAATCGTGTAGAATCTCGAACCGAGCCTTAATCTTCATGAAAATTGCACCGAATGAACAGACGTGACCACTCTACTAGTGTAAGAAATTTCAATCCGCTATCTCAAACCGTTTTCGAACTATAGCCGTTTAAACGATGCAAGTCTCACACACACACACACACACACACACACACACACACACACACACACACACACACACACACACACACACACACACACACACAAATCGAATTTCTGGAAGTTGTAAACGATTCTAAGTATATTAACATTAAAATATCATTTTTTATTTTTATTTTCAATTTCTTTTACAAAAACAACTTTCTCTACGAGGAAGCAAAAAAAAAAATTCCATTGGTAATATTTTTAATTGCCGACCGTGATATATCACGCGCTCGTAAGAGGGAAATCGTATTGCGCGATGGATGTTGGTTCGAAGACATTCGGCAATAAAAAAAACTTGTCTTTTCGATTGTGTCAACAGTTTACTTGCGAACGACGCCGGAAATCGTATACCAAAGAATGCGGCAACGAGCGCGCAAGGAGGAGGACTGCGTGTCTTTGGAGTATTTGCAGCAAGTTCACGAGGTCCACGACGAATGGCTGTACGATCAAACGCTGTTTCCCGTACCGGCGCCGGTAATAACGCTGGATGCAAATCAAAGTATGGAGGCGATGTTCAAGGAGTTCGAGAGTTGCAAGCAGAGAATATTCGAGAGGCAACCAAATTGTGAGTTGGACAACAGGATATCGATGGGAGTCAAGTCGCCGTGCGCGGCGAAGAAAATAGCGGCCGGCGCATCGGACTAGACGAAGTTTGGGTTTCTCATGGATTCATAAAACAGATGGTAGATCATTTATGTGAACTGTGTGTTGTCACGACGAAATCACCGTGAGCTTTAACAATGTGGCCGATCATATTCCTTATGACAATCGTGTCAAATTACAGGGAATATCGCGTTACCCGCATTTGATGTCTGACTAGACTGACTAGGATCATAGTGACGTATAAACTCGTACGGACGAGGGGACAGCTTATATAAACTTGAAATTCTCTTTGAACATATGTTTAGTCTTTTCGCGCGTACGAATTCATTCTATAATATACATTTCCAGTTTTGTAGGTAAAAATCACAACTTGTATAAACTTGACATTTTCTTTCAAAATATGAAGTTTAGGCTTTTCGAGCGTACGAATAAATTTTATAATACATATTTCCAGTTTCGTGGGTAAAGATCATAACTTGTACAAACTTGAAATTTTCTTTGAAAATATGTTGTTTAGTTTTTTCGCGCGTACGAATTCATTCTGTAGTACATATTTCCAGTTTTGTGAGTAAATATCGTAGCGCGTTATTTGAATGTGTGAAACCGCCAAATTTGAACCACGTCCATATGTAACACCGAAGTTGTAATTCACAGAACTCAATAACCGACTAATTTATTTTATGGAAATCAAAGTATGGAGACGATGTTTAAGGAATTCTATGGTTGTAAGCAGAAAATATTTGAGAGCTGACCAAATTGTGAGTTGGACAATAGAATGTCGATGAGAGTGAAGTCTCCGTGCGTGTCGAAGAAAATAGCGACCAGCGCATCGAAATAGACGAAGTTTGGGTTTCTCATAGATTCATAAAACGGATGGTAGATAATTTATCTGCACTATTTGTTGTCCTGACAAACTCATCGGCTTTAACAACGCGGCCGGTCATATTCCTGACGATAACCGTGACAAATTACAGGGAATATCGCGTTACCGGCACTTTACGTCTGACTAGACTGACTAGGATCATAGCGCCGTATAAACTAGAAATTTTCTTCGTAAATATGAACTGTAATATTTCACGCGTATGAATAAATAACGAATAAATTCTGTAATACACATTTCCAGTTTGTGGGTAAATATCGCAGCGCGTTATTTTAATGGGCGAAACCGCCAAATTCGTATTTATCACTCACAGAACTCAATAATTGACAAATTTATTTTATGTACAAAAAATCAACAATTGTTATTTCACTAATTAGATTTAACAGAGTCGTTATATTCGACGATGACGAATTCACAGCGTGACGCGCCAACGAAAACTATGTCGTGGCGCATTGGAAGTAATTGTAAGGCTGAGGGATACAAAAGTCTCTATTTTCATACATAATATCTATATATCTAAATATATATATATATATATATGTATACATATCTATAACGAGTACTGCAACGAGTGCTATTCTTTTCCAAAAAGAAAAAAAAGTTGAACTTTCTTTCATCTTGAGCGTATAAAATTATTTTCAACGCAGATCAGCACTGTTCAATGCGTGCGTAAGTTCAGCAGTAAAAATTATTAAAATAACATACGAAATAAAAAAAATATATATATATGTATACGCATACTAATAGACCGGGGCGATCGAAGCGACGATGGAGCGCACGCCTGAAGCGTTCCGTATTGTATTATAAACTTATTTAAAAGAACGTCGAGGAAAAAAATTGTAACAATGGGTAAAAATATAAATGCTAATATGATGATTCATTGTTTATCATTCGTCGCGAATAAAATTCTGTCATGGATCGACAGAATTTTTTGCTCGTAAAAAAAAAATGAGCAACGAGAGCGCCGCTACGTTGGTGTTTCTTGAGTCGCAGCGGCAGCGGCCAGTCTTTCGGCGCAATCGTATTCTCCGCACGACCACATTACCCTCACCAGAATACCGATCTGTGCGTCTTTAGCGTTGGCCTGCTTCCAATCCAGGAACGCTTGATAAATTACCTGAAAATCAAATTTACCGTTTAAGTTAATCTTATCCAATATCAACTTGTCCGATCGTCCAATTATTAACGCATCGATACGACAGTACCTCGTCGATTCCCTTTCCTTTATGATTTTCCTCGAACTGATCGAGCTGACCCTCGGAATAACCGAGACGTCGCACAACGTCTCTCCAACCGTGGCCGATGTGAGTTTTTATAACAAATATGTCGTCGACGCATATTTCACGTTTGCACGCGCTCAGATCTTCAACGGCCTTTGGCATGACCTTCGTCTTGGCTCTGGAGGTTCCGCTCTCGGACGATTCTTTCGAGTTGTTCGTGCATTGATTAACGTTGCAAACGTACGTCTTGGTTGCGCCAATTTTAACCCCGTTGGAATTTATTATATTGTAATTAACGATGTTGGCTGTCTGTGCTGTAGCTAAGGACAAAAAGGTTAGAGTAATTTATTGTTTTTACTATTCATCGAGATAACGAGCTACTCGTTAAAATACCGGGCAGTGCCGGAAGTACCGGGTACTTGCTTCGCATTTCAAGTACACAAGTACTTCAAGTACTTTATAGTGCTTCCAGTACTTCGTGTACTTCAAATACTTATACGTAACTCATGCGTGAAAAGTACAATTTTTCGTGCCTGTCAAGAATGGCGGAAATGGCGCTTTGCAGCCAAGCGTACTATAAATACCCAGTGGATGTGCAAATCGGACCGATTTTACTTTACGCGTGCTTCGCGTACTTTACGCACGCTGGCTGTACAGCGCCACAATAAGCAGGCACGGAGTAACACTTCTCCTGCATTCGTTACAAAAAATAATATGCGATACTTGTGCGGTGTAGCGAACATTATACACGGACTGTCAATTGAGTCGCAATTGCCACACAGCGTGCGTATAAAGTTCGCTTTACCGTACTTGTATCGCAAATAACTATTGTACGATATCAAAGACCAAGCACAAGTACTTTTTGAGCACACGCTCGCATTACGCTCGCATTACTCGATGAGTAGCATGACATCTTGTTTCTATTAGTATATGATTATCTGTCTAAACTTTTCAAATAGTATAATTTTAATGAGAATTTTGATTTATTTATTTAAAAAACATCCTAAAAAATAACAAGTAGAGACGTTTTTTTGAAATTTTTTATGGGTTTTTTTTACATTCGAAAAAGTGAAGAATAATTTAAAAATAGACTCAAAGCGACGAATTACGAATATTTCAGTTAGCGATTTTTTGCAATGAGGATGTCATGTGCAGATTACTTTGCACCTTTTTTTTCAAAGCCTAGATAACGCGTAATGCTACGAACCCAAATGTAAAAAGTAATTGAGAAATACTTAAGTGCTTGATACTTCAACTATAAAAAGTGCTTGATACTTCAACTATAAAAAGTGCTTGATACTTCAACTATAAAAAGTGCTTGATACTTCAACTATAAAAAGTGCTTGATACTTCAACTATAAAAAGTGCTTGATACTTCAACTATAAAAAGTGCTTGATACTTCAAGTACATGTGATACTTGATACATCAAGTACATGTGATACTTGATACATCAAGTACATGTGATACTTGATACATCAAGTACATGTGATACTTGATACATCAAGTACATGTGATACTTGATACATCAAGTACATGTGATACTTGATACATCAAGTACATGTGATACTTGATACTTCAAGTACACGTAATATTTAATGTTTCACGTGCATGTGGTTGGGTAGAGCGGGGTAAAATGGGGCAACGGGGCAAAACGGGGTTTTTGGGCAAAACGTAATTTTCCAATAATTTTTGGATGCCTGAATTCGCCCTATTGGATACATCAGGCTTTTCTGCCCAGTTTTGCCACCTCGTCCGATCCAAAAATGATTGGAAAATTTAGTTTTGCCCAAAAACCCCGTTTTCCCTCGGTGCCCCATTTTGCCCCGCTCTCCCCTACTTGATACTTCGAGTACACGTGATCCTTCGTACTTTGACTTTAAGTATTCTTTGGTACTTTGTCCAGCTCTGATATTCACCGTTTCTGTAGGCTGTTTTCGCTTTGAAGCGGGGAGCCTTCGTGTCCTTGGAATTTTTCTTTGTCCCGTTCGACGCGCCGCCATTTCCCAATGGCGAATTGTCGCCTTCTCCGGGACTAGGATCGGGAACTGACTTTCGACGACGGAAGCGATCGCCGAGATCCGCCCCGCTAGTGTCGATGTCCGGCGTCGACGGTGAGGACTTCTGACTGCGGTCCGCTGGATCGGGCAAATTGTGTGTATATCCTGCGACACCGTTTCGCGGCGGATCCGGCTTGGCGTCGGTTGTCAACAGGTGAAGACGTCGGGAGAGGTCAGCGAGGATCGGCATATTTTTTTTTTTTTCTTTTATCGAATATGCCGCGCGTGTCTGTAATCACAAAGTAACGAGCGTCAGCCTTGAAAAATTAATTGGGCGCGCGCGTGGAAGCTGAAGGATATTTCGACGAGCTTAAAGCTGTCGAATCGAGAGTCGCGTTATTGGTACGATTGTAATTGTTTAACAAGGGAGATAAGATCCGTACACAGACGAAGTCCCGCTCGTGGAAACAACAAGACGGCTCGACATTAGAGAAGCACACTTGCGGAAAAAATAGCTTTGGATTATATTTGGAACGAGAAAGCACGAAAAACAAATGTGATATAGAATTTTTTTTTTTTTTTCGTAACATATGTGGAATAAGAGACAACGAAGCTGGTATCAGCATCGACGATATAATTTTCGTCAGACTTTATACTGTAGACGGGGGGGTCTGTTTTCACAGATAAGCAATCGGTTAATGAGATCCGATCCGAAGTTATTGCGACGGACGATTTGTCCACACACGTTTTACCGCACGGCTCACTGGGCCTCTGCTTTGTTTCGCCCTCCTTTGTTTCCGTGTGCTCCTTGATTCATCGGTCTCCGGCGCTGGGCACACTCGATAATCCATTCGAAGGATACATTCAAGAGACATTTTTTTTGAAAATTCTTTGTAACGTTAGGTGCGATTTGAAAATCTTATTTTTAAACAAAAAGTGATATTCCAGATTTTTTTTTATTCTCTTTAATGTTAGGTCTGATGTGAAAATCTTATTTTTAAATAGAAAGTGATATTTCACAGAATTTTTTTTTATTTTCTGTAACGTTAGGTCCGATTTGAAAATCTTATTTTTAAACCGAAAGTGATATTTCAGAGAAATCTTTGTTTTAATTCTCTATAAGGTTAGGTCCGATTTGAAAATCTTATTTTTATACCGAAAGTGATATTCCAGAGAATTTTTTTTAATTCTCTGTAATGTCACTTCCGGTTTGAAAATCTTATTTTTAAACCGAAACTGATATTCCGGTGAATTTTTTTTTATTCTCCATAACGGTAGTTTCGGTTTGAAAATCTTATTTTTTATTAAACCGAGAGTAACGTCAAGGCAGAACTGGAAAAATGTCGCGATCCACTCCCTAATCGCGCTCAACGTAAAAAGAAAAGAAAGCTAATATTGAACTTACAAAACGATAAAAAATCAGCACGCTGGTGCTCTGTACTGGGGATTGCTGGATATATTCAGTTGCTGGGTACATTCGATAATCAATTCGAAAGATACACACCAGATACATTTTTTTTATTCTCTGTAACGTCACTTCCGGTTTGAAAATCTTATTTACAAATCGGAAGCGACGTCGCACAGAAGACCTGGACAAAAGAGAAAAGAAAGCTAATGTTGAGCTTACAAAACGATTAAAATTCACTGCATGGTTCTCTGCGCAGTTGCTGGGTAGATTCGACAATTAATTCGAAAGATACATTCGAGAGAAAAATTAAAAAATCATCTCTGTAAGGTATTTAAACCGGAAGTGACGCTACGTAGACCAACTGGAAAAATTCCGCGACACGCTCCCTAAATGCGCTCGACGTAAAGAGAAAAGAAAGCTAATGTTGAACTTAGAAAACGATTAAAATTCAGCACAATTGCTCTCCGTACTGGAGATTACATGATATATTCAATTGTTGGATTATTCGATAATAAATTCGAAAAATGGATTCCAGAGAAACTAAAAAAAAATTCTCTGTAAGGTCACTTCGGGTTTGAAAAGCATATTTTTAAACAGGAAGTAACGTCACGCGGAAGACCTGGAAAAATTTCGCGAGCCCCTCCTTAAATGCGCTCGACGTAAAGAGAAAAGAAAACTAATATCGAACTTACAAAACGATTAAAATTCAGCGCCTTTGTTCTCTGTACCGCAGATTACATTATGTATTCAGTTGCTGGGTACACTGTAAAGATAAATTGCAAATTTAATGTACTAGAATTTACATACATTAATTAAATATTAATTTACTTTTTTTTGTAAATTTATAATACCAGATATTAAAATTACACATTTTTTTACTGAAATTTACAAAAATTTGCATTAAAAATAAAAAATTTTACTGAAAAATTGCAACATGTGTTTGAAATTTCAGAAACAGTTTATGTAGAAGAGCTTCCAATACCGTTAATTAATTTTCAAGCAACATTTCAACATTTTTTTACAGTGTACATTCGATCGTGAATTCCAGAAATTCCAGACATTCCAGAGAAAATTCAAAAGATATCTCTGTAACGACACTTCCGGTTTGGAAATCTTATTCTCAAACCGAAAGTGACATTCCGGAGAATTTTTTTTTAAATCTCTGTAACGCCACTTCCGGTTTGAAACCTTATTTTTACCCCAGAAGCGACGTCACGCAGAAGACCTGGAAAATATTCGCTTCCCCGTCCTTAAATGAGATCAACGTAAAGAGAAAGAAAAAAAAACGACATAAATAGAAAGCTAATATTGAACTTGCAAAACGATTAAAATTCAGCGCGTCGGTTCTCTGTATCGGAGATTACATGACGGTAAAACTACGATAAAAACGTTCGGTTATGGAAATTATATAATTCGTGGAATCTAGTCTTCCGATAAACGCTACCGAGGGACACTTGACTATTTGCGCGAGTACATATCGAGTGTAAAGCGATGATAAAACCTTCCCGATAAAACCGGTTTTCGTTACCGAAATACTGTGCCCCGTAAACCGGAAGTTAAATATAGAATTGCGAAACGACGACGGTCTCGACGATCAATTTCCGACGGTAATCGCCATGTCGGTGAGGAAAATCAGTCGATTTGGGATACACGCGTAGATAATCTCACAAGATACGACGCATCGCTCACACAGTCATTTGCAGCTGCGAATGTTTGTTTTCAATTTAATGTGAATGGCGGAGCGCCAGTCGCACTTAATACATCGTTAGGTGCATCAACTCACGCTCCGTCGGCCGGGCACCTTGGGTTTTCCAGCGGGCAAAACCAGTTCTCGCACTCGCGCGGTAAAAGAAGTGTGTAAAAATAATAAAAAAAATATCTTTCGAACAGCGAAAGATCACGAGTGCCGGCACGACATCCCGATCCACGATACAGAATTGGCGTACCAATTTATCCAAGCCCCCTGCCCCCCCCCCCCCCCCCCCTCAAATGTTGTTAATTATTTCGCGAATTTCAAAGATTCGGAATTTATGGCAAATTTCAAAGTTTCGGAATTTATCGCGAATTTCGAAGTTTCGGAATTTATCGCGAATTTCGAAGTTTCGGAATTTATCGCGAATTTCGAAGTTTCGGAATTTATCGCGAATTTCGAAGTTTCGGAATTTATCGCGAATTTCGAAGTTTCGGAATTTATCGCGTATTTCGAATTTTCGGAACTTATCACAAATTTCGTAGTTTCGGAATGTATCGCGAATTTAAAAGTTTTGGAATTTATCGCCAACTTAAAAGATTCGGCATTTATAGTAAATTTCAAAGATTCGGAATTTATAATGAGGTTAACTTTTCGCCGATAGCGTCGATCAATTGCTGCTGGCCGTGCGGAACAATCTCTACACGATCGATAAAGTAGGAATTCCCAGCGAAACCGGGGGAAAAAACCGTCCTTGCGACGCTCAAAACTACCGGTCATAAAACATTGTTGAGCCAGATGCTCGATAAGCTAATAAATCCTTCCGAATAGCGAGTTCCCGCTCGGCAACCGCTCTCGCTATCTTGTCATCCAATTCCCAGGTCTCACTCGGAATAGCCGAATCGAATTATTCACGCTCGAGTAGAAATTAGGGTTTTCCAACGGGCAAAACCAGTTCTGGAACTCGCGCGATAAGAGAAGTGGATAAAAATAATAAAAAAATGCCGAACGGAGAAAGATCGCGAGTTCGATCTCGAGGTCCCGATCTACTCGAAAGAATTGCCGTACCAAATTATCGATTCACTCCCGTAATGTTTTTTTTAATTATTTCGCCAATTTTACAGATTCGCAATTTATAAAGAGGTTAACTTTTCGTCGATAGCGTCGATACAACTGCTGTTGGGCTGTGCAGAGAGTCTGCACGGTTGGTAAAGTAGGAAAACCCAGAACTGAGAAAAAAACTGTCCGTGCGATGCTAAAAACTACCGATCGTAAAACATTGTTGGGCCAGATGTTCGATAACCCAATAAATCCTTCCCAATAGCCAATTCCCGCTCGGCAACCGCTCTCGCTATCTTCTCCAACTCCCAGCTCGCCCTCGAAATAGTCGAATCGATTTATTCATACTCGAGTCGAAATTTGTGTTGATCACCGGTAATCAATCATCAATTCTTTTCTCAACGATATCGCACAGTGTTCAACTCGTGACCGAATCTTCCAAAGATCTCCCAAAAGGAGATTAATTACTCGAGTGGCTCGCTCGAATAGACACCAGAAGTATCATCAATTTACAGCGATAATAATTTTCGATGCTAATATCGTAGAGCTTTATCGTATATTTTTTTCTTTTTCTTTATCGCCCAGCAATTAAGCCGCAAAGTCTTTTATCGCCGCTGTTCAAATTTCGTTTCGTCCGATTACGCTCGACTATTAGTGAGAGGAATTCGATGTGGTTTCTTTCTTTCTTTCATTTTATTTTTTGGTCAGCCAAGGACTCCTTTGTTCCTGCACGAATATAAGCTGCGGCGAGTTTTCGAAGGTGACGTCAAGGTCGCCGCGACGAAACTCATATTTATTTAAATAACAAAAAAAAAAACGTGCACGCGCAGTATTCCCCCTAGTTAACTCTTTGTGCACGATATGATTCGTACTTTGCATGGACGAGAGATGCATTCACGGCCATTACCGTTTTGCAATCGTGCATTGCATACTGATAAAGTGAAACTTGGAAAAACCCGGTTCACGACCTGCGATTTTTTTATAAAAAACAACAAAAAAAAATCTCCGCCTTGAAGATATCATTCTAATATCATCTGTTTCTTGAGCAAATTCGCTATCTCGTGAATAAAGAGGGGATAGCATTCGGGTTTAAGCTTCTCACATTAGGAATCGAGACGTGGACTATAGGCTGTCGACTTTGTACGCTCACTGAGTACACAAATCCTTGATATCTGATCGAACTCGACTGTTACAATAGCGTGAATTTTCGCAGGCTAATTGTCATTCCGCACAGCTATGAATGATCAGCAATAATGAATCTCCTGCGGATACAAAGTTTCACGATAATATCAATGATATTCGATATACTCACACGTGCAACAACAAACGTGTTAGAACGGCCACAAAAGTCCCCCGACGATTTCAGTCAGTCGATGGCTAATGCACTTGTGTATTGTTATTATGCGAGAGTTGTTGGAAATATGCATATATAGACGTCGGGCGCATCGGTTGTCGACGATAGCGCAGTAATCTAGGGAAACGAGCAATAATCTCAAATGCCACGAAGGTCTACGACGCGAACACGTTGAAAATGACAAATTACACTGATAACAAAAAATTAGGCTCGCGCTAATATTTCTCGATTCGGAAGAATGTAAATTCAAGCGACAACTTCGCGCGACCTGTTGCGTTTAGGAATCGCGAGCGACTGAATCACCAACTCACCAGTCGCCCAAGGATTCTATTTCAATTCATCTCCTGAAGGTGGAACCAGACGATGTCTCGATCGTCCACGTGATGTGCTGCCGACTGCTCACATGTGTGTATATAAATACAGATGTACGTATATAGTACAGTCAACTCCCTCTAACTTAACGCTCTCGGGACTACATTTCCGTGCTGGAGAGAATCCCCCACCATGGCTTGCCGTAAGGCGTTTGAAGCGCGCGAAACGGTTCCGTTCGGTGAATAATTCAAACTCGGCCACAGTTCAGTAAGGCACATGAGTGTTTATGAAACATGTGTGGAATATTAGGAAATGGAAAATTATATGTAGTGTTTCATTCCATAAAAAATTCAGCACTTCGAGATATGCCAAAAATCTAAAAAACAATCAGCCGTATCAATATTGTCAAGATCTTTTATTTTCAATAATGATAACGACAAAAAGTTATTAACAAATTATTTATTGAAATTTGGAAAACCTTTTCTTTTCTCGATTTAAATGAATTATTTGATTTTTTAGAATTCATGTGAATTTTCTCAGAATTTTCTTACACATCAAAAATTTCTTTTAAAAATTTGAAAAATCGATGTAGAGCCACGAATTTCGAATATGTTTCCGTATCACGATTCGACAGTACATACAAAACGTTTCGAGGCGATAGTGTCAAATGTTTCCTAGTTATAGCCTTAAAAAAATTCAAAAATATAAGAAAATTCTGAAAAAATGTACGTGCATTTGAACATGTTGAATAACTTTATTTTTCATCAAGTTGGTAATAACATTTTGGAATTATTATTATGGAAAATTAATATTTTCATCACATTTAATATACTTGCTTGTTTCAGATTTTTATACCATCCAGAAGTGTTTGCAATTCCCCCTCATTTCTCGGAAACTGATGCGAAGTGAACACTATTCGTAGGGACTACTTTAATATAAGTGAATTATCGCGGTCGGTAATAAAAATGGTAATGAACTTTTCTCAAGGGAGCTAATTTTTTTGAGGAAAAAGCAAATTCGAACCGGATGCGCACAGTAATTTTGCATCCGGACCGAATTCATTTTTGTTTCTAAAAAAAATTAGCACATTGAATAAAGTTAATTTGAAAATTGCATCTATCTCTCTCGCACGGACAGCTGTTTCACTTCTCCTTAAACGAACCACAGTTGTTTGCTGCTCCTACGCGAGACCCCGAGCGAGCGCGTGTGTGCGATAAATTCGAAAAAGTGGGGTTAACGCCTTCCCCTTTTGGACTTTGCGTTGCGAGAGAATTCAGGGGAAATACCTTGCTGGAGAGCGTCAAGTTAGAGGGAGTTGACTGTATATCATCTATATTGACAGTGTATCGTAGCGGTTCTACGGTGCAGTGTTGTTTCTCGTTTGTCTCGTAGTAAACATTGCATCTGCGAGATAATTGCAACTTGTCATCTTACGCAATTCCAATGGCAACGCACACAATTGGCAAGGTAACGAAAAGAGCTTGAGTCTTGTGTCCTACGACAATTCGATAATTGTGTCCGACCATAACCTTGCGGCGCACAGAATCGAAGGCTCCTTCACCGGCGCTGATACCAAAACGAACGATCTGATAGAGTAAAATTTTTTTTTTTTTACAGTTTTTAGGAATCGGACGATTTCTCGCGAGGCGTAATCTGTCTTTGCAGAGATCTTACAGCTTGTATACACCCGACTACCTTGAGGTATATACCTTAATATGTATCTAATAATTTATACATGTGTGCAATGCACATGTGTTATTTATTTATTTATTTCACTCGGTGCGAAAATGGCGGTTTTTTCGCACGCTTCGCGTGCCAAAACCCCCGTTTTCACACCTTGTCAAATAAAATTTTGTTCGATACTCGTGCGAAAAATTTTTTTCTGAATTTTTCAGAAAATTTTTTTTTCTGAACTCGTGTGATTGCAACACTCGCCTTCGGCTCGTGCTGCAAACTCACACTCGTCAGAAAAAGTTTTTTCGCACTCGTATCTAAATGTACTATTATTTTACATTTATCATTTTCACAGTTCAGATAACAATGCAGATATGAACCAAAATATAGCATGTGTAAACACAATTACATTGTAATATATAAAAAAATGTTATCTTTCTTATTTATAAAATTTTAAAATTAAACAGTCATTTTATCACTCGTATCTCAAAAACTGTGCTCCAAGATGGGCATTGCAGATGTTATACTAATAATCCCAAGCCCGTATCGGCCAGTCGATTAGTCAACAACAATAAAAAATTTCATTAGGCTTTCATAAGGATTTTCTTTTATATTTATATATATTTGATGTTTTTTTAATAAAAAATGTTAGTCAGTATTATGTAGTATGTAGTATTGTATATTCAAATTTTATTTGCCTTGTATTTTTTTTGGTTCACAACTTTGAGTTCTGTGTAAAGGATTACTCCGTCAATGAAATAAAATAAGATGAAAAAAATAATCATAAGGTAAAGGTGCTAAATGGCCGAACACCTAAGGGAGCAGTCACAGTCACTGGACATGCATGAAAAATTTTACTTCCAACTCTTTTGCACACATGCTTTGCCCTGTTTCAGATTTAAATTTCAGATTCATTGCATGAAAATTATAATAGACTGTATGTTACCCCGTTGGTTTACATTAGGCTATTAGTGAGCCTGTAAGTCCCAACATGAATGTGGTTATAACATTTCCTGCTGGCAATTCGCCCCACGGATAGATAAAATTACAAATAGTAACAAAAAAAAAAACAAAGGAAATATAAAAAAGAAAAAAAATAATAGATATAAAAGAAAAATAATTTTCCGTAGTGGCGGTTTTGGGACGTGCTGCATCGCTTTCATATTACGTGAAAAGCGCGAGCTCTGTACACTGTAAAAAAAAATTGGTTTCAAAATTAACTAACGGTATTGGAAGCTGTTTCTGAACTTTCAAACACATGTGCGTTGCAAATTTACAATAAAATTTTTTGGTTCAATAAACATTTTAGTAAATTTCAGGTTAAAGATTTCGAATTTTAATATCTGATATTTTTATTTTACAAAATAAGTATATTAATCTCCAGTTAATGTAAGTAACGTAAGCAAATTTAAAGTTCCAGTACATTAAATTAACAATTTATTTTTACAGTGTATTATTTGTTTAGGACTCGCTTTGTTTTTCTTTTGATTCGTGTCTGTTGTCACCTTAATCGACATGATGTTTTTTTTCTATCAATAGACTGGAAAATCCAAGATCCCTCTTTACGTGACTTTGAACGTACAAATCAAGGGCTACACTTATCCGATATTGGAGAACTATCAAAAATTCATAGATGTCGTGGCGGATACTTTGGACCTGGAGGTCGACGACAGGTAACGCTCGTACCGGTCCAAGCTTTCCGTGTCGTCCATTCTTGCGACTCGACTACATTGGCTTTGCATTTTTCTTTTTAGCTGGGCATTGCCGCCAACGTGTTACAAGGTACAGAGATTCAAGCCGAACAGTTCGGTAACAGTCGCGCAGTACGAGCTGAAGGAGTACGAGAGGAACATTCAGATACTCGACGTATCGTCAACTCGGTACCCGATTTTGTTGAGGGCACTGGAGGCCTCACTTCCCGAGGGAGTCACGCTGAAAGTGGAATATTTCAATCCCTTGTACGAGAAGAAGCGTTACGTGCCCGACAAGGACCTCCTGGAGTTGAAGGGCGAATTGGAGACTATGCAGAGAAAATAGATTGTTTAGCGAGTTTTTTTTTTAGACCATTCGTTTTCATGTTTGTCATTGGCGTAAACACATTACTGTTAGACGTGTATATAAGAGTTTCTTAAACGTATTTTTTCGTTGTCATTGAGTACATACAGACCTATGATATACATGCAACGTCACGGGGAAGTCGCGTTATATACTCGAGTCTACCATCGATATAATAATCGCGCCGGAGAAATCCCTTCCCGAGGGAATCACGCTAAAGACAGAATATTTCAATCCCCTGTACAAGAAGATTTTTTTTTCAAGTTCTCCTTATGGCTCTGGCTATTTTTTGCCTTCAAGCTGCTATTCCTCGATTGTTTTTCCAAGTCTTCAAATCAGTTGTGAAGCTCACGGCCGCAGCGGCTGTTACCCCCCATACTGTATGGGGGGCAACAGCATTTCCACGAGGGCGCAGGGAAACTGCGGAAAACCTGCGCCGATACAGCCGGTCATTCCAACTGAGTCTTGATGTTCGTATTCGATACTTCGAGTACGAACTTCAATCCTCAGAATTCGACCTCCCGCTCAACGGTTCCAATGCGCTAGTTAGGGCACGGCTAGGCCCTAGACCCATCCAAGTACTGACCGCGAACGATTCTGTTTGACTCTGGGGACCACCGAAGCCGCGCACCAACCGCGCATCCACCGCTGTCGGTCAGGAAGACTGTACAAGAAGAAGCGATACGTGCTCTATAAGGACTTCTCAACCTGGAAGAAGGAACTAGATTTTTTGCAGAGGAAATAGATTGTACGGGGCATTTTTTTTAGACCACTCGTCTTCATGTTTATCATTGGTATAAAAACATTATTGTTAGACGTGTACATAAGGGTTTTGTAAACGTATTTTTGTTCTTTGTCATTGAGCACATACAGACCTGTGATATACATGCAAAGTCACGGGGAAGTCGCGTCGTATATTCGAGTATAACATCGACATAATAATCGCGCGCCTCGGAATTGTCACAGGAGTCCAAAGTGGACGACTTTTATCTTGGCAGCTTCCTCCGCTTTGGGAGCTTCCTTGGCTCGCTCCATTTCCTCGTCTCCTGGAATCACAAATTTTCGTTGGTCCCTCTCTCGTAAAACGACTCGTTTCTGTACGAATTCAATTGATTCTCGGAACCGATCTCGCTTACTCGATAACGGTTGAAAGTCCTTCAGGTAGTCCTCGTTTCCCAAGCACAGTGGCAGACTCTCGGCCAGTTCCCTCTTCGGATCCATCGGATGTAGCTTCGTCACCGAGCGCTTCTGAACGGGTCGATAAGGCTGGCCCTGAAAAATTCACGATACAACCGGCTTTAGTACACGATCGTTGGTCAACCCTCGTGAAAAGTTAAGGGCATGTGATACAGACTAAGTCGGTAAAAAAAAAAAACGGTTTCCCTGTTTTCTCGGCGCCTGTTAATATTTCAGACAAAAGGAAATTAGGTTTTCATGTATCTGTACATAGTCTACGAAAACCTAATTTGTTTTTCTCCAAAATATTAATAGTCGCGAAGAAAATAGGAAAACAGATTTGTTATCGACCGACTCTGTATCACATGCCCTTAAGGTAGTCCGTGCGGTACAATCAAGTCAATTGAGTAGGCGCATTTCAAAAATTGTTTGTACACGTTTTAAAGGAGACATTTTTGCGAACTAAGATGGATCTTGATTAAAGAGTTCCTACTTTTTGTAGAAAAAAACATACAACAATGAATTTACAGAAAAATAACTCAGTTCACGCTAATCAAACCACGGGGATATTCTTCACGCAATATTTGTGGAGTAAAATTTGTAATTTTGGTCCGATCTTAACGAGTGAAAGCTTATTTTTTATTGAAACATGTTTTGCGAGTTCAACAAGTGATTTGCTTCGCTAAGATTATCAATCAGCGGAAAAGTTTAAATAACTCTCGTAACTCTGATTTGTTCATAAACAAATGTCTAATTTGTAAACGATAAATATTATCATTAATGTTGAACAAAATGAGGTTTCACTCGTAAAAATCGAACGAAAATTATAAATTTGACTTCACAAAAAACTGCTTAAAAATATATCCGTAGATTTATTGGCGTAAGCTGAGTTATTTTTCTGTAAATTCATTGTTGTATTTGTTTTTCTACATAAAGTATGAACTATCATCTAGATCCGCCTTAGTGCGCACAAAATATCCCTTTAAAATGTGTAAAAATCATTGTTGAAATCTTGGTTGACTCGATCGACTTGACTTTACCGCAAAGACTACCTTAATAGAAACGAAGCCTCACCGTTCCGGGTACCAGAATGTGCGTGACGGTATTGGAGAACTTGACCTTTGGCTTTTCGTTCGACGCCAGCGAATCGACCGAGCCTTGATACTGATGGGGTATTTTTGAGTTCGACGCGTTGAGAACCGGAAGAGGAGGAACGTTGAAAGACACGTTCGTTTCCTTGTTCGCATTGGCGCTCGCCGTACCTTGAGACATTCCCAATCGCGAATTCTTCGTCTCCAACGGTTTCGATTGGCAATTGAAGTGCGACTGAAAATGACTGATCGAACTGATCGGGGTGGAATCGCCGTACGGTATACCCGGCTCGTAGTCGAGATTCTCGGAACTGCCGTAGAACGGTACGTAGTCCAGATCGTAATTGAGCCGGTAATTCCTGATGGGCTGAAAGTTGTTGTTTCTGTGCTGACTCTGCAGGATACTCGAGACCGAGGATTGTCTCTGCAGCATTTGACCGTGAGCGTTCGGGCGTGGCATGGGAAACTTCATAGCTGCGTCGTTCAAGTCCCCGAGGCCGATCGCACTTCTCGAGAGAGCGGAATTTTTTTTCGGCAGATTATTGAGATAATTAGCCAGGGAGCTCGTCATCGTTGGAGGCGGCGGGAGGGCGTCGAGCGACGAATCGTTGCTGGCCAAACCGGCGATCGGACTCGCCTTCTCGAAGACCGCCGCGATATCGACGTTTATGTTACGCTCCAACGATTCGAGGGTCTCCTCCTCCGGGTCGTTGAAGGACGTCGACATGAGGTTGCTGCCAGAATTGAAGAACGAAAGAGGATTCCCTTTGCCGATCATCGTACTGTAGGAGGTCGATGTTTTGTTCGTCGAGGCGGAGTTGCCGAAGGAAACGTGCGGCATGTCGACCGGAGGCAGACCGGCGGGATTCCCATTGCGAAATACCGACGATGTGCTGTTCTCGCGCATGGAACTCGGCGCAAGATTGCTGAAGGAGGTCGACATGACGTTGGTGTCGATGTTGCCGAGCAGAGACGGCGAGAGGCTGGAATCGTTGGGCATGTCCAACGATTCCAGGTCGGGAGTGGCGTTGTTGAAGCTCGTCGAGATCAGACAGTCGTCGGCCATCGAACCGCTGAGCAACTCGCCGTTTCCTCGACGGGGCTGACAAACGTTGCCGGTCGACTTGGCGAAGGAGCGGTCTCGCTGGTTCAGTCCGAGAAGCCTCAGATTGCCGAAAGTCGCCGATATGAGGTCGTCGCTGAGATTGTTGTACGACTGAGAATTGTTCCCCAGCGAGGGCATCATGCCGCTGCTCATTCTGTACGGTGTCCGTTTCGCGTAGTCGGAAGGGAATACTTTCGGCATGGCGAGCGAAGCGTTGATCGACGATTCGGCGATGCCGCTGTTGGGGATGTTGAATGCCGTCGACATGAGACTGTCGGATTTTTTTGGAGCGACGTCGCTGAACGACGTCGACATGAGACCACTGTTCTTCAGCAGGGAGGGGTGAACTGCGGGCAAGGGTGGAATCTTGCTGGAGGAACCTCTCGAGAGGTGTCTCGAGGGCAGATGGACCTTCGATTTAACGCGTTTCGGCGAATCCTCACTCTCGCTCTCGCCGCTGTAGGACTCGCCCTCCTTGTCGCTTATCGAGTCGGAGCAGAGCGAACACGAGGAACGCGAGCACGTGGAATCTGAAATTGTTAAAGTAATTTAATAATTTTATATCACTCGGTGTGGAAAACGACTGTTTTGCGCATGCTTCGCGTGCGTAAAACCCCCGTTTTCACACCCAGTGAAATAATAGTAATTTACGATACTAGTGCGATAAAACTTTTTCTGACGAATATCGCACCAAATTTTACTTCACGAGGTATGAAAATGCGAGTTTTGTGCACACGAAGCGTGCGTAAAACTGCCATTTTCGTACCAAGTGTAATAAAACTTTGTACGATACGCGTGCAAAAAATGTTCTCTTAACTCGCGCGCTTCAAGCACGAGCCGGAGACGAGTTTAAATTTACACTAGTATCGTAATGCATTATTTTGTCCCGTTAGTCCAGGGCCGACGGACACTCACGTGAACTACTGCAGCTATTCGATCTGCTCAAGACATTTTGGGCCTTCTCCTTTGCGGCTGTCGCCATTTCCATGTCGCTTGTAACGAGCGCGTAGAAGTGAATGTCCATGAAGAGATCGTGATCGTTAAGGTCTATCGCCAATCTGAACGCTTTCTCGAACAATCGATATCTGATGGGGCACAATTTTAATCGGTCAAGAGCGCACAATTCCTGTGATGAGTTTTATAAGTTTGTCATTATTTAAAATTTTTTGTTGAAATTTTCATCAGACATTCTTAACATATCAAACATTAAGAAGATGTAAACATTTTTTAATCGATTTTTCCTAATAGCTGTATATTTCTCCTGAAGGGCTTACGCCACAGTAAAATCTCGATTTTTTTTGTAATAGTTTACAGTGTTAAAAATATTCTGTTCTATTTTGAGGTCGAAATTCAACGAATTACGAAAGTGGCGGAGCGCTCGAGCAGCGGCGCGGTCGAACTTTGAACGCATTTTTCTCAAAACGTGATTTTCAAGACCGGTGTACCTGAGATCTCAAAAAGGCTTGATGGATTTTTATGAAAATTTGTACCGATATATTGAACCGATTCAACAGATCCAATCTGAACGCTTTCTCGAACAATCGATATCTGATCGGGCACAATTTAAATCGGTCCGGAGCGCACGATTCCCTTCATGAGTTTTCGATTCAAACTCGGATATACCTTATCAAGTGATGGAAAAATCGTCTAGTCAGATCCCTTATTTCGTCACCGTATTCGTCCTCGACCGCTTGGCTGATCGGCCTGATCGGCACGTGGAAGCTCCCCAGGGCATTTTGAATGAGACTCTCACGTTCGGGTGTTAGCTTCAATTTGAACAAGTGGTTCAGTATCTGATTGAGCGAGTGCATGCAGGCTCTCGGGTGCGTGTCCCAGTTCATCGCGAGCAACAACGACGTCGCCCGATCGACGTTCAGTACGTTCAGGTTTCTGCATATAAGAACGTCTCCGGGCAAATTGTTTCCCTCGATTACCCTTATAACTCCGAGAGGACCCCTGGAATGAATTTTTGGTTATTCGACGATTATTCATTTTAAATTATTATAAAAAATAATAATAACAAAATAAAAATTATTATTAAAATCCATGAATTTTTATCACCGTTCGAAAAGTAGCAGAAACAGAGAATCCCCGTTGTTGTAATGATCGCTGTAAGGGCCTGGATCTGACTTCTTGTTCCATGTCATCCGCACCAGCGCCGGTTGAGTCCTGTTTAATATCACAAGGGTAATTAAGAAATCACACATCAACACTACCAAGCTCAATGGAACCTCCTTAAGGATGCATCACACATACGTTCCTAACCAAAAGTTTAATTCGATCAAGATTTCAGTATTTCTGGATATGCCTAAAATCTGAAAAAAGTAGCCATATCAATTATGTCAAGACCTTTGATTTCATATAATAATAATAATGCTAAAAACTTATTAACAAATTATTTTTAAAATGAATTGTTTAAAAAGGGTCAGGAAACCTTTTGTTTTCTCATTTTAAATGAATTCCTTGATTTTTTAAAATTCATATGAATTTTTTCGTAAAACTCAAACTAAAATGACAAATTTGACTTCACAAAAAATGTGCAAAAAAATATGCTCGTGGATTTTTATTGGCGTAAACTGAGTTATTTTTCTATAAATCCATTGTCGTACATGTTTTGCTACATAAAGTAGGATCTCTTTCATCTAAATCCACCTTAGTTCGCACGGGATGGGATTCAGGATTCACAAGAGATAATCTCTTTGAAACATGTATAAATAATTTTTCGAAATCTTGGTACTCGATTGACTTGACTGTACCGCAAGGACAACCTTAATGTACCTGAAGTAAGTCGACAGATCGAAAATCACAGCCGGCGTCGAATCCTCGTTGAGCATCTGGCTTCTTATGCACCCCATAGAAATGTCGTAATGTTGGAACTGGCCGCGCTCGTTTCCGACGGTAAACACGAATCCATCGCCGTGCCACGAAGCCAGTGTCGGTATCTTTGCGAATGAATAAATAATTTAAAAAAATGTAATCAATTCCTCCGTTTGCGGCTGGTCGCGTGGCTTTGCCTTACGAAAGGAGCTTTGACGTTATTGCTCATGCCCTTCTTGTGATCGTGCAGCGTTATCGAACCATCGATGCAGCACAGCAGCAACATATCCTGATTAGGTGAAAATTGCGCGCAACTCGTGTGCGTCGGTAGCGGCACCGAAATAACTTCTATCCTCTGTAACTTGTCCTGCTGCGAGACCTCGTAAGTCTGCCATTCGATGGTGACTTCGCCCTGCATTTATAACAATTCCAAGTCAGTCTCAATAATTCATTGATTACCTTTTTTTATAATAAAAAAAATGTATAAAAGTGTCTCTCACCTTGCGCGAAACCTTCTGCTCCACCGAGTGAATAACATTCTCGTGCCGCGAATTGAATATAATGCAAAGCGGATCGAATTCGGTCCGAAGGTAACAGACTAACTCGAATTTCGTGCTGCAAATTTCAATTGGAATATCATTTCTGTGTCTGACGGGAGCAAAGCCGGTAGGCATGCAATAGGGGTGCGTTATTGAATGTAGATCTGCACAGTTATGCGTTCTTCTATTTATGACTGTCTACAGATTGTGGTTTTTTTTAAATACCCGCGGGAAACCCGATTGATAACAAAAGAACGCTTATCAGAGCAGATTTATGTAAAAACTAAATGGTGCGTTCTTGAATGCAGATCTGCACAGTTATGTGTTCTTCTATTTATGACTGTCCACGGCTAGTGGTTTTTTTAAAATTACCAGCGGTAAATCCGATTCTTTTTGCCGGATACGTTTGGTGCGTTTTGATAACAAAAGAACGGTAATCAGAGCAGATTTATGTAAAAACTAAAGCGTGAGGTCTTGAATGCAGCTCTCCTGTGTTCGGCTAAATCGAGAAATATTCGAGAATCAGGCATTCTTATATTCCAGTGTGCTCTCAGTACGGGGTTTAGTTTTGACACAAATCTGACTTGATAAGCGTTCTTTTATTATCAAAACGGATGAAATGTGTCCCGCGGGAAAAATCGGATATACCGTTGGCAATTTTTAAAAATGCACTAGCAACGAACAGTCACAAATAAAAGAACATTGCATTAAAGAACGCACCCAAAGCCTGAACGAAGAGTGGACTGAAATGCGCATAAGAGAGCGTTCTTGAATGCAGTTGCTCAGCCATGCCTTCTTTTATTTGTGACTGTCCACTGCAAGTCCGTTTTTTTAATTGCCAACAATACATCCAACTTTTTCCTCGAGGTACATTTCGTCCGTCTTGATAACAAAAGAACGCTCTTGAGCACATTTGTGTTAAAACTAAAACCTGAATTGAGAGCAGACTGTGATATAAAAACGCCCATTTCACCTGTATATACATGCGGATACATTTCGAATATTTCCGAATTTAGCCGAACACATCAGAACTGCATTCAAGAACGCATCCGTTCAGTTGCGTATAAATGTGGATACATCTAGAATATTTCGGGATTTAGCCGAACAGAGCAGAACTGCATGCAAGAACGCACCCAAGTAGTAGCGCCGTTAGAAGGAAAAAAACACGCTAGTGTTTGTGAGCACCGTGACCATAGCAACGAAAAATTAACAAGCTCAGATCGAAAAGATAGCGAGCAACCCTAGCCACTTGCGCGTTTTCTAATAGGAAAAAAAAAATTTGGTCTACGTGAGATGTCTCAGTTCTGGCACTCTCACTGGACCGAAGATGCCTACAAGCCCGGACTACTCGGCAACTGGCAAGTCCCGAACTGGCACCCAAAGTGGCCGTGTGTCAGACACTGCGTCCCGACTACTTTCCTAGCTGACAAATCGGGACGCCTTTTGCCCGACAAGCCAAAGTCGAAGAGGTCTCCTTGGGGCGATTTCAAGGTAGAAACATTTTGTTATTGCCATAAGAATTGTTGATTGTCAATCGAGGATTCTACTTGTGCCAGGGTACGTGGGAGTTACCGTTAAAGATTGATAGAAAATTAGCGCACGAATTGTCGGCACCGCCCAAGTACAAACTGGCTGCTTGGGAGGCTCACAAGATTCATTACGAAGGTCCTTGCGGGATAACTGCCGCGAGCTCAAAGACCAAGGAGAAGCCGATCGCCCAAGCTAAGCGTAGAAAATCTCCGGTGAAAAGCATCGAGAGGGCGAGAAAACCAGTCGCCAAATCCAAGAGAGTTATCGATGGAAATAAGGGAAAAATCGCTAAGACCAAGAAAGCTGAAGGAACGATCGTTAAGGCCAAGGGCAAGGAAGTCAAGGGAACGATAGCTAAAACGAAGAAAACTACTGTGAGGCGAGCGATCGACAAGACCGAAGGTGCGCCGGAACGAGATCAACCCGAGGCAATGCCTGCAAAAGATAAAAGCGAAGCGTCAGAAGACGAAGACCAAAATACTGTTAGTGAAGAGTCAGAATCCAATGAGGAAAAAAGCATCGGCGAAGAGCCGGCATCCGAAGAGGAAAGTACCGTTACCGAGGAGCAAGAATGCAAAGATGATAGGCTTGTTTCCGAAGAGCCAACTGTAGAGAAAAAAAGACGAAGACACCATGGAGAAGAGAAAACAACCGAATGCCTCTGCGCGACCAATTTCGATTCTAAATCGCTCGAAAAAGTTGCCCCGAAAGAAATAACCAACACCTGCACCGTTCATCAGCGATTGAGAGTGTAAAATGATCGATGGACATTCGGTAAAATTCAACCGATCCGTTATCGACGAAAGGCGTCTTACATACCCGGTCAAACGATAGAGGTGGACGTTCGCGCGATCGTGATCTTTAACAGCTGGACTCCAGGGATACACTTCGTTCATCGTCGACTTCCACCACACTAAAATCTACATCCGATGTTTTAATAAAAAAAAAATATGACACGAAAACTCGTCGATTTCAAACGCCCTATCGTCTGAGAATAAACTCACTAAGTCTCCGGTTCTGTTGACGCATATTTTCTTGTCCTGCCTACGTCCGCCGGGGCCGGAAAGTTCGACGACCGACAATCTCGGCTCTAGCTTGCTAATTTTATCAAAGACTAGTCTCTTGGGTTTCGTAAAATTTACGACGGTAACTTGGCTATCGTTGTGGGTGAAAACCAAGTGGTTCTTTGTAATGGTTACTGCAAATCATAGTCAAACATGGACCTTCGGGACAATGCGTAAATCGTACTTCCAGGCTTTCGTGCTTTCGCAGCATTACTCATGGACGAATATCGGCGGATGCCGGTATTCTCATAATAAAGCGTATCTTACCGTCCGATATATGATCGGAGATCTTTCCCACGAGATATTTGTCAAACATTATTTTCTGTATGTCTGCCGTGAGGACGTTTACTTGTATGTAAACCAGCAAACCGTTGCCGAGCACGAGCTGCACGGTGTGCTCGTCGTGCCATCGACAGTAAACCGTCGAATGATCCCGCAGTTGGTCCTGCAAACGAGCAACGAATTAAATACGACTTCTTACGAATGCGTTCAACATACCCATAAATTAATTTTGCCTTATCTTCTAAAATAAAATTTTTTAATTTATTATCAGTATTAATGTTTACAGAAAGGAAGTATAAACTTATATAATCTGCTTAAAAAAATTTATTCATCTGATATCACATTAACATGAGTTGAAATTTAATCATATTTAATATTTCTGTTGAAGCATGTAAAGTATATAAAGTGGATGTAAGTTTCTTCAGGTGTTGTTTTTCTTTACTTATTAGGATCTTGCTTGTAAAAATCTATCACACGGCGCATACAGTAATTTATGACTCTGTGTAGTACCTACCCATGTTTCAGTAATAAGGAAACATCTACTTAACACTGATGCTTTTTTGCATTGCATGGTATCAAATAAAAATGATCTATCTATCTAGCTATCTAGACCCATCAGATCTAGACGGTCAACATTTTTTTGCATAATTATTATACAAAATTATGAACTTTATATGCTTTAACCAGAATGTTAACCATAAGTACATTTTTTTACATTAAATTTAATATTATTTAATATTTCGGTTACAGCAATACAGTTCATCATTTTGTATAATAATTATTGTTTGTTTGCTTATTAAACCGATTTCTTCTGTACAATATTTTTTCTTTTATGTATAACTTAGGTCAAGACCTGACACTACAAAAGTATGCTATTTAACAAGTACAAAAACATTTTTAATTCTTATTTTCATTTTTCCACCTCAATTCTATATCACTTATATCTTATAACTAAGTATCAACGACGAAGATTTTTCTAATCAAACCAAAGAACCTTCTCCCTCGCACCATTAGGCAAAATATGCAAAAAAATATTGACCGTCTAGATATATAGACATATAGATAATTTTTACTGGGTACCAGGATAATTCTGCCAAATACCATGCAATAGAAAAAGCACCAATGCTAAGTAGGTATTTCCTTACAAGTAAGACATGGGTGGTGCAGAACTCATAAATTAGAGTATGCGGAGTGTGATAGATTTTTACAAACAGGATCATAGTAGGCAACAAAAAAGAACACCTAAAGAATATCTCTACATAGAAAGAAAAGAGAGAGGAAACGCGTCACAGTATAAAGTTGGCAAAAGTGTAATTATGTACAGAGTACGGACGAATTGTTACCTCCAGGTATTTTATTCCATCCTTCAGCTTGTTGCCCTTTTTATTCTGAAGTACGGAGACCATACCTCGCTTCTGGCAGTACGCTCTTTTGCCCTCCTCGTACAATCCATCGATGCGTTTCTCATGATACCTGTGGAAAACGAGGTCGCACGTAAATTTCGAAGGCATAACGATAAATTATAGAAAAGTCGTTATATACGTCGCATACGGCAAACGCAAGACTCTATCCTTTGCTATGAGTGATTTATTGGACGGAATTTTATCAGAGGAATAAATCAGCACTTGTTATTTACTTAATATTTTCTATTATACTTATGCTAATGTTAAACGGGTAGATCGAACGTACCAAGGAACCGTTAAATAAATAGGTAAACACGAAACTAACTTGAAAGCGCCGAAGTCTGTATCCTTGATGTTTATATCTTCGTCGAGGCTCCACAAATTTATATCGCCCAGTAGGACGAGCATTTTTCGATCATCTAAGTCCCAACTATGCGGCAAACCATCGGGTATCGTTTACTTTGTTTCGAATCGATGAGAGGAGCGCAAACAATGTGCGAGGATTATTTTGTCCACGGAGAGCGCCGAGATTAATGACACATTGCGTAAGCCTGAAGCCAGGAGGAACGAGAAGATGACAACAACAACAAGGATCGCGCCGAGGTTATGTTGCCGTTGTGTACGTCGGTTCCGTTGCCAATTGTGCGGAAGCCGGGGAGGGACCAGACGCACTGTGACACTCTGTATATCGAAACAATAACTTCGTGCAGACGTACTTTGTTGGTATATTCGATCGATACAGACATACTCCGTCGGTGTATTCGGTCGATACAGCATACTCTGTATATTTGTTTAAGATCATGTGAAACACCCCCCCATCCCGGGCTCAGCCGGTATTAAAAACTGTAATCAACTTTTCTCACTGGATCTCGCATGTACGGTCAAAAGAAAAGTCTCATGGGAAGCCGAAATTATTTCCGTTTCCGATGAGACTTTTCTTTTGACCGTATATGCCAGAATCCATGAGAAAAGTTGTTTACAGTTTTTATTACCGACCGCGGTATTGCACATGCCCTCAAGGGGAAGTGAAATATCGCGATCGGTAATGAAAACTGTAATGAACTTTTTTCAAGGGTGCTAATTTTTTTGAGGAAAAAGCAAATTCGAGCCGGATACGCACGGTAATTTCGTATCCGGCTCGAATTCATTTTTTTCTCAAAAAAATTAACACCATTGAATAAAGTTAATTTGAAAATTGCAACTATCATTGCAACTATTCATTTCCCCTTAAGGCCATGTGAAAGATGTACCACGTGACACATGAGTGCGAGAGAGATAGATGCATTTTTCGAATCAATGCCATTTAAAATCGGTTGACGTTTCGGATAAAATGGAAGCATTTTATCCGAACGCGGTATTAAATTGTACATCCGCTAATGCTTTGCTTTTTTCCGAAAAGTCTAAGGTCTCTGAGTCGCATTCATTAAAGATTTTGGTTACCGACTGAGTCGTTTCACAAACTCACTTTGGAAACTCACTTTGGATAACATAGAACGAGATCGAGTGCTGCGCTGGTGCAAATGTCAGAGAAAGAAGATAGTTACGTGGGTATGATTTCTGAACGCAGCCCAGTGTATGAAGAGTGTGGCACACTGGACAGGTCTCCGCCAGGGGACCAGCCAATACGGGGCGAAAAAAGTGACACAGTGCGTCTGTGTCCGTCCCCGGCTTCCATAGATATTTAAAAATGCGTTCTTCTCTTTCAGTAAGATCGTCGCCGATCGGTTGAGTACAACATTTGATTGCAGGTGTAAAGAAAACCGTACTGTTGTTGTTATGTCATGCTCGTTTGAACGTGAAACCCGGAATCGTTGCGATCAGTGACAATGTCAGCATCGTTGGGTGAGACGAGTCGAATCCTGCACCTTTCCTTGCACACATCCTGTTTACATTCGCTCGACGACAGGTTAGAGAGCAGCTTGCGATAATTTTTCTAATTCACTCTCGTAGAATCTGTGCTCTGTCTCGTAATCGTTGCGATCTTGTGGGGCGCGACAAATCCATTGTTAAAAAAAGGCGCTACCGGAGTGGAAAATGTAAAAGCCTCGAGTGTACACGAGAAGATCTTCAAGGAGATTTACTTCCTTGTAACAAATCTCAAGGTTTGTTCGTCACGCCATTTCGTTCGTCGGAACATATTTACGCGCGCGGGCGCCGATTTATTATTTATATTAATTACTTCATACGAGTAAAAATCGATAATGTGTAAATTTTTGTTTCAAGTACATGGTACCGTTTCTCGTGAACCAGAGCGGCTCCCTCCTCTATGTCGCGACTCTCAAGGGCGCGGATTTGTCGCTCGCCGTGCCTGTGACGAATTCTCTCACCTTCGTAGTCACCGCGATGACCGGATGGATTCTCGGAGAGGAGAAGCCTCATAGAAGTAAGAGGAAATTCATTATCTAGTTAAATTTATCTGATTGGGAGTTTGGCGCTTAATCAACAGTACGATAAATCTTTTTAGACGTCTACATTGGAATAGCATTAATATTGAGCGGTACGACAATCTGTTGCCTCGACAAGTTGAATAGTGCCGAAGAGGTACTGTCGTAGTATCGCAGTATAATATCGTATCTATCCTGCGATCTTCTGCGAAACATGGTCGAAACATTTGTTTTTTGTCTACATCGGAATAGCATTAACATTACTCGGCGCAATAATCTGTTGTCTCGACAAGTTAAATTATGCAGAGGAACTGCTATCCTAGTATCTCAGTCAATCAGGCGTTACCTATGCTGCGACTGTGATCTTTTGTGAAATACAGTCAAAATGTATTTTTTTTTGTGTATACTAAAATAGCATTACTATTGCTCAAGTTAAATAGGACAGTAGAATTGCTATCCTCGTATCGCAGTTGAGGCATTACCTACCCTGCGACTGTAATCTTCCGCAAAATGCAATCAAAATGTTTTTTTTTTGTCTATTGGAATATCATTAATGTTGAGCGGCATAACAATCTGTTGCCTTAGCCAAGCTAAATAGCAGAGAAGAACTGCCATCCAAGTACTGCAGTTGACTAAGCATTACCTATACCTGTGACTGTGACGTTCTGCATAATACAGTCAAATTTTTTTTTTTTCTACGTTGGAATAACATTACTATTGCTCGAGATAAATAGGACAGTAGAATTGCTATCCTAGTATCGCAGTTGAGGCATTACCTCCCCTGCGATTGTAATCTTCCGCAAAATACAATCTAAATGTTTTTTTTTTGTTTATTGGAATATTATTAATGTTGAGCGGGATAACAATGTGTTGACTTTGCAAGTTAAATAGGACAGTAGAATTGGCATTACCTACCCTTCGACTGTAATCTTCCGCAAAATGCAAACAAAATGTTTTTTTTTTGTCTATTGGAATATCATTAATGTTGAGGGGCATAACAATCTGTTGCCTTAGCAAGCTAAATAGTAGAGAAGAACTGCCATCCAAGTACTGCAGTTGACCAGGCATTACCTATACTGCGGCTGTGATGTTCTGCATAATACAGTCAAATTTATTTTTGTTTTCTACATTGGAATAACATTACTATTGCTCGAGGTAAATAGGACAGTAGAATTGCTATCCTAGTATCGCAGTTGAGGCATTACCTACCCTGCGATTGTAATCTTCCGCAAAATACAATCTAAATGTTTTTTTTTTGTTTATTGGAATATTATTAATGTTGAACGGCATAACAATCTGTTGCCTTCGCAATGTGAGTAGTAGAGAAGAATTGCCATCTCAGTACTGCAGCTGACCAGGCGTTACCTACGCTGTGACTGCTATCTTCTGTGTAATACAGTCAAAATGTATTTTTTTTCTACCTTGGAATAGCATTGATATTGGCAGCATAATCTGGTGTATCGAGAAGGTAAATAGTACAGAGAAGTTGCATCTCTAGTAGATCAGGTATTACGTATCCTGCGAATGTGATCTTCAGCGAAACACAAACAAAATGTATTTTTTCACCTGTACAATATTCATAAAGGGATATATTGTTATTTAGAATTACGTTTATTTATTTCAAGGTATTTAATAGAGTTACAAAACAAAGGTTGTTTCTAACGCACGCCTCGCGCGTTATATATTCTTAGCAGCAACGATAGCTTGGTTAATCAACTATATATATATATATATATATATATTTATATATTTATCAGTAGGTCAATGTAAAGATCATCCATGGTATTTACATGCAAATCTATGTGGTAGTGGTCTATATATACACACGCAATTAGCACCGTAGTAGGAATAAATGTATGGTGCGAATGTTTTTTTTCTTTTTTTTTTCATTTTACAATAATCGCGGAGTTTCCTGACGCATGACGATATACAGGTCTTTCCGATTTTATATGTTTTATTTATTTATTATTAAAATGCATTGAGTCCGGCCTCGTTAAGATTATTTATCCGCAAAGTCGGCGACGACGATCGGGATATTTATTTAATAGCGATCAACACTGTGCTAATGAGGGCAAGCTGCTCGCAATAAATCAATCGACTTTTTAAGTACAAGACATTAAGGTATTACAAAGTATTCTTCTAAGTATTTACAAAGGCTCGTCAGGAAACAATTAATCGTTATGGTGTCGGCTATTAACAGCGTGTGTGTCGGTTTCATTTGATTTTTTTTTTATAGTGCGAAAAGCACACATTCGCAAAACTATGTTAATTCGTCTTAAAAAATACAAATCGCTTATTAACTATACAGGTAGGACATTTCATTTTTTTTTGTTTTTTTTTTTTCGTGATTTTGATTACTTTGGAAATTACGTGATTGCTTGATGACGGGGGAGAGGAGTCGGTGATGGCACTATGATTCACGGTAAGCTAAGCAATGGTTTCTAGATTTTTTTTTTTCTCGTATCTGCCTATCGCCAAGTGATCCGAAGCTCGCTGGGGTTCATTAAAATTCCATGTAAATTTTAAGCACTAATCCATCGTTATGCGCTTCACGAATCTTCCAATCTCTCGCTACGGACACTATAGTTACCGCGTGTTACGTGCATTCTCGTCTTGCACGGTAAATTTATCTACATAAATCTGGCAGAGAGAAAACTACGTGTTAAGTGCGATGGATGATTTAGCGCTCGAGACAGTCGCGGTCGTGACGTCGTCACGATTCGATGGAATTACCGCATCGCAATATCCAAGACCCGTCGCGAGTAAACACGTGATCATTGTACATTTTTACGTTCGTTGTTTCTCGCCCGCGTCTTGCATATCTCAAGGGAATGGCAATGAGTTTGATTGGTCAGAGTAATCGAAACAATAATATAGCAGCGATTAACTTGTTAATAATTTAATTTATAATTTCACATTTTAAATCGATATATTTATTACATATATCGTGTGTTTTTCGCGCGTCGGTGTGTACCATGCGTGTGTATAATTTATACCCGGATTTCGATAATAATATTAGGACCGAAGGTCACCGAGCTCGACGACAAATCACGACAAGCATAAACTCTTTCCTCCTGCGAGGAGACCTTCGATTAGTCGATTAATTCGATTACAGTGCGCATCTACAATTAATCGTGTGTGCCCGGTCGAGCGTCGTTGGTAAAAAATATTTAACGTACTACGTGTATTATATATTATCGTCACGTTGGAACGCGTGTCAATGACGTCGTTTCGTTACGCAAGTCGTTATTGTAAATCGCATACGGAATTGCTTATGAAACTCAGGACTAGCATTGATGCAATGGCCTTTCCCATCAGGCGCGGGACTTCTTGCTCTTGATCTTGAACCATCCGGCACCCTTGTTCGGATCCCTCGGCACTGACGTCGATCTGCTGAGTTCACCGCGGGAACTACCGTTTCTCGGTTTCGACGCTAGCGATTCCGTCGACACCGTTCTGTCCGCTTTTTGCTTGTCCTTGGACTTGAGCGTGCTGCGACTTATCGTACCTGGAAGCAGTGGAGTAACGTCATCGGATGGAATTAAACGACGCCGTACGTTGAATCGAGCGCAGACACGTTGCCCTCGCATGCGGTCGCGCCGTCGCGAGAATTATTGGATAATAATCGTGAGAGTAATTATCAAGTGTGAGAGAGTGATTAATCTCTCGGACGGCCGCGACCGCAACGCGCCGGCTCGGGATCTTCCGTAAATTTACCGGTTTTCGAGATGTTGTCCTTGCTTCGACGGGGTTCCTTGCCTCGGCGACTGAGAGTCTCCCGACTCCTCTGTCTGCGCCTCATCGTCGTCGGGGGCTTTTGATGCTGCTGCTGCTGCTGCTGCTGATCGTAATTGATCTCGAATGGCTCGCGATAGAGCCTCGGCTTCCAAGGTGCGAGAACGCTCACGCTTCTCGACACCGTTCTCGTGTGCGATTGCAATGGCCGATTCAGCTCGTCGCGACTCGCTGCTCGGCGTCGTTCGTTCGGTCCGGGAATCTCGCCGACTGTAGTCATCAGATGGAAGGAAAAAAAATTCTCGTTATTCAATTATTCTCGCTCCGCCTGGCAATTTATGTGATTAGAATAGCTTAGCGGTACAGTAGAATCTCGATTATCCGAATGTCTGTTATTCGAAGTGCGACTTGCTTTAGTGTAAACGGCACAGTTTGTGAGCCCGACGGCACATTTTTGACTGTTGTAAATTCAATTTTCATTAAATAGCAATCGGGTGACGAGCAAATTGAAGGGCGTTAAATGTGGTTTATTTTGGCAACACGCACAGTTTTTTCTTAAAATATTTGGTGAGGTAAACGGACCAGTTTGTGACAGTGCTGGTACATTTTTAACTGTTGTAAATTCAGTTTTCGTCAAATATCAATCGGGTTACTGGGAAATTGAAGAGCGTTGAATGTGGTTTATTTTGGCGATACGCACATTTTTTAAATTAAAATGTTTGGTGAGGTAAGCGGAGGTTGCTCAGGTTGAGGTTGCCGGTGGATTTGTTGAAAAAAAATGTTCATTAATTTGTTAATAACATTTTGGAATTATTATTATGCATAATCAATCTTTTCAGCACCTTCCGTATGCTTGATTTTTTACAGATTTTCATCCCGTCGAGAAGTGTTTGCAATTGTCTCTCAATTCTCTCTGAACTCACGTGGGCTCAGGCTGTCCGCTTGTACTATCTTAAAGTGATCAAGTCACTGCAAAAAGTGTCTCAACCTTTTTCCCGAAAGTGCATAATTTTGTGACTTTCTATACATTTTTCCCATATAAAAAAAAAATCAAAATGAATTCTAAAATCTGAAAAAATTGATACGTATTCAGGCAAGTGAACGAATTATTTTCATTTTAAAAAATGTTAGGTTTCCGGAAGATTTGTTGAACAATCTCATTGTTCATGAATTTGTTAATAACATTTTCGAATTATTATTATGCACAATGAGTTTTTTGAGCACATTTAATATGCTTGATTTTTTTCAGATTTTTATACCATCCAGAAGTGTTTGCAATTCCCTCTCATTTCTCTGCAAAACTTATGCTAAGTGAACACTATTCGCAACGGCTACCTTAATGATTCGCTACGGAGGTGTGTGCACTAAGGGTTAATACAAAACCGACACAGCTGCTCTAAAAGTGTCACGACCTAGTCGGTTTACTTCATCCAAATTTCAATTATCCAAACCATTGCGCGAAATTTCGATATAATTTTTGTAAGCACAGTCAAGCCTGAATGGCGCGTCGATATGCTTTGTTGTATGCACAGTCAAGCCTGAATGGCGCGTCTGTACATTAAGCCGTTCATAGGTCGGTTTTTTCCTGCAGTAATCATTGCAGTAGAACCCCGATTAATCGGGGTCGGATTAACTGAGGAGCGGATTAACTGTGCCTCTTCCGAGGTTTTTTTTTTTTCTTGTGCTCGGAGCAAACCAAAGTCACTGGGTATTTCCGAAAAAATACTAGCTTACTACTATTAGTGACAATAATACTACTATTAATGAAAAAAAAATTCAAAGTTTGACATTCTAGTTCACACTATTTAACAATTAAGTGCAAGTGGTACCAAGTGTCATTGCAGCTTGTCAAAATAACGTTGTGTCATTAGCTATTATTGATCTATATACTTTCGCTGACTAGTTCGGATTAAGGTGAAATGAAAGTCACGTGACGCGGCCATAAGTGTGAGAGAGATAGTTTCAATTTTCTAATCAACTTTATTCAATGGTGAAAATTTTTTCGAGAAAAAGATGAATTCGGGCTGTATGCGAAATTACCGCATGCATCCGGCTCGAATTTGCTTTTTCCTCAAAAAAGATTAGCACCCTTGAGTTCATTACAGTTTTCATTACCGAGCGCGATATTTCACTTCCCCTTAACCGGCGTTTCGATTATCCGGAGACTCTTCGGTCCCGAGCATCCCGGTTAATCGGGGTTCTACTGTAGTTTCTTGGCGACGCGCAGAGACGTTCATATTCCTTCATGTAAAAAATTATTTGCCATTAAATAATAGTTTTGTGGTCGAGTGCCTTGTGACTAAGGCGAACAATATTTCCACCTCTAAGGTGGACACAAAAAATTGGATTTTTTTTTCGAACCGAGACCTGCACATCTTACCTCCCCTTTTAATGTTTTACGTAACGATGTTACTTTTCGCTCTCAAAATTCCATCATCCGAATTGTACTCGGACCCAATTTATTCGGATAATCGAGGTTCCACTCTACCTAATCGATTCGCGCACGGAAAGGGTAAAAACCCCACCCAGTAATAATATTTTTCTGAGTATAAAACATATCCAACCGCTTCAGTACCCACCTGTTGCGGCGTGAAGGTAAACAACGGAACGTTGCGATCTCTGGGAATTCTGACTCTGCTGGCTGCTGTCTCCCGTTGTACTTTCACCGGAGGACAAAGCGCTCTCCGCGAGTCTCGGTGGTTTCCTCGGCGGCGACGAGACGTTCAAGTTCTGACGACTCGAGCTCGTAACGTCGCGTCTCGACGTTCCATTGTCGTCGGTTCGTTTGCTCCTGAGAAAAAATTAAAGCGAACGAACGAGAACGTTCCTTGAGTAAGTGCGAGATCTTCCGGAAAAAAAATAAAAAATGGAAAGCAAAAAAAAAAAAACAAATCATTAGCATCGAGTGTTTACCTGCGCTCGCGGTTCGACGATACGGACTCCTGGTCGGTCTCACCGAAGAACCGAAGATTCTTCTGCACGGAGACCCGCTCGGGCGCCGAGGAGGCCTCCTCGTCCTCGGTACCGGTCGTCAGTATTTCGCTTTCCGGTATCCTCGGTTTCTTGTCGACGGTCTGCAAACAAAACAAACAAAAAATCACAAAGGTGTTACAGCAAAAAATAAAAAAAAGTCCCCTAGCACAATTCTCGCTATCGTCTCGCGTGATTCTTAAAAAAAAAAAAATAAAAAAAAAAATAAGTCAGCATGAAAAAACTCTGAACAGAGCAAAGAAGCGCAAAAAAGAAAAGAAAAAAAAAATGAAGATTGATGCGAGTCTAAAATTATCTCGCTCGGCGAGAACATTACAGCAAATTTCGCGTTCCCGGTTGGCGTTCTCGCGAGCGTAGAACGCGAGAGTCCATTATCTCTATACAGTATACACATATAGTATTATACCGCCTGTATGCACACACACACACACACACACACACACACACACACACACACACACACACACACACACACACACACACACACACACACACACATATATATATATATATATATATATACACCCTGGTCCGCGGAGAGCTTGATCGCTTGCGGTCTAGTTAATCCGATGTAAGGCAGCTCGTTGTTCTTCGAGGGACAAAAAAAGCTGAGGAGCCGCTCGCTGCCCTGGGGATGTTGGATTAATGTCTGCTCCGCTCGGACGTACCAGGAGTGGCCAGGGGGATATAAAACGGGCGAGGGAGGAGGGAGAGTGTGCGAGCGAGAGAAATAAAGAGAGAACGGTTCGTTTCACGATGCCTCGGTAGGATAGCTGTACACGCCAGTTACTAGCTCGAGTACAAAGGTGTATCCAGTGTGCGAATCGAAAAATAATGACTCCAGGAGAGCGTGGCGGCGGCGGCAGCAGCGTCTTCATGAGTCATGACCCCACGCTCGTTCCCTCTTGCCTCTTCGATAGATCATCGTCCACCAAGAGGATTCACGCGCGCGTGCAATCAGCTCCCTCTCTGTTTCCCTCCGCGCAACTCCGCTCGGCGATCCGCGAGAGGGCGAACGATTATCGGCTCGGGCCACGGTTTTATATAGAGTTCTGGACACTCGCCGGGCAAAAGCGTGCCAAAATTGAGCCACCATGGCGGCCAGTTCAGCACTGTTTTATCTACGCGCATGCACACCGCGCGCTCGTTTCTCCACTCAACGATTATAACCTAATCTACTAACCCATCGATTTATTCCCTGATAAACAAGCGCCGCGAAAAGTAGCAATATTGGCGCGGTATTTGCGACATGTGCGGCACATGTCGCAATTATTGCGCCAACTGCTACTTTTTGTGCCGCTTGTCTATCAGGGTTATTACATTACACAAGATAAAAAATAAAAGTAAAAAGTTTGAAGGTACAGTACACGACCGCGTTTCTCCGTTCCTCGGGAGCCAATCCAATTAGGCACGACCGCGTATTTCCGATACCCCACTACCTGCCCAAGCACCTGCCCACCGTCCCTTTCCATACGCAAAAATTGTCGGAATTACAGCAGTGACGATTTCATTCGCAGGTAGCAAAAGGGAAGGAGTCGTTAGTTTCCCCACCAAGCAGGTAACGGACCTTGAGAAGGGGCCGAATTGGACTTACGCGGTCGTCATTTTCGGAAATACGCGGTCGTTCGGAATTATGCGGTTGGGAGAAACGCGATCGTGTACTGTAGGCTTAAAAAAGAAGCAACGACTATTCAATGTCTAAATGAATATATTATTCCGATTAATTGTGTGGTATCGAACTTGGCCTGTTTCTTTTTAACAGCACTTTGCGTTTTCTCATTTTTGTTTATTTGCTGTGAATATTGTTGTATTATCGTTCGTAAGTAATATTTGATGGCATACGATTACTACACGACACTTCGAGTTTCAACGTATTGGGCATGCGCGGACGGAATAATAATCCGTTGGCTTCATTTTCGGCACAATTGACTATATATGCACACGGTACAGGAGTGCCCAGACCCGTATATAAGACCGTGATCTGGACGCTCGCCGGGGAAAAGCGTGCCAAAATTGAGCTACAATGGTGGCCAGTTCAGGACTGCTTTGTCTACACTCATGCACACCGCTTGCTCGTTTCTCCACTCAACGATTACAACCGAATCTACAAACCCATCGATTTATTATTCCATAAAATAAAAAACAAATAAAAGTAATTATTAAGTTCGAAGTTTGAAGGTAGGTTTAAAAAAGAAGCAACACTATTAAATGTCTAAATTAATATTGGGCATCTTGAGCGTTCATCGAACGGTTCAATCAATTATTTTGGGAGTCTTTTAAGATAAAGTACCACTTCATGCGAAATTATTCTAAGATGTGTACGTTGACTTACCACAACCTTTTCACAGAAATCTTACTATAAGATTCTGAGTTTTAACGTATTGGGCATGCGCGGACAGAATAATAATCATAATTCGGCCTGAATTGGCCGCAATATTGGCTTCATTTTCGGCACAACTGACTACATGGGGACGGTTTAGGAGTGCCCAGACCTGTGTATAAGATCGTGCTCTCGACTACCGTTGTGCACAGGTCGGACAGAGAAAAAGTTTACGCGTGCGTGCGGTAACCAACGTAATTCCGTTTTTATTTTCGCCTTGCCATCGAACGACTGACAGAGATTGTTTTATGTGGCTGCTCGTCTTTCGCACGTATATAAGGTCAACGTCCAAGCGACCGAACACGTCCCAGTGGACGGACAAAGCGTGCGTGCGAGAGAGACGAAAATATAATTTTTATGCGTGTCCTGAACTGGGACTGCTTCCTTAGGTCTCCAACCCCTGGTACTTTTTTAAAACTCTTGATTGTCCGCATGGGCAACAAAAAGATGGGAATTATGCGTTTCACTGCGATCTCCCGGCTCGGCGACTTTTCGCAGGCGCAAGTAAACGTTGTAACGGCAAAAAATCACTTAACAGATTTTGGTACACTAAAAATTCATAGCCTGATTGATGTTTGTGACAATGCATTTGTGAACTCACGGAACTAAACAATAATTAAAGAAATCCGATTGTGTATGACATAAAAAAATAATTACATGTGGTACTTTGTCTGCATCAATAACATTATAAAAAATAATAGAGTATCTATAAAGATTTTCGCAGTTGGATTGAACCGATTATTTGTAAGCAGATTATTTGTTTAGTGTGGATTTGACTTCATTTTTACGACAATTAGGTTAGGAAAGGTCGCTTGTCCCGAAACCATGCACTTTGATCGTAGTTCTATTGAACATTAGTCTGGCTTGACTTTTTTTTCTTGCGTATAAATTCCTCATTTATTCGCGAGTCCGCAGTACTTTATGTTTTTTTCTCTATCCTTAATCTAAGTATGTTAATTCTCGATTTGAAGATTCCCCGTAAGCGCCGTGTAAAAAGACCGATTTTCGACATCTAATCATTCATTGAAATGGTCGGTAAGAGCCTTCGAGATTTTGTACAATTAGAATTGGATAGTTAAATTACAACATGTCCAAAGTTTATGCACATGACTTTGGATTGCCTTTGCGACAAAACTACCTTAAAAGTTTACGGTGACATGTCTAAAAAATCTCGTCGGCGATCCCCACTCATACGTACAATCGCGAATGATGCAGCATACACAGTAAAAAATAATTTCCTAAAATCGAAATGCGAAATCTCATAAAAATGATTTTGTTAAATAAGTGACAAACCCGTTTTGTCACTTATTTAAATGTACGAACCTGTCCTTTTATTTCCCGTGTCATTGGCAATTTTAGTTTGTACTTTTGTTTGTGAAACTAGAAAATTAACAAATAAAAAATTGTGGACATTTGTGGACAATAAGTTGTTGTAAAAAGTACCATTTTTTTACTGTGTACTTCACGCTACTGCCGAGATCGTCAACGCCCAATGAGAAAGCTTGGAACGTCGAAATTGTTACTTATTTATAATCGCAGCCTTTTTTCCTCGCTTTGTTTCGCCTTACATTATCAACCGCGTCTCGCGGTTTTATTCTCGCGTTAGGATCGGAATCTAGCGACTGACAAAGATTGTTCCGCGGGACTGCTCGTCTTTCGTTACGAATATACAGGATATTACACACTGGTGTATACTTCGCTTCCATACGCGACGGTTGGACTAGTAGACGGCGAGGCCCCGGCACTTAATCTCGCGATTAAATTAAACCACAGAGCGCAGAGTTAGTTAAGCATTTAATCAAACTGGTAATTGGTGGTTGTAGTGGCCCTAATGGCTCGGCTCGCGCACGCTGCACCCCGGTAAGGAAAAATAGCTAGGAAGAACGGGTGAGAGAGAAAGAGTGAGGGAGAGAAAGAGAGAGAGAGAGAACGAGCTGTTATGCTGGACTTACTGATGAATGTGCGCACCATGGCTAGTTATACATACTAGTACATCGGCGCTGCAGCACACCCGAGGCGATCCAGAGTGGATGCGAGCGAGGCATTACTTTTATCGTCAGTTTCTATCGAAATCTTCTTTGTATAGAAAAATATGGATTTTCCGACGGTTAAATTGTTGACCGCGCATAGTTCGTTTTAAGGATGGACTACTTTGACTTATCCATGGGAACGGGCGACGACATCTCCCCTAGCGAAGACTTGAGGTGCTTTCGATTTGCTATTATAATAATGGGGACGTTATAATAACGACGGAATTCAAAACGAACAGCGCTTTAGTTGCAGTAACTGCGCATGCGTACTGTGCCCAGCGAGTAAACCTCGTTCATTCGTGGCGAAAGTGATATGGGTCGCGTAATACGCATGCGCCGTCATTGTAACTGGAGGGATTTTCGTCTTGGACTTCGGTATTGTGAAGGGACCATCATTATAACGGCAAATCGAAAGCATCGCAGAGATGCTTTTGATTTAGTGCTTTTCGGTGTTAAAACCTGACTGCGCATGCGCACGGTCTTTTCTGGTACGAATTCTTACCAAACAATAACTGCGCATGTGCAGTTATGTTATAATAAAGAAAAAGACCTAATCGAAAACACCTCAGAGGTGCTTTCTATTTGGTGTTTTTCGTTGTTATAATCTGACTGCGCGTGCGCACGGCCGTTTTCTGGTACGAATTCTTACCAAACAATAACTGCGCATGTGCAGTTATGTTATAATAAAGAAAAATACCTAATCGAAAACACCTCGGAGGTGCTTTCTATTTGGTGTTTTTAGTTGTTATAACGTGACTGCGCATGCGCACGGTCGTTTTCTGGTACGAATTCTTACCAAACAATAACTGCGTATGCGCAGTTATGTTATAATAAAGAAAAATACCTAATCGAAAACACCTCAGAGGTGCTTTCTATTTGGTGTTTTTCGTTGTTATAATCTGACTGCGCGTGCGCACGGCCGTTTTCTGGTAGGAATTCTTACCAAACAATAACTGCGCATGCGCAATATGTTATAATAACGAAAAAGGCCTAATCGGATGCGCCTCAGGTAGGGAGAAGATTTTCTGCTAATATTTCGGAATAACGTTGTTTCTTGAAGGGGCAGGAGGGGGGGGGGGGGGGGGGGGGTTGGTTCTATTAGGAATTGGCTGTCTCGTGTGAATTAATAGTCGTACGAAAGTTTTGTTGTTGTGAAAACGCGTCTTGACTGCGGCGGTGGGGATGTTCGTGAGATGAATATATAAACGTGAAATTTCGGTGTAAAAGAACCGTTGCGCGTTGTGCGCGGTGTTGAGTGAGTTCAGCGACGGGAAAATGACGATGACGACGACGACAAAGCGCGAGGAGGCGAGCGAGGAGGAACGTGGGCCAGTTTGTCCGGATTCTCGAAAGACTGGAAACGGCTCGTCCGCGTCAACGATATTATTAGACCGATGACGCTACGATCCTTGGAACACGACGACGGGCCCATCGAAAAATTGTGGTACGGTTATAAAATGTGGTATATTCTATGCTTCAAGTAAGTTTACAGCAATTTATCCTTGTCGGATGGAATACAATGCGTCGGTCCCGTTTTAAACAAGATGACCGATGTACTGGATAAAATTGAAAATAATGCCAATATTGTTATCTGAACTGTAAAAATGTATATGTAAAAGGATTCGTCCCATCAAATAAATAAATAAATAAATAAATAAATAAATAAATAAATAAATAAATAAATAAATAAATAAATAAATAAATAAATAAATAAATAAATAAATAAATAAATAAATAAATAAATAAATAAATAAATAAAATCCAATGTAGGGAAAAGCGGGGCAAAACGAACTATTCTTACCAGTATCCTTTTCGGCGGAACATGAAATAAGAACATTTTATCGGAAATAGGCGGGACTTTATCGGAAATAGGCGGAATAGGCGGGATTTTATCGGATATAGGGAATAGGGAATAGGCGGACTGTTTTGCTAAGCGTTGCTCTATAATCTATAAAATGCCTCTAAAGTATCGCGTGCGCGGTTGCGATTTATAAGTCAATTTTATGATATTATCAGACCGTTGACGCTACGATCTTGAAACACAGCGACTGTTTTACGACCCTGAAGATATCTGCATGACATCAAGTTTCGTCTTTGGCCAGTCTCTATCAGTGCACGGTTTCAGCAACAATAACCAGTTGTTCACTTAGAGAATTTTAATCTCCAAGTGAACTTCCTCGAGCGAAGTTTGTACAATGCAAAATACAACATTATAATTTGATGAAACTTGGGCACATGCGCAGATATCTTCAGGGTCATATTGTTTTGAGGTACGGTTTTAGAGCATTTTAATCATCAGTGATTGATGGAATACAATTTGTCGGTCCCGTTTTAAACTAAAAGGTCAATGTTTTGAGGTATTTGTTAATGTTAGATTTTGTAAGATAATCTATCTATGTATATATGATAAATACACTGAAAAAACAGGATCGACTCATCCAGTTAGCCTCGCCCAGCTATATATATATATATATATATATATATATATATATATATATATATAAAACTCGCCTCTAGGTTAAACTATATATATATAGCTTAGGTATATTTTTGGGAATGGATGGGAGAACGGACAAGTCCTACCGACGAACAAACATATTCGACCTACTGGACAAACTTGAAAATCCAATGTAGGAGAAAAGCGGGGCGAAACGGGTTTTACCCCACTCAGTCCTATGAACTACAAAAAGCATCTAAAAAATTGCATGCGCCGTTTCGATTCACAAGTCAATTCTACGTTCAGGACGGCCTACTTTGCGCCGGTTCTGGCTAGTTTCTACACAAACACCGACAGGATTTTTTATTTGTCTCTCTACCTTGGCACTGCTCTTATTCTTTCGGGACAACGACTTGAACCATCCCTTTCTCTCGGCGGCTTTGCTCTGATTTTCTCTTGTCAGGGTGTTGCTCAATTCGCAAAAGGGCTCTTCCTCGCGAGTCAGGGTTCCCGTAGATCGGGATAGTCGGGCGGGCCTGGGAGGGCTCGGGCTTCCGCTGGGGGTCGACAGGCGTCTACGCTGGCTGTAATCCTCCTGGAAGACGAAAATCAAACCACATTCGTCAGAGTTGTCAGACTCAAAAAAAATCATGAAAAAAAATCACCAGCTTTCAATCTCTCCAATTAGAAGGAAAGTTCACATGTATATCCGAGCGAGGGTAGAAGTAACAATCAAGTAGAAAACATCCGAGCATAGTCGGACCGTGAGCGCGTTTGCGGCTGCGTGGGTGGCGCAATCGGAGCAGGCATCGTGACTCGCCCAAGGGTAGATTTTTGCCACCCTCCCCCCCTGCCGCGACACCTCTCGCCATCCTTGATTTTTTTATCTATTCTTTTTTTATTTTTTCGCAAACTGGACCACTTATTATATGCGACACGGCGACGTACTTAATATATAAACTTAATAATATTAAGATTTTTAAAAAATAGCAATTTCGTATGGGTAGAACAACAGTGTAACATTTTGTAATCTGATAAAAGATGTTACACTTTTGTTGTAGGGGTGCCATTTAATGATAATAAAATCGCCCAAGGGTAGATTTTTACCACCCTCTCCCCCTGCCACGACTCCTCTCGCCATCGTTGATTTTTTTATTTATTATTTTTTTTAAAGTCATTTCGCAAACTAGACCACTTATTATATGCGACACCGCGACGTACTTAAGATTTAAAAAAAAATAGTAATTTCGTATGGGTAGAGCAACAGTGTAACATTTTGTATAGTGATCCGATAAAAGATGTTACACTTTTGTTGTAGGGGTGCGATTTAATGATAATAAAAAAAAAAAAAATAAAAAAAAATAATGTGCGAAGCTTTCGATACGCAGCATAATAAAACCATACAATGTATATGGTGCATGTAACATAGCGCCTGTATACGTCGAAGAGGGATCCGAGAGACTCTACGGTGCGTACTGGCATATAACAGGCGCGGACCGCATAAAGTCTTAAATGACTAAGGATGAATAGCCCATATCGCGGAATCATCTGCATAGTACAAGACCTAGCGCGCTTCCCTCCGAGTCTCCATATATACGAGCAACAATATCCTGTATGTGCTTTCCATAACGAGTCGGGGGCGCGCGCGCGCGCCCGCGCGAGCGCGAGCCAGCGAGCCCAGCGAGCGAATGCAACGTGCTCGGTGTTCAGGCACACGATATGTAGCCAGCGGGCATTGTGACCCACGCACCGCCCTGCTAACTCTTATAGCAACGCGGTGAGAGTCCACGGGCACGCTATATGCGGTCTCGGGCGAGCGGCGGCCTTCCCGCCTGCCTTCTTCGTCTTATATTCTCTTCCACATCCTCTTATTTTTATTTATTTTTTTTTTATTTTTTTTAAATTTTTTTTTATTTTTTTTTCTGGTCCTCCGTTTCTTCTGCTATCTTCTGCCCATTCGCCTTCTTCATCTTCCGCCTCTCTGCCTTCCTCTTCGCCGTCCTGCACCTCCTCCTCCTCTTCTTCGTCCATACGCTTGCGCACTGTATTCCCTCCTTGCAACCTGGCCCTACCTGCATCCCGACGGGGAATGCGTTATGCGCGACGGCTACTCCCTCGCCGGTTATATACTCCTTCGCGTGGGCTTCCTCGAAGATTGGGCTAGGTCGGTTACGCGCTTACCCACAAGTCTGCGCGCGTGGTACCGGCTTCCATCGGGAAACCACGCGTGGCATTTCTCGCTTGTTTTATTATTATTATTATTATTATTATTATTATTATTATTATTATTATTATTATTATTATTATTATTATTATTATTATTATTATTATTATTTGATATTAGGGACGATGGGTGTATAAATTTTAATCGGGCGCGAGAGGCCGATCGGTAGGGAAGGGAATTTTGCTCATTGAAAATAAGGTGGGGGAAACTATCGAGGGATCGTCGTATGCCGAAGGATCGTAATACCCGAGCGAGGCTGTTTCTATCACGGGCGTGTGGGAAGTTGTCCACACGTGGGTAAAACGCAAGGGCGTACACGGGATGCGGGCTTTAAAGATCGCTGGACGAGGTTCGCTGCTGGTGCTGCTGCTGCCGCTGCGGTAACTTGGATGTACGTTGCGTGCGTTACGAGAGCCTCGTACCATTAGCCGTAAATCACTGACAATTTATCATAAATTCCGGGAGGAGCGTGAGAGACATTACCGCGTTACATTACAAAGTAAGGAGTTCCTCTAGTGCCTATTAATTGTCGAAGGCAAATATACAAGGAAGGTGGATGGAGCCAGAGGCGGGGGTGCGGGGGAGGAATTTCAGAATCTTCGAATCGTGAGAAAAACGAGGACGAACGAAGCGCCCTTCCGAGAGTTCCCAAGATCGAGGCGGGAATACATCGGGATCGGATGGAATGCAGGATAAACGGTGGGTTAATACCGGACAGGCTGGTTTTAAGGGGATGCGAAATTTATGATAATAATACAATAATAATCAAAACTGTTGATAGCACAAACTGTAATGCTATTTCTTGACAAAGCATTATTATTTCCTTTGAAGTTTAGCGTTTAAAGGAAATAGAAGCCAACTGTAGAATTTCTGAACAGTGGCGTGATGTTTGCTTTAGTCGATACAGTTTCAGCATCCCGGATAAAAAATGGCTTTGTGGGCGAATGATTTTGCGTTTCTGTTATTGTCATTTATTGTTCATGCCTTTCGGTGGAAGTTCGCTTGGTGGCTGTTTCAACGAAAGTAGATGGGAAGCTTCTTGCGTTTGCCCTTAATGGGCGAGAGACCTTCGGGCCAAGCATAGAATGACTGTTTCGTGCCAGATTTCTTATACATTAAATGACATTTATTGTTATTGATGCTTCTTATGTGCAAACGTTCTCGATACATTGAGAACGCGATCGCGATCATCACACTTTGTTTCGTTTCGTTGCTAAGCATCCATAGCATTGACGACCGATCTTAACTTCCAAATCGGGGTCCATCTGGATTCTTATAAGGACGCCCTGCTTAGGATGTTCCTGCAACAGTCCTAGCAGCGCTGATGCGCTTAGTTAACTTCCAAATCGGGATTCGTCTGGATTCTTAGAAGGACACCTTTTTTGGGCAATCCTAACAAACCCCGATCGGAATCCGATCTTAAGTTTGGTCTCTGTAACGAATTTCTCCATGGGCTCATCAATAGTTGATAACGGCTCATCAATCGACATTCTGTTCGGAGAATGAAGACGCGTCCAAGATTTCTACTGATTCATTGAACAAAATATTTCACTTAGAAACATGAAAACACGTCAATTTATTAATCCTACGTCATTACACCTTTCGTTACCAACTGAGTGCGGGATTGTTCCACATCACCTTTTGAATGATGCACTGATTTCGGGAGCAGAGTTTTGACTCAGCTCACTCCACCTTGAATTTCTGGGCTCCCAAAAATTGCCTATCCAAGATAACTCATCGGAGCTTCAACTCTGAGTCCGAGATATCGAGGTTCTTCCTCAGGCGCCGGAATTCGCCCGCGGTAACTGGTCGTTCGGCAAAGGAGATCACCTGGCAAACGACCAGGAGTGAAGATGTAATGATTATGATTATTGACCGACCGGCGTATCTCGGTCCGTCTCGATGGCCGCGCTCCTCCCGCAGAGCGCATGCGCAACCACCGAGGGTAAACAGAGCATCAAGAGGGTGCAAAACGCTGGTGGAAACGGAGTCGTCGGGTAGCGAAGAAACAGAAGAAGAAGAAGAGAAAGAAGGTGGTCGCAGTGGCGGCGTCGGCAGTGTAAGAAGCTCATACGACTCACGGGTGGATCGTTGCCGGAGGACGGGATGCGGTTGGACCAGGAATGCGCGTCGAGCCGGCGCGGAGGAAGGAGCGCGAGCGCGTGTAAACGTCTCTCCCTGCGCTCGCCCCCCGTTCCTCCGACGAGCCGGGCTCGGTTCGCACGCCAACGGAGCCCTCCACGACCGAGTGCCTCCATACGACTGCGCCGCAAATCTCGATCTAGTTTCGAGCGGTCCGACGAGACGAGGGAGCGAGCGGGAGAGCCGCGGCTCTAACATTCCCCCATTTAGTTCACCTCCAATTTAACAGGATTCCAACCGTTCCAATACGATCTCGCGTATTACGAACGTCGGTGCCGCCGTATTATGTGCAGGATTACAGTAGGACCTCGATTGAATGGACACTTCGGGACCGGATGTCCATAGAATCGAGGCTCTTTAAGCTCCGCCCCTAGAATACGTCGGACCGCTCACGCGCTTGTGCCCAGTATCGTATCGTGTAGTCACGGCGCCCTTGCATATTATTTTTTTTATTTGTAAAAATGATACGTAATATTTGTGGGTAGTTTTGCGTATTTAAAAAAAAATATTCAGCATTTTTTTCTAACACTTTTTTAAATTATTTGTACCGTTTGAGCACTCGATGAGTTCGTAAGAGCACGAAACTTGTCGTTATTATTATTGAGGTTATACACGAACGCGCGCGAAACACCGCATTCACTGGCAATTTCACTCGGCCGCGGGCCTTCGTTGAGTTTGGTCAGTAGCTTCAGTTTCTCTTCGTTCGTGATTATTTTTTTCTTTTTTTTGTTGGTATTTCCATTATTATCTGACATCTACTTTTGGTTATGATATTTACGACACGTAAGGTAAACGTACCAATGCCCGGACACTTAAGGGAGCAGTCCCAGTCCCTGGACATGCATGGAAAATCGTATTTCCATCTCTCTTGCACGCACGCCTTGTCCGGCCACTGGGACGTGTCCAGTCAATGGTACGTTTACCTTAAATTGCGGGGTGCTGCCGAATGCTACCTGGACGAAGAACTATTTTTACGATACTGGACGTCATGGCGTAAATGTGCCCCACCATGTGCGGACGAGACGTAGTGGGAGCAAAAAAGTGGGGATTGTCCATAAAATCGAGGTCCGAGTGTATTGCTAAATCTCCGAAAGAATACGAGTTCTACCGGGCTGGCTCGACTCGCGTTCACGCTACCGCGGCATTACAGGGGGTAATCCTATCGGGAAGAATCAGGATTCGTTTCGGTAGTTCGAGTGAGACTTAAGCTCTCCTCCCTCCTCGGCCCCTCACCGACTTGCCCCTGTGCAGCCCTCCCTTCAGAATTCTCTCTTTCACTTATCTTTCTCCCTTGGCATCTTCCCTTCAAGGTCATCAGCTTCGCCGACGGTGGCAAAGCGGCCGGGGAGAGTATCTAGGAGGTCTCTTTCACTCGGTCCCGAAGTCCCTCGCGAGGATGAAGCGAGAGAAGAGAAAACCGGATGCACACTTTTGCGTCCGCGTGCTCCCGCTCCGAGCAGCCTGCGCCCGGTAAGCTAGTAACTCCGGGGCCCTCGTGTTTGAGAAGTCGAGAGACCAGGCCGCCTCGACCATCGCGCATCGCACTCATTAATAACCGCCCGGGTGACCGGGAGAGGCTGCGCGGTTTACTTTATTTGGAATAACTCCGCGGGGACTGAGACCGCGCAGGGTAATTTCCGGGTGAGGTGGGCATTTTTTGTTTTGTGGAGAAAGAGGTAAGTGCAATGCCCGGCATTGATGTCCGGACGAACCGAATTTGCCTTCGTTGCACTTGGGTTCGGACATCGATCTTAAAAATGATCTCCTCCATTTCGGTTCTAGAAACGACGATGGGAAGCTGCAAGGTTGCGGCTCATTTCATTCATGGCATGGCCGAGCGACGAACTCTGCACAGGAGCCGGAGAGCACTGATATTTATTGAAGAGTTTCTTCTCTCCGTGTTTTTGTTCACAATGGCGCATAGTTATTGATAGCATTGTTATCTGAACTCACTGAGTTCCAAATGTTAGACTCGATAAGGTAACAACAATCTTCAGACAAGTCCCAATCGTCGGATTCTCCTATGGCAGATTTGATTTAAATCGAATCAGATTTAAACAGAAGACTTACATAGAAAAAAGTTATAGAAGGTTATGGCCGAAATTATTTTCTATTCTTGCATTTTGCTAAAAGACAGACGATATAATGCCCCAAAATTGGTACAAGCAAAATTGGCTACTGTATACGCGACCCAGTAATCGGACAGTCCGAAGAAGTCACGTTTGCCAGTTTTCTAAGTAGCTGTTATTGATTGTAAAAAACATTTTGTTAAATCGACCAAACATTTCCTTCGCCACCCGCAACCGCAGCTTAGTTGATATTACCAAACCTTTTTATCGGTGTAGAATATGATGCGTGAGCGAGAAACCGCTGATGGCGAGGGATTGGTTTTTAATGCTAAGACGTGAACTATGATCGTTTTCCTCCCAGCGTACTGGTAGGTCTCCCCCATCCCTCCCCCCTTTTACCTCCACAATAATAATTTTCATTATTGGTTTTATGTACTGCAAACACATATAGACATACACAAGCCTTTTACACCACGTAATATTCAGAGATGAAAAATCGTGACGTGTCTATAAACATGCGTCGGCACTTCATCCGAGGCCGATGGCCGGTTGACTCATCACCCTCAGTCTTTGCTCGCCGGTGATCAAGTATGAAATCCCGGTGAGAGGAGACTTTCTTCCTTTCTTTCGTCGTTCTTAAATTTTAAGTTTTTTCCTCCTCCCTCCTCATCGTTATTTATGGTAAGGTTGGTATGAAAAACGAGTTCGTGGCCGCGCCGCTTAGTTCTCTCCCGTGTGCCCGGAAATTGTCTTGGTCACGACACGAATGGAGGTGTTCTTGCTCGGGCTCGGAGTCCTCGGATTTCAGTACCGGCGAGCCTCCGGCCGGGCCCTTAACCGATGTGCCCTGCCTCAACCGATTTATACGGCCTCCCGAGAAACGGCGAGACGCGGGTCTGCGCATGCGCATGCGCGCCGAGCATCCCGGGCCGGTGAATATTAATTATTGCGATCGTGTCAAGATTCACCGACTTGTAGTTACGCGAGGCTGGTTTCATGAGCGAGCACCGACATCGGGTGAGGCAACAGCAGCGGCACGAGATGCAGTCGATACTTTATGCGACGCGGAGTTCGACGAGCCGGCAACTTCCTGGGAGAGACAGATTGCTACAGTTTCCTCTCCATCTTGTTTGGCACCGTTTATTCTCTCACGCACGCCTCAACGATCTTCTTAATTGGGAGCCCCGACGTTGATTTCAAGTTATTTTTCTCCCCGTGGTCAACTTGTAATACCCACCCGGTTGACCGGCGATCGGAATATGACTGACGATTGGCTGTTAGTCGGCGGCAGGTTGGCAGTCGATGATCGGATCTGGACTAATGTCCGGCATTGGCGAAATTGTCGATTGATGGCCACTACGGCGGTGAGCTTGATAGTCGGTAAAACACTGCTTACCGGAGTTGGACCGGCGCTAGCGTATCGAGGTAATGACGCGTGTCCGGCCATATTAAGTGGCGCTCACGACATCGGACGACTTTGGCCCGGTATCCGCTGCCGATCTTCAGCCGATGTTCGATACAAAATATTTATAAACAACGAAATTTGTTCTTCGATTTGCGCGACTGCTCGATGCTTTTTTTCTTATTGCGAATTCTTTTGTTATGTTTTTTGTCTATGCATGGTTGCCACGGACCTGGAAAACCTGGAAAACGGGGAAAAGTCTGGGGATTTGATGGGACCTGTAAAAGTCAGGGAAAAGTTGAGGATTGTTTTGTAAACCCTGGAAGTCCTTTGGATCTGATATTTTTCGTTTAATACCGTGCTACACGATGTGTACAATTTCCGGTTCAACAAACTTGTTGACTATATGCAGCATATATATGACTATGTCGTGATATTATTTTTATTGTTCGGAACTTTTAATATTGTGAACTGAGTTTAATATATTAATAAATATTATTTATTATATTTTACGTTATTTTTAATTGTCCTTTTCCATTCTGATCGATAGACTGGAAAAATTAAATTTTTGGTCTGGGGAACCGGGAAAAGTCCGGGAATTTCAGTTCGAGAGTTTCGTGCCAACTGTGCTACGGTACTGTAGTGCTGGCAACTTAAGTTCCGTCAACATTAATTAAGATATGAATAAAAAAATTAAATAATAAAACTCAGATAATTTAAAGCGATTGGTAAGTTAATATTAGATATGCGTGCAATAGACGTGCATCTTATATGCAAGATTCGAAAAAATTTCTTCAAGATGAGCATAGCCGAGTGCGTAAGAGCGTCGTCCAGTAGTCGCTGTGTCACGTGTTATGAATCCCCATTATCGACTATAAAAAATGTATTCTGATGATTCCAATGTGTGAAAAAAACTAAAAAAAGCAATTCTAGAATGGATAAAAACGCATTTAGGAGTCGAGCAGTTCGATAAAGATATTTTTTATTGCTCCTTAATATATTTTACTCAACGTTGGTTGGACATCGGCAGCCATCAATGGGTCAATGTCGTTTGATAACGTTGGGCCGATGTTATCATCCGGACGTTAACTGGTCGTCGGATCTACATAGGTGACCAGACGTCGGTCGACTTTTTAACTCAGGCGGTCATAGTTGGTCCAACGTCAGCCCAGCTCTAAAATCTGTAGATTGCACCTTAAAGGGATTCCAGAGCAAAACGGACTGTTTTTACCAATCCTTGGTCGGGCATGATAAAAGGTCTCGCATCAAATGGAGAACACGGGGCCGTTTTGCCCCATTCGACTTTCTAACTCAGGCGGTCATAGTTGGTCCAACGTCAGCCCAGCTCTAAAACCTGCAGTTTGCACCTTAAGGGGATGCCAGAGCAAAACGGACTGTTTTTACCAATCCTTGGTCGGGGATAATAAAAGGTCTCGCATCAAATGGAGAACATGGGCCCGTTTTGCCCCACGGTTCCGTTTTGCCCCGCTGCTCCCTCCCACCCCCAGTTCAGCGATAAGTGATCGATATCCCATCTTTTTGCAATTCGACACGAGCCTTTAACCCGGATTAGAAGAGGCCCCGGTATCGGCCGACTTCCCTGGTACGAGCTCGCTCCGTAATAGCTGATCCCTTCGGCTCCGTCTGCAAAAGCAGTGCAGACCGGCCGATCGGCCGGACGAGCAGGGCGCGTAGAATCGTATCGGCAAATTGCAATCGGCGACAGGCCAACACGGGAGAGCGAGAGACGGAGAGATCGAGGGAGCGCGGGGAGGGCGCGTGGTTAAACTCTTCTTCTCTTGTCGGCAACTCCCATTGCGCGCAACAAGGGCCAAGGTCTCGGTCAGTTCGTTGACGCTTCTTCTTCTTCTCGTTCCATCCTCTCTTGCGCCTCTTCTTTCATGCTGAGCTCACGATTCGCAGTTGTTGGTTGAAGCCTCCGAGATTAATTCGCCAACAATTATTATAAGCTCATAGAGGGGCTGTTGTTGTTGTAGTCGTGTGCGCTGCCAGACGACCTACCAAATAACAGAGAACAATCGTTCCATGTTTAACTATTTCGTTGTTGGCTCCTTTCTCTCGGAGATCATTTATTCTCCGGAGTCCTCAAATTCGCAGTTGTTCGAAGCTTCCGAGATTAATTTTCCAACAATTATTATAAGCTCATAGAGGGGCTGTTGTAGTCATTTGCACTGTTAGAGGACCTACCAAATAACAGAGAACATTCGTTCCATGTTTAACTATTTCGTTGTTAGCTCCTTTCCCCAGAGATCATTTATTCTCTGGCGTCCTCAAATTCGCGGTTGTTGGTCTAAGCTTCCGGGATTAATTTTCCAACAATTATTATACGCTCATAGAGAGACTGTTGTAGTCATTTGCACTGTTAGATGACCTACCAAATAGCCGAGGACATTCGTTTCATATTTAACTATTTCGTTGTTAACTCCTTTCTCTCAGAGATCGTTTATTATTAAAACTCCCGAGATTCACAGTTGTTGGTTGAACCCCCCCAAGATCAATTCGCAAACAATTATTATACGCTCATAGGGAGACTGTTAAGGTCGTCTGCTCTGCCTGATGATCTACGAAATAGCAGAGGACATTCGTTTCATGTTTAACTATTTCGTTGTTGGCTTCATCCTCTCAGAGATCGTTTATTCTTAAAACTCCCGAGATTCATAGTTGTTGGTTGAACCCCCCGAGATTAATTCGCAAACAATTATTATACGCTCATAGGGAGACTGTTAAGGTCGTCTGCTCTGCCAGATGATCTACGAAATACCAGAGGACATTCGTTCCATGTTTAACTATTTCGTTGTTGGCTTCATCCTCTCAGAGATCGTTTATTCTTAAAACTCCCGAGATTCACAGTTGTTGGTTGAACCCCCCCAAGATCAATTCGCAAACAATTATTATACGCTCATAGGGAGACTGTTAAGGTCGTCTGCTCTGCCAGATGATCTACGAAATAGCAGAGGACATTCGTTCCATGTTTAACTATTTCGTTGTTGGTTTCATCCACTCAGAGATCGTTTATTCTTAAAACTCCCGAGATTCATAGTTGTTGGTTGAACCCCCCGAGATTAATTCGCAAACAATTATTATACGCTTACAGGGACACTGATAAGGTCGTCTGCACTGCCAGATGATCTACGAAATAGCAGAGGACATTCGTTCCATGTTTAACTATTTCGTTGTTGGCTTCATCCTCTCAGAGATCGTTTATTCTTAAAACTCCCGAGATTCACAGTTGTTGGTTGAACCCCCCGAGATTAATTCGCAAACAATTATTATACGCTCATAGGGAGACTGTTAAGGTCGTCTGCTCTGCCAGATGATCTACGAAATAGCAGAGGACATTCGTTTCATGTTTAACTATTTCGTTGTTGGCTTCATCCTCTCAGAGATCGTTTATTCTCCAGACTTCAGAGATTCGCCGTATATGTATGTACATGTATATACTTGTTGTTAGGTTCTATCAAGTCCGCACCTACACGGCTGTCTGCCGCGTTCAGAAATAAAGACAGAAAATGGCCGAGACGTGGGTAGATATATCCGTCCACCCGGGAGTTGTTCTCTCGGAAAGTGTTATTGTTATTACAACTCTACTGTTATATAGGATGTATACGATCTCTCGCGCGGGCGCGCGAGCGAGTAAAGAAGCAAAGCAAAGAAGCAGCCCCGTGAGAAACATCAATGCTATGCCGCCGCCGCCACCACAGCCGCCGAGGAGAGCCTCGAGTGATGAAGAGAATCGCAGAGAAAGAGACCCGGTGAGGCACATCAGGAGAGCTTGAGAATCCAGGCAGGCGTTTGAAAAAGACGTCATGGCACGTCTCGCCTCGGGCGCCCATTGCTGGGGACGCGAGCGACGTCTTCCTTTCGCTTTTAATCTCGTTTTCCAACCCACCGACAACTCTCTCGCGTCTCCTCCCACTTTCCTATGTCTCATTTTTATTTTTAGATTTTTTGTGCTTTTTTCTTTTCCTCTTTCCAACCAACAACATGCAGTCGGTCAAATTGTCACCCAAAGTGATTATGCGGCTACATTTTTTGGTACAAATGTTGAGACTGTTTGTTTTTCTTTAACTCCACTTGTCATGCTTAAGGTAAGAGTGGTCAATGTGGCCCATCCCGATTTTCCCGTAAATCAATTAAATATGGACTTTTACCCTATATGAAGTGATTTACACTGTAAAAAAAATAATTGTGAACTTAATGTACCGGTATTGGAAGCTTTTTTGCATAAGCCAGTACAGTAAATTTAATGTACAAATATTATAAAAAATTACAGTAAGTTCTAAGCAATTTTACAATACTTTGAGTATTATGTTAGGGGATGTTAGAGAGAAATATCCCATCTCGATTTTCCCGTAAAACAATGAAATACGGACTTTTCCCTATATGAAGTGATTTTCACTGTAAAAAAAATTGTAAACTTAATGTACCGGTATTGGAAGCTTTTTTGCATAAGCCAGTACATTAAATTTAATGTACAAATATTATGTATAATTACAGTACTTTCTAAGCAATTTTAAAATACTTTGAGTATTATGTTAGGGGCTGTTAGGGAGAAATCCCATGCCATCTCGATTTTCCCGTAAATCAATGAACTATGGACTTTTACCCTATATGAAGTGATTTACACTGTAAAAAAATTGTATGCTTAATGTACCGGTATTGGAAGCTTTTTTGCATAAGCCAGTACATTAAATGTAATGTACAAATATTATGTATAATTACAGTACTTTCTAAGCAATTTTAAAATACTTTGTCTATTATTGAAGAACTTTTATTAAAAATACCATTTTTTTGTAATTTTTTTTTAACCGTACATTAATTTCACATAACATTTGTATATTAAATTGAATACACTAGTTAATGCATAAAAGCTTCCAATATGGGTACATTAATTTCCACGCAGACATTTTTTTCAGTGTAAGTATTTGAGATAATTGTGAAACATTTATTGCCAAGACATCGCATTACATGCCGTCGATAATATGTTTCGAAGAAGACCGAAGAGAGACTATCTTGTTACTGAAAGAAGAAAAACCCGGTTGACGTGTCAACAAAAACCGCGCTTCCAACCGCACAACTTCAGTGCGTTAATTGACGATCAGCGAGTCACTTCAACGGAAGTCGAAGTTGCGTCGAAGTTGCCACTTTCATACCCGACGATTTTTGGACTCAGAGTGACCGCAAACACTCTTAAGACCGAATCCCTGAAAACGGTTTTGCGGAACGAGCGACGATTGACCGTATCTCCCGGTGGTCCGTATTGCCCCGAATTACCCTGGAATTCCCGGCGCGATCTCCGCAACCATGGTTAATTGCCACGCGAGATCCGTTCCACAGTCGCCTATCAAACGCACAATCAAAACTGATCGCTTCGTCAGCGAAACGAACGAGTCCGAGACAAGCCTCGGGCCTTTACGAGAAGGAATAAAGCGTCATTTGGAGAAATTGGTGGTTATCCGTCTCGGCAGGCCGGCAAAAGATACCCGGGGAAACCGAGGGAACACGTCCGTTCGCCGGGTGAGCTCGCTAATGACGGCACGCCTCCGCGGTCTTGTTTACAACTAAACTCGTCCGGACATAATTTGTTAAGTATCTCCCATATATATATACATTTCTTTCCTCCCCCAAGTTCGACTCATCAGGCCGCCACAATTCGGCGAGTCGTACCGCGTCTCTCCTTTCATCCCCTCCCACCGCCTTTTCTCTCTATAGGGGAGAGCGGGGCAAAATGGGGCAACGGGGCAAAACGGGGTTTTTGGGGCAAAACTAAATTTTCCAATCATTGTTGGATCAAACAAGGTGGCAAAACTGGGCAGAAAAGCCTGATGTATCCGATGGGACGAATTCGGGCATCCAAAAATTATTGGAATATGACGTTTTGCCCAAAAACCCCGTTTTGCCCCGTTGCCCCATTTTGCCCCGCTCTACCCTACATTATCCGGCGGAAGTAACACACTCGTGTAAAATCGTGTAATGGTGTATTACGCTGTAAAATAGCTGAGGGCTTGCTCTCGCCGCCATTCCGTACCGCGGCGATCCGCGGGGGAGGGGCGGGGGGGGGGGGCGAATGGTGGTCATGGTGGTGAACAGTCTGACCCGGTGGTTCGATTAACGCGTAAGTACGTTGCCGTATCTCGTATTAACCTCGGGCAAAAACCCTAATGAGGGCCCGAGCTAGACGCGGGCCCCATGAAGATGTATACTTGCTCTCGGTTGTACGAGCCTGGTGAGAGGAGGGGGGGGGGGGTTGGAGGGAGGATGAGGGGTGAGGGCAAAGAGTAAGAGCAAGCGAGCCCCCCACGGTGGGAGGAGGCACACGGCACAGAAACAGAGACCAGTACCGCATAATTATATCCCGGCTGTAGTGTGTGCCATGCTACGGGTACGGAGAGTGTGCGATCGCGCGGGGGGGGGGGGGGGGAGGGGGAGGATTCGCCGGCCGCATCAAGGCCGTCAAGGTAGGTTTCAATCGAGAAACTACGCGCTCGCCCGCGCCCGTCGCTCCTCCGCGAGATTCTCAAACCCGATTAAACCGCGAACCCGTGCGCTCGACTATCGCCTACATACCGCCTTGTGAAGAAAAAAATTGTATAAAGTAAGAGGCTATGATAAAAGGAAAGAAAGCAAAATGACGAGGAGATCGTAATTGTTGGTGCAAGACCGGAAGTTGACGTTATCCTGGATTCAGATTTGATACCCGTGCGCGATCGATGACGCTTCTTCGCGGGATTCTCGAACAGGCTTCGGAGCGCTCAGTAGAGGCTTGATAAGGCCTTATCGGCGCCGGATGTAACGCTCGGAACTTACCGCTAGAAGCTTTGATGAAATCGTTATATTTGGGACAAAGTAGGAAGTTCGAACAACCAATCTCCTTATGGAGCATCTGGCCCTGATGAGGACCTAACAAGGCCGTTTCAGCATCTGACGTAACGTTCTAAAATCCTAACCAGGGCTGTCGAAAAAATCACGCCCTGGATGGGTCTTATCAGGGCCAGATGTAACGCTCAGAAATTCCCGCCGGGACTCTTCATGAAATCGTTACAGTCGTAGTAAAACCGGAAGTTCCATCAACCCACACCCTAATGGAGCATCTGGACCTGATGAGGACCTAATAAGGCCAATTTTGGGCCTGATATAACGCCACAAAATCCTAACCAGGGCTGTCGAAAAAATCACGCCCTGGATGGGACTTATCAGGGCCAGGTGTAACGCTCAGAAATTTCCGCCTGGGCTCTTCATGAAATCGTTACAGTCGTAGTAAAACCGTATGTTCCATCAATTTATACCCTAATTGAACATCTGGTTCTGATGAGGACCTAACAAGGCCGCTTCAGGGCCTGATGTAAAGCTTCAAAATATTAACCAGGGCTGTGGAAGAAATCGCGCCCTGAATGGGTCTTATCAGGGCCAGACTTAACGCTCAGAAATTCCCGCCGGAACTCTTCATGAAATCGTTACAGTTGTAATAAAACCGGAAGTTCCATCAACCTACACCCTAATGGAGCATCTGGCCCTGATGAGGACCTAACAAGGGCGATTCAGGGCCTGATATAACGCTCCAAAATCAGGACCTTATAGGTCTTATCAGGGTCAGTTGTAACGCTCAGAAATTCTCGCCTGCGCTCTTTAATCGCTATAGTTGTAATAAAACCGGAAGTTCCATCAACCTACACCCTAATACAATCCTGGCCCTGATGAGGATCTAACAAGTTATAGCACCTGACGTAACGTTCTAAAATCCGAACCAAGGCTGTCGAAGAAAGCGCCCTGAATGGGTTTTATCAGGGCCAGATGTAACGCTCAGAAATTCCCGCCGGATATTTTCATGAAATCGTTACAGTCGTAATAAAACCGGAAGTTCCATCAACCTATAACAACCCTAATTGAACATCCGGCCCTGATGAGTATCCAACAAGGCCGCTTCAGGGCCTGATATAACGCTCTACAATCTCAACCAGGACTGTCAAAGAGATCATCCCACTTGCAACAAAACCGTAAGTTTTCATCAACTACCACCCAACGCCGCGTCGACGTGCGATCCACTCCGTCCCTTCGCACTCCGACCCAGCGACAAGTATATAACCAGCGCGGTTAAAACGACTCGTGTACCCCGGCAAAGTTATTAAACGATCGAGCTTTTCGATATTCCCCCCACACAGACCTGTACCGAGGAGGCAGTTCTTGTTTCTCGGCGAGGGGGGGGGGATCGGAGGGGAACGCGGAGCGTCGGAGATCCCGATATCGATACACACCGACGTATCAGCGATTGTACGGCTAGACAGTAGGCAGCAAAATATGCCGCAGGGAGGCCACCGACTTCCTGGGATAATCTAGCAGTAACCCTAGCTGCCGGACCCAAGCCGGAGATGCGATCGCGTTCCTCCCGAAGATGAGACCGGCGAGGGAGGAAGCCCGCTGCTGGGTGCCGGAGTAGCCGGTATCGCTCTTTCTCCCGGTGTTGACCCTGCGCTCCGGTGCGCTCAGGACGCTCCCCAAGTGTACAACGTTGAGCGAAGAAGCCGGCGGGTAGCCGGCGAGTTACGGACCGCGGGAATAGATGTTACCGTCAGCATCTTCGGGACACCTCAGCGATCACGCGGAACGATATCGTTTATTTGGCGAATGACAGGACGACTCGGGATCCTCGGACGCGCCGCTTCTCCTACCCGTGTCCAACGTAGGGGAGAGCGGGGCAAAATGGAACAGTGGGGCAAAACGGGACAGTGAGGGCAAATAGTACATTACTCCACGAGGGTGAAAAACGTTTTTCTAACGAGTGTGAGTTTGCAGCACGAGCCGAAGGCAAGGGCTGTAATCACACGAGTTAGAAAAAGTGTTTCGACCGAGGGATGTACGAAATTTTTCATCGCAAGGTGCGAAAATGGCGGTTTTACGCACGCGAAGCGGGCGGAAAAGTGGCCATTTCCGCACCGAGTGATGAAAACTCAATTTTGCATTCATTTTTGGATGCCCCATTTTGTCCCAATACACTCGGAACTTCAAACCCGTTTTGCCCCACGGAGCACACTGAGAAAAAGAAATGGTAGGATTAAGCAAATGCGCGGTGACATACGTTCAAAGGTGTATTTTGTTGGTACAACAAAAATGTTTGTTTCAATTGACAAATTTTGAATAAATGGAAGCAAATAATCATTTAACAAAACAATGCTTTATTTGTACCAAACAAATAACAGCTTTGAACGTATGTCACCGCGACTTTTGATTAATACAACTAATTTTTTTTCTCAGTGCACCATCGCCACCATCCAAAAGTTATTGGAAAATTGCGTTTTGTTTCGTTATCCCGTTTTGCCCCGATGTGCCATTTTGCCCCGCTCTCCCCCTACTCATCCGGCCCTTTTCTCGAGGATCGCACCGCGGTTGCAACGAGCTGGACGGAGTGGCAATAAGCTGGACGGAGTCGCACGGCCATGCGCCGTATGTCTGCAGACACAGAAACCTTACACTGCGCCGAGGGTTACACATTTTTTTCACATAACTCGACATTAAAGAAAATCACGAAGAGCGATCAGTGCAGAGTCATCTGGAGCTGGCCGGCTCGGCGACCCGTGCAGACGCACGAGCGACGCTATGATCATCGCGTCCGTCCTGAGAGTACGGAGAGGCATGAGCGGATGCTGGCATTCTCATACGTGTGTATCTCGATCTTGATTAAGCGCTACGGAGATCTTTTCTGCTTCAGCGTTCTTGCAGATCGCGAAGCACTGAGATCTCGAACAGCCGCTTTAGGAAGGGTTGGAGCTTGCGAAATTTGTAATCAAGAGCTCTTCCGATTCGTGAGCTAAGGTTTAAGTCCATCGGGCGGATTGTAGTTGTCACAAATAAATATGTATTTTTGGTCGGGCTCACCGAGTTTGCAAAATTTCTGACCAAGGGGTCTTTCTGCTTCGTGATCTAAAATTTCACCCCAGCGCATCCAGAAAAATTATTTATTTGACGGCCACCGTTTATTTGGTTTAAGTAAAATATTTATTTGATTCAAATAAATATTTATTTTGATTAAGTAAATAGTTACTTAAATCAAATAAATATTTATTTTAATCAAATAAATATTTATTTTAATCAAATAAATATTTATTTTAATCAAATAAATATTTATTTTAATCAAATAAATATTTATTTAAATCAAATAAATATTTATTTAAATCAAATAAATATTTATTTAAAACAAATAAATATTTATTTAAATCAAATAAATATTTATTTAAATCAAATAAATATTTATTTAAATCAAATGAATATTTTACTTAAGCCAAATAAACGGTGGCCGTCAAATAAATAATTTTTCTGTGACCCTAAAATTTACCAAAGTCTGAATCTCAGCTCCCGGAATGGATTTCACTAAATTCCTAGATGAAAATTGTCCGCCGCTCGAATCTCAGCTCGCTCGAAATTTGTCACGGAGACTCGGCCGCGACTCTCCTCTCCCGTACTTTATTATCTCCCAGAAACCTCGGTTTTATCATCGCGGGCTTTCGCCCGCGTTCTCGCCGAGTTAACTCGGATTTATCGTCTCCCCACTCCGCCTCATCGCTCCGTTCGCTCTCGCCGAGTTGCTATATTATATAAATGTATCTACGGAGCGTCGAGGATGAAGAACAATGGAAAACGTTCTTAACGTTGATGGAGCGCTGAGAATAACCAACGGACAGCCCGGCGAGAGCGAGACAAAAGTATCGACCGAGTAGAAGAGATTCCGCTGTCGGAGCAAGCGAACCATAGCGAGGAGAAGCGGATGAGAGCTGGAGGACTCTCTTCATCTCGGCAGACCACAATAAATAGCCGTGCGCGGTATCGTGTTGCGAGTAATTGAACGGGGCCCTTCATCCGCGTGGTGCATTAACTATTGAGAAGTCCGGCGAGGAGGCAGAGGGTCCGGGCTGCCGGCCATCGGGCGAAGAATCAGCGTTGTGCACCGTGTGCGTTACCATCGGGGCGAGGAGACGATGCGGCGGGCGGGTTGGCGGAGAGGTGAATGAAGAGGTGTACCGAGCTGAATATCAGGACTCTTTCCCCTCCGTCTCCCGCCCTGCCTTCCGAGGCCTTACACCTATCCGCAAGTGGGACCGCGGATCGAAGAGACGGAGGATAAAGCTGGGGGCCGCGGAAGGGGGGATGAAGAGGGCGCTGGCGCAAGAAGAATGGAAACTGCACGAAGGATATGAGGAAGAACTCGTAACGTCCGTCCGTTGTCGACTCTATGTAGCACCGCATTAAAAGGCCCGCTCGGTGCTCCCGCTCGGCGGTATAATAGCGCCGATCTCCCGGGCCCGGGAGCGGCGAGCCGAGGCACGTGATGGCAATACCGTATTGTTATTTGTTATAGGCTCTCCTCGCCGGTACCGGCCGCTGGCTCCGCGAGATCAAGTACCGGGTATGTAATACCAGCCGATAAGCTCGCGTTCCTCCGAGCTGCTCCACCGCGAGGTCGGGATACGTCGATTCCTCGTACGTGACTGAGCTCCTTTAAACCCCGTTGGTCGGGTCGGGGATTTATCGGAATGGGGTTCTTTTTTTTGGCGGTGAGTGGGCCAGATAGAGCGGCGGATCTTCAGGGTGGAAGGGGATCTGAATCGTGAAAATTAAAGAATTAATCAAGAGAAAGGTGCATTTTTTGAAACGTTTCTGGTCCAGCGGAAAGCGCTGGTCCAGAATCGGAGAATCGCGTTTCGCCGAGAAGATTGATGGGGGATTACAAAGCGCAGCCTGAGGCGAAGTAAGACTTTGGCGATTTTCATGCCACTCCGTTGTTCGGGCCAGAGATGGATGAAAATACGATATCTTTAAAACGGTTCCTGGTCCAGATCAATCGGCGGATCTTTAAGGCTGAAAGCGGATCTGAATCGTAAAAATTAAAGAATGCGTACAAAGAAAGTTGCATTTTATTGAAAGGTTTCCGGTCCAGCGGCGTGCGCTAATCCAGAATCGGAGACGTATTTTGCCTAGAAGATTGATGGGGGATTACAAAACGCAGTCTGAGGCGAAGCAAGACTGTGGCGATTTTCTTGACGCTCCGTTGTTCGGGCCCGAGATGAATGAAAATATGATTTTTTTTAAAACGGTTCCTGGTCCAGATCAACCGGCGGATCTTTAAGTCTGGAAGCGGATCTGAATCGTGGAAATTAAAGAATGCGTAAAAAGAAAGTTGCATTTCATCGAAACGTTTCCGGCCCAGCGGCGCGCCCTGGTTCAGAATCGGAGACGTATTTTGCTGCAAAGATTGATGGGGGTTTACAAAGCGCACCCTGAGGCAAAGCGAGACTCTGGCAATTTTCATGCCACCCCGTTGCGGATCAGGGATTGGCGAAATCACAATTCTTTTTTAATCGGTGCCTGGTCCAGATCAACCGACGGATCTTGAAGCCGGGAAGCGGATCTGCACCGTCAAAATAAAAAAATTGAATACAAAGAAAGTTGCATCTTATCGAAACGTTTCCGGTCCAGCGGCGCGCGCTACACCCAGAAAAATAATTTATTTGACGGCTACCGTTTGTTTGGTTTAAGTAAAATATTTATTTGATTTAAATAAATATTTATTTCATTTAAGTAACTATTTACTTAATTTAAATAAATATTTGTTTAAATCAAATAAATATTTTACTTAAACCAAATAAACGGTGGCCGTCAAATAAATTATTTTTCTGGGTGTAGTCCAGGGTCGGAGACGCGTTTCGCCGAGAAGATTGATGGGGGTTTACAAAGCGCACCCAGAGGCGAGGCGAGACTGACGATTTTCTTACCACCCCGTTGTACTGGCCACGTATTGATGAAAATACGATTTTCTAAATAATCTGCGCCTGGTCCGGATCAACCGGCGGATCTTAAGCCCTGGAAACGGATCTGAATCGTGAAAATGAAAAATTTAATGAAAAAAGGCAATTTTTATCGAAACTTCTCCGGTCCAACAGCGCACTGCGATCCAGGGTCGGAGACGCGTTTCGCCGAGAAGATTGATGGGGGTTTACAAAGCGCACCCAGAGGCGAGGCGAGACTCCGGCGATTCATGCCACCTCGTCGTCCTCCTCGTCCCGTGAATGCCGGATCGTTAGGAAGGTCGTTAGAGAGGTCTTCGGCCTCGATTAACGAGTGCGAGCGGCATTCTTATCGTTATCGGGCGCACAGAGAGAGGAAGAAGGAGAGTGCGCTCGCCGGCAGCGGCGGAGGCGAGAGCACCGAACGGGGAACACAATAAGAGCGTCTGGGAACGATCGACCGCTGCATGACCGCGGAACAATGCACTTTAACTGCATACCTCGAGCCGTCGGGGAAGTTGCAACGCTCCTCTCCATCCGCGCCCAACCGCGATAATACAATTTTCCCTACCGAGCCGAAACACTCGCGCATGCAAATCAGGAGCGTGCAACGTTTTGGCAGTTATTAATATAAAATATATTATTATTATTATTATTTATTATTATTATTATTATTATTATTATTATTATTATTATTATTATTATTATTATTATTATTATTATTATTATTATTATTATTGAACGTGAGGTTCTAGGACTACGTTCCTTGAGAGCCGACACTAAAATACATGAAACCACATACAAGAGGCAGTACAGAAAGATACATGAAAACAACATCAACAAAAATGGTTAATAAAAAGTAACTTCAAAAAGGATGAAATAATTAATGTATGTAACAATAATTAATATTGTCAGTAGACAATAATAGTAATAATTAACAATAAATAATAATAACATAATTATATCAATTCATTCATAGTCTTCCTTCACAACGCAGTAGCCAATCTTCGCGGTCACGGAGTGGATTAAACTTACAGACGTCATTTTTTGCCGTTCCGAAGTTTATAGTCACTTGCGAAAAGATCGCAGTGAAACGCATTAACTCCCGTCTTTTTGCCCTGGCAGGCAGTCGAGAGTAAAAAACACGTGCATCGTAACGTAATGCTAAATTTAATAATTACTGATAACGTAATGCTAAATTTAATAATTACTGATAACGTAATGCTAAATTTAATAATTACTGATAACGTAATGCTAAATTTAATAATTACTGATAACGTAATGCTAAATTTAATAATTACTGAGAATTAAATAAAGAAAATGTTGGAATAAAAAGAGAATTGAGAGTTAAAAGTTAAAATGGCCGAATGGCCTCCCGTCCCTCCTCCCCCATGAAGAAGCGAAAACACAAACCACGAAACATCTTGAAAGAAGGAGCATCGGTGCGAGGCAACGAATTCCAAAACTTCGAGCGCATAACATTACCTCGGGATGTTTACATTTTTCCGGGTAATCAAGCGCACGGCAATGCATCGCAAGTGCACGATTCCAACGTGCCTCTGTTCGCTCCGTTCCCCGCGTCACAAATTACCTTGCGCGGAGCGTATTTATTCGACGTCGTAAATTATTTCTCGTTACGTTCACCGTATCGCGATGTGTAACTGTGCGGTACCGCCTGACGAACAAGGGACAACGAATGCAGCACCGGCCGGTACGTTTATCGCCGCAATCCCGCCGGTCCGTTGAACCTGCGCATACGAAATTCGAAAGGTACCTGCGGTATTCCGCGGACTGCCGTTGCCCGTGGCGCGGCACAACCGTGGCTCCCGTGAGGCAGGTCACTCGCACACCCGTGGCCCAGTTATGAAACATTCGACAGGTATGCCGCACGAAAATGCGAATTCGATACGGACCACAGGAATTCCGCGATATCCAAGTATTTCGAAACTATCCTATAGTGGTAGGGTAGAGCGGGGCAAAATGGGACAGCGTGGCAAAACGGGACATTGAGCAAAACGCAAGTTTCCAATCATTTTTGGATGTTCCATTTTGCCCTGTTGATACATCCGGATTGTCTGAGCCGTTTTGCCCCATTGTCCCATCCAACAATGATTGGAATATGGCGTTTTGCCCCACTGCCCCATTTTGCCCCACCGTCCCGTTTTGCCCCGCTCTTCAATATTTCCTCTCGGCTGTGATAAACCGAGGCACGCGGGAATATTTCTCGGCAAGAACATTGAGAAAAAAATTTTGTTGGATTAACCAAAAACCGCGATGACATACGTTCAAAGCTGTTATGTGTTTGGTACAAATGAAGCATTGTGTTGTTAAACGATAATTTGCTTCAATTTATTCAAAATTTGTCGACTGAAACAAACATTTTTGTCGATTCGGAGAATAAACAAACAATTTTGTTCTCCGAATCGACAAAAAATCTCTTGACAAAATTTGGCAAGCAGTTGCTTTGAATCGTGGCCTGTGTCTTTTTTCAGGTTTTGTTACGATGCGATGCGATTTCATAGAGATAAAGACTTTTCGGAAAAAAATAATGTTTGTCCATATCGAAATTTCAGCGACATATGCCTTTTACCTTTTCACCGTGTATCGCAGCTTATTTCACAGTGGTTCAGTGCACGATCTCCCGATTCGTAGCGAGACGCAAAATGCGTCTCGCTGTGTTGACGAATCAGCTGTCAACACTATATAGGGGAAACCGGCGCAAAACGGGGACGCTAAACAATAAAACCTGCTAAAACGATACCGAAAGCAATAGATCCATTGTTTTTCACACCAAAATTATATTGGCACTGATTTTGAAAGGATATAAAAAAAAACCATGTGGGGCAAAACGGGGTACATGTTCCTATTTTGCCCCACGTCCCCGTTTTGCCTCGGTTTCCCCGTAGACTGGGACAAAACGGGGACGCTAGGCAATAAAACCTGCTAAAACGATACCGAAAGCATAGATCCATTGTTATTCGTACCAAAATTGTATTGGCACTGGTTTTGAAAGGATATTAAAAAAACCATCTGGGGCAAAACGGACACATGTTCCCATTTTGCCTTATGTCCCCGTTTCGCCTCGGTTTCCCCGTAGACGAGGACAAAACCCAGACGCTAAGCAATAAAACCTGCTAAAACGATACCGAAAGCATAGATCCATTGTTTTTCACACCAAAATTGTATCGGCAATGATTTTGAGAGGATATTTAAAAAAACCATCCGGGACAAAACGTTCCCATTTTGCCCCATGTCCCCGTTTTGCCCCGGCTTCCCCTACATGAAACTTGGCCAAGAGGCATAACTCCATGAAAAACGAGAAACAAGAAGAAGAACACTATATACCTACTGTGATTTTTTTGTCGTTGTTGTTATTATACTCCTCCAATCCTCACCGTTCGCCGTGTCGTCGCGCAGCCGCTCCGCGCATCTCCTCACGCAAACTCGGACTCGCTATTTCCCCGCGAAATCTGCAACGGGGTCCAAGAGGATCGTCCCGGGGAACGAGCGAAAAGCACAACCTGCCGAGATTGCGTCCCGGCATATCTCACGCAGCTAAATGCCTCCCTTATTATACGTTGCAGAATAGCTATAATATATAATCAACTAAAAGTGTATATCTTACATTGTAAGATCTCACGTTGCAGGGATAAATGGCCACATAATAATTAAGATGTAGGATCAGTAGTGCTGTACGCGTAGGTACACAACCTCGTAGAATCTCCGTATAGTTAGGCTGTCTATCTCTATCTCGCTCCCGCCGTGCGCGCGCTCATGTGTGAGCGCGTGTGTGGGTGTGTGTGCGTGTGTATTCCACGTGCTGCACCGCTCGCTCGACCGGTCGACCGATGAGCATCCGCAGCATCCACAGGGCAGTCTCGCCGCCCGGCTCTCGCTCTCGTCCGTTCCTCGCGTGCTGTTTCTACTTGATTCGCCGCGCTGGCATTGCCGCTGCTGCAGCTGGCCGAGCCACACGCGGTCCTCCTTTTTTTTTTTTTTTTTTTTTTTTTCTTTCGCTTCTCTTTTGCATCCAGCGCACTTTGCCAGCGCAACGACGCTGCACACCTCGCCTCCGCGGTGTTACTATTATTTTCGCCGGAGCGTCGAACGCCCGCGAATTATGCTAATTCCGTTGTTCGTACGCTCGTTCATTCCGACTGCCACTGGCACGGGGTCGAAAGCGCATTTGCGCAATTCGCGAGAAGAGGCTTCGCCGTCCGAGGATGGGCAGCGGCATCGCCGAGCGACTCGTAGGATCAATCATCGCGGGGGCATCCCGAGTCCTTCTCCTCTACCCTTCTCCTCTACTCCTCTACGTTTGAGATTGCACTACTCGTCCCAGATCTTACTCGAGTACTTTCCTTAACGAGAATGTCGACGCCTCGGCCGTTTTATAACCGCCGGGAGGTAAATCACGCCTCAACGGGAATTTCGCAAATGCTATAGCCCACTTTGCGCCGACGTTTCTCGTCTCATCGTTCTTCCTACCGTGAGGGTTTTTCTTCTTTTTTTTTTTCTTCGGGGACTATCAACGTTCGAGAGGAAAGGGGTCGAACTGCTCGAACGATCGTGAACACGGACGGTGAGCTGAGGGACAACCTTGATATGTAAACAGTCACGAAACATTTTGATTGGGGCGAAAAATTTAGTGGTAAGTTTTTTGACCCGAAAAGCCTTCACTAGAAAGTCGTTTGTCTCAAGGAGCATAAAATAATGATAATATGGAGCCTTAGCTTGGAAGCACCAGGCGATTAATTAAAATCAGCGCGACCGGTATTATCCATCGGCAGGTAAAAATGAAGGAAAAATGAACGTTATCTGATAGACCTAAAATTAACATTTTTGAACCAAAAATCCCTTACTGGAAAGTCGTTAATCTGAATGAAGCATAAAATAATAAGAATGTGAAGTCTTATATTGGAACCATCGGTCGATTAATTAAAATCAGCGCGACCGGTATTATTCATCGGCAGGTAAAAATGAAGGAAAAGTGAACGTTATCTGATAGACCTAAAATTAACATTTTTGAACCAAAAATCCCTTACTGGAAAGTCGTTAATCTGAATAAAGCATAAAATAATAAGAATGTGAAGTCTTATATTGGAACCACCGGACGGTTAATTAAAATCAGCCCGACCGGTATTATCCATCGGCAGGTAAAAATGAAGGAAAAATGAAGGTTATCTGATAGACCTAAAATTAACATTTTTGAACCAAAAAACCCTTACTGGAAAGTCGTTAATCTGAATGAAGCATAAAATAATAAGAATGTGAAGTCTTATGTTGGAACCATCGGTCGATTAATTAAAATCAGCGCGACCGGTATTATCCATCGGCAGGTAAAAATGAAGGAAAATGAACGTTATCTGATACACCTAAAATTGACATTTTTGAACCAAAAAACCCTTACTGGAAAGTAGTTAATCTGAATGAAGCATAAAATAATAAGAATGTGAAGTCTTATATTGGAACCACCGGACGGTTAATTAAAATCAGCCCGACCGGTATTATCCATCGGCAGGTAAAAATGAAGGAAAAATGAACGTTATCTGATAGATCTAAACTTAACATTTTTGAACCGAAAAACCCTTACTGGAAAGTCGTTAATCTGAATGAAGTATAAAATAATAAGAATGTGAAGTATTATATTGGAACCATCGGTCGATTAATTAAAATCAGCGCGACCGGTATTATCCATCGGCAGGTAAAAATGAAGGAAAATGAACGTTATCTGATACACCTAAAATTGACATTTTTGAACCAAAAAACCCTTACTGGAAAGTAGTTAATCTGAATGAAGCATAAAATAATAAGAATGTGAAGTCTTATATTGGAACCACCGGACGGTTAATTAAAATCAGCCCGACCGGTATTATCCATCGGCAGGTAAAAATGAAGGAAAAATGAACGTTATCTGATAGATCTAAACTTAACATTTTTGAACCGAAAAACCCTTACTGGAAAGTCGTTAATCTGAATGAAGCATAAAATAATAAGAATGTGAAGTCTTATATTGGAACCACTGGACGGTTAATTAAAATCAGCCCGACCGGTAATTACCAATCAGCCGGGAAAAATTAATGAAAAAATTAACACTACCTGAAACACCTAAAATAAAAATGTTTGAACCAATAAGCGCTCACCAGAAAATCGTCGATCCGAATGAAGCACAAAATCATAACAATATGAAGCCTTATCTCGGAGCCACCGGTCGGTTAATCAAAATCAGCCCGATCGGTAATTACCCACCGTCCGGTAAAAATTCCCAAAAAAAAATGAACATTACCTGAAACACCCAAAATAAAAATGTGCGAACCGAAAAGCGCTCACCAGAAAATCGTCGATCCGAATGAAGCACAAAATAATAACAATATGAAGCCTTATCTCGGAGCCACCGGTCGGTTAATTAAAATCAGCCCGACCGGTATTACCCACTGGCCGGTATTCATCCGTTCCCCCCATACTCGCAATATAAAAATAATAATAATAACGCACGCATAGCGAATTAAACGTCACAGCGAGCGCACGTAGCTGACGTTTCCGCTTGTGTTTTATAAAATCCACCAGTAGAGTAGAGAGAGGAAGAGAGGGAGAGGGAGCGAGACGGAGAGTCATACTGGAATCACGCAACAGGAACACCCTCGGCAGTGAAGAAACACTACCGGATTCCTGGGCGGTGAAGAGTGTGTACGTGGAAGCAGGAGCGAGTATCAAAGAGAATCAGAATGGAACGGGAGGGAGGGAAGAAGCGAGATCCAAGGGTCTCGAAGGGATATCTGCTGCTGATCTGTTCTTTAAGTTTATACTGTACGCTACACTCCGGGACGGCAGCGGAATACGTATACAGAATCCTCGGCTCATCGTGTATCACTATTACCGCACCGTGTACCAGTATGCACACATCGGTCTACGGCGATAGTCGGGCTCCGGTGCACGGGTTTAGTTGTGTACCGCAGGGGCAAGGAATAAGCAAGAGGCAGACGTTTCCGCGGTGGTCGTGACAGCTCGAGACTACTCCGGTAAAGGGTAGACTGGTTTTGTTTTGTCAGCAAGTAGAAAGAGAAGATGGAAGAGCTTACCGAGAGCGCGCGCGCGCGCGTTTTCGCCTTATTGCGAACCGCACCGGCATCCGTTCGCTACCGCGCATCTCCAGTGCGCATAGAGTGGGACCTCGATTAGGCGAATCGGTTTGGCTCGATAGGCCAGTTGGGATCATCGATGATTGGGAAATTGATTGAAATAAATGATCACTTAATGAGGGTTTTGTTTTGGCAGTAATTAGAAGTAGAAGATGAAAGAGCTTACCAATGGAAACAAATGATCGCTAAATACGGGTTTTGTTTTGTCAGCAAGTAAAAAGAGAAGATGGAAGAGCCTACCGAGCGCGCGCGCGCTCGTTTTCGCCTTATTGCGAACCGCACCGGCATCCGTTCGCTACCGCGCATCCTCCCGTGCGCATAGAGTGGGACCTCGATTAGTCGAATCGGTTCGGCTCGATAGCCCAGTTGGGATCATCGAAGATTGGGAAATGGATTGAAATAGATGATCACTTAACGAGGGTTTTGTTTTGGCAGTAAGTAGCAAGAGAAGATTAAAAAGTCTACCGAGTGCTCGCGCGAGTGGTTTCGCCTTATTGCGAACCGCACCGGCATCCGTTCGCTACCGCGCATCTCCAGTGCGCATAGAGTGGAACCTTGATTAGCCGAATTGATTCGGCTCGATAGCCCAGTTGGGATCATCGAAGATTGGGAAATTTCAATTGTAGTGAAGAGGTTCGAAGGTGTTATTTGATCGGTACGACAAAAGTGCTTGATTGAATCGACAAATTTTGCATTGATTGAAATAGATGATCACTTCATGAGGGTTTTGTTTTGGCAGTAAGTAGCAAGAGAAGATTAATAAGTCTACCGAGTGCTCGCGTGAGTGGTTTCGCCTTATTGCGAACCGCACCGGCATCCATTCGCTACCGCGCATCCTCTCGTGCGCATAGTGTGAGACCTCGATTTGCCGAATCGATTCGGCTCGATAGCCCAGTTAGGATCATCGAAGATTGGGAAATTGATTGAAATAGATGATCACTTAATGAGGGTTTTGTTTTGGCAGTGAGTAGAAGTAGAAGATGGAAGAGCTTACCGATGGAAACGAATGATCGCTTAAGGACGTTGGAGCGAGTGGTGTTCATTTTCCCTAAATTCGAGAAATTCGGGCAAGAATTGCAAACACTTTCCAATGTTATAAAAATCTGAAAAAATTCATACTTATTATAGGCACTGAAAAGATTCATTTTGCATAATAATAATTTCAAAATGTCATTAACAAATTGTTGAAAAAAAATTGTTCATCAAAATATGTGGTAACTCAACTTTTTTTTTAAATAAAAATGATTCGTTCATTTTTCGGAATACGTATGAATTTTTTCAGATTTTTATCTTTATTTTGATTTTTCTTGTTTTTTACATGGAAAAATGTGCAAAAGTCAAAATAAAGATAAAAATCTGAAAAAATTCATACGTATTCCGAAAAGTGAACGAATCATTTTCATAAAAAAAAAAGTTGAGTTACCACATATTTTGATGAACAATTTTTTTTTCAACAATTTGTTAATAACATTTTGAAATTATTATTATGTCAAATTAGTCGTTTCAATGCCTATAATAAGTATGAATTTTTTCAGATTTTTATAACATTGGGAAGTGTTTGCAATTCTTGCCCGAATTTCTCGAATTTAGGCGAAATGAACACCACTCGCTCCAACCTCCTTAATACGGGTTTTGTTTTGGCAGTAAGTAGAAGCAGAAGATGGAAGAGCTTACTGATGGAAACAAATGATCGCTTAATACGGGTTTTGTTTTGGCAGTAAGTAGCAAGAGAAGATTAAAAAGTCTACCGCGTGCTTGCGCGAGTGGTTTCGCCTTATTGCGAACCGCACCGGCGTCCGTTCGCTACCGCGCATCCTCCCGTGCGCATACAGTGGGACCGCGTTCAGCCGAATCGATTAGACTCGATAGCTCAGTTAGGATCAACGAATTTCGGAAATTTCAATTGTGAAGATAAATGATTAATGCGGCAGGATTAATGACACTGAGAAAAAGAAATTTTGGTTTCTTTTGGATGGATTAACCAAAATGGTCAATCCAACCAATTGGATTAACCAGGTGCAGTGACATGCGTTCGAAGGTATTATTTGGTTAGCACGACAAAAATGTTAGTTTGAATCGACACATTTAGAATCGATTGAAACAACCAAACAATTGTTTATTTGTACCAAACAATTAACAGCATCGAACGCGTCTCATGGCGTCTTTTGGTCAACCCAACCTTTTTCTCTCACTGCAGAACCTCGGGCAGATGAGTCCGAATGCGCCGTCCCATACGTGGGAAAAACTAGAGTCCGAGTCGCATCTTCGCGCACGGTTCTCGTCTTTGATTATCCTACGTAAGCAAACAACCGGGCTTCTGGTCCGGCCTCGAAGCGGAGTGACCAAGAATCCCAATGTTGATTTATGGAATACGAGCTGTTGGGCAACGAAGAGGCTTCTCTATCCTATTGCTGTTTGCTCATGAATTCTGCCTTCCGGACTACACGTTAGCTCCTACGTTCGAGTGGCACCGGCTGAACGTTGTCCGCTGGCTTTTTATCGCTTTTTTTGTTGTTTAACTTCACCGTGCAGTCGTATTTTATTATCCTTTTTTTTCTCTCCCCGCCTCCCCTTCGCTCCTCGACTTCATTCGCTTCGCCGCCGACGTTCGTGTGGCCTCCTCTTCGTCCTCCTCTTCGGGAGTGAGGAAGGAGGACGATGCCTCGAGTACGGCGCGCGGAGGCCGAGCGGTCGACCACCAATATCGTGGCGCAGGGTGTACCGTAGCGTCCCCGCGGCTAATTAAATATTAGCATTCTGCTAGTTAGTAGCCGAGCGCGTTGGGCTCGCGTTGTCATCTTTGCTCAAGCAGCGTTCCCGTAATGACCGAGACCGCGCGCGTGCGTTTCGTTCTGGACGCCACCGAAGACGGCGGGAGAAGAAAAGATTCTCCGTTTTATTTGCCTTACCCGCTCCTTTTTTTTTTTTTTTGCTTCTCTTCTTCCTCCTCTTCTTGTCCTTTTTTCTTCCTCGGGTTGGCTGCCTCTGCGGGCCGCAGCAGCATCCCTTTTGCCACGGGAATATAATCCCAGTCGCCGCGCGGACCGAGTACCGAGAACGCCTATCCTTATAGCTTGTATAAAATACAACCTAAGGAATTACCGAGAACTCGGACAATAATACTTTTACGATAGTGTCCCCGACGTCAGCGTATGGAAGCCAAAGGAAACAATCGACACTTTTCCAATAAGAATTTCCTCTCGGGCGAACGCGCACAAAAGGTTTACTGTCGCTGCTGCTGCGGGGGCCCCACTAAGGAGACGACAACGACCGGCGATTCATTCTATGTGCGTTGAATCGGTCGGCCCGGCAAAATTGATCGCCCGGAGCCCATTTGACCGCGCGGTCGGTTGGTTCTACATACAATGTTTTATTTCCTAACGCGTGCACGTAAAATCTCGCTTTTCGCTCCTGTGAAGTGACAGCAGAAAGGCACTTTCGCGTCGGATGCGAGAAAGATACTGCGCATGCGTACAAACGCAATTCGGTATGTTTTTCTCGCACTAGTGCTTTCTGCGTATACTTTCCAAAACGAAAAGTGTAATTTTCGCGATTCTGTTAGGAACAAATTATGTGAATGGCATAGGCGTCGGAATGGCCAGAAAGGCACTCTTTCGCATCGCGTGCGAGAAAGTTACTGCGCATGCCTACAAACGCAATACGGTATTTTTTCACGCACTAGTGCGAGAAAGTGCCTTTCTGCGCACACTTCCGAAAAACGAAGAGCGCAATTTTCGTGAATTTGTTAGGAAAAAGGACGCGAATGGTATGGAGAAATGGCATGGGCATGGTCAGAATGGCACTTTTTTGTATCGCGCGCGGGAAAGATATTGCGCATGCCTACAAACACAATACGGTATTTTTTCTCGCACTAGTGCGAGAAAGTGCCTTTCTGCGCACACTGCCGAAAAACGAAGAGCGCAAATTTCGTGAATTTCTTGGAAAAAATTATGCGAATGGCACGGGCGAAGAAAGGTGAATCCTGCCTTGTCTGAATGCTGCACTCGCCTTCGACTCGCCCGGCGTTTTCACACTCGTCATGAACTCCCTTTCTACGCCCTTGCCATACAAATAACCATTTTCTCCCCGGCGCTATTACCCCACCGTCCGGTATTCGCCCACTCCCCCCCACCCCCCAACAACCCATGATTTCCTCAAAGTTTCCGAACAGCCGCAATATCGTTATTCGCATCGTAACATAGCACATGGATATTTCGTTATCCGTGCTCTCCGCGATGCGTGAGTACATTGCCTCGTTGCGAAACGGCGCTTCAACAGTCTTCGACCAGCGCCCCGCGTCCTCGTCATTCCCGTTGTTACAACGTTGGATTTATATGCCTCGGCGCTCGTTCGCATACGACGCCCGCGCATGTACGAGCTGATCGCGAGAGCCAAAGCGCGCGCAACTCTCTGGTGGCGACCGCACGAGAGAGGCTTACTAAATAAGGGTCGCCACACCGCCTCGGCCATTCCCGTCGGGGATTTACACACTCGCAGGTGCATTGTCACTCCCGCCCGCTGGCGGCCACTTGCATGGACGACGCAGTCGGATGAAGTCCCGCGACGATCCATTCTGGAACCATTTCTGCAAAAGAGCTTCGTCGACGGACCAAAACCGTTGTCGCGGCCTCTTCAGCTTCCAGAAGGACCGCGAGGGCCTTCTGGAAGCTGAAGACTTCGTGCAACTGGTCGCAGACCGACTGTCCAGCCTAAGTTCGCATGAAGACTTCGTCTGGAGAACCTGGAGAACCTGGAGAACCTGGAGAACCTGGAGAACTTGGAGAACCTGGAGAACCTGAAGAACCTGAAGAATCTGGAGAACCTGGAGAACCTGGAGAACCTGGAGAACCTGGCGAACCTGGAGAACCTGGAGAACCTGGAGAACCTGGAGAACCTCTCACCGCCGCTGGATTCTTTGTCGGTACCGATGTCACTTTCCTACCTAATTATAAAACCGAACAAAACCCCTGCGCATTAGCGATAATTGCCCGTTCGGCCGGAACCGGCGGTTATGTCCTTCAGCACTCGCGGCATGGAAGCGAAACTAACGCGGTGACAATGCAGCTCGAGCGCCATCAGCGGGGAAAGCGCGCACTCTTTGCCCGTTGCGCCGCTCACCGAGCCTGCGCAGTAAAAACAGTCAGTAGTTTTTGCAACAACTTGACGGCCACCATTTTTTATTTTTTCATTTTCTGATGCACAATTTGGTTGCAGTTGTGCGAGCGTAAGTACAAACTATAATTGTTAATGATACGGGCATTGAAAGGACGCACTGTAAAAAACACTGTAATGATTTTAAATTTAATGTACAATTGTGATGAAAAATGAATGTAATTTTTCATTGAAATTAAAGTAAATTATAAAAATTAAAAGAGAAATTAAAGAAAATTATAAAAAATAAAGTATTCCCAATGTTTTCCCATCACAATTGGTACATGAAATTTAATGTACCACTTTTTGCATAAAAACTTCTAGTTCGGAAGGGGAGAGCGGGGCAAAATGGAACAGCGGGGGCGAAACGCAATTTTCCACTAATGTTTGGATGCTCCATTTTGTCCCAACGATCCGGATTTTCAGCACCATTTTGCCCCATTTTACCATCACCACCAACATCCAAAAGTCATTGGAAAATTGCCTGTTGTCCCATTATCCCGTTTCGCCCCACTGTTCCATGTTTATGATGTTTATGATGTTTACTATGTTTGCTATGTTTATTATGTTTATTATGTTTATTATGTTTATTATGTTTATTATGTTTATTATGTTTATTATGTTTATTATGTTTATTATGTTTATTATGTTTATTATGTTTATTATATTTATTATGTTCATTATGTTCATTAGGATTATTAGATTTATTATGATTTAGGTTTATTATATTTAATAGGTTTATAATGTTTATTATGTTTGCCTACTGAGTTGTATGTATGTGCCTAGAGGACCCCTGGTCCTACCGTACAATAAATCACTTTATTCATTCATTCCATATTGCCCCGCTCTCCCTTACATTAAATTGCATACAATTCTTTTTACACCGCACCTTTGTACATTCGAATCTTGACAAACCCCTTCCCCACTTACTCCCAAAAATTATTTTAACGAAACTTCCTACCCGATTTTCCAAAATTACTTTTTCCTCTCCGGATCCGCACGACGATCACTGTTACCGATCTCCGCGATGCTCCGAGACGAGAATCCCGGACGAGCGAGTTCTCGCCGATCCGAGTCCGAGAGGTCGGCCCGCGAGTGAATTAACGTGTTTGCGCATCGTACAATGTCGGAGAGCGCACTCTCGGTTCGTGCGGACTTTCAGGAGGGCTGGGCGTGTTGTGAGTCTCGCAACTGCTCATCGATTAGATCATTAGACCTGCCGGCCAGCCGATTAGCACTTCGCCGAGCGAGCGAAGCGCCGAGAGAGAGAAGCGCGGATACGAAACTGAGAGGCGTTAATTATATTTTCGATCGGGCACTGCATTTACCCCCTTCGCTGCGCAGAGTCGGACGCGGGCTCGGGAGAACGAGCGCTCACCGAGACTTCTCTCTTTCGCAGAGCCCCGAGGGCGGGCGCGTTTCCCCGGGATCGCAAAGTGGCGGAGTCTGCTCTTTTCAAAACGAAAAGAATAATTTGGGCGATTCTGTTAGGAAGAAATTATGTGAATGGCATAGGCGTCGGAATGGGCAGAAAGGCACTTTTCATCACTCGGTGCGGAAATGGCCACTTTTCCGCCCGCTTCGCGTGCGTAAAACCGCAATTTTCGCACCTTGTGATGAAAAATTTCGTACATCCCTCGTGCGAAACACTTTTTCTAACTCGTGTGATTACAGCACTCGCCTTCGGCTCGTGCTGCAAACTCACACTCGTTAGAAAAACGTTTTTCGCCCTCGTGGAGTAATGTACTATTTTCGCATCGCGTGCGAGAAAGTTACTGAGCAATGCCTACAAACGCAATACGGTCTTTTTTCTCGCACTAGTGTGAGAAAGTGCCTTTCTGCGCACACTTCCGAAAAACGAAGAGCGTAATTTTCGTGAATTTGTTAGGAAAAAGGACGCGAATGGCATGCGCATGGTCAGAATGGGACTTTTTTGTATCGCATGCGAGAAAGTTACTGAGCATGCCTACAAACGCAATACGGTCTTTTTTTCGCACTAGTGCGAGAAAGTGCCTTTCTACGCACACTTCCGAAAAACGAAGAGCGCAATTTTAGTGAATTTTTTAGGAAAAATTATTCGAATGGCATGGACGAATGGCATGCGCATGGCCAGAATGGCACTTTTTTGTATCGCGTGCGAGAAAGTTACTGAGCATGCCTACAAACGCAATACGGTCCTTTTCTCGCACTAGTGCGAGAAAGTGCCTTTCTGCGCACACTTCTGAAAAACGAAGAGCGCAATTTTCGTGAATTTTTTAGGAAAAATTATGCGAATGGCACGGGCATGGTCAGAATGGCACTTTTTTGTATCGCGCGTAGGAAAGATACTGCGCATTCTCGATCGGGCACCGCATTTACCCCCTTCGCTGCGCAGAATCCGACGCGGGCTCGGGAGAACGAGCGCTCGAGACTTCTCTCTTTCGCAGAGCCCCGAGGGCGGGCGCGTCTCCCCGGGATCGCAAAGTGGCGGAGCCTGCGGTCCTGCGGTACCTGCCGGTAACACCGCGGACCGACGGCTCTCCCGCTAACGGGAGCCCCCGTGGGAAAAGCGGCGATTTCTCATGGCTATCTCAGACGCGGCTGCCGCTGACGCGCTGCGGCGTCGTCGCTTTTGCTCCCCCGTCCCGCCGGCGAGGATCGTTCCCTCGCCAAAGTCTGCCTTTCTCATCTAGGTGAGAGACCGTCGTTGGCCGCGGTGGTTGCGACGCTCGCGAGGCCCGACGCATTCGTTACGCAGTGATTTATCGTTGCCTATCGAGCGGCGACGCCGACGCCCCGGCGACCAAGTGCCGCGCGCGCGAGAGATCGTTCGACACAACGACCGGATCGAGTCTCCTCTCGCAGCGAACCGAGCGCAATCGCGAAATTGCACCGGGGTTCTCCTCTTTCTCCCTGCTATTTCGCTCGTCGCTTTCAATCGCCGCCTATCCAACGGAGAGACTCGCGTGCACGCACCGTACGTGCGCGCTGCCTACACTGGCACCGCCTGTGCATCACACGCGGAGAGAGACCTCTCGGCGAACCATCGCCGTCGATCCGTTTATCTCGCGCCGACTTTGTCCTCTGGCCTTTTACGAATGGGCGCAGAGAGAAGGCCTCGTCGTGCGCTCGTCGGGTGTTACCGGAGATTCGAGATGCCCGCTTGATGACAAAATCGCTCCGCGGCGTGTATTCTAACGACTATGGGAGCGTGATCGCTTATGGGGTTTTTCTTTGGTTTTAGATCTCTTGACGGTTTGTTTTTGAGTGGGCCTCTGAGCGATACTTCGTGATGCGGGGTGGGGATTATTTTTTTTTTTATGTCGTATGTAGCACTGTTCTTCGTAAAACGCTAGGATAGATCGGGGCAAAATGGACCATTTTCGTAATTTTTTTTCTGTACCAATGTCTAATTTCGAACAGTGGTCCGTTTCGAGATATAGTTTGTGTGATGACAAAATCGTGCCGCGGCGTGTATTCTAACGACTATGGGAGCGTGTTCGCTTATGGGGTTTTTCTTTGGTTTTGGATCTCTTGACGGTTTGTTTTTGAGTGGGCCTCTGAGCGATACTTCGTGATGCGGGGTGGGGATTATTTTTTTTTTTATGTCGTATGTAGCACTGTTCTTCGTAAAACGCTAGGATAGATCGGGGCAAAATGGACCATTTTCGTAATTTTTTTTTTCTGTACCCATGTCTAATCTCGAACAGTGGTCCGTTTCGAGATATAGTTTGTGTGATGACAAAATCGCTCCGCGGCGTGTATTCTAACGACTATGGGAGCGTGATCGCTTATGGGGTTTTTCTTTGGTTTTGGATCTCTTGACGGTTTGTTTTTGAGTGGGCCTCTGAGCGATACTTCCTGATGAGGGGTGGGGATTTTTTTTTGTGTCGTATGTAGTACTATTCTTCGTCAAACGCTAGGATAGATCGGGGTAGAATGGACCATTTTTGGATTTTTTTTTTTTGCTGCACGAAATCACTCCAATATTTAGCAATATGTAGCACTATTCTTCGTAAAACGCTAGGATAGATTGGGGCAAAATGGACCATTTTTGTCATTTTTTTTTTGCTGCATAACCTCATTCGAATGTTGAGCAATACATAGCACTATTCTTCGTAAAACGGTAGGATAGATTGGGTCAAAATGGATAATTTTTGTCATTTTTTTTTGCTGCCCAAACTCACTCCAATATTGAGCAATACGTAGCACTATTCTTCGTAAAACGGTAGGATAGATCGGGGTAAAATGGACCATTTTCATCGTTTTTTTTGCGGCACAAATGTCTGAACTCGAACAGTGGTCCGTTTCGAGATATAGTTTGCATGATGACGAAATCGTTCCGCGGCGTGTATTCTAACGACTATAAGAGCATTTATTTCACTCGGTGCGTAAAATGCGGTTTTACGCACGCTTCGCGTGTGTACAACCTCATTTTCACACCTTGTGAAATAAAATTTCGTACGATACTCGTGCATAAAACGTTTTCTGAACTCGTGTGATTGAAACACTCGCCTACGGCTCGTGCTGCAAACACACACTCGTCAGAAAAAGTTTTATCGCACTAGTATCGTAATGTACTATTATAGCTTATGGGGTTTTTCTTTATTTATATCTGTCATTTTTTTTTGAGCACGCCTCCTAACGATGCTCTTATGATACGGCGTGCGGGATTATATTTATTTATGTCGTACATAGCACTATTCTTCGTAAAACGCTAGGAGACATCGGGGCAAAATGGACCATTTTCGTCATTTTTTTTTGCAGCACGAAGTTCTCATCTCGAACAATTCTGCCATTTTTTCAGCACGCCTCTCAGCGATGATACGCGGTGGGGATTATTTTTCTTTATGTCGCGCGTAGCACTATCTTCGTAAATCGCCAGAGGAGATCAGGCAAAAACGGACCATTTGCGTCCATTTTATTTTTTGTCCCAGTCCCAAAGGTCTCATGTCAAGTGGTCCATCTCGCCCCAGGGTTCCGATTTGCCTCGTTGTATCCCATGTTCATAAAAATCGTGATGTGTTAGAGGCAAGGGGGGGGGGGGGGGGTGGGGTAATACGAGATAGAATTCCATCTAGATACAGGATAGAGCTTGGCCCGAGCGGAGAGAAAAGTTGGCTATCGGCCGATGCATTCGCTGCCGGGGATCGTGCCGATCGTGCACGCTGTGCTGACCGACCGGTTACGGAAAATAGCACGCTCGAACGGACACTTTTCGCCCACGCCGAAACTCCACTTAGCCATGGCGAGTCTCTCAATCTTGAGATATAATTATTTTTTTTTCACACTCCCTAAAAAATTATTATTATTCACCGCCTCGATATTCTTCTCCCTTTCGCTCTAGTATCAATCCCGGAAAGAGCAGTTCGCTCCGAGGCACTCCCGGGTTACAAGGGAAATAGCAAAAGGCGAGGGAGACAGATAGATGAACGACGCGAAAACGAAAGACGCAGAGAGTCGCTCTCTTATCGAATCCAACGAAAAAAAAAAAAAAAAAAAAAAAAAAAAAATACAAACCAGGGCGATCAGGTTATGAAATGCCTGCGGCAAGTGTATAAGTTACACAAGAACTCGCGGCGCACCGATATCGCTAGGGTTATGACGGAAAACAAGAAACTGGTCGGGCTCCGAGAGCCTTTTTTTTCTCATCGATTAGTCTGGCCGCTCGTAATTAAAATCGTTGATAGATTTTTCATTTTTTTTTCTCTCCGCACCGCGTTCCGCGGGTTTCCCCGCCGCATTCGCGAACCTAGGCTCTTATCAGACCTCTCTATTTTTCTTTTTATTTTAACACAATTTTTTCCACCGGAAGAGCGAACTTTCGATTCGTGATTAAATTCCGCTTGACCTCGCTCCGGCGCGGAGATTAATTTTTTTTAATCACGCTAACGATAGACTGTTGCAGTCCGGTTATGCGCTCGCTCGTGCACTGTACGATACAGCAATCGCGACGAGAATACAAATTACCTCTCGCAACGTGCATCAGCTATCAAAAACAACCGTAGAACTATCGCGTGTCCGCTTACATTCTTCGCCGGCTAATTGTAATTAAGGTGCGCGCGGTCGTGGCGCACTTAAAAGAAAAAAAAGTGTTTCATAAATTCAACAAACATCCACAATTTTTCTTAAATCCACAATCCATTCTTCGAGTCCTTGAATTTTTTTTTTTTTTTTTTTTCACACACCTCTACCGGTCGACGGGTCTTCGAATCAATTCCGTCCGACCTCGCTCCGGAGTATACAATGATCCAGAATAAAAAAAAAAAACCATAAAAAAAAAGATGTAACTACAGACTATTACAGTCCGGTTTATGCGCGAGCGCTCGTTCTCGTACGGCAATCGGGGCCGGGAATACAAATTATCTTTTATCAAATATCGATTGCACCTTGGGAGATATTGCGCGACCGTTTACATACTTCGCGAGGCTAATTGTGATTGAGGTGTATGCGCGCCATCGGCGTTGCGGCCGCGCGGTCGGGGTCCGCGTTGTAATCGCGGAAAGGATTTCGCTCGACAGTTTGCAAGATTATTGGTGGTCGTTCTTGGCTCGGAGGGACCGACAGGTATCTCTGAATCGAGTACCGATAAAGTAGCGTAGATAAAGCCGCGGCGTGGCCGCTCTCTCGCTCTGTATCGTAGGTTCCGCGCATCCCCATCGCGGGTTGACAAACTCACTCCAATATTGAGCAATACGTACACTGAGGAAAAAAAATTGTTGGATTAAGCAAATGCGCGGTGACATACGTTCAAAGGTGTATTTAGTTGGTACAACAAAAATGTTTGTTTCAATCGACAAATTTTTAATAAATTGAAGCGAACAATCGTTTAGCAAATCAATGCTTTATTTGTACCAAACAAACAACAGCTTTGAACGTATGTCACCGCGTTTTTTGGTTAATCCAACCAATTTTTTTTCTCAGTGTAGCACTATTCTTCGTAAAACACTAGGATAGATCGGGGTAGAATGGATCATTTTTGTCATTTTTTTTTTGCTGCACAAACTCACTCTAATATTGAGCAATACGCAGCACTATTTTTCGTAAAACGCTAGGATAGATCGGGGCAAAATGGACCATTTTCATCGTTTTCTTTGCGGCACAAATGTCTGAACTCGAACAGTGGTCCGTTTCGAGATATACTTTGAGTGATGACATTGCGCGACCGTTTACATACTTCGCGAGGCTAATTGTGCTTGAGGTGTACGCGCGCCATCGGCGTTGCGGCCGCGCGCCCGGGGTCCGCGTTGTAATCGCGGAAAGGATTTCGCTCGACAGTTTGCAAGATTATTGGTGGTCGTTCTTGGCTCGGAGGGACCGACAGGTATCTCTGAATCGAGTACCGCTAAAGTAGCGTAGATAAAGCGGCGGCTTGGTCGGTCTCTCTCTGTATCGTAGGTTCCGCGCATCCCTGTCGCGGGTTGTCGGTTCGCGCATGCGCGTGGCGGCTCCGGGGGCGCGCGGACGCTCCCAAGACGCGGTTCGCCAGCATCCACTCTCCTTTTCCCGGTCGGAATCGCTCGGGGGTCCGGCGAGCTGGGGGCCCCGTCAGGTGTCAAGACCGTTGAGGAGTCTCACCTCGGCTCTCGGGGATAATACGCAGCAGCGGGAAGTGTTATACACGCGGGCAAAGCTGGGCCTCGGTCGGGGCGGCGAAGATCGAGCCGGCCCACCGTGCGAGCGAGCTCGCGCGGAGATGCAATACCGACGCGCTGGACCGCGCTCACCGACGCGCGGTATAACTCATCTCCGGCGGGCGCTAGGGAACGAACTGCGAGAGCGATTGCGGAGAGTCAAGGGTTTTGCAATTACAACGACGGAAGAAAACGAGATGGAGGCAGATAGGAGGGCGCGGTTTGGCCGCGTTATGCGCGCGGCTCGCCTAGGCATCGCACAAAGGTGAGTTCGGAATCGGCACCGGTGGGACGCTGGGGAGGGAGAGGGGAATGAGATGAGCTGTGGAGGTCCGGGGATGGAGAAGAGGTGGAGGATGAAGGGGGTGGTGGGGAACGTGAAGGAGAGGAAGAGGATGAGGGGGACGAAAAAGTGACACTCTTTCGGCGATTTCATCGGGAAGAAATCGATCGTGGGTCTATTTGCGGGACTTTCTGAATCTAGGGGTTATTGTACCGTTTGCGGTGGTAAGGCTGATGGAAGATGTGTGCCTCTGCAAGACGCGCTCGGGTGGAAAAGTTGAAGGGACCAAATGGAGAAACGACCTGCTGAGACCTTGCAAAAAGGTGAGATCCGAATCGGGGCTCGCTTCAGTAGAGGTCCTGGGTCGGAAAAGAGGAATGAGGAGATAAGGTATATAGGTCCTGGGTCGGAAAAGAGGAATGAGGAGATAAGATATAGAGGTCCTGGGTCGGAAAAGAGGAATGAGGAGATAAGGTATAGAGGTCCTGGGTCGGAAAAGAGGAATGAGATGAGCTATCGAGGTCCTGGGATCGAAAAGAGGAATGAGATGAGCTATAGAAGTTCTGGGACGGAAAAGAGGACTGAGATGAGCTATAGAAGTCCTGGGACGGAAAAGAGGAATGAGATGAGCTATGGAGGTCCTGGGATGGAAAAGACGAACGAGATGAGCTATGGAGGTCCTGGGATGGAAAAGAGAAATGAGGAGATGAGCTATAGAGGTTCTGGGACGAAAAAGAGAAATGAGATGAGTCATAGAGGTCCTGGGACAGAAAATGGGAATGAGGAGATCAGCTATAGAGGTCCTGGGATGGAAAAGAGAAATGAGGAGATGAGCTATAGAGTTTCTGGGACGGGAAAGAGAAATGAGATGAGTCATAGAGGTCCTGGGACAGAAAAGGGGAATGAGGAGATGAGCTATAGAGATCCTGGGACGGAAAAGAGGAATGAGAAGAGGAGCTATAGAGGTCCTGGGTCGGAAAAGAGGAATGAGATGAGCTATAGAGGTCCTGGGATGGAAAAGAGGAATGAGGAGATGAGCTTTAGAGGTCCCGGGACGAAAAAGAGGAATGAGATGAGCTTTAGAGGTCGCGGGACGAAAAAGAGGAATGGGATGAGCTACGGAGGTCCTGGGACGGAAAAGAGGAATGAGATGAGCTATAGAGATCCTGGGATGGAAAAGAGGAATGAGATGAGCTATAGAGTTCTTGGGACGGAAAAGAGGAATAAGCAGATGAGCTATGGAGATCCTGGTGTGGACCAGAGGTAGAAGATGAAGAGGATAGGCCGGAACATGAAGAACACGAAGAAGAGGAACAGGATGAAGGATAAGAAGAAGTGCCAGGACGTTCTTTCCCCATTTAATCGGGATGAAACCATTAATCGCTCTATTTGCGAAACTCTGCATCTGCGCCACCGTACCGTTTGCAGTCGTAACGCCCATGGCTTCGGATCATGCGTGCCTCCGCAACGAGCGCTCGGCTCGGAGAAGTTGAACGAAAAGGAGAAACGCAGTGCGGGGTGGTAATTGGAGTTTATCGTCGGGGACCGCGACGCGCACCGTCCGGGATTCGCTGCTCGCAGGGCAGTGAATCCCCTTTCGAGCGAACGGACATCAGCATGTGTGTCCGACCACTACGACGACACGCCCGTCCTTCATCGGGGTCTTCGCGAGGCGAAGGTCGATATCTTCCGAGGAATAAAGAATCCTCCGGTCTGGACAGTCGCGGCAAACAAAATACCTCTTACGCGCTCTAAAGTCATGGCCAAAGGAGCGGAGGAGGGAAACGCGGTACACGAGGCAGAGTACGCCGGGCACGTCTCGATAAATCCCACGATTTCACAGCGTCCGTCCGCACCTCGCGGAGAGATCGCGGGCTTGTCGCGCTCAACTTGGGCTATACCGAGGCGCGGAGGTCGTTCGCGGAGAAACGAAGGTAATATAAATTCAGGGAGAAATGACGGTCGCGCGGAGAGACGAACGAGTGGGAGCGAGCGCGTGCGAACAACCGACGCAACATCGGGACGTTGGATCTTCTTAAGGTTTTTTTTTTTTTTTTTTTGGGTTTCCTCTTTGCGCCTCTTATTTCCTATACCGAGGCTCCTCTCTTCCTGCTCCATCCCCCTCGGTTACACTCGTGTTCGCGAGAGGGTGGAATGTCACCCATTAACATTCCCATAAAACCGCCGCTGCGTGTAAACACCGCGGATGGCGTAAACGGTGCTGGTAGCGATGATGGTGGTGGCGAATGCCGAGGAGAACCAGAAGAAGATGATGAAGAAGGAGATGAAGAAGGGGGTGAAGAGGCGGACGAGGAGGACGAAGAAGAGGAGTTACATGGGATATCGGTGAGAAGAGGGACGTGGGAGTAGTGCCAGTGCGCTCGGCAAAGATGAGCTCTCGGTGAGCCGGTGCGAAGGATGGAGAAGAGGCAGAGACCAGCGAACGACGCAGGGACCAGCGGTATAACAGCGGAGACGAGAGAGAGACTGTGTGAGAAATCCAATCCGCTTCCATGGGGTTATTATGGTGATAATTTACTACTTCTCTTGAGAGGGTAGCCGCGTGCACGGCCGCTAGCTGAATCTGCTGCTGATGCTGCCGCTGCTTCTGCCGGTGCTGCTGGTGCTCAACACCAAGACAGCACCGTTTATGCATATAGAACCCCGTGGAATGCAGATGCCGAGCGCCAAGTTCACGCAGCGGCAGCGGCGTGGCACCCCATGGGAAAGTGTTTACACCGTCGCTTTATACATATGTATGTATCTATGTATGTATGTATGTATATACATACATACATATACATATATACATATATATACATATATATATACATACATACATACATAGGGTAGAGCGGGGCAAAACGGGGCATGGGGCAAAACGTAATTTTCCAATAATTTTTGGATGCCCGAATTCGCCCCATCGATGCATCAGGCTTTTTTGCCCCGTTTTGCCACCTTGTCCGATCCAAAAATGATTGGAAAATTTAGATTTGCCCAAAAACCCCGTTTTGCCCCGTTGCCCCATTTTGCCCCGCTCTTCCCTACATACATATATTTATTGTGAATCCCCCTGATATTCCGCACAATCTGGCATGCCATTATCCTATTCTTCGTAAATAATTGAGGGGAAGAGGAAGGAGTATATGGAATATGCAAAGGGGGTTGAGGACATTAGAGCGTGGAACACGACAGTGCGGGCCGAGAGGTGCAATACTGTTCGCGACATTCCCTTGTAAGGGTAAATTCGCCGAAGGATAAAGCTCCGCATTGAAATGCAAGTGGGACATCGAGTGACCATATTGGGCATCGGCGGAGGACACACTCGTAGACGCCGCCAAGGCCTCCGTGGCGCGCAGACGGAGCCGCGGAAAAAAAGGGGAGAGGTCACCCCGGCGACCTTACCCTGATTCCGCGCGGACCATTAAAGGAAGGAGTGTGTTACCTCGTATATGGTAGTAGGTAGTTAGCGATACATCGGTTGAATAATTCCCGCAAGTGGCGCATCGTCGTTCATTCGTCTAGCCTGTGAGTGCGAGGGCCGCGGATGGGTGTCTCGTATCGGTAATACCGGTAAATCCTTATGGCCATGCGGGGACGTTGGAATTTCAGTCGTAGAGTGAAGTTTCGATGAAGGTTTTCGAGCGGATCGAAACTTTGGGATGTGGACCAGCAAATAAAAGCGTTTTGCGGCGTTAAATTATTGGCGGCTAACTATTGTTATGACCCTGAAGATATCTGCACGTGACCGAATTTCATCAAGTTATAACGGCTGTATTTAGCATCGCAAAAACTTTGCTCGGTGATGTTCACCTGGAGAATAAAATTCTACAAATTTTACAATGTTGAACAATGTTTTTTTTCCTAAAGCCGTGGATTGATAGAGATTTGCCAAAGATGAAATTTGATGTCATGCAGATATCTTCAGGGTCATCTATTGTTGACGATTGAGAAGAAAAAGTTTATAGGGGCCATATTAAGGTTGTCCTTGCGGTAGAGTCGAGTCATTCGAGTTCTAAGATTTCAAAGATGGTTTGTACACATTTTAAAGGGATAATTAGGGTGAATTACGGTGGTTCCAGATGAAAGAGTTCCTGCTTTATGTAGAAAAACATGTAGAACAATGAATTTAGAGAATGATAACTCAGTTTACGTAAATAAATTCATGGGTTTATTTTTACGCGGTTTTTGTGAAATCAAATTTGTAATTTTCGTTTGATTTTGACGAGTGAAAGCTCATTTTGTTTCTCAATGATAGTCTACAAATTCACCGGAAAACATTAGTCATAATATTCATCGTTTACAAATTAGACTCATTTGGTTATGAAAAAGCAGGCTGCGGCGTTAACTCAACTTTTCTTCTGATTGACAATCCAAATGAAGCAAATTACTGAATGAATTCGTAAAACATAGTTCAACAAACAAAATAAGCTATCGAGTACTCGATTGACTTGACTGTACCTTAACGTGGAAATTAAGTAAATAGTTAACTTAAATGAAATAAATATCTATTTAAATCAGATAAATATTTTACTTAAAACCAAATAAACGGTGGCCGTCAATTAAATTATTTATTTGGGTGTCGTAACGAAAAATGTAGACGGCGTGCAACACGGAATTAAACGAAAAATATCAGATTCAAAAAATTTTCAGGGTTTAAAAAAAAAACGTCCTGGCTTTTTCCTGATTTTTTCAGGTCCCAACAAATCCCCTTACTTTTCCCGGCTTTCTGCACCCAGAAAAATAATTTATTTGGCCGCCACCGTTTATTTGGTTTAAGTAAAATGTTTATTTCATTTAAATAATACTTATTTTTATCAAAGAAATATTTATTTTTATCAAAGAAATATTTATTTTTATCAAAGAAATATTTATTTTTATCAAAGAAATATTTATTTTTATCAAAGAAATATTTATTTTTATCAAAGAAATATTTATTTTTATCAAAGAAATATTTATTTTTATCAAAGAAATATTTATTTTTATCAAAGAAATATTTATTTTTATCAAAGAAATATTTATTTTTATCAAATAAACGGTGGCCTTCAAAAAAATTATTTTTCTGGGTGCAGCGTTTCCAGGTTTTCCGGTTCCGTGGCAATCATGAAGAAACAAAAAATGAGGTACGAGAGTTTTGAGTCTTGAGCGTGTGACACTGAAGCATTTGAAATGATGTAGTGGGGGGAAGCGTCTTGCTCGGGTCGTTCGGTGAATCGAACCAAGAGACGATGTGTCTCATTCCTGAATCGGAAAAAAAATAAGAAAAAATAAGAAAATTGCAAAGCCACACAGCAAGATCAAACTCTCCCGCTCGTTGCCTCCCGGGTGTGCGCGTGTGTGCACGCAAGAGACAGATAAATACGCGGCGCGTGGATAGTTCCCTAGGCTTGGGCGTATACGCTCCGGTGTATGCGCCGAGGCTCTCGATGGAGTCCCGCGACTAGAAGAGATGCAAAGACGCCGCCACCATATGGCCGCACTCTGACCACGGACCGAAGAGTTGCATAATCCGCGCTCCTCGGAACGATTCTCTTTCGCGTCTTCTGCGTTCGCGATCCTTTCTGTTACGACTCACGCATCTGTCAGGGTTCTCTCTTTCACTCTCTCTGTTCTGCCGAGGTAGAATTGACCTGCGCGACTTTTTGTTCTTCGACACTTTGATTTATAAAAAAATTGCTGAGAGGAATTACCTCGGCGGAATGGTACGTTTAAGGGGAGGCTGAACACGTATGAGTGTAAGAGAGACAGAGTTAAAGTTTTAAATAAACTTTTCCGAAATTATTATATAAAATAAAAAACGAATTGTTGGGGTCACTGCGTGAATCAAATATGCAGTGAGAACCGCAATTCGTTTTTTATATCTTCAAACCGTTTCGGAGAAAAATGGATTCAATATATTTTGACGTTATGTTGATCTTTAACACCTTAAAGTTAACCTTTCCAACTTAAGGTTAACCTTTCCAACTTAAGGTTTACCTTTCCACGTTAAGGTAGTCCGTGCTCTCGAAAACCGGGAAAAGTCAGGGAATTCCAGTTGGGGAATTTCGTGGCAACGACACCCAGATAAATAATTTATTTGACGGCCACCGTTTATTTGGTTTTAAGTAAATATTTATCTCATTTAAATAAATGTTTATTTCATTTAAGTAACTCTATTTACTTAATTTAAAGAAGTAGGGGAGAGCGGGGCAATATGGGGCAACGGGGCAAAACGGGGTTTTTGGGCAAAACTAAATTTTCCAATCATTTTTGGATCGGACAAGGTGGCAAAACTGGGCAGAAAAGCTTGATGTATCCGATAGGGCGAATTCGGACATGAAAAAATTATTGGAAAATTACGTAAGTCAACCCCGTTTTGCCCCGTTGCCCATTTTGCCCCGCTCTACCCTATTTATTTACATCAAATAAATATTTTACTTAAATCCAAATAAACGGTGGCCGTCAAATAATTTTTTTTCTGAGTGCATGCTCTTCTCCTCCCAATTAAGAATCGGCGATACAGCGACGAATTTATATTCGTCGCTGAAATTGAATCTCTATCTCTCGAGGTTTAAATTGAGAAAGCCCCGATAAAGTCGACACCCCGCGGTAGCCCCGGTAAATTACGATCGTCCGGGACATTTGCGACGATATCGGCGCGTTGCCGAGCGTGCGATAACGAGAGCGGAATCCAATACGGAGACCAGTATCGAGTGGCCGATATACGCGCGGGAGGTAACTTCCCGTGGCAAATCGGTTCTCATGCCCGGACCTATCGTCCCATCGCAGGAAAAGAATCGTACGGCGCGGGACGGAGATATCGAGCCGCACTATTGGGAACTCGAGATCCACGGCGCATTGAGAACTCCTCCGCCGAGCGGGGCCTCCACTTATCGTCGTACAATTTCATCGGCACTTAAAACGTCATCTCACGAGCCTCCGACTTTTCATCAGCTGCTAATCTCGCTCTCTTTCGCGAGAGCCTCTCGATACATTCTGTCTCCTTTTTCCCATTCATTTATATATATATAGACACAGTGTATATGGGGCAATCCCCGTCAAATCCGTAGCCCATGTCCATTATTATAACCGTCGATGTTATTCATTTTTTTAGTACGATGTTGTTACCGACCCTTAAGGGTCTTCGGATTTTTTTCAGATTTTTTTACACTACCAGTTAAATTTTTGAATCCTTGAGAAAAAATGTAAAAAAATCCACACGGATTCTATGATTTTTAAGCACCACCCTATAATGGCATCTCAATATTTACTATTTAAAAAAAAAAATTATATCCGTAGTATTCGGACCTTCTGGTATTTCGATGAATTTCAGAAAAATTGAAATCCATTGATATTTTAGAAAGTTATGCCTGATAAAAAAAATTCCGAAACTGCGTCAGCTTTTTCCAATTAAAAAAATTAAAAAAGTCCTCGGAATTGATGTTTCGAGGATTAAAAAATTTCGCTAATGGTAAAGAAATCTGAACAAAATTCCGAGACTCTTATGGATCGGTAACGACATCGTTCCAAAAAGATGAACAAAATCGACTGGCCTGAGGGACATGGGCTGCCGATTTGACGTGGAATGCCCCATACCCGATTTATATATGTATATACACACACACTTCCTAAAGACACATATATATAGTATGTGTATCTTGCATGTGTATGTGTATCTTGCATGTGTATGTGTATATGTATGTGTATATGTATGTGTATATGTATGTGTATATGTATGTGTATATGTATGTGTATATGTATGTGTATATGTATGTGTATATGTATGTGTATATGTATGTGTATATGTATGTGTATATGTATGTGTATATGTATGTGTATATGTATGTGTATATGTATGTGTATATGTATGTGTATATGTATGTGTATATGTATGTGTATACGTATGTGTATATGTATGTGTATATGTATGTGTATATGCATGTGTATCTTACAGTATAGTGTACAAGGCTATTGTATGCACGTTCGGCGTTAGTGAGCGTGCGATGCATTCAAGGATGCGCCCTCGATCGCGCGAGCGTTCGCTCGGGCGAAAGCTCGACGCGAGTGTGGCACACCTATAATAAACCATCTCTCGGGACCGCGGGCCGATTCGGGCCGTACTGCGCGCATCACGCCCGGTTCTTTTTCGAGACGAGAGGAGAATTATGGGGTGAACAGGCGCGAGCGAGGAGAGTAGGATGAGGAAGAGTGGAGGAGAAGGTGGGAGGGCGACGGGAAGGCGAAGGTGGATTGCGGTACACACACCCGTCGTACCGGAAGCGATCCGCTTTGCGGGCTGTTTAAACGCGATTTAGTTCGAGGAACGTGCCGAGCGTCGAGCAACGGAGGAAGAGAGACCTCTCGTACCCGGGGCGTTCTCCGGTGGACGGGGAATGTATATCTCGACGCTGATTTTATCCCCCTAGCTGCTTTTGCCTCGCCGCATAGTTGTTACGGGGATCGGGTGAGAGGGACGCGTGGATTATCGCGACTCTGTCGTGTAAGCACAGCGAGCGTGGCACGTAGGTTAGATATCCCGTAGATTTCGTCGAGATGAAAGCCACGGACGAATTATACGACGAAGCGGTGGTTTATTGCGGGCGGAGTTGATGCCGCGCACCGTCGTTATGCGCGAACCGAGCGGCTTATCGTGCGGTCGGCCGGACAATTGCACGATTCGCGACTCGAACGGTTCATTGGCCCAGTTAAATGAAAAATGGCGGAAGGCATGGGCGCACTTCCGGTAGCGGATAGGATAGAGCAGAAAAAAAATGCTGTAGGCATGAACGACGATTGGAGTGATAAGTTTGGTCTCTTTCGTTTTTGTTATTTTTATTTGACGTCGCGTGAACTGCTGTGGTCATTGGCGACGGGTTTGGACTCTCTCGTTGAAGGGGTTAATATTGGATAGCGTAAACTTCATTAGCCAGTGACTTCACGTTGTTTTCTTTCACAAAATATTTTTTTCGGAATATCTTTCGGTTAGACATATGACTCAATTTGTCTTCTGTTTAGATTATATTCGTCGAGCTTTTCTGGTGTCTTCAGCCTATTTGGTTATTTCATTATTTTTCGGTTGTATGAATTCGTTTACATGAACTCAGTAGTATTCATCAGAATATTTTTTCGATTAATTTAATGTATTAGTTCGAGCAAATGCTTATTGTAATGCGACTCACCTCAATTACTTATGTACACTGAGAAAAAAAATTGATTGGATTAACCAAAAGTCGCAGTGACATACGTTCAAAGCTTTTATTTGTTTGGTACAAATAACGCATTCTTTTGTTAAACGACTATTTGCTTCAATTTATGCAAAATTTGTTGACTGGAACAAAAATTTTTGCTGTGCCAATAAAATACACCTTCGAACGTATGTAACCGCGCATTTACTTAATTCAAGCATTTCTTTTTCTCGGTGTATCATCGGTAGAGTAATCTATCGTCCTGTAATTGGGCCCAGCTCGTTATTAATAAAAAAATAAACTTACGGTAAAAATTAACAAACAAACACTATAAAATTAATGTATTTATCTATTTGGTTTAACAGGTTAATCGCATACGGTGAAAGTGGGAGTGATGGATTAAAGCCGAAAGTGCGACTGTTCGGTGGGAGCTGAATTTACTTCTACATTAGCGGAGATCCGGATGGAAGAGAGGTAAAGTGAATTTTGATTAATGTTCATCCCGAAGAAAGTCTGAAGCTTTCTCGCTCGACGGGTTAATCACCCGTGGTAAAGGGCCGTATGTCCGTTCGGTACGGGCTGAGTCTACTTCTCTAACAGTAGCGACTCGATTAAGGTGAAGTGAAACACATTCTCTGTCGCTCTCTCTCTCTCGCTCCACCGTAGGAGGAATGTCGCCATCTCTCTCACACACTTGGCTCCGTCACGTGACTTTCACTTCTCCTTAAGGTAAAGGTTCTATCAATATTGACCCATCTGAACTATCAGTCAAAAATAAGTTTAGACCCTTCCATTCAACGGGTTAATAATTTTTAGTCCAATTGGGAGACAATACATACAGGCTTGGGGTGTGTCCATTTTGCACGGACTGAATTTACTTTTGTCACAGTAGCAGCTCTATTGAAACAAACGTTCTGTCAATATCGACACATTCGAACAATCCCTCTAAAATATGGCTAGAGTCTTCCGTTGAACGGGTTAATCACTGTTATAGTGCACTTGGGAGAAAATACGCAGAGGCTGAGGTATGTCCGTTCTGCACGGTCTGAATCTACTTGTGTTACAGTAGCAACTCTAAATCTACTTGTGTTACAGTAGCAACTCTGAATCTACTTCTGTTACAGTAGCAGCTCGATTATAGCAAACATTCGATCCATATTGACCCATCCGAACAATACGTCTAAAATAAGTCTGGACTCTTCCGTTCAAAGGGTTAATTCCATTTATAGTGCACTTGGGAGAAAATACGCCGAGACTGGTGTGCGTCCGTTCGGTACGGTCTGAATCTACGTCTGCTACTGTAGCAGCTCGATTATAGCAAACATTGGGTCAATAATGCCCCATCCGAACGATCCGGCTAAAATAAGTCTAGACTCTTCCGTTCAACGGGTTAATCACTTTTACAGTGCACTTGGGCGAAAATACGCAGAGGCTGGGATGAGTCTGTTCGGTACGGTCTGAATCTACTTGTGTTACGGTAGCAGCTCGATTAGAGCAAACATTCGGTCCATATTGATCCATCCGAACAATCCGTCTAAAATAAGTCTAAACTCTTCCGTTCAACGGGTTAATCACTTTTACAGTGCATTTGGGAGAAAATACGCAGAGGCTGGGATGAGTCTGTTCGGTACGGACTGAATCTACTTGTGTTACAGTAGCAGCTCGATTAGAGCAAACATTCGGTCCATATTGACCCATCCGAACAATCCGTCTACAATAAGTCTAGACTCTTCTGTTCAACGGTTTAATCACTTTTATAGTGCAATTGGGAGAAAATTCGCAGATGCTGGGCTGCGTCTGTTTGGCACGAGCTGAATCTACTTGTGTTACAGTAGCAGCTCGATTAGAGCAAACACTCGGTCCATATTGACCCATCCGAACAATCCGTCTAAAATAAGTCTAGACTCTTCCGCTCAACGGGTTAATCACTTTTGCAGTGCACTTTGGAGAAAATACGCAGAGACTGGGGTGCGTCTGTTTGGCACGAGCTGAATCTACTTGTGTTACAGTAGTAGCTCGATTAGAGCAAACATTCGGTCCATATTGACCCATCCGAACAATCCGTCTAAAATAAGTCTAGACTCTTCCGCTCAACGGGTTAATCACTTTTGCAGTGCACTTTGGAGAAAATACGCAGAGACTGGGGTGCGTCTGTTTGGCACGAGCTGAATCTACTTCGCCCGTATCCCGAACGTCCATACCATTGCTCCTCAGTTGCGGCTGCTATACGGTTGTTACGATTACGGTCACGAGTGCCTCGCGAGCGAGCAACCGAGCCTCTACTCGCGATTTCATGCACGGTATTCACTCTCGGCGAGAAGAGAATCGGAGAACCCGGGTATAAACGCTACCGACGAGCGGGTACTTTTACCATCCTGCGGTCACTCGACCGAAGAATCGCGGAATGCTTTTCTTCAATTTTTTTTTTTTTTTTTTTTTTTACAATTCCTACCGAGGATACCGCGATTTCCGGAGGACGCGCGACCTCACGCTCGAGCGCCCATTCGGCCACGTAGCCGTCCTTGCCCGGCGATCACGTCACAGACCGCGTCAATGATCTCGTTCAATGGTTTCTCCGCTGTGGGACCGAGTCGAACCTTCGATCGTTCGATGTTACGGGCCTCCGTCGTACAAAAATAACCTCTTGCAGTAAGACACTACATATACATATACATATACATATACATATACATATACATATACATATACATATACATATACATATACATATACATATACATATACATATACATATACATATACATATACATATACATATACATATACATATACATATACATATACATATACATATACATATACATATACATATACATATACATATACATATACATATACATATACATATACATATACATATACATATACATATACATATACATATACATATACATATACATATACATATACATATACATATACATATACATATACATATACATATACATATACATATACATATACATATACATATACATATACATATACATATACATATACATATACATATACATATACATATACATATACATATACATATACATATACATATACATATACATTTGGGGTGTTCAAAAAAATCCATTTTTAAAATTTATTATCCTCCCACCTTTTTAAAGTACAGATTTCGATCTCAAATTAAACCTTGCGAAGACGGTACCTAGCAAAAAAATGCTAAGAGTGCCGCATTCAACGTTTATACCCAAAACGAAAGAAGTTGTCGAATTTTTTGGGTATAAACATCGAATGCCGCACCTCTTAGAATTTTTCCTGGGGACCGGTTCAGTTTGAGATCGAAATCTATACTTTACAAGGGTGGCAGGAAAATGTTCAAAAAATGTTCTTTCTGTGAAACAACCTAATACATATACATATACATATACCTCCACATAGTATGCGCTAAATAAATAGTGTATAAATATCATGATCCGTGTGTGGCGAAACCGTAGAAGAAAAAAAAAAGAGGAGAACGAACAGTCCGCCGAGTGACAGGCGTCATTAATTGGCAACCTCCAGACGGCTATTAAGATTAATAACAAGCAGGGGGCAATAGCTGTAGATTGCAAATAGCATTCGTGCGAGCCCCGGTGCTCCAGGTCCGCTTGTCCGCGGTGAGCGGACTGCACGCGGTAGTCGTTGCGGACCGTCGAGCGAGCTACGCTCGTTCCAAAGTACATCTATACTGTACAGAAAATGCCCACCTCAAAGATAATAATATCGTACACGCGAAGCGCACCTGGCCGACTTTACTGATAATAAATTCATACACGCGATCCAGCAGTCTCGACGTCGTACCGACGCGAGTCCCCGGGAATATAGGTAGGTGGGTGGGTAGGTGTAGCGACCGAAGCACGTTCTCGGTAGCGCACAAGAGTACGTAACCGAGCGGCGGTGCATCGCGAGTCCTCGGCCCGGGGATTCAACTGGGTCGCGTCCAACAATAATTCAATGAGACCGTTAACATTTACAAGGCGACGATTATTACGCCAATATCGAAGTGGTGTAAGGTAACAGCACCGATTCTCGGACACGTCCCAGTCGCCGGACACTCATTCCGAATTTAAGTATTGGGAATCCAATTTGACACTTGTAATCGTATCTATAAACATTATTTGACGGTAGCTATGTCGGTACGCCGATGTCATAAACATCAGCGTCTATATGACATAAAAAATTAATTATAGGTAGTGCTTCGTCTGCATAAAAAATATAAAAAATAATAGAGCATCTATGAAAATTTTCGCAATTAGATTGAACCGATTATTTGTAAGCAAATTATTTGTTTGGTGTGGATTTGACTTCATTTTTACGACAATTAGGTTCACTTTTCACTTCACTTTTTTTGTTTGTTGCGCATCAATTCCTGATTGATTCATTGAATTAAGCCTAAACTGTTTTCTATTGGTGCATTTTGTCAAAAGACAGACGATACAGTGTCCGGAAATTGGTAGATGTTCCTTCAATATAGTGTCGGGAAATCGGTATAATTAATTGGTATAATAGTCGGACCGTTTGATGAAGTTAGATCAGCCTGCTTTCTACGTAGCTTATCTTCTGAATATATATTTTTTTCATTGATTTAATTAGTAAACGGCAAAGAAATTCTTTTAGTTAATGTGACCTAGTGTCCGAATATAGGGGTGTGCCGAAAAACCATGTCCGGAGACTGGTGTATTCGGACTCCTTCTCATTTTCTTCCATAACTAAAAATATATTCATCATTTTGTTATTAGTCGATGCGTTTTCGAAACTAGAAACTATCAGCTTGGCATTGGTGTCAGTTATTTTCCCAAAAAATGTGTACCTGACCAATTAATGACTGCTGGAATCTGGGGAAGCTATTAAGTGTCCCCGTTTGGATTAATACTTCCTGCGTCCGTAGACATACATTTGGATTGGCATTTCGATCGGTACATTTGGACTGTCTTCTTATTTTCTCCCTTAAAAAAAAAACATCTTTTTGTAATTAATCGATGTGTTTTAGAAACTAGAAACTATCGGCTTCAGTTATTTTCACAAAAAATTATTCCCGTCAACTTAATAACTGCCAGAATCTGGGGAAGCTGTTAAGTGTCCCCGTTTGGATTAGTACTTTCTGCGTCCGTAGACATACATTTGGATTGGCATTTCGACCGGTACATTTGGACTATCTTCTTATTTTCTCCCTTAAAAAAAATCATCTTTATGTAATTAATCGATGTGTTTTAGAAACTAGAAACTATCGGCTTCAGTTATTTTCACAAAAAAATTCTTCCCGTCAACTTAATAACTGCCGGAATCTGGGGAAGCTGTTAAGTGTCCCCGTTTGGATTAGTACTTTCTGCGTCCGTAGACATACATTTGGATTGGCATTTCGATCGGTACATTTGGACTATCTTCTTATTTTCTCCCTTAAAAAAAATCATCTTTATGTAATTAATCGATGTGTTTTAGAAACTAGAAACTATCGGCTTCAGTTATTTTCACAAAAAAATTCTTCCCGTCAACTTAATAACTGCCAGAATCTGGGGAAGCTGTTAAGTGTCCCCGTTTGGATTAGTACTTTCTGCATCCGTAGACATACATTTGGATTGGCATTTCGATCGGTACATTTGGACTATCTTCTTATTTTCGCCCTTAACAAAAAAATCATCTTTTTGTAATTAATCGATGTGTTTTAGAAACTAGAAACTATCGGCTTCAGTTATTTTCACAAAAAAAATTATTCCCGTCAACTTATTAACTGCCGGAATCTGGGAATGCTCTTAACCGCCCTAGCATTGGTATACCTTCACCTTAGGTGGTTGGCTATCGGCGGAAGTGGCGTTCTCGGTAGCGCACAAAACCCATAAACGACGCGCGACGCATCGCGGCTCCTCGGCCCGGGGATGCAACTGGGTCGCGTCCAACAACAATCCAATGCTACCGTTACCATATCCAAGGCGGCGATTATTGCGCCAATATCGAAGAGGTGTAACCCCGTTATCGACGCCGTACCGGTGGGCGATGGAAACTCCATTTTACGATCTGCACGATCGTAGATACGCGTAAGCGGGAGCGCGTTAACGCCGGCTCGTGTCGGCGTCATCTTTCCGGTCTGGCGACCAGCGAGATTGACTCGCCGGCCGTGAGAATATAATGACTATCGGGGCGACCGGCGAGATCGCGGATCGGGAGTTCTCACAGACTTCGTGCGCCGCGCACCAACAATAAATAATAATTGACATAAAGAAAAAAAAAAAAAAAAAAAAAATCACGAATAATTTACTGTAATACCTTTTGGCATATTCGAGATGCGATATCGTGTCGGCGACACGAGCGAGCGCGGAAGCTCGTCGGTCTTGAATTATTGTTCTCTCACGCAACAACGATAACGGACGGGCAAGCGACGAGTGAGACAACCGCGCACGCACACACGGGAGGACACCGCTCGTTTTCTCCATTCACCATTTCCGACGGTACAGTAGAACCGCGCTTATCCGACCTTCGATTATCCGAGCCTCCGCGCTATCCGACGCACCCGACTCATCCGAGCCCTCCGCGTTAACCGAGGTGTATAAAACGGATATACCAGCATGTCAACGCGTGGAGTACACCCAGAAAAAAAATTTATTTGAGGGCCACCGTTTATTAAGATTAAGTAAAATATTTATTTGATTTATATAAATATTTATTTCATTTAAACAAATATTTATTTCATTTAAGTAACTATTTACTTAATTTAAATAAATATTTATTTAAATGAAATAAATATTTTACTTAATCTTAATAAACGGTGGCCGTCAAATAATTTTTGTTCTGGGTGTAGTCTGTAACTGCTACATTGTTGCATACGCAGTGAAACTTGTATAAGTTTGCTGCGTCTTTATATTGCGAGCTGTAAGTACATCAGTTTCGATTCTAGAGTCAATGGTAGAACATCGTGATGTGTCAAAAAAGGAAACAAGTCGTAAATTAACTAATAAAGTTAATGTTTAAATGAACTGTGCTATTTTTTAAATACAGTAGAACCGCGCGTATCCGACCTTCGATTATCCGAGCCTCCGCGTTATCCGACGCATCCAACTCATCCAAGCCCTCCGCGTTAACCGAGGTGTAGTCTCGGATAATACGGAAAACTCGGATAAAACGGATATAGCAGCATGCCCACGCGTGGCGTAGTCTGTAACTGCTACATTGTTGCATACCCGGTTAAACTTGTACAAGTTTGCTGCGTCTTTATATTGCGACCTGTAAGTACATCAGTTTCGATTCTAGATTCAATGGTAGAACATCGTGATGTGTCAAAAAAGGAAACAAGTCGTAAATTAACTAATAACGTTAATGTTTATATGAAGTGTGCTTTTTAAAAAATATATACATTTTATTATTATTATTATTATTATTATTATTATTATTATTATTATTATTATTATTATTATTATTATTATTATTATTATTATTATTATTTATAATATATTATTTTTTAAATATATAATAGTATTACAAGTTTGAATTGAGTATGTTATCCGTGTTATCCGAGTTTTCGCTTAGCCGACGTACGCTCTCCCCACATTACCTCGGATAAACGGGGGTTCTACTGTACATAAAACTAGCTCGAAGGAGAGACGGTCACCTCGAGTGGCAGTTAATCACGCGGCGATACACACGCGGCTCGAGAGACTGCGCATGCGCCGTGGCGCACAGTGGCCAGCCCGTACAGTGTGCGTTTATTCCATTAGTTTGTTGCAAAGATCGAGAACGCTGATTGCACGCGGGCTGGTTATAAGCAACGCTCCAGTAGTGACGGCCTTGCAAGTGCATTCCAGTATCGCGACAGCCGCACGAGATAGCGAGAGGAGGGCGGAGGGCGGCTCGAAGCCACAGAATCCCACACAGCGGCGCTGTTCATTGTGGTTTCTCGATTATTTTTCACTTTCGTTTTTTTTTCTTTGCCTCTCTTCTAATTTGTCGAGCATGCTCGGCGTACGCGCTCGATTCACGCATCGGCGGAGCTCGTCGTTAGTTCCATTAAGGCGAATCCTCGTTAGAGCGGAGTTTGACTTGGGTGAGGAAAATTAGCGGGAAGCCGAGCGGCGAAGCTGCAGGCTGGACCGTCCAGGCTTCCTAAGGTCGATGACGGAGCGTAACGACAGGCTTGCGGTCATCGTGACAGGGTAAAGACCGTACGGCGAGAAAAATAAAATAAAAATTGAGAAGCTGAAGGAAATGACAAAAAAAATATAAAAAAAATAAAAAAAAATAAATAAAAATAAAAGAAGGAAGGAAAGCGAATGCAGGTACGGCGCATCGGTAACAGCCACCTGTTGCTTCCCTTCTTTCGTCCTCCTCGTCGTCGTCGAGCCGCGGCAACATTAAGCACGATAATATATAGTTACCCGGGTTTCTCGGCAATACCTGCCGATGTCCCGTGTCCGCGGCGGAGATTCGCCGGGGAGATTAAACTGTAAATTAATAGAAGACCATCGCCGTGCCGCGGCTCGGTAGAACGCGCGTACCAAAGATCCCGCGTCTATGCGCTGTACACGGGCGTACACAGTAACAACTATGCGAAACAGGGGAGACGGAAGGGGAGGGCCGGGGGAGCGACGGATGCGAGCATCGATAAATCGCCCGTCATTAAACGTCCGGGGAAAACGCACGAGGGGGCTCGATGGTCATTTCGACTTCGTCGATCGGTTCATTAAAATCGGTCCGGTCGCCACCGGAGCGCGAGTTGGCTGGAGTCTCTAAAACAATCGAGCTACCTGTTTTGAACGAGGCGGGATCTCAAGCGATTACCGGCGAATCGTTAATTTACGACTCGCGAGGATTTGCAGACAGAAAAATAATTTATTTGACGGGCACCCGCGAATAAACACTGTTAAAAAAATCGTATGAAATTTCATTTAGCGGACTGGAAGTTTTTATGCAAAAACTGGTATATTAACTTTCGTGGACAATTGCGTTGAAAAGCGAATGTTCAGTGTATTAACAACATTGAAAATACTTTATATTTTTAATAATTTTTCTTAATTTTACTATAAAATTACTTTAATTTTTCATCACAATTGTACATTAAATTTAATGTAACAGTTTTTGCATAAAAATGTTCAGTTCGTTACATTAAATTAAATTTTTTTTTTACAGTGCATATTTATTTAATTTAAATAAATATTTATTCAAATTTAATCAATATTTATTCAAATTTAATCAATATTTATTTTTATTTAATAGATATTTATTTAATGCTCGAATACGGACACCCCCTCTTCCTCAACTGCAACAATCCGGCGAAAAAATCACTAAGAAAACTCACTAAGATAAGACACCTGAACAATCCCCTCCACGATCCTTCAAATCTCCTAATATACACCTAGAAAAATTATTTATGTGACGAGCGCGCCACAAATAAATATTTATTAAATTTCATTAAATATTTATTTAATTGCAATAAATATTTATTCGCGGGGTGCCCGTTAAATAAATTATTTTTCTAGGTGTATGAAACCTCCAGAATAATACCGATTGCGGTGCGTATCAACAACCTAAGCTCAGACTTCACGCAGACTTAATCGTTCTAAAATAAGTCATGTGCAACACCATCGCACTCGCACTTTTCCTCGCAAATAAAGGCAGACAAGCAGACAAATAGGAGCTCCACGGGCTGAACGATTCCGGTCGATGGCCCATTGGGGAAAGGAAAACACAAACAAAAAATCTTGCAAACATCCGCTCTCTCATGTAAACATTCTGGCCAAGTAAATTCTTGTACTACTACTATTTATTTAAATTAAATAAATATTTATTTAAGTTAAATAAATATTTATTTAAGTTAAATAAATATTTATTTAAGTTAAATAAATATTTATTTAAGTTAAATAAATATTTATTTAAGTTAAATAAATATTTATTTGAACCAAATAAATATTTGTGTGTGGCTCCCGTCAAGTAAAATATTTTTCTGGGTGTACTACGCCCCGATTCGGAGCTCCGCGCACGATCCTTATTCCTTTATAGGGCTAATAAAGAGCGATGGTGTCGGGAAAAAGAGATGGGTTGCCATAGCGACGGACTTTTGCAAACATCGATAAATCGCCCGTCCTTAAGCCTCCGGGTAAAACGTAAGAGGCGGCTCGATTCGACTTCGGCGATCAGTTAATTAAAATCGCTCCGGCCGGTACTGGCCCGCGGGTCAGCCTTCAAAACAATCGACCTCCCGTTTTGATCGGCGCGGAGTCTCTCCCGATTCCCGCAAATCGTTAATTCACCGAGGATTTTCTACGCCGCCATTCGCAGCTCCCCGCACGATTATTATTCCGCAGTAGGGATTATAAATATAAGACCGGCGAGGTTCATATACGGTATGCGGTTTCACTTTCGAATTCACACAGGCGTCGCGGAGTCAAGGCGAGATGTGTATCCCGTTGGGACGGCGAACGGTAGACGAGAGACCAACTAAATTGACCGAGGAGGAGAACGAGGCGTGAAGGATTTGTCGGATTCGTTGTGATTTCGGTTTACCGCGAGAGATATAGAGACATTATACGCTCCGTCAGGCTCGTTACTTTCGTTCTTTTATTTTTATTTTTTTTTTATTTTTGATTTTATTAAATTTATTTATTTCTTTATATCCTCTCCAGCGATTCCCATTCTCGCGATGTCTGACACTAATCGCCCCGCTCGCGAGGGGGAATCCCCGGCGAGAAGCTGCGCGCGCAGCCTCTCCGTACGATAATCGTTCGGTCCGCGTCGTTGCGTGTCCGACGCGCGTTATTCACGGCGAATAGACAAATAATACATTCGAGATTACAGTAAATATCGCGCTATAGAACGATGTTTATAGAAATTCGAGTTTCACCGGTGCGGTTTCGTCGTAGATCGCGGGCGCGCGCGCGCTGATCACGTGTGCAATTCCGGATTAGCATAAACGCGACACCGGAGAGGCACGCGGACGTTTCGATCGCTGCTAGCGGTGGAAGTAGCGTTTAATCCGTCGCGAAAATTATCGCACAAATAAAACGTTACGGAGTTATGTAAAACTCGGTTTGCCGGGTTATCTGCACGGTGACAAGGGAACACTCGTGTTTGCGGGGAGAGATCATATCGTCGCGGTTATAAATGATGCGCGGATCGAGATTTCCCTTCGCGCAGGGACGATGGACTCGTTACTGCGCAGGCGGCGGCGCGCAAGGGACGCGGATGGAGATTGGATGGATTCAGTGGAATAGCAAACAGCAGCATCTTATCTCATCTTGGGTACGGAGTAAGAAATTGTTTCGTTAAAGCGTTATACAAATTTTGGTAAAAATTATTTCGTTAAATCGCTGTACAAGTTTTGGGAAAAATTATTTCGTTAAATCGCTATAGAAATTTTGGTACAAATTATTTCGTTAAATCGCTATAGAAATTTTGGGAAAAATTATTTCGTTAAATCGCTATAGAAATTTAGGTAAAAATTATTTCGTTAAATCGCTGTACAAGTTTTGGTAAAATTATTTCGTTAAATCGCGATACAAATTTTGGTAAAAATGATTTCGTTAAATCGCTGTACAACTTTTGGTAAAATTATTTCGTTAAATCGCTATACAAGTTTTGGTAAAAATGATTTCGTTAAATCGCTGCACAAGTTTTGGTAAAAATTATTTCGTTAAATCGCTGTACAAATTTTGGTAAAAATTATTTCGTTAAATCGCTATACAAATTTTGGTAAAAATTATTTCGTTAAATCGTTATACAAATTTTGGTAATAATTATTTTACCAACATTTTTACAAAGCTTGTTAAATTGTACAAAGCTGTTTCGTTTACCGTGTCATTAACAATTTTAGTTTGTACTTTTATTCGTAAAACTTGCGATCGGAAAATTAAGAAATAAAAAGTTGTGTGTGCAACATTGTTAAAATCGTGCGAGAACTGGCAAAGACGATTATCGAAGATGAGGCGTCGGGGTGAAGCGGGGCAAAACGGACCGGTGGTCTCTATTCATAATGACGCGAATTCGTTTTATGGCTCATGAAAAAAATTAATTAATCACGAGCATAGGCCGTTTTGCCCCGGTGTTCCATTTTGCCCCGGTCTTCACCGCCAGTCGAATGAGTGTACGCTTATTTATACGATACGGAGAGAAATCGAGAGTACGCTTGTCTCGTTCGGTTAATCGTGTCCTTGATACGGAGCAGGATACGCGGTGTGTTCGCTGTTAAAACGATCTTACGGTCAATATCGTCGAGCGGACACGGGCAGGCAGGGGAGAGAAGAAAAAAAACTGACAGTGGTCTGGACATGTTTTCGACACATCCGAGGGAGTCCGATCGACCGAGGCCGGAACGATGGACAATCCCGCGAGCGATCGGATTAAAAATTCGACGTTCGACGAATATTAGCGGACGGAAAGGGTCGGAAATGGGCGGCCCAAGGTAAACGGGGAAGAAAAATAATTAGCTGCTCCGTTTAACGTGCTCCAGGCGATATACTTTGTTGCGCCGACATTTTTTTTTCGGTTCCAGCCCATTAAGGAGGATCGACTGTTTCTTTGGCGTCAAAAATGTGATTGAAAAAAATTCATCACGGCTGTCTCGATGAATTTTTTTCATCGTGATATTGGTCAAATGAATTATGGCACGCCATTCATAGGGTTTATTTTCCAAAAGTGGTCTGTGTATCGAAGATCAAGAAAAATATGTAGCCAAGTTTAAGAATCTCAACGACTTCGAAATTGTCATCACGCACCACTGGCCAACATTACCTAAATCCTTTCCCATATTACATACGAACAATTTTTAAAGAATATGTGAGACATAAAATGAATGATAATTTGATAGATTGATAATTTGATAATTTGATAGATTGATAGATTGATAGATTGATAATTTGATAATTTGTTAATTTGATAATTTGATAATTTGATAATTTGATAATTTGATAATTTGATAATTTGATAATTTGATAATTTGATAATTTGATAATTTGATAATTTGATAATTTGATAGATTGATAATTGGATAATTTGATAGATTGATAATTGGATAATTTGATAATTTGATAGATTGATAGATTGATAGATTGATAGATTGATAGATTGATAGATTGATAGATTGATAGATTGATAGATTGATAGATTGATAGATTGATAGATTGAAGATTGATAGATTGATAGATTGATAGATTGATAGATTGATAGATTGATAGATTGATAGATTGATAGATTGATAGATTGATAATTTGATCATTTGAAAGATTGATAGATTGATAATTTGATAATTTGATAATTTGATAATTTGATAATTTGAAAGATTGATAGATTGATAATTTGATAATTTGATAATTTGATAATTTGATAATTTGATAATTTGATAGTTTGATAATTTTATGTCGTGTATGCGTAAAACACTTAGAATTGGGCGTGTATTAAAATGGACCTGAAATCCGGTTGTGTTCGGTTCTATGAACGCATCAGCTTTCGACCGGAAAGGTCGAGCCTGGCACTGATAATTCGGTAAATTTATAGACCGCGATGACAACATATACTTTGCACCGATAAATCATTGAGTTTACACGATAAGCTGCTGATTTCGAATTTTTTTTACATATATAATTTCACTTCCTGTTACGAAGTGGACGGAGCTCGAAAATCGCAAACAGTCTGGTGAAAGGAACCTGACGATAAAATGACGGCATTCCTCAAGTGATTTTGGCAGCCCAGGATACTTTCCAAGGACTAGCATTGGTCGGATTCTGGCAGTTCTCGGCTATGTATTTCATACTGAACTGCTTCTTCGTCCGCGACTTTAATATTAACCACATTGTTTATATATATATTTCCATCTTATCTTCTCGTCTTTTGTATCGCTTTAATTGCACTAAGAAAAAAAATTGGTTCGATTAACCAAAAGTCGCGGTGACATACGTTCAAAGCTGTTATTTGTTTGATACAAATAAAGCATCGTTTTGTTAACCGATTATTTGCTTCAATTTGTTCAAAATTTGTCGATTGAAACAAACATATTTGTTGTACCAACAAAATACACCTTTGAACCGCGCATTTGCTTAATCCAACCATTTCTTTTTCTCAGTGTGCTGAATGGGCATATTACGCATTGTATGCGTACACTCGCATGTAATCATTCATTATTAAAGAGCTTGTCCCGTATATAGATAAATAGGTAAATATGAATAAGAAATAAGGAAGAGTAATCTCTGCGATATCATTCGGTTTTTTGTTAAATTTTTCATTAAGCTCTCCTAAGGTCTTTCTCTTATATTTATATGTAATTGAGGTTTTTTTTTTTTTTAATTATTTTGTATGCGTACACTCGCATGTAATCATTCGTTATTGAAGAGCTTGTCCCGTATATAGATAAATAGGTAAATATGAATAAGAAATAAGGAAGAGTAATCTCTGCGATATCATTCGGTTTTTTGTTAAATTTTTCATTAAGCTCTCCTAAGGTCTTTCTCTTATATTTATATGTAATTGAGGTTTTTTTTTTTTTAAATTATTTTGTATGCGTACACTCGCATGTAATCATTCGTTATTGAAGAGCTTGTCCCGTATATAGATAAATAGGTAAATATGAATAAGAAATAAGGAAGAGTAATCTCTGCGATATCATTCGGTTTTTTGTTAAATTTGTCATTAAGCTCTCCTAAGGTCTTTCTCTTATATTTATATGTAATTGAGGTTTTTTTTTTTTTGAATTATTTTGTATGCGTACACTCGCATGTAATCATTCGTTATTGAAGAGCTTGTCCCGTATATAAATAAATAGGTAAATACGTATAAGAAATAAGGAAGAGTAATCTCTGCGATATCATTCGGTTTTTTGTTAAATTTTTCATTAAGCTCTCCTAAGGTCGTTCTCTTATATTGATATGTATTTGATGTAATTTTTTTTTTGTCGGTATTTCTTGACATGAAATACCAACATTTTATTTGTATAGTGTCCAAATGTATGACTTAAAGGGTTAAGCAGATAAATGAGTTATGGTAACAAAATTCTTGCCGTCCCAACAATTTTTTTTCCTCCGTGCAGTTAAACTCGTTGGTACGGAGAGATCAATTCGATGGTTAAATAAAAATTAATTTCACGTACCCAGCAAAACCCGAGGGTCAATTCAATTACGGAAATTCGCAATTATGCCGGCGCGCCGAACATATTGCATCCCCGAGCCGATCCCGCGCTTCGAATAACGCGAGAGCTATCGCGTTTCACGATGTTAAGAGGCATTCATTATGTATGGTTTTTGTTCTATTTCGAGAATGAGAACGTTCACGACGAAACTCTCTCCGAGAGGGTTTCGTCCTCTCCTGCCTGTTCATGTGCTTCGAGAACGAATTCGCTTACCGTAACGAGGATGATCTTTCTTTTTTCAATCCGCGGGACGAACCCGACAGTTAGTTAGGATCGAGTCGTAAACCCACCTGTAACAAGAACCATACAAACAAATATTATTATTGTTATTATTTTTATTATTATTGCCTTAACTGTATCGGTAATATCGAACCCAAAAAAAAAAAAAAAAAAAAAAAACGCTTTAAGGAGAGAGAAACGATAGTGCAGTAAACCCATATCAGCGCTTAAGCTCGGCTCGGGGCCGCGCGTCGTCCCGGAAGGTCCAGAGCCGGAGAGCCGGAGAAAGAGCCACGTCTCGAAGAAGCCAGACTCCTCGCGACCTCCGGGTTGCTCGGGCATTTGCATAATGAGAAATTATACGCTGGACAAGTCTGCATGGGCGACTAGCAAACTCACCCCCCCCCCTTCCAGCGATGGCTGTATCTGCGTCTTCTCGAATAATTGCTAGTTCCTATTGCCGCGTGTCCTCTCGATAATTGCCCATTGAGGTAAAAAAAAAAAAAAAAAATCCAGAAAGTCTCGGTAAAATGATCATCCCCGACCGCACCGGTATGGCCGAGATGCCAATTGAGGCCGCGCGCTAACGAATAAAATCTCACCCGGCGAGGTGTTCCATAATTTTGCCAGAACTTGTTCCTCTCTCGGTTCTCGTTTACGTACGGAGAGAATCGCGTGTGACAAGTGTAATGCGTGGGTAAAGTAATGAGGTGTGAGTATATTCGCTCTGTAACGAGCCCGGTGCTCGGGGGAAATAGGGCTATTATAAAGAGAGGTGTGCCCGGAGGGAAAGGCAAGCGCGAGCAGAAGCTAAAGCAGCGCCGGCAGGAGCAGGAGTCCTCGGCGTGCGCGCTGTACTTATCGCAAACCCGACACCCGTGTGCACCGCGAGCGGCTCGAGGAGGCGAAACGAGGCTCGGAGAAGGAGAGGGAAAGCGAGCGGCCGAGGCAAGTGCGTGCGATGCGCTTTGAGGAAGAGAGAAAATAATTGGAAAAAAGGAATGAAAAAAAAAATAAATAAAAAATATTAAAAAATTAAAAAAATTATAATGATGAGAATAGTAATAAGATTAAATAGAGAATAGTCGAGGTCCCCGTCGCGTTAGCGCGAACGGCGCCTGCGCCTTGCCCACGCCCACCGCGCAGCCCTATTAATTATTATTAATCGCGGCAATTAATCGGGCTGTGTCCGCGCTATTCGCTGCGAATGAATTAGTGCTTCGCTTAAACTCAGTTCGTTTAAACTTCTCACTGGTTCTCTCTCGTTCCGTCACCCTCTCGGGCGCGCACCGATCTTTCTTCAATGTTTATCTCGGGCCCGGCCGGCGCGGTCTTTCCGAGCCTCACTTGTCACTCGAGTGCGCGCGACGCCCGAGCCCTGGCAACGGGGCCGGCTGAGGTAGCGGATAAACTTGTCATCCATCTTCCTCGCCGGCTCATCTTCGGAAGAGCGAGAGGAAAGCCCTCGGAGCGGAGACGCGAACGTAATTCCCACCTTCTTACTCGGAGCGTCGCGTACACGCATCACGTCCGCGCATCAGTTCGGAAGACTTAATTCAACACCGAGGAACGAATCGTCAGCGAAGCGCACCGGCGCAATCTGCGAGGGACTTATCCGGCGCGCATCGGGCGGGTCCCTGTCCGCATCCTCGCCTGGTATTATACGTTGTGAATTTATAAGCAACGAAATAAGAAAAAACTGGTAATGAGGGAGTGAGCGAAACAAACGTCGAAGGAAGACTGAGAGGGGGGGGGGGGGGTGGAGTCGACAAATGGCGAAGGGGCTGATTTAGCAGAACCCAACAATCATGGTGAAGATGAGTCTTGAGTCGTTTTGTTGAAAGGTGACGATTAGATCTATAGATCTATAGATCGATAGACATATTGATATATAGATCGATAGGATATAGTATCTATAGATCTTTGAATCTATTTATCTTTAGATCTTTGGATCTTTGGATCTTTGGATCTTTGGATCTTTGGATCTTTGGATCTTTGGATCTTTGGATCTTTGGATCTTTGGATCTATGGATCTTTGGATCTATGGATCTTTGGATCTATGGATCTATGGATCTATGGATCTATGGATCTATGGATCTATGGATCTATGGATCTATGGATCTATGGATCTATGGATCTATGGATCTATGGATCTATGGATCTATGGATCTATGGATCTATGGATCTATGGATCTATGGATCTATGGATCTATGGATCAATGGATCTATGGATCTATGGATCTATGGATCTATGGATCTATGGATCTATGGATCTATGGATCTATGGATCTATGGATCTATGGATCTATGGATCTATGGATCTATGGATCTATGGATCTATGGATCTATGGATCTATGGATCTATGGATCTATGGATCTATGGATCTATGGATCTATGGATCTATGGATCTATGGATCTATGGATCTATGGATCTATGGATCTATGGATCTATGGATCTATGGATCTATGGATCTATGGATCTATGGATCTATGGATCTATGGATCTATGGATCTATGGATCTATGGATCTATGGATCTATGGATCTATGGATCTATGGATCTATGGATCTATGGATCTATGGATCTATGGATCTATGGAGCTATGGATCTATGGATCTATGGATCTATGGATCTATGGATCTTTGGATCTATAGATCTTTGGATTTATAGATCTTTGGATCTACAGATTTTAGCATCTACAGATCTATAGATCGATAGATCGATACATCAACGGACCAAACCCACAAAAAGGGACCAATTCCATAGATCTATCGATCTATGAATTTGGTCCGTTCTTAGTACCAGAATTGATATCACTCTCAAAGTTCTATTTAAAAAAAACACAATGAATCTTGACCCAGCTACCGGAATGGGAGATCCAGGCTCCTTAAATCGTTATCGTTCCGTCACTATTACAGCTCCTGCATATACCGATACTCTGTGCCAACGATACCTGCGATATGGAGCAAATAAAAACTTGAAGCTGCAGCGAAGCCTGACAGTTGCGACACAGTTGGGCAAACGTCCTTGAGTCGACACTCGCGGAAACCGCGAGCGTAAATGGGTATCGCACGGAACGAAAAGTGAAGTGAGCGTCGAAAGGCTATAATAAAAAAAAAATCAGAGGTCGACAAAAAAAACACATAAATAAAAAATAATCGTCAGAGAACTCGCACGGAAAGCCGGGCAAGGGGACCGAGATCCGAGGTCGGTACCCGACGAGGTGGAGTAAATGTCACCGCGGTTTATCGCCGCGTTCCCTCGTTCACCCGGCTAAAGCGCTAATGTATGCGTTCTTGCATGAAAAACTAACGGGGGGAAGCCTCGGTCGAGTCCCGGCCGAGATATATAGTGTTCGCCACACTCTCGGTTCTGTCACTGGCTCCCCGCGTGTGTGTTCGCAGGCCGCATTTCCACGGGGCGGCCGTGCGTGTGCGCGACTCCGGGCATTGCCAGGACTGTAAATCAATCGCGAGTCCTTTGCGAGAAGCGGCGGGCGAGGCTCAGCATCGTTTAAGCAGCGTTTAATTAAACCATTATTCCTCCACTGATTCTTTCCGTCGCATCGCAGGGGTAGACGCAGAGTCCCTCTGCCACCGTCGTCTATTGCGCAGGACGTTACGTAAAAGAGAGCATTGACGTCAGACTGCTCTATTTTTAAAATTCCCATTTCCATTTCTTCCTCGTTTTTTTTTTTTTTTTAAATCTCTCGTTCCTCTATTCACGTTTGTTTGTCGAGCGCGCGTAACTCTCACGGTAGTCCACGATTGGACGTTTCATTAGGAGCGCAGACTCGGCTCCGCTCGACGCTCCGTTCTCCGCCAGAGCGCACCGGCGCATGCGCGGTCTCTCGCAATCGGGCCTTAATTACTCTCGCGCGCAAAACGATTAATTATTCACATGCCAATAAGATGCTTAATTTCTCCTCTTCTATCATGCTCTGTTCCTCACCCGATCTATCGTTCGCGGTATTTTAATCGTCGATCGGACCGATCGACAGCCGATTCCAATCAATGATCGATTCACGCGCGCGCATGCGCATATACCGCTCTCTCTCCGTGAACGAGCAATAATATCGCGATATATTCCCGGCTAAGATTCAATGGACGCACCTTACGCCGAGTGGGCGTTTTATCGTTCGATCCAAGTTGGGCAGTCGGAAATCGCCCGGGGTGCGAGACGCGGTTGCGCCGCCGGTTGGTAAACAGGGCGAGGTCGGAATTCTCATGATCGTCGGCGCTGGATTGGGGCGGAGTGGGCGAATGCCGGCGATCGGGCAAAGACGGATCTACCGTGGATCAGCTTTTGCAGAACCTCCACTTCGAAACTTCGATATTAAGGTTCACCCTTAGGTGCCCGCCATTCGGACGACTCTCATGCACCGTGCGATACCGGCAACTCGAGATTCGACGGGCAAATCGATAATGTCAGACTTGTATCATACATCCTAACAGAAGAGTTCGTTAGAGCTGTCTGGTACGTGCTTGATCGATTCCCATTGATAAGCTTATACGGACATCAGCCACCTGTTCACACGTGCGAACTCCACTGACAAGTTATTCACTTACCCATACATACATACATACGTACAAATATACATACATACATACTTACATACATACATACATACATACATACATACATACATACATGAATACATACATACATACATACATACATACATACATACATACATACATACATACATACATACATACATACATACATACATACATACATACATACATACATATATACACGTACATATATGTGAAATATGTATATATATATATATATATATACAGTGGCTGGAACTGGTAAGTATTACTTGAACCTGTACGCCCATCACGACTATTGCCATTACAATATGGAACTGTACATACGGCTTTGTAATAGATTAAACTGGGCCCAGGCTATCTCATTGTCTCGCCACTTTGCACGTACCCGGCGTGCTCCCGAGAGTTCACTGGGTCAATTCCAACAGCAATTTCACCACCACCTGCAAACGAATTATTTAACGTTGGGCATGTACCACCACCTAGAGGCGCAAAGGAGGCGAGCATTTACCTGACAATTCGCGTTTTCCCAGACGCCCACACTTGTGTTCATTATATATATATGTGTGTGTATATAAATGTATATTATGCTTCATTGGGTCTCTCTCTCTCGGCGCACAGTCCGAGAGAGCAGGTTGTGCTCCTGGTACCGGCAGCCTCTCGTGTCTACCTGCAGCTGTTTCCACGCGTGGGAAAGATTTCTCGCTGCTGATATGATAGCTCGCACCCACCGGGGCAATTCGATATCCAACGTAATTTGGATACTTGACGAATGTACGAGATAAGAAGGTAAATTTCGGACCTTCGATGCGAAGGCGACAGTCACAAGCCGGAAAACTAAGTGCTCGACATTAATGTTTAGCGAACCGCTCGCTGTAACTGAGAAAACAAGAAGTTACGGTGACGTACGCTCAATGCTGTTATTCGGCTGGTTCGACTACAAGATTGTAAAAATAATTTATTTGACGAGCGTCCCGCAAACAAATGTATATTTAATTTCAAAACGTATTTATTTTAATTAATTTAATATTTATTTCAAATGAATATTTATTTATTTTATGTCGACGCGCCTTGGTTAAACCAACCAATTATTTTTCTCAGTGTACAAATATGGAAATCAATTTTTCAAAGTTTTTCCGCACAGTTTTCAGTTATATTATGAGCCGAAGACCTGCAGCCTGCGCAGGCAATGCACACACTGAGAATAAAAAGGATAGTATTTCCTATTATAATCAATAGTTCCCAAGGAGAACGTTTGTATAGATAGTTTCTGATGGTATATAGGTTTCTGATGGTTTCTGATGGTAGTTTCTGATGGTTTCTGATGGTTTCAATTGCTTAAATTATAATTACGGTTGCAACCATGATTTTTTGTCATTATCGTAACTATAAAATGTGGAAACAAATACTTCCTGTGGGGAACTATTTGTTATGGTAAAAAGTCAGTACTGTTGCTTTTACTATGTAATTTTTTCTCAGCGCACGCGCATGCGCAGGCAATGCACGCGCGCATGCGCAGACAATGCCGCGCATCGGGAGCCGGACCGGCGCGGGAGGCTGGAAACGTCTTCCCTCGATTGTATTCGCGAAGGATCATAACGTAGGTGTCGGCCCGAAGGCGCGCGTCCACCCGGGGCATTGTTTTCGTCCCCCCGGGGCGGACGTGTTCGGTGCCAGGTCGTGCTTTCGCCATAGAGCAACCGAGCAGCCCGGCGGCTCGAGTCGCAAGTGGGTGGAGGATGCGCGGTGGCGCTCGGCGGTTACGGAGAACGTATGGCTGTGCGATGCTTCCTTCGTGGAGCAGGTGAAGTCGCATCGAACGTGGCCTATTAAAAATATTATGGTCATTTTTTTTTCGATTTCTTTGTTTTAGTTTGTTTTAGATTGTTATATCTGTATGTTATGTGGATCAAGTTTTTTTTATGTATACATACAAAAAATTTGATCGACAAAAACCTTAGTTTTTATCCACGGAATTCTAAGTTTTAATTCACGAATTTCTTAGCCGAATACCCAAAATTGTACCAACCCACCTTCTGGAAACAATCACCATATGGGTGTAGCAAAAGTCCCTACGTCCTGTATAAATCTCCCATATCGTTACAGCCAGAAAAATAATTTATTTGACGGCCGACCCCAAAATAAATATTAATTTTTATCAAAAAAATATTCATTTAATGAAATAAATATCTATTTAATCAAATAAATATCTATTTAATCAAATAAATAAATATTTAATCAAGTAAATAAATATTTGTTTAATCAAATAAATAAATATTTAATCAAGTAAATAAATATTTGTTTAAACAAATAAATATTTGTTTGCGGGGCGCCCGTCAAATAAAAAAATGTTCTGGTTGCAGTGGTCTCGTTGATCGAAATTTTCCATATGCCTCGAAAATTTTCCCGAGCTCCCTCTCTCACTGTACGCGAACCGTACCATATTCGCCACATTCGCCCTATACAGACTTCGATTACCCGCGGGTGCGATGAACTCGGGCCTTTCTGCGAACACGATATTGAGACAACGCGTTTAAAGTCCGTCTGGGCGATCGGTAAGTACCGCTCGGCATGGTCCACAAATGGTTTTATATATAGTACACCGGTGAAGAGCGCACGAGAAAAGGCGCGAAGGGAACGCGATACGGTAGGGAGGAAGGACAAGAAATGCGGTGGAGCGAGTTCCGGAGCGAGGGTGCTCCATTCTATCGACTACACACATACACACACACCACACACACACACATACATATATGTATATATACCAAGTACACCTACTGGTGTACTCCGAGTAGACTAGTATGTACGCCGCACCGTCGCTCGCACGCTCTGCCACGCTAGATAGATAGTTTCGTTACACTGGAATTTACAACAAGCGCGTACGGAGGTTCGCGAGTGTAGGGAATCCTCGGCGCAGCCTCCGGTTGCCGAGTGCGCGAGTGCCGGGAACCGAGGGAAAGAGCGAGACGGATAGCTCGGGCTGGTTGCTTTACTGCGGTCGCTGGTAATGGCCCGTGTGACAGGCTAGTCGATAGGGACACACTCCGCAGGACTTTCCCCCCCCCCCCCCCGTTCTAAAGCTGCGGGAATGCACGTGCGTTGCTCCTGGGTGGAGGAAGGTTAAAAAAAAAACGTCTGGAATTTTCGCAGAGCGGTACAAAGTGCAAGCGGAGGGAGCGAAGGGGTGCGGATTAATCTACCCTGGACAGGGATAAATATACGTGGAAGATGGAAATTCGCGGCCAGATAAATTCCTGTGTGGCCTCTCCCGGCCGCGCTTCTTCGCGACTCTGAAGATATCCGCATGACATCGAATTTCATCCCCAGCGAGTCTCTGGCAATGAACTGCTTTGGTAAGAAAAAAAATATTGTTCACTTGTGGAATTTTATTCTCCAGGTGAACTTTCTCGAGCGAAGGTTGGGCGATGCAAAACACAGCCGTTACACACAGAAAAATAATTTATTTGACGGCCAACGTTTATTTGATTTAAATACATATTTATTTGTTTGAAATAAATATTTATTTGTTTGAAATAAATATTTATTTGTTTGAAATAAATATTTATTTTTTTTAAATAAATATTTGTTTGATTTAAGTAACTATTTACTTGATTTAAGTAACTATTTACTTGATTTAAGTAACTATTTACTTAATGTAAATAAATATTGATTTAAATATTAAAATAAATATTTTACTTAAACCAAATAAACGGTGGCCGTAAAATAATTTTTTTTCTGGCTTTATGCGAATTAATCTACCCTGTGCAGTAGATTATGAATGTGGTGTGGATTAATCTACTCCGGACAGGGATAAATATACGTGGAAGATGGAAATTCGCGTTCGGGTAAATTCCTGTGCGGCCTCTCCCGGCCGCACTTCTTCACGTCGCTGAAGATGTCCGCAAGCAACCAGAAAAATAATTTATTTGACGGGCACCCGCAAATAAATATTTATTTGGTTTAAATAATTATTGTAATTCATTTAAATAAACATTTATGTAAATGAAATAAATATTTATTTAAATGAAATAAATATTTATTTAAATGAAATAAATATTTATTTAAATGAAATAAATATTTATTTAAATGAAATAAATATTTATTTAAATGAAATAAATATTTAAATGATATAAATGATATATAGATATTTATTTAAATGAAGCAAATATTTACTTAAATTAAGTAAATAAATTATTTTTCCGGGTGAGACATAGAATTCCATCCCTAGCAAGTATCCATCAATCCACTGCTTCAGTGAGTAAAAAAAATAAATTATTCGCTTGTATGCGGAGAATTTTATTCTCCAAGTGAACTTCCCCGAGCGACGTTTGAGCTCTGCAAAACGCCACCGTTGTGGTTTGACGAAGTTTAGTCTCGCGCAGATATCTTCAGGGTGAAGCTTCTTCACCGGTAGACAGATAGAACCGCCCAGATGCAAAATCCACCGACCGGACTATTTTTGATATCGTCTCCCGCTCCCCATTAGTCCTAATTACATGGAAAGGTCGGGAGTTTTCTGTCCGGTTACGGGGAAACCCGGATAGGAAAATGAATCATTGACTCGCGGTCGCGCTGAGCCATCGGACGCGTGTGTGTCTTCGACGTGCAGGCGAGAGGAGAAAGAGAGCGATAGATCCGCGGATCAACGGGATCCATATAAGGTCCGAACGAGTCCGAGTGGCGAGCAGGAGAACAGGCACCGGCAGCGACGGCGGCAGCCTGTTCCTCGTATGGCGAATCTTAAGAATCCACTTTCGATTTCTGCCTGCGGGGCCTCCGCGCGGTGTGCGCACTCTCTCTTTCCGTCTTTCTCTCTCCCCCTGCGCTATTCGGATCTCTGGCAGGCCGGGAGACCACCGTGTCGTTTGCTCGTCGTTGCGCATGTTTACAATCGTGTAGGTAATACCGGAGCGAGCACCGATCTCCCCCACACACACACACACACCCTTCGCCTTGGTACGAGCGAACCTGCCACGAATATTCTGCCTCCGAGTCCCGAGGCATTTTCAGTCAATGCGTTATTTAATTACATACACACACGTCTATATAGTTCATTGCAGTGGAGACAGGGGCAAAACGGGACATTGAGGGTGAAAGTCAATTTTGCAATCATTTTTGGATGTCGCATTTTGTTCCAGATATTACAGCCGGATTTTCAAAGCCGTTTTGCCCCACGTACCACCATCGAGACCAATCAAAAGTTATTGGAAAATTGCGTTTTGGCTCATTATCCCATTTTGCCCCGCTGTGCTATTTTGTCCCGCTCTCCCCTATAGTTCACTATATATATTAGGGTGTTTCATAAAAAGGATATGTTTTTTTTTATTTTACTCACTGATAAAAAAATACGGTTGAATCAACTAAGATTCGGGCAGGGACGTTCGACTAAATATTTTGTTGGTGCAGCTAAAAAATTTGTTGAGTTCAACAATTTGTTGGGTGACTTCATCAAAATATTTTTGAGTCATTAAAATATTTTGTTCGATCGACTAAATATCCATTTGAACGTCCTAACGTCTGGGCATAAAAAAATGCCTTTTTTGAAACACCCTAATATATATAATGCACTATATAGCTCCCTATAGAAATATATAGTACACTACATACATAGTTCACTAATAGTTCACGATATAATTCACTATATAATTCACTATATAATTCACTATATAATTCACTATATAATTCACTATATAATTCACTATATAATTCATTATATAATTCACTATATAATTCACTATATAATTCACTACATAGTTCACTATATAATTCACTATATTATAGTTCACTATATATATAGAGCGGAGTGTACACGCTAATCCGAGATAAAATATTAAAAGCAAAACTATAAAAAAAAAGAGGAAAACAATCGAGGAACGATCAACGTGGCCGGGAGTGTGTGTGCACAGCCGTGGCCGTTATAAAATCGCATTATCTCAAATAGCATTAGAGTCGAGCCACGCCTCGCGCGAGGTACCTGCGAGAGCGCGGAATCGAGTACGCGTACATATCGCGCCCTCCCCTCCTGCGTTCGCGTGTATTATATATCGTCTATAAATAAATCCGTCGGGGAGGTTACGAAATCGAACGGCGCGAATGCAGGATAGTCTCTATTACCGCTGCCTACGACGATCCGCGTTCCGGCACACGTGCACACACGTGTTTGCAGCGTGTGTCGCTACAACATAATGCTCATATCGGCGGCGGTGATCTGGGCTTGCTCGGCGCTGGCGGGCCATTCGTACGGCGAGTTAAGGAAATCTTCGCCTGCGCGGAGAAGGCGAGCGAGAGTCCTCGGTAGCCGATTAGCGCGTACGAGGGTACATTTGTACGGCGTTTGCGCTCACGTACCCGAGCGGATGGGCGAAGCGGCACGGGGAGAGCGGCAACATCGGTGCTAAACAGGAACAGCAGGAGCAGCACGCCTCCCGAGTGACACCCCGGCGATTTACGTCCGGCGTGCGGCAATGCGTCATACGGAGAGGGTTGAGCGTTGCAGGCGCGCATGCGCGCGAGCGCGTGACCGGAGGAGTTATCCTCGGCGTTTATAAGCGCGTATATGTAGCTTCTCGTACGCGAGCGACGGGGCCGAGATAACTCCCATGTTCGGCCGTGTAGGCTTCCAGGACGGTGCATGCACAGTTGCAACCGCGCCGGAGTGCAATTGCACATGCGATCGAATCGGGCGCGGGGCTCTCCTCCACTTCCACGGCCGGTAATTAAAGGACTGATCTATAGATCCTTTCGGGAGCGTCGACACGCGAGAGCGCGGCTACCGCGCCTCTCCGCGCACCGGAGATAGAGATAGAAGAGCTTCGGGTTTACCTACGCACGTGTTTTACTGTACCCGAGGCTCTTGTGTGCTGTCCGGAGGGCGTTCGGGTGTGTGAGGATTTCCGTGTAGGGTGAGCGGGGCGAAATGGGACGGTGGGGCGAAATGGGATAGTGGGGCGTAAACGCAATTTTTCAATAATTTTTTGATGTTCCATTTTGCCCCGTCGGGGTTTTCTGACCCGTTTTGCGCCACTGTCTGATGCAGACATTATTGGGAAATCGCGGGTTGCTCCACTGTCCCATTTTGCCCCATCGATGCATCCGAATTTTCCGGCCCATTTTGCCTCATCGGTGCATCCGGATTTTCTGCCCCTTTTTACCCCACGACCCCATATAAAAATGTTTGGAGTATTGTATTTTTCCCGACTGTCCCATTTTGCCCCATCGATACCTTCGGATTTTTTGCCCCATTTTGCCCCATCGATACATCCGGAGTTTTCCGCCCCATTTCCCGAGTAGAAATTTTCGAGCGTTACATCGGGCCCTGATAGGGTGCTGATAAGACCTTATCAGGCCCTAATTAGGCCGTCTCAGGACCTTATCAGGGCCAGATGTAACTCGTGAAAATTTCTACTCGGGTTTGCCTCATCGATGCATCCGGATTTTCTGCCCCGTTTTACCCCACTGCCCCATACAAAAATTATTGGAAAATTGCGTTTTCCACTGGCCTGTTTTGCCCCCCTGTCCCATTTTGCCCCGCTATTCCCTATAGCTCATCGGCGCGCCGGTCAGCGGCCCGTTGTGCTCCGATCCCCGATTCCGCTCCGGCTATGTCCTTTTCGCTACACATACGTTGATATCCCCGGTTACACGGTGCTGTGTAGGTTGCGCTGGTAATTCGCCACCATCTTTATCTCGGTCACGGCGACCACGTGAAAGTGAGAGCCGTCTCTTCGGGCTCCGCCGACTCTGCCGCGCTCCTCGTGTGTACGCACCTCTCCGACTCTCCTCGTCTTCGCTCACCGGACTTGAGAGCTGTGGTACCTTCCTCTTTCTCCTTCGCCGGACGCTGCGATCCCTCGGGATCCGGCCAAGCGTTTGTAACGCGTTCGCTCACTCCTATCTCGCCACCTCGCTCGGCACTCTGCCTGCACGCACTTTGTTCGACCGGTGCGATTTATTTATTCGTCGAGGCATCGAGACGTGCGTCAATATTGGGTGGGTGTGATCGCGACGGGAACGCGAGATGAAGACCCAGAAAAAAAATTATTTGACGTCCACCGTTTATTTGGTTTAAGTAAAATATTTATTTGATTTAAATAAATATTTATTTTAATTAAGTAAATAATTACTTAAATGAAATAAATATGTATCTGATTTAAATAAATAATTATGTTAATTAAGTAAATAATTACTTAAATCAAATAAATATTTTACTTTAACCAAATAAACGGTGGCCGTCAAATAAATAATTTTTCTGGGTGAAGCGAGGAACTGTATCGATCGTTTCAATGAATGATCTTTTTTTTTACGGATACCGTTTTTGTTGACATTTTTGTTGGGAAGCAAAAATTCAATTATTTGAGGCACTATTTTTACTCTTTTTTTGTTATTCGAGATTTCATGGAAGTCATTGAAACATATTATCGTGGAAAGTTACTCCTAACGTGTAATTGTACGATCCGAAGTATAATTGTACGACGGACAAGGCGAGGAGTCGAGTGGGCGAGGAGTACGTGTCGACAATCGTTGCGTTCCCGTCTCCCGTCAAAACGCAGCCCCAAGCGACGTCGCTAATCACTCCGAAATTATACCGTTTACTGTGGAGAGGAGTGGAACTTTGTCGATTGTTTCAATGAATGATCCACTTTTTGATATTTTTTTTTACAGAGATCGCTTTTACCGACATTTTTCTTGAGAAGAGAAAATTTAATTATTTAAGGCTTCATTTTTAAAATTTTTTTTTTATTGACCTTTAATGGGATCTGCATTGAAACATATTATCATGGAAAGTTGCTCCTAAAGTGTGTAATTGTACGATCCGAAGAATAATTGTACGACGGACAAGGCAAGGAGATGAGTGGGCGAGGAATACGTGTCGACAATCATTGCGTTCCCGTCTCCCGTCAAAACGCAGCTCCAAGCGACGTCGCTAATCACACCGAAATTATACCGTTTACGGTGGAGAGGAGTGGAACTTTGTCGATTGTTTCAATGAATGATCCACTTTTTAAGGCACAGAAGTTAGCAAGGTTGCTCCAACGAAATTATTGACAGCTGTCATGTTTTGCAGAAAGTTGCTTCCCTTGCGAGCCGATAATATAATGTAATGTCATATAGTAATCTAATAATACAAATATATTTATAATAATTATAATGATATATTATGTATATAATAATAATAATATAAATTAATAGAATAATTTTTTTTTATTGTTTTGACGCAAAATAAACTATTTAAGAAAAGTGACATCTGTCAATAATATCATTGGATCAACGTTGCTAACTTCCATGTCATCACTTCTTGATATTTTTTTTACAGAGATCGCTCTTACCGACATTTTTCTTGGGAAGAGAAAATTGAATTATTTGAGGCTCAATTTTTTTTTTTTTTTATTGACCTTTAATGGGATCTTCATTGAAACATATTATAATGGAAAGTTGCTCCTAAAGTGTGTAATTGTACGATCCGAAAAATAATTGTACGACGGACAAGGCAAGGAGACGAGTGGGCGAGGAGTACGTGTCGGCAATCGTTGCGCTCCCGTCTCTCGTCAAAACGCAGCCCGAAGCGACGTCGCTAATCACACCGAAATTATACCGTTTACGGTGGAGAGGAGGGCCTCGACGACGCCGAGCGCAGGATGAATAGAGCGATTGAATAACCGAGCGATAATCCGGTGTGTGTCTTAGCACCGACCGACGAAGTCGCACGCACGCCTAAGCGGCCTATGCAGCGCTCACGTACCCAGTCACAAGCGTGAAGATTGCACTTCGTACCTCGAGATTGACGCCTGCTAAGCGTTTGCGCAATAACCCGATGGAACAAAGTCACGCGTTACGCGCTAAACAATTTCACATGTGACAAACATTTATCGTCCAGAAACGTCCAGACTTTTTTTTCTTCATTAATATTAATTTTATAATTGTAATCGTGAACACTGCTAAACCGCTCGAGGTAAATTATTCTTCGGTGATTTTAATTTTTTTCTTTTACCTGTATACAATTTTTTTATGATCGTATTTTTGTACGATCTTAAGAAAATTGTGTACAGGTAAAAGAAAAAGAAAAATGACCGAAGAATAATTTACCTCGAGCGGTTTAGAAACGCTCACGTACCCAAGCAGAAGCGTGAAGATACGCTTAGAAAAGTATAATGCACTTCGTATTCCTGGATTGACGCATCGCTCAGCGCTTACGCAATAACTCGGTGGAACAAAATCACGCGTTACCCGCTAAACACGTTTTCTCATATTCGATAAACATTTGTCGTTCACAAACTTCCGCAATTTTTTTTCGGTAGTTTTATAATTGTAATCGTTAAAATTATGACATTACAAGTAAATTGTGTTAAAATTAAAGAAAATGATAGAAAATTCTGCGGCGAAGAATTCACCTCGAGTGTGGAGCATTTTCACATTTGAGAAATATTTTCATATTTGACAAACATTTTCCCATTTGACGAACATTCTTAAGTTCGACAAACATTTTTAAATTTGACAAACATTTTCACGTTTGCCAAACATTTTCACGTTTGACAAACATTTTCACGTTTGACAAACATTTTCACGTTTGACAAACATTTTCACGTTTGACAAACATTTTCACGTTTGACAAACGTTTTCACATTTGACGAACATTTTCACATTTGACAAACATTTTCACCGTTGACAAACACTTTCACATTTGACAAACATCTTCACATTTGACAAACATTTTCACATTTGACAAACATTTTCACATTTGACAAACGATTTCACATTTGACAAACGATTTCACATTTGACAAACGATTTCACATTTGACAAACGATTTCACATTTGACAAACATTTTCACATTTGACAAATATTTACTTTTGTTTTCTTCGTTAATTTGTCAATTTTAAACGTTACAAATGCGATCTTAAAAAAAAATGGTGCCGAAGTAAAAGTGAAAGAAAAAAATAATTCACCTCGAGCGTCAAGGATAATAAATTTCATTCGAGTCTTCCCCACCTGAAATTCGTGCGCTACGTAATCGCCGCGATGCAACGGAGTCTGCCCGGGGCATGCAATACGCGGCACGCACCTCGGCGTTTTTGTCGATCCCCGTCCTCGCCGCGGAGAGAGAGAGTGTCTGCTTATTACAAATTATATAATCGCGGAAGTATAATCGTGTCGACGCTGGCCGGCAGCTGATTACTCAACGCATCGTCGGAGCGCGCTTCTCGTTCTTAATCCACGAGAACTCAATGAAAGAGGCGTGCACGCCTTCCCCCTACACAGGGTACCGATCCGTCGTTACGTTACCCGCCGCGGGGCACGAGAAACGAGACTCGAGCATCCATAGGTGGTAATCTACGAGTAATTCTTGCGAAACGTCCGAAAAAAAAAAATTGCGCAAAATATTCCATTTCATATTCTCGCGCGCGAGCCATGTCGTTCGTTATTACATTCCGCCGTACAGTCTCTTTCTTCGCGTACAGGCCAACTGTGGCCGATAAATGGCCACGCATTTTTTTTTTTTACCGAAAATCGAAACTATAGACTTGGAAAAAAAAGGTTCATAGAAAAATTTATTTTTCATCATTAAAAAATAGTATCGGAAAAAATTAATAAGAATAAATCATGTTAATAACGATCATTATTAAATCATTAAATGAATGATTAAATAAATAATTAAATAAGTAATTGAATAAATAATTGAATACGTAATTGAATAAATAATTGAATACGTAATTGAATAAATAATTGAATACGTAATTGAATAAATAATTGAATACGTAATTGAATAAATAATTGAATACGTAATTGAATAAATAATTAAACAAATAATTAAATGAGTAATTGAATAAATGATTAAATAAATAATTAAATAAATAATTTTATCGATTTATTGATTATCCGATCGATAAATTAACGATTTGCTCTCGCGTCGTAGCACTTAATCATGCGCGAACCCCCGGAATATCAACACGCCCGGATTCCTATTATCCGGACCGAACTGCGCATTTTCAAAGGCATATCCGTTCGCGCGTTCGATTCGCATTCGGTGTGTACGATACGCGCCGTGAACGTACGCGTGAACGGTGCGTGAACGAGCTATGGCGAAATGAGTTATGCGCACTGCGCGCCCTGTAGTCCGGTCGAGTATCGGCGATCGTCTCTCGTCGTCCGTACAGTCATAAATCCATCGTCGGACACCGCACTCGCGCTCCAAGAATGAAATCAGTGGTTGTCAGAAGTCTTCCACGCGCGGATAATACCATAACCACGTTAGGATACAACAACACTTTTCCTATTCGGAATATACATAGAGGCCGAGCGCTCGGAGCCTTTGAAACGCGATTGTGGTAAGTGCCTTTTTTTACGCCCCCCCCCCTCCCCTCCCCGTTCCACTCGAGAATTATGATATTCCACGGCGGGGTTTCGTGCAACGAGTAACGATTGAAAATGGCGAAGGATCTCGCGAATAAAAAAAATAAAATAAAAAATAATACGCTTTCTTATTCCCTCGAGCGTCGTCGTCCCATTTATGCGGCAAACTGTACACGAGTCTTATTTTGATACACGCCAACATGCTACGAGGTATCTTTTTTTACCCTCGATCATCGATTTCGCAAGGCTCATTATTTTCTTTCTTGAGTCACGGAGAAACATTTCTTGAAAGGAATGATTTTAAAAAATTTATAAAAAAAAAGAATCATTTTTGACCGTATATCCGATGGTTTCTACGAGAGGTGGGCAGTACTTGAAGTACACAAGTACTTTTTAGTCCTTCAAGTGGCAAGTACAAGTACTTTTCGAGTAGACGTCACTTCCGGTGGGAAAATTAGATTTGTAAACCGGAGGTGACGTTTCTCCTAGATGACGTCACTTCGCCAATTTTAGTTCAATTTTATGCAACAATCTTTATGGTAAATTTTGAATGTTTCAGTTTTTCGAAATGTAGCATTTTTTTTACGTTACGAAAAAGGTGCAAAGTACTAGATTTTCCAAGTACTCGATTCTCCAAGTACTCGATACTCCAAGTACTCGACACTCCAAGTACTCTATTCTCCAAGTACTCTATTCTCCAAGTACTCTATTCTCCAAGTACTCTATTCTCCAAGTACTCTATTCTCCAAGTACTCTATTCTCCAAGTACTCTATTCTCCAAGTACTCTATTCTCCAAGTACTCTATTCTCCAAGTACTCTATTCTCCAAGTACTCTATTCTCCAAGTACTCTATTCTCCAAGTACTCTATTCTCCAAGTACTCTATTCTCCAAGTACCCTATTCTCCAAGTACCCTATTCTCCAAGTACTCTATTCTCCAAGTACTCTATTCTCCAAGTACTCTATTCTCCAAGTACTCTATTCTCCAAGTACTCTATTCTCCAAGTACTCTATTCTCCAAGTACTCTATTCTCCAAGTACTCTATTCTCCAAGTACTCTATTCTCCAAGTACTCTATTCTCCAAGTACTCTATTCTCCAAGTACTCTATTCTCCAAGTACTCTATTCTCCAAGTACTCTATTCTCCAAGTACTCTATTCTCCAAGTACTCTATTCTCCAAGTACTCTATTCTCCAAGTACTCTATTCTCCAAGTACTCTATTCTCCAAGTACTCTATTCTCCAAGTACTCTATTCTCCAAGTACTCTATTCTCCAAGTACTCTATTCTCCAAGTACTCTATTCTCCAAGTACTCTATTCTCCAAGTACTCTATTCTCCAAGTACTCTATTCTCCAAGTACTCTATTCTCCAAGTACTCTATTCTCCAAGTACTCTATTCTCCAAGTACTCTATTCTCCAAGTACTCTATTCTCCAAGTACTCTATTCTCCAAGTACTCTATTCTCCAAGTACTCTATTCTCCAAGTACTCTATTCTCCAAGTACTCTATTCTCCAAGTACTCAATGCTGAAGCATCGAATATTTGAAAGTACTCGGTACCTCAAGTACTTTCTACTTTGTACTTTGTACTTGAAGTATTTTTGGTATCCGGCCCAGCTCCGGTTTCTACCGTCCCCAATCGGCGTTCGGAATTCCCCGATGATCTGTAAAGAAAAAATTTCACTTTCAAGAGCTCGTGGATCGCGTTAACCCGCGAGAGTCGACGAAATGGAAAGTGAACCGACGAGGGACCCAGTTCTCGGTCAGTCGCTCGGACATTCACGCGCGCGTGTTTTCTGTGTGCCAGAATAAACCGCCTGCATCCTGCTGCAGCGAGAGACCGCATGCGGCATACAAGTGCAATCGGCACCGTGGCGCCTCGGGCGATCCCGAGGACTCCGCGTGTACCAGCGCCGCACACCTCGCAGGTGTCCGAGAGTCCGTGCACCGAGCTCCGCTCGTGTACGAGGCGTACCTCGGTACGTCGTTCGCGGGTCGCAGTCTCGGCGCGGGAACGACATTGTAATTTGTAAATTGCTGCAGCAGCGCCCGCCGCGCGTATGCCAGGCTGCTGCATTATGCGAGCTCGCCTCTGTGACAAGAGCCCGTTGCATTCACCGGCGTGACCTTCCATCCCGTCGGCTGCGGCGACCTGGAGAACGGGCGCGACAGCGCTAACGCCCGAGCCCGAGGAGCGCTGGATAAGACTCAGACACCGTGCCGAGAGCGACCGAGGAGTCTCCGTTCGCCAGTGACTGTTACCGAGGCTGCGCGCTTTGTAATTACTGGTTAATAATAGCGCTTTACATTGCTAACAGAGGAAATACGTGTCGCGCGTGCTTCTGTCGTCGGAGAAGGCTTGAGAATCTCGTTCCGCCGATTGCGACGTCGACTCGCAGCACAATGGCTACGGGGATCGCACTTATCGAGTCCACTGGCACTATATTCGATGCATGTCGGTAGAGGTCCAATGTTTGTAGCTGGCTATCGACGCGAGGCTGCGCCGGCGCCGTGGAACGGACTTGGAGGAGCGACTGTCATTAAAATCCAGAAGTACAGTTATCGGTCATGAATAGACAGAAAAATAATTTATTTTGATGGGCCCCGCAAATAAATATTTATTATTATTAAATAAATATTTATTTTTATTAAATAAATATTTATTTTTATTAAATAAATATTTATTTTTATTAAATAAATATTTATTTACGGGTCCCCGTTAAAAAATAAGTTGTTTTTCTGGGTGTACCGAGTCAAAGTGGTAGAGTTTCCAATACCGGAAAAATCGTAGATTAGCTCCGCTAATAACTATAGCCGTTGATGCGACGGTAAATAAAAATAATCGTCACAAAGTTTCGACGAATAAAAATTAATATTTGTTTCCATCAAATAAAGAACTATTTGTAAGGTCTCCCTAAAATATATAATTTTTCTGAGTGTACTGAGTAACGCCCAAAGTGGTAAGATTCCCTCTAAAGGAAAAATTGTAAAAATTGTCGCTCATAACTATAGCAGTAGATGCGACCTTAAATAAAAATAATATAAAAAAGACTCCACCGGCGGACGGCGAAATTCAATAAGCATCGATTACTCTACAATAGCACATTGTATTCTGCACTGCGGACCGCGCCGGTGTACTCGGCACTGAGAGAATACGATATTATGAATAGCTAGACCTTTATGTTTTATTATTTAAAAAAAAATAATAATAATCATGATAACAATAATTCTATCCGCGATGCAATATAGGCACCTTGCCTTCACGTTCCAGACCGGCGTTCTCTGCATCTCCCCTGTCGATACGCCAATGCGTATTATTATTATATTATATATTACATGTACATATTATTATCTATATGTATATATATATATAAATAAGATATAGCACAACGCGACATGTGCAGGCTGCTGGCCGATCGTTTGCGTTTCGCAATCCTTTCCTTCTGTCTCGTCGACGTCGTCGCCAGGTCCACGGGAGTTATTCTGTATAGTTTGCGTGTGTGTGTCCGTGTGTTCCGATATGGGGAATGCCGATGGCGCAACTCGTCTCGCGAGCACCAGCCCTCTTGTCTTATTCGAGTGGTCCTCACCTTCTCGAATGTGTACGTACACTCGGATTCGTTCGTCGGGCAGGTATATGTGTACTTTGAGGTGGAACTGCATACAAACGTCGGACGGTCGTACTTGGTCTCTCGGCGAGCAATTATTCCCGGAGCGCAGCACGTACGGTATAACGCGGAGCACGTTCGGCCCACATATGCACCACTTGCCCGGCGAACTCGCGTGACGACGCTGCTCTCACCGAGTCCTCGCACTGTTGAGTCACCCGATTAAATTCGTCGAACAGAAAACTCGAAATTTTTTTTAAAACCATCGCAGAGTGCAGGTTCTTTTATTATGGTAGGATCGGCGCGCTCCGAAATCGTCTTGAAAATGTTTAGAAAAGAATACACCAAGAAAAAAAATTTACTTGACGGACACCGTTTATTTGATTAAAATAAATATTTATTTAAATTCAATCAATCAATCAATATTTATTTAAATTAAGTAAATAGTTACTTAATACGTCGAACAGAAAACTCGACATTTTTTTCCAGCGATCGTGGAGAGCAGGTTCTTTTATTATGGCAGGATCGGCGCGCTCCGAGATCGTCTTGAAAATTTTAATGATCGAGAACAACAGATTTTTTTTTGTAGTTTAGCCGTCGTAGTGGGTTTTTTAGTTCAATATTTATTTCATTATCAGATTGTAATATCTCACAAACCTCTCGATCGCCTTGAATCGCGATCGGCTGAATTTTAAAATTGATTCGACGAGTTTAGATTTTTTCATTAATTTTTTTTTTTTTTTTTTTTTTGCAGGGGGATCTGTCAAGTCAATCGATTAAATTCGTCTATCAGAAAACGCGATTTTTTTAAATCTATCGCGGAGAGCCGGTTCTTTTATTCTGGCACGATCGGCGAGCTCCGAAATCGCGTTGCAAATTTTAATGATCGAGAAGAACAGATTTTTTTCGAGCCGTCGTAGCGGGTTTTTGAGTTGAATATTTATTTCGTTATCAGATTGTAATATCTCACAAACCCCTCGATTGCCTTGACTCGCGATCGGCAAAATTTCAAAATGAATTTGACGAGTTTTATTTACTTTTTAATTTTTTACATTATTATTATTATCATTATTTTTAGACAGCAGTGTACTGTTGAGTCACCCGATTAAATTCGACGATCAGAAAACTCGAAATTTTTTCCATCTATCGTGGAGAGCCGGTTCTTTTATTCTGGCAGGACGGCAGAAAATTTTAACGATCGAGAACAGGTTTTTGGGGTTGAGCGATCGTAGCTGGTTTTTGAGTCGAATATTTGTTTCGCTATCAGATTGCAAAATCTCACAAACCCCTCGATTGCCTTGCCTCGCGATCGGCTGAATTTCAAAATGTATTTGATGAGCTTTATTTACTTTTAATTAAATTATTATTATTATTATTATTATTATTATTATTATTATTATTATTATTATTATTATTATTATTATTATTATTATTATTATTATTATTATTATTATTATTATTATTATTATTATTATTATTATTATTATTCAGACAGAATGATCGGACAAGCATTAAAAAATTTGTTCCGGAGATAACGATTTGTATTTACGTTCTCATTTAATCCGCGCAGTTAAAGTCCCCGTGCCAAAACTGGCAAGGCACGATCCGCGACATAATGCGGGTACCGCGTGTACATTATCGTCGCGCTCTATACATAAATGGCTGTTCCCTCGTGACTCCGGGGGAACAGCCGATACGTCGCCCGGTGATACACAGCCTCCGGGGCTGTGTATCTCCGAGGCACTTAGCTACTTGACGATTTTTTTTCACTTTCAATTTATTCGCAATATTATATTTATATAAATAATATCCGATCGAGGTCTGAACCGATTAAAATCCACCGACGAAATTGGATGACTCATACTCGAGAGCAGATTTTCAACTGACGATTTTTTTTCACTTTCGATTTATTCGCAATATTATATTTATATGAATAATATCCGATCGAGGTCTCAGCCGATTAAAACCCACCGACGAAATTGGATGACTCATATTCGAGAGCAGATTTTCAACTGACGATTTTTTTTACTTTCAATTTATTCGCAATATTATATTTATATGAATAATATCCGATCGTGGTCTCAACCGATTAAAATCCACCGACGAAATTGGAAGACTCATATTCGAGAGCAGATTTTCCAGTGCATTTTTTTTCACTTTCGATTTATTCGCAATATTATATTTCTATAAATAATATCCGATCGATGTCTCAAACGATTAAAATCGCCGACAAAATTTTGATCACTTGATTAAAATCCACCGACGAAATTGCATGACTCATATTTGAGAGCAGATTTTCAACTGACGATTTTTTTTCCACTTTCGATTTATTCGCAGTATTATATTTATATAAATAATATCCGATCGAGGTCTCAACCGATTAAAATCCACCGACGAAATTGGATGATTCGTATTCGAGAGCAGATTTTCAGCTGACGATTTTTTTAACTTTCAATTTATTCGCAATATATATTGATATAAATAATATCCGATCGAGGTCTCAACCGATTAAAATCCCCGACGAAATTGCACGACTCTTATTCGAGAGCGCATTCATTCAAGACCAGATTTTCAGCAGACGATTTTTTTTAACTTTCAGTTTATTCGCAATATATATTGATATAAATAATATTCGATCGAGGTCTCAACCGATTAAAATCCACCGACGAAATTGGACGACTCGTATTCGAGAGCAGACTTTCAGCTGACGATTTTTTTTAATTTTCAATTTATTCGTAATATATATTGATATAAATAATATTCGATCGAGGTTTCAACCGATTAAAATCCACCGACGAAATTGGACGACTCGTATTCGAAAGCTCATTAATTCGAGAGCAGAATTTCACCTCTGCCCGAACAGGACGCACATAATGATCTCAATGGGAACGCGCGTTGATTGAAACGAATCGAGAAGTGGAGATCTCACGAGATTCGGACGATAAATGCAAGCCCGTCGAGAATTAAATCACGAGAGCGGAATGAAAAATGAGCGTATCCCGCCGGGTTTAGTGGATCGTCGAGAGCGGCTCGCCATCACTGCGACCTTGCAAAGTGGGTCATCCCATACGAGAGATGCAGTGTAACGACTGCGACTACTCAGGCCGAATGCATCTTTATACATTTTCGTATATGGGGCATTCCACGTCAAATCCAGCAGCCGATGCCATTTTTTCCATTTGTTAGTATGATATTGTTGTCGACCCATAAGGGTCCCGGCATAAAAAAAAAATGTATACATTCGGTGACATTTTTTAACCCCCAAAAAACCAATTCCGAAAACGGCTTTTTAAAAAATCTGAAAAAATTGACTCCGATTCTACGATTTAAAATACGATATTTAAGCACAACTCGATAATGAGATCTTTACTTTTACTATATTATTTTTATTTATGTTTATGATATTAATTGTATCCGGGCATTCTGATATTTTTATAAACTCCAGAAAAATGTAAATTCATCGATATTTGAGAACGTTATGACCGATTATAAAATAAAAATTCCAATTGCGACTCGAAAGAAACTAAAAACTTGCGAAAAAATCGTAAATATTGGGATCCCATTATCGTGTGGTGTTTAAATATTTTTTAAATCATAGAATCAGTGTGAATTTTTTCAGATAAAAAAAGGCTTTTTCGGAATTGATTTTTCGAGGATTAAAAAATTTCGATGGTGGTAAAAACATATGAAAAAAATTCCGAGACCCTTATGGGTCGTTAACAACATCACTCTAAAAAATTAACAAAATGTCATATTGCATATACATTACAATATAACATGTGGTATCGTATGTGATATTCTATACGTACCGTGCAGGGCACAAACTCCGCCAAAAATGTTTCTTAATGCTTAATACTCCATATAATTTACGCATTATATTTGTTTAATCATACAGACTATATTTTGTCTTTTTGTAAAAGGGTTTAACCCGTAATAAATAAATAAATAAATAAATAAATAAATAAATAAATAAATAAATAAATAAATAAATAAATAAATAAATAAATAAATAAATAAATAAATAAATAAATAAATAAATAAATAAATCAATAAATAAATAAATAAATAAACAAATAAATAAACAAAATCGAAGGGGGTGGGGGACATGAGCTGTTGATTTGGCGTGGAATGCCCCATATGTATCGATGATCCGGTGCCAGAAGGGCGCATAATCGCAGCTTGCGCTTGCTTCGTACGCCCTTCTGACTTCAGGCTTTGCCAACCCGAAGCGGTGCTTTTGTAACGTGTAACCCGCATGAAGCGTGTAACACACATTTTACATATATGGGAGGAAACGCTAGCTTCTCGAAGGCCTCGAGAAGCGATCGGACGGCCACACCGCTGCAGCATCCCTCACCGACACGACCTTTAATCGATCGTACTGCACACATTCGGTCGTGTCGTGCGCCTTCGTTCGGATGCCTTCTGCGATTGAAGTCTCGCTATCGCTTATAAGGAAATCGAGACCTCGATCGGGGATCTCGGGGATCGATGTCACCCGCCCGGAGGTCGAGTGACTCACAGGAGCCACACACGATCGTCATGATCTTATGGTTTAAGACAATTAAAGAGATTTGTACATCCGACAAACTTTTTTTTGTCCAAAAACGTCCGCAATTATTTTCTTGTGAACTTTACAAAAAAATATTCGTAAAATTAACAGACATTTTTGTTAAATGGACAAGATTTTTTTGTGCAACAAACATGAACTGAATTTTGGACAAGAAAATCCAGTTCATGACAAACATCAACGTTTCATTGATACCGAGTGTCAAAAGCTTAAACGAGAAACGATGTTCTAAAAATGGAACGTTCTCGTTTCTCGTTCTGCGCCAATCGACAAGTACCTTTTATTGGTCATGTCGATTTTTCTTTACCATGTAAAAAACCGACCCGGTGTTTCGGTCTTGTACATTACTTGTAATCTCTGTACCGCAATGTTAATTGTTCAGAAAGCATAAACAACCTATTAAAAAAACATGTAGCTACGAACGGGGCAAAATGAGGCAATGAGGCAAACGCATTTCCCCAATAATTTCTGAATGCCTCATTTTCCCGTTCCGCCCCTCCCTTCCCCAGATGTATTTACATCATATATAATAATAATTATAATAATAATTTATTGAATGGTCATTGCACATGAAATTATACATTTTACATTTTACGGTTTACATTTATTATACATTTAAATTTTCTCAACAAAATTTTTTTAACCGAGATTTACATTGTCGGAAGTGAATCGATTAATGAATCCTTCCAACCGATCCCTCACTATCCAACAGCGACGATGAATGGGACCTTAGAAAAAAAAAAAAAAAAAAAAAATGATTTTATCGCTGCAGCCTTACGATCTATCTTCCCCGCTCGGTAGAGTGATTAATCGTCGACTCATCGCAACAGCTCCAAAGTAACTCCGTGCAGCTCCGTAAACGACGAGTGACTGCGGCACCCGTTTATGCCCTCTATGGACGAGGACCTCGCCGCGCGTTACGCAGCGATATTTTTTTTTTAATCTCGTCGGTATCTTCTGCAAGCAGGTGAGTTCGTTGGGTCCCGCGTGTCGCCACGCAGCGGGAATTTACATCTACGTATGTAGCCGTCCGGTTTCGCCGCCGAAGGGAGCCGCGCGCGGTGAGGGCCGACGTAGGCGCGCGGATGGAAAAATGACGTTGCGAAAGTCCCGGAGAATCGGGGCCGAATCGAGGGAAATCATATAAGGCCCTCGGCCGAACTGCGCTCCGAAGTGTCGATGCACGGTTAAACGCTCGATGCGAAACGTGATGAATTTTCTCCCGGCTCGGCGCAAAGACGGGACCGGGGAGTAAATTCAAGACTCGTGCACACGAGATCGAGACTGATTATTGTTGCGATCGTTAATTCGTGGATCGCCGGAGATCGGGCCGCTCGCCTCCACCTCGGTCCATAGTTATTGCATCCGCGCCGCAATTAAACCCGCGCGCCTGAGTTTCTCGCAATCCCAGCGATCAATCGACGATCCTCCCGAGGCGTAACTTCACCTGCTCTATCTCGCAAGTGTCTGGCCCGTGAGCCGGATAGTTCATTCGCTCCGAGTTACACGTAGTTTTTTTTTCTTTTTTTTTTAATCCTCTTATTTTGTTTTATTTATTTTTATTACTCTCCTTAACGAAAGCTCTGAGCGCGATCGCTTGGCTCATATTTATGTCAGCGGCAGTATTTCGCGCCGGTAGACGGGGCAATCTCCGGCAACGTCCGACAATTCTACCGGTCGTGGGTGTCGCAACCGTACTTCTCGCGCGAAATTGCCTCAACAATCTACGCTACCCTTTACGGTCGAAGTTATCGTCATTATATCGGGAGAGCGAATTTTTAATTTTTTTGTAAAAGGGTTCCGTTAATAAATAAATAAATAAATCAATAAATCAATAAATCAATAAATCAAGAAATCAATAATTCAATAAATCAATAAATCAATAAATCAATAAATCAATAAATCAATAAATCAATAAATCAATAAATCAATAAATCAATAAATCAATAAATCAATAAATCAATAAATCAATAAATCAATAAATCAATAAATCAATAAATCAATAAATCAATAAATCAATAAATCAATAAATCAATAAATCAATAAATCAATAAATCAATAAATCAATAAATCAATAAATCAATAAATCAATAAATCAATAAATCAATAAATCAATAAATCAATAAATCAATAAATCAATAAATCAATAAATCAATAAATCAATAAATCAATAAATCAATAAATCAATAAATCAATAAATCTATTTTTTTAATCCTCTTATTTTCTTTTATTTATTTTTATTACTCTCCTTAACGAAAGCTCTGAGCGCGATCGCTTGGCTCATATTTATTTCAGCGGCAGTATTTCGCGCCGGTAGACGGGGCAATCTCCGGCAACGTCCGACAATTCTACCGGTCGTGGGTGTCGCAACCGTACTTCTCGCGCGAAATTGCCTCAACAATCTCCGCTACCCTTTACGGTCGAAATTATCGTCATTATATCGGGAGAACGAACGAGCAAATTTACAGAGCCTTGTGCGTACAGGGGGGAGAATGTTGACGCGAGCATATTCTCATTTTTTTTTTTTTTTTGGGACTCCCTCATTCGTTGCAAGGAGTCCATCTGTGTGGAAGCGAGACTATAATGCGATATCGGAACGAGCGTAGAAATTGGAAAGCGCCGGTTAATTTTTTTTTTTTATGATCTCTTTTTGCTCACTTCTTTCGCGGGCCGTAAGTACATCGGGGGGGGGGCATTGAGAGACCCGCGGAGTGAAGGTGAGATAGCGAAAAACGATTCCGCGTCGACCGGCGTGAGAAGAGATATATCGCGGCCCGGGCGCCTACACGCCGCACGTTCTAAAACACCTACACCCGAACCTACACACGACAACGGAATCGACGACAGGACTGGGAGAATATCGCCCGTGCGCAAGCCGTGTACACGGAGCGCGCGTTACGTGCCGGGCAGTCGAGCGAGAGAGCACAGGGAAAGCTCGCTCGTATCGATGTTGAATAACGTCGGCGGAGAACTGACGGAAGGTGCGGAGAGAACTAAACCGGGAGTTCTGGAGAGGAAAAGACGATTGGAGCTCGTGAGAAGAGCGGCAGAGAAGTCTGCCGATTGAATCCCGCGTATTTCGGAACTAGCCGTCCGGATGGATTTGCAAGTAGGGTCGAACCTCGCTTATCCGACCTTAGACTAACCGAGCCTTCGCGTTATCCCGGACACCTTATCTGAACCCTCTGCGTTAACCGAGGTTTACGGATAATACGGAAATCTCGCACCCTGAATTGTGATTTATTTTACGGGCACCCGCAAATAAATTTTTATTTGGTTCAAATTAATATTTTACTTGATTTAAATAACTATTTATTTTAATAAGATAAATATTTATTTCAATAAATACATTTTTATTTCAATTAAATAAATTTTTATTTAAACCAAATAAATATTTATTTAAACCAAATAAATATTTATTTAAATCAAATAAATATTTATTTAAACCAAATAAATATTTATTTAAACCAAATAAATTTTTATTTAAACCAATTAAATTTTTATTTAAACCAAATAAATTTTTATTTAAACCAAATGAATATTTATTTGCGGGTGACCCGTCAAATAAATTATTTTTCTGGGATTTCTCTGCGGATAAAACGGATAAAGTAGCAATGCCCACGCACGGAGTATGTATGTTATCCGAGGACCTGACGTTATGTCTTGCAAATAACGCTTCCTCCGTCGCATTTCCCTCCATCCGCCTCTCCGAGCTCTCATGAACGAATTTGCCATTTGGAGTGAAAAAGACAAAAAAAAAAAAAAAAAAAATCGAATCGATGGCTCGAAGAGAAATCGAAGATCGCGGCACGTTTCCTCGACGACACAGAGCGACGGACATTTATTGTCTATAACGCTACTGCTCTCCATGCGCTTAACGAGCGATACAGCTAGAAGAACGTGACGGATGCCGGAGTTCCTCGGGTTCTTCTCCGCCGCGCGGACAAAGTCTCCGGAGAATCGCGCGCATACCGCGATGGATAGAGGTGTGCGCCACACTCTCGGCCGTTCACGGAGCTGCCCGCAAGCTCCGCTCTCCTCTCCCCGCCTCGTCGCAGATACGCCGATAAATAACGTATCTGGCAATATTATCTCAACGGTTTTATGCCCCGCGGGATAGTGCGCGCGATAGAGACCGGACGGCAGAAACGATCCAGTTCGTACGGCGTGAATGTTAAACCGCGGCTCTCTCGGGACTGCAGCGCGCGATGTTTGCAGGGTCTCTCGGGTTTGTGTTCCTCGGGAGCTTCGCCGTCGTTCGTCCCGGCCGCAGCTTTCGCTACAAGCAATTCCGTGAAATATCGGTTGCCACGTCCATTGCGCCGGGATCGCGTCCAGTCTCGGAGGAAGATCGAGCGGGTAGGTGTAAAATGGTGCACAGCATCCGCGGAGCAACGAACTGCATCGCGAGCTTCCAAAGCATGCGGACATTCGGCTCAACATTCCGAAAGATTCTACGAGCGACTCATTCCGGTTTATGTATACGACCGGACATAACTCCGCTGAGCACTGGTACCTCGCGCATGCGATAGGGTAATTCCGGGTGATATGGCCAACGGCAGTGAATTCATTCCTCGACGCCTCGGTGGTTCTATAAAATGGATAAAATCCTTTCGCATCTCTCCTACCGTACTTAAAGCGAGTGAGTTACACCTGCACCACCGGGCAGGCTGTACCACCCGGCTGGCCATATTCGCTCCGGCTGGCCATATCTGATAGACCATATCGTCCGGTAGGTCATATCATCCAGTACGTCATATCATCCAGTAGGTCGCATCATCCAGTGGGTCATATCATCCGGCAGGTCGTATCATCCGGTAGGTCATATCATCCGGTAGGTCATATCATCCGGTAGGTCATATCATCCGGTAGGTCATATCATCCGGTAGGTCATATCATCCGGTAGGTCATATCATCCGGTAGGTCATATCATCCGGTAGGTCATATCATTCGGCAGGTCGTATCATCCGGTAGGTCATATCATAAGGTAAGTAATTTCATCCGATAGGCCACATCATTCGGTAGGCCAACTGGGTGGTATTACATGGCCTACCGGATGATATGGTCTACAGGATGATATAGTCTACGGGATAATATGGCCTACCGGATGATATGGTCTACGGAATGATATGGTCTGCGGGATGATATAGTTTACGGGATGATATGGTCTACCGGATTATATGGCCTACCGGATGATATGGCCTACCGGATGATATGACCTACCGGATGATATGGTCTACCGGATTATATGGCCTACCGGATGATATGGCCTACCGGATGATATGGCCTACCGGATGATATGGCCTACCGGATGATATGGCCTACCGGATGATATGGCCTACCGGATGATATGGCCTACCGGATGATATGGCCTACCGGATAATATGGCCTATCGGATGATATGGCCTACCGGATGATATGGCCTACCGGATGATATGGCCTACTGGATGGTATCATCCGGTAGCCCATGTAATCCGGTATGTCATACCACCCGGTTGGCCATACTCATAGGTAGGCCAATCACCCGCGAGGGCACATCACCCTGAATATCCCTACACACAGTCCGATATGTGCATGCATGCTACACATATAATACAAAGCTGCGAAACACGCCCGAGCTCGAAGTAGGCTAATAAATTCTAATGCACCGCGCCAGGGCGATACGTCACTCGACGCTCCGGCCGGGCAAATGCCATTAGTGTGAACTTTCGATGGAACCCGGGAGGGATATGACCGGAGTGTACAGCCGTTGCTGCAGTTGGAGCGGTTCGGTTTGGTACGAGACTCTCGTAGACCTCTCCTAACAGGTCCCGGGTGTGTGTGTTGTGTAGGTCATAGCTCTGTGGGTGCTGCACTCGTCGCTGGAGCCCCCGATCGCCCTCGACTGCGCACGAGGTGTGGGGACCCTCTCCTCGCATACCTCAGGGATCTCCCTTGGGGCAAAAAAAAAAAAAATCCCATCGAGAATCGACATATAGATTACATACATCGAACGTATTATAAACAATATGTGGGACGTGGAAAATTGCGCAACTGCGCGATAAAATATTGCCTACGATCGTCAATGATCGATAGCATCGGGACGACTCCATCGATACGAGGGAATTGCACACACACGCTGGATCAATATTATTTTTCAATGCCAAGTGTGGTGGCTCTCACCTGGCTGATCGCGGCATCGCGTCACAAACGAGCCTCCCGTTGATGCAAATGTAAAATACACGTTTCGAAATTAAAATTTAAGAAACCGCGTTATCGATGGGTTACATCGGTTACACCTAATGGATTCGTCGACGCCGAGCGTAGGTCGAATCGCACACCTCCGCTCCGCGCATCTCCCGCTACACCTACCGGACGATGCTGCGCGGAAAATATTCAGAAATATTCACGCGTCCCCGATATCGAGAAATTGGCGATCTACGAGCTTGATGTACCGTTCGTAAGGCGCGATAACTATCGGCGTCCTCCTTTGGGAATTGATGTTTAATGGCCGACGATCGATATCGATCCTCTCGGATTTCGAATCGCATAAGATTCGCCGAACTTGTCTCTCGAGCTTGGATGGTATTTTTTTTTTAATGGTATTTTTTTATACTTTTTATATTCCCGCTTTCGCAAACAAAATTACAAGCGCTGCTACCGAGCGGCGCTCGGCCATTCATCACCGATCTCCGTGCGGGCTTCTTGGGTTGTTCTTTATTCGCTTCTTATTTCACGTTACTTTTTTTTTTATTTTTTATTATTCCCGCCGAGCCATAACGGCCGCGGTCTGTGGTCCGTAACGCGTGGGCTTTGAGCATGCGCACTCACCCGGTGGGTATGCACGAAATCGGCGGATCTCGCGTCGGGGACCGCAGCGAGGAACCGATCGACCGATCGTGTACGAGAGTGTTCACGGTATTACGTCGGCTCGAGTGGCGTCGATAATTTGTCATCGGCCGCGGAAGAGCCGACGCATTTTTTTGCTCGGAGTAGGAAGAGAAGCCTGTTGGGCCGATCTCGTGCACGGCCCACGCGAAGACCCATCGAACCGCGACGAGTTGCAATAATTTCCGCGATGCATTATTTGTAAATTTTTTTTTTATTCAATAATTAAGGTGCTCCGGCTGTTTTAATTGCTTTGCGACTCGCTGTATGCATCGGAAATATCATTTCGCATGAACCGGTATTGATGTACCAATGAAATATGGACATTTTTCCCATAGATCATTCCCGAGCGTGTGAATATCGAAGGTAATAAAATATAATTTTTTTTCGTTTTTTTTTTTCTTAGCGGAGGTTATAAAGACGTGAAGATCCATCAAGCCGCGACGTGTTACAATATTTTCCGCAATCTTTGTAATTCATTTTTAAAGATGCACAAATTAAAGCGCTCATACTATGTTAATTGTTTAACGACTCTCTATATGTATCGGATATATGATTTCTTATGAACTGGCATCGACGTAACAATGAAATACAGACAGACATTTCACAGACAGATATAAATACCGAAAGAGGATAAAATACTGATTTAAAACAAAAACATTTTTTTTTTCTTGCCGCAGGTTATGAATATGTGAAGATCCATCAAACGGCGACGAGTTTCAACATTTTTCTCGATAAATTATTTGTAATTTTTTTTTAATCCACTAATAAGGTGCTCATACCATCTTAATTGTTTTGCGACTATCCGTATCGGAAATATGATTTCTTATGAACCGGCATCGGTGTAGCAGAGAAATATGGACATATAGGGATCATTCCCGAGGGTGTGAAAATACCGAAAGGGAATAAAATATCGATTATTTTATTAATTTTTTTATCCCTTTTTCTTTCCGGACGTTGTAAAAGCACCCTCGCCTCTGCGGGGTATCCAAGCGTGTATGACGGTCGCTCTTTATCAGTGAAATATACACTTTGCAGACATTTTCCCCATAGATCATTCCCGAGGGTCTGAAAATACCGAAAGGGAATAAAATATCGATTATTTTATTAATCTTTTTTCTCCCTTTTTTTTTCTTGCCGGACGTTGTGAAAGCACCCTCACCTCTGCGGGGTATCCAAGCGTGTATGACGGTCGCTCTTTATCAGTGAAATATACACTTTGCAGACATTTTCCCCATAGATCATTCCCGAGGGTCTGAAAATACCGAAAGGGAATAAAATATCGATTATTTTATTAATTTTTTTTCTCCTTTTTTTTTCTTGCCGGACGTTGTGAAAGCACCCTCGCCTCTGCGGGGTATCCAAGCGTGTATGGCGGTCGCTCTTTCGCTCTCCGTCCGTTCCATACCGCACCTGGGCGTGGGGTTCGGGCGAGATATCGCTGCCGGTCCGCAAGTCGCTTCGGACTGCGTGCGTTTGCGGCTCCGTCGTGACTCGGCGCCTTGTGTGGGTGTTTTCGTTCCGAGAGTACGGTCCGGAGAGCGCGAGGGACCACCGAAGAGATATATATGCAACCAACAGCCTGGCCTGACTTGTTAGTTCGTGTTAAAATTTAAATGCCACTTGACCAATTCGTTGCGCAGCTCCGGTACACACTCGAGAGACCCGTACCACCTGTTATAGCCTTCTTTCACGATTATGTACACCACCGCCGCACGATCATACGTATATATCTGTATCGGGCCCGACCGGGAGGCTATTGTGAAACGACGGTACAGATATTAACCGAGCCATAGATCAGCGGCAACAGCGTGAATTTTACTGCCGGCATACTTTCTCGGCTAACTCATTATTCACCGAATTTAATTATCCGTCGGCCTTCCGATACATTTTTCGAACGCCCACCGATTGCCGAACATTGAACGAGCGTTGAGAAAAAAAAACGGATGTTGGTTCGGAAATATGAATTTTTGGAACGCTTAATCAGTATGGACAATTTTTTTTTTTTTTTTTTTTTTGTAGTGTTTTGTTGCACTTGGTTTCAATAGTTCTATATATAATATAGAATTATTATATTCTGTATTAAAATATAATATTCTATAATAATAACATCGTGAACTTCACAGCCGGCATATTTTCTCGGTTGACTCATGAGTCACCGTATTTAATTATCCGTCGGCCTTCCGATACATTTTTTGAATGCCCACCGATTGCCGAACGTTGAGCGAGCATTGAGAAAAAAAACGGAAGTTGGTTCGGAAATATGAATTTTTGGAACGCTCACGATTGTCGAACGCTCAATCAGTATGGACATTTTTTTTTTTTTTTTTTTTGTAGACCGGAAGTTGTTTTCAATATTTCTATAAATAATATAGAATTATATATTCTATATTAAAATATAATATTCTGTAATAATAACAGCGTGAATTTTACGGCCGGCATACTTTCTCGGTTAACTCATTAGTCACCGTATATAATTATCCATCAGCCGTCCGATACATTTTTCGGACGCCCACCGATTGCCGAACGCTGAATCGGCATTGTATATTACAAAAAATGTACTATATTTTTTTAAACCGGAAGTTGCTTCTAAAATAGAAAATATCTCAAAAGCTCACGATTGCCGAACCCCAAATCAGTAATGACAATTTTCATTTTATTTTTTTCTAAACCGGAAGTTGGTTCTAAAATAAAAATGTTCCGAACTCTCACGATCGCCGAACGCCGAGTCACCATTCACAATTTTTTATATTATTTTTAACCGAAAGTTGCTTCGAAAATAAAAAAAATACCTCGAAAGCTCACGATTGCCGAGCGCTAAATCAGAACTGACAATTTTTCCATTTCCTAAACCGGAAGTCGATTAAAAAATAAAAACGTTTCAACCGCTCACGATCGCCGATCGCCGAGTCACCATCGACAATTTTTCAACCCAATTAAATTTTCCCTGAACCGAAACTTCTTTCGAATGATTCGTACCCGGCCTCTCGCAGTCGCAAGTGAGGTAGCGTCCGCGGGTAAATCGAAGCGCGTACCCTAGACGAACCCAGCGTGCTCACCGAGAGGCCTCGGTCCGTTAAACTACTATCTTTCTTCTCTCAATTAGATTTATCTGCGACCCCCGTTCTACCCCCGCGAGATAAATCCATCGCCGTAATTCACGCCTCGTTAGCTCTAATTGCTTCGAGTATTGTACCGTCCATATATATTCCCTGCCTCTCGGTTGCGCGGCCGCGGTGGGTTTCTCGGTGGTTCATGACTCCGCCGCCGATCGAGGAAGCCGACGAGGGGGAGCGATCTCTCCGGGGTTCGCGAGAATAAATGCAGCCGCGCTCTCCGCGCGCGGCTCTTTCTCTCCTCGTTCCGTTCCTAGTTAATCCCTGTATTCCCGGATAACGAACTCCATCCGAAAATAATTCAACATTTCGTTCGCCGAGAGCCGTTCGAGATCCGATACGGGCTCCGCAGATAAAGTCGTATCTCTTTGCGCAACGACGATTATAGTGGGAGGAAAGGCCTCTCCTCTCGATTCGCACGGATTTGGAAACAGCGTGCGAGCCAGCTTCGCCAGGACTTTCTATCTACCGTTAGAACGAGACAAGTTCCGTTCCACGCTCGTTTCGCGAGGATCTGTTCTACTTTGGCCGCGGCGAGAGACACGAGTGAGCGGACGAAAAAATAAGAAGAGAAAAAAAAAATACACTATACGGAAGCGTAGCCGAGCTGCCGGGAACGTAGTTACGCTGACAATGTGTTACCGTAATGCGGGGCGAGGAGAGCGGGTGGGGAGATAATATCCTGACAAGGAGAGGAATAGATGGAGGTGTCTTTTGCTCTTCGCAGACGATAAGTGGACGAAAAATTAAGGGACAGTTGGGGGGGGGGGGGAATAGCAAGATGATTGTCGAATATTTAGGTGGAGGAATTTGGACCGTATTGTAGAAATTCCAAATAAAAAAGAAGTGTTTTAGTAGTCTGTACAAAAAAACAGGCTTGATTGAAAAAACTTTCATATCGCAAAAAAAAATACACTATACGGAAGCGTAGCCGGGCTGCCGGGAACGTAGTTACGCTGACAATGTGTTACCGTAATGCGGGGCGAGGAGAGCGGGTGGGGAGATAATATCCTGACAAGGAGAGGAATAGATGGAGGTGTCTTTTGCTCTTCGCAGACGATAAGCGGACGAAAAATTAAGGGAGACTTGGGGGGGGGGGGGGGCGGGGGATGGCAAGATGATCGATGATTGTCGAATAGTCAGGTGGGGAAGTTGGAGCCCATTTTTAGAAATTCCAAATAAAAAAGGAGTGTTTTAGTTAACGGGACAAAAAAGGAGGCCTGATTGGAAAAACGTTCATATCGGAAAAAAAACCATGTTTTTTTGTTTCTATTCGCGGATTATTCGTTTGGTGACGTTCCGCATTCGGAACAACGGTTGGAACAACTTAGGACAATAATCAAAGGTTTTTTTTCCAAAAGTGGGGACTCAGGACGAAATTATTTTTTACTGTGTGCCGGGCGAAGAGAGCGGGAGGGGGGGGGGGAATACCCTGATAAGGAGACGAATAATCGGAGATGCCTTTTACTCTTCACACGTGATAAGCGTACCAAAAATAAAGGGGGGAAAAATGTCAAGAAGATCGATGAGTTTCGAATAATTGGGTGAAGGAAGTTAGCCCCCAATTTTTTAGAAATTCCGAATAAAGAACAAGCCGTGTATTAGTGAAGAGTAGTGTAGTCCTTAAATAAAAATGCAATGTGCGAAGGGTCCCCGCAATTAATACATTTTTAGAGGTCGCTACCGACTATTTAAAAAATAAAAAAGAGATTTCCGAAGTATAACGTATAAGAAAACACTGCGAAATCTCTACGAAATCAAAGTATTTTTAGAGGTCTTTACCAAGACTTAAAAAAAAACAACATTTTCGACGATTATAGCTAATAGTTCCAAAATGTTGTAAAATGTGAAAATCCGCCGCGGAAAAGCAACCAAATATTTTATTTGAAAATATAAGTTTATTGCCACAAAAGTTAAACTAAATTAAAAAAAAAACCGAAGATTTGTCCTTTCTGGTAAAGGGAATCGACAAATTCCTGCCATTATCAAAACGTATAAAATATCCCAAAATTTGATTTACCTAATTCTCTTCAACAGCTGAGAAAGAGTACTCTCCTTTCAGCTGCTGAAGAGAATTAGGTAACGAAAAAAGAAAAAAAAAAAAAAACCCACACGGAAGCGTAGTCGGGCTCCCGGAAACGTAGTTACGCTCGCAACGCGTTACCGTACTGCGGGGCAAAGAGAGCGGGTGGGTGAGATAATACCCTGACAAGGAGACGAATAATCGGAGGTGCCTTTTACTCTTCGCACACGATAAGCGTACGAAAAATAAAGGGAGACTTGGGGGGAGGGGGAGGGGGGAGGGGGGGGGAGAATAAAAAATGGCAAGAAGATCTCTCACGCGTGGGCGAGAGATCCAGCCGGTGTTGCGGCTGCCTCGGGGGCCTTCACCGGTGCTTCTGTTACTTCTGTTTCTTCTTCCTCTTCCTCTTTACGGACTTTATAGCACACTGTGCGCTGCCAGGTGTTGTAGTCGCGCGGTAGCCGCACCGTTGTACAGTTAGGCGTGACGTAACGCCGAGAGCCCCGAGGAAGGATAAGAAAAAACAAAGCGGCATTGCGGGACGAAGAGGAGACGGGAATAGCGGTGAGAGGGCTGTGAGAAGAGTTGCCGAAAATTGCCGCGCGACCCGGCAGTTCATCATCATTATCGTCAATCGTCGTGACTCGATCCGTCCGGCGTCGCGGAGGAGGAACAATTTCGAAGGGTAATTCAATGCGCAAATTGAATCGTGCTCCGCCGATTAGTATGATAGCGAGAATAATCGACCGTCAAGGTACTTATACACGGACCGCCGCGAAGCGTTACATGGGAAGAGTACAATCGGTGGATCAATTCGGCCCAGTCGAGTTCGCGAATTGTCGGATAATCAGGTGGAGGAAGTTAGCCTCCACTTTTAGAAATTCCACTTTTAGAAAGAGAAGTCGCATGTTAGTCAAAAGACCAAAAAAGGAACCTTGGTGTTGTCTGAAAAGCGTTCATGTCGCCAAAAAAATGTTTCTCGTTCCCATTCGCGTACTTTTCGTTTGGCGACATTCCGAATTCGGAGCAACGTTTGGAACAACTGGAACCACCCAGAACAACAGCCAAAAGTTCTTTCTTCAAAGGTGAAGTGCTGGGAAAAAAAGTGTTTTTTTTTCGCGCCATCACTACGGATTTTATTTTAGAAACTTATCCTCTTGGAACATCGTCGAGAACAACCCTAGAACAGCTCAGAACAATCTTTACACCCAGAAAAATAATTTACTTGACGGCCACCGTTTATTTGGTTTAAATAAAATATTCATTTGATTTAAATAAATATTTATTTAAATGAAGTAAATAGTTAATTAAATAAAATAAATATTTATTTAAATCAAATAAATATTTTACTTAAATTAAATAAACGGTGGCCGTCAAATAAATGATTTTTCTGGGTGTACAGTCTGAAATTTCTAATAATGGGGTGCTAACTTCCTGCATCTCGAATAATCACGCCAACAACGTCGTACCGGATGGGATTGGTCCGGCTGGTAGTTACGTGCCAGTACTGGCCCGTGCTGGACCACATCACACCCTGCGAAGGATCTCTTCGTATCTTAGTGGGGTTTTTTTTCGTATCATTTTTCCCCGTAACAAGATCCGTAGATACGGAAGCAATGTAAAGGGTTAGTACTCACAATAACCAAAGTTACATTGTACTAGGGTAAAAGTGGGGAATATGGACCGGTCCATATATCATTGATTTACGTGTTAATCGAGGTGGGCCATATTCACCACTTTTACCCTAAGTACTTTTATAGGGACTACTGCTCCCATGTTGTGTCGCATAACTGCTAGACCCTACCTTAAAGGGCAAGAGTTACTCACTTCACTGTTAAGCATAGGGGAAAAGTGGTGAATATGGACCACCTCGATTAACACGTAAATCAATGATATATGGACCGGGCCATATTCCCCACTTTTACCCTAGGTTACTTTTTCATGTATTATTTCCACCTTTGCACCTTTCATAATGTTCACATTTCCGAAATAAAAATTATAAAAAAAGGATTTCTTCGCCACACACCTAGCCTTCAATGTAGGAATCGCATCTGCGGTTGTTTCTTACCTGATTGATGTCGCTCTCGAGGTCCCGGGCGCTCCTGGCACTCCTCAGCTGATCGCCGCGATACTCTCTGTACCTCATCGTAACTTCGTCGTCGGTGAGGGCGCCGCTGCTTCCGCTCCTCGATCCCTTGCCCTTGCTCTTCTCCTCCTTGGCCTTCTTCTCCTTCTTGCTGAACAGTTGCTTAACTTTGCTCATGGTGCCGCTCTTCTTGGCGACCTTCTTCTCGTACTTCTTCTCGGCCCCCGTCGGTGGTTTCGAGCTGACGATCTGTCCCTTCGCCCCGTTGACGTACTTGTCGTACTTGCGCTTCTCCGACGGCGTCAGATTCATGTTCCTGTCGGTGTGACGCCTCTCGTGCTTGATGAACTGCAGCGTCACGAATCCCTCGTCCTCGGACTCGAGGGGTTCGCGTCTGTCGGCCTCCTGGGAGTCCCTTCGGTAGTCGTTCTCGATGCCCGAATCGGCGAGGCGGTCCTTCCGGTCGGGGTCGCTCAGCCTCGTCTCGCGATGGCGTCGCTCCACGTGACCGCGGGTCTCGTGACGAGTGTGACGGATCTTGCTCTCGTGATAGACCCGCGGAGCCATCGTCGGGCTCTCGTCGAAGGTCTCCAGCCTCTCCTTCGGATGCTTGCCCCGCGGACTGTCCCGCGCGTCAGAATCGTCGAAGTAGTCCAACCGATTGCGCGACCGACGCAGCGGCTTCTTCGGGTCGGTCTCCTGGGGCTTCCGGCCGTGATGGTCCTTGCGGGCGGTTCTCGACGACTCCTCCGCGTAGCGAGCCTCGCACCTCACCGAGTCCCTCGCCGTCGTGTCGGAGTCGTAGCGACTGGAGTTGTAGCCCGCGCCGCCCCGATCGCCGTTTCTTATCCTCGGCGGAGAGCTGTCGTACTCGTCGTTCAGATTCGCCTTGCTCGACGAGTATCTCTGAGTCGTGCGCGTCTCCTTGTAGTACTTCGAAGACTCGAGCTGGCTGTTCGTCATCTGCGAGATGTCCGTGTCGTAGTCGTCGTTCGGACGCTCCCTGAGGTCCTCCAGATGACGCTTGACGAGCGTGCTGCTCCTCTCCTTCCGTCCGCCCTTGATCGTCGGACTCGCCAGTGGACGTCGCATGTCCCTGGCGTTCACGTAGTCCGCGGTGCTCAGATTCTCGTGGGACCTCGTTATGTACTCGCTCCTCAGCGCCTTGACCCGTGAATTCTCGCCGACCTCGTCGAGGCGCTGGGTCGACTTGCTCATTCCCCTGACGGACTCGAAGTTCTTCTTGGTCTTCGGAACGTAAGCGTCGCGGGTCGGTCGCGCCTCGCGGTCGAGAAAATCCTCGCTCTTCGAGAACTTGTGTTCCCTCATCTTCCTGACGATTATCGGCGACGATGGACCTACGACGTCCGCGGCTTCCGTCCGCGGATGTCTGGGCTCATCCTGAACGATGTAGTTGGTGGACTTGTAGGGACTGGCGGTGCCGTTTCTCGCCGCCTGGAATCTTCCCTCGGGGCTGTTGCGGCTCTTGTCGCTGAGGAAGGGCTTGAATCCGTCGGCGTAACCCTCGTGGGTTCTCGTCTCGACGATGTACTTGTCGCCGTATTTGTCGGTTCTGGTCTCGACGGTGTAGCCGTCGCGCGGCTTCGCCTCGACGCACGCCACATCAGCCGGAATCTTGTTGGTTATCTTCTTCTCGTAACCGTAAACCTTGCCGTTATCCTCGTGTATCTCCTTCTCGAATATGTACTTCTCGCCGTTGCTGTTGGTGCGCGTCTCGGTGATGTACGTGTCGGTGTAGCGTTTCGGCGACGCGACCCTGTCCGGTGTGACGGGCGACGGCACGATGGGCTTGTCGATTATCCCGTGTTCCATCTTCTTGGGCGGGTTGCCGTTGGCCCTGGCGAACATGTCGTCGGCGTGAAGACGCGATTTGATCCTCGACTCCAGAAGGTCCCTCCTGGCGCTGAGCTCGCTGGTCTTGCTCGTCGGTCCGCCGTTCTGCCCGCCGGTGGGAAATCGTTCGACGTTCTCGCGGCGTCTCGAGTCCATTCCATCGGCGGTGCCGCGACCGGAAGTGTCGACGAAGACCGTCGACGTGTACTTCTCGGCGGGCTTGTCGAAGAGGTTTCTGTTCGTCTCGTCGAAGTCGTGGCGTCTCGTCGACTTGGCCTCGGTGACGTTTCTCGTCGCGAAGCTGTTCGACTTCGACGTGTCGGTGAAGTGAGCGGTGACGTTTTTGCGTGACGGCGCCTCCTCGACGTAACGCGACGACTTGAAGCTGTTTATCTCGTTGTTCCTCCGCAGGTCGCTGCCGTAGCCCGCGTACTCTGTCGTTCTGCGATACTCCTTCTCCGCCGGGCTGTTCTCCCGCGAGGAGTCCTTCCTCTCGAGGCCGAGGCCCTCGTCGCTGTCCGAGTGACTCCTCTGGGCCTTGCTCTTCTTGTCGAGCTGCACCTGAGCGTAGATCACGCTCGTCTGCTGGTGGGGCGGCGAGGGGCTGATCGTCTCGTTGTTGTTGTTGTTGGGCCTCGTGTAGGAGAAGGGCCTGTTGTTGTTGTGACCGAATCCGGGTCCGGGCGACACCATCGTCCTCGTCAGCTGCGGCGGCGGCGAACGATCCGCCGTGAGACGGTGAATCATCTTGTGGATCGTCGACTCCTCGCCGCGCCCGCTGTCGCCGTGCTGCTGATCGTATCTGCTGCTGTGCAACATGTCTCTCGTCACCGTCGCTGTCGTCGCTGCCGCCTCGTCGACCTCGTCCACCTCGACCTTTATGCGCCTCTCCGTCGCCGATGCCGGCGATGATTCTCCGGCCGTTCCCGCTCTCTCAGCGTGTTCCTCCCTCGGCGACTTGTTCTCCGCCCGACGAAGACTCGCTGTCGCTGCTTCCCTGAAGAGCGTCGACTCCACGCGCACCTCGTGTCTCCTCGGCGACTTGGGTGGTTTGCTCACGCAGAGCTCGTGAATCCTCGACTCTTCGGCCTTGTCCGCGACAACCGCTTCGACGTCCCACTTCGGTTTGGTCGTGTCGCTCTTACTGAAGTCGAAGGGTTTGTCCACCTGGGGCGAGGCCTCGATTATCGGCGACAAGGGCTTCTTCGCCCTCGACGAACCGTTCTGCTGGGACGACTCGCTCTCGCTGCCGCTTCTCTTACGCTGATTCCTGGGCGTCGACGATGACGACGCACCCGCGTCGCTCGCGCTTCGCTTCACCGTTGCCTGCTTCGACTTTCTCTCTAGCTTCGGCGAGAAGAGCTTTGCCAGCGGGCTCTTAGACTTGTGCGAGCTGGCATCACTGACGCTTCGCTCGAGCGCCTTCTTCTTCGGCCTCGGTGTACCCGCGCTGTCGTCGGTCGTCGGGCCGATCTCGACGCTTCTGCGTCGCGTCTCCAGCGGCAGCTCGACCCGCTTCTTGTTCCTACGGGCCGGAAGTGTACTGAACTTGTCCGGCAGTCTTCTGTTGTCGCGCGCGACGCAATTGACGTTTTCGACTTGCTCGAGAACCAGGGCTGCCTCCAGAGCGAGGTCCTCCTTGCTACGCGACGTTATGCTCTCCTTGCGTACCGGCGTCGCGATCAACCTACCTTCTCCATCGCCGGCGAGGGCCGCCGTCACTCGCGGTACACCACGTCCTGCGAACACAATCAGAGAGAAACGGTTGGTCATCATATTGAAATTGCAAACCATTTTTTTTTTTTTTTTATTAGAAATTAACAAAATAATCCTGGAAAATACAATCAGTGAGAAACGATTGATCATCATATTGAAACGGCAAACTATTTTTTTTTGTTTGAATTTTTAAGAAATTAAAAAAAGAAGCCTCTTAAACATAATCGGTGACAAACGATTGATCGTGGCATTGAAATTGCAAACGATTTTTTTTTTTATTAATTAACAAAATTATCCTAGAAAATACAATCAGTGACAAACGATTGGTCATCACATTGAAATTGCAAACGATTTCTTTTATTTTTTTTTTTTTAAGAAGTTGAAAAAAGAAGACTGAAAAACGCAATCGGAGACAAACGATTGATCATCACATTGAAATTTCAAACGATTTTTTTTCTTTTTTTAGAAATTAACAAAATAACCCTGGAAAATGCAATCAGTGACAAACGGGTGGTCATCACATTGAAATTGCAAATGATATTTTTTATTTTTATTTTTCAGAAGTTCAAAAAAGAAGACTGGAAAATACAATCAGTGACAAACGATTGGTCATGACATTGAAATTACAAACGATTTTTTAAAAATTTTATTTTTAAGAAGTTGAAAAAAGAAGCCTGGAAAACATAATCAGTGACAAACGATTGATCATCACATTGAAATTGCAAACGACTTATCTTATTTTTATTTTTAATAAATAAAAAAAGGAAGACTGGAAAACACAATCAGAGTCAAACGATTGATCATCACATTGAAATTGCAAACGATGTTTCTCCCCGAATTTTTAAGAGCTTAAAAAAAAAAGAAGCCCGTAGGCTAACACTGCGCGATACGAATGAAACCAGCGAAGATATTATTATCGCGCACGCCATTCGCCGACAGGATATCGACTAGGATTTTAATAAGACGGTAATTATCCTCGCTCTCTAGATCTCTCTCGAATCGTTCGGAGAACGTGTTTTATTAATGCGTGCTACCGCACCGCGACTCGCCACTCGACAGTGTTTGCGTGCATGTGAGTTTCTCGGTGTGGTTATGTGTACGATATGTTGCCTGTCGGGAGCGTTCGACGGTTCATAATGAGCGATCTCTCGATAGGGGTGTGTTTGCTACTCTCGTCGGCATCTGAACGATCGGTGTTTTATGGAAAACAGGTGTATAACTAGATCGTTAGTCTCGTTAATCACCAGATGCTTTGGCTTTCCGTGCGGTCAATCTCGTTCGGATAGGCCTCTCACGATCGGAAATTCGTTACTGCTGTTACTTGTGTAAAGACCCTGACAGTGACTGTCGTTACACCCCAATTAATTTCTACAGCTACCATACCTCTGTATCTTTCCGCGTAGTTTAAAGTCTAAGTTTTTAATTTCGCATCGGACCGACCAGGTAGAATTTTTACGGGATTACATTAAGCACCGATTAGGCCCCGGCCAGGCCCCGATGTAACGCACCAAAAAACAGGACGGCTGTTTTAGTTTGTTTTTCTTTATGCGTTCCGAGCTACCCTGGCAGACAATTTTCGAGCGTTGCATTAAATGTGGGTAAAGAGAGTAAAATAAAAGCCTTAGATAAGGGGCAGGTAAAATTGTAAAATAGGGGCCTTATCGGGGACGCTATTTTACACTCTAATATCTCTAAGGTATCTGTGCAGTTCTAGTAGTTGCAGCTTGTTGTCATTCCGTTAAAGATTGTTCGCTTGTTGTGTTTTCTTGTTTGTGTAACGGTTGGATTTTCGTTGTAATGCTTTTATGTTATTCCGCACGATGCTCCTGAATAAACACGCCTCTCGTTGCTCGTTAGAAAATCAGTCGGGACGATAATATCGTTACAATACTGTAACACAGTTTCTCCGATAGAAGTTTTTGAACGTTACATCGAGCCCCGATCACGCCCCGGCCAGGCCCCGATGTAACGCCCTAAAATGTTTACTACGGCAACTGCTTTCTTTGGTTCTTTTTGTTGCGTTTCTAGCTACGGCGGAAGCAAATTATAGAGCGTTACATTACATGTGGCTCTTATCGGGGTCCCGCATTTCATGCTCTGATATGTCCACTAGGGTATCTCTGCCGTTCTAGTAGTTCCAGTATCTTTTCATTCCGTTATAGTTTGTCCGCTTGTCTTGTTCTCTTATTTATGTACCGGTTAGATCTTCGTTGTAATGCTTTTATGTTATTCCGCACGATGCTCCCGCAGGGGTGCGCCCTACAGTACGGAATAAACACATCTCTGTTGCTCGTTACAAAATCAATCAGGACGATAATATCGTTCCAATACTGTAACACAGTTTCTCCGATATAAATTTTTGAACGTTACATCGAGCCCCGACTACGCCCCGGCCAGGCCCCGATGTAACGCCCTAAAATTCTTTCTAGGGCAACTGTCTTCTTTGGTTCTTTTTGTTGCGATTCTAGCTACGCCGGCTGAAAATTTTAGAGCGTTACATTACATGTAACACTCTGATATCTCCACTAGGGTATCTGCCGTTCTAGTAGTTCCAGTATCTTTTCATTCCGTTATAGTTTGTCCGCTCGTCTTGTTCTCTTATTTACGTACCGGTTACATTTTCGTTCTAATGCTTTTATATTATTCCCCGCGATGCTCCCGGAGGGCTGCGCCCTATACCGCGGAATAAACACGTCTCACTTGCTCGTCAGAAAATCAAACAGTACGATAATATCGTTACAATACTATAACACAGTTTCTCCGATATAAATTTTTGAACGTTACATCGAGCCCCGACTACGCCCCGGCCAGGCCCCGACGTAACGCCCTAAAATTTTTCCTAGGGCAACTGTTTTCTTTGGTTCTTTTTGTTGCGTTTCTAGCTAGGGTAAAAGTGGGGAATATGGCCCGGTCCATATATAATTGATTTACGTGTTAATCGAGGTGGGCCATATTCACCACTTTTAACCTACGTAGATTGAAAATTTTAGTGCGTTACATTACATGTAACACTCTAACATCTCCACTAGGGTATCTCTGCCGTTCTAGTAGTTCCAGTATCTTTTCATTCCGTTATAGTTTGTCCGCTCGTCTTGTTCTCTTATTTACGTACCGGTTACATTTTCGTTCTAATGCTTTTATATTATTCCCCGCGATGCTCCCGGAGGGCTGCGCCCTATACCGCGGAATAAACACGTCTCACTTGCTCGTCAGAAAATCAAACAGTACGATAATATCGTTACAATACTATAACACAGTTTCTCCGATATAAATTTTTGAACGTTACATCGAGCCCCGACTACGCCCCGGCCAGGCCCCGACGTAACGCCCTAAAATTTTTCCTAGGGCAACTGTTTTCTTTGGTTCTTTTTGTTGCGTTTCTAGCTAGGGTAAAAGTGGGGAATATGGCCCGGTCCATATATAATTGATTTACGTGTTAATCGAGGTGGGCCATATTCACCACTTTTAACCTACGTAGATTGAAAATTTTAGTGCGTTACATTACATGTAACACTCTAATATCTCCACTAGGGTATCTGCCGTTCTAGTAGTTCCAGTATCTTTTCATTCCGTTATAGTGTGTCCGCTCGTCTTGTTCTCTTATTTACGTACCGGTTACATTTTCGTTGTAATGCTTTTATATTATTCCGCGCGATGCTCCCGGAGGGCTGCGCCCTATACCGCGGAATAAACACGTCTCACTTGCTCGTTAGAAAATCAAGCGGCACGATAATATCGTTACAATACTGTAACACAGTTTCTCCGATTACCGTGTCTCCCTGTCCGGCGCGGAGTGCGGAGTAGCGTCGGGAGCAAGCCCGGGGCCTCCGGGTCCGTATCAGCGGATAGAGAGTCTCGTTTAATTGAATGGGAATGAGGAAACAGCCGAGGCAGGGCCCTATATAATAGGGAGCAGTGTCTCCGGATCGCGCCCGCGAACTGTAACGAGCGAGCAGGCGCGGCAATAGAAATTACGTTTCACCGCTGAAATTCGATTCACGCGGATGCTGGCGGGCCGGGCGAGAGAGCGTTCAGGATCGCGGGAAAACGTGACCTTTGGCTCGCGTAGGTTGCTGGTAACGTGCTCGCGAGCGATACGGAACGTGCGCTCGTATAACTGGCACTCTCCTCCGCCTCTCCGCCAGTGGCCTCCTCGCTCCTCGCCGGCTCCGAGTGGCCGCGCTCCTTGCAACTCGGGTGACCCCGATCGCCGCTCCGTTCCAACTGTGGATCCTCGAACGATCCTCGAGGGAACACCGGACGGACGGAGAGGGAGCGATTTCGCGAAACGCGGCCCCGAGTCCGATCGAGAAATATCTCGATCGTCGCTCCTCATTGATCGTCCGCCACGCCTCGCTGGGAGATGCTAATGCAACGTAAGTTCATCGATAATAAATAAATAAAAAAAATAAAAAATAAAAATAAAAAAAATAAAAATAAAAGGAACGACATTGAACTTTGACTATCGGGTTTGCTCCATCTACGGGCCCGGAGGGTTTCGTAACGAGACGAGGGAATGCGGATCGAAAGGAGGTCCGAATCCCAAGGCGTGTACAAGGCTGAATGGACCGTGGAGCCGTCCGTTCCGAGATGTGACCCGTGCCGTTTTGCTCGATAAACACGAAACCGCGCCGTGAGCCAAGTTCGTTCGCACAATGGGTGGGATAAGGCCGTGGCGCGAGGATCGAGGTCGGTACCGTAAATATCGGGAACGGATCGTGTGATACACGCAGATTAGAAAGTGAAACGCTGCCCTCCTCTGCGGCGGTCCCGGCCGATGAGCGCGACTCCGGCGCGGAGTGCTGGCCCGGTACCGCGCACCGCCTGCCTGTATGCCGCGAGTCGGCGGACAAATTAGCCGTGATTAGCGGGAACGTCTTGCTTTGCGCGGGCAGGCGCGCGCGAGGGCGAGGGAGCTAGCGCGATGGAGGCGCGAATGAGCTAAAGTGTTCGCGAGCCTGGGAGCGTTGACGGATTTATGGGCGTCGTGGTCGCCCAGCTGGAGACCCGGGCTCGGGCCATTGAGACCGCGGCCCGGTGCTCGACTAGTTCGCTCCCTGGGCACCCGCCGGGGCATCTTGGACCAACATCTTGTCGGGGGTCATATACGACCGGCTGCCGGCGAGCTCCCAGGGAACCGATGCGCACTCGCCAACGAGGTCGTCCTCCGATTAGCGTGGTTTGTCCGCTGGGCCAATGGAACTCCCGTGCCTCCCCTCGGCGTCAGGACACTCGGCGTCGGGGAGAGTGGAGGAATATCCGGGGGTTTTGGAGAACCGAGCTGCGACGTCAAGATTAACCAGGATTCGTCTCTTGACACAGACCTTCGGCAAGGACTGGACGATCTGAATCGGAGCGGGCGGTAGTTGAAGTAACGGGTACTTGTTTGGTTTTTCAAGCAGGTAGGTGAAGTACACAAGTACTTTTTAGTACTTCGCGTACGTAGGTGAAGCACACAAGTACTTGTGGACTTCATGTACGTAGTCGAAGTGCACAAGTACTTTTTAGGGCTTCATGTACGAGTACTTTTGAGCACTTCATGTGCGAGTACTTTTGAGTACTTCATGTGCGAGTACTTTTGAGTACTTCATGTGCGAGTACTTTTGAGTACTTCATGTGCGAGTACTTTTGAGTACTTCATGTGCGAGTACTTTTGAGTACTTCATGTACGAGTACTTTCTGTCTTTCAAAATTTATTTTCGAGATTTTTGTTAAACATTTGCAAGAGTCATTTATACATGTTCATCCAATTAGAATATGGACGGACTACATTCTCCACTTTAAGCACACAACATTAATACCGAGCCCGGAATTCGCCTAGCCTTCCCTATGTCTCCGGAAGCTGGGTCTTTTAGATTTTTTTTTTAGACTTTTGTTAAACCTTTTGAAGAGTCATTTATATGAGTTAACCTAATTGGAATATGGCCCGGACCATATTTGCCACTTTAAGCACATAACATTAATACCGAGCCGGAATTCGCCCAGCCTTCCCTATATTTTTTTTCGAGATATTTATTAAACCCTTTGAAGAGTCATTTATATGGGTTCACCTAATTGGAGTATGGCCCGGACCATATTTTCCACATTAAGCACATAACACTAATACCGACCAGGAATTCGCCCAGCCTTCCCTACATCTCCGGAAGCTGTGTCTTTCAGAATTAATTTTCGAGATTTTTGTCAAACATTCGCAAGAGTTAATTTATACATGTTCACCCAATTAGAATATGTACCGACCATATTCGCCAATTAATGCCGAGCCCGGAATTCGCCCACCCTTCCCTACACCCCCCTCCCGACACAGGGAATATCTCCCTCCCGATCGAGGCTCCGCTTCTTCGTACATCCTCCAGACGCACTTAAAGTGATTTCTCCTTTTGCCCGCGATTCTTGGCAAATATTATTTCAAACTCGGCAAAGGTATTCGCGGGGTGTGCGGCGGGGCGACGGAGAGCTGGAAAAGCATCCAGAGGACGAAACGATTGCTATTTCTCTTCGAGCCATTATCTGCTCGTTAAACTTATATAGCGCGAGTATGATACGTATTATTTTATTCCGAGCCCGAGTGTACCGAGAGAGGGCCGCTGTGTTTACATGAGTATACACGTCCGATGTTCCGGTCGTTATTACGCCGCTCGGATTCATAACTGGAGTACCGCGATGGAAAAAAAAAAAAAAAAAAAAAAAAAAAAAAAAAATGTACAACGAGATATGGGTATCATCTTGCAGCGTCGGCGATACGCGCCGGGCGCGCTCTCTCCGGCTCCGACCCGGGGAGAGATCATCGAGATATTAAACGAGAAAAGCTCGCTTATGGACCGAGGTGGTACCAGAGCCAGCCGGGCACCACCCTATCTGTATTATATTCTACATAACATTCATAAACGCCGAGGCATTCACAATTACGAGGGCCTGGATTATTATCGCCATTATAGATAATGTATTCGGGTTTGCGAGGGTCCCCCCTCCCCCCCCCCCCTCCCCACTAGACAGTTATATACCGATCGAGCGAAGATGGTCCGGCTCCCTTCGCAACGACTATAATAAAAACGGGCATTATTTTTATTTATTTATTTTCGGTCGGTTCTTTTTTTTTCCTCTCTGATTGCCGGTAATCACTAATCGGTATAAAAACGCGCGAGCCTACCGGGAGTCTCTCCTCTACCGCCATTCTCCGAACGAAATATTACGACTAATAAGCATTCCGTATCGTACCGTTTCGCGGTCCGTCCAATTAAATTTTCTCAATGAACGGTGATTTAATTATTGCCGAGTGCTGAAACGAATTCGCGCGCCGATCGCTCGGCGCGGACTATCGCGCCACTGCCGGACCTTCGCTTTACCGCGTCTGTGTATATATAGATAATACATATATATATATAAATATAAATACATATATATAAATATAAATACATATATATAAATATACATATACATATATATATATATATTTATAACACTGCTCAGAGACGGGCACCACACGAGAGACGTATCATTATGTCGGATCGTAACGGAGCCTCCGCAACGCCGGGCTAGGATCGCACTCGTAAAGTGTGTTCGGGCCGCCAGAGTTGAGGGGGAGAGAATTACGTGTGCGGCAATGAGCGAGACTCGACACATAATAATGATTCTACCGAAGGCATATTCCCTGGGCCGTTCGAGTAAGTAACAACAACGACCTGGCGCCAGTAGGGAGGGGAACGAGAGAGGGATTCGCAAATATCCCGACTCCGCGGAGAGATAGAGGCGGAGTGGTGCCCGACGTTAAAAGATCGAGACTTTCAGTGTGCACCGTCCCGAGCCGTTCTCGCATCGGGACTATGAAATGAAATGAAGAAAAAAAAATTCACTCCTCCACGATGCTGGAGGCTGGGACGAGTCCCCCGGAGAACAATGCGCCATGCCTCACCACGATTCTCGAACGCTTTCTCCGGACAAACCTTCTCTTAATTGATCTTAAATCACCGATGAACCGGCGCCAGAGTCCCATATATCAAGCCTACGTTTAGTTTTCGTCGTTTTTTTTTTTAATTTTATTTTTCTTCAAATTCCGTCACAGCTGCGACGAGAAATGGATCGATTGAAAAACATCATCGGGGCGTAGGGTAAAACAATTATTTCGTGCCGATCTTCAGTCTTGATACATTTTTTTTTTTTATTCTCTTGAGAATAATTTAAAGCAGTAAAGAAAAAATCTTTTCTGGCATAACTTAAGGCGCGATTCAGACTAGTCAAATGAGTCAAATGAGTGCAACATTTTTGAAGTTGTTTATACAAACTTTTACACACATCTAGTGATTATAGTGGATGGTTATTTGTATTATAGCAGATATCGTTAACCTGGAGAAACATTAATTGAAATTGATTTATAAAAATATTTACTGCTTTGTGCTAATTTTCGAAAATGTATATGTTCAGTCTTTTCGAAGAATAATCCGGAATTTTTGTTTTTTATTTATGTATTACGGCTCATTCTCTTCCTTGAAAGATGCTCTGCGAATTCACCGTCCAGATATTCAATAGTATTTTCCGTTAAATAATGACAGCTGTTTGTTTACGAAGCAATTTCGTCGGTGGATAAACCAAAGTCTAGGATCTTTTTTACGGAAAATTACAGCCGTTTTTTATGAAGGAATTACGTCGATAATTAAAAGGCTGCAATTTTTAACCGGAAAATATTATCGACTATCTAGACGGTCACTTCATAGAGCATCTTTCAAGGAAAAGAATGAACCGAGATAAATCAAAATCTACCTTTTAAAAAATTAGTACAAACCAGTCAATGTTTTTCCAAATCGATTGCAATTAATTTTTTTCCACCTTAAGGACATCTTCTGCAATACAAACAACCATCCACTACAATCAACAAACGCCTAAAACTCTTCATAAACGACTCAAAAAATCTGGTACTCATTTCACTACACAGAAAAAAAAAAAATATCAATGACCCAAGTAAAATGCCTTTGCCTGCTGCAGAAAATTCCTGTTTCAATTCTCACAACACCAGACGGTACTGAACCGGCAAAATGTCACCCTGCCAGTCTCGCCGTCCTTTCAATACGTCATGTTCAAAATGTACGATTGTATCTCATAACATCCAATCCCAAGAATCCAAAGTACAATAGAAATGAACAAAAATGTCTTCGCCAGCCCGGAAGCGAATATATTTTCCAGTGCACTCCGAAGCGCCCCGAGCTCCCCGAAGTGGCTCACGCGCAGCTTCCGCTCCGAGTCTCCCGACATCCTCATGAATCGACGTCCCGAGTAGAAATTTTCGTGCGTTACATCGGGCCCTGATAGGGGCCTGATAAGGCCTTCTCAGGACCCCACCAGAGCCCGATGTAACGCTCGAAAATTTCGACTCGGGGTGACGCCAGCACATATCGCCATTCCTCCCACCGCGGCTACCCGTGCAGAGGTCGCATCGATCCTCGATCGAGGTCCCTCGTCTAACAAATCCATCCCCGCACAGCCGTGCGAGTTCCGTCGATCGGCCAGCGAACCAAAGAACAACTCCGCGATCGGTGCGGATCGCGCAGACGGCAGGCACAGAAACCATGTATTCCCACGTCCCGCGTTACATCGGCACGTCGGTTAATAATTAACTGGCTGCGAATGGAGTACCGACGTACCTCGTAGAGGGATCGCCTCGCGGAGGAAGAGCGGCGCGCGGTTGGTCGGGTCAAGTTCTCCTCTCGGCATCGTTCCCTCCGCTTATAATAATATTATATGGAGGTATCCAGTATGCATTACACGCGGACACTGTACGTGTGTGCAGGTACGATCGCCGGTCTCCGGTAGGGACGATAGAGGAGCGAGAGCGGCGCGGCGATCCCTCTCTTCCCCGGTCGGCCGCGCTCGACTCGGCGATAGCGCACAGGTGAGTGTATATTGTTATACGTATACCTGTTGTACACAGTAGAATGGATGGTCAGCGGTACATGGAACATCGGGCCGTGGCGAGATAGCTCGTAAGATACAAAAGTTTTTGAATCCTCGCGGCTCTCGACGGTGTGCAACGCCGCGCAGCCTCCGTGTTAATGTCTCGCGCCGAGGTGGTGCTGGTGGTTGAATAGCGCAAAGCTCCACGGCCACGAGCTGGCCTTATGAACGATTTATGTTCAATTAAACCGCCTCGCGCAATCTCAGTCTGACGGGGTTTCGCCCGGTGAGCTACAAGGTGGCTGGAGTCGCGCTCTCAGCGGCGCGCACGAGCCTCTCCGTCGAGAATCTCCCCGGGTGGAGAGAGAGAGAGAGACGGTGAGGCGGTGGAGCTTCATGCACCGGGAGGGGGTGGGAGGGAGAGAGAGGAGTCACGGCGGCAGGTGTGCCTCGGGGGTCGGCTGCACGCCGCGCGACTAGTGGCCTCCCGAGGTCGTGTCAAAGATAAGGGATAAAAGTACGGCATATAAGAAAAGGCAGCGGGGATCGCGCCGACGATCCCCGACCGGAGAGCGGAGAGGTATGGGAGAGAGAGAGAAAAAAATTAGAAAGATGTTTTTAAAAATTGTGGCAAAAAGCCCGGGCGATAAAGAGGAAAGGAGTACCGGAAGTGTTAACGGCGGCTCGGGGAGGTCGGAGGTCGCCTTCGTGGGCTCTGACCCACACCTCCGGGGCTCCTGTCTCTTTCTCGCGGAATCCGAGACGCCCTCCCTTCCATCCTTCCAACTTCATCTTTAGACCCCCCGACCGCTACCCCCCCCCCCCCCCCCAACCTCCCGGTCGGCATCGAGCGGCACGTCCGGATTCTAGAAACGGGTAACGCTAACTCGGAGGCGAGCACGATAGCGAACATTGTACGGGGTTTGGAATTCGACGGATGTGGTACGATGGAATCGGGGCGACAGGTTATAAGCTTCTGAGTAGAGATTTTTGAGCGTTAGATCGCGGTCTGACGAAGTCTTGATAACGCCTTGTCACACCCGGAAAAATTATTTGGTTGAGGGGCGCGACGCAAATAAATATTTATTTAAATGAAATCAATGTTTATTTAAATGAAATCAATGTTTATTTAAATAAAATCAATGTTTATTTAAATAAAATCCATGTTTATTTAAACCAAATCAATATTTATTTAAATAAAATCAATGTTTATTTAAACTAAATCAATATTTATTTGCGTGGCGCCCGTCAACTATTAGTAATTTGCGATACAAGTGCGGTAAAGTGAACTTTACATTCACGATGTGAAGTGAGTCTTACTTCACAGTTCGCGTATGATGGTCGCTACACCGCACTAGCATCGCATGATATTTTCGTGTCTGCTGATTGTGGCACTGTACAGCCAGCGTGAGAAAAGTACGAGAAGCGTGCGGTAAAGTACGAGACGCGTTCGTAAAGTACGAGACGCGTTTGTAAAGTACGAGAAGCGTGCGTAAAGTACGAGAAGCGTGCGATACAGTACGAGACGCGTGCGTAAAGTGCGAGAAGCGTGAGGTAAAGTACACTCGGTCGTAAATCGCCACTTACGCCACTCTCCGCATCCACGAAAAGTCGCACTTTTCACGCATGTGTTACATAATTAATTTTTCTCGGTGCAGGCCTCCTCGGGCCGCTATCAGATCGCGATGTAACGCTCGAAAGTTTCCACTCGGTTAACTTCGATGCGCCACCGAGGTACAATTTCTAAAGCGTCACCGGAAATTCAAACTCCGGGCGCGGAGAGGAAAACCTTCCGAAGACGGCCGACGATGCAAACGTTACGGAAGTGACTCACGGAACTCGCCGACCTTATATAACACTCAGACCCGCCGGGAGGAATCCAGTAACGAGCACGTGTATAGATCGCATAAGGCTGCGTGTGCATAAAGCGTCGATGCACCCCGGCCCGATAAGTGGGATCCATAATTTTCGTCTTGGTTTACAATCAGGCCCGTTGCACCAGGCCGCGCTTTTCCCACTCTCGCGGGCGCGTTCCCCATCGAGCAGTGATCCATCCCGGAGCTAATCTGGCGATCGTAAAATGGTCCCTAACGAGGGGTCGTATCTCACGCGCCCGATTGCGAAAGAGCGGTCTTCGCGGAGTGCGCACGGTGCGTTAAAGCCACGAAATAAATATATTCCATATGAAATTAATAGTGACGTTCGTTGGGCACGCGTTGTTCGGCAACGCGGGCGGGCTCTCGCCTCTCGAAGCGCCCGGTTTATCGCATTCACCCAAACCCTCTTTTATTTTTGCCCCCTCAATTTATTTCTTTATTTTTGCCCCCTCAATTTATTTCTTTATTTTTATCGCCGTATTTATGTTGCCGAGGGTACGAGCGAGCGGGAGCTTCTGGCCGAGGCTGCCGGCGTTCATTAATCGGGCCCCGAACGGTATGAATTCTCTCTGAATCGGCGAGAATTACGATTCGTTTTTCTTCCCTCTCGCACCGGCGATAACCGATTCGCGATACGATGTGCTGCGCCGCCGGTAACCTCGGGGCGCGCTGCAGTGGCATCGGTTATTATTTTTCTAACGCTCACGCGATATTACGTCTCTCGTTCGGTATAATCGTCGCTGATGTACGGCGGTGGGAGAGCGAGAAGGAGGCGCGGGATCGAAGCGTTTATCGCGCACTTTGCTGACGCGGCTTCGCCTGCGAACGAGCGGCCACGGCGATCCTCGCGGGCCCCTCGGGGGCCCCGCGATTATACCGCGGACTCGACGCCGGGCGCCAATGCGCTCGGAACGAGACGCGCAACGAGGCCCGTGGGTTGTGTGTGTAATGGTCAAAGGGGAATCCCCTCGCGCTTCCTCCGGAACTATGCAACGGAAGGGAATACCGAGGGGCCCGCGAGCCGGGCAACAAATTCTCCGGTTATAGGGCCGAAGCGAGGAGACGCATATTTACGCACGCAACCCATTCAAGCGGCGAGCACGTAACGAGTGAGTGCTCCGGGAGTCCGCGAGCCAACTCCGAGCACCGGCTGAAGGTGGAAAGTAAAGAAAAAAAAATGAAAAAAAAATAGGGGAAATAAAAGGTTGAACGGCTGGAGGGGCCGGAGGGGCGCGGGGGGGAAGGCCTCGATACGCGCATGCGCGCCATTGATTGGAACGTATATTCGCCGCGAGGCAGGGGGTCGCGATGGATTTTTTTTTTTTTTTTTTTTTTTTTTTTTTTTTTTTTTTTTTTTTTTTCTTCGGGATGGCGGGCGCGTGAGATCTCGCGGGAATTTCTTCGCGGTAGCTGAGTTTTGTATCCTCCGATCCGCGCGCGGAGTCTCGCGCCGAGTTTCCATTTGCCCGGTTGAATAAAAGGGCGAGAATCAAAGGTGGGATATTCTCTCGCACAATGGAATGGGAGATTACCGATGTATAACGAATTAGCGACGAGGATCCCGGGAACGTCGCGCCCGGATGGGGGAAAAGTCGTCTCTCCGACAACGAGCCTCTCCACCCGGGGAACATCGGATCCGATTAATACGACGATAAATTTCTGGCTTTTGTATCGTTGCCTTTATCCGAAGAGGAGAATCAGCGCCGGAGCGTCAGCGATCGCTGTCGTTTTTTTTTATTATTTTTTTTTTAGATCTAAGTCTCGCGAGAAAAACATCCCGGAGGTGATAAGTTGGCCGGTCATACCAGTTTAACAAACGCCGGGGTGATCGCCTTCCCGGTAAAAAGATTTAAAGGATGAGAGATTTATAAAACGATCTCGACTTAGAGACGTCGCTGCAGGATCTTCCCGGGCTTTGTACACCATATATATATCACCTTTTTTTTACAATTTAAAAGATTTTTTCTTTAGACACCGCACACCCGAATAGAGCTATTAAATGTAATCCCTTGTCACGTTCGGCGCTAAACGCCCCCCGCACCTACCGGGAGTTTAATCTATAAATCCGAATAATTCTTTACTCCCTTTTGTGAATACGTATGCTTTTTTCAGACTTTTTAAATTCACTTTGATTTTTTTTTAATATGGGAGAAATGTGTAGAAAGTCATACAATTCAAAGTGAATTTAAGAAGCTGAAAATATTCATCTGTATTCATAAAAATGAATGAATCATTGTTAGGGTAAAAGTGGTGAACATGGCCCACCCCGATTAACACGTAAATCAATGATATATGGACCGGGACATATTCCCCACTTTTACCCTATAAAAAAAGTTAGGTTACCGGGAGATTTGTTGACCTATTTTATTTTTCATCGATTTGTTAATAACATTTTGGAGTTATTATTATTATGCAAAATTAATGTTTTCAGCATTTTTATTATTTTTTTTTAGATCTAAGTCTCGAGTCGAGAAACATCCCGGAGGTGATAAGTTGGATAAGTTAACAAACGTGGGGTGATCGCCTTCCCGGTAAAAAGATTTAAAGGATGAGAGATTTATAAAACGATCTCGACTTAGAGACGTCGCTGCAGGATCTTCCCGGGCTTTGTACACCATATATACATCACCTTTTTTTTACAATTTAAAAAATTTTTTTTTTAGACACCGCACACCCGAATGGAGCTATTAAAAGTAATCCCTTGTCACATTCGGCGCTAAACGCCCCCCTCACCTACCGGGAGTTTAATCTATAAAATCCGAATAATTCTTTCCACTCTGATATCTTTATTAGCGAGAATCCCCGACCCATCGACCCGAATGACGGTCCCTAATTCCCCGTCTCCCGCCTCGGGGATTTCAATATAAAAATCCCCCGGCGTAATCCCGCTGTGCAAAAAAAAGGTCTCCGATCTCCCGAGGCCGTGTTCGTGTCGCGGGGGCTTCCTGCACGCGATATCGCTCCGATAATAAATAAGAGACGAGCCGGGTGAAGGAACGGGAGTACCGCGTCTCCCGTGGCAAAGACACGGGCCCCGGTTCGAGTCAGCGGCTGATGTAGAAGGTCCCGGAAGCTTTTTACGACCCGGCCGAGTCAACAAAGTCGCGAAAGCGCGGTGTCCGCACTGCACCGTCCACAACTACTGGGACCATCGACGCCGCCGTAACCACTGGCGCGGCTACCACCGCAGCGTATAGTTATGATACGCTATAGGTTCGCCTAATCCTCTCGTTTAACAAACGGAGCCCGAGGGAACCGAGGAGTCCGCCTGCACCGCAGCCCGCTCGGCTCATTCTCCTCCTACACGTGATCACGTCGTAATAAACCAGTGTCCCGTGCCCGCACCCGATCGAGCCTGGGAACTCGCGGCTTTGCCGCTTATAAGCTCGAGGGCTACACGTACCGCGCATGCGCGGAGCAGCGCGCGCGCGCGCGCTTTTGCTCGCTCGCGAGAGATTCCGCTTCGATAATGCTCCGAAGGGCCGCCTCATGACTTTACCCTCTGCATAGCTGTTGCAACGCCTCGCTCGCTGCATCTCCGAGCGGCATGGCTGTTATACTCGAAAATTTTTTTTAGACGGGTTACTGGAAAAAGGTACTTCCTGGTGGTATGGGATTATTTTTTATTATTTTTTTTTTACCGAAAATGGAGGTGCAGACTTGGGGTAGTCCTTGCGAAAGGCGTTCAGTTCGCATACGTTTCGGAGATGTGAGAGGGAAGTGAAGACACTTCTGGATGGTGTGAAGATCTGTAGAAAATCAAGCATCTCAAAGGTGCTGAAAAGATTAATTTTGCATAATAATAATTACAATATGTTATTGACGAATTGATGAATAATAAAAGTGTTTGACATATCTCCTGGAAAGTTAACTTTTTTTTTTTAAATGATTCGTTCACTTTTGTGAATATGTATACTTTTTTCAGATTTTTAAATGAACTTTGAATTTTTTTTTTATATGGAAGAAATGTGTAGAAAGTCTTACAATTCAAAGTGAATTTAAGAATCTGAACATATTCATCTGTATTCATAGAAATGAATGAATCGTTGTTATAAAAAAAGTTAGGTTTCCGGGAGATTTGTCGAACAATTTTATTTTTCATCGATTTGTTAATAACATTTTGGAATTATTATTATTATTATGCAAAATTAATCTTTTCAGCACCTTTAATATGCTTGATTTTTTAGGATTTGTATACCATCCAGAAGTTATCAAAAATATTGAATCCTTAAGGATTCAATATTTTGTCCAAACAAAAATCGTGCATTATGTAATAATATCAATAAAAATATTTACTCAGTTTCATTGCAATAAACATAATAATTTTCTTTAACGGAATTCCTGATAATGTATCTGAAAATGCCCAAAAAAGGCGACTCCGCCTTTAACAAATTATTTTTTTTTTTTATTGACAGGGAGTTTATGTCGATTATTTCACGTAAAAGATTTGATAAATTCGATGGTTGAATCAGCACTGGCGATATTACGGTCATGTGAAAAACCCTCCCGCTCATCGACACAGTTTCCCTATAATAACATTTTTTCAATTTTTTATTATTTACCAATCTGAAAGTGAATGAATAACGAGAGCCATTGAAGAAATTTTATGTCGATGCTAATAGGTCGAGAGTTTTTGCCGTAATATAGCACTAGCCGTTGATTATCATGACGGAGTTTAAAAATCACGCATTCACGCGCTACTTGCCGCTGTTATTTGCCACGAGTTATTACGGGACTAACTGCTGCAAAGCCTCGGTTGCTTCATCTCAAAGAGCAACAAAATTTTGAGAATAGAGACCAATGATTGGAAAACGGTAATTCCGGATGATACAGACATTTTTTTTTTTTTTACGGGGAACCAAAGGTACAGCCTTAACAAATTTATTAAAAATTGACAGGAAGTTTATGTTGATCATTTCGCCTAAAAGATTCGATAAATTCGATGGTTGTCCGAAGGTCATCCGAAAGGCAGCGTTTCCCTACCATAACTCCGCAAGTGGCATTTAAAAAAAATGTATTCTTGACAAATCTGAAAGTGAATGGAACAACGAGTGCCATTGAAGAAATTTTGTGTCGAAGGCAATACGTCGAGTCTTTTTCGTAATATAGCAGTAGCCGTTGAATATCGTGACGGAGTTTGAAAATCTCGCATTCACGCGTTACTTGCCTCTGTTATTTGCCACGAGTTATTAGACGTCTAACTGCCGCGGTGTTAACCCCGAAAAATGTTGAGAATGGTGACGAACTATTGAAAAACGGTCCGGGTGATATGGCCATTTTTATTTATTCATTTAAAAATTAAATTTTACATTTAATAAATTGAATTTTTAATTCTTATGAATTGAATTTTTAATTTTTATAAATTTATTCAAAATCGATAGGGACTTTATGTTGATTATTTCGCGTAAAAGTCTCAGCGCTGCCGATATTAAGGCCATCCGAAAGGCATCGTTTCCCTACCATAACTTCGCAAGTGCCATTAAAAAAAATATATATATATATATTTCTTGACAAATCTGAAATGGAATGGAACAACGAGTGCCATTGAAGAAATTTAATGTCGATTGTAGTCCGTCGAGAGTCCTTTGTCGTAATACAGCAGTAGTCGTTGATTATCGTGACGGAGTTTGAAAATCACGCATTCACGCGCTACTTGCCGCTGTTATTTGCCACGAGTTATTAGGGGCCTAACTGCCGCGGTAGTTAGCCCCGTGCCCTGCTACCAGACAACAGCGCAGCGATGCCCCGCGAACGGCTCCTTGTGTATGGGTGCACGATCGCACAACCCATCCAACTTGAGCCAGAGGAGAGATCTTGCGCACCCGAGTGCCCGATCATAAACCCCGACGGATGCCACTATAAAATAATACAAACGCCGGCACTGCGATACTAACTTCGCGTTTAGTAGCCATTAATATCATCGGCAGGGTCCCCACGAGCTCTGGCTACTCCTGGGTACATCGTCGAGGAATCATTGTGTCACTGTATCGTTCGGAACATTCTCGTTTTGAGAAAACGCAGCAGCCTACGCGTACTTCACCCCTACCGATTTATCATCTCGATAGGCCTATGAATTCCTTTCCGGGAGCACCGCAGCCTACCCGCTCTATCGCGAATATAGTTATTCTGTTTTATTTCTGTTATTTATTAACATAATAATATTATATTATTTTATATAATAATATTAATATTATATATAATAATATTAATATTATATATAATAATATTAATATTATATATAATAATATGAATATTATATATAATAATATTAATATTATATAATATTATATTCCGTTTTATTTATTAATACAATTAATATGTGAGTCGTAATAATTTTATTATTATTTTTTTTTTTAATAGAAGAAGTGAGTCCTTGCGCATTCACACCAATCCCAGTACGAGCCCCCAGCATAAGAACGAGAATTTTTTATGAAAAACAAGAACGATAGAGATCAATTGGTACATATGAATATATGTTTTTTTTTTTTAGTGACGTTACAAACGTCACGGTGAATGGATATTATTGAATTATTTAGTTAACGATTGTCTCGCACACACATAGCTTCGAGCAAGTTAGGTATGAGTTGTTAAGGCATAGTTTAAACGCTTGGAGCTGGCAACGTGAGTGGGCTGCTTGATTATCGAACTCGTGTCCTGCGCTCCTTCTGCGAAGGGACCATTCGTGGGAGCAGGTGTTACCGGACGGGTCGGAGAACTGGGTCGGTCGTGGGATTATACAGTACGAGCTTTTTTCTTTTCCGTTTCCTCTGGCGGAGGAAAAATAAATAATAATGATTAATAATTAATAATTATTATTTATTATCAATTAATAATTATTATTTATTAATAATTAAGAAACACTTATTAACAATTCTTCTAGTAGAGGAATGCACCTTAAAAAATGGTCGTACTGCATTTAAAAGACATTTATCGTTCACCAAACGTCCACGATTGTTTTATCGTCGACTTTACAATTTTTATAGTCGAAAAATGATGAGGAAAAAATCAATTAAAAAAATAGGGAAAAATAGATCTTGACCTTCGTGTAAAGAAATGTCTGTTAAATGTCCGGAGCTTTTTTTTACTGTATGAGTTGTCTTTTTTTAAATAAAAAAAATAGAAATTGGGAAAAGGAGCGAGGACAGTATTCGTTAGTCAAGCAGCGCTCCCTCGGGATATTTTTTTTTTTTTTCGTATGGTGTCATTTGCCTGGACTCACCGATTCTTTTGACGTGGACGTCGCGATTGAAGGATACGCTTCTCTCGGGAGGCTTGGAGCTCGTAACGTGCGTCTCGACTATTAAAGAAGATTGTACTTCGGTAGGAAGGTCGCCGGCCTCTCCCTCATCGGCCGATCTCAGCGAGTCCGAGCGTTGGACCTCGGGCATCTTCCTCTCGCCCCTTTTACTTCTCCAATCATAACACGTTCGACCACCCCTTCTCGCAACGTCCACTTATTTATCGAGCCTCTATCTATATACCTCTCTCACTCACGATAAACCCATAGAGGATGGGATTTTACCATTCCATTCTCAACACACTGTCGATTTTCGTTTCGCTGTTTCGTGTTCCCTCTTTGAGGATCGTTTTCGGCGTGCGTCGACCTGCAAGCCAACAAGCAAAGCTGGTCCTTTAATTCTCAATTTCTCATATCGCATTGCACATTAAATGCCTTTATATTTATCGCTGAATCGAATAAATAAAACCCCTTTTTCAAATATTTCATCGTATCCGAGCGATACCAGGACATTATTATTTTTAGATAATACAAAAAATACAAAAAAATTGGTTTAGATTATTTTTAGGTCAATGATTATAGTTATTGTCTTATTGAATTGTACCTTTTTCGGGGATAGCGAACGCGATGAGCTTTCCCAATCGTTTTTGTGCACATTACCACAAGGAATCACTAGCAATTATCTATCCTATAGGATAGATCACTAATACCCTTGCTATAGTAATGGTATTAGTAATATATATTTTTTTTTTTTTTTATTGTTTCGCGAGACTTTGGACAGTGACTATGTATTGATATTCGTGCGGTATATCCTGCAAGCCAACGAGCAAAGCTGCTGCTTTAATTCTCAATTGCTTATATCGCATTTTACTTTAAATGCCTTTATTTTTGTCGCTGAATCGAATAACGCAGCGAATAACGAGAAAATAGTTTTTAAAATGGGATTTTATTTATACAAAACCCCGTATTTTAAAACTATTTTCTCGTATCCGCGACATTCAGAAAAAATAAATTATTTTAGATTTTTTTTTACTTCAGTGACGAGATATTGTATTACGTTGTGCGGGATTGCGAACGCGATGAGCTTTCAAAATTGTTTTTGTGCACATTCCCGCAGAGAATTGCGACCATCATCTATACCAGTAATCGTATTAGTGATATACATTAAAAAAAAAAAAAAAAAATTTCGCGAGACATTGGACAGTGATGATGTATCGATATTAGTGTGGCAAATCCTGCACGCCATGTGACGAGCAAAGTAGGTCCTTTAATTCTAAATTTTTTGCAATTTCCTCTTATCCGATACCAGGCAGACAGAAAAAAAATGATTTTTTTTTCTTTACGCCAGTGACTACACAGTAAAATAGGTACCAACGTTTCTCGTCCACACAACGTGCACAATTCTTTTCATGTTAATTTCCAAAAAAAAATCTTGTCCATTTTACAAAAATGTCTGTTGAGTTGACGAATATTTTTTGTAAAATTAACAACAAAACAATTGTCGACGTTTGTAGAAGAAAAAAAAGTTTGTTAGATGTACAAATCTTTTTTACTGTGTACGAATACTGTACTATTGTGCCAAGTTGCGCGGGATTGCGAACGCGATGAGCTTTCACAATCGTTTTTGTGCACATCCCCACAGGGAATTACTATCAATCATCTGTACGAGCAATAGTATCGCTGATATATATATGTATATATATATATTTTTTTTTTCGCTAGACGTTGGGCAGTGATGACGTATCGATATTCGTGCCGCAGCGGCTGCCGAGACTGTACCGAGGGCGATGACGATTTCTCAACCGCCGATATAATGAGTGAGAAGCATGACGCGTCGCGTTCGCCGCGCAGTGCAAATAAGACAGTTCGATGATTGAAAGATGACCGATAAGCCGAGTAAAAAAATAGAGGAAAGCGAGAGATAACTCGCGCTAGTCGGCCCGCCGCCCGCGGAGCTAAATAAACGACAGTTTCCGGTGCGAGAACGACGCCGAAGCCGTTTGCGCAACATTATCCCCACGGCAGATAATGTTGCGCATCTGTGTAACCAAAGCCCGCAAAAAAATTTTTTTTAATAAAAAAAAAAAAAAATCCTGCGCCTTTCCCGCAATGTCCTGCATTGTAAAAATAAATTGTAAATTTAATGTACCGGAAATTGAAATTTGCTTACAATATGTACATTCAATATACATGCAATCATACAATATGTACAATACATACAATTGAACATTAATGTACTTTCATTGTAAAATAAAAATACGAGATGTTAAAATTATAAATCTTTTGCTTGGAATTTACAAAAATTTCCATTAAAAATACAAATTTTACCATAAAAATTGCAACAGACATGTGTTTGAAATTTCAGAAATAGTTTACGCAAAAAAGTTTCCAATACCGTCAATTAATTTCCAAACAAAATTTTTTTACAGTGTGTATCTCGAGCATGCGCCTGGCTAATTCGGGCTTCGTTACCGCGAACGTGCGCTGATCAAGATGCTCGCCGTTTAATTATTACTCCGGAGACCCGAGCCTCGTGAGTACGAAGAAAAAAAAAAAAATGTAATAAAAACAAAACGAAAAAAAAGGATCAGAAAAGTCAAGCCCGCACCTCTCGCCGCGCGCTCGACGTCTCTATAACGCTCCGTGCGAGTGCAGCGGTAGAAGCGCGGAGGAACCCGGTGAAACCCGAGATCCGCGAAATTTCGCGGTCAGTCCCACGTGCTCAAATTAAAATGCATCAAGATTGCGCCCCGCTCGCTTTATTACGTATCACGTGTGCCTTGGCCGGTGCTTTACGCATTCCCCGAGCCGCGTCCCGAAGATAAGTGCGTCGCAGTCGCGCTCGTCCCGTGACCCGCGGGAGACTCGGCCCTGACTCCTCCGGCTTGCGCGTACCGCTTCGCGACGATATTTATCCGGCGGTCCTTTCCGCACGAGCACGTGAGCTTCTCATTAAAAAAAAAAAAAAAAAAAAAAAAAAAAAAAAAAAAAAAATGTTGTCCACATTATTCATCATTTAATTATGGAACATATCCGAATGAGAACGAGAGAGTGGGAAAGCATGCGTCGGGTGCGGGAATGTGGATAAGAAGAGCGATAAATCTGATCCTTGTCCGCGGAGTCTCCGCGGAGCGAGCCGCGCGCATCGCTGACCGGACGAATGTATGGCGGGAATTAAAATGCATCGCGCGTTTTAGCGAATGCGGGGAGCGAAACCGCCCGCCGCGCTTTGGCCACTCGGCGCATTCGCCCTTGAAGACAATGGGGGTGACCCCGACTGTGACGCACCAAGGCCATCCTCTTCTCGGCTCTGCCTCGTGCGGGGACGGGCGCGGTTTCCTTAATCACCTTCCTACACACGTGTCGACTCGTTTCCCCGGTTCTGAAAATCTGACGTATGCGCGAGCGCTAAGTCGCCTGTTTGCACCGGCGGGGAGAGGTTTATATGCCGTCATCCTCAGCAAATAACAAGATTCTCGCGAGAGCTGGGGCGTTAATCTCGAGTCACTTGCTTGCAAAATGTATACGCTCTGTCGCTGCATTCATTCATGTGTTTATAGACTGAGGGAAGGATCTTGGAAAAAGTATCGAGTCATATGATAAATTTCGACCTGCAATGTGGTAGGGGAGAGCGGGGCCAAATGGGACAGTGGGGCAATATGGGACAGTGGGGTAAAATGGGACAGTGGGTCGAAACTCGATTTTCCAAGAATTTTTGGACGCCCCATTTTGTTCCAACGATAACGATAACAGTTCCGGACTTTCAAACCCGTTTTGCCCCACACGGAGAAAAATAGTTCTGTTTCTCTAACAAAATGAAAATCGTTAATAATTTATTATTGTGTCAGCAAAAAATATTTGCTCCCACAGCAAAATATTTTGTTGTCCCGATGTTAAGCAGGTAAATGAGTTATGGTAACAAGATTCTTGCTGTCCTAACAATTGTTTTTTTTTCCGTGGACTTATTATCACCGCGACCATCGAAAAGTTATTGGAAAATTGCGTTTTGCGCCATTGCACCATTTTGCCCCGCTCTTCCCTACACCAGCCACCACTAGCGATATATGACATTTTCACAGAGGACATAGTAATTTTTTACACAACCCATATGGTGTTTTTTTTGCAGAAGGCGGGTTGGCTAAATTTTGCGTATCTGGCTAAGAATTTCGTGAATTAAAACTGAGAATTTCTTCAATCAGATTTTTTATGTATGTGTATATAGAAAAAATTTTGATCGACGTAATATGCCGTTATGACTGCAAACTTAAAATAAACGCCCGCACCCAGAAAAAAAAATTATTTGACGGCCACAGTTTATGTGGTTTAAGCAAAATATTTATTTGATTTAAATGAATATTTATTTAAATTAAATAAATATTTTACTTACACCAAATAAACGGTGGCCTTCAAATAAATTATTTTTCTGGGTGCGCTATCGCGCCCCCACCGATTACTATATTTTACTAGATTTTCTAGTAAGAACACATTTTACACACATTTTAGCAAAAATTACCATATATTTCCATAATATCTGCGATAGCGAAAATTATCTTATTTTCTAGCAGAATGTGTTAAGTGTAATACGAATGTTTGCCAGGATGTTGCGGTTTTTTTTTTACCGGATTTATAGTAATTTCTATGAGATCCTTCTCTTAATGTACGCATACAACTATAGAAGGTATGAATTTCGCAAACGAGTGACTCGAGAATAACTTGCCATATTCATGGGTTCTTTCAGGTTTTTCTCGAGTCACTCGTTTGCAAAACGCATACGTTCTGTCGCTGTGTCCATTCATATCTTTACGCACGCACAGCGATAGAAAGTATACGTTTTGCAAACGAGTGACTCGAGAATAACCGGGCTGAGAAGCAACGAGTGCGCATCTGAAGGAATTGAGAGATACATTCCGCTCCGATTGGCAAAAGAACCGTGGCTTTCCACTCAAATAAGCTCGACCCTGAGAATTCTCGCGGAACACAGATTCCTCTCTCCTCCCCAAATTAGTACGACCGGGTTGATACACTGAGAAAAAAAAATCAATTGAGTCAACAAAACGAGCGCTTACGGTGGCGAAATAAATTTTTGGTTGATCGAACGAAATAATTGTCGTAGTGAGTAAAGAAACATTTGAGTCGAAGGCCTATTAGTTCGATCAACGAGGTATTCCTTTCCATCAACCAAACACATGTTTCACCACCCGTAAGCGCACATTTTCTTGACTCAATTGATTTGACACGGATTCCTCTCCCCTCCCCAAATTAAAACGAACGGGTTGATACACTGAGCAAAAAAAAAAAAAAAATCAATTGAGTCAATAAAATGAGCGCTTACGGGTGGCGAAATAAATTTTTGGTTGATCGAACGAAATAATTGTCGTAGTAATAAGTAAAGAAATATTTGATTCGACGGCCTGTTAGTTCGATCAACGAGATATTCCTTTCCACCAACCAAACATTTGTTTCGCCACCCGTAAGCGCACATTTTGTCGACTCAATTGATTTTTTCTTCTCTGGCCGATCTGTCCATCGGGCGTGTACACAGTAAAATAGGTACTAACGTTTCTTATCGACAAATGTCCACAATTATTTTCTTGTTAATTTTACAAACAAGTCTTATCCATTTGACAAAAATGTCTGTCAATTTTACGAATATTTTTTGTAAAATTAACAACAAAATAATTGTGGACGTTTGCAGACAAGAAAAGGTTTGTTAAATGTACAAATATTTTTTACTGTGTAACCGATCTTTCGCGATGGCGATTTTGTTGAAAACGGCTCAAACGCAGAAACAAAAAAAAAAGATTTCTCCTTGGTCGTTCAAAGGCTACATCCGACCACATTTTCCCCGGCGATCGCGAATCTGAGGCTTATTTTACGCCTACCCTTATATATTCGATACGGAAACCCACGCATGTAAAAAAAAAAAATCATTCTCCCGACCGTGACTCCGCCCATCCCTCGGCCATTAACAGATAATACGAGGGGCTAACGAAAGTCAAAGTCGCAGCGGTGCTCGTTTGTCTCGTAGGCTCGACTCGGCCAGAACCGTAAAAGCAAATTCCCATTCGCTCGAATCTCGGACTTGCGCGCTGTTTTGGGGCATAAAAAAAAACCAGCCCGGACTCGATGGAGGATTCGTGTTGACTCGAAACTCTTCTCCCGCGCCCCTCGATCTTTCACCGCCGAGAAAACTGCCTCTCCCTCTTTTTTTATAACGCACGTATAAAAAAAAAAAAACGTGTTGTCGAAGTCGCGCGCTTCACCAAATTTTTTTGCGAGTCAATGTCCACCGAATGTGCGACCGGTAGGATTCCCCGGCCGTTTAAATTGATGGGACGCCTTCCTGCCTCGTTAAATATCCTTCGAGGTTTCGCGCACGAGGCTCCGGCCCGCACGAGCTTCTCTCGAAAGATCGCGAAAGATTCCCGAAGCGCCGAATCGAACGAAGCAGCGCGTGGACGCGAGACGGCGCACTTTACGGCTAAAATATCTTGACGCGCCGATAAATTAACGTGAACGTCGAGCCTCTTAAGCGTTCGTTGACTATCGTTCGCCGGAGATTTTTACGGCGTCTAGTCTCGTCTCTCTGCCGCGCCTCGCTCCGAGCCGCTCGATTAAAGCGAGCCACGGCGAAACGGGGAGCAATACCGATCTCCCAAATTGCCTCGTTCAACGTCCGAAACACGCGCGTGTTGGTGTGTTGACGAAAATCCGCGCGCCTCGTCGGATCGTATTAACTGGTGTAATTACATTATCGATCTGTCCGTCGGGCGTGTACACAGTAAAATTGGTATCAACGTTTCTTATCCACAAACGTCCACAATTCTTTTCTTGTTAATTTTACAAAAAAATCTTGTCCATTTTACGAAAATGTCTGTCCATTTTACAAAAATGTTTGTCCATTTTACAAAAATGTTTGTCCATTTTACAAAAATGTCTGTCCATTTTACAAAAATGTCTGTCCATTTTACAAAAATGTCTGTCCATTTTACAAAAATGTCTGTCCATTTTACAAAAATGTCTGTCCATTTTACAAAAATGTCTGTCCATTTTACAAAAATGTCTGTCCATTTTACAAAAATGTCTGTCCATTTTACAAAAATCTTGTCCATTTTACAAAAATGTCTGTCCATTTTACAAAAAAATCTTGTCCATTTTGCAAAAATGTCTGTCCATTTTGCAAAAATGTCTGTCCATTTTGCAAAAATGTCTGTCCATTTTGCAAAAATGTCTGTCCATTTTGCAAAAATGTCTGTCCATTTTGCAAAAATGTCTGTCCATTTTGCAAAAATGTCTGTCCATTTTGCAAAAATGTCTGTCCATTTTGCAAAAATGTCTGTCCATTTTACAAAAATGTCTGTTCATTTTACAAAAATGTCTGTCCGTTTCCCAAATATTTTTTTGTAAAATTAACAACAAAAATTTGTGGTCGTTTGTGGCCAAAAAAAGGTTTGTTAAATGTACAAATATTTTTTACTGTGCGAGCATCAATCTTTCATCGCGCGGATGGCCCGAATAATAAAGACCGAAATGACAAAAATCCGCGCGCCTTAACGGACCGTTTTAACTGCTGTAATTACATTATCGATCTGTCCATCGGGCGTGTACACAGTAAAATAGGTACCAACGTTTCTTGTCCACAAACGTCCACAGTTCTTTTCTTGTTAATTTTACAAAAAAATCTTGTCAATTTTGCAAAAATGTCTGTCCATTTTACAAAAATGTCTGTCCATTTTACAAAAATATTTGTTCATTTTACAAAAATGTCTGTCCATTTTACATAAATGTCTAATCATTTTACAAAAATGTCTAATCATTTTACAAAAATGTCTAATCATTTTACAAAAATGTCCAATTATTTTACAAAAATGGCTGTCCATTTTCCAAATATTTTTTTGTAAAATTAACAACAAAAATTTGTGGTCGTTGTGGCCAAAAAAAGGATTGTTAAATGTCCAAATATTTTTTACTGTGCGAGCATCAATCTTTCATCGCGCGGACGGCCCGAATAATAAAGACCGAAATGACGAAAATCCCCACGCCTCGACGGACCGTATTAACTGCCGTAATTACATTACCGATCTGTCCGTCGGGCACGTAGCCGATCTTTGCGAACGAGCATCAATCTTTCGTCGCGCGGATGGCCCTAATAATAAAGAACGAAGAGCCGGCGCGCAAGTCCGTTGTCCGGCCAAGCTGTCGGACGAGAAACGAGCGGCTAATGTTTAAGACATCGCGAAGCGACGCCAAATGCCATTCGTTAATTGAGCCCGGTACGGCGGAGAGATCGGCCGGGGAACGGCCGGAGCGCCGATGACAAGACCGATCGCACTTTACGACTCATTCAATTTTTTTTTCTCCGCTCCTCTCGACACCTGCTGCGAGATAACGCGAGACTCGCGATGTGCGGAGGACGAAACAGACGAAAGAGGAAGGTAAAACGACAGAGTTTAGCCTGTGACCGATCGCCGATCCTCCTCACTTCCTCGTCCCGTTTCCGTTACGGCTCCGACCGAGAGCACAGCCGACTCGCGTGTTCGCGGTGGGCCGTGTTTACTGCTCGATCAACTCGCGGCGATAAGACAGGCTGAAATGCCAGTTCTGTCGGTTTATTTTTGAGGTAATAAGGCACGTACGATATTTTTTATTTTTTTTATTTTTTTTTAAAGAAAACAACGAGAAGAAAAATCGGTAACGATTTTACCCTCCCTTTTATTTACCTATCGGCGTGGAAAATAGTTGATCGAATCTTCGCAACCTGCGCGCGTTTAACGGCCTGCCCGATCGACTAATCTATACCGATCGATCGGAGCTCATTACGATTTTCCATTTCGATAACGAAAACCGAAGCGCTAATATTCAATGTAATATACTGTTCTCGCACTGGAATATTGCCAATTAATGGATACATTATATCCGATCCTCTATCCCCAACAGATATCGATGCCGGAAAATCGTCGAGCCCGGTGAAAAGATGATTGCGCTAAGAGGATTCAAATTACTTCCATCGCGCGTGAAAAGCCTTTTCCCTATCCCTCCCAGAGACTACATCGTTATTGCTAGATAAACGACAGCTTATATCGTGAATAAAAAAAAAAAAATCACTGATAAAACACACAAATTTACCTCCACTGGCACTGGTTCACTGCGATCGATAAGTAGCTCCGATTCCTCGATCGAAAAATATAAAAAACCTGATTTAACAAAAAATCGTCACGACTCTCCCGGTTGGAGCACTCTTTGAAAACTGTCACTGATCGACGGCTACAGGAACCGCATGACCGATTTTTTTTTCCAACCGATCCACCACGTTTAATGTGTACTTCGATCCTCGAGATCCCTCATTTCCGGTTTCCTCACTTTGTCACTGTATTTATATATATACGTAAATACATATACTTCGATCGAGCGATGCTCCACGGTTTCGTCGATCGACGATCGAGCCAGTTCGTCGGAGCGCGATCTCGCGCCGCCAAAGGCCGATATTCGCCGGTATGCGCCGATTGCCGGCAACCGATCTCTTTTTGTTTCCGGCCAGTTCACGTTTCCGTGGCTCACACCGAATCACGTGGGAGCCGATCGATACCGCGCGGGGAAAAAAAAAAAAAAAACAAAACGATCGATCGTTGCGGTGAACCGGCTCGTCGATCCGATCGAAAACTACTCGGGACTCTACTCTCGAAAAGGGGGGGGAGGGGGGCACGCACGTTCGCCGCCGAGCGCCGAACAACTAATAAAAGCTGGAGACGAGGTTGAAACCGCGGAGACCGCTTACTACTCCTTCCACCGAGCGGCTTTATCCCTATCCGAGCGGCCGCCGTGCGCCGTCGCTGCCCCCGATGTATACGCGATCCGCGGGGACGTGTGCTGCTGCCGCTGCTGCTGCCGCTGCCGATGGACGGAACGTCAGGCCATCGCGGCCCGGCGAGAGGAGAAACGAAGGCGAGATTATAGCGGCCCGTTGAGGAGGAAGCGAGCGGACGACGAAGAAACGAGAGGAGTCTGAAAGAGAGAGGCGTGGACGGTGAGACGGACTCAACAGGTATCCGAGAGCGGGGCGAAAGAGTGGGACCAGCGGGACCAGCGGGACCAGCGGGACCAGCGGGACCAGCGGTACAGCCGGGCCGAGCCGGTGGTACCGCCGAGGCCCCCTTGCAGAACGTCACTCGGTCAAGGTCCCCCTCCAAAAACCTGCAACGGCACACACTGCTCCTCAACGGCGTCCGCAACAAACCGCACGTCGAGCCGAGCTCTCGATGCGGGGGCTTCGCGGACGATTCCGCACTCGGCGCGAGCCGCGAGACCCGAGAGAGACGTTCGGGCTCATACCGAGAGATCGGTCCAGCCTACGATTCGATACCAAACTGCTCCGGATACAACGGACTCGTGCATTCATGAGCCGGAGCGCCGAGCGAGCAACCGGCTGTATGTGCAAGTGGTTGGCGTCGTTGCAACCAAAAAAAAAATTTATTGAAGGCCACCGTTTATTAAGGTTAACTAAAATATTTATTTGATTTAAATAAACATTTATTTCATTAAAGTAACTATTTACTTAATTTAAATAAATATTTATTTAAATCAAATAAATATTTTACTTAGGGTAAAAGTGGGGAATATGGCCCGGTCCATATATCATTGATTTATGTGTTAATCGAGGTGGGCCATATTCACCACTTTTACCCTTATCTCAATCAACGGTGGCCGTCAAATAATTTTTTTTCTGGGTGTCTCCGGGTCGTCGTAAAAATCGCCGATGGCACCGCCGAGGCCCCCTTGCAGAACGTCACTCGGTCAAGATCCCCCTTCAAAAACCTGCAACGGCACACACTGCTCCTCAACGGCGTCCGCAACAAACCGCACGTCGAGCCGAGCTCTCGATGCAGGAGCTTCGCGGACTATTCCGCACTCGGAGCGAGCCGCGAGACCCGAGAGAGACCTTCGGACTCATACCGAGAGATCGGTCCAGCCCATGATTCGATACCAAACTGCTCCGGATACAACGGACTCGTGCATTCATGAGCCGCAGCGCCGAGCGCGCAGCCGGCTGTACACTGAGAAAAAATGACATAGTAAAAGCAACGATACTGACTTTTTACCATAAAAAATAGTTCCCACAGGGAACGTCTATATTTTATAGTTACGACTATGACAATGAATCAGCGTTGCAACCACAATTATGATTTAACCAATTGAATATGCACTATCAGAAACTATCTATGTGGGGCAAAAGTGGTGAATATAGGGCACCTCGATTAACACGTAAATCAATGATATATGGACCGGGCCATAATCCCCACTTTTGCCCTAGACGTTCCCCCTGGGAACTATTCGATATAGTGGGAACCAATGTCCTTTTTCTCAGTGTACGTGCAAGTGGTTGGCGTCGTTGTCCGGGTCGTCGTAAAAATCGCCGGTGGTACCGCCGAGGCCCCCTTGCAGAACGTCACTCGGTCAAGGTCCCCCTCCAAAAAGCTGCAACGGCACACACTGCGCCTCAACGGCGTCCGCAACAAACCGCACGTCGAGCCGATCTCTCGATGCGGGGGCTTCGCGGACGATTCCGCACTCGGCGCGAGCCGCGAGACCCAAGAGAGCAGTGTCTCGATTCCCTTCATCGGCAGTCGATACGTCGCAGGGGCAAAAGAGCCGTTTCGATAATCGCGTCTTCGCGCATACCGAGAGATCGGTCCAGCCTACGATTCGATACCAAACTGCTCCGGACAGAACGGACTCATGCATTCATAAGCCGGAGCGCCGACCGAGCAACCGGCTGTACGTGCAAGAGGTTGGCGTCGTTGCACCCAGAAAAAATTTATTGAATGCCACCGTTTATTAAGATTAAGTAAAATATTTATTTGATTTAAATAAATATTTATTTCATTTAAGTAACTATTTACTTAATTTAGATAAATTTTTATTTCATTTAAGTAACTATGTACTTAATTTAAATAAATATTTATTTCATTTAAGAAACTATGTACTTAATTTAAATAAATATTTATTTCATTTAAGAAACTATGTACTTCATTTAACTAAATATTTATTTCATTTAAGAAACTATGTACTTCATTTAACTAAATATTTATTTAAATCAAATAAATATTTTACTTAATCTTAATAAACGGTGGCCGTCAAATAAATTTTATTCCGGGTGTGTCCGGGTCGTCGTAAAAATCGCCGATGGTACCCCTTGCAGAACGTCACTCGGTCAAGGTCCCCCTCGAAAAACCTGCAACGGCGCACACTGCTCCTCAACGGTGTCCGCAACAAACCGCACGTCGAGTCGATCTCTCAATGCGGGGGCTTCGCGGACGATTCCGCACTCGGCGCGAGCCGCGAGCCCGAAGAGAGCAGTGTCTCGGTTCCCTTCATCGGCAGTCGATACGTCGCAGGGGCAAAAGAGCCGTTTCGATAATCGCGTCTTCGCGCATACCGATAGATCGGTCGAGCCTACGATTCGATACCAAACTGCTCCGGATACAACGTTCTCGTGCATTCATGAGCCGGAGCGCCGAGCTCGCAGCCGGCTCTACGTGCAAGTGGTTGGCGTCGTTGTCCGGGTCGTCGTAAAAATCGCCACGCCGAATAGACACGGTAAACAAGCTGGACTTTCTCTTGTTCAGTCACGTGCGAACAATCGTGGGCCCGGGCTCGGTTGGCCGGCTGCTGTTGCCGCTGCCGCTGCTGCCGCTGCTCGCTTCGAAAGACGTCGATAAGGCCTGGACTCTCGCGGCCGGAAAATAAAACGCAGCTCGTGCGCGAACTCTCCGCAGCCGGGAGAGAGAACCGGCGGGCAGTTACCGCCGCGATCCTCGCGAGGGATAAGAAATCGAAAGAAATGTATGAAAGTGCGGCATTTACATTCCTGGCGCGCGGACTTCCAGGGAAGCCGGTCCGGCCACGGAACACAACGCTCACGGAGGATCCCGCGGGCTCGGTCGCGGCTGTACAAGAGGAGGGCTCCCGTACCGATCGTGTGGAGGGGGGGGGGGGGGGTTGCTAAACGGGCGCAACCGAGTGGACGAAGGGAAAGAGCTCGCGACCGATCCTCGGGAATTCTGCCGTTTATGCTATCCCTGCGCCACGCCGTTGCGATAACCGGAGTGTGTGCAGTATCGAACGAGGCGTCCTTCTTCGCCTCCGCGCGCGGCCTTGACTCCCGGCAACCAGATCGAGCTATTATACCCTCTCGAATGTTTCGAATGCCTCCTTGCGATCCGCCTCCTCCTACCTGTCGATGTAACAGAGCCGAAGTTGTGGACTCATCTGGGACAGATCCGCGAATATCACTTGGCGATAGATCGATTCGGCGATATATCGCTCGGGGATTAATGGCGAGCTTCCTGGATGGGCGTGTACCGACGAAATATCACACTTGACCCGATATCGACCTCGCCCAATCGCCCGTGTTACTCGTGTCGATGTACGAGATTTTTTGTTTTTTTTTTCCATTATCGCTAACACTTCGCTACGAATAGTTCGCTGGGTAGATCGTGGATTATCAATTATAGATTGTGCGTGGGTTTGTTAGATTTTTTTTTTAATACCGTTGTCGATGATACTTCATATATAAATTATCTTTTAGCTCTCTCTCATCATCCAACACATCCATCTCAAATTTAAATTTGTTATCCACTTACAAAAAATTAAACATAAGTTTATTCGTAAGTGTCATGTTATCAATACGTTATTCTACCTTTAGTGATGTATACTGACGATTTTACTATTTGATTCCTCCACAACTATTATATACTCACTATTATTTACCCATATTGACCCATAGTTCAGCTAGGGCATAATAAATATACCAATACCAATAACGATGTACTTTAATACGTATCACACCGCGATCGTCACTCCCCTATTTTTTCTATTGTATAGCACGAGCTATTTTTTATTATCATTATGATATTAATATTTTATGCTACCTTTACTCATGTAGCCTAACAATGATACTATTTAATTCATCCACAACTATTATATTCTCACTGTATTTACTCATATTGACCCATAGTTCAATTAGGGCATGATAAACATATAAATACCAATGTACCTTGATACATATCACACCGCGACCGTCGCTTCCCTATTTTTCAATTGGGCTGTTTTTAAAAAATTATTATTATGACAATAACATTTTATTCTACCTTTACTCCTTTATGGTAACGATGTTACTATTGGAGTCCTCTACAACTATTATATTCTCACTATTGTTTACGCATATTGACCAATAGTCCCACGGGGGCGTAATAAACATATCAGTACCAATACCAATACTAATGTACCTTTGCCCTATTTTTTCAATGGGATGGCCCGAGCTGTTTTATTATTATCATTATGATATTAGTATTTTATTCTACATTTACTCATGTATCCTAAAGATGTTACTATTTCGTTCCTCCACAAATATTACATGCTCACTATTATTTACTTATATTGACCCATAGTTCAGCTAGGGCACAATAAACACACCAATGCCAATTCCAATGTACCTCAATACGTATCACACCGCGACCGTCTCTCCCCTATTTTTTCAATCGGATGGCACGAGCTGTTTTTTTAAAAAACCATTATTATTTATTTTATTTTATTTTTTGAAATACAATTAAGTTCACCCGAGGCGCCGGGATAGTTAATATTCGCAATCGTTTTCCCTCCGTCTCTTTCTCTACATCCGACTCGAAATGTTTTATGCCGAAGTTATGCTAATCGATGTGCATGTATATGTTGCGCGTGGTTCTCGTGAGCATCCCGTGAGAGAAAGAGGTAGAAAGAGATTGCGAATCGATAACGGCTCGCGCGAGCACAGATGATGATCGTTTTAGTGAAGAAAAACAGGAGCAACGGGATTCTCTCTATCCCGAGAATGTTCTAGGGTGTCCAAAGGGGGTGCGCGAGCGTGATACAAATTATTTATTCATATTTATGTATCCCCCTATCTATCTCCCTCTCCCCCCCGCCGCCTCTCGTCCCCTCCCTCCGGATTCATTCGGTTCGAATGTGAAAATCAATTAAGAGCGAGTCTATCGACTGGCGCGCCCGGAGGGACGTTGTAATTATATTTTATTGACTGCAGCAGGGCTCCGCATCTATACACGGCACCCTATAGGTTACCGGCTATAACGATCGTGGCGAATGGGGTAGATCGGTCCAACTCGTAGAAAATAATAATCGACCATTTTTTATTTATTTTTTATTTTCATATATATTTTTTTTTACACATTATAATACCTGGAATTCGAGAGGCGAACACAGAAGATGAACGAGATCGTTCTAAGCCAAATAAAAAAATAACTAAAATAAATCTAAAAATTAAACCGATGACTATTCGCATGCCCGGAGAGTGGGCGCCCCTATAATGATACCTCGCGAGCGCGATCCGCCCGATATCTCCTAACTGGAACTCAAACCCTCGTAGAGTGCGAGACCCGCAGCTGGGATAAACGTCGATAAATTATTGCGCCCGTTTGCTGCCGCTCGAGCCTCCGAAGCTTTTCAACAAAATATTCATTAACCCCATCCAATCTCGAATAAAAAAAAAAAAATTGAAAAAAATGGATCACGAGAGCCTTTTGGGTCTGTTTACTCAGGAGGGTTTCTCTCCAGGCCGCTCTTCCATCCCCGATCATCGATCATCGATCGCAGCGTGCGCCGCCCGAGCGGGCGTTTCTTCCGTCCGAACCGTTTTCCTCCTTCCAACGAATATTTCCAATCGGCGTCGCCCATTAGTGAACCACGGTCTCCGCTACCAGTGCGAGACACGTCTCAATCCGGCGAGTCATTCGTCGGTCGACCCAAAAAATCGAAGTGACTCTCCCGAGGATTCCCGCCGCGCCGCGCCGGCGTGTGCCGATAATTTTGATTAGCCGAACAAATCCCGACCGCCGGACCGAGCGACGGGCAACACATGCTCCGCCATATGAGATTAAATTAACATAAGCCGTTTTGGGCAAACAAGAATTATGTAAAATACCCGGCTCACCCGACCGCGAGGACCTAGCGAGCGATCCGTCCAGCCGGGAATACATTATCGAAAAAGCTGTCAATTCGAATCGTCGCGCCGGGTCGTTCGAGCGTGGACGCACCGAAAAAAAGGTTTGGTAATATCAAACTAAGCTGCGGTTGCGGATGGCGAAAGAAATATTTGGTCGATTGAAATAAATATTTAGTTGATTGAAAGAATATTTAGTTGATTGAAAGAATATTTAGTTGATTGAAAGAATATTCAGTTGATTGAAAGAATATTTAGTTGACTGAAAGAATATTTAGTTGATTGAAAGAATATTTAGTTGATTGAAAGAATATTTAGTTGATTGAAAGAATATTTAGTTGATTGAAAGAATATTTAGTTGATTGAAAGAATATTTAGTTGATTGAAAGAATATTTAGTTGATTGAAAGAATATTTAGTTGATTGAAAGCATATTTAGTTGATTGAAAGAATATTTAGTTGATTGAAAGAATATTTAGTTGATTGAAAGAAAATTTAGTTGATTGAAAGAAAATTTAGTTGATTGAAAGAAAATTTAGTTGATTGAAAGAAAATTTAGTTGATTGAAAGAATATTTAGTTGATTGAAAGAATATTTAGTTGATTGAAAGAATATTTAGTTGATTGAAAGAATATTTAGTTGATTGAAAGAATATTTAGTTGATTGAAAGAATATTTAGTTGATTGAAAGAATATTTAGTTGATTGAAAGAATATTTAGTTGATTGAAAGAATATTTAGTTGATTGAAAGAATATTTAGTTGATTGAAAGAATATTTAGTTGATTGAAAGAATATTTAGTTGATTGAAAGAATATTTAGTTGATTGAAAGAATATTTAATTGACTGAAAGAAAATTTAGTTGATTGAAAGAATATTTAGTTGATTGAAAGAATATTTAGTTGATTGAAAGAATATTTAGTTGATTGAAAGAATATTTAGTTGATTGAAAGAATATTTAGTTGATTGAAAGAATATTTAGTCGATTGAAAGAATATTTAGTCGATTGAAAGAATATTTAGTCGATTGAAAGAATATTTAGTCGATTGAAAGAATATTTAGTCGATTGAAAGAATATTTAGTCGATTGAAAGAATATTCAATAGTTTGACCGAATATTTAATTGCTTCAACAAATAGTTATTTGGATTTAACAAACATTTCGTCCAATCGACCAAACATTTCTTTCGCCACCCACAACTGCAGCTTAGTTTGATATTACCAAACCTTTTTTTCGGTGCGGAGAATCGTGACCGGCGACATGACAGGGTGGACACGGCGAAGGGTAGTTCGGATGCCGAACGGAGGAGACATCGGGGACAGCCTCGGTGGTTGAGAAAATAGAATTATTCGAGCGATCCGGCGATATTCCTCAAAGACACCGGTCCGCCGGTCCGAGGGCCGTAAATCACGAACGCCGTGCCCGGTGACCGTCGCTGCCGATGACACGCCGAAGTGAATTATGGAAAACGTGAGGACTTCCTATAACGTCTCTCTTACAATCGTCGTACACGCTGTTGTGTACGAGATCACCGTTATGGATTCTCCCATCGGTTTCCCCCTCCCCCCTTTCGGGCTCGGAAGCTTCCGACGCTAAAACGCTCGGGGAACTCGCGCGAGTGACTTATGGTTATCTCGTAAATTCCTGAGGAGCAAAGAACGAGGGAGCGGGTCAGGAAAGAGGTATAACGACGGCGGTAGCGGCGGTAGCGTCGGGCGAAATACGTGACCGTTCGAGAGCAATGCCGTCCTCTCGATTCTCATCCCTACCCGATCGTCCTTCCTGGCTTTTCTAATTAACTCGGTCGCGGCTTTTCTGCGGCTCTTAAGAAATCCTAACGAGCTCGTTTCCCGGGACGGGAATAATAGTCACCGGCTCGTCCGTCGCCTCCGGACACTCTTCCGCTCACACGTCTCCGAGTTGGCTCCAAGCCGAGCAATATCCATTCGTCACTGCCTCAAACTCTCTCCGAATTGCATCGTTCGCGTTCGATAAGAAACCGTTGGCGGACTCGCTTGCTCGGTCAAGTCCAAGGACGCCTTTTGCTACGGCGCGGAGCTAAGACGTCCGCGGGTTGCGATGAGCCGATGGACATTCCTTCCGCGAAGCATCATCGCGACAATCGTGTCGGATCAAGAGAATCTCGCCACCTTGCATAATGACCTCGCGCAAGCAGATGGAAGCTGAAGTACGAGGGGGCAAAGGGTGAACGCTGTGGAGTAGTTATGCGAAATAAACCGGCATTTTTTCGATTCGTCAAATGACGAAAAAAACGTTGATTGTCGGTCTTTTAACATCGGTTTTTTTTTTTTCATTCTGCAGACAGAAAAAAAATTTATTTGATCGGCCACCGTTTATTTGGTTTAAGTAAAGTATTTATTTGATTTAAATAAATAATTATTTCATTTACGTAACTATTTACTTAATTTAAATAAATATTTGTTTAAATAAAATAAATATTTTACTTAAACCTTATAAACGATGGCCGGCGAATAATTTTTGTTTCTGGCTATAACTTTCTGTGAAAATGACGGTCATTTCATTTGGCGTCAGTGACCCTCTTTTGACGTCATTTTTTGTATCCATTCTATGTCTATGTGAAAATTATGTTTATTTCGTTTGACGTGATTTGACATAATTTTTTTTCATCCATTCTGTGCTGTGTGAAAATGGCTGTCATTTCGTTTGGCGTCATTTGACGGTCTTACATGACTGTCAAGTGACCAAAACGCATGTCTTGTTGTGAAATAACGGCATTTTTTTTGGGTCACAAATTGATCACCAATTTTTTCACGTTACATGCATTTGGATCTATTCGTGGTCGATAAATATGGACTACAAAGAAGCAAAACTTAAGCCTTCAAGTACGTGGGAATTTTTTTCCGAGAGCAAACGATCATGCCTTCTTTCAAGCACAAAAATGATACGGATGTACGCAATAAATTTTCTTCTGCGTTAAAAAAAAAAAAAACAACAACAACATGTCAAGGTACGTCTATGAATTTTTACAGGATTTCTTTGAGCACTTTCCTCATTGAACAATGTACAATTCCCGTACACTGTAAACAAATTTTGTTTGAAAATTACTGAACTGTTTCTGAAATTTCAAACACACGAGCGTTACAATTTTACGGTAAAATTTGTATTTTTAATGGAAATTTTTGTCAATTTTAGGCAAAAGATTTATAGGTTTACTATCTTGTATTTTTATTTTACAATAAAAGTACATTAATGTTCAATTAATGTACGTAATGTAAGCGAATTTCAATTTCCACTACATTAAATGTACACTTTATTTTAATAGTGGTACGTGAAGAGTTAACAGGTGCTCGTTTTCGGTTAGGATAAAGATAAGCAAAGAATACACACATTGCGATTTCACAATTATTGTGCGATTCACAATTTGTTATAAAAACGCGCCCACCTCAATATATTGAATGTGAAAAGAAACGTAGTTTATTTACGTTTTCCTGATTGCTTCTTCTATTTGTATTCTTTGTCTTTGGAATATTTAATGCAACAACCTCTTCTTTACTTAGCTAGATAGTTCGACCGCAAAAAGCTGCAAATTTGAATAATCGGTGACAAATCAATAATTTTTTTGTTGGGTCAACCGACGACCTCGGACCGTCACGTGACCGTCAAATGACCCGTTCTGTGACGACCTCGCATCACTAGTTTTTTTTTCAGCATATTTTTTCAAAATATTTCGATGTAAATATACATAAAGCGGTCAATTAAACAGTGCACACGTGGGTGCCAGGTAATAATTCCCCTGCAAGCTTTGAGGCTCGGTGAGTGATGACGAAAATGCGCTCTGACTACCGTGCAGCCGAATGTAGATCGCGTCGGAGCACGAGGCCCCGGTGATTATGCTCGCCGGAGGCCTAGATAATCGCGTACGGTCCCGGGCACCTCGGCCGGACTGGGAACAGGCCGCTCGGGACGAGTCGAAAAATAAAAGAGTCGCACCGGGTTGAATTTATTATGCACCGGTGCCGGTGAGTACAGAGAGGACGAGCGAGGGAGAAAGATGTTTTACGGTCCCCGCGCGCCTCCTCCGATCGGCGGGGTAATCACTGCCGGTGGAACACTTTGAACGGTCTGCTCGAACGGCTCGCGATCGTGCCCGGAGTACGGGCGACTCAAAAGAGCTGCGGAGGGGTTGTCGGGTGGGGAGCCTTCACGGGGTTTCTCGTTCAAGGTCGCTGAGAGTGAGATGTCGATGTCGAGATCGTTCCGGGAGCTTCATCGGCAAGGAGGAATGGCAAGTGTTCATTGCCCACCCCCCCCCCCCCCCCCAACAGTATAATCCGCGAGGAACACGAAGACGTCGAGATTGACCCAGAGCCCTCTTTCGATGGATCTCACCGAAGGAGCCTCAGCTTGGTCACGTGACCGGTACGAGGCACCCGGAGGAGTTCAGTGGAGAGGCAACGGCATTGGGAGCTTTCAAACCATTAACTTTCCTCGGGTTTTAATCGCCGCGAATACTTTTAGCAAACTGGAACTAATTGCCGGCTAGTTCCAGGTCTCGGAAAAATTGCACCCAGAAAAATGATTTATTGGATGGCCACCGTTTATTTGGTTTAAGTCAAATATTTATTTGATTTAAATAAATATTTATTTCATTTAAATAAATATTTACTTAATTTAAATAAATATTTACTTAATTTAAATAAATATTCATTTCATTTAAATAACTATTTACTTAATTTAAGTAAATATTTTTTTTAATCAAATGAATGTTTTACTCAAACCAAATAAACGGTGGCCGTCAAATAAATGTTTTTTCTGGGTGTGGAGGTGCACGCTCTCGACCTCGCTATCCGGTCTCGTTCGTTTTTTCCCTTCTTCTCCTCGGATAGGCAGGCAGGGTATATACAAAACGGGCGAGTGTTCGCCCCCCCCCCCCCCCCAAACAGGATAATCCGCGAGAAACACGACGACGTCGAGATTGACCCAGAGCCCTCTTTCGATGGATCTCACCGGAGGAGACTCAGCTCGGTCACGTGACCGGTACGAGGCACCCGGAGGAGTTCAGCCGAGAAGCAACGTCATCGGGAGCTTTCAAACCATCAACTTTCCTCGGATTTTAATCGCCGCGAATACTTTTAGCAAACTGGAACTTATTGCCGGCTAGTTCCAGGTCTGGGAAAAACTGGAGGTGCACGCTTTCGACCTCGCTATCCGGTCTCGTTCGCTTTTTTTTCCTTCTCCTTCTCGGATAGGCAGGCAGAGTATATACAAAACGGGCGCACCCAGAAAAAACATTATTTGATGGCCACCGTTTATTTGGTTTAAGTAAAATAATTATTTGATTTAAATAAATATTTATTTTTATTAAGTAAATAATTACTTAAATGAAATAAATATTTATGTAAATGAAATAAATATTTATTTAAATGAAATAAATATTTATTTAAATGAAATAAATATTTATTTTCATTAAGTAAATAATTACTTAAATAAAATAAATATTTATGTAAATGAAATAAATATTTATATAAATCAAATAAATATTTTACTTAAACCAAATAAACGGTGGCCGTCAAATAAATTATTTTTCTGGGTGCGAGTATTCGTCGCCCCCGCCCCGCCCCCCCCCCCCCCAAACAGGATAATCCGCGAGGAACACGACGACGTCGAGATTGACCCAGAGCCCTCTTTCGATGGATCTCACCGGAGGAGCCTCAGCTTGGTCACGTGACCGGTACCAGGCAAACTGAGGAGTTCAGCAGAGAGGCAACGTCATCGGGAGCTTTCAACCCATCAACTTTCCTCGTGTTTTAATCGCCGCGAATACTTTTAGCAAACTGGAACTAATTGCCGGCTAGTTCCAGGTCTCGGAAAAACTGGAGGTGCGCGCTCTCGACCTCGCTATCCGGTCTCGTTCGTTTTTTTTATTCCTCCTCCTTCGGCTCGGATAGGCAGGCAGGGTATATACAAAACTGTTACGACCGTGAAGAACGATCCGAGAAACGAACCTCAACATCTGTCGGTCTCTCTTGAAATTCCAGCGCCGGTATATGGGATGAGAGTACTTTGGGTCTGCAGGCTCGTGGGTTATACACACGGCGTCGGTTGCGCGGTTACAGCGAGTAATAGCGTGGCGTGTGAGTACGGTGAAGGCTCGAGGAGCGAAAGCGGGTACGGGCTTCGATGTATCTTCAATTCCGCCGCGAGAATTTCTACCCCCCGAGCGAACGAGAGCGAGGGAACCCGAGGGAGAGCGCGGCGGCGGTGGACGAGAGGAGCGCGAGAGGGTGGGCGAGGGAGGAACGGCTCGTTCCCGGGCTCGCGGGAAGCCCGACGAAGACGCCCGGAGGAGAATGGCATCCCAGGTGTGTTGCCACGCTAACGGCACGACGGGCCAGCCGGGAATACGGTATGCGATGAGGGCCGACTCGAACGAGCGAGGAGGATGTTTCCACTGTTGATGCTGACGCTTCTGCTCCTACTGCTTGGGGTTAAACTAGAGAAGGTATGTGAAGTGGGTAGACATGTAACTGCGGTGAGGGCCGAAGGAGGCGAGAGGGGGAGGGTGGGGGGTGTCTTTTTTTGTACCGCGGACGCACGGTCGAGTTACCGGCTACAAGAAAATAACATCATTACATCCATAAGACTACAGTGCGGAGAGGTTGGCTGGTTTCTCTCATTCTTCGTTTATCTCCGCTCCTCCTTCAGCCCTTCTACATACAGCGACGCGGCTGCTCCGAGCGATCCGACTCGAGCTCCTGACGAGTCCCCGACCGTCCCGACGATCTCCGGAAGGAGCCCGAAGAGCCGGGACTAATCGCGAGAAATTCTAAGCGATCGTTCGCTGGAAGACTCTCGAGACTCGCAGGTGCGCATCCTGCGCCGCGTTCTCCGCATCCCTCGGGATCCTCGATAGTATCTAATTAAATTATCCCCCTGACCTCCGACCGATAATTTTCACGCTGTTTTCGACACGCCGCCCTTACACCTCCGTTTGCCCCTTTTCTGCCGTGTCAAGTTACCGGCTACAAGAAAATAACATCATTACATCCATAAGACTACAGTGCGGAGAGGTTGGCTGGTTTCTCTCATTCTTCGTTTATCTCCGCTGCTCCGAGCCATCCGACTCGGACGCGAGCTCCTGACGAGTCCCCGACCGTCCCGACGAGTCCCCGACCGTCCCGACGAGTCCCCGACCGTCCCGACGATCTCCGGAAGGAGCCCGAAGAGCCGGGACTAATCGCGAGAAATTCTAAGCGATCGTTCGCCGGGAGACTCTCGAGACTCGCAGGTGCGCATCCTGCGCCGCGTTCTCCGCATCCCTCGGGATCCTCGATAGTATCTAATTAAATTATCCCCCTGACCTCCGACCGATAATTTTCACGCTATTTTCGACGCGCCGCCCTTACACCTCCGTTTGCCCCTTTTCTGCCGTGTCAAGTTACCGGCTACAAGAAAATAACATCATTACATCCATAAGACTACAGTGCGGAGAGGTTGGCTGGTTTCTCTCATTCTTCGTTTATCTCCGCTCCTCCTCCAGCCCTTCTACATACAGCGACGCCGCTGCTCCGAGCCATCCGACTCGAGCTCCTGACGAGTCCCCGACCGTCCCGACGATCTCCGGAAGGAGCCCGAAGAGCCGGGACTAATCGCGAGAAATTCTAAGCGATCGTTCGCCGGGAGACTCTCGAGACTCGCAGGTGCGCATCCTGCGCCGCGTTCTCCGCATCCCTCGGGATCCTCGATAGTATCTAATTAAATTATCCCCCTGACCTCCGACCGATAATTTTCACGCTGTTTTCGACACGCCGCGTTCTTACACCCCCGGTCGCCCCTTTTCCCGCCGTGTCGAACGCGGCCCGGATCGTGGAAGACCGGACGCTGCGCCGACGCACGGGAGAACTCGGGGGAACCCGCGAACGACCCTACCGTGGCGTTTCGTATCGTCGTCCCGGCACAATGAGGCGTAGTACTCGCGGAGAGAGGCGTTATAAAGGGCTCCGTGTAGTTATTAGGGGTTATGACGGCGGTAATATCTCACTCAGCGGGCTTCTCTGTAATGTTATGGCCGGGACCAACCCCCCTTCCGACGTCGGAGAGGAACGTCTCGGGCCGAGTCAGCCTCCGGAGACTCTCCCCTTCGCGGTTCCGCGGCCCGAGCGAGCCGACGCCGACGCCGCACGCGCGTTTCTTCCTTCGTATCTTCCTCTAGCCTCTCCTTGCCGTTTCTCGCGGTGTCGGCCTCTTCGTTTTTCCTCTTCTTCATCATCGACCGCCCCGGCCGGGAGTGGAGGGAGCCTCACGGAGCAACCGCTCGCATCCCAACTCTCATCCAGATCCGGCGCTTTATACGTTCTGCATTCGTGGCAGCGAGGGAACAAAAAGAAGGGGGTCGAGCACTCGGCCGCGAGAGACGAGGGCGATCTGCATCGCTCTGCAATTTTTGACCTGGCGCGGTACGAACAGTCACCGAGGAGCGGTCGGTCCGGTGGGTACGAAGAATCGTTGAACTGCTACCGAGCTAGGCGAGTTTCGGCTAATGCGGCGGTTCCAGAACTTGCGCGCTGAGAAGGACAACACGGTTGGATTAACCAAAAGTCGCGGGAACATACGTTCAAAGCTGTTACTCGGTTGATACATATAAAGCATGTTTTTGTTAAGCGATTATTTTATTCACTGGAAAAAAAATGTCATTGATTCAAGTAAAATTTGCTTGTTGTTTCAATTCTACTTTCAATTCGTCATCATTCTGTGATTCGTCAATTCGGCGATACTAATAGTCACCGAGGAGTGTTCGGTCCGGCGGCTACGAAGAATCGTTGAACTGCTACCGAGCTAGGCGAGTTTCGGCTAATGCGTCGGTTCCAGAACTTGCGCGCTGAGAAGGACAACACGGTTTGATTAACCAAAAGTCGTTCGATACATGTAAAGCATGTTTTTGTTAAGCGATTATTTGATTCACTGGAAAAAAAATGTCATTGATTCAAGTAAAATTTGCTTGTGGGCTGCCAAAGATAAAAAATGTTGTTTCAATTCTACTTTCAATTCGTATAATTTCATACCGGATTGAAACGACTACATGTCACCTTGACAGTTTTGCCGTAATTGTTTTGATATCATATGGAATTGAAAGAATTGAAACAAACATTTTTTCTTTGGCAACTCGCAAACGATTTTTTTTTTTTTTCAGTGTGGAATCGATTCAAAATTTGTCGATTCAAACAGATTTTTGTTGTACCAACCATGCCTCGCTGAATCCAAGCATTTCTTTTTGTCAGTGTGGACAATTATCGTTGCGTGTCATAATTCGAATCTGACGAGACGATCGGTTCAAAAAAATGGATGTATTAACCAAAAATTGGGGTGACATAGGTTGAAAGCTGTTACTTGTTTGGTACAAATAAATCATGTTTTTCTTAAGCAATTATTTGCTGCAATCGATCAAAAGTGTGTCGACCCAAAAAAACATTTTTGTTGTACCAACCAAGTAACATCTTTGAACGCATGTCATCACGCCCTGCTCAATCCAACCATTTATTTTTCATAGTGCGGCGAATTATCGTTCCGTGTCGTAATTAGAATCTGACGAGACGATCGCTCCAGTCGATACATCAGGACATTCGATCGAGACGAAGATGAATTTAAAACTCCGAGCATTGTTCGACCGCCGAAACCGAATCTCCCGGACCGACGAATAATTACCGATCTACCGGACCGGAGTGCCAGAACGAAATCGTCGGCGCGGCCGGTCACTAATTATTTCTAATTGGCCCATAAAAGCTTGGGCGGTTCGACGATTTCGATCTTTAATCGTTCGGTAATTTCGAAGGATTCGCACCTGTGAGTTCGGTGAGAGGAGCGGACAAAAAAATGCATAATACACTTAATGATTTTCGTACGGGAAGTCATGGGAGGCTGGCTTGGACCGTTCTTTCTCTCTGCCAAATTGCCACCGAGCCGACTGGTAACAGTACTTCGATTACTTTTCATGCTTCTTCGTCGTCTCCTTTTTTCCAATCGTGGTTCCCTACACACTGCGCCGTGTGTCGAGCCCTGCTGCGTTCTCCTCGCGAACACCCAGAATAATAATTTATTTGACCGACACCCCACAAATAAATATTTATTTGGTTTAAACCAATATTTGTTTAAACCAAATAAATACCATTACCTGTGGTAACCCTGTCTGTGACGATTGTATGAAATTATAGCCATGTACTGTAGTGCTAAAATAGTTGGTAATATCTTGCAAACTTGTATATTTCGAATTATTGTCTACAAGGGTCCACAATTTTTTTATTGATAATTTCCCCATTTTACAAACAAACGTACAAACTGAAATTGTTAATGACACCGCAAATAAAAGGACAGGTTCGTATATTCGAATAAGTGACAAACTCGTTTGTCAATTATTTAATACAATTATTTTTACGAAATTTCAAATTCCGATTTTACGAAATTATTTTTTTACTGTGTATGGCAGAAAGTCTCGGATTATCCAAGAATTTTTACCTTAATATCTAAGAAAATTTTTCATAAATCCGGTTTTTCCTACCACAGGTGGCGCCCTAGCGCTCTACTACTATGTTGTATGGTAATATCTCTCAAACGATATAGTCATTTTTTCTAGATCCTTCTCTCAGTGTATACGCATGAATACAATACCATACCATAGACCAAATAAATACCATTCCATGTGGTAACCCTCTCTGCGATGATTGTATGAAATTGAAGTAATGTACTCTAGTGCTAAAATAGTTGGTACATTTTTGTAAACTGTATATCATACAACTTAATACACTTAATGATTTTATCTATATATATTTATCTATATATTTTATGAAATCATTCATTCCGAAGATTCGGTCCCTCTTACGACGAGAATGTATTATTCTTATACGTAATAAATCCACATATCTTACCATAAACCAAATAAATATATATTTGATTAAAATAAATATTTGTTTGATTTAAATAAATATTAATTTAAACCAAACAACTGTTTATTTGCGGATTCCCGTTAAATAAATTATTCTTCTGGTTGAAAGAACGACTCATCAATCACAAACCCTCGTCGCGCACAGCGAGGAATTTTATGAAGGGATAATTTTCGGTAGTCCGATTAATTTCCGCGCCAATCGCACCGGGAATAGCGTGCGTCAAGGCTAATTATTCCAATAGCTCGAACGAATGGATAAGCCATAATTACAGTAATCCGCACAGGGGACAGCGGGGATGAAGGAACGCCCACGAAGAAGTCGTAAGTGCCTCGGTGTACGATGATGTGTGTTATCCGCGATGAGGATGAGTAAGCTTCCCATGCTTTTCGAGGAAGACATTAGACCGTCGCGGTTGCTTTTCAGCCTTTTCATTTTTTTTTGTCTTTTTCTTTTCCTCCTCTTTTTATCTTCTATTCTCCCCGATCTCGCGGCCGCCGTTGGATAATTGCTCGTTACGTTGCAGATTCGTCGGGGAACAGCATCAAATCGTTCGATAAAACTTTCTAGCGTTGGCAACGAACGACGGCAAAGAACGACACGAATGTTCCTTACACGTGAAGATAATCGGAGAACGCCTTTAACACCGGAGTATGTACACCGGTGTACAAAGGTCCCTGTGGCGGATCTCTGAATTCTCCTTTCTACTCGTGGCTTCGCGTCACGATTCTTAACGCCGAGCCGGCATGCAGCTGCAACAGAAATTACCGTAGGAGCAGCCCGATTCATCTCCTCGGACGAATCATATTTTTATTGTCGCCAACTCTTTTCCGAGTCATTTTTCATTTCAATCCTGGAGAGTAAAAAAAGGTTCGTAAATTCATAAGCACACTGATAAAAAAATACGGTTGAATCGACTAAGATTCGGGCAAGGACGTTCAACTAAATATTTTGTTAGTAAAGTTAAAAAAATTGGTTAGTTCAAAAATTTTTTGGCTGATCTCACGAAAATATTGTTGAGACATTAAAATATTTTGTTCGACCAACTAAATATTTGAACGTCCCTGCCCGAATCTTTGTTGATTCAACTGTACTTTTTTATCAGTGCATGTTTGTCAAATGAACAAATCATTTATACAAAAAAAAAAAATGATTTGCGATTCGTCTAAAATTGACGAATCGCATCCGGCACTACTGAACCCGGATGTCGTCATTTTTCATTTCAATCCTGGAGATTAAAAAAAAAGGTTTGTAAATTCGTAACCACGTTTTTCAAATGAACAAATAATTTTTACAAAAAAAAAAAAAAATTATGTAAAAAATTGACGGATCGCATCCGGCACTACCGAGCCGGAATGTTCGACAATGCGGTCAGCACGAGGTTCACAATTACTCGGACTTTCTCATTGTGACATTTTCGAGTCGAGTTCATCTCCTCGGACGAATTATATTTTTATTGCCGCGAAATCTTTTCCAAGTCATTTTTCATTTCCACCGTAGACCGTAAATGAAAAAAAACTTTGTAAATTTATACGAATTTTTGTCGAATTAAAGAATAATTTTAACAAAAAAAAATTATGCAAAAAATTGACGAATGGCATTCGGCACTACCGAGCCAGGATGTTCGACAACGCGCTCAGCACGAGCTCCAATTTACTCGTACAATTCGCGCCTCGTACTTTTCTCATAGCGACGCTCTCCAGTCACGTATCTACCGTGCACTTGTACAGTGCAACGTGCACCAGACAAGATTTCACGGCTCTCTCGACTGGCGGATACGTGCCAAAGAAAATTTCCGTCTGCCCCTGTCTATGTATCGTCGTTTAAGGCTCGGGAAAGTGTCAGGGCCTTTTGCCAGTGAAAGTGGTGCCGGTACAATACCTCGGGCTAATGGGTACAGACAAGTGTCGTCGCTTCGTTCGTTTTCCGGTACATCTACAATAACTACGAACCGAACAGGGTTTAGGAAAGAGCTGGGCAAAACGGAACCACGGGGGAAAACGGACCACGGTTCTCCATTTCAAAGAGGCCTTCTTGTTTGATGTCCCGCGAGAAATTGGTACAAAAAGGTCCGTTTTGCCCCAGTTTCGTTTTGGCAAACCGCAATCTCCCCAATGTGTATGTGTGTATATATATATATATATCTATAATATAAAAAGATTTCGCCGCCGCCGCTGCCGCCGTCGTGTCAAGAATCGGAGGGGAGGAAGACTTAGAATAATAAGGGCTTAGGTCCATCCTTAAAGGGCCTTGAAATAATAAGGACCTAAGTCCATTTAGCTTAAAGGGACTTGGAATAATAAGGGCTCAAGTCTTGCTTTTTAAAAATATGTATAGGGTAAAAGTGGTGAATATGGCCCACCTCGATTAACACGTAAATCAATGATATTTGGACCGGGCCATATTCCCAACTTTTACCCTATATCTCTCTGTAATATAAATCCATCCAAGTATTGAACCCGTCTTTTGTAGTATTTAGAATAATAAGGGTTTACGTCCAGAAATGGGCGCGAGCCACAATGACCCGCTAGTATACATATATGTGTCCTTGAGTAGGTAACTCTTAGGCAGGACACAATACTCGGTTCCTCGAACCGACCTTCCGGTTGAGCGACTTATGCAACGTCCGTTTCGAAACACTTGTGGTTTGGAAGGGTGACGAGCGGTGAGATGAAAGAAAAGAATGAACGGAGAAAGACAGTGTAAGAGGAGACCTGCTCCTAACTCCGTTACTCCGAACTACCGCTTATCGAGAGTGCGCACGGGGGGGGAGGGGGGAGGGGGCCCTCAAGGTCATGTTCGACCAACATGTGGCTGTTACCCCTTTTACTTCCTCCTCGGAGCTCTTCCGACTCTCTTTCGCTGGCTAGCTGACCGGGAACAGCGAGACATCGCTCGCTGCCACCAACCCGTGCGGCAATCACACATCGTGATGTGGACAATGTATTCATCGCTGTTATTACCGCGGCGATGTAACAATTATAATTGATCTCTCAGTTAACTGGCTAGCAGGTTAACCGCGATGGTCGACCAGTCGGTTCGATCATGTTTATTTTTACTCGTGAGTTGATTGGTTTTTGACCGGAAGTAACCTCACACCAGAAAAACGTCACTTCTGCCTTGAAAATCACCTTTTTTCGAACGGAAGTGACGTCATACCTGAAATAAGTCACTTCCGGTTTAAAAGTTTCATTTTCCAACTGGAAGTTGCGTCATACGAGAAATACGTCACTTCGGGTTTAGAAGTTTCATTTTCCGACCGGAAGTAGCGTCATATCAGAAATACGTCACTTGCCGCTTGAAAATCTTATTTTTCGACCGGAAGTGACGTCATGCCAGACATCCGGTTAAAAAATATGATTTTTTGACTGGAAGCGACGTTAAACCAGAAATACGTCACTTCCGCCTTGAAAATCTAATTTTTCGACCGGAAGTGACGTCATGCCAGAAATACGTCACTTCCGGTTTGAAAATCCAATTTTTTCAACCGGATGTGACAGCAATTTAGGCGTTAGATACGCGTTGAAAAAAAAAAATAGTCGTCTATTTACCAAGCTTCGTTTTTATTGTTTACCACATTACAACCGTCGCGAACCATCCCACTTCGCAAGCATTCCCACAGTAGTTCATCGTTATATAAATTTTATAATTACACAGACAAAATGATGAATCTCAGGTGGTTTCTTGCATTACAGGAGACGACATGTTAGCCACCACCCTTCGGATGATCGAAAGTGATTAGACGAGCGAGCGTTCGTCAGGAGACGGTTGAACCAGTTCGGAAGTCGGAAATATCCTACAGTAAATGACCACACTCATCGGCTCGAGACTTCACCGGAGTTCTCTCGGACCGAGGCTCGCTGCATCCAAGCGCAGCGTCCTCACCTCCTCTCGCTTTCTCCCGTTCCGCCGCTCCTCTATCGACCCTCTAACGACTCTCGCCGCACGGTTCGCGAACACCGACGTGATATAACGAGCTAACGACCGGACGACTAACGACTTTGATCGAGCTAGAGAGTGCCGGCCCACAGTGCAAGGGAAGCCCGCAGTGGCCTCACTTCGCGTTCGTCTCTCCGCTCGACTCCGGCTGGCTCCGCCGTTCCCCGCGCCCGACAGTGGTAACGCTCTTCTTCGTCTCGTTCTTCTGGGCAGCTCACTCCGGCGATACGACCTTCAATCGAGAGCGTTATGGAAGCCGCTACCTCATAAGTTTTCAGGAGAAAAAAAAAACGCACTCTTGGCGCGATCGGTGGAACCCGTAAAACTTACCGGCAACCCTTTCTTCCTCATGAAACTCGGGGATCGTGATACGCCTGTCCGACCTTTCTTCGTGCCGGTCGGTTCGAGGCTCGAGAATTTTGATGACGACGACATGACGATGCAGGCCGGGCACGTTCCGAGACATATCGGCGAGGGAAAGGATTAAGCGCGATATTCGCCAGTCGGAGTCTTCTAGGTTGGCTCTTTCCGTCCGTTTCGTCGCGGAGATCAAAGTAGAAGAGCGATCTGGTGGTTGTCGACTGATGAGCTTTTTAGACCTCGGCATGAAGCTGTTGCTTTGGGAGTTAATTTTTGGGATGCTCCAAAATCAGCGGATCAATGAGAGTTTCGTGATTGTTGATAAGTTTGTTAAAACCTGTCGTCACTCTTAACTGCTCGTTTAGTGTCATTTGCATATTTGAACGGGACGTCACTGTACAATAGTGAGGATGATAACTGTTGACCTAGGATCGGTGACATCGAGAGGGCCTTCAGGCCTCACAGCCAAGACGAAACCATTGCTTTCCGAGTTAATTTTTGCGATGCTGAAAGTCAGCGGGTCAACGAAAGTTTCGTGATTATTTATAAGTTTATTAAAAGCTGTCGTCACTCCTAACTGCTTACTTAATAGTGTCATTGGAACGAGACTTCACTGTACAACAGTGACGATGAGAACTCTTGACCGACGATCGTTGACATCGAACCGGTCTTTGGGCCTCACAGCTAGGACGAAAGCATTGTTTTCCGACTTTATTTCTGTGATGCTCCAAATCAGTGGCCCTATGAGAGTTTTATGATTCTTGATAAGTTTATTAAAACCTATCGTCACTCTTAACTGCTCGGTTTAAGTGTCATTTGCATATTTGAACGAGACTTCACAGTACAATAGTTATGATGACAACTCGTGACCGAGGATCGGTGACATCGAACCGGTCTTCAGCGCTCACAGCCAGGACGAAACCATTGCTTTCGGATTTAATTTCTGCGATGCTCTAAATCAGTGGACCAATGAGACTTTCATGATTATTGACAGGTTTATTAAAACCTGTCACCACTCTTAACCGCTCGCTCTTTGCAATTAGCAGGAACAAAGACGTCCAGCTCATTCGCATCGAACTTGAGTTTTTGACCTCATTGTACAATAGCGACGATGACAACTCTTGACCGAGGATCGGTGACATCGAACGGGTCTTCAGGTCTCACAGCCAGGACGAAACTATTTCTTTCGAATTTAATTTCTGCGACGCTCCAAAGCGGCTTTCCGATGAGACTGTCATGATTATTGACAAGTTTATTAAAACCTATCATCAATCTTAACAGCTCGCTATTCGCGATCAGCACGCAGTAAAAAAAATTCTACTTTTTACACCTACTTATTGTCCACAAACATCCACAATTTTTTATTTCTTAGTTTTATAGTTTTACAAACAAAAGTACAAACTAAAATTCTTAATTCCACGATACATAAAAGGGCGGGTTTGTAATATTCAAACCTGGACAAACGAGTTTGTCACTTATTTAACAAAATTATTTTTACGAAATTTCGAGTTCCGGTTTTCCGAAATTATTTTTTACTGTGCAGGAGCAGAGACGTCCAGCTCATTCGCATCAAACTTGACTCCACTCTACAATAGTGATGATGACAACTCTTGACCGAGGATCGGTGACATCGAACGGGCCTCTCCTCTCCGTCGCCGCGTCACAATGTCCCGCAGCGCTCATTAGTCTCGGGGTCACGCGCTAATAACTCTTACACCGCCAGTGGGGAATCCCATTAGCCGACAAGGAAGCTCCTCAACAAACTCGCCGGAGAACGGAGAACGGACGATATCCGGATGACAAAAAAAAAAAAAAAAAAAAAAAAAAAAAACACAGTGCCTAGGCACTCGGGCACTCGCGAGTGAAAGCGCGTAGTCGCAGAGCCTCGAGGCCTCGGCCTCGGGGATTTTCGACTCCCATTGACAACGAATTTCGTCCGTGTGATTTGTCACACGCCGAATGGCGCGATCCAGGTCGCGAAGAGAACAGAAGACACAAAAAAAACCTACCTTGTCAAAGCCGTATCGCAAATTACGATTGCGCAACCCAAGATTAACAGCTCTGCCATTCCGGAATCCTCAGCCAGCGAGGTGACAAATGTCGCCTCTCCGGTTGAGGTGCAAAAATGTCTCCGGCTCCATCGGAGACGTAGAGAGATGATATCTCGCGGGCCCGCTTGATAAGCGAATAATAATCGTCGAGGAAGAGGCTCGAACGGCGAATCGTTCATGCGCGAATTAAGGGCAAGCAGAGTGGATTGCGTGAGGGCATGAGCTTCGCGGTATGCCGTTGAGCAACGGAAGGGAAGCATCCAAGGGGGGATATATCGCCGAGAGAGAGTCTTCGGCCTGCGGTGCGGTGGCGGCGTCGACTCTTCTCGAGGAGAGAAGACAGGAGTGCCGAGAGCGGATGGGGCGAGGGTCGGTGGTGGAAGCGAGAGAGCGATGCCAGAGGCAGGTAGCAGTCGAGCAATCAGGTTGGCTGGCAGCCGGCCGATTCTACGGTGCGCGGGGCAGCGGCGTTATTATCTACTTGGGTGGACAGGTGCCACAGGGGGGGTAGGTAAAAGTGGAGGGAAAGGAGTCGGAACGAAGGGATATAGACGAGAGAAGCACCGGAGGAACGTGCAAGAAGAAGACGACGAGGAGGAGGCCGGAGGATGCTGCCAGCAGGTTCGATTCGCCTGGGCTCTTCTGGCCTCCACTGATGCTTCTGCTCGCGGTGGCCGATCGTTATCGGGACTCTCCCGTGGCCGTAGATTCATGCGGACGCTGAAGCGGGGCTATGGTTTAGCTTCTGCAGCACCAGAAGCAACAGCACGGACGAGCCCCGTGAGGAACACCGACAACTATTCCACTGTAGTTCCTCGCCGTCCGACGCTTTCTGGCTTTAGGGGAGACCGGGGACAAAAGTAACAAAAATCCTTTTTCATTTTTTTTACCAACAAACCCGAGAGTCTAACGCTTCGGCATCCAATGGTGTACCATTAACATAGTCTTAGGTATATAGTTAAAAAATTTCAAGCAGAAATATGCACGGAATTGCGAACACCGCCCCTTTAAATGCAGACGAAATTGGGTAAGAATTTGGGCCGCGGTGGGGTCGATTGTAACGGGTAGTGGGGTCATTTGTAACATCCTCCTGCATCAATGAAATCCTTCGCCGACCGCTATTAAGAAACAAAACGGGGGTGCATAAGCACGGAAAAACTTAAATTTAAATAAAAAAAAACTTATTTGCCGCCTAAGCCATTTTAACCGGCCTAACTATACAGCCCTACTATAAATGTTATATTCTACAATTGGTTGGTTATAAATTATAAGTGTATAAATTATCGCAGATTGCTCAGAATGTAAGAATAAAATAAACAAAATATATAGGTATTGGTATTGGTATTGGTAGAAATTAATTATTGCTGGTACAATTGGCCCGGATCGACTGTTACAATCGACCTCACACATGATTATTAGCAAAGTTACCGTGGCATCGGTAAATAACAATCTGAAACTAATCGTCTCAGCGATCAAAGTGTTCCGCAAAAATGTGCCTTTCAACTCCTTGTGCTTGTTTGCACTAATCTTTTGTATTGTGTTGCCTAGCTGACGCGATCCGCACAGCCGAAAAATCACTTCTGCACTCGTGAATCACATTTGGTTTCGGCGAATTGGTATTTTTGAAAACTCAGCTATGAGGTGATTGCATGGTCATAAGGTGATGTCTATAATGTTGCTCACTTCATATCCAATGCGTTCGATCATGCGCAACGTTGCGCGGCCGCTTGTTACAATTGACCCGTGTTACTTTTGTCCCCGGTCTCCCATAAATAACAATCTGAAACTAATCGTCTCAGCGATCAAAATGTTCCGCAAAAATGTACCTTTCAACTCCTTGTGCTTCTTCGCACTAATATTTTGTATTGTGTTGCCTAGCTGACGCGATCCGCACAGCCGAAAAATCACTTCTGCACTCGTGAATCACATTTGGTTTCGGCGAATTGGTATTTTTGAAAACTCAGCTATGAGGTGATTGCATGGTCATAAGGTGATGTCTATAATGTTGCTCACTTCATATCCAATGCGTCCGATCATGCGCAGCGTTGCGCGGCCGCTTGTTACAATTGACCCGTGTTACTTTTGTCCCCGGTCTCCCATAAATAACAATCTGAAACTAATCGTCTCAGCGATCAAAATGTTCCGCAAAAATGTACCTTTCAACTCCTTGTGCTTCTTCGCATTAATATTTTGTATTGTGTTGCCTAGCTGACGCGATCCGCACAGCCGAAAAATCACTTCTGCACTCGTGAATCACATTTGGTTTCGGCGAATTGGTATTTTTGAAAACTCAGCTATGAGGTGATTGCATGGTCATAAGGTGATGTCTATAATGTTGCTCACTTCATATCCAATGCGTTCGATCATGCGCAGCGTTGCCCGGCCGCTTGTTACAATTGACCCGTGTTACTTTTGTCCCCGGTCTCCCTACCTACTTCGGCCACTGTCTCGCTCCCTCGTTCCGCAGGGCCACGTCGGGGCGGTTGAAGGGGGGGGGGGGAGAGGAGCGAGGATAATACCGCGAGGGATAAAAGGACTCTCTCGGTAGCATAGTTGCACGCACATTCCCAGTTCACAGCCTTGACTCTCTCTCTCTCTTTTCCTTGTTCTCTCCCTCGGACGCGAATGAACGAGCGCAACGAGAGGAATAAACGAGGGAATGAAGGAAGGGCTGGTCAACGGGCCACCGATCCTCAATACAATCTTCGCCTCGCCTGAGAAATCCTCCCGGCTCTCTCTCTCTCTCTCCTCTACCCGCGCGTGTATTCCTATCCGCTGCCATAGAGCGGTAGATTTTATTTTATTTTTTCTCTTTACTTTTACTTCCATGTACTTGGCGTTGAGACGCTCCCGCGTCCCTTGATGGCCGAGAGCCAAGGGAGAGGAGAGGAACTCTCTCGCACCGAGAAGGCGGCGAGGATCAGCTCTCCCTCGCGGCTCGCCGTACTCTCGCCGATGGCAATTATACGCGCGCGGAGCCATCCCAGGGCTAGATTCAAGATCAGATAATCCCATCTGTCGGTGTAAACGGAGAGGGCCGCGCAAACGATCCCGCGAACGATCCGCAATCCGCGAGGATCTCCTCATTCTTCTTACCTTCCCTTTTTTTTTATTCCTCTTCTCGTTCCTCCTCTATCCCTCCCGACCGACCAATCCACCCGGCGTTTAATTTAGCTCTCGTTCTTCCACGACTCGTGCCCTCGGAGCGTCGCGCACTTGACGAAGATGAGGGAACGAGGACACACATCAGGGTCCGATGTGTGTTTCGGCTGGTCGTCGATCGCGATCGCTGGCGCGAATCCCCGATGGAAAGGAGGTCGCACGCCTACGCTCGGGTCTCGAGGCTCGTGTACGTACGCGGGAGCAATGTCGTCCGAATGTTAATCGAGGCCCGACGCCCACGCTCCGACCCTTACGCGACGAGGAACCTCGGATCGCGTCTCTCCGGTCGCAGAATCGCGCTCCGGTGGCTGCGATCGTTAGCATAATCGGGCTCATGACTTCTCCGCCCGACAAATTTCTCGTTAGTTAGAGTGAGAGAGCACTCTCGGCGTTGCGGACAAGCGAATACCGGAGCTGCGGGTATAAATTGGGGTGTTGAGGAAAAATAAAATAAAATAAGAAATGATCTTGATTCGTAATTGTGAGACGTGTCGCGGGACGGGAACGTAATTGAATTCTTGCGACTCCGAGGACGGAGCGAGCGAAGATACACCGGCCTTCGCGGATCGCCATGTCGGATCGCGCCTCCTCCGAAGGACTGCTCCACTTTGCTGCCGAAGGACGGATTACCAAGGTTTGACAACGAACGAATTGAACGCGGAGTCGACGTGCACCCCGAAAAATAATTTATTCGCCGCGTCCTCCGCAAAACTATGTATATTTAATTTTAATAAATCGTTGTACACTGTAAAAAAAAAATAGTTTGAAAATTAATGAACAGTTTTGGAAGCTTTTTTACATAAAGCGTTTCTGAAATTTCAAACACATGGGCGTTGCAATTTTACAGTAAAATTTGTATTTTTCATGAACATTTTTGTAAATTTCCGGCAAAAGATTTGTAATTTTAATATCTGGTATTTTGATTTTACAAGCAGAGTACGTTAATGTTTAATTAGTATGATTAATGTTAACAAATTTCAAGTTCCGGTACATTAAATTTACAATTTATTTTTACAGTCTAGTAGTAATAGTGCACCGGGACAGATAATTTATTTGCGGGGAGAACGTCGTATTAATTATTTGTCTGGGTGTGGATTTATCGGCAATATTCCAGATGAAAACATTTTTTGAACACAGCATGACATAACGTAGATTGACACGACAACACTTATACATATTGCCAAGGGGCTATCGACCTAAGTCCTACAGCCATTAAATATATATTTATTAAAAAAAAAAATAATTAAATAATTAAATAAATTAAATAAATAATTATTTGCGGGTCACCCTTAAAATAAATTATTTTTCTGGGTGTAACTTTATGGTAAGCAACGAATGTCAAAGGAGTTTAAATATGAAATCTCGGTCGAGCGTGACTCGCCTTATCGATATAAACGTACGGAATAACGATGCCGGACTGTCTGACCCAGTAAAAATGAAAAAAAATAAATAAAAAAAAACAAAAATAAATAAATAAGAAATCATCTCTACCCCGCAGCTGAATCACCGCTGCTCCTAGCGGGCGCTTACGCGCCGTGTCCTACCTGCTGCCTTATTGAGGAACCCGCTTCGCTGCACGAGAGGCTCGCGACAACTGCCCCAGACCGTTCTTTTAACTCCATCTTTTTCTGGTTCTCCTTCACCGCGTCCTCCGCCTCCTCCCGTGTCGCGGGTTATATATTTCCGTATTTCTACTCCACTCTCGTGCAGTCACCGTGTATAAATAGCATTTAGCCGAGCGTGTCCCTCTCATCGCCGCGAGGACGCACACAGGACACTGTGAAAAGCGTGTGCGAACGGAGAATGGTTCCCCGCTGGTCACGCGCGTTCATCGGCGTGCCGTGCGCGTCGCCGAGTTGTCCCAACCGCTCCGCCGGGACCGCGAGCGCCGCGATTCCTGCGTTTCTGTACGTGCGCTCGCCCCGCGAGAAACCGATCTCTCGCCGTCCGGCCTGCACTCAACTTTTGCCTTTTTCTACCGCGCGGGGGCGCGCGCGCGCTCTCGCCCGGTCCGGCCGTGCCCGGCGTATACCCACTTACGAGGAGATACGGACTTCCTAGCTGTAACCAACACCTACTCGACCCGCACGTTTTGCCCACTCGACCCAGAATCCTTGCCGCGGATTCAGGCGCTGGGCATATCCTTCGCTCGCGATCGACTCGCGGGCTTCGCGCCTTTCTTGTGGACAATTTTTTTTTTTTTTTGATTTCTCATAGAGGAAGATCTTTTCGCTAAAATATATATATATGTATATATGTAGATTTTAATGTTAGATTACTTAAAATAGGGTAGACCGGCCAGTGAATGGACAATTAAGCAGACGAAAAAGCAAGTGAATAGACGTTTTTTTATGCACACTGAGAAAAAAAATTGTTGGAGAACCAATGTACATTACCCCGCGTTCAAAGGTGTTATTTAGTTGGTACAATAAAAAGTTTTGTTTGAATCCAAATATTTTGAATCAACTAAAGCGAGTAATTGTTCAATAAAAGAATGGTTTAGTTGTACCAACCAAATGTTTTAATTACTGTAAACGGTATATTTCGAGTGAATATGGAGGCGACGAGTTGACATTTGACATGGAAATGAACTAGCGCTTTGCAATGTTTGGTATTACATGTGGCGAAAATTAATCTAACCATTTAAATTTTATAACATTTTGAAATTTTTTGGGAAAATTTCTTTTTTTGGTCCGATACGAGTTTGTGCATCAAAAGTGGCTCTAGGAGTAAAATAATTTGTAGATTCGTCATCAGTGACGAAAAATACACGAAACATAGCCTCAAAACGACGAATTATCCAATTTTCAATAGGCGATTTTCTACAATAAATTTGATGTAAATTTTGACTTTCCATTTTAGAAATGTAGCATTTTTTTACTTTTTAAAAAAGAAAGTGCAAAATAATTTGCGCATGGCTTCCTCGTTTATTGCAATTTTGCTCACAGCTTCCTCCACGAGGAAGCCAAAATCTATCAACGAAAACATTCCCATAGAGAAAGTTCCTTGCAATTTTACATGAGCATGTAACATTGTATTATATGAGGAAAATTATAATAAATGCGGAAGCCATGTGCAAATTACTTTGCACCTTTTTTTGCCCCTCATTCGTGATTCATTCAAGAGGTAATTCGAGCATCGAGCCTCGACGTCGCCGCCGCGCCCCCCGAGCGGGACAAATCTTCGATGTTTATCTCTCCATAAAGTGTTCGCTCCGGTCGGGACCCCTGTCGAATAAATTCCTCAAAGTTGTCCCGATATCCGCCGCGCTTACTTTGGGCTCCCATTATACCCGCGGATACCTCCCACATTCGACGCTCGAAAGGATTTCTTCCCGGAAACCCGCGGGAGTTCCCGCAGGTTCCGCTGGTTCGGCTCTCTATCATTCCCGACGCCAAAGTATCCCCCTTACTGAGGGATTCATAGAAGAACAATAACGCACGCTCTCCACCCCGAGCCGGACGTCAAACGCGACTAGACACTTCTTCTCTATGCGCTCGAGAGAGCTGTAATCGGGACGAACGTGCCGCTCTCATATTTATTCGCCACTAAAACTCCAAAAATAAGGTTCCTAAAAAAACAAAACAAAAAAAAAACTCCGAGTTCGGTAGACGAGCTATTTAGGCTACGCCCAGTTGTCAAATAAATCATCGTCGAGAAGCGGTAAAATTGCGGGCCTCGTTGACTGGCGCCGGCGACACGGTATTTGGCTTCCATTGCAGGGTCTCTTCTCAGACATCTGAATTTCTTTTTTCTTTCATCTATTTTTTTTTATGTAATGTAACGACCGATCGAATGATTAACGCGCGTATTTGATTTTGTGGCGGATATTATTATGATAAACGTTAATAATAATTCCAAAATGTGATTAACAAATTAATGAACAAAAAATGTTTTCAACAAATCCCCTGGCAACTTAACTTTTTGTTCATATAAAAACAATTTGTTAATCTTTTTGAAAACGTATGGAGTTTTTCAGAATGTTGTGTAATTTTTGAAAACGACGTTTTTTTATTAACTAAAAACGTCATTTCCAAAAATTACACGAAATTCTGAAAAAATTCATACGTATTCAGAAAAATTAACAAATCGTTTTCATTTTAAAAAAAGTTAGGTTGCCGGGTGATTTGTCGGGAAATTTTTTTTCGTCAATTTGTTAATCACATTTTGAAATTATTATTATGCAAAATTAATCTTTTCAGTACCGTCCATATGGTTGATCTTTTTCAGATTTTTATCTCATCGAGAAGTGTTCGCAATTCCTCTCTCAATGCTCTCTGAACTCACGTGGGCTCAGGCTGTCCGCTAGAACTACCTCCAATTTAATATACCAGTTTTTGCATAAAAACTTCCAGTTCGGTACATCAAATTTCATACGATACAATTTCCAAACATCAGCCGCTCTACATTTCGATCGTTCAAAATGTCGGCCCTTCCCTCTTGCACTGAGAAAAAAAATTGGTCGAATTAACCAAAAGACGCGGTGACATAGTTCAAAGCTGTTATTTGTTTGGTATAAATAAAACATTGTTTTGTTAAACGATTATTTTCTTCAATTTATTCCAAATTTGTTGATCGAAACAAACACTTTTGTTGTACCAACAAAATACACCTTTGAACGTATGTCACCGCGTATTTACCTAATCCAACCATTTCTTTTTCTATAAAATAAAATAAAATTCGTTCATTGATCAAGGGAGACGATCACCGAATCTTCCGCGCGAGCCGCGTCACAAAAAAAGCTGCGACACCGACTCCTCGGCTCATCAGAGAAAAGTATCTCCGTCACGCGCTCAGGGTGATCCTCGATGTCCTTCTGCCGGCGCGCGACAAGCTAAGGACGAGCGGTAACTTCTCACGTCGTCCCACGCGCGGCCTCTCGCCGCGTCCCGCATATTCCTCTCCCTCATCGACTTTTATCCTCCCGTTCCGTATTGCGCCCCCTCGCCTTATTCGCCGCGAAGGCCGTCGCCACAGCGTGCACCGGGAATCAACGACGAGGAATCGAGGAAGAAGAGGAAGAGTATCGGGTGTCCGCGTCGCCCTTACACGATTATGCACCGGCTCGTGGAAACCGCTCGAATCCCAGCATTGAGCTCTGTTACCCACGACCACGACTCGCCTCCACCAGATAAATCCATTTTAAATCCCCGGGGATCTTTCTCATTCCGTCTCCCGGCCTTCTTTTGCCCGGCTCTTTCGCGCGACTCGCACTTGCAACAAGGGGATGCTTCGCGCGGCCCGAAGAAGAAGAAGAAGCCTCGGACGACAAGAAGAGGACGAAGCGGGGGAGAAGAGAAAGGCACGAGTGCGAGATGAATAAGGAAAGGCAAAAATAAATAATTAAAAACTAATAATAATTTTTAAAAGCACGAATAAACAACTTATATATATATATATATATATATATATGTATAAATACATATAGGGGAGAGCGGGGCAAAATGGGGCAACGGGGCAAAACGGGGTTTTTGGGCAAAACTAAATTTTCCAATCATTTCGATCGTACAAGGTAAAACAAGGCAAAACTGGGCAGAAAAGCCCGATGTATCCGCTAGGGCGAATTCGGGCATCCAAAAATTATTGGAAAATGACGTTTTGCCTCGTTGCCCCATTTTGCCCCGCTCTACCCTATATATATATATATATATATATATATATATATAACAAATTAGCATAGACGCAGCTCGACACGTATTCGAGGTTACTACACGTTGAATGAATTCAATGCACTGTAGAATGGCACACAGCTGCAGCATTTTTATAGCAGACGACAAATAATCGCAAAGGCAATAGTAGATAATGGCGGGCGCCTGTCGATATATCTGAATAGGATTTTGGCCCGTTTTTTCGAAGTTAATTATCTCTGCCATTTCACATTTATTTTCCTATTCCTTTGCTACGAACACACTTCCACATACACAGAACTAGTGTGCCAAATTCTGTCAAGAGACATTGCGCCGTTCCGACAAACACTGGAGACAACGAAAACAGCAAAATCGGGGGGGCCTCAGTGAAACGCATAACTCCCGTCTTTTTGCCCTAGCGGGCAGTCGGGAGTTAAAAAGGAGCAGAAGAGCCCTTCGCAACGAGAACTCGCGGAGACACGGGAGGAAAAAAACAAAAAAAAAAAAAGACTCATATGGGAGACCTTCACACGTCCCACGCGCGTAAAACACGCTCGTTCAGCGTCCCGCGAGCGTTGAGGTGATGCTCTGCCTCTGGTACACGGTGCACCTTATAGCGGCGGGAGCAGCGGCGCAATCTGCGGACGGTCTAGCTCTCGAGGGATCTCCGGGGACGAGCCGTGTGTCGGTCGGGGCTGCGTTCGCTCGCTTCGCCGTGGCTTCTCGCTCCTTCGCTCGCCGGCTCGCGGGTGCGTGTCACTGGGAAGTCGGACGCCCGGGAACACACGGAGAGGTGGGAGGTGACCGTGTGTGCTCGGCAGAGCTCGCAGCTCCGATGTACGGAGGAGGTGCCGAGAGGGAGCGATAAGTCAAGCGACCTTGAAGCCCGCGGACAAATCCATTTGGCAAAGAAGCGCCCTCTCGCTCGCTCCGATTAGCCCCGACGTTGCGAGCGTCTCGCTCGCGCACCCTCGCGTCCCCGACGCTCCTCGGGACGTTAACTCGGGACGAGGGAAGCAACCATAAGTCGCGCGGCTCGCTCGACAATTGCTCCGCCGGGCTGAGGAATCGGCGCGAGCACGGACCGAGAATGCCGGCAAAGAAAGGGCGAAAGATAATGTAATGCTATAATAGGAACGTCGCACCGAGGTTCCATCAGGGAACGTCCCACGCGCGGTAATTTTTTTTTTTTTTTTACCTTTTTTTATGTTATTTTTTTTATTATTCCGGAGAGTCCGATAGCCCGAGCCCGGGCTGAGAGCGGCGGGTTTCTAACTCTTTTGTACGCTAAACGAATCCATTAGAATCCCGGTCTCGTCCAAAGTTGCGGCAACGAAAGCCTTCCGAGAAGTTTGCTCGCGTGTCTCGTTCGCTCATCGGCGTCGCCGTTTTCTGTTTCAGTCGCCGTCGCCGCTCTGGATGGACGAACCCGTGTGACTTCATCGCCGAGCTGGCTCCACTTACGGTGTACCGCACTTACGAGACACTTGTCCACCTGCCTCACCTTGAATTTTATTCGCACGTGGAAGTGAGCGATGGATTCCGCGACCGCCCCACGGGACGTTCGCTTATCGGCGTAAGCTATAGTGTGCGCCGGAGGTGAGCAGTACTTGAAGTACCGGTTATTTGATTGGTACTTCAAGTATTTTTTCGTACTTCAAGCATTTTTTTTTTTAGGACTTCAAGTGCCAAGTACAGTCGAGGCCCGATTAAGCGGAATGCTCGGGACCGAAGAGTCCCCGGATAATCGAAATTGTCCACCTGCCTCACCTTGAATTTTATTCGCACGTGGAAGTGAGCGATGGATTCCGAGACCGCCCCACGAGACGTTCGCTTATCGGCGTACCGGCTATTTGATTGGTTCTTCAAGTAGTTTTTCGTACTTCAAGTATTTTTTTTTAGGACTTCAAGTACCAAGTACAGTACACCCAGAAAAATAATTTATTTGACGGCCACCGTTTATTTGGTTTAAGTATAATAATTTAAGGAACTATTTACTTAATTTAAATAAATATTTATTTAAATCAAATAAATATTTATTTAAATCAAATAAATATTTATTTAAATCAAATAAATATTTATTTAAATCAAATAAATATTTATTTAAATCAAATAAATATTTATTTAAATCAAATAAATATTTATTTAAATCAAATAAATATTTATTTAAATCAAATAAATATTTATTTAAATCAAATAAATATTTATTTAAATCAAATAAATATTTATTTAAATCAAATAAATATTTTACTTAATCCAAATAAACGGTGGCCGCCAAATTAATTATTTTTCTGGGTGCAGAACACCGATTAGTGGAGAGCGGGGCAAAACGGGATAATGAGACAAACCGCAATATTCCAATAACTTTTGGATGGTGGCGATGGTAGTACGTGGGGAAAAACGGGTTTGAAAATCGGGATGAATCGTTGGGACAAAATGGGGCATCAAAAAATTATTGGAAAGAGTTTTGCCCTCACTGTCCTGTTTTGCCCTGCCGTGCCATTTTATCCCAGTCTCTCCTAACCAGGATGCTCGAAATCCCGGTTAATCCGAAGTAGACAGCGAAAGTATTGTAACGAATACACACAGAGAAATGGTTTATTACATCTCATTATTACTTCCTCCATGAGGAAGTTGAAATTGATCAACTCATGGAGAAAGCTACCAGCAAAATTGTAATAAATGTGGAAGTCATGTGCAAATTACTTTGCACTTTTTTTTTCACGAACCTAATTGCGAAAAGTACTTCGAAAGAGTAGTTGAGAAATGCTTCAAGTAATATGCTAGTAGGCAGATATACAAAGAAGATAATTTATTTGTCTAAAATACATGTGATTTGTTATTTGTAAATAATTTGTTATTTATAAATAATTTGTTATTTGTAAAGAAGTTGTTATTTATGAAGAATTTGTTATTTGTAAAGAATTTGTTATTTATGAAGAATTTGTTATTTGTAAAGAAATCTTTTCTCTGGGCGTATGTAGCGGACTATTCGTTAAGGCACACGATATTAGTTAGGTTTGACAATAGACGAACGAACGGACGATCGATACAAGATCGATCGTCATGTCGATGACTCTGGACGAGCCTTTCAAAGCGAACACACGTGTGACATTACGTGATCGGGATAATTAACGTTTATGGTTACTAATAATATCCGTCCCAAAACCAAATACGTGAGTTATTCATTCGCTCGGTTGTTACAGTATATAAGAAAATGGCTAATGATACAACTTTATTTTGATTCTACTGTACAAGTACTTTTTGAGTACGCGTAACTTCCGGTTTATAAATTAAAGTTTTCGACCGGGCATGACGTATTTCCGGTATATTCTCACTTCTGGTCGAAAAATGAGTTTTTTAAACCGACTGTGACATTTCTTGTAGATGACATCACTTCGCCAATTTTCGTTAGCGATTTTCTGCAATAAATTTAGCGGTAAATTTTGACCGTTTCAATTTTATGAGATGTAGACATTTGTTTGTGTTACGAAAAAAGGTGCAAAGTAATTTGCACATGGCTTCTTCATTTATTACAATTTTGCCCATAACTTCCTCTGTGACGAAGTCAAAATCGATCAACGAATCTTCTAATGGAGAGAGCTATGAGCAAAATTTTAATAAATGCGGAAGCCATGTGCAAATTACTTTGCACCTTTATAAACAAAAAAGATAAAGCTTAAAACGCTACAAACCCAATTGCGAAAAGTTCTTCGAAAAAGTACTTGAGAAAATGTTCCAAGTATATAAAATACTTGATTATTCAAGTACTTGCGATAATTTGTACTTTGTTCTTGAAGTATTTTTTCGTATTTTGCAGTTCTGATTTTGTCATGGCGGAATGGAATTTCCGAATGTGTGTGTATACATGCGAAAAAATAATGCAAAATATGTCTGGTGTTTATCGTTTGCAGAACAGTCTGAAGCTTTAGTCGCGTATACATTATAATCGATTGCGAAGGCGACCTCGCTATTGACCCAAGCATATCGGCCCGCGATAAACGCGCGTGGCCGGCATATGTTTTTTTGTGTTTCTCCTCAAGGTACCCTGGCGTACTACACGCACGCAGGCCTTTCGGGCTACCCGGCGAGACTGGAATGATGAATCGCGACGCGCCTAGCACGATAATAAGACGTCGGCGAGAGGAATTATCAACAAGATTCTCGTTGTTTAGCCGTATGCGCCTTCCTCCATAATAATCGCCGTATCGCGATGCGCCGGGAATTATCGGGAGTACTCCGAGTCGCTAATACGTATCTTCGAGAGATAATAAAGGAAAAGAACGGAATACAAAGGGGGGGGGGGGGGGGGGCTCGAGCGAGGTGAGAATAAAAAAATGATCGGTGTTGGCCATACGTAGAAAGTTGCCTTTTATTAATTTCCACTCGGGTTGATTGATGATAATTCAACATAATGGTTCGGGCCACAGCGACCGGGACGATAACTCATCGATAATATTTTTTTTTAGGCCCTTTCGAGTTTCACCACTGCCAGCAGCAGTAGGCAGTTCGCTGCGAGACGTATGGGTAGCGGGGAGGCTGCGCGATGCAGCGACACCCCCTATGAAAATATATTCGTCCGAGCGAGAAACTCGTGCAATAATTTAGTGGACCCATTGTCGGTGCGTTCGGTTCTCTCCCTTTCTCCGCCAGGTTGGCTATGGTCGTTGCAATGATTGGTCGACGGTCTCCAGTTTCACTGCCCGCGGGAGACGAGTACAGTGCCCGTGCCTGTACCGGCCGTGCTCTCGATATACCTCGAGCTCACCGAGGAAATTAATATTCCCTGCCTGCCAGCCAGCCAGGAGCAGCAACTGCTAGAATTGCCGGGGTGTCGTTACCGTCAATATCCCGGCTACCTCCCATAGTATAGAATTACGACTACGCTCGGTACTGTCCGCGTGCGTATTCTCTCCGACTACGATAGTATCGATTTAATTTAACGAATCGAAAATCACGAGCTTTCAATGTTGAATGCTTTATTATCTCATCAAGGTTTCAGATAATAAACAAACAAAAATCCGATGATACGCCCCGATCGCAAAACAAAGATATTTGATCTTCAGGGTCGTCAGCCTTCCACGTCGCGAGACGAGATCGTCGTTCTTTTACAGTAGACTCGTTTCAGTTCAAAATCGCTTTCGCCAACAATTCAGTGGGCTGCAGAAATAGCCTTCGAAAATCTCCGTGACGTCTTAGAGAAAAAATTAGGTTTCGGTTTGAAAAGCTGTTTTTAACAGGAAGTAACGTCATGTAGGAAAACGTCACTTCCGGTTTGAAAATTTCATTTTTCGACTGAAAGTTACCTCATACGGGAAAACGTCACTTCCGGTTTGAAAATTTCATTTCTCGACAGAAAGTTAGCTCATACGGGAAGAGGTCAGTTCCGGTTTGAAGATATCACTTTTCGGCCTGAAGTGACGTATTTCCGGTATGACGTTACTTTCGCTCGAAAAATGAAATTTTCAAGCCGGAACGGCGATTTTCCGTGTGACGTCACATCCGGTTGCAAAAATTAGATCTTCAAACCGGAAGTGACGTATTTCCTGTATGACGTCGCTTCCAGTCGCAACATAAGATCTTCAAATCGGAAGTGACGTAGTTCCGGTATGACGTCACTTCCGGTCGAAAAATGAAATTTTCATGCCGGAACGGCGAATTTCCGTGTGACGTCACATCTGGTTGCAAAAATGAGATCTTCACACCGGAAGTGACGTATTTCCTGTATAACGTCGCTTCCGGTCGCAAAATAAGATCTTCAAATCGGAAGTGACGTATTTTCGGTATGACGCCACTTCCGGTAAAAAACTGGAGATTCTCAAACAGTAGTTCGGAAAAGTCTCGAGCAGTTGATAAAGTGTTGTTATTTTTTTTTCGACTCGATGGAGGCTCCGGACTTCGATGGTGCAGCGGTACCGCGAAAGGTGCATCTGCGATATTTTGACAACGGTACAGGAGGAATCCTCGGTATGGGCAAACATACGCGCCCACTTTGCGGAAAGTTACTTTCCGCCGCGACGTCGTCGCCGAGTCGTAATATAATGGTGAGTCATAAGTACGGCGCCTATGAATGTTTACCATACTCAAACCCAGGATGTACGAGCCACAAAACCACGGTGATGACAAAAAAAAAAAAAAAAAAAAAAACGCGCTCCTCAAGCCATACGAGAGGCAGATTGGGACTCCGTCCACTTCTGCATCCACCGAGACTGCCGGTAAGATAGGTAAGTAGGTACGTATTACCGCTCAGACTCGGCACATCCATGCACCAGGTGCGCGTCCACCAACCACTAACAAAAGAGCGCGTTGCCATTAAGTCTCCAGCATTGTTCGCCTGGAACCGAGATATCGGCGTCCATTGGTGTGCAACCGTGTGTATGTTTTGCGCGAATGTGTGCGCCAGCAGCGGGGCAAAGCAATGCCCGGAGTCCCCGCGCACACAACGCAACGGTGCATCTAATCTCCGTGCGGTATCTGGCGGTTACAGTTATGCCCCCGGGGACATGCATTTCAGTGCGGGGCACCATTGATCATGGAGATGATCTTCGCGTTGTGGCGGGCGGCGCGAGCGAGCGGCAGCGGACCGGACAAGTCGTGCGACCGATTCGTGCGACGGCTCGCGCTCTCGGTTCCTCGGCTCCTATCCGAGAGTGGCTCCGAGGCTCTCCGGGCGTACGGCGACGGTGGTGGCGGCTCCGGAAATGTCACGAGGAGCAGCCCGGGGAGCTCGCCCGGGCTGCCGCTGCTGTCCGCTCCCTCACGTTTCGCTCCGGCGTCTCACGAACACTTCGGGCCCCGGAGCGTCACGTGTAGCTCCAGTTCCAGCAGAAATGCGGACCGAGCGACGTTGCCCCATGCGAAACCGCCAAAGCGGACTCTAGCAGAGATATCACAAAACCCTTTTTTTAAGTCGGGGCGTGTATCGGTCAATTGTGATCCCGCGATAGTTGGTTCTGTTTCGTTGCGTCAGAGAGGGAGGGATTCGTTGTGCGGAAATAATTGGTGGCTCGTAATTGCACTCTAATCACAAGCCTCGAAGATCGTATCTGTGAGGTGAGCGCGCGTGCACGGATATGTGCGCGCGTGAAGGATGCAATGAGCGAAGAGGTTCGCAATGAGAAGTTGACGAAACTGTCCGCTCCCTCACATTTCGGGCCCCGGAGCGTCGCATGTATAGCTCCAGTTCCAGCAGAAATGCGGGCCAAGCGACGTTGCCCCATGCGAAACCGCCAAAGCGGACTCTAGCAGAGATATCACAAAACCCTTTTTTAGTCTCTCGGGGCGTGTATCGGTCAATTGTGATCCTGCGATAATTGGTTCTGTTTCGTTGCGTGAAAGGCAGGGATTCGTTGTACGGAAATAATTGGTGGCTCGTAATTAGGGTAAAAGTGGTGAATATGGCCCATCTCGATTAACACGTAAATCAATGATATATGGACCGGGCCATATTCCCCACTTTTACCCTATACTCTAATCACAAGCCTCGAAGATCGTATCTGTGAGGGGCGCGCGTGAAGCATGCAATGAGCGAAGAGGTTCGCAATGAGAAGTTGACGAAACTGTCCGCTCCCTCACGTGTAGCTCCGGCGTCTCACGAACACTTCGGGCCCCGGAGCGTCGCGTGTAGCTCCAGTTCCTGCAGAAATGCGGACCGAGCGACGTTGCCCCATGCGAAACCGTCAAAGCCGACTCTAGCAGAGATATCACAAAACCCTTTTTTTAGTCTCTCGGGGCGTGTATCGGTCAATTGTGATCCCGCGATAGTTGGTTCTGTTTCGTTGCGTCAGAGGGAGGGATTCGTTGTATGGAAATAATTGGTGGTTCGTAATTAGGGTAAAAGTGGTGAATATGGCCCATCTCGATTAACACGTAAATCAATGATATATGGACCGGGCCACATTCCCCACTTTTACCCTATACTCTAATCACAAGCCTCGAAGATCGTATCTGTGAGGGGCGCGCGTGAAGCATGCAATGAGCGAAGAGGTTCGCAATGAGAAGTTGACGAAACTGTCCGCTCCCTCACGTGTAGCTCCGGCGTCTCACGAACACTTCGGGCCCCGGAGCGTCGCGTGTAGCTCCAGTTCCTGCAGAAATGCGGGCCAAGCGACGTTGCCCCATGCGAAACCGCCAAAGCGGACTCTAGCAGAGATATCACAAAACCCTTTTTTTAGTCTCTCTGGGCGTGTATCGGTCAATTGTGATCCCGCGATAGTTGGTTCTGTTTCGTTGCGTCAGAGGGAGGGATTCGTTGTACGGAAATAATTGGTGGCTCGTAATTACACTCTAATCACAAGCCTCGAAGATCATATCTGTGAGGTGAGCGCGCGTGCACGGATATGTGCGCGCGTGAAGGATGCAATGAGCGGAGAGGTTCGCAATGAGAAGTTGACGAAACTTGACCGTACACGAGAAGGATATCGGGAGGATCTCGTTAACTGGCTATCTGCCCACGTGCCCGGGACGACGTACGCCGCCTCACGACCGGGGCAGGTTATTGCGGCGAGGGCCGCCGCAATAATTTTTATCCCCTTAGCTGCCCGGCGCTAGCCTCCATCACCCATAAGTGATGCGTTTCTACAGGCTCGTTCAGGAGACGTCGAAACGAGTACCGGTATTTCCGACTCGGTCACTGGAGTTCAGTCGTGGACCACACACCCAGAAAAAAATTTATTTGACGGCCACTGTTTATTAAAATTAAGTAAAATATTTATTAATTTATTGTTTTTAATATTTTATTATTTATTGTTAAATATTTATTGATTTAAATAAATATTTATTTGATTAAAATAAATATTTATTTCATTTAAGTAACTATTTACTTAATTTAAATAAATACTTATTTAAATCAAAAAAATATTTTACTTAATCTTAATAAACGGTGGCCATAAATAAATTTTTTTCTGGGTGCACTGAAAAAAAAATATCATTGACTCAAGTAAAATTTGATTGTGGGCTGCCAAAGAAAAGAATTATTATTTCAATTCTACTTTTAATTCTAACAATTTCCATACGGCATTGAAACGATGACACGTCACCTTCACAGTCTTGCCGTCGTTGTTTCAGTATCATATAGAATTGTAAGAATCGAAAGTAGAATCGGAATAACAATTTTTTTCTTTGGCAGCCCGCAAGCAAATTTTTGTTCAATGCACGGAAGATTCAACGCTCTCGCCTCTTTTTCGTCGTCCGACGACGATGATGAACGATGACCGATCTGTCGATCGATATCGCCGGCCGAAGGAGAATCGATCTCGCCCGTCGTCGCGACTGCACCCAGAAAAATAATTTATTTGACGCCCACCGTTTATTTGATTTAAATAAATATTTATTTCATTTAAGTAACTATCTATTTAATTAAAATAAATATTTATTTAAATCAAATAAATATTTTACTTAAACCAAATGAACGGTGGCCGCCAAATAATTTTTTTTTCTGGGTGTGCCGAATGACTCCGATCTGAATCGCTCTGTACAGACGAGCCGAGCCGCGGTATACATTACATAACGTTTGCCGAGGCTGGCATATCGAGTCGTGCTCTTGCACGTAACTAATCACTGCTTACAGGAAATTACACGGATGTCTGGATCCGTGGGGGACGTTGAACCCCCCGTGCCTTTATCAATCGGACGTGTACATCGCGCGCGGAGCGATAGATAACCAGTACTCGGTATACACTGTGTTTAACTTCGCGGATATAACCGTTCGTTATCTGTGTCTGATTCTCACCCGGAGAAAACTTTCTACTTCCAGGGAGCGATCGGCGTCTCGTCCGACGTCATACCGTCTGTTGGTTGGGAAAAGATTTTAGCCGCGAGATGGTGATCGAAGGAGACCGACCGCGGGGTGTCCACGCGTGCGCGCGAATCGAACGCAAGCTCGGATGGAATCGTGTCACAAATAGTTTGTACAATCGGAGGGTAACTCGCTGGAATTAATTATAGGATGGTGTAAATGCGGGAACTTGCGTCGAGAGTTTAAATAATAAAAAATATAAAATATAATTCTATATATTATCTATATATTCTATATATTATATTTTCTTTTTCTTTTTTAGTAAACTATACCAAAAATATATTCATATACATCGAAAGACTATATTGTGAACTGTGCAAGACAAAAAATCATTATGAATTTAATTTTGATCTCATACTGTTATTATATTATCTGAATTATTTTATGTAAAAGGGCTCGTCCCGTAAATAAATAAATAAATAAATAATAAAGTGCTAGCCTTAAGTCGTCTCGAGCACTGATGCTGCCAGTGTATACGATACACTTTATAGTCCGAAATGCTATTTACCGGTGCACCCAGAAAAAAAATGTATTTGACGGCCACCGTTTGTGTCCACGCGTGTGCGCGAATCGAACGCAAGCTCGGATGGAATCACGTCACAAATAGTTTGTACAATCGGAGGGTAACTCGCTGGAATGATAGTAAAGACGGGGCAAAAAAAAGCTGCGAGGTTGTCGAAGCGCCGGGAGTCTCGGACGCGTTGTCAACTTTTGTCAATGATCGATTACCGGTTTGACGATGCGTATCCGAATAGGTCCTTTAAGGGGGCTCTTTTTTTACTGTGCGTTTCAGTATAGCGCGTCACGCTGGACGCGCGACACGCACCTATGAGAACCGTGCCAGAATGACGTCATGTATCGGCGCGCTTGTCGCGGAAAGGACCGAGAGAGGAGAGTGTGTGCGGAGAGAGGATGGCGAGGAAAGAGGACGAGGATCATCGGGGAGGGGAGTTACGAACGGGGGATGCGCGTATAAGCTGATGTGGCTCGCGTGCGCGCGCGCGTGCAGCAGGTATTGGCGACTGTATCTCTATACTGTACGCAGAGGTTTACTGCGCTATAGATATATGTGAGAAGGCAGCGAAGGACGAGCCCGAGACGAGGCGGGAGGAATGAGCAGTCGCCGCCGAGTGCAGAAGTGAATGAATGTAGCGTGGAGCGTGGGCGAGCGAGAGCAGAGGTTCTCATGAATGCAACGGTGGATTCTGCGTCGGGAAACTATTTTGCTGTGCGCGCGTATATAGATGTATCGAGACGTATCGATATTCCGGGACAGCGGAATATCGAACTCACGATTTTTTAGATCGTCTTCTTCCAGGTTAAATCTATAGAGAGTTCGGTATTGGACTTGCTAGATAAGGTGTTAAGGTAGGGATTTCAGGTCATATGCGCTCGATTGAAGGTGGCAGCTGGATTGTTGACCCCTCTGCAACGCACTGGTGGATTAGTTAGACGCTAAGGTATATGGCGGAAGAGAACTAGGAAAGTCAAAGGAGTTCTTCGGTCTTGCAATTCGGGGACCCACAAGTAGACCCGATGTTCCTGGCTGAATACTTTCCTCTGACTGCGAGCCTACGCTGTGAGCTAGGACACTGGTGCATTAGTTAAATGCGAACGCATATGACGGAAGGGAACTAGGAAAGTCAAAGGAGTTCTTCGGTCTTGCAATTCGGGGACCCACAAGTAGACCCGATGTTCCTGGCCGAATACTTTCCTCTGATTGCGAACCTACGCTGTGAGCTGAGACACTGGTGCATTAGTTAGAAGCTAACACATATGACGGAATGGAACTAGCAAAGTCAAAGGAGTTGTTCGGTCTTGCAACTGGGGAACCCACAGGTCGATCAGACGTTCCTACCAGTATAATTTGCTATGATTGTGAGTCTACACTGTTCAGAGACACGTATGTCGAGGCATACGTGCTTACGTAGTCTATAAAATAAATTACGACGAGGCCCCATTCTGGACTTACCTCGAGGAAATATGATCAATTCTTTGTAGGAGTGGAAATAACCCTGAGGATAGGATAGGTAGAGCCTTTATAGCGGGCGGGGACCACTTCGCTTGCGCGAAGCGCTCCATCGACTCGCCATCTCGCGGCCAAACACGAGACTCTACCTGGGCGTAAAGGCGTTCCGATTCAATATATTACGATTGGCCATTGCGACAGAGACCCTAACTATCCGAATTACGGAAATCCTGTGCTATAATACTGCATCGCGGGGTAACGTCCAACTTTTGACCGGAAAGCTTGTTTTGCTTGTGTTGGCCGGGGAACTGCTGCGTGACACACGGCAGTTGTATGACCCCGACCTTTAATTCTTAATTCAGTTTGTAATTTAGTATTTAGCTCCTAATTTGTCTTAGTTAGTTAATTCAGTTCAGTTGCAATTCTTTATTACAATTTTTGTTTTTTATTCTCTGGTACTTTACTTATATTTTTTTTCGCGATACTTGCTTTATTTTGTCGTTTGCACTGTTTCACATGTACAGCGTTTTCCTAGGTTAACTTCAGTTTAGGGGTTAACTGTAGGTTTGAGTCGGGTAGTTTCTAAGGTTACTGCGCGATTTTATATCAGTTCTAGCCAGTATATGCCTAGAGGACTCCCCTGGTCTTATAACATGATAAATGCATTCATTAATTCATTCTCTCCCTCGTAGGACGCATGGAAGCATTTTTTCGAGGCACACTATAGGTTTAGATCGAACATTAGAGAGTCGATTGATTGACCCTTCCCAATCGGTGTCTCTGGCTTTATAAACTTGAACATTGTTTTGTTCCATTGAAGTTTCGTGTGATTAATCGAAAGACAGGAGAGCCAATCGGCTTGGACTCAGGGTCCGGCCGCGTGAGGTGGACTTTGAGTCGTCTCGCTCTCGCCGGAGCACATACGCGCATGGAGAAATGAGACTCTGGCGGCTGACAGTGCAGCGAGATCTCGCATGCAGCGAACCTCAGCTACGGACTCGTGAGAGATTCGCTTAGATCTCGTCGAGGCAGGAGAGCAAACGCCCCTTGATCGGCGGCTTCTGCCATCGGTGCCGCTCGCTGACGCTTCGATCGAGAGACCGAGCCAGAGAACCGGCCGGGACGCGGCTAGATTCGCGCTCATACCCCCCCCCCCCCCCTTCTCGTACAGCTCCGCAGCACACGCTGATGCTGCTTGATTCATTGGAGAAAAACACCGAGATTTTATCCCAATTAAACACGACTCTCCACTCAATTCCTGCGAGCCGACCGGGACATTAATTTTCCTGGGGAGAGCTCTGCGCCTTCGCCGGAGCCTCGCCAGCCGCCGGGATGCCGCGTGCGAGCTGGATATACTTCTTCCTCCTCTTCTTCCTCTTCTTCTTCTCCTTCATCTTTCACTTCTTCCTTTTCATCCTCGCTTTCCTCCTCGTCGTTCCCTTCCGACCCTCATCTCTGTCCCCTCTTCTCTATTCCACCCCGGTTCTCGTTCTACGTTGGACACGTATATAAGCCTTACTATCTATATATCGTGACACGCTTGAGCCACATTTATTTCGGTTTTTTTTTTTGCCTCTTTTATTCCGCAACGATTGCCTTTTACGCCGCTCCGAGAGCAACAGTCAGCAGCCAGCCGAATACGTGTTACTACCCACGCAATTACAGATCAGCTCTATACGTATGGTCAGCGGTCTGTTCGAGTCAGAATCCTGGATAAATATAGCGGTTACCTAAACACGCCTCTCTTCATCGGATGACGACGAGTCAAAGACGTCGACAGCGACGGTCGCTTCGGGCATAAACTGGCTTTTCACTTCGGTATACCCACTTATCGCCAATCACGGCGAACGAGAAAATTCTGGATCGTTTCGTCGGACGTATTCGCACGTATTACCGTACTTCCACCTGACGGCCATCCTATGTAAACAAAAATATTTAAAAAATAAAAAGATATTCATTTTGAGAAAAATGTGGAAGTACCGCGAGGTTTCGTCGGATTATTCGAACGCCGGGTACGTCCGATGTTCTTTTTTTTCCGCTCATATTTTAATCCTTACTTGATAAGTTGCGCCGGGAGTTTGAAAATTAGTATGTTGTGCTGCGAGGAAGGGAAGTGGGCGATTTTCACCTCGTGCAGAAATCGCACGAGGTGAAAATCCGCACGAGGTGAACATTTTTTTTTCCGGCTTCGTTAAAATAATCACTTTTCTTGCGTCGCAAAATCGTCATATTCGCCAATGACCATTACTCGCCCGGGTGTAATCGAGCTTTGAGGGGGAGTAATGAGCCCTGTTACTAGCTAGGGAGTAATGAAACAGTACTGCGCATGCGCACAGGTTGATAATGATCATTGGTCAATAATCGTCGATTTCCCGCCCGTGTTGCAAGCAAGGAATGTGGTTATTTTAGCGAAGTCGGGAAATATATATATGTATGTATATATGTGGTCATTACAAGTCTTAAGTCATTCTCGAGCGCTGATGCTGCCAGTGTATACGATATACTTTATATTCTGGAATGCCATTTACCGGTGGGCCATAAAAATTTAGTCACCAATCCGATTCCGACTCGGGACTTTTGCGATATCGGTTAATGAATTATTGAGTGGTGTAAATGCGGAAACTTGCGTCGAGAGTTTGAAAAATAATAATATATCTAATTAAGGAAGGCGATGTAAATAATTAAGGCCGGGCTGGCCTTAAGTCATCTTGGGCGCTGATGGTGCGAGTGTATACGATAAACTTTATAGTCTGGAATGCTATTTACCGGTGGGCGCGGACCATTCCATCCAAACTTAGTCACCAATGATCATCGGCACTAAGAAAAAAAAATCGATTGAATCAATCTTACAGCATCAGCGCTGATGCTATGTGATACACTTTACAGTCCCAAATGCTGTTCACCGATGGGCACAGAATCCTCCATCCAAATTTTGTTGCCAATGATCATCCGATGATTCCGACTTAGGACTTTCGAGATATCGGATAATTAATTATAGAATGGTGTAATGCGGAAACTTGCGTCGAGAGTTATATTTTTTTATATATTATATTTTATTATATTTTATATATTATATTTTGATATTTCAATTATTTAAATATCAAAATATAATAAAGTGCTAGCAGTTATCTCGAGCGCTGATGCTGCCAGTGTCTACGATACCCTTTATGGTCTGAAATGCTATTTACCGGTGCACCGAGAAAAATAATTTATTTGACGGCCACCGTTTATTTGGTTTAAGTAAAATATTTATTCGATGTAAATAAATATTTATTTCGTTTAAGTAGCTATTTACTTAATTTAAATAAATATTTATTTAAATCAAATAAGTATTTTACCCAAACCAAATAAACGGTGGGCGTTAAATAAATTATTTTTTTGGGTGTGGGTGTAGAACACACCATCCAAATTTAGTCACCAATGATCATCCGCAGTGAGACAAATAACCTACTGAATCAACCTTACAGCATCAGCGCCGATGCTGTAAGATATACTTTATAGTCTGAAATGCTATTTACCGGTGCAGCCAGAAAAATTATTTATTTGACGCCCACCGTTTATTTGGTTTAAGTAAAATATTTATTCGGTTTAAATAAATATTTATTCAAATCAAATAAATGTTTATTTAAATCAAATAAATATTTATTTATACCAAATAAATATTTTACCTAAATCAAATAAACGGTGGCTGTCAAATAATTTTTTTTTCCTGGTGTGGGCGCAGTTCACACCATCCAAATTTAGTCACGACTGATCATCCGCACTGAGACAAAAAATATATTGAATCAAGCTTACAGCATCAGCGCCGATGCTGTAAGACATACTTTACAGTCCCGAATGCTCTTCGCCGATAGGCCCAGGCTCCTCCATCCAAATTTAGTCACCAACGATCATCCGATGACCCCGACTCGGGACTTTCGTGAATATCGGATAACGAAGTATCGAGTGGTGTAACGGCGATCGGTCCTGTTCGCCAACGACGCGGAGGCAGCGTCGGTAGCTCCGGCACAGCGAACGACAAACGACCATTCACCGATACTTGACAGGAGTTCCGTTCCTCGAGCGTCGCGCGTCGCACGACAAGTTACAGAACGAGAGAGTCACCAGAAGTGGGGGTAAATAAAAATTTGCATAAGCGAGTCGCGGCGCGGTGGCCGAGATTTTTTTTCGCTTCGCTGTACACGAAAAACTCCCGACAACTCGGCGTCCTTCTCCGCTCTCCGTCGTCCGTTATGTAATTACGCGGTTGCATAATCCTCGAGCACTCGCGAGTCTCGCTGTCTCGCTCGATCCGTTCGCGAGACTCGACGAAAAAAAAAAAAAAAAAAAAAAAAAAAAAAAAAAAAAAATCGTCATCGTGCTCGCCAGAGCCAGTTCACGGTTCGGTCCGGCAATCGGTGTGGACAACGCTCTCGACACGCCGCATGGAAACCGAATGCTTTTTAATGTACCCGGCAAATATACGCGTATCTTTTTCTCTCGAAACCGCGCGTATCCTTCACATTGGCGACGCAAAGCTTCTCGATTCAATTTACATGCAAATCGTCCGGTGAGAAAGAGACGATCCGCGAAGAGAGAGGAAGCAATCACCGAGTGTGAATTGAGCAACGCTCGCGAGGGAGCCGACACACCGACCGGGATAGCATATATTTCGCTATAAGGTGTAAATACGTTTATGAAATAATACCGCGAGCCTCGGTCGTGCGAGCGCGTCCGGGAGGTGAATGATGAAGGGACGCGACTCTCGGGATTCATTCACTCGCGGCAAATTCATTGATGCAATACCTTACGAAGCTGCGAGCCCCCCCCAAGAGATATTTCACCGAGGAGTATTTTCCTCAAAGCCCTCCCTCTTACACGATTGCAAAAAAAAAAAAAAAAAAAAAAAAAAATATACCTGCAACGTAACATTGAATCGACGTGCGCGAGCTACCGGTCGTACCCGGGAGAACGTTGAACGCACCGGCTCGCACGTTCTCACAGTGCACTTAGAGCCGGCAATAAGTTGGCGAGATTTTACCGAGGGGGGGTGGGGGAGGGGGGGTTGTAATAAACGTACATACACGAGCGGGGTTCACCAGAGGCGGTGGCGTACGTACCTCGATGAAATGTGCATTAGTTCCGGATAACTGGGTCAATCACGATAGCTCGGGACACCGGGCAGTCCCGGGCGCTCGGGCGCGTGTACCGTTGGCAGGCTGGCATTAAGACGGCCAGCGATGCGTAAAAAGTGCTTTACGCTTCTTGGCTACCGAAAGGGAAAGGTGCCTTGGCACACTCTCCCCTCGTCCATCGGCCTCGGGGCTCTCTTTCACCTCGGTGTCTTTCTCCGGTTCCGCGGTTCGACGCGATACACGCCGACCTAGGGCGATTCGGCGGCGCGGAATCCCGCGGCACCTGCGCGGCCTTTCGGCTATCGCGGATGTGCCGAGATAGGGTAAAAGTGGTGAATATGGCCCAACTCGATTAACAGGTAAATTAATGATAGGGTAAAAGTGGTGAATATGGCCCACCTGGATTAACACGTAAATCAATGATATATGGACCGGTCCATATTCCCCACTTTTACCCGATATGGACCGGTCCATATTCTCCACTTATACCCTACTCATCGGTGCTGATAAATTTAAAACAAAATGATGTTTGCTCAATTGCACCGAAGCCGATAATCAGGAGTGCCAATAAATCGATGACGGGCGTTCTTCGATACGACCTCGACGTCCATTTTAATATATTTCTAATATCTATTCTACTTCCATTCAAGTATTGTCAACGGGCCATCGACCGAAGTCCTCCATCCCCGGACTTTCTTTTATTTGAATTGAGATGTGATAAGTGAAATATTTATTCCATTTAAATAAATATTTATTTTAATCAAATAAATATTTTACCCAAACCAAATAAACGGTGGCCGTAAAAAAAAAGTCTGGATGTGGGCGCAGATCACACCATCCAAATTTAGTCACCAATGATCATCCGCACGGAGACAAAAAATTATATCATTGATTAACACGTAAATCAATGATATATGGACCGGGTCGTATTCCCCACTTTTACCCTACCCATCGGTGCTGATAAATTTAAAGAAAATGAAGTTTCCTCGATTGCACCGAAGCCGATAATCAGGAGTGCCAATAAATCGATGACGGGCGTTCTTCGATACGACCTCGACGTCCATTTTTTTTTCCTCACTCCCGGTTCGCCTCGGGGAGCTCGAACGTAACTTTCCGACTGTCCGTTTATACGTCGATTATATTGGCAATATTTTCCCTCTAATTCACGCCCCTCGCTGATTTGAAACGCAATGATAACATTGAATACATACACGGAGACTCGCGCGCCTGAGCTTCGTGGTAATTTTTTTTCCTTCACACTTTTACGATAAGCGCTAATGCACCGGCGATAAATAAGACGAGACTCTCGATGTTTTATTCACCGACCGTCTCACCGGTGATTTTTTTTTTTTTTTTTTTTTTTCTTTTCTTCGTCCACAGTCCGAGAGAACTTCACAAAGAGGGATCGATTCTTTGAGAGTTCTTCTCGCGCTGGCGCGGGTTTTCTCGTTTTTCCGTTCGGAGGCGTGTCTCTCATTCTCACACCGGGCCCGGCGCAGAGATACGCGTCTCCTCTTCCCCGTAGCGCATAATAGGAGATAGACAGATACACCAGGAGGTATCAGCATAGGAGGTTCTTTCGCCAGCTCGCGGACGCCAATTAAGAAGCGGAGAAAGGGGATGACAGAGATTTATCGCGGAGTTATCGGGCAGCCCAGCGTAGGCATGTAAATACCCTCTATGAATGTATTTAGATCGAAGCCGAGGCCGGAGAGCTAACGCGAGCGGGCAAGAGGGCCGCTAACGCTCAGCATCCCCCGCTTCTTCCACCAGTCCAGATTTATTATCCCGCGGGACGTAGGCGCTGCGCGACCGCCGATCGCCCACCACACTCTCTCGCCGCTCGGCCGGCTTCCCACGCATCGCTCATTCGCCGACGACCGCGACGACGATGACGGCGACGATACCTGACCGGCTCGCGTGCACCGAGTGTCGCGTAGACGTTGACCAATTTTTTTTTTTTTTTTTTTTTTTTTTTTACGTAGCAGAGAATTACAATTTATTTGGCTAATAAACCAAAATATGCCTTCTGATATTATTACGTCCACGGATCGAGAAGTCAGACGTTGACCAATTTCTTTTTTTACGTAGTAGAGAATTAAAATTTATATGCGAAGACGGCGACGATACCTGACCAGCTCGTATGCACCGAGTGTCGCGTAGACGTTGACCATTTTTTTTTTTTTTTTTTACGCAGCAGAGAATTCATATTTATTTTGCTAATAAACCAAAATATACCGTCCGTTATTATTACGTCCACGGATCGAGAATTCAGACGTTGACCATTTTTTTTTTTACGTAGTTGAGAATTTAAATTTATCTGCGAAGACGGCGACGATACTTGACCGGCTCGCGTGCACCGAGTGTCGCGCAGACGTTGACCAATTTTTTTTTTTTTTTTTTATGCGGCGGAAAATTAAAATTTATTTTGCTAATAAACCAAAATATGCCTTCTGATATTATTACGTCCACAGATCGAGAAGGCAGACGTTGACCAATTTCTTTTTTTACGTAGTAGAGAATGAAAATTTATCTGCGGATAAACAAATGATGGCCTGTGATATTATTACGTCCACGGATCGAGAAGTCAGACGTTGACAAATTTCTTTTTTTACGTAGTAGAGAATTAAAATTTATCTGCGAAGACGGCGCCCAGACCTGACCAGCTCGCGTGCACCGAGTGTCGCGTAGACGTTGACCAATTTTTTTTTTTACGTAGCATAGAATTAAAATTCATTTTCCTAATAAACCAAAATATGCCTTCCGTTATTATTACGTCCACGGAACGAGAAGTCAGACGTTGACCAATTTCTTTTTTTACGTAGTAGAGAATTAAAATTTATCTGCGAATAAACAAAATGTGGCTTCTGATATTACGTCCACGGATCGACCAGTCAGACGTGGACTAATTTCTTTTTTTACGTAGTCGAGAATTAAAATTTATCTGCGAAGACGGCGACGATACCTGACCGGTTCGCATGCACCGAGTGTCGCGTAGACGTTGACGAATTTTTTTTTTTTTACGTAGCAGAAAATTAAAATTTATTTTGCTCATAAACCAAAATATTCCGATATTATTACGTCCACAGATCGAGAAGTCAGACGTTGGCAATTTTTTTTACGCAGTAGGGAATTAAAATTTATCTGCGAATAAACAAAATATGCCTTCCGATATTATTACGTCCATGGATCGAGAAATCATACGTTGACCAATTTCTTTTTTTACGTAGTAGAGTATTAAAATTTATCTGCGAATAAACAAAATATTCCTTCTAATATTATTACGTCCACGGATCGAGAAGTCAGACGAGTTTTCGTATTAAATTTTATTTTTTCTCAAGCGCGTAACCGTTCTGCGCTGTATGCTAATGCAAGATTACTAATAAGGAAGAAATAGCGAATTAATGATCAACCCGAGATAGACTCGACGTAACGGCCGGCTGGCGCAGCGCTCGATCTTTGTATAAAAAAAAAAAAAAATAATCACTCAAAAATCCATCGAAGCAATCCGTTCGGGGGCCAAAAATCATCGAACGAAAACGTGACGCAACCGCGAGATTAACGAGAGGCCTGCGCAGCGAGAGCCGCGGAGTTACGAGAGCCCGGTGAGATTGTTCGATGGTCCCGGTGAGAGACGGAGAGTGAGAGTCGGAGAAAGGTGCAATAAAGGCGATGAAAGAGAAAGAGACGCCCTCGTGCCCGGGCATCAACGTCCCGGCTCTTCTTCTTCTTCCGAGCGAAATGTCAAGAAGCGCCGGCCAGTTAATTCTCAGCGTTCGCGGACGGGGGACGAGAGCGGGCCCGACGGTCGGGGGAACGGGGGATGCACATAGCGTTCAAAGCCGAGGCCAACTATTCATTAGACGGGAGTGCAGGTTGTGCACCCAGCGGCATCCTCCTTCTCGTTCTGCCCGGAGCGCGCGCGCGCGTGCGCGATCGACTGCGCGTCGTCGTTGCGCAACCGGTACGGAGCGGTCCGCACGCGGGTTACCAACTTGACTTTCTGGGTAAACGTTTTTTCGGATAAACACTATTCGGAAGAATGATGATTCGGCGACTTGACATTTCGAAATGTAACGATTCGGGGCAATCAAATTCGACGAAATTGCTATTCGGAAAAGTGACATTTGGTTAAATGACGGTCCGGAAAAATGACGCTCGGTCAATTACTACACGGAGAAAAAAAAATTGTCGGGACAACAAGAATTTTGTTACCATAACTGATTTACCTGGGTAACATAGGGACAACAAAATATATTGTTGTGGCAGCAAATATTTTGCTGTGGCAGCAAATATTTTGCTGCAGCAGCCAAATACTTTTGCTGCCGCAACAATAAATTATTAACGATCTACATTTTTTTAGAGAAACAGAACTATTTTTCGCCGTGTATTTCCGAAGAGTTACGTTCGCTGAAATGAAGATTCGGAATAATAAACTTTCGGAAATTTGACAATTCGAAAAAACAACGATTCGTCAATTCGACGATTCGGACAAATAGAGTTTCGGATGTTTGACTATTCGGATGAAGCGCGAGGCCAACTATTCATTAGACGGGAGTGCAGGTTGTGCACCCAGCGGCATCCTCCTTCTTGTTCTGCCCGGAGCGCGCGCGCGCGTGCGCGATCGACTGCTCGTCGTCGTTGCGCAACCGGTACGGAGCGGTCCGCACGCGGGTTGCCAACTTGCGCGATCGCTATGCGCGGAACGCGCACGGAAACGAGCATGAGTCCTCCCCCCCCCCCCCCCCCCCCCCTCGCCGCCCCTTCGCCGTGCGGGAGAGAAGTGAGCATAAGAGTTGAATCGAATCGATCGGAATTTCGAGAGCATACCGTTCTCACCGTTAAGCTCACTGCGAAGGATTGCTCTTCTGCAATTCTATGGTGGCGTATTCGTGTAGCCGTGTGACCCCTCCTCGCAGTCGAGAGGCAGTTGTGATGCCTCGATATCACTTGGCAGGACTCGAGCCCGGTTGATTTAGGAGAGACCGCACGCCGAGCTGCGTCGAAAGGCCGGGAGAAGGGTGGGGCAAAAGGGACCGCGCCGATTTTTCAAGGTGGAGGAAAGAAAGTCTCCGGCTCGGATGAGTCTGTTCCGGAGCCATATTTAGATGACACTGCAATCGGGCGAATCGTCTTATGGCCGAGAGTCTTGGGTCCGATGGCGATTCATCCGAATGGTCAAACATCCGGAACTTTGTTTTTTCGAATCGTCGAACTGCCGAATCGTTATTTTGCCGAATTGTCTAATTTTTGAAAGTTTGTTATTACGAGTCTTCGTTTCAGCGAACGTTACTCGTCGGAAATAGTAATCGTCCGAAGCGTCATTCATCCGAATCGCCAATCAACCGAATCACGAAAGTAAATAGTATAAGTGAATATTTTGATCATCTGCTATTATATCTATTCATCGCAGGGGATAACATTATACAGGGTCAATGAATTAATGAACGAATAAATGAATTTGCGGATAAATGAATTTTCGGATAAATGAATTTTCGGATAAATGAATTTTCGGATAAATGAATTTTCGGATAAATGAATTTTCGGATAAATGAATTTTCGGATAAATGAATTTTCGGATAAATGAATTTTCGGATAAATGAATTTTCGGATAAATGAATTTTCGGATAAATGAATTTTCGGATAAATGAATTTTCGGATAAATGAATTTTCGGATAAATGAATTTTCGGATAAATGAATTTTCGGATAAATGAATTTTCGGATAAATGAATTTTCGGATAAATGAATTTTCGGATAAATGAATTTTCGGATAAATGAATTTTCGGATAAATGAATTTTCGGATAAATGAATTTTCGGATAAATGAATTTTCGGATAAATGACTTTCTGGATAAATTAATTTTCGGATAAATGACTTTCTGGATAAATTAATTTTCGGATAAATACTATTCGGAAGAATGATTCGACGACTTGATGTTTTGAAATTTAACGATTCGGGGAAATGAAATTCGGCGAAATTACTGTTCGGAAAAGTGACGGTTCGGAGAAATGACGTTCGGTCGATTACTATTTCCGAAGAGTCACGTTCGCTGAAATGAAGATTCGGAATAATAAAGTTTCGGAAATTTGACAATTCGGAAAAATAACGATTCGGCAATTCGACTATTCGGACAAATAAAGTTTCGGATGTTTGACTATTCGGATGAAGCGCGTTCGGATCCACGACATTCGTCCAATTGTAGTTTCGTCGAAATTACGTGGCTCCCTCTGTTCCGTTTTGCCCCGGTGTTCCGTCTCGCCCCGCTTAGCCCCTCGACACGTCGTTTCGTTCGACAGCGAACGTAACTACTCGCTGTTTTGTGGCGGAGGCATTTTAATGGTATGTAGGATGGAGCTTCGGTAGCGAGACACGGCTCGAGATCTAATCTCGTTGCCTTAAATTTTCATCGTGCCGATATCCCGCTGGGGTTCTTTCGATGCTCGCTCAGCTAATTGAACATTACATTGTCGCTGTTAATCGCTCGGGTTCGAGCAATCGTTAAAGAGCGATAACGAGGAGAGGAATCATCTGACGCTTCCCCACCGTCAGTCAATGGTGTCGCGTTACAAAGTATGCGCGAGGAATGGGACGACGGGGTAGACTGCTGCACCGGTATTCCCGCTCGAGCTGCAGTCAGTGGATACGGATAGTCGGAGTCAGACGCGGCCCGAGTCCCGGCCCGATCGAGAGAGCCGTGTACACTTGAGTGTGTTACTTGAGCAGACGAGAGAAAGAGGGACGGAGAGTGAGAAAGATACTTTCACTTTGCGGGCGCCAGGCAAGCGGCGAGGCAATCGTGAGAGCAGTCGTCATCATCGCGCGCCAGCTCTTTGGCTCTGCACTCGGCCGCGAGTCGCGCTACACGAGGCTTGCGTCACTTCCGACGGGGCCCTTGAGAACTTTCATTTTTTTTCTCCCACACGCCGAAGGGCCCGAATACCGAGGTTTTGCGGAAGACTAATTCGATTTGGCAATTTTTGTTTTCGTCGGGGTGAATATGGACCGGTTTATAGATCACTGGTTCACGTGCTAATTGGGCTGGGTCATATTCGCCACTCTTGCCCAACGTGAACTCTTGGTCTGGTGAAAATATGACCGGCTTCGACCGAAGCATTGATCGATAGATTGTTACTACGTTTTCCACCAATTAGATGGATAATGACTATACTGGAGGACGATTGGGCAGGTCCATATTCGTCACTCTTGCCCAACATGTATCAAGACGTAACGATGTACAGGAATCTCTAGTGAAAATATGACCGGCTTCGATCGAAGCATTGATCGATAGATCGTTACTATTTTTTCCATCGATTAGATGGATAATGACTATACTGGAGGACTATTGGGCAAGGCCGTATTCGCTACTCTTGCCCAACGTGTATCAAGACGCAACGATGTACAGAAAGCTCTGGTGAAATTAGGACGGACTTCAATCGAAGTATTGATCGATAGATCGTTACTACATTTTCCACAGATTAGGTGAATAATGACCGTACTGGAGCACGATTTGACCGAGCCACATTCACCACTCTTGCCCAACATGTATCATGACAAAACGATGTACAGGAAGCTCTGGTGAAAATATGACCGGCTTCGATCGAAGCATTGATCGATAGATCGTTACTACGTTTTCCACCGATTAGATGGATAATGACTGCTGGAGCACGATTGGGCAGGGCCACATTCGCCACTCTTGCCCAACATGGGTCAAGACGTAACGATGTACAGGAATCTCTAGTGAAAATATGACCGTCTTCGATTGAAGCATTGATCGGTAGATCGTTCCTACATTTTCTACAGATTAGATGGATAATGACCGTACTGGAGCACGATTGGGCAATTGCGGTGCCGAACTCTGCACGGGAATTGCGACTTGATGAGGGAACCGAGTCCCGGTGCTGGGTGCCGGTAGTCAGCCAGTTCGTACGAAATAAAGCGCGATAGCGATTCAGCGCCCGTTATCCAGATGTGTAATTAGCAATTGTTACACGCGGAAACGTTTACTCGTCTGACGCTGTTGCGATGCTGAGAGCGATGAGAAAAAGAGTGAAAGACCGGGGTAGATGGAGGGGCACATGGCGGACCCGCTTCATTCCCATTAGGCCCATTTTATTTTACTAGACTATACTGCGGAAGCTTCGCGCGTCGCTGAGTTTCGTTCGCGTCGGAACGTTCACCGTGTGTTCCTTAATTCCATCCGTTTCTGTCGCTGTTCTGAATTCGAAATACATATGAGACATATCACACACGTTCTTTTACCCACTTCCTTGAGTTCCTCAATTCTCGGGCTCTGGCTCGAAAAATCTTGTTTCGCGACCGGAAGTGACATCATACAGGAAATACGTCACTTCCCATCGAAAAATGAGATTTTTAAACCGGAAGTGACGTATGTCCAGTACGACTTCACTTCCGGTCGCAAAATGAAATTTTCAAACCCGAAGTAACTTATGCCATGTTTGACCACTTCGGGTCAAAATATGAATTGACGTATTTCCGGTATGACGTTACCTCCGATCGAAAATTGAGATTTTTCAAAACGGACGGGACGCATTTCCAGTACGAGGTCACTTCCGATCGAAAATTGGAATTTTCTAATCGGCAGTGACGTATTTTCGGCATGCCGACAGTTCGGGTCGAAAAATGAGATTTTTAAACTGGAAGTGACTTCCGGTATGACGGCAATTCCGGTCGGAAATTGGGATTTTCAGACCGGAAGTCACGATTTCTCGTATAACTTCGCTTCATGGAAGAAAGCGTTTGTTCCTCCGCATCGGAACGATCGGAATTTGCACAATAACACGTCGCGGCCTAATCGTCTTCCTTCCTCGTTCCCTCCACCAGGAATACTCTACCTGGTCGAGGGAACGAGGAAGGAAGACGATTAGGCTACAACATGTAATTGCGAAATAGCGCAATTTTTATTTTCGTCTTCCTACATATTATAATACAGGTCTCACACGTAAACCGTTCGCCGGTTTCACCGCGAAGCGCCCGTGCTCGATCGTGTCGTACGGCACAGCGAGCGTTTCGTCATTCCATTGCCGGTACGTCGGCGAGAGAAATCTTTGCGCGACATTGAATCAAGGCCGACCGATGCAGTCTACAGAACACGGAGGCGCACACAGCGGTCGCACGAGGACAAATCTTTTACGATCTCGCGTTTAGCGAGAAATTTATGCACGCGCAGTAAACGGTACGTCGTATACGGACAGGTGGTTTATCCCGTGTATCTTGCAGTCTCCGTAAAAATCGACGACACATACATGCGATGCAAGAAGTTTGTCGAACGCCAATGGAATTAAAAAGGTCGTACCCAGTTAAGCTGGGGAAAAAAATGATTGGTCGATCCGACCGACAGCCAACGGCGCAAGATGATGCTCGATCCAGCCGATGAATTCCTTGTGACCCTGAAGATATCTGCACGAGACTAAATTTCATCGAGTTATAACAGCTGCGTTTTGCATCGCACAAACTTGGCTCGGGGAAGTTCATTTGGAGGATAAAATTCTACGAATGAACATTTTTTTTTCTTCCTAAAGCAGTGCATTGATAGAACCTCGACCGGAGATGAAATTTGATGTCGTGCAAATATCTTTAGGTTCGTAATCCCTTGCGTAAATAATTGAGCCAAGAGACAAGCTCGTTATATCTCGGCCCAAGCTTCATTCAATTTCCGATCCCGTCGGTTGGTCGGGAAAACAACGTCCTTCTTTTATCGTAGGGTTGGTCCGGTCGGCTGTTAAAGTCCCGCCTCACCAACCCTACCCGGGTAACGGTCATCGGTCTAACCACCGTGCGTACCGTAACTAGGGGAGACCGGGGCAAAATGGCACAGCGGGGCAAAACGGGACAGTGAGGGCAAAACTCAGTTTTCCAATCATTTTTGGATTACCCATTTTGTCCCAACGATACATCCGGATTTTCAATCCCGTTTTGACCCACGTACCACCATCGCCACCATCCAACAGTTATTAGAAAATTGCGTTTTGTCTCATTGCCCCGTTTTGCCCCGCTGTCCCATTTTGCCCCGATCTCCCCTATGTAATTGTGCACGAAGCTCGTTGAAGCATAAGAAGAAGAAGCCCAACAAGGAGGACCAAGAGCCGCAGTTTCTGACCCCCCGCACGCGCGCTCCCCATTGGCTGCATATCAAATGGTGGGGGGAGTCGACTATGCTAGAGTTACCCTTGTCACAAACTGGGTCCGTGTCGGAAACTGGGTCCTTTACCTTACCCAGTTAGGGTAAAAGTGGTGAATATAGCCCACCTCGATTAACACGTAAATCAATGATATATGGACCGGTCCATATTCCCCACTTTTACCCTAAGCTGGGAAAAAAATGATTGGTTGATCCGACCGACAGCCAACGGCGCAAGACGATGCTCGATCCAGCCGATGACTTCCTCGCGTAAATAATTGAGCCAAGACACAATCTCATTATATCTCGGCCCAAGCTTCATTCAATTTCCGATCCCGCCGGTTGGTCGGGGCAACAACGTCCTTCTTTCATCGTAGGGTTGGTCCGGCCGGCTGTTAAAGTCCCGCCTCACCAACCCCACCCGGGTAACGAGTCGTCGGTCTAACCACCGTGCGTACCGTAACTATGTAATTGTGCACAAAGCTCGTTGAAGCATAAGAAGAAGAAGCCCAAGGCACGCACGCACGTTGGACGCGTGCTGTGTATTCCTCCTCTCCCTTGACTAGTTAATTCCACGAGACTCGAGCACGCCTCCGTCGGTCGCGCATCGCGTGTGATCGTGATGCGTACACCGTCGCGCTACATGAACGCACCTGTGCGTTGATAGAAGAAAAAAAAAATTCTGCGAAACTGTGAAGCAGGGGAGAAGATGAGAAAAAAACAAAGTGAGAACAGCACACCGGCAACTCTTCACGCCTAGATGACAAGCGGCGCGCACCAAGGAAGACTCCGCCGTTGTCCCGCTCGGCTCTTTTCCTTGCTCCCATTGTGAACCGCTTCACACGCACTTGCGTGTCCGCAGAACCGGGACCCTCTCGAGGCTCGTTAACCGCTCGACGGAACTTTGGCCACGCGCACCGGCGACCCAGCCAACGCTGCGGCAAACTGTTACGGCTTCAACGATCACTTAACAAAGGGCGCACCTAGCCGGCAAGGCCTTCCGAGAGACCTATCGGTAGGTTTCTCGAAGGCCGGAAGTTATCGGAAGGTATCGGAACCTTCCGATACCTTAAAAATACCGAAAATCGTTCCTTATCCCGGGCATATATCTCAGGAATAGACCACTCTTATCCGTTCCTGGAGCCTCCTCGATTGAGTCCTTTAAGGTAGTCCTTGGGAATATTGTTCACGCCGCATAAGGTTCAGAGAAATAAGACGTAAATGCAGACACTTCTCCATGGTATAAAAATCTGAAAAAAATCAAGCTACATTAAAGGGGCTGAAAAGATTCATTTTGCATAATAATAATTCCAAAATGTTATCAACAAATTGATGAAACATACAATTGTTCGACAAATCTCTCGGAAACCTCACTTTTTATTAATGAAAATGATTCGTTCATTTTTGTGAATACGTATGAATTGTATCAGATTTTTTAATTCACTTTGAATTTTGTTAATTTCTGCACATTCTTCCCATACAAAAAATAATTCAAAGTGAATTTAAAAATCCGAAAAGATTCATACGTATTCAGAAAAAAATGAACGAATCATTTTTGTAACAAAAAACAGTTAGGTTTCCTACAGATTTGTTGAACAATGTAATTTGTTATCAATTTGTTAATAACATTTTGCAATTATTATTATGCATAAATAATCTTTTCTGTACCTTTAATACGCTTGATTTTTTTCAGATTTTTATACCGTCAAGAAGTGTTTGCAATTCCCTCCCATTTCTCTGAAACTTATGCGGGGTGAACACTATTCGCAGAGACTACCTTAAGGTGCGTCTCCTACAACAACTTGAATCCCTTGAGCAGGATGTTGTGAAGGGGTGACGTAACGACCATACTTTAATTAATTATTAAGCGTGCTTAATCTTTCACTGCTTTTTCTTTTCCTTCTACTTTGTTATTATTACTACCCTTACATGCACTGAGAAAAAAAAAAACCAATTGTCTCAACAAAATGAGCGCTTACGGGTGGCGGAATAAATTTTTGGTTGATCGAGCGAAATAATTGTCGTAGTGAGTAAAGAAAAATTTGATTCGACGGCTTGTTAGTTCGATCAACGAGCCCATTCCTTTCGATCAACCAAACATTTGTTTCGTCACCCGTAAGCGTACATTTTGTTGACTCAATTGATTTTTTTCTCTGTATGTGCATCTAATTAAATTGTAAACTGTTCGTTTCTATCATAGGATAAAAGTGGGAAATATGGACCAGTCCATATATCATTGATTTACGTGTTACTCGAGGTGGGCCATATTCACCACTTTTACCCTATGCTTTCCAATGCTTTTTGTACTCACTTCGCTTTACTTTACTTTAGTAAGCGCACATTTTGTTGACTCAATTGATTTTTTTCTCTGTATGTGCATCTAATTAAATTCTAAACTGTTCGTTTCTATCATAGGGTAAAAGTGGGGAATATGGACCAGTCCATATATAATTGATTTACGTGTTACTCGAGGTGGGCCATATTCACCACTTTTACCCTATGCTTTCCAATGCTTTCTGTACTCACTTCGCTTTACTTTACTTTAGTAAGCGCACATTTTGTTGACTCAATTGATTTTTTTCTCTGTATGTGCATCTAATTAAATTCTAAACTGTTCGTTTCTAACATAGGGTAAAAGTGGGGAATATGGACCAGTCCTTATATCATTGATTTATGTGTTAATCGACGTGGAGCCATATTCACCACTTTTACCCTATGCTTTCCAATGCTTTCTGTACTCACTTCGCTTTACTTTACTTTAGTAAGCGCACATTTTGTTGACTCAATTGATTTTTTTCTCTGTATGTGCATCTAATTAAATTCTAAACTGTTCGTTTCTAACATAGGGTAAAAGTGGGAAATATGGACCAGTCCATATATCATTGATTTACGTGTTAATCGACGTGGGCCATATTCACCACGTTTACCCTATGCTTTCCAATGCTTTCTGTACTCACTTCGCTTTACTTTACGTACCGCCCATCTGCAATGCTTGGTCCTCGGCGGATTTACCCCAGGACACAATAAACTGATCTATCTATCTATACAGCGTTTCGGTAAACATCCTCGACGCTCGCTCGTTTAGAATGATCAAAGTCGGTTTTAGTCGACGGACTCTCCGTCCGCCGAATCGTAGGATTCGAGGACCAGAAGTAGCAAGAAAAACGGTGGCCCTTCGCAGAGTCCGGTAGAGGAGCGCAGTAGAGCGAGAATAGCGAGGGACTCCTCCTAATTGGTCAAGCCGCGGGGGTTGTGATGTATAGGCCCGCCCGCGTATTCCCTCAGTATCTGACCAGCCGAATCTTTCCGCCGAATCAGCCTAATGGCGTTTCTTCCCGGGACCGACTCTCCCGCCCGGAGTCACTCCCCTAGCCAATTTAACGTGCACAAACCTCATCGATGGGACTATTTTTACTTTCGACAATTTATCGCCACTAGAGCTCGGCTCCCCTCCATTGTGTTTCTTATTTCTCTCTCGCCACATCCAGAGGGCCCTCGGGGCTCTTCGCGCGAGTGAAATGCTACCGTAGAAGTGACCCTGCGAACGCTCTTCCGATTCCGCGGGCAGTTAAAAAGCTAACTAATGAATTGGAGCGAGAGGAATAAAGGAAACTGCGGGACGCGCCGGCGCTCTCCGCGTCAGAATCTGCATCCTTCGCCCCGTCCCGCCCTCCGTTGCATCGGGCCGATTGTGCAAGGCTGACAGAGGATTATTTAGTGCTGCGTGCTCAAACTACTAGGCGCTATCTCGCCGAGCCAAGGGAGACGGAGGAAGAGGGGAGAGTGCGGTTCAACTCTAAACATGCATTTTTATCACCGGCCTCCTCCGCGCACGGAACGGCGAGATAGAAAATGAGAGAAACTAAGGATGCAGAAGGAACGGCAAATTCATGCCGGGGAACACCGACGACGAGAGCGCAGACTCTCGGGGGTCTCGAGCGGGAGCGCACACTCGTTCGACGATCGAATTCGGTTCGTTCGATTCAATTCGTGACTGTCTCTTTGACCTCGATCTCTCCCTTCCTTCCCCTCCTCCTCCTCCTCCGGCTCTCGGTACGCCACTCCGGCTGTTCCGCGGTTGAATCCCACCGGGCAACGCCAACTCCGGATCTCTTATTCTCTTGTAATCGAGTTCTTGTACTATCGAACCGCGGAGAGCATTCCTCATTATTCCCGTTTGCTCCGTTATTACCGGTTGGTACAAATATTTTACTGCCGCTGTTGTACGACATGCTTCGTACCGTCGAGCGTACATTAATGTATCGGCTTTTTTTTTATTTTTCTATCGACACAGCGGCCGAATATGTCAGGGTATGTCGACGCTGATGCATGTTCACTGGGTCGGAAGGTAAACGTACCAATGGCCGGACACGTCCCAGTGGCCGGACAAGGCGTGCGTGCAAGAGACATGGAAATACGATTTTGCATGCATGTCCGGGGACTGGGACTGCGCCCTTAAGTGTTAAGTTTCACAGCGAGTCACGTGGTATTGAGCTCCATGGTATAAAAATCTGAAAAAATCAAGCTATATCAAAGGTGTTGAAAAGATTCATTTTGCATAATAATAATTCCAAAATGGTATCAACAGATTGACGAAACATAAAATTGTTCGACAAATCTCTCGGAAACTAACTTTTTTTCCAATGAAAATGATTTGTGAATTTCTACACATTCTTCCCATATAAAAGAAAAAAATTCAAAGTGAATTAAAAAATCCGGAAAGATTCATACGTATTCATACAAATGAACGAATCATTTTCATAACAAAAAACAGTTAGGTTTCCGACAGATTTGTTGAACAATTTAATTTGTCATCAAGTTGTTAATAACATTTTGCAATTATTATTATGCATAATTAATCTTTTCAGTACCTTTAAAACCTAACTTTTTATTAACGAAAATGATTCGTTCATTTTTCTGAATTTGTATGAATTGTATCAGATTTTTCCTATCGAACCGCGGAGAGCATTTCTCATTATTCCCGTTTGCTCCATTATTCCCGGCAGGTACAAATATTTTCCTATCGCCGTTGTACGACACGCTTCGTACCGCCGAGCGTACATGAATGTATCGGCTTTTTTTTCTTCTATCGACACAGCGGCCGAATATGCGAGGGCACGTCGACGCCGGTGCATATTCACTGTAATGTACGCAGCTTCTCACCGCGAAACTCCTATCGTGTTTAAGTTTCACCGCGAGTCACGTGGTCGGTACCGAGCTGGGTTATAGTTTAGCGAAGGTGGAATATGAACCACCTGCTGTTTACTACATTCACCCCGCGTTCGCCGATCTCCCAGGCCATAGACGGAGCGGCGCAGTGGCGGCTCAAGGGGGGGATTCCGACCGATTCCCATTCTGCATCGAATTACATGGCGAATTATTATTGCGTCGTGGATTACCAGATGAATTATCGCCACTCGATCGGCCGCGAGCTACTCGGCCATCGCGCAACCCCGGGGGACCCACATAGTGGGTATATCGACGTAATGTTAGATATACGGTACACACTTGCCGAAGCTCACACACGGTTCCGCGCGTGATGATATTAACTCTCCTCGGAATATAGTAGTTTCGAAGATGCAGACTGTTTTTTTTTTCTCCTCCATTGGAAATTAATATTCACAATCTTCGTGATTTCCGCGTAGATTTTTTAGCGCGAACCTACGAATTTCCTAGTCTATGGTTAAGCGACTACGGGTAACTGTATATAAAATGGGAGATGTTGCAATCGTGCATAGGAGAAAATGTACCGGGGATGAGATAGGCGCGGCGTAGAAACGTTACACAGAACTCCGAACCGGCGGAGAGGCTGCCGGTAATCTTCATTGGCGGGTATTGCGGTTTCCGGCTCGTCGACGATAAACGAGACCTCGCCGGAGATAAGGGAGCGGCGATGATCGGTTCGGCTCAGCTGTTAAAACGAGGCGGAGCCGATTCGGGAGAGGAGCGGCGAGAATCCCTTTTTTCCACTTGCCAACGGCCGGGAATTCTCGAAAGGGCAAACTAGAGTAGCCCGAAGGGCCAGACGGTAGCCGCATTATAAGACGCCGCGCAGGACCGACGGACTGGCACTTAACTCCTCTCTCGCCTCCTCTCCTCTCGGGGTGGATATCGCAGACTCGACTGTGGGATTCGGAAAAAAAGGGCCCAGAATTCCCAGCCGATGGACCGGAGGAGAGAACTCTGACGACTTTGCTCGCATGCGGTTCTCAAACGCATGCGAGCAGTTCGAGTGAATTCTTTCGGACCTCTGGCGCTCCATTGATTGATACATCAACGCGCTCTGCTTCTATCCATTTTGCCTCACGGAACCGAGCGTGGCTTCCCGAGTAGCAATTTTTGAGCGTTACATCGCGCCCCGATAGGGTTCTGATAAGACCTTGTCAGGACCCTATCAGGGCTCGATATAACGCTCGGAAATTTCTACTCGGGTTCGTCCCGTAATCCTTGAGTTACCGCGGACGTTTTGCCAATCGCAAACGACCATGTCTTCTTTTAAGCACAAAAACGATACGGATGTTCGTACTCAATTTTCTTCTGCGGTATCAAAAAAACAACACTTCAAGGTACGTCTGTGAATTTTTTCCGATTTTTCTGGCACGTTAACTTGTTACTCGAATCGGTCGAAGGTTGCGTTTTGGCAAATTCCGGTGTCTCGCTGAGCGAGACATTTGGCGATATACACCCAGAAAAAAATGTATTTGACGACCACCGTTTATTTGGCATAAGTAAAATATTTATTTGATTTAAATAGATATTTATTTAAATTAAGTAAATAGTTACTTAAATGAAATAAATATTTATTTTAATGAAATAAATATTTATTTTAATGAAATAAATATTTATTTTAATGAAATAAATATTTATTTTAATGAAATAAATATTTATTTAAATCAAATAACGCTCGAAAATTTCTACTCGGGTTCGTCCCTTAACCCTTCAGTTACCGCGTACTTTTTGCCACTCGTAAACGACCATGCCTTCATTTAAGCACAAAAACGATACGGATCTTCGTAATCAATCTTCTTCTGCCTTATCAAAAAAAAAAAAAACAACACTTCAAGCTACGGCTGTGAATTTTCTCAGATTTTTTCTAGCACGTTAACTCGTCACTCGAATCGGTCGGTTGCGTCTTGGCAAATTCCGGTGTCTCACCGAGCGACACATCGGTCCCCGAAGGGTTAAGGCTGTCACAGCCGTCGCCCAAAGCAGACGATTATTCTCATCCGCGAAACCCGTCGTACTCTCTCTCGATCTCTATTTCTTTACCGAACATCAAGATTACCACCGATAGGGCCTTCTACGGCTCCAGCGTCGATCGCTCGCAGGATTGTGAGCTCTCTTTTGTTCCTCCGTCCCCCGTCTCGTTTCACAGTGGAACAATGAATCTCCATCTCGGAGAGGTTCTCGCTGGATATAGCGTGTGTCTCTACCACTGTGCTAAGAATCAAAGGAATTGCGCCACGCGAGAGGCACGTACCGATGCCAATAAGGTACTGTGCCGTTGCCGGCGCTGCTTTCCCGGCATCTAGAAAGTAGCCCTGGATCCTGCTTTCCTATTAGGCACAACACTTAGGCCACGGAATCAGACAGTCAGGTATTTCGCCGGTGAGACTCGGAGCGGCGAACTCGGTCTCTGCGGACTCCAAACGCCGTTAACGGACCCGGTCGGAGGGAAAGAAGCGGAGGATCGAGAAGAGGAGAGGAAACGGCGAGAGGGGAGAGGAGGGAAATATGCAACGGGATGCACTGTAATCAGGGACACGCGTTGGAAATCCCTCCGTCTCCCTCCATCGGCCTCCTCGTCGGCTCCTTCGAGCGAAAAGGTTAAGTTCCCTTCTCGATTTAGCCCGACCGCGCTCCCATTCTCGCGGACGGGGATAATCCGCGGAGTGTTCCGGCCCTCTTTCGCGTCGGGCCTTCATGCAGAAGCCCGGACACGCGAGGGCCGATCGCTACGTGCAGCTCGCGTCGAACCGCGATACAATAATAATTTCGATCGGTGTTCGCGGCGCATCGAATCCAATTCCCCCGATAATGAGCTAACGAGAGGGAACGATGTGTTTATCCCGCTCTTTGCTCCCGCTTGTTTGTAACACAGAGGACGGGGGTGAAAAGAATGTGTAAAAAATAAATAGCAAAAATCTGGCTAATAGCGAAGAGGGAGGAGGATGGATCGCTGGGGCCATGAAGGGTTGCGCGAGAGACCTGGAATTATACATCCCGCTCTTTGCCCCCGCTTGTTTGTAACACAGAGGACGGGGGTGAAAAGAATGTGTAAAAAAATAAATAGCAAAAATCTGTCTAATAGCGAAGAGGGAGGGAGGACGGATCGATGGGGCCATGAAGGGTTGCGCGAGAGACCTGGAATTACACATACCAGATCTTACTCGATGTGTTTATCCCGCTCTTTGCTCCCGCTTGTTTGTAACACAGAGGACGGGGGGTGAAAAGAATGTGTAAAAAAATAAATAGCAAAAATCTGGCTGATAGCGAAGAGGAATCAGGATGGATCGCGGGGGCCGTGAAGGGTTGCGCGAGAGACCTGGAATTACACATACCCGATCTTACTCGATGTGTTTATCCCGCTCTTTGCTCCAGCTTGTTTGTAACACAGAGGACGGGGGGTGAAAAGAATGTGTAAAAAAATAAATAGCAAAAATCTGTCTAATAGCGAAGAGGGAGGAGGATGGATCGCTGAGGCCATAAAGGGTTGCGCGAGAGACCTGGAATTACACATACCAGATCTTACTCGATGTGTTTATCCCGCTCTTTGCCCCCGCTTGTTTGTAACACAGAGGACGGGGGTTGAAAAGAATGTGTAAAAAAATAAATAGCAAAAATCTGTCTAATAGCGAAGAGGGAGGAGGATGGATCGCTGGGGCCATGAAGGGTTGCGCGAGAGACCTGGAATTACACATACCAGATCTTACTCGATGTGTTTATCCCGCTCTTTGCTCCCGCTTGTTTGTAACACAGAGGACGGGGAGTGAAAAGAATGTGTAAAAAAATAAATAGCAAAAATCTGGCTAATAGCGAAGAGGAATCAGGATGGATCGCTGAGGCCGTGAAGGGTTGCGCGAGAGACCTGGAATTACACATACCAGATCTTACTCGATGTGTTTATCCCGCTCTTTGCTCCAGCTTGTTTGTAACACAGACGACGGGGAGTGAAAAGAATGTGTAAAAAATAAATAGCAAAAATCTGTCTAATAGCGAAGAGGGAGAAGGATGGATCGCTGGGGCCATGAAGGGTTGCGCGAGAGACCTGGAATTACACATACCAGATCTTACTCGATGTGTTTATCCCGCTCTTTGCTCCCGCTTGTTTGTAACAGAGGACGGGGGTTGAAAAGAATGTGTAAAAAAATAAATAGCAAAAATCTGACTAATAGCGAAGAGGGAGGAGGATGGATCGCCGGGGTCATGAAGGGTTGCGCGAGAGACCTGGAATTACACATACCAGATCTTACTCGATGTGTTTATCCCGCTCTTTGCTTCCGCTTGTTTGTAACACAGAGGACGGAGGGCGAAAAGAATGTGTAAAAAAATAAATAGCAAAAATCTGACTAATAGCGAAGAGGGAGGAGGATGGATCGCCGGGGCCATGAAGGGTTGCGCGAGAGACCTGGAATTACACATACCAGATCTTACTAGATGTGTTTATCCCGCTCTTTGCTCCCGCTTGTTTGTAACACAGAGGACGGGGGGTGAAAAGAATGTGTAAAAAAATAAATAGCAAAAATCTGTCTAATAGCGAAGAGGGAGAAGGATGGATCGCTGGGGCCATGAAGGGTTGCGCGAGAAACCTGGAATTACACATACCAGATCTTACTCGATGTGTTTATCCCGCTCTTTGCTCCAGCTTGTTTGTAACACAGAGGACGGGGAGTGAAAAGAATGTGTAAAAAAATAAATAGCAAAAATCTGTCTAATAGCGAAGAGGGAGGAGGATGGATCGCCGGGGCCGTGAAGGGTTGCGCGAGAGACCTGGAATTACACATACCAGATCTTACTCGCACGCACGTCGAAGTTAATGCATGTACAACCGACCCCGATGACCGTGACTGGCGAGGTCACTGGTGTAGCCGGTCGTTACTTATTTGTTTATTATACAGTGTGTTCGATGGCCATGGCGGAGCTCGTTGCATGCGCAACGAACGACTGTGTGCATTATGGGTATTGTTCATATCGTGGCTGTTTCATGTATCGCGTCGGTGTACACGGACATGTGGTATTGCTGGAAATAAAGATCGAACCGCATGTGCAGCAGCTCACGCGCTATCCGCGGCTCGCTTCGATCTTTGGTTTCCCACGGCGGTGAGGTTGATCTCGGTGAGTGCGCTATCGCAAGTGGCTTTAGCGATGAAAAACAATTCGTCTCTCGCGGCTAAAGAGCTCGCAGCAGGTTTTCTCATGCCGGTCACGCCCACGCATTTCAATCTTTTTTTTTTTTTCTTCAGATATCTATAAAGCTTCGCGCGGAATTTCCATGCATGCACGCACCGTCGTTCAACCTGTACGCGCGTGAACTTTGAGGAGGTAATCGGAGAACGAGCGGAGGAATTAGTGGGTTCGTTGAAGGTGTGGCTCCCGAGTCTTGTTTGTTTTCGACCCTTCTCGAATCTATCCCTCCGCGAAGCGAATTCTCAGCTACCCAGATTGCATTTTGCCAACAACGCGTCGGCAAATAGGCAGCATGTGCCCGCACTGGGTGGCGGCGAAATAGCGGCATGTCCGTTCGCATTTTCCTATGTTTTTGCCAGCGTTCAATGCCGAAAATTCTTAGGCGCATATTGTCGGTAAGTTGTCAGTACACTCAGAAAAAAAAATTATTTGACGGCCTTCGTTTATTTGGTTTAAGTAAAATATTTATTTGATTTAAATAAATATTTATTTAAATTAAGTAAATAGTTACGTAAATGAAATAAATATTTATTTAAATGAAATAAATATTTTACTTAAAACAAATAAACGGTGGCCGTCAAATAATTTTTTTTCTGAACGTAAGGCTTGCTGGTGCTTTGCGTCTCACTACGTGAAAGTGTCACTGAACGTATGTCGCTGCGCATTTGCTTAATCCAACCATTCCTTTTTCTCAATGTAGATAGATGGTTTATTGAGTCCTGGTACGAATTCCCTAAAGACCAAGCGATACAGTTAAGCGGTAAATATGGCGAGGCGAAGAAAGTTTTGAGTGCAGAATAGTTAATATGTAATGTACGTAGTGCATTTAGGAATATTATATACACAGAAAAATCAGAGCAAATACAGAGCGGATACAGAGCGAAAACAGAGCACGTACAAAGCAAAATCAGAGCAAATCCGCGGTACAAACAGAGCAAAAGCAGAGCAAAATGAAAAAAAAAACTAATCCAAAATCAAAATCAGAGTCAGAAATCAAAGTCAGCAGTGGTGGTCCGGGTTGTCAATACGTCAAGATAGGTGATTCACAACCCGAACAAGTTTCTCCTGTAATCTGGGAATAATATTTTTCTTCGAAATGAGGCACAATACCCGATACGTTGAAGAGTGCGATTACGCGACAAAAAAGAACAATGATGAATTATAGATAATAGACCAGCGGCGACGGATAGAACAAACGCCAAGACCTCATTATAGATCCCGCTCTGTACCTCTTGATGTCTTCGCGTCGGAAGTTCGATGACTCGTCGACCGACTGACTTTCGCCGCGTCATTCGTTATTTGGCAAAAGTGGGGAAAAAAACATTTGGAAATAGGTAGCGTGCGTCATAGCCCGTTCATCAGCGGACAAACAAATTTTTTGCTGGCTCCTCGGTCCGCATCGAAATCCCGTCGAGTGGCGGTCTCGTGGAAAGGCGGGTACGTGTTTTGACGTATTCAGGTAGTCGCGACTTCCTGCTGAGTGTCAGCTTCAATTACCGCTGGCATCGCTACTGGCTCGCGGATCTCTTCCGAATCAAGCAATATACCTGCCTCTGCTGAGGACTACGGTATTGTGAATGTATAAAGTACGTATGCCGGTTAGTGCTTCCTCTCGTTCTCTTTTTTTTTTTATTACGCCGGGCGCGGATGTTCGAATGAAACAACGCTTTTCTGCGACCGGGCCTGCCGACTTGTGGAACTGCTCGCGAGAACGGTCGTCGTGTGAACGGTAACGCGAGTATATCCTGAGGCCACGCACCAGACGCACCGACTACCTGCTTGTATACACAGAATGGCAGGAATAGACGAACGGGACGGGCATACAACATCCGGCTGTGGGTGAGCTATAACAAGGGCACGAACAGAACAAGAGATCTTCCGCTTGGCTGGATCACTTCCTCGAAGCGGTAACCCAGTGGCAATCCCGGATAGCCTAGTTCTCAGAGAACGCCCGGCGAATCTGTCTGCTTGGAGCCACATAATTTCGCCGAAACTTCAATCGGCCGAATCGTCGTATGGCCGAAAGTCACCCGTCCTAACGCACTTTATCCGAATCATCAAACTTCCGAATCGTCAAATTTCCGAATCTTCATTTTTCCGAATCTTCATTTTTCCGAATCGTCAAATGTCCGAATCTTCATTTTTCCGAATCGTCAAATGTCCAAATCTTCATTAATCCGAAGCGTCCTTTCAACGAATGTCACTCTTCCGAAATAGTAAATGGCCAAACGTTATTTCTCCGAACGTTATTTCTCCGAATCGTCATTTTTTCGAATAATAATTTCACCGAATTCGCTTCGGACAAATGACGATTCGGATGAATGACACTTCGGATAAATGACGATTCAGACGAATGACGTTTCGGACGAATGAAGATTCGGCGAGTTGACGTTTGGAGGTTTACCCATTCGGAAAGATGACATTCGGTGAAATTATTATTCGAAAAAATGACGATTCGGACAAATAACGTTCGGAAGTTGACGATTCAGATAAACTGCGTTAGGACCGGTGACTTTCGGCCATACGACGATTCGGCCGATTGAAGTTTCGGCGAAATTATGTGGCTCCGCCTGCTTGTTTGAGCCTCTCATCGTTTTTTCCCAAATATGCAAGTGGTGTCCAATCAGGGAAGTATTCAGATGAGGAAATTATATTGAGAACTTATTTATTTATAATATCATAGTCGGATGTACATTAATGAATTATCGAGTTTTCAAGTGTTAATATAAATGCCAGCGCACGAGTCACATCTTTGACTAGAATGCTATAACGCATTGATTCAAAATGATCTTTCTCGAATCCGCTTCTGTCGATTCTGTTGATTTGTGTCCATTTTTAGAATCCGTCTGAATCACGTCGATGAAATAGTTATTCTTGAGATTCTTATCTATAGGGAGTTAAAAGCGCCATTGGCCTTGAATTCCAACGTTGGGTTGAACTTTTCCACCGGGCAACTGCATGGCACCGCCACTGGCACTCACGTGTCCGTTCTTTCCTTCCCAGATCTTATGCTGGTAGTCCAGATTCCAAGTTGGACGACGATCCGGGCCGCTCAAAGGCTTCTGTCCTTGGAAAACGATCGATCCCTGGGGTTCTGGATCGGCCGAACGACGGAAACGCCACTGGCCTTGAATTCCAATGTTGGGTTGAACCTTTCCACCGGGCAATTGCATGGCACCACCACTGGCACTCACTTGGCCATTCTTTCCTTCCCAAATCTTATGCTGGTAGTCCAGATTCCAAGTTGGACGACGATCCGGGCCGCTCAAAGGCTTCTGTCCTTGGAAAACGATCGATCCCTGAGGTTCTGGATCGGCAGAACGACGGAAACGCCACTGGCCTTGAATTCCAATGTTGGGTTGAACCTTTCCACCTGGCAATTGCATGGCACCACCACTGGCGCTAACATGTCCGTTCTTTCCTTCGTAAATCTTGTGCTGGTAGTCCAGATTCCAAGTTGGACGACGATCCGGGCCGCTCAAAGGCTTCTGTCCTTGGAAAACGATCGATCCCTGGGGTTCCGGATCGGCAGAACGACGGAAACGCCACTGACCTTGAATTCCAATGTTGGGTCGAACCTTTCCACCGGGCAATTGCATGGCACCACCACTGGCGCTAACATGTCCGTTCTTTCCTTCGTAAATCTTGTGCTGGTAGTCAAGATTCCAAGATGGGCGACGGTCCGGGCCGCTCAGGGGCTTCTTTCCTTCGAAGACGATAGATCCCTGGGGTTCCGGATCGGCAGAACGACGGAAACGCCACTGTCCTTGAATCCCAATTTGAGGTTGAACTTTCTGTCCGGGAAACTTCACAGCACCGCCACTAGCGCTCAAGTGTCCGTTCTTTCCTTCCCAAATTTTGTGCTGGTAATCGAGATTGAGCGTTGGACGACGATCGGGTCCGCTCAAAGGCTTCTGTCCTTGGAAGACGATAGATCCCTGGGGTTCTGGGTCGGCAGAACGACGGAAACGCCACTGTCCTTGAATCCCAACGTGAGGTTGAACTTTCTGTCCGGGCAATTGCATGGCACCACCACCGGCGGTCACCTGTCCGTTCTTTCCTTGCCAAATATTGTGCTGGTAGTCGAGATTCCATGATGGACGACGGTCCGGGCCGCTCAAGGGTTTCTGTCCTTGGAAGACGATCGATCCCTGCGGTTCTGGATCAGCAGATCGACGGAAACGCCACTCGCCTTGGATTCCAACTTGAGGTTGAACTTTCTGTCCGGGAAATTTCACAGCACCGCCACTGGCGCTCAAGTGTCCGTTCTTTCCTTCCCAAATTTTGTGCTGATAATCGAGATTGTAAGTTGGACGACGATCCGGGCCGCTCAAGGGTTTCTGCCCTTGGAAGACGATTGATCCCTGTGGTTCCGGATCAGCGGAAACCACCGCCACTGCCGCAAGGGCCAACGCAAGGAAGACCAGTCCCTTCATCTTCTTTCGCTATATCGATATGTTCTCGTGGATCTACGACGAAAAGTTTACAACCAATTAATTCGAACATAAGCCCAAAAAATGATTTGTACTTGAAACTTTGTATTCGTGCATTTTAATTCAACCAGAGCGTTCAACTTACCTCCTTGATGGATAATTCACCGTTAGCTGTCGGAGAACGAGTGTGATACGACAACCGATGAAAAGAGCTTATATAGTTGAAGGAAAAGGAAGACGATGGACTGGAAGAACTTCCCCGGGGAATCACTCGATCAAAGAAGAACCGAAGAGACTGCAAAGCTTTCTCCACACACAACAGTACACACATGTCTCCCTACCATACTTCGCAACAGTGTTTGCGTGTCGATGCAGAGACGCGGGAAATACCCTTGCATGCTCGGCGGGTTTTGCGGCGTGTGTGTATCGACGGCTCACGAGATCGAAGTCGCAGAAATCCCCCGAACGATGTGTGGGCGCGGGGAAGGCATTGAGGCAGTCATAGGTTACCGACCAGCTGCTCTCGACGCTGCAGGAATCCCCTGCTCTTACACACAAACGAGTAACGGTGTATCCGCGGCGCGCGATATAACTCAGTCAATATCACATTGTCATTCTGCCACGATGAGCAACACGACGTATCCCGCTATCATCCGAGTACTGTACATCGAGTGTCATTAGCGAGTGCGCTTGCGATAACACTTATTGCAACACTCGCTTAATCTCGCGACATATGCTTCGTTGCGTTCTCGACGCATATTTCGCGATATTAAATCGAAGTGAATTAACGCTGTGAAAAATCATCGTCGGTGATATGCCGAGTAGAAATTTACATTTAAGAAAATTTAAGATTAAGAAGGGTCTGCAGTTTTCTGTTAAAAAGATTAGGTATAATTGGGTGTAAATTATTTTTCTTTTTTTTTCTGTGAGTTGTAGTGGCCGAAGATATAAGAGTACGATGACGATCCTACGATATCGTGATACAAACTAATAAGAAACCTGGACGACCGGCCAGTGGTGGAATCTACTTGAGACACTCGCTTAATCTTTCTACATATGCTTCGTTGAGTTTGACGCATATTTTGCGAAAGTAAAAACAAATGAATTAACGTTGCGAGAAATCATCATTGGTGGTAGCTCGAATAGAAATTTACATTTAACGAAATTTAGGTTTAAGGAGGGTCTTTAGTTTTCTGTTGACAAGATTACGTGCATTTGGGTCTAAATTCCTTTTCTTTTTCTATGAATTCGTATTGGTCGAAGATATAAAAGTACGATGACGATTATACTCGATCCGATGACGTCCTACAATATCGAGATAAAAACGAATAAGAAACCTGTACGACCCTCTGGTGATGAAATCTTGTTGCGATAATCGCCTAATCTCGCTCCATTTGCTTCATTGTGTTTGACGCATACTTTGCGAAATTGAAGCTAAATGAATTGCCGCCGTGAAAAATCATCATTGGTGGTGTGCCTAATTGAAATTTACATTTAAGAAAATTTATATTTAAGGGTCGCCTTTTTCGGGCATTTTCCGATGCATTATCAGGAATTTTCTTCAAGAAATTTTTTGTGTTTATTGCAATGAAAGTAAATAAATATTTTTATTGATATAATATTATCCCTAAAAATATTCACTCATAATGCAGTATTCCTGCATTATGGAATAACATAATGCAGGCATTTTTTTATTGCCAGACGATATTGAATCGTGAATTTTTTTTAATACTTATTATTTCCCTACAGATCGTGATTTTCATATTTGAAAGTTGTCCATAGCCCGGCCGGTAGCGAGATGTGCTCTTAATAGGCCCTCCAAATTTGAAGACAATCTGTTCATTGGTTGCCGAGATATTGCGGTCCTAAGTTGCAAAGAGCCAGCCCTATAGCGCAGCTTGCACCACCTTAAGGATTCAATATCGTCCGATAAAATAAAATTTCCTGCATTATGTAACAATATAAATAAAAATATTCACGGAGATTCATTGCAATTTAAAAAAAAGTTTAAATCCTTGATAATACCCCTGAAAATGCCCGAAAAAGGCGATTCTACCCTTAATGAGGGTCCACAATTTTCTGTAACAAAGGTTACGTCCAATTTTGCCCAAATGGTATTTCTTTCTTTTGTCACGTTTATCGTAAAAGTACGATGACGATTATACCCGATCCGACGACGCTCCAACGATATCGTGATAAAACCGAATAAGAAACCTTAACGACCCTCCAATGTCGGAATCTCAGCCACGACTCCAGTCGTACAGTGCAAGTTACCGATCGTTTGATCCCGCGATCGCCGTTGAAAGCTGGAGCTAAAAGTATCGCAAGTTGGAATTTCGTGCTGGCCTCCGATCCACCGGCCGGCGCCAGAGTACTCGTATACAGCTTACTATACCGCTTACTTGCTGCGCGATAGTCCGATAGACAACGACGATTCCGCAACATTATATTCGCCGAAGGGGTCCAACGACACGCAAACGAGAACGGCCGCGAGGAGCACGCAACGCTAAACTACGAGACGAAACGACACGCGTTTACGGCGTCTCCGAATAATTTAATAATTTATTTAAGCTCATCGACTCCAATGGATTCCGAGTCCTCTTTTTCCCCGTTTCCTCCTCCAGTTCTGCCCCGGCGAGGCATTTAATGCTGAAAGAAGTCGCGATTTAAACCGGCAGCGCGAGCTAATATATATGATTATCATTCAGTCCCGTGGCCTCTACCTTCTCGAATGGGATAGAGCTCGGAATATGGGATATTATACCAGCGGCGGGAGTTTTTACCGTTAGCTCGTAGGAAGAAGTAGATTCCGGCTTCGAGAGAGCACACGTAAACTCAACTGCGAAGCTCATCTCGGGCAAGGAGAGGACCTCCACCTCCGCCGTATAAACGTTACAGGTAAAACATAGAAATTCTCCGACGTAACGCAGTCTCGGTGAGTAGATTCCCGACGGTACGCGAGTCGTAAAGGCGAGATAGACCACAGTACCACGCTACACATACCATCGTGACTGGTACACCGGAATAGAGGCGAAGTATAATGAGTGCGCGCCTCGGCGAACGGGTGGATAGTTAGATACGGGTAATTGTGAATCTTTTCGTGCTTAGGAATGCCTCGGAGACTCGGCGTTTTGCGCAGGGGCTGTCCCGTCGTTATCGGCCTGCGTGTGTGTGCGTGTGTGTGTGTGTTGGGTTTTCTTCCGATAAGACGGTGTGGGCAGGTGAGCCGAGAGTGGAACTCTTACGAGGATGCTCGCGCGATCCGCCGGCGCAATTATACAACACACATTTGTACCGCAAGTGGAACGAGCGGCGGGCACGACGAAGCACGAAGAAAAGTAGGTGAAGGGTTTCCCGCTCGCGGCAGAATGGGACGATTAAGTGAAGTATTAACGAGGGTCAGGTGCCGAGTGCGCTGAGCGCACTCGGGGGTTTCTCGGATCAACGAGAGCTCCTGCGATCTTCGCGCGTAGCGCATATGCGTTCGTTCCTTTTCGCGGACCCTTGAATGGGCGGAGAATTCTCGGAGCTAATAACCCGAGGAGCGCGCACTTATGTGCGCTGTTTAGAGACACGGTGCGGCGGGCGCGAGATGGAGGGAAGTGCGGCAGATCCGGTTGGCGAATGTCGGGCGTGTTAAAATTCTATCGGCGTAGAGCGGGCTTTCCTTGTTCGCGACGGGCGCGGATAGGACACAGAAAAGAGATTTATTAAAATCTAATAAATTTCGAGCCTCAAATGACGATTTGGTAATCGTCAGTTGGGGGTCATTTGAGGAGTAAACGTTTCTTTTATCTTAATAGATAAAAGAAATGTTTACATGGCTTAATGAAATACTTATTAGATTCAAATAACGGGTATTCTTTGGTGTAAGTACAAAAAATTGTATTCGAAGATTTGTACTTTAAAATAAATGTTTATTTGTTATTATTTAACGTCGCATCCACTGCGGCAGATCCGGTTGGCGAATGTTGGGCATGTTAAAATTCTATCAGCGTCGAGCGGGCTTTCCCTTTTCGCGACGGGCGCGGATAGGACACAGAAAAAAGATTTATTAAAATCTAATGAATTTTGATCCTCAAACGACGATTTGATAATCGTCACTTGAGGGTCATTTGAGGAGTAAACATTTGTTTTATCTTTATAGATAAAAGAAATGTTTACTTGGCTCAATGAAATCCTTATTAATAAACAAACATTATTAAATAATAAGAATAAAACTATTAATCAAATAGATATATATATGAGAAATTAATAAACGCTCTATTAGGTTATGAAACAGATTAGTATATTATGCTACAAGGGAGGAAAGTGCGTCTTTCCACCGAGTGTGAAGTTTGATTTTCACTCGTGTGGGAACTTTTCACCTCGTATGAGGAATTCACACGAGGTGAAAAGGCACTTCCTCCCAAGTGGCATACGGTATTTTTTCCCGATTATGCTAAAAAGTGGCCATGTTTCTATTCCTGCAACGGGGATGGAAAGTGGCCGGTTCTTGACGGGTGGAAAGAAACGTGAAAAGTGATTTGGCGGGAGGAAAAGTTTCACTTTTCCTCCCGCTAAAAATCTCTTTTACTGCTGCTAAATTACTTTTCCTCCCGCTCGTCAAGAATCGGCAATTTCCACCCCCGTTGCAGGTGATTACTCGGGCGATTACAGCACTCGCCTTCGGCTCGTGTTGCAAACTCACACTCGTTAGAAAAACGTTTTTTGCCCTTGTGGAGTAAGGTACTATTTCAGAATTGTATCTAATACTTGAAAATTACGATTTTAAACAAATATTAACATAAAGGAAACGAATAACATTTTGGGATCATTATTATGGACGAACAATCTTATCAGCATCTTCCATATGCTTGATTTTTTTCAGATTTTTATCCGATCGAGAGGTGTTTGTAATTCTCTTTTATTCCTCTCAAACTTAGGCGGCGTCAGTCATTGCGCTAGTACTACCTTAAGTTCAACGGAGAGAGGAAAAGAGCCATTGATTTAAAAAATTCGATTGAATCAACTAAAGATTCGGGCAACGACGGTCAAATAAATATTATCTTGGTTACAGCTGAAAGATTGATGAGTTCAACAATTTTTTTTACCATCCTGCCAAAATATTTTTGAGGCATTAAAATATTTTCGTCGACCAAGAAAATATTTATTCGAACGTCCCGAATCTTTGGTTGATCCAACTGCATTTTTTATCACTATCGCAGGCACAAACCGAGAGGAAACGCTTCCACATAGCGATGATTTTTTGCAAATGACGCGCGTGTGCGTGTTTCCGACGAGCGGCCGGTCTCTCCGTACTTGTGTCTCTAAATACGGTGACATTAATATAACCGTATCGTTTATCAACGACACCGGCGAATACAGCGCCGCTCGAATGAAATATGCTGAAAGTTAATGCCTTCGCGTTTTTTGAAATCGGGACCCCGGGGGCCCGCGATCGATAACGCCTACGTGTACGCACTGTACTCTGTACTGTATATATATATACATATACATATATAGATGTATATATATCCATAGATATGCGTGCAGCGCACATAGCTGCCTGTGTTCGCTCTCTCACGCGTGCACGCGGATTATGCGTGCTCGAAGATTCTCAATCGTACGTATATGCCTGCGCGCCGCATCGACTGAGAAAAAGCTCCGACTCCAGAAAGAGTTACATCGTCGCCGCGGAGTCTCCTCGGCCCTTCGTCCTACATCATTTTCTCCGCCCGAGCCAATAAACACGAGCGCACTATATATAAACGAGATGTATATACCGCGTATTTTCACAGTTTGAAAAAAAAACTAGCAGTCTTTACGTCGCAGTTCGTTTATAACGATGGAGATTTACCGGCGCAATGGAGGAGGAACGGGCGATCGGTTTCGAGTCTCAGTCATCGAGATTGCGCAATTTCCTGCGTCTTCGGAGTCGGCGCTACCGGCGGGAAACTACGCTGGGTCCATCGGCTCTGTCGATACAATGGTGGGACGAAATTTAAAAAATACAAAATTGTAAAACACTAATTACATCGCGGGTCTTGCACGAGGGACGGAGAACGAGGAGACCGGACGGTGGAAAGACGGGAGCGAGGAGACTTCTCGGGCCCATTGTCTTACGAGTACCTTGGCCTTCTTCGAGTGCGTGACTTTTCGCGTACCTGCCGTCTCGAGCACCGGGGAGCGGCCGTGAATTACGCGTGTCAACGTGGTTCAAGTACACGCGCCTCTTTGCCAGGCCCCGTTTTATCTCTCGTTGCTGCTTTACCTTTTTTTCCATCGTTCCCGTTGCAAGAGCGATGGCTGTGGCGTGCAGAAAAGTGTAGGACGCGGTGCGTAATTCTTTTTCTTGACGCAATCGGCGATTAAAAATAGTAACTTTACCCCCCACACTGTAAAAAAAAATGGTGTTAAATACAACACCGCTTTAATACCGTCGTGTGGTTCATATATGTCCATTACTTTGGTGTTAAAAGCAGTGTTCAAATATGCTGTAAAACATGTGGTGTAAAATAAGTGGCACTTACAGAACGTACCTTATAACACTGTAAAAGTGTAGAGTAACACCGAACTTTACTCATAAATGAGTAAAAAGGTTTTAAAAGCTTGAAGTAAGTGTAACAGTTTCAACATAATAAATCGTAACTAGTACGCTGTAAAAAATCGGTGATAACCCGAGTAGAAATTTTCCAGCGTTACATCGGGCCCTGATAGCGTCCTGATAAGGCCTTATCAGGCCCTTTGTCAGGCCTTATCAGGACTCTATCAGGGCCCGATGTAACGCTCGGAAATTTCTACTCGGGAAGTTCATCACCGCTTCAATACCGTCGTGTGATTCATACATGTCCATTACTTTGGTGTTAAAAGCAGTGTTAAAATATACTGTAAAACATGTGGTGTAAAATAAGTGGCACTTACAGAACGTACCTTCTAACACTGTTAAAGTGTAGAGTAACTCCGAACATTACTCATAAATGAGTAAAAAGGGTTTAAACGCTTGAAATAGGTGTAAAAGTATTAACATAATAAATCGTAACTAATACGCTGTAAATAATCAGTGTTAAGTTCAACACCGCTTTAATACCACCGTGTGGTTCGTATATGTCCATTACTTTGGTGTTAAAAGCAGTGTTCAAATATGCTGCAAAACATGTGGTGTAAAATAAGTGGCACTTACAGAACGTACCTTCTAACACTGTTAAAGTGTAGAGTAACTCCGAACTTTACTCATAAATGAGTAAAAAGGGTTTAAACGCTTGAAGTAGATATAAAAATTTTAACATAATAAATGATAACTAGTATACATTGTAAAAAATCGGTGTTAAGTTCAACACCGTTTTCATACCTCCGTGTGGTTCATATATGTCCATTACTTTGGTGTTAAAAGCAGTGTTAAAATATGCTGCAAAACATGTGGTGTAAAATAAGTGGCACTTACAGAACGTACCTTCTAACAATGTAATAGTGTAGAGTAACTCCGAAATTTACTCATAAATGAGTAAAAAGGGTTTAAACGCTTGAAGTAGATATAAAAGTTTTAACATAATGAACTGTAACTAATAACTGCCTAACAACGTAATTACGTGATACATCATGATAATTACAAATAACAAGAAGAATATTAATGAAAAATAGGCTACGAACACGAATATTCATGACGGTGAATTGCCTGAAATGGGATTCGAAGTACCTACCTAATGCATATTTCTACCTACGTATTCCTACTACCTAACATGCTACCGAAGACGCTATTGTCTACTTGAGAATTTCTCTTATTCAAATTGTGTATGAGCTACTTTGGATGTTATTGGTGAGATATTACTGTCAATCAGACAATGATTATACATACGGCATAATTATGCACACTGAGAGAAGGATCTAGTAAAAACTACCGATCATCTAAGAAAAATCACCATAGCACATAGTAGTAGGGCACTAGGTGCCACCTATGGCGGAAAGTCTCAGATTTTCCAAGAATTTTTACCATAGTATCGAAAAATTCTTGCAAATTCGGTACTTCCCACAATAGGTGGCGCCCTAGTTCCCGATTACTACGTGCTATGGATCCTTCTCCCAGTGTACTGTATATTCTTTCATTGTACTATTTAAAAAATCAACATTATTTTTTTTATGAACAATTGGCAATCAATTAAATGATAAAAACGATCAGCTCTCTATATGTTTTTCCTTACGGACGATCTACTTGGAATTTAAAATTTAGGCAATTTTGAGGTCACCGATTTTGAGAATGATTTTCAAATTAAAAAAACCAAGATAAGGGAAGGGGGATGCTAAAGACACTGTTCAGCAGTTAAACTCAAGCTTTTGACAAGCCGATATCTCAGATTTGAATTCGTTGAACAATACAGCCAATCGGGAAGATTTTTGTGGAAAGCAATTCGCCGTACCGATCTCCGTCCCGTAACCTCGACGCACCGAAGCTCGGATAGTTACGTGTCGGTAGTTTATCATATAACCGGTGAACTTTTAACTGCGTATGGTCTTAATTTTAACACCGGTCTTTTTCACCACTCACGCCATCGCAGTTAACACCGTATATTTCTTACACTACCGGTCAAGGTGTCTTCGCAATGTGGGCACTTCATAACAGTCGCACCGGCCGAGCTAATAAAAAAAAAAAAAAAATGCTTTTGACAAGCCAATATCTCATCTTTAAATTCGTTGTACAATACAGCCAATCGACCAGATTTTTTTGGAAAGCAATTAGCCGTCCGATCTCCGTCCTGTAACCTCATCGCTTATTTTCCATCTACCATAAGAATCAATGTTAAATGGTGTAAATAAAAAAAAAATATTTCTCGAAAACGGTGAAGACGAACGCATTCAAACTTTGCAGTTACACTTAGACCGTTCATATCAACGTGTAAAAAAAAAATCAGCATACTTTTCTTGATGATGTTGTAACGCTCGACCCTCCTTAACACCGCATATTTCTTACACTACCGGTCAAGGTGTCTTCGCACTGTGGGAACTTCATAACAGTCGCATCGGACCAGCTAATAACTTAAAAAAAAAAAAAAAAAAAAATTGCTTTCGACAAGCTGAAATCTCATCTTTAAATTCGTTGAACAATGCAGCCAATCGGCCAGATTTTTTTTGGTAAGCAATTAGCCGTCCGATCTCCGTCCCGTAACCTCGACGCACCGAAGCTCGGATAGTTACGTGTCAGTAGTTTATCATATAACCGGTAGACTTGTAACTGCGTATGGTCTTAATTTTAGCACCGCTCTTTTTTAACACTCACGCCATCGCAGTTAACACCGTATATTTCTTCCACTACCGGTCAAGGTGTCTTCGCACTGTGGGAACTTTATAACAGTCGCATCGACCCAGCTAATAACTTAAAAAAAAAAAAAGAAAAAATTGCTTTCGACAAGCTGAAATCTCATCTTTAAATTCGTTGAACAATGCAGCCAATCGGCCAGATTTTTTTTGGTAAGCAATTAGCCGTCCGATCTCCGTCCCGTAACCTCGACGCGCCGAAGCTCGGATAGTTACGTGTCGGGAGCGAGAACACGGGGGGGGGGGGGGGTGACGCGGAGTCACCCGATACTTGAGAGATTCCCATCGTCTCTTTTCCAGAATACATATTATTATACTTAGTCATATAGTCGGACGGCGAGGGGCCAACGATAGTTCCCAGCGCATAAAGCCTTCGCGCACGGTGTACGTACAGGTATTACATAGTGCATACCGGTTGCGCAACGGCGACGAAGGTCTGAAAGTTCCGGGGGATAGGAGAGGGCGACCTCTTCTTCCTGAATGCATCATCTGACGTAACTCTTATCCGGCAAAGTAAAGTAGTATACGTACTTGCGTGTACGTACATTTGCATGCTGGGCCCCGAGAATTTAATACACATAACGCATCTCAACGACGATCTTGGGAGGTTCTCCTCTCTCGTTTAACCCTTCCGCGGATACGAGCGAACGCCGTACACGCACGCACACGTACGCTCGTTCTACAAGCCCCGATATCTACACTCCTCGCCCGGTATTATGTATCCTGCGTGCACGAAGATCTTATAACCGCGGCTGTAATAATTCTGCGCTCGCGTTATAGTCTGCGCCTCTTTTTTTTTTTTCTGTCCGCGCCGCGGATAGAGCTTCGCTCTCGGCGGCTCTCGCGCGTTATTCACCGGGATCTCCGCGGACTTTCGTCCGTCCACTTCCTTATCTTCGGCTTCCATCCCTATCGCTCCGCTTGTTCGGGGGATTCTCGATCGATTCGATTCGCGTTGAACGCTTGTTTATATTACCGCCGCCGGTAACGCCGCGCCGTTCGTACTCGATGTTAAGCCGACCGGGCGAGAAATTCATGCGTCGAGAAGATATCGACCTAACGGTCCAACGTGTGGAGTCTGTGTCATTGCCTATGAGAATCTCAAGACTTTCGTTTTTTTTTTATATGTAGAATTTTCTTCGTTCGCGAACGGTTCATACTTCCGGTACTGTCGGGACGTTGCGCAGGAAAGAGGACCGTGTCGTGCGCGCAGCTGCGACGATCGTGACGAAATCGTGACGCTTGGCACCGAAAATCTCGCCGTATGGATTAGGTGTAAAATTATAATTGGCGTCTCGCGGAGTCGCTGATGAAGAATAGCCGAGCGCTCGGCGGCTCTAAGTCGTATTCCGCATCGGTTATCACGGGTGCACTGAAAAAAAATATCAATGACTCATGTAGAATTCGCTTGCGGGCTGCCGAAGAAAATAATTGTCGTTTTAATTCTACTTTCTACAATTCTACAATTCTACAATTCTTACAATTCCATGTGGAATTTAAACGATCACGTGTTACCTTGACTGTCTTGCCATCGTTGTTGCAATATCATATGGAATTTTAAGAATTGAAAGTAAAATTTACATAAATTTTGTTTCTTTGGTAGCCCGCAAGCGATTTCTTTCAGTGTGCGTGCTGAATTGTAAGAAGTGAAAGTAGAATTGAGATACATTTTTTGTTATTTGGTAGCCCACAAGCGATTTTTTTTCAGTGTACGCGCTGAATTGTAAGAATTGAAAGTCGGATTGAAATACTTTTTTTTTCTTTGGCAGCCCGCAAGCGATTTTTTTTTCAGTGTACGCACTGAATTGTAAGAATTGAAAGTCGGATTGAAATACTTTTTTTTTTCTTTGTCAGCCCGCAAGCGATTTTTTTTCAGTGTATGCGCTGAATCGTAAGAATTGAAAGTAGAATTCAAAGATTTTTTTTTTTTTTTGCAGCCTGCAAGCGATTTTTCTAGTCTACGCTCCGAATTGTAAGAATTGAAAGAATAATCGAAATAAATTTTTTTTCTTCATCAGCCCGCAAGCGATTTTTTTCACTCTACGCGCTGAATCGTAAGAATTGAAAGTACAATCGAAATCATTTTTTTTTCTTCGTCAGCCCGCAAGCGATTTTTTTCACTCCACGCGCTGGAGACCCCCGAAACGAAAACATCCGTTTCACCGACGTCCGCGACGGTCCGCGTCCCGCTTATCACAATGTCCACTTGTCGCGTACCCGCGCCACAGCCCACAATAAAAGTTCGCGGTTCGTGTACCGATCTTCTCGGGCTCCTTACGCGGACTCGTTATGCTAATATCGGTTGACGACGAAAACTCGATAAATTCCCGTCTCACCGTGACGCCGCATCGAGGTGAGAACGATAATAAGCGCGTCGCCGAGAAGAGGGTGACAACGTCGGAACGATCGCCGAGAGATCGGAGATCGTCCTGCCGTTCCCGCGATCTTAACGCTCATGGCTTTTCAGTAACGACGAGATCCTTGTACCGAGCGAAAAAAAAAAAAAAAAAAAAAAAAATTCTGTATCCCCTCGCGGTGCAGTCGGAGGTAAGGATGCGCGTAGGCAAACCATCCCGTGCCTCCTTCTTCGTGTCTCTCGCCCCTCCAGTGTTTTATATTCGAGAAAACGACGACGATGCACGGACGAGAGTAGAAAATAACGAGAAGGAGAGAGGCCGATGGGAAATGTGTAAGGGAACAGCTTCGGTATTGGCGGCGCGATTCGCCGCATTGACATTTACGCGTTTCCTGTTCTGACATTCGCATACCCCTTCGTCGGGACCGCGTCGACAACTGCCGCGGGGACCAGGAGGAGAGGAGGACGAGAAGCGCATCGTCGGGATCATCAGCGTTTTTGCTCGGCGGAGGAGACCACGCGACTGCGGCTCGTTCCCTAGCACTTGGCTTCGCGAACGGGCGAAGCGAGCAACTCGAACTCCCCGTGTACAAGTTCGCGGAACGTTAACGTATCCATTCCGTGGCTATCCGGGCTTTGAGCTAAGTTGAGCGGGTCGTCGGGAGACGGGGAGAGAAAAATGCTCTCCTCTCTCGCCCGGGAACAGAGAGAGAGACGGTGGACACGGTCCGCGGAAGATTTCACCGGAATATAGGAAGGACGATGACGAGGAATGGGACGGGGACAATTGTCTCGACACTTTCCCACGCGCCGACCGCGGCGAAGAACCGCGCAAGTGGCGATTCTTGTGCCCCCTCGAAGCTTCGCCCGTTAGGATGGAATTCTAAAAAGACGCCGTCGAACAAATGGACAATAGAAGAAAGATGCTGTCGCTTGGATGAAAAAATATATAATTTAATAACAATAGTGGAATTCTAAAAAGTCGCTGTCGAACGAATGGAAAATAAACGAAAGACGCTGCCGCTTGGGTGAAAAAAATATATAATTTAATAACAATAATACTAAGAAAAAATATATATTGATAATAATAATCGTAAAAACAAAAGAAACAAACGAAATAATCTTACCGACAAGAACAACGAGGACGAAAGGGGATAACCTGTCTTGAAAAAAAAAGAAACACGAGTGACGGATCAATTTTTTACGCTACTGTGTAAATGCGTAAAAATTTTAAAAATGCTTGGAAAAAAAAATTAATAATGACGAACGAAATAATTGTAATATAAGAGTACCACCGTGTATATATATATATATATAAGTATTTTTTTTATTGTTAATATTGTATTAAACTAGCGGGCAGTCAGGAGTAAAAAGAAGAGAATACAACGGCCAATGAAAAAGAAGGATTGCTGTTTCTCATTGGCTCATCGATACGACACCGCGAAATATTAATTTGGTTATCGGAAAATGGTTTATTTACGTGTGTTTACACCTGAACTTAAATTTTTTTGTCACAAACATTATACAAAGAATCAATATGCCAAATTTGGTTAAGTGAAAAAGACGCCAAAGTGGATCAACGCAGTGAAACGCGTAACTCCCGTTTTGCCCGGAAGGCAGTCGGGAGTTAAACAAAAAATACAAATTTTTAAATAATGCTGGAGGACTTCGTCGCAAAGTCCCTCATATACACAAAAAAAAAATTCACTCGTGTGCTGCCGAAGAAAAAGATGTTGGTTTCAATTCTACTTTAAATTCTTACAATTCCATATGATAGTTCAACAACGACGGGAAAACTGTCAAGGTGACATGTTATCGTTTCAATTCCATAAGGAATTGTAAGAATTGAAAGTAGAATTGAAACTTTTTTTTTGGCAGCCCACAAACAAATTTTATTTCAATCATTGACATGTATATATTTTTTTTCAGTGTATCGGTCCGGCGAGTACGATACAGGGAAACTGTGTGCAAGTCTACGGCGACTCTTCTGGAATAGCGTGTGGGGGCGCACGCTTCGACGGGCTACCAAACAGGAAACGTATATCGAGCCCAGGACCTCGGCACTCTCCTCTTCGTCTCTCCTTTCGCGATTCGAGCTGGACTGCCTGTACAGCGTACCGGGCTCGCCGGATCAATGCCGGGTGTGTTGTATACAGTGTGCCGCATAGAGATACCATAACCCGTGAGGGGGCCGTTGTGTATTATGATATACAACGCCGACGTACCTAATACCCCGAGCGGGACACCCACGTGCCGGGATACCTCGAGCTGTCCGTTCGCATGCTCTCGCACCCGACGACTTGAGCTCCGGGCTAACAACACGCGCGCCCCGGCTATAGCGCTGGATCATGGGCGCTTGTTCTTCCCGCTCGCTTTTCATTCTCAGGTGGAAATGTTATATCAGGATTTTATTAATAGCAAAGACGAAGCCTTTTTCGACCGGAAGTAACATCGTATAGGAAATACGTCACTTCCGTTCGAAAAAATTTGATTTTCACAGCGGAAGTGTCGTATTTCTGACATGATGTCACTTCCGGTCGAGAAATGAGATTTTCAAACCGGAAGTCGCGTGGTTCCGGTATCGCGTCACTTGCAGTGGAATCATGAGATTTTCAAGCCGGAAGTTACGTATTTTCGGTATTACATCACTTCCGGTCGAAAACTAAAATTTTCAAACCAGACGTGACATATTTTCGGTATGACGTTACCTCCGGGTGAAAAATGAGATTTTCAAACCGGATGTAACGTATTTTCGGTATGACGTCACCTCCGATCGAAAAATGAGATTTTCAAACCGGAAATGACGTATTTTCGGTATGACGTCACCTCCGGTCGAAAAATGATATTTTCAAACCGGAAGTGACGTATTTTCGGTATGACGTCATTTCCGGTCGAAAAATGAGATTTTCAAACCGGTAGTGACGTATTTTTGGTATGTCGAACCTCCGGTCGAGAAATGAGATTTTCAAACCGGAAGTGACGTATTCCGCCTGGGGATTCTCCCTCCCGGGCCCTGATAACTATTCTCCTGTCGAACTATTTCGATACTACGAGTCCACCTTGAAACTGAAACGGTTCGTTTAATGGCTTTTCCTTTGTCCGATTTCAGAAACAACCACCCCGAGTTGTCATTTGCATAGAATGACTCGATTGACACCTCGCCCAACGATAACCATAACGTGTAAATACTAATGGGATCCGTGTGTAACAACATGACGACATCCACGATGCGTTTATCGTTTAATCGACGATCCCACACGGACAAAATAGCACTCCGGCACGGTTGTCTTTTAGTTTTTGACGTGACGACCTCGCTCCAAACCCGCTGTCCGTCCGAACGAAATTGTTCATCCACCGGAATGAATGACACATAGTCTGACTGACGCGAGCCGCTCGACTTTAAATAAAAATGCTCTTACGACGACCGAAGAGATAAAAAGGCGTTCGTGTCACCTTGTAATACTAATATTGTATCACAACAAAATAAAAGTCTCTTTCTAAAACATACCATGTTGTGTTTTGTTTTTCTGTCAATGCACTGATAAAAAAAAATACGTTTGAATCAACTAAGATTCGGGCAGGGACGTTCAACAAAAGATTTTGTTGGTACAGCAAAAAAATTTCTTAGTTCAACAATTTGTTGGGTGATTTCACTAAAATATTTTTGAGTCATTAAAATAGTAGTAGTAACTGTATATTTATATTAACAATGCATATGACACGTTGATGATCGGTACAATTTTTTTTTTTTTTTTGTACATTTTTACATTAATATATTTCTAATATCTAATCTAATTGCATTCAAGTATTGTCAACGGGCCATCGACCGAAGTCCTTCCTGAATTGTAAGAATTGAAAGTATAATCGAAATAATTCTTTTTTCTTCGTCAGCCCGCAATCGATTTTTTTCACTCTGCGCGCTGAATCGTAAGAATTGAGAATATAATCGAAACAATTTTTTTTTTCTTCGTCAGCCCGCAAGCGATATTTTGTTCGACCAGCAAAATATTTATTTGAACGTCCCCGCCCGAATCTTCGTCGATTCAACTGTACTCTTTTATCAGTGTGTGAACAGCCAGCCAGACCGCGATCAGCGTCGGGAATCTCGTTTGGGAATTCGGTACGATAAACGATCGATCATGAGCGAACGAGGCGAAAAGAATTTCACGGTATCCGCCCGTTTCGCCCGAGGACATGTGGCCCGTACGTTGGGTCGCCCATCGTCCGCTATATACGGAAAAGATAGAGAGGTGTAGGCGCGCCCTCGATGCAGTCTTCTGGGAGCCCCGATGCGCCGTTTAACGTAATAATCCCATGGTCCCAGCTAGCCCCGGAGCCGCCTACGAGGGATAGATAATTCGCGCTAACGAGCGCACGGTCGCGAGCTTCCCTCGGGCCGCGAGCAAAGGGTTGGATCGTCCGGTACCATCGCGAAAAGAACTCGTCGCCTCTGGTCTTATCGAACCGTACGATACCTTCCATCTTCTCCGTCCCGCCGCAAAATAGTTTCACACAATACCCCGCCGAGGCTCACCGAGCTAATGGCTCTGATGAATCACAAAAGATACCGATTAAGCGAACAATAGTTTCCAACGGAGTCGCGGAATCGTCCGTGCAAGAAACAGCAATTAAAGTATCAATTAGGATATTTCCTCAATTATCCTCGAACGAGAGGCCGGTGAGGTATTTTTATGTATTTATTTGTATGTTTTGTCCCCCCCCCCCCCCCCCCCCTCGTCGACCGGCAGAAGAAAACAATTACGATTTGTCTCCACAGCCTTACTCTCTCGGCCATCCCGCTCTTTCTCCGCCATCGCGACGCTAATTATGTAACGAGAATAGAATTACGCGCGTTAATACACGCGAGCAATGCGAGAAGCGAGCTCGAGCGTTCATTACAGTCACGAATGGCAACCTCGTTGTTTTACACATTACTATAAGCGTCCATGGAACGCTCTCTGTTCGAGCTCGAGGCTGCGTGCGCGGCGCACGCAGGCTTGATAAAAAAAATAAAAAAAAATAAAAAAAGAAGTGGAAGAAGAGTTGAGAGTATGAGAGGCGCTCTCATACGCGCTCATTCTTATAATTTTTTTTTTTTTTTTTTTTTTTCTTTTCCTCGCATTTTTCCAGCCTTCTCCAGCGCAGCCACCAACGGCGCATCGCCTCGTACCAGTACCGGCGCAACCGACTGCGCTTCCGACCGACCACCCCCTTTCTCGCGAAACGTTTAGAGACAAATTGAAATTCCCACCCTGCCGATTAAGCCTCCGCGATCCGCGCCGTCGCATGTCCGCTGACCGGCATGCAATCCGAGCGACGACGAAAGTGACCGAGGGACAAAGTCGACTGGCACTCGAGTATCCGTGGGATTTTTTAATTTTTTTTAGCAGCCATTCGCCTCCCCGTGAAGTCTCGGCGGAGAGCGAGCCGGTAAACAAGCAATTCGGTCGGTCGAATTGTGCAAAACATTGTCGATAACGAGTAACGAAGCCGGGGGTGAGCGAGGCTCTGTAACGAGAGACTCGGCTTGCGATCCGAGTGCACGTACGCCGTTATATAGAATACACATTACTTTAAGAGCCGGAGCCCTCGTACTGTAATAACGCAGCGTAGCAGAGGGCGGGAGATGACGAAGGAGTGCCCGGTGTCGTCGTGATTTATAGTCATCGGTGGAGCTGGAATAGCGGGGTGAGGATGAGACAGGGAGAGAAGTCGGACGTGAAGAGGAGAGATCAGAGGGTCTCGCACGCGCGAGAGAGTGCTCTTGGACCGGTGCAAGGGAGCCGGTGAAGCGGCGGGGAGAAACTGCAACTGAAGTAGCATCGAAAGTACGAAGGAGGTTGAGGAGAGCCAGCGAGGGGGCGAAGTAGGAAGCGAGAACGGGAGAGTCCCGGCGTCGACAAGAATGATGGTGGCGTTGCACCTTGGCCCGGAGCCGGGCTACAGCGTCGGCCAGCGGGAACGTGCCTCCGAGTCGGGAATAATAGAAATAATAGGGTACACTCATGCAACTTATGTAAATTTTCATGTTACGAAGTTTTTAATCTTTTAAATAGCCGGTAGCGACCTCTAAAAATGCATTAATTTCGGGGAGGTACATTTATATCTCTACCACTCACAACTCTACCAGAAAACATCTCTCCCCAAACATCTCTACCAGAAAACAAGTCTCCCGGATAATAACTCTACCAAAAACTCTCCCGGAATTGAAATAAAACTCTCCCCGAATTTAAATAAAACTCTCCCGAAATTTAAATAAAACTCTCCCCGAATTTTTATTTTTATTCCGGGAGAGTTTTTTTTTATTCCGGTAGAGTTTTATATAAATTCGGGGAGAGTTTTATATAAATTCGGGGAGAGTTTTATTTAAATTCCGGGAGAGTTTTATTTAAATTTGGGTAGAGTTTTTGGTAGAGTTCTAATACGGTAGAGTTGTTATAATTATCTTTTTGGTAGAGTTATTATCCGGGAGACTTGTTTTTTGGTAGAGATGTTTGGGGACAGATGTTTTCTGGTAGTTGTTATCTCGTAGAGTTGTGAGTGGTAGAGATATAAATGTGCCTTCGGGGACCCTTTGCACATCACATTTTTATTTTGTACCTCACGATAATCTGGTTTGCCTCCAGAAAATTCAAAAATGTTCAATTTAAGGACCACGCTAAGCTACACCGGTAAAAACGTACGACCCTGAAGATATCTGCATGACATCGAGTTTGATCTTTGGCCAGACTCTGTCAGTGCACGGCTTTAGCAACAATAACCAATTGTTCACTTATAGAATTTCAATCTCCAAGCGAACTTCCTCTAGCAAAGTTTGTACAAAGCAAAATACAACCATTATAACTTGATGCACTGAGAAAAAGGATAGTATTTCTCACTATATCGAATAGTTCCCAGAGGGAACGTCTACATAGATAGTTTCTGATAGTGCATATTAAATTGGTCAAATCATAATGGTGATTGCAACGATGATTTTTTGTCACAGTCGTAACTATAAAATATAGACGTTACCCATGGGAACTATTTTTTATGGTAAAAAGTAACTATTGTTGCTTTTACTATGTCATTTTTTTCTCAGTGTGAAATTCGGGCACATGCAGATATCTTCAGGGTCATTAAAAAGATTTGGTAATATCAACTAAGCTGCGGTTGCGGGTGGCGAAGGAAATGTTTGGTCGATTGAACAAAATGTTTTTTACAATCAATGACAAAACGCGCGAGAGAGTGCTCTTGGACCGGTGCAACGAGGCCGGTGAAGCGGCGGGGAGAAACTTCAACTGAAGTAGCATCGGAAGTACGGCGGAGGTTGAGGAGAGTCAGCGAGGAGGCGAAGTAGGAAGCGAGAATGGGAGAGTCCCGGCGTCGACAAGAATGATGGTGGCGTTGCACCTTGGCCCGGAGCCGGGCAACAGCGTCGGCCAGCGGGAACGTGCCTCCGAGTCGGAAATAATAGAAGCGTACGAAGTGCAGACCCAATGTCGAAGAGGGCAGTAAAAGATCCTCGCGGTCTTCGTCTCTTCTTCGTCTCCTCCTCGGTAACTTTTCCCGAGCGAGAGAGCGCTTCTGTGGGGACGCGCTCTGGGAATTCTATCACGTTTGTGTAATAATACACGGTAAGCGAAGGCCCCGTTAATGTCCATGAATTATGCAGATGACCCGTGCGCGTCGACTATCATCATCGGGCAAACGAGGATGCGAAGTGATTATTCGAGGCAGAGGCGATGGCAAATAGATCGAAACGGGTGGCGCGCAGTGCGGTCACGTGTGCGATCTTCGGCGCATGCGCGCGATGAGGGAGGACGAGGGAGCGTGCGCGGATGTACGAATTTGTGTCGAGGAAAGGGTATCGCGACGCGGGCAAACGAGGATGCGAAGTGATTATTCGAGGCAGAGCCGATGGCAAATAGATCGAAACGGGTGGCGCGCAGTACGGTCACGTGTGCGATCTTCGGCGCATGCGCGCGATGAAGGAGGACGAGGGAGCGAACACGGATGTACGAATTTGTGGGGAGGAGAGGGTATCGCGACGCGGGCAAACGAGGATGCGAAGTGATTATTCGAGGCAGAGGCGATAGCAAATAGATCGAAACGGGCGGCGCGCAGTGCGGTCACGTGCGCGATCTTCGGCGCATGCGCGCGATGAGGGAGGACGAGGGAGCGTGCGCGGATGTACGAATTTGTGCCGAGGCAAGGGTATCGGGACGCGGGCAAACGACGATGCGAAGCGATTAGGGTAATAGTGGGGAATATGGCCCGTCCATATATCATTGATTGACGTGTTAATCGAGGTGGGCCATATTCACCACTTTTACCCTATTCGAGGGAGAGGCGATGGCAAATAGATCGAAACGGGCTGCGCGCAGTGCGGTCACGTGTGCGATCTTCGGCGCATGCGCGCGACGAGGGAGGACGACGGAGCGTACGCGGATGTACGAATTTGTGCCGAGGAGAGGGTATCGCGATGCGCCCGTCAGGTAGGACCGGCCTTGGTCCAATGACCTCGCGACCAACGGCGCATCCAGGAAGCGACGAGACGCCGCATTCTCCATCGAGGGAACTGGTGGTATGAGGGGATGAGGGCGAAGAGGGACGAGAGAGGCGATCAGGAAGATACGCTCGCGAGGACCCGGTCGACATTCGCGTGCCGAATCGCCGCCGGGTCGTTGAACTCTTGTTTTCTTTTACGGCCCATCCGGTCGAGAGACCGCGAGGATTTCTCTCCCGCGTCCGGAACTCTCGGGATACTTGGGCTTCATTCCGGCGCAGAGGAGACGCAAGATCCTCGAATACTTTCGGATCGATGCCACGGGTGGCAGTCGAAGTCTCGAAGAGGAAGCGAACTCGGGGATTCACTTCAGGCTCTTTCGTGCACAGACGTGAAGAGTGTACGATGTCTTCACAGCTGTACAATGTTTTGAAAAATTGGAAATTTAATATACCGGACTGGAAGTTTTTATACTAAAAAAAACTAGAATGGGAGAGTGGGGTAAAACGGGAGCGACAATGGGGATGCATCGATGGGGCAAAATGGGACGTCCAAAATTATTGTAAAATTGCGATCTTAAAAACGCAATTTTCCAATAATTTTAGAACGTCCCATTTTGCTCTTCCCGCTCTCCCCTACAGTACATTTAACGTTCAATTGTGATGAAAAATTAATATACTTTTTCATTGAAATTAAAGTAAATTACTAAACTCAAAGTACTTTCGTAGTAAAATTAAAGTCAATTATGAAAAACAAAGTATTCCCAATCTTTCTAAAGCACTGAACATTAATTTTTTTGTCACAATTGTACATGAAATTTAATATAACAGTTTTTGCATAAAAACTTCCAGTTCGGTACATTAAATTTCATACGAATATTTTTTACAGCGTGCACTGAGAGATTAATCTAATAGAAACTTCCATAAATCTGATAAAAACTGGTAGAATTTTCAGGTGTACGGGAACTACAGCGACATCCTGGCAAACTTAACACACTCTGCTAGAAAATATAGTAATTTTACTCCACGGAATTCTCACTTTTATTCCACGGAATTCTCACTTTTATTCCACGGAATTCTCAATTTTATTCCACGGAATTCTCACTTTTATTCCACGGAATTCTCAATTTTATTCCACGGAATTCTCACTTTTATTCCACGAAATTCTGTTTCATCTATGAAATTCTTAGTTTATATGCGCATAATTCTTACCCAGGTGCGCAAAAATTGTGTCAACCCGCCTTCAGAAATTACTGACCATAAGGATTGAACAAAAAATCTCTATGCCCTGCGAAAAATGCCCACATCGCTAGCGCTCTCGCCGGTGTGCCACGTTGCCCCGTCGCAATTTACCACGTGACTCGGTAGTTTTTCCGCGCTCCTTCCGCGAGTGTAGGGCAACATTGAGGCAGAGAAAACGGGCCGAAGCCGCCCGTGAAGTCGGCCTTAATCGTCTCGTTAGACCTGATGATTCCGCGATAGTAGCATCCAGCGCGCGCGAGCCGAGGCCGGGCCGCTCTCGGCGCGATGTAGCGTTACGCGAAACCGTACACTATAATATTCTAATTAATGCCTTTATGTAAATAGGGGTGGCGAGAGAGGAGAGAAGCCGAGCCGGAGTTAAGTCGTCGCGCGGAGGGTTATGGTATACCTTGTTATCTGTAACAAACTTTATTCACGGGCAATACGCTTATGCAAAACGGTGCGGCTGGAACGGTCACGCAACACACATGCACACACACGCACACACGTGGCAACGATGCGGGAACCGTGTTGCATCTACGATTTCCGTATGAGCATTGCCACAACGAGACCGGGGACGGGACTTCCTGCAGAGCGACTCCTGTTACCTATATACAGGCATTATTATAATTGTAGGGCAAACGTTCGTGCATGCACACATGCATGGACCGCGACCACCGTGGCGTGAGAACCCAGCATCCCCGTGGCGAGCCGGAACGATCCGATCCTCATCTGCCACTGCTGAGGAAGGGAATGAACGCGCTGAAGACGTGGCCCGTCCTCGGACACGGCTCGTGTGTCTTGTACACACGATGAAAACCTATCACGCGATTATTCGCATCGCGGATTCCTCCGCCGGAGACGTGACGAAAAGAAACCTCCGGCCCCGACGTATGATGTCTCTGTCAACGGGGATCACTTATCCCGCGCCGGGGCCCTGCAAACCTACACTTACCCCGGCACGGATCCTAGGCGAGAGCCTGGCTCTCGGCCGAGCAAAAAAGGACCAACGAACGGCCACGAATGGCACGAGCTATTTCCATATTCATACCCGGGAAACCGCCCGTGCGCGGCCGCGAGGGAGAGACTCGACTGTATATTAATATTAAATCGAGCTATAAATCCGAGAGCGCGACCGGTTCGTCACGCGACACACTGCGGCGATTTTTTGGCCGCTTGGTATGGAAGTGCCTTTGGAAATTAATTGGTAAAGAAATGGGACGGAACGATTTTTTTGAGGAATATTAAAAATGTGCCGAGTCTATGTTATACGTGGGATTTGTTCAATTGTCGATGCCCGGTTTATTTCCAGGTGGATTAGGGTACACTTATGCAACTTATGGAAATTTTGATGTTCCGAAGTTTTTAATTTTTTTAATGGCCGGTAGCGATATCTAAAAATGCATTAATTTCGGGGACCCTTCGCACACCACATTTTTATTTTGTACCTCACGATAATACGGGGTTGCCTCCTGAAAATTAAAAAATGTTCAATTTAAGGACCACCCTAAGCTGCACTGAGAAAAATGATGGTATTTCCTAATATAACGTATCTCCTACTGTAACGTAGAAAAACTTACATAGTAAATAGTTCGCAGGGGGGACGTCTATATAGATAGTTTGTGATAGTATATACTCAATTGTTTAAAGTATAATTATAGTTACAACTATAATTTTTGGTCATTGTCGTAACTGTAAAATGTAGACGGCCCCCTGGGAACTATTTACTATGTAAGTTTTTCTCAGTGTACACCGATAAAAAGGTACGACCCTGAAGATATCTGCATGACATCAAGTTTCATCTTTGGCCAGTCTCTATCAGTGCACGGCTTCAGCAACAATAACCAATTGTTCACTTATAGAATTTTAATCACCAAGTGAACTTCCTCGAGCAAAGTTTGTACAATGCAAAATACAACCATTATAACTTGATGAAATTTGCGCACATGCAGATATCTTCAGGGTCATTAAAAAGGTTTGGTAATATGAACTAAGCTGGGGTTGCGGGTGGGGAAGGAAATGTTTGGTCGATTGAACAAAATGTTTTTTACGATCAATAACAGAACAGTCAATTCAACGAAATATTCGTTCAATCAACTAAATATTTCTTTCAATCGATCCAAATATTTCCTTCGCCACTCGCAACAACAGCTTAGTTGATATTACCAAACATTTTTATCGGTGGAGATATATCATGTCATGAGATCGAAAAAAAAATCACGAAAAGAAAGGCTGTCGTGGTACCAGAATTTTTTTACTCGTGCCGGAATGCATTTCATCGTGTGCTCGTTAAGACACGGAAATGATACACGTGCACTCTGGTGTCGGCGAGTGGAGAAAGCTCTTGCAATTTCTCGGGGTACGCGTATGTCACGCGACATACTGCCGCGTTTTTTTCGGCCGCGACGTATATAAGTACCTTTGTAAATGAATTAGTGAAGAAAATGAAAGGATCGATTTTTTTGAAAAATAAAAAAAAATTTTATTTTTCACTTTATTTTTCACTCCTTTTATTTCCCGTGTCATTGACAATTTTAGTCTGTACTTTTGTTTAAAAACTGGAAAATTAACAAATAAAAAATTGTGGACGTTTATGGATAATAAGTTGTTGTAAAAAGTACACATTTTTTTTTTACTGTGCACGTAATCCTATATATAACATAATAATTCATTTCATAACTTAAATTAAATTCAATTCATAACATTTCTGCAAAAAAAGAATAAATTCAAGAAAACCAAAAGCTGCCACGGTACCCGAATTGTTGACGAGTGCAGCATGAATACCCGCTTTTATCGTGTTCTCGTTAAGGCACGGATGTTGGCAGGCACGTAATGATACACACACACTCTGTTGTCGTCGAGCGGAGAAAGCTCTTGTAATTTCTCGGGGTGCGCGTCTGTCACGCGACATACTGCCGCGATTTTTTGGTCGCCACTTGTGTCAGTACCTTTGCCAATGAATTAGTAATGCAAACGGACAGACCGATGTTGTTTGAAAAATAAAAAATGTGCCGAGTCCGTATAGGTTTTGTCCAATTATCGATACTCGATTTATTTCCAGCTACATTTATCACGTCACGATCATTTCTCAATGTGTTTTTTTTTTTTTTTTTTTTTCATGACATATACGCACATAAAAGAAATGAATCCAGATTATTATGTTTCGGCACGACTGTGTATGATCGACACGACTTTAACACTTTGACAGGTGCCAACGAATTCGTTGCAGCAACGTTCCTAACTTCCACGCCACATAAATTCAAGAAAATAATAAAAAATCGAAAACACTAAGATTATAAATAAATACATAAAAACTAATAATAATTTTTAAAAACACGCATAAACAACTTTTATATATATATATAACAAATTAGCATAGACGCATCTCGACACGTATTCGAGGTTACGTGAAGTTGATTGAATTCAATCCGCTATAGAATAATGCTGTAGTCTGTGTCCTACAGAATAGCACACAGACTACAGCATTTTTATAGCAGACGACAAATAATCGCAAAGGCAACATTCGATAATGGCGGCCGCCTTTCGATATATTTAAATAGCCTTTTGGCCCGTTTTTTCGAGGTTTATTATCTCTGCCACTTTAAATTTATTTCCCTAAACAAACTCCCCCAACCACAGAACTAGTGTGCCATATTCTGTCAAGAGACATTGAGCCGTTCCGACAAACACTGGAGACAACGAAAACAGCAAAATCGGGAGGCCTCATTGAAACGCATAAGTCCCGTCTTTTTGCCCTAGCGGGCAGTCCGGGAGTTAAAAAAACAAAAGCTGCCATGGCACCCGAACTTTTGACGAGTCGGGCATGAATCCCGGCTTTTATCGTGTTCTCGTTAAGCCACGGAGGTCGGCAGGTACGTAATGATACACGTACACTCTGGTGTCGGCGAGCGGAGAAAGCTCTTGTAATTTCTCGGGGTAACATCGGGGCCACATACACTCGGCTTGCTCGCTGTGTGTTATGCACATCGGGCGTGCGCGCGCGTTGCACCGGTTACGTAAGAGCTGGTTCATTACATGGGGCGCGCGATGGCGAGGGAGGCGACGGGGAGGGAGGGAAGAGCGGCGAGAGCATCGTAAGGAGGACGCGTGACGAGGGAAGAAGTTGCATTCGAGTTTGCGCCGCGGCGAACGAGGAGAGGAAGACCGCAAATCTCGCGCCTCCGGCGAAATGAGACAACGCGAATATAATTCCTCGTCTCCGTTCGGCTTCCCCGGCCGCGCGATCTTCCGTGACTGTCGCCACGAAAGCGAGAGGGAATTCGCTGATGCCGTGCACACACTGCTATGTAACCGTACACTGCGAGAAAGTGTTAATAATATCGGCGCCTTTTTTTTCGCATCGTGGTCGATGCCATTCCGTTCGCGAATCGTGTCGCCCCGGTCCGGATGTGAATTTGCATCAGAGATGGGCTGTACTTGAAGCGCCGGGTACTTGTTTGGTTCTTCAAGTACTTTCACAAGGACTTTCTCGTACTCCATGTACGTACGGGAAGTACACAAGTACTTTCTAGTACTTCAAGTACGTACGGGAAGTACACAAGTACTTTCTAGTACTTCAAGTACGTACGGGAAGTACACAAGTACTTTCTAGTACTTCAAGTACGTACGGGAAGTACACAAGTACTTTCTAGTACTTCAAGTACGTACGGGAAGTACACAAGTACTTTCTAGTACTTCAAGTACGTACACTGGGAAAAAAAATTGGTTGGATTAACCAAAAATCGCGGTGACATACGTTCAAAGCTACTATTTGTTTGGGACAAATAACGCGTTGTTTGGTTAAATGATTATTCGCTTCAATTTATTCAAAATTTGTTGATTGAAACAAACATTTTTGCTGTGCCAACCAAATACACTTTTGAACGTATGTCACCGCGCATTTGCTTAATCCAACCATTTCTTTTTCTCAGTGTATGGGAAGTACACAAGTACTTTCTAGTACTTCAAGTACGTACGGGAAGTACACAAGTACTTTCTAGTACTTCAAGTACACCCAGAAAAATAATTTATTTTTTTCTGGGTGTCACCGTTTATTTGATTTAAATAAATATGTATTTCATTTAAGTAACTATTCATTTAAATTGAATATATAGTGTACTTAAACCAAATAAACGGTGGCCGTCAAATAATTTTTTTTCTGGGTGTACGTACGGGAAGTACATAAGTACTTTTATACGATTTCAAGTACTTTTATACGATTTCAAGTACCAAGTACAAGAACTTTTCGAGTACAGGTCACTTCCGGTTTCAAAATTTAATTTTCCGACCGGGTGTGACCTTACTTCCGGTCGAAAAATGAGATTTTTAAACCGGACGTGACATTTCCCCCAGACATCGTCACTTCGCGAATTTCAGTTAACGATTTTCGGCAATAAATTTTGCTGTAAATTTTAACCGATTCAATTTTATGAGATGTAGACATTTTTTATGACACGAAGAAAGCTGCAGAGTAATTTGCACGTGGCTTCTTCATTCAATACAATCTTGCGCATAGACTTTTTTGTGAGGAAGCCAAAATCGATCAACAAATTTTCTTATGGAGAAAGCTATGCGCTAAATTGTAATAAATCCAGAAGCCATGTGCAAATTACTTTGCATCTTTTTCTAAAAAAGATAACCCTTTACGCTACGAACCTAATTGCAAAAAGTACTTGAGAAATACTTCGAATACAACCAATACTTAACACTTTGTACTTGAAATATTTTTTAGTATTTTGCCTAGTTCTGATAAATATATCTGTATATATAATGGCATCGGCTGAATTGTGCTATTCTCACACAATCAAAAGCTCGTTTAGATCGTCGAGATACTTGTATCACCGGAGAGTGAAATCAGAAGAGAAATAATGAATTTCATTGTACCCCACTTAGTAACGAGCTCGTTTGTGAAAATCGTGAGAAGAACGGCTATATCGGCTTTGTTACTCTGCTGGAACTGCCAGAAAGAAAGAAAAAATCCTTATATATGTATATATCGTGCGAATTTTGCAGACAATTATTTTATCTGGCTATCCAACTGACACACATGGGAAGAGGGTTTCGCAGTGCGTTTTCTCTATTGCCGGTCGATTTAATAAAATAGCCGTGTACCGTCGACAACTTTCTCCTATCTATCGACGCAATAAAGAAAGAAAAAAAAGTTCGCTTTTATAGCATACCTATAAATAATACGATACCGAAGGATAATTCCGAGTTCCTTGCCCACTCTCACAGCCGACAAGCTTTATCCGCTTCTCGTACACACGGAGCGGTGTACTGTAACGATACACACGTGATTATTATCCACTTGGGTGCTGAGCACCGCTGGAATAAATCTGCTCCTCGCGAAACAATTTGTGTACGGAGAGACTTGCGCGCGCGCGCGCGGTACCGCGTCCGCTTTTATGCATCAGGTATTCGAGAGATTGATCGATCATGCCGCGGGAGAGACCTCCCTGAGACAAGGATGATTAGGCCGCTATCCTCTGTCTGCCCCCCCCCCTTCCCTTCGATGCTACTCTCTCGTTACGACGCAATTAAGCAAATGTCCGTACGAGAAAGATAGCGGGCAGTTAATCAGTCGTCACGCTCGATCAATCGTGATCCAGACGCTCGAGACCGATCATGCGTCGTCCGGCCTGTCTCTCGCGCGTCGCTCACGAGACTCATAGAACAAACAGAAGAGCATTCGCAGGCCATCACGAAACCATTATCATTCTGCATCGTACACGGCAAAAAAGGTCTGCACTTTTAACTAACTTTTTTGTCCGCAAGCGATCACTATTCTTTTGCTCTCGTTAATTTTACAAAAACAAAGGGTTTGTAATATTAATAAAGGTTTATGTAAAATAAAGAAATATTTTTCTGAAATAAAGAAATATTTTTCTGAAATAAAGAAACATGTTTGTAAAATTAAAAAACATTTTTCTAAAATGAACAAACATTTTTGTGAAATGAACAAAAATGTTTGTAAAATGAACAAAATGTTTGGAGAACGAACAAAAATGATTGTAAAATGAACAACCATTTTTGTAAAATGAACAACCATTTTTGTAAAATGAACAACCATTTTTGCAAAATGAACAACCATTTTTGTAAAATGAACAACCATTTTTGCAAAATGAACAACCATTTTTGTAAAATGAACAACCATTTTTGCAAAATGAACAACCATTTTTGTAAAATGAACAACCATTTTTGTAAAATGAACAACCATTTTTGCAAAATGAACAACCATTTTTGTAAAATGAACAACCATTTTTGCAAAATGAACAACCATTTTTGTAAAATGAACAACAATTTTTGTAAAAAGGACATGCATTTTTCGTTTCTTGTAAAATGAACAACAATTCTCGTAAAACGGACAAGCATTTTTCGTTTCTTGTAAAATGAACAACAATTTTTGTAAAACGAACAAGCATTTTTCTTTTCTTGTAAAATCACCAAGAAAAATAATAGTAAAAGTGTTTGGTCCCGAGACATCGATGCCTCCATTACTGTATACACGCGAAAAATTTCCCTGCCGCCCAACGTCCTTGCGACAGTGTTCGCTCAATTCCCAAAGCGCTCTACTCCGAACGACATCCAATCGACGATTTCCAACACAATGGAAACGCGCTCCGTCGGAGGAATGCTTTCTCGGTCGTCTCGTGTCCGCTGCCAGTGCGCAGAGAACCGCAGCCGGCACCGATATCTCGCGAACATCTCGGGATGGATCTCCACAATGGACCTGCGCGGCGACCCTGACTCTCCGGGCTCTTTGAGCAAGATGACGAGAGGATCGAGGAAGCCTTGACGGTAATGCCCGCCGCATCGTTGCCCCCCCCACAAAGATCGCTAGAGACCAAACATATATATATATGCTCCCCCGATAATACACAGCGGATGCATTATGTGCATTACAGTGCCAGTTCGTAATTCAAAGTCCGCTCAGCGGCAACGAACTTTCACGCAAATTTTCAGGATTAGTAACGATAGGACGATACGAGAAGAGACGTTACATCCGCGTCGCGTCGCTCTCCTCTTCCTCTATCGTTCTCGCTCGGTACGAGTCGCATCTTCCAACCGGGTAAACTTTCACCCTGGACTCTCAGTTCGTCGGCGAGGTGTAGTCGCGTGCGCGAGCGCGCGTCGCCCCGGGTCTGTTGGTATTATTTCGCACACGTATACGGCACACACGCCGGTACTCGGGCATTATAGTTTTACGGCTCGTATGGATGGATCCTGCACACAAGGCGAGACGCGCTTAACCTTTGACATCGCAACGAGGGAACGCCGTATAAGATGTACAATGTATATTCGTCTCTTCCACTTCTACTTTCTCAACCCTCGTTACTCGTCCCTGGTGCGCTCCGCAGAACGACGTCTACAATGGAGGAAAGAAAGATCCACGGAAGACCGGTCGAAGTCACCGATCAATCATGCAGTGAAATTCATCCCGTAGAATGTGTAAGTGGGATGTGCTTTCCATCCGTCTCTCTTTCCCCCGAGGAGCAGATCTTGGCGAAGTCGCGATCTCTGACCTGGCCCGAGGCGAAGAGGAGCTGCCGGTATCCTCGGCAGTTCCAGCCGGGTACGTTCGGCCTGCACGGTGGGTCCGAGTGTGTATGACGAGCTCGGCTTCTCGCACTTCGGCCGGGACGGTGAGGTCGAAACGCGGAGAAATCTTAGCGGTAAGGCACAAAACAACCGCAGCCCTCGCGCGTTGTGCAAGCATCGGCGCAAGTTGCCTGGCACAGGTGTCCGTTTACTTTTAGCCCGGAAGAAGGAGAAGAAGAAGAAGAAAGGCTCCCGGGTGAGGGGACCTTCGACCCTATCATTTTATGGCCACCATCTCCGCAGCACAGTTAACTGAAATTCTCCGCGCGATTATGCGGCTTGCAGACCCGGGGATGCGCATTGTACTCCGCGTACGTACACGCGGTGTTGTTTCCTGCTCGGAGCAGTGAGAAAAAAGGATCTTCGCTCGGAGGAAACTTTGAGCTGCCGTGGAAGGCCGTTATGGCGGATGTTGCGCCAATGGTTCGACAAGGCGAGTGACACTCCCGTTCCGTGAAGCTGGCCGATGAGGCGAGACGGTGCGGGAATTTTAAAATTGAATGGGAGTCTATTTAATTTCTATCTCCTGATGGGTACGTCAAGGAGCCACGGTACTTTGCCGGAAATTTCGTTGGACGAATCGTCGTGTGGCCGAAAATCATGGGCCCGAACGCAGTTCATCCGAAACTTAACTTTTTCCGAATCGTCGAACTACTAAATCTTTATTTTTGCGAATTGTCAAATTTCTGAAACTCCATTATTCTGAATCTTCATTTCAGCGAACGCTACTCCTCGGAAATAGTAATTGGCCGAACTTTATTCCTCCGAATCGTCATTTTTCCGAATAATAATTTCACCAAACGTCATTTTTAGGAATAATAATTTTACCGAACGTCATGTTTCCGAATAATAATTTCATCGAACGTCATTTTTTCCGAATAATAATTTCATCGAATATCATTTGTCCGAATAATAATTTCATCAAACGTCATTTTTCCGAATGATAATTTCATCGATCGCCATTTTTCCGAATGATAATTTCACCGATCATAATTTTTCCGAATGATAATTTCACCGATCGTCATTTTTCCGAATGATAATTTCATCGATCATCATTTTTCCAAATAATAATTTCACCGATCGTAATTTTTTCGAATAATAATTTCACCGACCCTCATTTTTTCAAATTGTTAAACTTCTAAACGTGAAGTCGCCGAATCGTCGTCAGCCCGAATCGCCGATCAACCGAATCACGGAACCTAATTAATATTAGTGAATAGTCTGACCATCCGCAGTGGATAAACTTGCGCAGGTTCGCGGTGCTGTTCAGAAAAGGTTCACCCTGACTGTTGGTATTCGCCTCACCCACAAGATTCGGATAAATTACTTATTGCAGAAGAATGATAAATCGGTGACCTGACTTCAGAAAATCGGCCGATTCGGCCGATTGAAGTTACGGCAAAATAATACGGCTACACTGTAAAAATAAATTGTAAATTTTATGTACTGAAACTTGAAATTTGCTAACATTACTCATATTAATTAAACATTAATGTACTTTGCTTGTAAAATAAAAATACCAGATATTAAAATTACAAATCTTTTGCTTGAAATTTACAAAAATGTTCATGAAAAATACAAATTTTACTGTAAAATTCCAACGCACATGTGTTTGAAATTTCAGAAACGGTTTACGTAAAAAAGCTTATAATACAGTTAATTAATTTTCAAACAACATTTTTTTTACAGTGTACATAAGTCAGGTACGGCTGCAGGTGCACGAGAAATCGCGTGAGGTTCAGGGAAGTCGTAAGCGGAAAGCGCAGAGAGAGGACGAAGAAGGACGAGTATTGCTTCCTCCTGCGCAGCCTCCTCGTCCAGCTACGTAAGAAGAAGAGCGACGGAAGAACTGGCGGAGCTTCGCAGATCACGGGAGTATGAGTTCCTGGTTAATGTATCACGCGTATAAAATTGTGACTGTTACCGGTACCGTGGGTACCATCGGTATCACGGTTACCTTCGACGCCGACATCCAGTCTCTCTCTTTCCCGTTCGCGTTATCCGGTCGATAGTCTTTGGCGGATTATCTCCCCCTCAGCCACACCCAATGGGCGAGCCAATGTGTGATACTCCGAACTACGCTCGTAGCTTTTATGTCCAAAATGGTGGGGAGAGGACGGGGCAAAATGGATCACGTGGGATGAGATTTTGACTCGTCATAGAGAAAGATATTAGTTCGTTAAAAAAAAAGAAATTTTAGTGTCAGAATACTTAAAATCGTCTGATACGACGAGAAATGTGATCTTTACCTGGCGTTCGGATGTGTGTGTGTATGTATGTGTAACATGCTTGCATCGTTTAACACGTCTATAACTCGGAAACAGTTTGATATTGCGAGTTGAAGTTTGGTACACTAGCAGAGTGGTCACGTCTCTTCATTCAGTGCAATTTTTATGAAGAGATTATCAATTTTTTGAAAAATGTCTGTGGTGTCTCAAAGTTGAGAAAATGTTAAGCTATCGTCCTAAAACTGCAAACGAATATGATATTTTTATCAAAGACCTTTGATATTGAGTTTGATCAAAATCTATCCAAGTGGTCGGTGTTTATGGAATCTTGATTTTTTTTTAAATTACTAAAAACGGTCTAATTTGATTAACATGGAGGAATCGAGCTTAAATTTGATACGGGAGTGGACTAACACTACAATGTTTTGTATTGAATTTTGCGAAAATCGATTTAACCGATTAAATTTTATGAGTTTTAAATATTTCAAATCTTCTGAAAAATTTGTTTTTTTTCGCCTAACATGAATTTCACAATCAAATATTACGCCAAGAGTAACATGAGTAACAGTTGTGTAATCAGCGGTGAAGAATAGAAAAAAAAAATTATCTCGAAACAACAAAATCCCCGCGAATTTCAATTTACGATTACGATCCTACAATAAATTTCGCGGTAAATTTCGCCAGTTTTAATTTTACGAGATTTACAAGTTTGTTTCTGTTACGAAAAAAAGGTGCAAAGTAATTTATGCATAACTCCCTCATTTATAACAAATTTGCGCATAGCTTTCTTTTATGTTCCTTGATCGATCACCGAACTTTCTCATAGAGAAAGCTATGCGTATTTTTTTTTTTTGCCTCGGGCAAAAAATATATATGAGCCGGTCCATTTTGCCCCGGGTGTTCCATTTCGTCCCACTCCCACATATGTGCGCGCGAGCTGAGCCAGCGCGCATACCGCGTCAAAGGCTGAGAATGAAAAGGGCCCAACCCATATGCATAAAAATGAAGGTCACCGCCCTTTCGATCCTCATCCGTCGATGCACCACACCGGCCGTATCTCGGTGCATTATAAAGTCGCGCGAACGTGATTCTCGTATCGCCATCGTGAATAGCGTACCGTACTCTACCGGCTCACGCAACTCCGATTTTCTCTCCGAACGCGGTCTCGGCGGTTATTACGTAACGTGCAATAACGCACAGCTCACCCAGAATAACAGCAGGTTGTACGATACGCTTGCCCGCGTGTACCTATATGTGTCTCTGTGGATGAGACGGGAAGGAGATGCGATGCGTTTAGTACAATTCGCGGTAAAGAGGAACAAACGGAAAGGCGCGTCGCTGGTGTGAATGTCGATGCGTTTACCTTGCCCATCCCGATTCGCGATCACGCCTAGAATTTCGCAGCCCGCACCGCATGTACTATCGGCTACGGTTCACACAAGATGGACCAACCTCTCTCTGTCCGGCCGGCGTGTGGGAGCGACATCGTCACGAGGGCATCAAACTCGCGACGGCAACTCTACAAGTGACAGTATATATATATACTATATGTATACATCTCTCTATAATATATATATATATATAAATATATAGTATCACACATGTTGAATATATATATACATATATATATATATAAATATATAGTCTCACACATGATGAAAATATATATTTGTATAGTGTCACACACGATGAAGCAGCCCCGAGTTGCCGGCGGGCAGAGTCAGCAGGCCGGTCAGCATCACCGCGAGGAATCCGTATTGTTATATTGCCTACACAGTCTGTTCCAAGAATGGTATGCAACAAGAGATCTTTGCGGGATGTCCTCGCTCCGGGTAGTGTGGGTAGTCGGCAAGGACGTTGTATTACGGAATACATAGTTATATATAGGGGGGGAGGGGGGGGTATATAAGAAACTCTCGAGGCTCGTATGCCTCGTTGCACGAACGTATCTCGATGATCCCGAAGCTTTATTATAATATATTGCGCGGTGTATATATAAAATGCCATGTACTCTGATGCACGTCGTCCGACTCGTCCAAGTAGCTCACGAGAGTTTCGTACGAACGAGTGTCTCGATGTCACAAGAGAGCAGCATCATCGTGTGTTACCTTCCAGCTTGACATATAACACTCGCACGATATACATGTGTACATATATAAATACACGCGAGTGTATTTAAACACTACGAGTAGAAAGTTACGGTGTAGTCCCGACTCGAGTTACCGAGCTTCTAGCGCATTACTGCAAAGGCTCCACGCCCGTTACGCAAATATCCGTCGAAGGTTGTGAGCGCGCGAGGGAGCGATCGGGTGAGTCAGGCGCAAATCCGATCGGGCGATCGGCGAATCGGAGCGGCATTCTGCGTTCGGCATGAATCTGTATCGGACGAAATCGAGCGTGAAGACGGGGAAGCGCGCGGCACGGACCGGATGAATCGAGCGTGGAGGGCGGAATAAATTGCGGGATCGGCACCGAGACACAGAGAGACCGTCGAAGAAGACGCAGCTCAACTTTGACGGCGGCGCGTTGCACTGGAACGGCGACCGGTCGCGTTCGCGTCGTCCTCGGCCCGATACCGATCGAGCTATAAAAAAGGAGGGTGCGAAAAAGCGTGGATCGGACGATGTAAGAGACGAGTTTGCGTCGCCGATCGCCTCGACCACTCACTTGGACAATGTTGCAGACCGGTGAAAATTGTCGTTTCACGGTGACGAAGACACCGACAATGTAGACACCAAAGCGGACGGCGTTTGTGACCACGACGCGCCACCGAGGAGAGAAGGATTGATGCAAAAAATCGCGCCGGCCACGGTGGAATCGGTTGAGAAAAAAAAAAAAAAAAAAAAAAAAAAAAAAATTTGACCCAAAACGTTCATTCCCTTCCGATCTTCCCGACTGCCGAAGACCGGGAAGCATCGGTTCTCCGGAGCACGGAGCGCTGAAAAGATCGAGTCTTAGGTGTGCGGCTCTCGAGGTGCGCTCGACGGTCGCCTCGCGCTTATCCTTCCCAGAAGCCTGGAAAAGAGCTCGTTCGCGGAGTTCGCCGCGGTCGCACCCACCCACCATCGTGCCAGGACAAAGGACGATGAGACGAGCGTGAAGAAGGTACGAGCGAGAGACCAGGAGGCCGTCGGCCGGACCACACAGAAAAGGCTATACCTGCGGCACCTTCGCCGGAGGATATCCTCTCTTCCTCGGGCGTTTTTCTTACGGTCTCTCGCGGCCGCGGTCTTTTTTTTACGTCATCCTTCTATTCCTCTGTAGTATCACGGCCGGAGTACGTGATCGTGAAGCAGCTCGCGTATACTCCGCCGTACCAGGGGGCGCCGCCGGTGAACACCTACCACAGGGACGAGAGCAAAAACGGGATACTCCCAGCGGACGATGATGACTCTCGAGACACCGAGTCGGCTGCCGGCGCCCGCGATCTTCGACTCGGGCTCCGAGGTTCTCGCACTCAACGCTTCGTCTGGCGGAACGGAAACCGTTGGCACTGGCCCAGGATCGGTAGGAGCGAGGAGATTATGCAAAGCATCCTTGGGCAACGTTCGCCGAACGGGCGGTCGTACGAGTCGGAGCCGCTGCGTATACGCGCCGCGCGGCGGATACGGTGGATTCGTATTGTGGATGATTTGAAGAATGGGAATGAGAGTGTTCGTGAAGGAGCGTGTGTCATCAGATATGCCAAATTGAGATCAAATTGGATGCCACACCTCGGTGAACGGACGAGCGGCGCCCGGTATAACCGATCGGTATGCCGAAACTTCCCATTGTCGGTGGGCCCGCGCGCACGCCTCGTGTCCCATATTTTACGTCCGTTTCGCTCGTGGGGAATTAGGTATCCCGAAGGCGTGGGTGTGAATTCGAAATGTCGTACGGCGATTGAACTATCGCGGCCGCGGATGAAAATCTGTTCGACTTTCCAGCGGGACGGAATTCCGGGTAGACATTTTCGAGCGTTGCACTCTAAAAACGAGCGTGTTGTTTCAACACTGTTTATGCTCTCGACTTATTTGACTTATTTTGTTTTAATCTGCTTTATTTCATTTTTGCTTCGTTTTTCTGCTTATTCTATTCTTGTTATCTGCTTTTTCTTTATGTTTTCTTCATGCTATATATTATTGTTCGGCTTTGTATGTTCTTTTGTATTATTTACCTTTTTGTTATATTCTTCTGTTATATTATTTACCTTTTGTTATATTTTGTTCGTACTATCACCTTGGTGTATATTATTTTGATGTGGAATGATGTATATGTTTGTGGCACGGTGCTCTTAGGGGGCTTAGGCCTCAGAGCACGAAATAAACGAATCTATCTATCTATCTATCTATGCGTGTAAATCGTGTAGGAACTTTTTACATGCTTTATGGTGTGTCGAGAATCAACACATGTGGCAGTTGGTACATTCTACACGCTTTACGTGCATTGTTTCAACACGCTTTAAACGCATTCACGCATGTGGTTACTTTTTACACGGTTCTACGTTTGTTCACTGCTCCCCCCCCCCCCCCCTCCTTCCTACCCGACACATGTTAAAGTGTGTATACATGACAAAAAAAAATAAAAGAATGTGCATTAAATGAAATAGTCTTTATTCTTCATTTGCTTAATCGCTCATTACAGCCTCTTTCAGAATAATTACAATGATTTACGTTCCATCTCAACGTCGTCATATCTCTCCTCATAAGGGATATCTGCAGCTTCTTCTTTAAGTTCGTCGAGAGGATGCTTTCGACAGACACGCTGCTTGAAAGACTTCCAATTCGTAAACGTTGCCTGGCGTCCATATTCATTGCACTGCACTCTAAACGACTCATGAAATCGGTGATGTCGAGGTGCCCGTTTTGCTCCTATCTCCCATATCTATGTATGTTTTTTCATAAAGAATTTGACTTATTTTCGCCCTTTTATTATGTAAGGAACGTCAGAAAACTGAAATAAGACGTTTATAAAGAAGTTAAGACTGTTTTGCCCCCAGTACATATTTTTAGTCGAGGTGCCCGTTTTGTCCCGGTGCCCGTTTTGTCCCGATCACCCCTACTTTTTTTTTAAGTCATGAACAATTTGACTTATTTTCCGCATTTTCTTATGCAAGGAACGTCAGAAAACTGAAATAAGTCGTTTATAAGAAAATTAAGACGGTGCCGGTTTGCCCCCGATACCTATTTTTAGTCGAGGTGCCCGTTTTGCCCCGCTCTCCCCTACCCCGTTTTGCCCCAGATGGTTTTTTTAAACCTTTCAAAACCAGTGCCAATAAAATTTTTGTGTGAAAAACAATGGATCTATGCTTTCGGTATCATCGTACCAGGTTTTATTGCTTAGCGTCCCCGTTTTTCCCCGGTTTCCCCTACCGTTCCAGGGCCCGATCGGACCATTTATCGGATGCGTAATGGCCGTCGACAATTAGCATCTCGAGACCCAATAATAAAAGTGAACGGAGGAAGGAAACAGTTAAACGGTCAGATGTTCGGCTCATCTTCGTGCCAAACCAAACCAAAATACCCAATGGCACTTCCAGAGATTAGGAGAATCTCGGGGGTTCCGGTTCACGCGAGTAATCCGGCAACGAGCCTGACGTCACGTTCCAGCCATTTGCATATATTCACGCATACGAATCGCCGACAATTTAAACGCTCGGTTGTGAAGCCTTGAGAATTCGTTTGCGGGAGGAGAATAAAAATAAGTGGAAGCAACAGGGAGGAGAATCGCTATCTGTCCGTACTTACACACGTGCTCCTGTATTTATACGTGTATCCTATTCAATTAATTACTATTTTATTCATGGTCAAACATCATCCTCTGAGAATTTAATTATTATTCCTCCGAGACGATGAACCTGTTTTTTTTTAATTTTTATTTTTTCTTTGCCGATCCTTGGAATCGCAGAACGCGGCTGGCTTGCACCTACGTTTCGTTTGTGTGCACAGCAATGACGGCTTAACAAAGAAATTCGCCGAAAGAATTTTCGCTAATCGCGAGGGGCATAAAATTCACTTGGCTCTCCCGCCGTCCCCGTTCCGTTGACGCGAACCAGCGCGTGATAGCCCCGCTTCGAGGGCCCGAGTTGTAAAACGAAGCGAGATACCGAAGCATACCTGTCCACTTCGAAACACTAAAAAAATGGCCCGGGCCGACGCCGGCGCGACAAACCGGCAATATTCCCAACCGTAAAAACCAACATCGAAAGTTAAAAAAAAATAAAAAAATAAAATAAAGGGAAGAAAGAAATCGCGAAGACGTGAAGAGACTACAATAAGAGCGAGCCGGGACAACGAACTTTTATTATATTGCCAGGAGGAAGAGCCGACATGTTAATTTTAGCACCTTCACTTTCCGCGAATTTGCACTTGCTCGTTTTTTCTTTCTACCTCCTTGTGACGCAGATCGTTCGGCTCGACGCTTGGAATACACGCGCGGAGCGAGCGATCGAAGCGTGTGAGAAAATCGCTCGATCGATTCGAATTATCGGCGCCTCTGTCCGGAGGAATATCGGAGAGCGCTTCTCGATCGCGGAGAGCCGTGGTGTGGATACACTCGGCGTCTCGCCGATCGTAGCTATACGACAACGCGTATAAGGTCGGATCTCCTTAGCATCCTTCGCGAATCACCCACGCGCTCTCGATCCCGCGCCAACGTGCCTACACCGTTGATCCCGGCGTGGGACGTCGATCGCTCTCGCGCGATCTTTATTCTGTGGGTCGCGCGCTCGCCGAACAGGTACAGAAAATTATCCTCCGCGTTTCTGACGATTCGATGCCGATGTCGGCGATACGCGAGAGCGAAAAGAGAGCGACAGGTTGGCCTGCACGGTTACTCGTCGGTCGAGGAACGGCCAATCATCATTGGCATTTGCATAGTTCAATTTTCGTTCGGCAAATACCTTTTACAATTGCCAGAAATAATGGTTCTGGGGGTTTTTCGAAATTTATGCAAATTCGACGGCATTTCGAAACTGTAAATATTACTTGCATACTTCTATTCTCGTCCGTGAGATACCTTTTACAATTGCTGAAAATAATGGTTCTGGGGTTTTTTTCGAAATTGATGCAAATTCGGCGACATTTCGAAACTGTAAACATGACTGTAAAATTTCAAGTCGTTCAAGAAACGGACAATCACACTGAGAAAAACTTACATAGTAAATAGTTCCCAGGGGGGAACGTCTACATTTTACAGTTACGACAATGTATATTAAATTATAGTTGTAACTATTATTATAGTTTAATCAATTGAGTATATACTATCACAAACTATCTATATAGACGTCCCCCCAGGGAACTATTTGTTATAGTAGGAAATACCATCCTTTTTCTCAGTGCATCATTGGCATATTCATAGTTCAATTCCCGTCCGTCAAATACCTTCTACAATTGCCAGAAATAATGGTTCTGCGATTTTTTCGAAATTGATGCAAATTCGAAGGGCATTTCGAAACTGTAAACATGACTTGCATACTTCAATTCTCGTCCGTCAAATACCTTTTACAATTGCTGAAAATAATGTTTCTGGGATTTTTTTCGATATTGATGCAAATTCGACGGCATTTCGAAACTGTAAACATGACCTGCATACTTCAATTCTCGTCCGTCAAATAGCTTTTACAATTGCCGAAAATAATGTTTCTGGGGGTTTTTCGAAATTGATGCAAATTCGACAGCATTTCGAAACTGTAAACATGACTGTAAAAAAAAAATTGGAATGAAATTTCAAGTCGTTCAAGAAACGGCCAATTTTCATTGGCATTTGCATAGTTCAATTCTCGTCCGTCATATACCTTTTCCAATTTTCAAAAATAATAGAACAATATTTTTCGCTATTTTCAAAATGGATGCAAATTCGAAGGCTTTTCGAAACGGTAAGCAAACTGTAAAACAAAACATTCGTATGAAGTTTAATGTACCGGACTGGAAGGTTTTTGTGCAAAAACTTGTATATTAAATTTCGAGTACAATTATAATGAGAAATTAATGTTCAGTGTATTAAAAACATTGGGAACACTTTATTTTTTACAATTTACTTTAATTTCAACGAAAAATTATATTAATTTTTCATCACAATTGTACATTAAATCTAACGTACCATTTTCCACATAAAACCTTCCAGTCCGGTACACTAAATCCCCAATTTTTTTTTACAGTGCAGGGCGCGGTCACCGCTACGTCATCTGGTAAGTCGATCTCTTACACAAGACACTCGATGGCGCCGAGCTAAACGCACGAGGGATTCCAAGGCCGAGGACGAATCGAGTCATTCGCGAGAGGATCGTCATGCGATTAAGCTAAACATCGCTGGCCACCTTTGCGGCTAGCTCGTACACGTACGAAGTTGCGCAGGTGTGCCTTCGCCTCACAATTCTCGACTGCCAGTGTGCAAAGTTTGTCCCCGTCTCCGCGACGGCGAGAAAAGTGCGGGGCTGGGGTTGCGGCAATGGCCGGCAAGTTGGGCCAAACGGCATCGCAAAAGGTGTCACCGGGTCATCCGCGGGTTCCTTTTTTTCCTCTCCCATCGCCCGCCTCTCTCGGTTACTCGCTGCGCAACGTCGTGTGTTGCGAGCACTCGAAGCCAGTGGTCTCGGCCTCAGCCGCAATGAGATCTCTCTCGTGGTGTGCGGCTGCGGGGATTCGAACCGCAGCGTGGCCGCGAATCCCATCTGCATAGCTAATTATTCCCCCGACGCTGTGCGGCTGCGGGCTCTCTTGTTTCTGTAACTTGTTTCGTCAGCGTCGCCGGCACAGTTTCATTGACTTGCGCCCGAGCACTCCCACCGTTAACTGTTATACATTAAAAGCGTTCAAGGCTAGAAAGAAACATCGCAGCATCCGTCGCAGGTACTCGGGTCATCGGTCGTCGAACGAACAATGCCAAGATCCAGTTTCGCCTACGAGGTCGTCGAACCGTTGGTTCTCGGAGCTACGATATTCACGCTATTGGATAATCGACTGATAAGTGAAAAATCATCGGTCACCGATTTCCCCTCGAATCCGCGTATACGCGGATTAGAGTCATTATTCATTTATTTTTTTCAAGCATTTTTTAAATTTTTACGCATCTACACAGTAGCGTAAAAAATTGATCCGTCACTCGTGCACTGAGAAAAAGAAATGGTGGAATTAAGCAAATGCGCGGTGACATACGTTCGAAGGAGTATTTTGTTGGTACATCAAAAATATTTGTTTCAGTCGACAAATTTTTAATAAATTGAAGCAAATAATCGTTTAACAAAACAATGCTTTATTTGTACCAAACAAATAACAGCTTTGAACGTATGTCACCGCGACTTTTGGTTAATCCAACCAATTTATTTTCTCAGTGTGTCTCTTTTTTTTAAGACAGATTATCCTCTATTGTCCTTGTTGTTATTGTCGGTAAGGTTATTTAGTTTTTTCCTCTTTTTTACAATTATTATTATTAATATATATTTTTTCGTAGTATTATTGTTATTAAATTTTTTTTTTTCATCCAAGCGACAGCATCTTTCATTTATTTTTCATTCGTTCAACCCCACACTGAGAAAAACTTACATAGTAAATAGTTCGCAGCGGGGGCGTCCACATTTTACAGTTACGACAATGACCAAAAATTATAGTTGTAGCTATAATTATAGTTTAATCAATTGAATATATATTATCACTAACTATCTATATAGACGTCCCCCCTGGGGACTATTCGTTATAGTAGAAAATACCATCCTTTTTCTCAGTGCATGTACGAATATCAGCATGGCACAGTTCTGGCCTAGTACTGGTGCCGGAGCTACCAGTACTGGCAGACAATCAAGGCCCAGCACAAATCCAATGCAGAATCAATACTGGGCCGATATTGAAATGATCACCCCTGCCCAGTGCTGGCTGTCGGCGTTAAGCCAGTACCGCGTGCCAATGTTCAGCCGCTGTTCAAAAACGATAATAATAAACAGTAAAAATGAATGTTTTTATCGTCTGCCCGTTTGTTCAATGCATTTCTCTCATCGTTGTTTACCGCATTGGTCTTATTTTACGCTTATACGCTCGAAATCTCGGAATAAATTTTTCGACCGGTGACGGGGGAAACAAAACGCTATCCGCGCCGCAGCCGAGAAAGAACGATCGGTCTCTCCGCGCACCTGTTCGTCCCATTAGCGGTCTAACCATTGCGCGATGCAATCGTCGATTAAACGCCTCCTAATCCCGTAAGTAATTGTGGTGAATCTTGACGCCTCTTTCCTTCGCGTCTCGTCGCGGCCCTCCTCGTGCGCAAGTTTCTCTTCCTCTCCGCGTCTCGAGTGTTTCCGCGCGTCCGCCGCGGAAAGGAAGTTTCCACCGGGTGAGATCAGCGGCCGCGATACGCGCCGAGGCCCGGCAGAGCGGGACCGGCGAGAGGACGGAGGATTCGATTTACCGAACGGTTATGACATCTGCACCTCGGCTGTGCACTTCAACCCCGCAGCTGGAACCGCCGCGGGTCGCGCGGTCATCCGCACTTTCCGCGTACAAACGGATGAGAACTGCACATTGAATATTACATTCAATCTCCGGAGAAGCGTTACGGCGTTTCAATTCAATGCGAGACGGAGTCTGCATGCGAGGAGGCTCGCATGCGGAGCCTCTCCGTCCACCAGGACGATGAGTCAAAGAGGACGGAGCGATACCGAGCTCGCTACCGCGTGCGCTCGAGACGTTCACCCGGCATGCTGGACACACGTTCTTAGGCATAATGGGCCCATTAAGAACTTCTAATCCGATAAGTAATTGTGTGTACAAACAGTATCCTCAGCGCACCCGAGACCTTCCATCCTCTCGCCTTCATCCCCCCCCCCCCCCCCCCCCCCCCCGTCCGTCTCTCCGTCGCTCGTCCCCGACTTCTCAGCCATTCATCACCCACACGTTCCTCTCGCATGCACACCGTGTGTTTATCATTTATGGGTATAGTTATTCGTGACGTCACTCCGGGACGGAGCTAAGGTGAGAGGGAGATCGAGGGAGACGGACATAATGTCAATCGTGACTGGAAAACCTCTCGTGCAGAAGTTACCGTCGGCAAACGTTGTGGGATTAAGAACTACTGTAATTGGGACAATTAAGCGAACGAACCTTAGCTGATCCGTGACGATGATTCAATCGTCATCCTTCGTGGTGGCGTTTATCGGGTCTTCACTGAGAAACTGTTATCACTCCGGCACATCGTGTACGGTACAAGCGATAAGCGCAACAGTTGTTAAATCCTACGATTTGCCAATCAAACTGGACGCTGACACTCACCAGCGAGCCGAGTGTTCTTATCGGCTAGGGGAGCCGAGTCGCTTTTCGCGAGGCGACTTCTCTCTCCCTCGTGTCCCTCATCCGTGAAATCTCGCTGAGTTATCTCCGATCCGCTTTTCGCCCCCGCAAACTCTTCGACAAGTCACTCGCCGTTTCTATATCTTCTGCCCACTCCGGCTGAGAGTGGGTATCGGTCGCGGAGTACGTCGACGGACGGCGTGGCGCTTCCTACTCGGAGCTCTTGGCTTGTCGTCCGTTGAGTTCGATGACGTCAGGGGCCGCATTGAGCCGTAATGGGAGTAGCGGAGGCAAACTCAACCGGAGCCGATGCAACCGGCCTTGCGCACTGGAGAGTTCACCAGGGATGTCCGCGTCGAGTGAGTCGCGCTCGGCTGATGCGGTTCGGGGGATGAAAAGAATTTACACAACGACCCGATCGACGAACCAACGAATTACCGTCCCAACTTCGTTTCCCGGCCGCTCTTGTCTCTCCACCCGGCACTCCAGAATCGCCACCAGTTTCAGAGGCGACCGATGCACAAGATGCGAGATCTCGCGTATCGGACGTCCGCGTCGAGCGAGTCGCACTCGGCTGATGCGGTTCGGGGGATGAAAAGAAGAAACTTCGCGACGGTACCAAGAATTTACACAACGACCCGATCTACGAACCAACGAATTACCGTCCCAACTTTGCTTCCCGGCCGCTCTTGTCTCTCCACCCGGCACTCCAGAATCGCCACCAGTTTCAGAGGCGACCGATGCACAAGATGCGAGATCTCGCGTATCGGACGTCCGCGTCGAGCGAGTCGCACTCGGCTGATGCGGTTCGGGGGATGAAAAGACGAAACTTCGCGACGGTACCAAGAATTTACACAACGAACCGATCGACGAACCAACGAATTACCGTCCCAACTTTGCTTCCCGGCCGCTCTTGTCTCTCCACCCGGCACTCCAGAATCGCCACCCGTTTCAGACGCGACCGATGCACAAGATGCGAGATCTCGCGTATGCGGTCCCCGAAGAACTGACAGTGTTCTCCGTTCACCGGAGTAAGGTACACCCTACTACTGCGAGGAAGAAGCGAACCGCGAGCGCGACGAGAGGGAAAGATGGTGAGAAAGAGCGAGTCGAATATACAGTCGGTACAGAGTACAGAGTAAAGTACACAGGCACTACCGTGGCGCGGTGGAGTATATAGTTTAAAGGCTTTATGCCTAGCCATGTGTCTTTCGCTGGATGCCGTGGCGAACGGGAGAGGAAGGGAGAGGAGATGATCCCGGCTCAACGTCGTCCCGCGTTGTTGCCGTTGGTGTTGGTGGTTCGCTACCAGCGGGTTCGAGCGCGGGAGGCAGGCGGTAATACCTTTCTCGCCACTCGCGCCCGACCGGGAGAGCATCAGTAAAATTGACATGGTGTACGAAGAGGTGTACAACGCCGATGCACCAATACCGACACGGAGCCTAATGCCATCGGCCAGGTGCAACAGCTGCTTTTGCAAAGTGCACTGCACATGCACTGCCACCAGGATATTATAGTTACCGTCGTTCGTGCCACTCGTTCACCCCACTCGACGCACCAAGATTTGTTTCTTTAATATCGCCGAGACCGGCGAGTACCCACAGCAATGACTTCCTACCGATTTCTTTATACCACCGGTCGCGGATCGCGAGGAGCTGGATGCTGCGCGCACACCCGGCAACGCGGTGCTAAACGAACGTAGATCACATTCGCCACGGTACCACATCATTCGACCGCATGGGTCGTATCTCTTTCCCTTGCTCTTTCGCCTCCTGGATGGAAAGACCGCAGCGGCGGGAGCGGACGGTAGCGTCTCTGCAGCGTTTGCTCGCTTTGCCACCGCCGTTTCCGCTCCGTTTGGCTCCTCTGCGCGGTTCATCCGCGCAGCTTCCAATCGGATTCGCGCCCGTTTTTTTTTTTTTTTTTTTTTTTTTGCATACAAATTTGGGCGTGCGTTTAATTTCCGTTCTTCTTCCGAGAAGGCGGCAGGGCGAAATCGTTAAGGGGGGAGGAAAAGGGGGGACCGGGGAGACGAACGCCCATGGGCATTAAGGACGATGTCGACGCTAACGAAGCCTCATTATTTATCTCCTACCTCGCCCGGGCCTCTGTCACCACTTTGCACTTGGTTATCGCGAGACTCCCGGACCAAGTGGCGGAGTTCCGCGTCGATTCTCGGGAGAACTGGTTGCGTGTCTGTGGGGCGGACCGATAATTTGTCGTTCTCGCGAACTTTATCCTACGGGGACCGCGAGAAGTTGGGGGGTTGAGTGGTGAGTGCAAACCTCCTACATTTACACAACGTCTTCAATATTGGGGACCGCGATTACGGAAGAGTTCCTGTCGGCCACCGCAATCGGCACCATTGGAATCAAGTGTTTGTGTCTTCAGGGAGAGAAATCCAAATCGGAACGTTTGCTATAGATCATTGGAACTTTACGCAACAGTATGGCAATCTGAGTCCCTGGAACTAGAGTCTAGGGTAAAATGGGTCGAAGATTGTGCCAGAACGAAACGTAAGATCTTCGATCGTAGATTTCACACCATGGACACCGATAAAAACTGTATTTTTAATTTTTTTTTTTACTTTCGAAGGAAAGAATAACTGTGAAATTTGCAAAAATGCGAAATTTCTAAATCAATTTTTTTATTTTCGATTTACATACTATAATGGAGATAGTATGTTCAAAATATTGTTCCGATTTGTAAGACCTCCGGAGCAAAAATCGCAGGGCTTGAATGGCCGAGAGAGCAAAGTATAACTATTTTATCACTGTTGCATGTTATTCGTAAAGAGAGAATGTCCCGCATATTCAAATAAATAAATAAATAAATAAATAAATAAATAAATAAATAAATAAATAAATAAATAAATAAATAAAATAACTAGGAATGCTGGGAGAGTAAAGTTAGAGTGCCATACCGGAACCTAAGATCTCCGATCATAGATCTCACCCCATGATCACCAATAAATACTGTTTGTTTTTTTTTTATCGATTCTTTTACTTTCGATTTACGGACTATAATGGAGATAGTATGTTAAAAATATTGTTCCGATTTGTAAGATCCTCCGGAGCAAAGATCGCAGGGCTTGAATGGCCGAGAGAACGAAGTATAACTAGGGATGCTGGGAGAGTAAAGAGATGGTATCTGTGGTAATGCGGCCCTTCGGTGAATGGCGAGAGATAGAGAGGAGAGAGCGTGCTCGTCGAGCTTGTGCTCACACGTTGATGGGTGATGGGCGATGAGCTGCCCGGCAACGTCGAGCGCTGTACGCGCCGAGCCACAACAGACGAGAGCCTCTCCCTTCCTCTCCCTCTCTCTCTATCGAGATGAGAGATGAGATAGCCAGTTGTCTCATCGATTTAATATATGCAGACGGAAAAGAAGTGTTAGGGAATATTGTACGAGCGTTTGCGGTGGGCGTTACATATAACCGGGTATGCCGGCTCTCTCTCGGCTAGCTCGATTGCTAGCTGGCGGCCTACCGGCGACCTCGAGCTCGCCCGAGGGCCTCCACGCGCTACCAGGGAGGTCCACGCCACGGTATTTATATGCTTCTCGAGCACTGTACTCTCGCGGTACCGCACTTATTATTATTACGTCTATCTGGTCCATCCCCCTCTCGGGCGAGAACTCGAGAATTCTATCGGCTGATACATTTTTTTGCTTTATTAAGCCCAAACGCGACACGCGTTTCGCGACAACTACGTCGCGAAGGAAAGAGATATTTGTTATGTACAGGTTAGGGGTTCCCGCCAATCTTTGTTGTGGCACATGTGTTCAATTTTTGAAAAAAAGAAAAATTGAAAACTCATTCATTATATAGCCGAGTTTCGCATCAACGGGGCTCTCACCGTTTTATTGGGCTTTTTATTCCCAGCTAACTTTTCTTGACATTTTTTTTTTTATTGTTCTTTTATATGACTCGCGAATATTTCTCGTGACCTTTTCAATCCTGAGCAATTCAAATTCTAAACAACTCCACGCGCTACCAGGCAGGTTCACGCCACGGTATTTATATGCTTCTCGAGCACTGTGCTCATGCGGTACCGCACTTATTATTATTACGTCTATCTGGTCCATCCCCCTCTCGGGCGAGAACTTGAGAATTCTATCGGCTGATACATTTTTTTTTTAACCCAAACGCGACACGCGTTTGGCGACAACTGCGTCACGAACGAAAGAGATAATTGTGATGTGTACATCAGAATTATCTCTTGCGTTAAAATTAAAGACATGTGCCACAACGAAGATTGGCACATGTGTTCAAGTTTTCGAGAAAAGAAAAAAAAATTGCACGCAACAGCCAAAGACTCATTCATTGTGTCGCCGAGTTTGTCATCAACGGGACTCTCATCGTTTTATTGGGCTTTTTATTCCCAGCTCACTTTTCTTGAAACATTTTTTTTATTGTTCTTTTTTATGACTCGCGAATATTTCTCGTGACCTTTTCAATCCTGAGCAATTCAAATTCTAAACAACTCCAGGCGCCATCAGGAAGGTTCACGCTACGGAATTTGTATATGCTCTTCAAGCACTGTGCTCATGCGGTACCGCACTTATTATTATGACGACTATCTGGTCCAGCCCGCTATCGGGCGAGAACTCGAGAATTCTACCGGCTGATACATTTTTTTTTTTTTTTTTAATTCAATCCAAACGCGACACGCGTTTCGCGACACTTACGTCACGACCGACAGAGATAATTGTGATGTAAACGTTAGGGATTCCCACCATGATCACTCTTAATTATCTCACCAACGCGCCGCCAACTTCGTTGCGGTATACCAGTATTCAATCTTTTGAGGAAAGAAATAAAAAAACAAAAAATTGCACGCAACAGCCAACGACTCATTCTTTGTGTCGCCGAGTTTGTCATCAACGGGCCTCTCACCGTTTTATTGGGCTTTTTATTCCCAGCTCTCCTTCCGTGAAACATTTATTATTATTATTATTATTTTTTATGACGCGTGAATATTTCTCGTGACTTTTTCAATACCGAGCAACTCCACGCGTGAACCAGGGAGGTTCCGAGCTTAAGTATTTTTCAGGGAAAAATCCAGTAAAGGGTTGGAAGTGAATTATTAAAGCAATTTTATTTAACAAATTTTATTATCAAAGTTCGATGTAAATTAATTCCCAATGTAAAGGTACACTTCGTACACTTGTCTTCCCCTGAAGAACTTTGGGGTTATTTCTGTGCATTCAACCGTACAGGTCAGAGTTGTAACAAGACTGCCCAGTGCCTCCTCTCGACCCCCTATATATTCATTAGAGAGCAGGCATGTCAGCTCAATATTGAGCGCAAGTTTACGGTTTACTTTATTCTCGTAAATAAATATCTTTCCAAATGCTCGCTTCTTCGAGAGCGGAATTTGGAGTACATTTTCCCCTTCGTAATAATTGCTTCGGTACACTCGATCTGGTCCAGCCCGCTCTCGGGCGAGAACTCGGGAATTCTATCGGCTGATACATTTTTTTTTTTCATTGAATCCAACCACGACACCTACGTCACGAACCAAAGTGATAAATGTGATGTAAACATTAGGGATTCCCACCACGATCACTGTTAATTATCTCACTAACGCGCCGCCAATCTTCGTTGCGGCACCAATATTTAATCTTTTGAGGAAAGAAAAAAAAATTGCACGCAACAGCGAACGACGCATTCCTTGTGTGTCATCAACGGGCCTCTCACCGTTTTATTGGGCTTTTTATTCCCAGCTCGCTTTTCTTGAAACATTTTTTTTATTGTTCTTTTTTATGACTCGCGATTATTTCTCGTAACCTTTTGAATCCCGAACAATTCCAATCCTGAACAATTCCACGCACTACCAGGCAGGTTCACGCCACGGTACACTATAAAAATAAATTGTAAATTTAATGTACTGGAACATATTAATTAAACATTAATGTACTTTGCTTATAAAATAAAAAATACCAGATATAAAAATTACATATCTTTTGCTTGAAATTCACAAAAATGTTAATAAAAAATACAAATTTTACTGTAAAATTGCAACGTGCACATGTGTTAGAAAATTTCAGAAACGTTTTATGTAAAAAAGCTTCCAATACTGTTCATTAGTTTCCAAACAAATTTTTTTTGCAATGTAGGGATTCCCACCACGATCACTCCTAACTGTCTCACCGACGCCAATCCTCGTGCGGCACGAGTACTCAATCTTTCGAGGAAAGAAAACAAAAATTGCACGCAACAGCGAACGTCTCATTCCTTCTGTCGCCGAGTTTGTCATCAACGGGCCTCTCACCGTCTTATTGTGCTTTTTATTCCCACCTCGCTTTTCTTGAAACATTTTTTTTTAATTTTTTTTTTTTATGACTCGCGAATATTTCTCCTGACCTTTTGAATCCCGAACAATTCGGTCCCGTCACGAACCAGCGTTGTCGACGTGCGAGGGTAGCTGGTACTGTTACATCCTGGCCGTTCACACTGGAATAATGTAACATTCTTCGGCAGCGTCGATCTCCTCCCCTCTCGATATCTCTCTCTCTCTCTCTCTCTCTCGTCCGCGAACTCTCCTCTCGCGACCCGACAACCCACGCTACCGCGTTCGCGACTACTCGCCTCCTCTCGCGTTCGCCGGGACACCTTGATTGACGGGGTATCGAAAGTTCCTTGACCTCGGTACGCTCGGGCAGAGACACGCGCGGAGACGATCTCAAAAAAAAAAAAAAAAAAAAAATATCGCATACACACGGTTCAGTGCCGGAAGGGCGTAGAGTCCCAACTTGCGCTCGCTTCATAAGTCCTCTCAACATTGGGCCATCGGTGCATGGACACTTGCTCGACTGCGCGCACTCGCGGGCCGCGGTGCGGCGTAATTGTCTATGCAGAATTTTAATACCGAAACATAGTGGGTGAGGAATTCAGCGCTATAAAGCTCCTCACCGGCGACCAGGCTGGTGCATTAATAATACATTATTATTTCACGATCTTCATCGCACAGTATGTATATACTGTCGGATGAAGATTTTACAACAAAGATAGGAGCGATCACTGGGCACGATAAGTTAAATGGCTCCGAACCGTGAGGCGCAAGGAAATGTGAGTACTGTTATAATGACTGCTCTCCTTCGCTATCGCGTCTCGCCCGCGAAATTAACGTTTAATGGGAATATATACGACCCGAGGAGGGGGGTGTTGTGTTGCTCTCGAGGGTTCCCGGGGGCCAAGAGTGCCCGTGTTTGTGGGTCGCGATGCACTCAAAAAGCCACGTCCCTTTACTTCGTGTTTTGGTGTCATTGGCGATCGAAAATATTTATTTATTTATAGAGCTATGATTACTCGTGTAGACATTTTCGAGCGTTACTGAGAAGGCCTCCTCCGGGCACTGTCAGGGACTGATATAATTCTTGAAAAATTCTACTCGGGTAAATCACACATTGAAAATATTGAAAGTTCTGAGTGGATTACCTCAGGTCGATGTTTCTAGAGCTGGTCACGACCAAAATTGAAAGGTTTTGTTAACGTTAAACCTACAATTTTCACTGCAAAACCACGGCCATATCAAAGCAACTTACCCTACACTGAAAGAAGGATTTACTAAAAACTACCGATCATTTGAGAAAAATTACCATAGCATATAGTAATAGGGAACTAGGGCGCCACTGATGGCAAAATTGAAAGGTTTTGTTAACGTTAAACGTACAATTTTCATTGCTTAAAAAACCACGGCCATATCAAACCGACTTACCCTACACTGAAAGAAGGATCTGGTAAAAACTACCGATCATTTGGGAAAAATTACCATAGCATATGGTAGTCGGGAACTAGGGCGTCACTGATGGCGGAACGTCTCAGATTTTCCAAGAATCTTTACCATAATATCTACGAATTTTTTTGATAAATCCGGTATTTTCGACCATAGGGGGCGCCCTAGTTCCCTACTACTATGTGCTATGGTAATATCTCTCAAGCGATGTATGTTATGTATGTTAAAAATATTTATTTATTTATTTATTACCCTTCATACAATATTGATTATACACGTACAATTGTGAACATATTTGCATAATACGTCCATACATCATCTGAATCGGTACATTTGGAAAGCAGAAATGATATACAAATATAAAAATACTATGACTATAAAATGTGTATATACAGTGTACCTATTGCTAAAGACTAGATCGGACGCGGCAGCAACGCTGTGCGAAATACCTGTCGAGGAACGCCCACAATCTGGTCAATGCTGATGTACTCATTTGCCAATGTTATAATACGCGGGATAATACTATGAAAACCGTAGTTCGTGTGTTGCGTTTGAGAGCGGAATAACTCAGTGTACCAGGTTTGTTCAACAGGGACCCGGAAAACAAATTCGCTTAGGAGATCAGGACAGACAATCGACACATTTAGTAGGTTAAGGAAAAACATTAGGTCCGCATTTCGACGCCTGGTCTCAAGAGGCTGTAAACCGAGACGTACAAGCATAGGCTCACAGTCATGATCCCGATAATCCAGGGGTTATTTAACCGATAGACGACGAACCTCAAAAATGTATGCTGAACTCGTTCTAGTCTCACGACGGAGCTATATGTGGGGACACCAAATAGGAAACGCGTATTCGAGACCTGCCCGTACCAGTGCTGTATATTAGATTTATGTAACTCATGCATGAAAAGCGCTACTTTTCGTACCTGCCGAGAGTGGCGTAAGTGGCGCTTTACAGGCATGAGTTTTGTAAATTCCCGGCGCATGCGCAGATCGGCTCGTCTGGGTGCGATTTACTTTTGCGTGCGATTTACTTTTGCGTGCGATTTACTTTTGCGTGCGATTTACTTTTGCGTGCGATTTACTTTTGCGTGCGATTTACTTTTGCGTGCGATTTACTTTTGCGTGCGATTTACTTTTGCGTGCGATTTACTTTTGCGTGCGATTTACTTTTGCGTGCGATTTACTTTTGCGTGCGATTTACTTTTGCGTGCGATTTACTTTTGCGTGCGATTTACTTTTGCGTGCGATTTACTTTTGCGTGCGATTTACTTTTGCGTGCGATTTACTTTTGCGTGCGATTTACTTTTGCGTGCGATTTACTTTTGCGTGCGATTTACTTTTGCGTGCGATTTACTTTTGCGTGCGATTTACTTTTGCGTGCGATTTACTTTTGCGTGCGATTTACTTTTGCGTGCGATTTACTTTTGCGTGCGATTTACTTTTGCGGGCGATTTACTTTTGCGTGCGATTTACTTTTGCGTGCGATTTACTTTTGCGTGCGATTTCTGGGGTTTATAGCACGCTGCTCGTACTTTACGCACTTCTCCTGCATTCGTTACAAAAAATATCATGCGATACTAGTGCGGTGTAGCGGACATCATACGCGGACTGTGAAGTAAGTCGTACATCACAGCGTGCGTATAAAGTTCCCTTTACCGCACTTGTATCGCAAAGTACTATTTTAACGTGATTGGGTCGTCGAATAATGCCGCTGTGCATTTGATGTATCCTAGGACACGCATCGCTGTGTTAACGATATTACGATACTGAATATTGTTCCGATTTGCAAGATCCTGCGGAGCAAAGATCGCAGGGCTTGAATGGCCCAAAAGGGCCAAGTACAACTAGGGATGCTGGGAGAGTAAAGTTAGAGTACCATACCGCATCCTAAGATCTCCGATTATAGATCTCAACCTATCGATACCAACAGATACCTTTTTTTATTCAGAAGATTTAACAACAAAGATACCAGCGATCGTTGACACGATAACTTAAATGGTTCCGAATCGTGAGGCATATGAAAAAGTGAGTACTGTTATAATGGCTGCTCTCTTTCGCTATCGTGTCTCGCCCGCGAAATTAACGTTTAATGGGAATATATACATGTGACCTGAGAAGGTGGGAAGAATGGGGGGGGGGATGTTGTGTTACTCTCAAAGGTTCCGGGGGCTAATGTACAGACGTTTGTGCCTCTCGCGGTGCATTAAAAGAGCCACCTCCCTTTCCTTCGAGGTTTAGTATCATTGGCGGCAAATTAAAAGGCGAGCCCTCAAAGCGACCGAACGAAATTGAAAGCGGACGGGTTTTCGCTTCCACTACTGTGCCCCTCATTCTCGCGGGTTTCTGCTCCGCGCATCCTCTCGGGGGGTCGCTTCGCCGCGAAGTTTCTCAGAGCCCGGCCATCCAGTCGGTCCGTGCACGCAAACTAATTCTAATCGAGTTTGTAATTTAATCTATTTTCAGCTCGCGCATGCGCACGCGGCGGTTCGTTCCGACAAAGGTTCGTCCGAGGGTTCAACGCTCGTGCGGGTTGCTCGGTCGCGCGAATATGAATTCCGCGGGCACGGGATTGCAAAAGGCTGAACCGTCCGAGAATTTTCTCGGCGAAAATAACGATTCGAGAGCGAAATGGACGTGCCGAACGGAAAATTCCGAAGTCCGATTGAGATGCCGTTAGGGCAAAGTCCTACGACTTTCAGGCTCCACGACGAGTGTGCTCGAGACGAGGCAACGCTCTCGGAAGTACGGAATCGGACGGTTGTCCTCGCAGAGTTCAATATCTCGTGTTAATTTTAATAAAACTCAAAATACTTTTTTTCAAAAAAGTAAAAATGGTACGCCAACTCCTTAAAATGGGTTTTCTCGTTCATAGTACATACCTCAAGTAGTATCTATGAATTATTTCAGAATTTTCTCGGCATGCTACCGGCCAGCCCGAATCTCTATGCGAGCGAACAAACTCGTTCAGAGCCTTAACGCCCTTTAAAAATACATTTAAAGAGTTAGCTTTGGGGAAAACTCTTCGGTACTGCATAGTACATACCTCAAGTAGTATCTATGAATTATTTCAGAATTTTCCCGGCATGCTACTAGCCAGCCCGAATCTCTATGCAAGCGAACAAACCCGTTTAGAGCCTTAAGGCCCTTTAAAAATACATTTAAAGAGTCAGCTTTGGGTAAAACTCTTCGGTACTGCATAGTACATACCTGAAGTAGTATCTATGAATTATTTCAGAATTTTCTCGGCATGCTACCGGCCAGCCCGAATCTCTATGCGAGCGAACAAACTCGTTTAGAGCCTTAAGGCCCTTTAAAAATACATTTAAAGAGTCAGCTTTAGGGAAAACACTGCCCGTCATTGATGCCTGGCTTTCCTGGATATCTTCCTCGTTGTCTTAACGGAATCGAAGACATCAAGCAAGCTATCCAGCAAGACATCGGTCTTGCTAGATGTCTTCCCTGATATCTTCCACTCCGTTAAGATATCGAGGAAGACAGCGAGGAAGACATCGAGGAAGATATTGAGGAAGATAGAAAAACCAGAAAAACCAGGCATCAATGACGGGCAGTGTACTGCATAGTAAATACTGCATAGTAAATACCTCAAGTAGTATCTATGAATTATTTCAGAATTTTCTCGGCATGCTACCGGCCAGCCCGAATCTCTATGCGAGCGAACAAACTCGTTTAAAGCCTTAAGGCCCTTTAAAAATACATTTAAAGAGTCAGCTTTGGGGAAAACTCTTCGGTACTGTATAGTACATACCTCAAGTAGTATCTATGAATTATTTCAGAATTTTCTCGGCATGCTACCGGCTAGGCCGAATCTCTATGCGTTTAGAGCCTTAAGGTCCTTTAAAAATACATTTAAAGAGTCAGCTTTGGGGAAAACTCTTCGGTACTGCATAGTACATACCTCAGGTAGTATCTATGAATTATTTCAGAATTTTCTCGTCATGCTACCGGCCAGCCCGAATCTCTATGCGAGCGAACAAACTCGTTTAGAGCCGTAAGACTCTTTAAAAATACATTTAAAGGCAATACCTCCATGGGCCATGCACTGGGGCTCCATGACGACTGTGCTCGAGCCGAGGCAACGCTCTCGGAAGTACGGAATCGGACGGTTATCCTCGCGGACTCTAATATCCCCTGTTAATTTTAATATGCCCCGTCCCGACCTGACCCAGTGACTCCGCGGCACCGTCGGGCGACCCCGTCGGCCCGCGCTTCGCCGACGGGGATAGAGAAGATGCAATAAACGATGGGAATACATGTTCGACGATGTTCGATGTACCGATGGGGGTCTCTCCCTCACGTAACATCTGCTTCCAGCCCGATATAGACACGGTCTTAGTTATAGATAGGCCGCATACCTTACGCTCTATGAGAACCCCACGAAACGATAACCTCCCCACTTTTGATTTATAACTTATTATATAGCTATACGAGAAATTACTGGAATCATCGTTCAGCGTTTGGATTCTGCACTTGCCCGAGTAACGGGGCATCAAAGATTATTTGCCGCTTCGGAGTTATTCCCGCACCGTAGAACCTCCGCGGTAATCGTGCAGAACTCCGTTCCGCAGCTAATGCAATAATCCTCCAGGGGATCAAAATTCAAACAACAAAAAAACGACCACAACAACAACAAAAAAATGTCGATTACAAAGCTTTCTTTGTACGAGAAATAAAGAGAAAAAAAAATGAAAGAAGCCCACGATATGAGGCAAGAAATAAGCGAGAAGGGATTTATCCTCCCGAGGACATAAATCCTTCACTCACGATGGTTTCATTCGAGGATGCGCGCGAGAGAGTAGCAATCGTGCGCTTAGCCTCACACGCGAAGAATCGACCGGTACGTATATATGTATGTGTCTTATAGGGACTGGTTCGCTGATCCAGATTACGGCGAGCCGCTCGGCAGATAGAGTGAGAGAGAGACAACCCGAGAAGATCTGCCGATCGGGAGTAACGATCTACGACGATCGAAATGAGCGATTCTCTCTCTCGCGGGCCCCTCGAGGCCAGATCGGCGGCGAGTCTGCGAGAGAGCTTCGAGACGACTGGTACTCAGCCCTTATGCGAGAGTACAGTATGTATTAAGTACTATACTTTCGTCTTTCCTATGGATCTACCTTCGTTCCAGCGTGCATATACTTGCGGCCCTCTTCCTCTCCGTCCCTTCTCCATCTCCCTCTATACACACATATGTGCATATGTGTATATGTGTATGTGTGTGTGTGTGTCTCTCATCTAAGATCTATCTACGGCGGAGACCGCGATCTATACACACGCGTGTGGACGAGAGGAAAATGTATTATAATGTGTAATAGAGGCACGCGCTGTGATCTACGATCTCCGGACCGGTCTATAGATCACCGGGGTAACCGCGAGTGCACGAGTGCACTCAACCGGCCACGGCAGTGCATACAATAAAGCTATCCCGCCTCTGCGCGCTCCGGCGGATCCAGCGGGCAGTCACCAGCAGGAGCAGCGGCAGGATCGCGCAGATAGATCTGCTGATGGCAGTAGTTGCTGCTCGAGGACGAGCTGGATCCTCCGGACCAGGAGGAGACGAAGACGAACCGGCGAAGTCGACTCGCGGGCACCGTACATTTTCCCCCTTCGGTTTCTCCCGCCTAGCGCGCCCGCCTTGCGGCTTCAACGATATGTTTCAACTTCAAGCTACAACTCTCATTCCGCGTCTCTGACATCCATCCGATGTTGGCGACCTCGACACTCGCGGGGCTCGGTGAAATAAAGAGAGCAGAGACTGGGGCCGGCTCGTTCCGGAGAGATTCAGAGATCCAGACGAGAGGCGAGGCCACCGCTCCGCAGAAAACTCTCCCGCAAGGACGACCGGCGACGGGGGCGACGAACAAAAAAATTGCGGAATCCGCGAAATTTATCGAACGAAACTTTCGGTCATTCGCGTTCTCGCTCCGAATCCGACTGGGGCCCGAGCAGCGCCGCAAGAAGTTACAGTAGAACCGCGCTTATCCGACCTTCGATTATCCGAGCCTCCGCGTTATCCGACGCACCCAACTCATCCGAGCCCTCCGCGTTAACCACTGTGTAGGCTCGGGTAATACGGAAAACTCGGATAAAACGGATTTAGCAACATGCGCGCGCGTGGAGTAGGCTGTAAGTGCAACATTGTTGCATACGCGGTTAAACTTGTACATGTTTGCCGCGTTTTTATATTGCGAGCTGAAAATACATCAGTTCCGATTCTAAAGTCAATGGAAGAACATCGTGATGTCTCCAAAAAGGAAACAAGTCGTAAATTAACTAATAAAGTTAATGCTTATATGAAATGTGCTATTTTTTAAATACAGTAGAACCGCGCTTATCCGACCTTCGATTATTCGAGCCTCCGCGTTATCCGACGCACCCAACTCATCCGAGCCCTCCGCGTTAACCACTGTGCAGGCTCGGGTAATACAGAAAACTCGGATAAAACGGATTTAGCAACATGCCCGCGCGTGGAGTAGGCTGTAACTGCTACATTGTTGCACACGCGGTTAAACTTGTACAAGTTTGCCGCGTTTTTATATTGCGAGATGTAAATACATCAGTTCCGATTCTAGAGTCAATGGAAGAACATCGTGATGTCTCAAAAAAGGAAACAAGTCGTAAATTAACTAATAAAGTTAATGCTTATATGAACTTTGCTATTTTTTAAATACAGTAGAACCGCGCTTATCCGACCTTCGATTATTCGAGCCTCCGCGTTATCCGACGCACCCAACTCATCCGAGCCCTCCGCGTTAACCACTGTGTAGGTTCGGATAATACAGAAAACTCGGATAAAACGGATGTAGCAACATGCCCGCGCGTGGAGTAGGCTGTAAGTGCAACATTCTTGCATACGCGGTTAAACTTGTACAAGTTTGCCGCGTTTTTATATTGCGAGCTGAAAATACATCAGTTCCGATTCTAAAGTCAATGGAAGAACATCGTGATGTCTCCAAAAAGGAAACAAGTCGTAAATTAACTAATAAAGTTAATGTCTATATGAAGTGTGCTTTTTTTAAATATATAATAGTAGTACAAGTTTGAATTGAGTATGTGATCCGTGTTATCCGATTTTTCGCTTATCCGACGTACGCTCTCCCCACATTACCTCGGATAAACGGTGTTCTACTGTACTCGAAAAACTGTCCTCCGCCTCGCCGAGTCGTCGAACGAGCGATATTTCGCGGCTCCGCCGATTTTCTTCTTGTTTTAATTCCCCAAGCCACAGCACAGCGCCTCCCGAGCCGTAATGAAATTCCGCGAGGCTGTTCGCCTTGCACATACGCCTGCACGTTCGGGCGAACCCGCGGCGGGTCTCGAGGAGCCGCGAGGAGAGAATCGATCGAGGACGCGCGCGAAACGCTAAAGGATTCGCCACTCTTCGCGCGACTTCCGGTCTGCCCATTTACGCGGCCGCCACGACGACGACGAACGACCTTCGATAACCAACGACCGTCCGCTATGGTCGTACCCGTTTCTCGCGATGGCGTATCGTTACCCGACGCGCCGAGTCACACTGCGATTATGCACATTTTAAAATAAATTTCAAAGAAACCAACAACGTCCGGGAAACCTCATAAGGCATTCGGGCTCTCGCAATAAAAGCGCGCTCTATTGTCCCACCGAACGCAATGCCCGCGGAACGATAGCCTTCCTTCGCGGAAGGTGCGATGAATCGTTCCCGATCCCCCTCGTCGTGCCAACTCTGCCTTCTCCGCCTCGTTCGTTATCGCGTTCCAGAAATACCATTTTATGAATGCACAGCCACATCGCTCGGTGTCTCTCTCGCCCCGGCGCGCGATAGATCATTAGGGGAATAACTACAATCGAGGTTTCCCCGATAAAGTATCGGCGACGATAGTTGTCAAGCTTCGGCGCGCCTCGGGTAATCGTTTTAAATTACAACGAGGAGGGACACCGGTGGCGAGAGCGTCAACGCCTCTTAATAAATTGGTCCCGATATCCGCGACTCGGCGCGCGCGCGCACACACGTGTGTTTATTAATTTTCGCGTACGGCGAGCAACCTCTGCACGGACCACGCACACGCGTTCCAGTTGGTTTTGCTGATGATCGCGAGGCGCGCCGGGCGAACACGCGTATAACAAGCCGCCTCGCCACCCCGCCCGGCACCGTAATACGTGCGATGAAAACCATAAAAGTCTTATTATCTTAATGAAGGCAGAGGGAGGAAATTTAAGAGGGTGTAATTTACGCCCCGACTGCACGGGGCACTCTCGGTACGGCGTGGTATACTAATTAGGCGACTCGCCGCGCTGTGTGTACGGCGGACCGAAATTTACGGTAAGGCCGCTCGACGATCGACAGCCCGACGACGACCAGCCAACCGCACCAAAGGCAAGTCCACTTTCCGGCTTTCACATAGTTTCTTTTTATTTATTTATACATTTTCTTTTTTCCTTTTATTTTTTTTATTTTTTTTTTGTTTTTCTTTTTTTTTTATATATGTGCATCCTTGAGAAATTCTCTGCCAGCAGGCGAAACCTCTTTGATAATGAACACATGCGCAAGCAGCCCCGCCCACGTGGCATGCCTCGGCGAGCTTCTAGCGTTATTGCACGTTTACGCGCGAGGGTACTCGAACGATGGCGTTCAGTGGCTTTCTCACTCCCGGCTCGGGTCTCCGCGTCGCTTGTACGACGCAATCTGCATAAATAGTCGTGAAACGAGGGAATATGTAGAGTGGAGTCCGTCGAGCAGCTTTGATTAAAATTAAGCGTCCGCGCATCCACGGCCACCCGGACGGTTCAATTGTACCGACCGCGATATACGCGAGCTTGGCATGTCGATCGGGGTGGCGACTGGCGAAAAATTCATGTGGCAATTATAGCAGGGATACACTTTCCACTGTAAAAAATAATTGTTTAATGTAACGGTCTGGAAGTTTTTTTTTTTTTTTTTTTGCAAAAACTGGTACATTTAACTTAAGGTACAATTTTGATGCAAAATTAATATACTTCTTCATTGAAATTAAAGTAAATGATTAAAATTAAAGTTCTTTCATAGTAAAGTTAAAGGAAATTATTTAAAATAACGTATTTCCAATGTTTTTAATACACTGAACATTAATTTTTCATCACAATTGTACATGAGATTCAACATGCCAGTTTTTGCATAAAAACTTCCAGTCCGGTACATTCAATTTCATACAAATTTTGTTGTATTACGCCGAAGGAAATATCGAGTGGTTTTATTATTTGAGCTAACCCCGCGGATCATTAGATGTCTAATTGTCATCGGACGCTCGACGACCGAGGAAGAAGCGAGAAAAATAATAAAAGCCGCGTTCCTCTTCGCTGATCGCATCTGCATAAATAGTCGTGAAACGTGGTAATGTATACACTGTAAAAAAAATTTGTTTCAAAATTAATGAACGGTATTGGAAGCTTTTTTATATACAGTGTGTCTGAAATTTCAAACACATGGGTGTTGGAATTTTACTGTAAAGTTTTTATTTTTAATGCATTTTTTCTTTATTTCAGACAAAAGATTTATAATTTCAGGATCTTTATTATAGTATTTTAATATTACAAAAAGGTACATTAATGTTTAATTAATGTAAGTAATGTAAGTAATGTAAGCAAATTTCAAGTTCCAGTACATTAAATTTACAATGTATATGTACCATGTACACTGATAAATGAATAGTAAATTTATCGCACCGGACTGGAAGTTTTTATGCAAAAACAGGGATATTACATTTAACGTACAATTGTGATGAAAAATTAATGGACTGTTACAGTGAAATTAAAGTAAATTATAGAATTAAAGTACTTCCACAATAAAATTAAAGTGAATTATTAAAAGTAAAGTATTTCTAAAGTCTTTAATATATTGTACGATAATTTTCATTGCATTCATTAATTTTTCATCACAAATTGTATATGCAATTTAATATACCAATTTGTGCATAAAAACTTCCAGTACCAGTACATTATATTTCATACCAATTTTTTTTACAGTATAGCGTGGAGTCCTCGGAGAATCTTTGATTAAAACTAAGTGTCCATGTATCTTCCGCCACCCGATCGGTGCAATTATACCGCCTACAATATCCGCGAGTTTGTGATATCAATCGCGGCACCGACTGGCGAAGAATGCGTGTGCCAATTATAGCTGAGATAGACTGTCGCGCATGTCAGCCATCGATAAAGCATATAGGTTGCTTACACCTTCGGTATTTCCTGTCGCTGGAGGAAATACCGCATGGTTTTATTATTTGAGTTAATCCCGTAGATCATTAGGTGTTTAATTGTCGTCGGATCCTTGACGACCGAGGAAGCCGCGAGAAAAATAATAAAAGCCGTGTCCCGCTTTGCGGATCGTATCTGCATAAATAGCCGTGAAACGAACGAATACATGGAGTTGGATTGGTGGAGCATCTTTGATTAAAATTAAGTGTCTATATATTACTGGCCACTCCGACGGTTTAATTGTACCGCTGTTGATCTCCGCGAGTTTGTGATATCAATCACGGTATCGACTGAAAGAGAAAGCGCGTGGCGATTATAGCTGCACTAAGAGAAGGATCTAGTAAAAACTACCGATCATCTAAGAAAAATTACCATAGCACATAGCAGGAGAGCACTAGAGCGCCACCGATGGCAAAAAGTCTTAGATTTTCCCAGAATTTTTACCACAATATCTACGAAGATTTCTTATAAATACGGTACTTCCTACCATATACCGAGTTTCCAACGTGAGTGAGATCGGACCGAGATCTACTCTGAACTAGTGGAAAGATCCTTCTCTCAGTGTGGGATGAACTGTCGCTCATTTCAGTCATCGGCAAAGCATATAGGTTTTTCGGTATTTTCTGTATTTCCTGTTGCCGGAGAAAATACTGAATGATTTCACTATTTGAGTTGCTCCCGCGGATGAAATTTGTTAGGGAGTCCCGTCTTCCGATCGAGATTCGATCGGGATTCGTTGGGGTTCCCCAAAAAGGGCGTCCTTGTAAGAATCCAGACGGATCCCGATCTGGAAGTTAAAATCGGTCATCAATGCAGCCTGAGACGTTGCAGGGACAATCTAACACAGCGTTTCATAAGAATCCAGCTGGATCCGAATTTGAAAGTTAAAAACAATCATCAGCTCAGCAACGGATGTTGCAGGGATATCTTGGGCACATTTATATCTCTACCACTCACAACTCTACCAGAAAATATCTCTCCCCAAACATCTCTACCGTATTACAACTCTACCAAAAACTCTCCCGGAATGGAAATAAAACTCTCCCCGAATTTAAATAAAACTCTCCCGGAATTAAAATAAAACTCTCCCCGAATTTAAATAAAACTCTCCCCAAATTTAAATAAAACTCTCCCCGAATTTAAATGAAACTCTCCCGGAATTTAAATAAAACTCTCCCCGAATTTTTATTTTAATTCCGGGAGAGTTTTATTTTTATTCTGGTAGAGTTTTATATAAATTCGGGGAGAGTTTTATTTAAATTCCGGTAGAGTTTTTTTTATTCGGGGAGAGTTTTATTTAAATTCCGGGAGAGTTTTTTTCTTTAGCGGTAGAGATTTTGGTAGAGTTGTAATACGGTAGAGATGTTTTCTGGTAGAGTTGTTAGAATTATCTCTTTTGGTAGAGTTATTATCCGGGAGACTTGTTTTCTGGTAGAGATGTTTGGGGCGAGATGTTTTGTGGTAGAGTTGTTATCTGGTAAAGTTGTGAGTGGTAGAGATATAAATGTGCCATAGCTTGAATAGGGCGTCCTTATAAGAATCCAGCTGGATCCCGAATCGAACTTTACAATAATGCAATAGTCGAGTTCGGAACTTCCAACTTACAGGCATTTGTTAAGGAATATATACTTTTAGATCTTATCGATAAGATGCCCTTTCAACTTTTTAGTTTGTGACCTCATACATGCAATTTTACAACTCGATGAGATTAAGTGTATAGCTTGCTACACCTTCGGTGTTTCCTGTTGCCGGAAGAAATACCGAATGATTTGATTATTCGAGTTAATCTCGCGGATCATTAGGTGTCTATAATCGTCGCAATCTGCATTCTGCATTGGATCATTAGGACTCTAATTGTCGTCGCAATCTGCATAAATAGTCGTGAAACGAAGTTATACGTCGAGCGGAGTCCGCGGAGCATCTTTGACACAAATTAAGCGTCTACATATAACGTATATCATTAAATATCTACAATTATCGCAATATGCACTCAAAAAAAAAATACCAATAACTCAAGTAAAATTGGCTTGCGGGCTGATAAAGAAAAGAATTCTTATTTCAATTCTACTTTCAATTCTTACAATTGCATACAAGATTGAAACGATACCATGTCATTTTGGGAGTCTTGCCGTCGTTGCTTCAAGATCATATGGAATTGTAAGACTTGAAATAATAATTTTTTTCTTCGGCAGCCCGCAAGCAAATTTTTCTTTCAGTGTGCATTCTGCATTGAATCATTAGATGTTTAATTGTCGTAATTTAATTATCCTCGCAATCTAACTCACGTCGCGGTCTGCATAAATAGTCGTGAAACGATGCACTGAGAAAAAGAATAGTATGTTCTACTATACCAATAATTCCCAGGGGGAACGTCTATATAGATAGTTTTTAATAGTATATATTCAATTGGTTAAATTATAATTATTGTTGCAACCATGATTTTTTTTCACTGTCATAACTATAAAATGTAAACGTTCCCCCTGGGAACTATTTTTTATGGTATAAAGTCAGTATTGTTGCTTTTACTATGTTATTTTTTTCTCAGTGTGTTATACGTGGAGCAGGTTCTACGGAGCCTTTTCGATTCAAATTAAGCGTCTCCGCATCCCCCACCACGAGTTCGGTTCAATTGCACCGCCTACAATATCCGCGAGTTTGTGTTATCAATCGCGGTACCGACTGGCAAAAAATGCGTGTGACAATTATATTTAGGATACACTGAGTCGCGCGTCTCAACGATCGCTAAAGCATACAGATCGCTACACCTTCGGTATTTCCTGTCGCCGGAGGAAATACCGCATGGTTTCATTATTTGAGTTAATCCCGCGGATCATTAAGGGTCTACACTTGTCGCAATCTGCACAAAAAAAGAATACCAATGACCCAAGTCAAATTCGCTTGCGGGCTGCTAAAGTAAAGAATTCTTATTTCAATAATTCTACTTTCAATTCTTACAATTGCATACGGGATTGAAACGACAACATGTCAATTTAGCAGTCTTGCCATCGTTGTTTGAAGATCATATGGAATTGTAAGAATTGAAATAAGAATTTTTTTCTTGGGCAGCCAACAAGCAAATTTTTCTTTCAGTGTGCATTCTGCATTGGACCATTAGGTGTTTAATTGTCCTCACAATCTAACTGTCGTCGCGATCTGCATAAATAGTCGTATCACCCACCACGAGTTCGGTTCAATTGTAGCGCCTACGATATCCGCGAGTTTGTGTTATCAATCGCGATACCGACTGGCAAAAAATGCGTGTGACCATTATAGCTAAGATACACTGAGTCGCGCATCTCAACGATCGCTAAAGCATACAGATCGCTACACCTTCGGTATTTCCTGTCGCCGGAGGAAATACCGCATGGTTTCATTATTTGAGTTAATCCCGCGGATCATTAGGTGTCTAATTGTCGCCCGATCCTTGACGACCGAGGAAACCGCGAGAAAAGTAATAAAAAGTCGCGCGTCCCTCTTCGCGGATCGTCTCGCGCATGCGCCGCCGCGCCGGGGTCACCTTGACTCGCATCCAGTTTCCATTAGCCGACTGTAACGGCTCGCCAGATATCCTATACGCGTTGCGTAACGAGGATCCAGCGAGGTAATGAGTATCTTAAGGAACGGCACGCGCGCCCGTGTACACATGCATGACTCAACGGACGGAATCGAAGAAAAGAGTATCGCGTTATTTCCATTGCGCGCCGACTGCGTCCGCCGCGAGACCTTGCCCGCGCTCCTACTCGTCTCCGCCGCACTGGATGAGGTTTCAATTTCAAAAAAAAAAAAAAAAAAAAATATATATACACATATAGAAAGAAAAAAGGGAACGAGAAGAGTTTCAGGTTTTGTCTGCACAGTACTTGCGCCCGTAGACGACGCTGAGTTATCTGTAATCCAGACGTCCGGACACGGTCCGCCACTGACACGCTATGCGTGTACCCGGCTATATATATCGTGCCGTCTTGGCAATAAATCAATTACTCGATAATACCGCGAAAAGATCGATCGATCCGTTGGTACTATACGGCCGAGTGTACGTAAAGCTATTTAGTATATCCTACACACCATACATATCTACATATATGTATACATACATATAATATATATATATGTATATACATATATATATATATATATATACACATATATACGCAAAGTGTAAAAAGAGAAGATATTAATCGAAGAGGATAGAAAAGGAGTATAAATTCGCAGATGAGTGGTTGTGGCAGAGCTGAGAGAAAGGCAATAGGATAGAGACTATCTTACGGCCGGCTATTATAACGTGTAAGGTGTAAGTCTAGGTACGAGCCCGAGCCCGGGATCCTCACGATCTATGAGTCATGAGCGTTCCCATGCTGTCTGCCTCGCGGGAGAAGCGCAGCCCCCGCGGAATCCGTACCCGACGAGGATACCTCTTTCCTGCCAGGAGGGAAAACGAGGCAGGCCTCTTCTTATTCTGTCCCTCGCCACCAGCTCGCCGATACCGAGCGGCTCCGTTCCCTTCTAGCTGATACAACAACATCCCGAAGAATCTCGTCGGTGGAGATGAGCTGCCGCAGCCACGGCGGTCCCCGGTGCTCGGGCCCGCGATGAAACCACCTCGGGTACTAATCTCGAGTCGTTGTTACTGGAAGGGAAGCGCGCGCGAGAGCGAATCCGTGAGCGCGGACGCTTCACATCGTGAAACCGTTTCATGCACCTTTTGATATCTCCTTTCCTGCCAGACGAGGAGGAAGGAGCGAGGTGGTCTCTCCTTCGCTCATTCCCTTCCTCCTCCTCATCATCGTCCTGTCCACCCCGGGTTGTTCTCGCGCTCTACTCTCTACGCCTTCGTACTGTCCCTTGCGAGGATTTGCACTCCCACTCTGGCTAAATCCACGGGTCTGTACGCGGCAGTTTCTCTCACCCACTGTCTTCGCCGTGTCTCGACCATTTTTCAACGCCCGGCACCGGTACAAGAGGGCCTGCAGGACCGCCGCTCACGATTTGTACAGGACGCTTCAGAGTCTGGACGATTGTTATACGCGATCGTTTGAGGTACACTGAGAAAAAAAAATTGTTGGTTTAACCAAAAGTCGCGCTGAGATACAAATGAAGCATTGTTTTGTTAAACGACATTTGCTTCTATTTAGTCAAAATTTGTCGACTGAAGGAAACTTTTTTTTTTGTACCAACAAAATGCACCTTCGAACGTATGTTAACGCGCATTTGCTTAATTCAAGAATTTATTTTTCTCAGTGTGGTCCTTGCGAATGGTGTTCGTTTCGCATGAGTTTCGGAGAAATGAGAGGGAATTGCAAACACTTGTGGATGGTATTGAAATCTGAAAAAAAATCGAGCATGTTAATTGTACTGAAAAGATTAATTTTGCATAATAATAATTCCAAAATGTTATTAACAAATTGATGAAAAATCAAATTGTTCAACAAATCTCCCGGAAACCTAACTTTTTTATGAAAGTGCTGTTTTCACTTTTCTGAATACATATGAATTTTTTCAGAATTTTAAATTCACTTCGAATTTTTCTTTATATGGGAAAAACGCGTAGAAAGTCACAAAATTCAAAGCGAATTTAAAAATCTGAAAAAATTCATACGTATTCAGAAAAATAAACGTATCATTTTTATGGACGAAAATAGTTAAGTTCCCGAGTAATTTGTTGAATAATGATTTTTATCTTCAATTTGTTAATAACAAATTGGAATTACTATTTCACGAAAACAATCTTTCCAGCACCTCCCATATATTTGATTTTTTGCAGATTTTTATCCCATCAAGAAATATTTGAATTTTTCCCTGAGACTCACGTTTGGCGGGCCTGCATTACTCCGACTACCTTAATAAAAAAAGTTAATAAATTCCAGCCGCTGATTTACAACAGTCTTTTACTAAAACCAAAACTATTTCTTTTCTTGAACTCTATCCGTCATAATTTTTTTTTAATTATTATTTCAGAGCTCTATCGGCCACCTGGAGAAGGCCCGAGTTCTGAGTCACCCTGTACACGCATATATTAATATGTTACTAATGCTGTTACATGGTTGCTGGCAGTTCCCAGGCGAGCGGCACGATACCTCTCTCCACCGTATGTACCGCGGCCGTACATGTGGCTCGCAAAGCAAATTATTAGAAACGTTCGGGGAATAACTGCGAATATCGTCGTCGAACTAAATTGTAGTCCTCTCGTTGTAACTTTAACGGGCGAGACAGTCGGTTTAATGAAGTATTAACGTGAGAATCGCGCCCGGCTCTTTGGTTTATGAACTCGACCAGGATTCCCAGAGGCTCTCGGAGAGCTACGGAAATCATCCGCCTATATTCTCGATACACTCAGCGGTACCGAGGGTAGATGCCGATGTGTCGTAAAGGCAAAAAAAAAAAGAAACTATAACCGACGTATATCGGCATCGCAAGCAATCCGTGACCGTAAACGTGCCAGCGATGAGGTAGCCGTTCGAGACGGGAATACGAATGAACTGTATCGATAGATCGTTAACGGTAGGAGTCTGATAAGCAGCTCCGAGAACCGCGCACTCTCTCCGCTGCGTTCGCAGTTGCGCCACGCACGACCAATACGCATCCTCCCTCAAACTCTCGCGCGTCATGGAATGATAATCGCGAACAAGCGAGAGTCTCTCCGCATCCAGAGAAATTGTTTATTACATTTAATTACATTTAAATAAATCAATGCGTTAGAATTCTGTTTATTCAAATTCAATATTTTTTTTTTATTTGTGCGAAACCAATTTTAATTTCTATGCACCTATGAGAGTTATTTCTTTCAACTAAATAATTTTATACTTTAAATTAAATTATTTGAAATTAAAAATTTGAGTAAGCGGTTCTTCCGATCAAATAGATGCTAGATTTTTATTATGGAAGTCGCTAATTGATATATTAGGTAACCTATGTCATACATCTATATCGACCCTCGACACGTTCTCGTCAGACGTTGTGAAAACGATTTACGGGATATCGTGTGTGAAAAATGGACGAGGAAATAGTGCTGTTGTTAACGAACGCGGGCTTAGAGAACCATCGGAAGCAAATTTGCCAGATTCGACTCCTTTATATCTCCGCAGATTCCTAAACAATTACTATATGTCGTTATGCCGTATAGTAATTTAGCAGTAATAAATACATTGTATATTAGACAATATTCATGTTGGATCGACGACCTTAAGTAGTTAAGATCAAGTCTGTATAATTTAATAAAGTTCAAAATAAAAAATTTGATAATTAGATAATGTATCAATTATTTGATTTTCGTCTAAAACGAAAAACCAGGCGTGGAGAAATAAGGACAAATACATTATTGTTTAATGAAAAAAATGTAGTTACAAATAAAATATATATTTTATTCAAAGACAACAAAATAGTCACTGTAAATAAATAATGCATTTGTTTCAACCACAACTTGTATCAAGTATAATTTTTTATTTAACTATATATTTATTATCTACTTAAGTGTATTTATTTGTATCTAATGCGATGTTGTACATCGCATTAGATACAAATAAATATACTAAGTAGATAATAAATATATAGTTAAATAAAAAATATATACTTGATACATGTAAAATGCTAATAGGCAGATATACAAATAAGATAATTTATTTGTTAGAAATAAATGTTATTTGTTACAAAGAAATCTGTTCTCTGGGTGCGTCCCTCTCGTCGAGCCGGAATGCCCGCATTAAAATACGTTCGAGGCGCGTGCGTGCGCAGCGGCGAACACGCTTCAGGCCTTGTCGCTCATTCCCGAGGCATCCGCGATCGCGAACCGTGGGGTCGACGCACTTCGACAGTGACGCTTGGAAACTCACGAAAAGGCAATAATTCGATCTATCGGTTAGCTTTTTAATTCCCGCTCTGCGTACGAGCTCTCAGCACTGGCCGAACGGGGCGTACGGAGCGAGTTCTCGGAGCCTCTTTACGAGCTCGCGTTTCACGCGTGCAAACGACTCGGAAATTAAATCTTGTCGGGGCGGCGCGATACTTAAAATCGGCATCGGCTTTAAAGTAGCCCCTACCTCCGGCTCGTCTTATTTTCGATGTTCCTACCGGCATCCAGTCATCTTCCGCTCTGCCCTCGACGATCCAGGCATTACCAGCGGTCAGGGTCGCTACCGATCATCATCGCCACGCTGCACGCTTTCGTGCCGCTTCCTCATCCTCTCGTTGCCGATCCGGCTCTCAACGTTCTTCTCTCATCGTATGCATTATTCAGATATCTTCCACACCGCCCATCTGCTCGCAGTCGGAGTTTCGATACACCCGACAAAGCGAACAGACAAAATTGTACGGTTCGATCGATGCTTTTGCCAAAAACATGCACCCGGTTTCTTCGACTCGGGGAGTTCGAATCGGCGTCGGCAAATAAATAGGAGAGAGGCGCGATTCGTGTCTCCGAGATGAGAATCTATGGGACGCACACGACGCGTGCGATGCTTCCGCAACGACGCATTATCGTGTTCAACATGCGAACAAATATTCCTGTCGCGCGCTACGCCATTATGAATGATAATTCTTCGCCGGTGACGCGGTTACCGGGCATAAACTATTAATTACGGCCGGTTACCATCGCGGCGAGAACCGATAATCAGGATCTTCCGTCGAAGGGTTACCGGACCGATCGAGCGCGCGATATATTATGTCGCGCCACGCCGCACCGGCTTACCGGTTTATACTAAACCTCCGAACCGCGATCGGACTACCTCGCTACGTAGGAAAAGAAAATGGCGTCGGGGAAGAGTTATAGTTTTACGCATAAATTTTGTTGAGAAATTATTTGCACATGGATTACGAATTTATTGCAATTTCGCGCATAGCTTTCTCTGCGAGAAAAAATTTGACTATTTTTCACTGAGAAAAAAAAATTGGTTGGGTTAATAAAAAGTCCCGGTGACATACGTTCAAAGCTGTTATTTGTTTGGTACAAATAAAGCACTGTTTTGTTAAACGAGTATTTGCTTCAATTTATTCTAAATTTGTTGATTGAAACAAACATATTTGTTGTACCAATAAAATACAACAAAATTAATCCAACCATTTATTTTGCTCAGTGTGCGCAAAATTGCAATAAATTGAGGAAGCCATGTGCAAATTGTTTTGCACCTTTTTTTGGTAACATGAAAAATGTCTGCATCTCATAAAATTGAAACGGTCAAAAGTTATCGCAAAATTTATTGTACACTGAAAGAAAATATCAATGACTCAAGTAAAATTCGCTTGCGGGCTGCCAAAAAAAAAATTCTTATTTCAATTTTACTTTAAATTCTTGCAATTGCATACGGGATTGCAACGATAAACATGTCACCTTGGCAGTCTCACCGTCGTTGATTCAATGTCATATGGAATTGTACGAATTGAAATAAGAATTTTTTTCTTTGGCAGTCCGCAAGCAAGTTTTTTTTCAGTGTAGAAAATCGCTAACTGGAATTTGCATAGTTCGTCGTTTTGAGGCCATGATTAATGTCTTTTTGCCCGCTGATTACGAATCTTGAAAAAAATTAATGAAAAGGCAAATATTTATAATTACGGAATTCCTTTTGCGTAAACAAAACTTCCTCTGTGAGGAAACGAAAAAAAAAAAATATTGTTGTCCTGTTCAAATTTCGCAGTCTCAGGCTCAGTGCTAGGAGGTCGAAAATCCGAGAGCGTAGTCCGGTACGCTGTGCCCAGCCCGATTCATTCCGTCGTCCGCATGCTTGAGTCGCCTAAATCACTTATAGATCACCTATTATCACTTGGTGCGCCGGAGTACAATCGAGCGAGAGTAGGGTAAAAGTGGTGAATATGGCCCACCTCGATTAACACGTAAATCAATGATATATGGACCGGGCCATATTCCCCACTTTTACCCTATAGTAAATTGTTAGAAAAAATCGGCATAAATTGTAAAAAAAAAAAATTAATAAGAAAGCCAAGTAGGGGAGACCGGGTCGAGATGGGCCTAAACAAATAACGCCACTACAACGCTGCCGAAAGTATGATCTACTACACCCAGAAAAATAATTTATTCGACGGGCACCCGCAAATAAATGTTTATTTGGTTTAAATAAATATTTTGATTGAGTTAAATAGCTATTTATTTAAATTCAACAAATATTCATTTATATCAAATCAATATTTATTTATATCAAATCAATATTTATTTATATCAAATCAATATTTATTTATACCAAATAAATATTTATTTAAACCGAATAAATATTTATTTGTGGGAGGCTCGTCAAATAAATTATTTTTCTGGGTGTATTTGTCACCCAACCATGATATTTTCATAGGTTTTATAACCCATCCCAAAAAGAAATTTTTCTGGGGCGCAACGGCTACCCGTAAATATTTCAATTTTTTTTTTTTTTTTGGTACCCAATTCTGCCCCGCTTCCCTATTTTGCGTTTTCTCTACTTCTGTCATTGTCCACGAAAGTTTTTATTTTTTCCTTCCAGGTTCACACATGTTTTAAAACAATTTTGGGGTGGCCCATTACGCCCCGGGTCGGCCCGATTTTTCACTAGCCCATCTCGCCCCGGGGGTCCATCTTGCCCCGGTTTCCCCTATTTATAACTCCGGAACTCCCTTTTCCTAAACAACGCTTCCTCCGTTAGGAAGCGAAAAAAAAGAAACCAAACGTTTTCCGTCCCGTTCGAACTTCGCAGAGTCTCAGGCCCAGTGGTAAGAGGTTGTGAAACCGAGAGCGCAGCCCACCACCCTGCGCTCTGTCCGATTCATCCCGTCCTCCGCATACTCCGCTGTCCTAAATCACTTATACATCGCCTATTATCCTCGGTGCGCCGGTCCGCCACTATGTAATTACCCGAAATTATCATTACTCATGATCAATACGAGTGCGAGCCCGCGTCGTTGCTTCTCGTTTCTCATTCGGTCCGCGCGGGAACGCGGTATCGAAACTAATGGTATGACGTCAAGGGGGATCCCGGCTCTCCCTCTCCCGAGATTCTCGAGGATCATTGATCGTTGTCACGACCGGGGATGTATGGAAACTGACGTACTCTTTCTCTCCCTGCCGGTAAGTATACTCGCAGCGTATGCATATACCGGCCCTCTTCCCCCCCGCCGGCCACCGCGGCGAACTCTTCGCGCGCGCTTCGAGACTCCGTGAATTATCCCCATCCCCGCTATTCAGCTGATCGTATCTGTCGATCGATACCATGCGCCTTCCTCTATCCTTCCGCTTTTCGCCTTTTCCTTCCTTCGAGTATCCCGACAGAGGAGCGTATACAGAGTATCGATACACGCGGCGTGTATGCACTTTGAATAATGAATGTTAAGGGGTTTTTCGCCCGCAGCTACGTGCCGTCTATCGCGGCGTACCGGCCGTCCGAGAGCGCGGTCCGAGTCTCACCAGCCAACGATCCCGCGACTTCGACAACCGCGGTTTATCTAACTTCGACTATCGCTCGAGGTTTATGTAACGCGGTAATTAACGTGCGAAGAGACGAGATGCAAGGTGCGTTTTTTCGCATTTTTTTTTTTTTAGTGTTTTCATTTGTGGAGAAGCTCAAGTTTGAGATGAGCTTACAAGTCGACTGGCCTCGCGGTGGAATAACATGACGCGGATCCAATGGGGAGAGGCAATTTGCATAGTGCAGACACATCCGTTAATCCCTGCCGCTGCGCAAACTGGATTCTTGGTACTCCTAGAAACCTGCGACAAAGTAACGTTGGCTAAGATTAGAATTAGCGGCGCATCGGCGTGGCTAAAAACCTGCTCAGAGGGGAGAACAGATACTTTTTTTTTTATGTAGTAAAGTTGGTTTTTACGTGCCTGTTTTTTATTTGACCTGACCGCACAAATGCAGTTTCCGTCTCTATGTGCAGAAAAATGCCAACGCATGTGCAGATCCCGTTTTTATAGGTTTTCTACGCACTAGAGCTTGGAAAGTAGTTTGCACATGCGCAGATTCCAAAATGTGTGACTTTTTCCGCATGGCTACGCTTTTCCCGCTTTTCTGCGACTCGTGAACTGCAACTACCAATTGCGATTACTAGGTACCCTGATAGACAAGCGGCACGATAAGTAGCAGTTGGCGCAATAATTGCGAAATGTGCCGCACATGTCGCAAATATCGCGCCAACATTGCTACTTTTTGTGGCGCTTGTCTATCTGGGTAATGAAGTAGCCATCTTCAGACTGATCCGCCATCATCTGGGCTGCGTTCAGAAATCATACCCGGGTAACTCTACACCGAAAAAAAGGTTTGGTAATAATATCAAACTAAGCTGCAGTTGCGGGTGGCGAAAGAAATATTTGTTCGATTGAACAAAATGTCTGTTAAATCCAAGTAACTATTTGTTGAAGCAACTAAATATTCGGTCAAACAACTAAATATTTCTTTCAATCGACCAAATATTTCTTTCGCCACCCGCAACCGCAGCTTAGTTTGATATTACCAAACCTTTTTTTCGGTGTAGCTTCTCTCTCTGACATTCGCACTAACGCAGCACTCTCTCTCGTTCTATGTTATGCAAAGTAAGTTTTTGAACGGGCCCCTGTTCAACAGAGACCAGTATCAATCCGAATGGTTTACCGTTCGTCGAAAAATGTTGGTCGAATAACTAAATTTTCAATGGCTTCAAGAAGTGCGAAGTGCGGAATGCGAAGAAGTAGTCCAGGCTCATTCAGAGTTATTATGTCTCGCAAACTCGGCGAGAGAGAAACTAATTCCAGAAAAATAAAGAGAACAATACCCAACCTCTCATAATCAGTTTGTTACTTGGCAAAAAACGAAGAAAACCTCGTCAACGTCACGATAAACGATTCTAGCATATTATATGTCCGTTGCGAAATGTTTTATCATTTTTCATAAAAAGTATAATGTATTGATTGAACTCACGTTTGTGAACTCGTGTTACTCGTGTGGAATGGCGCACTCGCCTTCGGCTCGCGTGACACTTCACACTCGTCAAGAAAACCCTTTATCCACGCCCCAGCTACTTGTGTAGCTGGGGCGTTTATGGACCACGATAGTTATTTGTATAACTATCGTGGTCCATACATAATTACTAAGCGGATCTGCGCAGCTTAGTAGTAGTAGTAAGGTAAAAGTACCAGTGATCGCACACCTACGTCCGAGTCCCCGAACATGCATGAAAAATTGTATTTCTGTCTCTCTTGCACGCACGCTTTGTCCGGTCACTGGGACGTCTTCGGTCGTTCTTCCAAAAGAATCCTTCTGTAAACTGAAGAACGTTGACAAACTTGGCTCGATCGCAATCCGTATGCGAATTCTGAAGAAAACGATGGTACAATCGATTGACATGATAATTACCATAACGAAAAATAAAGAGCGTGCAAATCGCGATTTTCACATAGCTTCCTCATCTATAATCTACTTTTGTATACAAAGCTTCTATCAAAAATCATTTTTCGTGACTATACCAAGAGACCAAAGGGCGTATCTCTCGTGTACAGCATACGAGTTTTGTTTTTTAGCAACCGATATGTGCCCACAAATAAAGACGTTAGAGTGACAAGAGTAACAAAGCTTGATTTTCTCATACAATCTTACTTGATAAGTAAATAGAGTTTGACACTTTTTTCGTGAACAGTTTAATATTCTTATAGATTGATTTGTTATAATTTTTCGTAATTTAAGTAATATTACTTTTTTGTAATTCACATCTTCGAACAGTGAAGACAGTGGCACTCGTATAAACCAAGGGACGAGCAATTACTAGGTTTAAAAAATAAAGTAAAAAACAATCTTTGAACTTTGCAGTGTGTGACGTAGTCACTTAAAACGATTAAAAACAAAACGACAAGCGATTTATGCAATAGACGAAGACAAAATATATAGTTGTCCCTTACCCTCGCACGTCTCGCCTGTCGCCGTCGCGCGGATGAAAACCTAGCATAACTCGTCGGCACGGAAGAAGAAGACTACGGAATTAATTTTCCTTTCGTTAGCATACTAGTAAAACATGTTAATGGATCTGTCACGAAGATCGTGATGGATCGATACAGTAAGTTAATCGGCCAGTAAGAATCGATGCAAATAATCGATTAATTGCTATGTAAAGATCAATTCAAATAATCGAATAATTTCTATGTAAAGATCGATTCAAATGATCAATTAATTGCTATGTAAAGATCAATTCAAATAATCGATTAATTTCTGTGTAAAGATCGATTCAAATAATCGATTAATTTCTATGTAACGATCGATTCAAATAATCGATTAATTGCTATGTAAAGATCGATTCAAATAATCGATTAATTACTATGTAAAGATCGATTCAAATAATCGATTAATTACTATGTAAAGATCGATTCAAATAATCGATTAATTACTATGTAAAGATCGATTCCCCGATTAATCGATATTAAAACGACAACGCTAAGTAACGTACACATTACCGAGCGCAGAAAATCTGACCGCGCTCTTTCCCCGCAAAAAAAATCCGCATCAATTACCGGCTCCGATAGATTCTAATTATAATTCATCCGGGATAGGATGTTTCCACCGTGTTCCGATTACGTGAGTGTACACGTTTCGATTGTGCCGTGACTGTTGCACGCTAAATGTTTCCGCTGATTGTCGGTGAGTACAACACGCGGTCAATTAACCGTAGCGCGGCCACGGGCCATTGGCATTCCCGGCTAGTTCGATGCGTGGCCGCACTTGTCGCCCGTTGTCTCGTTTCACCGCCCGCTTGCAACTTCGCGAACGACGACGATAATGGCGCCCGGCCGTAGCCCCGCTGACTGCAACGTCATTGATAGAGTGTATGGTGTTCGTGCATTCCGCCGATTTAATTGCCCTGTAAGCGACGCACGCTCTCGAGGGACCGTGGAGAGCGGAATATTCCCGCAATGTCGCTTGTTAATACACGAATACTTTCGCGCTTGTTGTTATTGGAAAACCGGTGACGCGATACATTGTGTACTTCGGGTAGTTCCTAGTTGTTCGGCCATTAATCAATCCGCTGTGACCACGTTGGTTCGAAGGTGAGCCGAACAAACTTCGCTATCCACAGTCGCGGTAATTGGAGAGCATGTTCGGAACTGAAGGCGAATGCGACTCGTCGAGCCTGTAATCAACACATCTGTTCCAAAGGTGAACGGATCAGCGAGATAATTTGTATATTATCGGTAAAATCGAGACCGGTCGTTGCGTCACCGCCGATCTTGTTTAATCAGCCGATTTCACTTCGTGACATTTCACGCGTTTAACTTTTGCGCGAGTGTGTGCGCGCGTGTATCGCGGGGCTGCTTCGTACGATTTTTAGTGGTTGAAATATATTTGTCGGCTAAACGTCGCGTAATTTTCACGCTGGGATCGGGCCGAGTGTTGGCGGCTTTGCGTGCGGCATCTCGTTTCTCGAACAGGGCCGAATGGGGCAGCGCTGAGCGGGCCATAGTCATATCGTTAAACCGGATTCGTTTCGAACGATATCCGAGCGAGTTTTCAGCATTCCGTTTATCAAAATCCTTGGTAATTCGGTGAAGCGTGGCACCGCGATATTTTCCGCTCACAATAGTACGACAGCCATTGTATCGATCAACGACAAACCACTCCCTTGCCGACTCCACATCAAGCTCTCTCGGTAGCGCACTTTCGATATTCCTTTCTCCGATCAATAATTTAGTGAAAAAAAAAAATTGCATATATTATGTATCGAGAGTCTTCGATACGATTTTCTACGTCTCCGTTACAATAAACTTCGCACGGTTTTTCCACCAGTAAATTGGAAAGTTAAATTCTCAATGCAGTTTCTCGATTCTATTCACAGGATAAGTGCCCGCATTTACTCCTAATTCGCGAAAGAGGACGTGCCTCCTTCTCTACCTATTTATTTATATATATGTAGATATATATCACCTGCCCCCCCCCCCTTCCCTCTTCGTGTATATTACTATAAACGATCGCAACTTTCACTTCTACATTTTATGCAAAGAAGCATGCAATATGCATAGGAAAAATTATAATGCCCACACGCGTCCTCGATTCGACCCGAAAATTACTCGCTGCATTTCGTCCGTCCGTCTGTACGTGCACGCATGCGTGAGAATGTAAACGAAATCGCTCGTGTTACGCCACAGCGTTGTATTACCCTCATCAACGGAACCTCTCGTACGTTAACGCAACGGGATTATTTTATCGCAATTCTCCGTGCGGCGTTCCCGATCGTTGGGAGAGCATAACGTCATCGAACACTCGCGAAATCGTTACACCGAACGTTACACCGAACGATTACTTTCTGCTTCGGAAGATCGGGTGGTTTACGTAACGGGGGGGGGGGGGGGGGGGGGGGTATTTTTGTTGGGACAACAAGGATTTTGTTACCATAATCATGTTATCTACTTAAACCTTTATAAGTCACACGTCTATCCCCACTTTAGGCGCTGCCGTTGCTACGCGTGGCCCCCACTCCGCGCCCGTTGGTCCCCTTTCGGAACGGTTTTCGGCGGTGCGACTTATAAAGGGTTAATGTAGGGACTATTAACTCTTCTTGCTGCAGCAGCAATTTTTTTTAGTAGCAGCATTTTTTTCCCTAAGGCATGTACGTAAAATCCCGCTTTGCGGTATTGTGAAGTGTGCGCAAAAAGGCACTTTTTCGCATCGCGTGCGAGAAAAATACTGCGCAGGCGTACAAACGCAATATGGTATTTTCCTCGCACTAGTGCGAGAAAGTGCCTTTCTGCGCACACTTCCCAAAAACGAAAAGCGGGATTTTTTTTAAGGGTTGCTGTCTTCATAGCGTTTGATTCCGGGTAGTTGGGGTGTATATCTGAAGAACCCATAAATAGCCCATAATTCAGAGACCGAAAAAATTGTTCTTAGTATTATACGAAAAAAGTTGGCGCTGGCTTAATGTTAACCTCGCACCCCCACTTTTGACTTTTGATTATCTCGAACACAGAATGAGCCTAAAAATTATTTCTGGTGGATTTCGACAGCCCATAAAAAACCTGTAAATTCTAAGAACAGCCCATTTTTTTTTTCAAGTAGTGAGGGTGCTATCTTAATAGACCTATATAAATAAGCTATAGAGGGCCTACATTAAGAACCAATTATGGGCCGATCCTCTTAATCAACCTTGGGCCTAATGTTGGGTACGGTATTGGCAAGCTGATAACATTCAAGGCTCCCTCGATGCATGGGCCAAGCTCGCGTGCCAATGTTGGCAATATCGGTGGTCAGCTTTGCCCGACCATTGGTCACATCCGATCACCCTACATGGAATACAGGCACATTTTTTAATCATAGTAGCAATTTTTTTTACGCTGTAATTTATCGGCGATTTATGCTTACCATGGTAACATTTTTTGCGCATTACATGGGGCCCTGGCGGGGCCCAATGTAACACTCCAAAAATGTCTAGCATGGATTGTAAGAGCAACAAAATCATCTTTCTACGTGCGACCGAAAGGGACACTAGGCGGGGTATTAATTTTGAGATTTTCTATCAAGTGTCTATTGCGCAATGCGATAGATGGAGTCCCACTGTCGAATTGACCATTCACGACAAGGTCTCACCTCCATACCACTCGGTGAAGCGTCGCTGCAAAGCCGTCGAAGTGCAAACGTGTCAGGAAAAAGGTATGCGCGCCCATGATTGTAGCTGCGTGTGCTCAGCTACAACCAGCTTGCAACGTACGTTTCAACGTTATCCAGCTGTGTTTTCCTCGGATGGTACCTAATTAAAACACGCACCGGAGAGTCTTCGGTGTTAATTACATTAATCCCGGACGGGCAAGTAACGCTTAGGACTCCATACTACCCTACCCCAACTGGGTAACGTGCAATCAAATTCTTTATTTATATTCGTGTATCGCTGGACGGTTAGAAGGTGGCGAATCGTTTACGACCACGGGCGTAGGCCTCGTAATTTATTAACCGTCCCCTCTACCGATTCAACTAATGTTTGACTCCAATTTTCTGACACTTAGAGCGAAGCGGTCGCACATTAAACAAAAAACTGAAATATATAAAACGTGCATATATATAAATACTCAAAGTCCTAATTTAATCATTATCGTCTTTTAGTCAGGGTGTTTACAAAACGTTTTACTCGATTTACGGTCTCACGCCCCGGAGGTTTTCTTTTTATTCTAGTGGAGGATCGTTTACGACTGCACTGAGAAAAAGGATAGTATTTTCTACCATATCGAATAATTCGGGGACGTCTATATAGATAGTTTCTGATAGCATATATTCAATTGGTTAAACCATAATTGCGGTTGCAATCATGATTTTTTATCATTGTCGTAACTATAAAATGTAGACGTCCCCTTTGGGAACTACTTTTGATGGTAAAAAGTCAGTATTGTCGCTTTTACTATGCAATTCTTTCTTTCAGCGTGATATACAGGATGAAAAAAAATTCGGTGAGGATCGAGAAGATTGTTATTCGTCTTGAAGACCATTAAAATCGTCGACGTCGCCGAAGCTCCCGAAGTCCTCGAAAAAGGTTCTGCTCATGACGTCCAAGATCCACGGCATGTAGTGATAAACTCTTGTGTAAACGTCCGGAACCCCGAGGCCACAGGGATAATACCAGGAAGCGATTCCAACGACGGCACCGCCGTACACCAAAGAACTGCCGTCGTCACCCTGAAGAAAAAATAATTATTGTAACAATAATGTCGATTGCACAGTCAAGAACGGAAGACCGGCTGAATGAATTTTTCGTCGAATCCTCACCGCGCAAGTGCCAATGTAGTTGTCCTTGAAGCCACAAATTTGAGTCTCGTCGATTGTGAATTTGTGAGCGTCCTGACACTCGTCGTTGCTCAAAATCATCATATCGGTCTTCTGGAGGATCGTGGAGAATTGGCCGGATGGAAAATCGTCGAAATCCTTGTGTCCCCATCCGCTGACCAAGCCGACCGCGTGGACCGGCGCGTCCTCGTCGGGCAGAGATATCGGCGACTGATACGTATTCATGTCGATCTCCGTGTCTAGCTGAAGAAGGAGAAAAAATAATGATAATAAAAAAACATTATTACCATTCTCGGAATGGCTGTGACGAAGGATAATCAACAGATTCGCAAGCGACGATAATGTGCGTGCGCGAAGTCTAACCCAACGGGAAGCCTCGAGGATCTTTGCACATGACACTGAATTATTGGAAAGCCGCGTTCATCGAGCCGGTCGTATTGGCAATTTATCGACCGTAGTTGTCAGGTATACCAGAAATATATTTAGTAACGTGTCCCTTAATCGGCTCTACTAACCGTTATCACGGCGATGTCGTCGCGCCAAGTGCCATCCTGGCTGCGGGTAAAATTCGCGTGAACGCTGATGTCCTTGACGGAATAATGTTTACCACCGATGTCCAGACTGTTGGTTCCCGTGACCGCCTCGAGCTCATTGTACGGAGCATCTACGTCGTAGACGCAGTGGGCAGCCGTGATAACGTGTCTGGTACTCACTAGGGTTCCGCCGCAACGATGCTTTCCATTGATTCTCAGCGATGTCTGAAATACAATCTGACCAAGCTGAGCGTCCGTTCCACCGACGATTCGCTTCGGGGGTTTCGCACAAACACCTAGGCACAATTATTTTTATTTACATTTCATTTCTTGTGATTGTTTGATCAACGAACGCGATTTTCTTTTTGCTTCCTCATAGAGGAAGCTATGTTTTTGTGAAATTTTTTTTTTCGAGATTTTAATGTCAGCGTACTAGAAATGGTCGAAAACGTCGAGAAATGTAATTTTTAGTTGGCGTCCCGATGTATGTGTGTGTGTGTGTGTGTGACAGCGTGCATCGCTTAGAACGACTATAACTCGGGAACGGCTTGAGATAGCGGGATGAAATGTTGTACACTAGTAGAGTGGTCACGTCTCTTCCTTCGATATAATTTTCATGAAGATTGAGGCCCGTTTCGAGATTTTACGCGAATTCAAATTTTGTAAAAAAAGTCTGTGGTAGCTCTAACTTTCGTAAATTTTGAGATATCGTCCTAAAAATACATATAAATACAATAATATGAACAAGGACCTTTGGTATTGAATTTGTCCGAAATCTACCTAAGGGACCAGATTGTATCGAATTTTGATTTTTTTGAAAAATAACTAAAAATTGTCTAATTTGAGTAAACATGGAGGTGTCGAGCTAAAATGTTTTAACATTTTTTTATTGGACTTACCGGATATTTCGAAGCCAACGATGAGGACGATAAATATCGAAAAGGCTCTCAGCCGATCGACGGCTGAACTTTCGCGGGACATCGTTGACGAGCCCGATGTTAACAGCAGGTTGGCGGAATTCCGTTTCGAGAGCAAAACTTTCACGATCGTTTATATATAATGGGCAGATGTATTAAACGGCAGCTGTCTCTGTTGACTTTCGTCGGTGAATTAATATCGCATCGATATTAATTTTATACCGAGCAGCCGGTTCTCTCAATTCGACGAAATTCACGAATGTGTCACAACCGCGCCACCACTTTTACTAGCGCGCTTAGATCATTTGTCATTAAATCTACAATTGCTTCAATTGTTATTACAATTGTGTATTATTTAAAAAATTAGACAAGCGTTACGGCTTCGATTAACGGTTATACAGTTACATACTAATTTTCGTTTCTCAGCACGTAGCATATTTTCCAACAATTCCATTGAGCACACCCGATCATCTGACGCAATCGTCACGTACGCCCCATCGCTCATCAAATTGAGCGCGCCGAAGCGGCTTTGCACATGTGCACTCGATCATCCATATTTGGCACGTACTCGGACGTTTTGAGAGTCGTGAGGGATTTATTTTTATCTTTTTTTTTATCAATTATTCATGAATTTTCGATCTTGTAATTTTTATTAATACGATAATTCTTCATCGAGTACATTCGATTGCCATTAAAGGAGGCTGAATGAGGATGGCACCATAGGGAGCGCCAGATTTCGGTGGTAGACATTTTAAAGCGTTACATCAGGCTCTGGTAAGGTTTGGAAAAGGCCCGATCAAATGCTCCAAAATGTTTACGAGAAAAGGTGCCAGAGAATGAATGAATGAATTAATTAATTACTTCATTTGTTAATATTACTTTATTTATTTTGCCATAGCGGGAGAGAGAGGGATTGTGTAGCCTCCTACCAATAAATAACCATGTATCTACGATAGGTACCATCAACAGACTTTTATGTTTTACGCATGGATTCGATTATCCAATGCATATAGTAATAAACATTGGTGTAAACGTGAGCGTCACCGATAACACATGTACTGGCGGACGAGATTCCAACGACGACCGATCCGGCGACCACTGGGCTGCCGCTGTCACCCTGAAATCACAAAAAAACCATACCGTGATTTTTTTTTAAATTCATTAATTTTTTGCGTCTTTCGGATAATAGAATCAATGTATCCTACCCCGCAGATCGTTCCGTGCGGCCGATAACCGCAAAGCCTGTCATTCGTAAACCATCCATGCCTTTCCATGCAACTTTTCTCGTTCAAAAACGTAATGTGCATCTTCATCAGGTGTGAAGTCGGTGTGTTCTCGGGGGACGTGAAACCCCAGCCGGCGACCATCGCACTGGATCCGAGTTGAATCGGATACCATGGAAGTTGCACTGCCGACAATTTATCGCCCAAATATAACACTTCCTTCAGCTGAAATGAGCAGAAAAAAATACGCGTATAGAATTGTGGGTAAAGCGACATACGATCTAATCCTCATTGAGCCGACGTGTGTGACGATTGAGCTGATTGAGCTGGTTGAGCTGATGTGTGTGACGAGTTACTCACCACAATGAGCGCTATATCTCGTTCCAGATACGTGGTCGACGTATAGGGGACGTAATCGGGATGCAGGATGACTTTTGCCACTTTGTGCACAGTGCGATTGGGATCGTTGATATCGACGATACCGCTGATTACGCTCAAATCCCGAGGATTCTCCACACAATGACCAGCCGTGAGAATGTGTCTTTGACTGATTATCGCACCGCCGCATATGAGACTGTCGCCTTCCATCACTCCTACTATGTACTTGAGTTCGCCGGGCATCACGTAGTCTCCTCCGGCTATTCGACTCGGTGGCTTTCCATGGACTCCTATCGAAAGACAACAGAAAAGATTCATTGGATTCCGATTAATTGATCCTGCGAAGGAAGGTCGCTTTTTGCTACTCGGTCGGTAACAAATGTAAACTAAACACGGATAAAAAATGCGGTTCAATCAACCTAAGATTCGGGCAGGGACCTTCAAATAAATATTTTGTTGGTACAGCTAAAAGATTTGTTAGTTCAACAACTTTTTTGATGGCTTCACCAAAATATTGTTGAGGCATTAAAATATTTTGTGCATCCAACTAAATATTTATTTGAACGTTGCTGTCCGAATCTTTAGTTGATTCAACCATATTTTTTATCAGTGTCAGAAAAGCTTTGATTAATATCTTTTTTATCTCAACATTTTGGTCTAATGCTGGCCAGTTATCAGCTTCTTCACCTGACAGTTGGTCGAACGAAAATAATTTGGTTTCTCTCTGTAGAGTTTAGCACCATTGAAACAAAAAAGTAACGCGATGCAGCTTCTGTTACCGATTGAGGTTGGACGGGAGCTTTCCGTCGCTTTAAACGATTATCTTGCCGTGATAAGGTAAGCGGCCCAATTTCCGCCATCTTCAATTGTTAAACGGAACATTTTATAAAAAATATACGTATCGCGGCATTAATCAAGAGTAAACCGCTCTTCCACATGCCGTCAATTTCGTTTGTATTTAACGCATACTGTATTTATTATTGGTATGAATTGCGATTAATGGCGGAAACTTAGGACTCGTATTCCTCAACTCACCACTGAAGATTGCTGCTAGCACTAAACAAGCGAATAGGGCACTCTTTCTTCTCGATCTCGGCATCTTTCTTACTATAATGATTACAAACTTTTGATAACTTGAACATGTTCTCCACTGCTTTATATATTCTGCTCATGACGCTCGGAAGGCGTTACGTCCGAACATCTGCCAATGCTGATTTTATCATCTTTTGAAATTAATTAAAAATGTAAAAAAGTCGAATCGTATCGTTCGAAATAATCTTTCTATTACACGGTCGATTTAATTTCTGATCGGTAGTGTTTGCTGTATGGCTTATTTTTTTTTTGGCTTACATCCTACAGCTACATATGTCAGTCGAGACTTCGTCGCAGTCGTTCTCACATTATGTGAAAAATATGAAAAATCAACCAAAGATTCGTGCAGGGACGTTCAAATAAATATTTTGTTGATACAGCTAAAACATTGATTAGTTCAACAACTTTTTTGATTACTTCGCCAAAATATTTTTAAAGCATTAAAATATTTTGTGCATCCAACTAAATATTTATTTGAACATCCCTGCCCGAATCTTTAGTTGATTCAACCATATTTTTTTTATACAGGAACTAGTTTATCTATCACGCGATTGAAATGGTTTTATTTATGAAGTTCAGATAGTGATAGCGTCGTCATCTGTTATTCCTTTTGTGTAAACATCCGGTATTTCTTTTGTGTAAACATGTAGATATTCCGAATCCACATGCATTCATCGAGGTGGAAACGATCGTACGATCGCTCCGTCGTAGACCAAAAGACCGCCACTGTCACTTTGCGTTAAATACACATAGTCGTGAAATTTTTGTTTACACGATAATCGAAAAAACAGGAAATTATGTATTTATTTTTCTCACCTCGCAAGTGCCAAATCTGACAGCCTTGAATCCACAAATTTAAGTTCTCTAAATGCGAATCCCCCTTTCGAAGCGATTTCCGCCATTCATAGAGGTAACGCTCAGTTTTCATAGTACATTGGGTGATCCTCCGTCCTCGGAATTGGTCCGACCGAAACCTGTGACGGTGCCAACAACCCCATTGGGAACGTCGCCGCTTGGCAGTGGGATTGGCTTTTGAAATTCATTCTTCTCGATGTCTTTCCTCAACTGAATATTGGTAAGAACGTCGATTTTTTGTTACAGCCACTCGAGCTGAAGAGACACTCCTTGCCCCTTGTTTTTTTTCTACCTTTTTTCGGGTTTTTTTTTTATTGTATTTTTCTCTTCCTTTTTCGGGTTTTTTTGTTGTTGTTTTTTTTGCGTATTTACTCCAATTTTTTAAAACGAATTATTTTTATAATGGCTGGTTTTTTTCTTACGTATTTTTTGTTTGGGTCTTTCCCCAAGTTTTTTTTATGAATTATTTTTGTAATGGCTGGGTGGGCAAGTCTCAAGCTGCCTTTTTTCGGTTTACGGAAGGAGGAGGAAGAGGGGGAGGGGTCATACCCCGTTTTTTGGGGAGTTTTTTATTTGGGTTTTTCCGTATTTCTTGTTCTTTTTTCTTCGTTTTTTGTGTTTTTTTTACTGTTTTTCTTCATTTTTTTTTACTGTTATGTTTTTTCTTCGTTTTTGTTTTTTGTGGCATTACTTGTTTAATGTGACATTAATTTTATACCGAGCAACCTGTTCTCTTTATTGGAAGAATCACGAGACCACTTTTCTTAGCCCGCTTAGACCATTTATAATTAAATCTACAATTGTTTTTCAGTTGTCGTTAATACAATCGATCGTTATTTAAAAATTAGACAAGCGCTACGTCTTCGATAAACATTTATACAGTTACATATTAATTTTCTTTTTTGGCACGTAGAATATTTTCCAACAATTCCATTGAGCACACTCGATCATGTGACGCAATCGTCACGTAAGCGCTATCGCTCATCAAACTGAGCGCACCGAAGCGGCTTTGCACATGTGCACTCGATCATCCATATTTGGAACGTAATCGCACGTTTTGCGAGGCTAGAGGGATTTTTTTTATCAATTAATATTGACGAACGTTCGGTCGTATCATTTTTATTAATACGATAATTTTTCATCGAGTACATTTGAAGGATCGAGTGCTGTTAAAGGCGGCTAAATAAGGAGTGCACCATGGAGAGCGTCAGATTTCTAGGGTAGAAACTTTGAAGCGTTACATCAGGTTCTGCTAAGGTCGGGAATGGGCCGTTACAAGATCTTGATCAACCACTCTAAAATTTTGCTTCCTCATAGAGGAAGCTTTCTTGCTATGTCACGCGCCAGAGACAGACAGTGAGATTGTTCAGCCTCCTACCAAATAAGAACCATTTAGGGTAAAAGTGGTGAATATGGCCCACCTCGATTAACACGTAAATCAATGATATATGGACCGGGCCATATTCCCCACTTTTACCCCATCGATGATACCGTCAACAGACTTTTAAGTTTCACGCATAGATTCAGTTATCCAATCCATATAGTAGTAAACATTGGTATAAGCGTGAGCGTCACCGATAATGCATCTACTGGCAGACGCGATTCCGACGACAACCGATCCGGCGACCACTGGGCTGCCGCTGTCACCCTGAAATCACAAAAATACGTACCATGTTTTTTTTATTAAATTTTTTTAATTAATTAATTTTTTTCCGTCAGTCAGATAATAGAATCAATTTGTATCCTACCCCGCAGATCGTTCCGGACGGTTGATAACCGCAAAGCCTGTCTTTCGTAAGCAATCCACGCTTTTCCCAGCAACTTTTCGCGTTCAAAAACGTAACATACAACTTCATCAAGTGTGACGTCGACGTGTTCTTGGAGGAGGTGAAACCCCAGCCGGCGATCATGGCACTGTGACCGGGTTGAATCTGATACTGTGGAAGCTGCACTGCCGACAATTTGTCGTCCAAATTTAATTCTTCCTTCAGCTGGAATGGGCAGGAAGAAAACACGCGTATAGAGTTGTGATTGAAGCAACATCTAAGCCTCATCGAGCTGCTATGTGTGATGAGGTACTCACCACAATGAGCGCGATATCTCGTTCCACATTCGAGGTCGCCGTATAGGGGAGGTAGTCGGGGTGCATGAGGACTTTCGACACTTTGTGCACGGTGCGAATCGGATCATTGAGGTCGACGATACCACTGATTACACTCAAATTCCGGGGATTCTCTACACAATGACCAGCCGTGAGAATGTGTTTTTTGCTGATTATCGCACCGCCGCATATCTGACTGTCGCCTTCCATCACTCCTACCATGTACTTGAGTTCGCCGGGCTTCACGTACAGGCCTCCGGCTACTCGACTCGGTGGCTTTCCATGGACTCCTATCGAAAGACAATAGCAAAGATTCATTGGATTCCGATTAGTTGAGAGCGGTCGGGTTTTTCCTACTCGGTCGGTCACAAATACTTTGATACATTTTTTTTTATCTCTACATTTTGGTCTAATACTGGCCAGTTATCAGCATCCCCGTCTGGTCTTCTGTAGAGTTCAGCAGCATTGAAACAAAGTGAAGTGGAATACAATTTTCATCACTCGGTGCGGAAATGGCCACTTTTCCGCCCGCTTCGCGTGCGTAAAACCGCAATTTTCGCACCTTGTGATGAAAAATTTCGTACATCCCTCGTGCGAAACACTTTTTCCAACTCGTGTGATTACAGCACTCGCCTTCGGCTCGTGCTGCAAACTCACACTCGTTAGAAAACGTTTTTCGCCCTCGTGGAGTAATGTACTATTTTTCCCGACTACGCTAAAAAAGATCCTATTTCGTGCCTGCAACGGGGGTGGAAAGTGGCCGATCCTTGACCAGCGAGAGGAAAAGTGATTTAGCGGGGGGAAAAGCGAACTTTTCCTCCCGCTAAATCACTTTTCGTCCCACTAAATGACTTTTCCTCCCGCTCGTGAAGACGCGGCCAATTTCCATCCCCGTTCCAGACATAGAAATATAGAAACTTTTTAGCACAGTCGGGGAAAAAATAGCGTATGCCACTCGGGCGGAAGTGCCTTTTCACCCGTGTGAATTTCTGCCCTCGCTTCGGTCGGGCATCAAACTTCACACTCGGTGAAAAGACGCTGAGATTGGAGCGAGAGCTTTCCATCGCCCTAAACGATTAGTTTGCCGTGATAGAGCCGAATTCGGAATGCGATTTTTGCATAAACTTGGCGAGTTAGCGATTCACATTTTATATATTAACTCACCACTGAAGATTGCTGCTATCGCTAAACAAACGAATAGGGCACTGTTTCTTCTCGATCCCAGCATCGTTCTTACCATAATGATTATAAACTTTTGATAACTAGAACATGTTCTCCACTGCTTTATATACTCTGCTCATGACACTCGGAAGTCGTTACCTCCGAACATCTGTCAATGCTTAATTTATCATCTTGTGAGGTTAATTATAAAGGTAAAAAAAGTCGATTCGTATCATATGAAAACATCTTGCCATTGAACAGTCGATTTAATTTCGGATCGGTAATGTTTACTGTATGTCTATATTTTTTGTTTGTTTCACATGCTACAGCTACATATGTTAGACGGTACTTCGATCGACATCGCACTTTCGTTTTTTAATTGCTCACATCTGCAACACAAATTACATAGGGAAATCGGCGCCGTCGTTATCTCATTATGTAAAAAAAAAACATGCAAATTAAACTAGTTTATCCATCACGCTTTCGCCATGGCTTCGTTTATGAAATCGAGATAGTGGTAGACTTTTGTGTAGACATCCGGTATTCCGAATCCACACGGATGCATCGCGGTGGAAACAACCCCTACGATCGCTCCGTTGTAGACCAAAGGACCGCCACTGTCGCCCTGCGTTAAATTCACACAGTCGTGAAATTTTTTTTTTACACGATAAACAAAAAAGCAGAAAATTATTTACTAATTTTTCTCACCCTGCAAGTGCCCTGTCCGACAACGTTGACTCCACAAATTTGACTTTTCTGAATGCGAATACCCCTTTCGAGGCAATTTCCGCCATTCATAAGGGTAACATCCAGTTTTTGTAGTATATTGGACGATTTCCGGTCCGCGAAATTGGTCCAACCGAAACCCGTGACGGTGCCGATAGCCCCATTGGGAATTTCACCGGTTGGCAGTGGGATTGGCCTTTGAAATTCATTCTCCTCCATGTCTTTCCTCAGCTGTAAATCGGTAACAAAGTCGGTTTTTTATTACAGCCAACCGCGGTGACGAGACACTTCTTCCTCCTCGGCGTGGCCGGGCTCGGTCGGTAACTAAAATTCTGGTTCATTTTTTTTTTCGAGATTGCTGACCATTTCCGGTTAAAATAAAATCCATCACATTTCATGTAGTCTTAAAAAATTCATACGTATTCAGAAAAATAAACGAATAATTTTCATTAAAAAATGTTATGTTTTCGGGAGATTTGTTGAACAATTAAATTTTTCATCAATTTGTTAATAACATTTTGGAATTATTATTATGCAAAATTGATCTCTTCGGCATCTTTAATACACTTGATTTTTTTCAGATTTTTATTGGTATAAAAATCTGAAAAAAATCAAGCGTATTAAACGTAGACGTAGAGACGTGTTTACAATTCCCGCTCAAATCTCTGAAACTTATGCGAAATCAACACCATTCGCAAGGGCTGCCTTAAACGGTAACGTGCAGCACGGTAAAAAAAAAATTGTGCACTGTTTTTATTATCGACTGTGGGATCTCGCATGCTCTAAAGATATTCGAGATTATTATCGATACTCACGGAAATCACGGCAATGTCATTCTTGACTGCAGAGCGCTCGGTGCGTGCAACGTATTGCTTGTGAACAACGACGTCTTTGACACGATAGGCTTTTCCGGTGCCTGGTCTCTGAGTGTAGGAACCCGTGACGACGGTCATTTCGGAGTAGGGAGCTTCGGTGACCCCGACGATGCAGTGACCAGCGGTGAGGATGTGCCTCTTGCCGATTATGGTTCCTCCGCATAGATGTGTATCGTAAGCTCGCACAGACACTTGCCAGGGAAATTCCCCGGGTTCGGCATCAGTCCCACCAATTATTCGGCTCGGAGCGCGAGCATTTGCACCTGATTGCGATCACCGATCAGTAAAAATTCCACGTTTTTATAAAATATATTTCCGGTTATTTTATATTATTTTATATTATTTTATATTATTTTATATTAGTAGTAGTAAAAAGGTATTTATTGACAATAACTGTTGGTCCATACAATCTCCGATACACCTCTCTATTTGTTGATAAGTCGCTTTTAATAACATTGCCAATGGGCCATCGACCGGAGTCCTTCAGCCCAGATATTTTATATTATTTTATAAAAAATATTCCGATTATAATAAATAAAAATTTGGTACAAAAATGTGTCCACGGTACACGAAGTTTGTGTCCACAAACCGGTGGATTAAATTAAATTGAATTAAATTTAGTAAATAGAGTTAATTTAGTAAATAAAATTAATACTCGGTGCATCGAAGCGAAGCTTCCTCGAAGCATTACCCGATGTTTACGGAGTGATTAAGTTTCTCGACGCGCCGATAAATTAATTTTACCTGAATGGATTTTTCGGTTAAATTGAATACACCGGTTCGTTCGTTGAATACAACGTACACCGCATTTAAAAAAAAAATTAACCACGTACGTGAATAATTAATTAAGCTACTCACCTGCGACGCAAAAGCCTATAAAAATAATGGCCAGAACGCATGTCGGACAGCCCCGTGAATCCAACATTTTGGCTTTGACGATAGAACTTGTAGTCGACAAACTTTCAAATTCCCCTTATATAGAAAGCATCACCGAGAAACGTACGTCGCGGCGTTAAGCCCGGTATAAAAGTTACCTTTTATATTACTTTTAGTTTCGGGTGAGCTCGTTAACTTTGTCGAAGGTAAATACGACTATTTATTGCGCCATGCGTCATTAGTCGTGCGTCAAACTCTAGTATGATCGTACAGCAAATATCATTAGTAATTAAGGAGTATAAAGTGGGTAGAATGCGAAAAGAAATGAACACATACATCCGTAATCGCGAATAAAATTGTCGTGGAAACAGCTGAAACTTATATGGCGATTATTCAAACAACCAGTGCTCGTGCCGCAAAAATTATTGATCAAATATGGAACTATATTTAGCTGCCTGACCTATAACCATAGGTGAGGTACCGGGGAAATTGATGAAAAAATATCTTAAGCCCTTGATGTAGCCAGTCGATGTATCTGCGAACCCTCGTGAAAACATCCGGATAGCCCTTAGCGCAAATAGCAGCGAACGATGTTATACCGATCAGAGTTCCGTCATCAAGAAGCGGCCCACCATTGGCGATAAACGGTGTTGTGTACCTTGTCGTAGTTTTGTTGTTGTTTCACCGCTGAACTAAATGTTGAGCTATAGTTCTAAAACTGCATGTGCATCCGCATTTACCTACGTTTTTACCGGCATTCAATGCCGAACATTCTTAGGAGCATATTGCACGTTGTCAACAAGAGTTGCTTTTACCAGCATTCGATGCCGAACATTATTAGGAGCATATTGGACGTTGTCAGCAAGGTTTGCTTTGCGTCTCACTACGAAGATTTATTTCCTTGTGTCTTTTCCGTCACATACAACAGACCCTTGTTGTCACCTCAACGTCCCCGAAGAGAAAGACGAGTCAACGCGTAAATTTCACACCTGTGCGTGTTATCATCGATACAATTTCGATGTTTGATCGCTTCTGTTATTTCGACCTTGTAGTCGTTCGAGACTCTCGAGACTTAATATAAAAATTTAGAACTATTTCGTTACAGGGTGAACTATTTCCTATTATTTTCTGTTATTTATAAGAACTATTTCCGTACAGGAAGTGCGGAGTGGCTTCAAGGAAATCGCGAATTGACTTTAAATTTAGATGTTCCGAAGTAACATTTTTTTTTTTCATAGCCGGTAGTGACCTCTAAAAATGCATTAATTTCGGGGACCCTTCGCACATTGCATTTTTATATTATACCTCACGACAATACGGGGTTGTCCCGGAAAAATTCTGAATTTAAGGACCATTCTTAAGGGGCTGCTGGAGCTGTTGTGTTTTTCCTTTTGTTAACTTGCCTTACCTGTTTTATCGACAGACCTAGACAATTTTTCAGTTCCGACTTAGCATTGTTAATATGCTACACATATTCGCCAAATCATGCAGGATTATGAAATTTACATAAACGCTTTGGTATGCAGTCGAATTTTGATTGAAAACTTACAAGGAATTAAGAAAACCGAATATTATAGTTTGCGAAAGTGCGTGAACGTAGTGTCACGATTGACGTACAGGTGGCTCTGCATCGTGCCCTACACTACATTCGTGCCGTGTTCATCGGTTCTCATCACCCGTCGCAAGTCGATAGACTAAATTATCGCAGTTTACACTATGCATGATTATCTTTTGGGTGAGCAACTTTCCGACGGTTTTGGAATATTCGGAGAACTTCACGGAATCGGCATGCACGCCCTTTTGACGTATGCAAGATCTAGCATTTTTTATATCCAACAGAATGGACGCTGTAAATATTTACGCAGCCATGTTGGTTTTTGCGACACTTTATAATATTTGATTTTCTTTATTTTTCGGAAGATTTCGACCAAAATTCGAATGCACGCCGAATCGTTTATGTTATTAATACAGTCCTGCAAGATTTGAAGCATACGCGTCGCATGGTAACGGTGAATAGTGAAAACTACGAAATCGCCTATTTTCGTCGGTAAAACAGGAAGGTCCAGCAGCCCCTTAATGTCGACCGTTAGCCGTATGATAAAAATTGTTGATCACATATAGTATATTTAGCTACGATTAATTATGAGTGAGGTACAGGGTGAAATGATGAATAAAAATATCTTAAAACCTAGGTTGATTCATCTTTACGACCTCGTTGATCCAGTCGATGTAGCTGTAGACCCTCGTGAAGACATCCGGATAGCCCCTGCCGCAAGGAATGACGAACGAACTTATACCAACGACAGTTCCGTTATTGAGTAGCGGGCCACCGCTGTCACCCTGGGAAAGTCATACAGTTTGAATCAGTGGAGTTCTATAGAAATTCGGATATGTTGTGGATGCATTTGTTCGAGGAGGTTGATTTACCCTGCAAAGACCAGCACCCTTGCGTAAATAGGCGCATAGATGAGTCTCGTGAATGTATGTACTTTCGGGTCTGCATTCGTTGTTCGGACTGACAAACATCGACAGTTTTCTGAGACTGCTGGATGAGAATCCTCCCGGGTAATACGTATAACCCCATCCGCAGGCTACGACCGGCGTCTCTACCGGTGTGTCACTCGTCGGCAGCTTTGCCGGTCCGCGTCGATGATCGAATTCGATTGCGCTACTGAGCTGAAAAGCCGAACGACAAATTCTATTGACGAGACTCTTGGACAATCGCATCGACCATTATTCTCCGATTGTCGCACTCACGGTTATGACGGCGATGTCGTTTTGTGACCCATTGACCACCGTCGTGAAGAAATTCGGATGTACCGTGACGTTTTTTGAAAGATACACCTCTCCCATGCCATCGTCGAGGTAGTTCGTTCCCGCGATGACGGTCATGTTGCTGATTGGGTAATAAGCGCTGGTAACGCAGTGGGCGGCGGTGAGGATGTGCTGCGAATCGATAATGGTACCACCGCATAGATGCTCACCGAAAAACCTCAATGAGACCTGATACGGGAATTCATTGTCAGCCGCGAGATCTCCGCCCCGAACCGCGCTCGGCGGTTTTCCATTGATTCCTGGATTACGACAGATAGTTTATTGTAGTGCACCAACGTACTACGAGCTGAAGAGTTTTAAAGAGGGTCGAGCGTTACAAAGTCATCAAGAAAAATATGCTGATTGTTTTTTCACGCATTGATATGAACGGTCTAAGCGTAACTGCAAAGTTTGAATGCGTTCGTCTTCACCGTTTTCGAGATTTTTTTTTTTTTTCGTTTGCACGATTTAACATTGATTCTTATGGCAGATTGAAAATAAGCGATGAATTTTAATGTTTCTAGGGTAGCTCGTGTGGAAACGTTGCAAACAAATTATTGAAAACTGTAAAGAATATTGTCAGGAAGCTCTGTACAAAAATGTAGACACTTGTTCTTCGCCGTTAGCTAACAATAAACAATTACATGGAACTTTACAGCCTTATCTCGGCACGCTTGGGACGTGCTTGGGGCACGACTTGCCCCGCACCTTGCGCGCCAACAAGCCTATCCCCTACGAGCTTCGCGCTCGACCCTCCTTAATCGATCGAATCGATCTTACCGATTACTCCGAGTAGGGCGCAGAGGACCAGCTGAGTGAGTGTAATTTTCAGGGCTGCCATCGTGGTAATACTGCTACATGTCGATCTCCGAATTCCTTATATATGTGTAAAAGCATAATAATGCTTTTACAAATGTCATTCAACATCTGGTGTTATTGAATTTATGATAATCTAAGAATGTTATGTCGTCGTCAGGGACCGGAAACGGTCGGATATCAAAATTAAACATCGTTGATTCAAACCTTCATTATCGAATTGTACATGATGAAACGCACATTTCCAACGACAAATATTGTAGTTCCTCCGTGCACCTATGTCCACAAAACAGGCAGTTTCGAGTTAAGTCCGGCTGGGGAATATCGAATATGAATGCTGAAGCGCTGCGCACACTCTAAAAACAAGCGTGTTGTTTTAAAACGCTTTACGCATATAATTCGTGCAGTCACTTTTTAAATGCTTCGTGGTGTGTTAAGTCTCAACAATCATTTGAGGTGTGTAAAGTTTACGTGCTTTACGTGCATTATTTCAATGCGCTTTAAATGCATTCACGCATATAGTTACTTTTTACACGGTTCTAAGTGTGTTCAGTCCCTCTCTCCCCCCCCCCCCCAAACACTTATTTACGGTGGAGACCAACTGTACACCGGCCCAGTCTACACGAAAACAGATCTACACAAAAAGTATGCACCAAACGACTGTACACGTAGGCAGTTGTACACCAAAAAAACTCGGCACTGAAAACCGTATACAGCTGAACTATATACGAGGAAGGGTCTGCACAAAAGTTTGCACCGAATGACTGTACACGAAATCAACTCCACACCAAAGAACTGTGCACTGAACATTTTACACTGACCAACTGCAAAAACTGGACACCAAGCAACTGTACACAAGGGAAAAAAAATACGACGCGACGAAAGTTCGACACCAAAAACTCGACACCGTACATCATCAGACTATGGTACATGTAGAATAGTCTGATATGCGGTGACGAGTTTTCGGTGTCGACCTTTCGTAGGTCGAGTTTTTGGTGTCGACCATTCGCCGTGTCGAGTTTTTGGTGTAGAACTTTCGTCGTGTCGTACTTTTTTTCCTTGTGTACAGTTGCTCGGTGTCTTGTTTTTGCAGTTGGTCTCCACCCCATATTAAAGTATGTATTGCGGGCGAAAGTTTTTCGAGTATCAAAAAAATGTAGGCCACCAACGATGTGTTCGGCGACCGGTTAAAATTTTATCTCGACGCCAGCCGAATAGTATATTTCGATACTAGAGGCCAAAACGAGCAGTGCGCAAGAAGCGAGATGGCCTCGTGTATCGAACCATATTTTTCTTTACGAAGGCAATGCAAAATCCAAGTTGTGCACCATTCACAGGCATGCCCAATGGCGCATGCCTGTGGCGCCTCGGTCGCCTCGATGTTACCATAGCAACCGCTTGGTAACAGTGCGCAAAGTACTTTGCGCACTGGTGAAGGCATTTTGCGCACCGGTGAAAGTATTTTGCGCATCGCATTTGCGTATCGTGCGGGAATCAGCCATTTTGCATGCCTGTGAATGGTGCGCAAGCGAGGATTTTGCATGCATGAGTAAAGAAAAATTATATTCGGTCCGGTCGGCAATGATGAGAGTTTGAGCACGCTCACTCCTGGCTTTGGCAGCTGCAGCAGGGTAGAAAATGAATACCCAAAAATATATTACCAAAAGGTCACTTGATTTATTACAATTATACCCAATTACAACATTGTTCCCGGCAAATTTTACCGGGCTACTAAATTCACCGACTCGAATTTCTAACACCAAAATGAGACAATACTGGCCCGAGAGTAAACAAAATAAACAAGGAAGAAGACAGCAAGAATAAAATAAATAATGAGAATAATAACAATGTGACGTCGCGGTTGACTATTTATCGCTGCTTCCTTTATTTCGAGTAGCCAACTAAGCTTCAGAACGCGGTTTTAGGGGAAAAAAGGGTCTGTTTATACCTGGTGAACAACTCGAATCGTTTATTAAAGCACAAACTGGCAGAGTAACGTATCGTACAGAACTTCGTTGACTTACTAACTAGCCTAGAAGTAGAGATGCACCACGTTGCGGTACCACAGACCAGAAAGGAACGATGCTTCTGTTTAATTGGCCTCGAAACTTGTGTTGACACGGAGCTCTCTTTCGCAGCTGAGTCTTCGCCTCGAATAGTAAATTGCGCGAGGAGAGGAAAATGTCGAAATTAAACATTAATTGCGTCTATTTAAATTCGAATCCTTGAGATTGCCACCCCGTTGGTGGGGAAAACGCGTGCTCGTCGGGACCGAAATTCAACGGTACCGCGATTCTTGTGACGCATCAAAAAATACCGCGTGATAATGTATTTATTTTGTACGTTCCATCGTATACCCTCCTCGGGTTTTTACGTAACCCATCCCTTTCCCCCCTATCACTCCCTACCCGCATTTCACTAAGCTACCTAACTTCCAGTGCGCCCGCAGCCGACTTAGCTACACTGTACCGCATTTGCCGAGGACACGGGGAAACTACGGAAAACCCGTGCCGGTACAGACGGCCCTATATTTTTCTGATTCCTCGACGTTTTAACATCAAGAACTTAGAAAAACTGGCCTGCCGGTCAACATTCGATGTGCAAGCCGGTGTGGGGCTAAGCGGTCACCCATCCATCTACTGGACGCAAGCAAAGCTGCTTCACTCGGGAGACCGCCGAAGCCACACACCGACCGCGCACCTAACGCTGTCGGTCGCGTGATAATGTACACATATGATTATCGCGCAGGCACGTGAAGCGGTGGCCGGAGCAAACCAAGATAAAAAATAAAAGCCGCTTGGCTGAGCTTGACATTTTTTTATTCTGAGGGTATTCAGATAAATCGAGATTTGCGAGTGTCACTGAATTGTTTTTATTAATGATGCCGTAGTAGTGAAGCCGTAAAGTACATTGATCGGTTCAATGTGAATGGCATGATAGAAAACGCAGGTTCGACGAAGCTGGTTTTCAGTCTCCAAGCACGATAGATCCATGTTTGTTGCATGGCATCAGTAATTCTATCCCGATAATTGTAAACATTGGTGTAAACGTGAGCGTCACCGTAGGTGGGTGTACTCGCAGATGCGATTCCGACGATGAAGGGAGAACGTGCCGTTTCGTACAAATATCGCATATATATTCAATTGGTTATATTATAATTATTGTTGCAACCATGATTTTTGTCACTGTCATAACTATAAAATGTAAACGTTCCCCCTGGGAACTATTTTTTATGGTATAAAGTCAGTATTGTTGCTTTTACTATGTAATTTTTTCTCAGTGTACTACTTTTTCTACGAAATGTACAAAAACTCCCACTTTTTATGCCTGCAGCATGGCGAAAGCGTACGAAAAATATGTAAAATAAATCAGCTTCCTCTTATATCCAAACTTTCGTCGTAGAGTTAAGCCCGCTATCGAGGTTACACCTTTAGTTTCGGCTGAGCTCATTAATTTTGGCGAAGATAAATACGATGATTTATTGCGGCGTCGATAGGTAATCGCACGGCAATCCCTCGCCTGATCGTACCGCAAATATCATTAGTAATTAACGAGTATCAAGTTAGCAGTGTACTAAAAAGATAAATCTCATTCCATAATTGTGAATAAAGTTGTCGTGTAAAGAGCTGAAATTGACATAGCGATCATTCGAAAAACCAGTAGTCGTGTCCAAAAATGTTGATCATGTATGGTATATTTGGCTGCATGGTTATGGGTGCGGTACAAAGTAAGTTGATGAAAAAATACCTGAAGCCCCTGATCGCTTCAGTACATCTCCGTGACCTCGTTGATCCAGTCGACGTAGCTGCGTACCCTCGTGAAGACATCCGGATAACCCTTGCCGCAAGGAATAACGAACGAAGCTATACCAACCTGAGTTCCGTCATCCATTAGTGGGCCACCGCTGTCGCCCTGGGAAAATTACACAGTTGGAATCAGTGGAGTTCCACAGAAATTCGGATATGCACCCAGAAAAAAAATTTATTTGACGGCCACCGTTTATTAAGATTATAAAAAAAAATATTATTTGATTAAAATATTTATTTGATTTAAATAAATATTTATTTCATTTACGTAACTATTTACTTAATTTAAATAAATATTTATTTCATTTAAGTAACTATTTACTTAATTTAAATAAATATTTATTTAAATCAAATAAATATTTTACTTAATCTTAATAAACGGTGGCCGTCAAATAATTTTTTTTCTGGGTGTGTCGCGATTCGTACGAGGAGTTTAATTTACCGTGCAAAGACCGGCACCCTTCCTGGCATGGGCGCATATAAGACTGTCGCGAATGTATTTTATTTCGGGTGGTCTGCATATGCTGTTCGGGACCACAATCATTGACAGTTTTCTGAGACCGCTGGGTGTGATTCCGTCCGGGTGAAACGTGTCACCCCATCCGCATGCTGTGACCGGCGTGTCCCCCGGTGTGTCACTAGTCGGGAGCTTTACCGGTCTGTGACGACGATCTAACGTGATTTCGCTACTCAGCTGAAATGCCGAACGAATATTCGATTTGAGACTCCTCAGTAATCGCATCTACCATAAATCATCTTGTACTCACAGTTACGACGGCGATGTCGTTTTTCATCGGATCTTTCTTCGAAGTGGAGAATTCCGGATGTATCGTTACGTTTTTTATGCGATAGCCGCCTTCGTTGTCAACGTTGACGTAGTTCGTTCCCGCGGTGACCTTCATATGGCGGATTGCCTTATTAACGTCTTCAACGCAGTGGGCCGCGGTGAGGATGTGCCGCGAATCGATTATGGAACCACCGCATGTATGCTTACCGTAAATACCCAATGAAACCTGATACGGAAATTCATTGTCATTCGCGGGAACTCCGTCTAAAATCGCGCTGGGCGGCTTTCCATTGATACCTGGATTACGAGAGATAGTTTACTGTAATACTCGAGTGTAATTCGAGATGAAGAGTTTTAATCCGCATACAAATTGAATCGCCCTATGGATATAACGGATCATGATTATGCGTCCATTTTAGCATGCTTAGATCTCCAGAGCCTCGAGTCTCGCAGAAAATTCTCAGATGTAATGCTCTTCTTCAACATACTGAATGGATTTATTCAATGCCCGGAGGTGTAGAATGAGTTTATAAGGAGGGTTCATTTTCGGCATACGAGCAATCGAGAGCTTTTTGCCATTCCGGTGCACCGGACAAACTACGGTCACTTCAGTCTTGTTCCGCGTTACTCCGCTATGCAAATGAATTTGAAGAGTTAAGTGAAGTTTTCGGCATCCCGCGGGGGATTTTCCGGCAATCTCTTCTCCGAGCAAGGCTTGGAGAAGTTCTTGTTTTTTACATGGAAAAATGTGCAAAAATCAAAATAAAGATAAAAATCTGAAAAAATTCATACGTATTCCGAAAAATGAACGAATCATTTTCATTTTAAAAAAAGTTGAGTTACCGCATATTTTGATGAACAATTTTTTTTCAACAATTTGTTAATAACATTTTGAAATTATTATTATGCAAAATTAGTCTTTTCAGTGCCTATATAAGTATGAATTGTTTCAGATTTTTATAACATCGGGAAGTGTTAGCAATTCTTGCCCGAATTTCTCGAATTTAGGCGAAATGAACACCACTCGCTGGAGCTACCTTAACTTAATAGGACTCCTGGGCTAGGCAGGAAGCGCATGGCTTTACCTTTACCTAACTTGTAGTTAACGGTATACTCTGAGCGATATTAATATTAGTATTAGTTAGTACAAATATCCTATGTATTATTACTCTCTCACTCTTGCGTGCAAACTTACTCTGAATGTAACCATTGTACTACCACATGTATACACATTTGCGGAATTCTGGACTATTGTAAAAAGGGTTCGTCTCGTGTATTCAATAAATAAATAAATAAAATAAATAATCCGTTCGATCGAATGGGGTTTTTGATTCGATCGGATATAATCGAGGTTGTTTCGATCGAATGAATCGATTCGATCGTATCGAACTTACCGATAACTCCGAGGAGAGCGCAGAGGAATAGCTGAGTGAGTGCAATTTTCAGAGCCGCCATTGTGGTGACAGTGCAATACGAAAATCTCCGAGGTCCTTATATACATGTGTAAGAGCATAATCATACGGATTCAGCACCTGGTGTTATTGAATTTATGATAATGTAATGATATCATTTCATCATTAACGACAAGAATTGTTCGGGTATCAAAGATAAACATGATATGATGGAATGTTTGCCGACGCACGGAAACGATGTATATGATTATCGCGAAGCCACGTGTAGTTAATCGGGGCGAACGAAGATAAAAAATTAACGGTGGTGGATCCGCGGTTGGCGCACGGCTTGGTGGTCTCCCAAATCAAGCAAATTCGTTCGCGGTCAGTACTTAGATGGGTGACCGCTCAGCCGTGCGCTTGTTGTCGCATCGACCGTTGAGCGGGTGGCGCCTTCTGCCAAAACTTTGATGTTTCTGCACTTTAATCAAATGCAAAAATACCGAAGGATCAGTAGAATCTTGCCGTCTGTACCGACACGGGTTTTCCGTAGTTTCTCCGTGTCCCCGGGAAATGCGGTACGGTGTAGATAAGTCGGCTACGGACGCACTGGAAGTTAGGTAGCTTAACTGAGTGCGGATAGGGAGTGCTAGGGGGGAATCGGGATGGGATTTCGTAAAAACCGAAAAGGGTATACGGTGGAAAATGGAACAACAGTAAACGTCCGTACGTGCGAGTTGAGATTTCATCATTTCGAAGCTTTTCGCGCTTCGATTTTTTTGGAGTATCAAAATAGTACATCATTATTATAAATGTTGTCTGCAAGAAATACACAAGTTGATGGCTATGACGGGATTGGAAAAGCTAGATAAAGAGGAAACTTTGGAATTTCTTGAGTATAAATCGGAAGTACCAAATGAAAAATTCAGCAACGCATATTTCCATGTATTTTTTCGCTCCGAGCACCAATCGATTTTTTTTCAACAAATTTTAATTCACAAATTTTTTTTTCAATTACTGCCAATATTGGGGTTTGTATGGCAAAATCGGTACTCTCTCACGTGTTTTTTTAAAATGATGAGCCTAAAAATTGATTTTTCGTTGAGTCAGCTGGACGATAAGAGTATCAATTCATTTTTTACCCCCCAGATCGTCCTGTACGGATTATAAGTACAAAGTATGTCGGAGATAAACAATCCGTGCCTCTCCATGCAACTTTACTCATTCGAAAATTGAACATTCACCTTCATCTAGTAAGACGAAAACGTGATTGTGGACGACGTGTCACCCCAACTAACAACCTAGAAGCACCTCCGTAAATTTTCTACCCAATGTTAATTCATCATCTAGCCGAATGCAAAGGAGGAAGACTGAAAAACATGTACAATTGAATCCTTACGAAGTCGGTATCGTCGGAATTTAACCGAAAAGAGCATATTTTTCTAGGTCATCACCACAATAACCGCGATGTCGCGTTCCACATTCGTAGTTCGTAGTTCCTAGCGAAAGACAATAGGACAAATTTATTGGATACCGATTAAACGTTTTTGCTACTCGCTCGGTAACAAAAACTTTGATTAATTTTTTTCTCCTCAACATTTTGGTCTAATGCCGGTCAGTTATCAGCGTGTCCTTCTGGCAGTTGGACGGACTACAATAATTTGGTCGCCCTAGGAAAATCACACAATTTCAATCAATGGAGTTCTATAGAAATTCATGTTTCTTGTGAGAGAAAAAATACCTCATTCCATAATCGTGAATAAAGATGTCGTGTAAACAGCTGAAATTTAAATGGCGACTATTCGAATAACCATAGTATTGTCCAAAAAAATGTTGATCATATATGGTATATTTGGCTGCATGCTTATGGGTGAGCTACAGTGTAAAATGATGAAAAAAAATCTGAAGCCCGCGATCGCTTCAGTACATCTCCGTGACTTCGTTGATCCAATCGACGTCTATAGAAATTCATGTTTGTTGTGAGAGAAAAAAAATACCTCATTCCATAATCGTGAATAAAGTTGTCGTGTAAACAGCTGAAATTTAAATGGCGATTATTCGAATGACCATGGTCTTGTCCAAAAAAATTTTGATCATATATGGTATATTTGGCTGCATGGTTATGGGTGAGCTACAGTGTAAATTGATGAAAAAGATATCTGAAGCCCCCGATCGCTTCAGTACATCTCCGTGACCTCGTTGATCCAGTCGATGTAGCTGTGGACCCTCGTGAAGACATCCGGATAGCCCTTGCCGCAAGGAACCATGAACGAAGTTACACCAACGACAGTCTCGCCATCCATTAGTGGGCCACCGCTGTCGCCCTGGGAAAATCATACAGTTTGAATCAGTGAAATTCTACATAAATTCAGATACACTGAGGAAAAGAGATGGTTGAATTAAGCAAATGCGCGCTGACATACGTTCAAAGGTGTATTCGGTTGGTCTAACAAAATGTTTATTTCAATCGACAAATTTTGAATAAATTGAAGCCAATAATCGTTTAACAAAACAATGCTCTATTTGTACCAAACAAATAACAGCTTTGAACGTATGTCACCACGACTTTTGGTTAATCCAAGCAATTTTTTTTCTCAGTGTACGTTCTTATTCGTACGATGAGTTTCATTTACCACGCAAATACCGGAACCCTTCCCGGAATGGGCGCATATTTGTCTTTCGCGAATGTATGTTCTTTGGGGCGGTCTGCATTTGCTGTTCGGTACCACAACCATCGACAGTTTTCTGAGACCGCTGGGTTTTTTTTCTTCCGGGTAAGACGTAAAACCCCATCCGCAAACTGTGACTCGAGTGTCCGCTGGTGTGTCACTGGTCGGGAGCTTTACCGGTCTGCTACGACGATCAAACTTGATCGCGCTACTCAGCTGAAATGCCGGACAAAAAATTCGATTCGAGACCCTTCGGCAATCGCAGCGACCACAAATCATCTTGCACTCACAGTTATAACGGCGATGTCGTTTCTCCACGGATCTGTCTTCGAATCGGAGAATTCCGGATGTATCGTTACGTTTTTTATGCGATAGTCTTCTCCGAGGTGAGCGTTGACGAAGTTCGTTCCCACGGTGACCTTCGTGTACTTGATTGCGTCATGAACGTCGTCAATGCAGTGGGCGGCGGTGAGTATGTGCCGCGAATCGATTATGGAACCACCGCATGTATGCAGACCGTAAGTACCCAATGAAACTAGATACGGGAATTCATTGTCATCTGCTCGATCTCCGTTTAAAATCGCGCTAGGCGGTTTTCCATCGATACCTGGATTACGAGAGATCATTTATTATAATACTCGAAACCACTGCGAGATACAGTACACGACCGCGTTTCTCCCAACCGCATAATTCCGAACGACCGCGTTTTTCCGAAAAAGACGACCGCGTAAGTCCAATTCGGCCCCTTCTCAAGGTCCGCCCTGGCATACTGAACGACCGAAGAAGCAACCCTAAAGGCGACGGTTGTTATGTTCCAAAAATTAACCACACTAATGACCGCTGAAGCGACCGCTCTGACGACACATTTTTTTGCCACGTTTCGGCAATGAAGTCGTTTGTTTGATTGGCGACCGAATAAACGACCGTAATAGCAACCGTCTAGGAAACGGACGGTTGCTTTTACGGTCGTTTGTTCGGTCGACAATCAAACAAGCGACTTCACTGCCGAAATGCGACAAAAGAATGTCGTCAGAGCGGTCGCTTCGGCGGTCGTTAATGTGGTTAGTTTTTGGAACATAACAACCGTCGCTTTTAGGGTAGTTTCTTCGATTGCTGTTAACGGTCGCTGTTAACGGTCGCTGTCAACGGTCGCTGTCAACGGTCGCTCTTAACGGTCGCTTCGTTTGCTAGGGCGTTACCTGCTTGGCGGGGAATCAAACGACTCCTTGCCTTTTGTTACCTGCGAATGAAATCGTCGCTGCTGTAAATCCGACAAAGAGGGAATGCGGTGGAAAGCTTGATATGAGACAAAGATCGACGAATTCTTTCTTCTCTACATTTTCTCGTATTCGAGTATCGGACATATTCCGTCATTTTACCATAAAGGCGAACTTATCCCGTCCGACAGCGTCAATATGCTCCAATTTTTATTATTGATCAAATTTGTCCTCTGATAATAAGCTTATTTTCCGAACGAAGCGATATGATCAGACGTACACACACACGTACACATACATCCGGCCGCCAGCTAATAATCGCATTACTCAACGTCAGACTATTTTAAGTACTCTGACGTTAAAATCTCGCATTCTTTTTTTAACGCAATCATAGCTTCCTCTATGATTGACGAAAAATCTTTGTCTATGAGGGAGCAAAGGCTTGTTAACTTTAGCACAGCAACAAATCAAATAAATATAAAATGCGTAATTTATAAAAGGGGATTTTTATGGGTCTCCCTTAAACGACAGAATGTATTTCATATTCAAATTAAGAAGTCAATTTCGAACTATGACTTAACGGCGCTCGGAAAGGGTATTTTGCGTATGAAAAGGGACGGTGGGCAGGTACACGGTCGTGCTTAATTGGATTGGCTCCCGAGGATCGGAGAAACGCGGTCGTGTACTGTAAAGAATTTTAATCGATCGAGCGGATCGGTTAACTCAAATAGAGTTCTTTATTCGATTTAACCGATCCGGTCGATAGAATGAAACTTACCGATGACTCCGTGTAGGACACAAACGACCAGCTGAGTGATTGCAAATTTCAGGGCCGCCATTGCGGTGATACTGCAAAATGTCAATCCCGGAGGTCCTTATATATGTGTAAAAGCATAATCATAAAGCCACTCAGCACCTGGTATTATTGAATTTATGGTGAAGTAGGTATATTATTTCATCATTAACGACAGGAAACGTTCGGGAATCAAACAAATAGGTACCTTTATGATCCAATGTTTGCCGAGGGGCGGAGACGACGTTTATCATTATCGCAAACGCACGTGCAGTGGTAACGGGGGCAAACCAAGATTAAAAACATAAACGTCCGTACGTCCGGGTTGAGATTTGATGACCCTGAAGATATCTGCATGATATCAAATTTCATTTTTGGCAAGTCTCTATCAGTGCACGGCTTTAGGAAGAATAACCAATTGTTCACTTATAGAATTTTAATCTCCAAGTTAAAACAAGTTTACAACATGGTCAAAACATTTTTATACAGTTGTAAACATGTATTAACATGTTTACAAAATGGGTAAAACATGTTTACAACATGGTTAAAACATGTGTACAGCATGGTTAAAACATGTTTACAATATGGTGAAAACATGTCTACAACATGGTTAAAACATGTTTACAACGCGGTTAATAAAATTGTGCACAGTTTTTATCACCTACCGCGACAATTCGCATGGTCTGAAGACATTCGAGAATACGATCGAAACTCACCGAAATCACGGCAATGCCATTCGTCACCACAGTGCGCGCGGTCCCAGAGCATTAGATCCCGTGACGCCGATCATTTCAGGGTAGGGAGTTTCGGCGACTCCGACGATGCAATGAGCAGCGTTGAGGATGTGTCTCTCGCCGATTATGGTTCCTCCGCATAGGTGTGTATCGTGAGCTTTTGGCTGAGTACGTTATCTTTGACGATAAATAATATGACTTACTGCAACGTCCATCCTTACTCATACCGCAAACCCCCGTGTGATCGTATCGCAAATATCATAGTAATTAACGAGTAGCAAGTTTACAGTATAGCAAGAAAAAAGTACATCTCATTCCATAAATCGTGAATGAATTTGTAGTGTAAGCAGCTGAAATTTACATGTTGATTATTCGAACAACGAGTAGACTAGACGTGCCTAAAAAATGTTGATCATATACAGTATATTTGGCTGCATCGTTATGGCCGAGGGACAGGGCAAATTTATGAAAAGATATCTTAAGCCCTCGGTCGCTTCAGTACACTTCCGTGACCTGGTTGATCCAGTCGACGTAGCTGTGTACCCTCGTGAAGACATCCGGATAGCCCTTGCCGCAAAGAACCGCGAACGAAGATATACCAACCAGAGTTCCGTCATTTAGTAGTGGACCACCGCTGTCGCCCTGGGTAAATCATACAGTTTGAATCAGTGGAGTTCTATGGAAATTCGTATATGTTGTGAATCTTTCGAGGAAGTTAATGCACCCAGCAAAGACCGGCACCCCTGCTGGAATAGGCGCAAATATGAGATTCGTGAATGTCTGCCATTCCGGGCAATGCGCATCTGCTGTTCGGGACGACAATCATCGACAGTTTTCTGAGTCCCGTGGATGTGTTTCCAGTCGGGTAAAACGAATCACCCCATCCGCAGGCTGTGACCCGCGTGCCCGCCGGTGCATCACTTGCCGGAAGCTTTACCGGTCTGCGACGACGATCGAACTTGATTGCGTTACTTAGCTGAAAAGGCCAAACGAAACATGTAATTCGAAACTCTTCGGTAGTGGCATCGACTAGGCATGTGCGAATATTCAAAAATTTGACTAATTCATCATGAATTGAATATGAATAATTCGTATTTGAATATTGAAAATATTCGAATAATTTGAATACTTCAATGTAATCGAATAATGAAGAATATTCGAATGATTTTCATAGTCTAAATATTCCAATCAGGTAAACGAATTATTCCAATAATTAGAAATATTAATTTGAGGCTTTATAATGGACCACAATGGTCACTATAAATGACGCGATAAACAATGCGATTGATTTATAACAGAATTTGTTGCACGCGGTTTGAAAAGGGGAATAACTTGCAACCGAGCGTAAGTTCTTCAGCTTTGTAAATCTCAGTTTCATTGTAATCGGAATTTCATCATTCGAGTATCCCATTCATAAAAATTATTCGAAATATTCACATTTTTTGTAATATTCATGAATATTCGTATTATTAGAATTTTTTCAAAATTATTCACAAATATTCGTATTATTAGAATTTTTTCAAAATTATTCACAAATATTCGTATTATTAGAATTTGTTTGAATTATTCAAATTTTTGAACATTCAATTCAAATTGTGAATTGGATATCAATATTCAATTCAATTCAAACGCTATTTGCACACTCCTAGCATCGACCAAAAATCGTCTTGCACTCACGGTTATGATGGCGATGTCGTCTCTCCATCGATCGGACTTCGTCTTGGAGTATCCTGGATGTATCGTTACGTTTCTTGAACGATACTCTTCGCCCATGCCAACGTTCACGTAGGAAGTTCCCGCGATGATCGTCATATTGCTGATTGGGTAAACAACGCCGTCAACGCAGTGGGCGGCGGTGAGGATGTGCTGCGAATCGATTATGGTACCACCGCACATATGCTCGCCGAAAAAACTCAGTGAGACCAGATACGGGAATTCATTATCATACGCGAAATCTCCGCCCAAAATCGCGCTGGGCGGTTTTCCATCGATACCTGCATTACGAGACATAGTTTATCGTTATACTCGAACGTACTGCGAACTAAAGAGTTTTAATCGCTAGAACGAAGCGGTTCGATCGAATCGAGTTTTTGATTCGATCGAACGAATGGATTGGATTGAATCGAGTTTTTGATTCGATCGAACGAATGGCTTGGATTGAATCGAGTTTGTTTACATCGAACGAATCGATTCGATCGAATCGAACTTACCGATGACTTCGAGTAGGGCCCACAGGAGTAGCTGAGTTAGTGCACTTTTCAAAACCGCCATTGTGGTGATACTGCTAGATGCCGATCTCCGAGTTCCTTATATATATGTGTAAAAGCATAATAACTCGGCCATTCAACATCTGGTATTCTTGAATTTATAATAATGTAATAATATTATTTTGACATTAGCAACAGGAAATGTTCGGGTATCAAAGTTAAACATCATTGATACGAACCGTCATGATCGAATATCTGCCGAGGCACGGATGTCATGTGTATGATTATCGCGTTTGGATAAGCTCGACAGTTTTTAATTTTATCCTTATTCAGATAAATCGAGATTGGCGAGTGTGACATTGAATTAAATTATTAAATAATGTTTTTCCGGTTGTGGGTCTGCTCGGAGTCATTGGTAAGTTCGTCACTTAGGCGTGTGGCCCATTGTGTACCTGCCCCGATTGTCCACGTTGTGTTCCTTAGACTCGGAACACAACCGATAGGCATTCTTGATGTGCTCCCCCTTTCACGTATTTTTTTTTACTTTCGCACCTTCACCGAATTGTGACCTTTCTCAAGATTGCCGGTTGCTCAGGATGTCTTTGGTCAATCCCCTGTTTTCCAGCATCCTTACTTGTAGCCATGCTAAGTATCGTAGTCAGCCTCCTCAAAGCCCCAGTTACACTGAGAAAAGGATAGTGTTTCCTACCATAACGAATAGTTCCCAGGAGGAACGTCTATATAGATAGTTACTGATAGTATATATTCAATTAGTTAAACTATAATTATGGTTGCAATCGTGATTTTTTGTCATTGTCGCAACCACATAACACAGACGTTCCCCGTGGGAATTATTTTTTATGGTAATAAGTCAGTATTGTCCCTTTGACTATTTAATTTTTTCTCAGTGTAAGGAGACAAGGCTCAATATTCTAAGATACCGCCCGGTTTCCTAGAAGCACACGTTACGACATACCACACCCCGATGCCATGATGTTCTCAGCACGGTAGCTTACATTCTGGCTAGGGATCGCTATTGCGGATCATCAAGTCTCGTACACAGACTCGGTGCCCCGGACGATGCATACACTACGTCCCCTACATCGGAAATTCCCCCCTTTTTGCGGCCGCATCGAACTTTTCACCACTCTGTATCGCACCTTCTGTGCCATGACATTTCTGCCATCGGCATAAGGAATCTGCGGAGAACTCATTCCGATACAGCCGGTCTCAGATTCGATTCCCGGCGTCGGAGCTTCGTCGCGTCTCATCGAGAATGTAAACATGGACAACAGCTATATACAAGTAGTAGGCAATTGAAGTGGAACACGATATTTTTCGCCAGTTTTGGTAAAAGTTGGACGGTTTCACGTATACTTTCACCAAAATCACCTTGTTCCACTTCAATTGCCTACTAATGTACATCGGACACTCACACTTAGAGGTACCACCTCGCAGAAGTGTTTCACATTTTGTCGTGCCCAAACCAGTAGTCGTGCCCAAAAAATTATTGATCATATATGGTATATTTGGCAGCATAGTTATGGGTGAGATACAGGGTAAGTCAATGAAAAAATATGTAATCCCTCGGTCCCTTCAGTACATTTTCGTGACCTCGTTGATCCAGTCGACGTAGTTGTGGACCCTCGTGAAGACATCCGGATAGCCCTTGCCGCAAGGGATAACGAACGAAGCTACACCAACTAGAGTTCCGTTGTCCAATAGTGGGCCACCGCTGTCGCCCTGAGAAAATTACACAGTTTGAATCAGTGGAGTTCTACAGGAATTCAGATATGTTGTGATTCGTTCGAGGAGATCAATTTACCGTGCAAACACCGGCACCCTTGCTGGAATAGGCGCATATATGAGTATCGTGAATGTCTCCAATTCCAGGCAGTACGCATCTGCTGTTCGGAATCACAACCATCGACAGTTTCTTGAGACCGGTGGGTGTGTTTCCGTTCGGGTAAGACGTATCACCCCAGCCGCAGGCCGTGACCTGCGTGTTCGCCGGTGTGTAACTCGTCGGCAGCCTCACCGGTTTGTGACGACTGTCGAACTTGATTGCGCTACTCAGCTGAAATGCCGAACGAGAAATTCGATTCGAGACTCTTCGGTAATCGCATCGACAATAAATCATCTTGCACTCACGGTTATGACGGCGATGTCGTTTCTCCACGAATCGTACTCCGAATTGAAGAATCCCGGATGTATCTTTATGTTTTTTATACGATAGTCGTCACCCTTGCCAAGGTTGAGGTAGTTCGTTCCGGCGGTGACCGTCATATAGTTGATCGCGTAATAAACGTTGTCAACGCAGTGGGCGGCGGTGAGGATGTGCCGCGAATCAATTATGGAACCACCGCATGTGTGCTGACCGAAAGTACTCAATGAGACCTGATACGGAAATTCGTTGTCATACGCGGGCTCTCCGCTCAAAACCGGACTGGGCGGTTTTCCATCGATACCTGGATTATGAGATAGTTTATTATGGATTAGGAGAGATAGTTTATTGGAATACTCCAAGGTACTCCCGAGTAGAATTTTTCGAGCGTTACATCGGGCCCTGAGAGAGCCCGGATAAGGCCTTATCAGGCCCTTGTCAGGCCTTATCAGGGCCCGATGTAACGCTCGGAACTTTCTACTCGGGCTGCGCGCCGAAGAGGCTTAATCGGTTCGATGGAATCAATTTTTTTTTATTCGATCGAACGAATCGATCGGATTGAATTGAGTGTGTTTCGATAAAATCGAACTTACCGATGACTCCGAGCAGAGCGCAGAGGACTAGCTGAGTGAGTGCAATTTTCGGGGCCGCCATTGTGGTGATACTGCTAGATGTCGATCTCCGAGGTCCTTATATATGTGTAAAAGCATCATAATACGGCCATTCGGCATCTGGCGTTATTTAATGAATGGTAATGGAGTAATATTATTAAATCATTAACGACAGGAAACGTTCGGGTGTCAAATTTAAACATCATTCATACAAACCTTTACGATCGGATGTTTGACAAGGCACGCCGAAGATGTATGTAATTACCGCGACGGCAAGTGTAGCGGTGACTGGAGCAAAACGTGATTAAAAAAATAAAGGTCGTTTGGATGACATTTTTTTTATTTTGGGGGTATTCAGATAAATCGAGATTCGTGAGCGCGTCATTGAATTGCTTTTATGAATTATTTCGTTACGTATAAACTACATTGATCGGTTCAGACCGAATAGCACGATAGGGAGCGAAGGTTCGAGAAAACGCCATAACAACATAGCGGGTTTCCTACACATGAATAATCATTTTTTTTATTTTTGTTTCATATAAAATTTGCGGTCGCAATCCTGGTCACCATGCGGAACCATTTTTTTTCCATGGAATTTTCAGTGGATAACAAAATGTTAAACAATAAATAAATCAATTTTATTAAATCATTTTGTATTCTCCATCAGTGCTTTAATTTGTAAAAAAAATATCGGACCGATTAGCTTATCCTAATCATCTAAAAAAAATCTCGAGAATCTGCTATTGTTCGGGCGGTCACACTGCGATGATCCCTTAACTCAAAAATACAACAATAAAGTTGAAAATTGTAATTTTCACATCACTTTCGCAATGTTCCTTTATTTATTTTTTTGGTGAAAATTGTATTTTATTTTTAGCTTCCTCTATGAGGTAGCCAAAATCAAACAACAAAATTTATCATAGAGGAAGTTATGCGCAAAATCATTAAACATGAGGAAGTGATGTGTTTTGCATGCTTTCACCCCGCAGATCGTCCCAGGGGGCCTATGAGCCTCTCTATGCAACTTTTCACATTCAAAAATTGAACATTCAACTGGATGAAGGAAGACGAAAACGTGTTTCCCGACGACGTGTAACCCCAGCCAGCAACCCTGGCACTTTGGCCAGGTGATATTTGAAACGATGCACCCAGAAAAAAATGTATTTGACAACCACCGTTTATTAAGATTAAGTAAAATATTTATTTGATTTAAATAAATGTTTATTTAAATTAAGTAATTAGTTACTTAAATGAAATACATATTTATTTAAATCAAATAAATATTTTACTTAATCTTAATAAACGGTGGCCGTCATATAAATTTTTTTTCTGGGTGTGGAAGATAGACTTCCGCCAATTTTCTACCCAAAGTTAATTCATCCTCTAGCTGAATAAAATGGAAAAAAAATTATAAAATCTGAGTAACCCACGAAGGGGGTTGAAAAGCACGTACAATTAAATCCTTAGAATCAATATCGGACTAGGTAAGTTCTTTCTAAGTTCAGCAGACCGTGCCCAGGTTTCGCCCTGCGTTAAATTCACACAGTCGTGACATGTTGATTACACTAAAAAAATATATTTATATATATTTATTTATTTTTCTCACAAATTTCAGTTCTCTGAATTGTGAATACCCCTTTCGAAGCAATTTCTGATATTCATAAGGATAACACTGAGTTTTTGTAGTACATTGGAAGCTCTTCTGTTCTGGGAATTGGTCCGACGGAAACCTGTGACAGTGCCGACAACCCAATTGGGAACGCCACCGGTTGGCAATGACATTGACTTTTGAAATTCATTCTCTTCGATATCTTTCCTCAGCTGCGAATTGGTAACAAAGTCGAATTTTTATTACGGCTACTCGAGGTGATGTGACACCCCTTTCTTCCTGCACGGACCAGGCACGGTCGGTACCTCGTACAGTATTTTTTTTTTTTTCGTGGGTCTGACCATTTCCGGATAAAAGTTATTTCATCAAATACCATAGTACCAAATAGTTCACGTAAGAATTTTCTTTTAATAAAACAATGGCCAGGAACGCCAGTCGGGCAGCCTCGTGAATCCATCATTTTGACTTTGACGATCTACATGTAGTCGACGAAGTTTCGACTTCGTCTCACCCTGCATCTTCCTCTCATATACAAAGCATCACCAAGAAACGTTCGTCGCCCAGTTAAGCCCGCTATCGAGGTTACACCTGTAGTTTCGGCTGAGTTTCGCGTTAACTTTGACGTGGGTAAATACGATGATTTATGGATCCTTAGTTAGTCGTACGGCAAACCCTCGTATGATCGTATCGCAAATATCGTCAGTAATTAACGAGTATCAAGTTTGCAGTCTACGTAGCAAAAAAATCCATCTCATTCGCTAATCGCGAATAAAGTTGCCGTGAAAGCAGTTGAAATTTACACGCCGATCATTGAATGAAGCAGTAGTTGTGCCCAACGAATGGCTGATCATATGTGGTATATTTGGCTGCATGGATATGGATGAGGTACAGGATAAATTCATGAAAACGAATTCATGAAATTTCTAATCCCTCGATCGCTTCAGTAAATTTCCGTGACCGCGTTGATCCAGCCGACGTAACTGTGGACCCTCCTCAAGACATCCGGATAGTCCATGGCGCAAGGAACCACGAATGAAGCTATACCAACCAGAGTTCCGTCATGCCCGTAGTGGGCCACCGCTGTCGCCCTGGGAACATCATACAGTTTGAATCAGTGGAGTTCTATAGTGGAATTTCTATAGAAATTCGGATATGTTGTGATTTATTCGAGGAGTTTAATTCACCGAGCAAATTCCGGCACCCCTGCTGGAATAGGCGCATATATGAGTTTCGTGAACGTCTGCCAATTCGCGCACTGTGCATCTGCTGTTCGGGACCACAAGCATCGACAGTTTTATGAAACCGGTGGATATCTTTCCATTCGGGTAAATATGCTCCCACATAAAACAACGTTTGCCGATTTCCGTCACACAAACGAGTCGATCGGACCAGATCGGAAACCAATACGCGAGCATCGGCCAATGTGTGTGGATACTGCACGGCCGGTCTGTGTTTCGTACGAAGTTTTATGTGCGAGCAGCTTAAGACTTAATTGATTGCGTAATAAACGTTGTAAACACAGAGGGCGACGGTGAGGATGTGCCGCGAATCGATTATGGTACCACCGCATGCATGTTCACCGAAAATACTCAATGAGACCTGATACGGAAACTAACTGTCATCCGCAAGATATTCGCTCAAAACCGTACTGAGCGGTTTTCGATTGATACCTGGATTACGAGAGATAGCTTACCCGAACGATACCCGAACGTACTGCGAGCTGAAGAGCTTTAATTGGTTCGATCGAATCGAGTTTTTAATTCGATCGAACGAATCGATCGTATATACTCAATTATGATAGTATATACTCAATTGATTAAACTATAATTATAGTTACAACGATAATTTTTGGTCATTGTCGTAACTATAAAATGTAGACGTCCCCCCTGGGAACTATTTACTTTTCTCAGTTTTTCTCAGTGTGTGTAAAAGCATAATAATACCGCCATGCAGCATCTGGTATTAGGGGAAAAGTGGTGAATATGGCCCACCTCGATTAACATATTCCCCACTTTTACCCTATAGAATTGATAGTAATGTATTGGGTATTTCGTATTGTGTATTACACCGATCCCCTAAGGGTTACGGGCTCCTTCACTTTCTTCCTCCTCCTTCCTTATCCGCGGTCGCCGGTTCGATTCTTGGGCCCGGAGCTTCGTCGCGCCCCGTCAGGTGTCAGTAGTCCCGGACATACGGATATAGTCGTAGTTCGTACGTCCTATCTCCGGAGCTATGTCCCCGTCCGTTTTCCTTTCACCTACGGGCCTTCAGTCTCGGGAATCGAACCCGCGACACTTTTCCCAGTCTTTCGGTTTCCCATACCGAGGCGCTGGTCCTTTTCCTCTGGACCTACTATTATAGTGGGTTCCGAACCACTTTTTCGCAAATAAAAACACCACAGAAAATTCTTGGTGCTTGCCGGGAATCGAACCCGGGCCTACTGCGTGTGAAGCGCGCGCCGAGACCACTCGACCACGCTCACCCCAAATTGATAGTAATGTAATAATGTTATTTCACCTTTAACGAGAGCGAACGTTCGGGTGCCAAAGTTACACCTCCACGATTGAATGTTTGTAGCGGCGACCCACGCAGCGGTGACCGGGGCAAAATGAGTTTAAAATAGTATATTTCGATACTAGAGGCCAAAACGAGCGATTTGCGCACTGCGAGTGTGAAGTAGCACGAAGCCGAGGCGAAGTGCTGCTTCACACGAGCAGTGCGCAAGAAGCGAGATGGCCTCGTGTATCGAACCATATTTTTCTTTACGAAGGCAATGCAAAATCCAAGTTGTACACCATTCACAGGCATGCCCAATGGCGCATGCCTGTGGCGCCTCGGTCGCCTCGATGTTACCATAGCAACCGCTTGGTAGCAGTGCGCAAAGTACTTTGCGCACTGGTGAAGGCATTTTGCGCACCGGTGAAAGTATTTTGCGCATCGCATTTGCGTATCGTGCAGGAATCAGCCATTTTGCATGCCTGTGAATGGTGCGCAAACGAGGATTTTGCATGCATGAGTAAAGAAAAAATAAATGCCGTTTGGATGAGCTCGACACTTGTTTATTTGAAGGGTATTCAGATAAACCAATATTCGCGAGTGCGTCATTTAATTATTTTTATTAATGATGCATAAAGTACATTGATCGGTTCAGTGCAAACAGCACGACAGCGAGAGGAGGTTCTAGAAAGCGAGTCTTCAGCCTCCTCTCAAGTTAGATCCACGTTTGTCGCATGACATCGTTAATCCAATGCCGATAGTAGTAAACATTGGTGTAAACGTGAGCGTCACCGATAGTGCATGTACTCGCGGACGCGATTCCGACGATGTAATGTCCACTGACCAATGGGCCTCCACTGTCACCCTGAAATTACAAGGAGAAATTAGTCTTTGGTTCAATCGACTGGACGATAGTAGTATCTGTTCATTAGTTACCCCGCAGATCGTCCCGTACGGACTAAAACCACAAAGTCTGTCGGGGGTAAACAATCCGTGCCTCTCCCAGCAACTTTTCTCATTCAAGAATTGAACATACAACTTCATCAAGTGAGGCGAAGAAGTGCTTGCGGACGATGTGTAACCCCAGCCAGCAACCATCGCAGTTTGGCCAGGTGATATTTGAAACCATGGAAGATTCAATTCTGCCAATTTTTCACCCAAAGGTAATTCATCCTCTAGCTATATGGAATGAAAAAATGTATCGATTTCTGAGTAAACCACGAGGGAGGTGGAAAAGCACATACAATTAAATCTTTATGGAGCCGATATCGCCGGACTATAACCGGAATAGTTATTTGTATGGGAAGGGAGTCAAAACTGCCTTTTCTACGCCCAGGCCATTCACATAATTTTTCCGAACAAATTCACGTTAATCACGCTTTCCGTTCTCGTGAAGTGTGCATAGAAAGGCACTTTTCCGCACTAGTGCGGGAAAAGACCATATTGCGTTTGTACGCATGCGCCGTCTTCTTCCCGTACGCGGTGCGAAAAAGTGCCTTTTTGCGCACACTTCACAGCCCTGGCAGATTCTGCGACCATCAAACCGCCGAGAAAACGACCGGATGTTTTCGGACAAAAATACGTCGGGTAAAACGACTGTTGAAACGACTTCATCTGCGTCCGTACGAGCCACATACGAGCAGCTTCCAGTGAGAGCTTTCAGTCAGGTCGTTTTACATTTTATCACTGGACGAATTACCGCGGAAACGACCGTCCAAAAGACTTTTCAGTCCGGTTGTCGTTAATGCGGTCGTTTCTTCGGTCGAAAATAAAAAAAGACCGGACTGAAAGGTGTTTTGAACAGTCGTTTTCGCGGTAGTTCATTAGCTCATTACTTGAAAACCACTTGACTCAAAGCCCTCCCTGGAAGCTGCTCGTATGCGGCTGGTACGGACACGGATAAAGTTGTTTCGACAGTCGTTTTCGCGGACGTATTTCTGTCCGAAAACAACCGGTGGTTTACTCGGTCGCTTCGAAGGTAGTTTGGTGGTGGTTTTTCAAGTCGCGGAACATGCCAGGGAGGAACGGAAAGCGGGATTTTACATGCATTCAGTAGTAAAAAGCGTATTTTTCTAGGTCCTCACCACAATAATCGCGATGTCGCGTTCCGTATTCGTAGTGTTCGTATACGGACGGTAATCGGGATGCACGACGACTTTCGATACTTTATGCACGGTGAGGTCGGAATCATTGAGATCGACGATATCGCTGACGACGCTCAAATTCCGAGGGTTCTCTAGGCAATGGCCAGCAGTGAGAATGTGCCATTTACTGATTATCGCACCGCCGCAGATGTGTGTGTTGTCTTTCATCACAGCCACCATGTACTTGAGCTCACCAGGCATCAGCTGGCTTCCACCGGCTATCCGACTCGGTGGTTTTCCATTGACTCCTACCGAAAGACAATACCAAAGATTTTTATCTAGACGCGATTATTCTCATCTGACGAAACAAAACTCTGCATTTTCTTGTCAACCGTAAAGTTCGGCAGACTAGCTCTTCAAAATGCAGTCAGACTAGCTCTTGTCCGCGAGTTCTCCTTCGGCCAACGATTTCGAAGACTATTCGCTCCTTTTTGTATACACTAGAACCCGAGTAGAAATTTTCACGCGTTAAATCGGGCCACCATAAGGGCCTGACAAGGGCGTGATAAGAGCCTGAAAAGGGCCTGATAAAGGCCCGACAAGGGCCTGATAAGGGTCTGATAAGGGCCTGACAAGAGCCTGATGAGGGCCTGAGAAGGGCCTGATAAGAGCCTGACAAGGGCCTGATAAGGCCTTATCAGGACCCTATCATAGCCCGATGTAACGCTCGACAATTTCTACTCGGGAACCTCGATTTCATTCACAGCGGCGGAACCGGCTCCCGCTCGCACTCAATAAAATCGAGGCTGCGCATGCCCCACCCATACTAATGTGGGATGCATGAGAGCAGAGGATGATGTGTGAGAGCAGAGGAGTGGCCGTGAGATGAGTGCGAGCGGGATCACGAGAAAATGAAGAATCGTTGTGATAGACTCGAAAAACAACAGGAGTCAGTCGAGACTCGATCGTCGTCGCAAAAGGTTGAAAGACAACCATTAACAAATAAACGTCTCCTTTAACATTTCAATCCACCATGCGTAAAGGATTATTTACCGATTAAATGCTCCACACTAACTGTCGAGCATGCCAAATAGCTTACTGCGTCGATCGATATTCGCCCCGTGGTGGGGACTGTTAAGAAAACCGAAGGCGCAAAAATCGAGGTCCTCGTGTATTACCAGAATTGGATTCACGCAATTTATCGAACTGATACTTTTTTGTTGGCATTATACGTCGATAACACCGACGTATTAATGTTATCGCCATTGTCAAAATTAAACTCGTGGATCGCTAATTTTTAATGGTGTGGACCAATAAATCAGCAACCTACTCACCTGCTGTACAGATTGCGAGGACAATTATTGCGAGAGCGCCGGTCGCGCTGCTACGTAAAGCGAACATTTCACTTTGGCGACAGATATTGTTGTCGACAAAGTTTCACCTTTCCTTTATATATATAACACATCTACAGCGATGGATGTTTAGCATATATAGATAAGGCTGCTGTCGAGCTCCACCTTCAGTTTTGGCTGAGATTAACTTCGACGAAGGCAAATACGATGATTTATTGTGAAGCGCGTCAGACTTCGTGCTTTCATTAATTGCGTGAGCGACACGTCTCAAGTATGTTGGGAATTCGTCTCTGATGTAGCCAGCAACAGAAATTCATTAAGGCCATGTGAAAGATGTACCACGTGACATATGAGTGCGAGAGAGATAAATGCATTTTTCGAATCAATGCCATTTAAAACCGGTTGACGTTTCGGATAAAACGGAAGCATCATCGGACGCGGTATTAAATTGTACATCCGCTCATGCTTTGCTTTTTCCCGAAAAGTCTACGGTCTCTGAATCGCATTCACTACAGATTTTGGTTACCGACTGAGTCGTTTCACATGTCCTGAAGGAGCGCATGAATTTTAAAGTGCATACGGCAAAGCGCTCTATGATCGTATAGCAAATGATCATTAAAATTATTAGTGATTAAGGAGTATTGTGTTTAAAGTATCGAAAGTAATTTTTTTTTTAAATCGCCATTCGATCCATTTACAGGGCGATTTTTTTAAAGATAAGCCGAAGTCATGTTAAAAAATGTTGTTGATATATGGTGTATTTGTCGAGGCTCCATGCTCAAGGTACAGTACAAATTTATTTAAAGTTTCGCGAGACTGCAGTCTGTTTATGAATCCTTCTCCGTGACCTCTTTGATCCAGTCCAAGTAGTCGTAGACCCTCGTGAAGACATCCGGGAAGCCCTTACCGCATGGTATTACGAACGAAGCTACACCAACGATTGTTCCGTCCTCCAACAGGGGACCACCGCTGTCACCCTGAAAATTACAGATTTTTATCGATGGAGCTCCATTGATTTAAGGATTCATCGCTGGTACATTCCCAGCCAAAAGTGGGATTCGGTGCGAATTTGAACACTTCATAATGGTTTAAAAATCTGGAAAATATCTACTGTATTAAAGGGACCAAGAACATTAATTTTGCATAATAATTATGTCAAAATGTTATTAACAAATTGCTAAAAAGTATTATTCAACAAACAATCAGCTTTTTTCTCACTTTTCAAATACCGTTTTTTTCTTTTTTCAAATGAATTCGTTGATTTTCTAGAGGCCACATGAATTTTTTCCGAACTTTCTTACATTTTTTAATTTTTCCATTTTGAAAATTTGATAAGGCCATAACTACGTAAATGTTGGCACAATCGCCTAGAAAGTTTTTGTGTGTACTGTAGAATCGGTATACGGAGACTGTCCGAAATTCGTGCTTGTAGAGGCACAAATTTCCGATAGTTTTCGTATGACGATTCTACAGTACACACAAATGTTTGAAGGCGATTGCGCCAACATTTCCGGAGTTATGGCCTTACAGCTACTTTTCAAATTTTCGAAAAAAAAAAATGTTGAGATGTTAAAAAATTTTTGATCATTTCATATGAATTCAAAAAAATCAAGGAATTGATTCAAAATGACCAAATACAAGGTCGTGTGATTTTTTTAACAATTAATTTTTTGAATCATTAGTTCATAACTTCTCGGCATCATAATTATGCAAAATCGAAGGTCTTGATATCGTTAGTACGGCTGATTTTCTCAGATTTTTGGTATATCGCGAAGTACCGAAATTTCGATCGAATTAAGCTTTTGATTGGGAACGTATGTGTGATGAATCCTTAACATTTCCTCTGATTAATCGTGACTGTGCGTTTACCGAGCAAACACCAGAGCCCTTGCTGGAAGTGGCGCATATATGAGTGGCAAGAATGTCTCCTGGTCCTGGCAATATACATCTGCGATTCGAGATCACTGTCATCGACAGTTTCTTCAGACTGATCGGACCGTCGCCGTTCGGGTGCGATGTAACACCCCATCCACAGGCCGTAACTTTCGTGTTCGCCAATGTGGCGTTTGTCGGCAGCTTCACCGGTTGGTGACGACGGTCGAACTTTATCTCCTCATTGAGCTGAAACAACAAACGTGCAAAGTCAACTTTCTCAAGATTCGCCACATTTCGCTAATCGCGGGTCTACTGAAAAACGTCTTGATCGCTGCCCTTAAGGAGCTGTTGGAGCTGTTTTTTGGTCCTTATTTAACTTGCTTTACCTGTTTTACCGACCTAGACAATTTTTCAATTCCAACTTAGCATTGTTAATATGCTACACATACGCGCCAAATCATACAGGATTATGATATTGACATAAACGCTTCGGTGTGCAGACGAATTTTGATTAAAAACTTACAAGGAATTAAGAAAACCGAATATTATAGTTTGCGAAAGTGCGTGAACGTAGTGTCACGATTGACGTACAGGTGGCTCTGCATCGTGCCCTACACACATTCGTGCCGTGTTCGTCGGCTCTGATCGCCTGTCGCAAGTCGATCGACTAAATCATCGCAGTTTACACTATGCCGATTGCGATGCGTGATTATCTTTTGAGTGAGCAACTTTCCGACGGTTTTTGAATATTCAAAGAACTTCACGGAATCGACATGCACGCCGTTTTGACGTATGCAAGATCTAGATTTTTTTATATCCAACAGAACGGATGCTGTAAACATGTCAGCGGCCATGTTGGTTTTCGCGACAGTTTATAATATTCGATTTTCATTATTTCTCGGAAGATTTCGTCCGAAATTCGAGTACACGCCGAATCGTTTATGTTATTAATACAGTCCTGCAAGATTTGAAACATACGCGTCGCATAGTAACGATAAATAGTGAAAACTAAGAAATCGCCTATTTTCGTCGGTAAAACAGGAAGGTCCGGCAGCCCCTTAATTGACGCCCGGTCTTTTTCCCTGTAACAGCTTTGCGCAGATCGTCCAGGCATCAAATGGTACTCACGGTTATAATAGCAACGTCGTTTTTCCATGAATCAGATTCCTCCGTCGAGTATTCCGGATGTAGATGGACTTTTCCGATACGATAGGTTCGTCCGGTTCCAATGCCAACGTAATTCGTTCCAGTCGTAATTCTTACATTCCTGAGGGTGGCCGCATTGTCGTCGCAGCAGTGGCCCGCGGTCAGTATGTGCTTCGAATCGATAATGGTACCACCGCAAAAGTGTTGACCGTAAATATTCAGTGATACCTGATACGGGAATTCATTGGGATCCGCAGATTCTCCGCCCAAAACTGCGCTGGGCGGTTTTCCATCGATACCTGAATTATAGATGAAGACGCACTATAATGACGGAGCGTACCCTGGCATCCTTAACATTTCCTCTGATTAATCGTGACTGTGCGTTTACCGAGCAAACACCAGAGCCCTTGCTGGAAGTGGCGCATATATGAGTGGCAATTCCGGAACGACCGAAGAAGCAACCCTAAAAGCGACGGTTGTTATGTTCCAAAAATTAACCACACTAATGACCGCTGAAGCGACCGCTCTGACGACACATTTTTTGCCGTGTTTCGGCAATGAAGTCGTTTGTTTGATTGGCGACCGAATAAACGACCGTGTAATAGCAACCGTCTAGGAAACGGACGGTTACTTTTACGGTCGATTGTTCGGTCGACAATCAAAGAAGCGACTTCACTGCCGAAATGCGGCAAAAGAATGTCGTCAGAGCGGTCGCTTCGGCGGTCGTTAATGTGGTTAGTTTTTGGAACATAACAACCATCGCTTTTAGGGTCGTTTCTTCGGTCGCTGTTCACGGTCGCTTCGTTTGCTAGGGTACTGCTACACCCAGAAAAAAAATGATTGTATTTTTTATTTTAATTAAGTAAATGTTTATTTAATTCAAATAAATATTTTACTTAATCTTAATAAACTGTGGCCGTCAAATAAATTTTTTTTCTGGGTTTAGATAAGAAATGATTTTTCGTTACATTCGATCGAACTTACCGGTGAATCCGAGTATGGCGCAGACGAGTAGTTGGGAGATTGCAATTTTCATGGACGCCATTTTGGTGACACTGAGTGGCGTCGATCTCTCGCGGCCTTATATATCACTAAAGAAACGTAATAACGGAGATATTCAACATCTGGCGGTGTTGGATTTAGGCGGATGATGTATTATCTCATAATTGACTGAGACGGAACATTAAAATGTCAAAGTTAAACATCCTCGGCGTAAACTTCGCGCCCGGATATTTCCGAGGGCAAACGATGTCTGATTATGTCGCGAGGATCGTCGTATGTTTATTGATCTAAAAAAACATTAAATTCCTGAGGAAGATTAAGATAGGGTGCAGAGCTGACGGCTCCAAAAATTGGAATATGATGAAAGAATAATATCGTTCTTGACTGTGCCGAAGATCACTGCTGTCTGCGCGACGAATGTCAATATCGTGATTAATGTACCGCCTTTTCCAAGCTCATCAAAATAACAGTGACGAGTTTGTTCTCGGCACACGGTTCGATTCAGGGTCAGATCGGTTGTGTCGAAAGATCGGTTATCACCCACATAGCACGGAAATATTTTGTAAAGATCTCAATAATCTTTTTTTTTAATACTGAAAATATTTGCGAAATGTTTTACAAACATTTAAAAATATTTTTTTGTCCGCTCATACATCTTACATTGAACTGTTTCACAAATGTTTCGTTGAAATGTTTTTTTTACATTTCAGCGAAATGCGAAGTGTTGCATCGGGAGGCCAATTTGCATATACACCTGCCACCCGCATAAACACTATAACTATTCGCAAAAATATTTCTGTGAAACATGAAATAAAAAATATTACAAAATATTTCAAAAGTGTTGAAAGATTAAGTATGTTTCTGAAATATTTAAGAAACGTTTCGTTGGAGTATTTTGATAGAATATTTCAAAATATTATTTTCACACATCTCAGAAATATTTCGTGAAATTCGAGAGATTAAAAATATTTATAAAATGATTTCAAAATATTTCGTGCTGTATGAGCAGTCGTCTGTACGGTGTCAAACATTGCCCCTCTCTCGCACCTATCAGTCGATTGCTGCGAAGACTTCCGAGCCTTCACTGTGATGTATGACCTTACAATAATGACCAACAGCTTTGACAATAATAAAGTGTTTGATATACCTTTTGTTCCAAGTTGTCGCAAACAACAGCGAGCATTTTGTTATGCTAAAAAGTGTGTTCAGTTGTTGAGTATGCATCCTGTAACTCTGACGTCGCAATCGCTTGTTTGATGCCTCGATCAGACAAACCGCTCTCTTAAGTAATCCAATCGGTATACCGATCGTGAATGGGATGCCCGATATTTGCATGCACGTTATCTCGTTATTAACACAGTTGCGATACGCCGCTCATCTGCCGGTTTTTTGTCGCAAAATATATCGGTCAAGGCCAGGATATAATCTCTCTCCGCAGGTTGTTTAATCGAGGCCTTCTCTTGTGTAGATTATTTCTCGTGTCTGATATCCGTAAGCGATTCGGTGGAAAACTTGCATAACATTGTCGATGTAAATCGTGGATTTTTGGCCCTCGAGGGCAAAAAGACATCCAATCCCTAGTAGTCTGACCGACCATAGAAATGACCGCGATTCGACCGAAAACCGACCAAAGACCGACAATTAGAAATGGACGTTTTACCGACCGTTATTTGGATCTAACCGACCGAGAACCGACCGAGAACCGACCGAAAGTTTTCATAGCTTTTTGTAACCTGAGTGACCTTGACCGCAAGCTTCCAGAGTGTCGGCCGGTTTTCACGATATTGACCACAAACCGACCATAAAATGATCAATATAATCGTGAACGGTCGTTTTATAGCCGGTTTGCGGTCGGTCAAGCGTAAATCGGCTGACAGCTCCGAGAGCTTGCGGTCAAGGTTACTGAGGTCGCAAAAAGCCATTAAAAATTTCAGTCGGTTTTTGGTCGATTAGATCCAAATGACAGTCGGTAAAACGTCCATTTCTGACGATCGGTTTTCGCTTAATAAAAGTATTAGGGATTCGGGGACAATCGTAGGTAGGAAGAAATAAAAACATCGCGACTATTTATTTTAAATATGTATATTTTTTTAAAATCTATTTTCATCTTTTTCGCTCGGACGGTGAACCGTCTTGGCTCGGAGCTCTCGACGTTCGGTGATAAGATTATTGCACTGAGAAAAAAATTTGGTTGGATTAACCAAAAGTCGCGGTGACATACGTTCAACGCTGTTATTTGTTTGGTACCAATGAAGCATTGTTATGTTAAACGATTATTCGCTTCAATTCATTTAAAATTTGTCGATTGAAACAAACATTTTTGTTGTACCAACCAAATGCACCTTTGAACGTATGTCACCGCGCATTTGCTTAATCCAACCATTTCTTTTTCTCAGTGTGATATAAGATTTACGATTCATCCACTTCATTTGACTCTTGACCCTCGACGACTCGTTTGATAAAGTCCAGGTAGTCGTAGACGTTTGTGTAGACATCGGGAATTCCTAAAGCGCATGGTTGATTCCACGAAGCTACACCCACGATCGTACCATTGAAGGCGAGTGGTCCACCGCTGTCACCCTGCGACAGAGACAATTATCGACGATTTATTAATAATCGTGTGATATTCACGCGCTTTCCCCCGGGGAAAAAATTATAATCTGTGATAAACATGTAATCATGAATAATCATACATAATTATATATTGAGTATATATTATATATTATATATTGAGTAAAAATCGAAACGGAAAAAAAAATCAGGAACGTTAACCTGCGGTCAACCGTTGTGCATAAAAGGCAAACACGACGTTAACGTTGAGAAAAGATTGAAAATTCAAATGTTCATGTCGCTTCTTCATAAAAATTAAAAATTGAAATTTTCATATCGCTTCCTCATAGTGTTCCTTTATTTCCTCTGTATGGAAGTAAAAACAAAGAAGATGCTTTCTCATAGAAGAAACCTCGCGAATAAAGGAAAATTATGAGAAATCGATATGAAAATTTCAATTCTCAACTTTTTAAATCTGAATCGTAACAAGATAATTACATTGCATATTCCGATGCCCTTCGGCTGCATTCCACAAATCTGAGTCTCCAGTATCTTGTGCTTAGTGATGATTTCCCTGCATTTGGCACTGGGCAATATTCTCGTTGTCGCTCCCTTGAGACTGTTCGACAAGAATGAATTTTGCGGGTCGGTTCGACCAAATCCACTTATAACTCCCGTCACGTTCACTTGCGTCTTCGTAGGCAACAGTATAGCCTTCTGTTTCTCATTCTGCGTGACACTCCCGTTCAGCTGAACTCATGTAAATAATAATAATAATAATAATAATAATAATAATAATAATAATAATAATAATAATAATAATAATAATAATAATAATAATAATAATAATAATAATAATAATAATAATAATAATAATAATAATAATAATAATAATAATAATAATAATAATAATAATAATAATAATAATAATAATAATAATAATAATAATCAACCCTATCAGAAGCTACCCAGATAGAATCTTGCCAACAACCCGCCAGCAAATGGGCAGCACATGTCCGCACGTGATGGCGGCAAAATTGCGGCATGTGCGTCCGCATTTGCCTGTGTTTTTGCCAGCATTGTTTTTGCCAGCATATTGTCAGCAAGGCTTGCTGGTGCTTTTCGACCCACTACGAAGATTAATTTCCTTGAGTCACGGTTATTTGACGTAAAATCTTGGAAACTCTTAGACAAACAAACTTTTAACGAACTCATTATCATGTAACGTTATTCATTACCAACCCATTATCGAACACATTCATCGCATGAAGAAATAAGCTTTCATTAGCGTTAGCAATAACACGGATTGAGGAAATGTGCAATCAGAATTTGGCTTCCGATGAAGAGGAATTTTGATCTCTTTCACCGCTGCTAAGAATAACAAATGAGCGTACAGCAACCGTTGCTGGATTTTTGCTACCAACATGCTGCAATCTCGTGCTAGAAACCATTGTTGCAATATTGCTGGCAAGCAAACAGCAAAGCTTGATGGCAAGCAATTGCCCTTCTCTGCCTGTGCCACGGTTGGCTATCTGGGATATTGCAAATGACTGTAACAGATCTGTGGGTGTAAAAAAAAAATGCTTACAGTTATTACGGCTATGTCGTTGACCCAACACGATTCGAGACCATTGATAAATCTATCGTGCCAAGTAACAGCCTTAACGTCATGAGTATCTCCCCCACTCTTGAGACTGGCCGTACCCGTAACAACGGTCAGATCTTCGTAAGGTTCCTCGAACAGATCAGCGACGCAGTGCGCCGCAGTCAGAACGTGCCTGCCGCTGATCAACGTCCCACCGCATATGTGATAATCGTTGTATCTTATCGACACCTGATACGGAACTTTGGTGATCTCTATATCTTCCGCGCCAACCATGCGTCTCAATCGGGCACATCTCGTTCCTGTAATAAAGACATAAAAAAAATGGTATCAGTACGATTTAGATTATGTTAAAGATCAAATTCCCCGAGTAGAAATTTTCGAGCGTTACATCGGACCCTGATAGGGTCCTGATAAGGCCTCATCAGGACCCTATCAGGGCCCGATGTAACGCTCGAAAATTTCTACTCGGATCACGATCCGCCCGAGTAGAAATTTTCACGCGTTACATCGGGCCCTGATAAGGTCCTAAGAAGCCCTGATAAGGTCCTGAGAAGGCCTGATAAGGGCCTGAGAAGGCCTGATAAGGCCTTATCAGGACCCTATCAGAGCCCGATGTAACGCTCGAAAATTTCTACTCGGGCGGTGAATCGCGAGTCGTACAAACCAATGCACAAAGATATCCGCTTCCACTTACCCCCAATGACGAGACAAACTAGCAGTACGAAGACCTTCATCGCGCACGATCGGTGAGTGCGTTCAATGGTGACGAAAGACTGCCTAATCGTACGATGAACTAAAAAAATTGAAAGAAAATGTGAAAATGATATCGCGTTACAAAGTACGCTGATAAAAGTTATCTCTCAGAGTTTCGAATCACAATGGATCGATAAATATGGTTTCATTGTTTGAACAGTTTGATCAGAGAGACCTCATTCGATAACGGCTCGACACGGGCGCTCGAGCTGCGAAGGTGGGAAGAATTAATTTTCCGAATAGTACGCCGGTCGTGTAATGTTTCTACGATTATTGTAACACCCACGACATGTACGCTCCGCTCACCGTAGCCGCAATGATTCTCGCCAAAACGGAAACTCCGTTTTCAACCTGGCTCAATGCACTTGTCGCGTCATTCAGGACAATTGCACACTTGTCATAGCGCATTACCTGGAAAATATAGTGGAATCTCGTACTTTGACGCAGTTCCTGCGATGGTCGGAATGTCCCGCCAGAATGCCAGGTGTCGTTATATTCTATATCGGTCGTTGTGCACGTTTTGCCAATAAAACGTGCCGCAAGGCTTTTGCCTCGACTTCTCTGCGAATCGATAACAAAAATGCAAAAAACCATATTCACTTGATGGATGACAAGTACATTCGGAAATCTCGACTGTAGAATATGCCCGCTGACAAAGAGGCATATAAGTTAGTCATCGTCATATTACCTCCTTGGGCGTGTGACGAATGGAACCTTGACCACGCTCTAAGAGTCTATTATGATTTAACACGTATGCAGAGTAACTACAAGCGGGTACTCATGAGTATCCAGTGCGAGAGACTTTTCTTGGAAACATAACAAGCGTGCGAGTGTTTTGCCTTAAGAGTAAGTGAAACACCTGCCGCAGGGCCTATTTGGGGCCTGGTCATATTTTTCGCACCGTCGAATGTTTGCTTCATCAAATCGCAACTGAAGATCGTGCGTCGGAGACAACTTTGGGTGAATTGGGTGAATATGGACCCGTCTATATATCACTGATTGATGTGCCGAGCAACTAGTCCATATTTAACACTTTTACCGTTCAACCAATAGAGATCAACGTCTTGAGAAGCGTGCTTTGGGTTCGTTTCTCAACGTCTTGATAAACGAACTTTGGGTGAATTGGGTGAATATGGACCGGTGTATACATCACTGATTTATGTGCTGAGCAGACTAGTCCATATTTACCACTTTTACCGTTCCACAAAAAGAGATCAACGTCTTGATAAACGAACTTTGGGTGAATTGGGTGAATATGGACCGGTCTATACATCACTGATTTATGTGCCGAGCAGACTAGTCCATATTTACCACTTTTACCGTCCAACAAAAAGAGATCAACGTCTTGACAAACGAACTTTGGGCGAATTGGGTGAATATGGACCTGTCTATACATCACTGATTTATGTGCTAAGCAGACTAGTCCATATCCACTTTTTCAGTCCACGGTAAAAGTAAATTACTCCATAGTCCACTTTTACCGTTCTACAAAAAGAGATCAACGTCTCGACAAGCGCGAGACATAATTGTTGCTTTTCGAAACTAACGCGAAGCGGGCGCGTGGGTGGGGGCGCGCGCGTGCGCGCTAAAGAACTCGATGACGTCACTGGTATCCTCGGTTTCTTCGTGTCCTCGCCGTGTATGGCGAGGCCCCGGCCGGTCCGCCCGTCAGTTCGAGCTGCTCGTGCCCACTCATCCGTCCTGGCTCTATTATAATGTTTGTATTATAGTACTAGGTAGCCTGTATTACACGATCTTCATCGTCCCGGACGACCGTTCTCATCGGTGTAACTGGATCTGGAGCATAAAACGAGAACAAAGACGATCGCTCGATCGATCGGACGTTACACCGAAGGACCTGCTCCCGGTATCGATGCAGTAACCGGCCCCGGTTTCCCGGTATCAGATTAGCCGATGAATTCTTTTATTTTTATACCTTCAACCATTTGCAACGCGGATCCACAATTCCAAGAAGAGATCCCTCCGGAACCCTCTAATCTCTGTTTTTGACCGACTGGCATCAACTAGCGTACCAAAATAAGTTAAGTTGGGTATTTTTACACACAAAGGGATTTTTAAAGACAAAAGGAATTTTGGTATTTTTTGTTTTTGCTTTCTCATAGTGGAAGCTTTTTCATAAAAATTAATATTCGAGATTTTAATCATTTAATGGCATCAACTAGCGTATCAAAATAAATTAAGTTGGGTATTTTTATACACAAAGGGATTTTTAAATACAAAAGAAATTTTGGTATTTTTTGTTTTTGCTTTCTCATAGTCGAAGTTTTTTCATAAAAATTAATATTCGAGATTTTAATAATTTAATGGCATCAACTAGCGTACCAAAATAAGTTAAGTTGGGTATTTTTACACACAAAGGGATTTTTAAATACAAAATGAATTTTGGTATTTTTTGTTTTTGCTTCCTCATAGTGGAAGCTTTTTCATAAAAATTAATATTCGAGATTTTAATCATTTAATGGCATCAACTAGCGTATCAAAATAAATTAAGTTGGGTATTTTTATACACAAAGGGATTTTTAAAGACAAAAGGAATTTTGGTATTTTTTGTTTTTGCTTTCTCATAGTCGAAGTTTTTTCATAAAAATTAATATTCGAGATTTTAGTCATTTAATGGCATCAACTAGCGTACCAAAATAAGTTAAGTTGGGTATTTTTACACACAAAGGGATTTTTAAATACAAAATGAATTTTAGTATTTTTTGTTTTTGCTTCCTCATAGTGGAAGCATTTTCATAAAAATTAATATTCGAGATTTTAATAATTTAATGGCATCAACTAGCGTACCAAAATAAGGTAAGTTGGTTATTTTTACAGACAAAGGGATTTTTAAATACAAAATGAATTTTGGTATTTTTTGTTTTTGCTTCCTCATAGTGGAAGCTTTTTCGTAAAAATTAATATTCGTGATTTTAATGACAGACCACTTAATCTAATCTAAGATGTCGAGAAATGTGATTTTTAGCTGGCGTCCGCATGTATGTGTTTGTATGTGACATTTTTGCATAGTTAAAAACAGCTATAATTTGCAAATGGTTTAAGATAGCGGATTTAAATGTACCGTAGCGTACAGTAGTAGAGTGGTCAAATTTATTCCTTCGATGAAAATTTCGTGAAGGTTGAGGCCCGGTTCGAGATTTTACAAGATTTTGAAAATTAAAAAAATATCTTTGGTAGCTTCATCTTGCGTAAGTGCATACAAACATAATACTATAATCACAGATCTTTGGTAGTATTGCATTTTTACCGAAATCTATCCAAGCGAACTATCCAATGTTTTCCCCTGCATTATAAGGCTGCACTCGACCTGCCAGTCAATATCTTTTGCGCCCTTTTATTTTCCCTTTTATTTTTATTTTCGCCGCTGATAGAATAAGCTCTCGCGTAAGCTCACTTACACAACCGTGCGAGTCACCTCTTCACCGTTTTATTTTTCCAGACTTTTCTTAACATAACCTGAATACATTATTTTTAATAAAGTTATAGAAGCCATTCGAGAGAAGTATGTTAAGAAGGCATCAATAATGCTCCCTGTATCGTAAGGCTGTCCTCGACCTGCCAGTCAATACCTTATCCGCCCTTTATTTTTTCCTCCCCCCCCCCCTCCCCGAACCCTTCCATCGACCCATCGGCCAACACGTGGATGGTCCACCCATTGGAATAAAAACCCCCAAGTTTGTTTTTTATTTTGTTACGCTGGCGGAGTAAGCTCGAGCGTAAGCTCACTTACACAACCGTACAAAACACCTCTTCATCTTTTTGTTTTTCCAGATTTTTCTTAACATAACCCGAATACATTATTTTCAATAAAGTTATAGAAGCCATTCGAGAGATGTATGTTAAGAAGGCATTAAGGTAGCACAACGACTGACGCCGCCTAAGTTCGAAAGAAAAAAGACAAAGATTACAAACACTTCTCGATGAGAAAAAAATCTGAAAAAATTCTAGCATATAAAAGGTGCTGAAAAGATTGTTTGTGCATAATAATAATTTCAGAATGTTCATAACAAATTACTGAAACAAAAAATTGTACAACAAATTACCCGGCAAATAAATTTTTTTATTACGAAAATGATTTGTTAATTTTTCTGAATACGTATGAATTTTTTCAGAAATTTATCTAATACTTGAAAATTACGATTTTAAACAAATTTTAATATAAAGGAAACGAATAACATTTTGGGATAATTATTATGGACGAACAATCTTATCAGCATCTTCCATATGCTTGATTTTTTTCAGATGTTTATCCGAGAAGTGTTTGTAATTCTCTTTTATTCCTCTCAAACTTAGGCGGCGTCAGTCATTGCGCTAGTACTACCTTAATAATGTACTGAGAATGCTCCATGTATTGTAAGGCTGTCCTCGACCTGCCAGTCAATACCTTATCCGCCATTTATTTTTTCCTCCCCCCCCCCCCCTCCCCGATCCCTTCCATCGACCTATCGGCCAACACGTGGATGGTCCACCCATTGGAATAAAAACCCCCAAGTTTGTTTTTTATTTTGTTACGCTGGCGGAGTAAGCTCGAGCGTAAGCTCACTTACACAACCGTACAAAACACCTCTTCATCTTTTTGTTTTTCCAGATTTTTCTTAACATAACCCGAATACATTATTTTCAATAAAGTTATAGAAGCCATTCGAGAGATGTATGTTAAGAAGGCATTAAGGTAGCACAACGACTGACGCCGCCTAAGTTCGAAAGAAAAAAGACAAAGATTACAAACACTTCTCGATGAGAAAAAAATCTGAAAAAATTCTAGCATATAAAAGGTGCTGAAAAGATTGTTTGTGCATAATAATAATTTCAGAATGTTCATAACAAATTACTGAAAAAAAAAAATTGTACAACAAATTACCCGGCAAACAAATTTTTTTTTATTACGAAAATGATTTGTTAATTTTTCTGAATACGTATGAATTTTTTCAGAATTTTATCTAATACTTGAAAATTACGATTTTAAACAAATTTTAACATAAAGGAAACGAATAACATTTCGGGATCATTATTATGGACGAACAATCTTATCAGCATCTTCCATATGCTTGATTTTTTTCAGATGTTTATCCGAGAAGTGTTTGTAATTCTCTTTTATTCCTCTCAAACTTAGGCGGCGTCAGTCATTGCGCTAGTACTACCTTAATAATGTACTGAGAATGCTCCATGTATTGTAAGGCTGTCCTCGACCTGCCAGTCAATACCTTATCCGCCATTTATTTTTTCCTTCCCCCCCCCCCTCCCCGATCCCTTCCATCGACCCATCAGCCAACACGTGGATGGTCCACCCATTGAAATAAAAACCCCCAAGTTTGTTTTTTATTTTGTTACGCTGGCGGAGTAAGCTCGAGCGTAAGCTCACTTACACAACCGTACAAAACACCTCTTCATCTTTTTGTTTTTCCAGATTTTTCTTAACATAACCCGAATACATTATTTTCAATAAAGTTATAGAAGCCATTCGACAGAAGTATGTTAAGAAGGCATTAATAATGTACTGAGAATGCTCCATGTATTGTAAGGCTGTCCTCGACCTGCCAGTCAATACCTTATCCGCCATTTATTTTTTCCTCCCCCCCCCCTCCCCGATCCCTTCCATCGACCCATCGGCCAACACGTGGATGGTCCACCCATTGAAATAAAAACCCCCAAGTTTGTTTTTTGTTGTTACGCTGGCGGAGTAAGCTCGAGCGTAAGCTCACTTACACAACTGTGCGAGATACATCTTCGCCGTACTTAACAGCCAGCGCAACGCGAAGCCACCTCCACACCGGCTTCCACCCCTGTGCGTTCTGCACAGGCGCTTCTTCCGTCGGTGACGTCACGCTGAAACTAATACCAAGGGTGGCCGGGCTATACGGCTCTCCGTGCTATGCGGGTCAGTAGAGCACGGGCGTCGCGACGCCGTCGTGACTCGTCGTCGCGATAAAAGCCACCCTCTCTCTGCCGACGGGGGTTTGCTTCCGGCACGAGCCGAGCTCTCGGTGTCCTCCGCACGATGGGAAGCGATCAGTTTAGTCCGTAAAAAGGACGGAAAACGAGAAGTTCCTCGGGTTCTCCGTTAGTCGACAATTGTACAAAGCAACGATCGCCGAAGGGACGATTCGACTTCCGCGAATTACGAGTTAAGGGTCTTCCTGCGGTGCACCAGCATGGCACTCATCAAGTGTTGCTTCGAGGTCGAGGCACACGAAGTTTTCGAAACCGTTGCGAGAAAGTGCACCGACCCCGGCTGTGAGTATACTCGTATAGAGCTTTTTTTTTATTATAGATTGCCGACAATGTTTTTTTAGCCATTGGTTACGATTATTTTTAATCTTGGGAAAGAGATTATAAACGCGTTAAAAATTTTGAGATTGGCACTATTCATAGTCGTGCTTGATCGTTTGACGTGCCGATGTATAACTATAGCTAGGCAGGCGCAACAAAATGTGTTACTGTAATTGGTTAAGGATAAGTAATGAAGCGCGATGAGCGAGGTATTATTTTCCACGTATAGCTCGAGCGCTCGTTAAGTCGATTACGCCTCGACTGGTTATAATCGCATTCCGAAGATGTTCAATTGCACGTTTACCTCATCGATTTTCGAAGACTCTTACAGCTGTTGTGTCAGGCTTTATCGAACGTGAGTCACTGGTTGGACAGAGCGTGCAGTCGTTACACAGAATGTATTTTCAGTCATTCGTGTGTAATTGTTACACAAGTAATCCTTTTTTTTTTGTTTCATCTGCAGCCCACGACAAAATCTATGTTGTATCGATTTTTGTTTTTATTAAAAGTTTCGAAGCTTTATTCCCATCAACAATACCGTCCTGTGTGCGATAGACACGAGTTGTTGCACGTTGCTGGATCAATTCGCGAATGAAGCATGTGCTGCCATGCGCCGGAGTCTACCCACGACGTTATCTCTCGGCCCGTCGGTAAAGAAACTCCCGTCGAATCACAGCGTCGGCGCGTTCGAACTCTATAAAAGAGCTAATAAAAGTTTCAAAACTTTATTCGCATCGAACAATACCGTGCTGTGTGTGATGAGACACGAGTCGCGCGTTGCTGGATCAACCCGCGAATGAAATATGGACTGCCACCCACATAGCACGGAAATATATTTAAAATATTTAAAATATTTAAAATATTTAAAATATTTAAAATATTTAAAATATTTAAAATATTTAAAATATTTAAAATATTTAAAATATTTAAAATATTTAAAATATTTAAAATATTTAAAATATTTAAAATATTTAAAATATTTAAAATATTTAAAATATTTAAAATATTTAAAATATTTAAAATATTTAAAATATTTAAAATATTTAAAATATTTAAAATATTTAAAATATTTAAAATATTTAAAATATTTAAAATATTTAAAATATTTAAAATATTTAAAATATTTAAAATATTTAAAATATTTAAAATATTTAAAATATTTAAAATATTTAAAATATTTGTGAAATGTTTACAAAATATTTTTTAAATATTCCTTCGAAATGTCAAAGATTGCATCATCAGTCCAATTTCCATATACACACCCGCATGAACACGGAAACAATCGTAGAAGTATTTCGGTGAAACATGAAATTTAAAATGTTTCAAAATTTTTATGACTATGTTGTACAGAGACGGTCTGTAGAAAAAACGGTTTCCCTGTTTTCTGCGCACCTATTAATATTTCAGACAAAAGGAAATTAGGTTTTCATGTATCTATATAGAGTCTAGGAAAACCTAATTTGCTTTTGCCCAAAATATTAATAGTCGCGAAGAAAATAGGGAAACTGATTTGTTACCAACCGACTCTGTATCACATGCCCTTAAGGGGAAGTGAAACAGCTGTGCGTGCGAGAGAGATAGTTGCAATTTTCAAATTAACTTTATTCAATGGTGCTAATTTTTTTGAGAAAAAAATGAATTCGCGCCGGATGCGAAATTACCGTGCGCATTCGGCTCGAGTTTGCTTTTTCCTCAAAAAAATTAGCAAACTCGATTATAAAATCATTACGGTTTTCATTACCGACCGCGATATTTCACTTCCCCTTAAGACCATATGAAACACCCCCCTCCCCGGCCATCCCGGGCTCAGTCGGTATCCAAAACTGTAATCAACTTTTCTCACTGGATCTCGCATATACGCTCAAAAGAAAAGTCTCATGGGAAGCCGAAATGATATCTGCTTCCGATGAGACTTTTCTTTTGATCGTATATGCCAGAATCCATGAGAAAAGTTGATTACAGTTTTTATTACCGACCGCGGTATTGCACATGCTCTTAAGACTATATGAAACACCTCCCTCCCCGCCCGTCCCGGGGTCAGCCGGTCTCAAAAACTGTAAACACCTCTTCCCACGCGCTCTCGCAAGTCCCGACAAAAGAAAAGTCTGATCGAAAGTGAATATTATCTCGGCTTCCGATGAGACATTTCTTTGACCGTACGTGCCAGAATCCGTGAGAAAACTTGTTCTTACTACCAAAATTACAGTTCTTATTACCGACCGCGGTATTGCACATGCTCTTAACTCTCACACGGAGTCCAGTTTGCATACTGTCTTGGCGCCACTGTTCGCAGCCGTCGCGCGTCCGCAGTCGATAGTTCGCCCGTGCGATCGCCCGATTGCGCAAAAACCAGTCCAGCTGAGCGCCTGGCTCTGCTCGATAAACGGAAATAGCAGTCGTCGATCAAAAATACATATTGCGAACACCCTTCTGTGTGACGTATCTCTCCACTATGTTCGGTAAATAAGTGACAAAAAAATTAATCATATTTGCATGACCTTATTCGATGCCATCCGAGGACAATCCGTGCACGACTGAAACCCGTCGAAAAGTTGTCACGGAATATCTGACACTCGCCATAACTCACGGTGAATCACAATGTATATTTTATTATTGCAGGTTGCTGCTGGTGCTGTTCGGCCTTACGACCGAGGTACAAAAGGCTCGTTGACAATATATTTCCAGTCAATCCGCAGGTAATCTATTGTCACAGATATTCGCATGCTATTCGGCCAATTCGTAGATCCGCCTGTCGCGATTTTTTTTTTTTTTTTATGTGACTAATCGGGTGCGTTCTCGGATGCAGTTCTGCTCTGTTGGGCTAAATCGAGAAATATCCGAGATGTATGCGCGTGTATACGCAGCTGAAATAGCTGGTCTTATATTGTGGTCTGCTCTCAGTTTGGCGTTTAGTTTTTACACAAATCGGCTCCGATAAACGTTCTTTTGTTATTAAAAAGGGTGTATCCCGTAAGGGTATTATCCCGTGGAAGAAATTGGATTTACCGTTGACAATTCATAAAAAAACCACTAGCGGTGGACATTCACAAATAAACGAACGTATAGACGAGCAGATCTCCATTTAAGAACCCACCTATCCTTACAAAGTATCTTGGAGTGCCGACTGTCGCCTCTGTTGCATATCCTATTGTATACGTTAAACGGTTCTTGTCAATCATGAAATTAGAATACAGCAATTAGCGGATTGTGTAACAGCGGATAATTACAGACGACTATTAATAGCAGTTGTACACTGAATGACTCGGTATTTTTTGTTCGCCAGGATGGCCTCATAAAAAACAACATGGAGAAGTTGACTTTCTACTCGCTGAGTAGTCCAGAAAAATTAGATAGGATCGGAGAATATCTATTTCAAAGGGCATCGAGAGATATTTACAGGTAGGCATAGAGAAGAAGATGGTAATAATTGGGAAGGATAATAAAAAATTGCAAAGAAGTACTTTATACTGTAAATTCTGTGCAGAAAATTAAATAATTCAAAGAATTTCTGGATCTTTAAAAAAGGGAGATCCCGTTTGGATAATTAGGAAAACAGTCTTTACAGTTCTTAAAATAATTCCGATTTCAACTTTCTAATTAAAAACATGTTTACTGGCAGAGTCAATGCTGATATATATATATAAGAGCTCCTATTTGCTCCTTCATAAAATGTGAGTTCCTTATTTCACGCATCAATTTATCTTTGCTGTTAAGTTATCTATCAAAGGGCATTGTGAGATTTTTACGGGTAGGCATAGAATCGAAAATGACAATAATTGGGAATGGCAATTATTAAATTGTAAATAAGAATTACTTTATACTGTAAAATCGATGCATAAAATTAAATCGTTAAAAGCATTTCTGGAACTGTGAAAAAAGAGGGATCACATTTGGAAAATTATGAAAAAAAATCTTAACAATTTCGTCTTCCTAATTTGTCTAATGTTTATGGGCAGAGTCAATGCTGATGTGAATACGAGCGCTCCTATTCTCCCCTTCACGAAACGTGAGTTCCTCATTTGAAGCTGTTAATTTATCTTTTTCACAAACAGAAGGCGGAATGGATTTGTGGTGATTGCCATGGAGGCAATGGACCAGCTGCTGGTGGCTTGTCACGCTCAAACTCTGAACCTCTTCGTCGAGAGTTTTTTAAAGATGGTACAAAAGTTACTGGAATCGACCGATCCGCAGTTGCAGATTCTCGCGACGCATTCGGTGAGCAAAATAGCGCCCGTTGAACGCGTGTTAGATCGACCCGGCATGCCTAATCGTGTCTAACAAATTTAAAAACGCTAATTCCACGAACCGATCGAGCTTATGTATCATTTCGCTACGTAAGAACCGTACGCTCTACGAGCAGAGATATCAAAACGATTTAACTCAGTTGAAAAAAATGCTTACATCTTCCAGTTTGTCCGATTTGCCAACATCGAAGAAGACACGCCGTCTTATCACACACGTTACGATTTCTTTGTATCAAAATACTCTGCAATGTGCCACTCCAACAACGACGAATTGGGAATCCGCAAACAGATTCGACTCGCCGGCATACAGGGGCTGCAGGTGAATATAACGAATTTGGGAGAAAAAGAAAAAATACAAAATTCGAATTTGAAAAAATCTGGCTATCATATTCCATCTGTGTACACGTTTTTAGGCAGATATCTAAAATAATTGTAAACGCTGGGGCGGGCACAAACATTTTTGAAGAAATTAAAAGATGCATACAAAAAAAAACCACTGCACATTTTTTAATGAAATTTTGGAAAAACTGATTCACTGATTCACACATACACACACACACATCCGGACATTTTTTTTATATATAATTTTTCGATATTTTGGAACATTCTGAACACGTTTCCATTAAAATCTCGAGATTTTGTTTCACCAAAAGAAAGTTTCCTCTCTGAGAATGACAAAAAAAAGTCGTTCTATTGCATTACTCGACGATCGTTGATTCGTGGTGCATTCAAACGGTTCACAGGGTGTCGTAAGGAAAACCCTTTCCGATGATTTGGTGGAGAACATTTGGGAACCCGTACACATGGACAAAATAGTACCGTCGTTGCTGTTCAACATGCAGAATGCAGCGTACGTATCTTATGAGTAAAGTTGTCGAACTATTTTTATTCTTAATTCTGAATTATTCGTTTATCAGTTACGCTGGCAAGGAGGACGCTACTCCCGAGAGTCCGACCGAGGAACGATCCGACCCTCCGCAATTCGCAGAGACCTGCATGCGGGAGCTCGTTGGCCGAGCGTCTTTCGGGCACATTCGTTGCGTCATCAGGCCCGTCTTGAGGTACCGCCAATAAATGGATTATCCTCGATCGGAAGGGGCTTCGAACTTTCACCGAGATTGAGACTATACAATTATCTTGCAGGCATTTGGATAATCACCAACTGTGGGTTCCCAATTCCTTCGCGATTCACACATTCCGAATAATAATGTTCTCCATCCAAGTGAGTTTGCGTTTTCGAACGTGCGATACAACGAGACAGCGATAATAGTACTTTGCGATACTAGTGGGGGATAAACGGCCTTTCGACGAGGGTTGTGAAGTTGGCTGCACGAGCTGATGGCGAGTGTTGCCTGTTTCCCAACCACCGTCGGGAGAACGCCTTTTCGTCCAAGTTTCGCATACTACTTTATTACACTCAGTGCGAAAATTGCAGTTTTACGCACGCTTGGCGTGCGCAAAATCCCCATTTTCACAACTTGTGAAGTAAAATTTCGTACGACACTCGATCGAAAACGTTTTTCTGAACCCGAGTAATTGCAACACTCGCCTTCGGCTAGCGATGCAAACACACACGCGTCAGAAAAACAAATTTCGCACTACTATCGTAATGTACTATTTTGTAATAAGTGCACAAAAACTCCTATTTTTTATGGCTGCAGCGTGGCGAAAGCGTGCGAAAAAATAACTGCGAGTGTTAAAAAGGGTGTAAAAAAAGCAACTAGTTTTATCTGCACATGCGCAGCATTTTTCTCGCACGCCTCCCCAAAAAGCGCCACTTTTGCCACGCGTTACGGGCACAAAGGGTGTGACTTTTTGTGCACGCGTTACAATTTGCTTTTATTAACTACGATTGTATTACAGTCGCAATATTCGTACACTGTGGTCGAGGCACTGATGACCCACCTCGACGACCACTCGAAATCATCGCCGAAAATACGAACGAGCATAGCCGACACATTGTCGAAAATCATATCGATAGCAGCGGGAGAGAGTGTCGGTGAGTTTGACAAGCCGCGAATCACGATTGATAGCCGAATGGCCCGTTGACCGAACGAAACAATTTTTTGCAGGGCCCTCCGTGCTGGAAATTATCAACTCCCTGCTGTCTCATCTGCGTATAAGCGTAACGAGGAATCAGTACTCGAGCAACGACGAACAGCTGTATCAGGAAGCGCTGATAAACGCACTGGGAGAATTCGCCAATCACTTGCCGGACTATCAGAAGATTGAAATCATGATGTTCATCATGAGCAAAGTCCCGTACAGTCAGCCGGATCGCATTGTGTCCGTGGCAAAGGGAGACGTTTTGTTGCAGAGTATTCTCCTGAAATCTCTCCTGAAGGTCGGGACAAAGTACCAGACGATTCATTTGAACACAACCTTCCCGCCGAGTTTCTTGGAGCCCCTTTTGAGAATGTCCCTGGCACCGGACGCGGAGATGAGACTGTTGGTTCAGAAAATCTTCCACACCCTCATAGACAGACATCGCAATATAGACAAATTGGCTAAACCATCGTGAGTATCTCTCGTTAAAAAGTTAACGCTTCGGGTACGGGAGCCGCGCGCCGAGCGTGACTACACTGTAAAAAAACAGTTCGAAATTGAATGTACCGGCCTGGAAGTTTTTAAAGAAAAACTGGTACATTCAATTTAATGTCTAATTGTGATGAAAAATTAATATACTTTTTCAATGAAATTAAAGTATATTATTAAATTTAAAGTGTTTCCAATATTTTCTATACATTAACATTATTTTTTCATCACAATTATACATGAAATGTAATATACCAGTTTTTGCATAAAAACTTTGAACCCGGTACATTAAATTTCATACAATTTTTTTTACAGTGTATAAATTATAGCAGAATTAAAAATTTCGAATAACAATGGCACACTATATATCGACGATAAAAATATTATTTTAGACAAATGTACCATCGTGAAAATGACTCTCCAAAGAGTATTTTTCCGAATTTCGATATCATCGATATTTTTTTAGATGTAGCGATTTTTATATCGATCAATTTAAATACTCACCGAGCGAGGATCGCGGCCGAATCGTCCGGAATCGAGGTCCTCGCTCAGCGAGGATCCCGTGCGTGAAGGATTAAACGTCATGTATTCTTCCGGTAGGACATACGTTGAACGAAGCGAATTTTACAATGTTTTCAGAGTCATCATGTCGGATCTCGATCTTGTGATCGAAAAATCATCCCGCCCCGATTTAATATTCATACGGAAACACGGACCCGAAATCTACCTCGCTCTTTACGAGTCACTGGAACTACCGAGCAATACCATTGATAATATCGAGGCGATTTACACGACCCTAGCTCTACTGGCGGTTGAATTGGCTTCCGAGGAGACTGTTCTCGAGCAGCTCCGATTAGTCCTCAGTCTCCAGGACCTCGCGCTCACTAGCGGTCAAATAACGACCGCTTTAAAGTTCAATTTGCACGCGATAGTCGTGAGCCTCCTCGTTCTAATATCTTACGTATGCAGTATTAACTCACTGATGGATTACGCCAACAAACTGGTGGAGACTCGTCGTAAGGAAGGCTCGCACTTGTTGCCGGATTTGAGCACCCAGTACGAGTCCCATTTATCGAGCCGTCTGACGCCAGCGCTCCTCGTCGATCAAGCTACGGTGACCGAATGTCTGAAAGGTGCCGGCCTCGACACCGGCAAGTTCCACCAGGGCTCGGGCTATAGCAGCAGTTCTTTGCAGCACAGGTATAAAGTTTGTCGAACAACTGTCTTGGTAACAGGGCTGGGCAAGGTAGAAAAAAATACTTCAAGTACAATGTACAAAGTATCACAAGTACTTGAAGTATCAAGCACTTTTTGTTCTTGAAATATCAAGTTCTTTTTGTACTTGATGTATTTTTCAAGTACTTTTTGCAAGTACTTTTCGAAATTAAGTTAGTGGCGTTAAGCGTTATTTAGGGTTTAACAGAAAGGTGCAAAGTAATTTGCACATGGCTTGCACATTTATTCCAATTTTGCGCATAGCTTTCTCTATGTGAAACTTCGTTGATCGATTTTGGCTTCCTCGCAGAGGAAGGTATGCGAAAAAAATTGTAATAAATGAGAAAGCCCTGTTGGTGCAAATTACTTTGCACCTTTTTCGGAACATTAAAAAAACGTTGACATTTCATACCATTTAAACGATCAAAATATACCGTAAAGTTCCTTGTAAAAAATCACTAATTGAAATTTTCGTAATTTGTCATTATGAGGCCCTTTTTCATCTATTCTTCACATATTTTTCACTTTTTTCATTAGAAAAAATCTATAAAATGTTTCATGAAAAAGGTTTTTTTAAATATGATAAGGCTATTATTATTTTTTAACGAAAAGGGAATCCTCGTTTTCTTAAATGAAATTACACACAACAAAATTCTCGTTATAATCATGCTTATTGAAAAGTTTAGACAGATGATCATATGTTAATAGAAACGAAATGTCATGCCATTTCATCGAGTATCCGCAATGCGAGCATGTACTCAAAAAGTACCTGGTACTCGAGATCGTAAAAAAGTACTTGAAGTGCCAAACTAGTACCCGGTACTTCAAGTACTGCCCAGCTCTGCGTGGTAACAACATCGTGTGTGCTTATCACTGCGCTTTAATACTGACAGGCATTCTTGGGTGGACAGTGCCGGTCGAAATTCCATGGCCGATATAAACACTGGCAACACCGAACTCGATAGCGGCGGATCTTCGCCTGGAGTGCAAAAGGTATTATTGTTTTCAAAAGTCGTGCGTACGAAATTCCTTAAATCTCACATCCCACCCATTCCTCACGATTCGTCAGATTCTCAAGCTATGGAGCACCGAGAGATTTCCTAATTGGGATACACTTTCCTCGTCCAGCTTATCGAAGCAGACAAGTTGTTCCATTATTCCCCGAATCTATGATTATTCCGGTAGCCAACGCGTCAGTTGCCTCAGTCAAGCCATTATTCGTTTTTATTTTTCCCCCCTTTTTTTGTTTGCATTTTCACTATATGTCTTGACCCTTTACCAATGCAGAAGCTACCTGGTGAGGAATTGACCTTCGACAGTATGAAGAGAATCTTGACCGAGTGTAACAACAATCAGACCGAGGACGAGGAGAAGCGCGTGAATCTATCGGAGTGCTTCAGAAATGCCCCGTTCCGGGACCTCGTTACTAAGACACAGCCAAAGGTTTCTCGCCGATTTTTCAAACCTCCGCAAATAGTAATTGGCGATACAAGTGCGGTAAAGCGAGCTTTACACTCACTGTACAGTCGAAGTATGACGTTCGCTATGCCGCACTAGAATCGCATTAGTAATTTACGATACTAGTGCGATAAAACTTTTTATTTCACTCGGTGCGTAAAATGCGGTTTTACGCATGCTTCGCGTGCGTACAACCTCATTTTCACACCTTGTGAAATAAAATTTCGTACGATACTCGTGCATAAAACGTTTTCTGAACTCGTGTGATTGCAAGACTCGCCTTCGGCTCGTGCTGCAAACTCACACTCGTCAGAAAAAGTTTTATCGCACTAGTATCGTAATGTACTATTCTGAGGAGTCTGAGTTTGCAGCACGAATGGAAGTGCTGCAATCACACGGGTTCAGAAAAAGTTTTTCGCACGTGTATCGTACCAAATTCCACACTTTGTGGAATAAAATTTTGCACAATATTCGTGTGAAAAATGTTTGCTTAACTTGTGTGATTGCAACACTCGCCTTCGATACAAACTGCATACTCACACTCGTCAGAAAGTTTTTTCGCACTAGTATCATAATGTATTAATGCGGCACAGATTCATTAAAGATCCATGTTAATTTTTTGTATTTCAGCACGACGTTCTCCAGACCAAGCTCTCGGATATATTCAACTCGCTGACGATAGAAACGAGGAATCTGTCTCAACAGGGAATTCAGCCGATCGATTCCAAACCGAGTCAGATACCATCCTACGAACTGCACTTTCCCGAGTTATTCGTTTATTAGATAACCGTTCGAGAACGTGGGTACCCCGTGATTGTTGATTATCTCCCTTTACTTCGACCGTAATCGAATGATTTTCGCTTACATCAAATTGTGTTTAATCGTTAATTGCACATTAATGGGGAGACGTATTTTTATATTTACGTGATTTACGGTGATAGACGAGGCGGTCTCGTTCGTTTTTTTTATACGTATAAGGTCCATTATGTAGTCATCGTTTTCTTTTTTTGTTTTTAATATAGTCTATAATTATTGGCGAAAGCGCACGTCGTTGTATTGGTATTTAATTCGATTATATTTATTTTTGACGAACTGCGTACGTGAATACAACAATAATAAACACCGTTAAAATATCTCATTAGAATTTAGCATTTGGTGACGCTCTTCAGCTGTTAAACATAGTTTCTCTCTATCTACTAGCCACAGACGATAAACTCGTTTGGCTTCTAATCTATGCACACACACACGCGCGCAATGACGTCTCGGCGCTCACATATTTAGATCTCTTTTGAGGCTTCCGAAGAGAATAACAAATGTGATAAACACATAAACGCTGGGGTCGTGCGATGTACAATATTCACGTAGACTATCGGGAGGAAAAAAAAAATCTGTGATAGGTGTGAGATCGGCTATTAGACGCAAAATAAACAAAGATAACGAAATAGTGTTTTGATGTTTAATTATTGCTGTAATTCAACCGCTCGATGTAAAAAAGAAAAAAAGTATCGAATCAAAATCGAGAAAAGGTACACAGTGTATATAGTATCAAGGTTATTTCTTATAAAAAAGACGTATCAATCGGGACAAGGATTCTAGAAATTCGTCACCGGATACGTTTACATATCATACGGAACCCACGGTTTAACGGGGTGAGGATAGGGATATCAAAACGATTTACGCCTTTATATTTATAATATAGCTCCATCGATACGGAATGAGCGATTGAATTAAGTTTCTCGTGTACATTGTGCCGTTTTCGTAGCGTTAACTAACTTACAAAGTTGTATAATGTTCACTTAAATGGGTTTCGTCAGAAGCGATTTTTTCTTGAATTGTTGAGACGTATGTTGTTTTGGTCGGTTCGGAGCGTGCTCGCGACGGACTCTCAAGGCTGAACCTTCAGCAGCTCCACATCGAAGATAAGAACAGCGTTTGGTGGGATAGTGTGCTTTTGTCAAGGATCACACCTTTCTCGCGTCGAACGCGAAGCAATGAGTTACCAGGGTGGTTAAAAAAACAAAACAAAATAAGGAAACGTTTTACTTTTTCACAACATTGCAGACATTTTTATACCCTTGCTGTAGAAAATAATTCTCGCCGGAGGGCCGCGATTCTTCTTTACTCATTTATGTTAAAGTTTAAAGAAAAATACCATTTTTCGGAAGTTAAAAAATTCAAATAGCAAGCAATCAATCCATATAAACTGAGCAAAAAAAAACAATACAAGAAAAAGCCATTTTTAGAAGATAAAAAATTCAAATACCAATCAATCAAACCGTATATATATTGCTTGTGACAAAACCAATATGCTTGAAAGTAAAATCTGCATGATTTTTGCTCACTCAGCAAAATTAAAAAAGAAAATTAACAAGCCTGTTTTGAGGACTTAAAAAATTCGAAGAGTAAGCAATTAATCTGTACGTATATCACTTGTGACAAAATAGGTAGGCTTGAAACTGAAACCTGCATGATTTGTTGTAACTCAGCAAAAAAAAAAAAAAAAATTATGCGAGCCGCACCCTACGAGAGAGCTATTTTCCAGAGAACGGGTATGAAAACTCCCCTGTACAATGTTGTAACAAGATAAAACCTTGCTTTCTCAACCCCCCTGCAAAATTACCCAAAGAAAACCATATAGCAGTAAAGGATATATTCCAGGATGACCTCGACTGCCATAAGCGAAGTCAGGTGAGCAAGTGAGTCGGGCACGTTCTCCCACACACATCTGGGCGACACCTTGGTCCCATCCCTTGATGACTTCGCCCTTGCCAATTTTGAACTTGAAGGGTACGCCGCGATCCCTGCTGGAGTCGAATTTCTTGCCGTTGGCGAGAGTACCTGGCGTTCGTGCGACAATCATCGATTAGTCGACTCTTTAACAGTAACTTTTAAAAAACTGCGCTATTTATTATGCATTACCTGTGTAATGGACAACCACGGTCTGTCCGGTCTTGGGGTAAGTTTGTCCTGCGGAGAAGACAAATATCAATAGCAGAGTGACCGCAGGGACGAAAGTTAACCGACGGAAATACGTTCTACCGGGAATGACTAATCAATATTACAAAACTAACGTACGAGTGCGTAGTGATCGGCAGGACTCCTCCCGTACGTGTTAATTGTGCTAAGACGAGAGGGAGAAATTAGAAAATTATCGAAAATAATTACCGTCCCCGGGAGAGATGACTTCGACATCCACGCCCATTGCTGCGTTATTATCTGCGGAAGGAAACGGAGGTGTATTATGCGAAGGCAACGATTAACACAGAGACGACGGAATCGAAGAAAATTTTTAACGACTTATGAATACATAAATGCAAGCGAGTCTCTACCTCTGAAGGGGATGCGACCGAAATGCGGCTTGCCCGAAAATGAGGTTCTCTCGGGGAATGAAAATTGGACTGGAAAAGCCACCGCCAGGTTCGCTATTGTACGATCTTACTTCCGGTCTCGGGCAACGAGCGATCGTTACTCAGTTCCCCGTCGTGGCGGAAAATTTGTATGGTAACCCAGGTAGCAAAAAGACATCTGGTATGAAAAAGTCATCCAAATGGGTTGCACATGTCCGACCGGATGGCAACTGTAAATTATCCTACGACCAAAAGTTAACTCTTTGCACGGCTCGCAACTTTCGGATACCGTCCAGACGGACATACGGAACCCATTGAGATCACTTTTTGATAACTAATTTTTTTAAATTAGTTAAATAATTTTAATTACTTAAGTTATTTAAACTAGTTAAATTATTTAAATTAGTTAAATATGTCGCTTGTGACAAACGTTTCTTTCTTTTATATTTATATATATTTTATGAGGGTTTTTTACGAAAGATGTTTGTATGTATTATGCATTATGTATGTATATTCAAATTTGATATGCCGCGCCTTTTCTGTTCACAACTTTTGAGTTCTGTGTAAAGGAGTTACTCCGTAAATTAAATTAAATGAAAATACATTAAATTAATACTCCGCATTTCGAAATTAGCGAACGTACCGTGCTTGAATTCAGTGAGATTGTTGGGACGTATGTTTTCTTTATAAGGTATTAAACAGCATAATAAAGTCACCTGCGGTCTTGAACCTCATTGCTATAAGAGTTCCTAGACAGAACCTGCGCTCCAGCACATTTGGGTTTTTTTTTTATAAAAGTGGGAATAAAACGAACTTAGCGAACAACTCAACAGTACGACAAAGTCAATTTTACGGGGTATCGTTGGAAGCGTTTAAGAGGCAGGCAAACGGAGTGAGCCTAAGATACGAGTAGAAATGTGGAACAGTGATTTCTGCAAAGTGGATGCCGTCCATCGGTTCATAAGGTTTTTCATTAGGTTTTCCTAACGTCTTTCTTTTATATTTATAAATCTTTGAAGTTTTTTTTTTCTTTACAGAAAATCTTAGTCTGGATGATGTATTATGTAGTATTGTATATTCAAATGTTATATGCCTCGTGTTTTCGCTTCACAACTTTTGAGTTCTGTGTAAAGCAGTTACTTCGACAATAAAATAAAAATAAAAAATCAATTAGTTAAATTAATGTTTGAATGAAATTTTTTATTTTGCGCTACCTGGGAAGCGACTGCTGCTCGGACTCTTCGTTCTAATAAACTCGCGTGTACATCATCGATAAAAATTTAAAACAACAGATCTTTATTGCCACTAAAAACATGGGTATAAAATCAATAAATAGAGCCTTAACATTTTTTTCGTTTCTTTTGTTTTTCCTTTAAGTACGGAGTAACAATATGCACATTTAGTATATAAATTATTATGACGAATACGATTGACTCTATATATAGAGTCAAAGTAAAAGATCGTTGCGATTTTCAACGCTTGATGATGTACCGTTGAACGGTCGATTAAAAATTGAGTGGTAACAGGTAGAGCGTTAGAGTATAAAGTCTAGTTTAAAAAATAAAAAATAAAAGCAAAACCCGTTATCAATGGAATGCATCCATTAGCGTATCCGTTACTTTCTTGCCTAGCGTCTAGGCGAGAATCAATCACATTAAAAAAAACAGACTGGTGGAAAAATGCTTCAACCGACAAGCGACAGACGTACGACACCTTTAAGAAGGAATGTTACAAACTTCCCGATTCGCGTTTAACCGTAACGAATAAATTATTAGATTATTAAGTAACCAAAGGCGGATAAACCTATCGGATAACTTGTGCCCGGCATTCGTCCCCTCTTTATGCGACCCCAGTCTACCACGTAGACGTTATATTACTTTACGTCGTGCCTTGGAGTTATCGCGAGCACCGTCGAGATTCGTTTCGAGTTTCTGACTAATGTATCTGTAACGCTACAGAAAAAAAACAAACTATTTGAATTACTTTTGCGAATTCCTCGCGTAGTCTTGTATAATATCGCGATCGATAAAATATCGACTACAGTTTCTTGCGATCGCTCGGATCGTAAACTCGCTCCAGAAGAGCTCGAGTTATGCTTCCGGGTAGGATCTGGTGCTGTTTTATAAGATCCTCCAGTGCCGAGGCCACCTGAAATAAAAGAAAATCGCTTATTAATCTTTGCGTTTGTCCCGTGACGGATTGCTCACCGAAATGCGTTATCGACCTTAAGTTGGAGCTGGTCGGGCGTCAGACTACCGTCATAAGGTATCGGCTTGCCAACGTACGTCTTAAGTTTTACCGGGAATCCCCCGTAAACTGGGGCGAGCGGAAATCTCGTCGCCGCGTAAATTCTCAACCATATTCTTCTGCCCCAACTCACCGTTCTGAACGCTTCTCTGAGATTTTTCGTGAAGATTGGAATGACACACTGTAAGAAAATTATTTTTGTCAGTAAATATGAAAGAAAAGAAAAAACAACGCTGGTCTTATGTTTCTCGTTAAATAATTAAATCGTATAATGTTATATCGTTAGATTTTACGCAAATCGTGCATATGCTAATTTTTATTGTTAATTGTTTGTTAATTTGGAGCTCTAATATTTAGGATCCATTATATATATTATATTTCGATTCTAAAGGAGAAATCTGTCAAAATAAATTAAATTAAAATTAAGGTAATTGTTAATTTCAACTGTTTGAATATGCGGACTTCCAGGGTTTCTATTACACTTATTTTAGTTTACTACTTATTATTATTATAGAATGTATTATTCTGAGCTCTGAATTAGGATTTAATGTAAACAAGTTGTAAAAGGAGAACTTTGTGAAAACAAAAAATCAAGAATTTATGGAGGAGGGGGGAGGAGTATAGTCAAAACGGGTCTCACCACTTTGGCATCCAACGCAACTTTCGCGAAACCCAGCCTCTTTTTCCACATGAGATTGTAGTAACAATCACCAAACTGTGCTTCATACACGCCTCCGGGAGATATCGCCAGCATGTTACCTTCTTTAAGGATCGCGGAGCATGTCTGTATCGTGCCCGGTATGACTTTGAGTACATTGGAAATAATCGCCCAGCCGGGAACTTTGAAGAGAAAACGATCGGCCACGGAGTGTATCAATTTTGAATTGTAGAGAAAAACTTTGGATATGAAGTAGTAAAGATCTATAGGAATAGCGCCGTGATAGTAGACGAACAGAGCCGGCTGATCCTTGGGAATGTTTTCCAGGCCCACGATTTCGTATCCTGTAGGAAATTAAATCTTTAACTGTGCATCATCCGCCGTTGATGGGTTTGCGCACGGATCTCGTGCATACCGTGAAATATCCAGCCATGCGCGTCCCAGACCGCAGCCACTAAGTTTCGAGCTGCATTTTTCCAGTCCGTTCCATAAGCGTGCCTCAGTCTAGCTCTGCAGAGATCATAAAAATCAACCGATGAGCGTCGTAATGACTACGATGGTTGGGAAAAAAAAGTCTCGTTAAAATAATAGATTGTTTAATGTATGTTAGACTCGTATGCAGCCTAGAATCTGTTGTTATTTAATGTTATCATGGTAAAGAGAAAATGGAAGAGAAGTGTAGAGAGGACTAGTCTCGTTAAAATGGTAGATTGTTTAATGTATGTTAGATTGGTATGTAAGTTTAGAATCTAGTGTTATTTTGTATTTGATTTTTATTCAGCCATTTAATAATTTTATATTTTGAGCTCTGTACTGGGTTTAATGTAAATCAGTAAAAGAAGGAGAAAACCATCAAATAAACAAACCAAAAAAATTATATGTAATCATATGTATTATGTAGTATTGTATATTCAAATCTTACATGCCTCGTGTTTTTCGGTGTAAAGGAGTTGTTCCAACAATAAATATTTTTAAAAATAGATTTTTTTACCAAAAATGTTTTGTCTGTATTATGTATTACGTATATTCAAATTTGGATGTCTCGTCTTTTTGATTCACAACTTTTGACTTCTGTGCGAAGGAGTTACTCTCTCAATAAAATTAACAATTAACAATTAACGCATCTTCTTTATTCTATAGATACATATATTTTATTTTGCTTCTTTCTCAAAAAATGTCTTATGCATTGTGTTCAAATGTTCGGTGCCTTGTGTTTTCAATTCAACGTGTGTAATTTCTGTGCAGAGGACTTTTTTCATCAAATTAATTACAAATTGGAACGTACCTGTGCAGTCTGTAGATATACAATATCAGCGCAGTCACGTACAACAGAACGACAATTACCAAAGGAAGTAGAAACGTTACCAGAAGCGGCATTAGCAACCATGACAGCCAGAGCGTAAAATCCACGTCTATGTAATCAACTGAAATTAAAATGTATCACATGTTATCAAGATTTTTTTTTCACAAAAACAAATTATTTTTAAACATTCAATAGCTGTTAGAGTGTAATTCCTTTAATGACGATTCGGTGATCGAAAACTCGCGGATAATTCACGACAATGTTCATTCAAGTAAAAAAAAAAATAACAATAAAAAAAAAATAAAAAAGAGACAGGATATTATTTAGCATAGACCCCGAGTCACGATCGAGGTCGCAGTGTCACGTCAGATTTGACATAAGCCGCGCAAGGTTAAGGACACTTCGGGAGGGCCGAAAGAGTTAATCACAAAAGTATTTGGGCGCAACAAGGCGAGATAATTTACCTATTATACTCTCTATAGTTTTCTTATATTCGCCGAGTATTGAAAACATATTTACAATGCATAAGAAGAATCGGTAAACAAAACTTCACGTCTCAGCAGTCCGGCAGTATGTTATGTTATGAGAGTAAGATACTATGCAAGAGCTCTTGCGACAGCTCGATCATCTTTGCCAGTCTCTCGAGCGTGCAGTTTTTACAGACTTCGCAATCACGATAAGAATCGTTATATCGCTCCGTTCGATATCCGACATCACATGTTTAAACTAAAAATATAAATCGCCAGTGTGTACAAATAATGTGTGTGAACTATGACAGAGAGGCGAATGCGAGAGAGCGATGCGCGTAACCGGACGGTTGTGACGACGTCGACCGCAGGTCCGAGCGATCTGGGCATCTTCGCTGATTCATTATCTACCGATCGTCAGGCGATCCTGGTGCGTTCTAGCAGTTTCCTGCTAATCGCTGTGAATCATTGATAAATTGCCCGAACCATCGGCAGGCGCCTTGATCGCTCGGTTTAATTCATAAATTTTTTTCTGCTTTTTTTCTTTTTCCATCCTGCAATCGATTTTTCCCACTGGAACCTCTCGCGGCCTATTGACATCAGATAATTTCTCGGCGCATCGAGATGAAATATCATCTGGTCGAGCAGATTGGTTAGGTCTGTCAGCGGATCGTTTATAGCTAATTTCAGGGAGGGTTTTGCACACTGCAATGGCGAGTGTCCCCGAGGAACTTTTGTTTTACATTCGATAGACGCGAGTGTTCTCTTGACAATGCAGTGAATAATTGTCCGTCGCTCCGCAAAGTCGACGGTGTTTACGCGCGATTGTCGAGCCGTCAGCCGAGGAATCGTCGCGGACCGGCCCGGGCTATATTCGGCGTCTGGGAGAGCGTTGCGGGAAGCGACTCGCGGAGACGGAGGTAGCGTTCGCGAGAGACAACAATTTTTTTTGTTTTTTTTTTATCGTCAATAAAGCATATGGGTGACATGCTCGTGATCGTCGTTGATCTCTCGCACGAACGGTGCACTCGCTCTCCGGCCAGATGAGATCGAACTCTCGCGATATCAACGATTCACGGAAAATCAATTGGTAGGGTGGCCTCTGCGCGAATGTTTCGCAATCGTGGGACTTCACCGGAGATGCGCGCAGCTTAAGGTGCATTATTTATTATTGTTATAACTAAGGTATTTCGCAAGCTGTCCGGGGAATAATGTTCGACGATCTGCGAATACTTGCTTTGGCTTCCGAAATCGTAACATTCTGTGATGGATATTATTATCCCCCCCACCCTTCCACTCCCCACCCCCAATCGTATCCTAACAGTACAACAAATCACTGCGGACTGTTGGCCAAAATAGTTTCTTACAAAAGATCGCTATTTTTTTTTTTTTTTTTTTTTTTTCTTTCTCTGCTTTTGATAATTTACCTTTATTTGTGATGAGTAGCAATGTCCGATGACGATGTGGCCTTGGGATTGGGAGACTCGATGGATTCGGATGAGGATATATTCAGCACGCACAACCGTCGACATGGCCCCACGGGCAGGAGATCCAAGAACTCGCGAACTCTGCGCTCGCACTCGGGCAGCAGTCCGCACATAACAGGAAGCAACCTGAGCGTGAGACGAAGCACGAGAAACAGAATGCAGACTTACGACAATCTGAACACCAGCTGGATTTTAGGTACGGCGTAACGTTATTTGTATTGGCGAATGAAGCGTCCTTAAATTTGGTGAGATGGTTGGGCGATGCGTGTTCTCTTTGTGAAGTATTAAACGGCGTTTGTTATTTATTTATTGATAGACTGGAAACGCATTTTACCCTTTTACATTTTAATGATTAATCTTTGATGTTTTTCCATGAAGAAAGAAACAAGAAAATCAATATTTCACACTTTGTGCGGTAAGAAAATAGTTAATCGAAGTAGTAAACGAACGGTACAGCGTTGACTTGGCGGATTACTCGGAGCGAAGAATTTGGCTTGACGCCACTGTCGCGAAGTTCTCAATGGTTCTTTCGAAGAAAATTAATGTAGTCTATTTATTAGTCTATAATATAAGAAAATAATATTTCCTATTTATTTTTTATGTAAGACGATTGTTTTTAGGTAAATTATAATTAGTACTCTACCACCCAGATCGGAGCGCGACACGCATCAAGGATTATCCCATTGCATGTTCCTTGTCACAGTTTTTTCCTACCACAGAGGTAGTGTTAGTGCCGGGGTAGTGCACATTCAACGGTAGATTGGTCTTTGGCTTGACACACTCTTGAACTCTCCCGGAGAACTTTTGAAATTATATTATAAAGTCATCTGGACTCGCGAACCTCATTGCCCTAAGAGTTCCTAGACGGAATGTATGGTTCGCTACATCTTGGCTTTTTCACAAAAGTTGGAGTACAACGAAGTCAGGGAACAACTCAACGATCTCACAAATTGCTAGGATTGGAAATCAGTGTGACAGTTTGTCACAATTCAGTTTGAATTTCACTGGGGTATTGCTCAAAGCGTTAAAGACACAGGTAAAAGGAATGGTTGTACGATATGAGTATAAATAAGCAAGAGTAGCCTCTACTAAACGGATGCGGTCCAGTAGGTTTGTCTTTTTTTTTACATTTATATATCCCTGATAGACAAAGCAGCACGAAACGCAGCACATGACACAATAATTACGGCACGTGCTGCACATGCCGTAATTATTGTGTCATGTGCTGCGTTTCGTGCCGTTTGTCTATCAGGGATTCTATGCTGTTTTTTACAAAAAATGCTCGTGTGTATTATATAGTATATAATAAAATTTACATGCCTCGTTTTTGGTTCACAACATTTGAGTTCTGTGTAAAGGAGTTACTCCGTTAATAAATTTAATTAAATTAAATTAAGGCTAAGGATGCTCTACCGTAATGCCTCAAATTATATGAAAAATTAAGAGCGTCATAAAATACGAAAGGACGGTAAACATAGCTTTACTGAGATACAAGTAGACGAGGGTATTTACAATAAAATATGAAAAAGACTCGCCCAGTCACATGCAAGTCTTATTTTAGTGATTAAAACAATGAAAGCGTTGCAAGCTTAAGTGTTTTCAACTTTTATATAATTCGTTATATAATTTTATATAATGCGTTATTCAGGAGCTCTGATATTTATGATTAATTCTACTCATTGTAAAGGCGAAATCCGTCAAAGTAATAAATTATCCAAAAATCTAATTTCAGGTACCCAAACTTTGAAGGGCTATCCCATGTTTCCTCAGCATGGCTCTTCGTCGGACAAGGAAATGGCAGACGAGGTGCAGGAGAGGCCGAGAGACGTGAGAGAGCGGATGCCGCTGAAATCCCGCGAGAATCATCCCCCTTCGGGCAGGAGCTCGACCAGACACATGAGGGAGAGGACGGAGCTGAATGGCAGAGAGCCCAGGGACAGAAGCGAAAGAAACAGGGAGACCAGGGACAGGCCCGACCAGGAGAAGAGCCTGAGAGACCTGAGCGACAGGCAAGAGATCAAGGAGAAGAACGGCGCGAGAGGCAAAGCCGACAGCGTGATAACGAACGACGAGAAAGATCTTCGGTCAGTTGTGGATTTAGAGATAAATATTCGTTCGACGTTACACATTGTAAATTTGATATTTTGCTCGCAGAACGCGGAAGATCGACAGCCCGAGTCGCATGAGAGAGGGTCCGGTGACCAGACTGTGCGGAAGTTTGATCGAGAAAGACGAGAAAGTGAAGACGGAGCCGAACGACGCGAACGAGGAGAGCTCGCGCGAGAGCGAGAGGCAGGGGAACAACGATAATTCCGACAACGAGGACGTCCGCAACGATGGCAAGGCGACACAGGTACAGACAATCCCGTCGGCCGATTGCTCGATCAACCTTTTGCCGGAGGCGATCGCGATAATTACATTTTTCTCCGCAGGGTTACGAGGACATGTACTCGCGCGTTAAACGAACGAGAAGGACGTCCCAGCGTCAATTGCAGAGAAGTAAAAAATTGTCGGATCAAGAGAGCGACATCAGCGAGTCGTCTGATTCGCCGAGTCCACGAAAGTACAGCCTGCGCCAGAAGAAGCCCACGATCGATCGATTCCAGGCAAACGTAGAACCCGTGCGACGCTCGATAAGAGCGTTGAGAAGCGTTCTCACGAATTCGATGAGACGACGCAAGCACAGGAGCAAGAGCTCGAGCTCCAGTGACTCGAGTGAATCGGAGCAACAACGATACGACAAGAAAAAAGGGAAGAAGGGCAGGTCGGTAGAAATCTACGTTTCCATTTACTGTGGCCTCATCTCAGAGCTGGGTAAATAGAGTATATAGAAGTATGCGTTCAGTTTTCAAGTACTGTAAAGAAAATCGTATAAAATTTAATGATTGGAAGTTTTTAAGCAGAAATTGGTATATTAAATTTCAAGTCCAATTGTGACGAACAATTAATGTTCAGTGTATTAAAAACATTGGGAATCCTTTATTTTTAATAATGTACTTTGATTTCAATGAAAAAGTAAATTAATTTTTCATCACAATTGTACATTAAATTTAACGTACCCATTTTTGCACAAAAAGTTCCAGTCCAGTACATTAAATTTACAATTTTTTTAAAAGTGTTGAAGTACTACACTGTTAAACAAAATTCTGCATTTAATATACGGGACTGAAAGTTTTTATGTAAAAACTGATACATTAAATTTAATGGCGAATTTTTTTTACAGTGGACTGGTTCGGATTTGTGTACTGATGCATCGAGTACTGGTAGAATTTAAGTGCTAACTTCTACTTTTGATTTCAATACGTTCTTAAATTACTTAATGTATTTGTCCAGCTCTGGTTCATTTCGATGGAATTCGATAAAACACGACAAGCTTGGGATTTTAATGCATCCGGGAACTTTCCTTTTCGCAGGCAAGCAGCGATACCACAGGGTGGGCCTACGGATCGAAAAGCCGACATAGATCCCATCACGTTGGACGTTAACATCAGATTTAGCGACGTCGGCGGCTTGGAATCGCACATTCATTGCCTCAAAGAGATGGTGGTCTTTCCCATGATGTATCCCGACGTGTTTCAGCGTTTTCACATCACTCCACCGAAGGGCGTCCTGTTTCACGGTCCACCGGGTTAGTACCAGATTTTTAAAATGTATATACATTTTTTAACCCTTCACGTACGGGATCCTTGTTCAACGAGGATCTAGAATTTGCCAAAATGCAACCTTCGAACGATTCGAATAACAAGTTGATGTGCTAAAAAAGTCACTAAAAAATCACAGATGTACCTTGAAGTGTTATTTTTTTTATGACGCAGAACATTTATTACGAACATCCGTATCGTTTTTGTGCTTAAAAGAAGGCATGGTCGTTTTGCTCTCGGCAAAAAGTCCCCAGTACTTGAAGGGTTAATCCAATAGTGCATCAGGTTAATCCAATAATTGATCGAATATTTATCAGGTACGGGCAAAACATTGATCGCTCGGGCGCTCGCCAACGAATGTAGTCAGGGTAGCAGAAAGGTGGCATTTTTCATGAGAAAAGGTGCCGACTGCCTGTCGAAGTGGGTCGGAGAATCGGAACGGCAGCTGAGACTGCTGTTCGAGCAGGCGCAGCAGATGAAACCGTCCATAATATTTTTCGACGAGATCGACGGTCTCGCGCCGGTGAGGAGCACGAAGCAGGACCAGATTCACGCGAGCATAGTCTCGACTCTGCTGGCGCTTATGGATGGCCTGAGCGATCGAGGCGAAGTCATCATCATCGGCGCAACGAACAGAATCGACGCTATCGATCCCGCGTTACGGAGACCGGGTCGATTCGATCGCGAATTATTTTTTCCATTGCCAGCGATGAAGGAGAGACTGGAGATTCTTAAAATTCACGTCGGCAAATGGAAGGATCCACCCACGGAGCCACTTCTCGAAGTATTGGCGGAAAAAGCGACCGGTTATTGCGGTTCGGATCTTCGGGCTCTCTGCACCGAGGCTGTGCTTCAAGGCCTGAGGAGAACTTATCCGCAAATTTACCTGACGAGCAAACGCCTGTTGCTCGATCCACAGCGGGTCGAGGTGATACATCTTAAATTTGCCCCTAGGGAGTTCCGGGAAAGTCACTCGGATGACCTAATAATGCTTTTTATTTTTTGTTTTTGCAGGTAAAAAAACGGGACTTCATGCAAGCGAGTTCAACCCTCGTGCCGTCTTCGCACAGGGTAGCGCCTTGCATCAGTAGGAAACTTCAACCTTTTCTAGTACCGTTGCTAGGTCCGGCTGTCGAGGAATTAGTAATCGCGGTAAAATCGATCTTTCCTCAAGGAGTCAAAGCTTCCTTGGCTAAGTATGTTTTATTTTTCGATGACCTTACTCGCCAGCTTAAGGGCTAACGCCGCAGTAAATGGGTAAAAACGCACGCATATTTCGTGATTTTTTTTGTCGGTAAAATATTCGCTTTGTCGATTCAATTTTTTAGGGTGAAGGGAGGATATGTTAAAGCACATTTAGGAATTTTGATATTTAATTTTATTGTTATTATGTATTTTTTTTATCGATCGGCGTAAACAATTTTTTTGGAAGTTCTTTTGCGGTGTCGCTGATTTCAACTTGTCATTTTATCAGAAACAAAACATTTAATTGTTTCTTAACAAATGATATATAACGTGGTGCTTGACGAGGAGAAAAAAATTGGCAAAATGGCGCCCATTTGAAAAAAGTATTCTTTCCCATTTTTCAACACTGAATAATTTTTTATTATTATTATTATTTTAAATATGAGACTGTCAAGGACTAAAGACCCTTTTGAAGTATATTAGTCAACATTTTCATAAAAATCCATCAAGTCATTTTTGAGATATCAAGGACACCGTTTTTGAAAATCACTTTTGAGAAAAACTCTTCGCGTAGCTGCTCGAGCACTCCGCCACTTCCACATAACGGAAAATAATCTCTAATTTGCATAATTTGTTGAATTTCGGCATAAAAATTTAACGGAATATTCTTGACACTATTAACTATTAGAGAAAAAAACGAAATTTTACTGTGGCGTAAGCCCTTAACTAAAACTGCGGCTACATACTTAATAATTTCTTTACATTCAGGATCAAAACCGTCAAGGGTATTCACCGTCCTCGATTGTTAATCTCGGGCGCCGACATGGCTCACGGTCAAGGGCCCTTTCTGGCGCAAGCGCTTCTTTATCGGATGGAGCACATACCCGTTCAAACACTCGACGTTAGTACGCTCTTCGCGGAGAGCGCAAGATCGCCGGAGGAAACCTGCGTCCAAGTGAGTGGGCCTTTCCATTTATCAAATGTACGAAAAATGGCAAAGATTAATCCGTTCTAACGCCCGTAGGTATTCAACGAGGCAACGAGAAACATACCGTCTATCATTTACATTCGGTCGATCGATCAGTGGTGGCCGCTCGTGCCGGAAACGGTGAAGGCAGTTTTTCTCTGTCGAATCGCCGCCCTCGATCCCTGCCTGCCGGTTCTGATTCTCGCGACGTGCGAGGTCAAATATCGGGATCTCTCGAAGCAGCTCAAGAATCTCTTCAGCGAACTGCGCGGAGAGATTTACTCGATGAAACGGCCGAGCGACGAGCAGAGAGCCACGTTCTTCAAGCCGATATTCATGGTGCAGAGTCTGAAAGCGCCGCAGGTCAAGGACGAAGCGGTGCGCCCTCTCGAGGAACTCCCACTCGCTCCGGATCTCATGCCAAAGAAATTGACGGAGGACGAGAAGAAAGTTTTGTACGAGAAGGAAGAGGTTTCGCTTAGAGAACTGAGAATCTTCCTGCGGGAGATCTGCGCGAAGCTCGCCAGAAATCGGCAGTAAGTTATCGCTCGTTTCACCGTGTCGTTACAAATAATTGATATAAAGGTAAACGGTCCAGTTTGTGACCCCGACGGCACATTTTTGTCTGTTCTAAATTCAGTTTTCGGCAAAAATCAACTAGATTACTGGCAAATAGAAAAGCGTTAAATGTTATTTATTTTGGCGACACACATAATTTTTTAATTAAATGTTTAGTAATTAAATTTATCCGCGAACGGTATAACTTGCACTTCAGTTGACTGGGAACTACTTTTGTTCAATTGTTTCGTTAAATTCGCGGGGTCAAAGTCCGTCACATAATTAAGATTATGCCACGGTTTCTAACCCTCGATTTTTCTACACATCTAATGAAATTATAATAACTGTGAGCCAATTAAATCTTTTTCATTGTTTGTACCTGAAATTTTATACGAACATTACATAAGAAATGGAATTACATCCGTTTCAATTGTCAATTGAAGTTTCAGAAACTGGGTAAGTAACTGCTGCGTGAGTCATAAACCGGGTACATGCAAGGTTTACAAACTGGGACATGAGTGGACCCACAGTGTCAGAAACCCCGGCAGTAGATAAGCATTAAATTAATATTATTATAAATTAAATCAATATTATGTGATTAGTATAATAGGTGAATTTCATTCAGAAGGTTTTAATGCACGTGTTGAAACAGTTCATTTTCAGTCTGACAATGTACCGCGTTCGTAATTAATAGAAAGCCCACACCGCTGCTCTAAAAGTGTCACAAACTGAGCCGTTTACCTTAAATATTGATACTTTATTGATGGATTGCCCCTTTTACAGCTCGAAAGAAAATAATAAATTTCAGTTGTCTTCCGGCTTCTGAACATATATAAAATTAAATTAATAACATTTGACAAAATAATGACTCTAACAAATCGTTCTCTTCCCCTCGCTTACCTGTCGTTCGCAGATTCTTCATGTTCACCAAACCCGTGGACACCGAGGAAGTCCCCGACTACAACATGATAATAAAACAACCGATGGATCTCGAGACGATGATGACGAAAATCGACATGCACTCGTATCTCTGCGCCAGAGACTTTCTCGACGACGTGGATCTCATTTGCCAAAACGCGTTGGAGTATAATCCGGAGAGGTGAGTGCGCACCCGACGGAACAATCCATCGAGCATAAAAGTCTCGAGATTAATGATGAAAAAAAAGACACGCGTCCGACGATTATTATTGCGCGTTAGATGATTATTATCGCAAATCATTTGCGATAATGTAATGCGCTGTACCTACCTCGACGGAAACAAGATCATACTTACATTCATGTTGTGTGTTTTCATGTCAGCTTGCGCGATAGGCCTTCCCTTGGAATTTTAAAGAGGTAGCTCTGTTTCTCCTGTTTATCCATTGCTGTTGTCGCTCTGTAGTTATCAGTGGTTTTCAATTTACACGATATAGACAACTACATTTATACATGTCGATCGACTTCATCGAATAAGATCAATAAATTTGGACACGTAGTAGACGATCGTTAAATTGTGCCCGATAAACACGGGATTCCCAAGTGCCCCATTGAAGACCACTCGTCTTAGATACATTCGCTTTATAATTAACGAGAGATACGCAGTCTCGTTGTTCGCGAGAATCTTCTCTATATCGCTTTTTCGTTTTTCACAGAGATCCGGCTGACAAATTGATCCGGCATCGGGCCTGTTCGTTGCGCGACAATGCCTACGCCCTGATAAAGGCCGAGCTGGATTCCGACTTTGAGGACAAGTGCCGGGAGATATCGAAGAATCGCAAGCGTCCGAAGGATCGCGAGGAAGGTAAAAGTACAAATCGAATCGCTGGCGAATCGGTCGCGCAGGTCGACAAGGGCGAGAAGAAATATTCAACGAGTCCCGCCGCGGCGGTCGTCGTGAATGGCAGAAAGCTGCCGAGCTCGAGGAAACGCAAGATACCAGCTTGGGCGAGGGGCTACGTGAAGAAGGTTCACAAGAAGAAGAAAATCATGTTCGAGGATACCCCGACGGAGGCTGTGACCAAGTCCAGTCCACCGAGCGAGCCTGCCGTTGGCATCGACCTGGAGAAATTTCAGGAGTTCGAGACCGAAGCGAACAGCGTGCTGAACGGTCACGCGGCACTCTTCGACAATACGGATTCCGAACACGATTCGGTCGCCGATAAACTCAAGGAGACGAAGAGCACTGCGAACGAAAGCACGGCCGAACCACCGACTACGACCGATGCGGCAAATGCGATGGAAGTCGCACCCACCGAGGATGCCAAACTCGCGGAGAATAACGTCGGTTCGAGCTCTTCGTCCAGGCGCGAGAGCACCGACGATCTCACGTTCGCCATCGAGAGCGACTGCTGTACCGCCGAGCCCGGAGACATCGACAAGGTGGTCGTCGACAGGGGCGAACTGGAGAGTGCCTGGCAAAACACCGTCGAAATAACGAGAGACTTTTCCGTCGAAGTATTGTGCGACATCTATGTCCAATTGAGTAGATGCGTCGGAAAATTCGCTCACACGTATGATAGAAAATCACTGCCAAAGGTGACTACAGATTATTATTTTTTTGTTTTTCTCTTCCGATCGATCCTTGAAGGACTCGTAATTTTTACTACAGTGAACATCTATTCACTGGTTTCGTTAAAATATCGTCATAATATCACGTGTCTGCGTGATATTATGTGTTAAGGGGTTACGCCACAGTAAAATGTATTTTTTTATCGGTCGGCGTAAACAATTTTTTTTAAATTCTTTTGCGGTGTCCCTGATTAGATTTTTCGTTTTATCAGAAACAAATAATATCAATTCTTTCTTAACTAATTATATATAATTTGACGAGGGAGAAAGAAAATTGGCAACATGACGGCCATTTGAAGAAGTCGATTTTTACCAATTTTTTCAATACTGAATAATCTTTTATTATTTTTAAGTACATTGGTACAAATTTTCATAAAAATCCATCAAGCCACTTTTGAGATATCAGGAACACCGGTCTTGAGAATCACGTTTTGAGAAAAACGCGTTCAAAGTTTGGCATAACAGCCTCTAACTTTCGTAATTTGTCGAAAGTTAACAGATTATTCTTGACACTATAAAACTTTACACTGTTCGAAAAAAAGATCGACATTTTACTGTGACATAAGCGCTTAAGGAGATTGAAGCGCTTCACACTAGACAAAGTGCCACATTTTTAAAGTCGTTTGTACAAACTTTCATGCATCTATCGATTATAGCGATGGGTATTTGTATTGCAGCAGATGTCCTTAATCTAGAAATACTACATTAATTGCAATGTATTTGCAAAAATATTGCCTCGTTTGTGCTAGTTTTCATAAAGCTTCATATTCGTTCAGTTTTCTCAAATAATAATCCGTAATTGTTGCTCGATTTTGATGTATCACGGCTCATTCTCTCCTTGGAAAATGCTCTACGAATTCATCGTCTAGACATTCGATAGTATTTTCCGGTTGAAAATGACAATTGCTTGTTTATGAAGGAATTTCATCGATAGATGAACATCTTTCAAGGAAGAGAATGAGCCGTAATACATCCAAAACGATGAACAATTACGGGTTATTCTTTGAAAAAACTGAACGCATATGTGCCTCTTCGAAAATTAGCACTAACCAGTTTACATTTATATAATTCATTGCAATTAATGTTTTTCTCGGTTAAGAACATTTTCTGCAATACAACCAACCATCCACTATAATCAATAGATGCGTAAAAGTTTGTACAAACGGCTTTAAAAATGTGGCATTCATTTGACTAGTGTGAAACGCTCCAGCCTCCTTAAATACGATATGTTTAAGTACGATACAATATGATTAAATACGAATATGTTTTAGTACGATAATCCCAATACCGAATCGTATGTTTTTTTCTGTTCAGGATTTGCTCAAGGAACTGGAACGCTTCAAGGTTTACAAAGCAACGATGGACGACGAGCCGCAAGACGTTTCCAACCATCACGAAGATCACGAAGCTCCTCAGGATGTATCAATGTTGTCCTGAGGAGAATATAATAAGAGCCCCTTTTTTAATTAACTCAGCTCTGTAAAGCGCTCATTATTATTTAGCTTCTTGATCCGAAGATCTATCTACGACTACGATCTTTCGTTTGCAACTGCCGAATAATGAGTGCGTAAAAAAGATCCCGATCATTCGGACTTCATGTCGCGAAGGGTAGTACAGAGAGGGAGAGAAGAATGTTCGGTCGTGCTTCCGTCAAGCCGCGAGCTTCTTGTAATTGTATATAATTCATTTTTTTTTTAATTCGTAGACCATTTCGTTTTGATATATATTAGGAGTGTCGTACTCCGATGCTGAGCGATGTGGAGCGGACGAAAAGCAGTGTACCTGAAAGAAGTCGTCACGTCGCCGGCGAAAAAAAAATAATTTGTGTTATTTATCGCATATTAATTGGTAAAGAGTGGGAAAGCATCCGTAATTGATGTGCCTACTATCCGTTTAAGGTAATGAAAAAAAAAAACGAACAATGTGCCGTTCGAACGTGTTATCACATAAGCGCTGTTCTGTAGTTTTAATCGAGGCAGCTGTGTTTACTGGATGATCTTTGTCGGGGACGAGAGAGTGTCAAATCGAATATTCCTCCGTCGCATTATGAAAAAGTAGCGAGACCGGACTCGCGATGTCGAAACTCGAACGAAGATGATGGTAACATTTGTGACGCAGCGCTCTGAACAATTATTCACAAATGGAAAGGAGAAGAAAAAAAAGATAATGATTAGCAACAATTTTCTCGCAGCAGGTCGATGGTGGTACCAAAGTTGTAGATGTTAAGTTTGAGGCCTAGAGATAGCGCTTGTGGAGGTAGTTATCGGCAAGTATACCACGTATTATATACGAAATGTAAAGTATCTAGAGAGAAAAAAAAAGAAAAAGAAAAACAAGTGTGTTAAGAGTAAGGCATTAGACTAAGTGATCGCTCAGTTACCAAAAGTGTTGTCCGTGCAGGAAATAGAACCAATCACTTTATTTTTCTAACGATATCTAATGACAAGTCTATTTGTACCGTTGATATTATTTATTCGCCACCACTACAGTCACCATCTCTAAACTGCCAACCTGCCAGAAATCGTCCAATTATTATTTTTCTGCTAGCGTAATAGATTTTTTTTTTTTTTTTGCTCTTTTTTGTGTTTCTAATTTGTGTAGCACGGACTCCGTTCTGTACGGAAGTTCCGGACTACGAATTGTCTTTCAAGCATTAATACACAGGAATTGTTCGAAAGTTCGGTGTCGTCTAATACAATTGTTATCATCTCTTGTGTTGTCGCCAAATAGTAATAAGGAATCGTGGGATATAGTCGGTTTCGAGGCGAGCCAACAAAGAGGAGCTTCCAGTCATAACTGCCGTTTTAATATATTGTTTCTCTCCCCGTATAAAACTGCTGCAGTTACCGCGAACACCGAAAAAACAAAAACCGTCGGCCAACGATTCAGTGAGCAGCAGCCTTGAGTATTAAAAAAACAGTTCTCGATGTTATTGTGTAACTCGGCATAAAACGTAACGTAACTGTAAGCGATCAAAAGAGAAAGACGGAAAAAAAGCATACACTGCCTTATTTATTTTAAACATATAAGTACACTTTCTTGTCATACACTGTAGTAAAATAAAGGAAAAACTTTCGTAATTTATCGGTGTCCTGCGTGTTCCTTCATTCATCCGTTTCTGTCACTGGGCGCATTCGAGATACGACTCAGAGAAAAATTAAAAATATTCTCTGCAAGATGTCACGTCTGTTTTGAAAATCTCAGTTGTCAAGCGGACGTGACGTCACGCAGAAAAATATTTTTTTGTGACGTCACTTCCGGTTTGACAATCTCACTTACCGTCAGGAAGTGACGTCATACCGGATACATATCATTTCCGGTTTCAAAATCTCATTATGACCGGAAGTCAAAATCTCATTTCTTGACCGGAAGTGATGAATTATTTCCGGTATGACATCACTTCCGGTCGAAAAATGGAATTTCCAAACCGGAAATGACGTATTTAAGGGTATGACGTCACTGTCTATTGAAAAATGAGATTTTCAAACCGGAAGTGACCTATTTCCGGTATGAAATCATTTCCAGTCGAAAGGTGAAATCTTCAAACCGAAAATGACATATTTCCGGTCGAAAAATAAAACCTTCAAACCGGAAGCGACATATTTCCGGTTGACAAATGAAATCTTCAAACCGGAAATGACACATTTCTAGTATGACGTCACAGTTCAAAACTGAGATTTTTAAACCGGAAGTCACGTTTTCCGGTACGTCACTTTCGGTTTAAAAGTGAGATTTCCAAACCGGAAGTAACTTTACACAGAGAACATTTAATTTTTTTTCTGTGGAATGTAGTTCGAATGTAGCCAGCGACAGAGACGGATGAATTAAGGAACACACGGTATGTGTGTGTGTGTGTGTGTATGCTATGTGAATCTCGATTCATTGATTGACCTTGGTTCACATGTTTTTATTTATTTATCTATTTTCTTAAAGGCCCGATCAGTCTAAACGTCACAAACATGAAATTGTATCGTTACAACATCTAAATTACTTGCGTTAAAAAGATTAAAATTCCAGTGAAGTTTAAGTGCCCGTAGCAATGCGAGTGCATTGAAAAAAATTGTTAAACGCATCGTTAAATTCGATGTCATTGGTAGCGGCTTGCTGGAAAAATGACGACCGTCAAAGACTTCTCGTGTATCGGGGGCCTGGAAAAGCACATAAGAATCGTTAAAGAGACCGTACTTTTTCCTCTGATGTACGGTGAAGTTTACGCCAAGTTTAACTTGCGACCTCCTCGCGGTCTCTTGTTCTACGGTCCTCCTGGTGAAGCTCTAAAAATTCCCCGACGCTTGTCGATCCGTCGGAACACAGCGTTTGATTAAAAAAATCATTGTACAAACAGGCACTGGAAAGACACTGGTGGCCAGTGCACTCGCCTCGGAGTGCAGCAATTCCGAGAGAAAAGTTGCATTCATATCGCGCAAAGGAGCGGATTGTCTGAGCAAGTGGGTTGGCGAGAGTGAAAAAAAATTACAAAAGATATTTCAGCTGGTAAGTGTCTTCACGTCGTTCCGAGCAGTCGAACGATAATCGGGAGTGATCAATATTCCGATTTCGCTATAATAACCACATTCGCCTATTATTCACCAATGATCATTATTAAGTTGTGCGCATGCGCAGTACTGTTTCATTACTCCCTAGGGAGTAATAGGGCTCGCAACGCCCTAGGAAGTAATAGGACTCGTTACTTCCACTTTAACCCTGCCATACTGAGCGACCGAAGAAGCGACCCTAAAAGCGACCGTTTTTTTGTTCCAAAATTTAGCCATACTAATGACCGCTGAAGCGACCGCTCTGGCGACACATTTTTTGCCCTGTTTCGGCCATGAAGTCGTTTGATTGGCGACCGAATAAACGACCGTAGTAGCAGCCGTCTAGAAAAGCTCATCCCGATCGTCAAAAAGCTTATATCTGGACGGTTGCATTGACGGTCGTTTGTTCGGTCGACAATCAAAGAGGCGACTTCACTGCCGAAATGCGGCAAAAGAATCTCGCCAGAGCGGTCGCTTCGGCGGTCGTTAGTGTAGTTAATTTTTGGCACTAAACCACCGTCGCTTTTAAGGTCGTTTGGTTTGCTAGGGAAGCCCTAACACTCCCGGGGCAGTAATGGTCACTGGCGAATACGACGAAGTCGGAAATAAAAGAGTATCGTATGCTACTCGGGAGGGAGCGGATTTTCACCTCGTGTGATTTCTGCTATCGATTCGCTAGGGCAACCAACTTCATGCTCAGCGAAAATCGCGCACTTTCCCCCTTTGTAGCATAATATAAGATCTGCTTACTTATTTAATCTATCTACTTGATTACTATAATTTACTGTATTTACTTTACTTCATTTTTATCTATATCCCGTCTTTTTAACAACCTAGCGATCTGCTCGCATATCTATCTTTAGTTATATCCTACCTGTAATCGCTCATTGATTATTATACTATTGCCATCGTCTCGCCTGTTAGGCTTTGCTTGTTGCACTCTGTACTGCCGTGTATAATTTACTACCTATGTCATAGTGTAATCCAGCATTGATCCGCCTGTATCGCATCGGTCCTTAGGGGAAATAGCGTTGGAGTCAATAAATTTCAATACAATGATATACTATTTTTTCTCTCCAGGCTCAGCAGAGCAAACCGTGCATTATATTCTTCGACGAGGTGGACGGTTTGGCGCCTGTGAGATCGGACAGACAGGACGTCGTTCACTCGAGCATAGTCTCGACCCTGCTGGCTCTGATGGACGGCCTGGACAACAATTCGGAAATAATTGTTATCGGGGCTACGAACAGGCTGGACGCGATAGACCCGGCGCTGAGAAGACCCGGTCGATTCGATCGCGAACTCTACTTCCCACTGCCGTGTTACATGGCCAGGAAGGACATTCTCTCGGTATTGGGCAGACAGCTGATCGACGTATATCGATCCGGCGACTCCGTCGCAGGAGCCAAGTTTTATTCGACCCGCTTTGCTAGGTTCACGTCAAAGGCTGGAAGCAAAAACCGCCGGTGAAATTTATCGCCTATTTGGCATCGAAAACAGTGGGTTTCTGCGGCAGTGACTTACAGGCCTTATGCGCAGAAGCCGTAATGTGCTGCGTCCGAAGACACTATCCACAGATATACACTTCCAAATCGAAGTACCACATAAACGAAAGATCTCTAAAGGTAATTGGGTTAGGTACGCGATTAGTCTATTGTTACGGCGGGTATCGAACGTTTGTCGACTTCCCGTAAGGTCGAGAAACAAGATTTCATAAGAGCCCAAAGCAACATTGTTCCTGCGTCCCACCGAGTCAAGATAATACCGGTAAAGTGCCTGTCCACGAAGGTCCAACCCTTGCTCCACGACAGCCTCTGCTGTGTCCTGACGAGGCTCCAAGGAATCTGTCCCGATGGCATGTTAACGTCGGATAACATGTGAGTCCTCGTCGACGAGACGAAAATAGTATACACTACGACCTCGACTTCATTCACAGCGGCTTGCCCCACCCATACTAACTGTCGAGCATGGCAAATAGCTTACTGCGTCGATCGATATTCGCTCCGTGGTGGGGACTGTTAAGTAAACCGAGGGCGCAAAAATCGAGGTCCTAGTGTATTGTGTTGCAAAGGAGGCAAGTGCGTTATTTACGTTGAGCCTTAAGTTTGCTTTCGTAAATTCCAAATTTCTTTACTTTACGCAGAGGTTGCAAAGCCCAGGAAAAAGAGGCATCCAAAAACTACGGTTGTTTTTCAGATGCATCTTTCGGTTGCTACCCAGATAGACAAGCGCCACGAAAAGTAGAAATTGGCGCAATGATTACGACAGGTGTTGCACATGACGCAAATATTGCGCCAATGTTGCTACTCTTCATGACGATTGTCTATCTGGGTAGACGACAGAAAGCAACCGACAATTGCAACCGAAACTCTTAACTTCCTGCCGAATAGTAACTTTGGGCCGAAAAGCAACCAAAAAGCAACTGTAACGCTACCGAAACAATTTGGTTCCTCGGATCCGCATTGATTGATTGATTGATAATTTATTGATGGGTTGCTCCTGTTACCGATAAAAACAGTACCATACATTTCAAAAATGTATGGCACTTAGTATGTTACCACATGTATTCTCTTTGGGCTTCTGAACATATATAATTCCAAATTAATAACAATAAATATGGACGAATAATTAAAGAGATTATAAAATAGAGATCATAAAACGACTCCTTGGGAAGTAATGAAACAGCGCATGCGCACAGGTTAATAATGATCATCGGTCAAAAATGGGCACCCATGTTGCACCAAGGAATGTGCTTACTTTAACCAAGTAGGGAAAAAAATCAAACCCCGACGGTCTTAAGCCGCAGCGTTTCTTTAGCGTCGGCAAAGCCTCATCGCGATCGTCCAGCTGTCCGAGAATTTTGCTCTGTGGCATTGACGATTGCCACACCCGACATCTGGGCCCAGCCATCCTTCACACCCTCGAGCATTTGCCATGCCACGTATTGGATGTCACAACGCTGTTCGAAGAAACCGGACGGGCCGTTGAGGAGACAATAATCCAAGTAAAAAAAAAAAAAAATGTGTCCATGCTCGTCGCTCTTCTTGCATTTGTTATTTTTCATAGAGGAAGCTTTGTAATCGTGAAACGTTTGTTGTTCCGAGTACAGCTCTGGTTTGTCGATTAAATGATTTGCAGAAAGTGAAGGCCGCGCGGCACACGCTTCCTTCGTTACTATACGTACCAGACATCTTATCCTGGTGGGATCTCGTCGACGAGGCAGCCCGCGTTGTTTTCATGTCCCTAATGCGTGGTCTCGATCGTTCCGTGCACTTGCTGGTACTGACTACCGCAGGTTGCAACTTTACCGACGTTCCGGCGGAGGTAAAATTATCGTAGGCGATAATAATTTTTCGTTATCATGGGAGAAACGATTTATATTTCTATAAAATGGCAGATAACAGCTCTGTACGACGAGCATCAGGGCGAGGTCTACGAGGTACAACCTCCTCCTCCGTCGGAACGCCAGTCCTTCTTTCAGCAGCTCTTCGTCAAGAATCACTCTTCCAATTCCGGGCCTAACGATATATCAAACAAATCCTCCTACGGTAAAATTTGCAGCTTGTCTCTCCTAGCTGTTTTACTCTGTCTCAAAATCATTTAGTTTTTATTATTATTATATTTGTTTTTTTATTTTTGTATCGACCCCAGCTTCTCAAAGCTACTGCCTTATAACGAGTCGACTCGGTTGATGCGTAATTACTAGTCCTCACTTATTGTGGATCCATTTCTGTTTTCTTTTGTGCTTACGCACCGAGCTAGTCTCTCCATTTTTGCGGCTTGTTATGTTTGTTATTTCTGATATTTTCATTTCTTTTTTGCTATTGTTATTATTATTTTTTGTTGCTTTGAAACTTCTGCAATTATTATAGACTGTAGTTTTAAGTTAGTTACAATTAGTTCGGTTGCTTGGTCTTTTTGTTAATAGATCATGTTTGTATCTGCACATGATTCGTTTGCACGGTGCTCTTAGGGAGCTCCAGAGTACGCAATAAACGTAGCATTCTCTCTCCCCTCCGTTCGCAGCCGATTTCGTTCCAATAATGGGTCCGAAGAGAGTCAAGATGGAAAATCGAAAACAAAAAGCCAACAGCGCACAATTCCTGGAAACTATGGAGTCCCGTAAGTTTTGCCGATCTCGACAAAACGCTATCGTTGTCTGCGAGTGAAAACAACTTGATGTTCTCTTACAGCCGAAGTTACAGAGATCGCAGTACCGAAGAAGGTGAAAATGGAGACCAGGGCGAGAAGCAAGCTCAGTGCAGTTGATCCTAACAATCCCACCATCGGAGCCAAAACAAGTAATGCCTTTCTACCGGCAATCCTGCTTTTCCCATTGTCTTCACATGCATGTTGCGTTTGCCCTTAATGGGCGAGAGACCTTCGGGTCAAGCATAGAATGACGATTTCGTGCCAGATTTCTTATACATTAAATGTCTTCACATGCAAAATTGATCCGCAGGAGCTGCTGCGAAAAGGGAGCACAGTGCCGCAGGCGAAGGCGCTTCGAACGCCAAGCGCCAACGACTTCCTTCCGGTACGTCTTCGTCGAAGGTTACCGCGAGTACGGAACAACTCGCGGACTCGCAGATCCAGGACCTGCTTCAGAGAATCGTACAGTTGACGGAAGATTGGACCAGTCGGCAGCTGGAAAGTCTCTACGCCTCTCTGGAACTGACTCTGGAAAAATCTGAGGACGAGGTGTATCGCGCTGTCGACGAGTGCCTGGAGAATTTTCACGATTTCGAGAAGGTCGCCGGTGATCGCCTAAAAAAAGAAGAAATAGTTTAGATTGTTAAGCGACCAGCGCAGAGTTGCTGGGAACTGTAGAGTCCTGTATGTTTTGTCGATCCTGATAAAACCCCGTTGTTGCCCGCGAGAGACAACAACTTAATGGTCTCTTAGAGCCGAAGTCATCGAGGTCGTGGTGCCGAAGAAGATAAAACTGGAGACCAGGGTGAGAAGCGAAGTGCCGTTGATACCAACAATCCTCGCACGAGAGACTAAAGAAGTACAGTAAACCCCGTTTAACCGAGGTAATGTGGGGAGAGCGTATGTCGGATAAGTGAAAACTCGGATAACAAGGATAACATACTCAATTCAAACTTGTACTACTATGACATATTTAAAAAATAACACACCATTTCGTATAAACATTAACTTTATTAGATAAGGTAGTACTAACGGACAGTTCGACCACGTGAGTTCAGAGAGAATTGACAGAGAATTGCGAACGCTTCTCGATGGGATAAAAATCTGAAAAAATCAAGCATATGAAAAAAGGTGCTGAAAAGATTGATTTGGCACAATAATAATTCCAAAATGTTATTAATAAATTAATGAAAAAAATTGTTCAACAGATACCCCGGCAACTCGACTTTTTGTTCATTCAAAAACAATTTGTTAATCTTTTTGAATACGTATGAATGTTTTCAGAATTTTGTGTAATTTTTTTAAATTACGTTTTTTTCCTAACTAAAAACGCAATTTTAAAACCCTACGTGAAATTCTGAAAAAAATTCAAACGTAGTCAGAAAAATTACCAAATCATTTTCATTAAAAAAAAGTTAGGTTGCCAGGAGATTAATTGCAATATTTTTTTTCGTTAATGTGTTAAAAACATTTTGGAATTATTACCTTAATTTGCGACTTTTTTCCTTATTTTGACACGTCACGATGTCCATCATTGACTCTAGAATCGGAACAGATCTATTTACAGCTCGCAATATAAAGCAGCAAACTTGTACAAATTTAAGCGCGTATGCAACAATGTAGCAGTTACAATAAAGCAGCATGTCCGCGCGCGGGCAAGCTGCTTTATCCGTTTTATCCGAGTTTTCCGTATTATCCGAGCCTATACCTCGATTAACGCGGAGGGTTCGGATAAGTTGGGTGCTTCGTCGGATAACGCGAAGGCTCGGATAATTGAAAGTCGGATAAGCGCTGTCCTAAGGTAAACGTCCCAGTGACCGAACACGTCCTAGTTGCCGCGCAAAGCATGCGTGCAAGAGAGACGCAAATACGATTTTTCATGCATGTACGGGAACTGGGACTTCGCCCTTAGGTGTGCGGCCACTGGTACTTTCACCTTACTATAATTTCTTTCTACCGTCAATCCTGCTTTTCCCGTAGTCTTCACCTGCAAAATTGATCGGCAGGAGCTGCTGCTAAAAGGGAGTTCAGTGCCGCAAAGGAGGGCTGTTCGAACCAAGCACCAACGATTTCCTTCCAATGTGTCTTCGTCGAAGTTCACCGCTGATGTGGAACAGTTCGCGAAGCGCAGACTCAATACCTGCTTCAGAGAACTGTACAATCAACGACGGATGGAAAGTCTCTGAGCCTCTCTGGAACTGACTCTGGAAACAACTGAATGCCCGGAGAATGTTCACGATTTCACTTAACAGGAGATCATTAAAAAAAAAGAAGAAATAGTTTAGATTGTTAAATAAATGATGTATTAAATAATTACCGTCCGTCCCGCAGAGGTTGTTTTGTTGTGTGTAAAAAGATGAATGAAGAAATAAACATTGTACGCAGTCGTACGTATCGGCGACGCTGTGAGAACAAACTGCGAGCGAGTGGATGACAAAAAAATGAATGGTGCACCCGGTAAAGTCATCACGTGTGATATCATCAACGGATGCAATATCCCGATCAAATCTCTACCAATGTTTGCGCACGAGGCGCTCTGTTTCGTTCGAGTACAGAGAAAGATGGTTTGTCACTCTCCCGTACGGTCCCGTTGCAAGGCAGGGGACAAGTGAGAGCAAATCTTCAGAATCACACTGAGCGGAATTCATACCGCGGGGGTTCTTGGATCTAGCGGTGGGTCTTATTAGTCCGCGCCGGGCAGCCGGGCAATGCGCTCCGCGACGTTTTCATTTCTCCTCGACGACCGAACTCCCCATCGAAGTTCAATAGAAATTTTCGTTCGTCGCGACGACCTATCGGGACACGCGTTCGTTCAAATGTTTATTTGTTTTTAATCGATAAGGGGTGAAAGTGAGTTATAACGATTCAAAACAAAAAAAATTGCCGCCCAACGAAAACTTCACTGTGTTGTGACGATAAGCGATCGCGTGAGTAAAATTCTTTATCCTATTTAATTACCGAAATTCAATAAAAAAATGTCTGATATCTTACTAAATAAAAATTATGTACCGAATATTTCAGGCGCCTGGTATGTTATTAAATAAAAATTAAATACCGAAGATTTCAGTCACCTTATATCTTATTAAATAAATATTAAATACCGAAGATTTTAGGCATCTGACATCTTATTGCTTCCTCATAGAGGAAGCTTTGTTATGGAGAAAAAAAAAATTTCGAGATTTTAATGAAAACGTGTTCAGAATGTTCCAAAACATCGAAGAATCACATTTTTAAATAGAAAAAATTAAATACCGAGGATTTCAGACCCCGGAAAGCAGGTGGCACGCGTCGCGTCGCCTTTGGCCGGTATAAATCGTCCATTCTAATTTCGAGCTTGCCGTTATTTCATGGGTAATTATCCGGAGTCATCGTGCCCGAGCTTTGAAATTCTCGGAACGGGAGTGTAGCTTTTGTCGTTTCACACGAAAGCCCGTTTAAATCGGGACTCGCAAGAGCAAGTTTCTAGCGCCTAAGCGCGATTGGGATGGTGGGAAATTTATGTACACATTTGTACAGAGATACAAGGTTGATAGTAACAAAAAAAATGTATTAACTATACTCCTACAACTAACTGTACAATCATCAATGCTTTAGAGCACAACATGGCAGCGAAATTTGTTCGTTTGTTCGTCGGAGATCTTAACGTATGGCATATTGTTCTTATATAGTTTTCTCGTTTGTTCGTCAGAGATCTTAACATACGGCATATTGTTCTTATATATAGAGGTTAAATCACTTTTCGTCCAGATATCACAATAGATCTTCCAGGATTGTATCTTCATTGATGAGTACCGACGAGCGGTTGAACAAAAAAAAATGACGACTATCACAATTCATTGCCTTCGACACACCGCTTAAGCGCTTTCACTCATTTATTCGTACGCCATTGTAAAATTGATTGTCCACTTCATAAACGCAGTTATTTTGATAATAACGGTTTGATGCCGTATTGTCCAAACCTTCGATGAAGTTCGGTAGATTTCACAATAGATCTTCCAGGATTGTATCTTCATTGATGAGTACCGACGAGCGGTTGAACAAAAAAAAATTGAGACTATCACAATTCATTGCCTTCGAAACACCGCTTAAGCGCTTTCACTCATTTATTCGTACGCCATTGTAAAATTGATTGTCCACTTCATAAACGCAGTTATTTTGATAATAACGGTTTGATGCCGTATTGTCCAAACCTTCGATGAAGTTCGGTAGATTTCACAATAGATCTTCCAGGATTGTATCTTCATTGATGAGTACCGACGAGCGGTTGAACAAAAAAAAATGACGACTATCACAATTCATTGCCTTCGAAACACCGCTTAAGCTCTTTCACTCATTTATTCGTACGCCATTGTAAAATTGAGTGTCCACTTCATAAACGCAGTTATTTTGATAATAACGGTTTGATGCCGTATTGTCCAAACCTTCGATGAAGTTCGGTAGATTTCACAATAGATCTTCCAGGATTGTATCTTCTTCGATGAGTACCGACGAGCGATTAAACAAAAAAAAATTACGACTATCACAATTCATTGCCTTCGAAACACCGCTTAAGCTCTTTCACTCGTTTATCCGTACGCCATCGTAAAATTGATTGTCCACTTCATGAACGCAGTTATTTTGATAATAACGGTTTGATGCCGTATTGTCCAAACCTTCGATGAAGTTCGGTAGAGCATCACCGTTCCGTTTTAGAAAACAACATGGCAGCTAAGTTTTTTCGTTTGATCGTCAGAGAGCCTTAACGTACGGCATACTGTTCTTTATACGGAGGGTGTATCGCTTTTCCTGCAGATATCACAATAGATCTTCCAGTATTATTTCTTCTTTGATGACTACCGACGAAGCGTTATTGATCCAACGACGACTATCGCGACTCATTGCCTTCGAAACACCGATTAAGTTGTTCCACTTCGTTGATTCGTACGTCGTAAAATCGACTGCCCACATCATAAACCTTGTTATTGGTATGACGGTTTTATGTCCATGATGGTTTACGTCCAGATATGACGATATATCTTCCAGCGTTATTTCTTCTTTGATGAGTACCGACGAACCGTTGTTCATAAAATTACGATTATCGCGACGCACTGCCTTTGAAACAACAGTCAAGTTGTTCCACTCGTTTATCCGTGCGTCGTAACATTGAATGCCCACTTCAAAGGTGTTATTGCAACAATGGTTTTCGTCCAGATGTCACAATATATCTTCCAGAATGATTTCATTAATAAGTACCGAAGAACCGTTATTTATAAAATGACGACTATCGCAACTCGTTGCCTCAGAAACACCGTTTGAGATGTTCCACTTCATTTGTTCGTAAGTCGTAAAATCGACTGCCCGCATCATAAACGTTTGATGTTCATGATGGTTTACGTCCAGATATCACAATATATCGTCCAGCATTATTTCTTCTTTGATGAGTACCGATGACCCGCTATTGATAAAATTACAACTATCACGACTCATTGCCTTCGAAATTCCGGTCAAGTCTCTCCACTCGTTTATTCGTGCGTCATTGTAAAACTGACTGTCCACTTCGTAAACGTTGTTATTGCGATGACGATTCGATGCCGGATTGTCCAAGCCTTCGACGAAGTTCGTGAGAACATCACCGTTTCTATTTCGAAACTCTTTGGAAGGTGGCGAAATTTTTTCACCGATGAAATATGTGTTGTTGTTGTTTCCGTTGATCGCCGAATTCGACCTTCCCAATGTAAACTCTATGTCGTCGGCGTTCTCGATGTGAAACGCACAATTCCTCTCTTCCCCGTCGAGATGAAAATTCGGCGAGGTCTCGTTGGCCAGCCAACAGCAGTCGTCCTCCACGTCGTCCACCTCCTGTTCCTCGGATTCGATTATCTCCATTGGCTCGTTGTCCATTCTTATGAACTCTCGTATGGCGTCGGAGATGAGAAGTTCGCGCTCGGTGCGGTTTGGCGTCTCGTGATTAATCTCCATCGCCGGTCCCGAGGCTCGCGGTCTCGTTATCCTCAGGAGCACTTGTATGTCCTCGTCTTCCGGCGCCCGGTAGTTCCTAACTTTGTCGCCGGGCATGTTTTTCAACTCGCTCAGCAGCTCGTCGTTTGTCTTCGTCAACATAGTTCTGGCATCGTTCGCATCAAAGTCACTGTCAAGGTCGACTATTTCCTCGTCGCTGACCCGATCGCCGGTTAGTTCCCGGTTGCACAAAGACGCGGCCTTCTCGCAGTCAACAATCGTACGATCGTTGCTTCGCCGATGCCACTTTAGGTGCTTCCTACTTATCGCCACTCTAGAAATAACCTCGTCGCCGATCTTCAGTACGAGCTTCTTCTTCGACTTTTTTTTCCTGTGCTTCCTCTTAACGTGGTTCTGCACGTCCCTTATGCACTTGAAATTCTTGCCGCACACTTTGCACTTGTCGCCGATAATCGTCACTCTGCACTCTCTCATGTGCGAAACGATGTCCAGATAATCGGGCATATCGCCGGAGCGAGTTGTTACGGGATGTTTTTGTTTTGATCGAGACTCCCAACCGGGGCTTTGTTCGGGCGTGTCGAGGATAATCTGGCTTACGCCAGGCGTCACGGGAAAAGGTCGCGCGTTGCTCGTTCGTGCCGCGGACATTGTATCGTGACGGTTGTTGTTATCGGCGTTCAAAACACTCGCATTGCTGTACTCGAGGCCCATCGATCGAAAAAAAATAATTTTTCTTTTCGTCGCGGAGAAGCTCGTTAGTAATTCATCTTCCGTTGTGTCGATGGCCTCTTCGCGTTGGTTCGAAGTCCTCGTTGGGTATGGAATGGCGGTCGTAAGGCAACTTTCCGTGAACTCTAACGACGACATTTTGTTTGCTGCGCCGGTCCGCTAGATATCAGTCTAGAAGTAAAAACAAAAAGAGACCTTTCGTCGTATCGATGTTGGTAACAGAAAATAAAATGCTTCGCATTCATTGCGACGTTTAAATCAGGAAAATCAATTGTTTTGTTTTAAAAAATGCTTCGATGCTCGCACAGTGCTGGAAATAATCCGGCGCTCTACCGCTGATGGACTGAGTCGGCCATTTTGTCGAGGGCTGCGCTCGAGAGATACTTGCGCTGCGGCAAACGAGCGTAGCGTATCGCTCGCTTATCAATCATTCACGTCCCATGTGGTGCATCGAAGGGGCGCCGAGAGAAAGTAATTAGACATAACACCAGTATATTACGCAATACAGCTCACGTTCGAGTGTACTTAAACACCGACTCGGATATTATGTCGGTGTACATAACATGATATCATTGCCAGCCACAGAAGCTAATGGCATCGAAATATGAACGGATCACTACTTTACAACTGGCATCGATACCTTCATACTGAGTCATCTACGAGGGTGTAGACTTATTTTATTTTATTTTATTTTTATTTCTTAGATTATTTATTTGTTTCTTGGAACGCCGAAACGTTTTCGATCCCGACGAACTTACTCTGTTAATATAAACTGTTCGAAATTATTCGATTCTAGTACTTCACACGAGACAAAAAACAAAATCGGCATTCACGATTTTACAATGTTGCACGCTCGGAGGTTTTCGATGTGTCGTATATGCGCGTCCTTATTTGGGACGAAACGCCAGACGGGGGTACCTGCGTTGAGTTTCACCCGGCAACTGAGATGTCGAAACCTTTGAGCGCCAGAGCAAACGGTTTTTTTTCGCCTCTGGTGAGAACGAACAAAGCCGGGGTCCGTCCTACCAATGCGGGCTTCGCTTACACACTGCCGAACCAACCGGCGCGGGCGCTACTCCTTTTCACCGCGTCAGCCTTCTCAGGAACGTTGATGCGGCAAACGCTGTGTGAGTCATTCCGGCGGCGAAGATATGCGAGTGACCACGAAGTCCTCGAGGGTCCGACACCGGAAACCGCACAGCCGATAATAAAACCGGACGATAAGAGCGCCTCGCGAAACACCACCCCGACAACAACATTTATTGCTTTCAATGTTTTAGTTTATTATTGTACTCTCTCGAAACAAAAAATTATTCTCGTATATTTGTATTCTCGTAACAAAAATTTAGTCTCGTATCTTTATATTTTCGTAACAACAATTTATTCTCGTATTTTTCGATTCTCGTATCTTTGTATTCTCGTAACAAAAATGTATTCTCATATTTTTGTATTTTCGTAGGAAAAATTTATTCTCGTATCTTCGTATTCTCGTAACAAAACTTTGATCTCGTATCTTTGTATTCTCGTAACAAAACTTTGATCTCGTATCTTTGTATTCTCGTAACAAAACTTTGATCTCGTATCTTTGTATTCTCGTAAAAAAAATGTATTCTCGTATCTTTGTATTCTCGTAACAAAACTTTGATCTCGTATCTTTGTATTCTCGTAACAAAAATGTATTCTCGTATCTTTGTATTCTCGTAACAAAACTTTGATCTCGTATCTTTGTATTCTCGTAACAAAAATGTATTCTCGTATCTTTGTATTCTCGTAACAAAACTGTGATCTCGTATCTTTGTATTCTCGTAAAAAAAATTTATTCTCGTAACAAAACTTTGATCTCGTATCTTTGTATTTTCGTAAAAAAAATGTATTCTCGTATTTTCGTATTCTCGTAGGAAAAATTTATTCTCGTAACAAAAATTTGATCTCGTATCTTTGCATGCTTGTGACAAAAATGTATTCTCGTGTCTTTGTATTCCCATTATTTTTACGAGAAAATACTTGCGGACGTTTTTGGCAATTTTCGTCAAATTTATGTTTTTGCCATGTATTCCTGAATTATTGAGGACACGGTATTAAAAGTTTACATAAACGATCGGTGATTGTTAAACTTTGAAGTTATTTCTCCGCGACGCACCCAGTAACGAGTACCTAAGAACTTCAGGGAAAGTTGGAAATGTTTCCAGAGCATCAGAAGTTTGACAGGTGCTGTTACAGTCGGAAACGGTCGATACCCTCTCTCTCTTTTTTTATGGCACGCAACTTCCACGTGCAATTTTCCATCAACCCCATATGGCTCACATTTGACATGCACTGTATGAGAGCCGACGAGTATATCGACGTTGCCGCCTTTTATTTTACGATTGACATACGCGTCTAGACTGGACGTTGAATATAGCAAATAGGGTGCGTGAAAAAAAATGATCCCCGGTGCATGAGAACTATAATTTGCTTCATATAGAATATACTATATGAAGTACTATATGTACTATATTTACTGTATACTACAATTTCTTTCATATAGCTGTTTGACGCTATTCACCGTGATGTATAGCAGGGCTGGGCAAAATACCAAAAAATACTTCAAGTACAATGTACAAAGTACCACAAGTACTTGAAGTATCTCTCAAGTACTTTTTCCAAGTACTTCGGCTCGTAGCGTTATTAAGGATTTAAAAAAACGGTGCAAAGCAATTTGTATGACTTCCTCGTTGTGAAAAATCGCTATGAAATTTTCGTAATTCATCATTTTTATAGTATAAAAAAATCGACTACAAAATGCCATAAGAAATGTCATAAAAAAACTAAAAGGGTCCTTTCTCATGCCTTCTAATTTTTTAATGGAATTAAACAAAAATTCTAGTTAAAATTATACTTTTTTAAAAGTTTAGACAGATAATTATATATTAATAAAATCAGAATGTAATGCTACTGTTCGCATTACGAGTATCCGTAATGCGAGCATGTACTCAAAAAGTGCTTGTAGTTGGTACTTAAATTCACAAAAAAGTTATTGAAGTACTAAAAAGTACCAAATAAGAACCCAGTATTTCAAGTACTGCCCAACTGTGATATACAGTTGAAATACAATAAGAATCTAATTCGGGACGGTTACTGGTTTATTTTCCCAGAAATGCTGCTGAAGGATAGAAAAACATGCCATTTCGAGTGTTCACATTGATATTTACTCGCCATCTGCGTTAGCCGAGCCATGTCACCGCTGTACCCAAGGTGAGTGGAAATTCCTCACGGCCGAATATTCATAGATGGATGAACAGCGGCACAGGCGTGTCGTATGCGAACCGCAAGAAGGCAGTATAAAATATCGTGTTACGCTGTAGGGTAAGTCAGGGTGATATGGCCACTTGGGTGATACGGCCACTTGGGTGATATGCCCGTGTAATATCTTTTAACGTAACAAACGAATGGCGCTGCCGTTTGCACAGTTTTTAATAGATATAATGGATACAATATGATTGCACCGAAAATTATAAGATTGTATGTGCAAGGCTCAGTACGATATGCCACGTGGCCAAATTCCCCGCAATTATCTGGTGATACGGCCAGTAAAACGGTTTTCTTTTCAGTTTGGCTTCCGAAACATTTGACAGAAGTAATTATTGCATTTCTGTAGATAACATAAAATATACATTATATACATATTCTGTAGATAACATAAAGACATGTTTTATGCAATCCTTCTATACTTCTCTAAGCCTGATCGACTACGTCATTACTATGGCCATATCACCCCGACTGTCCGGGTGATATAGCCGATCACAAACAGTTATTCAGAAGGTCTAAAAAAAAATCCGGGGCCCCCTCTAAAGCCCCGACAAAGTTCGGGATAGGTGGCTACAGCCTGAGAACCGACCAAAAAAATACGACAGCAGTGACGCCGGCCCGGCGGTTAGTGTCCACAAAACAGAACAAAAAAAAAAGGAAAAAGAGAAGACCCAAAAAAAAAAAGAACAGAAAAACATTTCGTTGGAGCACTTGGGATTTGAAAATTGATATTTGCCGTCAAGTCCAACTGCCAACTCCAAATATCGAGTTACGACAAAAAATGTAAAGGTTTTTAAAAAAAAATCGTGGCCACATCACCCGGACTTACCCTATGGCTTTCAAATTACTCGCTCGAACGACCGTGAGTTTGTAACGCAGGCATTACTCGTACAGTATAAATCGGGACGGCGTCTGCCGGCGACAAACTAATCCATTTTTACTGGCAAAGAAATCGCGTGATAGCGTGGCGTGACGGACGAGCCTTGAAGAGAGCCACGTCATGGCAATCGCGTTACGCTCGTTCGTCCGGCAGTTTCGAAAAACATGTATGTGCCCCGATTGAATTAAACAATCGATAACGTAGACATTTGACGTCTACCATTGTCATAGAAATCTTAAGGTCCTGTGGCGCAACGGATAACGCGTCTGACTACGGATCAGAAGATTCCAGGTTCGAATCCTGGCAGGATCGGGTTCAATTTTTTTTTTCTCCTCCATCGATCAAACCGATCGGTCTCTCAAAAAAAATGCAGTATTCATCGACGATGGAGTTTCGGTAGATTTTTTTTCTTACCGCACAAGACACCGTTGACGGTGCTCGTTTCATAAAACAACGTTTGCCGTTTTCCGTCACACAGACGAGTCGATCGGACCAGATCGGACACCAATACGCGAGCCAATCATTGCCGTGTGTGGACACGGCACGGTCTGTCTGTGTTCCGTACGTAGTCTTGTGTGCGAGTTGCTTGACTCACGGCTCGCTGTGCGATCGGGCTTCTCGCTGCACAGGGAGAGTTCTGTTTGTTTTATACAATTTTATGTGTCTGCAGTTTTACGATCTCCCGCCTCGTCTAAACACTCTCCCCCCTATAAAATACCGGCACTCACGAAGATCTTGCGTTATTGCTGATATTGTTTCGTAATTGCAGAGTACACCGAACCTGCCGGGCGCGCCTCGCCGGAAGCCTCGTTCTCATCACCTACGTACACGTGGCGTGTTCTCGTAAGTCGCTTCCCCGATGGACTATCCCAAACACATCTACACGAGATTGTGGCGATATTCATACGTTTTCATATTGCGCAAATTGCTGTTCCACTTCCGCGTGCGGCCAAGCCCGCGGTTCGGAGTTGAAATTTCCCAGCGCGTGCTTATACTCGATTAGGGCCAATGCGCCGAGGGCATTGTATAGCGTATGCACGCGCCATTCTAGATTGAAACGGGCGAGCGTTTCCGTGCTCAAGATCTCTGCGGTTCGAAGCCTCCGTCCGTAGTGTGTAAGCTCCGCTCGCGTCTCGCCGAGTCTTCGATCTACGGCACTCGAAACTGCGTTTCTTTTTCCAACGACCGTAAACAAACCCGCCGGCACTCCGGAGGGTCGAGTCGCGCGCGTGCGTCTCTGCCCTCGTGAAAAATCGATGAAGCGGAGTGGAGTCACTTAATAACACCCACTTCGGAAAGTCACGATCTACCACGCACGATGACTTTTAGAAACCGGAGTGCACTTTCACGCTAGAGGCAGAAGAACCGCGCCGTCGCGTTTCGTAATCTTACGACGATGGAATTTCGCAGTCTGGGACACACGCGTCGAGGCGCAACCCAATTTGATAAGCCTTTCGCTGATAAACGATAAATACGGTTGAATCGACTGAAGCTTCGGGCATGTTCGAACTAATATATCGGTGGTCGAATGAATATTATTTTAATGGGTCAGAAATATTTTTGTGAAATTATTATTATTTTTTTTAAAGTTAACCAATTAATCAATTAGTTGTACCAAAATATTTATTTGAACGTTCTTGTCCGAACCTTCTAGATCATTCAACCTATTTTTGCTTCCGCATAGAGGACGCTATGGTTTCGTTAAAATTTTTTTAGGTTTTAGTGTCAGAGTACTTCAAATAGTCTAATCTAAAACGTCGAGAAATGCGATATTTAAATGGCGTCCAGATTTGCATCGTTTAAAAAAGGTCTATAACTCGGATATAGCTTGAGATACCGAGTTCAAATTTGATACACCAGCAGAGTGGTGACGTCTCTTCCCTCGGTGCAACTTTCGTGAAGATTGAGGGCCGGTGCGAGATTTTACGCGATTTTGAAACTTTTGAAAAAATTGTGTGGTAGCTCTAACTTGCGTAAATTTTGAGCTATCGTCCTAAAACTGCACATAAATGTAACATTTTGATCAAAGACCTGTGTTATGGAATTTGGGCGAAATCTATCCAAGCGGTCAGATTTTATGGGATTTTGATTTTATTTGAAAAAGCGCTACAAAATAGTCTAATTCGAGTAAACATGGAGGTATCGAACTTAAATTTGATATGGGAATGGACTAACACTGTACAATGTTTCGTACTAAATTCTACGAAAATTGATCCAACCGTGCAAAATTTCATAGTATTTTGAAACTTTTGTTAAATTTGTTTTTCCTGCCTGACACGCAGTTTCTGACTCAAATATCACGCCAAGAGCAAAATGAGTTAGTTTCATAATCACCGACGAAGAATAAATTAAAAAATGCCTCAAAACGACGGAACCCGAAAACTTCAGTTTAAGATTTCCTACGATAAATTTTGCAACAAATTTCGACGGTGTCAATTTTCTGTGATGTAGTATTTTGTTACTTACAAAAAAAGGTGCAAAGTATTTTTATCTCTTGCCGAAATTCTTCGGCTACATTCGGTCCGTATTTGCGTCGTTTCTTTGATAAAAACTATATAATCGGTTGATGAGCTGCGCTGTGCAAAAGTTTCGTATCGCGTGCCCTATCAACACATCCCTATCCCTTATCAGTTATTTAATACCAATTTACGTCAGAATTTTGTCGGAGAACGAAGGGGGTTAAATATAGCGTGCAACGTTCTCCGTTCGATAGAGTACATAATTCGAGAGAATTCGGAGGTCATCGTACCGCCGGTTCCGTGCCAAGGCTACAAGACAGGGGAGGATGATCTCGAGACTTTCGATTTCATCAGACGCTACAAGCTGGACGTGCTGGAAACCCAACACCCCGGCGTCACGCGAGTGAGGGGTTCGAATCGAATGCAAACGGCATATCGGGTCGACAAGGAGGCGGATCTCACGCTTCCGACGAGGTAACGCGACACTTACGGAGTTCTAGAGCTATTACGACACAATTTATACTTGTCCGCGTCAGCGTTCCCCGTTCCATTCGTCGGATCGACACTGACCGCGACACCCTCGCAATTTTGCAGGCAAATATTTCCCGCTGGCCTGCCTCAGGAATTCAGCTTCATATGCACTCTCAAAACCCGCAAGGTACCCAAAACTTCGTGGAGCATTATCAGGATAACCGACTCAGCCAGAAATCCTGAATTCGCGGTTACTCTGGATCCGAGGAAACTCACGTTGGATTTAACGATCACCGACTACAGGGGAAACCTGCAGAAACTCACGTTTCCGGCACGGCGCGTAAGTTGTGTTGAAGTAAAGTTTAGAAATCGTTTTTGCTTCTTCGTTGAGGAAGCTTTGTTTTCGTGAACAATATTTTTTTCGAGATTTTCATGTAAACATGTTTAGAATGTCGACATCCAAAATGTCGAAAAATCACTTTTACAAAAAATGGTTGGATGGATGGATGTGTGTGTGCTTGTATGTCAGGCCTGTAAAATTCAATCGTCTATAACTCAAGAACCGGCTTTACCAATCGGGTCGACATTTGATACACATGTAGAGCAATTGGGTGCCTATGTTTGTTACTATTTACGTAATAATTGAACCTTCGTTCAGATTTTATTAGATTTTGAAATTGTTCAGAAAAGTGTGTTCGCCGTCTAGCTTTTGCAAATTTTGAGTTAACGGGCTGAAATTGTCTACAGAAGTAGACTAACATGAAACAATTTTCACTATTGAATTTGGTAAGAATCAATTTTCCGAAAAATATTATTTGCATTCTAGCTCTTATAATTTTTTAGATATTTGCCTAAACAGTTCGGCGTAAACAAATGATTATACCCATGTTCCCTATGGAATTTGGCAAGAATCGGTCCACCCCTTTAAATTTTATAAAATTTTGATTAAAAAAAAATGCGTACCTCACAACAGACGCACGTTTCCTTTTAAAATATCGAGGTAAAAGCTAAATAAGTTGTAAATTCGTGATCAGTGGGAAAAATACATCAGACGTAGTGCCGAAATTATGAACATTTATTTTATAGGGAATTTTTTTAACCAAAAATGTGTGATTATGAGCTTCAGAATCTTCGGGACCGCAACTGCACCTCGTGTTCTTCTTATTTTACATGATAATTAAAAATTATATTTAAATTATCATTGGTCTTCAAAAAGAATTTTTGTTTAGCGTCATAGAGGAAACTTAGTTTTCGAAAATATGAAGAAATGATGCAAAGTAATTTGCACACGGCTTTCTCATTTATTACAATTTTGCGCATAGCTTCCTCTATGAGAGACCAAAAAGTCGATTAACGAACTTTCTCATAGGGAAAGCTATGCGCAAATTACTTTGCACAATATTTTCTCTCCATGCTGCGGCTTCGGAACGACCAGTCTTCTTTCCCCCCCCCCCCCCCCCCTCTTTTCAAGTTATAATTAAATAACGAGAAGCTTTACGTTTCGACCTCGGTCGAGGTCCTCTTCAGAATTATATTTCTCCTGTTATACAAAATTTTGTTCACATGGTTTTTATCTTTTATCTAATCCTTAAATATAATATTTTTTCTTTTTGTTTATAATATATGTTTACCTTACTTTATTCTTGTTGTTCTAATTCCTCTTATTTCCTATTTTCTGATTTTTCTCCACTCTACTTTGCACCATTTTTTGTAATCACACAAATATCACGCAATGCACATTTCCATCGTACAGGTGTTCGACAAGCAATGGCACAAGATTCATTTCGGTGTCTTCAGAGACAGGGTGGTTTTGCACGTGGATTGCGAGCTCCTGGGAACAGCGGAGATCAAACCGTGCGGACCGATCGACGTCGGAGGGGAGATTTCGATCTCGAAGATCGACACTTCCCAAGCAACCGTGCCAGTAAGATTTTTCTCGAACAGTCTTGACAACTAATCCGTGGAATCGTCTTGGTTTTTCAATTGACTAATTGTCATTCCTGGAACGTTGGGAATTTAGATTTTCCCGCTGTATGCCTATAGCGATCGATATATTGCAAAGCCTAATAATTAATATCGGTAACGTTGTAGTCATAGATACGCCTCTCCAGCTGCACGCAATGCGCGGTCCATGCTCGGATGCTGCACTGCATGAGCAGTCGTGGGGCTCGCATGTTTCGAAACGTATCGCGGATTTTCAGATGGTTTCCCCGAGATAGCTTTGTCGACGAGCGCGCTGTGCCGCAATTACAGAACGCTTAATTAATAAACAGTCTAGCGTCACCGACGAGGAAAACGCATCGCTGCTGGTAGAAGCTACCGCTAAATTACAAGACTTATCGCTCCAGCTTTCGTATGTGATTTTTAAAAATGATGAATAAAACCGTCCTTTTAATGAGAGTTACACAATTTTTCAATAGATTGATTTACAATGGATGGTGTTGAATTGTGATCCGACAAGGCCAGAAAGAGAGATTTGCGAGGAGCTTCCGGTGAGCGGGATGCTAATGCGATGGTCCGCGTCATTATCGTCGGTTACATTTGTAAATTTCTTTGTAGATCATAGGTAGCAACGCTATACAGCCTGAAAATAGGACTGGCTGCAGTGAGGTCTGCCCTCCAGGCCGACCCGGCACCAATGGGACAACCGTACGTTTATTGCACTATTGTAAAATAATTTCACGAGGGATGATTATGGTGATTATAACAGTGTTTTCAATTCAGGGACTGCCAGGACCGATGGGAGAACGTGGCTTACCTGGGCAACGGGGTTTCCCAGGTCCGGAGGGGAGGCCCGTGAGTAGAGGCCCAAAAGGTCGGCCCAATAAGAGAACCAAACCCAGACATCCCAAACAACCCAAAAAACCCAAACCACCCAAACAACCCAAAAAACCCAAAAAACCCAAAAAACCCAAACAACCCAACCCCTAAAACAAACGAAACCAATCATAGGGTAAAAGTGGGGAATATGGCCCGGTCCATATATCATTGATTTACGTGTTAATCGAGGTGGGCCATATTCACCACTTTTACCCTACACATTCGATGATTTACAGTCAATGATGCCCATTCGTTAATGGCGTTCTAGGGAATGCAGGGTCTTCCTGGACCTAGAGGATTCCCGGGATTGTCAGCGGTACGCTGTTTATGAATACCCTTTGAACGAAAGGTTGTTTTAATCGTTCCATTAATCGAGTCGATTTATCGCTCACAGGCAGGCCCTCCTGGGTCGAAAGGTGAAAGGGGTGAAGTGGGACCTCGCGGTTTTCCGGGGCCGGCTGGATCGCCAACAAACGAAAGTCTACATACGGTGATGGGACCTCAAGGCCCGAGAGGTTTTCCCGGCGAAGATGGATTACCCGGCCTCGATGGTATACCAGGTGAAAGTGGCCTCAAAGGCGAGAAGGGGGAGAGAGGATTGACTGGATTGAGGGGACCACCCGGGCCCGCAGGTTTTTCGCAAGTAGGTCCGAGCGGTGAGCGCGGAGAACCCGGTATCCGCGGCGATAAAGGTAGGACCGCATTTCAGCTTTATAAGATTGTGACTTAATTGATAACGACGAATCTCTATCGTGCTAATACAATTAACAATCGCCTTCGAGCTGAACCCGAAGAAATCATTTGAGAATGTTAAAAGAACCGAGAATTCGCAACAAATACCGCCATTCGCATACGTTAAAGGGGTTGTTGTTGCCATCGCCATTAGATCAGGATCTCAATTTTTCAATTTTTCCCGTGCCGCAATATCTGATTCATAACTTGCACAAACTATTTATAAAAACCCGACCTTAGCCTTCTGTTACCCGCGTTAAAAAAATGTAGAAAATTGACCTGCTTTCTGAACGAAATCCTTACGCTAGTGCCTCAAGTCCCGCACTGCAACGAGGCTCGGATCGACTTTGAGAAACGAATAAGATGATGATAGGGAGATTGACGTTGGCCTAGATGCGGCGATTCGCAATGATTATAAATCAATTTGTAACAATCTCCGGTGCCTCGTCTTAAGCAGGCGCGCGTGTGCGTCCGGAGCAGCTCATTGGTAACGGGCTTTGTCAATTAGATGTACCGCCATTGTTGCTATATTCCAACGTCGTTCCGTTGTCACGATTCTTTTTGCTCTCAACCGCAACGCGTCGATAACTTGGAGATTTCATCCGTCCGCGTTGCACGCGTATCGATACGAGGGGATCGATGGCGGGTCGACCGAATGTTCCGTTATACTGCTTGTTGCTGGCATTTCAGGCGATCGAGGTGATCGAGGCTACCCAGGATTGGACGGTTCGCCTGGGACGATCGACCCGGGTCAGTTCAGTGGAAAACAGGGTCCGGCGGGTCCCACGGGGAAAAGTGGAAAGAAAGGGGACACTGGTCAGCAAGGAGAGCGGGGGCCCGTTGGCCCCCGTGGATTGCCCGGGACCATGGTAAGATATTTGTCGCCTCCGAAGCCTGCGTTATAGAAAGTTACCCCATCCAGTCCGGATCTCTCCGCACCGCAGCCTCTTTCAAGATACAGATCGCTAGCCGTGCTTTAAAACCCTCATAAATATTGACCCAACCCCTGGCCGACAGCGACAGGTGCGCGGTTGGTGTGTGGCTCTGGCGGTCCCCACAGTCAAGCAGTACGGCTCGCGGTCAGTACTTGGATGGGTGACCGCCTAGCCGCGCGCTGGCTTGCGCATCGAATCGTGGAGCGGGAGGCAATTTTCTCGGAGATTGATGATTACCCAGTACACTGAGAAAAAAAATTGGTTGGATTAACCAAAAGACGCGGTGACATACGTTCAAAGCTGTTGTTTGTTTCGCACAAATAAAGCATTGTTATGCTAAACGATTATTTCCTTCAATTTATTCAAAATTTGTCGATGGAAACAAACATTTTTGTTGTACCAACCAAATACACCTTTGAACGTATGTCACCGCGCATTTGCTTAATCCAACCATTTTTTTTCCTCAGTGTAGGAACGCCAATCTCTGGGGAAAGAGCCGTCTGTGTATGGCCAGGTTTTCCGCAGTTTCCCTGTGCTCTTGTGCGAATGCGACACAGTAAGGGGGTAAGTCGGCTGCGGACGCAATCCAGTGGGAGGTGGGGTGTGTAAAAGAGGAAGGACCCCGTACAAGTGGAATACATAAATAAAAAAAAATACTGACCCAACCCTTCCCAACCCGCATCCGTTGTCTTGAAAGATATCTGATGACCGGTTTTTGTTCATCAGGGTCTAACAGGTTTGCCGGGTTCACCCGGCGCCCCGGGTATTCCAGGGTTGGAGGGCAGAATGGGACCTCCAGGTCCGCCGTGTCAAGAGCCCGACATGCTCAACACAAACAGCATCGTATACGAGAGTAGCGGAAGTCCGGGCGCGAGCGGTCCTCGTGGTCAACCGGGAGCTCCAGGAATCGTAAGTCGTTGGGATCTTAAGTGGCTGGACCTTCCTGTTTTACCGACGAAAATAGGCGATTTCTTAGTTTTCACTATTCATCGTTACTATGCGACGCGTATGCTTCCAATCTTGCAGGACTGCATCAAGACCATATGAAACACACCCCTCCCCGTCCATTCCGGGCTCAGTCGGTATCAAAAACTGTAATTAACTTTTCTCACTGGATCTCGCGTATACGGTCAAAAGAAAAGTCTCATGGGAAGCCGATATTATATCCGTTTCGGATGAGACTTTTCTTTTGACCGTATATGCCAGAATCCATGAGAAAAGTTGATTACAGTTTTTATTACCGACCGCGGTATTGCACATGCTCTTAATAACATAAACGATTCGGCGTGTACTCGAATTTGGGTCGAAATCTTCCGAAAAATAATGAAAATCGAATATTATAAACTGTCGCGAAAACCAACATGGCCGCTGAAATGTTTACAGCATCCGTTCTGTTGGATATAAAAAATTCTAGATCTTGCATACGTCAAAACGGCGTGCATGCCGATTCCGTGAAGTTCTCCGAATATTCCAAAACCGTCGGAAAGTTGCTTACTCAAAAGATAATCACGCATAGTGTGAACTGCGATCATTTAGTCCATCGATTTGCGATGGGCGATCAGAGCCGATGAACACGGCACGAATGTGTGTAGGGCACGATGCATCGCCACCTGTACGTCAATCGTGACACTACGTTCACGCACTTTCGCAAACTATAATATTCGGTTTTCTTAATTCCTTGTAAGCTTTTAATCAAAATTCGTCTGCACACCGAAGCGTGTATGTCAATATCATAATCATGCACGATTTGGCGCGTATGTGTAGCATATTAACAATGCTTAGTTGGAACTGAAAAATTGTCTAGGTCCGTCGGTAAAACAGGTAAAGCAAGTTAAAAAAGGACAGAAAAACAGCTCCAGCAGCCCCTTAAGGTAGTACTAGCACAATGACTGACGCCGCCTAAGTTCGAGAGAAAAAAGACAAAGATTACAAACACTTCTCGACGAGAAAAAAATCTGAAAAAATGCTAGCATATAAAAGGTGCTGAAAAGATTGTTTGTGCATAATAATAAGTTCAGAATGTTCATAACAAATTACTGAAAAAAAAAATTGTGCAACAAATTACCCGGCAACCAAATTTTTATTTATTACGAAAATGATTTGTTAATTTTTCTGAATACGTATGAATTTTTTCAGAATTTTATCTAATACTTGAAAATTACGAGTTTAAACAAATTTTAACATAAAGGAAACGAATAAAATTTTGGGATCATTATTATGGACGAACAATCTTATCAGCATCTTCCATATGCTCGATTTTTTTCAGATTTTTATCCGATCGAGAAGTGTTTGTAATTCTCTTTTATTCCTCTCAAACTTAGGCGGCGTCAGTCATTGCGCTAGTACTACCTTAAACGTGATCGAGTTATCGAACGGATACCCAAATGGTCTTGAATGCAAATTTTGTGCAGCCGGGAGAACGAGGCGCAGCCGGGGAGAGAGGGCCCGAGGGCCAAGTGGGTCTGCCTGGGATGCCGGGAAAGGAAGGGCCGCCGGGAATGCCTGGTCCCCAAGGTCCCAGGGGTCAGAATGGAATGCCAGGTTTGCAGGGCGCACCGGGGAAGAGTATAAGTGAGGCGGAAATCAGAGATATTTGTGTCAGCGTCTTGAGAGGTGAGACTTCAATTGGAATATGTTACATGTCATTGTTACATGAGTTATTACATGAGTTGTATTGTTACATCATTGTTACATGAGATTGATTGCGAGAGACGCGATAGACGCGATCGATTGGCGACCGGGTTTGTGTCCGGTAAAATTTGTTACCTTCGTAGCCGAAAGTTCGTTCTGTATGAAACATGTGTATGAATATATAGACCAGATGACGGAGATGGCAGCGCTCATGCAGGGTCCCCCTGGTCCTCCTGGACGAGGCCGTCCAGGTCGCCAGGGATCACCGGGATCCCAAGGTCGTCCAGGTACCCGAATCTCGACAACGATTACCAATTACTATGCTCATACAGTAGAACCCCGTTTAACCGAGGTAACGTGGGTAAAGCGTACGTAATTTTCGAAATTTTCGAGCGTTACATCGGGCCCTGATACACTGAGAAAAACTTACATAGTAAATAGTTCCCAGGCGGGACGTCTACATTTTACAGTTACGACAATGACCAAAAATTATAGTTGTAACTATAATTATAGTTCAATCAATTGAGTATATACTATTAGAATTAGATTAGAAAATTATTATTCCGATTCTACTTTCGATTCTTACAATTCCATATGATATTGAAACAACGACGGCAAGATTGTCAAGGTGACGTGTTATCGTTTCAATCCCGTATGGAATTGTTAGAATTAAAAGTAGAATTGAAATAATAATTTTTTTTCTTTGGCAGCCCGCAATCAAATTTGACTTGAGTCAATGATATTTTTTTTTCAGTGTATCTATATAGACGGTCCCCCCTGCACTGAGAAAAAAAATTTGTTGGATTTTCCAAAAGTCGCGGTGACATACGTTCAAAGCTGCTATTTGTTTGGGACAAATAACGCGTTGTTTGGTTAAATGATTATTCGCTTCAATTTATTCAAAAATTGTTGATTGAAACAAACATTTTTGTTGTGCCAACCAAATACACTTTTGAACGTATGTCACCGCGCATTTGCTTAATCCAACCATTTCTTTTTCTCAGTGTGGGAACTATTCGTGTGGAAATACCATCCTTTTTCTCAGTGTAGGGTCCTGATAAGGCCTTATCAGGGCCCGATTCAACGCTCGAAGATGTCTGCCCCGATAAGTGAAGTCTCGGATAACACGGACAACAGGACTACGCCGTGTGCGGGCATTGCTGCTTTATCCGAGTTCTCCGTATTATCCGAGCCTTCACCTGGGTCCACGTGGAGGGCCCGGATGAGTTGGGTGCCTCGGATAGCGCCGAGGCTCGGTTGATCGAAGGTCGGATAAGCGGGGTTCCACTGTACAGGCAAACTGTATTCGCCGCAAATTAACCCTTTGCTCGGATATCTCGAGTCGACACTGGTCAGCGAAAAACAGCATGTTGCCTTTTTAGAAACATTACTCATATCGGTTTAGGTGCGAAAAAATCGACGTCAGAAGTACGACATCCGTTTAATAAATTCATCATTCCGCACAGCCGTTATCATCGCCGATGTACATATTACGTAGTTATCACGATTCCCACTCGCCCCCCCCCCCCCCCCCCCGAAGTGTAGTAGCATATTTGTTCCGGCAATAATAATAATAATAATAATAATAATAATAATAATAATAATAATAATAATAATAATAATAATAATAATAATAATAATAATAATAATAATAATATATTCCCGAAATGTTAACACTCCAAAGGCAATGTTCCGATAGATATCACGAGTACCTGCATGTGTCACAGAGGGGCTGAGCGAACTAACAAGGGGTCTACGAGGAGCTCCCGGGTTGCCGGGACTCACCCGACATGGCCATCCCGGTCGGGTCGGTACCCGAGGCATCCCAGGTATCAGACAAGAAGAATTACGACTTAACAGCCTTGGCTTCATTCACTTTCCTCCGCTCCCTTGTGTGCTATTTTTTAACTCGGTCAATCGACGCTAACCGTTTGCTCTTTAATTCATCCGTTTCTGTCGCCGGCTATATTCGAGATGAATTTCAAATCATTTGAGTCACATCGCACACGTTCTTTTACCCACCTTCGTGGGTTCTTTAATTCACAGGTTTCTATCACTGGTTGCATTCGAGATTACATTCTAGAGAACCATTAAAGTTTTTCTGCGTAACGTCACTTCCGGTTTGAAAATCTCACTTTGAAACCGGAAGTGACATCACGCAAAAAATGTTGAAAACTTTCGTTGCTGCGTCACTTCCGGTTTGAAAGTCTCTTTTTTTGACCGGAAGTGACGTCATACCGGAAATACTTCGCTCCCAGTTTGAACATCTCATTTTTCGACCGAAAATTACGTCATTCCGGAAATAGGGGAGACCGGGAACAAAAGTAACACGGGTCAATTGTAACAAGCGGCTGCGCGAAGTGAGCAACATTATAAACACCACCCTATGAGGTGATGTTTATAATGTTGCTCACTTCATATCCGATGCGCAGCGTTGCGCAGCCGCTTGTTACAATTGACCCGTGTTACTTTTGTCCCCGGTTTCCCCTACGTTACTTCCTGCCGAGAAATGATATTCTCAAACCGGAAGTGACGTATTCCCGATATGACGTCCATTGCGGTCGAAAATTGTCATTTTGAAACCGGAAGTGACGACACCACGACATTTTTAAAATGTTTACGTGTAACATCACTTCCGGTCGTGAATTGAAAATGTGAAACCGAAAGTGACGTTACAGGAGACATGGAATTTTTTCTGCAGAATGTATCTCGAATGCAGCCAGTGACAAAAACGTATAAATTAAGGAGCACAGGAAAGTGCGTTATGGAACTCGTGCAATACTTCTCGAATGTACTTGGAATTCGTCTCGAATGTAGCCAGCGACAGAAACGAATGAATTAAGGAACACGCGATAATCGATTCAGTGTTTGATCCAAGCTGTAATTAGAATATTTAACCCTTCATATGTTGCACACGACGTTGTTTCTCCTTCGTGTGTATATTAATACGTAGCGTGTGTAGGTGATCCAGGGCCACAGGGATTGCCTGGCGAACGAGGATTCGTGGGATTTCCTGGACCGCAAGGTCCCCCAGGACCGCAAGGCCCGTCCGGAGAGCGCGGCGATAAAGGCGATCGGGGTCAGGAAGGCATTGGACGCGAAGGAGCAGTCGGCCCTATTGGGCTTCCAGGTAAAATTCGTTCAATATTTGTAGGTACCCTCGCACCAATGACTCTTCGCAATTTTTCGAATATGTTGATTATGTTCCGAATATGTTGAAAATAAGTAACCACTTATTTCGAAAATAAGTTACCACTTATTTTGAAAATAAGTTACCACTTATTTTGAAAATAAGTTACCACTTATTTTTTCCCCACTTCGCTAAGATAACTACATTCCTTGCGTGCAACACGGGCGAGAAAACGCCTATTATTGGCATGTGCGCATGCGCGATGCTGTTTCATTACTCCCTAGTAAAGGGGCTCATTACTCCCTCTGGAAGCCCTATCGACGAAGTCATTGACGAATATGATGACTTTGCGACGCGACACTACAAAAAAAAAATCGTATGATATTAATGTACCGGATTGAAGGTTTTTATGCAAAAACTGGTATATTAAATTCCATGTACAACTGTGATGGAAAATTAATGTTCAGTGTATTAAAAACATTGGAAATACTTTATTTTTAATAATTTGCCTTAATTTTACTATGAAAGTGCTTTAATTTTTATAATTTACTTTAATTCCAATGAAAAAATATATTAATTGTTCATCGCAATTGTACATTAAATTGAATCTACCAATTTTAGCATAAAAACTTACAGTGCAGTACTTTAAATATCCAAATTTTTTTTTTTTTACTTTTTACCGTAAACTGTTTCTGAAATTTCAAACACAAGTGCGTAGCAACTTTAGAGTAAAATTTTTGTTTGTAATTAACATTTTTGTAAATTTCAACCAATTTGTAATTATTAATATCTGGTAGTTTAATTTTACAAAAAAGTATATTAATCTTCAATTAATGTGAGTGATGTAAGCAAATTTTAAGTTCCAGAACATTAATTTTACAATTTATTTGTACAGTGTGTAGTTATTTTAGCGAAGTCGGAAAAAAGTATCCTGAGTATTATTTTTTTTCACGGCGGTACTTCGCGCTAAGTTTGGATTAGCACTGTATTACCGGTCGAGCGGTCGAATATCAAAGCAGCACTGACGTAGGGTCAGGTAGAATCCTGCTCGCTTCCAATCCTTCCAAGGTACATCCTTGCTCGCTTTCAATATTGTTCAATGGGCACATATTATATACATATTTTTATTAAGCCATTGCTCACGAAGTATGGTTGCTTTAACGAAGTCGGAAAAAAGTATCGTATGCTACACTGGCGACAGCGGATTTTCACCTCATCTGATTTCGAGCACTTCCCTCCCTTGTAGCATAACATACTATATTCGTCGTATTATTTTTTTCAACCCGGTGCTTTGTGCCACACAATAAAAAAATGTCATGTACAATTGTGCCGAAAAACTAATGTTCAATGTGTTTAAAAACATTGGGAATATTTAATCTTTCATAATGTACTTTAATTTCATCAAAAAAGTATATTAATTTTTCATCACAATCGTCCATTAAGGGGAAGTGAAATATCGCGGTCGGTAATGAAAACTGTAATGAAGTCTTCTCAAGGGTGCTCATTTTTTTGAGGAAAAAGCAAATTCGATCTGGATGCGCACGGTAATTTAGCATTCGGCCCGAATTTATATTTTTCTCAAAAAAATTGGCACCATTGAATAAAGTTAATTTGAAAATTGCAACTATCTCTCTCGCACGCACAGCTGTTTCACTTCCCCTTAAGGTGATGTGGAACACCCTCCCGCCCGCTTACCCCGTGCTCAGCTGGTAACAAGAACTGTAATGAATGCCGTTTTAAGACGCCCGAGCAAAAAGAAAATTGTCTTTCCTTGCGTCTGCCGATTCTCCAGGGAAAGGCAATTTGTTTGTTCGTCGATGAACTGCGGTCTCAAAACTGCATGCAGTACAGTTTTTATTACCGGCGGTGGTATTTCACATCACCTTAAAATCAAAATTTTTTTTTACAGTTTAAGTTTTGAGTAGCACTGTATTACCGGCCGACCGGTCGGTTATCAAAGCAGCACTGGCGTAGGATCGTGCAGAATCCTGCCACATCCCTGCCCGCTTTCAATACTGTTCAATTAGCGCATATAATATATATATTTATGATTAAACCACTGCTTACGTTGTGCCAAAATAGAATCCACGATCGTTACAAATACACTCTGTTTACTATTCACAAACCCAGGACCTCCAGGAAACGACGGCGTGGGCTTGCCGGGACGCCAAGGAGAAAGAGGCGAAACGGGCCGCCAAGGTGAGCCAAGAAGAACAATGCTAACGGTCGAAAAAAAAAGTCTCTCTTTCAACCGATGTTGACTCCTTACAGGCGTTCCCGGAATCAGGGGAGCACCCGGCGCTCAAGGACCACCGGGATTCTGCGAGTATTGCAATTATCCAGGCCCAAACTATCTTCAGTACAGTCGCGGCAACGACAAGGGATAGAGATCGACAGTAAACAAAAAAAAAACAAACTAATAAGAATCACCGCCTACCTGTTCACTAATGTAAAAGTAATACTACAATCTTAAGCGTCCTGTGTATCGTTGCAAGTGATAATAAAAACACAATGGGTAATACGTACTCCGCAGTCGACGCTGGAAGGTTCTGTATCGGCGAGAATCCAAGGATTCCCGTGACGCGGAGGTTTCACCGAAGCGGCTTTCGTCGGGCACGTTTTCCTACGCCGACAGTCCACGTATATACATATAAGATACGCTGGAGGAGTCGCGCGCCTCTTTTCCGTAGCGAGAGACACGTCGAAGCGTGTGCCGGACGGGAACGTGCGGTGCGAAGCCGAGTCGGATTGCGCGTTCTCCCGCGCAGGGGTGAGGGCGCTGGTCGCCGAATGGACCAGTCGAAATCAGTGATGGCCGCGGGCCTCAGGATGCACGGTTCTTTGAGGTTGCTCGTCGCTTGTTTATCGTGAAGTTTTGGTTGTTCGTCGAAGTATCCGGGCGTCCCGACGCAGCAAGGTAGGAGCGAAGCGTTCGTTTGAACAATTATCGACTATAATAATAGCGTACGTGCTGCGGCAAAGGGAAGCGAAAGGCGTGCGCGCTTCCAGTCGCACTTGACAGCTCCGTGCGCCTTCTCGCTGGCCGCGCGAGTGTACACACACAAGTGGTCCCAAAAATACACTGCGTCTCGAGTGGATTTTCTGTAGGCGGCAGTTTTGTAGAGCGGTTCACTGGGATCCCATAGACTCGAAGGGTTGTCGACGAAGCACGGTAATTTAAGGTACAGCCGGTATGGAAACCTCCCTTGCGCCAGTGCGATACATCGGAGTTCCGGCGGATTATTTTTTGCACGCATTTCGATAGTAGACCGCTTACGGTGTGATATATCGGCCGTACCGGCGGGCCAGGTTAGGTGAACGAGAGAGGGCCTCGCTGTTCGCGTGTTTTTTTTTTTAACATCGAATCTTACGGATTTCGCGCTAAGCGGACGCGTATAAATTCGATGTTGGATCTTGGGAGATTGCGGCGTGTCTCGGCTAGGCTCGTTCGAATAATTATCGTTGCATTACGTCGTGCAGTTTCCCCCTCTCTCGATTTGTTTACTTAGTGACACGCTCTCGCGAGCCTCGGGACGGTGAGCGAAGCGCCGTATGGGCAAGGTCGAGTAATGTAAGGCTCGCCGCTCGCGGCTCCTACGGAACAACATTGATTGACAACGGACGCGCTTCTTGAATTATTAATCTCACATCTGTCGGCGGTCGCGAGCCGAGGTTTCGTAACTATATTCTCTGGACTAGAATCGCCGCATCGGCGATTCTAGTCGCGGTATTTCTGGCGGGTGAGCGAGAAATTCTATATTCGCTTGTCGATTACGATAAACGTTCGAGCGTCGATATTCTTTTCGTCACGACGCGACTCTTCGTTGCATACACACGCTGCGGCGTGGAATGCTTCAGTCGCCGTACGACCGACGAGCGGAAAAATTGTTCGCTCGTAACGTCACGAGTGTTACGACCGGAGCCGGTGTTGCAGTGCCGCAAGTCTTACACACTATGTAATTAGCACCGATTTGTCTTATTTTGTATTCATTTTTTTTTCTTTTTTTTTCTTTTACAATTTTTCGATAATTTGTCACGACAAATTTTTGATAATTTTTTATATTACAATTTTTTATATTACAATTTTTTATATTACAATTTTTTATATTACAATTTTTTATATTACAATTTTTTATATTACAATTTTTTATATTACAATTTTTTATATTACAATTTTTTTACATTACAATTTTTTTACATTACAATTTTTTTACATTACAATTTTTTTACATTACAATTTTTTTACATTACAATTTTTTTACATTACAATTTTTTTACATTACAATTTTTTTACATTACAATTTTTTTACATTACAATTTTTTTACATTACAATTTTTTTACATTACAATTTTTTTACATTACAATTTTTTTACATTACAATTTTTTTACAATTATTTATGACCTTTTTTTGACAATTGTTGATGACCTTTTTTTTGACAATTGTTGATGACCTTTTTGTGACAATTGTTGATGACCTTTTTGTGACAATTGTTGATGACCTTTTTGTGACAATTATTTATGACCTTTTTGTGACAATTATTTATGACCTTTTCGTGACAATTATTTATGACCTTTTTGTGACAATTATTTTTGACCTTTTTGTGACAATTATTTATGACCTTTTTGTGACAATTATTTATGACCTTTTTTGTGACAATTATTTATGACCTTTTTTGTGACAATTATTTATGATCATTTTTTGTGGCAATTATTTATGATCATTTTTGTGACAATTATTTAAGACCACTTTTTGTGACAATTATGTACGACCATTTTTCGTGAAAATTGTTCACGATAATTTTTCGTGACCATTTTTTATGACAATTATTGATAAGACCTTTTTTTATGCGGCAAACAATTAGCTCGATGCATGAAGCGTGCCGCCGGGCCGGACACGCTCATGTATCGTTGAACACGGGTGAATGACCTCTCCGATTACCTGACCGAGGATCGGTATGCATGCGCAATCGATACGAATCACTTCATTGGGCGATCCAAGATCCAAAGTTGGCCGCGCCTTTTGGCGGTCCAGTTCGCGCGTTCCCCCGTTCGCGCTCTGTGCTTTTCTCCGTCCCTCCCCTCCTGTCCTGCCCGACATCTCGGTTATCCGTCGCAGTCTTACACGCCACCCCCCACCTGGCCCACTTATTGTATTGATTTAACCTGGGCATCCGTGCGTTCCTCCTCGTGCCTTCGTTACTTCCTGTTTGGCGCTCGGTTCCTTCCTGACTTCCTGCGAGAACGTTTCCTCCACTTCCATTCGATTCGCGGAACCTCGTACATTCTCTCCATTCCGTTGTGCCCCGCGCTCTACCGTTCTCATTGTACCTCTAGCGAGGCAGGTCGCCGCAGTACCGCTGCCGTAAACACGGAACTTCGATAAAGCGCGTTAAGCTTTGCCCGGTCAAAAATCGATATCCGCCCCCCTCCCCTCCCACGCCAGCCACGGGTCAACGGTAGCGACAGAAAAAAAAATATATACTCTGTAATAAACTCCGCTCGTTCGAATCTCACTAGCTCTTTTATTTTTTATTTTTATCGACCTATCCAACAATTCGCATATCGCTGCGCTAACTTCGATAAAGCGCGTTAAGCTTTGCCGGGTCAAAAATCGATATCCCCCTCCCATGCCCGTCACAGGTCGATGGCAGCGACAAAAAAAAAATATACTCTGTAATATACTCCGCTCGTCCGAATCTCACTAGCTCTTTTTCTCTTTTTTCTTTTTACCGACCTATTCAACAGCTCGCGTATCGCCGCGCCACTTCAATTAGGCGAGCCCTCTATGGGTTCTCGGACAAAGCTCCGTCGCACTAAAAAAAGCAACGCGCCGCAATAGGTTAACCAGCACACCGGATAAGTGTGCAGCTGCGTGAACTGCGCGACGGAAGCGCCGGGCGACGTGCCGAACAAACGACCAAAGTCAAACACGAATGCGGATTGATGCGGGGAGGAAAGGAAGCAAAAATAATAATCCTCTTTCCGATTCATTCAACTCGCGGAACTCGTATAAACAAGCCTCCGGAGGGTTTCAATGAAAAACTCGTTGCCGGAGGCGCGCAATCGAATCAACGGGGCTGCCCCCTAGTGGCTCGATTACTCGTTCCATTCACGTACACTGCTCCTTCGTCGTCCTTTTTTTTTCCATCCTTCTTCGCATCTCGGTGGCTCGGAAATGCCCGATGCCGTAATGCGCGCAGGCTGAATGCCGGATGAACAAAAAAAGTAGGCCAACGAACCCGGAGAGTTGGATATCGATTATTTTCCGAGAGAACGAACACGACAGGTGCCGTCTCTCGCGTTATATATCGTACGGACATTCCATTTGCCAACGTCGGGCCCTCCGTCCGGTCTCATCTGTTACCTTTATCGTTATGGGGTTTCGGTTATTGATAAACCTTTCGTTGACGAGTCCGACAGACCCGCCGCCTCGCTACACCCACGGCTGGCCTGCGTATCGTCGAGTGAAATAATTAATTCCCGTCGATTTCCCGCCTGTTGAATTAATACAATTAATATCCATCCATCGGGCTCGGTGGAGGACCACTCGATTACCCGACTGTCTCGCAAGCGTCGAGAACCCTCTACTCGGGTTACGTAATTGCTTCTTGCGATCGTATAACCACCGATGCGCGACTATTAGACACGTTCCGTTACCAATTAACGCGACTTCGCCGACGACGAACGACACTCGCAGACACGAGAACGGCGCGCGCGGAGATCGAAATAATTTATAGAGGGTTTGAAGACTGTAAAAGAGAATTACCGAACATGGCTATGGTGACAATTTTTACGGAATTTTTTTAAATCTATAGCTTATAAAAAAATTACCAAAATGAACCGAAATGTATAAAGTTACCAAAATGAACCGAAAATGAATAAAGTTACCAAAATGAACCAAAAATGAACAAAATTACCAAAATCATTTATCATCAAAATATATCCGGAAATTTTTAGTCTATACATTATTTTAAAGAAATGTAAATAACAATACTGCAAAAAAAAAAAATAACGAACTTAATTCGTAGACAGAATCGACGTGCACGGGGCTGGTAAAAATGTGCAGAGGGTTCCACACTGAAAACCAGAATTACCAAAAATGGCAATGTTCAAAATATTTTCGGAAATTTTCAATCTATGGATCATAAAAAAAAATTTTATAACAATACCATAACAAGAAGGAAAATAACATTTAATCGATTTTAGTAAAATTTTTGGCTATGCAGATATGCTCGGCAATTAGAGACGTTCCGTTACCAATTAACGCGAGTTCGCCGACAATGCACGACATTCGCAGACACAGACTCGGCGTGTGCCGAGCTCGAAAAAAAATGTGCAGGGGGTTCTACATTGAAAACCAGGTCTCCCAAAATCATCTAACTTCAAAATATTTTCCGAAATTTGCAATCTATACATTATCAAAAATACTAAAATCAACCAAATATTGACAAAGTGACAAAAATCAGCAACCTTCAAAATATTTTTGAAAATTTGTAATCTATAGATTATTTATTTATTTTATTTACGGGACATGCCATTTTACATGAGAAATTCAAATAATAAAATAGCAGTATAAGATCAAGTAGAAATTAGTTACGATTTTGATTTTGTACACTTTATTCGATCTAGTCTTCCCGAACAGCTTTTATCGTCGTTATAAAAAAATTGTAAATAACAATACCTTAAAAGAAAAAATTTAATCGACTTCGTGTTTTTTTTTTTTTTTTTTTTGCTATGTAGGCGCGAGTTCGATATTCGATAATGTGAAAACTAAATTTATCGTTCTCGGACGAAGCGTCTGCTGCTGCAGAGACGATTAGATCGGCAAACGGAATCCTATTGTCTGAGCCGATTGCCCCCCCCCCCCCCCCACGCCTTCGCCGAGGCTAACAAACGAGTAAGCTCTAATAGGCTTACAGACGTGACCATTTTATTTCAAACAGAGCATCGAGCGAGGATCAACGCTTTAGCTTGGATAAATTTATTTTCTCTCCAATCCTATCAATTCCGCTGCAGTACCTTCTCCCTCTCTCGATCAAGAGTATTCCGATAGTATGCAAAAAAAACGGCACTCTAACTCTGAAACACTAATCGATGAAAATGGAGTGGGTATAAATATTGTAGACGAATAATTCTGCTTTGATAGACAGTCGACAGCGAGAGGAATAATAAAAAAGAAGCAATGTCGGAGGACGGTGCCGGAGGCTCCGGCAGCGGTGGAAGCGGCGAAGCCAGTCGTGTCCAATTACTGCAGGAAATGCGCCAACAGAATTTCGACAGCATTCGTTTCGCATCCTATCGCACCGCTTGCAAGCTGAGATTCATACAGAAGAAAGTTCACTGTGAGTAAATTCAGAATAAACATTATTCACAATTTTTTTGTTATTATTATTCTTTTTTTCAACGATACTGTAATAATTGTTCTGTGAGTACTGTGTTTGTTGCAAAGAATCTTGTGTCTTTCGGGGAAGTACGAACTTGGACTATAATGTGACCTTTTTGTTTGCAGTGCACAACGTCGACATATGGAACGTTATAGAGGCTTTCAGAGAGAACGGTTTAAATACCCTCGAGCCCTCGAGCACCCTCGGTGTCTCCCGTCTCGAAACCCTACTGTCTTCCCTGTTCCATGCGCTGAACAAGAGGGTACCCGTCTCTCAGCAATCCAAAGTCGATGCGACAACTGCATTGCTCATGAATTGGCTGCTCGCGGCTTACACCAGCGGGTACGTGGAAGAATCGTGGAAACTGGGAGGAGAGACGATATCGACTTTACGGGGCAAACTTGTCTCTAATCGCTGTATTGCTTCCAGGGAGAACAACAAGATAACAGTTTTCTCCGTGAAGGTGGCCCTGGCTACATTGTGCGCTGGTAAACTTATGGACAAATTTCGATGTGAGTACATTATACAAGTATTGCGATTCCTCTCAGAAGCAGTAGCAGACCCGAGCACTGTGAAAATCAGCATGTCTTCACGATGGTTTTGTGCAAAAAGTTTACGAAGTATTTTGTTGGAATTTCAACGATATTCGTTTTTATTGGTGGTTTCGTCGGTGGCGACGACGGAACTCACCAGTCACACAATTTTTTGTTACGGTGGTTAGAACATATCGAAAAAAGGTTTCCCTAACGGAATTGGCGACCACGAATTTGGAGTTGCATCGTAGTCGCAGTCGTATTAGGGTTGTCCAGAAATGCATCTGCAAGTTGCGCCACTATGACGAGACTCCGGGTATACTGGAATGAGACTTTCTTTTCAGTAATAATTTCAGTGAATAAATAAATAAAGTATTCATTGACCATTCACGTCAGATAAAAAAACTTCACCGTTCATCGTTTCCGCCGTCGAAACCACCATTATTAAATACAAGTACCGTGGAGCGGTGGTTTGCGTAGTCGTTTCGACAAAATGCTTCATAAACTTTTTGCCCAAAACCACCGTGGGCATTTCAAAGGTGGTTCGTGACGAATTTACGAATTCTTCGCACGAAATATTGCCCCGTTGAATTATCATCGACCAATAGCAATTCGATAATTTAATATCGGTACGAAACAGACATATACTCGCAAATATCGGACAGCAACGGGCACATGATACATTGGCGGTTCTCGGAGTACTTGAAGGAAGTGCTGGCGCTGACGGCAGCGGTTTACGAGACACCCTCGTTCGTGTTCTCCGATGGTCTGGCCGGAACGATATTCCCTCCGGTAAGTTATCGAGCGGACGACCGTACAATTACTGATGAATGCCGAGTTCGTGTACCGAACACCGTTATAATTATTTGTCGCAGAATTCGAAAATTACCGTCAACGACTTTCTCGATACTCTCATGTCGGATCCCGGGCCACATTGTCTCATATGGCTTCCCTTGTATCATCGAATGGCAGCTGTTGAATCGGGTAAGCGTGGCCGAGATTGTATTGAACTAAATACGATTATGGCCCCGTGTATGTGTCGCTAACGGTATGAGGTAATTCGGAATCCTTTCCAGTGACCCACCCTATAATGTGCGACGCCTGCCACCGGGAGAACTTCACCGGTTTTAGATACCGCTGCCAGAAGTGTCACTCCTATCAGCTGTGCCAGGACTGTTTCTGGCGCGGCAAAGTATCCGGGACTCACAACAACGATCACGAAACGAGAGAGTACAGTAGCTTTGTGAGTAACGAATCGCGGCAATTAACGAGGTTGGAGCGCTTCGCACGAGTCAAATGAGTGCTACATTTTTTAAAGTCGTTTATACCAAACTGTGAGCATCTGTTGATTATAGAGTATCATTTATAGTGCATGGTTATTTGTATTACAGCAGACGTTTTTAACCTAGTGAAACATTAATCGCAATGGATTCGCGAAAATATTAACTGGTTTGTGCTAATTTTCTAAAAGGTGCATATTCGTTCAGTTTCCAAAATACATATTCGTTCGAAAATACATGTTCGGTCATTTTTTTCAGAGAACAATCCAAAATTTTCGCTCAATTTTGATGTATTCCGGCTCATTCTCTTCCTTAAAAGATGATCTATGAATTCACCATCTACATATTCGATAGTATTTTCTGTTTAAAAATTAAAGCTTCTTCTTTATGAAGGAATTTCGTCGATTGACAAATAGAAAGCTGTCATCTTTAAACGGAAAATACTATGCAATGTCTGGATGCATTTTTCAAGGAAAAGAATGCGTCGTAATACGCCAAAATCGAGCAAAAATTATGGATTATTTCTTTGAAAAAACTGAACGAATATGTTTTCAAAAATTAGCACAAACCAATTTATATTTTTGCAAATCCATTGGAATTAACATTTTTCTGCGTTAAGGACATCTGCTGTAATACAAGTGAGACCATCCACTGTAATCGATAGATGCGGAAATGTTCGTATAAATTACTTTAAAAATATAGCACTCATTTGACTAGTGTGAAGCGCGCTCCACCCTCCTTAATCTGAGCGAACAGTAGGGAAGGGCCTTGGGGCGGTCGGGTCGAGAGATACGAGACAGGGGAGTAAGGAGTGATAAATTTATTTCCCAGAAGTCGCCGAGCAAGCAAATTGGACATTCCCTGCGCAAGAGCTTCAGATGCGTTCCCGAGAAAGGTAAAAACAGTCTTCCAAGGTTCCCGGAGCAACCGGAGAAAACGTTAGATCTGTCGCACATCGTGTAAGTAGCGAACGGTGGAAGAGAGGTAAATGATTAATTCTTTTTTGTTCGCAAAGTTTTCAATAATTAATCGCAATCGAATTCTCGAATCGCACAGACCACCGTCTCCCCTACCGTCGCACAACGGTTTTCCAGATCACGGATTCATGCCGCCGTTCGACGCCGGCTCTATGGACAGTCGTTCCACTCTGAGGAGGTCAATATCTCGTATTCGTTAATGACTTTTGACGAAACAATTAATACCCGACGCGCCTTGAACAATTTTTTTTCAGTCTACCAATTCGGTTTAAAATAATCAAACATTATTGTACGTATTATATAGTATGGATAGTTCGAGGTTGGACGACGAGCACAAGCTAATTGCGAGATACGCGCAGAGATTAGCGCAGGAGGCTAGAACTGTGGTAAGTCTATTGGAGCGACGTCGGATACGTATCTTTTAACTCTCTACTGTGTATGGCATTATTATTATTTTTCTTTGCCGGCATTACGAGTGAATTGCGGTCGGTGAATTGCGTTAATGAAAATAATTGAGGGTCTCGTTGATTCGTAACTCGATAGTCAAATTAATTGAGAGTTGACGCCTATTTCAACAGCCGCGTACCTCGTCGAGGATGTCACAAGCCGACCAGTCGGTGAGTACCGCGGATACGTGAAACGTTCTTCTCCACATTACACTTAATATTCTACGAAATGACTCTGAAGATATCACTGACGAGACTGAATTTTATCAAGCCATAAAATCTGTGTTTTGCATCGCATAAACTTCGCTCGGTGAATTTCACTTTGAGAATTCTCCAAGTAAACCATTTTTTTTTATTTAGCTTTTTTCATTTATCGTCCAATTTGCTGATAACTCCAGTTTGAATGTTTAATTTAGAAAGGTTTTCACAATACGCGAGAATCCACGCCGAAACTTGATAGTTTTTATTGCGGAAGCAGTGCATTGCCAAAGATTCGCCAAAGATGAAATTTGACGTAATGCAGAGATATCTTTAGGGTCATTCTAAGAATAGTATATAGGAGTGTTGTGATTAATTTTTTATTTTTTTTTTCTCTCGTGCAGCAGGGCAGGGCACCTTCGGACGCGAATCTGGCATCGCTGGATGCATCGAGGGCTCAGAGGGAACTCATATCACAACTCGAGGCAAAAAACAAAGAGATAATGCGCGAGATTGCAAGGTTAAGGTATACCTGTGTCGTTTAAATTCCTTTATATCAAGCCTCAACCTTGAAGTCATCCTTTCGAACCATCCTAGTGTCACGCATGTTATACTATTTTATGTTCGGCTTGACGTGCCCTTGGTTGCAATGCATGAACAGGCTAGCGAGAAAAATGAATATTCGCAGCTCGTCATACGAGGGATCTTTTTTTTACCGAAAATAATTATAGTATGAAAGTAATAAAATATAAAAATAAATTTGTAGTATGAAAGGCTAACTGCGGATATTCGTATAGGATACTGACATAGGCCAAACGAATACACAACAATTTTACATGAAAAAAATACCGTCGACACCGCGAGAAACAGTAAATTACATGATTTTGGTACAATTAAAATTCAATATTACGATACATAGAAAATGTAACAAGAACGGACGATACGTTTGTATCCTTATCGATCATGCCGTGCGAATTTATTTTCACTAGATTACGGAAGAAACAGTAGAATCACATGCATATACATAACATCTCATCTGCGCTGTGCGTCACTCGATGTGATTCATGGTATTAACGTCAGCCGAGTTATTCGATCGAGTGACACCGTTATAAATTATTTTACCTAGGAGACAGCAGGAGATCGAAGCCGCCGGCTTGGAAAATCCCGCACTGATGTCGGAACTCCGGGCCCTGAGACAGCGAAAGGATGAACTAGAAAATCATCTGGCCACGTTGCAAGACTCCCGGAAACAGCTCATGGTTCAATTGGAGGGATTAATGAAAATGTTGAAAGTGAGTTTTTGTAACACATACACAGGCACTTTTCGTGCCTGTAACGCGTGGCGAATGTGGCGCTTTTGACCACTTCATAATCTGCGTATAATGTTCGCTTTACCGCACTCGTATCGCAAAGTGCTGTTATTTCACTCGGTGCGAAAATGGCAGTTTGACGCACACCTCGCGTGCGTAGAATCCTCATTTTCACACCTTGTGAAGTAAAACTTTGTAGGATACTCGTGCGAAAAACTTGTTGTAACTTATGCACGAAAAATATTTTTCGTGTCTGCCGAGAGTGACGAAAGTGGTGTTTTACAGCCAAGTGTACTGCAAATACCCGGCGCACATCAGTCCGATCTTAGTTTACGCACGCTTCAGCGTGCGTAACTAAGCGTAAATGCGTAACGCTTGCTGTACAGCGGCACAATCAGAAGACACGGAGCAATACTTCTCCTGCATTCATTACAAAAAATATTATACAATACTAGTGCGGTTACGCGAACATTATAGGCCGACCGCCAAGTAAATCGCAGTTCACAGCAAGCGTATAAAGTTCGCTTTACCGCACTTGTATCGCAAATTACTATTTTTAACTCGCGTGATTGCAACACTCGCCTTCGGCTGGTGCTGCACACGCAGACTGGTCAGAAAGAGTTTTATCGCACTAGTATCGTAATGTACCGATTTCCCTCGTTTCTCGTACAAATAATAGTTCTGTGAAACCGCGAGTAAGATGATTAATCGATGAATTATTATCACGCAGAATCATCAGGCGTCGCCGCGATCCACGCCGAACAGTTCGCCGCGAAGTACGAAATCGCCGCCGCTACCGCCGGGCGGCATGCCGAACAGCAGATCGGCACCGGCGACACCGGGCGGTCCTCTCTCCACGACGCCTCAGCAACAGCCTCAGCAGCAACAACAAACGAATCAACAGCAGATGTCGCAGAACTATCAGAGCCCGGCACTGCCGACATCGGTAGCGAACATGCCCAGCAACGCGATGTTGGGCAGTCTTCAGAATCCCGTACCAGATAGTCTATCGTGTGTCGGCGGCGACGTAAGGTAGGACGGCATGCGAAGAAAAGTTATGTACTATGTCCTCTCGTATTTGTTTCTGTTTTTTTTCTTCCGTTGTACATTCGTCCGTACTACCGTAATTAAAACGCCAGAATGAGCGAAGGGTGCGTCGATGAGTTTATCGCAGATTCCGTCGTAAGGAGCATCGCTATTTCGGGGAAAGAGAAAAATAGCGACTCGAACGAATAATATTCGAATGACGTACTAAAGACGTTACACGCGAGATTACACTGAAATGCCATCCGCGTCTGTGATTTATTCATAACGCGTTATATCTCCCTCCCTCCCCACCATTTATTCATCGATTCTCGTTTTGTTGCTGTTCGATACACCCGGCTTTGTCCTTGTCATTGTTATCTTGAGAGTGCGAATGTTTAACACACGTTGCTTTAGCCCTCCGTTCAGCAGCTCTATATTATTTCGTCACTAAAATGAAATGTGTATATGAGAATGTTATGGTTTTGTATGTCCGAATACCTCGGCACATTCCTCGTCTATGCGCGATACAAGTAACGCGTTACTTATTGTAATACGGAGCATCGTTGAATCTCACTTCGCTAGAACGCGTTAGGATGAATTAATTTGCTCGCACAGTGTCGGCTCTGTGCGATTAATAATAAACCCGTAAAAGAGAAAGTGCAATTCGTCCGGTGACCACGAGGTTCACCGCACGAAAAAAGACTGTATCAACGCTTCATAGATCAACACTTATGTGCCTGATTAATATATTACGTAATTCATACGATCGATCGTATATCAAACTGTACGAGGGAATGCAATAATTGATTCTACAGCAAAGCGAACACGCTGAGTGACGTGCCCTCATAAATATTGTAAAAAAAAATGCACTTCACTACACTCGTGCACAGTTTTATGGCTCCTTACTAAAAATTAATTATGCTCCCCCTATGATTTACAGTACCTCGTCATTGAGCGATTGTTGTTGTTGTTTTTTTGACTTCTGTATCGTTTCAGCATCGCAAATATCATAGTCAATTGAATTTTTATACTTTGACGTCATTCCATGAAAAATTCATTTGTACGCAAATTTTTTAAACGGTTACTGCATGAAATTTGTCAGTTTGGTAAAATGTTAAAGTTAACGATTCTCAATCATTTGTATAGAAAAAAAAGAAAAACATATTCTCGTAGAATTATCGTAGGATAACGCTTGATTGGATTAGTGACGATTATAGCATGTAGTATGTTAAAGATAGACATTTTTTTGTTCATTGTACAAAAACGTTACGGAGTTACGAGAGAAATTAAATAACGCGTGAAGAGTTTGTTGAGGCTTATGCAATAAAGGAAGAAGAAAAAAATAAAAATAAAAAAAGGCATGCCACTATTATTTATTTGGATTGTTTTTGTTGAAAGTTGCTTCGCGCAAAGAAAATAGAGATTTTCGATGTCAGGTCTGCGTTCAGGACAAACAGCTTGCCAGGAAGCGGCTCCAGCAGTGCCAACAATAGTTTGGGACGATCCTTACGAAACGACTTATTGGTAGCTGCGGACAGTGTCACTAATGCCATGTCAACGCTCGTGAGGGAATTGAATTCAGGTAAGGTATCTGCGACTTTAACGCTTGCGGATTTGCAAGTATATTTATATATATATATTTATATTATATTCATTATTAAGAGACTTTGATTAGAAAAGAAAAATCGTAGAGAACGTCGGGGAATCTGAGATAGCTCCGAGAAGCTCGTAGCGAAATAAAGAGAGTAAAATTGAGACTTGTACGATATTCGACACGAGTAGAGAGATGTCGCTAGGCATCTGGTCCCATAAATTAGACAGGGGAGTACTTGTTCGGAGCATGTCGTTTAAGGTTTTTCCATCCATGGCCCGTTTTATTACGAATCACACTAAAAAAAAAACATATGAAATATAAATGTGTTAGCGCAGGCATGCCGCACAGCATATATTTTTAATCTTCTCATATATTTATGAGCAGAGCTGGGCAGTACTTGAAGTACCGGGTACTCCTTTGGTACCAAGGTGGTTCAAGTACGTCCTTGCAGTACTCAAGTACTTTTTAGTACTTCGAGTACTTTTTTTAAAGATTTCAAGTACCAAGTACAAGTACTTTTTATGTACAGGCTCGTACTACGCATACTCGACGAGTAGCATGACATCCTGTTTCTATTAATATACGATTATCTGTCTAAACTTTGCAATAAGTATATTTTTACAGAGAATTTATTTTAAAAATTCGATTATGAAATCAAAAAGGGGTTCCTTCCTGCTCGCTTTTTTCATTAACCTTTTCACGATTTTTTTTTTTTTTTTTTGAAAACAGTGAAGGATAGGTTAAAAATAGCATTAGAACGATGAATTACGAAAATTTCAAGCAGCTATTTTTTTACAATAAATTTTGCGGTAAATTTTGATTATTTAAATTTGATGTGATGTAAACATTTTTTCGAAAGAAGATTTTACGAAAAAAGATGCAAAGTAATTGGCACATGACTTCCTGATTTATTACATCTTTGGGCATAGCTTCGTCTATCAGGAAGCCAAAATCGATTAACGAACTTTTTCATAAAGAAAGCTATGCGCAAAATTGTAATAAATGAGGAAGCCATGTGCAAATCATTTTTCTTTTTTTTTAAAGCCTAGATAACGCTTAACGCTGCGAACCTAATTGCGAAAAGTACATGGAAAAAGTACTTGAGAAATACTTCAAGCAAAATAAGTACTTGATATACTTCAAGTAAAACAAGTACTTGATATACTTCAAGTAATTCTCATACTTTGTACTTTGTTCTTGAAGTATTTTTTGGTACTTTGTCCAGCTCTGTTCACGAGAAAGTGTCTCAGGCATGCCGAGAGTCTCGAAACAAATTATTTAGCTGACAAAAAAAGGGCAGTTTTGAAGATCGGGTCTGTTCGTTTGAGAATACCCGATTCTTAAATTATTTTCCATACGCTGTACGCCAAATATTCTTTTCATTCGTTTTTTCACCCTGTTTTATCCCGGAAGACCTCCAGTTATTAGCAGTGAAACTCGCTAACAAATTTTCCATGCAGATGTACATATCCAAAGACGTATTATTGTTACTCTTATACACACACTTGTCATGTAATTTTTCATTTTTTAAAAACTTTCTTTACCTCTATCATCATTCACTTATAATAGAATAGAAAATTAGGAGATTATAGTCTAGCTGTAACACGGACTACACTGTTACGCAGGACGACCAGAGGTTTTTGTATTGTATTGTTTTTTTTTAACCAATGTCCCTACTAACATATCAATTGGCAATTGCAGATCTAAGAATTGTACAGACAACCCAATCTACCCTCGACAGATTACACACACAGCGCTAGTATGATCAAAATTTCGAGGAAAACCGACTCGACTAAATGTACCGAACGAGACGGACCGACGGACGAACGGACGGACGTAATCATACATATTCATATAGGCAAATTTTCATTCTCGATCGACTGTACAAACGAATATGAAAGAAAAAGAGAAAAAAAACAAGAGAAAAAAAATACAAATAACACTCTAGACGTGTTGTGGAATGTGTGTGATGCACCGTCTGTGAATGTGTCCTGGTGCCTTGCAGACTCCGACCAGGAGGAACAGTCTCACAGCTCGGGGCGGCATAACATCAGAAAACCGCTTGGTAAGTCTGCGTTCGAAACAATCCTTTCAGGTGAATTAAAAAATATTTGGCGACGAGCGAAGCTATATATGCGCTACAAGGCTAGAAAAAAAAAATTATAATTATTATAATCTTAATAATTTGCAACGATTGTGCATTAAAATAATCCTTTTAACTCTGCTCGATGGACAACATCACTCTAGCGACCCGTTTTTACTGTACTATTTTCCATAGTGGCAAAGGTAACATTGATTTAAATTTTTTCATTTTAATATGCCAATCTCTGATAATGTGACCGACGCTCGTGCGCAATCGTCCGTGTGGCGCTCGATAACAATTCAATTTTTTTTATCAAGACACACACATAGTGTATTCATACAGATTTTTTTTCTTTTTTTTTACACGATAGATGCGACAAACCTGGCACCATTGTACGTACTATGCGCTTAGCTATGTTTCATTATTGACAGACTAACACTTCTCGTAGATGATTTTTTATTTTTTTTAAATCTACCGCAGCTGTAGCTCTACATAGCCGTAGAAATGATTTTTTTTCAATTCTTCGTCACATATCATATCACCATACATCTTATGCTGCTGTTTAAGGTCGCCCTCCCCATTAACATTCGCACTGTTTTTAACACAGGGCTATTTATCTGTAAAACGGGAAATAATCGTATATATACATAGTGAAATATATATATACACGCATTGTGATTTTAAAAGTAAATTTGTGACGGTCTACATGTTTTCTATGTGTCCTTAGACTTCGAAGCCGGCGAGGACGGTGATGACAGTAGCGGAGGCGGAAATTCGTGGCGCGAGGAGCTCCAGCGTCGTTATCAGCAAGAAAACGATTTCCTCGCCGAGCTGCGGGCCCGCAACGCGAGCGTCTCGCAAACCCCGTCGGCGACACCCTCGAGCGAACAGGAACAAGAACGCGGCGAGAGGGAGGAAGCCGAGGGCGAAAAGGAGGACGACAGCGAAGCGAATTGGGCGGAAGCTGTTAAAAGATGGGTCAATCGATAAAGCTCTTGTTGCATTATATTCAAGAGCGATATCGGAACGCGATAAACGATACAACGATTTCCTTTGTACGACACGAAGAAAAAAATGATAAAAATACGGTGACAAATAATGATTCCGTCGCGGAAAGGAAATACAGCTATCTCCAATCAATTCAATCGTTAATGTCAGATCTCGGGCATTAAAAACACATAGAATACTGAATGTTGTTATTGAAAAAAAAAGATTATGGAAAACGGGAGGGAAGAGTGGGAGAGATATTAGTATTCCAAATCAAAAGACTAAAATTGTGCGATTGCCGTATGTAGAATGATTACTGTATAGCTTAGAGGAAGAAATAACGAACAAGTCTGAATCTTCGCTCGTTACGTTTAGATGTCAAAAAAAAAATTATCATCGCATTGTCAAAAAGCCATTAACAATAATGTCATAGTCGAAAAAAGAAGAAAAAAAAACATGAAACTAAATAGCAACAAGTGACTGGGTGAACGAGACCGATTTGCATTCTTTGTGAAACTTTGACCAAACTTAAACCTAACGTGGTAAGTGAGCTGATTGATTAAAAAAACAACACATTTTTTAACTATTGGTAATGCATCGAAAAATCGCGTAGAACGCTTCATATAATAATACGAGATGGTTTTCTATATTGGTAGATTGTTACAATTGCTACCGACTCGGACCCAACTATTCCATTCGACAAGTATACTCTTTCATCTAACAATAATCTGTGGTTAATTGCTAATCTGCTCTTCGTATAAGTATAGTGAAATGCGGAATTAGAAAAAAGAAAACGTTGCAAACTCGAACATTCGAGCCGCGCTCTGTGCGAGAGACATATTTCCCTTTCAGGCCTAAAAAAAAGAGGAATGGCATGCAGAGGCCGGCGGAACTCGACCCGCGATCGTCTATCAACTCTCTCACTTTACCACGCATATCTCTTAGTAAGCTATTTAAATCGAATCGAGAAAACGCTTTAAAAAAAAAATTTGATCTTGTATCATTTTGTGCAGTAGATTAAAATAACGTAGAAAATATTTGTACAAAATATGTCTACTAACATCATACCATAAATCCTTCATCGACTCTCTAAACAATTTCGCATGTACCGTCGAATATAGCTTGGCCATGACAATACATAACGAGTGTCGATGACACTTTCGCATTTACTAAATATACAACTATTATACTATGGAATGAATTCGCACAAATTTCTAGCAGCTGATATATATATATATATATATATATATCCTGCCCATCCGACGAAATTAACGTAAACCGGATGTTCCTTAATTCAGCCATTTCTGTCGCTGGCTGCATTCGGGATACATTTTAGAGAATAATAAAAAATGCTCTGTGTAACGTCACTTCCGGTTTGAAAATCTCATTTTTTAACCGTCAGTGACGTATTTCCGGTAAATACTAAGATTTTCAAGCCGAAATGCGGTTTCACAGAGGAAATTAATTTTTTTTGGTCTAGAATGCATCTCGAATGCAGCCAGGGACAGAAACGTGTGAATTAAGGATCACAAGAAAGTGGGTAAAAGAATGTGTGCTACGTCTCAAATGTATTTGGAAGTCATCTCGAATGTAGCCAGCGACAAGAAGCGGATGAATTTAAGGAACACATGAAAAGCCTCTGTTTATATTCCGCAAAAAAAAGCGCTCGTATACGACCCGTGTTAGAGAGACCCTTATAGATGACAAATGAACATTCGATTCTGTAGATACTTATGACGAATATGGTTAAGGTAACGAAGCCCGAAATAAATCATTGAGTCGCAAAAAGCTTTGGATGTTTGAAACCCGAAACGATTACTAAAGTGCGATATTTCATCATAGAAAAAAGCCAGCAATAAAGCTAACGAAGCAAACGGAAATAGCGAATCCGAAGGTATGGTCTCGTCTCAGGTTGCGATGAGTCCGGAGCCTCGATTCGTCGAAAAAGTTGTCGACGTAACGATAGACACGATCGAGAATATTGTGAGTAAGATGGCTTTTTCGTGGATGACTCGGCTGCGCTTTCGAGATTAACGGAAGGCAAACTGCACGTCAGGTACGAAAAGATCCAGTGACTGTGACGATTCTCGTGCACCACGGTGAAACTCTGCTGGGCGAGAGTAACCCCCTGCGGATTGAGCCGGATTTCCGGGAACCACCGCTGAGTCACCCGATCGATTACCTAACACGATATCCTATTACTGTAAACGATCGAAGTGCCGTCGACGCCGCGGTTTCCACCCCTTTACTCGGTGAGACTCGGCAGCTTGTTGTGAAATATAAATAAGCTCATCTTCCGGAGGCGCCCTCAATCGTACACTCGTTCGTTATTGCGGAAATAAATCGCATACCGCAAAAAAAATGTTACAAACGTTAATAACTTGGTTTAATTTAATGCTTAATTATAGGATCAAAAACTGTACACCGCCATTTTCCTACATCACAAAAAGTTTACGTATTCAATATGTAACACATGAGTAAGTTTACGACATTTCATTTTAGCACTCGCCAAACGTTACAACTTGGAGACATAAGACGTTCAGTGTACCACACGTGTGTAAACTTACACGCGAGCAATCTTACATGGACGGGGAGGAACGGCGGCCTTCGAGAGGGACGTTGGATGAATGCCACTGGTATTCTGTAAGTAAGATGAACCACATGACGGGTTACCATGTGATGAACAGTCAACGGTCGGTTTATCTTACCTGCAGAATAACAGTGGCATTCATCAAACTCGCCTCTGAAAGACCGTATTTCCTCTCGTCGATGAAAGATTGCTCGCATGTAAGTTTACACATGTGTAGTATATTGGATGTTTTAAAGTTTTTCAGTATATTCAATGTAATAAAAAAGTTTAACTTTTAACTTTTAACTTTTAACTTTTAACTTTTAACTTTTAACTTTTAACTTTTAACTTTTAACTTTTAACTTTTAACTTTTAACTTTTAACTTTTAACTTTTAACTTTTAACTTTCAACTTTTAACTTTTAACTTTTAACTTTTAACTTTCAACTTTTAACTTTTAACTTTTAATGAAGATTGGATGTTTTAAAGTTGTAACGTTTGGCGAGTGTTAGAATGAGATGTTATTGTAAACTTACTAATGTGTTACATATTCAATACGTAAACATTTTGGGGTATACACGTGAACGAGGTTGTTAAGATTTGTAAAATTTTTTGCGGTGTACGATTTATTGCCCTAATAACGAACGAGTGTACGATGGAAGGCGCCTCATCTTTCGACCGTTCCCACTCCGCAGTCCAACTTGTCGAACATCGAGCCAGCGACGCTGCACTGCGGCCGGTATCTTCGGCCGCTGGAGATGACAAAAAGAAAGATAAATCCAAGTCCGGTAAAAAATCCGCCGAAAGCGCCGGCCCACAGTTAGTGGGACTTTGCAACGTCGATTTAATGCCGATGCTTTTGGGTAAAACGACAGCGTAAAAAAATAATCGAATTACGCGATCTGCCGATCCAATCATTCCGCTCTAACTTAGGTGAGAAAACAGTGACGGAGAAACTGGTCGTTGAGAAGCCAGTCAACGTCACGACATCGTGGATGAACCTTCCTGTGTTGACAGTCACTCTAACCCAAGACCACACGGATTTATTCCCAATCGACTCGCAAGTAAACTATCTCGGTGTCACTGTGGAAAGCATTCACAATCTACCTGCATCATTCGCCGATAGTTTGGCGTACAGAGCAGCGACTGTAGTCTACAAAGATGACGCAGTACGTGGTATTCTCCTGCTCGTTAGGTCCCGTTTAAGGTGAAGTGAAAGTCACGTGACGGGGCCATGAGCGTCAGAGATAGTTGCAATTTTCAAATTAACTTCATTCAATGGTTCTAATTTTTTTGAGAAAAAGATGAATTCGTGCCGGATGCGAAATTACCGTGTGCATCGGGCTCGAATTTGCTTTTTCCTCAAAAAAATTAGCACCCTTGAGAAAAGTTCAATACAGTTTTCATTACCGACCGCGATATTTCACTTCCCTTAAGAGCATGTGAAACACTATGGAGTGCGAGAGAGATAGCATCAGTGGCGCTCTCGGCGGAGCGAGAGAGACACACTGAAAACTTGTTTCACATGCTCTTAAGAGCATGTGCAATACCGCGATCGGTAATAAAAACTGAAATCAATTTTTCTCATGGATTCTGGCCATATATGGTCAAAAGAAAAGTCTCATCGGAAGGGGATATCATTTCGGCTTCCCATGAGACTTTTCTTTTGACCGTATATGCGAGATCCAGTGAGAATAGTTGATTACAGTTTTTGATACCGACTGAGCCCGGGATGGACGGGGAGGGGGGTGTTTCATATGGTCTTAAGGTGAAATGTAAACGAACCTGAAGATATCTGCATGACATCAAGTTTCATCTTTGGATAGTCTCTATGAGTGCACGGCTTTAGCAACAATAACCAATTGTTCACTTATAGAATTTTAATCTATAGATGAACTTCCTCGAGCAAAGTTTGTACTATGCAAAATACAACCATTATAACTTGATGAAATTTGGACACATGCAGATATCTTCAGGGTCATAAATGTAACCACTATGAGTGCCAGAGAGATAGCTGCAATTTCGCAACCCAAATATCTCCAAAGCCGTTTATTTTGTTGGGAAAATAATGAGAATAGTGAACTGTAGAATTACTGCGCCTAATTTATCGTTTTCGTACCTTTCCCTAAAAATTAACCGTCTTAGAGAATTTTGGATTGCAATTTTTGTTACCTATCGGAGAGTTGCACTTCACCTTGAGGCGATGGGAAATATCGCCGCCGGTAACAAAAACTGTACTGAACTCTGTTTTAAGAGCATGTGCAATACCGCGGTCGGTAATAAAATCTGTAATCAACTACTCTCACGGATTCTGGCATGCATGGTTAAAAGAAAAGTCTCATCAGTAGCCGAGGTGATGAAAAGTCTCATCAGAAGCTGAGGTGATGAAAAGTCTCATCGGAAGCCGAGGTGATGAAAAGTCTCATCGGAAGCCGAGGTGATGAAAAGTCTCATCGGAAGCCGAGGTGATGAAAAGTCTCATTGGAAGCCGAGGTGATGAAAAGTCTCATCGGAAGCCGAGGTGATGAAAAGTCTCATCGGAAGCCGAGGTGATGAAAATTCTCATCGGAAGCTGATGAGACTTTTCTTTTGACCGTACATGCAAAAACCCGTGATAAAAGTTGACTACAGTTTTTGATACCGACTGAGGTCCGGATGGACAGGGAGGGAGGTGTTTCATATGGTCTTTTGACTTGACTAAACTCTATTGACTTGGTTGTACCGCAAGGACTACCTTAATCGAAACTTTATGATCTTTCGAAGGATCCCGTGACGGTTTTCTTCGACGGTGGAAAATTCTCCAAATACCGAGACGTAGAGAAAACTAAACGGTGGTGTACGTTGAACAAATGGGAGGGTCGAGCTGGGCTATCAAAATACAAGATCGACTGCGACTACGGTAATGCGAAAAATCCATTGGAGGACCGTATCGACTTGAAGGTAGGAGCTTGTGCCTCCAAGCTGTTCAACCTCCCTCGCGTTCTGACCAACCTGAAACCAACCGGTCGATTGTTGCACCAAACCAATTCTAATTACAACCTTCGAAAGCTTGTTATATTTCGGCGATATTAAAAAACCAACCGTTATACCTGGTTGGATTTTCCTAAAACAATCCGATTTCCAACCCAGAGCCAAGAGCTATCGAACCGGTGCTCTCGACATAGAGTCGGAAATTCGGTTGTATTGGAAAAATCCAACTGTAAACCAACTTTCCCAGATAGTGGACAACTTTTCGCTAACACGTTCTCGTCGTTTATGCGCAGAGAGTTCTCGAGACTGACAATCCTCGAATCGAGTGGAATTGCTTAAGTCGGAATGTACTGCTGAGCTCCGGACAACGGACGACAAGAGAAAACATTAACAAGTAATAAGGACGAGTACACAAACGATTACCCTAGCAAGTTGATGGATCGCAACCGGACCGAAAAACAGACACGGCCGTTGGGGAACAAAACGGACCGTAAAAAACGACAAAACGGACTGTACATTTTTCGTTGGCATTTGGTCTTTTTTCTGTTGCGGAAACCGAAAACGGACGGAACGTTTTTTCCAGAAAATTTGCTTCGGTCCGTTTTCGGTCCCCGCAACCAAAAAAGGACCAAGATCGTATTTTTATTCTGTCCTTTCATTAAAAACAGAATTAAAAGCAAAACATCAAAAAAATTTAAAAACTTAGCCAACAATTTTAATAAAAAACGTTCGGCCCTTCCTCGGTTTGCGCAACCGAAAAAGGACCAATCCAAACGTACGGTCCGTTTTACCGTTTTTGTGGTCCGTTTCGTTCCCCAACGGACGTGTCCGTTTTTCGGTCCGTTTTTTAGTTTTTTCCCTAAAAGCAACCGTCCCCATTTTTTCCGAAACTGTTAATATTTCAGACAAAATCGAATCAGTTTTCCAAACCTCTATCTATTGTCTGCGAAAAGCTAATTTGCTTTTGGCTGAAATATGAACGGTCTCGAAGAAAATTGGAAAGCGAGTGATTATCGACTGAGCTCGTATCGGTGGGTCGGAGTGTTTCCCTAACGGAACTGAGGTGACCGTCGGCAGACTTCGATAGACTAATCACAATGTTCCAAATTTTTACTTGCTCTAGACTCGCGTATAACCTTTATATTTTAACGTCGTTTTTCCTGTAATCCTTGGAACCATCGTTGTACATGGTAACAAAAGTTTGTACTTTTTACAACAACTTATTGTCCACAAACATCGACAATTTTTTATTTTTTTATTTTCTAGTTTTACAAACAAAAGTACAAAGTAAAATTGTCGATGATACGGGAAATAAAAGGACAGTTTATATATTAAAATAAATGACGAACAAGTTTGTCACTTATTTAACAAAATTATTTTTATGAAATTGAATAGTATCTACAGCACTGAAATATTGATAAATTCTTGAATATTTCAGAAAGGTATCTAATAAATATTTTACCAACATTTAAAAATATTTGTAAAATTTTTTTAAACATTTTATCGCAATGTTTCAAAAACATTTTGTTTCAAAAATTTATGAGCGGACAAAAAAATATTTCTGAAATATTTTGTAATATTGGGAAGATATTTTCAATCGAAATATTTCCGTGCTATGTGGGTACGATGCAATTCAGAATCCGTGGTTGCACCAGTTCCGCTAGTGTTCACCTTGCGAACGATCGACCAGCGCTGCAAAAGTTCCTACATATAAATAATCTCTATCGAATTAACACGATCGATCCGCTCCAAGGTACAAGCACTGGCCATTTCAGTTCACGACGACGATCGACGTTTCGGATAGCGGTAAAACAAAGTCGAGGGATCACAGGCCTCAGTTGTATCAATGCTACGCCGACGTATCGGAACTTCTCTACCCCGGAAGTGGGTAATCGCGACTTGACGATTATTTTTTCGCCTGATTGTTGATTCTCATTTATGTTCACACTGCAGGAACGCAAGCTCGTACAATAGCGCAGCTACACACATACGACTCGTCCGAGATGCTGGAGAAAACGGGCCTGGACAGAGTCCTCTTTACCGACGGAGTATACGAAGCCAGCGATACGAAGCAGAAAGAAAAGAAAGGGAAGATTAGCGCGAAAGGCGATTCATCGGTACGCGCGTAATCGATAAAGACCTCTCGTTTATCTTCCAGATTGTATTATCGTTTATACGGCAGGTCAATTCAGCTATAGCGGAACCGGAAGTGACCTCAGGGTCTCCCCTCACGAACGAAAAAGGCGATCCTGTTTTCGTCATAGTACAATTCGAGCTTCAGCAACCCCTCGTGCTGGCTCGCACCACGGAAGAACTCACAGAAGAATTACACGAGTTACTCGGACCGCCGGATCAACTGCCCTTTTTTCCGTACACCGGTGATACGCCGGAAAAACAGTATTCCAATTGCATCCGAAAATTAGTTGAAACTATAACTGAAAGTTACCGGGTAAGGGGTATTCCGAAATAGTCTATAGATTATATCGGGGATAATCCGGTACAGAAACTACTCGATAGGACTTCAACGAGGAAAACGAGAGCGGGCAGGAATTTTTTAATGGCAATCGTTCTTCCCTCCTCGGAGATTTCACGGCTTCCGGAAGCCGTTATCCGTACCTTCCGGTAATCGCATCAATGACGATAATTAAATTCCCGATAACAGAATTGCCTGATCGGTTGCGTAATTGAATTAGGACGAGATCGATCGGTTCACGCAATACCTGTACGACACCGGGACCTACGTGGCTGTCCGAACAACTCTGAAGAAAAGAATCACTCGGCTTCTGGATCAGAAGTTCAAGATGCAATCGTGTACGTGGGACTCCGAGGAGTGCCAGGTACGAATCTTTGACGCATCTGTTACGTCAAAACTGCGGGATTTCTGACTTTTCTATAGATTTAACGTAGTGTTACGTTGAGTATGATTGATACACGCTGATGAAGAGAAACTGCTCCTTATTTTGCCACTCCTGGCATCAATTATCAAACGCAACTGCCCATTTTCTAGTGTAACCTTTCGGATAATTCGTCGAAAGGGCTGAGAGGTATTTTGATGAATTAATTATTCCGTAATTACGGGAATGAAAATTGGCACGATTATTTTATCCGGAATTAATTATGTGGTTATTTAACGTAGAAACAGAGGGTTTTTAAATGTAAAATTCGTTGGTACTGTGATTTTTAAATTTTGTTGAAGTGTTGTAAATAGCAAACGATAGTCGATTGAAACAACATATAAAGAAAATCTAGAAGATTTTAGTGAATACCCAATTATTTTTAATCAAATAATGGTAATAAAATTGTACTTTTTTTCGTGTGGTCGTAGATGTTTCGTCGAAGGAGGGTCGCTGCCCACAGATAGTTACGCGTTTCGAATATCTTATTGTTCACATTAATTCAAAATCAAATTGTTACCGGAGAATTATTACAGCATACTCAAACATAGAAATTAAAACAGTACACATCGGTCAACTAATACTGTTACGTCAAAACTGTCGATGTTTTTATTTCGCTGAGTTTCTACGCAATTGTTGCCCCGTTTATATTAACACTCTGGTCAGAACGATGAGAATCAATCTTTACCACGCCCGCTATTAATCACGGTAACAACTGCCCATTTTATAAGCCAAACCTTGCGGAAAATTGCTTGGGATAAACCCCGAGGAATGCCTGTCGTTTCTAAAGTCGTAGGATAGTTTATGAACTCTTAATCCCTTTCTATTCGAATTTATGCCTTCCGGAGAAAATAAAGTGGCAGAATTGTTTACTTCGGCTTCAGGCGTGATTGAATGCCTCTTGACGGAGGTTTTACTTCAGGAAAACTGATGGATGGAACAGGAGAGATGAATTAATATATTCATGCACTAAAATGACCGATAATCGTAGAGAGGAAAAGATAATAAGATAAAGATAAAATGAGTAAATGAGTAAATAAAATTGTTATCGCTTACGTTTTTCACTGCTGGGTTTCGTTGAAATTGGAATAATTCTCGGAACTTCCAATGATTATGATGGTAAAATTGGATTTATTTTGAATTAAATAGTTCACGAAAAGGTACAAAATAAATCGAACAATGATTCTCGAACCCGGCGTTCGGACAAAAATATTTCTTCCCTCTTCGATGGATTAATAAAAATTAACAATCGAATGGTAGCTACTCGACAACCGATATGAACACTGGTCAAGAGAATATTCGTAGCTGAACGGTCGAATAGACAATAAATTCGGTTATCGAAATAAAAATATGATGCATGATTGAACAAAGACAACTTCGTGAATCGAAAAATCGTAACCGGACGATCGAACTGCGCCAACTTTGTCGAACGATGGGTGGCAACTGTGCGTGACAATAAATAAATGTAACTGACCCTGATCGAGCGACGACAGCCTCGTCGATCGGATGATGGTAACTGAGTGTCGAGTCCAGGGTTTTCAGGCGTTTTATACCCTTTTGTCCAGGTTAAAATAAGGGGGAGTTATCCCTTGGTCATGTATGATTTTCTTAGAAAACTCTTAAAAATAGTTGCTATGCCAGAGAAAGAGTGTTACGGATAAAGAAAAAAGGGAGTGAAGTTTGGACAGACGAGTTTTCTGATTCGTCCTCAGGTACTTAACTCGTGGCATTTGGGGACAGGGTGAAGGTTTCGGCGTCTGTCTCATTATTTCCCAAAGTCGTATTCGAGACCGGTTACAACCGCTCTTTGCTAGGATTTCGGGTCCTCAGCCCTTATTTAACGCGGGATCGGCAACCGCCGCTATCCTGCGCGCCGCGATTGAAAGTCGCCCCCCGCGTCGTTCTACCCATAGCGATGCGTTTATGTACATCGAGGGGCACCGGTCGCGTCGTTCGTTCGACGATCGGCTGGTGAGCCGTGGTATTTTTATGGGGTAGATGCAGAGATATTTTGTTTCAACGTGATGTCTTTGCCACACATCTTTGGTGACCTCCTTTTAAGAAGATGTGTGTTTCTAGTAAAGAGTAGCCTACCCGAGTCGAGTTTTAGCAGTTATCCGTTTTGTTAATTTAATAATTATTGGATAAGTATATATATATATATATATATATATATATATATATTCATCTATTTTGTCTTCTTCTTAAACTTAATTGGGAATTTCCGACAGTCTTCTGGTTCCGTAAACACGGTTATTAGTTTATTGTTTTCCTTTGCCATTGTTTATTCAGTAACGAAGGAAAGTTAATCCATCGTTGATACATTGATCATCGAATGATAAATCGTGTAGATCATAGAATGATACACGATCACAAATTTGATTTCAGAATTTCGTAGCGACCTCGTACTTGTATTTGGTGGAAAGCATGCACGCTGCACTTAACAGCGAATCGGGAGATGAACGCGACAATGGAGCAGTCGACGAAGCCGATAATCTCTGCAGCAGCGCGGAGGAGAGTTACGAACTCGGAAATATTCCACGAGCAAAGAAAAATTACACAAGCGTACGTTGGCTCTTGCCCGATATGTTTTACGGTATTTACGGTCAAGCCATTTTCCTTTAAAAAAAACAGCTCATAGCGGCCGAGCGGAAGAATCCGGACGCGTGGTTGAGGTACGCAATCTTCTTGAAGAAGATTGGAGACTTGGATCGAGCTGTTGAATGCTGTCGGGAAGCGATCAATTTGAATACTCGTCACAAAATCGCGTGGGTAATCGATTCTTAAAATTAATCAAATAAACACGTTTAACGATTCTCGATGTTTTCCGAAAAAGATTGTTACTGTATGGCGCTATCCTCGCGGAGAAGGAAGATTACCGAGCGGCTGAAATATTTCTGAATACGACTACTCGAATATATCCGAGATTCGCCGAAGGCTGGGCTTTGCTGCATTTGTTTTACATTCGCAATGAATATTATCCAGGTGACGAAGCTGTTGGGAATTCATTTGTGTGGCAATCTCAATTCCATCGGCATCTACGATGTTTTTGTATGAATATATATCAGGAGTGGATCTAGCGATCCGCGTTGCAGAGCAGTGTCTACAGGATCGAGATCGCGATACCGTTGGCATGGATTTTTTGGAAAAGGAGCCACTAGCCTGGTCGACGATTCATTGCCCGAAGGATCGAGTGTACCTGAGGGTGGTCGTGTTTCTTCTGAAATTAAATCTGTTGGACGTGAGTGAAGAGAAATGCTGTAAAAATGAAATAAGGCACTAGCATAAGGATTTGGTCCAAAAAGCAGGTGGATTTTCTTATAATTTATAATTTATAATTTATAATTTATAATTTATAATTTATAATTTATAATTTATAATTTATAATTTATAATTTATAATTTATAATTTATAATTTATAATTTATAATTTATAATTTATAATTTATAATTTATAATTTATAATTTATAATTTATAATTTATAATTTATAATTTATAATTTATAATTTATAATTTATAATTTATAATTTATAATTTATAATTTATAATTTATAACTCAAACTTCATAACATCTTGTACTGACTATGTATAAAAATCCGCAATTGTCCTTCCAGTACCCGAATTTGAAAAATGTTGACAATCGACCTGTTTTTTGGACCAAATCCTTATGCTAGTGCCTTAATTACCCGAGTTGAGAAGTTCGCAGGCATAGCTCTCGCACGAGAGCTCGCCCTCGCTGGTAGATCGGTGTCCTGGCTCTATTACATGGCGGTCCACCACTATTTGCTCGGGAGATTCGACGACGCGTTGTCTCATCTCGAGGAAGCCCGGCATCAGCATGGCATGGTACGTTTCGATCCGGTTACATCGTCAACTTCTACAAGGATAAGACAAGAAAAAAATATTACGAATTACTTTCAGGACTACTCGATCAGCGGTTTGATGGGGCACTGCCACTTCAAGGAAGGCAACAGCGAGGCTGCTCGCGAGTGTTACGAGTATGCGAGCACCTTTTTCAACAGACCCACTGATATTCGTTTGATCGATCTCAGATTGGGAAATTACTGTTTGAATGCCGAGGAATACAGCAGGGCCAGGAAGATATTTCTCAGTGTTTGCAAAATTTCTCCGTCGTCGAGTAGTTGGCTCGGCTTGGGCACTGCTTGCTATAACGTAAGAAATTATGATCCGGAAGATATCGGCATGACATTATCGTCATCGTCGTCAAGTCTCTGTCAATGTACTGCTTAAGGGAGAGTGAAATATCGCGGTCGGTTATGAAAACTGTAACTGAAAAAAATCAAGCATATGGAAGATGCTGAAAAGATTGATTTTTCATCATAATAATTTCAAAATATTATTAACAAATGAAGAAAAAAAATTGTTCAACAAATCCCTCGGGAACTTAACTTTTTGTTCATATAAAAACAATTTGTTAATCTTTTTGAATGCGTATGAATTTTTTCAGAATTTTGGTTAATTTTTTTAAATTACTTGTTTTTCTTAACTAAAAACGCAATTTAAAAAAATTAGACGAAATTTTGAAAAAATGCATATGTATTCAAAAAAATTAACAAATCGTTTTCATACAAAAAAAAAGTTAGGTTGTCGGGTAATTTATCGGTAAATTTTGTTTTCATTAATTTGTTAATAACATTTTGGAGTTATTATACAAAAACAATATTTTCAGCACCTTCCATATGGTTGATTTTTTTTTCAGATTTTCATCCTATCGAGAAGTGTTCGCACTTCCTCTCTCAATTCTCTCTGACCACACGTGCGGTCAGATTGTCCGCAAGTACTACCTTAGGGAAGAAAAAAAATATTGTTCACCTGTAGAATTTCATAAGGTTACTTCCCGAGCGAAGTTTGTGCGATGCAAAACACAGCCGTTATAACTTGATGAAATTTAGTCTCGTGCAGATATATTTACGGTGATAAGAAATTGCATTAATTGGGTGAAAGGTTTATATTTTATCATTTATCTATTAATTATCTACGTAGATGATGGAACTCAAGGATGCCGAAACAGCATTGACTGAGGCAAATCGGCTCGATCACACGGATCCAGAGGTATGGGCGTACCTCTGTCTTCTGAACATGAGACTGCATCGTCAGGACGAATTCGCGGAATGTTACAGACAAACGGTAAAGGTAAGAATCGATCGTCGCTTTTGATTAGAAAAATCTCACGGTTCGTTGATCGTTGTATTTTTATTATCGATGACGATAGAACGATTTGCAAAATGCAAAACTATGGCTCCTTATAAAGAACACTATGGAGCTGTTAGGATTTGTATCCCCGATGCTACTATCGACGGCGTCGGACACTGTAGTCACGGAATCCTCCGAGGAAAGTAGTGCAGAGATGGAAGAAACTCGTAGATCTCTGCCGAAATCAGAACACAGTATATAAAAAAATGTAGCTATCTTATTGGCCGAGCCAATAAAATAGCCAACGTTTTCATCTCGGAATTGATCTCAATATAAAAAACGCATAGTGCATAATCGTTGCATATAAATTGTAGTAACGCGGCAAACAATAATAAATCATAGTATTCATTAAAAACAACTATACTCTTTTGTAAATAAAAAGTGTATATAAAATAACAAAATTATCGGAGCTGGGCAGAGTAATGGAAATACCTGGGTTTGTTAAGTATGCATGTACTTTAAGTAATCGGTACTTCAAATACTATTCTTGCCGCAACAAGTACAGAATATTTTATTATCTTGCATTCTTTATGACAAAAAGAACTATTCTTAAAACAATAGCAATTATTGTTTTAAAAATTCTTTATTCTTAACATAAAGGCAAAAATACACATGTTTAAATCAATAATAAAATGTCCTTGATATAAGCGTAATCTTAAGCATGTCTATGCTTATAATAAAAATAACATTGTTACATTACATTTAACTTCCATGTTATATTGCCGCAATAAAATGTATTCTCTGGGTATTATCGCAGACCCGGATAACTCATCGTTTATTGCGCCGGGAAAGGAAGAACCACTTCGGTTAATTAAAACAATAATGACAGTCGATAACACAAAGTTGATCACGGAAAACATGATGTTTCAGAAAATAATACAGATTGGCATAATGTAAAAAACAAAAACTGAAGAGTTTACTCTAAATAGTTGATATTTTGCAAACGAACGCTTGAGCATAATCGCACTGATAGTCGTCCATGCCACCTCCGTCTTTCAGTAAATAGGCGCAATGCTGTACGCCGCTACTATTGTCAGGATTGGGTACATATTTTGACGACCAATGCGCCCATCCGTTTTTGCTGAGAGGCTCGTCTAACACGGAGATCCAATCTCCCTCCTCGAATTGATCGTGAAAACCGATCCACGCAGCGCCCACCGAAAGGTCGGTCATCATTTTCAGCACGATATTTTCTTCCGATTCCGATCTTATAACAGCCAAATGACCTGACGGGAAAATAAAAATCGTGAAAATAAAAAAAAAAACAAATAAATCAGTCACGTTCAATTCAGTTAAGTTTTTAAAAAAATTGCCAATGCAATCCGGAAGGTAAGTTTTCTCGAGTAATTGACATTTTATTTTTAGTTTATTCACCTCCCTCGTCGACACAAATTTGCCTCGCCTTGCTCCACTTTAGGGTGCGGTTATGCACCTTGTGAGCGCCGATTCCGTTCGTCATGAGATAGTCTGCCCTGGGTACGGTGTCGCTGCTGTTCGAATTGCGATCGAGACCTGCTCTCCCGAGCAAAGGACCGTTCAAGTAGAATATCTGATGCGAGGCGTTAAAGTTGTAATTCACGTTCGGCTCGCCTATACTCAGAAGAAGAAAGAATAATGATTAGTACTTACAATAGGATATATCGGCTACATGCGTATTACCCCTGAACTGCACTTTGACGCCAAAATCAATGAATTAATTTATTTAATAATTTATTTAATAATTTATTTAATAATTTATTTAATAATTTATTTAATAATTTATTTAATAATTTATTTAATAATTTATTTAATAATTTATTTAATAATTTATTTAATAATTTATTTAATAATTTATTTAATAATTTATTTAATAATTTATTTAATAATTTATTTAATGATTTATTTAATAATTTATTCATGCATTTTTCTGTACTTACTTTGCATATCGGTATCATTGTGGATGCAGCTATGGACCTTGTGAGCGCCGATTCCATTCGTTACGAGATTGTCTATCCTGGGGATGTTGTTACTGCTGTTGCAAATGCGACCGGAACCTGCTCCTCCGAGCAAAGATATGTTTACGTGGAATATCTGATGCGAGGAGTTAAAGTTGTAATTCACGTTCGGCTTGACTATTCGTCGAAGAAGAAAGAATAATGTTTACTTACGATTGGATACATCGGGTACATGCGTATTAGCCCAGAACTGCGCTTTGACACCAAAGTCTATGAATTTATGAATTTATGAATTTATGAATTTATGAATTTATGAATTTATGAATTTATGAATTTATGAATTTATGAATTTATGAATTTATGAATTTATGAATTTATGAATTTATGAATTTATGAATTTATGAATTTATGAATTTATGAATTTATGAATTTATGAATTTATGAATTTATGAATTTATGAATTTATGAATTTATGAATTTATGAATTTATGAATTTATGAATTTATGAATTTATGAATTTATGAATTTATGAATTTATGAATTTATGAATTTATGAATTTATGAATTTATGAATTTATGAATTTATGAATTTATGAATTTATGAATTTATGAATTTATGAATTTATTTTTCTGTACTTACTTTGCACAGTTGGACAAACATGCCGTGGAGCATGTATCGTATGATTGGTACCGCCACAGTTGCGTCGCTGTGTCGTCTCATTTCTATCTGAGTGCATATCGGTATCATTGATTTTCGGTGAAACAATCTCAGGGAAGTTCAGAATACCGAAATCGGTAAAAACATTTTTTGCCTTATCGGAACATTCGCACATTTCATGACACAGGAGAACGCACAATACAATAGACCTTAACACATTCGGTTAGTGTTTCTTGAACGTCGAACTGATCGCGAGTGAAGACCGGGATGTTCTAACAACATAAAGGAGTTCTCCCCTCTATTTAAATGACAGATCGAAGGTAATCCAGGGAAAGACCCACTTCACTATCGGCCTTTTTTTACTGACCAATACATACCCGCATACACATACTATTATTTTCAGACATCTCGCTGGACTGAAAATCGACGAAAATGAAAAAACAAACTTGTAATCTGTGAGTAATGGACTGATTACGATAAAAGTATCTCTCTTTTTTTTGTTGTAATTCTTGATATTTAAGGCTTTAAATTTCCATTACTTCAAATACTTGAAGTAATGGAAAAGAACTTTAATAGCAGTATAATTCAAGTAGTTCCGGTACTTCAAGTACAGTAGTATTTAGAGTATATGTGTACTTTAAGTACAGTAGTATTTTAAGTACAGTAGTATTTAAAGTACATATGTATTTTAAGTACAGTAGTATTTAAAGTACATATGTATTTTAAGTACAGTAGTATTTAAACTACATATCGCACCCCTAGAAAAACAGTGTAACATCTCTTATGGGATTGCCATATAAGTTGTTACACTGTTGTTCTAAGGGTGCGATATGTAGTTTAAGTACTAGGAAAAATGGCAACACTTAAACTACACCTGTACTTAAGTTATCGAAATTAAAGTACCAAATAAGTACTACTTTTAGTACCGTCCGGCTCCGAAAAAGATCAATGAGCCAGTACCTAGAAAATCTATTCTGGACAAACGGTGAAGGTAAGAAGGGATCGTCGCTTTCAGAAACAAATCACGGTTCATTGATAGCTGTATTTTTATTATCGATGACGATAGCACGATTTTCAAAATGCAAAACTATGGCTCCTTATAACGAACACTATGGAGCTGTTAGGATTGGTATCGCTGACGCTACTATCGACGGCGTCGGACACGATAATTAAGGAATCTTCCGAGGAAAGTAACGCAGAGATGGAAGAGAATCTTAGATCTCTGTCGAAATCAGAATACAGTATATAACAAAAATGTATGGCGCCGCCAGTAAGAAACAAATTTCAACGACAAAACGAAGTTACGATCAACATCTCGTAATTTATCTCAATATAAATAAATCCATAGTGTGTAATCGTTGCATATAAATTGTATTAACCACGCAAACAAGAATAGATTATAGTATTAATGCGAAATAAATATACTTGCTTGTAAATAAAAAGTGTATAACTTGTAAAATAACGAAAAGATCAATGAGACAGTATCTGGTAAACCCATACGAGACAGACGTTGAAGGTGAGAAGGATCATCGCTTACGGTTAGAAAAATTGCACTGTTCAATGATTGCTGTATTTTTATTATCGATGACGATAGCACGATTTGCAAAAGGCAAAACTATGGCTCCGTATAACGAACACTATGGAGCCGTTAGGATTTGTATCGACGATTACTTGACGATAGTCAAGTAATGTTCCGAGGAAAGTAATGCAGAGATGGAAGAGACTCGCAGATCTCCGCCGAAATCAGAATATAGTATATAAAAAAATCTATGGCGCCGCCAATTAGAAACAAATTTCAGCGACGAAACGAAGCTATCACAATTTGTCTCAATATAAAGAAAAATTCATAGTGCATAATCGTTGTATATAAATTGTATTAACGAGGCAAACAGTAATAAATTATAGTATTAATTAAAATCAAATATATATGTTTGTAAATAAAAAGTGTATAACTTGTAAAATAATAAAAATATCAATGAGACGCTATCTGGCAAACCGATTTTGGTTTGCCAATCGTAAACGTTTACTCTCCGTTGGAACGATTCGAGCTGCCCTTCAAAACTTGTAAAAATATTTGCATGATACAAAAATATCATCTAATAGTTTAGTCGATAACTTTATCGATGACACATCGATTGAATAACATAAGCATGTTACACGATATATACGTAATTAACGAGAGCAACTCAGCATCGACGCAAACTAGGATATACATAGATTGCTCTGCACTGTGTGCCACAGGTTGCACGATCGCGGTCGGCCTATATAATTGTTAAAAAAAAGTCAAGTATTTGCATACTTGGATGCTTTACGATTTGCTTCTAAATAGAGTAACGTAACATCATATATATTCAAAAACATTAGACTCGGAGGGCTCGGACTTTACTTGTTCGTTAAAAAAATAAATGCCCTTTGCACCCTTCGACATCTAAATAGCATAGATTATCTTATATCATTTATCTCGTGAATCACATTATTTATCTTTGTGGCCTCGCGAATCGTTCTGAACGACGGACCAGTTTCGCGATCTACTCGATCCGAAAAAGTTTGCTCTCGAGCTGGTTCCGCTATCCACTGAATGCTCAATGTTTCTCGACAGCAGGTGAGCTTGACGCTTCCGCGAGTACAGTATTTTCCTCGACGATATCATTCGCCTTTTTGGATTCGTCGTTCGATGTAATTTTCGTCTCCAGCGAATTCTCGATAGCCTCGATGAACTTTTCCGTAGTTGCAGCAACTGTGTCTTGCGGTTCTGATCGAGCCGATGACTTGTTCGCATTGTCGTTTGCCGCATCTTGCGGATTGCCGGCAGGCTCACTGTGGAGACTCGTCGGCGTTTGAGCCCCTTCGGTATTCGTTTCCAATTGAGCAGAAGCCGAGCTATCAGCATCTCTCGTCGCATCAACCTCTCCTCGAACGCTACTCGAATCCATCTCGTTTGATTCGACTTTAATCGATTCGGTATCCGGAATTTCGTTCGGCACATCGTGAGATTTGTTATCAGCCACCTCGGGGACGTCGGCCGGAGTCTCGGCAAGCTTGTCGTGGAGACTCGTCGGCATTTCAGCCCCTTCTGCAAACGATTCCAATTGAGCTGATGACGAGTTATCGCCATCTTTCGTCGCATCAGCTTCACCGCGAAGGCTTCTCAAATCCGTCTCTTCTGATTCAACTTTAACCGATTCGGCATTCGCCATTTCATTCGCCGTATCGTGAGGTTTGCTATCGGCCCCTTCAGGAGCGCTGGCCGGATTCTCGGCATGCGATTCCAATTGAGCAAAAGACGAGTTACCGGCATCTCTCGGTACATCAGTCTCTCCGTCAAGGCTACTCGAAACCGTCTCTTTTGACTCCACTTGAATCGATTCGGTATTCCCAATTTCGTTCGCCATATCGTGAGATTTGTTGCCGGTCCCTTCGGGGACGCTGGCCGGAGTCTCGGCATCCTTCGCCTGCGATATCGATTCGGCCGATGTCGCAATGTTGGAATCAATCGTCGGATCCTTCGATTTTCCCTCCTCGGAGCTGCCGGCCAAGACTGTCTCGGGCTCCAATCTTATTTCCAAGTTACTCGATGACGCTTCCGAAGTATCGCTTATCAGTGCATTTGCCACTTTTACCTCCGCTGCAAGAGTCTCAATAACCGAGTGATCTTCCGCTATCTGACTTCCGGAATCAACGGATTCCGACGAAGTGTCGGCGATGCCGCTGGTTTCCAGAGTTTCGCTCTCGGAGACGCAGTGAATACTGTCGTTGCTCGGCTGCTCGATAAATCCACTATCGTTACTCGTCAGTCCACTGTCGGCGCTGCAATTTATCGCTTCCCTATCCTTCGATTCTACATCGTTATCGTTTGTCGGTGCAGAATCGGCCGCACTCTTCGCTTCTTGAGTACCGCTCGCTTCCCCGTAAAAGTTATCCGAGCATTCATCTTTCGCGCCTCCCGCACATTGTGCGACTCGTTCAGTTTCCAGAGCTGATTCGATTTCGGGACTTGCGGATTCTCGGTGCGCCGGCTGCTCGACGCTATCGTTTTCCTTACCATTGTTCGCAGATTCGAAAACCGGCTCGACTAACGGAGTTGCCGGTGTTTCAGGTTTCAGCGGAACGTTATCGGTTTTGTCGTCGTGGTTGAGCGACAAGTTAGATTTATCGTCATCAATAGTGGCAGAAGAATCAAGGGATTTAGGCCGGACCGCGTCCGCGCCCTCGACATCAGACGCACCACGGACGGACGTCGCGTTACTGTTCTCGCTGTTGTGTCTTTGCTTGAACGACTCGGTCGATCTTCTATGGACACGCGGCGATTTGGGCGGATAATTGGACGACGAGTTGCCACGTCTCTGCGGATACGGCGATTTCTGAGCATCTTTCTTAAAAGGTTTGCCCGTTCCGTCGGCCCTTTCGTTGTCTCTTCTTTGCGGAAAAGGGGATTTAGCGTCGCCGTCCCTGTGCCGTTGGGGATGAGGACTCTTCGGCGAGACGGCCTTGTGCGCTTGATCGGTTTGTCTAGCTTTAATTTTTTCGTCGGCAGACTTGTGCCTCGTGAAGGTCGGCCTCTCCTGAATCGGGACCTCGGCTTCCGATAGGCTGCTGTACATAACTCGCGGTCTCTGCCGAGGACCGACCCGTCCAGTACCCGCGATGGTCGTCGAACTCACTGCGAATTGAGAACAAACATTGAGACGGCTGATTAGAATGTCTTAATTCGAAAAAAATTAAATTATATTAACAATTATATTGACAGTGTCTTGAGTTTCCGCGGAAGAATAATACGTATTCCATGTATGATATATGTAAAACCGACTTTGTACGTAAACACTGCAATAGTAATATAAAATAATAATTCTAAGCTCAATTAAGTATATGGACTTTCTGAAGCATGTTCCGGGATTGGAACTGGTTCCTTAAATGACCGGCCATTGGTACTTTCACCTTACGATGCCTCCATTTTTTCACCCGTCCATTGTATACTAAAATTGGCAACCCGTGTAAACTAGAATCGTCGACTTCTTATGTGTTAAGGTAGCTATGTCGCTTCCCGCTCATCTCGCATAAGTTCGAGAAAAGTAAGCGAATATTGCAAGTACTTCTCGATGATATAAAAATCTGAAAAAATTCATGCAGATTAAAGATACTGAAAAAATTCATGCAGATTAAAGATACTGAAAAAATTCATGCAGATTAAAGATACTGAAAAAATTCATGCAGATTAAAGATACTGAAAAGATTAATTTTGCACAATAGTAATTCCAAAATATTATTAACAAATTAATCAAAAAATTAATTGTTTAACAAATTGCCCGGCAAAACAATTTTTTTCTATGAAAATGATTCGTTTATTTTTCTGAATACGCATGAATTTTTTCAGATTTTTCAATTACAGTACACGACCGCGTTTCTCCCAACCGCATAATTCCGAACGACCGCGTATTTCCGAAAACTACGACCGCGTAAATCCAATTCGGCCCCTTCTCAAAGTCCGTTACCTGCTTGGTGGGGAAACAAACGACTCCTTCCCTTTTGCTACCTGCGAATGAAATCGTCGCTGCTGTAATTCCGACAATTTTTGCGTATGGAAAGGGACGGTAGGCAGGTACTTGGGCAGGTAGTGGGGTATCGGAAATACGCGGTCGTGCCTAATTGGATTGGCTCCCGAGGAACGGAGACACGCGGTCGTGTACTGTAGCTTTGATTTTTAAAATTTTTTATATGGGAAAAATGTCTGAAAAAACACAAAAATCAAAACTAATTGAAAAATCTCAAAAAATTCATACGTATTCAGAAAAATAAATGAATCATTTTCAATTTAAAAAAAAGTTATTTTGCCGGGTAATTTGTTAAACAATTAAGTTTTTCATAAATTTGTTAATAAAATTTTGGAATTATTATTATGCAAAATTAATCTTTTCAGTATCTTTAATCTGCATGAATTTTTTCAGATTTTTATATCATCGAGAAGTACGTGCAATATTCACTTTCTTTTCGATAACTTATGCGAGATGAGCGGGAAGCGACATAGCTACCTTAATCAAATGGGAAATACAAAAATCCATTGTGCCGCCTCCTGAAAAGTCGTACAGCATTCCCCGTTTACAACTTTCCATGGTATGATATAAACTACGGTCTCATGGGGTGCGAAGTCAAAAAATAAATAGACGGTTTTTTTAGACAGTGTACTGCTGATGATCAATTCGTAAAATGGGAATAAAGCAATCATAAGTTTAACGTACCTTTGACACTCATAACGGACGGTTTTGGGGGTGTGGATCCGTGATTTACCAAAACTTTGATACTCTTGTCGGTCGCAATAACGACCCTCTTTTCGGGGTCACTTGCAGAGCCATGATTCTTGTTCGCCTCGGGAACAGCGGCAGTTGCATGATAAGGTTCCCGATGACCACCGTAATTCAAGTTTCTCGGAGCCATGCGTGGGGAGCGATAGTGCTTCTCATTTTCACCGTGCTCTTGTCGACTCACAACATCACCCAGCGTAACACGATTGTCTCGCTTTGAGACGTCGTCGACGAGGTGTACTTTATCGTTGTCCCATTCCCGGCGCCAATTCCCTTCGGCAGTTCGCTGCCTGCTGATACGCGCCTCATCGATACGATTTCTCTCGGCCCTCCAAGCCTCGTATTCGGGCAGCGTCATATCTCCCGGATTTGCCTGCTGGCCCCATTGTTCCTGCATCAAATAACAGCATCAATACCGCTACTTAATCTTATATATATTTTTGTGAGTTTTTACAAAAATATACGGTATTTCCAATGTAACGTCACTTCCGGACGAAAAATGAGACTTTCAAACCAAATGGGACGTATTTTCGGTGTGACGTTATTTCCGGGTGAAAAACGGAATTATTAAGCCGGAAGGAACGTAATTCCAGATTCTTAATTCCACAGCCCATAGAGAGGCCGCGAAACGTCTAAGGTCCATCAACCTGCTAGTATAGTATAACATACATAGGTTTTTTAGGAAGCTTTTATCATATATCTTCTAAAAGTATCCATCAAAAGGCAAAAAAATATTTTTTTCCAATTTGAAATTTTTTAAGACCCCAAAAAACGCTACTTTCGCGTATAACTACACGGTCTGTCTCGCTATCTGTCTAGCTATCTTTTTTTAACTTGGCGTCGAAAAACTCCCGTGTCTCTTAGTTATTCAGTATTAAGGATAACAGAGAAATAACAGAGTGGCAAAAAATTCCACACCTTTGCGTGCCAGTCTCTGCCACTGCCCCTTCTCCTGAATCCTCCGCGGGACAGCTTATTCCTACCCCTGTTTCTCTCCGAATCTTTGGGTATTTGTTCGCCGTACTCCTCGCGTTCCGAATCAGCCAGGAAATTGTACTTCGGGTCGGGCGGCGGACCCTGACCGTCCGCAAAGCCATGAGCCTTTTTTCCGTCTCCGCTGCCGGCGTAGTACTGAGTCCCTTGGTCGCCGTGCTTCCTGATCGAATGCTTCGTCTTGTTTGTCTGCTTCGGAGCTGAAGCGGAGAATTCTGGAGGTTCCTTTCGCTCCGGCCAATCCTCCGTGGGGACTGGCTCTATCAGGGCGTCCAATTTCGCCGCATTTTTCTTGTCCGCTTCTACCTCCTACGGCAATACAGAAAATCGATCAGTATCACCAGTTAAGGATGTACGAAGGCCAGGCACATTGTTAGATAACAACTTCTCTTTTTCACATGTCGCTGTTAGGCCCCGTGATTTCCGATGTACAAAATTTTAGGTTGAATCAACAACTTTTTGGAAGAATACGTTAACTTAAAACATCAGCATATTAAACAGCTTCAACTCGGAATCTTGAATATTTCACGATTATTATTGTTTTGTTATTATTATTTATTTACAGAAAATAAGTGTTCACTTTTGACATCTGCTTCTATATATCTTCACGTTAAAATATATAAATCAATTTAATTTTTGAATATATTTGTTGATTCTGCTTCGATTGCATCTGATTAGATATCAACATTGTTTTCAGTGCCACTGGTTTATTAAAATCTACTATTCTGAATGATCATATAAAAACGATAGATCAACAACTAAATCTTTGTAAAACATTAGAGAAATGGGAAATGTTTGGCGTGCAGCCGTTTCTTGTTCATGCGAGCTCAGTGTTTATCTCCCTGATGATTTGCGCATGCCTCGCTCAGCACACACCGCTACACTGGCTGTACAGCTTCGCAGACTATAACTCGGTCCTGTACAACCTTAAGGTGGACCTAAAGATGAATGTACCCTCAAAATGTTCTGAATCCTTTTTTTCCAAAACGGTTTCATAAAATTAAAAAACGAATTGTGGAGCTCACGGTATATTTTAATAACACAGTGGACTCCACAATTCGTTTTTTTATTTTGTCGGCTAAAGTGGTCTAAAGATGAATGTACCCTCAAAATGTTCTCAGTCCTTTTTTTCCAAAGCGGTTTCATAAAATTAAAAAACGAATTGTGGAGCTCACTGTGTATTTTAATAACACAGTGGACTCCACAATTCGTTTTTTTATTTTGTGGGCTAAGTGGTCTATAGATCAACATACTCTCGAAATATTCTGAATCCATTTTTTTCCATAACAGTTTTGTAGAATAAAAATGAATTACAGGCTCACTACGTATTTTATTAACGCAGTGCGCTCTGCAATGCGTTTTTCATTTTATAGAATCTCTCCGGAGTAAAATGAAATCAAAATCTTAGGGGAGGCTGAACTTTCTTGCGCAAGTTCAGCCTTCCCAGAAGTTAGGACTAAAGATCAACATACCCTCAAAATATGCTGAATCCATTTTTCTCCGAAACAATTTTATAAAATAAAAAAACGAATTGTGAGGCTCACTGTGTATTTTATTAATGCAGTGGGCTCCGCAATTCGTTTTTCATTTTGTACAATCTTTTCAAAGAAGAATGCATTCAAAATTTTAACCCAGTTTCTCTCGCACTCATACTTGGTTTGCCTCCCCTTAAGAAAAGTGAGCAACGGCCGGTCGCTACCTCGTGTCTTCTCTTGATCTCTTCGTTCCGAAGGCGGATCTTGTTGATCTTCTCCTCCAGAGCCGTGGATTCCATGTCTAAAAAAAAAAACAATTGTCAGTGATTATCGCTCCACAACTGTTTGCGCAGAAAAACCCAATTTCGTCTATCAGACTTTATTTCGCCTTTATTTACTTTCGTCTAACAGTAAAAACAGCTCCGTATGCAATAAAACCCAAAACAAAAAATCGCGCCTACAGTTCTGCGAATCTGCACGAATAATTTCAAAGCACCAACATGGCCTTAAATACATCGATGAACCGCGATCGCGCTGGTGACGAAACTTGGTAAATGCAGGAGATAACTCTTGCGTTATTTCGATCGGCTATTCACCGATCGACAGACCAATGTCTGCTCGGCGATTTAAAAATAGTTCGAGACATCGAACACCTCGGTGTTCGGTGTCACGAAGCATATTCGATAATCCACTTCGCGACACCCAACACCGAAAGACAAGTGAAATAAATATAAAGTTTAACCTTGGAAACAAACGCGCGGACACGCACAGTGGACGATCTTTTAAACGACGGACTTATCCGAAGTTTCGCTGAATTAAATGTATCTACTGTAATTATGGGTTGAATTATCAAAAAATAACCGAGTGTCTCTCACTGTTGGTCGCACAACTTCACGCACATCTCCGGAGATCGAACTGTGTGCAACACAGCGTAGGTGTGCGGTCTGTTCCGCAGTCAGCAGCATTATGCCGCTCACGCAGTGTCACTTCCGAATTCCTTAACCCCTTTTTACCGTTCATCGGCTCGCCTCAACCTAAATTGCATTCTATCGCTACGTTCCTATTCGGCCCAGATTCGAAAGGATGTTTTACCTACCGATCGTCTGAGCGCGAGCCCACTGTTTTTATTACACGAATGAAGGTAGGACGTCGATAGTTTTTACGCCCCCGTGTTTTGTACGTGAGGATATATAATAACGGTGAGAGGCTAGACGATCGCCCGCAGCATCGTCTCATCGACTATCGCCAGCTAACGGGAAACTGGAGTAGGCCCACCGACGGGCCGATTATGTTTGTACAGCTGCAGGTGCAAATCTTTGCGTCGGCGCTCTCACGTCTATCGGCGAAGTTGCATTTTATATGGACGGTGAATTTCAATGTCAGCTGCGAAAGCTCGTGGCAGATCGTGCCTGCAGTCATTATTGAAACCCGTCCCCAATTGCATTATCGAATTTCTCTCGAAGCATTCGCGGAACGCCGGGCTCGATCTTGCGCAGAGATTCCCCGTGACGGTCATTTTTTGCAAGCGTCAATTGACCGAAAACTTACCGTTGATTGACCGGCTTTTTTGAGAGCAGAAAAATAAAAATGTATTCCGTGCCACGACCGGCACGATCGTCATTCTTGTTCTTTCACAAATATGGTCAAGATAGCTAAAAACATCTATGTAGTTGGAACTTGAACGTCATCTTTTTTTGTCAAAAATTTGGTCAACTTTTTAGAATTCTAGGGAGATTTCAACCGAATTTTTCTTTTTCATTTAATTTCTTAATCATTTATATTTGCGTTTTTTAACAATTAATTCATCAACGAAAAAATATTATAAAATCAATACAAAATTCTTTTTTTTCTGATTGAGAGCATGTGAAATGCGTTACCCCCCCCCCCCCCGTCCCCAGTTGATCTCAAAAACTGTAATCAACCTTTTTCATGGACATTCTTAACGGAGTTTTCTATTTGACCTTGGCTACGGCCGTTACGTGAAGAAAGTTGATTACAGTTTTTATTACCGACCGTGGTATTGCACATTCTCTTAAGGCTGGTTGAAACAGATGCAGTCGGTAACAAAAACTGTAATGAACGGCATTCGGAGATGGTAGACATTTCGCGAAAAGCAAAGTATTAAGGACATGTGAAACAACTCAGTCGGTAACAAAAATCTGTAATGAATGCGATTCAGAGACGGTACCATTTTCGGGAAAAAGAAAAGCATTAGCGGATGCCCAATTTAATACCGCGTCCGATGATGCTTCCGTTTTATCCGAAACGTCAACCGGTTTTAAATGGCATTGATTCGAAAAATGCATCAATCTCTCTCGCACTCATAAGTCAAGTGGTACATGTTTCACCTCGCCTTAATGGATGTAGAATTCAATACCGCGTCCGATGATACTCCGCTTTTACCCAAAATATCAACCATTTTCACATGGCACTGATTCCAAAAATTCAACTGTCTCTCTTCCGACTCAGTCGGTAACAAATCGCCCTCCCTGTTTTCTCCAAATACGACAAGCAAAAGCAAATTAGGTTTTCATACTTATATCTATCGCCTACAAAAACCTAATCTGATTTTGGTCGAAGCGTCAACCATCACGGAGAAAATCGGGAAAGCGATTTCTTACCATCGGAGCATCGATACGTATGTATCACATGCCCTTAAGAGCATGTGCAATACCGCGGTCGGTAATAAAAACTGTAATCAACTTTTCTCATGGATTCTGGCATATACGGTCAAAAGAAAAGTCTCATCGGAAGCGGATATCATTTCGGCTTCCCATGAGACTTTTCTTTTGACCGTATATGCGAGATCCAGTGAGAAAAGTTGATTACAGTTTTTGATACCGACTGAGCCCGGGATGGACGGGGAGGGGGGTGTTTCATATGGTCTTAAGATCATGTGAAACACCTCCCGCCCCGACCATGCCGGGCTCAGTCGGTAACAAAAACTGTAAACAACTTTTCTCAAGTATTCTGGCATGTACGGTCAAACGGAAAGTTTTATCGGAAGCCGACAAGATATCCACTTCCGATGAGACTTTTCTTTTGACCGTACATGCCAGAATCCGTGAGAAAAGTTGTTTACAGTTTTTGTTACCGACCGCGGTATTGCACATGCTCTTAATGTCGCTGTTGTAACAGTGCGGTCATTTCGGGACCGGTCAATTGACGGGGTCACGTGACATTTCATTGACAAACAAAAATGACCGGTCACAAAGTCGGTGCCCATCTCTAATCTCGGCATACATTCACATAAACAAAAGTGCATAAATCATTTACGGTTAACCCGAGTCATGCACTGTCAATTGCAATGTGACGTTGTCCGCTTCAAACGCCTCTCATATGCGTCGAGGAACGTGTCATGACTTTTTCTCTTAGTTTTTGTATAGACAACACAAAGCCCGCACCGACCGATATGTTATATACATGTCATTGTTCGCCATGCGCAAAGACGACCATTCTCGGTGTCTCTCAATATGTTCTTTTTTGTTTTGGTTTCCTCGTCAGTGGTTCGTAAGAGCTGCTCGAACCCACACGTCTGGCACAGCGTACCGAGGACTTGTAATTATCGGGGGAACGAAAAAAATTTGCACTCGTAATCAGACATGTAAAACGCGGTTATTATGCCTGTTGACAACGGCGTCTCGCATCGTACGGTCGGGAATTGGACTTGATTCAATCAGCCGACTGGGACTGTGCACTCTCGCGATCTCGATGCACTTGCTCGTTGCTCGATCCTGAGCAAGTGCAACTCAAGTGACGAAATTACTACATATAAAAATAAATATATATATATATATATACTTCATTTGATAAAAGTGCTCCGTGTAATATCGGGGATACAACACGTGTTCCGGATTGATTATTTCGAATCGTTTCTCCAAATCACAATTCAAAGCTTGTCATCATCTGGAAATGAGAATAGCTAAATCCACTTTGGTCTTCCTGGTATTCGTACTGATGCTATCCGTTCTCGTGGCGAACGTCGCGAATCTCATAAATGTAAATTCACCCGTGGACGTCGACAAACAGCTGCACAATGGCCCAAACAACTCGTCGCCGCTGTGGACGCAGCCGAGAAAGTACGAGATCGGCGACTCCACCGATCGTCTCATGTGGTTTCTTCAAGTAAGTTCAATAAAAAAAAATTATTCATTCATTTATTAAATCTGATTATTATTGTTGAGTGGGTGTTGTGTAGGATTCTAAAAATAATAATCTTACTCATTGGCATTGTCACAGCGGAACAATCATTCTATTCTCATGTATGAATTTTTAACTTTTTTTAATCCAGATATGGATTCTTCAAGTTTGATGACAAAAAAAAGTACTCATTTATTTATTTATTTACTCAAGCAAATTCCCTTTTACACAAGTAAATAGTCTATAGAATACAATACAAACTTACAATAGAAATACACATTAGAATCAACTCATTGATGTAAAGATTGATAGATTGAGAATTCCCAAATTTGTTGACTATGCGTAGCGTAGGATCGTAAATAATAATAATAATGTTATTCATTGATATTGTCACAGCAGAACGATCATTCTATTCTCATGCATCACAATTTTTTTCTTTTTTCAATCCAGATATGGTTTCTTCAAGTTCGATGACAAAAAAGCACTCATTTATTTATTTATTTACTCAAGCAAATTCCCTTTTACACAAGTGAATAGTCTATAGAATACAATACAAACTTATAATAGAAATACACATTAGAATCAACTCATTGATGTAAAGATTGATAGATTGTGAAATCCCAAATTTGTTGACTATGCGTAACGTAGGATCGTAAATAATAATAATAATGTTATTCATTGATATTGTCACAGCGGAACGATCGTTCAGTTCTAATGTCTCATAATATTTTTTTTACTTTAATGCAGATATCGGACATACACATCAGTATCTTCAAGGAACCATCCAGGATAACGGAGCTGAAAGAATTCTGCGACGTGACGGTGAGCGCCCTGGCGCCTTCCGTTGTAATTGCTTCAGGCGAGTCCGACGGATGTATTCATAGCTCGAAGATGTTTTGTTGAGGCGCATAATTTGTTTGTTGCAATGTCATATCAACAGGTGATCTGACAGACTCCAAAACGAGAGATGGCATGGGCTCCAGGCAGATATTATCGGAATGGAAACACTACAAGCAAGTGCTCGACGAGAGCGAAGTCACGAAGAAGACCATATGGCTGGACGTTCGAGGGAATCACGGTGAGGAACAACCTCCGGAGGGACTCGTCTGGCGGTCACTCGCTTTTCGATGATTACTACTTTTATTTAATTTTTCAATTATTTTATTTAATGGATTTTCCTTTTACACCCAGTTTACACTTGTAACAGTTGTACAATTGTATATAGTACTTGAAGTCGTAAAAAAAGTAGTTGTGTACTTCAAGAGCTGCCCATCTCTGTAATAAATTATATCATAATAATAAATAATAAATTACATAATAATAATAAATAATAAATTACATAATAATAATAAATAATAAATTACATAATAATAATAAATAATATATTATGATGAAGTTGATATTTTCGATTATTTATCGATTTTATGATTATTTAATGCAAGATAAACATGTTTCAGACAACTTCAATGTCCTCCACATAAACTCGACGGACAATTTTTATTCCAACTACTCGATCCAAGGGAAGAAGCATCCGCGATCGTACATGCGCCGGATCACCGTCGGTCCGGAGAAGTACTCGTTCGTTGCGATCGATGCGTGTCTTCAACCGGGACCGAGACGCCCGTTCAATTTCGTCGGTGCGCTCGACGCCGGGGAGATCGAGAAGATTCACCGCCTTGTAGAGGAATCGCGACGAAAAAAGAGCGACTACATATTCTGGTTTGGTCACTATCCAACCTCCTGCATAATAGCGCAGTGCGACGAGGGCATACGGAGTCTAATGGGTACGCGATGTTCTCGTTATTAATTGTTCTACACCGCTCCGTAATTAACGGGTCATTGATACGGAGCGTTTGTTCGGTGGAATCCCCGCAGGACGATACAAGGAGAGCATGGTGTACATGTGCGGACATTATCACATGCTCGGTGGACTCGTGCCGAACATGTACACTCTGCAACAAGCCGGCTTTCTCGAGCTCGAATTGGGAGATTGGAAAGATAACAGAATGTGAGTAAAGGGAGGTGCACTTGCGATAGAGAAAAATCGAGAGCATCTATTAACTCTATCTCGGCGCTATTCTTGTTAAGCTTTGACACGCAAAAAGCATACTGTAAGAATTTTTTTTTTTACAACGGGATCTACGGTCCATCATCGCCTTCGCGCGCTTTGTAAGATACGTGAGGCATTCTCCACCAACGCGATCACTTTTTTTTCTTAAGCCTCTCGGAAACGCTCCATAATTGTCCAAATGGCGGTACTACTCGAAGATACTGTTTGTGAATTCTATCAGATTTTTTAATCGGCTCGGAAATTAATTTTGTGCCACTCGGTGGGAAAATGGCAGTTTTACGCACGCTTCGCGTAAAACCCTCATGTCACACCTTGTGAGATAAAAACGCGTGCGAAGAACCTTATCTTAACTCGTATGATTGCAACATTCATCTTCGGTTCATGCTGCGAACTCGCCCTTGTCAGAAAAAGTTTTATCGCACTAGTATCGTAATGTACTATTTTTTAATCCCATATCTTGGACGAGAGAACTCGAACAAAAAAATGTCACAACAAAAAAGTTTAGTTTTTTCATACACTATCTGATATACTGTCTGATACAATGAAATATATAACACATATTTCATTCTATAGTTTATGAAGAAACTCATTTTTTTGTTTCGACATTGTTTTCTGTCCGAGCTCTTCCGTGTAAAATATTATAGTTAAAAAAATCCATTTCCGAAACGAGTGAATAAAGAAAATCTGAAAAAATGCACAGAGTACCTTCCAGTACTGTACTTCGGCTAATAATGGAACAGATCCGAGAAGGCCAAGAAAAGAGTTGACGAGTTGATGGAGAACGGACCTCACGTACCAATAACGTCGCGTTCGCTGAACGGACCGGCCTCCGCGCATGAACGATAAATTTACTTTACTGTTATTATCGAGCTTGTGAACCTTTTTCCGAGTAGAGACGCCTCTGACCCACGCATAATTATCAGGTATCGTCTCGCTGTAATAGACCATGGCCAATTCTCGTTCACTGACATAAAGCACCGAGAGTGGCCCGTGGTATTAGTCACCAATCCAAAACACGCTCTATACGCGATGCCTCAAAAAGAGAATTCACAGTCTATCGTTGAATCCACGCACATCAGGTAATTGCAGCATATAAAGCTTTATCGTTATCAGAAAAGATTTTTTTTTTGTTCGTCTGTTAGTCAACGACGGAAAATAGGATGCTCGATAAATTTACGATGCTTACGAGAATATTTTTTCAGAGTACTCGCGTTCTCCCTGGCCCCGATAATATCCGTTAAGATACAAATAGACGACGGGTCTTGGCGGGACTGCTATCACGTGAAAGGACCGCTCTACGCGGTTAGATGGAATCCGTCGGAATATACGAGCGGAATTCATAATATTCGAGTTCAGTAACGTTACCGGCAAAGTTGCCGATCGATAGTTCGAGCGACCTTTTCGATTAATCGTACGAACACAATTTTTATTTCGTTGAACGTCCTTTTAGAATATTCTCGTTGGGTTTTAGGCTCGTGTGATCGATGACAATGCAAGAGAAAAGGAAATATCGCAACCGTTCACTCTGGATGGCACACAATTGACCTTCCGCGTGTTACCCAGACTACTTCTCATGTCCAACGCCAGCACTATCGTAAGTTACGTGATCTATCGTTCGATCCTCGTGGATAAATCGAGTGGATAATTGGCGCTTACAGTTTCAGCTGTTCTTCGGCACGATCCTCCTGATATTAGTAGTACCGTTGTGCGTGTTACGCGTTTTCCATGTACTCTGCGAAAGTAACAGGATGAAGCGTCCGAGACTTCGAATGCCGATCTTCGGCTGGTGGATACGGAAGCTGTGGATCCTCTCGACGATCGATCGTTTGTTCTTCCCATTGGTCTTCTACGCTCTGTACCTCACGGTCGGTGAGTGAAGAATGATTAATTGTACTCCTTAAGGCACTGGCGTAAATATTCGATCTAAAAAAGAGGTCGATTTGCAACATTTTTTTTATGCGCTTATTGGCAGGACAAGATCGGTTTTTTACACATAGTTAGTACAAGATCTTATGAAGTCTGAGTTTGTTTATATGAAAAGTATGGGAAAAAATGCACCGGTTAAACAATCGGTCGTATTTGTCAAACGCTCAAACCTACACAAAATCTACTTGGTGAATTCGTAGAGCAAAGTTTAAGAAACAAATTGAACCGTGATACATTAAAATCGATTAAAAAATATGGACTTTACTTTGAAAAAACGCAACAAAAATGTACTATGATGGAAATTTGCATTTACCAGTCGTTGTTCTTGCAAAACCATTGTGATTAATATTTCTTTAACTGAGGACACATGCAATAATACAAATCAACCTCCTTTACGGTCGATAAATGCATACAATTTTGGATAAACAATTGTAAAAATGTAGGACTCATTTGACTAGCGTGCCATGCGATAACTACCTAAATGATTATTTTTTAATCATTTTAAATCATCCTTAAATCAACAAAATCTTCCGCTCAGAGGCTAACCCTATGTTTTTCGGTTCGTCAAGGCCCATGGTCTATCGGTGAGGTGATTGAAAATCAAACGGGGGTGGTTTTCGCCTGGGGTATGTTTATCGGAAACGTTTACCTGCCGGGTTCCTTCACGTACGCCTACGGATTCTTCCAGTTGTTTTCTTTCCATCTACCGTTAATGATGATTCTAGCGCATCACGTCGAGCGACGGTATGGAAATATCAAATGTTACTCTACACTTTCATACTCTACATTTCATAATCTTACGAATTACGTGGCAGGCTCGAAGCGATTGAAAAACCGCCACGCAAACCGCCTACCATGTTTCGCTTGCTCTGGAGGCATCTACCATTTATATTACTCATAACGATGCAATCGTCGATGGTCTATTTCTTCTGGCTGGCGTACGGCACCCTCGCGGTCGTCTTGTGCCCGCTCCGAACTTGGAGTATTATTTTAGGAATGTTCCTGTGGTATCAGGCCAACGTTATGTCGCACGACTGTTTGAGGTTGGTAGATTTGTAGAACTGAAAATTACGATAATATTATCGTGTACAATTATTTTTCAGGCCAGCTGCGCGAGTTTGGACAGCTTCCGGGCGTCTCGCTGATAGAGACACCGACGAAAACCAAAGCACAATCCGATAGTTACAAATAATATTATTGATCGGACGTTATACACAGGAATTCAATAGGCGAATTTATATTGCATTCGTGTATTTTGATATTATTATTTTGTGAAGACCGAAATATTTGCTATGTTATTGTTGCCGATGCAAGGATAATTTTGAAAAAAAAAAAATGTTTTTTTTTTCAAATACGATCAAGTGGAGTAAGACCGTTCGATTTTAGAAACTAGGCTCGCGACGACCTTTACCTCGTACCTATAGCAGTCGATCTTCTCGACCATACCGCCAATCTTATTTATAAAAAAAATCGCCGAGTAGATGCTTTTAGCGAGTGCTTTATAGATAGAAGTGTGCAATTTTATTGTCAATCATGCCATTTATTTCGACGGGTAGCCATACGCTCAATCCTAATCTTTTATTGAGTCGGGCATGAGGACGTGTGGGAAAAGAAGAGACAACGCAGCTACCAAGAGCGTAAGGCGCTAATTATTATGGAACGACATAAGTGTACTATATTTTTATACATAACGAGTGTCCCGACGGGACTTTGTTAATTTATTAAAATAGATAATCCCATCGCCTTGAATGTTTTGTGCAGTACATTGTGATATTAAATCTCCGCAGCAATCATTATTATACAATACAATGATAATGTCTTTTGATCGATAATCGTTTTTCCTCCGAAGTATTGAGTTACAATAATGAAAGTATATACGCGTAAATTGCGTTTGCGTTCATACTATTATACACGGTTTACGTGTACGTAGGTACATGATAACATGTATATCGCAATAGCATTAAAGTGAGTGTAGATTGTAGTATAGTTATTGACTATAGATATCCAACTGTTTTATAACGGTTGTACCAATAAAACGATCCAGGGTGATATTTTAAATCCCCCCCTATATAAACAGATGATATAATATTCTTTCGTGTAAATGAACATCCCACTTTTACAATGTCGATTTCTCTTGAATAAGTGATTTTCGCTTACATGCACTAAAGCCTAATGGTTAATAATGCCAAAATCGTGAATTCAAGCCAGAGTAATGCATTTTTTTGAAATGCATTCCTCGTCATACGGGAAATTGCGTTATTTCGGTTTCGAAAATCTTATTTCATCGACCGGATGTAACGTCATTTGGGAAAGCGTCACTGGTTTGAAAATCTTTACTTTTTTTTTACGGAAAGTGACGCACTTCACGTCGAAAGATGAAATTTTCAAATCGGAAGTAACGGACTTCTGTTCGAAAAACGAAATTTTCAACCCCAAACCATGTTTCCGGTATGATGTACTTCCAGATAAAAAATAAAATTGTGAAACCGGAAGTGACATACTTCCGATCGTAAATTTACATTTCTAAACTGGAACTAAAGTATTTCTCGTATGACGTCACTTCCGGTCGCAAAAATGAGATGGTAGTTTCCCAGGTAGCACAAAAAAATTAGTTATCAAAAAGTGATCTAAATGGGTTACACACATCCGTCTGGACGGTATCCGAAGGTTACCGCCTATTAAAAAAGTTAACTTTTGGACGTAGGATAGCTTATAGTGACCATCCGGATGGACATATAATTTTATAATACTAATATTTAATATTTTATATAACTGATTTTTTTGTGCTACCTGGGTTCATGCCACATTTTTTTTGTGCACAACCATATTGTGCACAAAATGTACTCTTTTTGTGTACTTTGCCATAGTGCACAACAATATTCAATAAATTTGGTACGGGGTTCAGTGGTGCAATATTACCGGTCGTACATCTCCATCGTCGAGTGCACCTAAAACGCCGATGCAACCTTAGCCGCCTCCTCGTCGTGAACATGCACAACTCGTGAATATGCACAATGCACAACTTGCAGATCTTGCAGATTTTGCAGCTAATATTGAAACTCGCCCTCTACAATTCGAAAGCAACTGGAGACGCGCGTTCCCCGTCTGACGTCTGCAGCGACTCCACGCTCTCTCAGAGCTTCGACTCGTCTACACTAACAGATCCACGGCCAAACAACGTTTGAGTGCAGTGCATGAAGTAAAAAAAATCATTCATTTCTTAAAGTAGAAAGTGTCTGCTCGCGATGGGTGCTCCGGAGACCGACATTTCGTGGGCACTTAAATTATTCACACGCGACCCCGAATATGAACAGAATCTGCTGGCAAAAAATTGGGCGTACATTTGTGCGACATTGACGGGAATTGCCGTTCCTATGATGATGAATTATTGGCTCAAACGACCGCTCAGGGCTGGTATGGCATTCAATTTACATATAATCTCTCGGAAACCGCACGATTATTCCCATTTTGCGACGATTGTCCTACGTCGTCTGATCGACGATTACTCGTCCGAATGCCAAACACGACGAGAGACAGCGAAACCTCTTGGTCGAAGATATCTTTGATGAAACAATACATAACCTCCTTTCGGCATTATGCAACAGACGACGTTTTCAATAATGGCATATTTTTTTCTTCAAGGCATTCAGCGTCACTTCCTTGGCGCTGCAATTGGATTCGGAATAGGGCATTTAATGACCGAGCGTGAAAAGTTTGTGCTCGCCCGTAGAGACGCCATATATCGCGATTACATTCGACTCCATCCGGACGACTTTCCTCCTCCAGGTACTCCGTGGCCTTGACATTGACAAGTGTTTTACCTGTTTAGTTCCGTTCTAATTATCTCAATTCTATCTTTACAGACCGCAAAAAGTGGGGACAGATCTTCCAACCTTGGGTTCCAATCCGTTAGATGTTAAATTATTGTTAGAGATCATTAAATCAGTTTCCCATCTTGCACGAACGACGGCGAGAAGGGACGGAGAATGTTAGACGGACACCCCCTGTACATGCGTCCTGAGACAAATACATGGTTATTTAAACATGGTAAAGCGGTATATATATATATTTTTTCTTTTTTTCCAACAATAATATTTATTTTTGCTTCCTCATAGAGAACGCTGTTTTTGTGGAAAAAAAATCGAGATTTTAATGTCGGACTAATTAAAATAGTCTAAAACGTGGAGAAATGCGATTTTTTGCTGGTGTTCAGATGTATGTGTGTGTGACAGATTTGGATAGTTCAAAGCAGCTATAACTCCGAAACAGCTTGAGACAGTGAATTGACATTTGGTACATTGATGGAGTGGTCACGTCGCTTCGTTAAGAGCAATTTTCATAAAGATTGAAGCCCACTTAGAGAATTTACACGACTGGATTTTTAAAAAATTCTCTGCGACAGCTCTAACAGGCATAAATTTTGAGCTATTGTCCTAAAACTGCAGAGGAATACAATATTTTGATCCTTTGATAAAAGATAACGACCGAAGGTCTTCACTTTTGGTATTGAATTTAGTCAAAATCTAGCCAAATAGTCTGATTTTATAGAACTTTGATTTTTTTTAAATAATTAAAAACGGTATAATTCGATTCAACAGGGAGGTATTGTGCTTAAATTTGACATAGGAATGGACTGACATTGCTCAATGTTTGGTATTAAATTTTTAAATGAATAGATTAATTGTATGAAATTGTATGAAATTTTGATATTTTTTAATTTTCTTAAAAAAAAGTTTCTTCTCCCGATACGAGTTTCTGAATTGAATTTCATGCGAAGTGTAAAAAATGATTGACTTTTGTCGATGATTTCAATGTTTTTTTGGTTGAGTTTTGTAAGCGGTAAAGAAGAAATTAAAAGTTGCCTCACAATGACGAATTATGCAAATTCCAGTTAGCAATTTTCGATATTAAATTTTGCGGTAAATTTTATAAGATATACAAACTTTTATGTTACGAAGAAAGGTGCAAAGTAATTTGCACATGGCTTCCTCACTTATTAAAATTCAACGCATAACTTCCTGTGTGAGGAAGCCAAAATCGATCAACGAACTTCCTCATAGAGGAAGTTATGCGCAGAACTATAATAAATGAGGAAGCGATGTACAGATTACTTTGCACTTTTAGAACATTTTGATACCTCCATGAGTAACCTGTGTCTCTCAAATATCGACCGTCACTTTTGCCCGTGGGGGGGGGGGGGGGGGGGGGAGGAGTAAAAAATTCAAACAGTATTCGAATATTCGTTGAAAGAAAGTAATGCAATAATTATTTATTCACACACTTTGGAGACCGGTGATAATTAAATATCATCGACGCAGCAGTCACTCATCATAACACAAATGTTCAGATCGGAGTCACGCAAATGACTGTACTATATAAATGCACGTAGACGCAACGATATTATTCTCGCCAAAGGGGGACCACTTATTTGCTAAAAATAATATAAAAATACTATTTAAGCTGAGCTTATAATTATAAACGGGACGGAATTTTCGTTGGCTCTGTCTAGTGATCTCGCGTACTCCGGAGCACGCAGAATTTGTCATGTGTGGAGAAGACCTAAATCATTTCTTCTCGGGATTATAGTTATCGTTGAATTGTCCAGTTCCCTTCGCGTCTCCGAGCCACGGATACTTGTTGGGACACTCCCTACACGTCTCCAGATACCTGTGGGAATCGTATTTCGTTAGGGGCGAATTACTTTGGTCAATACACTGTGTTTTAATTTTTCATCAATTTTACCGAGTACTCGTGTGGTTCGATTCGGCAGGCCTGAAGTCGAGGGCGCACTTGTTGGCATTGTTGCACGACGGCCCGGGAACATTGTCCTTGGTTTTGCAAGACCAGCCCTCGTAAGTGGCCAGAGATTTGAGCGGCGTCGGATCGGTCATCCAGGTCAGAGCTTGCGTCGCGGTGACGAAGTACACGTCAGGTCTGTGACACAGTCAAAAAAAAATTACAAAAAATCAAATGCACAAGTCTTCAAGTAAATTGGACGATCGGTAAATTTGAGCTCCCCACATAGCACGAAAATATTTTCGAAAGGTTGAAAAAAAAATTATTTTGAAATATTGAAAATATTTTACCAATTTACAAAAAAATTTTTTGTCCTCTCATAAATTTTACATCGAAATGTTTCTGAAATGTTTTTTTACACATTTCAGCGAAATGTGAAAGATTAAATGACCAGTGCAATTTGCATACACGCACCTGCATAAACACGGAAACACTTGTAGAAATATTTCAGTGAATTGTGAACTTAAAAATATTTTTAAATATTTTATCACGATGCTTCAAAAATATTTCAGATGTGTTGAAAGATTAAGTATCTTTCTGAAATATCTAAGAAACGTTTCGTTGAAATAGTTTGACAGAATATACCGAAATATTATTTTCATATATTTCAGAAATATTTCGTAAGATTTGAAAGATTGAAGATACTTCTAAAATGATTTGAAAATATTTCGTGCTACATAGGTCTACGTACAACGTGACCGCCCAGTCGAGGAATTTAGCGAGACCCCTCTCGAGCTCTTTGATCTGGAACCAATTCGTGTGGAAGGGCATCATGTACGGTGCACGATTCTGATCGTAATAGCGACTGAAATCTTCCCTCAGCCACTCGAATACTTCTTCGGGATCGTGATTGTGTAGAACGCATTGATCCAAATAGGGACAGTGACCTCCCTCGTAACTTTCGACGTAGTGAGCGTTTAGTGGCAGTTCCCAAACACCTTCAATTAAAACATCGATTATCGGGGATTCTCGCGTGTCAGCGCGAATCGAGATAGAAAAACAAAACATTTTGTTTACCCGGGAACGACTTGGTCGGGCAGGTGCCGGCTTTGCATTCGTGGGGAATTTTGTAGTCCAGTGTGTAAGGCCAGATCGGAATTTTCAGGGGCGATATGCCGATGCTACTGTCGTATATGTATCCGAAATCTTCGATAACTTTGTACTGCGTGTTGCGTCCGGGCTTCAAGTACGGCGCTCGCATGCCGACGATTTCACTGCTCGTTATGTTGCTGAAGTGTTTCAGAATCTCCCGCATGCCAATCATCTCGCCGAGCCACTCTTCGTAGCCCTTGTCTTCCAGACCCTTCTGAAGCCTTGGAGGAGAAGAAAAAATTAGACAATTTTTAGTAATAAGAAAAATGAAAATTCCATCAAATCTGACTGCTTCGATAGATTTCGATCAAGTTTAGAACCAAAGATCTTTGATCGCAGTATTATATTTGTAAATTGACAAAAAAAACTCGCTTACCGGCTGCCAAAGAAGTTTTTTTAAATTTCAATTTTAGTTTTAATTCTTTCAATTCCATATGATATTGAAATAACGACAGCAAAACTGTCTAGTTATCACGATAACATGTCAATGTTATCGTCTCAATTCCGTATGGAGTCGTAAGAATTGAAAGTAGAATTAAAATAAGAATTTTGTTTTACAGTCTGCAAGCGAATTTTATTTAAGTCATTGATATTTTTTTTTTAGTGTATGCAATTTTAGGACGATAGTTCAAAATTTATACAAGTTAGAGCTACGACGATCTTTCTTCAAAAATTTCAAAATTGCATAAAATCTCGAACCGAGTTCAATCCACATGAAAATTGCACGGAGGAAAAGACGTGACCTACTCTACTAGTGTACCAAATTTCATCTCACTAGCTCAAACAGTTTCCGAGTTATAGTCGTTTTAAACTATGCAAACTGCCACACACATCCGGAAGCCAGCTAAAAATCGCATTTCTCGACTTTTTGGACTATTTTAAGTACTCTGACACTAAAACGTCGAATTTTTTTGTTCGAAAACATAGCTTCTTTTATGAGCAAAAGCAACATTGCATTTCGTGAGTCTCATTGGATCGGCTCGATCGACGCAACTTACGAAATAGTCTCCGTTGCGATCTCATGCCCGTCGTGAGCGAAGCTCTGAACCATGTTGTAGTTGCAGTACTCGTGTGATATGAAGAAGGTTCCCTTCAGAGGACAATTGTTTGGATTGAGACGATCCTTGTCGAAGATTTTTTGATAATGATCAAAGTTGTTGTGATTTATCGCTCCGTCGAAGGTCAGCAATATCATTTGCGGAGTCTGGAAATGAGATTGTTACAGTTTTGTTAAGGACATGTTAAACGACCCAGTCGGTAACCAAAATCTGTAATGAATACGATTCGGAGACCGTAAACTTTTCGGAAAAAAGCAAAGCATTAGCGAATGTACCAATTAATACCGCGTCCGATGATGCTTTAATTGTATCCGAAACCGGTTTTAAATGGTATTGATTCGAAAAATGCATCCATCTCTATCGCACTCATATGTCATGTGGTACATCTTTCATATGGCCTTAAGGGGAAGTGAAATATCGCGGTCGGTAATAAAAACTGTAATGAACTCTTGTCAAGGGTGCTCATTTTTTTTTTTTTAGGAAAAAGCAAATTCGAGCCGGATGCGCACAGTAATTTCTCAAAAAAGTTTTCACCATTGAATAAAGTTAATTTGAAAATTGCAACTATCTCCCTCGCGCGCACAGCTGTTTCACGTCCCCTTAATTTTTCGTAGAGCGATCGATCCGCGTACGGTGCGATCGTATTTTTTACCTCGTTCGGGTTGAGTCCACCGGGGATTATAGTACCGTCTCGGGAACAGAAGCAATACGGAAGCTCGCAATTGCCTGTGTCGCATCTCTCCGCCAAATCCGTAGGCGCTTCAGTGATTGGAGCAGGTGCTAAGAAAAAAGCGTGAAAAATCAAGATTTTTACAAAGTACCTCATCTACTTTTGCGTAGAAAACTTCTATCAAAAATCATTTTCCATGGTTATTTGGCTTCCTCGCAGAGGAAGCCAAATAACCAAGTCTTAGCTCAATATTTATGAGATCTTGAATTTTTTGAATTTCACGACAAGTTAGTATTCTCTTTCTGATTCAAGTTTCTGCATTAAAATACAGAAACTCGTGCCAGAAAGAAAATGCTAGCTTGTGAAATTCAAAAAATTCAAAATCTCACAAATTTTAAAACGTTCGGTCGATCCTCGCCAAATTAAATAGGAATCAGCGGTCAATAATAGTCCCTTGTGTACAACTTTTTAGGGAGATAGCATTTTGCTAAAAAATTTTCAAAATGAAAGCATGTTTCTAAAAATTTTACAAAATATTGAGAATTGATCCCTCTATCTTCCTTAGAATTTCAGATTGATAACTCAAGCTGTTCTCAACTTATAAGAGTTTCAATTTTCCTGGCTGAGACACACACACACACACGTCCAGATGTTTTTCTAAATATGATTTGCCGATTCCTTTGAACATTCTGAAGACGTTTTCATTAAAATCTCGAAAAAAAAGTTAATTTAAAAAATGCTTTCTCTACGAGAAAACATCAGAAAATTTCTGCCCAAAAAAAAAACAGATATCACATTTCCTTGAAATAATTATTGTATTATTATTTTCCGCGATGGATAAATGCTTACTTGTTGGAATTGGGCCGCAACGAGCTTCGTTCTTGAAGGTGCAAAATTTGCTAATATCGTCGAAATGCAATCCCGATGGGCATCTGTTCAAGTAGGGATATCCATCGACGCACTGGAATGATAAACGCAAACATATTTCGTGAACAGATACCCCCAGAATCACACGTCTAAAACGAAAGAACCGTTCTTCCGGTCGTGTACCTGGTAGAATCTCCTGCAGGTCGCGGGATCGGCAAAATTGCCGTTTCCCTGTCCCTCCGGACAGATGAATTGTTCATCCTTCTTTTCGTCTTTGCTCTTCTGCGAGTGTACTGAAACGATAATAAATATGGATTACGAAAGTCTCCAATGACACAATGTTCAGTGTACGGCGGAGCCTCCGATATTTCAACTCTGTGGAAATATCTTTAGTTATTGGTACGGGAATAAATTATAGCACCGCCTTCTCTTTCAATACATCAACTTATACGTATATATATATCTATATATTCTATATCTATATCTATATCTATTTATATGTCGTTTCAACAGAGCTTATCCTAAGGCAAGCGTGAAATTGATTCTCGAAGCGCAATTCGCGGAGTTGCCGACGAAATGTCAAGGTTGGCTGGACATTCGAATATCCTGTTCATCGCACGGTGCTCATCGCGACAACAAATTGCTAATCCCGCGACGGTTCACCGTTTTTTTTTCTCTCAATCATTCGTAGTGGTGACAAAATATAAAAAAAAAGAGAATTCTGCATTACCGTCCGGGCGGCGATGAAATTACAGTTAGGAAGAGGCGCCGGTGAAGCGGGCGATTGGCTTTTAGAAAATAAACGAGAGAAATTCCCGAGTGACGGTCCCAGAAAAAAAGAGACTTGAGAAAGCGCGTGGAACGATACATTCCAACCGAACGAACGGTCAGGCGTCCACGCGTACGCGTCTCAGCCTCCGGGCACGTCGACTCGACGGGTGAACCGATCGTTGACGATTTTTACGTATCCTGTCGATAAATATATCCTCATCGTGGCTGGAAGAACTTAAACAAAAGCGGGCGATATGTTTCATAAGGTCGTTTAACTCTCGTGGACAAAGTCACGTCGACGAAGGACCTGCGAGGCGTCGAGTTGTTTTCGATTTGGCGTTTTTCGATATAACGTACTGCGCATGCGCACGATCGTTTTCGGAGATGCTTTCGATTTAGCGTTTATCGTGATAATGTTACTGCGTGTGCGCACGATCGTTCCTGAGGTGCTTTCGATTTCGCGTTTATCGTTATAACGTTACTGCGCATGCGCACGATCGTTTTCCGAGGTTTTTCGATTTCGCGTATGTCGCTATAACGTTACTGCGCATGCGCACGATCGTTTTCGGAGATGCTTTCGATTTAGCGTTTATTGTGATAATGTTACTGCGCATGCGCACGATCGTTCGTGAGATGCTTTCGATTTCGCGTTTATCGTGATAATGTTACTGCGTGTGCGCACGATCGTTCCTGAGGTGCTTTCGATTTCGCGTTTATCGTTATAACGTTACTGCGCATGCGCACGATCGTTTTCCGAGGTTTTTCGATTTCGCGTATGTCGCTATAACGTTACTGCGCATGCGCACGATCGTTTTCGGAGATGCTTTCGATTTAGCGTTTATCGTGATAATGTTAATGCTTGTGCGCACGATCGTTCCTGAGGTGCTTTCGATTTCGCGTTTTTCGTTATAACATTACTGCGCATGGGCACGATCGTTTTCTGAGGTGCTTTCAATTTGGCGTATTTCGCTATAACGTTACTGCGCATGCGCACGATCTTTTTGTGAGGGCTTTCGATTTTACATTTTTCATTATTATAACGCGAATGCGCAATAACGAAATAACGAATTGCAATAACGAAAAACGCCAAATTTAAAGGGTCTCTGGTATGAATTGTTACAAAAAAAGTGACTTTTCGATGTTTTAGAACGTTCTAAAATTTTCATTACAATCTCGACATTTTTATCAGCAAAACAACGCTTCCTGTACGAGTAAGCAAAAAAAAACGACCATGCGCATGCGCACTCACGTTGCAATAACGAAAAAGCCAAATCGAAAGCACCTCAAACGACTATAAGATCGACGCTCATTCCCCTTTCTGAACACACCCATATGCTAATCGATCCATCGAATCGTACGCCGCTCGGTTTTCCGATTTATCCCGAACCCGAGCGCACGAGAAACGTGACTCGATTGGCTATGGAATCAAAGAGAAAAAGCGTACCGGACCGTGGACGATCCTCGATCACACCACCGTCTCCAGCGACAAAAGCCACCTCTCATTTATGCTATAATACTCGGCAACATTTGTAGGAAGTATCACGAAGGCTTCGCTCTCCGTAACGATAAATATACGGCATAACGGTTAATAGCTCGAGCGCTGCCGAGGGACGCTCGCGTCTGCCGGGAGTATAAGTGAAAGTAAGCGATAATTGTAATTCGTAAGTGACCTTACAATATTAAACCGGACGACCGGCAATGGCCGAGAGCTTCGGGCGTAATATTATTATTATTATTATTATTATTATCATTGTAATTTCTATTAACGGCAGACGATGCTTGCGATTTTCGATAAGAGCGATTGTCGAGCCGTGAGCTTAAAAGCAGTTCGGCGTTTAACGATGAAGTTGGAAAGTGAAGGCGCCACGGCGTGTTCCAGAAGGCGAATTGTGCCTGGGAAACAACATTCCCAATGGCAGCGCCACGGTATAGTAAGTTTTCGCGCTCGGCACGAGCCGCTCGAGCTCGAGCGCTCTAATCACAGCTGCAGAAATCCGTACGATCTACTTATATAAATACACAACTGCCGAGAGCCAGTTTCCACGTCAATGGCGTTTATAATTCGAACAATTCGCTGGCATTTCACGGATGCCCAAATTACTCGCCCGAGGATAGGCACTGCGCGCGTTTCACCCGGTTCGGTGAAGAAACACTCCGGGAATGAGCGACACCGATTCGAGAAATTTCTCAATTCGATGGAAACAACGCTCGGGTGATTCCTCGACGAGCCGATGCACCTAGAAAAATCATTTATTTTACGGGTAACCGGCAAATAAATATTTGTTTAAATTGAATAAATATTGGTTCAAATTGAATAAATATTTGTTTAAATCGAATAAATATTGGTTTAAATTGAATAAATATTTGTTTAAATTGAATAAATATTGGTTTAAGTTGTATAAATATTTGTTTAAATTGAATAAATATTTGTTTAAATTGACTAAATATTGGTTTAAATTGAATCAACATTTGTTTAAATTGAATCAACATTTGTTTAAATTGAATCAATATTTGTTTAAATTGAATCAATATTTGTTTAAATTGAATCAATATTTGTTTAAATTAAATCAATATTTGTTTAAATTGAAGCAATATTTATTTAAATTGAATAAAGATTTATTTAAATTGCATAAAGATTTATTTAAATTGAATAAATATTTATTTAAATGGAATAAATATTTATTTAAATGGAATAAATATTTTTTGCAGGGCGCCCGTCAAATAAATAACTTTTATGGGTGCAGATATTATTTTCAATGTAATGGTGATTTTTCGTATCAATCACATACACTCAATATCGTCGAACGAGTTTGAACGCAATGAGAAAAAAAAATTATCACGAGTCGACCACGCAACGGCTGTTCACGCTCGAATCTTTTTGAAACTATAATTTTCGCGGATCGAAACGCACGGAAACGTTATCCCTTGTGCGTGAATCGGTCCGATTGCTTTGCAATTGCGGTTAGAAAATATTAAGTACATAAATCGTCCTCCATCCGCGATGAGATACGAAAAAAATCGTAAGCGTTGTTAATTCTATGCGTCCAGTTAACAAAATCCTAAGCGTTTTTAATTCGATGGCACGAGTTTAAAAAAACGTAATCCTTTTTAATTCGAAGGGACGAGTTAAAAAAAAATCATAAGCATTCTTAATTCGATGCGACGAGTTAAAAAAAAAAAATCGTAACCATCTTCACGAGACAACCACGCAACGACTTTTCACTCTCGAATTTCGAAGCTATAATTTTCACGGATGAAAACGAACGGAAACGTTATCCAATTTGCATGGATCCAGGCCCTCTGCAATTGCCCGTTACAAAACATTAAGTACATAAATCCTCCTCCACCCACGATGAGACAAGGAAAAAAATCACCAAGCGTCTTAGTTCACGACGAGATTACAGCGATACGAAAATCACAATAATCCTAAGCGACCATCGAAAGTCAAAGCCTGGAGCTGTCGGTGCTGCCCTACCTGCGAGAACCGTCAACGCGGCGCAGACGATCACCGTCCCGTACAACTTCATATCAACTACTAATGCCTTCGGGGAAATCTCAAAGGCGCAAACCCGGTACGGCGTGCGAGCTCGACACGCACAGCACACACACACACACACTATGTGTGGCCTTTACTTTTCGAAAGAGACCACGAACGTAGAACGTATCATCTGCCTCGCTTGCAATGGGAACGGCAGCTCTCACGAAACTGCACAGGCTCGGCCGGAAAGAGTCTCTTGGACACGATGTGTCCTTCTTCGTCTTCTTCTCCTCCTTCCTTCTCCGCCTCCTCCTGCTCCTACTCTTGTGTTTATTCTTCCACTCCAGCAGCATCTGAAACCCGAGACAGCAAACTGTTAATCCCATTGGCCGACGACTTTCTACCACCGGCCTCAACGGCGGAGAAAATTTCCTTTATTTGCCTCCAATAGTCGAGCGCGCCTTCGCCCTCTCCCTCGTACCGTTTCTTCGTTAAATTCGCCGGCGATTTTATTTTGTTTTGTTTTTTGTTTTTTGTTTTTCTATTAAATAGGCGTTCAGATACAAAATTCATATTTCGACGACGCCTTCGGACCGGCCACGGTGACCTTGGAATTGAGAGAAAATGTGAAAGTCCTTGCGGGTGAACTTTGTAAAACGTTTCTAGGTCAATGAGTTCGAAGCATCTTTAGCTGGTCTCGGTTTTTAATTAATTCTCGAGCGGCGTTATTTATCGGTAGAGCCGCGTTATCGAGGTCGGTGCCTTTTTTTAAGTTACTGTAGTCAGTTATTTATTGTTTCAGTGTGAAAGTTCGAAAACCTTTCGAACCTCGGTGTCGGCGGGTTATTCGGGTTTGCCGGTCTGTATGCTCGTCTCTTACGTCGATGACGTTTGCTCGGGGAGTGAAAATATGGGTTTCCTTCGACGGATCTGTAACAAACGCGGCATCGTCCTTCCATGATCGTGATCCATGGAAGGACCGCAGCACGTTAGAACCGGAGAAACCGGCCGCACTCACACTTTCGGCCAAAGTAATCGAAACCCGTTCAGTCAGTTTTTTTTTTTGACACAGTTTATTTTCTCTCAATCGCCGATACAGCGTGCCACGATAATTTTGACGATCTCATCTCTGTAATACAAGACCGTTCAGTTGTTTTTTGTTTCCTCATAGAAGAAGGTTTGTTTTGGTGAAAAAAAAAAAGAATTCGAGATTTCAATGAAATCGTGTGCAGAATGTTTTCCTTTTGGCACAGTTTATTTTTGCTTAATCGCTGATACAGCGTGCCACGATAATGGACCATTTCATCTGTATAATGCAAGACCGTTGGGTCGTTTTTTTGCTTCCTCATAGAAGAAGGTTTGTTTTGATTAAAAAAAAAGAATTCGTGATTTTAATGAAAGCATATTCAAAATGTTTTTTTTTTTTTTTGACATAGTGTATGTTCTGTTAATCACCGATACAGCGTGCCACCATAAGAGTGACCATCTCATCTCTATAATACAAGACCGTTCAGTCGTTTTTTTGCTTCCTCATAGAGAAAGCTTTGTTTTGGTGAAAAAAAAATTTCGTGGTTTTAATGAATACGTGTTCAGAATGCTTTTTTGGCACAGTTTATTTTCGCTTAATCGCCGATACAACGTGCCACGATAATGGCGACCATTTCATCTCTATAATACAAGACCATTCAGTCATTTTTTTGCTTCCTTATAGAGGAAGCTTTGGTTTGGTGGAAAAAACAATTTCAAGTTTTTAATGAAAACGTGTTCAGAATGTTTTTTTTTCACAGTTTATTTTCACTTAATCACCAATACAGGGTTCCACGATAATGGTGACGATCTCATCTCTATAATACGAGACAAAATCGCTGAAGTAACTTGAGCAGAGATCGCTTGTGGTTTGGTGTGCAAAAAATAGATTCTTGATTGTACAATTCTCTATCACAGTTCGATATTTACCAATCGGGGCCCTTTGCCACTTTTATATTCTTTCGTGATCTTCTTATGCTTCCTTTTATCGTTATTCGTCGTAGCCTTCTTATTATTGCCAGACCGGTAGGGATTTTTGTACATTGGATCTCTGGGTGTGATGTTCAGTTCCTGGCGGACTAAATCGAACATGGCGAGGGTCGGTTCGTCCAGAAGATGTCTCGATTCGTTTACAAAGTTCAGACTCCACTGGATCGTGGAGTTCCACGTTTTCTGGCTCTTAATAACCCTGTGCGTTATGTCCGGCAGTTGCAGCACGACGTCGCCGAACAACGCGCAATTTTCCAGTATCGTCGAAACTGCTGAATAATCATAATAAAATTAATATAATTAATAACCCATGAATACGGATAAAGTTGTCGCGTGCATCCGCACTCTAGCAACTTCAGCAGCCGTAAAAATAACCCAGAAAATTACAGTCAATTTCAGGTCACTTTTTTATACCATTAAAATAACAGCAAAAATATCCATATTTAAAATTCTGCGCATGCGCGTGCGAGGACTCACGCTGCCTGTGCTTGCGAACGGTCGTTTTTTTTTTGTTTCAGTAACAAAAAACAAATAACCACAGCAGTAACCACACATACACATTATTGCTTGGGTATTTTTTCGTTGTAAAAAGTGACCTGGAACTACCGTAATTTTTTCGGTTATTCTACGGTTATTCTTTTTAAAAAACAACAGTTACTTCAGCTGCTAAGGTACCGATCGAAGATATACAACTATACAGTAGAACCCCGTTTATTTGAGCTAATGTGGGGAAAGCGTACATCGGATAAGTGGAATCTCGGATAACACGGATAACATACTCAATTCGGACTTACATTACTATTGTATTTTTTTTTATTTTAATTTTTTTATTAATGTTCCGTTCCAGGTATACCCCTTAGGGGTTTTTACCTTAGCTCCCCCCTAGCCTAACCGTGAACCTATTCTAACACTTTCCTACCCGCACTTCGCTAACCTACTCTAATTCCGTGCGTCCGCAGCCGACTTACTTCCCCCTAACTGTACCGCATTCGCCGAGGACACAGGGAAACTGCGGAAAACCCATGTCGGTACAGCTGGCGATATTCTACTGATCCTCCGGTATTTCTGCACTTGAGTAAAGTGCAGAAACACCTAAGTTTCAGAAAGAAAGCGCCTCCCGTTCACCGGTCGATGCGCCAGCTAGCGCACGGCTAAGCGGTCACCCATCCAAGCACTGACCGCGAACGATTGTGCTTGACTTGGGAGAGACCACCGGAGCCGTGCGCCAACCTCGCATCCACCACTGTCGGTCATTACTACTGTATATTTTTTTAAATAACATCACTTCATATAAACATTAACTTTATTAGTTAATTCAGTTAATTTTTAAGTATAATTATAAATTCGTTAATTAACATTAACTTCATATAAACATAAATCCCTTTAAACCATTGACTCTAAAATCAGAACTGTTGTATTTGCAGCTCGCAATATAAAGCAAACTTGTTCAAGTTTAAGCGCGTATGCATTAAAGTTGTCTTTACGGACTGGTCCGCGTGAGGACATTGCCGCTTTATCCGTTTTATCCGAGTTTTCCGTATTATCCGAGCGTACATCTCGGTTAACGCGGAGGGCTCGGCTGAGTTGGGTGATTCGGATAACGCGGAGGGTCGGTTAATCGAAGGTCGGATAAGCGAGGTTCTACTGTACTTTGTATACTTTCTTAATAAAAAGAAAACATGTAACTATAGCATCTCACCATCTCTAATTGTTGCGTTCCGCAACGGTGTGCTATCGCCGGGTGAAAATTTGGCGCCTTCAATCAAGATACGACTCGATTCGATTATATTGAATGCGTTCTCAGCGACTATCGATACCATTTTGTATTGTTTCTCGTAGCTCGTCATTTGGCGAATATTCTTCACGGCATCGAGATGTTCTTTCCGACGTCTCACGAATAATTGCATGACTACGTCGTATTCAGGAAAATCATCGGCACGGCAAGAAACGATTCTCATTGTTTCGAATTAAACAACAGCAACAATAAAAAAAAAGGATACACAGGCCTTCATCGATTCGACTTTCGATTGTGGCGCCGCTGTCGTTGCTCTCGCCGATTGGCTCCGACGGAGTTTCGGACGCCGGCTCTTGCGCATGCGCAACACGTGGTAAAATTGACACGAATGCCAGAAAAATCAACGATTGCGGTGTCAACATTGTCATCCATGTATTTACACAAGAACGCCCGAGGATTAATCGTACCTGCGTGCTGACTGCCGTTTCTGCAAACAGCACACCGATTTAACCGACGATGCTCTCTCCGATGTTCGAGGACGTATCGTCGACGCGACTTGCTGCTAAATTACGCGACATGCGTGCGTCCACGTGCGGCCATCTTGAAAATTGCGCCACCTGGCCACATAGTTGTCGCGGATCAGAGTAGAAATCGCTGTCAAAATGACGAAGGATTTAGTTAAGTTGTAAATATTACGAGAAACCCGCGAGTCCGCAACGATTACAGTGACACTTTATTTCTTCAGAGGATCGCTCCGATAATATCGTTGGTGCTTCAGGCGATAGCTCCGAAAACCTCGACTTATTTTGTACCAGGCTATGTTGGGCCAACCGCGGTAGCCACTCCACTCCTTCTCGCACTCATAAACGACACGAGTCTGTAATTAGAAATAAAGTCCTCGGCGCAATCTGCGGTTCGCTCCGAGAAAGAAAAAAAAAACAAAAAAGATTCACCGGTGCCTGACATAATTACGGCACACCGACACTCCCGATCAAGAGTTACCGACTGAGAAACAAAGTCAACAATCATGGCAACGATGCAGGAGGCAAAGCTCGATGTATGTACTTCAACGTCAGATTTCTTCTTGCCATATCTTTTGCACGCCTCCTCGTTCCTTCAATCCGTATTCCCGGTATTTTTCGTACCAACATTTGTCACGTCAATTCAGTGTCCTCCGTTTCGAAATTACGAAACTTTTAACCTTAATGCACGACTGCAATATCGGAGGCAATCCATTAAGATCTTCGGAAATAATTGTCCATATTAATACGTATTAATACGTACAAGTATTATTCGCGTAATAAATATCCGTAACGATGCACGAGGCAAAGCTCGATGTATGTACTTCACCTTGCAGTCCTTAACACGTCCTTTCTATGTGTTCCTGTTCGCTCAATTTCTCAGTCCACTATTTTATTATCATTATTATTATTGTTCTACGAATAACTATTAAATCTCGTCCCAAACCGCTCTTCCATCTACACTTGATTATTTTATTTTATATTATTTAGTCTTCTGTGATTTTCTAATTTCATTTATCTGGAGTACGCTGTACTAAATGCAATTTCACTATTCTCTTTCTATCTGTATTGAATTTGTAAAATGGTGTATCCCATAAATAAATAAATGTACAATGATATTATTGTTATTTAAGTTTCAGAATTTAAGTTTCCACTTATTGATCTTCTATATAATATAGTATCACATAAAAATATATGTATCGAACCTTAAATTAAGGATCGATTTTTTGTCAATGATCAATTTAAAAGCTTTTGCTTTTAAATTGATTTAATGATTTGTACCAATACTTGTTGTATTGATTCACTGTCCTCTGCTTCCAGTTTATGAAACCTCTGACCTTCGTGCACGGCTGGAATATCGGAGGCTATCCAGTATAGTCTCAAAAAATAATTATTCATATTTTTTAGATGTACGACGATGCAATGTACAACGTCGATCCTCAAAGCGTTGAGGGAGAGATGACTGTCGGCCCGTCCAAACAAAAAGCCAATCTTGGTGAACCCGACTTCAACACTCTTGACGAGCCTATCAGGGACACGATTGTAAGTTGGTTGCGAGAAAAAATGTGGCTTTGATGAGGCACAAATCCGTATATAATAATACAACTGATTGACCAATTGACCAATTAAACAATTATTTTAATTAGCCTATTGACCAATTAAACAATTATTTTTATTCGGCAATTGATCAATTAAACAATTATTTTAATTGGCCGCTTGACCAATTAAACAATTATTTTAATTAGCCACTTTATTTAATGCCAATTGATTTTTAATACAGCTGAGGGACGTCAGAGCAGTTGGCAAAAAGTTCTACCATGTTATATATCCAAACGAGAAAAAAAGTCTGTTGAAGGAGTGTAAGTACGAACGACCGCGTTATCAAGCGAGTAACACTGGAATGGATAATAATGCACGCTGGTCTGTGTTTGCTTGTTGCAGGGGATCTCTGGGGACCATTGGTACTCTGCACATTTATGGCAATGTAAGACCCACGGTTGATTTGTGTAATACCTTCGAGAGTTTTTATTTACGAATTATTTATCCACAAATTGCTTATCCAGGACTCTGCAGGGGTCTTCGGCTACTGCGGACAATTCAAACGACGGCGGACCAGAATTCGCGGAAGTATTCGTGATAGTATGGATAGGCTCCATGATTGTAACTTTGAACTCAAAACTTCTGGGTGGCAATATGTAAGTGGATTCAAGATTAAAAAAACAAAAAGTAATTTTTCTAGTCAAAGTGTGAACATCAATTGATTTTTTGTACTCCTGTTGCTGTTACAGATCTTTCTTCCAAAGTGTATGCGTCCTAGGATACTGTCTGTTGCCAACTACTATTGCACTAATTCTCTGTAGAATAATATTGATAGTAGAGCAAACAACGTTCCTTTTCGTACTCAGATTCATAATTGCAATAGTCGGATTCGTGTGGGCGACTTACGGTAAGTTCATCAAACCGGTCGGTGGAATTAACGAGGATTTAACGAAAAACATTTTTTTTTTTCAGCCTCTATGGCGTTTCTGGGAGACAGTCAGCCACCGGGAAAAAAAGCATTGGCGGTGTATCCGATCTTCTTGTTTTACTTCGTAATCTCGTGGCTAGTTATATCTCACACAACATGAAACCAATCGGGGCTTCGTCCTGGGACTGTAAAATACCTATAAAAAAATGAAATGCTTGCACAAATTAAACAATAATTTTTATTCAAATTCGGAGTGACAAACAACAATCTGTGCGAGTGAGAGTTCGACATTTTTGTCGTCGAATACTCGTTAAAACACATTTTTCACTTAACTCGTCCTAACAAACGATATACAGATCTCTTCCCAAACGAAGATGCAATACGAACTTCTTGTTCGCATTCCAATTGTCGATTAGCGACGGAGAATTATAAAATGTCGCAATTCATTTGCCGGCAAGTCTGTGAAACATTTTTTTTTTTTTACAATTAAAGGCGTTTAGTAGATTTTTTTCATCAAGCCATGTAGCCAGTATTTACACCGATTAACAGTGAAGTTCTTAAGACGGCGGATACGCAATCGCATTCATTTTTGGTATTCATGTACATTGTATATAATATTTATGTATAGACGATATTAAAGAAAATCGTGTAATGAAAAGTACGCGGCGGAATGTTTCTTTCCGTCGATAACGTATCTTATATGCGAAAGAAGTACTGCTCCAACTTCCTGAAAAGCTCTTCACTGTCGCAGTGGTAGGGATAGGAGAATTCGTTGATTTTCTGGAGGCTAAATTAATTTTTTCAGAATTTTCTTACATGTTTGAAACTTAAGTTTTGAAATGTTTTTAAACGGTATAAATATGGAACTGTTCGCGCAATCGCCTTGAACCTTTTTGTGTACTGTGGAATCGTGATTCGGAATACATATCCGAATATCGTGCTTTTGCATCGATTTTTCAAATTATCGAATTTTTTTTTTTATATCATAAAATTCTGAAAAAATTCATATGAATTCTAAAAAATCAAGACATTCATTTACTACAAGAAACTAAAAGGTTTTATGATTCTTGTTTTAAACAATTCATTTTTTAAATAACTTTTTGGCATTATTTTTATGCATAATCAAAGGACTTGAAATCATTAATACAGATGAGTTTTTTTTTCAGATCTTTGGCAAATCGCTAAGTACAGAAACTTTTATTAAATTAAATTTTTGGTTGGGAATGTGTGTGTGAACATCCTTAAAGAAAAGTCCGCGGTGGAAGGTTTTTTCCGTCGATACCGGATCTTACATGTGAAAGAAATACTGCTCCAACTTCCTGAAGAGCTCTTTACTGTCGCAGTGACCGGGATAGGCGTTCAGAGATTTTTGCACCGCGATGTAACTCGTCTGTAAATCACCGACCTCGTAAGCCAGATTGGCACTGTTGAAGTGCGGCTCGTACATGTAACCGGCGATGCCGGCAGCGGCGTGAAAATACGTTCGAGCCGCAGTTACGTTGCCCTTCTTCATCTCCAGTACTCCAAGATTGTTGTACGAATTGGCGTGTCTATTGTCGGCCGCAGTGGACAAACGAAGGCATTCCTCTGCCATCACCAGATCACCTAGGCACTGTTTTACAAATAAATTGTAAATTTAATGCATTGGACTGGAAGTTTTTATGCAAAAACTGGAACGTTCAATTTAATGTACAATCGTGATGGAAAATTAATATACTTTTTCATCGAAATTAAAGTAAATTATTAAAATTAAAGTAGTCTTATAGTAAAATTAAAGCAAATTATTAAAAATAAAGTATTTCCAGTGTTTTTAATGCACACATTAACTTTCGTTAATTTTTCGTGACAATTTTACATGAAATTATAATATATATTAATATAGGTATAATATATATCAATATAATATAATATATATCGATATAATATAATATATATCAATACAATATAATATATATTAATAAAGGTATATTAAATACCAGTTTTTGCATAAATTAACCGGTTAATTGAATATCATACGAATTTTTTTTACAGTGTTCGTCTCTACGCCTGTGTGTCTACGCAATCGTAACTCGGTTACTCACAATCGCGATGTGCGAAATGTTGTACCATACTTCAGCGATATTCTCCTCGGTCGAGAGGCTGAGGGCTCTCTCGAAGCACGATATCGTATGATCGTACTGCTGCGCGTAAAAACAACACAGGCCAAGATTGTTCAGCAGTTCGGCATTGTAGACGCCCATCTGAAGAAGTCTCCTGCGGCAATTAAACGATGTGCTTTAGATGGGCTCGATTAATGATCGTTATCCGATTAATATCGATCATTAATCGTCATAATCATTAATGATCGTTAGCCTCGACGAGCCCAACGGAACTGAGGCGACCGTCGGCAGACTTCAAATACACCGATGCGCAATGTGCAAATCAAAGAAATAAATTTTGCCCATCGGTCACAGCATTTGACAATTATAATGTGCAAAATGTTGACTTGCTCAATGCTCGGGTACAATCTTTACTTTATCGTCGTCTTTCCTGCAACCCTTAGCAGTTATGCTGCTAATCGAGTATCCGTAATGTGAGCGTGTACTTGGTACTTGAAATCATAAAAAAGTACTTCAAGTACTAAAAGATACTTTTGCAGTTCAAATTCTTCCCAGCTCCGGTTTTGACTCATATCTGCTCTGATAAGCGTTCTTACATGGTGGCCGTTTTTTCCCCGAAAAAAAATTCCCTGACTTTTCACTGACCAATTAAAAATGTTCCCTGACCAAACTTCTAACGACTTCTATTAAAAGAAATTAATGATGCAAATGAAAATGCCTAATTATTGTATTAATGTTTAATTATATATTTTTTTTTTCGAAACGTTCCATATTTTTTTTGAAAGCTCCTTTTAATGTATTTCTTATTTATTTATACAAGGTTCGGCGACAATTTACTTTTTCTCTGACCAATTTTGAAATTCCCTGACTTTTCCCTGATTCCATGACCAAGATTTTTTTCCCTGACTTTTCCCGGTTTTCCTTGACCGCGGCCACTATGTCTTATGTTATAAAAACGAAAAGAATCGGATGTACCGTTGGCAATTAAAAAAAAAAACCCCACTAGCAGTTCGTTACAAATAAAAGAATGCATAACTGAGCAGATCTGCATTCAAGAGCGCACCCATAGACATGTGCAAGGACAGGACCGGAAGGGACTCGCAGAGGTGTGCGAAGAAAACACCTCGCGCCGGGAATCGAACCCTCCCCTAGGCAACCCTAGTGCGACTGTGACTACGATGAAACTTCGAATCCGCGGTTGCGCCAGTTCCGCCGGATAGTATGTCCTATATTACCGGTAATAACGCAGAGCCAATTCGGGTTGATCATTGTAAAAATGATGCATACCGATACTGGCGATCGCTTCGGTATTCGAGGCGTCCTCTTGCACCACGATTTTGTAATATTTAACGGACATCGGTACGCTGTTCAGTCCCTCGAAGACCCGCGCCATTTCGACGAGGACGGTAACGTCGCTGGGGAACAATTCCAGCCCTCTCTTGCAAAGATCCAAAGCGGCCAGCGGCTGATCCAGTCTTATGTAGACCCTTATCAATCGCAGAACGGTCTCGATGCTCTTGCAATCCTTCAGCGCCGATTTGAACTGCTGCTCGGCCTCTCTGACCAGACCGAGTGTGTAATAACACTTTCCCAATTGGACCTTCCACCACCAGTCTTTGTACTGGCAGGCTTGCGTCGCTTGCACGGCAAGATCTAGCGCCTGGAGCAGAAAATATCTCTGTATATTTATCTTGGATTTTTTTTTCTTTGTGTAGAGTAATTGCCCTAGCAACTTCAGTAACCGTTGTTTTTTTTTTTGTTAATATTTATAGAATAACCGAAAAAATTACGGTAGTTCCAGGTGACTTTTTACTCATAGAAATAACCGAAAAACAATCGTATTTCAACTTCCGGGTATTTTTCGATTTCTACGTAGTGAAAAGACATCTGGCATGAAAAAGTGATAAAAAATATATGTACTTTTATAGTAACATTACAGTAAATTATTGATAATAAAGTATTTGGAAATGTTTTTAATACCCTGAACATTAATTTTTCATCACAATTGTGCATGAAATTTAATATACCAGATTTTGCGTAAAAACTTCCACGTAACTTCCCGGTAACTTTTATACGGATTTTTTATAGAGTGTAGCACAATGTCTTGTGCTACACTCTAAAAAAAATCCGTATAAAAGTTACCGGGATGTATGTATGTATTTCCGGTATGAAAAGTTATCGAAATGGGTTTCATATGTCCATCCGGATGGTAACTATAAGCAATCCATCCAAAAGTTAACTTTTTGGATGGGTGGACGGACATATGGAACCCATTGAGATGTCCAGACGGACATGTGGAACCCATTAAGATTACTTTGTGGTAGCTAATTTTTCTGTGCTACCTGGATTACTCGACCAAAAAAACGAGCGATTGCAAGCGCAGGCAACGTAAGCTCTTGTGCGCGCAAGCACGTAAGTTAAAATATGGATATTTTTGCGGCTACTATTACCAATACAAAAAGCAACTTGAAATTACCGTAATTTTTACGATTGCTAAAGCTGCTAGGGTGCTTGATAAAAAACGATTTGAATCAAAAAATCAAAATGAAGCCCTCTCTTAATCACCCCGATACTCACGCATCTGACGTCATGCTCGTGATAATAAATGTACTCGAACAGCGGTTTTGCGACTCCGGGCTTATTGGCGTATTTCGCTACGTTTAATCTCGATAGTTGAATAAATGGACCGTCAGGCTCCGATAGCATAGACGCGGTACCCAACCTGAGAAACAAGTTAAATTAATTCTCAATAAAAAGAAATAATTCTCGTCCCAAAAAAAAAAAAAAAAAAAAAATATCTTCGTATATTCACGAATCGATTAAAATGCACCTCACACTCCTTCCTGTTATCGCGGTAATGGGTCTTGCGGTCATGGCGGTCCTCGGTGTCCTGAGGGCTTGCTCGACGGTCTGCGCAGTTGCCGATTGCGTGGCCGGTCGCACCACTCCGGTCACTGGTCTGCCCGACTGAGTTTTCGGCCTGAATCCTTGACCGGCTATCGCCGTGCCGGGATTCTTTAGCGATGTCCCCGGCCTCGGCATCGAGGCAATCGTGTAACTGTCCAACAAGCTCTCCGCTATGCCCTCCTCTTCGCTCTCGATGTCGTCGATGTAAAGTTGCATCGTCAACGCTCGCATTTTCAACACCCACACGGCCTGCAACAACAAAGCAACGTACAAAAGTTTTAGATTAAAATTTCTATGGATAGATGGATAGATAGATAAGAGTTTGTTAAATCCCGAGATAAATCCCCTAAGTACCGGGCAGTACAGCCAATGAATAAAAAGCAATCTTAAGATTAATAATAGTGTTAATAATAATAGTACAGTGGTAACGCAGGCAGTGAAAAGCAAGCAAACAGTCTTAAAGTAAAAATTGATATTAGTATTGGTACAGTACATTGGTACCATTACAGTATATTGATACCAGTACAGTATATTGGTACCATTACAGTATATTGGTACCAGTACAGTATTTTGATACCACTACAGTATATTGGTACCAGTGCAGTATTTTGATACCAGTACAGTATATTGGTACCAGTATAATAACCAGTATATTAGTACCTGTATAGTATATTGGTACCAGTATAATAACCAGTATATTAGTACCTGTATAGTATATTGGTACCAGTACAGTATATTGGTACCAGATGACCCTGAAGATATCTGCATGACATCAATCTTCATCTTTGCCAAGTCTTTGGCAATGCACTGCTTTGGGAAGAAAAAACAATTGTTCACGTGTAGAATTTTATTCTCTAAGTGAACTTCCCCGAGCAAAGTTTACGCGATGCAAAACGCAACCATTATGACTTGATAAAATGTTGTATCATGCAGATATCTTCAGGATCATGATACCAGTACAGTATATTAGTACCTGTATAGTATATTGGTACCAGAGCAGTATATTCGTACCAGTGGAGTATTCGTATAGCAGAGTTAAGGGGGTGTTCGTCGATTTCGACTCACCTGGTCGAGCGGACTCTTCCTCAACAGACTCGTGCATACGGTGGTGCATTCCTCGTACTTGCGTTTGTTGAACAAACTCAGAGCCGTAAAAAGTTCCATCGATGCTGACGGAGCGTCGACGTCGACCGACGTTAGGGACAGAAGTGAACAGCTGGTCAACTCGAGCCAGGGGGTGTTTTTTAACCTGTTAATCCTCGTAGGAAAATATCGATTATTTTCTACCTCGACATCGTCGCTGCGAAGTCCGTGCCTACGTGGCTCAGCTGTATATTCTAGTCCAGCGCGTTCGTTTGTTTTCTCAGTGAGGGAAAAGAGCTTCTTTCCTTACGGCATTTTTAGGCATCTTTCAAAATTACGTTGACCATTATTTTACATACATGAATGAATGAATTAATTAATTAATTAATGCACGATGGGTTCCATAAGCAACGGCCGTTCCAGGTTGATGAATCTTCTTTGTTACCATAAAATTAATTTATATGCGTGCTTCCCACAATATTTTTGTTTATGTCGTTTACAACAGCATTCAACGTAAATTCGACGAGTTTTTCGGTAAGAAAAATATCGAGGAACAGTGCACCGAGGAGACACTGGAAAAACTTCACGAAGCTTTCACGGTGAGAACGTTTAGCGTGACTGAAGGAAAATGATTAATTTCGATACGAATGTCTTTAGGCCGCGGAGAATGAACGAATGGACGAAAGCCAGTTGCAAATAGCCTTTGAGAACATTTTAAATATTCGTATGGACCCTGAAGAAAGACATATTTTATTTGAGAAGGTAACGGGCTCCGGTACAACTCCTCGATCCGGTTGCATTAGTTTTCCTTCTTACCAGGCAGACACATTTTTCAGATAAATTTTAACCGAAACGGCTTCGTCACTTGGGACGAATTGGTTTCTTATGTATTGCTGGAGTTTCAAGAGAAGGACATAGGCTTGAAGTGGCAAACCTTGGAATCCCCGTTGACTGGACTGCCCCTTATGCTGAAAACCCACCATCGTAGTCCCATATCTAGGATTCTATTTTGTCCGGAAGTACTTCCGGTACGACAGAGTTGTTTATATCCGACTAGCAGGTGGTTCGGTTCGGGCGCTACGTGGAAATGTAGATTTCCAAAGATTTACCGGAAACGTAGATTTCCAAAGATTTACCGGAAACGTAGATTTCCAGAGATTTACCGGAAACGTAGATGTCCAAAGATTTACCGGAAACGTAGATGTCCAAAGATTTACCGGAAACGTAGATTTCCAAAGATTTACCGGAAACGGAGATTTCCGAAGATTGAAGCGTAGATTTCCAGAGATTTACCGGAAACGTAGATTTCCAGAGATTTACCGGAAACGTAGATTTCCAGAGATTTACCGGAAACGGAGATTTACCGGAAACGGAGATTTACCGGAAACGGAGATTTACCGGAAACGGAGATTTACCGGAAACGGAGATTTACCGGAAACGGAGATTTACCGGAAACGGAGATTTACCGGAAACGGAGATTTACCGGAAACGGAGATTTACCGGAAACGGAGATTTACCGGAAACGGAGATTTACCGGAAACGGAGATTTACCGGAAACGGAGATTTACCGGAAACGGAGATTTATCGGAAACGGAGATTTACCGGAAACGGAGATTTACCGGAAACGGAGATTTACCGGAAACGGAGATTTACCGGAAACGGAGGTTTCCGGAGGTTTACCGGAAACGGAGGTTTCCGGAGGTTTACCGGAAACGGAGATTTCCGGAGATTTACCGGAAGCGTAGATTTCCAGAGATTTACTGGAAACACGTCACTTCCGGTTTGAAAATGTCCTTTTCCGACTGGACGTGACGTTATACCGGAAATACTTTACTTCCGGTTTGGAAATCTCATTTTTCAACCGGAAGTGAGGTCATATCGGAAATACATCACTTTCTGTTTGAAAATCTCAATTTTTCGACCGGAAATGACGTCATTCCGGAAATACAATTACTTCCGGTTTGAAAAGTTCATTTTCCGACCGGAAATACGTCATTTCAGGTCAAAAGATTCGATTTTCAAACCGGAAGTGATGTATATCCAGTACATAAATGAGAGAATGGTGCGCCACATGTATGAATTTTCAATAGGACAGAACATCGAGTTTTCTGAAAGGGTGTTACATGACAGGCAGCAAGGATGGATTTATAAATTATTGGTCACTGGATCTTGTCTATGAGCGCAGCGTGCAATCCGTAACCCGTAGGTACTTCCGTTTAATCCCTCCAACCGATTGCCGCATTCACCATTTTTTTTAAATCGTGTAGCATATCGAAGAGTGCGTCCGACGACCATCACGGATTTCATTGCAATGCCCGACGTGCAGATCGTGTGTACGAGTTCGACGGAAAGAGATCTTCGATTTTACGATACGGTGGCTAAAAAATTTGATCTTCGAGTTATGGTACCTTAAATTAGTTTCAGTAAGCACACTTGATGCTCACATAGCACGGAAATATTTCTGAAGCGTTTCGAAAATATTTTTTTGAATTATTGAAAATATTTTACCAATATTACTAAATACTTCTGAAATACTTTTGAAACGTTTTGAAAATATTTCGCAAGAATGTTTTTAAAACATTTCACAAATATTTTTAAATGTTGGTTAAATATTTATTAGATAACTTTTTGAAACATTCAAGAAATTATCAATATTTCAGTGCTGTAGATATTGTTCATTATTTTAAACATATGTACTGCATCTATGGGATTCGTGTGAGCCCCTTCAAGAGTGCCAATAACATGTAGTGTCATGACACATTAAATAGTCGGACGGTATTAAAATATCTCCACGAACCATCGCATTTTTTATGTTTCGTTCCTTCTGAACATAGTTCAATACACACCTGCTATTATTCGCTTCCAAAATATTTTTTCACCGTTTCAAAAATATTTCAGATGTATAAAAGATTAATTATATTTCTGAAATATTTTAGAAATTTTTCGTTGGAATGTTTTGATAGAATGCTTAAAAATATTATTTCCATTTATTTCAGAAATATATCGGAATATTTGAAAGATATAAAAATATTTTTGAAATGTTTTCAAAATACTCCGTGCTATATGGTTTCAGTTGAGAAACATAACTTTTTAAAATCATAAAGCGGTACTCGAAAACTCAACCGAACATTAAATCTCAGATATCGAGCTTCGAGTGTGCGGTCGTGCGTATGAGCTACCACTTCAGCGTCAACATAAGAGACGAATCCTACATAATTCTCGGCGATATGAACGGATCCGTTATCGTCATGTCCTTCAGCTCCGTTGAGAAAGGACCCTTCAAGCACACGCCCAATCAAGATATTTCCCACAGTCGATACGAGGCCGTCGTTAAAGTTGCTGAAAAAACAAAACCATTGCCTCATCAACGAAAGTCTAACGACAGAAATTAATTGCAGGGTGAATTGAATGGATTGAAGGTCACGGAGTTCAGGAACGTTCATCGCAACTGGGTGAGCCAGGTTGCTTACTACGACACCCTGAGAGCTTTTGTTTCGTGCAGCAAGTGCAGCAAGTGTTCTCTACTCGTGAGTGATCCAACGGGAACGAAAATTATTTACAAATTCAGCGTGCCGAAGGGAATATCGTGTTTCACCTTTTGCGAGGGTACGAAACGATTTTTTTATTTTTTATTTTTTTTAAGTCGACTACGGTAAACCAGCCGATGAATGGACAGGACCAGTGAATGGACACTTTCCATAAGAGCACGTGCATAAAAAAGTCTATTTACTGGCTTTTTCGTCTGCTTAACTGTCCATTCATTTGCCGGTTTACCCTATAAGGTTTTTTTTGAGTCGACTATAAAGTTTTTTTTGAGTCCACTATAAGGTTTTTTTTGAGTCCACTATAAGGTTTTTTTTGAGTCGACTATAAGGTTTTTTTTGAGTCGACTATAAGGTTTTTTTGAGTCGACTATAAGGTTTTTTTTGAGTCGACTATAAGGTTTTTTTTGAGTCGACTATAAGGTTTTTTTTGAGTCGACTATAAGGTTTTTTTGAGTCGACTATAAGGTTTTTTTTGAGTCGACTATGAGGTTTTTTAAGTCGACTATAAGGTTTTTTTTTAGTCGACTATAAGGTTTTTTTTAAGTCGACTATAAGGTTTTTTTGAGTCGACTATAAGATTTCTTTTAAGTCGACTATAAGGTCGACTCTATACGGTTTGGAAATTGGGCAGACAATCAGTTGTTGATAACCGGTGGTCCGGATTGCACGATACGTATATGGAATCCCTTCGTTACCGACAAAGCGATTATGACCTTGCGCGGTCATCACGCAGCGATTTGCGTGATCGTCGTGCAAAATGCTGGCAAACGACTTTACACAGTCTCGAAGGATCGCTGCATCAAGGTCTGGGATGTCGGAGGTCAAACGTGTATTCAAGTAGTTATCTTTGATAACACGATTTTTCGACGTTCGTTCCATGTTACCATCGGTAAACGCATACAAAAATTGTGCGCAGACGTACAACCATCTTCCGAGCGAATTGGGCGAACACACGGAGATGTCGATTATTTACAACCCCGTGACGCACAAGATGATTATAGCCAGCATGATGATCGCCGTTATCGTTTGCGAGAAAGTTATAGACGAAGAATCGTCCGATGGATTTACCCACGCTCAGCCGGTTTCCTGCGTTCTTTACAATTCACTGTTCAAAGTGGTACGCCTACGAAGTTCGATAAGCGATCGCGGAACGGCAATGACAATAGTTGTTTGTATGGCAAGGGAGCAGAAAGGGAGCCCTTGACGAGTGTGATAATGAAAGTGCGGCATTCACACGAGTCAGAACCCCCTTTTCTACGCCCATGTCATTCACATAATTTTTGTTAACAAATTCACGAAAATCACGGTTTCCATGGAAAGTGTGCGCAAAAAGGCACTTTCTCGCACTAGTGCGAAAAAAAGACCATACTGCGTCTGTACGCATGCGTAGTACTTTTCTCGCACGCGATGCGAAAAAGTGCCTTTCTGCGCTCACTTCGCAGGGACGTAAAGCGGGCTTTTACGTACGTGCGTTAGGAAATAGCACATTACGATACTAGGGCGATAAAACTTTTTCTAACGCAAGTGTTGTAATCACGCGAGTTAAGAAAAAAAGAAATGTCGCACGAGTATTTAAAATTCGCGAGTAAAACTCCCATTAAAACTGGCATTTTCGGCCAGTGACATAAAAAAATATTTCACTGCATAGATAGTCACGACCGGTCTGGACTCTGGCATAATAGTCTGGGAACCCTGGCTCGGACGTCGTTTCCATTTGGTAAAGAACGCGCACAGCCACCTGCTCTTCGGCCAATGCGTCGGAATCGAGATAACAGCGGCGTGCTTCGACAATTCGGAGCAGCTTCTGCTGACCGGGGCGAGGGACGGCTCGCTAAAAATGTGGAACTTCAATACCGGAACCTGCATAAGAAACATGGCTATCGAGGACAACTGGTGACACCCAGACCTGCATTTAAGGCAGTCCTTGCGAAATATCGTTCACTTCGCATAAATTTCAGAGAAATGAGAGGGAATTGCAAACACTTTCGATGCTATAAAAATCCGAAAAAATCAAGCATATTATTGAAGGTGCTGAAAAAAATTATTTTGCATAATAATAATTCCAAAATGTTATTAACACATTTATGAAAAATAAAGTTGTTTAACAAATCTCCCGGAAAACTAACTTTTTTTTATGAAAATGATTCGTTAACTTTTCTGAATACGTATGAATTTTTTTGATTTTTAAATTCACTTCGAATTTTATATCCCATATATTTTATATGGGAGAATTGTGTAAAAGGTCACAAAGTTCAAAGTGAATTAAAAAATCTGAAAAAATTCATGCGTATTCAGAAAAGTGAACGATTCATTTTCAATAAAAAAAAAGTTAGCTTTCCGGGAGATTTGTATGAACATTTTTATTTTTCATCAATTTGTTAATAACATTTTCGAATTATTATTATGCAAAATGAATAATTTCGTCACATTTAATATTCAGATTTTTATACCATCGAGAAGTGTTTGCAATTCCCTCTCGTTTCTCTGAAACTTGTGCGAAGTGAACACTATTCGCAAGAACTACCTTAATTTTCGAGTCGCAAGTCCGAGCCACGACTTAAAAAAAAAAAAAATTCTCTTCAATCCGAACAGCGAAATAACGAGCGTCATATGGCTGAAGAACAGAATCCTGTGCGCCGGATGGAATCGTCACGTGACGGAATTCGCCGACACGGAAACGGGAATACACAAGAAGAATTGGGAAACGAGACACACCGAGGACGTGCTCTGCGCTGCCGTTATGTATCCCCAAGTTTTGGCCACGGGTTCTTACAACGGTGAGATCGTTCTTTGGCGTCTCGAGACGGGCCAGCCTTACAGAAGATATCAAGCCAGCGATCCCAAGCGTCGGTGCGATATCGGAATTGCTGTTTTTAGTGTAAAAAAAAAAAAAAAAAAAAAAAGTTGCCATTTCAATCGTCTCCGTTTTCACAGCTACACGATTGTCTACAAGAAAGAAGCCAGAGATAAATTTCAAGCGCAGCCGACTAAGGGCCTCAAGCGCATTGCCGCGAGAAAGCGCACTTCCGGCAGAAGTGGCGGACCAACCCCGTCCGCTATTCTTCGGAACGACGCTTCCGTCGTCCAAGAATCGGCTCTCGGAATCACGAGAACGGTCGCCGTGAGGGCGATTATTTTCTTGGCCGCTCGGCAAACGGCTCCGGACGTCGGCAGTTTGCTGGTTTCCTTGGATTCCGGATTGATTCAAGTCTGGACTCATCACGTCGCCGCAGGCTTTCTCATCGCCTTCTCAGCTATTCACACACGTGGAGATTGCGCTCTGTCGCTGGCCACCGATCCGGACAATGAATATCTCATAACCGGTCCAGGATTTATTTTATTTTTTTCCAATCGCATGGAATATCCTAAATCCCATATAGCATACCAGGCAATGAATATGTCATAACCGGTCCAGGATTTATTTTATTTTTTTCCAATCTTATCGAAAATCCTAAATCCCATATAGCACATTGGAGTGGATTTCGAAAATCCTAAATCACTCCCATACGCTATATTCTCGACATTTCGGCTTTTATAGCATATGGAATTCAAAAATTCAGTAGTGGGATTCAAAAATCCTTAATACCGGGCAATGAATATCTCATAACCGCTCGAAGACTTATTTTATTTTTTTCCGATCTCATTGAAAATCCTAAATCCGATATAGCACATCGGAATGGATTTCGAAAATCCTAAATCACTCTTATACGCTATATTCTCGACATTTCGGCTTTTATAGCGTAAGGAAGTAGTGGAATTCGAAAATCCTTAATCCCATATAGCAGACCGGGCAATGAATATCTCATGACTGGTCCAGGATTTATTTTATTTTTTTACAATCTCATCGAAAATCCTAAATCCCATATAGCACATCGGAGTCGATATCGAAAATCCTAAATCGCTCCCATACGCTATATTCTCGACATTTCGGCTTTTATAGCATATGAAAGTAATGGAATCCGAAAATCCTTAATCCCATATAGCATACCGGGCAATGAATATCTCATAACCGGTCCAAGATTTATTTTTCTTGCTGTCTCATTGCGTAATTTCGACGAATTAATCGTCTTGGACTTTTAGGTCACGCTGCCGGTTACATAAAAGTGTGGCTCGTAAAAAATTACGCTCTGCCGAATCCGCCGAGGGTGTCGGTGCCTCTGCTAAGATTGGAATTTCCCTTTCTGTGGCACGATCGTATAAACGGGCGTGTTAAGAGATCGGTGCAAGATCAGCCAATGCCGATGTTGCTGTCTTCGATCCGAGGGCACACAGAGGCTGTCAAGAGTCTTCAATATATACCTAATGCCCGTATAATTGTCAGGTACTTCGACAGTTTCCACGATTCGACAAAAGTGCCGAAGAATTTATCATGGCCGTTTTTTTCGGAAAAAAATTCCCTGACTTTTACCTGACCAATTCACAGTTTACCAATTGATCACTTGATAACAATTTACCAATTGAATCAGGGAAAATTGACAATTTTCCCTGACCAAACTTCTAACGACTTGCATAAAAAAAATAATTATGGAAATGCCAAATTATTGTATTAATGTTTAATTGTTTTTTTATTTTCAAATTTTTTCTATTTTTTTTCAAGTTTTCCTTTTATGTACTTTTTATTTATTTATTGTAGAAGGTTCAGCAACAATGTAATTTTTCCCGGGCCAATTGTGGAATTCCCTGACTTTTCCCTGATTCTCTGACCAAGTTTTTTCCCCTGACTTTTCCTGGTTTTCGCTGACCGTAGCCACCATCATGTTGTTGCAGCGGCAGCGCCGATCACTCTGTTCGTCTGTGGACGCTGGGTGGAAGATACCTCGCGACGCTCGGCACTTTCAGACCCTGGTCAAGGATATTACCGGATAGCCCGGCGCATTCGTATTTCACGAATTACCGGATTCCACCAGACATCAGGCGGATCGCCAGCTTCACTACTCTGAAGGTAATTGCGATTAATGTGAGCAGAAGGCGTCGAGTGGTAAAGCATCATAGGCTTTCATAGATCTGGAAGTGGATTTCGAAAATCCTAAATCCCATATAGCACATCAGAGTGGATTTCGAAAATCTTAAATTCCTATAGCACATCGGAGTGGATTTCGAAAATCTTAAATTCCTATAGCACATCTGAGTGGATTTCGAAAATCCTAAATCACTCCTACATGCTATATCTTCGACATTTCGGCTTTCATAGTATATAGAAGTGGAATTCGAAAATCCTTAATCCAATATAGCATATTGGAGTGGATTTCGAAAATCCCTAATCCAATATAGCATATTGGAGTGGATTTCGAAAATCCTAAATCACTCCCATACGCTATAATGTCGAGACTTCGGCTTTCACAGCATATGAAAGTGGATTTCGAAAATCCTAACTCCCATATAGTACATCAAAGTGGATTTCGAAAATCCTAAATCCCATATAGCATATGGAAGTGGATTGCGAAAATCGTAAATCCCACATAACACATTGGAGTGGATTTAAAAAATCCTGAATCACTGCCATACGCGCACAGGTTCTGAGAGGAGGCTCGCTCGAAGAGAGCACTGAAGGTAAAACCGACGAGCTCGACTCAACGATCGAAGTTCCGGAAACTGAACGGAGCTTTCTGTACGGAACACAACTCGCTGCTCCCATCCTCGGACAATCTTACGAAGTATTGTCGAGACCGAAAGCCTATGATGAGACGCCGATTCTCGACAATTCTCTTGCATACGTGAGTTGTCGGATATTCTTGATTTTTCGGCGTGTGCAACGCCCTCGTGGGTGTCCCAAATTTTACTCTTGTGCGTCGATCAGATACCGGTGTATGCCCACTTGAAAACCTGCGACCTGAAAACCATCGAGATCCCAGCTAAGCCGGCTATTCTGCAGAAACAGGGTACGGTGCGGAGTGTGATGCTGTAAGTGTCGAACAAACATAGAGATGGAAGCGCTTTCGAACATGCACCGTTAAAACGTACACACGTTCACCGCAACATAACTAAATCGTACACTTTAAAAAAAAATGGAACACGGCGTTCAAGCTTGCACGACTAATTTGTAACAAACGATTTTTTTAACACCTCAAAAACCGCAAATTTGCTACATTTCTAAAAGCGTTCACATTTTTAATGAACACATTCGTAATTTATCAACATTATTTTGTAACAATCGCGCAACATAACAACTTTAAAAGAGAACACGTGAAATTTGTAACAGATATTGAGGGCGGAAAGGGGACGGTTTAAACTGCGGCTCATTATAACCACTCCGGGTATCACAAAAAATTATTTATGAACAAGTGATCTCAATGGGTTCCAATGTCCGTCTAATCGGCATCCGAAAGTTAGCAGTCATCCAAAACATTAACTTTTTGACGGATAGCTTATAGTTACCATACGGACGGACATATGTAACCCATTTAGATCACTTTTTGCTGCCAAATGTCTTTTTACTACACTATAGAAAAAAAAATCGTATGGAATTGAATGTACCGGACCGTAAGATTTTATGGAAAAACTGATATATTAAATTTAATGTACAAATGCGATGAAAAATTAATGTTCAGTGTATAAAAAACATTGGAAATGCTCTATTTTTAATCATTTCCTTTAATTTCAATGAAAAAATATATGAACTTTTCATCGCAATGGTACTTTAAATTTAATGTATCAGCTTTTGTACAAAAACTTCCAGTCCAGCACATTAAATTTACGACTTTTTAAAAAAGTTTACGAGGGACTGCTACTGTGCCAGGCTACACGGACTTCACAGAAGGTTGCCGTGCGAACAGCAGACAGTGTTTGCACGGTAAGCCTGATTTAAATTTATATAGCACGTTTGCGATGTACTATTTTTGGGGTATTAAAAAGTTGTTAATTACAAACTCGTCGTGTACGCTGTTATGCCGTGCTCCATTGTGTGAGGTGTACGATTTAGTCATTTTACTGTGAACGTATGTAAGTTTGAACCGTGCAAATTTGAAAGCGTCGGTAGAGATGTAATAGTCAGTTATTGTCAAGATTACGAAACGTATGGATATTCGTATTTTGTGTTCAGCGCCGTCAAGAAACTAAAGAAAGTTGCGTCTACCGTTCGGAAGGATAAGTCCGGGGAGTTCGGCCTCAAGAGGAGTTCTACTATTGTCGAGGGAATATTATCGACGCGCCAAGATCGTACGATTCTGTAAAAATTACAAGTGTTTATTCGTGAAAATATTTGAACACATATAAGACAACTCAGCGTTGAGAAAATGAACATTTATAAATATAATAAAAATAAAAAAGTTGTGTGATAAAAAATATTTTTATACTAGGAATCATATCGATGCATAAGGGAACGAGAATATTCAATTCCGAACGTGAACCTTCTTCACGCTGGGCGCAGTTGTAGTTAAATACACAAAACATTTTTTTTGTTTAACGCGGTCACAAAAATTTAATCGGGTCGGGTAACGAAAATCGTATCGCTGACCGTGTCGCGATATTCGAATTTTGAATATATTAAATTCTGACATTGCGTGTACCTCGCAGTGACAATGTGACTTTCATTCATCCTTCTCGTTCATCATCATCGAATAGCGAGGCGGTGTTTTCCAAATTGCGCTCGATGTTCGTTGCAGGCGTTCCTTCTTTATACCTTTGAACAGCTGTGTCAAATCTGGTGTGCACTTCTGCGCTCCGAAAAACGCGCACACAACTGACATTGGTATGAAGTTGTTTATCTTCAATTGTGTCTTTCGAACGCTCGCTGAAAAAAAGATTAGGAAGTTCATTGAAGTATTGCCGATCACGGACTGAATTGTTTGGGTATTCATCTAAACAAAAAAAAACGAATCTTACGTTGTGCCCAATAAGGAATGGGATTCTTAGGTCTTGCTTCATCGTCGGAATCATCATCATCGGGTTCGCTGTCTAGCTTGTAACTAGTCGGGCCCTGAGCATTCTTGTTATTGGCTTGCTTCGCCTGAAATTCAACAGTTCTTATACACAAGTGAATGAATAAATGGATACGTTTGTGAAAAAAAATCTCGGCGCTGGAAGAGTAAACGCGCATTGGTTGTTCAGTCCCTTAATTTAATTCACGTTTGCTTTATCCTTTATGGTTGCGATTACCCTCAAAATATCTACATGAGACTAAATTTCATCGAGTTATAAAGGCTGTGTTTTGCATTGCACAAACTTCGCTCTAGGAAGTTCACTTGGAGAATAAAAGTGTCCTACAAGTGATCGATATTTTTTTCTTCCTAAAGCAGTGCATCGACAGAAACTTGCCAAAAATGAAATTTGACGTTATGCCGATATCTTCAGGGTTATTGTTTGCGATCGAGCACGACGAGCGAAGGCTCTTGTAGATCGTTTAGTAAGCAAGACCAGTCGGCTTTGGATTTTGTATTATCACATATTTAGTCAAATAATAGTACCTTGCGATACTAGGACAAAAAAGCAGTTTTTCGACGAAGATTGTGAAGTTGGCCACACGAGCTCGCAAGCGAGTCCCAAAGCAGCACGGGCCGAAGGCGAGAGCTGTCTGTGCCGTTGGGAGACCGCTTTTTCGTACAAAAATCGCATGCCACTTTTTATAGCAAGTACACAAAAACTCCCACTTTTTATGCCTGTAGCATGGCAAAAAATAATTAGTGTTAAAAAATGTATGCGAAAAAGTAACTAGTGCTAAAAAATATGTACGAAAAAATAGCTAGTGTTAAAAAATGTGTGCGAAAAAGTAACTAGTGTTAAAAATGTGTGTACGAAGTGACTAGAGTGTTAAAAAAATGTGTAAAAAGGTTAACTGGTATGATCTGCGCATGCGCAGTATTTTTCTCGCACACTTTACTAAAAAGCGCCACTTTCGCCACACGTTACAGGTACGTACAGTAGGACTTTTGTGCACGTATTACAAAAAGTTTATTCGAATCCAAAAAAATGTATCTCATCAGATTTTTACCTTCGCAATCATGTGAGCTTTCATTCTGGCAGCTTCGGAAGCTGCCAGGTGCTGGGCTCTCGCTTCCGCTTGCCTTCGACGTTCAGCCTCCTGTTCACGACGCTTCTGTTCGGCGAGTTGTCTCTCCGCTTCCTCCTGTTCTTGCAAACGCTGCAATCTCAGTTGCTCCTCCTGTCTTCGCCTCTCCTCCTTCTCCTGTGAAAGGATCAAGCGTTGCACTCTCAACAACAGCCCTAATAACATAAGTTGAAAATGTTGCATCGACAAACCTGCGCCCGCTGTAATTGAATGAGTCTCTTCCTCTCGGCCTCTTCCCGTTGCTTCTCTTGCAGCCACTGAGCAGCCCTCGCCTTCTCCTCTCGTTCCTTCTCGACCTTCAGTCTCTTCTCCATGTCGAGCTTCTCGTTGGCTTCTCTCGCTAATTTGTTCCTCAATTCTTTCTCTTCTCGCTTTCTATAAAACAATAACATCGATGTGAGGAACAGTCTCGAAAGTCATAGATTATATCGCATGTCGTTGCAACGCGAATAGTGCATTACGATATTAGTGCTAAAAAAACTTTTTGTGCCGTGTGCCAGTTTGCAACACGAGTTAAGAAAACGTTTTTTGCACGAGTATCGCACAAACCACAGGGTGTGGAAATGGTGGTTTTACGCACGCAAAGCGTGCGCCAAACTGCCACTTTCGCACCGAGTGAAATAATAGTAATTTACGATACTAGTGCGATAAAACTTTTTCTGACGAGTGCTGCAACCACACGAGTTCAGGAAAAGTTTTTCGCATGAGTATCGTACCAGATTTTACTGGAGAAGGTATGAAAATGAGGTTTTTGCGCCCGCGACGGGTGCGTAAAACAGCCATTTTCGCACCGAGTGTAATAAAGTACCTTTTCTTCTCTTCGGTTTTAGCCTTAAGCGCTTCGTCCCTCTTTCGTCGGGCGTCCTCGTCGTTCAATTTTCTCTTCTTCTCAGTGAGATTATCGGTCGAAGGCGCTTTGGTGAGAGTTTTCGCTGGAAGAAAACTATCGACCGACGTGATGATGTTCGATCTCGATACGGTCTGAGCTTTGTTTGGCTAAAAATAAAATAAAATAAACGGTTAGTTGTCGTTCCTTAATTTCCACACGAAAATTGTCAACGGAGTAATAAATTTTGGCTTCGAAGCGTAATGTGAAAGACGGCCATGCGAGAAATTGGAGTATCAAAACGGTTTCTTACGTTGACGATTTGAATACCCGCGGGAGTGTGCTGGATGCGATTAACGGACATAGGCATTTGTAGTCGACTCTTGCCGACCGGCGTAGTTCTTTGCTGCTGTTTCTGTATCAGTTTGTCGTTGGTAGCCAATAGCCTAGTGGGTTTCTGTGCCGAGTTTATAGTGTTATTCTAGAAAAATCAAACGTAAGCGTACGATAGAGAAAGCGATAGAATCACAAGGTTTAGTTCGAAGAATTACAACAGACGTCAGAGCGGGTAGCACAAAAAAATTAGTCATCAACAAATAATCTCAATATCCATCCGGAAGGTAACAGAAAGTTACCACTCATCCAAAAAGTTAACATTTGAACGTAGGATCCTAGCAGGTTGCACGACCGCCGTTATTTTTTAAACGACCGTAAGGTAAACGTACCAATGGCCGGACACTTAAGGGAGCAGTCCCAATCCCTGGACATGCATGAAAAATCGTATTTCCATCTCTCTTGCACGCACGCCTTGTCCGGCCACTGGGACGCGTCCGATCATTGGTACGTTTACCTTACATTTCGAGTACGGAAACGACCGTGAGTGGACCAGTGAATGGACGAAACCACTTATATGGTTAGCAAAAAAAATGCTCAATCGAGGGTAAATAATATGGTGATAAAATTTTGAAAAAAAACTTAGAAAAAGGAGTTCCAGCGACTTCGGAGTGCTCGAAAATTAAAAAATGATCAGACTATTTCGGCCTTGCAGATCCTGGGAGTATTGACGGTTCGTGGTCATTTCCGTGGTCTGCTTTTGAACGGTCAAAAAAATGCACCCTCGCGACTATCGTTTCTTCCGTGGAAACATCCGCGGTCGTGCAACCCGCTAGGGATAGCTTATCAGTTTTTTTCGTAGATGTCTTTTTGCTACCTGAAAACTCGAATAGGCGCATTGTGCAGTAAAATACATTAAAAAAAAAATGAAATCTTCATACTCGACCCACCTCCTTCCTCTCTTCGACCTCTCTCATTTCCTTCATCAGCGCGATCTTCATAGCTTTAGCGAGTGATTTGCGAGTCGCTTTCTGAGCGACCGACTTTTCAAGCTGATTCATGTCGGCCGCCGCAGCCGCCATCGCTCGCGTCTTCGTTCTCGTCACTCTCGTCGGTGCGTCGACGTCGACACTCTTCGGGCTGTTCATTTGGGCTTGCTCGAACGCCTCGACGCGTTTCTTCACCGAGTCCGTCGTGTACGGACTGAACAATGTGTTCGTCTTGTACGGATTTTTACCGGTTTTCATGCCGTTTACATCTCGCAACACCGTTTTCTTGGGAGTCGGAGCGACCGCGTCGTCCTCGCTCAGCGAACTCGAGCGTGTTACTCGTTGCTTCGTCTTGACCTGGGGTTTGTCGACCCGCTTGGCTTTCTTCTCCTCCTTCCGTTCCGGCGACGAATCGTCGTCCGTTATCAGCGCATTGAACTCCTTGTTCGCCATAGTCTCCTTCAACGCTTTCATCCTATCCTGCAGGTCGGTCTTCGACTGCAGCGCCGACTTCGCGACAAGCGGCGATCTCTGGTAGGCTTTCTTCGCCGGCGGCTCCTCGCTCACCAGCGTGTCCCCTTCGGAGGTTCGAGCGGTGCTCGCCGATTTCTTCAACGTCACCGTGTCGTTTATTCTCATCGGCATCTGCATCGACTCCAGAACCACCGTGACGTTCATCATCTTTCTGTCGAACGTCACTGTGCTGTTGGGATTCATCGTCGAGTTCATCGGAATCGATTTGCCGACGGCGTCCTCGTACATCGACGGCTCGACCGTCAGATCGGCCTCGGGAACGTGCATCGTCTCGTTGACGATGTTCGCCTTTTTCGCCGCTGGTTCGCGGACGTTCTTCGATGAACCTCGCGAACCCACTTCAACGGACTCCTCGCGCGGGCGTTTGCTGCGCGACGAGCGGCCCGACCGACCGATCACCTCCTCCTTTACGGCGGTGTAGGTCGTGTTCGGCTCCGTTTTCGCGACGACTATCGTAGCGTCGCTCTTCTCCGTTCTCCTCGCAGAATTGCTGTGCTTCTTCGCCGGTCGCTTCGCCTCCTCCTCGTCCGAGCTCCCAGCCACGGATATCGTTCTCTTCGCTCGACTCGCTCGCACCGGCTTTTGGAACGGCTCTTCGTCCTCGTCCGCGGAGGGCCGACGTATCTTCAAATTCAGCCTCGCGCCCTGTTGCTTCTTGATGTTGCTGGAAGCCTTCAGCGACGCCGCCCTTCTGGACGCCCTCGGTGCGACCGCATCCTCGTCGTCCTCGTGATCCTCCACACCCGTCTGCTCCACCAGGGTGTCCGACGCCTTCGATTCATTCTCCGCGATGTCGTCCTCCGGTATCGTCTCGATACGCTTGACCCTCTTTCTCGGCACTTTGGGCGTCTTCAGAATCAACGGACCGGAGAACGCGCTCGGTATCTGCTCCAGCAAAGTCGACACGTATTCGCTGAATTCTTTCCGAAATTCGTCCCCATTATTCTTTAGTTCGCTCGCTCGGTCATCGATCTCTGATAAGTCCGTTATTATTCTCTTCAATATCGTGTCCTTCGACCAGCTGCTCATCATGAAACCTACAAACATAAATGAATTATGATACAGATTTGCGTGGCCGAGTGGATCGGCGCGCGCTTCACACGCCGTAGGCCCGGTTTCGATTCCCGGCAAGCACCAAGAATTTTTTGTGGTGTTTTTATCTGCGTAAAAGTGGTTCGGATCCCACTATAATAGTAGGTCCAGAGGAAAGGAACAGCGCCTCGGTATGGGAAACCGAAAGACTGGGAAAAGTGTCGCGGGTTCGATTCCCGAGACTGAAGTCCCGTAGGTGAAAGGGAAACGGACGGGGACGTAGCTCCGGAGATAGGACGTACGAACTACGACTATATCAGTATGTCCAGGACTACTGACACCTGACGGGGCGCGACGAAGCTCCGGGCCCAAGAATCGAACCGGCGACAACGAATAAGGAAGGAGGAGGAAAAAGTGAAGGAGCCCGTAACCCTTAGGGGATCGGTGTAAACACACAATACCCAATGATACAGATTTGCGATTCAATTTATATCATAATTTTATATATACATATATATTTTTATAAAGATTTAGGGTGTTAATTGACGGAGGCTCGCCAAGAGCTTCCTATGATGCGAGATGCATTAAAGACGATTACGTACAAATTTTATAATTTACATATGTTATTGGGTCGATTCTTGAGTGCATTCTATATTTTGTGTGCAAGGAGAGAATGTTGTGACAAAGAAATACAGACAAATACAGAAACCAGAAGTAAATCTTTTTTTGCGAATGGAGAGAACAGAAAATTGGGTATTGGGTTTAAAAAAAAATTAATAACCCAATTTAGAAAATTGGGTTATAAATAATTCTTTATAAGTTATAAATTGTAACGGAATTTTATCATTTATATATGTTATTCGGTTGAGTCTTGAGCACAAGTTGTATTTAATATTTTGTGAGTGAGGGGCAAATGCTGTGACAAATAAATACGAACGAATTCATAAACAAGAAATAAATTCGTTGGAGAATTTTGTTTTTTATTTTTAAAGGTTCATTTATTCCTGATATTTAATGATTTTTTTTTTTTTTTAAAGATTAAGGCTCGTCAAGAGCTCACGTCCGAATTATGTTACGCGTACGGTTATGTACGAATTTGATAATTTATATATATTATCGGGTAGATTCTTTAGCCCAAGAGCAAACCCTGTGCCAAAAAAACACGAACCAATACAGAAGCTACAAATAAATTTCTTTCCGAACGGAGAAATAAAAAAATCGTGTTTTTCGGCCTCGCGTCTATCGCTCGTAAAGGAAAAAAATCTTTTTTTTTCTGTTTCGAAGAACGCTTAAGAATCGTCGAAATTCCGTGATAAAGTTTGCTGTCCGCGTAATGCCCTCGACTCACCGATTATGTCGAAGCTCAAACACGTTTATGGCGGGCGAATGTTAAGAAAATAATGCCGATGCACGCTCGGACCTGTCTTAAACACTATGCCATTCGACACACGCGAATCCCAAAACGACACTACTCCGGAAATTCACGGTTTAGACTCTTTCAGTGACAACTACGACTACAACAAACAAACAAAATGACTTTAAAACGGAAGCTAATTCCCGGGAATTGGCATAATTAATCCCAAAAATTTATCCCGAGATACGTAGCAGCGACGTCCGCGCTCACTCGATTCACTGCCGTCCCCGCCTGGTGCAAATAATGTAACGTCTTTTTCGGTTTAAAATCCGTCGAAGGAGCGCCATCTCGATCGCGCGGTAAACGAAAAGGCTCGTTCTCAAACCGTCCACGGACGTATTAAGGCGAGGTGAGACGGACGCAGTCAGTAACAAAAACTGTAATAAATGGCATTGGCGATTGTCGACATTTCGCGAAAAGGCAAAGATTACACTGATGTAGAATTGAATACTGCGGCTGATAATATTTTGCTTTTACTAAAAAAAAATGTCAACCATTTTTACATGGCACGGATTCGAAAAATTTTAAGTATTTCTCTTGCATATCACGTGGTAATCACTCGAAATCCGATTAATTCAATGCCGTAAAAGTTAGTCAAAAAGGATAGTAACCGGAGCTGGGCAAAATACCAAAAAAACACTTTAAGTACAAAGTACAAGCCGTTACCTGCATTTCCGACCGCTCGTACTTTCGAGCGTCGGTAAATTACCCCATCGCTTGGGTCAGTATCGTTTGAAATCCCTTTGGATTCATGTCGACTCCTTGGCGGGAGATTCAAAGATTGTTATACCATTCAGTCAGGACGGGTTACTAGCTGGTGAGTGTGATCGGAGTAAACCCGAAGTTTATCGGTCGGTTTTGATGTATTATTGACAAGAAACATCATACTATTTTATTTTTTGACTCTAATATGCATTCGACTCCGAGGATGTCAGACGGAAATTGCATTCAAGCACATCTATCGTGTCTCTTGAACGGAAACGATTTGGGAGACGTAGTGTGCTAGAAACTTTGCGTTGGGCGAAGTTGGTCATAATGTAGGTTGTGTATCCTCACGAGTAACATCATGGTAACATATAGGTGGCCGCTTTCGGCCACCTATATGTTATCTAAAGTGAGGTCATACCGGAAATACATTACTGCCGGTCGAAAAATAAAATTTTCAAACCGGATGTGACTTATACTCAAAAAGTACCTCTATGTACTTGGTACATCCAAAAAACGTTTCGTAAAAAAAGTACTTGGAGTACTGAAAAGTACTTGTGTAAATCAAGTACGTACTCGAAGTAGTGCCCACCTCTGGCAATAATTTTCCAAAGACAAGTCATCGTACATTTTTTAATATTCCCCGAAATGAGTTAATTTTTTAAAGTACTCTCCGAAATCAGTTAATTTTTAGTATGCGTTGCTCTTGCAGCTGACATCGAAACTCGCCCTTCGTGAAGTAAAAAAGAAATAAACAAGTAGCCAATGGCACGACGAACGTTGTATCGGCAAGGATCGGAAACAATCGTAGAATACATCACTCCCACCAAGAGGCGCGTCCTCCCGAGTGGCTGGCTGCGGAGAAGGCTTCCCGGCTGTGGTGTTGTGTAGCAAAATGGCCGCCTGACCGCGATGAGTGTGTGACGTTCCTCCGAGGTGTTGTGTTTGTGTCGTCCTTCCGTGCAGTTTTTTGTTGTTAACACAACACACAGTCCGAGTGTTACGGCTGAGTGACCGATCGGATATTATAGCGGAAGCTCGTCGCCGTCAGTTGGAAAATATTACATCCAAGTTCATGAAACCGTAAGTTCGACAGTTGTTAGCGAAGTTCTATCAATGCGGTGCACTTTAAAATTCATAATCGCGTCAGGTTTCGTGCACGTTCCTTCGGGGCGGACGGCGAAATCACGCCAGGTTTGTCAACGAGTCTCATCGACGATCGATCCGAAATTTTTGTTGTCTCGGGAAAACTTACCGACCGCGCTCGGCGCAAGTATTTTAATCTCTGGAACTGTTCCAGAATCATTTTACTTTTCGCAAGGCGCAGTTACGCTTTAGGAGACTCTGTGACCGACACACGCACACGTTGACAACATCGACGTCTTAGCTGCGGATTCGCATGCACCGAAACACCGGAAATTCACGTACCTGCGAAATATCGGAGCTTCGTGCGATCGCGAAAAAACTTTCGTGTTGTTTGTCTGCGAAGGGGCACAGCCGAAGAGTGCTCGAGCTGACTTGACCGTACGACCATCTGGGATCAACGCATGTATCGTTGACAGACAGAGAGTTCATTTATTTATTTATTTATTTATTTATTTATTTATTTATTTATTTACTTAAATGAAAAGGGACTGAGCCCAATTACGAGTTAATGGAAAATGCTAACGGACCAATTTGAAACAGCGAGAGAGACGGAACGCCGGATGAAACAAGCCGAAAAAGAAAATACACATAAAATAATTAGGGAATAACAGAGAAAAGTATAAAAGACAGATACTAAAATATTCATTTACGATACTAGTACGATAAATTTTTCTGACGAGTGTGAGTTTGCAGCACGAGATGAACTGACACGTTGTAACCGTGCGAGTTAAGAAAAAGTTTTTTTGCATGAGTATCGTACCAAATTTTACTTCACAAGGTGTAAAACTGCAATTTTCACACGGAGTGAAGTAATAGTAATTTACGATCCTAGTGCGATAAAACTTTTTCTGATGAATGTGAGTTTGCAGCACAAGCCGAACCTACACGTTGCAATCACACGAGACAAGAAAAAGTTTTTTGCACGATTATCGCACCAAATTTTACTTCATATGCTGTAAAACTGCAAATTTCACACGGAGTGCAGTAATAGTAATTTACGATCCTAGTGCGATAAAACTTTTTCTGACGAATGTGAGTTTGCAGCACAAGCCAAACCAACATGTTGGGATCAGATGCGTTAAGAAAATGTTTTTTTGCAAGAGTATCGCACCAAATTTTACTTCACAAGGTGTAAAACTACAATTTTCACACGGAGTGAAGTAATAGCATTTTACGATACTAGTGCGATAAAACTTTTCCTGATGAATGTGAATTTGCAGCACGAGCCAAACCCACACGTTGCAATCACACGAGTTGAGAAAGTTTTTCACACAACTATCACATCAAATTTTACTTCACAAGGCGTATGAAAATGTAGGCTGCAGGTACACAAAGCATGTGTAAAACTGCAATTTTCACATGGAGCGAAGTAAAATCGTTGAGACTCGTAATCTGCTTTCGAGTAATCGGAGGACTCTTCGAGTAGCAGGAGAGTCACCGAATCATAGAAATCATGTGGTCTCTTGTTTCCCTTGGTACTATTACCAGCCATCTTTATACACGAATACTCGAGCAGGATTGATGTCTGGTCCATCGGTCGTTCATCGCAAATATACAAATTCAACTTGCTCAGCAACATTACATCTTCGCTATTCTCGCTCGTTAATGAAAAGACCCTGTCGGCGAGTGCTTTTTTTTTGCATCCATTAATCTCAATGGGACTCTCCTCGCCTGCATCGGCATAAATATGCTAAATACGTAATAGAGGATGGCTCATGCTCAACTATAGTCGGCGTTGCCTTGGACATTATAAATAACCGGCGAAGCCTAAAAACAGCTCGCAACGTCCAACCTTCGCCGTCCACCAGACACGACTCTCTACCGACAATGAAATCTCGGATCTCGTCGATCGCCGGAAAGTCGATTGTGTCTATCGTTTTATTTATCGTTACCGTCGTCAATCTGTTCGCGTCCAATTATCGTCGGCACTTGTTTCAATAACTCACCGAACGCCGGTACTTCCCGTGCGATAATCTCACCCTCGACGATTTCATAATACGATTGATGAATCATCGACCGCACGCCGAGAACATAAACAAACGGCGATGCTCTGTCTCTGCACAGCGGTCAGCTCGCGAACTCGTTACGAGTACACGGTCATTTAAGGTAGTCCTTGGGAATGGTGTTCACTTCGCATAAGTCTCAGAGAAATGTGAGGGAATTGCGAACACTTCTGGATGGTATAAAAATCTGAAAAAAAATCAAGCATACAAAGGTTCTGAAAACATTCATTTTGTATAATAATGGCGATGCTCTGTCTCTGCACAGCGGTCAGCTCGCGAACTCGTTATGAGTACACGGTCATTTAAGGTAGTCCTTGGGAATGGTGTTCACTTCGCATAAGTCTCAGAGAAATGTGAGGGAATTGCGAACACTTCTGGATGGTATAAAAATCTGAAAAAATATCAAGCATACAAAGGTTCTGAAAAGATTCATTTTGTATAATAATGATTTCAAAATGTTATTAACAAATTGATGATAGATTTAATTTAATTATTTTTTTTCTTACATGGGAAAAATGTGTAGAAAGTCACGAAATTGAAAGTGCATTTAAAAATCTGAAAAAATTCATACGTATTCAGAAAAGTGAACGAATTATTTTCTTTTAAAAAAAAGTTAGGTTTCCAGGAGATTTGTTGAACAATTTAATTTTTCATCAATTTGTTCATAATATTTTGCCATTATTATTATGCAAAATTTGTTCAGCACGTTTAATATGCTTGATTTTTTCAGATTTTTAGACCATCCAGAAGTGTTCGCAATTACCTCTCGTTTCTCTAAAACTTATGCGAAGTCAACACCATTCACAAGGACTGCCTTAAGAAGATTGGAGCGCTTCACACTAGTCGAATAAGCGCTACATGTTTAAAATTGGTCATACACACTTTTACGCATCTATTGAATATAGTGGATGGTTATTTTCCTAATGCGCGTAAAATCCCGCTTTCCGTTCTTGGGAAGTGAGCGCAGAAGGGCACATTTTCGCATCGGGTGCGAGAAAAATACTGCGCATGCGTACAGACGCAATATGGTATTTTTCTCGCACTAGTGCGAGAAAGTGCCTTTCTGCGCCCACTTCTGCGCGAAAACGAAAACGTGATTTTCGTGAATTTGTTAAGAAAAATTATGCGAATGGCAGAGGCGTAGAAAGGAGAGCACTGACTCGTGTGAATGCCGCATTTTCATTTTCACACTCGTCGAGAACTCCCTTTCTACGTCCTTGCCATAAAAATGACTATTGTATTACAGCAGATGTCCTTAATCTAGAAAAACATTAATTGCAATGAATTTTCAAAAATATTCACTGGTTTGTGCTAATTTTCGAAAAGATAATTATTCAAAATGACAGCTGTTTGTTTATGAAGGAATTTCATCAATGTAAATTCGTAGAGCATCTTTCGAGGAAGAGAATGAGCCGTGGTACATAAAAACGAGCAGAATAGTACATTTCGATACGTGTGCGAAAAAACTTTTTCTGACGAGTGTGAGTTTGCAGCACGAGCCGAAGGCGAGTGTTGCAATCACACGAGTTCAGAAAAGGTTTTTCGCACGAGTATCGAACAAAATTTTATTTCACAAGGTGCGAAAATGGGGGTTTTCGCACGCGAAGCGTGCGAAAAAACCGCCATTTTCCCACCGAGTGACATAATAGTATATTATGCCACAAGGGAGGAAAGTGCGTGTTTTCACCGAGTGTGAAGTTTGATGCCCGAGCGAAGCGAGGGCAGAAATTCACACGAGGTGAAAATGCACTTCCTCCCTTGTCGCATACGATATTTTTTTCCGATTTCGTTAAAATAACCACATTTCTTGCGTCGCAAAATTATCATATTCGCCAATGACCATTACTCCAGCGGGAGTAATAGAACTTCCAGAGGGCGTAATGAGCTACTCCCTAGGGAGTAATTAAATTTTACTGCGCATGCGCACACGTTAATAAAGATCATCGGTCAATAATAGGCTATTTTCCGCCCGTATTGCACGCAAGGAATGTGGTTATTTTAGCGCAGTCGGGAAAAAAAACTTTTTTTCTTTACTCATGCATGCAAAATCCTTGTTTGCGCACCATTCACAGGCATGCAAAATGGCTGATTCCCGCACGATACGCAAATGCGATGCGCAAAATACTTTCACCGGTGCGCAAAATGCCTTCACCAGTGCGCAAAGTATTTTGCGCACTGTTACCAAGCGGTTGCTATGGTAACATCGCGGCGACCGAGGCGCCACAGGCATGCGCCATTGCGCATGCCTGTGAATGGTGCACAACTTGGATTTTGCATTGCCTTCGTGAAGAAAAATATGGTTCGATACACGAGGCCATCTCGCTTCTTGCGCACTGCTCGTTTTGGCCTCTAGTATCGAAATATACTATTTTTTCCCGACTGCGCAATTATTTTTTTATTTTATAGAATCGTTTCGGAGAAAAATGGATTCAGAAATTCAACTCTGTCGCTCTCGCATTTATGCGTATTTAGCCTCCCCTTAAGGGAGGGCTAAATATCAACATAACCTCAAAATACTTTACATCTATTTTTTTCGAAACGATTTTACAAAACAAAAAACGCATTAATTTCATAGAATCGTTTCGGAGAAAAATGTATTCAAAAATTCGACTCTGTCTCTCTCGCACTCACACCTGTTTAGCCTCGCCTTAAGGCGGGGCTAAATATCAACATAACCTCAAAATACTTTACAACCATTTTTTTTCGAAACGATTTTACAAAACAAAAAACGCATTAATTTCATAGAATCGTTTCGGAGAAAAGTGCATTAAAAAACTCAACTCCGTCTCTCTCGCACTCATACGTATTTAGCCTCCCCTTAACGTCAATCCGATGTATCACCGTGTTGTTTTTATTTCTCTCGAGCGGACGACAACATTTCGCGAGACCCTCGGTAAAAAGTGTCCGGTCTTCTCTCCCGTGAATCTATATTTACAAATCGATGCGCCGCCCCCGGAAGTTGGCCGCGGTTTCTCGGTCTCCGAGTCCCATGCAGGCAATCCTTCGAAGTTCGTACGTAATTACGAAAACTGTATCGTGAGAATTTACCTGCCCGAGCCGGAAGTCTTTTCGCCCGGCTCGAGGTTACACGCGCACGGTACGTAGCTGCGCGCGCATGGGAGCCTGGGACGGGCCTCGTAGCTTTCCGAGCATAATTAGACGCGGTGACTGAATTATATTCGCCACCTTTGTAACAGCAGCCGGTAGCAACGGGGCAGCCCTGCCGGGCATCGTAAACTATGTACGCATATGTAATATACGATAATTAGTCAATCGCTGATTGGCCGGGTTCGCACCGCGGTGTGTCTTCGATGTCGGAAGGACCTGGATATTTCCCGAGCGCCGGTACAGAAGGATCTTCCGCGAAGTCCGCCAGCCGTCTTTCCTGTCGGATTGAAGGCTCCGTGTTTTCCGCTGTAGGCGGAAAAAATACGCCCTAGAAAAAATTCCCTGGAAAAAATAACCCCTGGAAAAAATTGCCTCTGTAAAAATACCACTTGAAAAAAATTGCTTCTGGAAAAGATACCACTTGGTAAAAATACCACTTGGAAAAAATTGCTTCTGGAAAAAATACCACTCGGTAAAAATACCACTTGGAAAAAATACCACTTGGTAAAAATACCACTTGGAAAAAATTGCTTCCGGCAAAAATACCACTTGGTAAAAGTTGCTTCTGGAAAAAATACCACTTGGTAAAAATACCACTTGGAAAAAAAATCCCCCGGCAAAAATACCACTTGGAAAAAATTGCCTCTGCAAAAAATATCACTTGGGAAAAATACCACTTGGAAAAAATTGCCTCTGGAAAAAATATCACTTGGAAAAAATATCACTTGGAACAAATATCCGCCCGTGGGTATGTGTGTGTGGGGGGGGGGGGGTATTTTTTCCGGTGACATTTATGCCAGGGAGTATTTTTTCCCGGGATTCGTTTGCGAGTGGTCCGGGGTCGCCGCTCGTTCCGGCGTTGATCGTGGTCTCGTCTCGTCCGCGGGCGAGGAATGTCGCTGATCTCGAGTACTGGGCACACGTGCCGGGATATGTACGGCCGAGTCTCCGGGCATTCGTGGTATGCTTTCGAGCGAGATTCCTCAAATCCGAGACTTCACGGGCGTTGCACGTGTTCACGACCATTATGCAGAACCGAAGGAAAGATGAATAAAATTTTATTTTTTATTAAAAGTTTTAAATTCCCATGTTGAAAACAATTTTACTTTTATGTTTCAGAGAGAAAAAGATGCCAGCGGAGGATGGACTGCGGATCTGAGATCTAGGTAAACATCCGAAAAACAACAACAACAAAAAACCGGTGTAACTGGTCGGTTGCCTGATTCATCGGTGTATTTCTCATCGACGGGTTCGTTACGTCACGACGAGGAGCTGTTCTCGTCGCGAAATCTAAAACGTGACGACGTACTTTCGTTTACGAGCAGTAATCGAGAGAACAGTGTCGTCTACCCTGGCAAACGCAGCGCAGTCTCCGCACGGAGCGGGAGTCGGAGGGGTGTGTGTGTGTGTGAGAGAGAGTTATATACCTTTCCCTCCCACTATTCGTCCTCGGGCACGGAGACGCTAAAAGAAACGTCGGGGATCCGAGATATTTGGCCGAGGAACCGAGGCGAGCCCTCACTCGTGACCAGTCAGCTGGCCGGGTTGCACTGCACGAGGTATCATACCTACGGTACCGACTTCTTTTTTTTTCATAAATAAATACCGAGCGACCCTCACTGCAATGTTAATGACTAAAAATCTCACGCTTGGTCGCCTTCGTTGAAAAGTTCAATACACTGATTTAAGAGCATTTAAATTTTTTAAATTTATTCTGTTATTCATTTAACGTAAGCTTCGTCGATATGGATAGAAAAGAAAGACATCTTTACTATGTCACTTATCGAGAGGGCTTCGACGATAGCAGGCATGCGAAGCGTTTAATTTTTTGTTTCGGAAGAGAAGAAAATTGTCTGAAAAATTCTACACGATTTCTTTATTGCGACCCTCATTGCAATGTTAGTGAGCCAAAAAATCCCAAATTCAAATTGCTGATATACGAGCATTAAAAAAAAATTCTGTTATTCATTTAACGTATATTTCGTCGACGTAGATGGAAGAGAAACACCTATTTACTAGGTCGCTTATCGAGAGGAGTTCGACGATATCGGCCCTGAAAAGCGTTAAATTTTTTGTGTCTGCAGAGAAAAAAGTCGTCTAAAAAATTCTACGCGATTTCTCCATCGCGACCTCACTGCAATGCTAATGACTCGAAAAATCTCACGCCTGGTCGCGTTCGTTGGAAAATCCAATACACTGATTTACGAGCATTTTTTTTTTAATTCTGTTATTCGTTCAAAGTAATTTCCGTCGACGTAGATAGAAAAGAATCAAATCTTTACTAAGTCGCTTATAGAGAGGCCTTCGGGGACATCAGACGTGAAGACCGTTCAATTTTTTGTGTCGGCAGAGAAAAAAATCGTACAAAAAATGCCCATCCATTTCTACAACACTTTTCTCCTGATAATGAAAAGACGTATTTTTTTCCACTGAATAATTATATGAATCATACCCGGATAAAGTTTACGACCGTATTTTCGTCGATCGGCATTGTTTGTGCACTCTCGCGTCGCTCTCTTAAAATCGCGTACTGATAATTCGAGTGAGAGCGAGCCATGGTGTTCTCTCGAGCGTCGAATAAAAAGTTATCTCGAAGATCTCGCCGAGTCGTTGAACCCCCCTTGTTCTGCGCGATGCGAACTTGAATGGGCTTTTCACGTTTTTCTCTCCGGCTCGAGTGTACGCTGCGACGTTCGAGTCGGAGCGATAAACGGCTGGCCACGGAATTAATGATAATTTTTATTGTTCATCAAGGTGGATCGCCATTATTTCGTTTCGAACGAAAAACGGCAGGTTGGATCTGGTGCGCGACTAAAGTGCCGTGTCCGGCCACGTCGGACGGGGAGGGCAAAGTAACCGTCCGGTATTTGCCAGACCAGATGGAAAACGCACGACTCACACGGGTCACGGTACAGTAACGTGTACTGTTAAGAGTGCACACAGCTCGTCGGAGGTGTGGAATCTCTGTTGTAAATTTTCCGAGTGCAGCCGCGGCGAACGGCAGCGGCACTTGATTAATGCGTCGAGCCGCTGAGCGTGGTAGACGCGGTCGCGTCGCCGCTATTTCCGAGTAATCACGACAATCGGACAAGCCCTTCATTTATACTTGCACAAGTACGATGGGCGTAAAATGCTCGGACGGTGTGCGCGCCGAATACGTGCCATGCCCACGCTGTACCAAATACTTCGCACACGGAGACACGGACACGCTTTCGCGGATTTCATCAGCCTGGCGTCGAATATCGCATTGCCAAGCTTCGGCTGTTCGAGGCGTTCGACACCTCGGCGATGGGAGGTTGAAGAATCACACGAAGACGATGCTCGATTAGTGACTTAATTTTTTGATGAAGAGAGTCCTCTTCATCGAAAACGGTCATGGAAAGACCGAGCTAATGGATAGTGGAGCAAAAACTCGTCACTGCACTCAGAAAAATAATTTATTTGACGGCCACCGTTTATTTGGTTTAAGTAAAATATTTATTTGATTTAAATAAATATTTATTTCATTTAAGTAACTGTTTACTTAATTTAAATAAATATTTATTTAAATCAAATAAATATTTTACTTAAACTAAATAAATGGTAGCCGTCAAATAAATTATTTTTCTGGGTGTGCTTCTTGCTCATTTATTAATGCAGTGTAAAAAAATTCGTATTAAATTTAATGTACTGGCACTGGAAGTTTTTATGGATAAACTGGTATTTAAATTTGACGAACCATTGTGATGAAAAATTTACATACAGTATATTAGAAACTTCAGAAAAGCTTTACTTTTGATGATTTACTTTAATTTTATTGTCACAGTACTTTGTTAATTTAAATAATCTACTTTAATTTCACTATAAAAGTCCATTAATTTTTTATCACGATTGTACATTGAATTTATCGTACCAGTTTTTGCATAAAAACTTCCAGTCCGGTACATTAAATTTACAATTTTTTTAACAGTGTGACGAACTGAGAGCCACCACGAGCTATGTAGAGATAAAAAAGAAGCAGAAAAAATGACATTTCTCTGTAGTGTACCAACGTTTCGCACACTAAATACCTCAAAATACTTAAAAATCCAACTACATCAAATACTCGCTGTACCAAATAATTCGCACACGGACGAACGAACGTACTTTCGCGGATTGCATCAGTCTGGCACCGAATATCGCATTGCCGAGCTTCGCTTGCTCGAAGCGTTCGACACCTCGTCAATGGGAGATTCAAGAATGACACGAAGACGATGCTCGATTAGTGACTCAAGTTTTCTATCAGAGAGTCCCCTTCATCGAACTCGTTCATGAGAACGCCGAGCTAATAGATTAATATGAGAAAAAGTCAGTAGTGTCTGACTCATTAATTAATGACGAAGGGAGAACCAGTACGAGCTACGTAGAGATGGGAGAGAGGTAGAAAAAGAAATAGTTCTGCGCATTATACCAACGCTTCGCACACTTCATACTTCAAAATACAAATACTTCAAAATCCAAACATAACAAATACTCACCAAGGTAAACCAGCCAGTGAATGGACGGGTCCAGTGAATGGACACTTTCCATAAGAGCACGTGTAGAAAAAACGTCCATTCACTGGGTTTTGTCGTCTGCTTAACTGTCCATTCACTGGTCGGTTTACTCTATACACGTGAAAAAAAAATGGTATGAAGTTTAATATACCGGACTGGAAGGTTTTATGCAAAAAATTGGTATATTAAATTTCATGTACAAATGTGATGAAAAATTAATGTTCAGTGTATTAAAAGCATGGGGAACACTTTATACTTAATAATTTACTTTAATTTCAATGAAAAAGTACATTCATTTTTGGTCATAATAGTACATTAAATTTAATGTACCAGTTTTTACATAAAAACTTCCAGTCCGGTACATTAAATGAACATTTTTTTTACAGTCATCCCAAATACTTCGCACAGGAACAAACGGACGTCCGCGGATTTCATCGGACCAGCATCGAATATCGCATTGCGGAGCTTCGATTGCTCGTGACGTCCGGCACTTCATCAACGGGAGGTTGAAGAATTACATCGAGGGGATTCTCGACCAGTGACGTAATTTTTCTATCAAAGAGTCCTCTTCATCGAATTCGTTCATGAAAACACCGAGCTAACGAATGAACGGGGCAAAAACTCGCTACACTTTCTAGCTCATTAATGAACGACGAAGGGAGCGCCAGTACGAGCTGCGTAGAAATAGAAGAGAAAAAGATGAAAAAAACACAGTTCTGCGTTGTATCAGAGATCTGGTGTTTTCTCTCCGAGAGCAATTCGTAGAACAGCCATGATTCATAAACCGCAGCGCAATTGTATGGCAAGGACGAAATTGCTGGCTACGCGTGGGAGGTGGAATAACAAAAATAAATTCACAACGTAATACAGCGCTCGACGTCCCGGAGTCTCTGGCTTTTGGATTCACTCGATGCTTGTTCGTTTTCAATGGGAATCCCGAGTTTCGTGGTAACTCGAGAGTCAAGTACGCTTCGTCAAGAGGTTTTGAGAAAAATCTGCTTGGCCACGTGGAATTCGATATGGAAACGACCTTAGAGCAGAGAAAAAAAAACATTGTCGAGCAACGGCTCGCTTTACGGTCGAATAGTAAAATAGCTTGGCGAGTCTCGGTAATTGGTGGCAGCTTCGGACAAAGCTATCGATGTCACCGGTTTCGTTTACAAATTATGCGACCACGCATTGTCTCGCGCACGTACGAGTCGGCGATGCAACGACGAATGTTTCCGTACATGGTAAACTCTCGAGTGATTTTTTGCGCATTGGCGTAATGAAATTTCAAGCAGAATTAACGTATTTACGTAATGCTGAAAAAAATACCAATGACTCAAGTAAAATCCGCTAGCGGGGTGCAAAAATTAAAAAAAAGTTATTTCAATTTTACTTTCAATTCTTACAATTCGCTACGGGATTGAAACAATAACATGCCACCTTGTCTCGCCCTCGTTGTTTCAATATATGGAATTGTAAAAATTGAAAGTAGAATTGAAATTAAAAAAAAAAATGTTGGCAGCCCGTTAGCGAATTTTTTTTAGTGTATACGTTTCGGTACTGCGTGATGTACAACGTCTAAAACGAACGAATCTGCTGGTCGATTCAGAAGAGAGAGCTCTAAAAACAAAAATTATGGCGGAACAGCTCGCTTCACTGTCGAATAGTAAAATAGTTTGTCGAGTCTCGATAATTGGTAGCAATGCAACGATAAATATTTCCAAGACGCAAGACTCTTGCGCGATTTTTTGCACAATCGGCCGAATGAAATTTGCAGAAGAATTATCGTAAATACAAAATTGCTATGAGTTTCGGTACTGCGTGATGTAAAACGTCCAAAACGAACGTATCCGCCGTGCCGTAAAACCTCGAGTGCCTTCGCACTTTCCGTTCGGAGGACACGGAATAATTTACGTCTGGTGCACGCGATGCTCAGTCATTGGCCGAGGCTTCGTCGAGGAGTTTTGACGAATGCCAAGGTTCCTCGGCCCCTCGACGGGAATCCTGATGATTCTTCGTCCCTGCGACCGGTCCGGATGTCCTATTAGCGCATGTCCACTCGCTCGATCTTTAAGGCAGTCCTTGCGAATAGTTTTCACTTCGCATAAGTTTCAAACAAATGAGAGGGAATTGCAAACTCTTCGCGATGGTATAAAAATCTGAAAAGAATCAGGCATATTAAAGGTGCTGAAAAGATTAACTTTGCATAATAATAAATCCAAAATGTTATTAGCAAATTGATGAAACATTAAATTGTTCAACAAATCTTCCGAAAACCTAACTTTTTTTATGAAAATGATTCGTTCATTTTTCTGAATACGTATGAATTTTTTCAGGTTTTTAAATTCACTTCGAATTTTGTGACGATCTGCAAAATTTTCACTTATGAAATCATAATTTCAAAGTGAATTAAAAAATCTGAAAAAATTCATACGTATTCAGAAAAGTGAACGAATCACTTTCATAAAAAGAAAACATAGGTTTCCAAGAGATTTGTTGAACAATCTTATTTTTCATCAATTTGTTAATAACATTTTGGAATTAATATTACGCAAAATTAATCTTTTCAGCACCTTTAATATGCTTGATTTTTTTCAGATTTTTATACCATCCAGAAGAGTAGGCAACTCCCTCTCATTTCTCTGAAACTTATGCGAAGTGAACACTATTCGCAAGGACTACCTTAAAAGTCTCGGATTTCGCTGTTAGACGGATACACATCCGATTTACCGATAAGGGTTCCGATAAAGCCTGCCATACATATTGTTTTTACGTAACGCTAATTCACATATTAGTATGTTCGGTCCGAGCTCGCCGTATAGATATTTTCGTTGACCACCGCGGGCACACTCGTCGTCTTAACAGACGGCAACGAACCAAGGATAAACTCCGTTTGAATTATTCAATATTTGTTCGTGCAACGGATTTGCTCTCTGGGTTCAGGCAACGCTCGTCACGCTCGACGATTCAACAGCGAGCTTAGAAGCGGAGCAAGTTCAGCGTGGATGTCGTTATGGTTTCCTTATTTATCTTGCGATTCCGTAAAAGGTTCCGCGACGCACCTGTTGCACGCTGTTCCGATAGGTCGGCTCGAAAATAATAACTCATCGATGGCCTTTTACGGTTTACTTCTATGCCGCAACGGAAAACAATATTATTATCGGGTAAAATTGTTATCGACACCGTTAAATCTTTGTGCTTCGACGGTACCTTTTTGATATTGCAATGAGTCATTTTTACCGAGTTTTATAAAAAGAATTCATTTTTTGTTGTTTTTTGTGTACCTGAGAAAGTAACGAAATATCTTCTATAATCAAAAAATCTTCAAATTAAATTATTATCGGGAAAATGTATTATTGGCACCATTAAATTTTTGTACTTCAACGGTACCTTTTTGGTATTTACTATAAAGCGTAATTTTTACCGAGATGTATAAAAATAATTAGTTTTATATTATTTTTCTTGCGTACCTCCGATACCGACGAAATATGTTCTACAATCCAATATCTTCTATAAGCAAAATTATTGTCGGTAAAAATTATTATTGGCACCGTTAAATTTTTGTTCTTCAACGGTACCTTTTTGATATTTGCTATAAAGCGTAATTCTCCATTATTTTCCTTGCGTACCTGAGATACCCACAAAATATCTTCTACAATAAAAAAATCTTATATAAGCAAAATTATTATCGGTAAAAATTATTATTGGCACCGTTAAATTTTTGTTCTTCAACGGTACCTTTTTGATATTCGCAATGAGGAGTACTTTTTACCGAATTTCATAAACACAGGCATTTTCCGTTCTTTTTTTTGTGTACTCGAAATACCAACGAAATATCTGTTGATTTTGACTTTGTTATTTCTTTTATTTTTGCAGATTGACAAAGAGAGTCTACCTAGGAGGGAAGAGCTGCAGTAATGCCCACGTATCACAATGCGGGTGGTTGCTACCCGAATGTCTCAGTGCCAGCGCGACAGGGAAAGCTCGACGGCAATCAAAATCACCACACCACCATTCCCTCGAACGTAACGTCCCATTCCCTAATACAAAACACAACTCAACACTCCATTCCCACGAATCTAATTGGTTCGAACATGCTGCCCCATCCCGTCTCCCCGATAATGTCGAGTCACGCCGGTGTGACATCGCAGAACGTAATGACCCACATAAATCCGGTACCGGCACCTGTAATTCTCACTCCGAACGTCGTTACCAATCCCGGAAATACGACAGCGCTATCGGCCAATCCGAGACACGAAGTCAAGCTGAATGCCATGCCGTATGTATAGTCTCATCGATCCTATGCACATAAAATAATAATAATAATAATAATAATAATGTATCTATATCAATTTTATTATACAAGTTACATACAATAAATAATATATAAATAATGTATAATAATAATAATTTGTGATTTTTAATTCATGAGATCTAAAACTGGTATTCGTTTTTCAGTTGGTTTCATGGTAAAATATCAAGAGAAACGGCCGAGAGACTGTTGCGGCCGAGGGAAGACGGCCTCTTTCTAGTCAGGGAATCGACAAACTTCCCCGGTGATTACACGCTGTGCGTTTGTTACCAAGGTCGCGTGCAGCACTACAGAGTTAAATATAAGAACAATCAGTTGACGATAGACGACGAGGAATTCTTCGAGAATCTCGCGTTGCTCGTCGAGCACTACGAACAAGACGCCGACGGTCTCTGCACGCAGCTGACTAAGTCGTTGCCGAAACAGGGAAAGCAAGATTTCTGCGTCGATCCGAAAGCGTTCGTGGAGGCTGGATGGGTAATTCAGACGCACGAGCTCGAGCTTCGAGAGTGCATAGGGAAAGGAGAATTCGGCGACGTACTTCTCGGTGTATATCGGGGCGAGAGGGTTGCCGTTAAGATGTTAAAAGACAATAGTGAAGCGGCCCAAAGGTTTCTTGCCGAGGCGAGCTTAATGACCTCGTTGATACACGACAATCTTGTTAAACTGCTCGGTCTCGTATTCAACAATCAACATATGTACCTGGTTACGGAGTATATGAGTAAAGGATCCCTGGTGGATTATCTGAGATCTAGAGGGAGATTGCACGTTACCAAAAAGGATCAGATCAACTTCGCATAGTGAGTAAATTGTAATATGAATGGAATGAACCCGAGCGTTTCAGTTATACTGAGACAATGTACGCTTTTCAATATACATTTGAGTTACTGTTCTGCTAATGCTGCAAGGATTGTTTGGTGGTGTTTCGATCGTTCGAGCGTTATTATAAAATTTGAATAATTTGTCGTCTAATCAATTGAATTCGTAATCAGTGACACTTGTGCCGGAATGGCGTATCTGGAGTCAAGGCACGTAGTTCATCGGGATCTCGCAGCAAGAAACGTTCTCGTCGCTGAGGACAACTCGGCGAAGGTGTCGGACTTTGGACTGGCGAGGGATGAGAATTTTTCGCTCGACGGTGGCAAATTGCCCATCAAGTGGACCGCGCCGGAAGCTCTCAAGCAAAATGTAATAACAAATGCACGGTTGTAACGACCGTTGCGGGATTGTAGTTTAACGTTTACGCCGCGACACTAAAATCGTACGATTTTCCGTCTGTTCACAGAAATTTTCCAACAAGTCCGACATGTGGAGCTTCGGCATTCTACTGTGGGAGATTTATTCGTTCGGTCGTGTGCCCTATCCCAGGATCGTGAGTATTCTCGGACATAAAATTTACTTCTCGAAACAGTGTATTCGAGCATTTCCGTATTTTACCGAGTTGAACGAATTACAGCCACTGGCGGACGTTGTGAAATGCGTGGAAAAAGGATATAAAATGGAACCACCCGATGGATGCCCGTCCGAAGTTTACGACATTATGAAGCAGGTATGAAGCTCGCGTTCTCGCGAACCTGGTTTGCAAATAGTGATTTACGATACAAGTGTGGTAAAGCGAACTTTATACGCACGCTGCGAAGTGCGACTCACTTTACAGTCCGCGTATAATGTTCGTTATATCCGCGCTAGTATAGCTTAATATTTTTAGTAACAAATGCAGGAGAAGTACTACTCCGTGTCTGCTGATTGTGGCGCTGTACAGCAAGACCTACTGCGGATGCGCCGTACTTTACGATACTAGAGCAAAAACGTTTTTCTGACAAGCGTGAGCTTGCAGCACGAGTCGGAGGCGAGTATTCTACTCACACGAGTTGAGGAAATGTTTTTCGCACGAGTATCGTTCCAAATTTTATTACACTCTGTGTGAAAATAGCAGTTTTACGCACGCTTCGCGTGTGCAAAACACCCGTTTTCACACGTTGTGAAGTAAAATTGGGTGCGATACTCGTGCGAAAAACTTTTTCTGAACTCGTGTGATTGCAACACTCGCCTTCGGCTCGTACTGCAAAATCACACTCCTCAGAAAAAGTTTTATCGCACTAGTACCGTAAATTACCATTACTTCACAAGGTGTGGAAGTGGGGGTTTTACGCAGGCTAAAATGGCAAGTTTCACGCAGCGTGCGTAAAACTGTCATTTTCGCACCGAGTGAAATAAAGTCATTTACGCTCAGTAAAGCGTTCGTACAGTAAGATCGGATCGTTGTGCGCATGCACCGAGTATTTATAGTACACTTGGTTGTAAAACGCCACTTTCGCCACTCTTGGCAGGGACAAAAAGTAGCACTTTTCATGCACGAGTCACAAAAATATACAATCTTTACCAAATTTCTAACTTACGCTTTTCTTTCCATTCTCTATGTGGACTGGATAGGCGTGGGACTTGCAGCCTGAAAAGAGACCATCATTTCACGATATACAGGTCAAACTCGGACTGCTCAAGGTTGAGTACACCAAATGTGCGAATTAAGCAAGGATACTTATTTCATACGGTAGAATCATTGCGAATGGAACAGGGCAGCTGGTATTAGTTTGCGGGGCTAAAAAAAAGAAAAAAACAATCACGTCTCTTTTGTGTTCTTAAATTTCGAGGCGACAGTAGTGGCTCCTAATACTCTCGATTCGAAGGCATAACAAAATCTGGTTGTACAGTGCAAAAAAAATACGAGTCGCGTTGCTTGTATTTATTTTTTATTTTTTTGAGTTTAGGTTATTATCACGATTAACGATGGTGATGTGGACACAGTTTTGTTTTTAAATTTGTATATGACAATATATTCCACAAATGTTACCTATGTCGATTGTGCCTTTGTTCAACCGAATCTGTTTGAGATAAAAGCAATTGCGGTCGTCCCTATTAATCAAACGATCATTGACGGTAGCGTCATTTGCGATCAACTGAGAATCACAACTATACTATAATTGTAAACGTCTCGACGAGAAGCCAAAGCTCTGAAACAATTGGGACCTGGACGGTCGTTTTTTTTAGTTATCGATTGATTCGTAATATAAATATACAGCAGACTAGAAAACCTTCCACTCGAGTACGTTACGAGGCACAAATTTTTAACTTAAAAGGGAGTTGAGCACAACACGATTAGAGTCTAGAGTTGCTACGACCAGTAGATTTTTCAACGATCCCTCAACTCGACGCGTTAAATTTAAGTGTATATTTCATGAACATCATTTCGTTTTAACGGTCCTCATACAGTTGTCACTACGCCGAGCGACTATAAGATCATCGACGTATCGAATGGATATTCATCCCCGTAGATCTGACATCTGGTGACGTTATAGTAAGACACATCTTGGATATAGAGGTTTAATTTTTTTTTTAATCAAAGATTTATCGTAGATAGAGTTAAGAATGACTAAATTATTGAAAAAAAAACAAACAAAAAAAACAGTAATCGTACAATAATTTTAAATGTGTCTCGGAATATTCGACTATATTCTTAGCCGTGTAAATGTAACTGTAAATATACCTGTAAATAGTTGCCTAAAAGGGGAAATAATAATCCCACGAGAGACGTTGAAAATGATTAGAGATTTAACTAACGCGAATGTTCATAATTATATTAAAGTTTTTGTCGAACGATCTTTGGACCGCGTTGCGCCGGATCTGCGTATTTCCGACCGAACGGAATTCCAACTTGGTCGGTATGTCCAGAGAAACGTTCTTCTTTTTTTTGTTGTTGTCCAAGCGATCGCAGAAATTGCGCACTCGAAGTACGAGGCGTGGCCGCAAATTTGTAGATACGGGAACGGACGTGAGCATTCGAGAGAGAAAAAAAAAAAAAAAAAAAAACAAGAAAAGACCTTAACGAGGAATAAACGAAGCGCTTCGTAAGGAGAGTAAAAAAAAAGTGTGCGAGTCTCTCCCTTTCATTACGCGGTTTTTTGAAAAATTCCACGCGACCGCACGGACACTCCTCGCTGCAAAGATGGTTCGATACGCGTCGCCCCGAGCGTGTTACACGTACGTATGTAAGTACGTGACCTATTTACACTTTGATACCTCGTTATACGATTACGAATGATGCTCCGCGGACCGTAGAAACTAGTGGGTCGAATTAATTTTTACACCGTTAATCCCAGCATCCGGCAATGGCAAACGCAACGATCCGCTTACCAAGGGCACGACGCAAATTTTCGTTTCCCCGATGTAAATTTTTTTCATTTTCTCGAGTGATCGCAGCTATGAAACTCGATTACGCGTTTGTGTGCCCCTGGTATAAAAAAAAAAAATCGCACAAATGTATAACTCTTATACATATCAAACGGCGACTCCTCGCATATTTAAATTTGCGGCTCAGAGATGTATCGACGGATAGCGAACTACGTCGTGAATTCTTTAACTATATTTTTCATTTGTTTTAATTGTAACCAATCCACTAGCTCGTAAGAAATTTAATATATATATTGAAAAAAAAAAATCAAATTACGACAAATATATAATGCGATTGAACTAAGCAATGTGTTCTGTATTCTCAACAGTTACCGGCCGTGAAGATATTCTGGTCTTAGAGTAATCGTGGACTTCGACGACTCGCTCATCGACGACGGAGACAGCGAAATCGGGGTGGCTTCGTGCCTCGTTAGGAGAGTCGTTCTCGTTAGCGACCGATCTGCATCTTTCGCCGTGAGTCGACTGGGAGTCAGGATTTTCGGTCTCCTCGACGCTCGCCTCCTCGCCGGTTTCGGGGCCATCGGGCCTGATCCAGAACTTGTCGCTGCTCTTGAGCTCGTGACTGTTCTTGCATCGATTTTTCTCCGACGACTTCGAGGACGCGATGCGCAACGGTAGACAATTTTTGTCTCTGTGCTTCGGGCTCTTCACCAGGGTGAACGGGCCGGATTTTTCGGTCGAGCTCGACTGCGCGCTCTTCAGGCGACTTCTTATCACGAGACTCCTTCCGGTTCTGTAAGGCTCGCCCAGTCCGCGACTCCTGTCGTCGCTGGGCTCTTCGATCACAACGTACTTCTCTCCCTTGGTCTTGTCCTCGATAACCGAGTGCTTGATTCTCGGCAGAATGAACGTCGAGCTTTCGGGATTCGAACTATCGTCACCGGTGCTGGTGTTCGGTATGCTCTCCTCGACCTCGGCGAATTTTATGTATCGCCACCTGCCGATCTCCTTCCTCGTGTCTTCTTCGTTCAGACTCGAGTTACCTCGACCCGTGCCGCTGCTCGCCTCGCTCTCCCCGACACTCGGATTCGTACCGTTCGGGCTGTCCGTCGAAGACTCGCCGAACAACGAGTGCGAACTTTCGCCCACTCGACGCAGCTTCAGTGTCGCGATCTTGCCGATTATGGAGCCAAATGACTCAACGTAATTGCCTATGGTCGAGAGGTCACCGGAAGTCAAATCCTCCTCCGTTTCCTCGTCCTTGCTCTCTCGTCCGTAACCGAGTCCTTTCCCGTCATTATCTGGAGATTATGTTTTCCTGTTATATTCGCCGGGAAGGCTTTTCGTGTTTATCTCTACTCTTAACGTTTGCCACGAGGTTCGGTTATGGTGGGATGAAAAAAAAACATCACTGCTAAAAGCAAGATTCAGGGAATGTGAGAAAATTTGCAAAAAATCGAGCATATTAAAGGTGCTGAAAAGATTGATTTTGCACAATAATAATTCCGAAATTTTACTAACAAATTGATGAAAAATAACATTGTTCAACAAATCTCCCAGAAACCTAACTTTTTCTTATGAAAGTGCTTCATTCACTTTCGTATTCATTACTGAATACGTATATATTTTTTCAGATTTTTTAAATCACTTTGAATTTTTTTTTATATGGTAAAAACGTGTAGAATCTCGCAAAATTTAAAGTGAATTAAAAAATCTGAAAAAATGCTTACGTATTCAGAAAAATGAACAGATAATTTCCATACAAAAAAATGTATGCTTCCAGGAGATTTGTTGAACAATTTTGTTTTTAATTAATTCGTTAATAACATTTTGGAATTATTATTCCGCAAAATTATTCTTTTCAGCATCTTTAATATGCTTGATACTTTTCAGATTTGTATACCATAGAGAAGTATTTGCAATTCCCTCTCATTTCGCTGAAACTTATGTAAAGTGAACACTATTCGCAAGGACTATCTCAAGGAAATGTGACACTAGCTTCCTCTCACCCAAACCGAGCCCAGAAAATGGTAAAAAAAAATGTGATGAAACTTTTTTTTTTTAAGGATGCTGAAACTTTGGCCTCCAGCGTAAATAGAATTCCACTGCGTCCATCAGTTTCACGCTGGGATCCTATTTACGTTGAACGTGAAACTTCAGAATCTTATACAAAAAAAAAAAAAAAAAAAAAAACAAAAAAACCAACGAAGTTAATCTTCCGGTTCTTCCGTTACTTCCTCCTTGATCTCTCGTCCGTCCCCGAGTCCTTCTCTCCCATCATTATTCGGAGGTGACGTTTTCCTCTTACATTCGCGGGAAACCCATTTCACGTTTATCGCTACTCATAACCATAACGTTACCCACTCAGGTTCGGTTATGGTGGGATTAAAAAAAAGCATCACTGATAAAAGCACCATTAAACCAATGTGACACTAACTTCCTCTCACCCAAACCGAGCTCAGTTGGTGATAAAAAAGTGACGCTTTTTCAGGTCTGTTGAAGCTTGAGCGTCCAACAAAAATAGAATTCCACTCCCTCCATCAGTTTCACGCTCGAATCCTATTTACTTTGAACAGCTTAATATATAAAAAAAATATATATATATAATTAGAATTTTGGGTCCACGAAGATGCATGAAATACCAGAGTCGGTAGCAGATCGCTCATTATCACCGAACCGTTTAAAGTTTTACAAAATTGACTTTAACCTTTCGTTTCTCTAATTGACTTACTGGCCTTCGATCGTTGATTTCCGCTCGAGCAACCAGTCTGCTCGACGATTCTCTTTTCCCCTCGACCGTTTTCCTCGTCGCCCGTTCTTTCAGCTTCTCGAACAATCGCCTCTCCCATCCGAACATTCTCGTCCAGGAGCTTCTCGGGATTTTCCTTCGAATCCTCAGGAAACACGGTCGCACCGCGAATCGCCTCGTAATCCTCGACGCGCAGGGAGATCGACTCGGGCGTTCGATCCACGGTACTCTCGGTGCTGGTGCTCTTGAGCGAGTCCTCGGTGAAGGATCCCTTGTAGCGCTCCTCGATGACCCGGTCCTTCTCAGGAGGATCGCTGGTACCGAGATAAGCCCCGAAGGCCGATGGTTCGTAGTCGATTTTCGTGATCATGCGAACGGTCTCTTCCCTGAAGGGTTCGCGTTTCCGGTTTTCGGTCGAGCCGGCGCACTGAGAAAAAGGATATTATTTTCTACTATACCAATAGTTCCCAGGCGGAACGTCTATATAGATCGTTTTTGATAGTAGGGTAGAGCGGGGCAAAATGGGGCAACGGGGCAAAACGGGGTTTTTGGGCAAAACGTCGTTTTCCAATAATTTTTGCCCTATCGGATACATCAGGCTTTTCTGCCCAGTTTTGTCACCTTGTCCGATCCAAAAATTATTGGAAAATTTAGTCTTACCCAAAAATAGTATATTATGCCACAAGGGAGGAAAGTGCGTGTTTTCACCGAGCGCGAAGTTTGATGCCCGAGCGAAGCGAGGGCAGAAATTCACACGAGGTGAAAATGCACTTCCTCCCTTGTCGCATACGATATTTTTTTCCCGACTTCGTTAAAATAACCACATTTCTTGAGTCGCAAAATCGTCATCTTCGCCAATGACCGTTACTCCCCCGGGAGTAATAGAGCGTCCAGCGGGAGTAATGAGCCCTATTACTCCCTAGGGAGTAATGAAATTGTACCGCGCATGCGCACATGTCAATAATGATCATCGGTCAATAATAGCTTATTTTCCACCCATATTGCACGCAAGGAATGTGGTTATTTTAGCGCAGTCGAGAAAAATAGTACATTACTCCACGAGGGCGAAAAACGTTTTTCTAACGAGTGTGAGTTTGCAGCACGAGCCGAAGGCGAGGGCTGTAATCACACGAGTTAGAAAAAGTGTTTCGCACGAGGGATGTGCGAAATTTTTCATCACAAGGTGCGAAAATGGCGGTTTTACGCACGCGAAGCGGGCGGAAAAGTGGCCATTTCCGCACCGAGTGATGAAAACTCCTTTTTGCCCCGTTGTCCCATTTTGCCCCGCTCTCCCCTATATATTCAATTGGTAAAAATATAATTATAGATGTAACCATGATTTCTTGTCACTGCCGTAACTATAAAATGTAAACGTTCCCTCTGGGAACTATTTTTTATGGTAAAAAGTCAGTACTGTTGTCTTTACTATGTCTTCGCCCTCACGATTCTCTTCGGTGGACTTCGACCCGAACTTATCCTCGACCCGCTCCTCCGCTCTCTCCTCGACGCGCGCCACCAGAGCCGCCGGAACCAAACCGGAAGTCCGATCTCCGACCTTGTCCTTCTTCAGCCACTTGAACCTCCTCGCTTTCTCGGTCGAAGACGCTTTCTCTCCTTCTGTCGCTTCCACCAAATCGCGACTCTTTGACTCCTGCTGGCATTCTTCGTCCACTAGCTTCTTCTTTTCGGTCTCGTCGTTCGATTCCCTCAAGACCACGTCCAGCTTTTCCGTCCCAGCCTCATTCCTCTCCCTCCCAACCTCCCCGCCGCTGCGGTCGACAACGATGACGACGTTCGGCGTCAACTTTATGATCGAGACCCCCGCTCGATCACCGACTTCGCTCATACTGACGAGATTTCCTCCCACGATTATTTTTCCGCCGAGTTTTTTTTTACCCTCATCGGCGCTCTCGTCCTCGGAAGATTTATCGCAGCCGCACCGGCGGGTCTCGTTGCTGGCCTCGCGAGCGGAGTTCTTCGGGCTCTCGTCGCCGTCGTCCTCGTCGCTCTCCTTCCTGGAGCGCGGCGGCCGCCGAGCGGGTCTCCTCTTGGTCTCGTAGGTCGTCTCGGGGCTTCCGACGTGGGGCTGAAGATTGAGGCGCCTGGGACTCCGCACCTGGATGCGAAAGGGATCTGGCGACTCGTGGTTCCCCGTCGATCGCTGAGCTCCGGAACCGACGGCGAAGGAGCTGGTGTTGCTGATGTCGCCGGTGTAGCCGTACCAGCCAGGGTCGGAGAACTGCTGAGCGACCGGCGAACGCGGCAGAGCCGCGCCTCTTCGCCTCTCCATCTCCGCCTCCACCTGGGCTATCTTCTTCTGCACGTTGCCCAGACGCCCCTCGGCGATGACCCGCTGGGACTGATAGGGCGCGAAGTTCATGTTCACCCGCTCCTCGCACTCCTTCTCCCTCAGGGTGCTCAACAGGTCTCTCAACTCCTCATCGGACTTCGTCGCCAGGATGACCGGGTCGATGTCCCGGTTGCCGACCGCCCCGTCGATTCCCTGACTCTCGCTCAACCGCCGGTTTATCGACGAGTCCACGTGGGCCTTCAGCAGATTGACCTTGAGCTGGAGCGTCGTCAGTATCGGCAGGACGTTGGGCGGTGGATTGGCGGTCATGTGCAGATTTATGAGGGCGTTGACCTGCCGAGCGTGCCTCGTTTCCGCCAAGAGCTGCTCCTGATTGAGAGCGTTGAGGGACCTCTTGGCGCGCTCGATCGTCTCGTCGATCGTCGTTGTCACGTTCGAGCCGGCGACTTTGCGGAGGACGAGCCTCGTTGCTGCGCAGGGTATTATGCCCTGGATGGCCAGGAGCTGGGAGGCGAGGGCTTGGAGATTTATCGACGACGGACAGTTTCTTCGCGTGCAGACCGTGTCGTCGCTACCAGGCTGGCATCGGTGATCGTCGTTGTCGTTGCCGATGTAACTCGTTGAAGCGATCGTCTGGTTTTCGGCGTTGGGGTTTGCTCTTCTGGAGCAACAGCCGCAGCTCTTGGTGGTTTCTTTCGGCGGATGCTGCGGAGCGAAAGGATTTACGAGGGGCATCGCCATCGGATATGGATAGCAGGAAGTCGTTGGGCAGCAGAGCGGCGCCGCGGGACAATTTATTCCTAGTCCCGGACAACCTTGACCCGGTTGGGCGGGAGCTTGCGGAACGGTCATCGGAGTGGGACAGTTGTTCGGTAGAATGAATATCGGTCCCGGTGTACCGATGTACGAGCGTATCTGGTCGAGGATATGAGCCGGCAAGGATCCGTAACCGGGGGTTTGTGTCTGCATTATTGATGGCACCGTGTAAGCTTGGTGACCTATCGACTGACCAATATTTCCCACCCCCGATCTTGGTATCTGCTGCTGCTGCGGCTGCGGTTGGTTTACACCGTACGGATCCTGCTGATAGGATTGACCGTATTGATTTTGCGGGTAGCCTCCTGAGGAGACAACGGATTTTGGTTTAGGGGGATTTTCTTCTTTTTTTTTAAAGACTGAACTGTATTAAGGGTTTTAACCGGATAGACAAGCGTCCTGAAAAGTAGCGATATTTGCGCAATATTTGCGACATGTTCAGCACGTGTCGCAATTATTACTCCAACTGCTACTTTTTGTGGCGCTTTTCTATCTGGGTAGTTTGAGGGGATTTTTTTTCTTTTTTAAGAAAACTGAATTTTGTATGAAAACTGAATTTTTTTAAGAAAACTGAATTTTTTAAAGAAAACTGAATTTTTTAAGAAAACTGAATTTTTTAAGAAAACTGAATTTTTTAAGAAAACTGAATTTTTTAAGAAAACTGCATTTTTTTAAAGAAAACTGCATTTTTTTAAAGAAAACTGCATTTTTTAAAAGAAAACTGCATTTTTTAAGGAAACTGAAAACTGCATTTTTTTAAAAAGAAAACTGCATTTTTAAGAAAACGTTTTTTGGTTTTGGGTTTTTTTTTTAAAAGACTAAACTGGATTATCACGTGAAATGGGATATATTTTACCTTGCTGATTAGCGGGATAGCAGTAATACTGTTGCGATGGCATCGGTTGCTGCTGGTTGTTCGATTGCTGCTGCTGAAGAAAATTAATCTGACTCGTCTGGGCGAGAACGTTGTGATACATCGGTGCTATATGCGATAACGAGTTGACGTGAGATTGAGACCAGCCTGCGGTTTATAGTTTATCGTTAATTTTTTTTATTTTTATTTATTATCGTTGGTTCGATTATTTTATGGGGATTTATGCAAACGTTACACTTGTCGCTCGGCCTCATTTCATCGAGGAAACGCTGGTCATTTGGGCACTGATAATTTTATCGCTGGGTTTGGCCGAGATATTGTATTTGGGATTGTTTTCAGACTTGAGATTTTGAATTTTGTGGATGACGCGATGCGGCCGTGACGAGAGGGAGTGCCGATCGAAAAAATTGAAGATCGCGATGGGTAGGCTCGTTTATTTCTGCGATTAGTATAACGGGTCGGTCTTTGATAACAGTTCAGAGATTTTTAAATGAACTGGCCGTTATTTTGGGACGCGCGCTCGCAGTATCTGTGTGAGTGCCTGTGAGCCTTTGTGGGTATCTGTGAATATCCGTGTATCTTTGTGAGTACCTGTGAGTACCCGTGTGAGTTTTGTGAGTATCTATGAGTACCCGAGTCAGCATTTGTGAGCACCTGTGAGTACCCGTGTGAGTATTTGTGAGTACCTATGAGTACCCGTGTCAGTATTTGTGAGTACCTGTCAGTATTCGTGTATTTGTGAGTATACACGTGAGCATCTGTGAGTATTCGTGTATTTGTGAGTATACACGTGAGCATCTGTGAGTATTCGTGTATTTGTGAGTACCTGTGAGTACCCGTGTGAGTTTTGTGAGTATCTATGAGTTCCCGAGTCAGCATTTGTGAGCACCTGTGAGTACCCGTGTGAGTATTTGTGAGTACCTATGAGTACCCGTGTCAGTATTTGTGAGTACCTGTGAGTATTCGTGTATTTGTGAGTATACACGTGAGCATCTGTGAGTATTCGTGTATTTGTGAGTATACACGTGAGCATCTGTGAGTATTCGTGTATTTGTGAGTATACACGTGAGCATCTGTGAGTATTCGTGTGAGTGTCTATGAGTATCTATGAGTATTCGTGTGAGTGTCTATGAGTATCTATGAGTATCGATGAGTATCCATGAATATCTATGAGTATCGATGAGTATCCATGAATATCCGTGAGTATCTGTGAGTATCTGTGCGTACTCGCGTGAGTATCTGCGAGTATCCATGAATATCCGTGAGTATCTGTGAGTATCCATGAATATCCGTGAGTGTCTGTGAGTGCTCGCCTGAGTATCTGTGAGTACTCGCGTGAGTATCTGTGAGTATCCGTGGGAGATCTGTGAGAATCTGTGAGTAATTGTATAAGTATCTGTTAGTATCGATGTGAGTGCCCAATAGACATGAACTTTATAATTTTTAAATAAATTTTAGACATTTTCAGAGCAATGTTTTCACCAGTTAACTTCATTAAGTTAATGTAAATTAATTTCTTTTATTACTACTAAAAAATATACTCGCGACAGTCTAAAAAAACGCTTATGTCAGAAAAATATAACGCATATGACGTCTTGCATATGACGCATGCCCCCCCTCTTGGATAATTTTCGTGAGTAGCGGGAAGAAGATTGCGTTCGAAGTTTCGTCGCTTTCGCTGAGTTATCTGTGTCGGAGTCTGTACAGCGGCGACACTTGTCGGTAGTAGGGCCATGTGCGATACGATACAGCTGCTCGAGGTCTCAACTCTGTGGCTGTCGTTGGAGGACGGCGCCTTGGTAATTCGAGCTCATTGATAGCGTAACTGGCGTGTGTGACGCGTATCAGTCTCCCTGCGAACGGTACACCAAGAGCTTCGTTGGCCACTCGACGCTTCAATATATAATTCACGACGGTCAGTAACGAAGGTAGGTGTGCACTCAATAAAATCGTTGTTCACCATAATGGGGCTCATCCAAGTCGGTATTTTTAGAATAATGGTCGATCTATTATTAAAGGTGTACGTCCAAATCATTACAGGGGAGCGGGGCAAAATGGAACTGTGGGGTAAAACGGGACAGACAATCGGGATTGTAAAATTTATTTAAAAAAAAATGCAATTTTTCAATAATTTTAGAACGTCCCATTTTGCCCCATCGATGCATACCGTTTGTCTGTCCCGTTTTGCCCCACTGTTCCGTTTTGCCCCGCTCTCCCCTATTCGCGGCACGATGCTCGATCTATCGACGATCTGTCGCAGAAGCGTCGAGAGCGATAAGATTAGACTCCGATCAGACGGAAAATCCTTAACCGATTAATGTTTTCAATTATCATGCTATTATTTTTTATTATCTATATTTTATTATTTTATTATTATCATTTTTATAAAAATAATAATATTTTCTGTATTTTTAAAATAACGGTCGATCTATTAATGGTATACGTCCAAATCATTATTCACAGTGCGGTGGTCGATTTGTCGACGAACCGTCGCAGAAGCATCGAGAGCGATAAGATTAAACTCCGCTAGGACGGAAAATCCGTAAGCTATTAATGATTAATATTTTCAATTATCACGTTATTTTTTATTATCATTTTTATAATAATGTCTGTAGTATTTTCAGAATAACGGTCGATCTATTATCGCTTTACGTGCAAATCAGTATTCACAGTGCGATGCTCAATGCATCGACGATCCGTCGCAGAACGATCGTGAGCGATAAAATGAATTCTCCAATCAGAGGGAAAATCTTTAAATGATTCATTAGTCGGTTCCGAATGTTTCGCCTGCTTGATAATCATTATTATCGGTAATCATTATGATAATTAATCGGTTATTTACTATCGACTGGAACTCGTTATGAATGATGACATATGAATTGTTAACCTAAAGGTTAACAATTCATATGTCATCATTCATAACGAGTTTATTGGTAATCATTATCGGTTATCATAAGAATTGGTAATCATTATCGGTTATCATATGAATTGGTAATCATTATCGGTTTTCATATGAATTGGTAATCATTATCGGTAATCATATGAATTGGTAATCATTATCGGTAATCATATGAATTGGTAATCATTATCGGTAATCATTATCGGTAATCATATGAATTAGTAATTATTATCGGTAATCATATAAATATCGGTGGTGATAACGACAATTAATACGTTTCAATTATCGCGTTATTTTACAATGCTATAGCTTTAACTATTGTATTGTAATTATTTGTATAATACGAATCGTTTTTAATTAACGTTTTGCCTTGCCCCGATCGTACCGACTGACGATTCAATTTGGATGCAGATTGCGCCTGGCCGTCTCCGGCAAGTGGATTTCATCTTGAAACTCCCGATCAAGTTACTCGATATGGAGAACCGTCGGGAGGACGATATCGAGTTTATAAAGACCGAGCTGTTGCCCGAAGCCGTTCACAATCGTTGCTTCTGCGAGACCGGATCAAGGGAGTTCGTGGAATTCGATTCGGCGGTCGTTGAACCGGCGAGATCGGCGAAGAGAGAAAACGATTCGGCGGAGTATTACCGAGCTACGTTGCTCGTCAATTTTTCCGGCGAACCGAGCTCCTTCAAGCTTTTGATAAAAACGCTGCGTTTCGGCGACGACGACGGCAAGGCCTACGACGGATTCCTCAATGAGGAGATGTTTTACAGCAAAATCGCGAAGAAATACGACTTGGAGTTTTATCCGAAGTGCTACGTTGCCGACATGGGTCGATACGGCAGACCGGTCATCGTACTCGAAGACCTTGAGGCTCAGGGATACCTCGGGGTTGATAGCAAATTGGATGAGGATCACTTGGAGTTGTCTCTGAGAGCGATTGGAAGGTTTCACGAAAGAGGCTTCCGACTAAAAGCTACGAACTTTAATTCGTTTAGAGAGTTCTACGCGAAGCTAATCGACACGAGATTAGACGGACAAATATCTTCGGAGGATCTTGGATCGGAGGCGACGAATAGGTAACCCGATTAGCGGATCGCCCGCAGTCTCGTTCATCCCCGAGTTTATCGGGGCAAACAATAAATATTTTACGTCACTCCGTGCGAAAAGGGCAGTTTTAAGCACACTGAAAAAAAATCGCTTGTGGCCTGGCAAAGGAAATATTTTTTTATTTCAATTCTTAGACTTCCATATGATATTGCAAGGACAACGGCAAGATTGTCAAGATGACATGTTGTCCTTTCATCCCGTATGGAATTGTAAGAATTGAAATAACTATTTTTTTTTTCATTGGCAGACCGCAAACCAATTTTACTCGGGTCATTGATATTTTTTTTCAGTGAAGGCCTCGCAGTGTGAAGTAAAATTTGATATGATACTCGTCCGAAAAACTTTTTCTTAACTCGTGTGACTGTCACCACTTGTCAGAAAAAGTTTTTATCGCACTAGTATCGTAAAGTACTATTATGTAAGTCATGCATGAAAAGTACTACTTTTCGTGCCTGCCGAGAGTGGCGAAAGGAGCTTTACAGCCAAATATACTGCAAATACTCGGCGCATGTGCACATCGGTCCGAACTTACTTTACGCACGCTGAAGCGTGCGTAATAAGTACGTCGCATGCGCAGTACAGCTCGGCCTCGCTGTACAGCGTCACAATCAGCAGGCACGGAGTAGCACTTCTCCTGCATTCGTTACGAAAAATATTATGCAATACTATTGCGGTGTAGCGAACATCATAAGCGGACTGTGAAGTGAGTCACTTCACAGCGTGCGTATAAAGTTCGCTTTACCGCACTTGTATCACAAATGACTATTTTTTTCCAACCGTGCAAAAAAGGCCCCATTTCATGCCTGCAACGGGGGTGGAAAGTGGCCGATTCTTGACGAGCTGGAGGAAAAGTAATTTAGCTGGAGGAAAAGTAATTTAGCTGGAGGAAAAGTAATTTAGCTGGAGGAAAAGTAATTTAGCTGGAGGAAAAGTAATTTAGCTGGAGGAAAAGTAATTTAGCTGGAGGAAAAGTAATTTAGCTGGAGGAAAAGTAATTTAGCTGGAGGAAAAGTAATTTAGCTGGAGGAAAAGTAATTTAGCTGGAGGAAAAGTAATTTAGCTGGAGGAAAAGTAATTTAGCTGGAGGAAAAGTAATTTAGCTGGAGGAAAAGTAATTTAGCTGGAGGAAAAGTAATTTAGCTGGAGGAAAAGTAATTTAGCTGGAGGAAAAGTAATTTAGCTGGAGGAAAAGTAATTTAGCTGGAGGAAAAGTAATTTAGCTGGAGGAAAAGTAATTTAGCTGGAGGAAAATAATTTCGCCGGAGAAAAAGTAATTTAGCCAGAGAAAAAGTAATTTAACCGGAGGAAAAGTAATTTAGCTGGAGGAAAAGTTTCACCTTTCTTTCCCCACTAAATTACATTTCCTCCTGCTCGTAAAGAATCGGCCACTTTTTAGCGTAGTCGGGAAAAAAATAGCCTACACCACTCGGCAGGAAGTGCATTATCACCTCGTGTGAATTTCTGCCCTTGCTTCGCTCGGGCATCAAACTTCACACCCGGGAAAAAGACGCACTTTCCTCCCTTGTGGATACTATACTAATTTCGACACTATACTAACATAATATACTAATTTCGCATTAACTATGTGAATTGCATTGCAGAGTACTGGACATTCTGAGAAAACTGGGATATCCAGGCGCGACGGGTGTCGGGCTCGAGGAGAACGCGGCCCTTCGTACAATTTGCCACGGTAATCTGAATTCCAAAGGGCGTTTGTTCTTCAGGTACAAAAACGGCAAGCCGGTGGACGTTAAAATCGTCGGATGGAATAGTTTGCGCTACTGCTCGATCGCCGTCGACCTGGCGGACATTCTTCGCGACGAACTCTCGAACGAAGACGCCGCCAAGAAACATCTGTCCGTGTACCTCGGAGCTGACAAATAAAATTATTGAAAAATACATTTCGCAGACTCGTCGGTATTAACCGTTGACCGGAGCATCGGGCGACTTTGAGCGGGCGGTGCGAGGGCCGCAATTTTTACCGAAGCTCCTCCGCGAGCCTCGCCGGAAGTGTTCTTCGGAGCCGATAAAATTAGATCTTCGAGTCTCCTTCCATCCATTGAAATTCCGACGGTCGCCTCTTCTCCATCGGTTTACTCACTTCTCACCTCTCCCCGGGCGGCAACTTCGTCGCGTTGCCCATGAATGACCGGCCCGGCAATCCTGTTTGGAAACTGGAGAAACTAATTTGCATCGGAGATGTGGACTCGCGAAAGGGGTCTCGACCCGGCGAATAAAGTTGTCCGGTTTCCGCCTCGAAACGTGGATTTACTTCGGGAAGTAAAGCGGACCGTGACTGGTTCGAGTTTAAAAAAGAATTTAATATCCGACAATGGCACGCTGACGAGGCAGCTTATTAGTCTTTAATAATTATTCATCTATCGTTTCGAAACAATTGGCACCATTTTAAGTATAAAAATTGAATAAAAAAATTAAATAAAAAAATTAAATAAAAAAATTAAATATAAAAATTAAATAAAAAGAATTAAATAAAAAGAATTAAATAAAAAAATTAAATAAAAGAATTAAATGAAAAAATTAAATAAAAGAATTAAATAAAAAAATTAAATTAGAAAATTAAATTAAAATAGTTTTAAAAAATTAAAAAAATCTTCGAGTATTCACGCCGATAAGCTCTCGATTTGCGAGTCCCGTTGCTCGCTCGACGAGGGTGCGGGTGCCGGCTCCGGTGGCTCGTTAGCCGGGCTCGGTGGTCGGTTGGTCACGGATAGCCAGTAAATACCGGCCATGATCAGCAAGAGGACGAAGAGGGAGAACAGGAGTCTCCGACCGCCGCATACAGATTTTACAGCGGCCTCGAGGACCGGAGCGCAGGGTGGCACGACCCTCGACACTGGCGGTGGACAAGCGGGTGAACGTGTCGGCGGGGCTGATGGTCTCTTCGCCGTTGGACACGGAGGTGGGGGAGGCACCTGCTGAGGAGACGGCGAACGGATCAAAGCGCAGCCGGCACCCGGCCGACGGGGAATGGGCCATCCCATTAATTTTTTTTTTCCTCAAGCCTCCAGACTCAAAAAAATTTTGACAGTGTTTGGTTACTCCGGGAACATGATTGACGGTCTCCAGACTCGACGACGTTCGCGTGTTTTTCTTTCGACGGAAAAAAAAATTTCTCGAGCCGAGGGTTTACTTAGAGGTTGAAGAGAGCTTCAAACTATTCAAATAAGTGCTACATTTTTAAAGTCGTTTATACAAACTTTTGCGCATCTATTTATTATAGTGGATGGTTATTTGTATTACAGCAGATGCCCTTAATCTGGATAATGATTCATTAGAATGGATTTGCAAAAATATTGAGAGATTTGTGCCAATTTTCGAAAAGGTATAAATTCGTTTAGTTTTTTCAAAGAATAATCCGTCATTTTTGCTCGACTTTAATGTATTGCGGCTCATTCTTTTACTTGAAAGGTGCTGTACGAATTCACCATACAGATATTCGATAGTATGTTCCGTTTAAAAATGACGGCCTTTTGTTTATCCATCGACGAAATTCACAAACATACAGCTGTCATTTTTAAACGGAAAATACCGTAGAATATCTAGACGGTGGATTCGTAGAGCATCTTTCAAGGAAGAGAATGAGCCGTAACACAAAAAAAACAAGCAAAAATTACGGATTATTCTTTTAAAAAATTGAACATGTACCTTTTTGAAAATTAGCACGAACATGTCAATATTTTTTCAAATCCATTAACTCGGCTCTCATATGTGTATTTAATATCAGATATTATATATTTTTAAAGCAAATTAGATAAGTTTATACATCCTTTCTGTAAATAATAATAATAATAATAATAATAATAATAATAATAATAACTTACGCGTTTGTCTACTGTATATAACAGGTATAATGGAAACCGGGGCAAAACGGGGTCATGGGGCAAAATGGGCATATGAAATGTCATATCGACGTGGGGCAAAACAGGGTAATAATGAAGCTAACGAAACTTGCCTCAAGTCAAATCGAAGGGTACCCCGTTAAGGCCCAGATGGTTTGTTTTTAAATATCCTTTCAAAACCGGTGCCAATATAATTTTCGTGTGAAAAACAATGGATCTATGTTTTCGGTATCGTTGTAGTAGGTTTTATTGCTTAGCGTCCCCGTCTTGCCCTGGTCTACCCTACCTGTACAGGTATAAATGTGCACTATAACTGTACTATGTAAAAAAAATCAGATGCCAATCTAATGGCGATGGCAACGATACACCCTCCTTAAATACACTCGTGCCATTGAAAACCGCAGTTTGGTTAAAGCCTTCCCGAAGTCCGTAACTAATCTCTATATTTCAGCGAATAAACGGTTGCGGTTGGATCAAAGCTGGAAAGGCAGGGGGGGGGCTGGCAGTAGTTAGGGTGGATTTGGTGCACAAAGTGCGTCGAGCAAGCGGCTCTCTGCGGCTCTCCCAGAATTACCGCCGAATTGAAGAGTTTATCATCCTTTATGATGAAATCGCAAAGCTCGGTAGTTACGATTTCGCGCGAGCGATTAACATAGTTGAATAGCTGCTTTTCATTCACCAGCTTCGAACGGGAATGTCGAACAGTGGTCATGCTCCGCCATAGTCCAATGTTCGAGGCTACTGCGTTTCGCTGTTCTATTCGCATAAACGGCAACGTAAAAAAGAAACTGAAAAAAGAAAAATACAGAAAAAACGAAAACATTATTTACGGATTTAACGATTAACGATTAACGTAATTGAATAGCTGATTTTCATTCACCAGCTTCAAATAGGAATGTCAAACAGTGGTCGTGCTCCGCCCAATGTTCGAGGTTGATTCGTTTCGCTGTTCTATGCGCGCAAACGGCAACATAAAAAAGAAACTAAAAAAAAATAGAAAATCCAAAAAAAACTAAAACAATATTTATGGATTTAACGATATCGCGCGGGCGATTAACGTAGTTGAATAGCTGCTTTTCATTCACCAGCTTCGAACAGGAATATCGAACACAGCCCAATGTTCGAAGCTACTCCGTTTCGCTGTTCTATTCGCTGAATTGGGAACATAAAAAAGGAAAATAAAAAAATAAAATAATTTTAAAAAACAAAAAAACGAAAACAATATTTATCCGAACGGTACCTCTGCAACGGAGTTTCGGCTCCGCGTGTCTGTAACAATCATCGCCCAGTGTTCGAAGCTGCTCCGTTTCGCTATTCTATTCGCGCAACCACAAACATAAAAAATAAACTAAAAAAAAGATAATAAAAAATACAAAAAAACGAAAACAATATCTATCGATTTAACAATGTCACGCGAGCGAATTAACACAGTTGAATAGTTGCTTTTCATTCCCCAGCTTCGAACAGGAATGTCGATCACTGAATGTCGATCATGCTCCAGTGGTGATAGCCCAATATTCGAAACTGCTGAAAAAAAAAAAAAAAATTTAATAAAAAAACGAAAATAATATTTATCCGAACGGTACCTCCGCAACGGAGTTTCGGCTCCGCGTGTCTGTAACAACCATCGCCCAGTGTTCGAAGCTGCTCCGTTTCGCTATTCTATTCGCTCAACCACAAACATAAAAAATAAACTAAAAAAAGATAATAAAAAAATACAAAAAAACAAAAACAATATCTGTCGATTTAACAATGTCACGCGGGCGAATTAACACAGTTGAATAGTTGCTTTTCATTCCCCAGCTTCGAACACTAAGGTGGATCACTGGTCATGCTCCAGTGGTCATAGCCCAATATTCGAAACTGCTGAAAAACAAAAATATATATATATTTTTTTAATATACAAAAAAATAAAAAAACGAAAACAATATTCATCCGAACGGTACCTCTGCAACGGACTTTCGGCTCCGCGTGTCTGTAACAATCATCGCCCAGTGTTCGAAGCTGCTCCGTTTCGCTATTCTATTCGCGCAACCACAAACATAAAAAATAAACAAAAAAAAAGATAATAAAAAATACAAAAAAACGAAAACAATATCTATCGATTTAACAATGTCACGCGAGCGAATTAACACAGTTAAATAGTTGCTTTTCATTCCTCAGCTTTGAACAGGAATGTCGATCACTGAATGTCGATCATGCTCCAGTGGTCATAGCCCAATATTCGAAACTGCTGAAAAAAAAATAAAAAATAAAAAATTTTAATAAAAAAACGAAAACAATATTTATCCGAACGGTACCTCCGCAATGGAGTTTCGGCTCCGCGTGTCTGTAACAACCATCGCCCAGTGTTCGAAGCTGCTCCGTTTCGCTATTCTATTCGCTCAACCACAAACATAAAAAATAAACTAAAAAAAGATAATAAAAAAATACAAAAAACGAAAACAATATCTATCGATTTAACAATGTCACGCGGGCGATTGACACAGTTGTATAGATGCTTTTCATTCCCCAGCTTCGAACAGGAATGTCGATCACTGATCATGCTCCAGTGGTCATAGACCAATATTCGAAACTGCTGAAAAACAAAAATAATTTTTCTTTTTAATAAACAAAAAGAAATTAAAAAACGAAAACAATATTTATCCGAACGGTACCTCCGCAACGGAGTTTCGGCTGCGCGTGTCTGTAACAACCGTCGCGTGATTCAGTGAATTAAATAAATTCACTCACGATCGGGAGCTGTAACGCGAGTGAAACGCAGGGATAGATATGCAGAGAAGGTTCGAGCGGGGAGTCCAGGTGGCTGGAAATAAATACTGGACGGAGCTTTTGCTCTCAGGCTCTCGCTCTATCGACGTGTGCACGCTGCGAACTGAGCACATGGAAGGATTCGATTAAAAGTTGGTGTATCATGAATGCGAGACTCGCATCGCAACCGGCCCGATCGTATGCGCAAGTTGTTCGCGTGTTTTAATAGAGAGTACCGGAAGATGCCCACGGCCAATGCATTTATGATTCTGCGTGGGTTGCTTTCGGTTTTCCCGCATCCAGCTGGAAACTCTCGTTCCCCACCTTTGCGGCAAAAATGAAATATGCTCCTGCGTATAAAACTCATCGGTCCTGTTTACATTTTCCTCGACTTCACCGGCAGACTCCACTCTCATTTGGATTTTTTACTTTAAAAAAAGCGTGGAATTTCCGAGAATCGAGAGCTCGTCGGAGAAGGTACGGAGAAGCGATGGAGAATCAAAACGCCTGGCGAGATTCTTTGGTCGCGTCCACCGGGCACGCCGGAGCTGGAGTAGCTGCTACCCATTAATAATGATAATAATGAAATAATGAAAATAGACTCGCCAAGGGAGGTTTCACTTAGCGGAGCGGCGCGGAATAAAGTGCCCGCTCGACACTCTAGAGTGACGTTTCACGGCTGCTCCTGCGGGCTGCGACTGTTCCTTCGGAGTCGCTTATGTGCCTTTGGCGCTTGAAGTCTGTTCACTTCTATTTGTTCTTCTACTTCTTCGACGGTTTTCCTGGGAACGCACAGTGCATGGAAAAAGGGCTTCGTGGCCGCAGCCCATTTCTGCCCCGGACAAGAAATTGATCGTTTATATCGTATAATTGGTTGGCATGGATGGTTGATATTTGTGCAACCGATTAATTTGTAGCGTGAACCAACAAAGTTTTTTTTGGAGAAGCCAACGTGTATAAGAGATCATCATTTGTTTCACTTGAAAAAAAATGGAATGTATGTTTCACCAGTGAACACCTAATTCTCGATCCAGAAGAAATGGTCGTCTATATCGTACAATTGCTTGGCCTGGATGGTTGCAACTGATAGGTTTGAAACTGATTAATTTGTAGCGTGAACCAATAAAGTTTTTTTTTGAGAAATCAACGCGTATAAGAGGGCATAATTTTTTTTGCTTGGAAAACAAATGCAATGTATGTTTCACCGGTGAACACTTAATTCTCGATCCAGAAGAAATGGTCGTCTATATCGTACAATTGCTTGGCCTGGATGGTTGCAACTGATAGGTTTGCAACTGATTAATTTGTAGCGTGAACCAATAAAGTTTTTTTTTTGAGAAATCAACGCGTATAAGAGAGCATCATTTTTTTTGCTTGAAAAAAAAATGCAATGTATTTCACCGGTGAACACTTAATTCTCGATCCAGCAGAAATGGTTGTCTATATCGTACAATTGGTTGGCCTGGATGGTTGCAACTGATAGGTTTGCTACTGATTAATTTGTAGCGTGAACCAATAAAGTTTTTTTTTTGGAAAACCAATGCGTATAAGAGAGCATCATTTGTTTCTCTTGAAAAAAAAAAAAAAAAAAAATGGAATGTATCTTTCAGCGGTGAACTCTTAATTCTCGATCGAGAAGAAATTGGTCGTCTATATCGTACAATTGGTTGGGCTGCATGGTTGCAACTGATAGGTTTGCAACTGATTAATTTGTAGCGTGAACCAATAAAGTTTTTTTTTGGAAAACCAACGCGTATAAGAGAGCATCATTTGTTCCTCTTGGAGGAAAAAAAATGGAATGTATATTTCAGCGGTGAACACTTAATTCTCGATCCAGCAAAAATGGTTGTCTATATCGTACAATTGGTTGGCCTGGATGGTTGCAACTGATAGGTTCGCAACTGATTAATTTGCAGCACGAACTTATAAAGTTTTTTTTTGTTGAGAAATCAACCCGTATAACAGAGCATTATTTGTTTCTCTTGAAAAAAAAAAAAAAAAATGTAATGTATTTTTCACCGGTGAACGCTTAATTCTCGATCCAGAAGTGCGCATAATGATTTCTCTCGCGGCTCGGAAGATGCATGCTTCGCCGAGCTTTATTTTTACAATGTACTTGGTTATTTTCTCCGGACTTCACAACCTTTGTTATTACATACGGGCTTTTTATATGGCGATTTCCCTATAAAGATGCGATGTAAAATAAAATTTGATAGCAGTCAGAATGGTCGGTACTGCATCGTAGCTTTTGCGAAACGCGTCATCTCCGGGCAGGGTTGGTCCAGCCGTCTGCCAGTGATTTTCCAACAGTTCCATGCATTCTACGCGTCCGTGACGCAGCGAGCATTCCGTTCTCCGAATGGCATGTGCCGGTCACGCTGCCGACTGCAGCACATCGATATTTTTTCTTTTCATCCTGTGTTTTTTTTTTTTTTTTATTCGTTGCTTTCAGTTCGCTCGTGCATATATCCTCGGGAGACTGCGAGATTCCGGACCCAATAAATTTACAGCGACCCACGTGAATGAAGAAATTTCTCGTGTAGGTATTCGAGATATTCGCCTGTTCGTATTTTTATTTTTTCGCCGCCTCGCCAACGCGAACCCAAAGGCAATTCGCGCGAGTCCTAATATTCGCACGGACTCCCATAAACAATCGAGCCCCCGCAGCCGTATAGGTTTTATTTGCGGGATGAACGCCCGTGAGAATCCGCGAGAGAAACGGACAGAGAATCAGACGCAGAGACAGACAGCAACACGGGATCGTTCGGTTTTCCGCGCAAACCCTAAAAAAAAAAAATCCTGTCCCTCACTTCAATCCGAACCAAGCTCGGGCTTTAATTTTCATTCCTGGAAATCATCGATCGTCGATCGTTCATCCCCGCGAGACCGCGAGATTCCGTACACAATGAATTTACAGCGACCCGCGTAAATGAAGAAATTTCTCGTGTAGGTATGCCAGATATTTGCCAGTTCGTATTCTCTTTTTTTTCAATTTTTTTTTTTTCGGCATCGCCAATGCGAACCCGAAGGCAATTCGCGCACGGTCCCAATATTCGCATGAACGATCGAGTTCCCATAGCCGGGTGGGTTTTATTTTCGCGATAAATGCCTATGAGACTCCGCGAGAGAAACGGAATGAGAATCGAAGGGAGAGACAAGACGTGACATAGGTAAATGCGGTGTGTCGTGTTCCCTCGGTCAGGCACGACAGGGTAGTAGGTGAAGGCAGCGTGCAGCAGATACGCCCATTTCTTCGGCGTAACTACTTACGATACGAGCTCGAGTGGTCGGAGGGAGTGTACCGACCACTTTACTCCTGTAATGTAGAAGTAGAAGCAGCATTTGCAGCCGCAGCGGCAGCAACACCACAAAAGCATGTAAATGGTTATCGACGTTCAAGTGCCCTACAAACTTTATCCCGCACTGTATATATGGCGCATTCTCGGGACGGCGCCCCCGCCATTGGCAACCGTGTTAACTCCGCGTACGCGTGTGTTGTACTAAAAATGCCATGAATACATATGAAATTTTACTTGGACATGATGCTGCTGGGAAACTCGGTAAACAGGTAAGTTTACTTGATGTACCCAACTCGTCGAAGACCTGCGATCGCAAACAGATGCGGAGAAGAACTCTGCGGACCAGGAAACCTCGACATCTTGGTTGGAAAGTGGACTTTCAATTAAAAAGAGTTTTAAGGGATACTCTGCGATTGCCCGGCTACGCGCTTTTAAGGTTGTGCCTGCGAATAGTGTTCACTGCGCATAAGTTTCAGAGAATTCAGAGGGAATTGCAAACACTTCTGGATGGTCTAAGAATCTGAAAAAAATCGAGCGCATTAAAGGTGCTCAAAAGATTAATTTGGCATAATAATAATTTCAAAATTTTATTAACGATTTGATGAAAAATAAAATTGTTCAACAAATCGCCCGGAAACCTAACTTTTTTTTATGAAAGTGATTCATTCAGTTTTCTGAATACGTAGGAATTTTTTGAGATTTTTAAATTCACTTTGAATTTTTTTTTATGTGGGAAAAATGTGTAGAAAGTCACAAAATTCAAAGCGAATTAAAAAATCTGAAAAAATTCATACGTGTTCAGAAAAATGAACGGATCATTTTCATCAAAAAAAGTTAGGTTTCCGGAAGATCTGTTGAACAATTTTATTTTTCATCAATTTGTTGATAACATTTTGGAATTATTATTATGCAAAATTAATCTCTTCAGCACCATTGAAACGCTTGATTATTTTCAGATTTTTATACCATCCTAAAGTGTTTGCAATTCCCTCTCATTTCTCTGAAACCTATTCGCAACGATTAGGTGAGCTGATGCAACGCGGTCCGTAACTAAAACGGTAATGAACCTTCTTTTCAATGTTGTGAGTTGTTCCAAGAAAAATGCAAATTTTCTTTCATAAAAGAGCCTTCCGTGGAAAAATAAAAAATTCTAACATCGAAAAAAAAAATGCATCGATGATTCATTTTTATTTTTTTTTTCGCAGCAGCAATGGACTTGATAGTTCGAGGTCTGCGTGATAACGGAAACGTTATTACATTATTATTGTTATTTAGTTATTAAAACGGAAATGTTATTACGAATGTCGCGTCGACCTCGCATCCAGCCGACGGCCGTAAGCCCCGCCGTCGGTATGCAGATTGTCCCGTACGCATGCTAACCCATATTATAGTCGGCGGTGAGAACCCGGTCGAGCCGCACGAACCATAGAAGCCCGAGAGCCGCGCGGCTCTCTCACCAGCATGTATATATAGCATGCTCGTACACACACATATACACACATACACACACATACACACACATACACACACACATACACACCCATACATACACACACATACACACACATACACACACATACACACACATACACACACATACTCGCACATACACACACATACTCACACATACACACACATACACACACACACACGCACAGAGAAAGACAAACACACATGGAAAGGCCTCGTTGTTAATCATCGCTAATGAATATTCGCGGATGAGAGACAATTAGCAATGCGCCGAGTGTGGCTAACCATTAAACCCCCGTGGAAACGGCGAAGGTAAATTACCGAACAGTAAAGTCCATCGTTTAGTCATTTCGACGGCCCTAATGGCGTCGGTAGCCTGAAGCCTTTGAATCACTGTCAGTGATAGCGCGTTCGCACCTCCACCGAGCCGGAAAAATATCGGTCGAACGACACGCGGATTCTCGCGGTTTCATCGGAACCCCCGACCAATCTTTTTGTCTCCCGCTGAACGGAATTCGGCCGAGAGAACGAGGGAGAAAACCGTGAAACAAAAAATTTTAAAAATCGTCGGGAATTTTCGACACCGCGTAATTATCGATTGTCGATTATTATCAATGTGTTCTCTCGTCGCCCAATGAGCTTTTCCGGTGCGGCGAAAAATTGGCGAACATGGACGGGCGGATCGGTGGCGCAGTCGTTATACGTAGCATTGCCCCAAACAATCGTATCGGCCCGGCGTGCCGGTGTCGCGCGGACGTGTCCCCCCTATCCTCGTTCCTCCAACCCCGTTATGATTATCCAATAATCATTGGGGCTGATGAGGAATTCCTGAATGGACAGAACGCGGCGCAATGCGTGTTGCCCCGATCATCCGAATGGGTATGGGTTCCCCGATCCGGTTTCGATCCCGCTACGAAGCCGCTGGTTGGTCCTCCTGTGGCGCTGGAGCGATACCTCCCCCTCCCCCCACCCCCGAGAACTATGTAATAAACACATTCCTTGGATCGGTCGGAGGGCTCGCTATGTCGGGGCACGACATTTCCGACTTTGAATTAGTCTCGTTGCCCTTCCGCGCAAGGCTTTTCCCGACCCCGATCGATCGACAATCCGGTAAAAGAATTCGCTATAAGAGCCGGTGGGACGCGGAGGACGAGGAAGTGTCTGCACCTGATGCTATGAGAACCCCGAGTCGAGTGTACGAAGATGCCCTGTTCGGAACGTGCATCCGGAGGATAGAAATTTTTGTCTGCGAATCTCATTGTCAACCCGCCGCAATTTCACTTCGTCGATATCGGCAGATGAGAGACCGCGGATCGGTGTGAGACCCTCTGACGAGACCTCATCGGGGCTTCGTCGGGCCTTAAGGCCATGTGAAGGATGTCTACAGCATCCGTTCTGTTGAATATAAAAAAATCTAGATCTCGCATACGTCAAAGGAGCGTTTATGTCGTTTATGTCAATATGCGTTTATGTCAATATGCGTTTATGTCAATATGCGTTTATGTCAATATGCGTTTATGTCAATATGCGTTTATGTCAATATGCGTTTATGTCAATATGCGTTTATGTCAATATGCGTTTATGTCAATATGCGTTTATGTCAATATGCGTTTATGTCAATATGCGTTTATGTCAATATGCGTTTATGTCAATATGCGTTTATGTCAATATGCGTTTATGTCAATATCATAATCCTGCATGATTTGACGCATATGTGTAGCATTAACAATGCTAAGTCGGAACTGAAAGATAGTCTGGGTCCGTCGGTAAAGCAGGTAAAGCTGGTTAAAAAAGGAAAAAAGATAGCTCCAGCATCCGCCGATCGGGGTTCTACTGTATTTGAAGTCTACCGACGGTCACCTCAATTCCGTTAGGGACGAGACGAAACTAAAAGTCCGCATTTTTTGTCATCTTTTTTCCCACAGCAGAAGTAGCTGCAAATGGCAACCGGACAGTGTGTCGCCACTTCCTTACCCTTACGGGACGGAAAATTGAGTTTGGAATTGCCGGCTACATGAGGAAAGGGGCGACTTATTACAGAAATTTTCATTGCTGACGCCGGCCGTATAACGAATTAGATTTCTCCGACGAAGCTACACACTCTGGTGAAGTCGATTATCCGATGGGGACTTTTGTACCGCGGTGGAGAAACAGGCCGGAAGAAAACACCGCTGCAGCCCGCGTTGGGAAGACCCGGAAACGCGGTTGCCTGCTGAATCCCGTGCTTACGGATAGAAATATCCCTCTCACTTTTACCCTACTATCGCCCCATCGTGCAGGTCACGAGGAGGAGGAGAGAAGCAACTCGACAGCCTCAGCACCCGAGCATTTGCCTCGAGTTCGTGATTCGATCTTCGTTTTCTTTTTTTGTTTCCTTCTGCACTTTGACTCCATTTTACTCACCCCACAGAGCCTTTCACCTTCCTCTCTATGCCTCCTTTCCCGAGGCTATAAATGAAACAACACTTCACCCTTAATTAGCCGCCACCGGCAGCAAACGCCGCACGGCCGAGGGCTCGACCGATCGATATTCCTTCTTCATCGGTTCCACAATTATCGGGTATGTTAATTTTTTTTTTCGCGAATTACCAACCTCCGAGCAATGCGGCCCCGGCGACGCGTTGCGGGTCAAATCTGCCTGTCGATGTAGGGGAGAGCGGGGCAAAATGGGACAGCGGGGCAAAACGCTACAGTGAGGGCAAAACTAAATTTTCCAATAATTTTTGGCTGCCTCATTTTGTCCCAACGATACATCCGGATTTTCAACCCCGTTTTGCCCCACGAACCACCATCGCCCCCATCCAAAAGTTATTGAAAAATTGCGTCTTGGCCTCATTATCCCGTTTTGCCCCGCTGTGCCATTTTGCCCCTCTCACCCCTACGGAAGATTACCTAAAAAAAAAGCATTAATGGTATCGAAAAAAAAGGAAAACGTCTTTCCGAGATAACGATGGAGCTGCCCGAATTTGCTGCTGTCTCTTATTAGGGAGGAACGGTATTCCGTGCATGTATGAGCGATTAACAAAAGTGGTTACCGTGGTGGAATAATGAAATTGTGAGGGCGAAGGTAGCGACTGCTTGGTCCATACTAATCGATGAGAGGGTAAGCGTGCGGTGGCGAAATGCCGGTGCACGAGGACGCCCTCGACCGTAGCGCGAAAGAGTCAAGAGTCGCGCATAGTCATGGAGATTTTGCGTCCGAAATACCTAATAAAAGTTTCCAATGAGGGAATTCATGGAGCCGAGGATCTATGGACGGGGAGCGATGTTAGCTTTCGGCCTCAATGGACCCAATCAATTCGTGTAACGACGAGGTAATCAAAATTCAAGCTACCACCATGACGCGTGTATACGTGAGCTTTGACGCCTCACTTTCTCTCCCCCTGCGGCGCCGCGCTCTTCTGCATCCACGCTCGATAGGATTAGTAACTCGGTTACGCGTCGGGTCAAACGATGCACTTCGTAGTCGAAACGTTGTATCGTCAATCTGGACGAGGGTAGTTCCTCTCGTTTCTCTATCACCTGGCGCTACGCTGCAAACTTGATGTTCCCCTTCATTGTCGGTTATTATTATACTGTACACATGTATATAGTATAATATAGTTCGAAACTCATCGGTGTGCATTTGCATGTACAATTTCGATTTGATAAAGCCTCTTCGGTCCAGTTGCTATTTAGTACATTCTACCAAATGTATGTATATATACGTACAATATATATATATATATACATATATATAAATAAGATAGATATGTATATATAGGTGTGTCTATATATACATGTACATTTACATATAAATACTATGTATCTCAGTTTAATTACGAATAAGCAAATTATTATTTGTATATCAAAGCACTGAGCGATGAATCATGTGATACATATGTGCATATATGAAAACTGTTCTCTGATAACTTTACAGGGAATTCTGTGTAATGAGTGAACAGAGCATCGCGTACGTTTGTTATGTATGAAACAATTTCGTGCGCACATGTGGTATTGAACGACGTTAATGAAATTGTATTCCATTTAAAGGAAATCCAGTTAGATAGGCACTTTGTGGAACGGTCGCACGCTCTCGTGAAATATTCAGTGTCCGGCGATGCGTTTTATCCATAGGAGATTAGTCACGCAACGGCGATAACTGGATGGACGGGCATTGTGCGCCGGTAGAAAATTTGATGAAAAGAGGCAACGTTTACAATTTTCGAGCATCAGCGGTCCTCGTTATATTTACGTCAATTTCAATAGGAAACGTTTTAAAAAAATCTCTCTCGCCCTCTCGCAGCGCGGCCGTGACGTCGCGCAAATATCGTTCCATACCGCGGGACCGGAAGTGGCGCGGGTCCGAGGCACGGCTACGGCAACCTATTCATATTGAAACTGGGAGGAGGTTGCAACCGTGGCAAATGGATTTCGACGTTGAGACCAATTGCGTAATAAAAGGCTCGCACGGTCGCACGCACACGCAGACGTTCGTGATTCCCGATTATACGAACACGCGTGCGTTTTGAAATCCGTTCTGGCACGTCACAAATGCTCGATGTTGTTATTAAACTGTTACTTTATTTTTTTTTTTTCCAGGTACGGTACGTCGAGGCTCGACGTGTCGATCGTGCAATGGCACAAAGCTGACAAGTTCGACTGCACAAACGACTAATCAATCGAACAATTAGAGATTTATTTTTTCATCATAAATACGTGTTACGTGCGGTATTGGACCGGAACGTCGAACTCCATCGGCGAACGAAACCACTGCAATTGGGTCTATACGTCATCGTTCGACAAACAAAAATCTCATGAGTGCGACGTAAATTGACATGTATACAAAACCTTATGAGAATCATCGTTGCGTCGTTGCAAAAGCACAGCCATTGTTGAATCGAGTCGGCAGCGACGGGCCGGAATACCTCAATTGCTGCACTAAATACACGATTTTTTCCTATATTTCTCTCTCCGTGTACAACTCCAATTTCGTGAATTCAATGTCCGAATCGGAATTTAATATAAATTCTCGTATCAAAGGTGCAGTTAAAATCATCGGAATTTCATTCACCGGCATCCAAAAACGAATCACCGATGACTGAAATTTTCTTCGTGCTTTTGCATTATTCATTTCCATGGCAGATTGAGCGGTTTCGATTATTGGTATTTAATATACCGTATTTAAAAAAAACTGTTTCTTTATATCTACACATGGATATGTCCTCGATCGTAGAGTTATAAAAGTAAAAATAAGATTCCTATAAAATTTCTTTAAGTCAATGTTATATGTGTACAAAATCGTCCGGGCGATACCAGAAATTTTAGAGCGGCACCTGGTGAGGTCCGGAAATGCCTGATAAGAGCCGACAAGGCCTCCACATAACGCTCCAAGATTTCTACTCTTTCCAATAGTACACCCGAAATGTACCAAGGGTACACAGTAAAAAAATAATTTCTTAAAATCAGAATACGAAGTTTCGTAAAAATAATTTTGTTGAATAAGTGACAAACTCGTTCGTCCAGGTTTGAATATTACACACCCCTTTTTTTAACTCCCGACAGCCCGCTAGGGCAAAAAGACGGGAGTTATGCGTTTCACGGCGATCACGGGACTTTCCAGTGTTCTCCGAATCGACAAAAAATTTCTTGACAAAATTTGGCAAGCAGTTTCTTTGAATCGTGGCCTGTGTCTTTTTTCAGGTTTCGTTACGATGCGATGCGATTTCATAGAGATAAAGACTTTTCGGAAAAAATAATGTCCATATCGAAATTTCAGCGAGATATGCCGCCAACTTTTGCCTGTTCACCGTGTATCGTAGCTAATTTCACAGCGGCTCAATGCACGATCTCCCGAGCATTTTGCGTTTCGCTACGAATCAGCTGTCAACACTATATACCTACTGTGATTTTTTTTAGTAGTAGTAAATGTATTTATTGACAATATATTACACGGTATAGATGCTGGTACATTTTGACGATTATTTACACTCCATAATGCTGTTTCTATTGCCAATAGGTCATCGACCTAAGTCCGTCAGCGCATTTTTTTTTTTTTATTTCTCGGGCAATTAACAATTTTAGTTCGTACTTTTGTTTGTAAAACTAAAAAAATTTACAATTAAAAAATTGTGAACGTTTGTGGACAACAAGTTTTTGTAAAAAGTACAAACTTTTTTGACTGTGTAAATTTACTTATAATTAATTCGCAGCAATCTCGAAACCCAATGTCTTCCACGAGGCCACGAAGTTCCCCGACACTCCGACTCACCGTCTTGATTCAACAAAATTCGTTCGTATCGTCTTGCCGACTCCCGTTATAACTGTACGTATCGGTGGCATTGTGGAGAATCGTGTTCAATCTAGCGATAGTGGGTCGATCGCGAGGAAGTCGGGTGAGAATGGTCGAGGGGGGTAGGTCGGACGACGTTGATGGTAGCGGCGGAGGAAAGTCGGGTAACCCGCGACGTCGACGTCGCGAATCAACGCGCCAGCGTGCGGTCGGGAAACGCAATCCACGAGCGAAATGGAATTTCAGTCCGGCGTTTGTCTCTTTCCCGATAACAATGCAGATGCTCGAGAAGATTCTCCCGGTCGCTACGTTTCCCCGGTTCGTTCGAGCTCTCCACTCAACGCTTCCTTGGTGGAACCACGAGGTCCTCGCACCGACTCTCAGGCCCTCCCCCGCCCGCCGTCAACGACATCAAGCTCTCTCGGTATCTCCGATGCGGCTGACGTTCATTGAGAGCGGCATCCGCTTTTCCCCCGGGAAGTGACGCTGCACTTCCGCTATGCTTTGCCGGCTGGTGTTCGCTATATCTATCGTAGTAAACACACCCTGTTTATGCCAAACAATGTCGCATTCTGCAGCGCGGTATTACTCGGGAACCCTTTCTGTTCCGCTCTCCAAGTACATAATGTATCCATGCGCGCGACGCCAGGCTGCGAAGACGCCGGTTTCAAACCTACATTGGGAATAGACTTCCGTTAAGAGCGTCTATCTCGCCCGCAGCGTATCGCCCGGCGAGGTCTGCGAGCGAGGTTTCCGGCGAGCAGCCCGGTAGGGAAGAGCGGGGCAAAATGGGGCAACGGGGCAAAACGGGGCAGTTGGGCAAAACTAAATTTTCCAATCATTTTTGGATCGGACAAGGTGGCAAAGCGGGGCATAAAAGCCTGATGTATCGATGGGGCGAATTCACACCCAGAAGAATAATTTATTTGATGGCCACCGTTTATTTGGTTTAGGGTAAAAGTGGGGAATATAGACCGGTCCATATATCATTGATTTACGTGTTAATCGAGGTGGGCCATATTCACCACTTTTACCTTAAGTGAAATATTTATTTGATTTAAATAAATATTTATTTAAATTAAGTAAATGGTTAATTAAATGAAATAAATATTTATTTAAATTAAGTAAATGGTTAATTAAATGAAATAAATATTTATTTAAATCAAATAACCACTTAACCAAACCACTTAACTTAAACCAAATAAACAGTGGCCGTCAAACAAATTATTTTTCTGGGTGCGAGCATCCAAAAATGATTGGAAAATGACGTTTTGACCCATGCCCCGTTTTGCCCCGTTGCCCCATTTTGCCCCGCTCTACCCTATTGTTTCTTTCGTACCGTCGATCTCAGGCACGGAGAAATATTTATAACGTTATCGATTCCCGCGACCGTCGACGACGAGAGATGCGAATACCGCCTTGGCGAGTATTTGGGCCAGGGAGGCGTTTATTCCTAAGGAATGCCTTCTGGACCATCGATCGGTTGGGGACGTGGCGGGCCGTTCGATGACGACCGGCAGTTTCTTCCGTCGCCATTGTCCATTCTCCGTGCGCGGCTCTTTCGCAGGTGATAGCGGTGATACGGCTTTTGGGAATTTGTCGGGGCCGTCGGGCGTCCTCCCGATCGTTGGGATTCCCCGCGGCAGGAGCCGCCCCTTGATCGAACGTCGCTCGCGGCCCCTTCGCCCGGTTACAATGGGGCTCCGTAATTACTCGGTGCATTTCCGCAACGAGCGGGAGGAGATCCCCTGCCTCAACGTTTTAGCCCGACCTGTCCTCCGCCTCTATGTCGGTGCACGCTCCGAGTGTCGACGCGGCAGATTGATTCTCTCTCGTGGTTGTTCAGCTTCGAGCTTTAGTATTCCCTGTGCCCGTCCGCTTCAATCTTCCCGCCGGATCGCTCGGTCGCCTCTTCAGCCTCGCTCCGAACCGGCGCGACTTTCGCCATTCGATTAATAATGTTGTTCGAAGCACTGCAGCCTCGCCGGATCTCTCCTCGTCTCTTCACGGCTTCCTCGGCTCTCGCCGTCCCTCGCATACCCCGGTTAAATTACTCGGGACAAGTATGCCGGGGACAAATAGCGTCCCGATGAATTTCTTCATCTCCGAGAACCGTCGAACGCGAGATATCCCGAGTCGAACGGGATTATTTGTGGATAAAATATTTCCAACGCGCTGTCGCGAATCTCGAGTCGCGGATCGGCGCGGGAACGGGGGAGAGTTTCGATGCAACTGTATTTATGCGGCAGCGAATGCGAGTGGTCGATGCTCGCAGCCGATGCAAACTCTTCGGGAATTATTCATCGTTATACCTCGGTGACCTGGTTCGCCACTCGAGACAGATTAGACGGTCGATCGTTGAATATCCTGTCAAGAAAGCCCGTCAGGAATCCCGAGTGTTCGGTCGTTTCGCGATTGGACTGCCCGGCGATGAACTTGTTCGTCTCCCGATGAACCCGTCATCGGGAGACGAATAAGACCTCGGTTATTTACTCGCGCAATTGACTTTGTTTTTTTAATTTTTTTATTAATGTTCCGTTCCAGGTATACCCCTTAGGGGTTTTTACCTTAGCTCCCCAGCTAGCCTAACCGTGTGCCTATTCTAATACTTTCCTATCAGCACTTCGCTAACCTATACTGAGAAAAAGAAATGGTGGAATTAAACAAATGCGCGGTGACATACGTTCGAAGGTGTATTTTGTTGGTACAACAAAAATGTTTGTTTCAGTCGGCAAATTTTGAATAAATTGAAGCAAATTGTCGTTTAACAAAACAATGTTTTATTTGTACTAAACAAATAACAGCTTTGAACGTATGTCACCGCGACTTTTGGTTAGTCCAACCAATTTTTTTTCTCAGTGTACTCTAATTCCGTGCGTCCGCAGCCGACTTACTTCCCCCTAACTGTTCCGCATTCGCCGAGGACACAGGGAAACTGCGGAAAACCCATGTCGGTAAAGCTGGCGATATTCTACTGATCCTCCGGTATTTTTGCATTTGAGTAAAGTGCAGAAACACCTAAGTTTCAGAAGAAAGCGCCTCCCGCTCACCGGTCGATGCGCCAGCTAGCGCACGGCTAAGCGGTCACCCATCCAAGCACTGACCGCGAACGATTGGGCTTGACTTGGGAGACCACCGGAGCCGTGCGCCAACCGCTCATCCACCGCTGTCGGTCAATTGACTTTGTTTTTTTTTTTGTTTTTTTTTTTACGATTAAACTCCCCCTGCAGCGAGAGTTAACGGAGAGAAGTCCACATGGCCCAAGAGGTCCAGCCAGTTGCTCGACGGTCGGTCGCTTGGGAAAAGTCGGGCCGGGGATAATGAGGAAGCTCGTATAATCAACCGGTCGTGAAATAACATCGGCGTGTAGAAGCAACCTTCGCTGGGACAAAATTGCCACCAATCTCGCACGGAAAATTAGTTTCCTTTGCCCTCTTCTCGCCTCCCCGACGCAGGTCACTTATCGTTTTTATGTGCCATCACTCGTCCTTTGCCGAAGTAACGAACCCGAAGTGTCACTGAGATTCCAGTCGCGGGAACTGAAAAAGCGAGCCTGGAGAGCGATTGTCGTTCAACCTTCCGGCGTTTATGCGCTCGAGTCCTGCAAATGAAAAATCTTAAGGTTTGCTGAGATATTGGTCGATGACGTATGATTTCCATCTCGCGGCTACGTCGAAAAGTTTTCCACCCCGAATCGACATAATTCTCGGGAACATTCGTAGATTCGCCGAATTCAGCCGACTCGACGAAACACTGTCTATCGGATCATTATTCTTTCGATGACGGTACCCGCACCCAGAAAAATAATTTATTTGTCGGCCACCGTTTATTTGGTTTAAGTAAAATATTTATTTGATTTAAATAAATATTTATTTGAATTAAGTAAATAGTTACTTAAATGAAATAAATATTTATTTAAATGAAATAAATATTTATTTAAATGAAATAAATATTTATTTAAATGAAATAAATATTTATTTAAATGAAATAAATATTTATTTAAATGAAAGAAATATTTATTTAAATGAAAGAAATATTTTACCTAAATCAAATAAACGGTGGCCATCAAATAAATTTTTTTTCTGGGTGCGATCTTTTCCGGGCGCATCGATCATCCGGCGTCCCACGCTTTATCTTTGCGCCGGCTGCTATCCGATTAAGAGTTCGATCATCGGTACCCGCAGATGGATCGGCGAACGGCGTTATCAGCAGGACAACCCTGCGCCGTTCCATTCGGGTAATGCCATTGTATCATCGATCAATCAAAATCCAGAAGAGCTGCCGCGAGACCACGTCAGCGAGGGATCATAAAAAAAATATTAAAATAAAAAATCTCTTCATACGGCGTCTACAATGAAAGTTGTAACAACGATGCTTGTTGCAACTGGAGCGTGGCAAGGGCGGGACGCGCCACGGGTTTCCACGCTTGTATCGAGTAATGGAAGGGTTTGCTAACGCGGTTGAGGAATTCCTCGAGTCCAACCTATAATTTGGCGCGATACGAGTGGGTTCTCGCTGCCTCAAATATTAAAACGAACGGCGGGCAACGGTAGAGCGTCGTTCGTTTTAACGGCGAACGAATCGGATAGCTGAGGATAGTTGAGGTGCAACTGATTCTTTGCCGAATGTATCAAATATTCAAATTGCAGAACTGCAATCGCTACGCTCTCGCCGGGTTAAACGGAATCCGATCCGCTCGTCTTTCATCCGGTGGTCCCGAATTAAATTCTCTGATCTACCATTATTCCTCGAATAATGATGGAAACTCCAATTTCATGCCTTCGAAACACGATCTGACTGCGGGGTGAGCCGTCGGTGTCACGGATTCTCATTCCGTCCCTTCGCTCGGCACGCTCGGCTTTGCACACAGTTATGTGCAAAGCCGTCGATAGGTGTAGGATGTCAAAAGGAGCTGAATTAACCATCGACGGACGAACAGCGCTGGTTAATATTCAGCTGCATAGCCATTTGCCAACGCTCCTTGAAACTATCTATATGGGAGACCGGGGCAAAATGGGGTATGAATGCATGGAAGTGTGAACATATAATTGTTCATTGTTGTTAAATAATTACGGTCTCGGAATAATACAGTCTGGTAATAATTACTGGTAATAATTACTGGTAATAATTACTGGTAATAATTACTAACAAAAATCAGTGTACGTCCAACGATTCTGAGAATAACCCCATGCAGAAAAGCTCTGACCATCTTCGTCCGATGACTTCTTCTTGAGCGCGATCTCACAACTTCGTTCATCTCTCTTAATGATCATTCCTATACGACGTTTTACCTCATTTGCCTCTGAGGACGATGGAGGTTGAAAGTCATACAATCAGACAAAATACATTAATTGTGATACAATAATATTTTAATTGTGAAAAAATCACAGTTTTCGCATTATATTTTCGACAAACGACGCAGGCAGACGAATACGCAGGGTTTGCTACGATACGGGCGGACGCAGACTGACGGGCTACTATTATGTAATAAAACTTTGTATTTGAATAATTGATGAACATTGCAATAAAAATGCTGTATACAAATTTTTATTCAACTAACATTGTCTTTCTTTATATTCACTTCCTTTATCCAATATCGTTTTTTTTTTTGCGCTGTGTTGCATTGCATTGCAGTAATTTTATATCGCTCGCAATACACCGAATCGGATAGCTGAATAATAAGCACAATCCATTCTTGTGGCTTGTATTATACGACCTTACGGCCGGCAATTTAAACTAGTGTAACAATTTCAGGCACGCTATTGGTTATACTTGATACACCCTATTTTAGGCTGTTATAGCGTTAATAGTTGATTCCGATGAGTATGCCGATATTTCCGATCCTGTTTCCTAGGCGCAGATAAATTCTCTTCCGATATGAGGCATTCCATCCCGATTTGTACGGACAGCCCCTAAAAAGTCGACCCCTAAACGAATTGTAACTTCGTCACAATTCGTTACTATTCAGAAGGAATTTATTTTTCAGAGTTTTTGGATTGCTTCTTTTTGAGACATGGCGAATTCGTACTTTTATTCTCTAACCCCTGTGTCTTAAAAATTATTGGATACGTAAAAAAATCTTTGACACAAAAAAGTTGTTTCGAACAAACTTAAGAAATTTTTTTTTTTTTTAATCCGCGAGTCAAATCGAAGGGTACCCCGTTTCGCACCAAGCAATTTTTGCCAATGCATTTTTGTCAGACAACCAATGAATATGTGGTTTCGGTATCGTTGTAATGGCTTTTATTTATTTAACTTCCCCATTTTGTCCCGGCCTCCCCTCTACGATAATCAAGAGTGTTACAACGGTGTTATGGCCTATAGATAATATTCTTTGAATATCATCGTGACTAATTCACCCATCGAATTCGTCAAATCTTGTGCGTGGAAAAACCCGCAGCAATTACAATTTTCAGTCAATATTTGGAGGCTGCACTTCTCGTTTAAAAAAAAAGGTGGGCATATAACCGTAAATTACCACATTTCATTGAGCGACCTTCTTGCTACTTTTTCATCTCATGACATTCCCAGTTCTTGAATTATTATTATTATTATTTTATTCTTCTTCAGCCCCCGCAGTTTTGTACTCTGCGAGAGTGCCAGAAGAGAGGGAGAGACTGACGATTGTCCTCGCGGTTCTTCGCTCCGGCCAATAGCTGCGCGAGGGCTCGGGAGAGAGCACCGTTCGGGAAGAATAAATTTCGCGGTATGGGGATGGACGTCGTGAAAAATGACGGCACGTATAAATGGTGACACCTTCCTCGCCGTGAGGCATTGGACCATCGCTTTTGCTCCGCCACTGTCGCTGTTGCTTCCAGAATTCACGTTGCAGTAACTATATTTATATTGTACAGATAAAAGTGGGGAATATGGCCCACCTCGATCATCATGTGAATCAATGATTTATGGACCGGGCCATATTCACCGCTTTTACTCTTATAGGGCGACGGGGGCAAAACGGACATGGAGGCGACACAAGCACCTCGAATAAAAATAAAAATACGGGGCAAAGTGGGCACCAACTTTAACAATTATAATGTTGTCTTAATTGATTTTTCATCATATACCGAGGATTTTTATTAAATGCAAGATAACGCAAGAAAACGGACAGATAAACGAATATTGTTTATATAGAAGAAATCCTTTGTAATAATACAATTCTATCTGCTCGACTTATTTGCCGGCCCATATTCACCGCTTTTACTCTATAGGGCGATGGGGGCAAAACGGACAGGGGGGCGACACAAGCACCTCGAATAAAAATAAAAATTCAGGGCAAAACGGACACCAACTCTAACAATTATAATGTTGTCTTAATGGATTTTTCAAGATATACCGAGGGTTTTTTTTAAATGCAAAATAACGCAAGAAAACGACCAGATACACGAATATTGTTTGTATAGAAGAAATCCTTTGTAATAATACAATTCTATCTGCTCGACTTATTTGTCGTCATTAACATCTTCACGAAACTTAATAAGAATTAAGACCCAAGGTAAACAATTTTAATGAAGGGTATGGAATGAAGTTACTAACTCTTCGCTTTTATTTTTACACAACTATAATTTTGTAGTCCTTCCAAGTAACTTTTCCTTGAACTTCTGTACTTTCGTCTGCCGTGCCGTTCGAGGAACGGCGAATTATTGTGATGCTTCGGTATAATTCTTTGCTCCATCGACAACAGACTTCATCGCGTCGCCATGACAACGTCACTCCATGATTGTCCGTTCGTAGTTCTAAGGTAGATTTTCGACATGTTTCCTCTACTATTGTAATTAAATAATAGAAGCAACCACTTCATTCGCACGTGAGCATGAGCAAAGTCGTAAGCCGTGCGCTGTGCGTAACGAAGTTCGCAAGGCTCACGGAAAGTCGCCACCGAGTGGCGACTTTGAAAACTGAAGGAATTCTAACTTTGGACTATTAGAGGTTGCTGCTTACACAGTGGCAATCCTTACAGATGGGAACTTCTTACAGACCATGTAACCTATCAACACGATAACAATGGGAACCTTGTTTCAACCCAAAAACGAAGGCCGTGGTCAAAATTTGAAAAAAACAGATTTAATAAAAAATCATTCGAACAATAATTAGATAAAAAATCTGAAAAAAAAAATGAATTGGCTCAACTTTTTTTTCGAAATAAAGTTTTCAACAATTGTTTTTAAAAATTCCGATACGATCGAAATTTTAGTTTTTTTTTGTTTACATAAACAATTGAACTTATTTTTCACAATTTTGTTATGTAAGGAACATAACATGAATCAGAAAACTGAAACAAGTCGTTTCTAAGAAAGTTAAGACCGTGCCCTTTTTGCTCCCAATACCTATTTATAGTCGATGTGTTCGTTTTGCCCCATCTCCCTTACATATTTATATGCAAACAGAAAACGATCGCGTAAGTTGCATGCTCGGAAACCAAGCCAATTAGGCACGACTGAATAAGTTGGATTCCCACTACCTACCTTAGTGCCTGCCCACTCTCCCTTCCCGTACAAAAACTTGGAGCAGGAACGATTTGATAGGCAGGTAACAAAAATGGAAGAGGTACTTCGTTTCCCCGCCATGCAGGTAGACGGACTCCCAGAAAAGGCCGATCCAACTTATCCGCTCGTGCTTTATCCAACTTACCTGGTCGGTAAAACTTATTATTAAGAAAGCGCTCGAGAAAGAGAGAGAGAGAACCTAGGAAATTACTTATCGTCGCAGAGGCTTCCATCGATAACAAAAACAAAAAGGACACAGTTCAACCGAAAGTCAAACGCGGAGGCTAATTTAGAGCTGACTATAATACCTCTATAATATTATAATACCTCTATAATATTGCAGATTCACCATAAAGATTAAGTTATCAAAATAGACTTAAGAGACTAAAACAGAATAATGGAATAATAAAAATGTAATTGTTACTCGTAGGAAATAAAATTCAGGAGAGGATCCACATACAGGACCGAAACGTAAATAAAAAAAACCTAACGCTTTCGTCCCCGCACCCACATCGTGGAAATGGTCGCCGTAGCCGAATAAACAAAAAATCCAGTTCCATTAAAATCAGCCGCTCATCTTCAAGAACTTGGTAAAACTTATCTGCATGTCTTATAAGCTTGGTAAAACTTTCATTGCCCGTTCTACGAACTCAACAGGGCGCACTTTAACGATAAATATACCTCCGCAAAAGAACGGCCAAACCATGAAGCACTTGCAAGCCTACTAATAATAAGAAACCGAAGCCAAATGAACGACATTTACCACTACGTAGCCAACGTACTCAAACTAAGAACCTTCTCGCTAAATAGCATTTGTACATGAAAAAACTGAGTCGAAATAATTTCTAAAATAAAATTAATATAAATATAGGAATGTATAGAAAGAAATTATATACCAAGTAATGTAGGCGGTTAGAGTGAAACCAACGCAATCTTATGGATTAAGAAACGATATCTTACTTTATAAGTTGATTTTAAGCAACATTCATAAACTGAGAAAAAATAATTGTTGGATTAAGCATATGCGCGGTGACATACGTTCAAATGTGTATTTTGTTGGTCCAACATCTATGCTTGTTTCAATCGACAAATTTTCAATAAATTGAAGCAAGTAATGGTTTAACAAAACAATGCTTTATTTGTACCAAACGAATGACGACTTTGAATGTATGTCACCGCAACTTTTGGTTAAACCAACCAATTTTTTTCTCATTGTACAGGGCAATGCCCGTAATGAATAAAACCATACACTGCAAAAAAACATATATCAATGACTCAAGTACGATTCACTTGCGAGCTGCCAAAGAAAAAAAATGTTTCAATTCTACTTCCAATTCTTACAATTTCATACGAGATTAAAACAATAACATGCCACCTTGAAAGTTTTTCCGTCGTTGTTCGAATATCGTATGGAATGGTGAGAATTGAAAGTAGAATCGAAAAAAAAAAAAAATCGGCAGCCCGCAAGATAATTTTTTTCACTGTACATACATACAGCACACATCTGCATGCAACTTACGCGGTTGTCTACTGTACTATAAGTATATGCATCGCTGCTGGTGATCGACCGTACATCCGAGAGCCGCAGCTTCCGGTACGGTGAAGCGGCGTTGCAAGAGAACCCTCTACTCGTCTCCCAGCGTCGTTTCGTTCGGGTAACGATCCAATAAAAAGGTTGAGTACAAATCGTGACGACGACAGTTGCCGCTGGTTACGGGGCCCGAACGAGCCCGGCAAGTTAAACAATAAAAGGGCGCCAGGTGAGACGACGGCGATATAAACTACGAGGAGGCAGTATCAGCTGTTGAAAACGCCGGATGCATATTACACTCGAGCATCTCAAGATCGCTAGAGATATATACATTTCGAATTTGATATCTTAACTGCAGTGCATTCCCCCTCCACTCCCGCTCCGCCCGGAGCGCTTTCGATGCGACGTTTGTCGCCCGGGCAAAAAAAAAAAAAAAAAAAAAACGCCTTCATGAAACATCGCGAAAAACAGAGGATGGATGTGTACCTCGAATTCATTCAATCGAACATTTGACGCGCGCGCGGTTCAACGCGGGCCTCGAGCCGTATAGAATAATGGCGATGTCTCTTGTCAACCTTTGGAGTGTACGAAAGCGCCCTTGCAGATTCGGCTAATTTGAGTGATCCGCATCAAAATCCAGCTCGGCGAATCCGTGCCTTTTCCTTTCATACGATGTTTCATTAAAAGTTCGAGGGGTCGCGCTATTCGGAGTGAGAGACGGCAGCGGCGAAAGGATTATTAATTAAAAAATGAAGTTGATGCTGCTGCTAATGCTCCCGCTTTCGGAGATGGAGAGGGACACGGCGAGAAAGGGAACAAGTAAACGCGAAGAGCCGGCTCTCGGCGCCATCGATCAATCCCTTAAAAAAAAAAAAAAAAAAACAAAAACAAACAAAAATGAAGAGCTGTGTTTACAAGTTTCACCCCCAACGCCCGGGAATGCCTCGACGACGAGCGAAAGGGTGAGACGCGCTCATCACACGTCTCTCACAACCACACTGCTGCTACGAATATATATATATATATATGCATATATATATGTGTATATATATATATATACGTAGATAGAGTTCCTTCCTTACCCTTAGGCTCTTTTCCGTTCCACGCTTTTTCACCCCTTTTGCTTTCGATTCTCTCGCGCCCGAGCTCTGAAACATCCCTTCGCCAACGCGACTACCTTTCTCGAAGGGATGAAGCGAAGCGGCGACGTATCACTCGAACTCACCGAGAATCCCTCGGAGTTGCCTTACCTACTTCCGCTCGGTGCACTCCCCCGACGTGCCGAGAGGGACGGAAGACCGGAATATATATATATATATATATATATATATATATATATATATATATATATATATAAATATAGCGCAAGGTATTATGATGATAGAAGCTTGGATACAGTCTCTGATATTTTCCTGTTTATTATTCGCACCGGAAGTCGAGTGATATTGAATAAAGTATCCGATAAAGGCGTCCTCTCAACGACTGTCGTGCCGGCGAAGTGAATAATTGCCGGTCCCGTCGATGTCTCGGTTCTACCCTGCAAATGACGCAATTTTATAGAGGGAAACGTTTTGCGCTCGTGAAACTCGCCGGTTCACCTGCTGCCTTTCTACGAAAATAATGTTCTCGTCGGTCGTCGTCTATTTTCGTTTCCGCCATAATTCTTGCACGAAGCTTCTCGTAATAGGTCGTTCCGAGGCGTGTCAAATACAGGGTTTGTGTTGCCCGTCCCGAGAGCCGAGGAGACTCTTCTAATTAGGGTTGCGCGAGCGGGGCGTAAACGAGAAGCACGTGAGTGAAAATCGCTCGAAGATGAAACGAGAAAAGGGCCGTCTGTCTCTTCGGTGAAAGAAACTGCCACCGGATGCGCATTTAAAAAAAAAAAAAAAAAAAAAAAAAAAAAAAAACGATATTCTATAAATGGTCAGAGCTATTCACGATCGGGTTCTTCCCCGTTCGCTGCGCGATCCAATTATAACTTGAGTATAGACAGTGAATGGAAACCGAATTGAATGAGCGTGCAGATGTATTAGTAATACCTGAGGCCGCGCGGGAATGAACCGTCTTCCTTATCGACTGATTGATGAGTCTAAGATTAAAACGTAACGTCGAGAATTTCGCGTCCGATCGCCGGCAAACAAGCCCCTCGTGCGTGGGACAGATTCGAAAGCCCGGAGGGACGAGCCTCCGAGGGGGGGAGGGGGAGGGTCGTGCTGCGATCTAATTACACCAGGGGTAATTAGTAGTCCCCCAGTCTCGCGTACCGCTCGCACGGCGCGTAACCCATTAATCGTGCTACATTACGCCACTTCGCCAGCCACGAGAGACCCGCACGAGCCACAGCGACGTATCTTGCGCGACGTTATGCTCGAAAAACGTTGACGCGCTTAACGACATCTGGTCGAAGTTCGGGCCTATTCATCATTCCCCGAATCACCGAATCAGTTCCGTTACGGCTCGTGATTCAAATATTTTTTTTTTTAGAATTTTCATATAGGGTGGTGAATTTGGCACGTGGATGAATTATCCAGGGACTGGTCCATATTCACCACCAAAAAAGTAACACTGCGGGTGGCGATCTCGAACTGTTGTCTGACCGAATGGCCGGTAATTAGCACAATAATCAAGTGAAGGGACGCTGGGTGGAGCACGTTGGGGAACGAAGGGTGGTTGTCGGTGGGAATAAGTGAGAGATCCAGACCGAGAATTCACGGTGGATTGTACAATCTATCCGGTACAATTATCGCGACGGGCTCATGGGGACTGCGTACGTCGGGACGCATATTTGCATGCCTATTAATATATATGACGATATCGCTTGAGAGATATTACTATAGCACATGATAGTGGGGAACTAGGGCGCAACCTATGGTAGAAAGTACCAGATTTATACGAATTTTTCGTAGACATTATGGTAAATTTTTTTGGAAAATCTGAGACTTTCCGCCATAGGTGGCGCCTTAGTACCCTACTACTTCACTGAGAGAAGGATCTAGTAAAAATTACCGATCATCTATGAAAAATTACCATAGCACATAGTAGTTGGGCGCCAGGGCGCTACCTATGGCAGAAAGTCTCAGATTATCCAAGCATTTTTACCACAATCTCTAAGAAAAATTCTTATAAATCCGGCACTTCCTACCATAGGTGGCGCCCTAGCGCCCTACTACTATGTGCTATGGAAATATCTCTCAAGCGATATAGTCATTTTTACTAGATGCTCCTCTCAGTGTATGTGCTATGGTCATTTTTCTTACATGATGGGTAGTTTTTACTAGATTCTTCTCTCAGTGTACATACAATCTGTATGTATCCTTGAGCAGGATGTTGTGGAGTGAGGTAGCGACCATACTTTAATTAATTATTAAGCGTTCTTAACCTTTCAATGCTTTTTCTTTTCTTTCTGCTTTGTTGTTATTATTAATACCCTTATATGTACATCTAATTAAATTGTAAACTATTCTGTTCTATTCTATGCTATGCTTTCTGTACTCACTTCGCTTTACTTTATGTACCGCCTATCTGTAATGCTTGGTCTTTAGGGCATTTATCCCAGGACCCAATAAACTGATCTATCTATCTATCTCTCTCTGGTCTGCATAGTGCTGGTGAAGGTTGAAGGAACGGGTGGTGAATTTGGCACGTGGATCAATTATCCAGGGGCCGGTCCATATTCACCCCCAAAAATTGTACACCGCCGCTAGCGATCTAGAACTGTTGTCTGTGTCGAACGGTGGAGCACGTTGGGAAACGAAGGGTGGTTGTCGGTGGGAATAAGTGAGAGGTCCAGAAGGAGATTCCACGATTCCACGTACAATCTACCCGGTACATTTATCGCGCCGGGCTCATGGGGACTGCGTGCGTCGGGACGCATATTTACATGCCTATTATACATACAATCTCTGTGTACAGTATACACAGTGCCGGTGAAGGCTGAAGCTAATGGTGGTGCATTTTGCACTTGGATCAATTATCCAGGGACCGGTCCATATTCACCACCAAAAAAAAAAATTAACACTGCCGCCAGCGATCTAGAACTGTTGTCTGGCCGCATGGCCGGTAATTAGCACAATAGTCGTGCAAGTAAAGGGAATTTAGGTGGAGCACATTGGGGGTTGTCGGTGGGAATATTTTAGAGAGGTTGACACTGAGAAAAAAATACAAAGTAAAAGCAACAATACTGATTTTTTACCATAAAAAATAGTTCCCAGGTGGAACGTTTACATTTTATAGTTACAAAAATGACGAAACATCATGGTTGCAACCATAATTATAGTTTAATCAATTGAATATATACTATGAGAAAGTATCTATATAGACGTTCCCCCGGGAAACTATTCGCTATAGTAGGAAATATCATCCTTTTTCTCAGTGCAGAAGGAGATTCCACGGTCGATCGTACAATCTACCCGGTGCATTTATCGCGACGGGTTCATGGGGACTGCGTGCGTCGGGACGCATAGTTACATAGCTATTATAGGGGAGAGCGGGGCAAAATGGGGCAACGGGGCAAAACGGAGTTTTTGGGCAAAACTGAATTTTCCAATCATTTTTGGATCGGACAATGTGGCAAAACTGGGCAGAAAAGCTTGATGTATCCGATACATCGAATTCGGGCATCGAAAAATGATTGGAAAATTTAGTTTTGTCCAAAAACCCCGTTTTGCCCCGTTGCCCCATTTTGCCCCGCTCTACCCTACATACAATCTCTGTGTACAGTATGCACAGTGCCGGTGAAGATTGAAGTTAATGGTGGTGCATTTTGCACTTGGATGAATTATCCAGTGACCGGTCCATATTCACCACCAAAAAAAAATTAACACTGCCGCTAGCGATCTAGAACTGTTGTCTGGTCGAATGGCCGGCAATTAGCACAATAGTCGTGCAAGTAAAGGGAATTTAGGTGGAGGACATTGGGGGTTGTCGGTGGGAATAAGTGAGAGGTCCAGAAGGAGATTCCACGGTGGATCGTACAATCTACCGGGTACATTTATCGCGACGGGCTCGTGGGGACTGCGTGCGTCGGGACGCATAGTTACATAGCTATTATACATACAATCTGTATGTATGGTATGCACAGGGCTGCTGCAGGCGCACACGTTCTCGGTCACGAAGCCATTCGTCGCCTCCCATTAAGCCAATTTGAGATCGGTCCGGTCGCGATGTGCGTTCGCGGGGTCGCCCGGACTACGGACACGATGTCCGGACAGCAGCCCGTATAGAATGCTAATTCCGAGGGGATCTCGCGTACGTAAGGATCATAGACGCCAGTTTCAGGCACGACGCACAGAGTGGTACACGCGACGCGTGCTGCGGGCACGCCGAAGCTCCACAGCCCCGATCGCATCCACCCCTTGCACACGGCCCGGGAATGGCCACTCGAGGAGGCGAGCCTGGAGCGAGATTCACCCCGGATCGCGAAGGGTGTAAACGACCGAGGGGCGAATATGACGGAACGACGGGAAAGGGGCGCCTTTTAATATATTAAAAATGAAGGTTTATTCACAGATATCCCAGGTGGGGTTGGCCGAGTCTCGGAGTATGGCCGACGATTGGCTCTTATTCGGCAGCGGGCTGCCAGCCGATAATCGGATCGCGACCAAGGCCCAGCAATGGGCTAACTGTCGATTTATAGCCACTCCGACGTGGAGTCGATAATTGGCAAGACGCTGCCTGTTAGAGTTGAGCCGGCACTGGCATATCGTCGTTATGATGCGTGTTCGGCGGTATCGAGTGGAGGTTCGTTCACGGCGTCGAACGCATTTGGCCCAGTTCCTGCCAGCGATGTTCCGCCAATGTTCAATGCAAAATATTTATTGAGGTTTTTTTTTCATTTTGGGAGATTGCTGAATTTTTTTGTTATTCCAAATTCCTTTATTTCGTTAATAAACGAAATAAAGGAATTCCAATAGAACCAATAGGAACCAATAGGTTTCGTCAACGTCATTAATGAAAATGTGAAAAAAAGCATTTGAGAGACTTTTTTTTATTGTTTATTGATATTTGGATTCAACGTTGGCTGGACATCGGTAGCCGATATTGGATCAACGCCGTTTGATAATGTTGGGCCGATGTTATCATTCCAACGTTAACTGGTCGTCGGACCTACATTGGCGAACAGAGTCGGGTCGACTTTCTAACTCGGGCGGTCATAGTTGATGCCAACGTCAGCCTGGCTGTATAGCCGGACATGGGTATGTATAAAAACTAACAATAACGGCGATCGGACAATCCATGGCCTTTCATACGGTTGGGCCAACGTTAGACCGGCTCTATATCCTCACCGAAAAGAACTACTAGACGTTCAACCGTGACTACCGGAGGCTCAGCAATTACTACTGGCATTGCAGTAGTTACTGCACATGTAGTTACTACTTTTTAGTAATTACTCGTCAAAAGTGAGTAGTTATTACTGAAGACGTAGTGGTTCCTGCATCAGTTTTTAGTACTTACACGTTGAACTACTGAAAACTATAAGCAATTCCCGGTAGTTAACTACTCGGTGGTATTTAACTATTCAAAATACTCAGTAATGTTCAGTAGTTAACTACCCAAAATGCCCAGTATTGTTCAGTAGTTAATTACTCAAAATACCCCGTATTGTCCAGTAGTTAATTACTCAAAATACCCATTAATGTTCAGTACTCAACTACTCAAAATACCCAGTAATGCGCAGTCCTTAACTACTTAAAATACCCAGTAATGTTCAGTAGATAATTACTCAAAATATCCCATAATGTTCAGTACATAGTTAACTACTCCAGATTTCCAGCAGTTTTCAGTAGTCCGCCAATTTAGCACTGGACAGTAGTAGTTCAGTTGTTTATTAGTAGTTAACTACTGGATTAACTACCAGCACTATTTTTTAATAGTTTTCAGTAGATCTTTTCGGTGAGGGTAAAAACGCACCTAGGATATCATAAAACTTTATTAAAATTTGTTTTTTTAATATATTAAAAATACATTGCGGCGCGTCAAATCGGCGTCTGATAAGGTCCTGAGAAGGCCTAGTCAGGGCCTTATCAGGGGTCCTCGCTCGAAAATGTATATAAAAACCAATCCCGAGGGATCGAAGCCTCAAGCGGTTTCGCTAAAACGGATAATCCCTCGATAATTAATGATTATTTATTCGAGTGATAATTTGATAAGCGCACGGTCGGTTAAACCCACGAGCGAGCCACGGGTCGCCCTCCCGACCGGCTCGCCGGTACGGAAGAGGGAAAAAAAGCTCGTGCGATACAAGCGGGATACGCGCACTGGCCACCCCTCCGGTCACCGGCAATCTCGTTCGTCACTTCCATCGGCCAGAGAGAGAAAAGATCATGCCAATAATTGTTTTTCCCTCGGCCGCTTGAGTCGCCGATCACTGTATCGCCGACTCGCCATCGGCGCTCAGCGTCGCGTAAATTGTGCACGTAAACATTACGTATGAGCGAATTGGAGCATATACCTACGGTGGCATAGCTCACGCCGCGCGTATGTGTGTTTTTCCACGTATGGAGTTTACTAACGCGAGCGCACGAGCGCAAGTACGCTTTGAAAATAGAATAGGGATATTTCTATCCGGCACTATTTATAAGAGACCTTGAAAAGTATTGCAGCGAGCTTTCGCGAGACTCGTGCCGTAGAGTCGGAAAGGCGGAAGTGCAGAAACCAGACAGCGAACCGATGGTTATAGCTCGAGTCCGCAATATGAATATAGGGGAGGCGCGAGCGAGGCGTGCGAACGGGTTGAATGCAGAACTAAGTCGGTCTCTACGCTCTGCTGTACCGTATTGGTATTATTATTATTCTTATTATTATTATTATTATTATTATAGTGGAAATATAGAGCCGCGGTGGAGAGTCCGTATAGTGGAGGGAAGTAAGGTGCGAAACGGAGGAAAAGTGGAGGCGATATAGCGAGAAAGAGTTGTCGTACGAGTTTTCAGGATACAGTGACGACGCTACCGACAGTGCAGCAGCTTGCGGAATCTTCGAGACGGTCCGGAGACTGCGATACATGGAAACGCCAATGACGACGTCGTTTCTGTTCGCGTGGCAGTCGATTCCTACGCGCAAATACCGTTGAACGTACGGCGAATGTCGGTGCGGGCTGCGCGGAGGATTCAGCGAGAAACTCCTCGTATAACGATTCGACGACGACTGCTTACGCCGCCGGTGGGACGGTGGGGCGGTAATGCTTTCTCGATGCGCGTGGCACACGATCGAGATAATATCGACGGGGTGGGCCCGGTGATAAGCTTCGAGCGGGGTACGCGTAGGAAATGCGGCACGGGGACGGCGAGTCACAAATGCACCGGAGGAACTGCGCAGTGAAAAGCGGAGGAAGTGCACATTCGACGGAGATTTCTTGCTCGCGATGTGTCCATAATTTTGTTTTTATTTCTCAATATTTTTAGGGAAAAAAGGTGTGGACACTAGGGTGTTTCAAAAAAAGGCATTGTTTTTTAAATTTTTCTCCCACCTGTTTAAAGTACAGATTTCGATCTCAAATTGAACCTCACAAAAGGCGGTACCAAGCAAAAAATCCTAAGAGGTGCCGCATTCGACGGTTAACCCAAAAAATGCGGCACCTCTCAAACTTAATTGTCAGCGACCGTCTTTCGCTGGATTTTTTTATCAATTAATATATATAGTTCTATAGGGTGGGAGCTTAACGTTTTGCCATTTTTTGTATTAAACACAAAAGACTACAAATAAAAAAATTATTAAAAATATGTATTTTGGGTTCACTACAAAAAATTACAAAAAGTTAATCTCCCACCCCGTAGAATTATATATTTCGATCTAAAAAAACATTTCGCGAAAGGCGGTCGTTGACAATTAAGTTTAAAAGGTGCCGCATTTTTGGGTACAAACGTCGAATGCGGCACCTCTTAGAATTTTTTGCTAGAGACCACCTTTCGCGAGGTTCAATTTGAGATCGAAATCTAGACTTTAAAAAAGTGGGAGCAAAATAATTAAAAAAATGTCCTTTTTGTGAAACACCCTAGTGGACACTCGTGGACAAGAGATATTTGGAGAAAAAAATATTATCGGTTACTTGTTATCGGTTACTTGTTATCGGTTACTTGTTATCGGTTACTTGTTATCGGTTACTTGTTATCGGTTACTTGTTATCGGTTACTTGTTATCGGTTACTTGTTATCGGTTACTTGTTATCGGTTACTTGTTATCGGTTAATTGTTATCGGTTAATTGTTATCGGTTAATTGTTATCGGTTAATTGTTATCGGTTAATTGTTATCGGTTAATTGTTATCGGTTAATTGTTATCGGTTAATTGTTATCGGTTAATTGTTATCGGTTAATTGTTATCGGTTAATTGTTATCGGTTAATTGTTATCGGTTAATTGTTATCGGTTAATTGTTATCGGTTAATTGTTATCGGTTAATTGTTATCGGTTAATTGTTATCGGTTAATTTTTATCGGTTAATTGTTATCGGTTAATTGTTATCGGTTAATTGTTATCGGTTAATTGTTATCGGTTAATTGTTATCGGTTAATTGTTATCGGTTAATTGTTATTAACCAACATTAAATTAACTTGTTATTGTTCAAATTATTATTAGTTAATTGTTATTAGATATTTGAAGAAAAATTGTGAAAATTAAAAAAAAAGCTTGGACGCTCGTGGACAAGAGATATTTTTTATTTGTTATTATTTAACGTCGCATCAACTACTATGGTTATTAGCGACGGGACCTACTATTTTTCCTTTAGTGGGAACCGTACCACTTTGGGGGTTTCTCAATATGAGTGAACGTTAACTGTACTTTTGGATGTCAGTAACAGTCGGCCTTGTAGGTTTGCTTCACGGCGCCGGAGCTACGTCACGTCGATTACTGGCTGTAAACATTGAACGTCTACTGACATATATATCGGCTATCGCACGATAGATGCCAGGAGCTACGTCGCGTCACAATATTTTTCTGCCAGCAAGACTACGGCACCGGGATTCGAACCCGAGACCTCCCGATACTTTGTTCTCGAGGCTAGTACTCTAATCACGAGACCAAAGTGATCGGTTAAGAGATATTTGTTAAATGGGCGAATATTTTCTCACCGGACGATTCACAGGCGTGTACGACCTACAAAAGATAAACACTACCCCGCCACACGATTTACTTTCATATTTTTCATTGGATCGATGCATTTTTTTTACCCATGGATTCGAGTGATGGAACTGACACATGTCCTCGAATCCCCTCAGAATCACCCCTTCCTCCCCGCCCCTGCGGTATATTGTCTCTGTATTACTTCTTAATTTCCATTTGCTGAATACGTTACAATTGTTGTTTTATCCTAATGTCGCCGATATTTAAATTGACGAGAAGCGCCGTTGCTGCCTCTTGTATGGAGTTAAATAATTTATGTAGACACTCCATCGGAGTACGTACGGTTGCCGTACGAGTGTATACCGTGAGAGGGAGAAACAGAGAAGCTGAGAGAGATTGCAGCGGTCTCAAGCTCGCTGTCGGGACGAGAATATGCTTCCGAGGGGGTCGCGAGAAGTTTCAACGTGTACAATGGGCGCTTTTCTCCGTCCATCTCACCGCGGGCAATCGTTATTCGTGTCGTGCGTATAACGACCCCTGTCATATCAAATAGACTCGGATGTCTCCCGGACTCCTCGTACGAGCGGGACGAAGCTTGAGGTAGGATTTATCGTGCGGCTGTCGACGTCGCATTTTCGTGATTCGAAGTTATGAGGCCAATAATCCGCGGTTCGTGTCGGAATGTATAAAAACAACACTATAAAAAAAAAGAAGAATTTAAACGTAATTGAGATAGTATGTCCTCCGGCCATTTAAGCCCAGGAATTTAAGTAGCAGGATATCGGGTTCATTATCGTTTTTACTTTTATCGGACACACTTTATTTTTTTTTACATTCAATTTTGTTACCTTGCGGTTCCGAGGTGTTGCGTTGAGGTTCGGAGGTGTTGCATTTTGGTCCCGAACCGCAATATTCCCCGGATGCTCAGAATAATGATAACAAGTTTAATTTGTTCCGGGTGATCGCAGTTGCTCCGTAGCTCCGGCTTTATCGGAACGACCTTTATCATACGGAGTGCCCGTATGTCCCACTTTATTTTTTTTACACTCAATTTTGTTACCTTGCGGTTCGGAGGTGTTCCATTTTGTTCCCGAACCGCAATATTCCCTGGATGCTCAGAATAATGATAACAAGTTTAATTCATTCCGGGTGATCGCGGTTGATCCGTAGCTCCGGCTTTATCGGAATGACCTTTATCATACGGAGTGCCCGTATGACACACTTCATTTTTTTTACACTCAATTTTGTTACCTTGCGGTTCGGAGGTGTTCCATTTTGTTCCCGAACCGCAATATTCCCTGGATGCTCAGAATAATGATAACAAGTTTAATTCATTCCGGGTGATCGCGGTTGATCCGTAGCTCGGGCTTTATCGGAATGACCTTTATCATACGGAGTACCCGTATGACACACTTCATTTTTTTTACACTCAATTTTGTTACCTTGCGGTTCGGAGGTGTTCCATTTTGTTCCCGAACCGCAATATTCCCTGGATGCTCAGAATAATGATAACAAGTTTAATTCGTTCCGGGTGATCGCGGTTGATCCATAGCTCCGGCTTTATCGAAACGGCCTTTATCATACGGAGTGCCCGTATGACACACTTTATTTTTTTTACATTCAATTTTGTTACGATGCGGTTCGGAGGTGTAGCGTTGAGGTTCGGAGGTGTTCCATTTTGTTCCCGAGCCGTAATATTCCCCGGATGCTCAGAATAATGATAACAAGTTTAATTCGTTCCGGGTGATCGCGGTTGGTCCGTAGCTCCGGCTTTATCGGAACGACCTTTATCATACGGAGTGCCCGTATGACACACTTTATTTTTTTACATTCAATTTTGTTACGTTGAGGTTCGGAGGTGTTCCATTTTTGTTCCCGAACCGCAATATTCCCCGGATGCTCAGAATAATGATAACAAGTTTAATTCGTTCCGGGTGATCGCGGTTGATCCGTAGCTCCGGCTTTATCGAATCGACCTTTATCATACGGAGTGCCCGTATGACACACTTTATTTTTTTTACATTCAATTTTCTTACCTTGCGGTTCGGAGGTGTTGCGTTGAGGTTCAGAGGTGTTCCATTTTGTTCCCGAACCACAATATTCCCTGGATGCTCAGAATAATGATAACAAGTTTAATTCGTTCCGGGTGATCGCGGTTGATCCGTAGCGCCGGCTTTATCGGAACGGCCTTTATCATACGGAGTGCCAGTCTTGGCCCGGTGTTCCCAGCCCCGGAGCATATCAGGTAGTTTTTGCATCCGTGCATAGCCAATTACGAGTTTGTCAAAGTTTCGCTAGACGCGTTGTTGCGCTCCGAGGAGAGCGTTGTATCGATGTACCGGGAGATAACGGCAGCTCGACGACACGTTGCTTGCGTCGGTGGGACCTTTGGTCCTGGCCGGGCTCTCATCAGGATGTACGCCGGGCCGGTCTCGGGCCGGGGGCTGATGCTTTCCGAGCAGGTTTATGGAGCCCGCGGCGGTGCGCCGCTCCAACATATTCATTAATGGCTTTTTGGGTAACTCGGAAGTTTTCTCAAGAACAACTTGCGTGACTTTTCTTTGTCCGATCCCTCCGACAACTCCGTATCTCGGGGCGCTGGAGCCAGGGCCAGAGTACAGCCAGTGCAGAATCGATTAGCCACTGTTGTAGGTAAACGTTTCCACTACCCGTCACGTATCCTGTTCGAGTTCTTCTCGGATACACCCTCTTCTCCTTTATTTTCTTCCATCTTCCTCCTCCCCTACGGCATCCGTCCACTCGCTCTGTGTCAAGGCGGACATTGACTCATTCAGAGCCAGATCGCCTTCCGGTTTGGAATGCCCTTCGGGCCGGTCATCCTTCTCTCGGCTCTTGGCGTTTTTACTCCCGTTCTTTACCGGAGTACACTCATCCGCGAGCAATGGAACGGTCGAGAGCCTCTTACATACCCTCGGACCAGTGGAGATTAGAAAACAAACAAAAATGAAGGTACAAAAGGCATACAACGACAAACGCGAGTACCGAGCAGCGGGAGGAGATTAAGGTGGCGATCGGATGTGTGTTATTGGCAGGAATAAAAGTCGGACCAATGTTTGCTCCTACTCGGATCTTTTGTCGTCCCTTCCGTGTCAACTGCACCGATATGGTGTTTGAACTATCTCGCAGAAGTACCGACAAAATATTTTTAAACGGGACGATGAGACCAACGTCAAATTTGGGACTGTTTGCTCGACGACTGGGAGGTGGGTAGCGATATAGGAGAGTGTACGTGCAGTATTCACTGCAGGCGTTGCGCGGTCGCATCCTGGATGCAAGGGAGAGCCGAGCGGCCAGTCGGCAACGCGACAAGTAGCCTCGTTCTCCCGTCGTGTGTCGGCGGTGTTGACCCGGCTGAAACCCGATGACGGGTAGGGTAGAATCCAGGATAGCCGAGGCAACCGAGAGAGGCTGGCCCGCTGTCGAATTACATCGGGCTTGCCAGACAGGCAGAGTTAAATGGAAATTGGAGGAGGCGGACGACGAGGAGTTGCAAGAGAGAGGTCCAGAAACGTACGCGACTCCGGCAAAGCGCAATTGGGTCATTGTTTCGATTGCGTGCAACCATTTTGGGCATCCAACCTCGCTGTTTATGTTGCAGCTATACGCTTCTGGCTGTACAACCGCGTGTCCACGACTAGCGTACAACTGCCGGGAGACGAGCGGACGAGATACACCGAGGCTGTAACGCGTACGTTTGCCGTGTACCGGACGTGCGTCCGATCACCCTGCAGCATCCTATCCCGAAGCTGCCATGTATCATTCCCGGCGAACGGGAGTTCGCGGACTCTACAATTCAGAACGAAATTGATCAGGATTACGGACGGGGCTGTACAGCGTCACCGAAAAAGCACTAGATTCTTATCTCTTTCCCGTCGAAGCGCCAATCATTTTTCAAACTTTTTCTTTCTGTTTTTTTCTGTTTTTTTTTTTTTGGTTCTTTTTAGCATCGATTGTTTCGGACAGTGGGACGATGTGACACTGTGGACTCATCCGATGAGGGGATCTATCATTTTCCGATATCAAAATGCTGACTCGACTGTCCGACTGTCGGTGATCAGACACCGCGCTGTTTATCGAGATGAAAAAAAAGGAAACCAGTTTGGCCATCGATAGTGAATCGGGATACGTGGATGGACCGATCGTTCGTTTCTCAAATGCACGATAAATGCCACCTTTCATCCAGGGTAATGCCGAGTAATATGTTTTTTGATGAGGTAAAATTTGTTGGTAATGGCTGCGAATTGGTCGCCAACCGAAATAATGACCCCCAATTAATGTCCTATCCTGTACTTCGGTACTCAAGTCCCGGTACATTTACATCTGTACCTCTCACAACTCTACCAAATAACAACTCTACAATAAAACAACACCATCCAAACAACTCGACCGGACAACTCTACCCAATATTTCTACCACAGTGTGAAAAGAAACTCTACCAACGCGATCCAGTCGCCAACAACTCTACCACATGACAACTTTCTCTGAATATAGGCGTCGAAGAAAATCACTATCAGAAAAAAATACTACTAGCATCAAAATAAAACTGTACCCAAATTCAAATGAAATACTATACCGGAAAACAAGGTTAGACGGGATGCAAAGTAACTTCTTTGCATTTATCTTTAAATTAAATTGACATTTAATTTGACGAGAATCGAACAGACAGTTAAAATTTTATGTGGTTTTGAATTTGAATGGGGATGTATACTTGTAGCCTTACATTCCGTAGAGTTGTTGTGTGGTAGAGTTGTTATCTGGTATAATTGTTATCTGGCAGAGCTGTTATCTAGTAGAGTTGGTACCCAGTACAGTTGGTATCCGATATGAATTGTTATCCGGTACAGTTGTTATCCGGTAGAGTTGTTATCCGGTAGAGTTGTTATCCGGTAGAGTTGTTATCCGGTAGAGTTGTTATCCGTTAGAGTTGTTATCCGTTAGAGTTGTTATCCGGTAGAGTTGTTATCCGGTAGAGTTGTTATCCGGTAGAGTTGTTATCCGTTAGAGTTGTTATCCGTTAGAGTTGTTATCCGTTAGAGTTGTTATCCGTTAGAGTTGTTATCCGTTAGAGTTGTTATCCGTTAGAGTTGTTATCCGTTAGAGTTGTTATCCGTTAGAGTTGTTATCCGTTAGAGTTGTTATCCGTTAGAGTTGTTATCCGTTAGAGTTGTTATCCGTTAGAGTTGTTATCCGTTAGAGTTGTTATCCGTCAGAGTTGTTATCCGTCAGAGTTGTTATCCGTTAGAGTTGTTATCCGTTAGAGTTGTTATCCGTTAGAGTTGTTATCCGTTAGAGTTATTATCTGGTAGAGTTGTTATCCGTTAGAGTTGTTATCCGTTAGAGTTGTTATCCGTTAGAGTTGTTATCCGTTAGAGTTATTATCTGGTAGAGTTGTTATCCGTTAGAGTTGTTATCCGTTAGAGTTGTTATCCGTTAGAGTTGTTATCCGTTAGAGTTGTTATCCGTTAGAGTTGTTATCCGTTAGAGTTGTTATCCGTTAGAGTTGTTATCCGTTAGAGTTGTTATCCGTTAGAGTTGTTATCCGTTAGAGTTGTTATCCGTTAGAGTTGTTATCCGTTAGAGTTGTTATCCGTTAGAGTTGTTATCCGTTAGAGTTGTTATCCGTTAGAGTTGTTATCCGTTAGAGTTGTTATCCGTTAGAGTTGTTATCCGTTAGAGTTGTTATCCGTTAGAGTTGTTATCCGTTAGAGTTGTTATCCGTTAGAGTTGTTATCCGTTAGAGTTGTTATCCGTTAGAGTTGTTATCCGTTAGAGTTGTTATCCGTTAGAGTTGTTATCCGTTAGAGTTGTTATCCGTTAGAGTTGTTATCCGTTAGAGTTGTTATCCGTTAGAGTTGTTATCCGTTAGAGTTGTTATCCGTTACAACTGTTATCCGGTAAATTTGGTGTCTGGTAGAGTTGGTATTTGGTAGAGTTGTTATCCGGTAGATTTGGTATTTGGTAGAGTTGTTATCCGGTAATTTGGTATCTGGTAGAGTTGTTATCCGGTAGATTGGTGAGTGGTAGAAATGTAAATATGCCCAAGTCCCATCCACTACTCGGTACTTCAAGTACCCGAAGTATTTGCCCAGTTCTGTTTTCTAATATATGGTAGCGCATGAAGAACATCGCGTGTTCCGGAAGTAAACTTGCGTAGACCAGTATCATCATTTCCAATGCCGACTTCGCTGAGTGTACATGTAAATTTCCATCATCTAATTCGCGAAGGCGGTAACAGCGCCAGCCGACTGTTCGTTCGAACTCTGGATTCTCGCTTTCTGGCCTGCTTTCCGAGGATCGAGGGTTCCACCGACACACCCACCTACGCAGGGAGATACATCTTGGCAGGCTGGTAGAAAGCCGACGTCCGTAATATATCCTTCCTCGCCTTCCTCTCTCGCGGCTTTGTCTGTTTCTTGCGTTGTCGTGCGAGGAGCGAACAAGTTCGCCGCAATGAAGTTTGTAACATAAATTCCAAGAGTAGGGAGCAGTGGGGAGGGAACAGCGAAAGACGGAGAACGAGAAAACGGAGATCGGCGATGGCTTTATACCTACACCGGTGAATAGAACACCTTTAAAGTTCCATCCTCCCTGGATAATTTTAATGGTGCGTTCACGAATGAGAATAGAAGATTAAGAAATACCGATCCTTCGCCATGGAAAATAATAGCTTGGTGAATGTATGCTTGGTGTATAATATACTCCTGAATAACGCTCTTCGTCTCCCCAACGACGCGTCGTGATAACGATGTACAGGAAATCCAGTTCCGTTGTGTGACAAAAGATAAACTAAAAATAAAATTCAGACGCTTAGTTTTATCTCCTGAAAGGTTCGCGCGGAAATGTAACTGCGCAGGCAGAGATACGGCGGTAATGCGGGCAAGCGTCGGATTTGGTGTTATGAAAAAAAGCAATTCCGTGAGAAACAGTGTTCTTGTTTTTACTTTTTTTTTCTACTTTATGATTTTTAATTATACGAGTATCATAAAGGACAAACGGGAAATTATGCAAGATGGAAAAAGGAAGATGACACTACATATTCTGTCTGACTCAGCGACATTATTTTACGTTCTTCATTAAGATTACTTACCGACCCCCCGGTCATCTCATTGTTTTCGTCTATATACAGTTATTTTTCAAACATGTCCGAAAGGCTTCGGCCATTGAGGTTGAAGTCCCAATGGCCGGACACCTACACGACTAGAAATTTTCACGCGTTAGATTGGGCCCTGATCAGATCCTGAGAAGGGCTGATAAGGGCCTGACAAGGCCTTATCAGGACCCTATCAGGGTCCGATGTAACGCTCGAAAATTTCTACTCGGGTAGGCGAGCAGTACGAGTCCCCGGACATGCATGAAAAATCGTCTTTCCATCTTTCTTGCACGGACGCTTTGTCCGGCCACTGGGACGTCTACCTTGCGCCGATAGCGAAGGATCCGCGAGTGCTGCTGAAAAGGAACGGAACAATCCACTCACGGAGAAGCTCGCCCAGCCTGGACCGCTCACTACCGCGTTTGTCAATGAGGTCCTTTGCGCATCGCCGCATCAGCGGTGCAGAAAGATCTCGTTGCAGCGGTGTAGGTCTGGTATTCGCGCCGGGTATTCCTCACGTGTCAATAAGACAAGAGCCCGGCCACGGGTGCGGCTTTGCCCCGGGACGTTTCGCCAATAACGTCAATCCCGAAGCGCGTTACGTGCTCTCCGTACACAGCCGGGATTCTCACTCCCGCTGATCTCCCTTTTCGCTCGGTAACTTTCTCATACCACTCCGATGTCGGGGAATGGATTCGACGAGAGAATCGAGCGAGCGGGAATCGCGCCTCTGGCTGCGTTCGCGCACGTTTACCTTCGGAACCTCGTGCCATTATCTTAATTAAACGTCACACTGTGAATGTAACTACTTGGCGAGAGTCGGCGCCGAGCGCGTCATATGGACAAGAGCCTTTCCTGCTATCCTGAATGCCCTCGTGGAACAGATATTCCGATGGCGTATTGCAATTTTAGCTTAACCTTCGGCCGGCCTTGGGAAAACTAGCGATACAGTGACAAAACGTCCAGCGAAGATTGCGGAGCTAGCCAATTCATATCCAAGATTGACCTAACAGCGTTTGCGGACTTCACTGTTCCAACAGGAAGCAGAGGCTTGCCGACGGGCTTTCTCAGTGTATATTTCATACACTGAGAAAAAGGATGGTATTTCCTGGTATAACGAATAGTTCCCAGGGGGGACGTCTATATAGATAGTTAGTGATAGTATATACTATCCCCAATTGATTAAACTATATTAAAGTATAATATAGTAATTAAACTAAAATAAACTATGATTATAGTTACGGTAAAAGTGGTGAATATGGCCCACCTCGATTAACACGTAAATCAATGATATATGGACCGGGCCATATTCCCCACTTTTACCCTACAACTATAATTTTTGGTCATTGTCCTAATCGCAAAATGTAGACGTCCCCGCTGGGAACTATTTACTATGTAAGTTTTTCTCAGTGTAGATTCTTGACTTCCGGTCCGGCAATACCTTGCCGAGGAAAGAGTTACTTATTCTAAAGTAACTCTGTCCTAAATTATTATCGTAATCTAAACTTATAGTGTCGCTGGTCCAACACCTGGATAACGGCTCTTCTCGAGCACAGTCGACGAGCCCTTATGGAATTGAGCCAGCACCGTGAATACGGTAAGTACTTTATTGTCGAGCGTAAGAATAGCGTTACGTAATGTTGCGAATTCTATTGTAAGATTTGGGGGGGGGGGGGGGTGTGGAAGTCCGCGGCAGATGGACACGGACGGAATCGCGAACTCTTTCGACGGTAAGAGATCGAGGAAGGAAAAATAAGTTGGGGAAACTGCGATTTGTCTTCTCTCCTCTCCAGGTGAGCAAGGGACTTGCAAGTCGCTGATGCCACTGTACGTTCTGACTATCGCCCGGTCCAAGGTCTTGCGGTGTGCTCGCTCGACCGAATGGATGGCTCGGGATGGGTTTCGCCCCGTGCCTCGGGAGGAAGAAATAATAGCGTGAAACTGACGGCTGTCGGAGGTAAAGAAGTATTTACTATAGGTCTCGCTCTAACGACCGCCAGGAGTTTTCCCCAAGACTATGCGGTCCGGCAACGTTCGCCCGCTCGCGTTCCTATTCTTTTCACTGACTCTTAGTTTTCTCTCCTCTATTTGCTCTGTCTTTCTATCGTTGGAAAACCCGTCGAGCATCACTTCCAGCTGTCCGTCGCAGAGCGAGAGCAGCCTCCCTTTGTGCTGTGCTAGCCAGATGCGCGAGAGAACGAGAGACGAGCGAAGTAAGAGCCGGCTCGGCTATAACCGACTAGGGTGAAAGGTAACGCTCGCGCTCCGGATCACGACGGAGCGCGCAACAAAGTCATTCGCGCTTCGACGATTTTTATCGTAATACGTGGTATATTCTTTCGATACTACATCATTTTTTTTCCTTTCTTTGCGGTTATAATTTACCACGGTGTAGGGTGAAAGTGGTCAATAGGGGAGAGCGGGGCAAAATGGGACAGTGGGGCAAAACGGGACAGTGAGATAAAAACTCAGTTTTCCAATAATTTTTGGATGCCCCATTTTGTCCCAACGATACATCCGCATTTTCAACCGCGAAAGTGATTGGAAAATTGCTTTTTGTCTCATTATCCCGTTTTGCCCCGCTGTGCCATTTTGCCCCGCTCTCCTCTATGGCGCACTTCGGTTGGCACGTGGATGAACGAGACGTGGACCCATCGATAAAAAAATGCGGTTGAATCAACCAAAGATTCGAGCCGGGACGTTCAAATGAATATTTAGTTGGTCGAACAAACTACTTTAATATCGCAAAAATTATTTGGTGAAATCATCAAGAAAATTGTCTAACTAACCGATCTTTTAGCTGTACCAACAAAGTATTTATTTTAACGTCCCCGCCCGAATCTGTAGTTGATTCAGCCGTATTTTTGCATCAGCGCCGTGCCAAATTGAACACTTTCACCGTAGGGTAAAAGTGGGGAATATGGACCGGTTTATATATCATTGATTTACGTGTGATTCGAGGTGGGCCATATTCATCACTTTTACCCTACATCGATTTTCGTTGCGCTATTTGTCGGTCGCGTTATAGCGCTGATAAGCCGAACGTTCACTTAATCGGAGAATTGAAATCGGTTCAATTAACAAGAAACAAGTGCGATATAGGAGTACAACAAACTACCCAAAATAATACCGCGCGCCTGTGAGACGAGCCAAAGTTTCCCGGCACACTAAAATTCCAGACACTCGCCTCGTTCACTCGGTCCCTATCTTTCGCTAACTATTGCACAGCTTATTGCGCCGATTTCCCGTTGAATTTCGGTACAGGGGACGGTGTAAGGCGCGGATCCTGCCGGGAGAACGGGAGCTTTCGCCCTGTTCCGCCTCGGCACCCTCGGGACGCCCCGATGTTCGCCAAACTCCCGACGAAAACCATTCTCTTTCGCCGATGTCGTTCCGTCTAACTTCTCGCTTCAGTGAAAATCCACCGGAACGCCGTTGGTTTCTGCGGTGCGCACTCGGGTTGTTCCCTTCGATTTACCGCACCGCGAACGAATGAAGGAACACGAGGCGAACGATTTAGCTGTGGGTCGCGGACTCGTCCTCCTCGCCATTTCCCTGGCCGATGGGGTATCAGCCAGTCGAGTCGTTATACACATCGAATCACCGATGTGCCGCGATATTGCTTCGAACTCGGTAACCCCCGAGTCTGTCTCTCCTTCCTTCGGGACACTCGATATGCGGAGGGGTTTATAGATTTTTGTCTGATGCACAGTACACGACCGGATAAGTTGCCAGCCTATCCGGTCGTGTACCGTCCGCCCGGATTAAGGAGAGAGTCTCGTTGCCATCGCCAATAGATTGGCAGCTGAATTTTTGATATGCCACAGTTATAGTGCATGTCGCAATATCTGTAAAAGCAGAGGGTCGGTTACCGGACATTTCGATGAAATAATAATTATTGAAAACCGAAGAACCTCCGCGCGATTCTAATGTCTGGACTTCAATGATTCTGTAAGTCAGTGTGATATGGCCATGGTTTTTTGAACAACGAAAATTGGAGGTTTACCATTTAAAAAGCGTTGAAATTTTGTTACCAACTTTAGAAACTTCAAACTAAAGTAATTCACTCAGAACTTTCGATATTTTCGATTCGTGATTTAATTGTCGCTCTATAAATAAATATGTGCGATTGGCCGTCTGTCCCAGACGAGTGACATGGCCACAGTAATAATGGTAGTCAATTAGGCCTAGAGAACCATCGGGATCGCATAAAACATGACTTACTACATTTTATGTTGTCCCGGAAAATGAGTGGCCATATCACCCACTTTCTAGGAAAAATAGCCGCAAAAGAAAATAGGGTTCTTGAAAGATCCAACTATAGTGTGCAATGTTGATTTACTAGCAAAATTATAATTTAGCGTGTCCGCAGAGTGCAAGAAATATAGCTCGAGAAATTTCTGGGTACCACGAAATAGGGATTCAACGCTCCTACTGACCCTGGCACGTGTATTCTTAAATTTTTTTGTGCAATCGCATTGTATCCACATATACTAAAAACTGTGCAAGCGGCGGCACCATTCGTTTATTACGTTAAAAGATATTACGGGTGGTCATCTCACCCGCCTGGCCATTTCACCCTGATTTACCCTATATATAATAAAAAAGTGTCGTCACCGAGTATTTCGAAGAGAAATGTTCGATTATCTGAGCCGAAATATCGAGTTGCAGCAGCTCTTCCTGTGCAAAGTCGTGCCTACCCCACACGCTGCTTACCGCGTAGGGGAGAGCGGGGCAAAATGGGACAGTGGGGCAAATCGGGACAGTGGGGCAAAATGGGACAGTGAGGGCAAAACTCAATTTTCCAATAATTTTTGGATGCCCCATTTTGTCCCAACGATACATCCGGATTTCCAACCTCGTCTTGCCCCACGGACCAGCATCGCCACCATCCAAAAGTTATTGAAAAATTGCGTTTTGTCTCATTATCCCGTTTTGCCCCGCTGTGCCATTTTGCCCCACTCTCCCCTACACCTATCCCCACCCTGTCCCAGCGAGATTCCCTCCTTAAAGAGGGCGAAGGTACCGGAGAACTTAAAATCGCTATTCATCGCAAGCCCCGCCACGGGTATCGTCGTTAAACATTTTACCACCCGTTTATTGAGGACGGGGCAACGAGTATCGACCAGCAGATTGCCCGCTGTACGGGAACACACGGTACTCTCCGCAGAGACGTAAACCCGCTACCGGGTACAAGCCCGCTCCGGTGTATTCTCGTTGCATCGCCAATCGTCACAGTGGATGACCGACTGACTGACCAACGCCGAGAGCTCGTCGTCAGGGATTTCATTAGCCGTATATGAATGTTATGTGTATAGCCGATCGTTCCGGAGCAGTGTCACGGAGGACAGTCGGACAGACGAGGGAGGAACGGAGACCGGGGAGAATCCTGGTGAATGGCAATTCGCGTGGTACCGGCGACCAATTTATAGCGTCATCCGTCACCGCGAGATGGTGAAGCCTGTATCGGGTAGACGAAGACAGCCAAATGACATTTTGAATTTGATCCGTGATTCGCCGGAAATCACATTACATCAATCAGCCGGTTTCGTCCGTTACGTTACATCGCTCGGTGCGCTTTCGGAGAGTCAATTTTATCCTTCCCAAGGGGCCTTCTTCTTGTTCCACCGCCGACACCCGTCTTCGTCCCAGGAGTCTCCGCGCAGACTCTCGAAGCTTTATGCACGTGGAAACAAATGCAAACGAAGCCGCACAGTCGCCAGTCTCGTTAGCCGTTAAAGCGTCGCATGTTGGTCGCGGTTACGGTACAGAAAAGGCGAGGAAGAGAGGCTCCCCCGAGGGGGTGCCGGGCCGCCTCTGGAAAGGGGTTGGCTCGTTGCAGGCGAGCAGGAAGAACGGCTTGGAATGTAAGGAGTGTTCGCGGAAATAGCAAATCTGCTGCACTCCTTGCGGAATAACAGCCGGTACTACTCCTCCTTCGGCCACCCCTTCAACCCCCCCCCCCCCCCCGCCCCCCTGTGCTTGCAACGAATGCTACCCTACACCGTACAAGTTCGTTCATTCTCTCTGTGCAGCAGAAACGCTTCGATATAGATTATTACCCGGGGGAAATGTTGCTCGGGCCACTTTTGCTCGGCGCTACCGAGGGCGAAGAGTTCTGGTACGACTCACGAAGGATTCCGTGCCGTACCGCAATTAAATTAAGCAAAAGCGATTAACGATTAACGGCAGCACGAAACGTATCGTCTCGGAGTCGGGGTGGGGGCAGCCCGAGTGTTGAAGCCCGCAGCTAGACCGTGGCACCGCGTGTACATCCACTGTACAGTTCCTCATCGTCGAACTCAAACTCCGAGTGAAACGCGAATTTCTCAGCATGCTCGGGTCATAGCTCACCGGCAACGGCTCTTTTGCTTCGCGCCGATCTCCTCATTAGTATCACCGTACGAAGGTAATTCTGCCCGTTTGCAAATTTTTCATTTCATTTCATCGCTTCTCGCACTATCGTGCGATAACCGGTGCGCCGATAACCCGGCCCGGTTAACGAGGGACCTTCCGGCTATAATCGAACCACCAAACGATTCGACTGAATTCCCGGACCGTCGGATTTTTGTCACACAGGACCGAAGAGGCTTGGGGGGTGTTTTTTTGCGTTTCCTTTAACGATCGTCCCGTACCTTTGATCAGTTTGCCGTTGCCGGTGTAGGCGGGATTCGGTGTCGCCGTAGTGGCGTTCGATGAGCCTGCCAGCTTCGAATAATGCGACACCTATATATGCGCCTCTTTGTCGTGTATCGAAGGCCCGTGTCCTATTATGGCGTTAGCGAGAGGAACCGATAGGTGGGGTGGGGAAACGCGAGGCGGCTTGGGGGGTGAACGCAGTTTCCCTGTTCGTGGGGCTCTGAGCTGACGCCGCGCAATGTCCATCCCAATCTACGGAGCGTACGGCGGTGGGCTGGTAGTGGTACGGACGCGTACCGGGCGGACGCTGGCCGGGGGTAACTACGGACCGGCAGCCTCGGCTCTGGAAGCCCGGCCCGCTCGACGAGACGCACATGAACACGTATCGTCGGCGGTTCCTCCGGCCCTTGACCGGAGGAACCACCCACGTCACCAGTACCAACAACCTTACCGGTACGGGCGATCCCTGCACCCCATTCGATCCGAGTGCATACACAGATCGCAGTGAAACGCAAAGCCCGTGCAACGGCGGCGAACGTTTGGTCTGCACTCCGCGTACGTCGCTACGGCGAAACACACCGACGCTGGCGACAGGCGCTACTGCTGGTGGTGCTGCCGGTCGCCCGGTTGCACCTCGTGTTCCCGCGATAGAGATACACACTGGGTGGAGCTCCCGAACGCACACTGGATCCAACAAGCAACATCTCCGGCCTCGAAATTGGGTCTCGTGCGGTCACAGAAAATTTCATTCCAACCATGTGTATGCACGGAACAAGTTGTTCCAGGGTAGGCTCGGATTCACTCTGGATTCGAGATCCTGAGCGAGGCTTGTGAAACAAGTCGTTTTTTTGCGATTACTGTTAATCTTGCAGGGATAGGAGAGGTATTTTTATTTTATTTTTGTATGTTCCATCGTGTACCCTTCTCGGGTTTTTACGTAACCCGTCGCTTTCCCCCCTATCACTCCCTACCCGCACTTCACTAAGCTACCTAAGTTCCAGTGCGTCCGCAGGCGACTTAGCTACACTGTACCGCATTTGCCGAGGACACGGGGAAACTGCGGAAAACCCGTGTCGGTACAGACGGCCCTGTATTTTTTCTGATTCCTCGATGTTTTAACATCAAAGAACTCAGAAAAACTGGCCTGCCGCTCAACATTCGATGTGCAAGCCGGTGTAGGGCTAAGCGGTCACCCATCCATCTACTGGACGCAACCGAAGCGCACCTAACGCTGTCGGTTGGATAGGAGGGGTATTTTTTGAGGATGGCAGGATAGGCTCGGATTCACTTTGGATTCGAGATCCCGAGTGAGACTTGTGAAACAAGTCGTGTTTCCGCCATTACTGTTAACCTTATAGGGGGGGGGGGGGGGAGGTTATGAAGGATATCGGGATAGACTCGGATTCACTTTGGATTCGAGATCCCGAGTGAGACTTGTGAAACAAGTAGTTTTTTCGCGTTTAGTGTTAATTTCGCAGGGGTGGGAAGTGTCTTTTTTAAGGATATCAGGATAGGCTCGGGTTCACTTTGGATTCATCCCGAGCCACGCTTGTGAAACAAGTAGTTTTTTCGTCATCACTGTTAATCTTACGGGGGGGGGGGGGGGGGGGGGTCTTTTCTTAAGGGGCGTTTCGAAAGAAATGGATTCTACGACGGGTAAGTTTTTCTTGGACACAGCGAGGCGGATGTATGCATGGGGGGCGCGAGGTGCCTCGCAGCGCGGGCGTTGATTGCGATCGCCGGGAGCCCGGTCGGCAGCTATAAGGGCGGTTACTCTCGTGTCATAATTACACGAACGTCCCACACTGGCAGGTACACTCCACCGCAGCGAATTGCTCGGCGCTCAAAAGACTGTGTCATTAGCTTTGTCACGATCCTCTAGGTGGTATATATATATATATATATATAGGTATATGTATATAAATGTGCGGTATAGAATCTATCGTGTCGGTATAATGTGACTATGCTGGTAATATGGAACTACCCACGGGGCGTACGCTTGTCGAGTCCCGCGTCACCGAAACACACCGTGTATCTACATATTACAGAGTATAGATCGCGGGACTAATTGTAAATAACCCTGGTGCACTACATCTCTATGATCTATAGGGGGGGATAAACTGAATTTATCATCTTGATCCGGGTTGTTATTGTATATTGACATATTTGTTACTGCAGATGTTACGTTGTTCGCCATGTATGTTTTTTAATCAAATTGTCATTCTCTTATAAAAATCCTCTTATAAATAAAAAAAGACACTTAGGACCTGAAAGTGTTATCGGATTTAGCGGAACAATTTAAACTATTGTTTTCTATTTACTTGGTTCCTGATTTGTTGGATGAGGTACCTTTAGAATTTTGTTTTATATTGAAAAATCCTAAAATCAACAAGATATTTAGGTCACTCGGTGCGAAAATGGCGAAATAAAATTTTGCACGATATTCGTGCGAGAAACGTTTTCTGAACCCGTGTGATTACAACACTCGTCTTCGGCTCGTGCTGCAAACTCATCAGAAAAAGTTTTTTTCCCACTAGTATCATAATGTACTATTTTTTACTCAATAGGACCTTATTTCAATAAATTATATTCCAGTTCCAAAGACATATTTTGTAACACTATAAAAAGTTCACGTAATTAGTACGAGCCAATGAGTTAAATGTGACGAAAAAAATGTTTCATTAATTTTGATAATTTTTTTCCCTCTCTGTACAGTACGTCGGTTGTTGGAGGTTCAAATAATTGTTCAGCATGTATTGATGTACCGGTTTGAATTTTGTCGCAGGCGAACGACTGAACCGATGTCACACAGCTAACGACTCCCGATCATTGATCCTTAATCGAACCGAAGACATTGATGGGATTCACCACTCACGATTAGAGTGCAAGCGTATATCTGCCATTGCCCCCCACCCCTCCTCGATGCGGGTGGCGTGAACTGTGAGCTAAACGTTTCCCAACTGCCGTTACTAGTAACTAGTAATTAAGCGAGGCGCTGCTGTGTGAAACGAGCTACGCTCTGTTCTCCTTTCCGCCCTTCCCGTCTCTGGCCCAGCCTCTCTTCTCTGCCTCCATCCTTCCTTCCCTCGGTCGTACCCTTCGAGCCTCCCAAGGGTGGGTCGGATAAACCGAGCACGCCCGAGTTCGCCAAACTCGATGTATACTCTCCTCTCACTCGATGCATACAACATCAACCCAACTGCCTCCGTGCCCAAATTTTACGCTTGCTAATAACGAGGAGATATTACTCCAGCGAGAGTTCGAGAACGCCACCAGAAGCAACGCCCCCTAAAAGGTCCCCTCACTAGTCCGGAGTCTATGATAAATTTTGCGCAAAGGAAACCGCGACTTCGTTAGACGAATCGAACTACGTATTCGATCGGTGCACAGAGAAAAGTAATTCATTTTGAAAGTCACCCGCAAATAAATATTTATTTACTGTAAGTAAATGATTATTCAACGGAAATAAATAATTATTTTGTGTAAATAAATAATTAGTGGTGGTAGTAGCGAATTCATTGACCGTGCATGAGTCGTGCTGCAAACTCACACTCATCAGAAAAAGTTTTTTCCCACTAGTATCGTAATGTACTGTTTTTTTTACTCAATAGCACCTTATTTGAATAAATTATATTCCTTTTCCAAAGACATATTTTGTGACACCATAAAAAGTGCACGTAATTGGTGCCAGCCAATGAGTTAAATTTTACGAAAAATTCTTTAAACTCGTGGAAATATTACTCCAGCGAGAGTTCGAAAACGCCACCAGACGCAACGCCCCCTAAAAGGTCCCCTCACTAGTCCGGAGTCTATGATAAATTTTGCGCGAAGGAAACCGCGACTTCGTTCGACGAATCGAATTACGTATTCGATCGGTGCACAGAGAAAAGTAATTCATTTTGAAAGTCACCCAAAAATAAATATTTATTTACTGCAAGTACATAATTATTCGATGCAAATAAATAATTATTCGATGCAAATAAATAATTATTTCGTGTAAATAAATAATTAGTGGTGGTAGTAGTGAATTCATTGACCGTGCATGACATCGAACAGTATTTGATACATAACAGACTTAAATCACATATATGCTACCAATTAGTCATCGAGGTCTTTCATCCAGTAAATAATTATTTGATACTAACAAATATGAAGTTTAGTTACGCACGATAAATAATTTTGTCGTTGTTGTATTTTCGCGGTTGAGATAACTCGTGTAACGACCGCTGGGAGACTGGGTGCTGCGTGGCATGATTTTCCTTTACACGGATGTGTTTACATAGTAAACACGACATTTCATCGAGCCATTTGTTTGAGGAGGCTCTAATTAATGTAACAATATAAATAACAAATAAATAGTTATATTATAAGGAAACAAATAATAATTTAATACAAATCAATTTCAAATTGCGGGGCACACGATAAATAATGTTTGTTTGTCGTTTCGCGTTTGAGATACTCGTGAAACGATTGCTGGGACATTCGTAGCTGCGCTACATGATATCCCATTACGCGGATGTGCCTACGTAAAACGCGATATCTCGTCCGGACTTTTGTTTAAGGAAGCTCTAATTAATATCATAATAAAAATAATAAATAAATAATTATATTGTAAGGAATCAAAGATATATTTAATACTAATATAGGGTAAAAGTGGGGAATATGGCCCGGTCCATATATAATTGATTTACGTGTTAATCGAGATGGGCCATATTCACCACTTTTACCCTATGGTTATTCACTTGAAATAAATAATTATTTAGTTCAAACAAGTATTTAGTTGCAGGGCATACGATAAATAATTTTTGTTTGTATTTTCGCGGTTGAGATACTCGAGTAACGACTGCTGGGGTGTTCGGTGCAGCGTTACACGATCTCCCCTTACGCGGATGTGTTTGCACAAAACACGATATCTCGTCCAAACATTCGTTTGAGGAAGCTCGAGCACCAATGATTCTCGTCAAAGATCCTGCGCTGTTTTCTCGGAAGCTATAACTATGACCTTCCCCCCCTCGTGCGACGACCGGCCGGCGTGCCTCAATGTCAAGTGTCGCGGGGAGGGGGGGAGATGCTCTGTTTACACGAGCGCGATCAACGGAAAGTTGACGCTACAGCGTGGATGCACGTTTGCGTCGTCGAGAGAAAAGATTTAGGGCCGTTCGATTGAGGAATTTTATGGGCGGAAAGGAAAACACATGCGTCAGAATCGATCCGACACACAACGGCCGATTAAACGCGTCGTTCGACCAACAAAAAAAAAAAACATAAATTGCGTATACACGATGAAGATTTAAACTAGCGGCGTCACTCGATACGCAGTAAATCACTGAGCTCTTCCCCTCCGAGTACACGTAATCTTTGCCCTGGCAGCGAGCAACCGTTTTGCCAAAATAGCAGCGATCCCTCAGAATCGACGCGGTAATTTATGGACGGAGGAGGTTATGGGCGGTAAATATATATGCTCGGTATATTTCTCTGCCTAACGGTGGGAGTGTGAGTGGTTCGCCGTAGGACACGGAACAGAGTGGATACGGCACGTATCCAACTAATATCCCCGAGCGCCCGAGCAGAGAACGCGCCACCGAGGCAAATCCCTTTGCTAAAGCCGCCCCAGCTCTGTGCGGCCCATATTGTACTCGAATAAGTTTCTAATTTCGTTTAGTAATGCATCGCGCTTGGTGTAACTACTGATTATTCCACCATCGCCGCTGGCGTGACCATATTCGGGGGATCCCGATGTTTGACCAATTCAACAGTCTGGTGCAAACGTAAATGTCACGGAGCACAAAGTATCCACTAAACCCGTTATTACTGTCCCCGATAGTGGCGGATCGACAGTCCATTCGATAAACTACCAACATTGCAGACGTACGATACATTTTTTCTGGTCGCTCGACGATGATGATAATAATAATAGAAAAGCAACTGTAAATTTTGTAATTAAATTTTAAAGAAAAATTTACCATTAAACCCGAAGAGACAAAAATCCAACACACATTACATATCAAAAGTGGATACACCATTCCAACGCAAGAAATTGCAGTAACACCTCAGTCCAAATAAAAAAAGCCCGAGACTGAAGGACTTCGGTCGATGGCCCGTTGACATTATGTGGATGCAATTATAAATGTATAAATGTATAAATGTTTAAAAACTGAAAAGGTCGTCAATGCATCGCATGTATTGTTAATAAATGCACATTTACTGCTACTACTTGAAAATTAACCACACATACTGTCTGTGAAATTTCAGTTTGATCGATTGAACCATTCTCCAGTTATAGCGGTTTGAGTTTTTTGCGTCGAATTCACACACATACACACATGCGTACATTTTTTCTAAATATGATTTTTCGATTTTTTAGAACATTCTGAACACGGTTTCATTGAAACCTGCTACATTTTTGTTGTCACGAAAACAAAGCTTCCTCTGCGAGGAATCAACCCAAATAGTCAAGCGCCATGAAAAGTAGCAATATTGGCCCAATATTTGTGACATGAGCAGCACATGTCGAAGTTATTACACCAATCGCAACTTTTTGTCGCACTTGTTTATCTGGGTACAGTAAAAAGAGCATAGAAAAAAAAACAATAACAAGCGTCTCAGTCCCCATCGTTCCAACCTCGTCACGAGAAGTACAATTGCCGAGCGGTGAAAAACCTCGAGCGCCTAATAATCTCGAGGCAAAAAGCGACACTAACGATTTATAAATTCGTGTTTATTTTGCATGCAATCTTGCCTTTATCGTCGTGCGATGTCTCGTTACGCCTACGAGTGAGGAGTCGCGATAGCTCGGTACACGAGGTTTCTTTTCGGTGCACTTGCACGAAAGCACGGGGGTGTACGTGGGCAACACACGGGAGTAGCGTCCGCCCGCCGCCTCAACGACGTTGCAGCGCGTGTGAATCCCGAGCGATGGGCCGGAGCAGCCGCGGGGTGAGAGAGGAGGCATGGCGGCGCGAAGTTGGTTCGCCGAACGCCCGTCGTAGTGGCGCTGCGGCCGTCGCGTCGTCAGTTCGCTAGCGTACGGCGGTCTGTACAGTTTAGCGGCGGCGAGCACGTTGCTTCGGAGGTCCTCGACTTTTTTTCGTGGCGACACTCGGTTCTTTCGACGTACAACCGAATTTGCCGCACACACGCGCGCAAAGTCATCGAGCCGTTGGGACGAGAGTATTCAGTGTCGAGCGTGTTTCGCGACTCTCCGATCGCGCGAAAACTATCCGCTCGTCGCGAGCTTTCACGAGCGGGTGTGCAATCGACGGTGTTGTTGCTGCGAGGAGTAACAGCAGCCGGGGGTTTGTCCAACGACGGTTGAACAATGTGTCCAACAGGAACGTTCGATAGGTAGAACGCATCCGTTTTTAACGAAAAAGCAAAATTGACGCTCTGCCTCGAGTCCAGTGACAAAGAGGATTAAAATTGGACGACACCCGCGACCGAGTATCCCGAATCGACTTTCCGGTTCTTCGAGACCGGACAAACGCAGAAGTTCCGATCTTGGGCGAAGCATGTCCGGTACTAACACGGCGTGCTCGCTGCATAAACCATAAGTGCGTCACGTAGAAACGACCTCCGGCGAGAGTGTTTCGCCGAATTTTATCCGGAGTTTTGTTAATTGCTTCGCGGTCGACAGGTGACGGATAATAAATTCGCGGTGTCCCGAGTGCCCCCCTCCCTCCCGCACCCCTCACTCTTTCGCTATCAATCTATCGCCCGTGTATCCCTCTCGAAATCCTCTCTCCGCCCCCTCCCCCGCCCCCCTGCGGCAACGCCGCTCTTCCACCGACCCCCCTCGCTCGGCCGAATCGTACCGCGCGCGTTCTGACCAATGACTATCCATATCAAACGTTCGACCGGTTCGCGGTTCGGCTCGCGTTCGGACGGCCGAAAGTTCTCGATCGCACGGCGCGTCAGTGCATCGATACGATAAACAGCGATACTTGTCTCTCGCACCCGGTAGATTCGCCGGTTTTTTTACGCACCGAATTCACCGCTTCATTCCGTCACGCGAAGAATCTCCTCGCTGGGGCGGCAGGGCTTTAAGTTCTCGTTCGAAATTGCTCGAGCGACCGATCGAGTGGAGTACGAGAGTGCGGTGAAACGCGAAGCAACACGCCAAGCAGCGCGCCGGGACGAATAGGGGAAGGGGTGGGGTGGGGGGGCGGTCGTTAGATCCAGGCCGAAGATTAATCCACTTAATCCCGCGGACTCTCGTGGTGCATACGCGGTTGTCGGGTTTCGCCTTGTGCAAACGACGAAACGGAAACTCGCTCGCCGTCGGTACGGCCACGGGGTTCTTCGATAAGCATCCACCCCCGGTTATCCCGACGATAAACAACGGAAGCCCGCTCGCGGTGTGGCTCTCGGCCGCCACAATGGAATAGTCGTACAACGAGATAGTTACTTTTACATGTCGGCCACGGGGGCGCGAATGATTATTTTCTCGCAGGTACACGAACGAGGAAACCTCGGACTCGATTGAATTACGCCCACCGCTTGGCACGAGTGTAACGGTCGCGGAGGGAGCGGGAGGGGGGGGGGGGAGGCGAACGCGTTACAAGCTGCTTTGCTCGTCCGGCGAAGGCAGTTACGGCCGCGGTGCCCGCTGACAGTGGTGGTAATCCTCGCCGCTTGCATCCCTGTGCGAACTCACGCGCGCGCACACACGCGCACACACGCCATACATACACAAGCCAGCGTACCTACAGTGATTGGAAACTCTCCAGGAAAAATCTCTTGCTCGCGCGTGCATGGAATAAATTAAACGATACAGCTCTTCGCTCGCGTACTATACACTGTTTTGAGATCGTGATGTATTAGATTGAACGCTGTAAAACGTGCACGAGATATATCGGACAAATATCGATATATCACGTTGGGTACGTCGGGAATGGTTGTAGGGCTGTGTTCATTATAATTTCACGCGTTTTAGGGTTTGGGTGAGAAACTTAAATAATAATAATAATAATAATAATCGATCTTAAACTTGCAGGCTCGTGCGGGAATTGCAATAAAGTGTTGATGGAGTGTCGAAAAATCAGTGCACGAAGAAGAAAATCGACTGTCCAGGATAACGAGTGATTAAAGCCAGTGGGTGAAAAGGGCGGGAGGGAGGGGGAGGGAGGATAGATACGGAGGTCCCGGCCGCGACCTCCTTTTCCTCGAGCCGCTCAACGGCCGAGAGAAAATTTACGATTGACCTCTCCTCACACCGAGAGCCCCCAGAGTTCACCGCGCCTATACACCCTCTCCTCGCTCTCTAATGAGAGTCGGAAATTTTTTTTTTCAAATTTTTTTTTTTTTTTCGTTCTTTTCACTAAATACCGTTTTCGAGTTTAATAACGAGGAATGATGAATAGTCGCATTGCGTGCGGGCAAAACTCTGCTGTTTCTCGGACGATCGTCGTTACGTTACGTCACACGTGGGTTTGAAGAAAAAGAGGATCCGGGAGTGGAAAGAAAAAAACAACACGATCGAGGTAAGTTTGTGTAATAATCTTACCTATGTACGTATGCATACATACGTGTATTCTTTATTACTTTGACAGATTTCTCCTCTACAATCAGTATACAATAAAGCCTTAATATTAGAACTCCTGAATAACGAATGACAACAGTTAGAGAAGTTAATAACACTTAAGCTGACGACGCAAAGTACTAAAGTGATTTAGTACCAGCATTGATTTAACCTTACTTACCAGCATTGACTTAAACTTTGTCTAAGACTCTTACATACGTATTTATGCATACATGTATTATTTATTACATTGATGGATTTCTCCCTTACAATCTGTATACAATAAAGCCTTAATATTAGAGCTCCTGAATAACGAGTTGATAACACTTAAGCTTACAACGCATGAATTCATTTAGTGCCACCGTTGATTTAAACTTACTTTCTAGCATTGATTTAAAGTTTGTCTAAGACTCTTACATACGTATTTATGCATACATACATGTATTATTTATTACTTTGATGGATTTCTCCCTTACACTCTGTATACAATAAAGTCTTAACAATAGAGCTCCTGAATAACGAATTATAAAAGTTAGAAGAGTTGATAACACTTAAGCTTACAACGCATGAATTCATTTAGTGCCACCGTTGATTTAAACTTACTTTCTAGCATTGATTTAAAGTTTGCGAAAGACTCTTACCTACGTATCTATACATACATACATGTATTATTTATTACTCCGTCGGATGTCTCCTTTACAATCATCAGTATATTATAAAGTTAATATTGGAGCTCCTGAATAATGAATTACAAAAGTTAAAACAGTTAGTAAGCTTAACGCAATGTTTCAACGAGAATCGACGAGAATTAATAAAATAAAATAATAAGTCTGTGTCGAGCAACGAAGCACAAAAATTAAGTGCGTATCTTCTTTTGTCGATATGAATCGTCGACGTTTTTCGGTATTTTCTGTGGCCAGTTCGCTCGTGAGTTCGCGCTCAAAATTGAGGCGTTTAACAAAAAAATGTTTAGTAACAAAATCGACGAGAAGTAATAAAATAAAATAATAAGTCTGTGTCGAGCAACGAAGCACAAAAATTGAGTATCTTCTTTTATCGATATGAATCGTCGACGTTTTCCGGTATTTTCGGTGGCCCGTTCGCTCGTCAATTCGCGATCTAAGTTAAGGAGTTTAGTAAAAAAAAAAGTAAGTTCGCTGTGACCCGTATGAGGCCGAAACGAATGCGAGATCTCGCGACCACGAAATTGAGTCCGTATAAAGAACTGGAAGAACGCTGAATCCCGTGACAGACCGGAGGACTAGTTTACTCGAATTAGATGTACCTGAAAGTAGTTTCGTTGGATGTTGTGACCGGGTCTCCTCCCCATTCCTTAAATGACCAACTTTCATTATCGTGCCCTGCCGTCGCGTCCGTGTCGGTGACGACGTCTGACACACTTATTATTGATACAATACCGTATCAACCTTATTGATTTAACCGTACTTACTAGCATTGATTTAAAGTTGGTGTAGTGCTCTTACGTATGTACGTATGCATACATGCATGTATTATTTATTACTTTGATAGTTTTCTCCTTTAGAATCAGTATATAATAAAGCCTAAATATTAGAGCTCCTAAATAACGAATTACAAAACTTAAAAAAATATTTAAACACTCAAGCTTGCAACATCCGAATTGATTTAGTATTAGCATTGATTTAACGACTAGAATTACAAATGTGTACACTGAGAGAAGGATCTAGTAAAAATTACTATATCGCTTGAGAGATATTACCATACACTGTGAAAATAAGTAGTAAATTTAATGTACTGGAAATTTACTTACATTACTTACATGAATTGAACATTAATGATTTTTTGTTGCAAAATAAAAATATCAGATACAAAAATTACAAATATTTTGATTGAAATTTACAAAAAATGTCATTCAAAATAAAAATTTGACTGTAAAATTGCAACGCTCATATGTTTTAAATTTAAGAAACACTTTATGTAAAAAAGCTTCCAATACCGTTAATAAATGTTCAAACTAATTTTTTTTACAGTGTAGCACATAGTAGTAGGGCGCTGGGGCGCCACCTATGGTAGAAAGTACCGGATTTATGAGAATTTTTCTTCGATATTATGGTTAAAGTTGGCGCCCTACTACTATGTGCTATGGTAATTTTTCTTAGATGATCGGTAATTTTTACTAGACCCTTCTCTCAGTGTATATATCTATATATAAATAAACTGTTTCGCAAATTTTTATTTAATTTTCTTTTATTATCGCCGTTCATTTAACGTCGTTTCCGTTGGTCCCTCGAGGGCGGGCTCGATGCCAACTAACCTGTGCCCCGAGAACTCCGACCGGCCTCTCTAACCAATACCCCCGACCTATAGATCCGCGTGGCTTGCCTCGTTTCTCACGATCCCCACGGGCACACGGTGCAGCACTCGAACGAGCGGGAGCCCGCAGAGAGTAGAGATAGGGAGAGACTTTGGAAGGCCGCCTTGAATCTCGATACAGCTCTCGAATAGCCGATTGCCCGTTTCGGTTTTAGCCCAGACGATAATGTATAACACTTCGGTAACGAGGATTCCTCGCGGATAAATCTACCTCGTCTCGACAGTTTTTCTTTTTTACTTTCTCTTAATACATTTATAGTTTAATCCCACCGTAATAAAGGATTACAAAAAATTATACCACGAGGGGCTCGCGCCGAGTGGAAATCGATCTCTCTCCGTGGCTCTGCCGCAAGCTTACAGATAATCGGTGTAGCGACGGCAACTTCGGGTATATAATAGTGTACGGCCGGGGTACTTTTAGGGCATCGGGGATGGAGGCCCCGTATCGTCTTACCGAGCGATAGGAAGGCCTCGCAGGCGTACTTAATTATTATCAAATTGCGATGGGGCTCCGGACGAGTCGGTGCACACGCAGAGCGCCTATCCGGGGCAAGGGTTGTTGAATTCAAGAGGAGGATCGAGCCACGGTTCAGTGACCTCTCGGTGAAGCTCTTACCCAGGAAGCACCTTGTTGCCAACCGTAGCAAGCTTTCCAATAATAATAATAATAATAATAATAATAATAATAATAATAATAATAAAATTTTTCGCACCTTCCACATTTTTTAAGTGCAATTATATCGTTTTTTAAAGCAGTAACCTGCGTGCGTTGGGTCGTAAAAATCTTTGAATCTCAATTTTTCTCTCCACTTAGACGCAATCTCATGCGAATGACGAAGCCGGCAGGCATAAAAATCGTAGACGGAACGAATAACAATTTTTTTTACACAATCTTTTTATGAATCCGACGAGTGTTTTTCCCGCGGGAGGCTTTTGCGGAAAGGGGCGGGTCTCGTCGGGGTTTAGCGTGGGGGAGAAGGGCAGCGTGGACCTCGGGAGCTTTCTCTCCGTCCTTCACGTCGCGTGTGCGACGTAGTCCTCGGCGCGGGATATGCATACAAAGAAACTCGCTACGCTCCGGTACAAAGAAACAGAAAATTAGAAGAAAAAAAAAAGACACGCCGCTCTCGCCAGACGAAACAGGGCTCGGCGTACCTTCTGCGTACTCTCGCGTAGGTACAAAGAATCTCGTTGTTTCGTTGAGTCGTGTCCCGGCGGCGTCGCTAGACAAATAACGCGTTTGTTCCTTTGTCCCGCGAGAGCGAGAGAGAGAAAGGGAAGATGCCATTTTGACAATAAAACAAGTGCGTCGGTTCGGTCGCGGGGGGTTTTTTTTTTCGTTTGTTTTTGTTTCAACGTTTCGCGAGTGCCCAATTTTGTCGCGCATTTTTTTTCCCCCTCGCTCTCTCGGCGACTCGTTAGTCGTCCAGCGGCGGCGTTAAGTTATAAGTGGTTCGCAAAACTCTGCGTGTGAAATAAAATAAAGTCCCGACGCCGACGCGGTGAGACCTCGTTATAGCGCAGGTGTTTAAATGCCTCCGCGTTCCACGCCCTCCCTCGTGTTTTTTTTTTTTTTTTACCCACGCAAATTTACGACAACGGATTTATTACACCGTGCGAACAGATTAGAGGACGAGTGAAACGTAGCGGATAACTTTCGCAGCGCCCTCGCGTTCCCTCGTAACCTTTCGCCTCCGTTCGGTCTCTCACCCCCTTTTTTATCCAACGGTACATATTCGCGGCAATGAATTTCTTCGGGTTTGTTTCCGGAAAATAGCGCGTCGGAAAATTCCAGCGCTGGGTGAAAAAAATATTTGTTTGACATTTTTTGACCGTGTGAATAATAACAAATATTTGACTGACCCGAATCGGTCGACGGAAACTAATAATACACATAGAAAAACGTTTATTCCGATCAAAGAAAATTTATTAGGGACGAAGAAATTTTTTTATTTGGTTCATAACCTAATAGATTAAATTAATTTATTAAATTCTAATATATTTATTTTTTTGATAGTATTATTCTTTTTATTGACGTGTTCACGACTCTATAATGCGCGTTGCCAGATAATAGTCGTGTTTTGTCTTGGTGGCAAATATATAATTTATTTGGCGCGAATAAATATCTATTCAAAATCGTATTTTCAATATTTCGATTTCTTTGTGTCGAATAAACATTTATTTTTAAGTGCAAATCAATAAATAGTCACTTGGAATAAATGTTTTTTACTGAAAGTAAAGAAAAGCCGTTATTTGAATCTAATAAAGATTCTGTTAAGGCAACGAAACATTTCTTTTGTCTTAATAAACGTCATTTGAAGGTCGAAATTTATTTGATTTGAATAAATCTTTTTTTCTGGGTGTGGTTGTGGGATTTAATTTTCCGATCGTACTTAGAGAAATTCGTTCAATCAAATAAAATTATTATGTTTTTTTTGTTCGAATGCTAGTGCGATAAATCGTGGCTCCGGAGGGACATTTTTACTGATTCGAACACCAACGACGGAATGTACAGCGACAATGGATCCGGGCTGTGCGAGAGGAAAAAAAAATTGTTTGCCGCCACTCCGGTGCTTTCAGGACGTTGCATCGGTGTCGTGTTCAAACGCATCGTTACCGGACGAAGCCCGCTTGTGACGCTGCAGCAGGGAATGGAACCAGGTAATGGTTTCATCAGGAGTGGCAAGGCCGAATTCACCGGGAAGCACTGAAGAGAGGAACGCGAGCGTTGCAGCGTACGCGGAAGCGGATGGAAACGCGTTTCCGAGGGGAAAAAAAAAAATGAAAAAAAGAAATAAAAATAGGAGGAAAAATATATAATAAATAATAACAACATTAAAAAAAATATATATTATTTGATTGCCCCGAACATAAACCGGTCGCCTTAAGCTATTAATGGTTTCATCAGGAGTGGCGAGGCCGAATTCGCCGGGAAGAGAGGAACGAGGCCGAATTCGCACTGAAGAGAGGAACGAGGCCGAATTCGCACTGAAGAGAGGAACGCGAGGTTCAAAGTGTACGCAGAAGCGGATGGAAACGCGTTTTCGGAAAAACGAATGGAAAAAAATGAATAAAAATAGGAGAAAAAAATAATATATAATAAAAAATAATAACCTTTTTTTTAAAGATATGATGTTTGGTTGCCGCGAACGTAAACCGATCGACGGAAGCTGATAATGGCTGGGGAAGCTAATTTTCCGGTCGTACGTTCGAAAAATTCGTTCAAGCAAAAAAAAAAAAAAAATGGTAATTTTTTTCTCAGGTTAGTGTGATAAATTATGGCCCCGGAGAGACATTTTTATTGATTCGAACGCAAACGACGGGACGTACAGGGACAACGGATCCGCGCTATGCAAGCGGAAAAAAAAATTGTTTGCCACCACTGCGGTGCTTTCAGGACCTGGCCTCGGTGTCGTGTTCAAACGCGTCGTTACCGTGCGAAACCCGCTTGTGACATTGCAGCAGGGAATGGAACCAGGTAACGGTTTCATCAGGAGTGGCAAGGCCGAATTCGCGGGGAGGCATTGAAGAGAGAAACGCGCGCGTCAGAGTGTACGCAGAAGCGGATGGAAACGCGTTTCCGTAAAAAAGGGGGGAGAAAAAAAATAAAAAAATAGGAGGAAAAAAAAAAATTCACGTGACCCGAGTGGAATGTCGTGTTTTACGAACGCGAGCCCTCGACGCACGAACACTCTTTCCATTTCTCTCGTTGCCTGTTGTTGGAACTACTGGCCCCGATGCTGTTGGACAACAGTGGGAGCCATTAGTCCGTGGTACAGATGTTCACGCCCTTCGGCCAAAGTTGTCCTCTTCTCTCTGTTTCTCTCCATCTATCGTGCTCTCGAATTTCTTTCGGATTTATTGCCCAGCGTGCACCAATCGCTCCCGTTTTCCTGTCCGCATTCGTTTCTCTCGTTGAGGGAAAAAAAAAAAAATGAAAAAAATAATAGAAACAGGTAGTGTCAAGCTTGGCCCCGCCCGTCGAAAACTCCACATTTTCGCCAATTTTGGGCAACAGATTTTTAAAATTAAATTCTTCCACCATTTTGATATTTTTATATTTAATATTTTTTTAATAATATATAGGGGACAGCGGGGCAAAGGGGGACAGTGGGGCAAAACGGGACAGTGGAACAAAACTCAGTTTTCCAATAATTTGTTGATGTTCTATTTTGTCCCAACGATACATCTGGATTTTCAACGCCGTTTTGCCCCACCACCGCCGCCATCCAAAAGATATTGGAAAATTGCAATTTGCCCCACAATCCTATTTTGCCTCGGTCTCCCCTATTTCGCATGTGCTTCTTTTCCGGAGATGACGCGTCCGCCTTAGACACATTAAAAAAATGTGTATTTTGAAGAAATTTTGTTTTATCTACAAAAGTCTAATATTAATATCTTGTTAATTTTGGAAAATACATTTGCAATATTGTCAAACATTTTTATGAAACGAACAACATTTTTTTGTAAAATGAACGGGAAAGGAATTGCGAACGTTTGTAGAAAAGAAACGTTGCGACTCTATTTTACTATGCGCAAGCGAAAGAGTCTGCGATTCGGTTGAAAGACCGGTGAGTAGCGTCTCGAGAGAACGGTGGTAAGGAAAGCAGGGGAGATGATAAGTAAAATCCACCGAGTGAGAAATGAGGCACGGCTCCGAGGGAGTTCTCTTTTCCTCGGAAGACGTTGCATTTCAACAAATTTTTTTTTTAATCCACAAACGTCTATAGTCATTTTTCTGTCAATTCTTGAAAATACATTTGCAGTATTATCAAATATATTGATAAAACGACCCAAATTTGTTTGTGAAGTGGACGCGAAAGGACTTGTGAACATTTGTCTAAAAGAAACGTTGCTAAACGTCTAAAAGAAATTGTAAATTTAATGTACTGGAAATTGAAATTGGCTTACATCACTTACATTAATTGAACATTAATGTACTTTTTTGTACAATAAAAAATTAAACATTACATTAAATTACATTACATTACATTAAAGTGCATTAATTGAACATTAATGTACTTTTTTGTACAATAAAAAATACCAGACATTAACATTACAAAGCTTTTGCCTCAAATTTATAAAAATGTCCATGAAAAATACAAATTTTACTATAAAATTGCAACGCCCATGTGTCTGAAATGTCAGAAACGGTTTATGTAAAAATCCTTCCAATACCGTTCATCAATATACAAAAAAAAAATTTTACACTCCGTATTTTACTATCCGCAAGCGAAAAATTCGGCCGGTTGAGAGACCGGTGAGAAGTGCCGTGAGAGAGAGCAGTGGTGAGGAAAGCAGGGAGATGACAAGTAAAATCCACTCAGGGGTTCTCTCTTTTCCTCGGAAGGCCTTCCGTCTTAAAAAAATTTGTCTTAACCCCCAAACGAGGCCAATTATTTTCTTGCCAATTTTAGAAAACATATTCGCAATATTATCAAACATATCGATAAAACGAACAAAATGTTATTTGTAAAATGAACGATAAAGGAACAGTGAACGTTTGTGAAAAAGAAACGTTGCTCCCCATTTTACTGCGCGCAAGCGAAAGAGCCTGCCGGTTGAGAGACCGGTGAGTGGAGCCGCGAGACGGCGGTTCGCGAGGAAAGCACGGAGATGACAAGTAAAATCCACTGAGTGAGAAAAGAGGCACGGCTCCGTTGGAGGGTGTTCTCTCTTTTCCTCGGAAGACGTTCCGACTCGGAGGCCCCGACGACATCACGTTTGATTTGAATAAATGGCGTGTCCTGGTCACGAGGCCCGCGAAGGGGAGATTCGCCGGGAGAAGAAAGCGTCCGAAGGCGGAGGACGGAGGGATCAAGCCGAGACGTGGGTTCTCTTACGCGCGGATTTTCCCCTTTTTTCTCAGTCACGTCGTCGACCAAAGACCCCGTTCCCTGTAATACTTGTGGCGGAAAAAAGAGCTTTTTGCATATACGACGCTCGATATTCGCACACAAATCGGGCATTTGTATACCGCGCGGTTTTGACGACTTTCCCGCTGACGGGGCAATCATCCTTCAGATTGTTCGTCTTTCAATCGCGTGGTGAACATAATTTTCTGGCCAATCTATGTCACGTCTGCCAAACACCCCTTTCCCGGTAATGCTTGTGGCGGGAAAGGAAAAAGCTTTTTTGCACATACGACGCTCGACTTGCACACCCAAATCAGGCATTTGTATACGGCGCGGTTTACACAGCGGGAAAGCCATCGGCCGATGGCTTTCCCGCCTTTTTTTTTTACCTTTCCCGCCGATGAGACAATCATCTTTCCAATTGTTCGTCTTTCGATCGTGTGGCGAAAATCATTTTTTTGGGCAATCGCCGACGAACTGGAAAATAACTACGAGGTTTTAGGAATAACGATAGGCGTCGATGCCGAAATAACGAAGCCACTCTATCTGGCTTGCCGGTCGATAAATCGCGAAAGTTTCCCGCAGCAAGTTTCGTCGGCCTCATCCGGAGTTTAAAAATATAAACGTATAAAACGCTCCATCATCTCCCACTTTGCCATCTGCTGTTCCACTTTGATTACCAATTATCAATAATTCGCCTTTCACAATGTTTTAAACTATTCATTTCGATTCAATTTACAGTTCGCCATTGGGGAAGATAGGACGCACAGTGAAGAGTATTATGTGAGGTGAAACAGAAGTGTGCAACGAGATAAACTACGAAGATGTTGGTATTCGGCTCGGCGTTTCGGCTCCTCGGTATCGTCGCTCTGGCCGTCATCAGCAATGGTGAGTATTTTTTTTAATCTTCACCTGCAACTAAGGTAAATGTCCCAGTGACCGGACACGTCCCAGTGGCCGCGCAAAGCATGCGTGCAAGAGAGACGCAAATGTAATTTTTCATGCATGTACGGGAATTGGGACTTCGCCCTTAGGTGTGCGGCCACTGGTACTTTTACCTTATAATGTTATGAACGGAATTTGGCAATTGAGTGCTCGATGGAGCCGTCCAGCTGTTCAGTAAATCGTTTGATATTTCCTTTTACGTGTCCCGGCATAATTTTTGCCCGATTTGCAATCGGGCCCTACAATCATGTTAACAATATAATTACCGAACAATCGCATATAATCGAATCTTCCGCATGTAAGCGCTCTTCGTAAATTCGACGTTCTGGGATTCTTTAACCGATCTTTCATTTTGTGGCAGCAGATTGTGTCAAATGGTTGGTGGCAATTCAATGAAATTGCGTTCGTTCGGTTATACATCTGTCAATTATTCGATAAACAAAAGAAGTTTATTACGTTTTTAAAAGTAAACGGATATTTTAAAACATTTAAAACATGTGACTACCTACAGACATCAAACGCAAGGGTTTAGATTCAACATGTGTTATCCTTGCGCATTAATGCACAATATATCTTTTATATTTTATATGTAGAACAAAGATTCGGGTGTTAATCAAAATATTCTAACTTTTCCTAGCACATCAACGATAAACAGATTATTCGACAGAGTCAAGAACTGTCGAAGGGATATTGATAGGTGACAGATTGTAAAACAATAGACTCTCAAAACAATAGGATGGAACCTTCCCACTTCATTATCGCATCCACCGTAAAGTAAACCGTCTGATAGTTCCTTTCACGCACCCCGGTAATATTTACAACGAGGTTGGAGGCGTCCAACCACCGCCCAAAACCGTCTCATAGCTCCTTTTACCTATCCCGGTATTATATATAACAAAGTTTGTTACGTCCATCCACCGTCCAGTAAACTGTCTGATAGTTCCTTTTACGGATAGCGGTATTATTTATAACAACGTTTGCTATGTCCATCCACCGTTCGGTAAATCGTTTGATATTTCTTTTTACGTATCCGGGTATTATTTATAACAATGTTTGCTGCGTCCATCGACCGTTCAGTTAATCGTTTGATAGTTCTCTTTACGTATCCGGGTATTATTTATAACAATGTTTGCTGCGTCCATCGACCGTTCAGTTAATCGTTTGATAGTTCTCTTTACGTATCCGCGTATTATTTATAACAATGTTTGCTGCTTCCATCGACCGTTCAGTTAATCGTTTGATAGTTCTCTTTACGTATCCGGGTATTATTTATAACAATGTTTGCTGCTTCCATCGACCGTTCAGTAAAACGTTTGATAGTTATTTTTCCGTATCCCGGTATTATTTATAACAAAATTTGATGCGTCCAATAAACCGTCTGATAGTTCTTTTTACATATCCGGGTATTATTTATAACAATGTTTGCTGCGTCCGTCCACCGTTCAGTAAATCGTTTGATAGTTCTTTTCACGTATCCCAGTATTATTTATAACAAAGTTTGATGCTTCCAACAAAACCGTCTGATAGTTCTTTTTACATATCCGGGTATTATTTATAACAATGTTTGCTGCGTCTATCCACCGTTCAGTTAATCGTTTGATAGTTTTTTTTACCTATCCCGGTATTATTTATAACAACATTTGCTATGTCCATCCACCGTTCAGTAAATCGTTCGATAGTTCTTTTTACGTATCTGGGTATTATTTATAACAATGTTTGCTATGCCCATCCATCGTTCAGTAAATCGTTTGATAGTTCTTTTCACATATCCGGGTATTATTTATAACAATGTTTGCTGCTTCCATCCACCGTTCAGTTAATCATTTGATAGTTCTTTTTACGAATCCCCGTATTATTTATAACAAAGTTTGATCCTTCCAACCACCGTCCAGTAAATCGTCCGATAGTTCATTCTACGTATCCCAGTAATATATATAACATAGATTGATGCGTTCGTCCACCGTTCAGTAAACCGTTGGAAAGTTACTTTTACGTATCCCAATGCAACAAACTTTCATCCGTCCATCGTCCATTCGATAAACCGTTTCAGAGTTCTTTATATGTATCCCGGTATTATTTATTTCGCGTAACCGCTTCAACGTTATAAAAAAAAATATCCTAGTGTAAAAAAAAAGAAAAGTTCGTAAAAGCGTTTAACGTTTTTCTAACTTTCAGAATGTTAGAAAGGCGCACAGCCAGAGCGTCGAGCGGGCGAAAATGTGAGCTGCGGCACGAACAAGCTTTTTCCTTTTTCTTTCTCGTTCCCGTTCTTTCTCTCTGTTTAGAAATCCGAAGAGGGCGCGTAGGTACTTTTAAATGGACTCGAAAGACAAAGGAAAACATTTCGCCTTGTCAGCTTTCAAAGTGAATACAGAGCAGCAGCGGGAGAGCCACGAGTCCGAGAGTATATCCTAGTACTACATATATATATATATATCTATACATACATATATACCTATATATACATATATATATATATATAATATGGATACACGTGCGAAGTAACACCTAGTACAGAGGCTATGACAGAGACTGTGTGCCTCACGTTTCTCCTCTTCCTTTCTCTTCTTTTACTCGTGTCGCCACTGTCGCTTGGCATTTATAAGAAGCAAATTTATTCCCCGGCCACTAACGTCCCCGTGTTACGTCTTCTTCGGTCTTCACCCCCACCCCCCACCTCCCCAGCCTTTCGCGCAGCGCGCGCCCCGGATAACTCCCCGCCGCCCCCAACATCAAACCTCGCGGACGCGAAAAAAAAAATATCCGAGGAAAAGTTCTTTTGTAGACGGTGTCAGCGAACGCTTGCGGTGTCGCGTTATTAGAATAATTGCGAGCGCCGTGCAACCGATAAGAACTCACGTTTTCGTATATTTCTTCGACTAGTGTTTTCCCGCAGACTCCCTTGCAGAGATAAGGATACTTTTTTCACAATTGAGTCGGTCGTTTATTTGTCCGTCGCTTCGAAGTTGTTTTAGCGAAAAACCGGCGTATTTGTAAAATAATATCTGCGCTTGTGTGACAGTTTTTTAAATTCTTTTTATTATTTTTTAATTTTTTTCTTTTAGGTCGTCGCTCTGTGAGCTCCCTGCGACGTATTCGAAACAGAGCGTATTGCCGTGAAACGCGTGTACGATCACAAACAAACCCATCACAGAAACGAGATTCGCACACGTGCGATGTAAATTGGCGTTCTATCAATCGCACGGCGTGTTCGTACGTACACGTAGATTTGCCAGTTCTGCGCTCCCAGTACGTTTTGCACGGATGAGTTGACGGCAAAAAAAAAAAAAAAAAAACTGAAAAAATCGGCACAGAGACAGGAGAAGAGAAGTGGAACGACACGATGCGTCGCAGTATGGCTGGTGACTCTTCCGAGCTTCGCTCAACGGTGATAGGAGACGAAAAGAAAAAAAAATGACAACAAACATTACAACTAGACACACCTTCAATTGACGTTATTTTTATGTTTCAAGTTGCTGCACACGTGTACACCTGACCCAAAAAAAGTGAGAGTACTCCACACTACCCCCACCCCTGCCTCCCCGTTGTAGTAGTCGCATACTGCCCGCGTCGGGGTTGCTGAGAAAATAATCATATCTGCCTGGGTAAGCATGTAGGCCATGCCGGGAATGGGCAACAGCCAGGGAACGTCGCACCGCTGCGGTACGCGCAAAAAAATGCACAAGTTTTCATTTTTTTTATTTAACATTTTTTTAATGCATCCAAAAAAATTGTCAAGATAGAGCAGCAGTGCTCCATTCCCTCAATTACACCCAGAAAAATATTTTTTTTGACGGCCACTGTTTACTTGGTTTAAGTAAAATATTTATTTGATTGAAATAAATATTTACTTAATTTAAATAAATATTTATTTATTTTAAATAAATATTTATGTAATTTAAATAAATATTTATTTAAATCAAGTAAATATTTTACTTAAACCGAATAAACGGTGGCCGTCAAATAAATTATGTTTCTGGGTGTAATCGCATGAGTTACAGAGTTACCCGAAATTTTCGCGACTTCAATGTTGCGATGCATGTGCGATACACAAAGCGTTCGAATTCCGCTCAGTCGATCGAACACGGTCGCAGCAACGACCCGAGACGTTCTCGACGCGAATGTTGTTCTTTTTTCCTCAAACGTTGGCGGAGAATCTCCGCCGATTCTCCGAGCTTCGTGCTGCCAAAAGGAATCGTGTCCGACAACTTAAATCCGACGGTTGGTCGTTCGAGAATTACGAAAGCAGCTGTTGACATCCGTTTCTTTCCGTCCGTTGACTCTTCGGAGTGGACGACTTTCACGAAGCTTCCAACATTAGCCGCGACAATTTGCCGGAATGACTTCAGTCTTGTCTGATTTTCTCGTAAAATCGCGAGATGTAATTTGAACGAGAAATTAAGAAGGCGCTGTTCGCGCTGGAAAAGCAGGCGCTCAAGATTCCGTGGCGCCGTATCGAGCCTGCGAGTAATAGCGGAATTCCTTTCTCGGCCAAACAATGGAGCTACGCGGAGTGAAAAATTAACGAACGTTCCGGCCGCCGCGTGAGTTGGGCCGCAGGGTCGTGTAGCCTCCTCCGGTCGACCGCCGCTGCATTTGCTGACGGCACAAGCCCGCAGCCGAAGCAAGCTGGAAGGACAAACCGGGCGCTGGACGCGAACAACGCCTCAGCCTCTTCCCAGACGCGACGAATCCGCAAATCCCTTTGGGTCCACGAAGGCCGAGACGAAAGCTTTTCGGATTTATCTCCCGAAATTCTCGAGGCCAGTGCTTAGTCGATTCGGTAATTGGAAGACAGGAATCTGGAATTGGTAGCTAAACAGGCTGGAAGGACAAACGGAATCCGGAAATCCTTTTTGGTTCACGAAAGCCGAGACAAAAGCGTTTCGGATTTATCTCCGGAAATTCTCGTGGCCTGTGTCTAGTCCACTCGGTCAATTAGTAGACGGGGATCTGGACTTGGTACCTAAACGGACTCGAAGAACAGGCCAGACACTGGATCCGAAGAACGCTTCTCCTGAAATTCTCCCGGCCAGTACTTGGTCCACTCGGTCAATTGGAATACAAGAATCTGAAATTGGTAGCTAAACAGGCTGGAAGGACAAGCTGAATCTAAAAATTCCTTTTGGTCCACGAAGGCCGAGACGAAAGCTTTTCAGATTCATCTCCTAAAATTCTCGCGGCCATCAGTGCTTAGTCGACTCGGTCAATTGGAAGACAGGAATCTGGAATTACTAGTTAAACAGGCTGGAAGGACAAACTGAATCCGAAAATTCCTTTTAGATCACGAAGGCTGGGACGAAAGCTTTTCAGATTTATCTCCTGAAATTCTCGCGGCCAGTGCTTAGTCGACTCGGTCAATTGGAAGACAGGAATCTGGAATTGGTACCTAAACATACTCGAAGAACAGGCCAGAGACTGGATCCGAAGAAGGCTTCTCTTGAAATTCTCACGTCCAGTACTTGGTCCACTCGGTCAATTGGATTACAAGAATCTGGAATTGGTAGCTAAACAGGCTGGAAGGACAAGCTGAATCCGAAAATTCCTTTTAGATCACGAAGGCTGGGACGACAGCTTTTCGGTTTTATCTCCTGAAATTCTCGCAGCCAGTGTTAAGTCCACTCGGTCAATTGGAATACAGGAATCTGGAATTGGTACGTAAACAGGCTGGAAGGACAAGCTGAATCCGAAAATTCCTTTTGGTCCACGAAGGCCGAGACGAAAGCTTTTCAGATTTATCTCCTGAAATTCTCGCGGCCATCAGTGCTTAGTCGACTCGGTCAATTGGAAGACAGGAATCTGGAATTGCTAGTTAAACAGGCTGGAAGGACAAGCTGAATCCAAAAATTCTTTTTAGTCCACGAAGGCTGAGATGAAAGCTTTTCGGATTTATCTCGTGAAATTCTCGTGGCCAGTGTTTAGTCCACTCGGTCAATTGGAATACAAGAATCTGGAATTGGTACCTAGCCAGGCTGCAGGGACTCAGACAGAACGATAAGTGCCATTGCATCGCCTTCTTTCAAACTTCTCTTCGACAAAGTATTCTACATTTTATTGAAGAACAAGTAACTCTCGCTGATTCTTTAGCGTTAGCGTTTGCACTTGGAGGTCATTTCATCCGGGCGAGTTTTCTGCTTTTATGATTCTTCATCCGTCTCCAGCACACACATACGCATAAAGTCGTGTCTTGTCCCGTTCCCATCCGTGTGCGGCGACCATCATCATCAGCGTTTGCCAGTCGATGCAGATACGGCGATGCTTCCAATCTATATACCTTTATCTCGGTCGCGATTGCATTGTTAGTACGGAGAGCATTGTTTGAGCGATGCAGCGAGATGGTACGGAGATCACCGGAAAGGCAACGGGGACCTGGCGGGCCGGGTTTATGATATAGACCGAGGAAAGAGGCCTCGGGCGACCAATCAGCGTTTGAACCGGCTGCCTCATCGTCGGTGCCCTATCAAAGATTTCCTCTTGGAACCCTTGCCGCGGGGCGTTGCAACTCGGTAGGAAGACCATGAGCCCGCGGTGATACCCCGCATAGCCGTTTCGCTGCTCTCCGCACTTCGGCATCTCTCGATCTTCCTGTCTGCTCCCTTCCGTTCCGATAGCGAACTCGCGACCGTGTTGTTCCCGTTAAGGGCTCCTCGTCCTCGAGCGAGAAGCAGCGCACAGCGAGAAACCCGGCCAACGACATTGCGAAAGGACGGGACAATCCAGCAACGACACATCGAGCCTGATTGTTTGGGATTTCGCAGAACCTAGTTTAGGGGAGAGCGGGGCAAAATGGCACGGCGGGGCAAAACGGGATAATGGAACAAAACACAATTTTCCAATAACTTCTGGTTGGTGGCGATGGTGGTGCGTGGGGCAAAACGGGTTTGAAAATCCGGATGTATCGTTGGGCCAAAATGGGATAACCCAAAAATTATTGGAAACTTGAGTTTTGCCCTCACCGTCCCGTTTCGCCCCGCTGTGCCATTTTCCCCGGTCTCCTCTACAACATCGACGTCATTCCCATCTGTTGGAATCCTCAGGCGTCATCTTCGTCCCAGTTTCTTCTGGCGAATGAGGCATGGAAAACCCGTTCCTCCTTCATCCACATCCATGGAAACAACGCCCTTACTCTCATCGTCCCTCATCCAGCCTCCAGTTAATCGCTCCAACGGACGTTGAACTAATCTCGAATATGACTCGGTTAAAATCGTTTGTTCGTCACGGGACAAGAAGAAAACAAAAACGCGCGACAGGACGATGCTTCCATGGGTAGTGATTACGTTTCTCGGCTTTCCTCGCAATCCTCTTCGATACCTCTTTACCCGCTCCCTCTTCATCCTCCTTCCCCGCACGGCTATCAATTAGCGGTCACATTCCATTAATCATGCGCTTACCTCGATCATTTGTCAACCCCGTCATCCCGCTCTCCCGTTTCTACGGTTGATTTACCGTGTCAATGCGCGCCGTTGTTTCTTCCAAGTCCCTCTCGGTATCGTGATTCAGGACGAATCCTCACAAAATAAAAAGTACCATCAGCTATTATCCTCGCTCTTCCATATTTCAATTAAAAATACTCTCGAAACGTGCGGGTAGCCGAGACCGTCGCAGAGCAAAGAGTCACCGGGCTCTCCGCAGTTTCCCCCTCGTTTCTCGCTTTCGCACCCTTCACTCCGAGCGAGTCGAGCCACTCCGGCGAGCCTCGCGCGTCATGACGCGGAACTGGCTGGGGGAGGCCTCGCAGCCGCTGATCCTGAAGCCTCGCGCGAAACTACCTGGGGGAAGCTCCTGGCAAAAGTAATACGAGAGGCCGAACTCTTTGTGCCGAGGTGCGCGGGTGCCCGAGGGAGAGAGAAAAAGAAAGCTCCGCGTCGACGAGAGGGATGAACGGTGGAAACGGAAGATGGACCGGGAGTGGTCGCGGGAACGGGGGCGACGGAGAACTCGAGAAATAAACAATAGGAAACGTCCTCTCGAGCCGGGACACCCGTTCGCGAAATAGCTGTGGGCCTCTCTCTCGGCTCTCGTTCGTCTGTCTCGTCCCTTCACCCCCGCCCCCCCCCTTCACCCTCCCCAACTTTAGCCCTCAAGCCTTTTGTCGGGCGGGTTTGGACAGTCAAGGGGATACGCTTGTTCTCCCGATTATCGTCACGTCTGGGTCCTCGGCTGTTGATCGTTAAGTTAACTTTAATTGTGACGCAGGCGCGCTCTCGGCCTTGCGTGAATCTGGCGGGAGAAAAAAAATCAGAAAAAAAGCGATCCCGCCGTCGACGGGTTTTTGTGGCCAAAGGAGAGAACTGAGGAAAGAAAAAAAAGTTCTCACGGCTTTATCGGCTTATGGACTTTGGTGTAGGGAGTATAGATAGCGGCGGGGACGGGTGGAGCGCTGAGGCAAGAGATATCGGACGAATAAAATTCCGACGTAAAATCCTCTGAAGATATTTCGCGGCGCGAGAGGACGACCGCCGGAATTCTCGCGATTTCCAGATCGTCTATGCGGGGATCCTCAGCCAGACTATTGCAACTAACACACGATCCCGCCGTCACCGAGGCGAACGTGCTTTTGGCGCCGGAACCGGAATGAGGCGCGGCTGAACGAGATTTGCCGTCTTCCTCGTTGAAAACGGTCCGAGCGCGGATAAGCTTCTTGAATAAGAAAAAATCTCTCCGCGTCACGGCGCTAAGCGCGCGAGACGTTACAGAGGCGGAGAGGAATTGTGGAGCATCGACGAGAGATCGTGCGGCGAACTCGAGAGCCGGCGATCACGCTTTTATGATAAAACAACCGGAGGCCACCTTTCTTTTCGCTTCTGGCGAGAGTTTTTCCGCATGAAATATTAATAACAGTGCGACAAACGGCAGACTCGTGATCGCCGGAAGTTGACAGATGGAGGACATTTTTGGGAGGGCGTGCGACAACATTTTTACCCTGTTAACCGGATCGGAAAGGCATCTTTTTTTTTTATCAAAACGGCTAGTCCAATTTTTAGCGTACAAATAGAAGTATTCCAAAGAAACGTTCCGGACCACTTCCAGGGTAAAAGTGGGGAATATGGCCCGGTCCATATATCATTGATTTACGTGTTAATCGAGGTGGGCCATATTCACCACTTTTACCCTACACTGAGAAAAAAAATTTGTTGGATTAACGAAAAGTCGCGGTGACATACGTTCAAAGCTGTTATTTGTTTGGTACAAATAAAGCATTGTTTTGTTAAACGAGTGTTTGCTTCGATTTATTCAAAATTTGTCGATTGAAACAAACATTTTTGTTGTACCAACAAAATACACACGCATGTCACCGCGCATTTACTTGATCCGACCAGTTGTTTTTTTCAGTGTATCGGCATTTTTCGCCCAAATGGGGACATTTTTGGGAGGACGTGCGACAACATTTTTACCCTGTTACCGGATCGGAAAGGCATCTTTTTTTTTATTAAAGCCGCGCGTTCAATTTTTAGCGTGCAACCAGAAGTATTCCAAAGAAACGTTCCGGACCACTTATGCACTGAAAAAAATTGGTTCGATTAACCAAAAGTCGCGGTGACATACGTTCAACGCTGTTATTTGTTTTGTACAAATAAAGCATTGTTTTGTTAAACGAGTGTTTGCTTCGATTTATTCAAAATTTGTCGATTGAAACAAACATTTTTGTTGTACCAACAAAATACACCTTTGAACGTATGTCACTGCGCATTTACTTGATCCAACCATTTGTTTTTCTCAGTGTATCGGCAATTTTCGCCCAAAGTCAATAGAAATCGGAATCGGTGAACGCAAAAAAAATGTTCCTCACGAAAAGATTCCATCTTCAGCATCGCGAAACTGTTTATCGTCGAAGGAATTAAACGAGAGCAGTTCCTATCGATTCTACAGGTTTCGTGACACGAATTTTTTTTTAAACAGGATTTTTAAGACCATTCGTCGAATGAACGCGAGAATAGCTCATTGGTCTCTTCCGCCGCTCGGAATTAAATAAATGAGGGGACCAAAGATCCTCTTTTCCTTTTCCCATCTCCGCCCGGCTCCGCTGGGTCGTTCGGATAAATTGCGAAAACAGTTAGTTCCCTTCGCGAGACTAGGGGACGGTGTTTTTTTCTCTTCCCTCCTCCGGCCCTTCCGCTCCGATCGATCAGCCTCCTCTTCCAGTGGCACTTGTACACAAGATTTTATGTTCGGCCGGTGGACACGATCCTGTTCTCGCGGATCGTTTCTCCCGGTCGTCAATTCATCATGAGTCATTCGAGAGCTAGTAGAAATGTCTGTAATGATCAGACACTTGTGTACAGGCATTTCCCTCCCCCCTTCCCTCCGCACATTATTTTCCCACCCAAAACTCCCAGCTGCTAACAATCAGTCCTTCGAATAGATGTGTCCAACTCGTCATTGTGTCTCATTTTGAATCCCTCGAGCAGGATATTGTGAATGAATGAGGTTGCGACCATACATTAATTAACCATTAAGCGTTAATCTTTCAGTGCTTTTTCTTTTCTTTCTGCTTTGTTGTTATTACTACTATCCTTATGTGTGCATCTAATTAAATTGTAAACTATTCTATTCTATTCCGTTCTATTCCGTTCTATTCCGTTCTATTCCGTTCTATTCTTTTCTATTCTTTTCTATTCTTTTCTATTCTTTTCTATTCTTTTCTATTCCGTTCTATTCCGTTCTATTTCGTTCTATTCCGTTCTGTTCCGTTCTGTTCCGTTCTGTTCCGTTCTGTTCCGTTCTGTTTCGTACTATTCCGTTCTATTCCGTTCTAATCCGTTCTAATCCGTTCTAATCCGTTCTAATCCGTTCTAATCCGTTCTATTCCGATCTATTCCGTTCTATTCCGTTCTATTCCGTTCTAATCCGTTCTAATCCGTTCTAATCCGTTCTAATCCGTTCTGTTCCGTTCTGTTCCGTTCTATTCCGTTCTATTCCGTTCTATTCCGTTCTATTCCGTTCTATTCTATTCTATTCTATTCTGTAGTCACTTCGTTTTACTTTATGTACCGCCTATCTGTAATACTTGGTCCTTAGGGGATTTATCTCAGGACACAATAAGCTGATCTATCTATCTATCTATAATTTTATCATTTGCCTAGTTTCGCCAGGAAGCCTTCGCCAGGATATCGCACCTCGATATACCGTGGGTCGTTAGTCTAAAAAAAATAAGAAAAAAGAAAGAAGGTCGAGAGCCTTGACTCGTACACATGCGCCTCTCATCGCGACTTTTTTTTCACCCGTGCGACTGGCAATATTTGCGACAAATCCCGTCAAGTCGCGATTAATATTTCAATGGAGAGACGTGTATATATGTATGTATGTGTCGAGAGCAGCTCCAGTTCTCTCGGTACACACCACGTGTCTGCCTCATCATCTCTCGGAGCTCGCCCCTCGACCGCCTACGCTCACACCGTGGGTATCAAGCTCCTTACGCGACGTACAAGGTCCATACTTCTTATCGATCCGCCAGCGCCCGCTCGTCGCTGCGGAGCACTTTGCCCCTCTTGACCAAGAACAGCTTTCAACGGGAAAGCGCGCGGGCGGGTGGCCCATCACCTCGAATCGGGACTCATTCGCTTGGAAAGTATTTTTCCCTCGGTCAGGTGTATATACGCCGGCGCGAGGTAGCCGGAGGCATTCGAAGGCCATGCACCGTAGCTTCTTCCCTCGGTTACTTCGTCGCCGCTTCCGCTTCTTCATCCTCCACCGTCCACCGTTAACGTAACGTAGGCATTACGCAGGGATAAATCGCTTCCCTCCCCCCAGGAACGATCGTGCGAATCCATGAGAATAAGAGTCAAGTACCCAAGTATCACGGTTATGCTGCTAAAGTGCCAGACGTCTTTTTACCTCGGAATATCGTAACCGCCGATGCGGTCTTATGGCACGGCCATCGAATTTCCGCTGTAATGGAAGCCGGGTAGTTTGCTCGAAGCACCGTTTACTTCTAACACTCGATCGTAATGAAGTATCGCTGATTGATCAGCGAAACGTTAAATCGGGCCTCCGGGATGTAAAGGAGACTCAAGTATAGCGCCAGAAATAAAAATAAAGTAAACTCCCTCTAACTCAACGCTGTCGGGACCGGTTTTACGTGGTACTAGAGAGAGTGGCCTATTAGAGGGATTCCCCCACCACAGCCCACCATGGGCCATGTGAAGCGCGCAAAACGGTTGGGTTAGGTCGGTTAGGTTAAGTTAGATGACAGACAAATTCACGAAAGTGGGGGTAACGCCTTCTCCTCTCTGGCTTCGCGTTTAGAGATAATTGAGGGGGAAATGGCCTACTAGAGAGCGTTGTGTTAGAGGGAGTTTACTGTAGTGAAAAGAACCTTCCGGTAGGGAGAAGAACGTCTAACACTCGATCGTAATGAAGTATCGCTGATTGATCAGCGAACCGTTAAATCGGGCCTCCCGGATGTAAAGGAGACTAGAGTATAGCGCAAGAAATAAAAATAAAGTAAACTCCCTCTAACTCAACGCTGTCGGGACCGGATGTACGTGGTACTAGAGAGAGTGGCCTATTAGAGAGATTCCTCCACCACAGCCCACCATAGGCCATGTGAAGCGCCGAAACGTTTGGGTTAGGTCGGTTAGGTTAGGTTAGATGACAGACAATTTCACGAAAGTGGGGGTAACGCCTTCTCCTCTCTGGCTTCGCGTTTAGAGAGAATTGAGGGGAAATGGCCTACTAGAAAGCGTTGAGTTAGAGGGAGGGGGTTTTACTGTACCGAAAAGAAACTTCCGGTAGGGAGAAGAACTTCTGACACTCGATCGTAATGAAGTATCGCTTATTGATCAGATAGACGTTAAATCGGGCCTCCTGGATGTAAAGGAGACTCAAGTATAGCGCAAGAACTAAAAATAAAGTAAACGGATTTACGCGGTACGAGGGATTCCCCCACCACAGCCCACCATGGGCCATGTGAAGCACGCGAAACGGTTGGGTTAGGTAGGTTAGGTTAGGTTAGATGACAGACAAATTCACGAAAGTGGGGGTAACATCTTCTTCTCTCTGGCTTCGCGTTTAGAGAGAATTGATTGGGGAAATGGCCTACTAGAGAGCGTTGAGTTAGAGGGAGTTTACTGTAACGAAAACAAACTTCCGGTAGGGAGAAGAAAAATCGGAAAATCATGGCTCTTCAGGGGTACGCAAGACCGAAGCTGTGGCGAGACTTCCGTTCGAAATTAACTGAATTTATCTTGGCGTGACCGCAATAATCGGACGTAGTTAGTACGCTACGGTGGGGCGGGGGGAGGAGTGGGGGAGGGGCAGGAATGAGCTGGAACGGGAGGGATTCTGCCGGGGACGAGCAGGGCCGTTTCGGCGTGCGGCGGTTAGGAGGGAAGAGGGCAGTCGGAGAGGGATGAAGAGGATATATACTCTTGCCATTTCTCGCTTGTCCTATCCGCGGTTTCGAGGAATCCTCGAGGAGAGGCAGCGGCGGGCGGGGGAGCGGAATGAAAGCCCGGAGATTGGGACGTACAGCCTGAGGGAGTTGCAGCACAGAAATAGAGACTTTACTCCTTTCGCCCGGCACAAATGTGCGCTCTCGCCACAGTCGGATCCACTGTACTCCACTCCGGCAGTATTAAAAATTAAACGCGCGACTGTTATTCGAAAGAGAGGGAAAAAAATGTCTTGTTATGATATGAAAAAGTTTATGAAATTAAATAAAAGGGGCTCAGCTAGAGGCAAGCGTCATGAATGGTTTATCTCTCGAATTCAACGTTTCGTAGAATAATAGTGGATGACATTGCGGTGCAGTTCACATAGCCCGGAGCCAAGAAGGCACCCCCCGAGGATTCTGTATCGCCGCAGAGAGGACCGTCGGGCTTCTTAATCTCCCCTTGAAAATTTATGACTCGGTTGTTCGGGGGATGTTTAGTCGTACTTAATCTGTAACTGTTCTGCTTACGTTTCCTACGGCTGCTCCGCCTCGCTGGCACTATCAGCTCCTCAGCTGGAAGACCAGAGACCTCAGTCTCAATCTCTCTCCAACAACAACAAGAGCTCCGCAACCTCTTGTTGGAGGGCGATTCCTAACGTAAATCAACCGCGACCGTACTCTCTATTTTCCACTCTTTTTCCTATCTAGTATTTATTAAAAATATAATAATGCAGGGCTGAAGGACTCAGGTCGATGGCCCTTTGCCAAAGTGTGTAATCAACATAGGAATAAAACTAATATAGGGAGACACTCGTATAAAAATTGTTAAGCACTGGCAATAAATCTCTTTTACCACTACTATCTTAATTCATTAAATTTAACTTTACACCTCAATTTTAATTTTGTAACACAGGCATGAAAAACCGGTGGTCAACCCTTCATCCTAGGCACTTTATTGCGTCAAAAATTAAATGCTGCCCCTCGAGAAGCGAGGGACCAAGAGGAATTTTGAAATGATTTTACTAAGGTAAAGGACCCAGTTTCTGACACGGACCCAGTTCGTGACAAGGGTATCTTTAGCATAGGCGGCTCCCCCACCATTTGATATGCAGCCAATGGGTAGCGCGCGTTCGGAGGCTCAGATACTGCGGCTCTTGGTTCTCCTTGAAACTGCGTCTCTTGGTGAGAGAGTTGCGTAGAAGTGTCATAAACTGGGTCCTTTACCTTAATTATTTCATTCAGGAGTAGACAGGCGAGAAAATGCAAAGGAGAAGTTGAGTTCAAAAGCAAATCAGACTTTACGGATTTTACTGGATTATTATAAAATTCTATGATCAATATAATTGATCATAGAATTTTATAATAAGGCTGACGCTCGATTTTGCAATTAATTGAGTTTAAACGGCGGGTCGCTGATCGCCAGCGGAGAATTTTTTTCATTAAAATTATTCATGTCGTTCTCGCGTACGGGTACGTCATGAGATTCTGCATCCAATTTATTTAATACGGTACTTAAATTTATCCCGGTTAAATTTAAGACTTTGAAACGCGTAGTCGCTGATGACTAGCGGTAGAAATGGTTCTTTTCGTAGAAACAAGTTACTCCTACATTGCCTACAGGTGTTGGATTTTCGATATTTATTTATTTATTTATTTATTTATTTATTTATTTATTTATTAGTGTAAAAACTGGCCGGACCCAATGGCAAGCGCGATCCGTAAACGTATCGGCGAAATAGACAATAGCAGATTGAGAGTGTACGCCACAGAAATAAGACAATATATTCGCTGGACAAAGTCGAATAATAACAATAAAATAAGCCTTACAAAATTTCAAGGTAACTAATTCAATTCGTCTCGCTACAAAATTGTTAGAACAATAAGTGACATAGTTAACTCAACGACAATATTCGAATTAGGCACATTAAATATAATTAAGACTTTGATGAATCATGATTTATGCCGCGTTTACGCCAATTTCCACCACTCGTGGAATTACAATATTAAAACGGAGCGCACGTCGGGCTCGAATGTAGAGACATTCATTAACGATGACCCCGAGTTGTTAGGTCGTGCTGGTTTTATTATCGAGGTATCATCAGGTATGCAGCAGTTGGAATTTCTGATTGTCACGTGAGCCGATTTTCGGTATAGGGACCCATTTTTGAGGGCAGTTTTTGAAGGCAGTTGGGTCCTTACACCTCAAAGTGTACACTGAGAAAAAGAAATTACTGGATTAAGCAAATGCGCGGTGACATACGTTCAAATGTGCATTTGGTTGGTACAACAAAAATGTTTGTTTCAATCGAAAAATGTTGATTATATTGAAGTATATAATCATTTAACAAAAAAATGCTTTATTTGTACCAAACAAATCACAACTTTGAACGTATGTCACCGCGACTTTTGGTCAATCCAACAATTTTTTTTCTCAGTGTAGGGTCGGATCGCCCGTCTTCCTCTCTTCTCCCTGCTGTCGACGATGAGGGGGGAGAGGGGGGGTAGGTCTTCCGTTCCAAAATATAGGGTTTTTTTGCACAAATCATGTGCCTTTATAATTCAGTATTGAATTCAGCCGTCTCTTCCGTTTCCGTCGGTGAATCTAATTATAAATTCATACTCTGAGGATTTAAAGTTTCGTCGCTCCCAACTCTAGAATATTCGTACAATTATCGACAAAAACGTCGATACATTAACCTCGGTATCCGAGGGATTTATAATTGAAAGAGCGGTTTGCCGCGCCGGAGTGTAAAGTTAGACTTCCCGAGCTGACTTCCGGTTTAATTCAATTCTTATAAGTTTCGCCATGTGTGTCAAGACCGAAGCTCGTTCGCGCATTTGTAGCATATTACGTCGGACACTTTCGTAAATGCCTGTGGTTCTTCCCCGGCAACAGGAGGGTTTTTAAACTAAAGTTGCGTGCAGCGCGGAAGCGATGAGACGTATAAGGAAGTCCCAAAAGATCCTCCCGCGAACGTCGACTCCGAAGTATAAGCCCGTTCTCGAGAGCGAACAGTTTGGCTCCGACTGCTTACAACGCTTTAAAAAGTTTCGGGACGAAAGTACCGCGTCGACGGCTTGTTCTTACAGCTCAAATCCTCTCCTCCATTCTGCCGGAAACGCGTTTTCAGGCATCACTGCGCGGCCCCGTTCCCCCACCCGTTTCACAAGTTCCGAACGTATTCCAGCAATTTTTCCGATTCCCTCGCCGTTGCGTCATTCAGATTTTTCGAGTTTTGTTTGCCAACGGAACGAACGGCGAGCGAACTATTCCGGGGAACGAAAGCGCAGAGCTTTTTATTTTATCTTCACTCGGCAAACCGTGCGGGTACATTTCCACGTTTTGAATCCCCGTCCCAAAGTTGAGTTGGCTTGGTTCATTTGGTCATTTAATTATTTTATCATATCGCCGCAATTTAAACAATTAACGCTACTAAGGACGCGATGATGCATACCTCTTTTCAGTACTGGTGCCTAAAATAGCATCGATCTCATGTAAATGAAAATCTCTAAATATGAACGGGGATCGTCGGCGTTTACCTGTGAATATGCGTCACGGGTCGAGTTGCTGGAACTATTTTGAGGGACGAAAGCGCAGGGCTTTTTATTATATTTTCACTCGGTAAACTGTGCCGGTACATTGGCCCGTTTCGAATCGCTATCCCAAAGTTAAGTTGGCTGGGTCCTCTTGGTAATTTAATTATTTTATTATAACTCCGCAATTAAAAAAATTGATGCAATTTAAGGGCATCGATAAGGCATATCTCTTTTCGGCACTCATGCCTAAAATAACAAAAATCTCTGCATATGAATGTGTCGTCGCTTTACCTGTGAATATGTGTCGCGGGTTGGGTCGCTGGAACAATTTTGGGGAACGAAAGAGCAGGGCTTTTTATTTTATTTTCACTCGGTAAACCGTGCCCGGTACATTCATACGTTTCGAATCGCTATCCCAAAATTAAGTCGGCTGGATCCATTTGGTAATTTAATTATTCTATCATAACTCTGCAATTTAAACAATTGATGCAATTAAGGGTATCGATGCTGCATATCTCTTTTCGGCACTCGTGCCTAAAATAGCAAAAATTTCATGTAACGAAAAATCTCTGCATATGAACGTATCGTCGCTTTACCTGGGGGCTTTTTCGGGGAACGAAAGGGCAGGGATTTTCATTTTATTTTCACTCGGTAAACCGTGCCGGTATATTCGCATGCTTCGAATCCCTATCCCAAAATGAAGTCGGCTGGATCCATTTGGTAATTTAATTATTTTATCATAACTCTGCAATTTAAACAATTGATATTAAACAATTAAGGTAGTACTAGCGGACAGCATGAGCCCACGTGAGTTCAGAGAGGATTGAGAGAGGAATTGCGAACACTTCTCGATGAGATAAAAATCTGAAAAAAATCAACCATATGGAAGGTACTGAAAAGATTAATTTTGCATAATAATAATTCCAAAATGTTATTAACCAATTAACGAAAAAAAAATTCCCATGAAATGATCCGGCAACCTAACTTTCTTTTTTATGAAAACGATTTGTTAATTTTTCTGAACACGTACAAAGTTTTCAGAACTGCGTGTAATTTTTGAAAATCGCGTTTTTAGTTAATCAAAAAAACGTCATTTTTTAAAATTACACAAAATTCTGAAAAAATTCATACGTATTCAAAGAGATTAACAAATTGTTTTTATATGAACAAAAAGTTAAGTTGCAGAGGCATTTGTTGAACATTTTATTTCATTCATTTGTTAATAACATTTTGGAATTATTATTATGCATAATCAATCTTTTCAGCACCTTCCATATGCCCGATTTTTTTCAGATTTTTATCCCGTTGAGAAGTGTTCGCAATTCTCTCTCAATTCTCTCTGAACTCACGTGGGCTCAGGCTGTCCGCCGGTACTACCTTAAGGTGATCGACAACGCATATCTCTTTTTGGCACTCGTGCCTAAAATAACAAAAATTTCATGTGAAGAAAAATCTCTGCATATGAACGTATCGTCGCTTTACCTGTGAATATGAGTCGTCGGGTGGGTCGCTGGAAGCCCCTCGGATCTTCGCGAGGCGCGTTCGCGACCTGCCTGGATAGTCAGATAGTGAGAATGCAGCGCGGGGATTCCCCGGCCCTCGGGCCAAACTCGGTCCCTCTCTACCTCGCCGCTCGATGTATCTCCGTAAATTCGTCGACTCTTTACAACGAGCCGGAACAACGCTGGAACCCTCGGCTCGCGTCGTTTAACGTAGCTCCGATAAATTCCCGCCGGAGCATGACCGGTCCGGAGGCAGAGCATGGGGCATGGAGGCGGACGATTGTAAACGTGCGTGTTTACGAGTTCCGCGGGCGGGCCGGCGTGCCAGCAAGAACACGTATTGTCTGTCGAACAAAACTACGATAACTCATTTTTCCCATACACTCAAACCCCCCCCCCCCCCCTGCACTCCCACCTTCAAGCCCATAACTTTTTACGGAAAATCGTGCGAGTTACTTTCGACCTTTTGCTATGTCAATCAAAGTCGCATGTCCGCTAAAAAAAAAAAATCTGAATAAATCGGGACAAAATAAAATTCCCCCACTACAAATAAAATCCATTATAGGCAAGATACTTTTGCAGCGAGTTCATCGTCATTCCCCGCAACTAGAAGCCTCGCAAATGGGTTTTATTTAGCGCACCGCGGGACGTTGGGGATTATCACTGGTGCACGGAGAACCGCCCGGCCGGTTAATTACCCAACATCTCTTCGATCTCACCGAGCAAACAAGTCGCGATTAATCTTGCGCTCTGCGCACCGAGTTTTCACCTAATTACGATTCCGCGATAAATTCGTGAAGTCGATTAGCCTCCGTATACCCCCTCTCCCCCTCCCCTCCCCCCACCCCGCTGCATATTTCCGAAGCGAATGCAGCGAGGCCGGAAGCGCGAATTCAGTTTCGTACGAGACACAGCGTCGTCGCGACTGCGAGATGCAGGCGTCGGAGGAAAGGGTAGGTCTTGGATGTGGTGGTAGAGCGGTAGGGCGGTTCGTAAAGCTCGAGAGGGGGTTGCATGCCTCGAGCGCCGCTACGTGTCCTGCAGCCACGTATGCCGAGCACGTAGAAATTCGTGCTTTCCCGTTCCTTATCAGGAACTGAACCAGGGGTGTGGGCGGGGAGGGGGGGGGGCGTTGAGGGAGAACGGACGAGAAATGCCGTGAGCCGGGTAGGCAAGTCCTTTCCTCATCCCGCGACCCCCCCCCCCCCCTCCCGTGCCATTCCTTCCCATCCACCCCCTCGCATGCCGTTTTCCACCTTCGTTCGTTCTTTTCCTCCGAAACGGTCTCAATCCACTGTCGCGACTCTATCTCGTACGTATCACTTCCTCCATTCTCGCTCGACCTAGGTGCTGTTGTTGCTGCTGCGGAAGAGTCCTATCGACGCGGCAATGGCGACCCCCTTCCACCCTACGTTCTCCACGATCTGTTCATCCCCGCTCGGTCTTTCGATACTGATGTTACAAGAGGGAACTCCGCGAGGGGCTATCGGTTGCGAGAGGAAAATTGTCTACTCTGGTTCCATACCGTAGCTCGATTCCCCGTCGCCTCGGTCAGATGTTACGTCCTACGCAATTTTTAGCAAAGTATACAGGGAGAAGAAGGGTAGTATTACTACTATAACCAGTAGTTTCCAGGGGGAACGTTTATGTAGTTTCTGATGATATATATTCAATTGGTTAAATTATAATTATGGTTGCAACCATGATTTTTTGTCATTGTTCGTAACTATAAAATAAGGTAAAAGACCCAGTTTCTGACACTTCTGGGATAAACAAGGAGGACCAAGAGTCGCAGTTTGTAACCCCCCCCCCCCCCCCCCCCCAAACGCGCGTTTATGTAGTTTCTGATGATATATATTCAATTGGTTAAATTATACTTATGGTTGCAACCATGATTTTTTGTCATTGTCGTAACTATAAAATAAGGTGAAAGACCCAGTTTCTGACACTTCTGGGATAAACAAGGAGGACCAAGAGTCGCAGTTTGTGACCCCCCCCCCCCCAATCGCGCGGTACCCATTGGTTGCATATCAAATGGTGGGGGAACCGACTATGCTAGAGGTACCCCTGTCAGAAACTGGGGCCTTTACCTTATAGACGTTCCCCTTGGGGACTATTTTTTATGCTAAAAAGTCAGTATTGTTGCTTTAATTATGTAATTTTTTCTCAGTGTATGTACTGTGACGGAAAAATTAAATGTAGATACTCTTTCTTCGGCGTCGAGGCTTGTTTCGACTCCGCGAGCGTTATCGAGAAAAATATTCATTGGTTCGTTTGTCAATATGTAAAGTGGCAAAATTGTTGAATATTGTCCAACCCGAATAGGGATCAGTCAGCTCGTTAAATTGAATTGTGCATCTTGATAAAAGTCTATTAGGAGACAATTACGTAAGTCGCCATTATAATAAACTTATATATCTTTGCTTCAAATACTTTTATATTTTCTACTGATTTGGCAAATTTCCGGGGTCCTCCAACTACCCAACCTGTCATTGTGTCATTATTAATAAAGCTAGTCGTTCAAGTAAAATTGTATTTTGAGTGCAATTTTACTTGAACTCACTAATCACTAATAAATGTCATCCTCTCGTATTCTATTGTTCAGCTTTTTATAGCATTAGTAGCATAGGCGCAAAATTATTATAAAAGGCGCATGATTTTAGGTATCAAATCCAGAGATGGGCGTCAATACCCTAAGTACTTGAAGTACGTATTAAAGTATTATGTACTTGAAGGCGGAACTAAATTCCTAAGATTCTTAGTAGCGAGCACTGACTGAGTACTTGACACTTCAACACGTACTTCAACTACTTAGTGTATTTGCCCAGCTTTGGTCAAATCAGTTACTCAATGACTATCGAACCTGCCGCATCACCGAAATCTACCCAGAGCGAGCAATGCTCTGCTACGAAACCTCCACTCCTAGAGTTCTGCAGTAAAGGCCAGTTGAGCAAGTTTGCTCATTTTTATGGTGTAACGAATTGTATCCACATAACCCATCGTGCAAGATACATATTCTGAGCACACTTAAGGGCATACGTCACACAACGACTTTTTTACTTTTGGAACTGAAAATCACATGCGTTATAAAGGAATGAATATGGTTTTTTTTTAAAGAATTTCTAATAATTTTTTCCCCACATGGATTCCGAGATACATGAGCTTAAAATTGTGTCAATTAGCATGAGCTCCATATGGTACCTCGTGAAAAGCAACGTTCTTTTTTAAAAAATATATATTTCCAGACTAATGTATTAGAATTTTTTTTCTAAAATAACATTTCAGCATTATTAGGGACGCATTAAAAAAATTAATTTGAGCTGTGCCCATAGATTTTCGAAGATGTTACGAGTTGAAGGAGTATATGAATAGATACCGAGACCTAAACCATTGATAGCAACATGCGCCCCCCCACCACCACCCACCATTAAGGGGCAGGTCGTGTGCGAGTGAGAGGTCCGCTATGCGGCCTCTCACTCGCACGTGCCAAGCGTGCAGAGATAAAGCTGTAAAGTTCCATGTAATTGCTTATTGTTAACTAACGGTGAAGAACAAGTGTCAACATTTTTATACAGAGCTTCCGGACAATATTCTTTATAGTTTTCAATAATTTGTTTGCAACGTTTCCGCATAAACTACCCTAAAAACATTAAAATCCATCGCTTATTTTCAATCTGCCATAAGAATCAATGTTAAATGGTGCAAATAAAAAAAAAAACAAATTCTCGAAAACGGTGAAGACGAACGCATTCAAACTTTGTGTAAGGTATTCCGAACAATTGAAGGCTTACCAAGAGGAAGAGAGAGCGCTTGATGATTATTTCCACGTTGCCAAGGGAAATAAGCAACAAGCGAAGTCTCAGTCGGAAAAGAGAACCGAAAGGAATAACATATCCGTTTGTACGATGAGTTAATAAAATAATAGTTCGTTTCATTCTATATTCGGCAATTTCATTTCGATCGACCTTATATTTGTAGTTACACTTAGACCGTTCATATCAATGCGCAAAAAAGAATCAGCATACATTTTTCAATGACGTTGTAACGCTCGACCCTCCTTAAACCAAAACGTTTAAATCCTTTATTATGCATGCATCTTGGGTCATCTGATATTCTCTCAGAGGCTCGCTACCTCTGTGCGTCTTTCCCTTGTACATCCATGGCAGTAGGGCGAGGTCTTCGTGCCCGTGTAAAGGGCTAAACGCCTCCACTCGACAGAGAGGCTATTCATTTATGATTCTAACCGAGCGAGTCTGGACGTAACGCAGCCGCGTTTCTCGGCCATGCCCGAGGACGAGCAAGGAAAACGAACCTGCGCTCCTGTATTCCCTTAAATAATCAAGATTTTTTTCCCTTAATTTCTTTCCTTACCACAGATACCTTTCCCTCATGTTATCTCGAGAATCTCAATGTTGAAATAATTTCTTCCGGGTATGGTGTGCGAGGCTCGATGACCGGATTATTTTTATTCCGCGCTCTCCCTCCGTGGCCGCGCGATAGGAAAAATTCTCGTGCATGCCGCAAGATCATTACTTCGCGGAGGTGAAATTGGTTTACAAGCGCCGAACTCCCGCGCACCGGGGCGATACACTCGTCGGGCGGGTTCCCCGTCCGTGCGATAGTCTCGCCGTCGGATGGAGCGAAGAATCGCGTCGGGCTGTAGATTTTTCACTCCGAGAATGCTCGGCCCCGTCCTCTCGTTCTCATAATTTATATACATACGTGGAGGGAGGGAAACAAATGTACCCTCGTTTTTCAAGATCGAGATAGAGGAAGAGGCGGAGAACGTGCGCTAGAGTGTGCGTGACACACGATTTGTTTCTCTACCTCCTCCGCGATACACACGGGTAGTTGATCTTGCCCGCCGGGCCAATCGGCCGGTGCTTTCCCAAATCGTGCTCTCGAATTCTCAAGCTATCCGCATTTTTCTCCCTCATACGATTGGTGGTTCGTGTATTTCGCTACGTACGGCGCACGGTTACATGTACCGGACGAATAACCGAGCCGTCCCGAAGTGCACGTACACCGGAAAGGGGTGCGCTCTCCTCGTCCGGGTAAACGAATGAAAGCGGTCTTGAGATTCAACCGGAAGTCGAGCGAGAGGCGGGGAGAGGCGGGGAACGAGCGACGCGGTGATCTTGTAAACTTGTCAATCGCCCCACTCGACTCTGCGTCTTCCGGTCGGAAAATTATAAAAAATCTCGACTCGGCATCTCATTTTTACTTTTTTACTTCAACTTACACTTGATTTAAGGACACGTGAAACGACTCAGTCGGTAACCAAAATCTGTAATCAATGCGATTCAAAGACCGTAGACTTTTCGGGAAAAACCAAAGCATTAGCGGATGTACAATTTAATACCGTGTCCGATGATGCTTCCGTTTTATCCGAAACGTCAACCGGCTTTAAATGGCATTGATTCGAAAAATGCATCTATCTCTCTCGCACTCATATGTCACGTCGTACATCTTTCACATGGCCTTAAAAAAAATGGTGTTTCTCGACTAATACAACTCGGCGTCTTCCGGTCGGGAAATTATAAAAACTCTCGACTCGGCATCCCATTTTTACTTTTGGACTTCAACTTATATTTGATTTAAGGACACGTGAAACGACTCAGTCGGTAACCAAAATGTGTAATCAATGCGATTCGAAGACCGTAGACTTTTCGGGAAAAACCAAAGCATTAGCGAATGTACAATTTAATGCCGTGTCCGATGATGCTTCCGTTTTATCCGAAACGTCAACCGGCTTTAAATGGCATTGATTCGAAAAATGCATCTATCTCTCTTGCACTCATATGTCACGTGGTACATCTTTCACATGGCCTTAAAAAAAAATTGTGTTTCTCGACCAATACGACTCGCCGAATATAGACGGTGGATGGGAAAATTGGGCGAATTGCTCACGGTCCGTGTACGATTGCAGATTAGATAGTTACACATATTCCGCTATCGCTTCTCCGATACGATAAACCATAGGGAAATCGTAAAATGCGGTTAAGAGAGCCGGGGTTTGGGGAAACGGCAAACGATCGGCCACGGGTCGCGGGTTACCGCGGACACTGCCCGAACGTGCAAGTGCTCTCTCACGTACTCCATGAACGGGGGTGCGGGGTTGGGAAGAAGCGCGGTCCTCCACTCCAGCCTCACAACTTTATTCTTATATATATATATGTGTGTATATATATATAGTCATTCTGTGAAAACATTGTCGGGTATGACCTGGAAAATTTTCCGCGTTAACGAGGAGAATGGCGCAGCTCGACCGGCCGCTTGCCCGCCGCTGCTGCTCAGCTATATGCTTTTTCCATCGAATGAGAAACGCTCCGGGCAGGAAAGTTCTCTTTATTATCGTAACCAGAATTAGTTGGTTATTTTCCGAGTTTGTTCCAGAGTGCCGAAATGGTCGATAAAACGTGTACTCGACTACCGTGTTCCAGGAATTTCACGTTTAAACCGTAACATGCAAATGCCGGAACATTCTTGTATTTATCGCCGGAATTATTATGTACGTCTTGCGTGCCCGGTGATTGGAACGAACGAAAACTGTTTCAATCAGCGTTTGAATGCAGATCGTGCAGCCTTCATTTTCTTGTCTCCTCGATATCAGTCCCGTCAAACGAGAAAAGAATCGTCGTCGCTCGGATCGCGGAAAGATTAGTCGGTGTCTCGATTTCTCCCGAAACCTGATAAATCAGACGGACGTAAACTTTCCTGCGAACTTTTCCGCACCGACACATATGCCCCTCGTGGGAGGACATTTCCGTTTCCACTAGCGAAATAAGTTGCGGGAATGCGAGCCCGCCATTCTTTTTACTTTCGCTCTGTTCTCCCCCGCCCAACGATGCTTGCCCGCTCGGTGGGGTAGTTGGCAAACCAACCGTTGACCAAGTCCCAATAAGAGGAAACACCTAGAAACCTACGAGGTAGTGCGACCACCCCTCTGCGCTTCCACCGTCATCGTCCCGGTCCATCGAGTCTTAAATCCTTTGGCATCTTACGGTTACATCTTCGAAGAAAAATAGCACTCCGCTAGAAAGTTTTACTGACCAGCACGCGTGACCCTGCGCGTGTAACGCTCCCCGACAACGAACTACGGCATCGTCCCGTAAAGCAACGATTAATTTATCGACGTCCGAAGCGGTGCGTGTTAATAATCTCCGCGACCGGTTGAAACTATGATCAAGTCCTAATAAGAGGAAACACACCTCGAAACTTACGAGGTATGTTACGACACCAACACCAACACCAACACCAACACCACCAACACCACCAACACCGCCAACACCGGCAACACCGTCAACACCGTCAACACCGCCAACACCGCCAACACCCCCAACACCGCTAACACCGCCAACACCGCCAACACCGCCAACACCGCCAACACCGCCAACACCGCCAACACCGCCAACACCGCCAACACCGCCAACACCGCCAACACCGCCAACAACACCAACACCACCAACACCACCAACAACACCAACACCAACAGTAAACCCACCGTTAACAAGCCCTCGGCACTTCCACTGCCATCCTCCCGGTTTATCGTGTTTTAAACCTTAGGTTCCTAGGTGCGTTTACTCTTATTGAGACTTCCCAATAAGACGGAAACAAACCTAGAAAGCTGTGATGAAGTGTGATCACCCCTCCGCATTTCCACCGTCATCCTTCCGGTTCATCCAGTCTTAAATCCTTCCGCATCTAACTTCCACATCTTCGGAGACAAATTTAACACTCCGCTGGAAAGTTTTACTGACCAGCTTGTATAACGCTGCGTGTGGAAGGGCCCGGGACAACGAACCACGGAATCGTCCCGTAAAGCACAGATTCATTTAACACGGTGTAAAACGGTGCGTGTTAATAATACACGCGACCTGGTGAAACTACGTGACAGGTGTATAACGAGTCGGGTAGACGAGGTGTCTTACTTACAGACTCGTTCGTTCGACATTCTCACCGGGCGCTTTACCCGCTTACACGTACACGCCAGCTTCGCGGATCGTTAAGCGACCCGGAATGGTAGTAAACCATAAAAGTGACTCGTCAACGGGTTGGCGATAGTTCACGGTTTCCCCCTCTGTAGACGCGATCGAACCGTACGTGTACGAAGGGATCGAACGAGAAGCTAGTGGTAAGGCGGAGGCTGTATTTGTACTTTCACACGGTTAGCGTTACGTCGATTTGCTCGGCGCAGGGGGCGAGAGTCGCGTCGATGCCCAGGGACGTGGGGTTGACAGAGAGTCTCGACTACTGGTTCAGGTGGTGTGCTAGAACCTAAAGCTCAGACACGCCCGTACCTTGCCTCGTGTACTCGAAAGAAAAAATAAAGAAACAAAAGATATCGCGCTGCGGACGGAACGTCGAGAGAAAGGTAATTTTCCTCAGAGACGTTCGCTCTGTAACAGTCAAATGAAGTATATTTCATTATTTTTCGTAGGCTGGAGTGTAGGGTTTTATCAAGAGGCCGCGCGAGAAAGTGAGAAAGGGAATAGAGTGGATAAGGGCTGAAGATGTATGGGAGGCGAATCTTCTCGAGTACTTCCGGTTGGCGAGGTTCGCCTCGCCCCCGGGTCGAGACTCCGGCAAACAGCGAAATGCGGGGAACCACCTGAGTTGCGACCGCGCAAAAAGAAAAAAAATGTTGTGGACGTGTTGGGTGCCAGTATTTTTTCTTCTTTTCCGGCCGACCTCTTCGCCCTCTCGCTCTCTTCTTCCTGTTCCGTAGCGCGCGATGAAGGAGACGAGCCGGGGCGCCCAGCTGTTCCCTCAGCCCAGGCTCGAAGAAAATGCTTCTGTCGATTTTGTTCTTCGACCGTACCTTCGAGAATCCGGAATCTTCGATTTTAAACTGTGCGAAGAAGAAGCTGCATGTGCATCCGCCACGAGGCCGTAGCGTCATTCAGTAACGGCGGAATAATGCTATCGAGCGGAAGATTAAAGGTGTGGCTGTTTGCAAATAAAAAGTGAATATAAAAAAAAAGTAGCACGATCCAACTGTCTCGAGTACATTGTTCCTCTCAATAGGTTTTCTGAATGCGAATGCGGCCTCTTCCGCGGCATCGATTTTCCGCTAAGGTTGTACATTTTACGCTGCTGAATGATACCTTTCCGAGTTCGTACGTTCCTCTCCGGCTGCGAACTCGATACTTTTTCTTTTTTTTTTTCGCTTTGATGCGTTAAGTGGGTCAAGCGGTATTCCCGCTGAGGGAAGAATACGAATGAGATACCGCACGAGGAGGAGGAGTTGTTTAAGAAAAATGCACCTTGACCGAGATTTGGCGAGGGCCGGTTCGTTATCCAGGCTCGCGGGGCGCACGTTCTTGGAGCGGCTATCGAGCCCGTGAGTCGATGGAGTACTGAAAAATACGGTGCAAACTCGGCTACACCCTCGTCGGTGGTACGTTCGAACGGTTATTCGAGAGACGATAAGTGAGAGCGCTCGGTGGTGCTTGGGATGCGATACCCCGTCCTCCGTCCAAACATGTCCGAGTATCGTACGAAAAGGTCCGACTCGAGAGATACGTATTCCGCGTAGGTACCACGAGCGAATACCTGCCCCGCTGTGTTATTTTATGCGGCCTGTCCAATTACTCGGTGAGTACCGGTGGGAGGATCGAACGAGGCTTGTGGAGCTGCCATATCATTCCCGAGTTTTTTTTCCCCTCTTCCTCCGTAAACCTCCGTGTAACGTGCACCTCGTTTCGCCGGGCGTGTGTAGGTGGGCACTATCCATTCGGCCTCTCGCCGAGCTCTCCTCCGGCAAAAGTTCGATGGTCCCTACACAGCGCTGCACCAAAATAAATCAAGTCGTTATCCAAACCTCTCTTTCGGCCAGAGTGGCAAACGGAAGATACTCACGGAGGATTCGACAGGGAGCGATGGCAACTTATTTAGCAGTTTCAGCCAAGCTGAATCGTTCGCGGTCAGTACTTGGATGGGTGACCGCCGAGCCGTGCACTAACTGGCGCATTGGAACCGCTGAGTGGGAGGTCGAATTCTGAGGATTATTGGTGTTCGTACTCGAATTATCGAACCGCTAGAATGAAGCACCAAATTCAAGTCTGGCATATATCGAAAGCACTTAAAGAGCACCTTATTTTTATGTAACGCCAATTTTTTTTTCTAATTTAAAAAAATTATAGGACCGCTAGCTTCACGTCAAGCCAGCGGTCCTCAAAAACAAAATCATTTTCCGGCAAAACCAAAAGAGCACCAAATTTTTTAATTCCTCACCTAATTAGCACCTAAAAAGCACCTAACTTTGGTATGTATTAAATTACGCTAGCTAATTTTCTGTTCTCCAGCTTAACGGACCTATCGAATACAGACATCAACACTCAGTTGGAATGACCGGCTGTATCGGCGCAGGTTGTTCGTAGTTTCCCTGCCCAAATGCGATACATTATGGGGGGCAACAGCGGCTGCGGCCGTGAACTTTACAAGTGATCGAAAGTCGACAAAAATGGTCACGATAGTACTGGCTAGATGGCACACAGAAGCTAAGGCCTTAAAAAATATAGGGCATTGGAACCGTTGAGCGCGAGGTCGAATTCTGAAGATTGGAGTTCGTACTCGAAGTATCGAATACGAACATCAAGACTCAGTTGGAATGACCGGCTGTATCGGCGCAGGTTTTCCGCAGTTGCCCTGCGCCCTCGTGACGAAAGCGATACAGTATGGGGAGTTACATCGGCTGCGGCCGTGAACTTTATAACTGATTTGAAGACTTGGAGAAACAATTGAGGAATAGCGGCTTGAAGGCTGTAAAAATAGCCACAGCCATAAGGAGAACTGGAAAAAAAATATATAGGGGAAAAGTGGTGAATATGGCCCACCTCGATTAACACGTAAATCAATGATATATGGACCGGGCCATATTCCCCACTTTTACCCTAGGGGATTAAGCAGTTTTGGCGAACAGAGTCGTTTTCGAATGCCACGCGCATTGGGCGGACAACGTCGGATTAATGATACGAGGAGGTTGACTTCGTTCGTACCGTGATTCATGGACTTTACGGAGGTCCTCTGTGACCGGTACATAAAATCCGCTTTATTGTGTTGACAACTATACGTTTACGAGAAGAATTGGCGAAGCTATACGGTCGGGATGTTGAGGGCATTGAAAAGTTTATGAATCGCCGGATGATATCGCAGGTCAGCTACTTTCTTCGCTCGGATCCGTCGAGCCCGCGGAGGACGATGAGCATCCTTCGGTTCTTCCATCCGGCGAGTGGACGTTCGACCCGTCTCTCCTCACCGGTTCGTTCGATGGGAGGCGAACCGAAGGTTTTATTACGACACCGAGTCCGCGTCCCTGCTCGTCAAGATTCCGCGCTGATAACCACGAGTCAGAAAGAAAGTTCGCTCGGCCGGATAAACCCTCCAAGATTCCAAGGATCGAAGGCACTTTTACGAGAAGTACGTCCCAAGGGAGACGTCAGTCTCGGCCCGCGAGTATATCGGTACCCAATAACGGAGAGAAAGAACAAAAGTTCTCGTCGCGCAAGCCGCGTTGCTCCAACCCGTTCGCGCATGGGAGCGAGAACTTTGCAGAGACGAAACAACGCGTGAAGAGGCTCGACTTGGAACTCTCACCGAGCAGCCTGACAATGGACGAGGCAAACGAAACGAGACAATTTTGTCGGGCAATCATCAGATCCGCCGAAAAGGCATCGGTAAAAATTGTATCTCGTCCAGTCGCGCGCATGCGCGAGGTAAAATTGACGAAGAACGAGGGTGACGGAATTGCACGTCAGGATACTGCCTTGCATCAAGGATAATCGAGTCTTCGCTCCGGATTCCTTGAAGCTATCGAACCTCCGCCCCAACCCCCGCGGTTCTCTATTTCTGCGACCTAATCGATATTTCTAATAACCTCGCTTGGGTTTACACACGTGACGCTCCCGCTCGGTTATTAGCAACCCCGAGGTATTACTCCCAGCAGTGAAATGAGATTTTTTTGTCTTTTAAATTCGTTCTGATACACCCCCCTCCGCCTACCGCGTCCCTCACGCGCCCTGCCAGCTTGCTACCTCTTTCCGGTCCCTCGTGCACACCAAATATACCGCTGTGTGTATCGATCTCGCGAGCTCTCGGTGCTTGCGGTAAAACGAGATTTCGCGAGAGCCGAAACCGCACCCGTTACCTCGCCTCCTAACGCCGCGGTACGTATGGTATTACTATTTTTGGGTATACCGTATGGCCTATGGTACGGCATTGCTACGTGCTGTGTGCCAGCGGTGGAGAGGAAGCGAAATTCGGTATACTCCGTGTACAAGAGCACTATGAAACGGAGGGCGGGAGGCTGGCTGGTTCAGGTTCTTACACTCTGTCGTCGGTGCTCTCGACGGATACTCTTCTGTCTCTCGTTCGCCATCCAACCCCCTTTCTCCTGACCTCGCCGACGCCAATGTCGGCATCCACTCTCACTCGTTGCTGCGCCTACACCGGCCCTCTTGAATACTTTATGCCGACGGCCTCTCACTCTTCCCTCAGGCATACGCCGGCACGTACAACGTACTTACGTGCGCGAAACGAGCCAGACCGCCGATGCATCCGTCACTGCTGCTTTTACCGTCGACCTCAGCCCCCCCCCCCACCCCCCTAAAATTACAAAAAAAAAAAAAAATGCACGGTACGTAGTCTACATACTCTACATACTTCGCATTCACCCCTTTAAACACCGTAGGCTACGACACGCAGAGCTGCATGTCGAATAGTGATTCGAGACTGGAAATCGGTACGAATAGTGATTCGAGACTGGAAATCGGTACGAATAGTGATTCGAGACTGGAAATCGGTACGAATAGTGATTCGAGACTGGAAATCGGTACGAATTACTTCATTGAGGAAGAAGATGAATCTGGAGTTAAATCGGAACTTTATGAGTAAAAGAAATCCCTAAATGCTCGGTTCTCCGAGTTTCGATTAAAAGAAAGCAGCTTCTCTGCCATGTAAGGTGATCGGATGTGGCCAATGGTTGGGCGGATCTTGGTACATGTTGCCAACATTGGCATGCGGGCTTGGCCCAATCATCGAGGGAGCCTTGGATGATAAGTACTTGCCAATATTGGCACACAACATTGGCCCCAAGATCGACTAACCAACAATTGGCGAGGCGAACGCGGCCGAGCATTGGCTGCAAATTATCAAACCAACTACTGGCGGGCCAATACTTAGCCGAACATTGGCCAAGCGTTGGGGTTTCGACAATCGCCACGCCAACACTAACCCGACCATCGGCCGCGTCCGTTCCTTGGCAAAACCTACATGGGCTCCACTCCCGGCGAAAGAGTGTCAATTCGCGTACTTACACTGTAAAAAAAATTTGTTCGAGAATTAATTAACGGTATTGGAAGCTTATTTACATAAACTGTTTTCGAAATTTCAATGACATTTGCATTGTAATTTTACAGTAAAATTTATATTTTCAATGAAAATCTTTGTAAATTTCTGGCTAAAAATTTTTAATTTCAACATCAAGTATTTTTATTTTACAAAAAACGTACATTAATGTTCAATTAATGTAACTAATGTAAGCAAATTTCAAGTTCTGGTACATAAAATTTACAATTTATTTTTACAGTGTACGTACGCGAAACGAGCCGGACCGCCGATGCATCCGTCACTGCACGCTGCTTTTACCGTCGACCCCACGAACCCCCTAAAATTACAACAAAAAAATTCACGATATGTACTTTTTTTTACACACTCTACATACCTAGCATTCACCCCTTTGCACACCGTAGGCTACGAAACTCAGACCTGCATATCGAATAGTGATTCGAGGCTGGAAATCGCTACGAATTACTTGCTTGAAGAAGAAGAAGAACCTAGAGTTAAATCGGTACTTTATAACTAAAAGAAATCCCCAAATGCTCAGTTCTCCGAGTTTCGATTAAAAGGAAGCAGCTCATCTCCGAAACTCCCAGCGAGAGAGTGGTAATTCAAATGTCATATCGGGATCTCAGCACCTGCTGGCAATAACAGAAGGTAGGAGGCAACGACCGGAGTCTCGCGAGTAATCGGGAGCTCTTCGCGTAGTCCGCGAGAATGGATAGGAGAATAGCTCGTAAACAGGCCACCCAGTTCCCGTTCACTTCAACACTGTCGTTCTCCTCGGTGCTCTCAGCTTCGCTCGGCCATTCTCCTGCTCCTCCTCTCGTTCCTCTCTCCCCGGCGCTTCGAGCACTCTCTCCCATTCTCTCCTGATCCAGACCGTAATTAGAGATTTACTCACCCCTTAAAAGACTCCTCGTTAAGGAGCGTTGTTCGCAAACGCGTCCCCCCGGTGCCCTCCTAATGGCGACCCGACGTCGAGTGCTTTTGCGATGTAAGTCCTATTTATAACCCGGACTGTGTACACCTATGTCCCAGCTACTGACATCACTGCCGACGGCGCTAACACACTAATTTGATGTCAAAAGGTACCATTTTACTGCTCGCCGATAGGCAATGCGGCGTCCATAAACGACTCCGTCGTTTTGCCATCGGCCCACGGCTCTTTTGCGTCATCAAGCCCCGATAGGTATGATTGTCTAGTCGTATCGGTGTAAGAACAGACGCCTACAGATTTTTTTTCGAAAGTGGAACAATTGACTAACTTGCTGTCAAAAGGTACCATTTTGCTGCTCGCCGGTAGGCAACGCGGCGTACATAAACGACTCCGTCGTTTTGCCATCGGCCCACGGCTCTTTTACGTCATTAGCCCCGATAGGTATGAGTGTCCCGTCGTATCGGTGTAAGGACAGACGCCTACAGATTTCTCTTCGAAAGTGGAAAAATGGACTAACTTGCTGGCAAAAGGTACCATTTTGCTGCTCGCCGGTAGGCAACGCGGCGTCCATAAACGACTCCGTCGTTTTGCCATCGGCCCACGGCTCTTTTGGGTCATTAAGCCGCGATAGGTATGAGTGTCCCGTCGTATCGGTGTAAGGACAGACGCCTACAGATTTCCCTTCGAAAGTGGAAAAATTGACTAACTTGCTGTCAAAAGGTACCATTTTGCTGCTCGCCGGTAGGCAACGCGGCGTCCATAAACGACTCCATCGTTTTGCCATCGGCCCACGGCTTTTTTGCGCCATCAAGCCCCGATAGGTATGAGTGCCCAGTCGTATCGGTGTAAGCACAGACGCCTACAGATTTCTCTTCGAAAGTGGAAAAATTGACAAACTTGCTGGCAAAATGGTATCATTTTGCTGCTCGCCGTTAGGCAACGCGGCGTCCATAAACGACTCCGTCGTTTTGCCATCGGCCCACGACTGTTTCACGTCATTAAGCCCCGATAGGTATGAGTTAGGTATGAGTCGTATCGGTGTAAGGACAGACGCCTACACATTCCTTCTCGAAATTGGAAAAATTGACTATTGATATTTGCATATTTTCGTTCAATCAATCATAGCCGATTATTAATCACGTTGAGAGAGTCGACCCAAACGAATTTAGCACACTCGACTCCGGCGCTTAAACTTTGACCCCGACTGACCTGGAATCAAGGACTCCGCGAGATTCACCCTGAGGTACCGTCTTTGAAAGATTGAAAATAAACAGTCGCGATTATCCTTCTCACTCCGGTTAATTATATTACTCGTGCAATCTTACTAATTACCCGCTCGATGCACAGCGATAATAACTAATACTCGGAGATATTCACGGCGCAAAGTGCATCGCGACGTGGAAACTGGATCGTCTTGTACGTTGATCTCAGTGACTAGATTAACTCGAGTCTCCTCTCTCGCTTCTTCCGCGGTGCCTCGAGATTGATGAGCCTAATAATAAGAGGAGGCCTCGCGTCGCGGAGAAACCACGTCACGATAAATAACATTATCCAACGTCAAATTAATTGCGAATTGTGTTCGAGGGGGTTTGTTACATAAATTTACATTCCCTCAACCTTCCCGTCTCTCCGGTCGCCTCCCCGCTCCCCTCGCGGATGGTGTTACAGCGAAAATACAAGATGCATTATTCAGTCGGTGCCTGTAACCACGGTACATTACTATCGCTTCATCCACGCCGTTATATAACAGTCACCCCGCGAATCCCATCCGCGGGTACGGTGATTTTCATTGCCGGCCGAGCGACCGACGTGTCGTCGTTTCTCTCATTTAAATAATCATCCATCTCCGAAGGCTATAAAACTGAAACGCAAGCGCGTCAAGGCAGTCCTATCTCGCTGTTAGTTGAAGTACGTTGCGATGCATTAATTAAAGTGCCGTCACACTTGAATCCCTGCAGGGCGTCTCGTGGAACAACTAAAGTCCGCGGTAGCGACAGCGGAATTGTCAGCCGACGAGCCAACCCCTCGCCACCTGAATATCGTCCTGAATTGAAAGAGCGCCCTCAACTTCACAGTTCTCGGCGAGAGACGTTGAAATACCGTCATTTCTGCTTTCCCGAGCCGGCATTCGTCCAATCGGCGCTTAATGGACAGAAACCCGCAAGAGTTAAAACATCCAGGACGGCGAAATCGTAAGTAACCAAGGGTGACGTTGGATCCAGACCGATGGAGCATTCCCGTTATCTCGCCTGGAAACTGCGGACAATGGCCCGTTTGATCAGCAGGGTGAAACCGAACATCTCCCGTACCTTCCGCCCCGTCCAAACGCGGAAATATTAAGCCATAAATACACGTTAGCAGGACGATCGATCCGACGCGTACGCTTCAATGACAATTGAAAGGGCCGCACAACAGCGCTGTGCCAAATCAGAGAGTAACACCGGAGAGGAGCGCCGGGGTTTGCAACGCCAGCAGAGATTCTGGTAATTCCAGAAACGCGTGCGTTACACACGCGTCAGTTAACCCTTACACCATTATGCGGTGGGTCTCTCCGTACAGCGGTGCAGATACGTTAGTATGTTTCGTACCGGGGTCATACGGAAATGGCGGCGTGATTACGCGGCTGTTCATTGTTTGCCACGCCAGGCGAACGTATCGCATATGCATGGGGGTTTCTCCGCTCCTCCGCCTCCCGTCCCTTCCTCCCCGGTTGCAAACTCGCTGCGGCATTAACCGTAACGCGAGCGCATTGAAATTAGTTGTGATTTATGCCCGTTCTGCAACCGGGGCCCCACGTTCTCCGCGTTCTCCCTCTGTGCGTTCGTAAATCGCGTCTCCACCGATGTGTTTAAGAACTATGCAATATCTGCCGGCTCTCCAACGCTCTATTGGCTATCAACCGGATATCGCGATATATGTTATTGCCCGCGGGAACGAAAACCACGCGTGCTCGGTGGTATATCTGTAACTCAATACCATGATAATGTTGATCGTCCGGTTTCACGTAAAAGGGATCACGAATCTATCGCCCATTTTGTTGTTACGCTGTGGAAACACAGGGATTACACATACGCATATTCCTCCCCTTCATCCGCGAGCGAGGATGAATTAGTAGCGACATAACGAACGCCCATCGTCCTTTTGTCCTCGGTCTTTTATCCTGGATTGGACTGTCACGCCACGTAAGTTCCAGCCACTTCGAGCTGGAACGAAACCACGTGTGCTCCGTGGTATATCTGTAACTCAACACCATGATAATGCTAATCGTCCGGTTTCACGTAAAAGGGATCGCGAATCTATCGCCCATTTTGTTGTTACGCTCTGGAAATACAGGGATTACACATACGCATATTCCTCCCCCTCATCCGCGAGCGAGGATGAATTAGTTGCGACACAACGAACTACCACAGTCCTTTTGTCCTCGGTCTTTTATCCTGGATTGGACTGTCACGCCACGTAAGTTCTAGCCACTTCGAGCTGGAGAATTGAAAAGAACCCGGCTATTGCCAATGGGGCGGCAAAAAAAAAAAAAAAAAAAAAAAAAAACAGCGGAGAATGGCGCTGAGGAAAAGCGGAGAGAAAGACAGTGGTACACTAGGTGTATCGCTGAGGGAATGAAAGAAGCGGTTCTTCTCAGGCGATAGAATATTCATTCGTAGTAGGTGCGACGGTCCTTGATTACTCGAGAGCTTCTCCCTCCTCCCTCCCTTTGTCCTTCGTGGCGAAGGGGTCTTCCGTACACCCCTTCGCCACTTTCTCAGCTCTCTCCGGCGATAATCTTGGAGAAAACCAAGACCGTTCGCGCGATGCGTTCAAGGCGATGCAAGAAGTGCTCGGTCGGTAAATGAAAACTGTAATCCATTTTTTTTTTTTTTCGCGGCTCTTGAACATTTTGGGCTGAATGAAAACGATCAGCCTCTTCATTAGCCAGTGGAGCGGCCTGTGGTGGTTTACTTTCTCTTGGAAAAATTCAGAACCCTTGAAGAAAACGGATTGCGGTTGTTACCGACTGATCCCGGATGGGGTGGAAAGTTTCGCCTCGGCGCTCGCATCAACCGCCTCGCCGGATCATCTTTTCTCGCCTTTTTGCGCACCAGGTATCACTCGCAGGAATACACTCCGAATATCTCGTGATGAAAACAAGCAAGAAGAGTCGTATGACGCGTAGAGCGTCGCGATGTATATTCCGACAGCTTGCAATGCGAGAAATAAACACAAGGATGAATAGACACGGAAGAATGTGAGGTGAAGAAAAAGTGTTTGGGACACAACATACCCGAGTCAAACCGCCATTCTCACAGAAAGGAATAAGATATTCCATCAGTGTTCGTACCATGAAGACGCACTCGGGATGCATCGCGACAATACTGAGAAGGCAACTCTTGTCCTCCGACATTCATGCGCACAAACTTATCCACGAGTGTATGTTCGACATCCATTATGTTCTAGTTCGGCTCCACCCTATATCAGATGCGCTATATTAGATATCCCGTCGGGTAACGCAATTCGCTACATTAATTACGTTACATATCGACGGTACGACAAAGTGAGCATGCGTATATATATTAAAATGGATGGCTCGATATCATAACGCCGTAGCGGCCGTGCACAAACCACAACGTAATATGCGCCTCCGGCATTGTACCATCGATGTAATTGTGTATTCACCCGGTGCTCCACATAGCTTAGAAACTCCAAGATTGGATACACACGGAATCGCCGGATTCTCAATTTCGGTTCGAGCGTAATAGACTCGCGTATATGTCGAGGAGAATCGTGTTGCGTTACAATTTGCCCATCGGAAACACAATACTGTGGGATAATACCCTCAGCGAACATTCTCAATTCCCGGTGAATTTGTATAGTTCCTTTGGCTCTCGCGTCTTCCATTGTGAGGAACGTCAGTCGGAAACCGCCTTTTGCGAGAAGCGAACCGTCGACTCTCGGGGCGGTGGAAATGCAAATAGTGGCCTCGGGGAATGGGAATATCACTCGGTGGGTATGAGAAAATTAACCGGAAAAATTTCCCCCGTGCGATGGGTGGGGCGAGGGGGTGTCCGGGTGTGAAAAGCTGTGACGGGGATGTACGACGAGTCTTGGGAGAAACGGCTAGAGTTGGCGAAAGACAAAGGAGACACAATAGCAGTGGAAGATGTGAAGAACGGCGTCGCGGATAAGGTGGAGTAAAGTGAGATCGCGGAAGGGTGCGAGACTCGCGGGGAGTGAATGGAAAGAAAAGACTGGTACTTCGAGAAGGCACTGTTGCTAAACTCCAGAAAGTGCCGCGAGGAAATGTAACGAAGAAGAAAAGAGACCGTGAGGATAACCGGGGGAAAGCTACGGAGAGAGAAGAAGGTGCGGAAACCGATGGGGACGGGGGGAGTCAAAGCCGCCCTTTCCTGTTCGCATCAGCATCCTCCCCCACCTCCCCTCCCCCCCCTCCCCTTCCCCCTCCGACTAGTTTCCACCGTCTCTGTTCCAGCCCGACATTACGACAATCTTACACTGCGTCGGAATTCATTTAAATGAATTTGCATTCTAAGCGGATAGAAAATTCGCCCATCAGTTTTTACATCGTCGATCCGGTTCGGTGAGAAGTCGCGGTGGAAGCGGGATGGCTGTTCGCAACGCTCGAACGGGCATTCGCTTCGCGGAGGCGTGCCGAATTGTTCCGCGATCAGCGAGCGATGATTCTTATTTAAACGCGGTTAATTGGTACGCGACCAAATCCCTAGTCGAGCTTACCGAGGCCCCTCGATTCGCATAATTATTTTTATTTTTGTATGTTCCATCGTATTATACCCTCCTCGGGTTTTTACGTAAACCGTCGCTTTCCCGCCTATCACTCCCTACCCGCACTTCACTAAGCTACCGAACTTCCAGTGCGTCCGCAGCCGACTTAGCTACACTGTACCGCATTTGCCGAGGACACGGGGAAACTGTGGAAAACCCGTGTCGGTACAGACGGCCTTATATTTTTCTGATTCCTCGATGTTTTAACATCAAGAACTCAGAAAAACTGGCCTGCCGCTCAACATTCGATGTGCAAGCCGGTGCGGGGCTAAGCGGTCACCCATCCATCTACTGGACGCAAGCAAAGCTGCTTGACTCGGGAGACCGCCGAAGCCACACTTCGACCGCGCACACTGAGAAAAAAAATTGGTTGGATTAACCAAAAGACGCGGTGACATACGTTCAAAGCTGTTGTTTGTTTGGTACAAATAAAGCATTGTTTTGCTAAACGATTATTTGCTTCAATTTATTCCAAATTTGTCGATTGAATCAAACATTTTTGTTGTACCAACTAAATACACCTTTGAACGTATGTCACCGCGCATTTGCTTAATCCAACCATTTTTTTCCTCAGTGCACCTAACGCTGTCAGTCTCCCTCGATTCGCATAAGAGATCCCGGATTATGTGCGTCCGGTCTCGGTTAGTTCTCGATGACGCGAACCGGGGATGATTGGAGCGTGGGGGTCTCGATAATAAGAAGTTCCGTGGGAGTCCATCGCGATTTCTATGCCACGGTGAAACGCCGAAGAGCCGCGTGTCAAAGGGCGAGATGGGGGATGGAAAGGAGACAGGAGGCGAACGAAATCGAGCGACGAAGAATCGACTTGGGAGCGCTTCGATGCTCGGATTCTTTCGCGTGAGTGCTGTACAGTGGCGTGGCGTGTAAAGGTTCGTGCTCTATACAGAGCCAATATGGTGTAGGAAGCGACAAACGAACAAAGAGCGAAGGAAGCAGCGTCCCGGTCCATCAGGGTGTGACGATAAGGGTGTGAGAGAGCGTATTCTATTTTCCGGTCGAGCTAAACGATTTCGATAAGAGACGCGGGCCAGAAGGAAGGGTGGCTGGAAGGAGACCGGTGAGACCACGCCGGGCCATGGAGAAGGGTGAGCGAAATAAGAGTGCCGGGACCTGACGGCGTTGGCGATGCGAGTGCTTCTCGATTCTCTGGATGATCACCTCCTGGGATGGATCCAGCCGAGAGTGCTGTACACCGGGCTTGAGCGAACGATAAGTACGATCGAACTTTCGCCGAACTATCCGTCCCGCCCACTCGCAGCTTACTGACCGATCATGTAGAAAAAATAATGTTATAATGCATTACCGAACGGGTGTGCGAAATAAGGGTGGTAATAGTGCGGAACCAGGTGCGGTTTTAGAGCTGGGCGGACGTTGGCCCAAATAGGGCCTGAGTTAGAAAGTTGACCCCACTCTGGTCGTCAATGTAGGACCGACGACCAACGTCGGGATGATAACATCGGCCCTACGTTATCAAACGACGTTCCCCCAATACGTTGAATAAAAAATATTAATTAGTAGTAAAAAAATATTTGTTTCGATTTCCGCGACATCTAAATGGTTTTTTATCATTCTACTACTGCTTTTTTGTAGCTTTTTTTATCTTCACACATTAGAATCAGAATACATTTTACGACTACCAGATGACCTTATGCACACGACTATGCTCATCTTGAAGAATTTTTTTTCCAATCTTATATATGAGCTGCAAGTTTATCTAATATTCAAGTTTTATTATTACATTTTTTTAGACGCACTTTAATGAGTAATGTTGACGAAACTTCGACTGTCAGCTCTACCGTACTGCAGATAAAAACTATCATAAAGGAATCTGGAATCATAAAAAAGCATTCAGCAGTCGCGAAAATGAAAAAAAAAAACAATCCCGTTTATAAATGTTTTGTATTCAACATTGGTTGAACATTGGCTTGTATTAATATCGCCGAACTAAACTCTGGCAAGCGGCGCCTTACCAACTATCGAGCCCAACGTCGCAGTGGTTCTCAATCGATAGTTTAGCTAATGCTGAGTATAAGTAATCGGCTGCCAACCTGCTGCCGACTATCGGCCAATCATCGACGATACTCCGAGCGTCGGCTAACCGCACCTGGGTATTCGGCAGTGGAAAGGACTGCATCAAAGAATCTCTCATTTCCGTAGCCGCGTTTGAATTTGCACAGTGGAAGTTGTGGTGTTCGAACTTCTGCCATCCGTTACAGTTTAAATTTGTCTCAAACGATATTTACCGAGTTATCGGAACGAGGACGACGAGGTGATCGGAGCATGATGGCAATTTGTGTAGCGGTAACACAGCGTAGAGTCGATCGTGTCAACGAGACCGAGTACGGGTCCGGCCGCAGCTACGGTGTATGCAGTATTAACGACGGGAAACACACTCGCGAGACGAACTTTCGACACGGTCCTTTAATAAGTTACGAGGCTTTGCTGTGTTATACCTAACGCGCTACCGCGTGGGAATACCTACCACGTACCCCGTTGAGTTTTGACGTCGACGGGCGGGTTAATGCGACCAAAGTTACAACTACGTATGAGGAGGGCTCAGCGATCGAGGAATCGTTTATGGATTCGGCAAGAGACGAGGGTTAACGGTGTCACGGTTTAACTCGGGTAATTTGGATTGTTGGGTTATTGCGACAGAGAATATATCTATTTACCAACATTATAAGCTGCATTATCATATTTTATGGCGACTATTGAAATATTGACAAAAACTAGATTACACTGAGAAAAAAATTACATAATAAATACAACAATACTGACTTTTTACCATAAAAAATTGTTCCCAGGGGGAACGTTTACATTTTATAGTTACGGCGGTGACAAAAAATCATGGTTGCAACTATTATTATATTTTAACCAATTGAATATATACTATCAAAAACTATCTATATAGAAGTTCCACCTGGGAACTATTGGTATAGTAGAAAATACTATCCTTTTTCTCAGTGTAGAAGAAAAAAGAAATCGTTAGTGACATATCTCGCATTTCCGTCGCTTCATGTAGCAGAGATTCGGAGTAGATCTCTAGATCCAGAGTTCCGGTACGTGCCAGTAATGGCGTTAGGAATAATTCGAGCCGGCACCTTCCCCCATTTGACGCTCGGTCTCGTTTTGCATGGTGCTCGTAGGCGTCGTGTCGCCTCCAAAGCTAATGAACCATAGCGAACAAATTTTGCAACGCAGGTAACGTAACAAGTTTGACGAATTAAACGCAAGGAAAATTTGACGATGCGCCAGTTCCGTGACCGGAGCGCTCTGGTTTTTGTACTGCTTCATAGCTCTTTGGTAAGCTCCGGTGAATTCGTTGAGACGATTAATCGAATTGCCATCATTCCGTAATACGCTCGGGTTGGTTTAAAACAAAAAAGGTAGACTAGCGCTGCATTTGATATAATTCGTTTTTGACATTCGGCTCGACCCGACGATTACCGGTCATGCTCTATTTACGGCATAGCTGATGTACCATGCCGCATAATTCCGTGCACCGGTAGCGAGGCCGTATGGCTAAGGGACTAATCTCATCAGGAAATTGGATTGCAAATAGCCTTCCTTTCATTTCGCTCGTATTGACGCTGCCCTGCCCGGGAACCATATTACGAATTAAATGGTCACCGAATAGAGTTCAAAAAGCTCTCATCTCCAAATACTTTGAGCGAATTACTTCAAGTGCGAGCCAAATGAGATTTCGCGGGGGAAGCCAACCGTCATCAGAGAAATCCAAAGGTCCCGATTCATGGTTAACTCACCACGGTAATAACTCCTCGTTGTATACGAAAAGGGCCTTGGGTACGTTTAAAGGCGATTCCATAATTTCGAATATACGAAGCTGCGCCCATTACACGCGAACACATCTTGCAATAGAAAAAAATTATTTGAGTTGTAGGATACAAGCTATGACTATTCCAATTTAACGTGGAAAAACCATACGAAAAACGATCGTCCAGTTTCACCACTTTTATCGAATATTCATTCAGAGCATATTTGGTTAATTGCATAGAGAGTCCTTCCATAAACTATTTCGTTCGAACAATAAAAAATATCATACAATATGAGATTTCTCGGGGAAGCTGCGCAGAACTCGGGGATAACATTGTAATTGTAATTTCCGACCCAAGATGTTAACGTTCGTCCGCCGAGTACATCGTGCGCAACTGTGCGGTAATTACGTCTGGCTATCTCTGGTATGCCGCTAACACGACCATCTCCGCATTTCCCCCCGCGGCTCGTCTTCCATAACGTTAATTATGCATGTTTCGCGAACCGTCGGGGTCACGATGAGTGGTAAGTACGAGATAAAATAATTTCCGGGCATAACGAGTAGTGTTGTTGTAGTTACAGAGCAGTCCGAGTGGTCTGTGCGAGAATTTGGTTTAGCGAACAAAGGGCTGGAGTGGAGTTGCGCAAGCACTGCCTGGGCACTCGACGTAACAGAGAAAATTCTGCGAATCGATAAAGTTACTTGTACGACGGAATCCCTCACCATCTCCCTCAGTTCCGGAATTTGACTCGGCATGTGCATCCAGCGCGGATCGGTAAATCCGGAACGACTAAGAGGAAGCGTGAGATCGGCAAGGACAAGGCTGCAATTCCAAGTCACCTTCCCTCCCGCAGGTTTCGTCTTTCGGCCCCCTTCCGGTTCTCCGCCCAATGCCGGGGCATCAAACCGTCAACGTCAGGGACGTCTGAAATCCGCATCGAATCGCGAATCGCCCAACCGACGAACTGCACGTGTACAGCCCGACCGACCGGAGGGAGACTATGACCGTATCGCTGTACGCCCCGTGTCAAAAAGAATTTCCAATGAGAGTCACAAGGTTCGCGCAGGGCCGCTTCAATCGGTGAATGACATCGACAGAACGGATATCAAATGCTTTGGTCGCTCTCTCTATGATGCCGGTTCACTCCACTTGACGTTTGATGGCCGGCTTTAATGAAATTGCGAAGAAAACTACGTAGTTGATGGCTTGATGCGCTATTGACGGAAACTTACCGGAGCGCAAAAAAAAGTGGAAAGTGCGCTACGTTTTGACAAACATACATATTTTCAGAATTCATTTAATGATGTTCAACTGCCCATTCATCGGTACTCCGTGCAGTCAGCTTTCACAAGGTGCTTTTATATTTCTAGTTTAATGCTGACTGAGAAAGAGTGGTGGAGAGCAAAGACGTTCCGGCTTTTGTGCTTCTAATTAAATAGGGCATGATGTTGGCAGGCCTTTTTTTAATGCACACCCGAGAGCCTGGCGGCCGGGATGCTCCGGAATTATTTTCTTCACTTTCACTATTCTCGCTTCTCCTTCGGACGGAACGAGCGCTTTTTTCGCACGACGTCGCGGCGTTTAAAAAAAAATCATTACCGCTTCTATACAGCACGTTGGATACGGCTTCTTGAGAGATGGTTCGTTTCCCCCTTGCCCGATGCTTTTCTCCGAAGTCTTTCGTCGGTTCGCATTTTTTTTTTTTGCTCATTCATCCATTCTCGTGCATCCGTGGTTAAGCTGCTTTCAACATCGTGTATAACTAACCCGGCTATCCTTTCCACGAATGCTTCATATAAGAGAAAACGAGAACATCGTAAACCCCGCTTCGGGCAATCGAATTGTAAATCCATATGTTTGGAGCCATATAGGTTGAGTACGCTGGCGAGGTTGTTTGGCCGACTGTTACCAGTCCGGCGCAGGCGCGGGCCTGGGCCATGATCCTGGCCTGCACCCGTCTTTACAGCCCGCCAGATCACCTGAACTGGATGATCGTGTTTTCAGTTGAACGCACTAAAGACGAAAAATCCGTTTTGATGCGAAAATACCTTTGGTATTTTCAAACGCATTACAAATCCCGTCGAGGAACGTAGAATAATCAGGCTTTCAGAGGAGGCGCTGAGCGGCTATTGCAATATTCAGAGCTTGGTAAGTGGTCCTTGAAAGCTGTATAATCTCTTGAAACTGCTGAAGATGTTTTCACATAAAATGTTAGTCAGCTGCCGGTCACTCGTTTCAGATCGATTCGTACAACCCGATTTTCATACGGACCAGTGTCATTAATACGAATATTCATAATCCGAAAATAAAATGCCTATAGGATGAGTGCCGAATGGCTTGTCCCACATTGATGGACATGAATTAATTGATAGGAAGCTTTCGAAAATGTCAAAGTGAATCTGGCTTGACGACCCGTTAAAATTAGCCCGCGGGGCTGATCAACAAAGCGGAACGTTATCAATCTCCAATGCATGGTGATTAAGTAATTAACACGCTGTACCGAGCGTGTGCGCGTCAACATCTTTTTTCTTCTATCGCCCAAACTGGCTGGTTTCCTGCAATTCTACCGTGTTCGCTATTCGCTCGCTTTGGTTTTCCCTCCGTTAACCGGGAAGACAGTCGAGAGATCAAATGTTATGGTCGCCGGTAAGATGAGCGGGGTTGATCAACAAAGCGGAACGTTATCAATCTCCAATTTCATGGTGATTAAGTAATTAACACGCTGTACGCGAACGTGTGCGCGTCAAGATATTTTTTTCTTCTATCGCCCAAACTGGCTGGTTTCCTGCAATTCTACCGTGTTCGCTATTCGCCACCCCGCTCGCTTTCGTTCTCCCTCCGTTACCCGGGAAGACAGTCGACAGATCAAATGTTATGGTCGCCGGTAAGATGAGCGCGGCTGATCAACAAAGCAGAACGTTTTCAATCTCCAATTGCATGGTGATTAAGTAATTAACACGCTGTACCGAACGTGTGCGCGACTTTTTTCTTCCATCGCCCAAACTGGATGGTTTCCTGCAATTCTACCGCGTTCGCTATTCGCTACCCCGCTCGCTTTTGGTTTTCCCTCCGTTACCCGGGAAGACAGTCGAGAGATCAAATGTTATGGTCGCCGGTAAGATGAGCTCGGTCATACCCTGCTGTTGGGTGGCGCATCCTCGGTCAAAGGCAGCCGACTCGTTGAGACGACCAGCTTCAGACGGTGCTTCAAACGCCGGTCCAAAAGCCGGTTCCCTCGTGCCCGACCTATGGGGCGCAGATTTTACGTCGGCCACGAGGTATCTCCCTTCGAGCCTTTGTAACGAACGCAGCGTATCCGTAATTACCATCTTGAGACTCCACGAGAGCCCGTAATTGGTGCAAAGTTGTATTAGGCGTCTTGAATTTGGAAGCCGGGTCAAGTTCACCTAACTTCTCGGTTATACCAAGAATGGACCTTAAATTGAACGTCGTTTCCAAAGTGTCGATTTAGGCGTTTTTCCACTACATCCTCCCTGAGGATTTCGAACCGGTGCTTTCGCAGGATAATTGGCCCGGTACGATATCTCACTCATTCGTGTATACACAACCGAAAGCTTTGACATGCGGCTCCGGCCCTCGCGCCGGTTTGACGCAAAGGCTCTTCGAATATCTGCCGAGTTGAACCAGGCGGTAACTGCGAGCGGTGAGCACAAATATGCATGTTTCTGTTCGCTTCTATATAACCTTCCGCCCGTTTCTGTCTCTCCATAGTTTGCTCCGATAGACACGACAGTCGTGATACCCGTTGGGTGTAGCGTACAGCGTGGCATAGAGAGCATTTACGATAGTTTGCCTCAGCCAACTATCCTGTGCCGACTGGAATCATCTACACAAACACGCTCCAATGTACTTTCAAACGGCAACTCGGTAGCAAAGGGTTAGCAATTCGTGCCGTTGCTGGAAGTCGCGCCGGTAGTCTAATCTGTGCTTCGTGACGAGTCCTAATTTTTTGAAGAGTCAAAAAACCATTTCAAGAGTCAAAAAACCTCAAAAAACCATTTTAAGCGAAACGCTAGCGAGTAGTTACAGTCGAGAATGCCGGAAGTCGAAACTCTGAATCGATGTTATTTGAAAACGAAGCATCGGTTCGGAATATTGAAGACACATTCATCATACAATACAAGCTTTCCAACGCGACCAGTTACAATCATAGCCATCATCGTTATAAAAGTGTCGTATACACTGAGAAAAAATGACATAGTAAAAGCAACAATACTGACGTTTTACCATAAAAAATAGTTCCCAAGGGGAACGTTTACATTTTGTAGTTACGACAATGAAAAACAATCATGGCTGCAATCATAATTATAGTTTAACCAATTAAATATATACCATCAGAAACTATCTATATAGACGTTCCCCCTGGGAACTATATGTTATAGTAGGAAATACTATCCTTTTTCTCAGTGTAGATTTTCGGTTTGTAGATGTCGCTGTGGTCCGCTCAGTTTTCTTCTGCTACTCTCACTCTGCTTTATATCTTGATAACATATTAGTTATTAGTATATTAGTATAGGGTAAAAGTGGGGAATATGGCCCGGTCCATATATCATTGATTTACGTGTTACTCGAGGTGGGCCATATTCACCATTTTTACCGTAGTATAGTTTCTTGGGGTCCAGGTATAAATCCCCAAAGGACCAGGCAGTACAGAAAAGCTGAACAGGTGCAAAGCACAGCATATAGAGAACAGAGTAGAGCAATACAAATGCAGGAAAGTTAAACGTAAATAAAGATAAATAAATACAAATAATAAAGATATCGAGATTAGCACGACTCGAGCAGCTAACTTAAAGTTAGCTTAACTTAACTGAAGTAACTTAACTTAGCTATTGTGTTATTTTATATATTCATATATATATTTATAAAAAGTAAATAAAATCCGCGACGTACATCCTCACTCGCATGATAATTAAAAAATCGTGCGGTACCGTCTGTATGGAAGGTAATTTCTTGATCAGTCTATTTGGATATCCGTGACAGGATTCTAGTTTTGATGAATCGTTTGGATTGCGTGAAGTAAAAAAATTGTGATCGTGATAAAAGAACGTAACAATTTGGATTATCCGAATAATGAGAAATCAGAGTGCAAAAATTAGTTTTTGCACTTTGATTTCTTATCGGTTGTGCATGGTAGCGAAAGGCAGCTCTGACTTCAGCTCATGGTCTGGAACTTCAGAGGCATTGGGCCAGAATCAGAAAATATCTTTAACCACCATGCGAGACAGGTAGGTTTTTCATTTCAGCTACACACGATAAATGTCATCTACTGATCTTGAATCAGAAGTTCATTTACTCACCGTCCAAAACAGATAAAACTTTATTGTTTCATCTTACTGCATTGCATTTGGAACGAAAAATTAAAAAAACGGAAAAAAAATCATGGCAACCCTCCGGATTGGTCAGATCGACACAAACATTTTCAGAGATGAAACGCGATATCGGTAACTGCAGGACACGGTAATTCAGCGTTTGCGGTCAATGGGCCATCCGGCGGCGTCCGCACCTTTTATTTGTCTCGGAATATGCCGGGATCCTCTTGAATCCCCTCAGGATTTCTTTGATAAAACCCTCCTTCCGTTCTCGTTTTGGCACGGAGTCCCGGGATTGTTAGACAGCCGAGGAAACGAATGGATGTGTGGTAGTCGAGAGAGGGAGAGGACGGGCGAGGAATCTCGAAGAGGGAGGCTTTCGTCGTATTTGGCCACGTTGTACTCTCGCAGACGGAGTTTTGTCCCCCGGGCCGTCTCTCCTTCTTTTATTATGTTTACGAAAGGACTGTACTGTCGTAACTCCTCGTCACGCCAATAAACGCAGGAGATGGCGGTGCCTACCGCTGTTTCTGATTTTGCCGCTGCTAGCTACTTTTTCCCCGTGACGCTTGTACGGCCCTGTTGAGAGAACATCTGTATATTCGTACGTCTGCTCGTGATACCGCGGGAGGAGCTCAACGGTTGGACATTAGACGGAATGTAATAGAGGTCTTGGCAGATGCCCAGAGGCGACGAACGTCGAATAGGAGGGTGCATGCGCCTAGATCACGCCTCTGGCTGAGGCCGGATCCCTTACGTGTCGTCTATATCGTCGCCGAACAATCGCGCTCCGCGCTATGTCATCCTGGTTTTAAAAATATCTTTTGGAAGTGGGCGATAAACCAAGATTTCAATTTTCCTCCGCGGAGACTATCCGATTTCCCCTCGAATATTTGAATTAATGTTTACGTCACGGAGAGACACAATATTTTCGGTTAAGGTAGTCCTTTCGTTGTCTGATGCCATCTACCTAAGTTTGAGAGAGGAATGAGAGAGATTGCAAACGCTTCTCGATGGAATAAAAATCTGAAAAAAGTCAAGCTTGTGGATGGTGCTGAAAAGATTGTTTTTGTATTATAATAATTCCAAAATGTTATTAAAAAATTACTGTAATAAAAAAATTATGCAACAAATTACCCGGCAACCTAATTTTTTTTTTCATGAAACTGATGTTACTTTTTTTTTAGTACGAATGAATTTTTTTGAGAACTTTATGTAATGTTTGAAAATTAACACAGAGAAAACGCCATTTTCAGACATTACATAAAATCCTGAAAAAATTCATTCGTACTAAAAAAAAGTAACATCATTTTCATGAGGAAAAAAATTAGGTTGCCGGGTAATTTATTGCATAATTTTTTATTACCGTCATTTGTTAATAACATTTTGGAATTATTATTACGCACAATCAATCTTTTCAGCACCTTCCATATGCTTGATTTTTTTCAGATTCTCACCCGATCGGAAACCATTTGTAATTCTCTCTTATTCCTCTCTTAAAGTTAGACGGCGTCAAACATACCGAAAAGACTACCTTAAGGGAATACGTCACAGATCGCCGTTTCTTAATGGCGAGAGGTGGTGGGGGCGGGGGGGGGGGCGTTGTTAGCAGTGGTTTGGGCCCGGATATCTATCCATATACACGTTCAAAGCTCCTTTAACGCGTAATGTTTTCGAAAATCTATGGGCACAGCTCGATAAAATTTTTTTAATGCGTCCCTAATAAGGTTGCAATGTTATTGTAGAAAAAAAATTCGAATACAACAGTCTGAAAATATATATATTTTTGTAAAAGAACGTTGCTTTTCACGTGTCACCATATGCAACTCATGCTAATTGACACAGTTTTAAGCTCATGTATCTCGCAATCCATGTGGGGAAAAAATGATAAGAAATTCTTTAAAAAAAAACCATGTTCATTCCTTCATAAAGTTTGTGATTTTTAGTTCCAAAAGTAAAAAGGTCGTTGTGTGACGTATTCCCTTAAGATGCGATGCCTCCATCTCTACATGTCCTTGCGCGAAGCGTGTACATTTCCACCTAGCTCATCGAGAGAACGGTCAGCGGAGATTATCGGTAATATCCCGAAGGTCCGGGCAGCCGGAAGCCCCAGTTACATGTATCAGTCTTGTACTTGAGATATTGATATTTGCCTGAGACACACGATCAGGCGGAGAGAAACGGACGGAGTATGTTGGCCCAAGTTGCGCCCGAGAGGATCTCGGGATGTTCCAAATCGACACCTATCCGGTACACGTACGACTTCGACACGATAGCATTTGCTCGCCTGGAGCGTATGGTCTCGGGGCTCAGTGAGCTCGAAGAGGGCCGATGCCGGCGGAGAATCCATGGGGTTCGTGCAAATAAATCGGTGCGTAAGTAAACCCGAGTAATGGCAACCCGGCTCGTGCTTTACACGGCTCGATGATCGCCCGATTTCGCCAATTCTCCAGTCCGCTTGCCCGGCTCTCGTTCCCCAATGTTATTCGATCGCATCGGGGAACGAGGTGGAGGATATAGAGCTATCTCGACTGGCTCGGACGTCGGGATCTCAGCGTTATTTAATTTTTCCCTCTGAAGCTGACTTGGCACCGAGGATGCCAGCCGGATCGGTAGCGCTGTTGGGCGGCGCCCTTTCACGATTCTCTCATCCCCCGTCCGTTCCACTTCGAATCCTCGCTCCGAGCGTCCCGCAGCGAAGAAAATTCGAACTCGCTTTATTATTTCAAGAACCCCGGCGATATTAAAAATTGCCTGTTTGGTCGTTGGAAAAATGCCGCCGAATGCCCGGTTCGCAGGTTCAACGCGGCGAATGAAGTACGCGTAATAATGAACCGGTCGGTGACGGATCTTGGTGCGCTGCGTCGCTTCTCGTGGTAAAATCTACGCGATAAAAGTAGCTCTGTCCCGGCATTTCATTACAACTAACTAGACATAAAGTAGATGCGTTCAGCGTCGAATAAAAAGTGGCTTTTATGAATTCAGCGCTGCGGGATAGCTGCGTTTTATCTCCGTCCACGGCGAACCGGCGCTACCCGGCTCGAGTTTGAGGGCTCCATTGAGAGCCCCGGCGCGAGAGTAGTGACGCTGAGTTTAATAGAAAAAACGGCGAAAAGAGGAGGAACAGAAGAGAGAAAAAAAAATGGGAGAAGGCGCGCACGTCGGTCCCTTCGCACACCCCGCCCGCCCTACTTCGGCCATCACCGTCCCGTTTAATACGGTTTTAATGAAGAAACTAACGACTTTAATAAACGCGTCATTAATTACTACGTTCCTGTGAAGAAACGCCAAGGTAATTTCGCCCGATAAGACTGTATGCGCTGCATGGAGATATACATTATGTATAAAAGATTCGATGTAGTCATCTCCCCCCCTTCCCCCCCCCCCCCCACCGCTCCTCGGTCTCTTCGCGTTAACGTCCGCGGGAATTGAGTGGGCAGTGGCGCTTGCATCCTGTTCCATCCCGCGCTTTTTCTTTACCCGTGAATAAGATTATATATTTTTTTTAAATACCAGCACGAACGCCGGTACGAATGCACGAATGATTTAATTAATTAGTTAATTAATTGATACCACGCGAGCTCATGAATTAATCAACAGCGCACGTTATTTACAATTATTCAATATATTTTTCATCAAATTTAATTCGCGAGCGAACGGGAGCTTCGCGTTATCGATAAAGGCAATGTGGGTCGCGCGTAACGTAGGGTAGAGCGGGGCAAAATGGGGCAACGGGGCAAAGCGGGGTTTTTGGGCAAAACGTCATTTTCCAATAATTTTTGGATGCCCGAATTCGCCCTATCGGATACGTCAGGCTTTTCTGCCCAGTTTTGCCACGTTGTCCGATCCAAAAATGATTGGAAAATTTAGTTTTGCCCAAAAACCCCGTTTTGCCCCGTTGCCCCATTTTGCCCCGCTCTACCCCACTTCGCATCGAGGGGGATTATGTTTTCGTAACAAAAAGCCCTCCGGGACGTCGAGGGGCCTCGAGTGTGCGGAAACCAACATTCTTCTTTGCTCTCGCCAGGTGAGATCTAACGTCACGCGTTAAGGTCCAAATATTTACAGTGGGGCACTTTTTGTGCTCTGTGTACAGGAGAATTCTCTCTCCGGGGTGTCGCCGCTATTTCGAGGAAGCATTCGCACGCTCGCACAGGTCCCCCCGTTGAAAACGCCATCAATCTTCTTACCTGTCGAATCACTGTCGCCGCAAATCTCGATCCCCTTGGGTCTCGAATCTATTCTACGACTCTCTCCCCCCCCCCCCCCCCCCCCCCTCCCCGGGGTTTCTTCCTCCACCCCCCTCGCCGTTCGCTCGACCTCGCTTCTCGATTTCTCCCGGTTTCCCCATTATTCAGTCAATAAACACGATAGCCAAACGGGTGAGTAGGGCCACGATCGATTGGTTCTGGTCCCGTCTAGTCGAGAACCCGCCAACGGCGTCACCGGCCTGTGCACCGCATCCGGTCGAAGAGTGCCCGTGCTCGAAAAAAGTGGCTCGCACTCGTGTCGCCCGGGCGAAACAGGGGCATCGGGACCGGTTAAAAATTCATGAATTCAATTATATCGCGTACATAATTCCGTGCCGGAAAATGACGGAAAAACGAAAATCTTGTCGAGGGAAAAATGTGACACGAGGGCTCAACGATATTCCCCGCCTGCCTTTGATAAATCACCGACGGAGGCCTCGTCAGCGGGCGCCATAAGCCGTTTTGTTTTATTATTTTTTAAAGACCCAAACTTTACACCGGAAAACCGAGTGTCGGGCCGCTACGACGGTGGAAGAGGATGGCAGAGTACGGTGAGGCCCGGCATGGGGGGGGGGGGGGACGGTGGGGAAATTCAGTGCGCACTAAACTTTTCCTATAAATTCGTCGAGGTTTTTTAATCATGGCCCGAAGCAATTCCGTTGGCGACGTACTACCTGCGGGGACGCAGAATGCAACTCGGCAAGCCTAGCGCTCTCGTTGTTACTCGCCCGGGACTCTACCAGGTTTTTCGGATCGATCGTTCCGGCGTCGTGCCGCTCCTTTGGCCCTTATCCATTCATTTTTTTCGAGCCATTGGACGATTCCGCGTACGATGACTTCCGTATCGATCCGATATGGATGTCGATCCGATCATCACGGAAGTGAAAAACGGTTCTCGTGGCACTGGTGCGAAAAAGATGCGGTAGGATCGTTCCACTTCTGAATCTGGTAGACAGCGTGTGTTCCTTCGCTGGAAATCCAAATTTTACGTTTCTCAACACTCTAAAAACAAGCGTGTTAAAACGATCCGATATGGATGTCGATCCGATCATCACGGAAGTGAAAAACGGTTCTCGTGGCACTGGTGCGAAAAAGATGCCGTAGGATCGTTCCACTTCTGAATCTGGTAGACAGCGTGTGTTCCTTCGCTGGAAATCCAAATTTTACGTTTCTCAACACTCTAAAAACAAGCGTGTTAAAACATCTCGCAACACACATATCACATGTGTTGTGCCATCCAAATGCATTAATAAAATTCGTGTTGGCGGGCTTGCGTGTTGAATCAAGACACTTGCACTGCAGCTTTCCTGTATTCTCTGTTCAACACACTTTTTAGAGTTTTGCTACGGAGCACGCTTATTGGAATAGGGGAGAGCGGGGAAAATGGCACACCGGGGCAAAACGGGATAACGAGAAAAAAAACGCAATTCTCCAATAACTTTTGGGATGGTGACGATAGTGGTGCGTGGGGCAAAACGGGTTTGAAAATCCAGATGTATCGTTGGGACAAAGTGGGGCATCCAACAATTATTGGAAAACTGAATTTTGCCCTCGCTGTCCCGTTTTGCCCCGGTCTCCCCTACACGTTACGTGTATTGTTTCAACGCATTTAAGGCCGAACCACTCACCTGGTGTGTGAGTACACGCTAGGTGCTATATACTACACACTATCAATAAACGCAAATGCTAGGAAAACAACACACTTGCATATCCGTTTGAATCGATCGCAATATGACGGATTCGTATATCGCACGGCACGATCGTGGACCGTCCAATATTTTCAAGTACCGTATGTGCTAATTTGAATGTGGACTAAAATTGGTCCACATTCAGCCATCATTCATTTGGCATCCATTTGGTTCATTTGGTTTTTGGCACTGCACTTTAAACACGGATGCGGAGCAACGTGTACGAATTGTTAGTCTTTCGGGCAGGATGTCCTTCGAAAGCATCCTCTTCGTCGAACTTAAAAAAGAAACTGCAGATATTCCTGATGTGCATAGATACAACGTGGTTTAGATGTAAGGTCAAAGCATTGCAATTAATTTATAAGAGGCTATAATGAGCGACTATGCATTTGAAGAATAAAGACTAATTTATTGAAGAATAAAGACTAATTTATTGAAGAGTAAAGACTAATTTATTGAAGAATAAAGACTAATTTATTGAAGAATAAAGACTAATTTATTGGAGAATAAAGACTAATTTATTGAAGAATAAAGACTAATTCACGTTCTTTTAATATTTTTTTTGTAGTGTATATACACTTCATGCTGTGTTGGGTGGTGGTCAGAGAGGCGACCACACATAGGACCGTGCAAAAAGTAATTACGGGCGTGAATGTGTTTAGAGCCTGCTGAAAGAATGCACACGAAGCGTGTAAAATGTACACACTTGGAAATGTGTTGAGAATCAACACATCCTAAAGCACGCGTAAAGCGTAATGAAACAACGCGCTTGTTTTTAGAGTGAACCTTTCCCCTAGATTGCAAATCGTCGCTACAGCAGGAAGGTCGCTGAGAGTTTCCTGAACAACCTCCCTTGTAACGACAATAGACGTGCGGTAATAGTTGTTAGTATTTCCAATCTCGAGAGCTGTATATTGCTCGCCCTCCACGGCGGTGCGATTGCTACGTCGTCAGGAATCAGAGTGGATGTGCTTCCGTTCGAATATCTAACCACCAACAGCCAGCAGTGCTGCGCCGGTAATAAGGCGATGACTGGAACTACGGAGCGATCGGGACTCGCCGAGGGAACGCAATTAGAGGCAATTTCGTGCGGTGTACTTGCTCAGGATTTGAATCCGAGCCCTCTTTCCCCCTCCCCTCCGTCCACAATACCGTATCTACACTTTAAAACTGATGCGATTTCGTGCAGTTTCACATCTGCCGCTGCAACGAGGAACATTCTCCACGTTCACGTAAGCTTGCGAAATATGCAGCACTTAGTCAGGGCAGTCGCGTTATCCATGCCGGGTATTTGAAAGCATACCTTGCAGTTGGGAGCAGCGCATACGCGCCGCTCCCAGCATTGCGCGAGGAATTTTCTTCCTTACAAAGTAACTAATTCTATTAGCAAAACTGCTCGCCCGAACAAGTCTCTCTCGCTTAAGCACGGAAAATTAATATTTCCCGGTTGCCTCGGTGTACCTAAAATTACACGTTTGCACCTACACGCGTAGTCGAGCATTGCTGTATTCTATAAGCGTATTGAATATAATATGCAATTTCTCATTTATCCGAATTTACGATGCGAAGCAGCAGCCACAACAATTATAAGGGCGGAACCAACCCTCGCAACCAGTAAGGGTACTGAAGCCTTCTCAGCGTAGCTTTGCCCTTTGTCGAACGAGTTGGAATCTGATTACGAATGGAGGAGATAAAAATCACGGCACGAATATAAGAAATAAAAAGTTTTTGCTTCCTCGTAGAGGATGCTTTGTTTTGATGAAAAAAAAATGTTTCGAGTTTTTAATGAAAACTTGTTCAGAATGTTCCAAAACGTCGAAAAATTACATTTAGAAACATGTCTGGATGGATGTGTGTGTGTGTGCCAGGCCTGCAAAATTCAACCGTCTATAACTCAAGAACGTTTTTATCAAACGGATTGAAATTTGGCACGTATGTAGAGCAGTTGAGTGCCTATGTTTGTTACAATTTAGGGAATAATTGAATCATTCGTTCCGATTTTACCAGATTTTGAAATTTTTGAAAAAAGTGTGTTCGCGCTCTAGCTTTCGCAAAATTTTTTTTTTATTTGTATCTGTTATAGTCGCTCGAGGTTCTCGGCAATCTCTTCCTGTCGCGCTCGTATTATGCATTTACCGAGAGTCACAACGTCAGCGAACGACTCCGGTAGATTATATATGTAAGCACCCCGCTGCGCAGCGCCAGGAAAGAGGCAATGACTTTCTTTCCCTCGTGAATCTTTAACGATGCAAAATTCGTCCCGCGCCTCTCGTCGTTCCGTCCCGCCGACTGGAGTTCCATGAATACATTCAATTTTCTTCTGTCTTCGAGGGTCTCTCCCGGAATCCGATGGTTCGCGTGTTAACACGCATCCGGATAAAAATGCATCCTTCCTCCCCAGTTTTTTCCGTCTCGACGCTTTGCATATTTCCACCGCAAACCCAATTGCGCAACAGCGCCGGCGGACATGATATTCCAGAAATTAAAGAAACGTACATTATTCTCGATATAATTATTATAATGAGCCAAAAAAAAAAAAAAAAAAACAGCACTCTTCTGTTCTCTTCCGCTGTTTCAACGAGAGAAGCGGAATGGAGTACGAGAGCACAGCGCGCAACCTCAGTTCCGGCGAGTTTCGACGCTGTAACCGGCTCGGTGTTTGTGCAAACTACGGGCCGCGTATTCACGCATTACGTGATAATTACATCCCCGGCTCCGCACCGCTCTCCTACAGTGCAAATATAAGCTGACGCCGCAATTCGTACGTACACACAAACCGACCCGTTCGCTCTCCAGCAATATGGGTTTGACGGATTTAATGCAATTAGCGAAATGACAATTTTTATCGACCGCCAGCAGCCGCTGATGCACCTGTATCTCCACATACTTTTAATCCGATCGTTCCAGCCATTCCACCTCGTCGATACTACGATTTTTTTTTTTTTTTTTTTTCCATTACACTCCGCATCCTGATGGAAAGCTTCAATTCCGGACTACTCCGCAATTTCGCATAGTACAATCAAATACCGTCCCCGCCCGCCCCGCCTCCTCTCCCTGGTAAATAAATGAGAACCGTTCTGGGGCCGAAGCGCCAGTGCGCGCCGGTAGGAAAAAAAGGAGGCCGCAAATCCGTAGAAAAATTGGCGTGACAGGAGCATCGGGAAGACCCCGGAGAGTCCATGAAGTCAGGTGCGGAGTCTTACTCGACTCTCAATCTTGCTTTCCCGCCCTTCGAACAAAACGCAGTATCGGATCAGTCCGCCGCTTTACCATCCTCGGGAGTGTTGCAAAGTAACAGAAGCATCGAACAGAGCACCCTCGGCGACACTCTCCGGCTTCGAGGGACCGTTGGAAATCCCGACGACTGCTCAATAATGCAAAAACTCCGAATGGCTCGCGTCGTTTCCGCGAAGCTACTCGACGGTAAAAAAAACCCATCGACTCGACGCAGTTTTGCACCGAGAATGCACCTGCGATTCCCGGTTTGGTAGCAGCCGCACTTTTTTTTTGTCCTATCTATTCGAAATTGAATACACAGTTGATTCCGGCCGGTTTTCCCGATCGCACCACCGGCCGTCTCGCTCTATGTACGAACACTGCGCAAACAAATAACGCGGTGCGCTGTTGGCTGTTCCTTGAGGAAACCCATGTAATTACCTTTTGGTAATTGCATGACGGTAAAAAAACCGCGCAGTTTTGCACCGACAATGCACCTGCGATTCCCGGTTTGGTATCCGCCGCACTTTTTTTTTGTCTTATCTATTCGAAATTGATTACACAGTTGATTCCGGCCGGTTTTCCCGATCGCCCCACCGGCCGTCTTGCTCTATGTACGAACACTGCGCAAACAAATAACGCGGTGCGCTGTTGGCTGTTCCTTGAGGAAACCCATGTAAGTACCTTTTGGCAATTGCATGACGGTAAAAAAACCCATCGAATCCGCGCAGTTTTGCACCGAGAATGCACCTGCGATTCCCGGTTTGGTATCCGCTGCACTTTTTTTTTGTCCTATCTATTCGAAATTGAATATACAGTCGATTCCGGCCGGTTTTCCCGATCGCACCACCGGCCGTCTCGCTCTATGTACGAACACTGCGCAAACAAATAACGCGGTGCGCTGTTGGCTGTTCCTTGAGGAAACCCATGTAAGTACCTTTTGGCAATTGCATGACGGTAAAAAAACCCATCGAATCCGCGCAGTTTTGCACCGACAATGCACCTGCGATTCCCGGTTTGGTATCCGCCGCACTTTTTTTTTGTCCTATCTATTCGAAATTGAATACACAGTTGATTCCGGCCGGTTTTCCCGATCGCACCACCGGCCGTCTCGCTCTATGTACGAACACTGCGCAAACAAATAACGCGGTGCGCTGTTGGCTGTTCCTTGAGGAAACCCATGTAATTACCTTTTGGTAATTGCATGACGGTAAAAAACCCATCGAATCCGCGCAGTTTCGCACCGAGAATGCACCTGCGATTCCCGGTTCGGTATCCGCCGCACTTTTTTTTTTGGTCCTATCTATTCGAAATTGAATATACAGTCGATTCCGGCCGGTTTTCCCGATCGCACCACCGGCCGTTCGCTCTATGTACGAACACTGCGCAAACAAATAACGCGGTGCGCTGTTGGCTGTTCCTTGAGGAAACCCATGTAAGTACCTTTTGGCAATTGCATGACGGTAAAAAAACCCATCGAATCCGCGCAGTTTTGCACCGAGAATGCACCTGCGATTCCCGGTTTGGTATCCGCTGCACTTTTTTTTTGTCCTATCTATTCGAAATTGAATATACAGTCGATTCCGGCCGGTTTTCCCGATCGCACCACCGGCCGTCTCGCTCTATGTACGAACACTGCGCAAACAAATAACGCGGTGCGCTGTTGGCTGTTCCTTGAGGAAACCCATGTAATTACCTTTTGGTATTTATGTTTGCCTCGGCATGACAAACAGCGTATCGTGCTCGAAAACGTGCTGCAAGATTGAACGTCTCTGCTCTGTTTCTGTTTGAGGAAGCTGGAGTGCTTCCGGCACTGTTAGGAAGTCCCGACAAGTACAACGCCGGGAGCGCGGTGCGCTCTCGTTTGTGAGTACGTAACGCACACACTTCGCGCCTCGCGTGCGTATAACTTGTCTTCATTTCACGGAAGCAACGGTGGTTATCCGGGGAGGAAAGAGTGGCCGAAGACGGAGCGGGTAAAACGTCTGCCGAGCTGGTCTCATTTTCATCTGTCGCAGTGGCTGCGCTCGGTGCTCTTTCCGGTTGTGTTGCTCGTTGGCCACCTGAATTATGTATGTGTGCGCTTCCCGTACACAGGGCGGATAACCCGCACTTTGCCTGTTATCAGGTGTCCTTAAATACGCAGTTTACAGATACGCAGTTTACAAACGGAGCGCGGTGCGCTCTCGTTTGTGAGTACGTAACGCACACACTTCGCGCCTCGCATGCGTATAACTTGTCTTCATTTCACGGAAGCAACGGTGGTTATCCGGGGAGGAAAGAGTGGCCGAAGACGGAGCGGGTAAAACGTCTGCCGAGCTGGTCTCATTTTCATCTGTCGCAGTGGCTGCGCTCGGTGCTCTTTCTGGTTGGTTGCTCGTTGGCCACCTGAATTATGTATGTGTGCGCTTCCCGTACACAGGGCGGATAACCCGCACTTCGCCTGTTATCAGGTGTCCTCAGATACGCAGTTTACCGTTCCGCCTCCGCGGAGGATCACTTTTCATTTTAAACCCGCCCTTCCCGTTCTCATGGCAACGACACGGTTGTGTTGCAGTAGTGGCGACGATAAATTCGACGTATCTCACTGTTTACCGACACTCTTTCTCGCTTACACAGTTTTTGCGCGATTGCGAGTTTTACGCTTTACTCGGCGTTGTCTGCGGAACGATGTCACGAGTGTGCGTTCCCCGGAGACATTTTTCTCATCGCCGTTACCTGTCGCGGGAGTTGAAAAGAAATTAGCTCCGGAATCGCCCGGAGAGGCTACACCGCTATTAAAATGAAACTCATTACGCTCAATTAATTCTTTCTTCCAGTTTTGTGTACCCTCGGTCGTCGGGAGGCACCTGGGGCTTCGCCGCGGGGCATCCGGCCGTCTTCTCTTGCCTTCTTCTTATCTATTTACTGCGACCGCCAATGCGATGCGACGCGGTTCTGCCCGCTCCGAGGAAAACTTCGCACTGTAATTTCAGATGATAATAATTTAATTACTGATACAAGTTATATATCTGGGAGGGAGACCGGAGTTTTGTGAGCGAGATTGAAAAATGAGCTCGCCCAGGAATATATATATACAGTAGTAGGCAATTGAAGTGGAACAACGTGATTTTGGCGAAAGTATACGTGAAAGGGTCCAACTTTTACCAAAACTGGCGAAAAATATCGTGTTCCACTTCAATTGCCTACGACTGTATATGTGTATATACATTGAAACGTTTCGATATTTTGACCCAACGAAATATCGAACTCACGATTTGTTAGATCGTCTTCTTCCAAGTGGAAGGTACACTGAAAGAAAAAACGGGGATGTCGCGAAAATCCCCGTTATGGTTGGCTCAATAACGATTTAGGTGCCTTAACCACCGAGAGGTTGACTTAACGACACAAGCTTGACTCAACCTCTCGGTGAGGTTAAATACGGCGAAACTCATGGTGAACTTGAATCAGTCGACCTCGTTGAGGTTGGCTCAGCCTTACGGCTCAGATAATTTAAACATTTTCAATCTAAGGACTACCCTAATATATATGTACATATAACTGCAGCTAGAAAACATAGGGCAGCCCGAGTAGAAATTTTCACGCGTTACATCGGGCCTTGATAAGGTCCTGAGAAGAGCCTGATAAGCCCTTATCAGGAGGCAGAGTACAATTTTCAGCGAATATGGGGTTTTCCGCGGCTCTCCAACATCGCTCATGATTTATACGAAGGAAGCATTTCTCTAATGTCCGAGGTACGTGTTCCATGTATTCAGCCCAGCCAACGATTCTACAGCCGGAGAAAGAGTCCGAGTCTACCTTCTTTCCGATCTCAAGATTCGCCCGGGGCGAAAGCTTTCTATAATCGAGTACCGATCAGAATCAATGTAATGCACCTTATTTTTGTATCTTCGGTGGGATCTTGGGCCTAGCGGAGGCGAGGTACTGGACGTTCAGCGGGCGATGTGGAATCAGTCCCCGCTCACTTTTCATTACCCTCCCCCCAGCCGACCATCGACGAGCTCGAGGGGGATGAAATTTCTCACAAAAGCCGTAGTGCAGTAGCAGACTCAGTCTGCTCGAATGAAAGTACTGTAATACCTTTTGCTCTGGCTTCTTCGACGCTCACATTGTGCCCCTTCCTTCGATTCTCAATCAGGAATCGATCATTGTACGCTATCAAATCCATTTCATTCGCATTACTCTTCCTCCCGCTCCATCCCTCCCGTTCGCTCGCGGAAAGATGAGCGCCAGAGAGGGAGCCGGTGAGAGAACAATGAATGAGAAAAGAGCAAAGTACGTCCTCTTATCTGCCGGGACTGACCGAAGCGTTTAAAGTAGGAACAGAAAAACGAGAATCGCAGAGAACGAGCAGGAAACATAGATAACGACAAAAAACTTTCGAGTGTTGCGCAATTAATGAGAAACGAGGGTAAAAAGAGCGAGGAGGTATATTGGTTGCCTTCGTTCGAAGGAAAAGACGAAGCTCCTGAAGCCGGCTTTGATGCAGCTGCGGAGAATCGAGTTGGTACACCTTGCAGTGGAATACACCGAGACATTCCGCATCGGTTTTCGCCACCATGTAGCCAACTCTTTTTCCACCCTCATTGACGAGAGTATTACCGCGACAATCGATACCCCTATAGTTATCGCGTGTCGCCCCGACCGACTACCAGAAGCTGTTGCAGCCTTTTGTGCGAAAGGGACTTTCCGGACACAATGTGCGAATTGATTGGGTCTACTGTTGCAATGTAACAAAGGATTGGAATTTGTTTTTCCACCGCTTGCTGAGACGAGGAGGCGAAAAGGGGGTTTGGAGGTTTCGAAAAATTCTATAGTAACATAGCTGTTCGTCTGCGCCCACTCTGGTATGAAATGGAGGATTTTTGTAATTGATTTGTGACATCCGGCTGACGTGGTTATCCGTGCATGGCTCGGGTGGTAACGTCATTGATGGGCGCACAAGCTGATCTACTGTCTCTGCCCTGCTTAATTTCCCGTTTCGTTGACCCTTGTATTTCGCCCTCTTGTCGGTACTCGTTGTTGGGGTTATCACCGACAGGATTCCCTGGAGTTAGCCGTGCCTCCTCTCGATCGCTCCTCCGTCCGAAGTTTTTAATTCTTCAAATACCCGGTAGCGACTTCTAAAAACCCGAGTAGAAATTTTCGAGCGTTACATCGGGCCCTGATGGGCCCTGATAAAGCCTTATCGGGCCCTTGTCAGGCCTTATCATAGCCCGATGTAACGCTCGAAAATGTCTACTCGGGAATGCATCAATCTCGAGGACCCTTAGCACATCGAATTTTTATATTATACCTCACGATAACATGGGGCACAGATAATTTAAACATTCAATTTAAGGACTACCCTAAGATATATGTACATATAACTGCAGCTTGAAAACAAAGGGCAGGCAGAGTACAATTTTTAGAGATTTCGAAAAATTTTATAGTAACATAGTTTTTCCTCTGCGCGCACTCTAGCATGAAATGGAGGATTTTTTAAATTGATTTGTGACATCCGGTTGACGTGGTTATCCATGCATGGCTCGGATGGTAACGTCATTGAAGGACGAACAAGCGCATCTACTGTCTCTGCCCTGGCCAATTTCCCGTTTCGTTGACCCTTGTATTTCGCCTTCTTGTCGGTACTCGTAGCCGTGCCTCCTCTCGATCGCTCCTCCGTCCGAAGTTTTTAATTCTTCAAATACCCGGTAGCGACTTCTAAAAATGCATCAATCTCGAGGACCCTTGGCACATCGAATTTTTATATTATACCTCACGATAAGATGGGGCTCAGATAATTTAAACATTTTCAATTTAAGGCCTACCCTAATATATATGTACATATAGGGTAAAAGTGGGGAATATGGACCGGTCCATATATAATTGATTTACGTGTTAATCGACGTGGGCCATATTCACCACTTTTACCCTAACTGCAGCTCGAAAACAAAGGGCAGGTAGAGTACAATTTTCAGAGATTTCGAAAAATTCTATAGTAACAAAGCTTTTCCTCTGCGCGCACTCCAGCATGAAATGGAGGATTTTTTAAATTGATTTGTAACATCAGGCTGACGTGGTTATTCGTGCATGGCTCGTGTGGCAACGTCATTGAAGGACGCACAAGCGCATCTACTGTCTCTGCCCTGGCTAATTTCCCTTTTCGTTAACCCTTGTATTTCGCCCCCTTGTCGGTACTCGTTGTTGGGGTTAACCCCGACAGGATTCCCCGAAGTTAGCCGTGCCTCCTCTCGATCGCTCCCCGTCCGGGAAAAGCTCGCTCTTCCGTTACGGAAGTGACTCGGCTGCGAACAACCGGAACTAACATGCATCTAACTCCACTCGAGTTCTCGTTCAACTCGTTCGGTTCGGCACAGCCGGATATCGCGCACCGCTGTTGCACACCGATTGGCATAGCTGCAAATTCACGAGGGAAGAGGAATGCGCTTCCGAATCAATTGTCGTGGAATTGGATCGAGTTCACCCCCCCTTTTCCACCCCCGTTCCTGTTAAACCCCTTTCGTTCAACGGTGAAACTCGCCGATCGAGTACGCGCATGCCCGCGCGCGCCGCGAGCCGCAAATTTTCACAAGTAGCCGGCGGATCGCACTTGATGTTTTTGTTCGAGTACCTCCACCGCACGTCGCACTCGGTGAAAATGTATTACGGTTTGGTACGCGGGCTTTGCTCCTGTGCACCCAGAAAAAAAATGTTTGACGGCCACCGTTTATTAAGATTAAGTAAAATATTTATTTGATTTAAATAAATATTTATTTAAATTAAGTAAATAGTTACTTAGGATAAAAGTGGGGAATATGGCCCGGTCCATATATCATTGATTTACGTGTCAATCGAGGTGGGCCATATTCACCACTTTTACCCTGAATAAAATAAATATTTATTTAAATCAAATAAATATTTTACTTAATATTAATGAACGATGGCTGTCAAATAATTTTTTTTGCCCCACAGTCGCCTCGCTCGCCGGCCGAATCCTCGTGGGATTTGTTAATTTATTTTCAATCTCCCGAATCCGCACGCGGCGCCTTCGCGCCCGTCGTTCCCCAACGACGATAAAACATGGCGTTATCGCACTATGAATCTTGAATACCAAATGTGAATCGACTGGCAGAACGAGCGGGAGACGCCTGGCCCGTCATTAACAGTGAATCTTCTGCCAAGTGGACAAACGTGATTCGCATTCGGGAGAAACACCCGGATGGGAAATGAGTGCGAGTCGGACGGTAAAGGGACAGGATAATAACTGGGCTCTCATTGTCAGAGCAGTGAACCCTGCGCACATTCCACATAAAGTGAGCTATCCAACGAACCATGCTATAATAGAAAAAAAAAACAAAAAAAAACAAAGATGAAATGAAAAGTCCAGATAACAGTGCATCTGGTTCGTCGGGAAGTGCACTCGCAGAATGCGACGCTCGGACGCTTATTACATTTTAATTTCTCCGACGTCTTCGGTGACGATACAAAAACGTACCGCGCGCAGAGTCGCGGTGGAGTCTCCGGCGTTAATAATGAATTCCCGGCGATGAGCGAGTTCCATCCGCGAATTTAATCAGGGTACGACCAACCGTGAATCCATTCACAGCTGCGAGATGAATTTCATTAATTGCTCGATATAATAATGCGACGCCGGTAGGAAGCCTTCCGGCGAGGCAGGGTGACTGCTTCGGTTGGATGGTTAGGCGGATAAGCGTACCGGCACGGCCAGTGGGAGCGGCGCAGAAACGTTTCGTAGAGATTTCGAGTGGTTCCTCGTTTCTCGTCCAACGACGAGACCGGCTGTACTCGTGTGCAAGGCTTCCTTCGTGCCGGGAATAATGAAACGGTCCACGGACAGCCAATTAGTCGTCGGGGACTAATGACGGGGACAATTCATTTCCACCTCGGTTGAGGAAGTGCTCGCCAGGGCAACTCGCCCGTTCGTCCGTGCGACAGGGAAGAAGGTCCTATCTCCGTGCGCGGCTCTCGTACCGGCGACTGTCGAGGCACGAGCAAAGGACGAAGCGCGATTACAAACGGCAAGAACGACGACGGAAGCACGGCGGAGTAGCCGAAGCGACGTCGTCCGCGGGCCTGCACAGTCACTCCGTCCTTCGTCTCGCTCATTCTCTCCTGGCAGTAATTCGAATTCTACTAATTCGTAGAAAGTGGATTCAGTCGTTGGAGCAGCGGAGACAGGGCAGAGTCGGGGGCGAGCGTATGGAGTCGGAGAGGGACGAAAGTAACTCAAATATAGTGGGTCGCCAAGTTACTTAAGCTAAACTTATTGTTAGTGCCTGGTCGGCCGGTCGGCCGAAAGTTTCGTCTGGCAGGAGGTGAAGAAGTGCGGTGAGGCGGAGGAGGCGTAATAGTGGCGCACGGTAAGGAAAAGGCTGAGGGGGTTGGCAGTGGCGAAGGGTAGGAAGCGAAGGAGGGAGGGAGTGCAGCAAGGCGAATTAAACTTTTAAAGCCACCAAAAGTTTGTCTAATTACGGGCGGCGACTCGATCGTGACTCGTTCGTGCGCGAACTCTCACGATTCTCGGTTCGGCGTGCTTGACGGTTCCAACTTGTACACGCTAATCGCGGGAGGCTCGCGAGCCCGACCGCAGAGGATGGTCCTTCGACCGTTCCTAACTCGGCGATGCCGAGTCACGGCATGCGAAGCTCTGAGCAAAGTCGAGAGAATCACGTGACAGTTGAGACGACAGTTGGACAGATAACGAGGTTGCATTGCCGGTTATAATAATTGCGGTCATGAGTGCATTACAGCGATTCCGCTGGTAATTTGCGATATAGTTATGTTGGCAAGTTGGGGGCGGAGGACGCGATGGGCTTTATCTTCAATGAAACCCGGGTACGGGCGAGGATCAGATGCGCGTGACCTCGCTGACACGATCACCGATAAGGGGATGAAACGGAACCAAGGGAACGCATTAAGCTCAATTACCCTGGGTGATACGCGGCTCTCCTCCGGACATCGATCGATCGCACATCCCGGGTCTCCGGAACGGGCCGTATTCGAAGGCCTCGACCGGCATGAACGGCTCGACTGTGCCGATCATCGATCATAACGTTCGAGTCGTCCTCTCACACGTGTACCTGCAGTTGTCCACTAGAAAGGAGCCCTTTAGGCACCTTTCTAGTGATTCACCAATAATTACTGTAGCGAATGCGTGAAGGTAGTTATTATTTCGCGAGTATTTAGGAGGATGAACCAGATGATTTACACACATAAATAGAATATTTATTTTAAAGCGTATAAGGTAGGGGACAGCGGGGCAAAATGGGGCAACGGGGCAAAACGGGGTTTTTGGGCAAAACTAAATTTTCCAATAATTTTTGGATCGGACAAGGTGGCAAAACTGGGCAGAAAAGCCTGATGTATCCGATAGGGCGAATTCGGGCATCCAAAAATTATTGGAAAATGACGTTTTCCCCAAAACCCCGTTTTGCCCCGTTGCCCCATTTTGCCCCGCTCTACCCTACATCGGTTTATCTTTAGTAAAAGTGCAGTCCTTTGTCTCGAGGTTCGAGAGAGACTATTCATGGCGGCGTCACGCCACGCTAAGCTAGTAGCGGGAAGCCTCGCCATTGGTCCTGCCTATTCAGGCAGTTTGTCGTGTCGCCGTCATGAGAGTGCGGCATAGGAGGCAGTCTCCACACTACCCCCCTCCGAGCAACTTGATTAAGTTGCGATATTGAAGTCTTCTTCTTGAATTTCCTTTAGGCTCCGGAACGGGCGGTATTCGAAGCCCTCGACCGGCATGAACGGCTCGACTGTGCCGATCATCGATCATAACGTTCGAGTCGTCCTATCACACGTGTACCTGCAGTTGTCCACTGAAAAGAAGCCCTTTAGCTCCTTGGCATCGGACCGGGTGTGTAATCGACGCACGTATAACTTAACGATTTTTTAACTTGCTCCGGGCCGAGTTTCCCCATTCAGCCGGAAGAAGTCCTCCCAGGAGACTCGTTATTCCCGGAAGAGCAGCCTACGCGAGCGGCGTTCGCAAACATCGCCTTACTCAGCTTTGCCGCATGACTCCCGCTTCCTCAGTTTCGTCGGCATTCACCAATAACAGAAATCGAAGGTGGATCGACCGTCCAGGAATTCGATATAGCGATAAATACGCTTTGGAATCCTATTTCTCTCCATCGCTCTTTTCCGCTCCTGTCTCCTCGTGCGGCACTATATTGCTTTACTATTGGCCGAACGAGAAGGGCGCGGGAGAAAAATTCACGCGGGGATATCAACATCCCCGCTGGCTCTTGATCTCCGTGGCAACCGACGCACAGGAATCATTCCCTCGAATTGCCGTGAGCCCCCCCAATGTCCTCTCGTCGCTTTTCTTATCTACTCTCTCTCGGCTACATCTTTTTCCTTCTCGATGCTGTGTCCTCCCCTTATCACCCTCGATCCACTCCAGCCTCTCGATCGCTCGCCGCTCTCCCTTGCCTCCAATACAATCATTTGCTCCATTAGCTTCGCCGGCCTACAAAAACATGCCCGTTTAATCAGTGTTCGGGTACTCTGGGGACCATACGCATAATATCAGTTTTTTGTTGTTGCTGTTCTTGTTGCGTCACTTTTGTATAGATCAATTTGATTAATAGGGTAAAAGTGGGGAATATGGCCCGGTCCATATATCATTGTTTTACGTGTTAATCGAGGTGGGCCATATTCACCACTTTTACCCTACATATCTGAGCCAAATCAGCGCGGATGTGCTCATACGTTAATAGTGTAGTAGCTTGACGACAGGGATTACGGGCTTGATCCTCGAATGTTCCAGCTCTCGGATAGGCATATTATAGGAGCCAACTAGGTGTGCGCGTTGGGGGTCGAATACGCATATCATTTTTTTTTGTTTCTGTTCTTGTTGCGTCACTTTTGTATAAATCAATTTGATTAATACATATCTAAGCCAAATCAGCGCAGATGTGTTCATTCCTTAATAGTGTAGTAGCTCGACGACAGGGATTACGGGCTTGATCCTCGAATGTTCCGGGTCTCGGATAGGCATATTATAGGAGCCAACTAGGTGTGCGCGTTGGGGGTCGAATACGCATAATATCATTTTTTTGTTGCGTCACTTTTGTAAAGATCAATATTAATATCTAAGCCAAATCAGCGCGGATATGTTCATTCCTTAATAGTGTATTAGCTCAACGACAGAGATTAATGGCTTGATCCTTGAATGTACCAGTTCTCGAATAGACATATCATAGGAGCCAACTAGGTGTACGCGTTGGGGTTCGAATACGCATAATATAATTTTTTGTTGCTGTTCTTGTTGCGTCACTTTTGTATAGATCAATTTGATTAATACATATCTATGCCAAATTAGCGCGGATGTGTTCATTCATTAATAGTGCAGTAGCTTGACGACAGGGATTACCGGCTTAATCCTAGAATGTTCCAGCTCTCGAATAGACATATTATAGGAGCCAACTAGGTGTACGCGTTGGGGGTTCATGTCAATCGAGTTGGCCAGCCGAGAGCGGAGAGATAATTGAATTTTGATCTGAGCCACAGGGTGCGACAGGGGGAGGGAGATCGACATTCTCGTCCTGTCTCCAAAGCGTCCATGCAACGGCCCGCTGGGGTACTCAAGAAGCCCTACTAATCGATTATAGACTAGTCTTACCGTGGGATTCGCAGGTACGGCCCGTTCGTCGGGTGACTCGTGCCAGCTCGCGGCCACTCGCATACCTTAACACACGATCAGGACACATGCGGAGTATCTTTCTTACTGCCCATTTCAATGTTCTACCTGTACAATATCCACATACAACGGAATTCAAAGAATCGTTGACCGTATCAATCAATTTTCCATCATTCCCTCTCCTCCTCTCTCTAATTTCGTAGAGCGATTAATCGCAATCGGAGCCCAGTGCAACTGGAGCCAATATCTATTGGTAAATAGTGATGCATATATGATGCATATACGGTCCGGCCTGCACCGCGGGGGAGTTGAATCGATCGGCGGCGAGATAAAAAAAAAAGTATCGAAACCCCGGAAGATATTGGCTTCGATAATTCATCGAGATCTGCCGTTAATAATTGCCCAGTGGTATATATATTTATATATATATATAATATATATATATAGGTATACACATATACACGAACGTGTGCAGCTATGGGGATATGAACGATGTCAGTACCGGTGGGATAAAAAATAAATTGGCTCGGTCGTTTATTGGATTGTACACATTACAGTGGCACATAGTGCAATGTTACAGTACATAAGCAATGGGCACCACCCGCGTACATAAACGTTATAAAACGCACCAAGACTTTCGGTATCCATCGCCTTCAGTCTCGTCATGATTGATGTGTATGCCAAATACTATTCTGTTTGCATGTCGAAGAGCAAGCTGCAATGCAATACGACGAGCGTATATAGACACACGACATAGAGCCAGGCGGTTCTGGATTGTTGTCTCTTTGTCGTATCTACACCAGTATAGTCGGTGCCGATCGGCGAAGGAGGAATAGGAACTGGCGAGAGGTGGATAGGAGACTCGGGCTCATCTATGCGTCAGTATGTATGCGTGGGCGAACGACTACGTGATAGCCACGTGGCCTAATTACACCTCGATCTATAGTACAGCCCTGGCACAGGACGCACACTCGGTGTACTCAAAGCTAGGACGTCCTGGACTGAAGATCCTCACTCACAGCTAGGTTACCACTCCGCATCCTCCCTATCCAATACTCATCTCACAATTACTGTATGGTACACCTCTCTGGGATCTCCGGCTACCTGTCTCTAACATGTAGTACGAATTATGTATACAGGCAGAACGGGTTGATCAATTTCCAAGGATTATTTCCCCGATTCGACGACGAGGGCACACATGATCGTATTGTATAAACGCCCCTCGTGCCCTTGTCTCTTATCCTCGGCTGTGATAAGCCGTTTCTCATCGTCCAAGTCCCGAATTAACCGTTCGGGTCTGTCAGGACAATTAGGGTAAAAGTGGTGATTATGGGCCACCTCGATTAACACGTAAATCAATGATATATGGACCGGTCCATATTCCCCACTTTTACCCTAAGGAAAAAGCCTGATCATTACACTGAGAAAAAGGATAGTATTTCTCGCTATATCGAATAGTTCCCAGGGGGAACGTCTACATAGATAGTTTCCGATAATGGATATTCAATTGGTCAAATCATAATTATGGTTGGACTGATGATTTTTTTGTCATAGTCGTAACTATAAAATCTAGACGTTCTCCATGGGAACTATTTTTTATGGTAAAAAGTATTGTTGCTTTTACTATGTCAATTTTTCTCAGTGTAAGTTTAAAAAAAAGCTTTCTGAGGTTTTACTGCAGTTGGACAAACGTGTCCAACAACGACAATGAATCACGTGAATAGACGATGTTGAAAGAGCATCCGCGATTTTTCCGTCTATCCGTTCATCCAGTTCGCTCGTTCGTCAACCGGACAGAGAAAATTACCGAGAAACGATAATTACACTCGCGTTAAAGAAATCGGATGGGAAGAGTGGGAGCGGTGAATGGCTCGGGCTTAATGGCTCCCTCCCTCTTTCTCTGTGCTCTTTGAAGATAAAGTGTGATGTAAAGGCCGGAAGCAGAAGTGCGGCATGATTACAGAGAGCGGTAGGACGGATGTGAATGGTCGGATGGTCTGCCTTCGTGCCTTCCTTCTGCGAGCTGCAGTCACTACCACTACTTTTACCGGCACTATGGCGCTTCCGCCGGGGCGGACGCTCCAGAAGAAGCGAGAGTGGATGGCTCGCACTGGCGCGAGGGGGTGACGGAATCGTGCGGGTGCAATGGAACGGGGATTCCGCAATTCGCGGAGGACGCTTGCACGGAGAGAGGGAGTTCCAATAATGATCGATCACGCGGTTGGCATGCGGCAATGAAAGCCCAGAATGCAATGAGCGAAGCAGTTTTTCTTTCTCCTCGATCCACTACATTGTTTCAAGGTTTTCTCGATCCAATATAAAAATAATCGCTTGCAATTAAGGTTAATGTACCAATGACTGGACACGTCCCAGTTACCGGACAACTGGCCCGCAGTCTCAAGTTTGTAACGAATGTAATGGTTAAAAGATTACAGTTGCTGTTAAAATAATACCTATAATTAGCCAATTTGTAAAAGGTGTATGCCTAAAACATATAAAGAAATATTCTAATATCTATAATTAGTAATTCATATGCATGGCAAAGATCGGCATAGACTATGCGTAAATAATAACTTAATTGTTACATTTGCTGGAGTGATAATCGATTTTTGTGTCCCGACACTGGTACGCGGAATCGTGAATCGACGAACCCAATGTCGGGACACCGGGCCAGACCCGAAAGGGGTTGTGTTAGCTGGGTTTCGATACAACATATCTCATGTGTTATTCTATGAATATTCATGTTTTATTGGAGAAATTAATAGAATATCCGGTTCTTATTCCTGTTGCCACGAACTAGTTGACCTCTTTCATGATTACTCTGCGAATTTACAACTGTCCGAAACATTGGGACATGTTCTGTCCTAAAAATCGGAACACACCCATGAATAGCTGTCCAGCCTACTGATACATTTACATTTCGCAGTGTTTTCGAGGATAAATATTTGTCAAGACATTGCCAAAGTATGTAATGGATGTGTTTTGAAAACTAGAATCTCTAATCTTGAGATTGCTTACCGCAGGTTTCGAAAATTGTCGATGCATGGTACCGTAAATTGCAATCTAAAAAAATATTGTTTGAAAATTAATTAACAGTATTGGAAGTTTTTTTGCATAAACCGTTTCTGAAATTTCAAACACATGTGCGTTGCAATTTAACGGTAAAATTTGTATTTTTTATGAACATTTTTGTCAATTTCAAGCAAAAGATTTGTAATTTTAATATCTGGTATTTTTTTTTAATAAGCAAAGTACATTAATGTTTAATTTACTTTGCTTATAAAATAAATAAAGTAATTTTAGCAAATTTCGAGATCCAGTACATTCAATTTACAATTCATTTTTACAGTGTGCGTTTGAAGATAGATATTGTCTGAAATGTCCGGCCATTGGTACGTTTACCTTAATCATTATTGCTGACACGTTCCAAAGGAGGTCTTGTTCCGAACTTAGAATAGAAAAACTAGGGTCACCGGCCAGTGTACATAGTAGTTACAAGTGCGTAAGGTTGTGCGGAAGACGGTTAACTTCACTCATGCGAATTTGTATCGATGGCTAAGGAGCTGAAGGGCGAAACTCCATACTTTAAACAATGCGTTTTTACACCCGTTTTATTCTTAACCACCGATCTCACAGAATCGATTAATTTTTTCTCCTGTTTCTCGCCACTGCGCCCCGACAACTTCCCACACAGGACATCGGAAGTTCCGACATCGGCCGTGTACGCAAATAAATGGGGAGATTCCGAGTCCGAAGCGTTGCGTGATTAATCGCTCTTGACGTGTACCATCATTACCTTCCACACGCACGTAGTTTCCAGCTTCAGAAAAAAAAGAAAAAATAAGCTAAACTCGCTCCCTCTGTACACAACCCCTGGCGCGTCGACCGCCACTCTGATGAGTGTCGGCGAGGAAGGAGGAACAATGTGACAAATGGTAAAAAGTGGAGGTACATCTTTAAGCGTACACGTGCCCGACATGACGAAGAGATGCGCGAGGACGAAGAAAGCCCGAACAGAAAATTTCGTCGTAATGCTAATGATGGTTTCTCAATGTCTCGTTATAAATGGTATTTCGTTTTCAACAGGTACAGTTTTTCTTTCTCTCTCTCGACATTATCGACTCGAACCTCGGTGAAAAACTGAAGCTTAATTCAATTGAACTGTCTCGTACTTATCCTCAGGGAATATATAATTGGTATCCCGCGTCTGTTCAGCGGCGTTCAATACTCCTCTGATTGCCAGTAGGAATATACATCAAATCCTTTGAGTTAAACGGACTCCTGGCACGATTTTGCCCGTTCCCTTTCCCTTGAATATCGTACAGGCCAAAGCGGCAGCCAGAGAGGCCTCCGCCGTGTGCATGTCGATATTCTATGCGAACGCACACACCAGCGCGGTTTGCAAACGCTTTGATAAATGGACGACCGAGTGTGGGGAGACAAGAGGACACGACGGCGATAATGCACAGAGGTAGAAGGCAGCGCGCTGCTAATCGAGCCTGTGATATTAGCGGCGGGATGATTAAGGTGCGTTATCCAACCTCAAACAGCACCGCCAGCTTTGCTGTCCTTCCCCTCGATGGCTCGTTCACAATCCGCGAACTCGACTCGAACGACGCTCCGCGAGTCTGACGACAGCGGCACGAGATGTCAAGGTGGAATTTTGAGGTACTGTTGTACGCGAGGTCAACAAATGTAATTTTAAAGGTATTTGGGATCGTTGCCAAATTAAGAGTAAAACTCAAGTTTGTCTACACAAACTAAATAACATGTTTATTCAAAGAAAGATAATTAATTTGTTCGTTGCCAATATTTCTTAATACATTCGTCGATTTCTTTGAACATGAGCCTAACTCTGAGACCAACCTCTCTGTTCTCTAGTCGAGTTCAGACTGACTATTTCTCGGTCGCGATCCGCGACGTGCAAATTGATGCGTCTGCAATTTTATAGTATGCCCATATTTGGGCATATAGAATCGAGCATCGTGATTCTTACTCGGCGATTTGTCGTTGCCGGGTGCGCTAATCGGGCATCATTCGATACTTACTCGGCAAATTCCTACACGTGTCGGCTTCGCGATGCGGTGGATTTGCCAGTAAGTATTTCCCAATGCATTCTCTAATTTATTTAATACTTCTTTTAATTTTAATAGATAAAAATAATTCGGGGTACAACAGTACGATTTGGAACCATCGATCAGGGTTAAATTTGGCTCACCGACCGTTCATAAATTTCTCCGAGTGTCCGTCCGGTATGTTAACTGGTGTTTCGGTATGCATAAATATAACTCGTGTCGGGTGTACAAATAGGTTGGATACAAGTAATCTCTTCTCTTGATGTTATTTATGAAGCTATCGTAAAGTAGGTCATCGACACCCATCAGCGGGGAGGCTCGTCGGTTTTCTCCGTCGCTCTGTTATTTCGCGAACGAAGTGGAAGAGCGAGAGAGAGCGGACGCGATAACGACGCCGATGCCACCGAGGGTGGATTGACGCGCTCCCCTGAACATCATACTCGCTGTGTGCTCGGGTGTGACGTTCGTGACACTGCAAAGTGACGCCAATAGCGCGAGTCTCGTCTCGTCGGCTTCCTCCTCGTCATCGCGTCTCGTTCGCTTCTTCGCCGCCTTATTATTCTAGCTCGGGGTAAATTAACGCACGCAACTGGATGGAAACGGAGAACAAATGAACAGGCGGAAAACTCCGCGATCATGAAAGGTGTACACGACACTGCGTGTAAGGCACGATAATTTTTCAAGCGGAAAAAAATTAGCGTAATTGCTGTTGGAGTGTTAACGGAGACCGTATTCGAGACCGAAGCAGCGTGACAAAGAGAACACACTCGCAGACCTTGGTATGCCGATTGCTGCTGAAACAAGCCTAGTAGGGTAGTTACTGGAGTTGCAGCAATGTAGCTTCTAAAGTGGAGAACGGGTGGCACAGGCTTAAACAAACTATTTAAGCTGATTCACAAGATGCAGAAACGATGTTGTTGGTGACTGACAAACAACAAGGTCCTATTTCAAGTCATTCACACACCGGAAGAGATGGTTCAGTTAATCTCGCCCAACTTTATTGGAAGCTTTGCGACGAACTGGTGGAACTCTCAGAGTTTGATCTCTGCACTCCGACGAATGTGCCATAATTGTTGAACAGGGATTTTCGTTGTCCGGCAGTGGACCTCCATGCGAAACAGGTGGCGGAGATTGTGTGGTTGTAGCGGTCTTGATGCGATAGGTGGAAAGCGATCGAGCTTAGAAGGGGTAAAATTGGCTAGAGGTGAGGGGAACGGGTGGCAAAGATCTTAACAAACTATTTAAACTGAGTCACAAGACGCAGAAACAATGTTGTTGGCGACGGACAAAAAACAAGGTCCTATTTCAAGTTATTCACGTATATCAAGAGATCACATATCTCTTGATATATCACACACAAGTCGGGCGAGATGTGATCATCTCCCCCGACTTTATTGGAAGCTTTGCGACGCACTGGTGGACCTCTCAGAGTTTGACCTCTGCACTCCGACGACTGTGCCATAATTGTTGAACAGGGATTTTCGTTGTTCGGCACTGGACCTCCATGCGAAACAGGTGGCGGAGATTGTGTGGTTGTAGCGGTCTTGATGCGATAGGTGGAAAGCGATCAGGCTTAGGAGGGGTAAAAGTGGCGAGAGGTGAGGTACGTCGCAAGTGGTCCGGTAGCTGCCCGGGCTATCGGATAATCTTCGTAGCCGGAGTTATAATACTCGTGCGCGACGTTCAGTGGGAAGGGGGCTCAGAGGGCTTGCCTGGAAGGATGGACTTAAGTGGATTAACGGAAGAATGTCTTTCGAACAGCAGAGGGGACCCGATGTCATAGCACAGTTATCGATTGGGCTGCACACGTGTTCTATCCACAGTTTCCTGTACAAGCTGATATCGCGACTCAATTCTGCGCGACTAATCGTTCATCGATCGGGGTAATCTATAATGGATATCTAAAAAATTTTACATGTTTTTCCATCATCGTCGTTAGTCGGAAGGGAGATACAGTACTGTCATTGCCGAGTGTGAAACGGATGGGCGAACGTGAATGGTTCGCTAAGTGGTCGTGCGGCGTGTCGCGTAATCTTCGGACACAGAGTTAATATGCTCGGAGGGTCGAGCCAAAGTGGATTACGGCAAGAGTACCCGCTGGTGTTCGCACACACGGCCAGGCGAGCGAGCGTGGAAGAGGACGGAGAATATTGTGTTATCGGACACAACCGGCGATAGGGCCTATTCCGTGTTGCCCGAAAATCTAATTACAAACAAGCCCGCCTCGTCGTTTGCTCTCTCGTGCGCACTTCGAACTGAGAACTTCCAGAGAGATAAATATAGCCGAACTCCCTCGTTCTAATTCAATAACCCAGTGCCCGAACAATTCTTGCACCCAATTTCTCTCAATTTCGTTATCGTGCGATTTCCATGTCGGATGCAAAGTCGCGACAAGATTGCAAATTTATCTCGGATATACGAGAGTCCTGTGTGCCTCGCGAAGAAGATTTTGTCGCTTCAGTTTGTTGTTGTGCTGGGGATATTCCGCATTACCGCCGATGTCTTGCGGGTCGACGCGAAGCGCAAGGTACACAATAGGGTGGGAAATATTGCCTCGAAAGCGCAAACATTTCGACACACGTGAGCAATTCACGCGCGCGCGGATCGTGGAAGATCCGCGGATGAGGGTCGAGAAATACGAGCGTACTCCGGGGCCGCTGGCAATCGAGAAAGTGCCGATTTAGCGAGTCCTACAATACGACCCGGTGTATCCCCTTCCGATACGGCTGTTGTGCAGACATGGATGCGAACTGCGAGAGCTTCGCTCCAGGAAAAGAAATACATGTATACGAGACGAACGAGAAAGAGAAGCGTTGAGTAGGTTCGGTCTCGGCCACAGAATAAAAAAAAAAAAAAATCTCGACGTTAACCCACGCAAAGTGACGTGAGGAGGAGGCAACAGTACCAACAGCGGCAGTGGTAACCGATGAGAGAGAGGCGTCTCGTATGCGTCATCCATTTTCCGGATTCGGGTCACGCACGACGCGGGTTCAACGGATCACCGGAAGCTCAACGTCTGCAAAGGATGTCTGAAAGTTGGCTGTTCTGTGCTCTACGTTCCCTATAGTCCCCTATACTCCACTAGCCTTCCCCAGAAGATCCCTCGGCGCTGTGAGCTAACGTTGCCGGGAATTCGGCAAAAACCGACCACGACACCGAGGAACTGCAACTAATCCGCTGTCAACCCTGCCTCCTCGACCCGCCGAATTTTATACCATATCAACCCTCCCAGTTCTCTTGCCCCCCCCCCCCCCCCGCTTTTTCGTTGGTGCTTTCTATCTGCCGGACACTCCTTCGCGCCAGTTCATCCCGGTATAGGTATCTATACCGGGAAACAAAAAAAAATCCAAAAAAAAGAAACAAAAAAACAAAAAAAAGAACAACAAAAAAACCAAAAAAGGAAGAAAAAGAACAAAAAAAACCCAAGAACGGAAGAAAAAAACAAAAAATGAAGAAAAAAAAACAAAAAAGGAAGAACGGAACAAAAAAACCATCCAGCCATTATTAAAAAAATATTTCATAAAAAAAATTGGAGAAAATACGCCAAAAAAACAATTTAAAAATACGGAAAAAGGAAGAAAAAATACAAAAAAAAAACAGAAAAGTAAGAAAAAAACATAAGAACCCAAAAAATGGAAGAAAAAAACATAAAAATCCAGAAAAGGAAGAAAAAAAAACCCAAAAAGGGAAGACAAAAAACAAAACGGCCCAAAAAAGGAAGACGCGGGTTCAACGGATCACCGGAAGCTCAACGTCTGCAAAGGATGTCTCAAAGTTGGCTGTTCTGTGCTCTACGTTCCCTATAGTCCCCTATACTCCACTAGCCTTCCCCAGAAGATCCCCCGGCGCTATGAGCTAACGTTGCCGGGAAGTCGGCAAAAACCGACCACGACACCGAGGAACTGCAGCTAATCCGCTGTCAACCCTCCCTCCTCGACTCGCCGAATTTTATACCATACCAACCCTCCCAGTTCTCTTGCCCCCCCCCCCCCCCTCCGCCCCGCTTTTTCGTTGGTGCTTTCTATCTGCTGGACAGTCCTTCGCGCCAGTTCATCCCCGTGTAGGTATCTATACAGTTATAACAGCGACTCCATCCCAGTCACTGGGGGGGAAAAAAGCGCCGAACTCCATGCTCACTCTTCTATTTCGTTTCGACGAGTATGATGCAGTTCGTTCTCCCTCTCACGATCTGTCAATATATCGAAGCGTGCATTACTGGCCCGGCACTTGGGGGAGGCCGGCTCGCTTGGGATGTACGTTCGGCGAGTTGGCTATACAGCTATGCGCGTCGATGGTTCAACCGCAAAATTTATCCCCTCGTTGCAATTCTGTTATCCCGCGGCGCGCGACCGTTCGAGGCCAGCGTTTTATGCCATAACTCCTGTCTCCCGTTATTTTTGTTTTTTTTTTTTTGTGTAAAAACCCCGCTCTGCACTGTACAACGGCGAGCTTTACATTATCTGTATCTTCACCGTTGTAGCGTGCGTACGAGCGATTGAATGCGGCCACTGTTCTGTCCACTGGCTCGACAAATACCCATACTCATCACTTTGAAAAGGGTATACAAACAGATATAATAAAATCGACATTATTTTAGCCAGTTTGAACGGAGCGAATGTTTCTATTATTACTTTTCGTAATTAATGAACACGCACTGTGGATTCGCACGGCGATGTATCGTTGGCGCGATATCGCGATGCTTTCGGATTGGCCAACGGGAATGGTCGGACGAAGGTGGAGGAGTGCAATTTTCGAGCTGTTATTCGTATAATGAAATTGAAGTTACAATTAGCGTCCGAATCCGGTCGTCAGTGTTCCGCTCTCGCCGGCACCGTGGACGACTCCGGCCCGCTTCCACTCCGCGGGACGCATCGTCGACGGGTCACCGTGTTAATTGAAATTAATCGCCCGACTATATATATCCCGTATGGACTAATGAACGCTAGACGGCACGTACTAATTAGTGCCACGAGTGGAGAACAATACGTTATCACGTGAAAATCGACTTCCTTCTCCGTCCTCACCATCGCCATAACCTCGTCCACTAGCTCGCCTCGCGTGGGTGCGAGTTATTGAACGTAAGTTACGAGATCGGTGGGGGGGGGGGGGGGGTGGTAAGCGAGAGAAAGAGGCTTTCTCGACTCGTTCGGGTGAATGGAGAAATGGAGAACGAAATCGTTTTCGTGGCAGCGCCCCCGTATCATCTTTTATCGTCGAGTAATCATACAGGAAATGCCGGCGCGCTGCAACGGAGGTCCTCGGATTGTAGAGGATGGAGAATACCGGTGATTCATTCGTGCCAGCAGTATTACCTAATACCTATACCTTCGGGTGGCACTGCTCCCGACGTGGGAACCGAGCGACTTTGCCCGCGAGATTCTCCGCGACTCGACTGGATATTATATGACTTTGGCGTGATCGTTTCAAATTCTATTCCATCGATCTCCTTGATTTCACCCGATCTCCCGTGGCCCGGCTGGGTGTTCCTTCGGTTCGACCCGCGCTTGAAATTTCAATCGAATCAAAGTTATTCGAGTTCGCCGAGTGGAGCGACAGGTCTTCTACATCGAATGTTGAAAACTTGAATTATACAGATCGCGGGGTGGCATAAACGGATCCGATGGCAATCCGTACCGAAGATCCTATATTATCTTGGATAAAAAAAGCTTCTTGCAAAATCCTCGGAACGTTTTCCACTGGCTGCTGTGCAGAGAGTTACCGACGATTGCTCGACATCCATTTCGGATTCTACTATCCGGGGATCAGCCCTTGCTCGTTCCGATGGCTCTTACACCAACTGCACCGCCGCTGGTCCGAGCCCCTGCGCCTATTTTTACCCCACTTGATTCTCAATAAGTGCTCCATCAGTCGGCCTTCTCCGCAATGTCGAAGCTGCGGAACGAGATGAAGCGTACGGAATGCCGAGTGCTCGTTATCGAATCGACGGAGATGACGACGACCCACACTTATAGCACTCCAGTCGCGGCCCATCGGCCACCCTCGATCCCTGAAAGGATCCGAGTAATTTCTTTAAACGCTCAAACTCCGGCACTCCGCACGTTCCTCGTTCTGAAACGTTTTTAATGAATTCCTCCTGAGGGCATTACCAGAGCGCTCTCATAAAGATCTCAGTGTGCGTTAAACTACCATGTTTCTACTAATAAAGGAACACCAGTTTACAGCTCACCATTGATTCCGGGAAGGGCATGACGGATCATATGGATGCAGATTAATCTCTACTACCCTTTAATACTTAATTAAGCTTTCGCTATTCACTTCATAACTTTTTCATCTGCGCTATTTACTCTACATAAGTTTTTCATCCTCGTAATTTACCCTATATATGTTTTTCATCTACACTACTTAATTCTCATTCATCTACCGCTATTTTTTTTATAATACGTACACATAGAAAAAAATTGGTTGGATTAACCAAAAGTCGCGGTGACATACGTTCAAAGCTATTATTTGTTTGGTACAAATAAAGCATTGTTTTGTTAAACGATTGTTTGCTTCAATTAATTAAAAATTTGTCGATTGAAACAAACATTTTTGTTGTGCCAACAAAATACACCTTTGAACGTATGTCACCGCGCATTTACTTAATCCAACCATTTATTTTTCTCAGTGTAAGCTGTCATGGACAACTGTGTACTCAAACTCAAACTGTATAATTGTATCGCCTTTCTTTGCTGCTTGGTCCTGAGGGGATTTTATCCCCGGACAAATAAACAACATTCTATTCTATTCTATTAAGGCACGGTATAAGGTCACAATTATTTTTATGTACAAGACCACCAATACAGAATTTACGGTGTGTATTTTACCGCACAGTTATCCAACGTGCCTTTTGATTCTGCGTTCACTCCCGTTCATTTTACACACCTCCGGCAGTATGGATCGTGTGTACGTTGTGTCGTAATAGCTGCACGAGAGTAGAGTACGGCGAGGGCGTACATTTGAAATGCATTGGCCGTCACCGCGACGAAACCACTGTTTGCCCTGTCAACCAGAGGGATAATGGATCGGTGTTAGCTAAGGTATAGGATGGTTGGTGGTTTCCCGGCATCGCAGGCGTTAGGAGCCCCCGACGCTGGGTGCAGGAAGGATCGCTGACGGGTTGGAGACCCGGAGCGATAGAACGAGCTGCTCGGGCCCTCAGAAAAAAATGAGTAGGATTCTCCTTGCGAAGACGTAAGGTTAATAAAACGATCGGTCAACGTTCCTCCCGGACTCGCCGGGGCGATTTTAACCTAATCAGGGATTTATCATCGGAGAGAAGAGATCCAAGAGCGAGACGTGTTGCTTCTCTGGGGAACATCATTGGTTCGACGGGTCTGGCATGACGCTAGTAGCGTTCTTAACTGTCCGACTTTCTATCAGCCTGGTCGTTTCGCCCCACCGACGTTGGATGCATTCCGTCCAAGTACCGAAGATCGTGGGCTCTGAAGCTTGGCAGATGAAAGGATTCGCCATTTGCCGACCCATGAACGTTGTTCGGTAATACTTTGTAACGGGACGCCCTTACCCCCAGGTAGAGTCTCGCGTTTGGCCGCGAGCTGGCGATTTGGCGGAACGTTCGCGTAAGCGAATTAGTACCTGGCCTGGTTGGCTGCGAGATGGCGAGCTGGCGCAACGTTCGCGCAAGCGAATCAGTACCTGGCCGCTATATAAGCTCTACCCATCCTATCCTCCAGGTTCCCATCCTTAAAAGAATTGACCACTACCTCCTCGAGGTAACCCCAGAATGGGGCCTCGTTGTATTAGTTTGTAGACTGTAAACACGTATGTTTCGGCATACGTGTCTCTGAGCATAGTAGACTCACAGAGTGAGAGTATTCGGCCTTGAACGTCGGATCGACTTCATAGTCCCGGAATTGCAAGACCGAAGAACTCCTCTTTCCTTGTTCTCTCTCGCATATGTGGAAGAGCGGTCTGATAACGCATTCAGTGCGTTATCAGAAGGATGTGTCGTCGGCGTTAACAGACGAGCCGTCACACGCAAAAAATGTCTGCTTCTCCGTGGTCGAGGCTCTCATTCAGAGGTCCGAAAGCCCTCTACTGCTTGCATAGCGCACAATGCCCCGGGTGTCGCGCGCACTCCACCGCGAGCTTCAAAGACACTTAATCGTCTGTGCAATTAATTCGTGGGAACGGTTTCGCTGCTATGCTCGAGTTAACCACTCAGGTCGACGGTGTTTTTTAAGCTACTCCTAAACTTACTACATTCATGTTAGTTACGTCCGGTAGTCGCCAACGGCCAACAGTCACGTGTGGGGCAAACGAGGCGCTCCGGAAAGGTGGTGAAAAAAAAATGTGTACGACAATCGTACTGCGTGCCTCTTGTGCGTCACCCGCTTTCGCCCTTCGTTGGTTTTCCGAGTGGTTAAACTTGTCCGATGACAAACTTAGCCTCCACCGGCTTTTACGCGACAGAGGGGAAGCTCATTCGTTTCCCCGTTGCGAAATGAAAGTTCGTCTAATGGAGTGCAAATATAATTTTGCAGGATATCGGGTACGCGGAGGAATGTTACCGTACGAATTTCCGTAACAGATTCGCACGATAGCCTCCGGTATTTTTTTCACCGCAGTTGAGATACGAGCGCTGCGTTCGAGCCAGAGATAGCCGGGGTCTGAAACTTTGTTTGTCGATTCAGCAAATCCCCGCCGGCACTGGAACTCTCGGTTAATTCGAGAGGCGAGCCCGGAGGTTCTCTCTATCCCCCTACGTTTCACCATTCTCCGACTGTATATCCGGAACAGTAGAGCCTCGGCTCCTCGGTGTCCGATTCACTGCAGCGAGCCCTCAGTTTACGGAATGCCTCTCACCGCCACGGCAAACTGGTTAAAGCGCTTCTCTCCAGCCCTCCCCATTTCCGCCTCTCGTTTCTTTGCACCACCGGGCATAATGTTATTCTATGTATTTTCAAAGTGTCTAGAATTCGTTCTTGATTGCGCGAGGCTGACCACAGAACGATAAATAGAATAGCGGGGGTGGTTTATGAGTCTCTGATGATGAGAGCAAACTATCGAGCGTTTCCTGTCGAAACTGTTTTTTTTTTTGTTAGTGGTGTAAAATTCAAACCAATCTGGTAAGTGTGTGTTCTCCCACCCGTTAAAAATCGGAGGCGCCTTCAATCGTACACACGTTCATTCTTACGGAAATAAATCGTATACTGCAAAAAATGTTACACAAGCTCACAACTTCGTTCAATTGTACACCGAAAATATCTTACGCTTGCCCAATCCTCGAATCAAAGACGGTACAGCGCCATTTCTTTGCACCAAAAAAAGTTTACACTGTAAACAAATTATTTTTTTTTAAATTAATGGACAGTATTGGAAGCTTTTTTACATAAACCGTTTCTGAAATTTGAAACACATGGGCATTGCAATTTTACAGTAAAATTTGTATTTTTCATGAACATTTTTGTAAATTTCAAGCAAAAGATTTGTAATTTAAATATCTGGTATTTTTATTTTACAAGCAAAGTACACTAATGTTTAATTAATATGAGTAATGTTAACAAATTTCAAGTGCCTGTACATTAAATTTACAATTTTTTTTACAGTGTACGTATTCAATATGTTACACAGTAGTACGTTTACACCATTTCATTATAACACTCGCCAAACCTTACAACTTTAAAACATTACACATCTGATATACTTCACATGCCTAAGCTTACACGCGTGCAACCTTACACCGACGGGGAAGAAAAACTGCCCTCGACAGGGGAGTTGGATGAGCGCCGTTGTTATTCTGCAGGTAAGATGAACCACATGGCGTGTTGCCATGTGATCACAGTCAACAGTCAATTCATCTTACCTGCGGAATAAAAGCAGCGCAGTCTTTCGTCTCCGTCGGTGTAAGGTTGCACGCGTGTAAGGTTACACATGTGAAGTATATTGGATGTGTAATGTTTTAAAGTTATAAGGTTTGGCGAGTGTTACAATGAAATAGTGCAAACGTACTACTGTGTAACAATGAAATGTGTGTAAACTTCCTAATGTGTAACATATTGAATACGTAAACTTTTTGTGGTGTAAGGAAATGGCGGTGTACAGTTTTTAATCCGTGGGTTGGGCGAGTGTGAGATATTTGTGGTGTACATTTGAATGAAGTTCTGAACTTGTATAATATTTTTTGCGGTGTACGATTAATTTCCGTAAGAATGAACGAGTGTACGATTGAAGGGGCCTCAAAAATCGTTTCTGCCCATTAATCCCTTTGCCCGACAGTGACAAAAATACGCGAGGGTAAAAGGAACGTATATCAGAGTCCGCTGGTCACATCATGTCGGTTCAGGCCGAAAAAACGGAAAAATTCGTTAAAGCTTTGTATTCGCATTCTCGTACGAGCGTCGCGAATTTTCCCCTGTACACACACGCAACGTATATAATGTCCGGAGCTACTATATTTCAACCTTTGTCTGGAGCTTTGTGCTCTCCGTAGGCGAAGCCCAGGCTCCGGTTTTCGTCCACAGACAGATTAGCTGAAAAAAAAAACAGCGTCGCGGCTCATGGGAATAATAGTGGCTGTATAAGAGCTTGCGGCGCATGCCAAAGGAATGTGCAGTATCATTGAGCTCATGTCTACAGCTCAAAATTGCAGCCACTTTCCAAATAAGCCCACCTCCTTCTTTACCTCGCATTAGAAACACTGGCACCGTAAAGTTTGACTGAAGCCATTTTCGGATGAACGTTTTGCGTCACATTTGTGAATTTACTGGTCGAGCACAAATTTGTTATTTGTCGTGACAACCTAAGGTAAACGTCCCAGTGACCGAACACGTCCCAGTGGCCGCGCAAAGCATGCGTGCAAGAGAGTCGCAAATACGATTTTTCATGCATGGACGGGAACTGGGACTTCGCCCTTAGGTGTGCGGCCACTGGTACTTTTACCTTAGCTGTTTCTCGTGCTCGACTATCGATAATCATTGAATTTTAGCTCTTGGAATGGAATTTATTCCATTGTGTGGGCTAAACTTTCTAATGATTGTATTTTAGCTCGTGAAATGGAAATTTGTCGCGGACACTCACATGTTTTCCGTGCAAACCGCGAAAGTGTGGTTCAGTGGAGACCGAGAAATCGAGGGAGCGTATTTTTCAGAGGCACCGCGAGCTGTGTTGGAGATACAAAACGCCCCATTGCCGGACTAATTACCCCACGGTGAGATTAAAGTGTGGGAACACGGCTTTATTATGTCTCTTCTCTTGTTTCCTCTTTGTGTCGCTCTCCGCAGTGAGTCCTCCGCGATGACTCTTATTTACGGTGCTTGTTTTCCTCGCGCTTTCAACACCACTGACTAGGTGTCGACTCGTATTAATTGCATTTAATATTTGGAATAAAAACGGAAATGAAGAAAAAATAAAATAAAAAAACTGCGTACTTGAAACTCCAAATTGAATTATATGGTGACTGCGGCAAATTCGCAATGTTTAGAATTTTCGGTGAAATTCACTGATGCAATTGGTTAGAAATCCATGAATATTTGTAAAAATAATAGTCACGGGGTAGTCATAGAAAATCCATAGCATACAAATGGTCGTTGAGATTTGATTACGTATTAAGTAATTAATAATGCTTAATAAATCACTGAATTATTTTGGTCCGTGATTGGCAGCAACAGTCGCATTACTAAACAAATCAAGCAAGGAGGCAAATTCAACTTGCGGGAAATCTATCGTCGGCATCGAGAATACCTAAGACTACTTGAGGAACCCATTGTTTTTGTAATATATGCGAAGCACCTCCCGAAAAGTCGCCTCTATAGCCGAGTGCCGATTGACCGCGCTATAGTGCGAATATAGACCAAGCGCGTTTACGTCTCAGTTACCCTTTGGTAGTTGAGCCGTACGCATAATCTATTGTGAACATACTCATTATTCAATATATATTGTTCTTATTACTGTAGAGCACGGAGTTACTTATTCCAGCCACCTCACCCCAATATATGAAGCATTCTTTATCAACTGAGCCACTTTTTTCGTTCGACCTCCCAGATGTTTTTTAAAATTTGTCAGTTTGTAGTACTACTTGAGAGGTGCATCTGTGATTTTTTTAAGATTTTTAAAGTGCACACTTCAGGATTTACTTTTTTTTTAATATCCGTATATCTCAAAAAATAGTAGTCACGAAAAACATTATTTTAATTTTTTTTTCCACGAAACATGGATTCTCCCGTATCGAGAAAATTATGACTCTATCGTAATTCGAAAGTTGATGAAAAATAAAAAAGTTAATGTTCGTACAAATTTATTGAGTGACCAATATTTTTTAAGATATATGGATATTTAAAAAAAACGTAAATCCTGAAGGGTGCACTTTAAAAATCTAAAAAAAAAATCACAGAAGTACCTCTCAAGTAGTACTACAAATTGGCAAATTTTTAAAAAAACATCTGAGAGGTCGACTGTAAAAAGCGGCCCAGTTGATAAAGAATGCTTCATATAACAGTTTTAATTGAAACTCCAAAGGTAATGCGAATATACGCTATATGTGAAAGAGGGCAGTGCCGTATTAATTAGCGTTTAGCGTGTAGAACGAGTAGAATAAGAGATGACGCTGTGTCAGAGACGCGCGAAGTAACCGACAAAAGCTCAGGAATTCTCGGGTACGGAGAGTACGAATAATTGCAAAACGGCGGAAGAACTCCGGAGCATCCGAGTCGGTTGCCAGTTGGCAGTAGTCAAGAAGTGCGGTCTGAAAATAATTTGTTGACGATAAGTTGGAAAGTAATGAAAGAACCGCCCGAGAGTTTTTTGAGTTCATTAAGGAAAAAAAAAGATCCGAAAAGTCGAGACGGAAAGTAGTGCATCGAAGACGGACGGCGGAACGGATTCTGTGAGAGACAATGAATATATAAGCCAAACAACATGCAGACAAACAACGATACGATGGAGAATAATTGAAACGCCAGCTACGGCAGCGCTGAAATGGAGGACGAGGATGAGCGGCGTGCGGGAGCATATTTTCCTTTGCTGGTTACAGGACGGAGCAAGAATTATACTGGCGGAGAGAGACCGGAAATACGGAAGAAAGTTTCGAAACTGAAGAAACGGTATTTAATTAGCTTTTTTCCTCGCAGCGTCCTACTTTTCATTCAAGACCACATCCTACCGGGCTCAAAAAGTCGATCGTATAGAATTAAAGTCGGAACAATTTTCCTCGACATTATACAGCATTAAACAAGTTATTACTGCCACTAGAAGGAAATGAAGATAGAAAAAAGACAGTTTTTAAACCGACTTCAAACTTTGACTCGGGGTCGGATCTATCCGGGATTGCGCATGCGCGGTCTTACTTTCGCAAAAATCATTTGATTAAGAACTCAGTCGAGCGCCGTGGAACCGTGGCCTGATAGAAGCCAAAGGCTCCGGAAACATTCCGTGCTTCTCGAAATCCGCAGTCTTTGTGCTGCCGCTTCTCGGACGAGAGAGGAAGCGAGATCCAAGCTCACGAATGTCAAGTGTGTTTGAGTTCGAGAAGCCCCAACTTCCTTTATAATAAGGCTTTCGGGTCTCCGGTGCATACAGTAACGGTGAAAGCGGCAGTCGGTATTGTAGATGTTAGGCCATGCGCCCGAAGCAGCCTGAGCTCTTGTTCCCCGCTTCATCCTCAACCCCCCCCCCCCCCTGTTCGTTTTCGGTCTACTCTATTAATTATTTTATATTGGCAAAGTTTCGAATATTAAATTCTACGTTGGCTCAGCCGCAAGAGCAGTCGAGCCGGGCCTATGCAGCTTATGGTCATCGGATCGAGAACCGGCATTACCGCATCCTATTCACGTTACTCCTGCAATGCGCATACATCGAGCAATTGGTCCCAAATTATTGAATAGTCCAACTGTGTCAGATACATCTTTATTTCTAAATACTATATAGCCAGACTAACGCCACTTGCGTGTTTTTCTTTATGTTTCAGGTGAGTAAAAAAATCGAGAACAACGAAGTTCGAGCGCCTGGCGCTGTATTATTTCTCACGTGAGTAATTTTTTTTTTTTTGTAATTGCAATGACTTTGTTTTCAGTCCCTTCGATGCGTCTGCACCAAGCGGCGTAAGTGTTGAGTGCGTGAAAGTGCGATTAGCCTTCCAGCAAAAATGCCAAAAAATGTCGCCACACATCGGGGTCGTAGATACTCATGATATCGTGAATACGTGACCTTCGGTCACGTGATAACGTGCACCCAGAAAAATGATTTATTTGACGGCCACCGTTTATTTGGTTCAAGTAAAATTTTTATTTGATTTGAATAAATATGCATTTCATTTAAATAACTATTTACTTAATTTAAATAAATATTTATTTTAATTAAGTAAAAAGTTACTTAAATCAAATAAATGTTTATTTAAATCAAATAAATATTTCACTTAAACCAAATAAACGGTGGCCGTCAAATAAATTTTTTTCTGTATGTGACCTTCGGTCAATTGTTGAGAACGCACGAATTATGTTGAATGCAACAAATCTTTTTCGTAGTCTAGGCTGAGGCAGTTAACACAGCAGTGTACACATTAAATGGCCATCTATGTAAGCCCAATAACGAACAAACCCCATTCAAAAAGTGGACCGGAAAACCGCTGAACTTTTGTCACATTTGAGACGATTCGGAATCACATCATAAGCACATATCAAATCAATTTCGGCCCAATTTGACGACAAATCAAAAAAATTAGTGTTAGTGTTGTGTTACTTGAGTCGATCTCGTGGTCACTGATGGGACACAGTTTGCCTATGTTTATGTATCGCGTTTCTATCCTAACCATACTACCTATAATTATTATTGATAAAGGACTTTCTCAAAGTCAATCACCGAGAAGTCCTCTCCTGTTCAGTTCACGTTACAAATAAAGAAACTTTAATTTTTAATTCAGCGCTCTATTTAATGAACAACAGAACTTCCGAAATTCTCGAAGCCTGATGCGTCGAATGAGGGCCGGCGGTAAGTTCTTCCGCCAGAAGTCCGGAAGTTACGACGGAGAGTATTCCATTCCCTCCCGCCGACCGGGCGCGTGCTCAATTTTTCGATCGAATGTCGCTATAAATCCATCCGCGTGAAGTTAAAACAGGTTCGATGTGCAGGTCGGCGTTTTATGCGATTTCCGTGACCGTGCGGCATCTGCTCCAGAAGGTGGTGCGGTACTCACCCCCCCCCCCAACTATATTTACGGAATTCCTTAAGGCCGCAGCTACTACAAGCGCCTTAACTTCAAAAGATTATGATGCGAACCTTGATCGATCGTTTTTGGGAAAAGGTACATAACGCCATCGGATGAGCAGCTCCCAACCAGTCACCGGCCGGCAAGTTTCTGTTATTGAATGTCTATTGATAATAATAAAAAATTCGAAGCGTCGTGAACCTGTTACGTGTACCGTTCACTTTTCAATACATCCGCGCGCTTCTCATGCGGCCGTTCGCGTTAAACATTATGCTAACAATATTTCGAGACGGCGAAGCGTGCGGCGTGATGGTCCATGCGGGACGATAAATTTTCCATTTATATTCCTGTCAAGGATGAGAGTGTGAAACGAACGGACAAAAAATGTGGTGAAGCTGCTGTCGGTAGGTAGCGAGAATTCCCGAGGTACCGGAGAGACGATGGTGGAGGAGCCCGCGAGGGTTGCATCGTGTACCTGGAACATGCAGCAGCAGCGGCGGCAGCGGCAGGGGATGGAAAGCCCGGTGAGGGTCGAGGGTAGGAGGCCGCGAGCAGTGCGTCTTTATCGAACCGCGCGCAGGTGCAACGCCCAGGAGAGCCCCGGTGCGCGATGCACTCGCGGTCGGCAAGATCGTTCGCGGAAAGCACGAGCGGAGAGGGCGGCGAACATTTTTCCATTTTCGCGAGATATAGCAATGAAATATCCCATTTATATTCTTCCCCGCGCGCCGCAGCATCCACACCGGGAAGGCACAATTCTAGTCCGCTTTGCGTGCGTTGAGTGAAAATTTTTTGAAGAACACTCCATCCACCATCCCGGTATACTGTCCTCACTTTCTCCGACGAACGTTCACTTTACCCGGATACACCCGACGGATTAATCAGAGATAGAAAAAAAGAATGGAAATGAAAAGAACTGATTACTCACACTTGGTCGTGCTGGTGAGTTGTCGCTACATGCAGAAAAAAATTTATTTGACGACCACCGTTTATTTGGTTTAAGTAAAATATTTATTTTATTTAAATAAATATTTATTTTAATTAAGTAAATAGCTACTTAAATCAAATAAATATTTATTTAAATCAAATAAATATTTATTTAAATCAAATAAATATTTATTTAAATCAAATAAATATTTATTTAAATCAAATAAATATTTATTTAAATCAAATAAATATTTTACTGAAACCAAATACTCGGTGGCTGTCAAATAAATTATTTTTTTGGGTATGTTGCTGACGAAACAGAATGGCATTTACCTTGTTCTCAGCTAGTTAAAAATGTAACTCGGGCGAACTGAGCATGTACACCGGGAAGGCACAATTCTAGTCCGCTTTGCGTGCGTTGAGTGAACATTTTTTTGAAGAACACTCCATCCACCATTCGGGACACTGCACCCAGAAAAAAAATGTATTTGACGACCACCGTTTATTAAGATTAAGTAAGATATTTATTTGGTTTAAATAAATATTTATTAAAATTAAGTAAATAGTTACTTAAATGAAATAAATATTTATTTAAATAAAATAAATATTTTCCTTAATCTTAATAAACGATGGCCGTCAAATACATTTTTTTTCTGGGTGTGTTCTCACTTTCTCCCACGAACGTTAACTTAACCCGGATACACCCAACGGACAATCAGAGATAGAAAAAAAAAAAAAAAATGAAAAGAACTGATTACTCACACTTGGTCGTGCTGGTGAGTCGCAGTTGCTAACGAAACAGAATGGCATTTACCTTGTTCTCAGCTAGTTAAAAAACATAACTCGGGCGAACGGAGCGATGCCGACCGCAAACCATCCGTCGAGTCGACGACCAGAGATCGTAAAGAAATTGCAATCTGCCGGCTAAACCTCGTGCCTGTGTAAAATAATTCGCGGCGTGCCAAAGTGGGACGGCGAGGGAAAAATATTCTATTCATATTTTCGCAACACGTATACAAAGGCATACCGTGAAAGTCGAGCGGCTCCGGTGGAGTATATAGAAATATTTCGAACATCTATACAGACGGTGGGATGGATGGAAATGGAGAGAAATAGATATATATACAGGGACGGAATAGCGCCGGCCGAGGCGAGAGGGTTTCGCGCGAGTGCACCATCATGCACCCGGTATGCAGGCGAGCAGAGTGTATGCATACAACTGGGACGTGCGAGGATGGAGAGAGCACCAGTCACCCTATATAGCGCGGGCGGCGAACGTGGCGGAGTCCCGAATGAATCCCATATACATATACACATAATAGAAGATATATGCTTTACATAATGGTATACATATGGAGAAACGACGATATAGTTCACACGCAGGGGCTAGTTTCGTTGGGCCGGTGTAGGACGGATATCGGCAGGGGGAATGTAGATATCAATATTTTATCCGCGTACCCGGGAGAAGGCTCAATAGTTTTGTATCGTTGGCTCAGCCCTTCGCTTATTCGTTGTGTTATATATATATACATATATACATATGTATGTATATATGCGTTTTCTCCTTCCCCGACGATATTTCAATATTTTCCCTCCGAAAGCTCGGCTAAAGCCGGGGCCAGCACCAATTTGTACCGTCTCTGCAGTTTCGTCCGAACGTACGTTGTGCTTTAGCATAGACCGTAGACCGTGTACGCGTACCGTATACTCGAAAGAGTATACGCTGTGCATGCGCTTAGTTACCGTGGCTTAGCCCGAAAATGCTTCATCCATCGAGCCGCAAACGCGGCAGACTTGCACTTATGTGTACGCAAGGTGTTTGGGTGTGCGTGTGTGAGTGATAAAAATTTACCGATAGTGTATAAATTTCACTCGGGATCACCGCAGCGAGCAGACTCGCGAGACTCCTTTGCTTCTTTGTAACTAACGTTTCGTGAATGGCGGGTGGAAAAAATTTCAGGACCCTTTTCAGGATTTTTCAGAATGGCGAGGAAACCGCACCGCTCGGTACCTCCGGCAGTCAAAGGTGCGGGAAAGTAAGATAAATAAAATAAAAGAATCTTGTAAAGAACATTTTTTAAATAAAAATAACATAAATTGAGTTTCACGCGAGGTTACGAATTGCGGCTGCGCTGATGAAAGACGGCGCGATTAAATGGCGCTAATTAGTTTTCCACGGCAATTCTGTTACTTACGTGCTTGCGCGACGAGTGAAGGCACGCGTAAAACCCTACTCCAAGCTTTATACAATTATATATATACGTATATGGCGATGTTTCCTGAACCAAGTCTCTCATTCGCGTGACTTTTGTATGCGTATCTCTAACGCTGTTACTCCTTGCTAGCCTTCGGTGCCAACGAAAATGCTGAATCACGCACCATGTTTGCGTTTGCAACGAATCAATTCTGTCCCCGAAAAGAAACGCGACAGGCTAAAGCGAGCACGAGTTGGATTTTTGCGTAAAATAAACGGAGATTCATCCGAAGCGAGAGTCGCCCGGTATATATTTAAAACCTTAAAAAAAATTTTTTAACGAACCTATGCGGTCGACTGAAAATTCGCGAAACGCATGCCAAGTGCGGCAACGAAAATGTATATTAATTAGTCGAGCGAAATGGGTTGTGGAAAAAAGCTCTGCAAAGAACGGGCGAGAAGGCTCGACTCGCGAACACTTAACTCATAAAATCGGTACGAAAGTTGGAGAGTGAGTGCAAGTCGTGACAGGCGAGTGGGAAGGCAGACAAGAAGGTGGAGATGCGGAAGTGGTGAAAATACGAGAGAACCGAGCGCGTCGTCGGTTTAATTAAACACCGCCTTCGACGTCAGCCGGTCTTACGGCTTATTGAGAGGATAAGACGTTCGATGCAATAGTAATAACGGGATTTTCTCACCGATGTAGTTTCCACTTCGGTTGTGCCAACTTTTGTCGATATATCATTTCGCATTTCGTTGCCGCACACAAATATTAACGCTGGGACATTAAGCAGGGTCGAGCGCGAGACTCGGAGGGATAGGCTCGGTGGCGCGCAAGGTGCGGGGCACACCCAGAATTGTTTTTTTTTGGACGGCCACCATTTATTAAGATCAAGTAAAATATTTATTTGATTTAAATAAATATTTATTTAAATGAAATAAATATTTATTTAAATGAAATAAATATTTATTTAAATGAAATAAATATTTATTTAAATGAAATAAATATTTATTTAAATGAAATAAATATTTATTTGATTTAAATAAATATTTATTTAAATGAAATAAATATTTTACTTAATCTTAATAAACGGTGGCCGTCAAATAAATTTTTTTTTCTGGGTGCAGGTCGTGTTCGAGTGAGAGGTCCGCCATGCGGCCTCTCACTCGCACGTGCCAAGCGTGCCGAGATAAAGCTGCAAAGTTCCGTGTAATTGCTTATTGTTAACTAACGGTGAAGAACAAGTGTCTACATTTGTGTACAGCGCTTCCGGACAATATTCTTTATAGTTTTCAATAATTTGTTTGCAACGTTTCCGCACGAACTACCCTAAAAACATTAAAATTCATAGCTTATTGTCAATCTGCCATAAGAATCAATGTTAAACGGTTCAAATTAAAAAAAAAAATTCTCGAAAACGGTGAAGCCGAACGCATTCAAACTTTGTAGTTACACTTAGACCGTTCATATCAATGCGTAAAAAAAACAGCATACGTTTCTCGATGACGTTGTAACGCTCGACCCTCCTTAAACGAAGGCAAGAATTGCGGCTTTTTCGAGGTTCCTGCAGTTCGCAGGTAGGGCGTGGTAGACAGGATGTGCGCAGTTTTCGCTTTTTTTCCATTTTTGTCCGACAGTGGCTTCCGTCTTTCTGTCCGTGGTATTCTCGTTGGAATCCACTGCCGGTAGCGTTTTTCCGCGAAACCCAAAGCGGACCACACACAGTCGCGCCGCACTGTGAGGAGCCCCAAAGACCGGCCAATCCGCTCGGTACCTTGTGTACGCGTTGAAAATCTCCCAATTACGCGAAACTGCAAGCCGTACGATCGCTCGGCTTCAACCTCGGCCATCCTCTCGTTTCGCTACGGGTAGCCCGAGGGCAATTTTCGCCTCCCTTTATAAACGTACCTCCGCCCGAGCGCGAAGATGGAAAAGTACGGTCCAGCCGCTCGAGCGACAGCGAACTTGGAGTATTTATCTACGTGACTACGTGCCGAGAACGTTACTTTTCGTTGAACGTGCCGATCTGCCGGTAACGTTCTCGCTTTGCTCTTTCTTCCTCTTTTTTGCCACCACTTTCCAGCCTTCTTACTAAATTAAAGAGACCCCCCGTCTCCCCGCTCGTCGGTCAATTCGCGCTTCATCGACCGATCTCGCGTTGGTTATAATCGGAACTCCCATCATATTGTGCCATAATCACGGATCAATCGTTCCCTGCCCCGTTCCGAATACACCAATGGAAAACTCCGATATAGGGGAGAGCGGGGCAAAACGGGGTTTTTGGGCAAAACTCAACTTTCCAATCATTTTTGGATTGGACAAGGTAGCAAAACTGAGCAGAAAAGCCTGATCTATCCGATAGGGCGAATTCGGGCATCCAAAAATTATTGGAAAATGACGTTTTGCCCAAAAACCCCGTCTTGCCCCCTTGCCCCATTTTGCCCCGCTCTACCCTATTCATTTTTCCATAATCCACAATGATGGAAAAAAAACTCCCTTCGGGGTTATACGTTACCAAAGCATTTCGATAGCCGCCGCTCGCTTTGACACGCGAACGCATTGCGCTTCGTTTCCCATTTGTTTCGTTATTCTATCCTCTCCCGTATCAAATTGCTCCACGAGAGGTCTAGGAACGAGTGGATTCGCTCTACTGCATGATGAGTTTCAGTTGCACGCAAATCCGAGCCCCTAATAGGTATCATGTCGCGGACAATACATGCGAATAAAAAAAAAGAACAGATCTAACACTCCACACCGTACGGCTCGGGACCGCGGCCAACTGAAAACAACCTACCGAATAATTAAAAAGTTGCCTCGTTTCGTATACCTTACCATGCCGCGGGGTTGCTTGCGGCGTTCAACCGAGTGAGTTGCTACGGAAAATTCAGAGCATCTAGATAGGAACGACTGCGTTATCGTACGTGTGTGCGCACCGTGTCCGTATAATGCGAGGCGCACAGTGCGGAGGTCCAGAAAAGGCAGAGAAAGCGGTGGACGGGAACAGAGGCATGACGAGACAATCCACGGAAGAGAGTCGGTGTCAGTTAGGCTAACTTAATCCGTCTCTCTCACGGCTTTGCGAGAACTCGTTCCGTGTCTGCCGCGTGGATGTAGTTACACGAGCGGACTCTCGCGTGTGAAAAGATACAACGACGGGAAACGCGTTCAACACCGCGGATGGGGGATGTGTGCCAGAGCACACGGAAACGACGAGGCCCCCAGGCAGTTTCGAGTCCTGCGGGGACCGCGGGGGATTCCGTCATTGCCGCTCTTGCTGTTGTTGCTTTGTTGCTGCTGTTTCTCCTCATGTTTTGCCACCGTCGACATCGCTTCGTCCCACCCGTAACTGATATTTCGTAAGTTACTTGCGCAACAACCAGGATGGAGGGTGGGTGTGAGGAAAGCAGTGGAACGAACGATATGGATATGGGTGTATGTATATATGCACGATATACATACATACATACATACATACATACATACATACATACGTACATACATACATACATACATACATACATACATACATACATACATACATACACACATACATACATACATATATATATGTATATATATATATATTATCTTCGCGGACGTACCTAAGCGGCGCGCCTTTGTTTTCGAATTTCATTGGGACTTGGGTAGTTCTGTTGTCTTGTTCGTATACTCTCGTTACATTAATGTTCACAGTATACATTCACGAAGAGGAGAATGACGATGATGACGCATGTTACCGAACTTTCCAGACAGCGGAGGGGGATCGAAATAATAGCTCAGCTGTTGCCGGCAAGAAAACGTCACGCGAATGTCCCGAGGATTGAAACGGACACTTTTACTCTGACTGCTGTACCGTCTTCCTCGTCAATTGCCGTTCGTCTCCTTTCTTTCATCGCCAGACGTTATTGTCGCGGACGCACAATGGCGCGTGCGCGTCTGGCGCATCGAGTCATTGGGTCTTGCGTGCTTCGGAGCGATGGGCGAGGGAAACATCGAGCGAAACGCCAGTTATGCATAGTTCAACTCGTAGTGCATAAAAGTTTCGGGTTGCCCCCCTGTTTCCTTGAACTGCACAAGACGAGAAAACCTCGAGTGAAACTGGGTCATTCGCGTTCAATATTAACGACTTACTCCGTTATCAGTTCGTTGGGTGGGAGATAGGAGGAATCTACGTTGTCGGTCGTCGCAATGGGTTTGGACGCGTTGGGAAACGGGAGAGAATCTGAACGGTCATGATCGGTCCATGGAAAACCGGGATGCTGTTTTAAAATTCCATCGGCTCTCCTCGACTGGCAACTTTCGCACATCTCTCTGTACGCTCCGAACACTCGCGGGAGTGTTCGGAGAGTACGGAGAGCCGAGAGTTTCGAGCTGAACGTACGGGAATGAAGGGAACACCAGCGCTTCCTGCCGGCGCGATGGAACGAAGCTGGGACCGATATGGCGGAACCGTATTTTGATAACGTACGAAAGTATCATAAATGGGGATATGGTGATAGGATGTCGGAGAATGACGATAGGAAGGGAAAACGAAACCGTTTCCTCGGTCCCATCGGGGCTGTAACGGCTCGTCGGCAGTTGCCGCGACGCCACAACGGGACGCGAACATTTCCCACAAAACCCGTTCGTTTCGTCCTTAAGAGAGCAGATAGCGAAACCGGGCTGGAAATCCCACATCCCGAGTCGTATCTTATGGAATGGCTGTCGTGCCATTTTTTTCACTGCTTGTGTACCAATTACTCCCGTTGAAGCTGCACTGGTATTTGCTTTGCCAACGTTCAACGTTTTACATTCACCGGTCGCATTACTCGATAATGAACTCAAAGGCGGAACGAGCTAATCCTTCGATTCACGTTTCAGCGCTCGAATGGGGAGATTATATTGCGTCGACTTTGTCCAAAGCCAATCACACAGTAGTAGGACATATGCGTTAGCGATTTTCGTGTCTCTATTAGTTCGTAATCCATGGTGAACAATAGAAAAAGCGAAATTGCTTTTTTTAATATTTCCACAGTCCAGTGGTTCGATCCACAAACGCTCATTTCATTCGTCATTCGTATCGTTCCAATATCGCTTGGTAACCGCGGTCACTGCGAAATGGAGTGACGGTGAAAAAAAATAAATAAAAAATATATAAATAAAAATAGCCCCGCGTAGAGAGTATAAACGAGAGTTGTAATGCTGGATGGCTGATTATTCGTTAGCAGTTGCGGAGTTGCAGCACGCGAATGTGCAGCGGTACGACCGAGACGAGTTTCCCCCCGCAAAGCCGCTTCCAATTAACATAGAAAATGAAATTGCGGGAGTTGCGGCAGGGAAAATTGGTAAAACGAACCGGCGGGTGGGAGCTTAACAGACAATTATCGCGTTTTGGATGTGTACACCGTACCGATTTCGTCGTCGTTGCCACTACCACAGAGTAACGCTGCCGCGGAAACGAGAATTCGTTATTGCCCGAAGAACGAACATTATTACCGCACCGGTGTAAAATATAATGAATACAACAATAACGACCGATATGTCGGAAAGTAATTTCGCCATTAGCATCGAGAATAATTGTCTCGATTCGTGCGATTGCTCAGTCGAGCGATGCGCATTCAGAAAAATAAAAAAATTAAAAAAATAACCGATTCGCCGAGCTCCGGTAGGAATTATAAACTTCACCGCCCAGCAACGCCGGAATAATGCAGATGTCTGAGCGGCTGAGAGAATAAGACACACGCCTCGACGGAACTCTCCGCGGCAAGTTGTGATTAAAAATCTCGCCATAGCGTATTAGCGACATTTTGCTCTTTCTGACCGGTTTCGAGCTTTCCGCAATGCCACGGTTTTCTCCCAGTTTCCAATAAAGACCGATATGTCGGCAAGTAATTTCGCCATTAGCATCGAGAATAATTGTCTCGATTCGTGCGATTACGCAGTCGAGAGAAGCGCATTCAGAAAAAAAAAAAAAAAAAAAAAAAATAAAAATAAAAAATAAGCGATTCGCCGAGCTCCGGTAGGAATTATTAACTTCACCGCGCAGCAACGCCGGAATAATGCAGATGTCTGAGCGGCTGAGAGAATAAGACACACGCCTCGACGGAACTCTCCGCGGCAAGTTGTGATTCCAAATCTCACCATAGCGTATTAGCGACATTTTGCTCTTTCTGGCCAGTTTCGACCTTTCCGCAATGCCACGGTTTTCTCACAGTTTCCAATACAGACGCGAACATGGTCTCCATTTATAATTCAGGTGTTTGCTCGGTAGACTATAAGCAGCCTGCAAGTGGCATGAAGAATTCAGTGGCTGCTTCAATATCCGCCCCGCCACCGTTTCTGGGCAGTAATGATCGAGGAGACTCTTGGCGACAACGTTGCGTTACGCTGAATAGAAAATATTGTCTGGCGACCTACGACGAAACGGGGACGTACGGGAACAAAACGTAAAAAATAAGAGAGTCAGCGACCGAGGGTGATGGGGTATACGGAGACGATATAACCGGAAGCCTCGGACGAGAGGCTTCGAAAAACATTCTTGAATAAATGTCATCGAGGTGGGATCGGAAGCTCTCCGGCCCGCCCGTTCGCTGAAAGCCTATATCCGGCGACGACCTCCGCACTGAATATAAAATAACGGGGTGGCGCGGCGGGGCTGAGGGTTGTCGGCCTCCTCGACGCGAGGCAAGCTAGACGTGGCTCGTGTCGGCCCCGGCGTTTTGAGATCGTTCCGCAGCCGGGGAGCCTCTCGTCCAGATAAATTTCCAATCCGAACACACGAATACGAGTGAAGCGACGGAAAAGGAACGGGCACGAATGACGCTCGAGTCTCTCGCAGTAGTACAAGTCAAAGGCGGTCGGACGGTGCCGAGCCCGGTCATCGGAGAGGCTTTCGGCAACAGGAACGATTGTTGTATGTTCCATAAATAGCGGCCACGACTCGCGATGGTTCAAACACACTATCGATATATATATCTGCTGGATATTTTTATCCCGCTACTTTATTTAGATAGATAGACAAGTTTATTTTGTCTTGGTAGAAATCCCCTAAGGACCAAGCATTACAGTACACGACCGCGTTTCTCCGTTCCTCGGGAGCCAATCCAATTAGGCACAACCGCGTATTTCCGATACCCCACTACCTGCCCAAGTACCTGCCCACCGTCCCTTTCCATACGCAAAAATTGTCGGAATTACAGCAGCGACGATTTCATTCGCAGGTAGCAAAAGGGAAGGAGTCGTTTGTTTCCCCACCAAGCAGGTGACGGACCTTGAGAAGGGGCCGAATTGGACTTACGCGATCGTCATTTTCGGAAATACGCGGTCGTTCGGAATTATGCGGTTGGGAGAAACGCGGTCGTGTACTGTATATTATAGGCGGTACATGAGGTAAAGCGAAGTGAGTACAGAAAGTATAGAATAGAATAGAACGGAATAGTTCACAGTTTGATTAGATATAGGTACATATAAGGGTATTAATAATTATTATAATTATAAAGCCGAAAGCCGGGGAGTCTCTCGTCCAGATAAATTTCCAATCCGATCACACGAATACAAGTGAAGCGACGGAAAAGGAACGGGCACGAATGACGCTCGAGTCTCTCGCAGTAGTACAAGTCAAAGGCGGTCGGACGGTGCCGAGCCCGGTCATCGGAGAGGCTTTCGGCAACAGGAACGGTTGTAGTATGTTCCATAAATAGCGGCCACGACTCGCGATGGTTCAAACACACTATCGATATATATATCTGCTGGATATTTTTATCCCGCTACTTTATTTAGATAGATAGACAAGTTTATTGTGTCTTGGTAGAAATCCCCTAAGGACCAAGCATTATATTATAGGCGGTACATGAGGTAAAGCGAAGTGAGTACAGAAAGTATAGAATAGAATAGAACGGAATAGTTCACAGTTTGATTAGATATAGGTACATATAAGGGTATTAATAATTATTATAATTATAAAGCCGAAAGCCGGGGAGTCTCTCGTCCAGATAAATTTCCAATCCGATCACACGAATACAAGTGAAGCGACGGAAAAGGAACGGACACGAATGACGCTCGAGTCTCTCGCAGTAGTACAAGTCAAAGGCCGTCGGACGGTGCCGAGCCCGGTCATCGGAGAGGCTTTCGGCAACAGGAACGGTTCTAGTATGTTCCATAAATAGCGGCCACGACTCGCGATGGTTCAAACACACAATCGATATATATATCTGCTGGATATTTTTATCGCGCTACTTTATTTAGATAGATAGACAAGTTTATTGTGTCTTGGTAGAAATCCCCTAAGGACCAAGCATTATATTATACGCGGTACATGAGGTAAAGCGAAGTAAGTACAGAAAGTATAGAATATAATAGAACGGAATAGTTCACAGTTTGATTACACTCAGAAAAAAAACTTATTTGACGGCCACCGTTTATTAAGATTAAGTAAAATATTTATTTCATTTAATTAACTATTTACTTAATTTAAATAAATATTTATTTAAATCAGATAAATATTTTACTTAATCTTAATAAACGGTGGCCGTCAAATAAGTTTTTTTTTTCTGGGTGTAGATACACATATAAGGGTATTAATAATAATAATTATAAACCCGAAAGAAAAGAGAAGCACTGAAAAATTACGAACGCTTAATACTTAATTGAATTGTGGTCGCTACCTCACTTCTCCTCAACATCCTGCTCAAGGGATAAAAGATGCTGTAGGAGACGCAACTTAAACGACTCAATCGAGGAGGCTCCAGGTACGGATAGGGGTAGTCTGTTCCAGAGATATATGCCCGTGACAAGGAATGACTTTCGGTATTTAGAATTTATAGAAAAAAGAAACGAAAGCTTGACAAAAATGCACACCGATAAAAAGGTTTGGTAATATCAACTAAGCTGCGGTTGCGGGTGGCGAAGGAAATGTTTGGTGGATTGAACAAAATGTTTTCTACAATCAATAACAGAACAGTCAATTCAACAAAATATTCGGTCACACGACTAAATATTCGTTCAATCAACTAAATATTTCTTTCAATCGATCAAAATATTTCCTTCGCCAACCTCAACCGCAGCAGTTGATATTACCAAACCTTTTCATCGGTGCACTGTAACCTCGCCGACCGAGAGACAGTTCGCTGGAAAACAGTTAGTACACAGTGGCTTTATCGCGGGAGTTTCTGTGCGTTTGATGCGAGATAACAGTGGGTGGCATCAGAACTGAGGGAGGACGACGAGGCTGCCGGGGCGTCTTCGTATTTCCGCTCCGAGCAAACGCGCCAGACGATATTCGATATCCTCTTCTGGAATAACCCGACGAAACACTGGTGGTTTCTGTGCCACATCAGGCTGTACTAGATACGGCGCGAAAGAGGATACTGATCCTATCAAAAAATTGCTTTGCCATTGGCGTCTCGGAGTCTAAGCTGTTCCGTGCTGTTCGTTCGCCCCCGTCTTTTCGGTTCTTCCCTTTGCCCTCCATTCTCATTCCTCGTGTCGGCGCGAACCTTCGAGGAGAGCGACGACGACCAGCGGACGCTCCCGTGTACATTCCAATTTCCTGCATGCCCGAGTAAACTTTTTGCGCACCCGCTCCCGAGCTGTTGACAGTGGCACGGACGCCTGGACGCGCGTATATACACGCGAGGTATCTACTTTGCACCAGAAAATCCCCACCAGATTTATATTCGCCTACGGTACTTTCCCCCGTTTCCTCACACAGAAAAAGAAAATTATTTGACGGCCACCGTTTATTTCGTTTAAGTAAAATATTTATTTGATTTAAATAAATATTTATTAAAATTAAGTAAATAGTTACTTAAATTAAATAAATATTTATTTAAATCAAATAAATATTTATTTAAATCAAATAAATATTTATTTAAATCAAATAAATATTTATTTAAATCAAATAAATATTTATTTAAATCAAATAAATATTTATTTAAATCAAGTAAATATTTTACTTAAACCAAATAAACGGTGGCCGTGAAATAAATCATTTTTCTGGGTGCTCCGACCCATCCTCGAAAAAGACCGGGCAACGCGAGCAGCCGCTGGCCGAACAATTGTTGGTTCTCCCACTTTTCACAGACTCCACTGTGCCACAATGGGTCCAATAACTGAGCGGCGGTAAAGAGGTACACACAGCCCGAGTGGGCGAGGAGGAAGGAAGAAAAAAAAAAGGAAAGAATTGCAGGAAATTGCGTGCCTCGCCGATCGAATCGCGTGCTCGTTTATCACGGGATATGCCCGCAAAGCACGACCACGTGCTCGTAACTTCGAAATTGGATCGTTTCGGGAATTACCGCGTTCTCGTTGCTGGCTGCCGGTAGTCGTGGATTTTAGGTGCAGGCGCTGCGACCGGGCCGAGACCGGCTTAACGCACCACGTACCACGGCCGGTACGGCGATAGTCCGGCCTGCTCACGAGCTCAGGACGATTCTACCGCTGTACATTGGCACTTTTCTCCGGTCACGTGGAAAGGCTGAATCGGATGGTGGCATTTACAACTTACAGCGAAACGAACCATTTTTTTCTTTTTGTTTTTACTGAATATACTCATTTATCGCATCATTTGTTATCAATTATCGATTATAGACTAATAATAATTTATTTATATTTATTATTATTTATTATCAGTCATTTCCAGCGTTACCTTTTCCCACATGGAAACTCCGTACTCAAGACGTAATTGGATGAATCAGAAATTCAATGAGAATGGATTGGATTCTATACCGCTCTACATTGCGAGTTTTCTCCGGTCACGTGGAAAGGCTCAATCGGATCGTGGCATTTACATCGGTATGGAACAACTTACAGCGAAACGAACAAATTTTTTATTTTGTTTTTACTCAATATACTCATTTATCGCATCATTTTGTTATCAATTATCGATTATAGACTAATATTAATTTATTTATATACCGCTATACATTGCGAGTTTTCTCCGGTCACGTGGAAAGGCTCAATCGGATCGTGGCATTTACATCGGCATGGAACAACTTACAGCGAAACGAACAATTTTTTTCTTTTTTTTACTGAAAATACTCATTTATCGCATCATTTTGTTATCAATTATCGATTTTAGACTACTATTAATTTATTTATATTTACTATTATTTATTATCAGTCATTTCCAGCGTTACCGTTTCCCAGATGGAAACTCCGTGCTCAAGTCGCAATTGGATGAATGAGAAATTCAACGAGAATGGATTGGAGCATTATCGACAGAGGCAGCTTCGTGGTAGGGAGGTTTCGTTGAAGAAAATCAATTAATCAATCAATCCCTTCAATTCATGTTTTCTTTTTTCTTCGTTACCGAGGTCCCGATGTCGGGACTTGTTGCCGAACAATTCAATCTGAACGCTCCACCGCGCAATCGCGGCCTCCATCGGCTTTTATCTTCCTCGGAGTAATTTCTCGGCAAAACGAAGTAAAGTGGTAATCGAGGTACCGGTGGACTGGTAGGTGCAGCGAGTATAACGAACCGTTCCCCCTCCATGGTAGTGGTATATCTCCCGGGGAAAGTCAGGTTGCGGCAAAATTGCTGTGAGAGGAAGCGTGAAGACGATGAGGATTGCGACACCGTTAGGATGAGCGAGGGCGGGACGGAGAGAGATCGTCGGCGGTGGGCCGAAGGGGATGGGGCGGGGGTGGCGTATAACTCGCTGGAACTTTTTCTCCAGATATTTTCGCTCGCTCAAAGCCGAAAGTTCTGTGCCAAGCACCGGCCGAGGCCACTCGTACCCTTAGCGGCACGCAATCCCCCTTACCTCGATTACTTATACATACACACTGAGAGACTCATCCCGTTAGTTTTGCGCCAGTGCCGCATCATTCAGCCTCCGCCACTCTGCACTAATACCGTAAAATTTCATTTTTCCCTCGAGGGAGGGAGGAGGGGGGGGGGGTTTGGTGTAGTAGTGTAAAGTTCCCGTATTGAGATTATTAATATAAATCCTTTTCCCATAGAATCATTATACCATTATCACATTTACCGACAGCGTTAGGTGCGCGGTCGGTGTGTGGCTTCGGCGTCAAGCAGCTTCGCTCGCGTCCAGTAGATGGATGGGTGACCGCTTAGCCCCGCAACGGCTTGCACATCGAATGTTGAGCGGCAGGCCAGTTTTTCTGAGTTCTTGATGTTAAAACATCGAGGAATCAGAAAAAAATAGGGCCGTCTGTACCGACACGGGTTTTCCGCAGATTCCCTGTGTCCTCGGCCAATGCGGTAAAGTGTAGCTAAGTCGGCTGCCGACACACTGGAACTTAGGTGGCTTAGTGAAGTGCGGGTAGGGAGTGATAGGGGGGAAAGGGACGGGTTACGTAAAGACCCGAGAGGGTATACAATGGAACATACAAAAAATACTATTATCGCATTTTGTCTTATCTCAAATATGTAGTCAGCACACCCAGAAGAATAATTTATTTGACGGCCACCGTTTATTTGGTTTAAGTAAAATATTTATTTGATTTGAATGAATATTTATTTCATTTAAGTAACTGTTTACTCAATTAAAATAAATATTTATTTTAATCAAATAAATATTGTACTTAAACCAAATAAACGGTGGCCGTTAAATAAATTATTTTTCTGGGTGCATCTTCCGTGCGACCGTCTTTTCTCACGGCAACGGTCCAGTCGCTGCACTCACCATAGGTGAGTGGCGGCCGTCTTATTGGAAGTATTCACGCGCGGTAACGCGAAGTAGTTTGGCAAGGCCCTACATTCGTGAGGCCCCTTGCATGAGTTCATCTTCAAGACCCGACTCTGTTAGACGTTCGCTCTCCTTCATCATCCATAAATAAATCATCGATTAACATTCATTCGGATTTTTACACAATTCATTGAAAACCCTAACAACCATCCCAACAGGCTATCACACTAGCACGGCTCGACTTGAGATGATTGTATCGTGTAACGCGAAGCCCGGGAGTCTGGCCAGTTTCGCGCCAGCTGGAACTTCCGAGGCTTACCTCGGAAACCTCGACCGAGTTTGCGGTCCTACGTCTTCCTACTCTCGCATAGCCACGGGCAACGGATTTTTTTTATTTATAGATCAGTTTACCACCTAAGGAAGATATTATCTTGTTGGCAGCGGCTTCGTCATCGACATTCGGCTCCGTTGATCTGTTTCCTGATCCTTCCGGATTTCGGTCAATGAGCTCTTCGAGCACCTGACGATGTTTTCCCTTGTTCTCTCATTTCCCGATTCCCCTTTTATTCCAGATTTTTTTCTCACGGATTTCTTCGCCCATTCCCGACTGCCGTTTCGCGTATCACGTAGATACGGCGATAGGATAGCCGAGACGGAGGCAGGAAGCGTATAGAGCCCACCTTTGCGCCTTAACGCAAGACATTCTTATCGCCGTGGCGGAGCAGTACGTACGTATACGAGAGATATCGGAAACCGTGTCTCTGTCTACGACATCGTTCCGCTCTCGTAACTCTTGCGGAAAGCTTTCCCTCCCATTTCCCTCGGCAACCTCTATCTCTTCGATTTGTCAGTAAAGAGTGGCGGGGTGTTACGGGACGGACGGACGGGCGGGGGTGCGAGAGCGGGAGGGAAAAAGCTACCGGCGCGACGCGAGAGGAACGAATGCGACTGGGCCAGTGAGCGGTGTGGGACGGCGAACGAGATGGGAAAGATCCTTCGCAACTCCCTCTCATATCACGGAAATCCTGGACGATTCTCTCTCCCCGGTTCACCGAGATGTAGGAAATTCGGGCCTCGTTCCCGTCGAAGGGTCGATGAGATTTTTCGATCGATTCGCCCGTTGCGTCTCGCATCGACGACTCTCCGTACTTTTACATCGCCGCCTCTGCACGGTTCGTTCAATCTTTCCCTATCTAAACAACCGCTATTCCACCGACGATTCCAACGTGTATCCTCCGTGTCGAGGGTTTGCCAAATATTTTATTATTTAACTGGTCCGAATATAAGGAAAATAAATAAAATAAAACAATGAAACCCGAACGCTCTCACGCGGTCCGATAATGGTCTATTAATTTTCTCGTTCGATTCGCCCGCCGGGCGTAATAATTTATATGTACGCTCCGCATGCGTGTGGTAAACCCGTGTGCACACAGTGTCGCAAACAGAGCGCTGTACGAGTTAGATATATTTTCCATCGACGACGCCATGAGGAGGTAGTTTTCGGTGCTCTCGCTCCTCGTTAAAAATACATCGTTGTTTGCCGAGCAGGAGGAGAGGGGGGGGCGGGGGGGGGGGGCTAGAACGTGATTGCACATTTCGATTGGTATTCTAGAACTCGCCCTCCCGACGCCGAACAGTACGTCTGCGGAAGCGTGGGTGTCCGCGAATTCGATGGAAAATACACTGGAGCGCCGTTGTTTGAAATTTGATGAACGTGACCGGAAAATCGCCCCGCGCTGCGAAGCTCCGCGCTGCAGCGTTATCATATTTTTTTATGTGCGTATCGTTTGTATACGTGAATTTAATAATGCGTGTACCGCACACGTACGCGCGGTCTTTCATTCCGTGTCCACAGTGCACTCGATGATTGTTCGTTCAATACAATACACATCGAACCGTCAGCGTATGACGAAGTTCATTTCAATAATTAATTCCAGGCTCGACGTTAAATCGCACAAAGTGACATGCGTAATGGAAAATTTGCGTTTACGTATTTACCTGTTGAGTGAAAGCCGGCTTAAAATGGCATGTAATTATTTATTCGGGCATAATAAATTCGAGCAATTTTACACAGCGTTGCGTGGGTTTCTCGGTGAGTCCTCGTCGGGCCTTTTCCATGGCTTATCGAGGAGCCGATGTAACGCGTTAACAGTTCTAGCAGGGATGCGGCAATATTTGTTCAGCCAGGTTGCTCCGGTGAACACAGTTACTCGACGGTCGGATTATCCGGAGATAATAACGTCTTTTACGATCGGACCTCCGCAATGGGCTCCAGCGGGCGCTCGTCCATATCGCCGAGGTCCAAGCCGGAGCTCTGCCCATGACGGACCGTGTCTCATAATCCTTCGGATTTCCCTCGTCCACGCCCCATTCTAATTTTTACCTCCGGCTCCGTGCTCTCCGGCTTGGTCCGCTCTTGGCGAGTTATCTCTCGTCGAGGAGCGAAAACCACGCGAATTTACGAGTAACTCTACGGCAGGACCAGCGGGTTACCGAACCAACGGGCTGGCTGGAACGAAGAGAGGTCCGATCTGGCTGCGGGAAGCTCCGCTGGCATGCCGAATCCACACCGAGCCGTAAATCAAGCTCGTCTCTTCCCGCTTCGCGTTCACTTATAGCGCCAAGGAATTATTCGTTGAGACCCGGGCCGAACGAGGAGGAGCGGTTTCTACTTAATCGAGAAGATATAAAACCGGGGGCCAAAGGTAACGAGGAGGAGAGATCGGGAACTGGCTGGCTCCCGTTGCACGCAATTAACTCGATCGTAAATTAGGGATCCTTGGGCTAACTCGGACATCGCTAGGTGATCGTGAAATTAAATAGAACGGAGGCACGAGTGCAAAAAGAAATTGTACCAATTACGTTGAGGAAATAAAAATAAATAGTAACACCGACAGCGGTGGATGCGCGGTTGGCGCACGGCTCCGGTGGTCTCCCACACCCAGAAAAAATATTTATTTGACGGCCACCGTTTATTTGATTTAAGCAAAATATTTATTTGATTTAAATAAATATTTGTTTACATTAAGTAAATACTTACTGAAATCAAATAAATATTTATTTAAATCAAATAAATATTTATTTAAATCAAATAAATATTTATTTCAATCAAATAAATATTTATTTCAATCAAATAAATATTTATTTCAATCAAATAAATATTTATTTCAATCAAATAAATATTTATTTAAATCAAATAAATATTTACTTAAATCAAATAAATATTTTACTTAAACCAAATAAACGGTGGCCGTCAAATACATTTTTTTCTGGGTGCAAGTCAAGCAAGATCGTTCGCGGTCAGTGCTTGGATGGGCGACCGCTTAGCCGTGTGCTAGCTGGCGCATCAACCGTTGAGTGGGAGGCGCTTTCTTCTGAAACTTTGATTTCTGCACTTTCCTCGAGTGCAACAACACCGGAGGATCAGTAGAATATCGCCGTCTGCACCAGCACGGGTTTTCCGTAGTTTCCCTGTGTCCCCGGCAAATGCGGTACAGTGCACTGATAAAAAAATACGGTTGAATCAATTAAGATTCGGACAGGGACGTTCAACTAAATATTTTGTTGGTACAGCTAAAAAATTGGTTAGATCAACAATTTGTTGGGTGACTTCACAAAAATATTTTTGAGTCATTAAACTATTTTGTTCGACCAACAAAATATTTATTTGAACGTCCCTACCCGAATCTTAATTGATTCAACTGTACTTTTTTATCAGTGTTTAGCTAAGTCGGCTACGGACGCACTGGAAGTTAGGTAGCTTAGCTGAGTGCGGGTAGGGAGTGCTAGGGGGGAATCGGGATGGGTTCCGTAAAAACCCAGAAGGGTATACACCCAGAAAACCCTTCTGGGTAAAACCCAGAAGGGTATACACTGAGAAAAAGGATAGTATTTTCTACTATACCAATAGTTCCCAGGGGGAACGTCTATACAGATCGTTTTTGACAGTATATATTCAATTGGTTACATTATAATTATTGTTGCAACCATGACTTTTTGTAACTGTCGTAACTATAAAATGTAAACGTTCCCCCTGGGAACTATTTTTTATGGTATAAAGTCAGTATTGTTACTTTTACTATGTTATTTTTTCTCAGTGTACGGTGGAAAAATGGAACAAATATAAAAAAATAATAATAACGCGCAGACATTTGTCACCGTTGAAGAGCGGTACAGAGAACGTGTCATTAAAAGTAATAATCATCGTGGGTTCGCGATAAGTGATGGTCAACCGGTGCTCACTTGCAGAGAGCCACTCGTAAATTGTGTTAGTCGTTATCGCTCCGGAGATCGGAGAAAATGATATGGAGCGGGACAGAGAAGGATGAAGAGAGATGCTTTCGCCGCTGGCCGCTGCAGGCGATGCGTACGGCAAGGGTCGTGCCAAAATTGCACCGGCAGAGTCTGCAATTTGTTGGTCGTAACATTGTAATTACATCCGAGAGTGGACCGATGGGAGGGAGGTGGATGGGCCGGAGCTGGTAGGTCGCCTCGTTAAAGTCGGCACCGACGGGATTTCTTCGTTCTCCACGTATATAAACGTTTTCGCTCGTTAAAGCCGTCGCGCATTTTTCCCACCGGTAACGTGTGCTCGGGACCGATGAAGTACGAGATTTGACAGAAAGCGTTAAACTGACGATTGCAAAGGAAAGAAAAAAAAAACAAAAAAAAAACGAAAAAAAATGCACACACGAACGATGAGGAAAATGTTTTTTTTTTACAAGCACCTTCGTTATCGTCGCGTTTAACTAATAACGAATAATTGCCGTGGTCACCTACAAGAACTACTCGTTGCGTTTCATTCTCCCTCCGTTACCCTCCGGTGTACGTGTATTGCAAACACGGGTGCTCGTTCAATGGATAGCCGCGTTACGCTATTTTGTGTGTGTTTTTTTTTTCGACTCAAATGGAACAAAGAATTGGTCTGATCCTACATCAGTGTGTATCGGAGAGGACACGTGGGGAATATAGGAATAGGTGGTAGCCGGTGTATCGGGTGTGCGGGACTAGTTCGTGCCTGGCCAATGGAAAGTAATAGACATCCCCCCGAACTGTTTTTGCCGACCGCGACCTCTGCGCTGAGCTTTTAACGCCGTTCCGGCTTTCCATTGTCCGCTGCCCGGCACTCATCAATCAGCCATAAACTCACGTAACAAAAGCCCACTCTCTCTCTCTCTGTTTGCAGCGAGCCGAGGGGTGTAATGCTGAGTTTGCGATTACGTTTAGCGCCGCCTCGAAAACCGGCCAGTGCATGCAGGGCTGTTATATGTTGCAACGAAAGTCCGTTATCGCCCGACCTGTACCCCGCGCCTCGCACGCCCCCTCATCCGGGCGTTGCTCGCATAGTTAAGCCAACCGAGTTAAATTTCATCCAGAAATGAGAGGGAAAACCCCGTTGGGCGTTACAACGCCGAACATTTCTTCCCGAATCCCACAGGCAATTCGAAACTGAAACGGTTGAATACTTTCCGACGGTTTTCTATCGTTTTTTCGTGTTATATTGGATCGCAATGTTCATCGGTTTTGGCCTACCAAAAAGTTGAACAAATATCCGTGGATCGTTTCATTTCTTTCGCAGTGCATCTCAATCGAATTTTAACATAGACAAGCGAGTGACAAAAATAACAGCCTTTTTTCCGGGATATTCTTGTGTCTGCTGTAGATTAAGTTCATATATATAAGTAAACGTTAAAATTACCTCCGGAAAAATACAGTTCAAGGTACCGTTTACTTGATTAAAATTTTTTTTACCTCAGATTCAAACTGGATTCTGATCAGGATTCCAGACCAGGATCCTGGTTTGGAATCCTGATCAGACTCCAATCTGCGACTGTTACATCTTACTTGGGGAATCTAACTGGATATCTGGCTGGATCCCGAGTTGCAAGTAGGGAGTCTAGTAAGAATCCAACTGGAACCCTACCCAAAGTTCTGCACGGGATCGCGTCGTTCACCCCTTGAGAGCACCGTGGTCCAGCGCAGCATAACTCCATCGTACTTGGGGAACCTAACTGGATATCTGGCTGGATCTCGAGTTGCAAGTAGGAAGTCTAGTAAGAATCCAACTGGAACCCCACCCAAATTTCTGCACGGGATCGCGTCGTTCATCTCGTGAGGGCAGCGTGGTCCAGCGCAGCATAACTCCATCTTACTTGGGGAACCTATATGGATATCTCGCTGGATCCCGAGTTGCAAGTAGGGATTCTAGTAAGAATCCAACTGGAACCTTATCCAAATTTCTGCACGGGATCGTGTCGTTCACCTCTTGAGGGCAACATGGCCCAGCGCAGCATAACTCTATCTTACTTGGGGAACCTATATGGATATCTCGCTGGATCCCGAGTTGCAAGTAGGGATTCTAGTAAGAATCCAACTGGAACCTTATCCAAATTTCTGCACGGGATCGTGTCGTTCACCTCTTGAGGGCAACATGGTCCAGGGCAGCATAACTCTATCTTACTTGGGGAACCTATATGGATATCTCGCTGGATCCCGAGTTGCAAGTAGGGATTCTAGGAAGAATCCCACTGGAACCTTATCCAAATTTCTGCACGGGATCGTGTCGGTCACCTCTTGAGGGCAACATGGCCCAGCGCAGCATAACTCTATCTTACTTGGGGAACCTAAATGGATATCTCGCTGGATCCCGAGTTGCAAGTAGGGAGTCTAGTAAGAATCCATCTGGAACCCCATCCAAATTTCTGCACGGGATCGCGTCGTTCACCCCTTGAGAGCACCGTGGTCCAGCGCAGCATAACTTCATCGTACTTGGGGAACCTAACTGGATATCTGGCTGGATCCCGAGTTGCAAGTAGGAAGTCTAGTAAGAATCCAACTGGAACCCCACCCAAATTTCTGCACGGTATCGCAGTCGTTCACCTCTTGAGGGCAGCGTGGTCCTGCGCAGCATAACTCCATCGTACTCGCGGGTGTTCTTCGAAGATGGACTTGGCGAAAATAACCTCTTCCTCCTCCTCGTCCTTGACAACCTTTGTAAACGGCTATCTTTTAATTGAATCTACATGTTTACGGCATCTAATTTATTCGTGCACGATCCGACCGTCCAGCCCCTCTTCATAGTCGGTCTTAAAACAGTATTCGAGGAGTTGTTGCCTACTTCGTTGAAATTGCTATCGGGATGCGGCCAGAAATGAAGATTTCTCTATAGTTTGCACTTGTTGTTCCGTTGAAACGGCAAATAGAATACTTCGAAGTGAATATAAATAAACATTGATTGGTAATCATTTTTGTTATTTTCGATGTCCGACAGAGGGTCGCATATGGGCACGTGAACTACGGCGTCCGGATGTGCACGCTATACAATTACCTCACCCGGATGTGTAACTGTTTTCAATGAGTTTAACTCATTTAATCATGATTTATGGCTCTATTTATGTCAGATATAATGTATAACGAATGTGGCTGCGATATACTTTATGGCGCACTGCGAGCTTATGATATAGTATTCAGATTTATTATTCAAATACTGCCGCTGGCGATAGCGAGTTTCGAAAACAACATCGTTCGGAAAAATCTGCATAATTATTTAGAGGAGCTTGTGAATGACGGGCGTATGCCAACAATTCAACGAAGTTTGAAGCATACCGAAATTCACCAAGTTTTCATTATTATTTCCAAGATGACATTCCGTTAGAAAATTCCGCTGCTGCTGAGCTAAAGAGAATGAGAAATAGGAAGTTGGAAAGTTACGGGACGATCCTGTTGTGACACGGTGTCTGGGCAATAACATAATTCCCGGCAATTATATTCCTCAAACTCGAAATAACTATTCGTACAAGAGAAAGTTGGAAGAGATCAAGTGATGAGTGTGTTGTACAGTTACAATTCCAAAATAAACAGTATCCCGTCGTTGACAGTCTCTTTTCGGAAGTGACGGTACAGTGGAAATAAGTCTGTTACACCCTACGTAACTTTTCAAGTAATTTCTTTCAACAGTTCTTCGATAGTTACACCCAGAAAAAAAATTATTTGACGCCCACCGTTTATTTGGTTTAAGTAAAATACTTATTTGATTTAAATAAATATTTATTTCATTTAAGTAACTATTTACTTAATTAAAAAAATATTTTTTAGATCAAATGAATATTTTACTCAAACCAAATAAACGATGGTCGTCAAATAAATTATTTTTCTGGGTGTACTGTAGTCTATCTTATACGACGCTGCCAACCACTGTATCGGGTCAGCCGCGACGCGCACCGCGGTCGCACGGTTTATTTTTCTCGCTCATCTATTTTCACACTCTCATACCCTCCAATTCAGCTCAGGTTTGAAAATCTCGATTTCTTTACCGGAAGTAACGTATTTCCGGTATGACGTCGCTTCCAGTCGAAGAATGAGATTTCCAAAACCTCCGGAAATAACAATATCCGGTTCCTAAATTCCATAGTCTATATAGAAATCGCGAAGCGCTGAAGCCATGACGATCTGTTACTATTCTGTAAGATAACAACGATTCTTGGGTTCGACGAGGATGGGAACGTGCAGTTTTCATTCAAAATTTTAAGTACCTGCCGTGAAAAGCGTCATTCGCTGAATAGGGTCGCGAACTTATGAATCCCGTCTCAATGTTTGTACCTTCAGTAGGAGCGCCACAATAGTCGCGGAAAACGGAAGAGAACTTGGAGCGGAATACGCGAGCAGCTTGCAAGATGTTCTGTCCTTTGCTCTTCGATACAGCCTCTCCGATGCCTTCTCTCAGCAATACACAGCAGCAGTAGCTGAGCACATACCGCAACTATGAAATGCAAGTAAGGCATATGCGATCCGAGTACATCCTATTCAGTGTGTTGCACTACCAACATCGAATGTAGCGCCGTACACATCCTGCTTCGTCTCCAGGCAGCTGATACACTCCGGAACTTGCGTCGTATCCTCGCTATCCATCGTGTTGCATATACGCAGAGTTCCGAAGTTATTTCGCGTCGTAGTTGGGGTAACTGAACGAATATGACATATGCATCGATAGTCCTCATCATCGATTCCGGCGAGATATCAGCTCGTTTCGGGACCACTTCGTTGAAATTGTTATCGGAATTCGGCCAGAAATGAAGATTTCTCTATAGTTTGCTCTTATTGTTCCGTTGAAACGGCAAATAGAATAATTTGAAGTAAATATAAATGAACATTGATTGGTAATCATTTTTGTTATTTTCGATGTCCGACAGAGGGTCGCATATATGCGACCATATATGGGCCATATATGGGCATGTGAACTACGGCATTCCGATGTGTCCGCACTGAGAAAAAGGATGGTATTTCCTACTATAACGAATAGTTCCCAGGGGGGACGTCTATATAGGTAGTTTGTGATAGTATATACTCAATTGATTAAACTATAATTATAGTTATAGTAAAACAGTCATCGCGTAATTTTACTTAAGGTGAAGTGAAACACGTTCTCAGCGTGTCTCTCTCGCTCCGCCGAGAGCACCACTAATGCTATCTCTCACGCACTCCATAGTGTTTCACTTCACTTTAAAAACGTAATACTCTTGATCCAAAACTGGAAAACGTGTGACATTCGATTGAAATCCCGATGGCACTGTTCAGACCGTTAGGAGAGGTATTCTCAGGGGGGACGTCTATATAGATAGTTTGTAATAGTATATACTCAATTGATTAAACTATAATTATAGTTACAACTATAATTTTTGGTCATTGTCGTAACTGTAAAATGTAGACGTCCCCCCTGGGAACTATTTACGATGTAAGTTATTCTCAGTGCGGTATACAATTACCTCATCCGGATGTGTAACTGTTTTTAATGAGTTTTACTAATTTAATCCTATTCAGTTTGTTGCACTACCAACATCGAATGTAGCGCCGTACACACCCTGCTTCGTCTCCAGGCAGCTGATACATTCCGGATCTTGCGTCGTATCCTTGCCATCCATCGTGTTGCATATACGCAGAGTTCCGAAGTTATTACGCGTCGTTTTTGGGGCACCAGAACGAATACGACATATGCGTCGATAGTCCTCATCATCGATTCCAGCGAGATATCAGCTCGTTTCGGGACCACTTTGTTGAAATTGCTATAGGAATTCGGCCAGAAATGAAGATTTCTCTATAGTTTGCTCTCGTTGTTCCGTTGAAACGGCAAATAGAATAATTCGAAGTAAATATAAATAAACAGAGGGCTGAAGGACTCAGTCGATGGCCCTTCGCTAAAGTGTATAATAAACATAGGAATAAAACTAATATAAGGAGACACTTGTATAAAAATGTTAAGCACTGGCAATAAATCTCCTTTACTACTACTACGACTATAAATAAACATTGATTGGTAATCATTTTTGTTATTTTCGATGTCCGACAGAGGGTCGCATGTGGGCACGTGAACTACGGCGTTCCGATGTGCACGGTATACAATTACCTTTCCCGGATGTGTAACTGATTTCAATGAGTTTTATTCGTTTAGGGTAAAAGTGGTGACTATGGCCGACCTCGATTAACACGTAAATCAATGATATATGGACCGGGCCATATTCCCCACTTTTACCCTAATCCTATTCAGTGTGTTTAACTACCAACATCGAATGTAGCGCCGTACACACCCTGCTTCATCCCCAGACAGCTGATACATTCCGGAACTTGCGTCGTATCCTTGCCATCCATCGTGTTGCATATACGCAGAGTTGCGAAGTTATTTCGCGTCGTTTTTGGGGCACCAGACCGAATATGACATATGCGTCGATAGTCCTCATCATCGATTCCAGCGAGATATCAGCTCGTTTCGGGACCACCCATAAAGCATCAGCAAATATTCTTATCCCACTTCGACGTTTTTTTTTTTGTACAAGACTTACTTTTCCCCCCTACCTGCCTTACAACAGTGAATTTATTCGCGGAAACGAAAGGAACGCTGGAAGCATTAATCAAATTCGTGCCGGATTTCATGTGTTCTCAATTTTTCTCACTCCCTTGGCCGCGCGTCCAATCGCATTTTAAATGGAAGGCAGCAAGCTGTCGGGGAGTGCCGGGGAACAAGTGTGAATTATGTGCGGGTTACGTGATGCGATAGTACCGACTCTCTCTCTTGCTCTATTCCACCGGTTTCGGTCTGCGTTATCTGGGGGCCCCTTTGGCGAAACAGAGACGCGTAGCTGGTCTTCTCTCCTTCTTGATTCTCCGGAGTTTTCGAGTTGCCAGCAGGCGAACGTTATTTTATATCTATAGTTGACCGTATAACTAAAAACTACTTATAGATATCTGTAGAATAGCCGAGTAAGCTGACGATCGATGTTCCCCGAAAGGCTCGTGCTTCCACACGCAAAGAGAGCAAGAGAACCGTTGAGAAGGTACGGGACCCGGGGGAAGGGGCATGGAGTGAAACTCCACGGATATATTTTTAATCAATTTGTTCCCGGAGTATCCTGGCGGAACTAAGTAAGCTTGAGCGAGGCGAGCATCCCGACAGCGTTTCTCTTCGAGCAGCGGGACGGGTGAGAGGAAGACGGCGAGCTTTGAGGGGGCGGTGAGCCCGGTGAGAAATTAATACGGCGCTTTACCACCGAGACGAAGTTGCGCCATCGGATGCAAAAGGTGAAGGTACGCAAGCGGGTCCCACGGCAAAAGGGAAAGCGTGCGACTCTCTCTCTCTCTCTAGCTTTCACTCCCTCTGTCACTCTCTCTCAGGCGGCGAATATGACGAAGGCAGACAGGCCGAGGCAAACGAGCGACGCTGCGCTTGACGATGGGGAAACGCGGGGGGAGTGGGGCTGTTCAAGTAGATATTAGAGCTTTTGATCGAGAAGCGTGTAATAACTTGGGGAACTGAGCAAGTAATCATGCCTCCACGGCACGACGTAAATCGAACCGCTATCAACGAGACATCGTTACCGCCCGAGCCCGTCCGCGGATAGAAATTCGCGCGGAGTTTTCAGCCAACCCGCCTCACCCCCTCATCCGATACGAGTTATCGGGCACCTTGAAATACGTTGCAGACCCACGCAATTTCTTGATCCGTGTGTGTTCCGAAAGATGTTTCGTAAACGGGATCCTAATCACGCTTTGACCCGAACGGCTCATTAATTTGAACGTTGGGATCAATAAAATCCTGTCCGTTCATGATCCTGAAGATATCTGCATGATACAAAATTTCATCAAGCTATAACGGCTGAATTTTGCATCGCACAAACTTTGCTCGACGAAGTTCACTTGGAGAATGAAATCCTATACGTGAACAGTTGTTCATTCTTGGTAAAGCCGTGCACTGATGAAGACTTGCCAATGATGAAATTTGATGTCATGCAGATATCTTCAGGGTCATGTCCGTTCTCTCAGGCAGCGCCTGAAACTTCTTGGCGGAAATGCGGGTCTTCGCGATACTTTAAACTCAATCCTACACCGAAAAACAGGTTTGGTAACATCAAAATAAGCTGCATTTGCGGGTGGCGAAAGAAATATTTGGTCGATCGAACAAAATGTTTGTTAAATCCAAGTAACTATTTTTGAAGCAAATAAATATTCGGTCATACTACTAAATATTCGGTCAAACTACTAAATATTCGGTCAAACTACTAAATATTCGGTCAAACTACTAAATATTCGGTCAAACTACTAAATATTCGGTCAAACTACTAAATATTCGGTCAAACTACTAAATATTCGGTCAAACTACTAAATATTCGGTCAAACTACTAAATATTCGGTCAAACTACTAAATATTCGGTCAAACTACTAAATATTCGGTCAAACTACTAAATATTCGGTCAAACTACTAAATATTCGGTCAAACTACTAAATATTCGGTCAAACTACTAAATATTCGGTCAAACTACTAAATATTCGGTCAAACTACTAAATATTCGGTCAAACTACTAAATATTCGTTCAATCAACTAAATATTTCTTTGGATCGACCAAATATTTCTTTCGCCACCCGCGACCGCAGCTTGGTTTGATATTACAAAAACTTTTTTTCGGTGTAGGCGAAAACTGTCCATGAGAAACTGGTGCCGATGAAATCTGGCAAGGCGGTCAATGTGGTAAAACCCACGAGGCGGGTTTGCTCGGCCAAAGCACCTAACGTAGTCGAATAAGGCGTGGTTCTCGTTTCTGCTCTTGCCTCCGATTTCGCTTCTGCTCCTGCTTCTACACTCCGCGTTGCCGCTGTCGTACTGCCTGCCGTGGAAACCCGGCGAACAAAGGGTTGCATTGTTAGTACGGCTTCGCACACGCACTGCATGCGAATTGTTCGCGGTCTACTTTACCCCTTTCCTACCCCGGTAAGGCCTCTGGCTAGTTTATAGTCCAGCCCCAACCAACGTTCTACGACTTCCTAACGCTTTTCTTCGCCATACGCATATACATAATACTCTTAGTCGTATTCTTTTTTTTCACCCCGCGTTTCGTCACAAATTAATCTTCCGCCCGATGCGATACAACAAAAACATCCATTACTTCAAAACTCGAATATAGCATCTGTAACTTATCTACCATTTTTTATGTATTTTGACTATATATTCTGGTCGCTAATAACCATTAGCTGTTAATGCGACCTTAAAATTTTTTTGTAATTTTTTTGTATGTTCCATCGTATACCCTTCTCGGGTTTTTACGTAACCCGTCCCTTTCCCCCCTATCACTCCCTACCCGCACTTCACTAAGCTACCTAACTTCCAGTGCGTCCGCAGCCGACTTAGCTACACTGTACCGCATTTGCCGAGGACACGGGGAAACTGCGAAAATCCCGTGTCGGTACAGACGGCCCTATATTTTTCTGATTCCTCGATGTTTTAACATCAAGAACTCAGAAAAACTGGCCTGCCGCTCAACATTCGATGTGCAAGCCGGTGTGGGGCTAAGCGGTCACCCATCCGTCTACTGGACGCAAGCAAAGCAGCTTGACTCGGGAGACCGCCGAAGCCACACACCGAACGCGCACCGAACGCTGTCGGTTGATGCCGCCTTAATAATAAAAAAAAAATCCATTGAATAGCGTCCTAGTCTTAAAAATAAAGATATCGAACCACAGCTTAAATCGATACTTCGCTGCTACAATCAGCCCTTACCACTATGCCTTGACTTCAACCCAGTTGTTGTCGCTGTTACGCGCCTCAACAACTGACTAAAAATTTTTTACACGTGAAAATTAAACAACGCGCACAGCTGGTGCTTTCGTCGCACTTTCCCGACGAAGGGTTTCATGCCCTCCAGCCCCCCCCCCCCCCTGGTAGTCAGGTCAGGGTGGAAAGAGCATGACAGCGGAAGCGGAGATGTCCCACGAGGGAACGTCGCCAGTTTGCTCGCGCCCGAGTCTCGCTCGCTCTCGAGGCGAAAAGCATCAGCAACAGAAGCGGCATTGCTCTGGCGTCGGGTGAACTCGCGGAAAATTGGATTCTCGAAAAATATTTCTGTCACAGTGCAACGCGCCGCTGGCAAAACTGTTCTCTCGGGGGTGGTATCTGGTGTGTGAGATGGTTCGTCACTGGTGGGGTAACCTCGTTCCATACATCGATGTCTGTGCCTCTATCACTCTCTCGTGGATAGATATATTGGATTTTCTATTATATGAACACCGCCCGGAACGAGCGGAACTATTCGTAGTGCGGTGTACACGTTATAGATTCCATCCACGGTAGACAATCTATCCGTGTATCTATGCGCAATATCGAAACTCCAACCCTATCCGAGGCTGCGGAGTGGAGGAACGGTGCCGCGTGTACGTGTGTGTACACAAGGCGTATATCTATCCTACCGCAGACACGACCATCGGGGCGCGAGAACATCCTGGCGAAAGGGTAATATCCTCTGTGAGGCGCCAGGGGTACCAGAAGAGCGTCAGAGGCGTCTCTGCCATGTCGAACCCTCTTCTCGACACGGCACATACGACCACTGTCGTCAACAACGACCGAGAACTACGGTCTCACTCGTACACGCACATCGTGCACGTGTACGGAGTGACTCATGCATGATTCTCTCTATTTTACACGCTAACGCGGTGTGTCTCGTTTTCCGCAAACAAATACCCTTCAGACGTACCGAAACGTTCCTATTTTGGATGGCCGTGAAAACTAGTGGGTTGTTTCAAGAACACGGTTACATGTGCTTACTTTTGATACGCGTCGAAACAGCACGCCTTTTCGTGTATGCACTCAAAATAATTTATTTGACGGCCACTGTTTATTTGGTTTAAGCAAATTATTTATTTGATTTAAATAAATATTTATTTCATTAAAGTAACTATTTACTTAATTTGAATAGATATTTATTTAAATCAAATAAATATTTTACTTAAAACGGTGGGCGTCGAATACATTTTTTTTCTGGATGTGGGGACATTGAATGGTGTTGATTGAAATGCAAGCGTGATCAGGACCTTGTCATGTCCCAATTTAAGACTTGAACATTTTTGGTTGGAAGGTAAACTTGTGGAAGCGATATCACGGGGGTGGTCGGCCGATGCTCGGCGTATGGCCGACGATTGGTTGTCAGTCATCAGCAGGTTGGCAGCCGATGATCGGATCCCGAAAAGCGGGACTTTTCGTGCATGTACTACAATAGTACTTTGCGATATTGCTGCGGGAAAGCTTTTTCTGAAGAGTCCCATGAGTTAAGAAAATGTTCTTCATACGACATTTTATTTTCACATGGTGGGAAAATGGGCGTTTTACGCACGCAAACCGTGCGCAAACCGCAACTCTCCCACAGAGTGAAATAATTATTTTTTTTGGTCTTTAATATTTTTTATTCACAATGGCTGGACATCGGCAGCCAACATTGGATCAACGTCGTTACATTGGATCAACGGCAGCCAACATTGGATCCCGGCGTTAACTGGCCATCGAACCTACATTGGCGAGCAGAGTCGGGTCGACGTTCATAGTTGTTGGTCCAACGTCAGCACGGCTCTGAAACTGCACGTTGGACACTTCTATATTTAGAGTATTCCAACATTGTTTTAAAAATATGCGCCGCCGTGAATAGATTGCAAACTGTGCATTACACACGCAATAATTTGAGCTCAGCCGTGACGCGAATTAAATCATCCGAATTGATTCATTGATTGCCACCTCGTTATAACACGAGAACGTCATTTGCAACGGCGTGAACTCGTTTCTAGCTCACTGGTCTCTTCGACACCACTGACGCGTAAAGTCTCGATACGAAATTGATATCGGGGTTGGGGCGCGTGCACTATCTATAACCCGTTTCTGCATATCGTCGATGATATCTCACACAGTCTGCGCCAGCCCGAGAGAATATCTCTCGACGAATAATGGCCGGCGGGCTTCCCTCGAATAATGCGGGATCATCGCGTGCCGGAAAGTCTGTCTCTATCCCGGGCCATTCTATTATCGCGGCCTTGTCAACCGTAACCGAAGTATACACAAAACGGATTAAATTGGTGAGATAACGCAGTCAAATTTTAATGTACCGTCGTTTAATTCCCGCACGCGCGATAATATCTTCATAGCTTTTCACATTATTCCTGCTCCACGGATCTCCGCTGCAAGACCTCGTTGACGCGCACGCGCAGTGTTACACCGAAGCCTGTAAGTTCGACAATTCTAGTGGATGCAGACTACGGTAATTTGCATCCATCCAGATATATAGCGCGGTGTACTTACGCAGGAACCAATTACACCGGCATCTCCCTGTACTCTTGTCTCGCGCATCTTCGCTCCAACGCCCAGGAAACTACGATCATAAGACGAGAATATAATTCGGCATGCGCATCTATTAAGGTCGGCAAGTATAGTTCTTCCCCTATAGTCGCATCCCTTTCCGTGCCAGCTTTCCGTTTTCCCTCTCGAGAGTTTCCAGCCTTTCTCTCCTCTTACCTCAGCGACAACCACTTATTACCCGAGTTCGGTCTGATGCTCCCGAGATCCCGGTATCTAGTCGCGCTGTTTCCTTAGCTGGAAGCTTCGACGTTGCTTCCCGCAGGACTTCCGAGATAACGGCTTGTCTGCTTGGCCGCCCTCATTTTCCGCGCCCCTTCCTGGCTCCGTTATACTTACCTCTTTGCCTGGTAGCTGCAGCCCCCTCTCATTCCACGAGACATCTCTCGCTCGGGGAACTCGAGCGACGCGCAGTAAATCGTGCAACGCGATAAACCTCGCGCCAACCTGCCCTAATCGTTTTTCCATGAGTTCTCCTTCAATCCCTCCGGGGGGGGCCTCGAGGCAACTCCTCGGTTAATGCACAAAACTAGTATTTTTTTTTATCGCCCCCTCCTCCCCTTCACTCTCTCCTCGCGGCTCATTTTTCTTTACTTTGCAACAACATCGGAGCGAATTTCCGATAATAACTTCGATAATTTTCAAATTACGAAGACAAAGCGGCTCAGCGTTAATCCGGCTCGTAATAACGCAACAATCCGGCTTATCCGTAGGATAGTCGTTGACTCTGTTGGGATGTAGTTTATTTACGGCCGGAGGCATCAGGTACTTCGGTAGCAAAATTAATTATTATCCTATTTCGTTGTTATTGTTATGTTAGGAGGTCCGTGCCTCCTCGCCATAAATCTGGGCTGCAGTCGGAGGCGGATCATCTTCCGAGGGATGCAATCGCGACATTGAGGATGTAATTCCTCCCTCTGTCCTTTAATTAGGCGATTCTTTGGCGAACTGGAGGGCTGGATTAAACGAGGGATCGTTTGTCCTGGCTCGGGAGGGTTATCGCTTCTTGAGAAATTATTAGCCTTATTGGCCTTATTTCTGTAACGGGAGTGGCAGCGGTTGCAACAGCAACGGGATAGCAAATGGGCGATAAAGAGGATACCGGATAGCCGATGCATAACGCCAGCGCCTTTAGCTTTCCGAGAGCTCGTTAGTTGCCTTTCGGCATCATCGGATTGGCTCGTTAAGGGAATGGCTTTGAACCTCGACTGTGTAGCTACGAGCTGAATAGTTATACGCGGCGCTGGACGCGGAGAAAACCACGAGTGGCGAGCGAACCGACGAGGGACGTACAGGGGAGGCTTAATTACGAAGTCGGAATGCGCAGACTTCGGGTATAAAGCATAGTCCTACTTAGCAGGAGTCGGTGAGCTACGAGCGGGATAATTCCAGGACGCGTGGGTGCCGCTACCTCTGGAAAGTCCCTTCGGCCACCGGCACATCCGCGCTCACAGATTTCTCCCTCGTTTTCCGTCGAGTTCCAGTTTCTCTTTCGCCCTCAGCTTTGTGTCTCTTCCCTCCCCCCCCCCCCTTACTGCCCCTTCCCCCACTGTGGTATTCAGTCGGTACGCAGTGCTCGAGTTATTCGCATTATTATCCCGCTAACGACGCACATCTATCATACCTAGAGTCGTGCTTCCAGGTTGTTACGCGAGTCTTTACCCTTGTTACTGTAATTCGATACACTCCGCAATGCCTCTCCTAACGGTCTGAACTGTGCCGTCGGGATTGGCATAGAATGTCACACGTTTTCCGGTTTTGGATTAAGAGGATTATGTTTTTAAGTAAAATTACACGATGACTGTTTTATGCGTTATAACACACTGAGGAAAAACTTACATGGTAAATTGTTCCCAGGGGCGACGTCTACATTTTGCAGTCGCGACAATGACCAACAATTATAGTTGTAACTATAATTATAGTTTAATCAATTGAGTATCACTATACTATCACAAACTATCTATATAGCATATACTATCACAAACTATCACAAACTATCACAAACTATCACAAACTATCACAAACTATATAGTATATACTATCACAAACTATCTATATAGACGTCCCCCCTGAGAATACCTCTCCTACCGGTCTGAATAGTGCCATCGGGATTATCATCGAATGTCGCACGTTTTCCGGTTTTGGATTAAGAGGATTATGTTTTTAAGTAAAATTACGCGATGACCGTTTTATGCGTTATAACACACTGAGGAAAAACTTACATAGTAAATTGTTCCCAGAGGGGACGTCTACATTTTACAGTCACGACAATGACCAAAAATTATAGTTGTAACTATAATTATAGTTTAATCAATTGAGTATCTCTATACTATCACAAACTATCTATATAGCATATACTATCACAAACGATCACAAACTATCACAAACTATCTATATAGACGTCCCCCCTGAGAATACATCTCCTACCGGTTTGAATAGTGCCAGCGGGATTATCATCGAATGTCACACGTTTTCCGATTTGGGATTAAGAGGATTATGTTTTTAAGTAAAATTGTGCAATGACTGTTTTATGCGTTATAACACACTGAGAAAAACTTACACAGTAAATAGTTCCCAGAGGGGACGTCTACACTTTACAGTTACGACAATGACCAAAAATTATAGTTGTAACTATAATTATAGTTTAATCAATTGAGTATATACTATCACAAACTATCTATATAGACGTCCCCCCTGAGAACTATTCGTTATAGTAGGAAATACCATCCTTTTTCTCAATGCAGTTTTATGTAATCGGGGAGATTCAGGGCGCTGGACTGAGTGCAGAATATTTTTTTAATATCGTGAGGAACGTGGCCGTGTCACGTGGTATTAGTTCAATTGACGGTCCATTCTAACCCCCGTGCATAAGACAACTCCGCCGGTATGTCAGAAGTTTCACAAGCACCGAACTTCCATCCGCAATCCGGATTTGCAGTAAAACACAATCACTTCTTACACGTAACGTCCCGCATTGCAACTAAACACACTAAATCATTTTAAAAATCCCGCTTCCACGCGGTGTCCTGTAATTGGGATGCAACACGCGTGGAAGCCGTTCAGAAACAAGGCGCCGACTATCCGAGGCATCCGGGTTTGATATTCTTCGGTTCAACCCCATCGCGACCGTTTACTCTCTCGTTTTCGTTCTCGGTCGCTAGATATGCGCGGTACGTGCCTCCATACCGCAGATTATACCGATCAGCATGTGAGAGTATGAAACGTCGAGCGGCGAGAAAAGCTTATCCCGAAAGTTTGCGTTTAGCCCGGATGCTTGCGCCGGAGATAAAACCGTCGGCTATATACTGGGACGGGTCATACGTGGACGTATATCCGACTCCCGCAATCCCCGACGATTCTCTCGTCGTATTCTGTGACGGGTCAGTATCATAGCGCAGATTAAACCGGCGACTGGATAATGGGGATGTAAATCACTCTCCGCAGCCGAGAGTCGAGATCCTCCGAAATGGAACGTGTTTATCCGCAATTATACCTAAACAAGCCTAAAGCTCTTGGGCAATCCGTTCTGTACGGTACAACCCTCCGCCCAGCTGTTGTATATTCAGCAGCTATTGCTTATTGAACCTAAACTCACTTGCACACACACTGTTATGACACGGAGATCCGCGATTCCTCGACGTTGAGCCGCCAATATCGATTCGAAAGATCAACCGCTGCCGGTCCGCCCCGTTCGAGTGAGGATTACACATTTGGCAAATTAAATTTCAAGGGTTGCATCGGGAGCGGCGATCGGGGGCGCGAGGTACGAGGAATAACGCCGGGGTGCACGGAATGGGCCACCAACGCTTGCAAAATTGCTGGATAGCTGGCTCTTCCCCGGATAGATGGAATCACTGCGGCGTTGCAGGTTTCTCTCGCTCAGCGATTCGCGGTGGGCAAGGGTATTACACATAACCGGATTCTTGGTGGAGGAGGCGTCGAGAGCGTCCGGAACGAATTTAAAAATCGCTCACTCCCGTCGATCGAAGCTTCGTGTTCGTTCTTCGGTTTCCCTTTTTTTTTTTCGTTTTTTTTCCTTTTCCGACGAAACGGTGGCCCGCCCCAGCCTGGCGGCCATGCCGACCGGATCTCGAGGATTAAATTGGCTCTTTGCCTCCCCCCCCCCTTCACCCGTCGACTGCTCGCAAATCCCTTATATAGGTACGCCGCTCGTCCCGACCGTCGTCTGTTACCTTTCCACTTCAGAATGTCTTTTTTTCATTTCGACCTACAATTAGAGCGGGCGGAAACAGCGACAAGACGGCGGATGCTGGAAGCTGTTGAGTATTAGAAAAAGAAAAAAGTGTCAACAAGTAATTTCGCTCGGAGGGGCAAGTGTGTGGGTAAGAAGAACTATGAAAACGGAAGGAAGGAGGTATAGAGAGAAGAGCCGTAGCACTCTCGATCGATCACTCTCCTGTTTAATTCATGACGGGGATAATGAAAATTCATTATGCCTCGAGCGGCAATGAATATCGAGCAAGCGGTCGAGAGAAGCGTTACCGAGATGTTGGTACCGGTGTGGAGAAGCATCTGCGGCGACGACAATCGCGCGACGTCGCCGAACACGATTAGAATGTATGTGCTGAAGAGTACTTGCGTGCAATTAATATTTTACCGCGGTAATCGGCGCGGAGCATTGAGAGTCCTGATAGTCGGTAAACCGCCGAGTATCAAAGGCTGAACGTGACCCACAGAGCGGTAAGCGTTATCATTAATTCAGGACCGCGAAATAAATCTTTGTTTTTCTTTGAGTGCAGCGGTATTTTACGTCTGGTGTACCTCTCGACTTCCACAGTAGCTCCACTGTCCTAGGCGTTGTCGCACGCATTCGTGGAGGTGCATGCGGTTAATGGGCCTCTGGCTGAGAAAACCGGATGACAAATGGATCAGATTCTGGAACGAGATGGCCTTACCTACTTAGATCGATCTTTTTTTTTTTCATCAACCAATTGACGATACCTGGTGCCGACAATTCCCTTTTAAAAAAGACATGACACTCGGATGATCGAGATAAATATATCGAAATAATCGAAATCGTGAAGCCAGATTTCATAGCTATTCCCCTCTTAAAAAAGACATGACACTCGACTGATCGGGATAAATATATCGAAATAATCGAAATCGTGAAGCCAGCTTTCGTAGCTATTCCCCTTGTAAAAAGACATGACACTCGAATGATCGAGATAAATATATCGAAATAATCGAATTCGTGAAACCAGGTTTTGTAGCTATTTCCCCTCTTAAAAGAGACATGACACTCGAATGATCGAGATAAATATAGGGTAAAAGTGGTGAATATGGCCCACCTCGATTAACACGTAAATCAATGATATATGGACCGGGCCATATTCCGCACTTTTACCCTATCGAAATAATTGAAATCGTGAGGCCAGTTTTCGTAGCCAATCGGGTTCGTCCGTTTCATTAGTAAGATGGCCACACCTAACCTAAAAGAAATTAAACAAGCGCTGGCGAAGCGAGCGCATTGTTGCTAGTGAGTACATAATTTTTGATTGCTCAAAAATTCGCCAGCCATTTCGCACAGCTCGAAATGGCTGACCCCGCAATTTTATTTTTCACCGGAAGATCGATCTCCTACAAATACCTTTAACATCGCTCCATCCATCCCGTCTTCATTACGAAAATAACCGATAATTAAATTACCGATGTAAAATTCCCGAAGATCCTTCCTGCCTCGCTGCCGTTCCCGCCGTTGCTCCCTGCATGAATTATTCTCGATGCTTTTCCAGATGAAGTCAACTTATAATATCATCTCCCGCTGGGTCATCGTACTTTGTTTAATTGCGGAAACCTCCGGGTGCAACGTTCCCCCGTATAATCATGGAGATTCTGTGAAAACGACCAGCCGGCTATGTACAAACGGAACGGTACATACGCTTGAGAAAAGTGAATGCATTGGTGCACCGGGAAAATACGTACAACAGATACGACTTGCACATTGCGCTGAAACGAGGCGTACACGGGAGCGTTGCAGCACGATGAACGGGCATGAGAACAAATTACAAATGGGTGCCAGTTTACCGTCGGACAATACGTTGCGCCAACGTCGCTTATGTCTCACCCTCTAACAAGTACGGGTACAAATGTACGCGTGTCGCCGCATAAGTATACACGGCCTAACGAAGTGGATGACGGTACGGACCGGTGGCCATGCACGGATGCATTCGCGCATAGCATTCATATGGCAGAGGCGGGTAGCAAAGGGGGTTGGCAAAAGGGGTCGGTACACACGCTCGGTTTTGTCCTCCCCCCGGCTGCAAACTTGTTTGCGGTGGAAGGTGCCATTTCTGTTGTCCCTGCTGCCTGGTCTCTCTCCGGCACCGCCGGTGCCTACGGTAAGTTGGGTCCATTGCAGGCGCATATTATTAGCATTGCCGCACAGTGCCGCAAGACTGCAAGCCGTTCGTCTCTGCGGTGCCGCAAACGTTCCGTTAACGGTGCGTGCTTCTTCGCTCTCCAGCGCGATGTACCGAGAGCCCAGCCAACCTTTCGACTCGAAGGCATCGCGAGTCCCGGAGAGCTTTCCCCGAGTGACATCTACTCGTCCAATTTATCATTAAAACCAAAACTGGTGGCGCGGGCCGACGTACCCGTTCGCCACTGGAAAAATCAACACGGAAACGGATCGAGGCTTTCGACTCTTCTCTTAAGGTAGCTATTAAAGATTAATTTTGCACAATAGTAATTCCAAAATGTTATTAACAAATTAATCAAAAAATTAATTGTTTAACAAATTGCCCGGCAAAACAACTTTTTTTTTCTATGAAAATGATTCGTTTATTTTTCTGAATAGGCATGAATTTTTTCAGATTTTTCAATTAGCTTTGATTTTTAAATTTTTTTATATGGAAAAAATGTCTGAAAAAACACAAAAATCAAAACTAATTGAAAAATCTGAAAAAATTCATACGTATTCAAAAAAATAAATGAATCATTTTCAATTTAAAAAAAGTTGTTTTGCCGGGTAATTTGTTAAACAATTAATTTTTTCATAAATTTGTTAATAAAATTTTGGAATTATTATTATGCAAAATGAATATTTTCAGTATCTTTAATCTGCATGAATTTTTTCAGATTTTTATATCATCGAGAAGTACTTGCAATATTCACTTTCTTTTCGATAACTTATGCGAGATGAGCCGGAAGCGACATAGCTACCTTAAAACCGGCATGTCCTCTTTCCCCGTTGTTTTTATCCGTAGGATAAAAGTGGTGAATATGGCCCACCTCGATTAACACGTAAATCAATGACATATGGACCGGGCCATATTCCCCACTTTTACCCTTACCTGCAGCATTTCGTAAGGTTGCACGGGCTCTTTTCGTTTCTCCTTCCGCCTCGTTTCTCTCCTCACCGGGACAACGATTCGACCACTTGCGTGCGAAGCGAAGCGTCAGACGCATTCCGCACCCCTATATTACAATCGTTGCGTGCAGTCCGCAATCCAGACACTCTCACTCTCAGGCATTCCGGGCCCTCGCACAGGCAGCCGGAAGGCTGCACCCTGCACGCGGTTCACCCAACGCACACGAGCGTGCACTCGCTCTCCTTGGGAATATATCTGGCAGCGGTGATCTAAATTATCGCGCTAAATTTGGCTCCAAATCGATTCCACACAAATCGAGGATCCCGGCGGGCCTCGAGAACGGCCTATCGCGGACTGTATCTTAATTGTGAATTGGATTCGGGCTTCCGGAGAACGAGAGAACTGCGGGGGAGGAGGGAACGGGAGAAGGTAGCTAATAGAGAAAGGATAGCGAAACAGACATAGCGGTTGGTACAGGGTTGGTGGAAACAGCCCTGCAGGAAAGTGCTCTGCATCCGTTCTGGGCATTTCCTTCGGAGGATTTCTATCTCCCTCGTTCTTCGCCGCCACCGCTACACATCTCTCCTGCCCGTTTTGCGATCTCACTGGGAATCCGCGCCAAGTGGCCCGCCCCGAAAGTTTTGGCGGTCGTAGGAAAGTTTGGGCCGGCGTAGCTACAATCCGCCTCGGTGCCCCTTTCTACCTGCACGGGAGTTGCCGCGATACATTCGCGTACATCCGTGTGGCAGACTCGAATCCGACTCGCCCTACTGGATCTCCACCACCGCGGTAACAGCCGCGAGGCCAGCGACGGGCAACGAAGCACGTTTTATCTCGCAGGAAAATTCACGTTCGGAATTAATTACGTCTCGCACGAGACGGCATAAATCGGCTTACAGTCCGTCCACGATATTCCTCTCGCTGCGGCGAGCTTACCTAACACGTGAGTTTGGAACGACTTTACCCTACCCACTCGGTACGCCTCGCTGTCGTTCGCTCACCGTATATATCTTTAACTGCGTTGGTGTTATTTATTTTTAATCCCACCGTTTCGGGAACCTCATCACGGATGTAGAAATTGCGACCAAAGTTTTGGAAATCAAAAGAGCAAAAAAAAAAGATCGAATTGAATAAACAATTGAAGGAGGGAAGAGAGAACTCGCTGCAACTGTACTTGGCTTTAATTGATTATTAATTAATTTTTATTTTAATACATCATATATTGTAATTCTGTATATTTAATGATAATTTTAGATCCTTACGTCAAGTCCTGACGAGACCCTGATAAGGTCCCCATGTACCCCTCTAAATGTTACATGCAATTAAAGGCTTATTAAATTAGACTATATTGCGTGCGTGGCTGAGATTTGTCGGCGCGGGAGCGCTTACCGTGTGTTCCTTATTTTATCCGTTTCTATTGCTGGCTACATTCGAGATAAATTCTAAATATATTCCAAATATACATTCCAAAGAAGAATGAAAAATATTTTCTCTAACGTCACTTCCGGTTTATACATGACATACTTTACTTCCGGTTTCGTGAACTACGATTTTCAAACCGAAAGTGACGTTTTCCCGTATGACGACACTTCCGCTCGAAAACTCTGGTTTTCAAACCGGAAATGACGTCACAACGGAACTTTGAAATGTTTTCTCTGCCGGCAACTCTCATTCTTGTCATTCGTGAAAACCATTCAATCAAGACTTTGCCCCGCTAGCTTCACGCACGTCATCAATGACGATAGCGCGATACCGATATTTATAGAATCGTAATCGACGATGAATATACAGTTGATTCATTGTAGTCAGAGTGGGAGACGAAAGCCCAGAACAGTCGCAGCTCCGAAAGATTCCATCGACACGCAAATTTTCGTTGCTGGAACGAGCCACGTGTACGTCAGCGTCAGCTTCATCTATAAGTGGGACAAGACGTATACACACAATTGTACACAGCCGTGAAATTCACCCCTGCGAGCAGGTGCTCCGAATAACGGGAGCGTACAACAAACAAGGAATAAGCTGGGTATGCTCGTTGAAAGCACTGAGCTTCCAGTGGGGATGGATCACTCTGGCTGTGGCCCTTCCGTAGGGTTTGCCAGCGCACGCATACCGACTCCGCGTCTCTACCAATCGGGCCGGCCGAGCTTTCTCCGTGTCCCACTGGCCACGTACACATGCAAAGCGAGAAAGCCGGATTTATCCTTGCGATAAATGGTGAATGCGTAAGTGGACGCGGGCTCACGTACTGTCGAGGATAGGCTATACCATGGTCGGCGAGCCCCGGCGGCTACCTAGCTGATCCTCTCGATACGTTCGCCAGCAGCTTTGCCCTCGATCACTCGCAACCCCGTTGGGAACATTTCCATCCATTCTCTCCGTCTCATTCCAGATCGATTCCAGCTTTCGCCTCTCGGCACGGCATTCCCCTTTCTTTGTTTTCTTGTCCCCGACAGAAAAAACTATTAATTCCCCACAAAAATACCGATCGTTCGATGCTCTCGTTGTTTCTGTTATCCAATCTAAAATAATACCTTTTCCTCGTCGGATTCGAGTCGAAAATAACCGTGACGATGTGTTGCGAGATATGAAATGCAGCTGCGCGCACTCCCGTCTGGTACTCGAATATGACGGTATTCTCGTCTCAGACGCTCACTGGGGGAACGGATGCATGACACACTCCGGAAATAGCAAATAAGGCCCCGAAATACATGCACCCGCGCGGTCCCGTACGAAAGTTTGCGCCGACTGGTCGGGGTTCCGCGCCCCCGGTGTTCTCTCTCGCCTCTCACGACAGGGTAAAATTAAGCGACCGCGAGGCGCGATTCCCGTTTCGCGAACTGCATAATGTTCTCTGGCGTTGTCGGCGTGACCCCACCGGGACCTCGCGTGCTAAAGCCGTAACTAAAACCGGCGAGGGTGTTGCCGTGGTATTCCTCGGGAATAAGGGAGCGAGGAATGCAAGTGAGATACGTAGAAACTATAATATATCTAACATACCGACGGTGATATTAGATAGCGTACAACACGTATGTGGACACAGAGGCGGACACTGTACGACTGCAAATGTCGTATTATCCAAATGTCGTACTCCGACCGGACAATTGGATCTACCACCGAAGTTGTTCCAGGAATACGTTTTTTAAATATGTCATTCTAGTCGGGGCAATAGCGTATTGTTTGTTCTGCCGATGGAATCAATAGAGACCGTGTTGTAGTCGCAAAAAAAAATTGACCTGCGCGTTCTCGATCTGTGTTCCTGGTAACCCACTTCAATGCTGTAATTTCAGAAACGAGCGTACAGTGGATACAGGATGAATACCTGTACTCCTCGTACATGCCCGCGCCACGTATGTGCATTCGGGTATGCGAGAGTAGGCTACGGGCACAGTTGGCACTCAAGGGGCTTTATGCTCGGTCGAGAGAAGCGCGGAGCGACGTAGCGACACAGATGAGAGGACAGAGCTAGAATCCGGCTTGCCCGCTCGCGCAGCATACGTTGGACGTTATTAGTATTCCGTTTGTTTCGCGGTACCAGATGCAGTTAACCCGGGACCACGAAGCAGCAACACGTCACGCCCGACCCACAACGATATTTTGCCCCTCTGCCCCCCAGCAGCGGGGTTTCGGCTGTAGCACTATGGCTACGGCCACCCACCAAATCTACTATCAGTAGCAACCCCGGACTACCGTAGTGGCACAACAGTTCCCGCTGGTACCTCTTAAGGTTCACTCGAAAGCTAATACCACCATCCTCCAAATTATCGATGGCATGATATCGTCGTTCACGCCTTCCATTGCTTTCGCCAACTCGCTCAACCTTCCACCCATTTCCCTCAAGCCACGATTGAATTCCAACTTTCCACTTGCCTGGTGGCGGTTCCGGTTATTACCGAAATCGAATATCAGGCTATCGCATTCGAATTGTTTGCTCCTGAAAGCTTCTCGTATCGACATTGTCCTGTTCCGCAGTGTTCATCCCCATTAAGACGAAGTCACCAATACCGTTAAGAACATGTGAAACGACTTAGTCGGTAACCAAAATCTGTAATGAATGCGATTCAGAGACCGTAGACTTTTAGGGAAAAAGCTAAGCATTAGCGGATGTACAATTTGAGGTAGTATTAGCACAATGACTGACGCCGAGAGACGTCTAAATTCGAGAGAAAAAAGACAAAGATTACAGACACTTCTCGATGAGAAAAAAATCTGAAAAAATTCTAGCATATAAAAGGTGCTGAAAAGATTGTTTGTGCATAATAATAATTTCAGAATGTTCATAACAAATTACTGAAAAAAAAATGTGCAACAAATTACCCGGCAACCCAAATTTTTTTTATTACAAAAATGATTTGTTAATTTTTCTGAATACGTATGAATTTTTTCAGAATTTTATCTAATACTTGAAAATTACGATTTTAAACAAATTTTAACATAAAGGAAACGAATAACATTTTGGGATCATTATTATGGACGAACAATCTTATCAGCATCTTCCATATGCTTGATTTTTTTCAGATTTTTATCCGATCGAGAAGTGTTCGTAATTCTCTTTCATTCCTCTCAAACTTAGGCGGCGTCAGTCATTGCGTTAGTACTACCTTAAGCAGGTACATACTGCACAATAGACACGACTGCAGTGAAGGTAGCAGGTTTGTTCGTTGCGTAAGAGCCGAGTGATAACAACGTCCCTCACGTTTATACTCTGCCAGCTCTCATGACGTATTTCACGAAAGTGGCTGTTGGCCGCGAACTAGAACGAGTCCTTATTCGCGGTAGTGGAAATAGAGAAGTCGGCGCGTGGGATAGGTACACGCGGGCGCTGACCGAGAGAGCGAGAGAGAGTGGATGAGTGGCCAAGCGAACGGGGCTTCGGTTAACCTCAGCCCTTAACTGGCGGCGGGTCACGTGATTTGATCGTTAGATCAACGGGGGCCCTCGCAGCCGGAGCCAAATTAGAAAGCGGGGTAATTGCAGACCGTTTGCACGCCACCGGCAACTGACCGAGATGCTACCGATGCTGCCGCTGCCACTGGTGTGTGCCAAGCGAGCGAGAGAACTGTCCACGGGCTTGGAAAGAGCGAGAGGATAATAGGGTTGCCGACTACTTGCTGAGCTTCTCTCTATTGGCCGTTCATGGCATCGTCCTCTCCTTGACTCTCTTGATTCGTCGGGTGCATTGGGACCACTTCACCGCATCGCCAATAAAATAAGCAAGAAAGAAGGCGAAAAGGAAGAAGGAGACGAAGCAGGAACGAGAAGAAGACGAGAACGAGGGGTCGGCTAAAGATGCGACGAAAGAATTCCGTATCGTTCCTGGGGAAAATGCACCAATGAAATTTCTCCGAGCGAGATGCCAAAGGAAGGCCGAAACCTTAAAAGTCGTAAACCCAATTCTCAGTGAAGTCGGTACGTTCCACTTTACGGCGAAGAGTCTGGGGTCCGATCGGGAAGAGAAACTTTGTAAGCTCCGCTGGTAAAATCTGTCGCGCGGTGCAGGAAGATACGTGAGGTATCTCATGCGAAAGTAGATGAAGAGCCAAGGCGATAAAGGGATAGGAAGGTTATATCCGTCGAGCGGATGCTGAAATATGAAGAGTCTCGAGTGCATCGCGCGACCAATCAGCCATGGGCACTCTCCGGCTCTCTTGGCGCGAGAGGATAGAAAAGTGCTGACCTGTACTCGACGATTCCTCCGTGGGCTCTCGAAGTCGATGCCCCCTATTCGAGGCACACATAGTTACAGCTGCAGCCGGTGTCGCGTGCGCCGGAGCTCGACACACCGGCGAACTTCATTATGTATGCAAACTCGTGCAGTTACCGCGTTTCAGCATCCTTCGACCGGGGTGTTGCCCCCCACCTGCCCATCCCTACCGCATGCAAAAATGTTGACTGACAATGAGTTTCGAAGCACGTGTACCTCTGTACTCTTCGCCCCACGATTTACGCCCGTACGGACGACGAAAGGAGAAAAATGGATGCATGGAGAAAAATTGTTTAGTTGCTCTAACAAAATGAGCTTTATTGACAGTGACCTCGTTCTCGCAACAAGACGATCAGTACAACCAACAAAAGAATTACTACGTAGAAACAATTGGTTTTACTATCACGACAAAACTTTCTTGTTACTTCGGCGATTTAGTTTGCTATGAGGACAAACAACGCCTGCTGTGATTTGACTGCTGAGTAGTGGCTGGTAATAGCAGAGTTATTGATACGTATAAACGTTTATTTGAAGATTAACTCACTGCATTTGTATTTTATGACTAATTTTATTTATATTGAAAATAATGTCTGTATTTGCAATTGCAAATTCTTGAAATTTGCTGTATGTGGATGTATTAAAGTGCTAAACGTAATACCACGCCATTTTTATTTAGTCGAATACAAATTAACTGTTTCCTCGCGTCTATTTGTTTTCATTTTGGACGTCGGGCGTCTCGAGCTCGTCGTAATTTGTTGGCACACATACGAGCCCCCCTCAGTCATACAACAATTATTTTTGTTACAGTAACAAAGGCTGTTTTGTTGTGGTAGAAAATCCCTCCAAGCATTTTGCTATGGTTACAAGCTGGTTTTGTTATCCCGATATTAACAAACTAAATTTGTCACGGTAACAAAAATCTTGTTGTACCAACAAATGTTTTTTTCTCCGTGTGTGTGATAGTCGTCAGGTATGGTCGAGGTATAGTACGCGTGAATGATTATGAATGCCGAAATACTGTTAAAAGATATATTTATTGTGTAAGTGAAGGAGAGCGAACGTCTTACAGACTCGGGACTCTGAGATGAACTGAATAAAGGGCCTGACGTAAGCGGGGCCCTCGCCTATTGCTGCGCGCGACAAAGTATTCCTACGCGCGATAAGACGGCCGCTGCTCGCGCGCGGCGCGTGCAGCTGCTGGACCGCTACCGTGAGAGCAAGAACGTTCGCACGGAAGGTGCTGACGGTACACTGCGATAAACTTAGGGTAAAAGTGGTGAATATGGCCCACCTCGATTAACACGTAAATCAATGATATATGGACCGGTCCATATTCCCCACTTTTACCCTACATAGTAAATAGTTCCCAGGGCGGACGTCTACATTTTACAGTTACGATAATTACCAAAAATTATAGTTGTAACTATAATTATAGTTCAATCAATTGAGTAGGGTAGAGCGGGGCAAAATGGGGCAACGGGGCAAAACGGGGTTTTTGGGCAAAACGTCATTTTCCAATAATTTTTGGATGTCCGAATTCGCCCTATCGGATACATCAGGCTTTTCTGCCCAGTTTTGCCACCTTGTCCGATCCAAAAATGATTGGAAAATTTAGTTTTGCCCACCCAAAAACCCCGTTTTGCCCGGTTGCCCCATTTTGCCCCGCTCTCCCCTATATACTATCACAAACTATCCATATCGACGTCCCCCCTGGGAACTATTCGTTATAGTAGGAAATACCATCCTTTTTCTCAGTGTACAAAGATTAGCGAGATAAAATGTTTAAACTTGTCCAGATAAAATGTTTAAACTTGTCCAGATAAAATGTTTAAACTTGTCCAGATAAAATGTTTAAACTTGTCCAGATAAAATGTTTAAACTTGTCCAGATAAAATGTTTAAACTTGAGGTTTCTGCGCTAAAGTGCTAACTCAAAATGTGGGACCGTCACAGATGCTCGACACACTTCGTTTCATTGATACACTGTCCGAAAGAAAAAAAATTCTATGGCGGACAGATTCGATAATTCTCTGAAAGTGAAACGAGACCTTCGCCGAGGAAGCGCGCGCATCGAATATAAATTTACTGCGGACTTTCCGAGCGGCGCGTCCCCATTGAAATTCTACTACGGAATGGTCGTCGCGAGGAGACGAAAGACTCACGGAATACTTCATGAAGCTGCGATATGCCGGTCGGCGCAGCGTGGGCTTGCCGGCACTTTGCGTCACGCAAGGGGTGGTTCCGCACTTCAATACGGCCCGCGACTGTCGCCGGTGAATCGACGAATGCTGAATGACGAGTAAAAAAGGACCCAAGGAATCTTGTCGGCTTGTTCTTTTTTGCTGCTACTTGGGCGTCATTTAAATTCGCCGCGAATCGTGATTGCGCCGTTCGCCCACTCCTCATTCTTGTGTCCGTCCCGCTCGGCTGGATTTCGCTGATTCGATTGATTCTCCGGTCTGTTCTCCACTCCTTACACTGTCTCTTTCCGTTCACCCGCAATCGTGAGCCGGGGAGCAAAGCTAGCAAGGAAAACGTCCATTCCGTCTTTCCAGGTTTAAGGCACTTGAAGGGAGCCCTGCAGTTTCAGTTTAAAACTTTCCCTCGCCTTAAACCCGCGGTCGTACGGCGTGAACGGACTCGGCGAAGAAGCCGGTATTCAACGCCAATCTACAAGTGAAAGCATTTCTTTTTCTCGCCCCATCCAGCAGCTCGGACGAACTTCCGTACCTCGGGCGTTTAACCCCAACGGAAAGATTCTCTCTCCTACCTCCCTTCTAATTTTTTTTTTTTATCATTTTTTTCATTTATCTTACTTTTGTTTCTTCTTTCGCTTTGAAACTTTCTTAGACCAATGATCGCGCCTTATCCCGAAACGGAGATAAGATATAGAAGTTCCCGGGCTTATATCATATTCAATTGAACCTGCCAGAAATATATATCGAGAGCGAAAAAGAATATTGCCCGAGTAGACATTTTCGAGCCTTACATCGGGCCCTGATGGGTGCTGATAAGCCCATATCAGGCCCTTGTCAGGCCCCGTCACGAACCCGAGTAGAAATTTTCGATCGTTACGTCGGGCCCTGATAGGGTCCTGATAAGGCCTTGTCAGGCCTCGGGAACTTGGGAACTCGGGAACTTATCAGGGCCCGATGTAACGCTCGAAAGTTCTACTTGGGTGACTAACACGGAGTGAGTGAGTATGCGTCATCATCGTTGCCGTCGCAAAGACGGAACGAAAAAGTTTCCCATTGGTCACTTTGGTTTCCACTGTGGAAATTGCTGGACCATAAGTAGCAGTGAGTAACCGGCACTGGTGAAGCAATTAACCATTCCAATATTTGCAGGAAAAAGAGAGTTTCAGAGGGAAGATAAGTATTCGGTCTCTTCTTTACCCCTGGAGCATGCGCTCAACAACCGCGCAATATCCAGGTGGCTAATTGCTCCACAGCGTCTTTCTCATTCGTTCTTTGTTTCCCGAAAATTATTGTTTCGCTCGGATAGTTTTGCTCTGCACAGACAGCTTCTAATTAAATTGTTTAGCTGGCCATGCTGACCACTTGGCAGCTAAACTTAGCGCACGGCCAAGCGGTCACCCATCCAAGTACTGACCGCGAACGAATCTGCTTGACTTCGGGAAACACCGGAGCCGTGCCTTCTACCACGCATCGACCGCCGTTGGTGACGAGAAGACTATATTTACACTGAGGTCTACAAGTTGATGTCGTATGTTCGGATCTAGCGAACCAATACTTTTCAGCTTCATCGAAGGTGTTCGGCGAGGGGTCACAATGACGAGGGTTGCTGAGTTTCTCCGTAGCTTCATGTGAGTGACTTGGAACTTCTGCTGGGGTCGACGAGCGAGGAACAAAAGGGAAGAAAAAAAATGGAGGGGCCGTTTCTGGATCGTTTAAAAATTTATGGTCCGTCCGTTGTGGGGATTTGTGGTGTCTGGGGTTAACCCGCGCTACGGTGATAAATCCACCAACGACAGACGTCAATTGACATGGTGAGGGTGCGAATACCCTCCGCGACGCAGTCGCGACGACTAATCTCAACCGACTGCTCGCTTTGGTACCCGGTCGATCTTCCGCTCGCAGACTCTATTTCATTCGTCTTTCGCTGAGGTAAATTGCCCTATTAGAGATAATGCTCCAATTACCTACCTCCGTGATTCTGCAATAGGTTTCTTCCTCCACCATTCGGTCCCCACACTGGCGCTGGCATTGATCAGTACTTGGGCATCCTCCTTCCGTTCAAATGGGATTTCGCTTGGATGATCGGTGATCAAAGGCTAAGGTAAATGCTCCTATTAGTGACCGCTTAAGAATTGTGTCCGAAACATTACAAAATATTAATACAACTATGCATATCCGGTCGCTGATATCGATTCCATCGGGAAGTTTAGTTCATTGGCTAACCAAAACCTCCCAAATGTGACCAATTATTTATTGTTATTCAAAGCATATGAATAAAAACTTGAATAAATGTCATTGTCCCTATTAGTGACATCCGTGATACAGAGTTGCACCCATTAGTGGCCACCGATATTTGCATAACCACGAATATTTCTGCTCATTGAACTAGATTCCATCGGGAAGAGTAATTCAGTGGCCAACCGAATACCCGCGATAAGGCAAAGGACCCATTATCAATCGGGTTGAAATTTGGCACGCATGTAGAGCAGCTGGGTTCCTCTGTTTATTATAACTTACGCAATAATTGAAACATTCATTCGGATTTTATCCGGTTTTGAAATTTTGAAAAAAGTGTCTTCGCACTCTAGCTTTCGGAAATTTTGACCTATCGCACTGAAACTTTCTACAGAAGTAGACCAGCATCAAACGATTCTTTCAATTAAAAAGATGACGTTTTCGCAAATACGCTGCCTTCATTCCAGGTGAATTGATGTTTATTATAACTTACGCAATAATTGAAACATTCATTCAGATTTTATCAGGTTTTGAAATTTTGAAAAAAGTGAATTGAATTTTTACTGTGAGGAAAGCATAAAACGTTGAAAAGCGGCGATCGATGCTTCGAGACTGTAGCACTCGACAGTGGAGTATGCGATGCGATATACGATAGACTTGCCCTGGGGAGGGGGGGGGGGGGGAGGGCTATAGCATGATCGCGTGAGTAACGCCTCGTGTCCGTACAATTCTCGCACAAGTGCATCGATTCGTCTTAGGCGGTGTGTACAAATACACACGCAAGGAATGTTTCAAGGGAGTGGAAGAGTGGAGAGAGAGCAAAAAAAAAAAAATGAAAAAGAAAATTCTCGCTCAGGCACGTAAGGGAGGAAAGAGGAGGCGCGCGGCCGCGCCGTCGAGACTGTCTCGCGGCGAGTAGGAACTCTGTGGAAAGTAGTGCTGGTCGTGTTCGGGCAGGCGAGCGAGCGTCTGATGTGGTTTGGGTCTGACAAAGTAGGCACGCTACTACTTGCCTCTACGTAACCGTAAGAGCCTGCACGGGAGGTACAGTGAAACCGCTCGTGGCCCTTGGCACTCTCTTACTGTGTAATGCAGTGGCTAGTCGAGAGCCCGAGCGACACGGTATCAACGAAAACCCTCACCATTGTAAATCACGTACGCACATACGATCGAGCGTAATTCGCGAAGAATGTTAAATTCAATTAGCTACACTGGAAAAAAAAAAATTTGCTTGCGTGCTGCCAAAGCAAAAAATTCACCCAGAAAAAAAATTTATTTGACGGCCACCGTTTATTAAGATTAAGTAAAATATTTATTTGATGTAAATAAATATTTATTTCACTTAAGTAACTATTTACTTAATTTAAATAAATATTTATTTAAATCAAATAAATATTTATTTAAATCAAATAAATATTTATTTAAATCAAATAAATATTTATTTAAATCAAATAAATATTTATTTAAATCAAATAAATATATATTTAAATCAAATAAATATTTTACTTAATCTTAATAAACGGTGGCCGTCAAATAAATTTTTTTATGGGTGTTCTTATTTCAATTCTACTTTCAATTCTTACAATTCCATATGGCATTGAAACAACGACAGCAAGACTGCCAAAGCGACTTGTTATCGTTTCAAACCCGTATGCAATTTCAAGAATTGAAATAATAATTTTTTTCCTTGGCAGCCCGCAAGCGTATTTTACTCGAGTCAATGATATTTTGTTTTTCAGTGATATAATTACATCGAGCCGGAAATTCGTGTGAGGTCCTTCGGTAAATAGCGATCACGTTGCGGTGCCAGTCGCTCTCTGCGCGTACCTGATACGCGTACTTCGCCTCTGCTCCAGCGTATACGTTCCAGTGGGTCGGAATGATGGTTAAACTAAATAATTTTCCGACCAACGGCACGCGGTGGTAGAAGTCACGGTGTATAACCTTCCGGCTGACTTCACCGAGTTCCGTATGCATGTTTAATGATGCCGAATAATTAATCGATACGTATAGTCAACCCATTACCATATACCGCGATTACCATAGACCATTGACGAAGACGAGTACACAGACTATCCCCTCCCCCTTCCGTCGCCATTAGTTCGCTCGCTGGATATAACGCGCGACGAAATATTACCATCGTCTCAGACTTACCTCGGTCTAATATGATAAATTTCATAGATATTTGTTCCATTTTTCCACAGTATACGTTTCTGGGTTTTTACGGAAACCCGTCCCGATTCCCCCCTAACACTCCCTACCGGCACTCACACTTATAAAAAAGTACAGTTGAATCAACTAAGATTCGGGCAGGGACGTTCAAATAAATATTTAGTTGGTCGAACAAAATATTTTAATGGCTCAAAAATATTTTGATTAAATCACCAAATAAATTGTTGAACTAACAAATTTTTTAGCTGTACCAATAAAATATTTAGTTGAAAGTCCCTGCCCGAATCTTGAAAAAAAAAAAACCCTACCTAACTTTCAGTGCGTACGCAGCCGAGTTAGCTACACTGTACCGCATTTGCCGGGGACACGGGGGACTACGGTCTGTACGGCGTGCCGGTAGGGACGGCCATATTTTACTGATCCTCCGGTATTTTTGCACTTTGAGTAAAGTGCAGAAACACCAAAGTTTCAGAAGAAAGCGCTACCCGCTGAACGGACGATGCGCCAGCTAGCGCACGGCTAAGCGGTCACCCATCCAAGCACTGTCCGCGAACGATATCGCTTGACTAGGGAGACCACCGGAGCCGTGCGCCAACCGCGCATCCATCACTGTCGGCAATTTATTATTATTATTATTTATTATTTCAATTTACAGAGAGTAAGTTTATAATTTATAATATCTGCATCCAGTGTATAAATTTGCACTATATTTTCACGTGAACATGTGTGCATCTAGTATGTTCTTGAACCTATTTATCGTTTCCGAATTTATTATCACAGCTGGTAGAGCGCTCCATGCGTCGATAACTCTGTTCGACAATATATTTTTTCAGTGGATTTTTCCGGAACTGCTCCTTTTGTACCTTTGCTCGGTGTCCTTGAAGATGTGTATCTGTGGACAGGCTGAAGAGTTCGGGTCCTTCTATTGCGTAGTGCCCATATAAATACTTGTAATTTTCTATGACGTCCCCCCTCTTCCTCCAGTCTTCGAGCGTTAACCAGCCCAGCCTCCTCAGTCGATCTTCGTACGGCAACCCTCTCAGTTCTCGTGGCATCTTCGTGTGGAATTTCATAGGTTTTTTTTTTTAAGGTCGTCCCGCGGAGCTAAGGTAAAGGACCCAGTTTCTGACACGGACCCAGTTTCTGACAGGGGTACCTCCAGCATAGTTGGCTTCCCCCACCATTTGATATGCAGCCAATGGGGAGCGCGCGTTCGGAGGCTCAGAAACTGCGGCTCTTGGTCCTCCTTGTTTATCCCTATGACTTTACACGCTTAAAGTGAGAGACCTGCGTAGTTCTCGTGGCATCTTCGTGCGGCATTTCATAGGTATTTTTTTTAAGGTCGTCCCGCGGAGCTATGGTAAAGGACCCAGTTTCTGACACGGACCCAGTTTGTGACAGGGGTACCTCCAGCATAGTCGGCTTCCCCCACCATTTGATATGCAGCCAATGGGGAGCGCGCGTTCGGGGGCTCAGAAACTGCGACTCTTGGTCCTCCTTGTTTATCCCTATGACTTAACACGCTTAAAGTGAGAGACCTGCGTAGTTCTCGTGGCATCTTCGTGTGGCATTTCATAGGTATTTTTTTGAAGGTCGTCCCGCGGAGCTAAGGTAAAGGACCCAGTTTCTGACCCCGACCCAGTTTGTGACAGGGGTACCTCTAGCATAGTCGGCTCCCCCACCATTTGATATGCAGCCAATGGGGAGCGCGCGTTTGGGGGCTCAGAAACTGCGGCTCTTGGTCCTCCTTGTTTATCCCTATGACTTTACACGCTTAAAGTGAGAGACCTGCGTAGAAGTGTCATAAACTGGGTCCTTTATCTTATCCGTTATATTGACCTTCCCATCTATCACTCAGCCTCGGCACCTTTCTGGAAGGGCAATAATGGACGATTGTGCGAAGCCGTAGGCATAACAAAACCGCGTAGGCAGCAGAGTACGAATACGCAATTGTAGGTCGGCTATCTGTAATATGAGAGTAACTGACTGTAACTGGATAGAGGCGAAACTGCTCGCGACCAGGCTTCCCTCGCCACGCGACGCTTACGTTTCAGAACTTGAGCTGTGCTGCTCTTTCTCCTTGAGTTCCAATGGCGTTTTTCTCGAACCCTCATTTACGTTACCATGCGCGAGCGAGCTTGCGTGCAATGTTCGAGGTAGCGGAAGCGTATTCGAAAGTCTCGAAAGATCATCGAACGTTATTGCATATTACAATTACAATTAACCAATCGTTCGAATATTCGTATCCGACGTCTATTCGCCGAATATCAATGCGACGTGACGCTTCGACAATGCTAATTAGCATCGGTCGGCACTATCCGATAGTGTAACAATTATAGATCCGCAGTTGCTTTATTATCATTGTTACAGTGCGGCCAAAATTCGAAGAGAGAGTCCCAGTAAATTTGAATCCGTGTCTACTGTCGAGCAAATGGCGATGAATACTTGAAAAGGATTTTCGGTATTTCGAATGGGCCACTCGGCCGCGCCACTCTGCCTCGTTCCCATTTTACACACGTTCCAATATTAATCTATAATCGAGATTCTCAGCACCATGGACTGGCTGGCAGCTGATGCGATTATTCCTGAAGCGCTTTTCATCAGCGACGTGCGCGAGTAAATAATACATACTCGCTGGTTTTATGGAGATGTGTGTGTCAATTAATTAGTTCACATCGGACTGCCTATGCTGATTATGCGCGATCCGTCGGCGAACCGAAATAAAAAAATAACCTTAAGAGCATGTGAAACACGTTCTCTGCGTGTCTCTCTCGCTCCGCCGTGAGCGCCACTGATGCTGTCTCTCTCGCACTCCACAGTGTTTCACATGCTCTTAATACACATGTTTGTGTCACTGTTTGCATTTGCGATACATTTAAGACAAAAATTAAAAATCTGTAACGTCACTTCCAGATTGAAAATCTCACTTTTGAACCAGAAGTGACGTCGCGCGAAAGGAATTAAGAAGTTTCGATGTGACGTCACTTCGAGTTTGACAATTTCAGTCGTTAACCGAAAGTGACATCGTACGGGAAATACGTCACTTCTGGACAATAACAGTTGGTCCATACAATCTCCGATACATCTCTCTGTTTGTTGATAAGTCGCGTCTAATAACAATGCCAATGGGCCATCGACCGGAGTCCTTCAGCCCTAAGTAAAATATTTAAATAAATATTTATTTAAATTTGATATAAATAAATATTTATTTAAATTAAGTAAATAGCTACGTAAATGAAATAAATATTTATTTTAATTAAGTAAATAGCCACTTAAATGAAATAAATATTTATTTAAATAAAAGAAATATTTTACTTAAACCAAATAAACGGTGGCCGTCAAATAAATTATTTTTCTGGATGCACTTCATCGTCGGAATAGCGCGAGACCTACGTATAAGGAGATGTAGAGGAATTCTTTGGAGCCGTGGGATACGAGCAGCAGCGGTAAAGGGGTGAATTCACGAGGGAGCTTTGGATACAGTCGTGAACGAAACCAATAGAAAAATAATCTTTGAAGATGTGTCCTTTGTCACTGAAGAAGCTGGATCGGTGAACCCGCCCGTGAGAAAGATGCGAGAAACCGATATCTGATCAGTGGATACAGATTTTCCGTCGTGCCGTCACTTCCCCGTGCATCTATTGTAGTCGGTCGCATTTTTCCTCGTTCAATTTCCTCAATCCTTTAAGATTGAGGAAAAGTCGTTGTTACAGCTCGTCGGTTGCTCATGAAGTTTCCGCGATTCGAAATTAAATTAATTCAGCCGTATCGGGTTGGAGCAGTTTCTATGTGCAGGCCAGCTGATCCACCTGCGCAGGCAGGCAAGCCGTGACGGAAAAAGAGAGAACCATTAAAAAAAAAAAAAAATGAAAGAGAAAACACCCAGCCAGAAAATTGATTATTCACTCGGTGGACTTGTTTTTTCGATTATTGCCTTCTATTTATATGCGTCATCGGATTATCGATGAAACGATAACAAATTGGAATTCTTCTGGCTTGACAGGATCCATGAATAAAGAACTTTATGCAGATTCAATTTATGTCTTCGATCGTGTCATTTTTTTTTTTTTTGCCGTTGCTGCATATCTCGCCGTATCAACTTGTACTTTTTTTTTTAACCCTCCAACCTCGATCTCCGGTGTACCATTGAACTTTTTCCCCCCCGTGATTTTTTAGAAAGTCTATCTCCCCACGAATTCGAGGGAACCGACGTTATTGTACCAGCAATCAGCGGAGCCTCCGGACTGTATGGGCGCAACAGGAAACGTTAATGAAAAAATATTGTTACGGGAGAAACGGCGCCGTAGTGCGGCCCTGTTTCTATCGTTATGTACATCGTTCTCATTCCCTCTCCCGCGCTCGAGCTAGTAATATTTCCGGTCATCACGTAGGGAACCGTGCAGCTGGGATGTATACCCCCGATGGAAATGCAAATTTCAAATTCAAATACAATCGGAGGCGCGAGCACGACTATGAAATCGAATAGAGCTCTGCGGGTCCAGTGGCGGCAGTTTGGATCCAAGGACACTCCAATACGAGAACCACCGTCACCGGTACTCCCAAAGCTACATACCTATACCGACGTTCCACATTCCCCCCCACCGCTCTATCCGCATCCGGACTTCCTATCAACGAGCCATCCGCCTGGCCCACTTCCCCGGAGATAGCAATAGATTTTTTTTTCTTCCTTTTTTCCACCCTTTAAAAATAACAGCCAAGTGGCCTCATTTTGAGCAAATCATTTACAATTTGTCTCTGGAAAAAGTCGTACAGTAGAACCCCGATTAAACGGGACGCTCGGGACCGAAGCATTCCGGGATAATCGAAATCCCGGTTAATCTGAACTAGACGGTGAAAGTACATACGTCAATAATGGGTAATGATACAACTTTATTTTGATTAGTTACAATGACATTTTGTACAACCCGAGTAGACATTTTCGAGCGTTACATCGGGCCCTGATAAGGTCCCGATATGGCCTTATCAGGCCCTTGTCAGGCCTTATCAGGACCCTATCAGGGCCTGATGTAACGCTCGAAAATTTGTACTCGGCAACAAGCACTTCATTGTTAAATAGTGTAAACTGGAATGTAAAGCTTTGGATTTTTTTTTCATTGATAGTACGTAAGGTAGACTTTTTTTAAAAGTACTCAGTGACTTTGTTTTCCGAGCATAAAAAAAAAATCTCGGAAGACGCACGGTTAATCCACTTCTCGGTTAATCCAACCCCGGTTAATCGGGGTTCTACTGTACTTCGGAATCTTCGCGCTGATGCTTTATGAAAAAAAAAATTGCACACGGGCTGCCAAAGAAAAAAATTCTTATTTCAATTCTTACAATTCCATATGGCATTGAAACAACGACAGCAAGACTGCCAAGGAGGCACGTTATCGTTTCAATCCCGTATGCAATTGTAAGAATTGAAAGTAGAACTTTAGTTCAATTCGCTTGCCAAAGAAAAAAAAAATTATTTCAATAATAATTTTTTTTCTTTGGCAAATGAATTTTACTTGAGTCATTGATATTTTTTTTCAGTGTACAATCAATTGGGGGATGCAGTTGCTCGGTATTCTTTTTTCTCGATTCGTTATCGAAACCAGGAACAAAAAAAAAGGACGGGCTTGTGCGAATGGCAACTACCCCCCGCTAACGCCGCATTTTGACCATGAGGGATATACAATATTTGCTTTAATTCCGGCCTCGTCGGATGCGGGGCCATTATCTCAAGCTGACCACGACCGCGACTGCCGTGCCGTTACGCTGAAACAGGATGTACTCGCGAGCAGATTAACATTCACAGCGTAACAGCAGCTTGCTGAATTCTGAACAAGGGTTGTCTGCAGTTAACCCTCGTGTAAGGGCGGCGGGCGTTGCTGTCGAGAATGCATGTGAAACACATTACCGACCAACACGGACATGCATTAAACTAATTTCGCACAAGGGTCTTTTCGAAACTCGTTTCTCTATGTTATTGTATATTAAAGAAAAAAAATCTTAGGTGTTCAATTGACTGAAAACACATTACCGACCAACACGGACATGCATTAAACTAATTTCGCACAAGGGTCTTTTCGAAACTCGTTTCTCGATGTTATTGTACATTAAAGAAAAAAAAAAATCTTAGGTGTTCAATTGACTGAAACATGACCCGTCGAACTGCCGTGAATGGCTGAATGGTGACCCAGTGAGCGAGTAATCGGGAACGGCTGCTGCGAGGCTCAACCATCGGCCTGAATCACCGCGTTACCGGAGTCTCATACTCGCCAGTCAATGTATATGTGAAACGCAATCAATCTCGCCGCGTCGACGTCCTCGTTGAGCCCATTATTGTCTCTCCGTTCAGCCCTGATTATTACCCTCGGAATGACGCCGCGAGACGGCGCGTAAACCATGGCGGACTAGAAAATCTGTTAGCCCCCCTAACGATCCCAAAATTAAACGAACGGACCCGTTACTTCAAGCCCCAATCTCTCATACGATGAAGCTCAATTTTTTTTTGTTTTTTGTTTTTTTGTTTTTTGAATTGACGGTGGGGCAAAACGGGACAGTGAGGGCAAGACTCAATTTTCTAATAATTTTTGGGTGCCCCATTTCGTCCCAACGATACATCCGGATTTTCAACCGCGTTTTGCCCCACCGATTACCATCGCCACCATCCAAAAGTTATTGGAATAATATATTATGCCACAAGGGAGGAAAGTGTGGTTTTTTTTCACCGACGTGTGAAGTTTGATTTGTGTGATTTCAGAAATTCACACGAGGTGAAAATGCACTTCCTCCCGAGTGGCATACGCTATTTTTTTGCCCGACTATGCTAAAAAGTGGCCACATTTCTATGCCTGCAGTGGGGACGGAAAGTGGCCCGCTGCGTTTCTTTTCGGCCCGCGGGTCAAGAAGCGACAACTTTTCGCCCCCGGTGCAGGCATGGAATGTGGATTTTTCAGCGTAGTCGGGCAAAAAATGGCTTTTTGTCCCATTATCCCGTTTTGCCCCGCTGTGCAATTTTTTCCCGCTCTCCCATACACAAATCCCGTACAACAGAGTATAGCACGCTCATTGAATGGATCCAAAACTAATTAAATAATGCTTTGGTTCACTTTCAAAAGTACGTGAAAACGCGAACGAAGGCGAGCACAGGATTTTATTTTTTGTCACCACGAAAAAGTTTTGATTCCGGAATGGATGAGACTGGCCGTGACTGGAGAAAGTACGGGGGTGAAAAAAAGTCGGAGGCACCGGTGCAAGTGCGGAGGACAGAACGAGTGGGGGGTTACCGAAATTTTGGAATAAATTGAGCGTCGTTTCTGCCCGTTCGAGGAGGAGGGAGGAGCGGTTGTTTATTCTCGAAATTAAATTGAATTGCCCCATAACTTGCCGGTCTATTAGCCCTGGGGACCGTGGCTAGTTTGCTCGTAAATCTCCGGAGTATCGGAGCGGGTGGCCAGCGGTGGGTGGCCCGGCGCCGTTCCCGAGCTGTTCGAGAGGGAACGCCGCGGTGGAGCATCGGTGCGCGGCGACTGTGCTGGGCTCTCGATTCGACCCGACAATGCGTCCGGAAGCTCCCAGGAAATACATGGGCGTGGTACGGAGATAAATGTACTCTTGCATTTGCATACTTACCTCTCGACGCGTTGTAGCCCAGCCGAGCGAACCATCGAGCGCCGGAGCTTCGCATAGCCAATGGCCGGGAGTCGCTGCATGCACCGCGACTCCGACCGGGTAACTCCGGCCCTTTCCTTGTCGATCCTTCATTTCCGTAATTCGATGGGTCGTCTGTGCTTTATACTCTCTTTCGCGAGGACCTCGCGTGAAAAACCGAGCAACCTGTAGGGGAGAGCGGGGCAAAATGGCACAGCGGAGCGAAACGGGATAATGAGACAAGAAGCTATTTTTTGCCCGACTAGGGTAAAAGTGGTGAATATGGCCCACCTCGGTTAACACGTAAATCAATGATATACGGACCGGGCCATATTCGCCACTTTTACCCTACGCTAAAAATCCACTAAATCCGAAAGTTATCGATTCTTGACCAGCGGGCCGAAAAGTACTGCAGCGGGCCACTTTCCATCTCCATTGCAGGCATAGAAATGTGGCCACTTTTTAGCATAGTCGGGCACAAAATAGCGTATGTCACTTGGGAGGAAGTGCATTTTCACCTCGTGTGAATTTCTCAAATCACACAAATCAAACTTCACACGTCGGTGAAAAAACCACACGCTCCAATCACTTTTGGATGGTCCCGATGGTAATTCGTGGGGCAAAACGCGGTTGAAAATCCGGATGTATCGTTGGGACAAAGTCGGGCATCCAAAAATTATTGGAAAATTGAGTTTTGCCCTCACTGTCGCATTTTGCCCCGCTCTCCCCTACGCAGATACGGGCTAGATCCTATCCGGGAAACGAGAAAAAATTGAACCTTCGGGAAGACTGAAAACACCTGGATCTCTCGTTCGGGAACTATGTTGGTATGTTTCTTTTTTCTGGCCTGGATCGGCGAGATACGAAGTAGACCCGAGAGATTTCGGACTGTTGTGGCCTTTACCACTCACTCCGCAAACTATAGTATCGGGTACGGATCGGACGGATATTGTCGGGCGGCTAAACCACATTCCTCCCGGCGCGATTCGGGCCGGTAGTTGTGATTGCTCAACGGCGGACAACTGTGTTGGGCACGCTCACGTTTTCCCAATCGAGTTATCTTTTACTTGGGTTCTCCCTCTCCCAACCTTGTTCGCTTATCACTCCGATATGTATGATCCAACGCGGATCTTTCAATCCTTCCATGTTACCGCGAAGATTGAATTGGATTACCGATGCCTACACCCAGGAAAATAATTTATCTGACGGGCACCCGCAAATAAATGTTTATTTGGTTTAAGTACATATTTATTTAAATCAAACAAATATTTATTTAAATCAAATAAACGTGTGTTTAAACCAAATAAATTTGTATTTAATTATGTTAAATATGTGGCATACGCCACAGTAAATGGGTAAAAATGTATGCGTAATTCGTGATTTTTTTCTCGGTAAATATATACTTTATCGACTCAATTTTTTTAGGGTTGAAGGAGGATATATGAACGAACATTTCAGAATTTTTTCATTCAATTTTCTTATTATCATTTATGTTTTTTATCGGTCGGCGTAATTTTTTTTTTCGAAAGTTCGTTTGCATTGGCTCTGATTTCAACATGTAATTTAATGTGAAACAAATTTTTTTAATTATTTCTTAACAATTGATATACAATGCGGTCCTTGACGAGGGGAAAAATAAAATAAAATTTCCAAAATGGCGGCCATTTAAAAAAAAAATCGATATTTACCCATTTTTTTTAAACCTTGATCATTTTTTATAATTTTTTAAAAATACGAAACCGCCAAGGATTAAAGAATTTGTAGAAGTAAATCGGGACAAACTTTCATAAAAATTCATCAAGCGTTTTTGAGATATATCACGGTCATCTATTTTGAAAATCACGTTTCGAGAAAAACACGTTCCAAGTTCGGCCGGGCCGTTGCTCGACCACTTTGCACATAACGGTCTCCAACTTTCGCAATTCGTTGAATTTTGACTTAAAAATTTAAACGAATATTCTTGACACTATAAACTATTAGAAAATTTGAAAAAATAGAAAAATAAAATTTTGAAATTTTACTGTGGCATATACCCTTAAATCAAGTAAATATTTATTTGCGGGCGACCGGTCAAATAAAAAATTTTCTGGGTGTGATGGAAATTTTCGAGCGCCAAATCGGGACGTGGTAAGGTCAAAAAGATGTTATCGTATCTTGACGTAACTCTGTAAAATTTCTACCACGGATACGCGAGTTTGTCTTTGCCGTAATAAACATCGAGATCATTGTCCGTTAGTCTTAAGATATTTCGAACGAAAGTCAATACAATGGTGGAAAAAAAGAATTAACACAACTTTAGGGTGATTCTTGGAAATGCTATTTCCATTTCGCGTGCCACTCTGCGCCTCGCGCCGGAAAATTGTTGATCTATGGAAGGAAATACGGAAACCATTGTCCTCCAGCGTCGATATCCTAGGAGCAACCTGTAGCCGATGGACTCTGCATTCCTTATGCACGCTAGAACGGAAGCACCGTTAACTCATGGGCGACTGGGAATATGGCACAGTTCGCATAGTCAGCGCTTATTAACCTCTTCGCTATAATCGCGACGAAATTTCTCGTTCGCTCCTTCCATGCATTATTTCTCTGCATTTCGCCCCTCGAAAGAGTTTCAACCCAGCTCGTAAGTAAGACTGTCCCGAGTTGAAATTTTCGAGTGTTACATCAGGCCCTGATAAGGCCTGACTAGGGCCTGATAAGGCCTTATCAGGACCCTATCAGGGCCCGATGTAACGCTCGAAAATTTCTACTCGGGGTAAGAAAATTACACAAGGATTTAAAACCAGAAGTGACGTACTTCCGGTATGGCGCGACTTTCGGTCGAAAAATGAGATTAAAAAATCGGTCGTCACGTTGTCGTTTACACAGTAAAAAGTAATTTTGTAAAATCGGAACGCGAAATTTCGTAAAAATAATTTTGTTGAATAAGTGACAAACTCGTTTGTCTCTTATTTGAATATACGAACCTGTTGTTTGAGTTCCCGTGTCATTGACAATTTTAGTTTCTACTTTTGTTTGTAAAACAAAAAAATCGACAAATATAAAATTGTGAACATTTGTGGACAATAAGTTGTTCTAACAAGTACAAACTTTTCTTTACAGTGTATGACACATATCTAAACATGGTGTTATGCCAACAACCTGGTTACTTTTGATGAAATGAGTTTTGGTCGAAATGATTTTGGTGTGAATGGATCCTCTATAAAATTTAAAAGAAAAATATAAACAAAAGGCAAAAAAGTTATTTCACGGCGAGCCAAGCGGAGAGACGAAGCCGAGAACGGGAAACGCGAATTTCCGTCTAGTTTTATGAAAGAATTTCTTGGGGAAACAAGCGGACCTGGGCAGAAAGAGGGAGAGAGAGAACGAAAAAACAAACGAGAAAAAATAAAAATATGTAAACGTCAAAGTTTATCTTGGTCCCAAAGTAAGCTTTATTTGAAAGGCAGATCTGACAGAATAATTTAACTGAAAAGCCTTCATTTTACCGTACTGTCCGCCAGCGACTCTCACGGCCGGCTCTCAACTACGTACACTTCCGCGAACGTACATGAACTGCATACATATCAGACACGATCCACACAGCCCGGTCACACGTTGAGCTCATGCATGCTTTCTACAATTGCCTATCTGCATACACGCTACCTACGCCAGAAGAGAGACACGGAACACCGTCGTTTGACGAAACCGCTCGTTTTACACGTGTGCACAAACCCTGTCGAATAGACTTTCGCACACATGGCACACATGACCGTTATATCTTTGATAAATTCCGTTAATACAGTTTTACGGCGTTGGATAGTGACTAATGGAATTTAATGTTACGGCTCGTCGCTCAACAGATTTATCGCATCGATCAGCCCTAGATAAGCGCGTATCTGGACGCGCTGTCAGCTTTCAAGATACACACTTGTCGAGGAAGCGCGAAGAGATAACACAAATATTTTCATAAACGTTTAACGAAAATTTGCACGGTAATAGTTACGATAATACACTGGTGCCCCGTCAATACTGTGTATCTTATCAGCGAGATAACACTCCTATCTTTGCGTTACAATAATATACTGGTGTCCAGTCAATACTGTATCTTATACACTGTTAAAAAAAATTGTAAATTTAATGTACAAATATTATGTAAAATTACAGTAGTTTTAAAGTAATTTTTAAGTACATTTAGTACTATTAAAGTACTTTTATTAAAAATGCCACTTTTTTATTATTTTTTATTTACCGTACATTCATTTTACACAACATTTGTATATTAAATTTAATATACTAGGTTATGCAAAAAAGCTTCCAATATAAGTACATTAATTTCAATGCAGACATTTTTTACAGTGTATCAGCGAGATAACAGTCCTATCTTTGCGTGTGACGCGTGGAGCCTTACATCGGCGATGGCACACAATACGAAAGATTCGATCGATCGATCGTCGCTCAAAATTACAAATCCCATGTAACCGCTTGATCGTGAAATACCTCGTGCCAGATTCTCACGTGCCAATAATGACTTTGGTATGTCAACCAATAGAGTTACCGCAAGGATGCCATTGCCTGTCGCTAGAGATGATCGAAGCATCCCATGTCCCTGAGTTCGAGAATCATTTTTCCAAACTTCTCGTCCATATCTTCGCCTCCCAACTGCATCGTCACTCTTGCCGCGGCCACATGATCGGCACACAAGAGCGCGCGATCGCAGTTTTCAGGGTAGGGAATTACCGGCAGAAAGAACACAGCTATAACGTATCCGAAAACCGCTGCCCTCTTGTATTCGGTGAGCATATTGTCGTAGGAATATTTGTCCAAGTCGTTGACACCAGCGTCGCGCAGGTAGCCGATCAGTGTGTCGTGGTAAGATTTGAATATGTCGTTGAAGTTGCTTACTCGGTCGCGACTGGAACAATTGAGATACAGGAAGGTCGAAAGATCGATGGCCGGCGAGGAGTACGACATGGTGGCGAAATCGATTATCATTGCCTCGACTTTCCCATCGACTCTCCTGAAGAAAACGTTGTTTCTCGTGAAGTCACCGTGACAAAGAGTCGCCAACGGCTCGACCGGATTCACACACGGAAGCATTATTTCGTTAAATGTGTTGGCTAAGTACTTCTGGAGCTTGTCGCAGAATTTCGGATCGGAGGTGTTTTTTCGCAGCCAGGCGATCGGTCTGGGTGAAACGATGTCCAAGAATTCATGCAACCACCCACCCGGTATGAACCGCGATTCCCGAATGTCATTGACGACCTCTTTGAACTCGCTGGGTTCTTGCTCCTTCATGACGTAGGCCATGGCGTGAAATCTGGCGATCTCGTTGGCGGCGGAGAACACGTATTCGACTGGAATATTGTAAGCCTCGGCGCATACCTTGTAGCCACGAGGACTCATATTTTCGGTGACTATCACGGTGTTGGCGCGACCATCCTCGATCGTGAGGATGCAATGTGGAAAGCGCGGATTCCCTCTGGCGACTTTGGTGTAAAACAGTATCTCGTTGTGAAACTGATCGGACATGTTCATGAACTCGGCGACGGTGTCCTCGAGCGGTGGCCTCTTTATCACGAGATGCAGCTTATCTTCGCTGTCTTCGCTATTTCTCTTCTCATCCGGCTGAAAGGTCAGATCCAGAAAGTAAACGCACGAGATAAAGAACGTATTCTGCGGAATGGTGATGTCGAAACGAGCACTTTCGCTCGATTTACCGAGGGACTTTGATATCCTTGGTATGACATTCGTCTCGATCCACTTGGTCACTTGCTGCGCGGTTGTTAATTCGGCCATCTCGATGGGACGATAAAAAATTCCTCACTGTACTGGTCGTTTGCAAAATGTTTCCTCGTTCACGCCAACCGGCTCGGACTAACCAGCCGTACGATGGATTCTCCACTGTTCCTGGTATAGCGTGTCAGTTAATTGTTGAGATGACAAACCACAATCACTCGGTTGGCGGATACACGCGCGTATCGTTGATCTATCGGAGAGATCGCGACTGCACGTTCATGAGCGTCAACCGAAACTAACGACCAAGTGGCATAACGCGAGGCCGCAGACAAGAAGCAATACTGAGCCGTCCTGGCTGGCCATTGGTCGAATCCCTTCTCCGGCCAATCTCCGTCATTCGCTAGATGTATAAGTGAGGATCGAATGAGTGGACCTTGAACCGATCTACAGGAAATCGCAAACGCTTTTCAAGTGCACCTACCAAGTCCCTATGTGACACGACCGGAGACGTCTCCCGACTTTTATTATCATTATTATTATTATTATTGAAAATATCGATGGAAAAGAGGGAGCTTCTGTGAAAATTTATATTTTATTATTAATTATTTCAATATTTTTGTAAGATTTTTTTTTGTATTTTTTTTTTACAAATGTTTTCAAGCGTAGGTTGCTTTGTGTGCGACGGTTTCAGGATAAGAGTGACTATCAGCGATTTTACTGCATTTCCGAGCAACGATAACGTACGTGTTATGACTGTCCAAATAGACTTCGACGGTAATGGGATAATCTTGGCGCTTGTCGTACACACATTTGCATTTTTTTTCCACGACACTTAATGCTCGCTGCGGATGTTGTCGATATAACTGTCCGACGTCCAGGAGCTGCCCTGGTTCGTGAAACGGCCCGAGAGCTCTTAACTTTGAGAGCGTGTCAAATTAATAAACCGACATCTGCCGCTATCTGCAGCGATACCGAGCACATTGAAATCGGGATGACTGCCGGACTCCGGATTGAAATAAGCGAGATATCTATAATACACTCGAGAACGGAAGAATTTCATTCAATTCATTGAGTAATTCAACGACCAATGAATCCGGCGATAACGAGATCGGTTATTATATTATGAGCTGTGCACGTGATTATTACAAGTGGGATAAGAGCCTGCGGCATCAAGAACATGACGGTCTGTTCGGAATGTCACTGTAGATGTGTGGCCACCCGATTTACCGATCGATCGCGCGATACTCGGCTACTAATCGATAGCGCGCGACACCTGGCTACGATTTAAGAGTACGCGAATGAGGCATTTTTGTATGTATGCCACTACTTGGCTCATATGGTTTAAAAAATTAAACCATATGAGCCAAGTAGTGGTTTAAAAAATTAAACTATATGAGCCAAGTAGTGGTATACATACAAAAAAAATAACCAACAAAATTTGGATCTTTTTTTTTTTATTTTGATAGACATCTTTTTTGGATTTTTTTTTAGTTTGTCTTGACGGACATATTTTTTTGGATTTTTTTATTATACTGTTTAGATAAACATCTTTTTGGACGAATCTTTTTTTAAGAGACTGTTTTGATGAACATCTTTTTTGGCAGATTTGCGAGTCCGCGAATTCGGCCTCACGGAATTCCGACTTCCGGAATCATTCTGCGACTCGGCCGTATTGAGTAAACGTCGAGACCCACGAGCTGAATCGCTACGCCTGTGTACGCTCATAAACTCTACAACCATCTTGTTGAGTGTCAGTAGTAGACATAATTTCGAACATTCTTCGAGAATATAATTTCACGCACTCGACCTATCGCTACCGATTCACAAACTTAAACATCTGAAAACTTAACTTATATTACAATAAAAAGAATCTACGCAAGAAGGATACAACGAAACGTTGATATAAAATAATTCCGAGAATGAATCGTTGACAACACTGTCACTGCGGGCAAAACTTGGTCCAGGAGCCGTACGTATTCCTCTCGCCGAAGTGTGCTGCACGAGAAAGTTCCCTCTCGGCAACCTTATATCCCTCCTCCCCGAACTACAGTCGTGGGTCGAGAAGCTGGTAGGAAGCGTACAGCCGGCGGCCCACGTTCCACTCGTACTTGTCACGAGTCCGCGAAAGTCCTGAAATTAATGGACTATCATTTCCACGGGTAACGCCTCGAGGTCGGTAGCTTGCCGGGGTCCGTTTCTCCAGTTCCGCTAACGTTTCTTCGCGGCCACCGTGTCTCGATTCATCGCGCGCGGGCTCACCGGAGCCAAACGGGAGCAACAGCAGAGGCAGAAGGAGCAAAGCAGAGGCATAACCCCGAAGCTCGGAGGGTGGTGAGCGTTCGCTCCGGACCAGCTGGGATCCTCTCTGGGTTCCGCAAGCAACGGCTCGGAACAGCAGCACCACCGGCGGCAGCGAGCGAGTGTTGATTTATCCTGCTTGCGAATCTGCCTCGCTCGCTCCTTCGCCCGGTACCGCTGGCCTCGCAATTCCAGCGTTGAATACCCGGGCGACGGTGTGGTCGCAGCGTCGTTCGGGGATGCCGCAAGAAGTCCCCAGGACGCGAAGATGCTACTGCCCGTACGCACACACAACCGCGCGCATAGAGAGGCTCACTCTCACGGCCAAACAATTCCATCTAGACAGGACGTTTTGCCAGCTTCAGGAGCGTCGAGCTATTTGCCGAGACCCAGATCCTGGCCGGTACTGCAAGAAGAGCCCATTTTCCTTCTCGTTTTAGCAGCAGCACGTGCCGCGGAGACAAGTGCGCCACTCGGTGAGGCAGCCGTGTGTTGGTTCTGCTACCGCTCATGCTCGAGCGGGATGAAGCACAGGGTGAAAGAGTGGAAAGCATGGCAGGCCGCTTTCTCCGCGGCCCGGGAAGGGGCGCAAAATCGTCGGAGACTCTTGGCTCGCGGGGCGCTTCTTCCGTCATGGCCCGACGAAATTAACTGAATTGGCCCCGCACGAGTGGTCCTTGAATAGGGGGGGGGGGGGGGGGCAAGTCCGAGGCGGAGGAATTGGAAGCACCGCAGCGCGCGCTGCGACGAAGACGAAAAAAATGACGTTTTACGCTTTTCGGTTCGAACAGAGAGGCAGAAACGGAATCTCGGGAAAACGAACCCGTTCTTGGAGTTGCATTGGGAGGAGAGAAAGGGCGGGCCGCGTCACGGCCCACTATAAAATCATCCCGCGAGCTCCGGTGATGTATGCAAATAACGAGCTAGGAAGCTGGGAGAGAGTTTCCGCGCGGTCTTTCTCTTTCAAGAACCGGCGGAAGCACCGAACTCGCTGGGAAAATGGTCTGGCGGCCTGTGTTTGTTATATAGACAACCCGGATACACAGTACTTTCACGTCGGCTTACCACGTCCAGACGAAATTCGAGGACGTGGAAAATTTAACTCGCCCGCTTACCGAGGCACGTACCATGTTGATGGCAAAGGAAATATTGCTCTATGCGTCGGTTGGCGCACAATGGACGGTGGCACAAGAATTCAGACTTTTTTTTTACCTGCGACTCGCATCCACGAGGGTGATCGTCCCAAATGTGGATGCGATGTTCAAGGTAAAATAAAGGTAAAAATATTGTTTGTAGACAGGAGGGAGCGAATAAACTGCAGAGCGTAACGCATCCAGAAAAAAAAAATATTTGACGGCCACCGTTTATTAAGATTAAGTAAAATATTTATTTCATTTAAGTAACTATTTACTTAATTTAAGTAAATATTTATTTTATTTAAATAACTATTTACTTAATTTAAATAAATATTTATTTAAATTATTTGACGGCCACCGTTTATTAAGATTAAGTAAAATATTTATTTCATTTAAATAACTATTTACTTAATTTAAATAAATATTTATTTAAATCAAATAAATTTTTTTTCTGGGTGCGGAATCCCTAAGCCAGTATGAATATATGATCTCAAGTGTGGCGCACGTGACACATATCGCTAAAAATATCGCGCATCCGAGAGCATATGTTATGCTATGGAAATTTTATGTTTTTAGTTGTCGAACGCGCGCGTGAGACTGAAGGTATTTTCCCCGTCGCACAGGCCAACTGAACCGAATATCGTTATTCAAAAATTTCTCGCATGAACGCGGGCGCTCTCGCGATAGGTCCTTCCCACCGCGGCTCTGCCGCTCACTGTTGCCGCTCGGCTGTGAAGGAGGAAGACAAGGGAAAAACTGGTGAAAAGGCGAATGCCTCCGCGGCAAACTTTCCCTACCAGTCGTAATCCAAGCTCCCTCTCGTTTCTCAGCCCTCCTCTTTCTTATCCTTGTTCCCATCGTTCCCTCTCGCTCCCGCCCTTTTCTCATTTCTCGTTATACCCTTTTATTTCTTCTGGCCTCTCCACCTCTCGGCTCACCTTCGAATGTTTTTCGCTCGGCTGCCTCCGAGAATGTTCCATCCCTTTTCAGTGTAAATACCGTCGCCCTCGCTTTTCTCACTCTCCCACGACTGTTGGCAAATATACAGGCGCGAATTTATCGACCCTCGGCTCGGCTAAACGGTTTAATCCAATTTTCCTGCAAATTGGCGACGACAGTTTTTGCACGACCGCCTCAGCTGTCACGGCCAACACGACCGGCGTTCCGTTTCCACTACAACACCACCGACGACGGCTCTTTCACTCGTCTGTATTTTCTTTTATTCTCTCGGCTCTCTCTCGGCGTTCTTTCTATATCCACGCGACGCGCTTAATTCCGACCCGTCAACGTGTAATTGAAATGCCTATCGGGTACTCTGCAGCCTCCTTCTATCTCTTTTCATTTCGCCGCTCTTCCCCTGACACTGTGCGAATACGCGGAGCCACGATCGGATCACTTCGGCTCCTGTCTGTGTACCGAATAACCTTTTCTTTTTCATTTACCGATTAATTTTCAACGCGGCCAGTCAAAAGGTTTTCTTTCTCGCATCCCGTGTTCCACTTCGTTAATCATTAGAATTTTGCATCCTCATAAAGGAAGCTTTGTTTTCGTGAAAACAAAGCTTCCTCTAAATTTTCGCGGACATTTTTTTTTCGAGATTTTAGTGTCAGAGTACTTAAAATAGTCCGAAACGTCGAGAAATGTGATTTTTAGTTGACGTCCGGACACATCTGTGTGTGTGTGTGTGTGTGTGTGTGACAGACTTGCGTCGTTTAAAACGTCTATAACTCGGAAACGGTTCGAGATAGCCAGTTGAAATTTGGTACACTAGTGGTCACGTCTCTTCCCTCGGTGCAATTTTCATGAAGATTGAGGCCTGTTTCGAGATTTTACGCGATTTCGAAATTTTTTAAAAAAGGAACTTGCGTACATTTTGAACGATCGTCCTGACATAGCACATAAAGATAATACTATGACCAAAGATCTGTGGTATTGAATTTGGACGAAATCTATCGAAGCAGTCAGATTTTATGGAATTTTGATTTTTTTGAAAAATTACTAAAAAACGGTCTAATTCGAGTAAACATGGAGATATCGGGTATCGGAGCTTAAATTGGGCACGGGAATGGACTAACACTGTACAATGTTTTTATATTCGCACTTGCCATCTTGTCCTTTGCCTCGGTTTCTATCAATGTGTGTTACATTTCGTTGATAGAAATTCCGCGTGACATAGAAACGCCGTACGTTGTTTCCGCCGAAACTGACAGACGAAAATGTCACTCCCGGTTTGAAAATCTCATTATTTGACCGCAAGTCACGTATTTTCAAACCGGATGTGACGTTTTTCCGGTATGACGTCACTTCCGGTCGAAAAATACGATTTCCAAACTGGAGGTGACGTAATCGCGGTGTGACGTCACATCCGGTCGAAATCTCAGACTTTCAAACCGTAAGTGACGTTTTTCCCTACGAATATCGATCGAGTTACCGCTCGTTGGGGCGCGACGTCTTATTTTCGTTTGCCATCGGCACAAATCGGACTCTATCCGTCTAACTGAATTATCGATTTGGCACGATATTACGTTCAACTACTCGCCGAGAGTCTCGGGCAGGTTCGATAACTGTGAACGATGAATCATCCTCGTAAGTCTTTGGATGGGTAAACATTGTCCCGGGAAAATGGTGAAAAGCTCTCGAGCATCGAATCGGCTTTGCCCGTTCTTCTCGCCGCTTAAGCGTAAAATCGGCAATAGGCTTACGTTTCAACCCCATGTCGCCGAATAATACGAAGAGATACTGGCCCCGGCACTGAAGTGCGACCTCCAGTGTATACCGAGAGACTTTCATCGGGGCGGCGAGAAGCCGCGGTGCAAAATTGGAATTATTAAAAGATAATCCAAAGTATCGCATAATAACATATATAATGACGGAGAGCTCGGAGAATGTTGTTATTAAATTGAGGATCCTCGAGCGAGGAAGCTCCAGTGAAAAATGTATTCGATAGGATTATTCAGGACAAGTTTCTCCTTGAGATAAATATTGCTATTGGAGTTTAAAGGCTGTTGGTACACACCGGTTGCCAGTATCAGATTGGCGTTATGATTCTTGGGGAATCAAGGATGAGCTTTTGATGCATGTACATATTATGTCCACGAATGTGAATCCAGCGACATTTAACGAATATTGCTCAGCTCCGGTCCGTATCCAAGGGAAATGGACAAAATTGGAATTATTAAAAGATAATCCAAAGTATCGCATAATAACATGTATAATGACGGAAAGCTTGGAGAATGTTGTTATTAAATTGAGGATCCTCGAGCGAGGAAGCTCAGGTAGAAAATTTATTCGATAGGATTATTCGGGACAAGTTTCTCCTTGAGATACATATTGCTATTAGAGTTTAAAGGCTGTTGGTACACACCGGTTGCCAGTATCAGATTGGCGTTATGGTTCTTGGGGAATCAAGGATGAGTTTTTGATGCATGTACATATTATGTCCACGAGTGTGAATCCAGCGACATTTAACGAATATTGCTCAGCTCCGGTCCGTATCCAAGAGAAATGGACAAAATTGGAATGATTAAAAGATAATCCAAAGTATCGTGTTACCAAACGGTCTGAACGAAGGAAAGAAGAAAGAGAAGGAGACAAGATAGTAACGGAGTTGTTTTGTTATTGTTTGTTTTTTCATGGTTTTGATCGGACTCGCTTGAGATAAAAACTAAAGAACAAAAGTTTGTCTTTTTAAAATAAATTCCGTTGAGTTCAAATATTTTGTAGTTGTTTCCGTTTTATTTAAATTATCTACGGAGTGAGAGACAAGAGCAGAAGGTGAGAGCTCGCGAGAGAGCGTGAGATCGCTGCGTGTGGCGATCCAATGAAACGTGGGAGATTGGAAACGCATTCATTGGTGGTGGCAAAACATATCGCATAATAACATGTATAATGACGGAGAGCTCGGAGAATGTTGTTATTAATTTGAGGATCCTCGAGCGAGGAAGCTTAAGTGGAAAATCTATTCGATAGGATTATTCGGGACAAGCTTCTCCTTGAGATACATATTGCTATTGGAGTTTAAAGGCTGTTGGTACACACCGGTTGCCAGTATCAGATTGGCGTTATGGTTCTCGCAGAATAGAGGATGAGCTTTTGATGCATGTACATATTATGTCCGCGAGTGTGAATCCAGCGACATTTAACGAATATTGCTCAGCTCCGGTCCGTATCCAAAGGAAATGGACATAGAGGAGACAATCTTAGCCGCACTTCCGCCGCAAAGCGGTCCCGACGCAATGTAAACTGCCGGGAGTTCCGGTTCTCTCCTTGCCTCTTGCCTCTTGCCTCTTGCCTCTTGCCATGCTCGTTTTCTCCGCAACTTCCTTCACTTATCTATATACCGTAGACACACAGATATAGATACGCGCCGATGGAATGGGCGCGCCTTTAGAGCCTGGTCAAACTTTACCAACTAAGAACATAATTTACACACAATCGTCCAAAGTTTCGGGGTTGGGCAGCCACGTGGCAGACCACCGGCCGGCGGAATTAAATTCCATCGCAGTCCTCGTTTGCTCTTTCGAACCGGAGAGCATTCGCAAATAAACTCGTGTGAAGATCAAATACACTAAAAGTGGCGAGCGTCCTCACACAATAACAACATCGGACAGTGCGAAGATTGCGAATTTGATTTGGAAGATTGCACTGCGCACCGGACTAGGCGAGGGGAGATGAAGTTTGCGGAACTTCAACCCTAAACGTCCGACGACTGACGAGGGTCAAAGATTTCACGGATTTCCGACGCGAGTTTAACCACCCGAGAAAACGAGGTGGACGAATTTACGGAGTTGCGAAGTGTGGGTAAACGAGTGCGGAGCAAGTTTTCCCAGTCTTCAGGGAAATGAAATTTTCTCAAGTCCAAGGGAACACCCACGCGAGACTGTCCTTCCGCAATCATCTTCCAACGGAAACTTCTCAAAAAAATATAAAACCAATGGTAAATCTCGTTTAACGATCTTGGACTCGGCAAACGTTCTTTATGTGAACTCGGTGAGTTTACCGGATAATAAATAAGGTAGTATTGCATTAGAGGGGGGAGGGGGGGGGGGGGGTAGCAACATCACCTAATGTTTTACGATTCTCGAACTGTGAAGGTGAGAGAACAACACTGTGCTCGGGAAAACTCGAGCCGGCGCGTTCGTCGAGCGGAAAACATCCCGTTCGAAACGCACGACCAAACAAGAAGGAACGCGGGTAAGAGAGCACGCTAGGGTCCGTCTGAGCTCGCTCGCGCGTTTTCCCATCGAATCCCCGGTGGACGATAGAACGGGAAATTTAATAGCCGCCCCGCGTGCTTTTCCTTGCCCCTTTCTTCTTCTCCGCCTTCTTTTTTTTTACTATGCTTCTTCTTTCGCCGTCCGTTTCACTCACCCCACGAAACTTCTCAACTGGGATAAAACTAACTTTGAGTGTACGAGGCAATAAACTCTTCGTTTATTTTGTTGGACTCTCGTGTGTACCGTGACGGAGAAGACGCTGGTGGACGTAGGACACACACAGTGCGCCCTTACCCTCGAACCCCTTCTCACCGGTCTTGCCGCGCTGTGTTCAATTAGATCGCCAGTAGCATGGTTCCGACTGATAAGGCTGGAACTTTCAATCTTCCTCGTCTTCTCTCGGGCTCCGTTTCCTTCGGAACCGAATTTCTCGAAGGAAGATCATGAAGTCTCGAGCTATCGGCGAATACGAGGAGTTTGCCTCTTCCAAGAAGAAAATCAGTTCCCTCCTCGAGAACAATGTGTATCGCACATACAAGACTCACGAACTTTCAGAATTGTAGAGTGCAATTTTTGTACAATCGATCAATTTGTTCCAAGACAATTTCTTTTCTCCCGTCCGTTATTCCTCTTATTCCACGTAGGGTAAACCGGCCAATGAATGGACAGTTAAGCAGACGAAAAAGCCAATGAATAGACTTTTTTATGCACGTGCTCTTATCGAAAGTGTCCATTTATTGGCACTGTCCATTCATTGGCTCCTTTAACCCTATCGTTATGATCATTGATAGGGTTGAAAGAAAACCCCGTTGGTGTCCGTTATCGCCAGATCGGTCGTTCTTATCCTCGACCCCTTCTCACCGGTCTCCCCGCAATGTGTTCAATTAGATCGCCAGTAGCATGGTTCCGACTGATAAGGCTGGAACTTTCAATCTTCCTCGTCTTCTCTCAGGCTCCGTTTCCTTCGGAACCGAATTTCTCGAAGGAAGATCATGAAGTCTCGAGCTATCGGCGAATACGAGGAGTTTGCCTCTTCCGAGAAGAAAATCAGTTCCCTCCTTGAGAACAATGTGTATCGCACATACAAGACTCACGAACTTTCAGAATTGTAGAGCGCAATTTTTGTACAATCGATCAATTTGTTCCAAGACAATTTCTCCTCTCCCGTCCGTTATTCTTCTTATTCCACGTATCGTTATATATATCATAACGTATCGTTATGATCATTGATACGGATGAAAGAAAACCCGTTGGCGTTCGTCATCTTCGGAGTATTCTTAGATCGATCGCTCTTATCCTCGACTTCTTCTCACCGGTCTTCCCGCGATGTGTTTAATTAGATCGCCAGTAGCATGCACCCAGAAAAAAATGTATTTGACGGCCATCGTTTATTTGGTATAAGTAAAATATTTATTTGATTTGACTAAATATTTATTTCATTTAAGTAACTATTTCCTTAATTAAAATAAATATTTATTTAAATCAAATATATATTTTACTTATGTATAACAAATAAACGGTGGCCGTCAAGTAAATTTTGTTTCTGGGTGTGGTTCCGACTGATAAGGATGGAACTTTCAATCTTCCTCGTCTTCTCTCAGGCTCCATTTCATTCGGAACCGAATTTCTCGAAGGAAGATCATGAAGTCTCGAGCTATCGGCGAATACGAGGAGTTTGCCTCTTCCAAGAAGAAAATCAGTTCCCTCCTCGAGAACAATGTGTCTCGTACATACAAGACTCACGAACTTTCTGAATTGCGGAGTGCAATTTTTGTACAATCGATCAACTTGTTCCAAGACGATTTCTCTTCTCCCGTCCGTTATTCCTGTTATTCCACGTATCGTTATGATCATTGATACGGATGAAAGAAAACCCCGTTGGCGTCCGTTATCATCAGATCGGTCGCTCTTATCCTCGACCCCTTCTCACCGGTCTTCCCGCGTTGTGTTCAATTAGATCGCCAGTAGCATGGTTCCGACTGATAAGGCTTGAACTTTCAATCTTCCTCGTCTTCTCTCAGGCTCCGTTTCCATCGGAACCGAATTTCTCGAAGGAAGATCATGAAGTCTCGAGCTATCGGCGAACACGCGAGAGGAAGTGTGCGAGAGAGTTTGCCTCCTCCAAGAAGAAAATCAGTTCCCTCCTCGAGAAAAGTGTGTCTCGTACATACAAGACTCACGAACTTTCTGAATTGTAGAGTGCAATTTTTGTACAATCGATCAATTTGTTCCAAGACAATTTCTCTTCCCCCGTCCGTTATTCCTCTCATTCCACGTATCGTTATGATCATTGATACGGATGAAAGAAAACCCCGTTGGCGTCCGTTATCTTCACAGCATCCTCGGATCGATCGCTCTTTGAGGGATCAGAAACAATATCCAAACTGCTTCGACCAAGGTCCGGAGTGGAGCGAAACTTTTCTGAGGTATCGCGACTGGCTCTCGCTACGGTATCGAACAAAGGGATTTGCTCGGACGCGTCCATCCGTGATAAATGGTTGATCTACCGAAAGTGAAAATTAATCCGATTGGGCGTAGAGTGAAATGAATCCCGTAATAAATCTCGCGCCGACTCGAACGATGAGTTATAACTCGTTCCCGATGAGAGCGACCGACCGATGGAGCGACCGTACGACGGAAGGGGAGACACGCGAGAGGAAGTGTGTGAGGGGGACGAGAGAAAAGCTCGGGAGGCAGCGTAGCGGGAGAGTTGGTTCATTCGGCCGGTCAGGCCATGGAAGCACGAAGAAATATGATGCCCCGGTCAGCTTATTTATCGGCAAAAGCTCGGTGAATGGAGCTCCGGGCTCCTCCTCGATACAGCCTCGTCTCTTCACCCCGCGTTTCACGTGCTCTCCTCCGCACGCCCGATAGGGGTGAGCGGGGCAAAATGGGGCAACGGGGCAAAACGGGGTTTTTGGGCAAAACTAAATTTTCCAATCATTTTTGGATCGGACAAGGTGGCAAAACTGGGCAGAAAAGCCTGATGTATCCGATAGGGCGAATTCGGACATCCAAAAATTATTGGAAAATGACGTTTTGCCCAAAAACCCCGTTTTGCCCCGTTACCCCATTTTGCCCCGCTCTACCCTACATACACGGAGCTATATGTACATTCACACATAACTCAACCGGGCTCCACGGTAGTTCAGCCATTAGATACCGGCGAAAAACCCGGCGTGTATAGAAAGCCCACGTTCCGACATTTCGAATTCGCCCTAGGACCTGGATCTTCGCCGCAAAGAGGAGGACAGCGGAAAAGACGGACCGAGGTGGAAGACGCAATGAGCGTAAAAAGTCGACCAGTTCCCAACCCGCGCTTTCCCGAGTCCTTTTCAAAGAACCTTCCCACCCGGTCGCTTCGATTCCGGTGGTTAATACGCGAACACATCGCCTCCACCCATCTTCGTTCCATCCAGCTCTCATCGCCTCTACTCCGCTGGTTCATCTCTGCGTGCACCGAGAAAAAAAAAAATGGTTGGATTAAGCAAATGCGCGGTGACATACGTTTAAAGATGTATTTTGTTGGTACGACAAATATGTTTGTTTCAATCGACAAATTTTGAATAAGCAAATAATTGTTTAACCTGAACATTCAACCGCTCTGTATACAACCTACACATAATGCAAACCCCAGACTCACCACATATCAACAACTCGAGAGAATGGCAAACAAAGGCACAAACTAAACCTAAGCACCTAATTTAAACACCACCTTCCCACCGAAAACGTACGCATCTGTACAAAAAAGCGAATCAGGGGCTGAAGGACTTAGGTCGATGGCCCGTTGGCAATGATAATAGCAGATGAATATATGATGTAAATAATCGCGCAAATGTATCAGCATCCGTACCATGTAATACATTGTCAATAAATACACTTACTACTACTACTAATTGTTTAACAAAACAATGCTTTATTTGTAACAAACAAATAACAGCTTTGAACGTACACTGAGAAAAAGAATAGTATTTTCTACTATACCAATAGTTCCCAGGGGGAACGTCTATATAGATAGTTTTTGATAGTATATATACAATCTATATAGTATATAGTATATTTGATAGTATATGTGCAATTGGTTAAATTATAATTATTGTTGGAACCATGATTTTTTGTCACTGTCATAACTATAAAAAGTAAACGTTCCCTCCGGGAACTATTTTTGATGGTATAAAGTCAGTATTGTTGCTTTGACTATGTTATTTTTCCTCAGTGTATGTCACCGCGTCTTTTGGTTAATCCGACCAATTTTTTTTCTCAGTGCCAGAAGGGTCTCTATCACAGTTCGCTGTTTCTTTCTCTCCCGGTCCTCTTCGACGTATTTTCCGCGAATGATCTCTCTCCGGCTCCGGACATGCAGCAGAGAACGGAGGGACCGGACGTCCGACCGCTTAATTAGATTGGCAAAGTTTGACGGGCCCTTCGTCATAAATTTTTGTGGGGAAGCCTCTGCGACGACGCGCGTCCGCCAGGCGATACCCCGAGCGTCGCGATCGCATGTCCTGGGCTTCCGTCTGTACTCTACCTAAAAAGTCAATCGATTGATAACGAAAGTTTTGGCAGAGATGGAGGCGAGACGCCTCGCCCCGATGCGACTTTGTAACTTTTGGATCGACGAGACTTTATCGAACTTACAGGGGCGATTCGGTACTTGGGGAGTCTTCCTGCACGACGGTACGGCGTTCTGTAGCCGGTCGTTGCACCAGTCAGCGGTTAACGATCCGCGACTCCGGTGCAGTATCCTCTATCGGCACACTGTGTACGAATAAATGGCCCACGACGTTTGGCTACAGCGGCCAACTCGATTTTACACACTTTGCTCGTTTCGTTAGATGTACCGTGTCGCATACCGGCACATCTTTCTGGCGATCGCGCGCGCCTCTAGGCAAACTTTTGATCGCTGCGTGGAGCATTAAAAATCGGCAACAGTTCGCCGGCTATTCTATTGACTTCGCACGTACTTTGTCCGCCAAGAAACACACAGTTTCTCAGCGCTGCGAGGACACAGCGATGGATCGACAGTCAATCCTCCGTCGGGAACGTCACCGCGTCTACCGCGACTTTACGAGCCGAGCTTCGGGGTCTGCGCTATCGTAAATGGCAACAAATTTGTAGTTGCCATTTCGATGTTCAATCGGCGATACGAAGATGCACCCAGAAAAATTATTTATTTGACGACCACCGTTTATTTTGTTCAAGTAAAATATTTATTTGACTTAAATAAATATTTATTTGAATGGCATGGAAGTTAGCAACGTTGCTCCAATGGTATCATTGACAGCGGTCACTTTTCTCAAATAGTTTATTTTCCGGCGAAACGATCAACAAAATATATCCTGCTATATTATATTATTATTATAAATATTTATATTATTATATCATATTACATTATATTATATTATGGGCTTGCTAGGAAAGCAACTTTCTGTGAAACGTGACAGCTGTCAATAATTTCGTTGGAGCAACGTTGCTAACTTCTGTGCCTTTTATTTGATTTAAATAAATATTTATTTCATTCAAGTAACTATTTACTTAATTTACGTAAATATTTGTTTAAATCAAATAAATATTTTACTTAAACCATATAAACGGTGGTAGTAAAAAAAAATTTGTTTCTGGGTGTGTTTCGTCGAACCACAAGAGCGCACGGCCCGAGCCGGAGAACAACGCCCAAGTGACGCATCAATTTACGTTCCCGCCATTCTTCGAAAGTCCAATGGAACCGGCGATGCTCGCGTTTATCCTCGCTGAAACGAGCCGTCGGGCTTCGCAACGAACAACCGGTGATATAAACGAAGATGCGGTGCGTTATCACCCGACGTTTGGCTTAACGCCGTGGGTCGCACTGACGGGGAGACAACGGGAGTGATGCGAGTGTTAATCATTGCACTCTGTATTCGGCATGCAATTTGTCAGGCAATCGCACCGAACCGCTGCGCGGTGTTTCACCGAAGAAACAACCCACATGCGGATGGCCGACGCTCCGAGTGTGGCCGACGATTAGCTTTTAGTCGGCAGCAGGTTGGCAGTCGATGATCGAATCTCGACGAATACCCAGCATTGCCCAAACTGTTGATTGACAATCACTCCAACGTCGGGCTCAATAGTTGGCAAAACGCTGCTTACCAAAGTTGAGCCGACGCTGGCGTGTCTTCGTAATGATGCGTGTTCGGCGGTATTAAGTGGACGTTCACTCACGACGTCGAACTTATATAAAAGCAGCATGTCTACTGCATCTCTATCTAATATTAACTTAACAATTGCTTTAAATTGTTTTATTGTTTCATTTGTGTATTCACACTTTAATTAATAATATTGATGAAACTTAGGCTGTTTGCACTACATTACTGTGGATAAAACTATAATACAGGAATCTGGAATAATAAAAAAGGATTCAGCAGTCGCGCAAATAAAAAAAAATTGCATTGCTTATAAATATTTGGTGTTGGACGTTGGCTGAACGTCCAACACCAAGTTATCATCCCAACGTTAACTGGCAGTCGGGCCTACATTGGCGACCAGAGTCGGGTCGACTTTGTAACTCTGGCGTTCATGGTTGGTCCAACGTTAGCCCGGCTCTAAAACCGCACCTGGGAAACTTTTCAATTACATACCGTACGGATGAAATACAATTTTTTTTCCTCTCTTACGATAGGTCATTCGTTTCGAGAACCTTCGGAAGGTAAAAAAACTCTCGAACTCTCGGTCCATTTGTAAGCGACGTAGAAGAACGAGACACGGGCTCGTCGAGCGAGTCCCGGACCGCCGATAACTCTCGCCCGGTTTTCTCCTCCGCAGCCACCCTTTTGTTACTTCTTTCCGAGCAATATCTCCGATGTAACGCCACCGGAGTACAGGTACAATGTACACGAATACATCACAAGTTTGCCGCTTCGAACGCACTGCAGCTCTATAAATAAATATTAATTGCAGCTCTATAAATAAATATTAATTGCAGCTCTATAAATAAATATTAATTGCAGCTCTATAAATAAATATTAATTGCAGCTCTATAAATAAATATTAATTGCAGCTCTATAAATAAATATTAATTGCAGCTCTATAAATAAATATTAATTGCAGCTCTATAAATAAATATTTGCGATCGGCCATATCACCCGGACACTATGGGTGATATGGCCATAGTGACAATGGTAACCCATGGCCTAGAGAAGCATAGAGGCATCGCATAAAACATGCCTTAGTATATTTTATATTGTCCACATGAACTACAGGAATACAATAATTACGTCCGTCAAATTTTTCAGATGCCAAACAGAAAAGAAAACTTTTTTACTGGGCATATCACCCGGAAAGTGCGGATGATATGGCCACGTGGCATATCGTACTGACCCTTGCACATACAATTATATAATTTTATAATTTGCAAGGGACGTAGAAGAACGAGACTCGGGCTCGCCGAGCGAGTCCCGGACGGCCGATAACTCTCGCCCGGTTTTCTCCTCCGCGACCACCCTTTTGTTACTTCTTTCCGAGCAATATCTCCGACGTAACGCCACCGGAATACAGGTACAATGTACACGAATACATCACAAGTTTGCCGCTTCGAACGAGGTTTGATAATATCAAACTAAGCTGCAGTTGCGGGTGGCGAAAGAAATATTTGGTCGATTGAACAAAATGTTTGTTAAATCGAAGTAACTATTTGTTCAAACTACTAAATATTCGGTTAAACTACTAAATATTCGGTTAAACTACTAAATATTCGGTTAAACTACTAAATATTCGGTTAAACTACTAAATATTCGGTTAAACTACTAAATATTCGGTTAAACTACTAAATATTCGGTTAAACTACTAAATATTCGGTTAAACTACTAAATATTCGGTTAAACTACTAAATATTCGGTTAAACTACTAAATATTCGGTTAAACTACTACATATTCGGTTAAACTACTAAATATTCGGTTAAACTACTAAATATTCGGTTAAACTACTAAATATTCGGTTAAACTACTAAATATTCGGTTAAACTACTAAATATTCGGTTAAACTACTAAACATTCGGTCAATTTCCTAAATATTCATTCAATCAACTAAATATTTCTTTCAATCGACCAAATATTTCTTTCGCCACCCGCGACCGCAGCTTAGTTTGATATTACCAAACCTTTTTTTCGGTGTACGTCCGTCAAATCTTTCAGATGTCAAACTGAAAAGAAAACTTTTTTACTAGCCATATCACCCGGAAAGTGCGGGCGATATGGCCACGTGGCATATCGCACTGACCCTTGCACATACAATCATATAATTTTATAATTTGTAAGGGACGTAGAAGAACGAGACTCGAGCTCGTCGAACGAGTCCCGGACCGTCGATAACTCTCGCCCGCTTTTCTCCTCCGCGACCACCCTTTTGTTACTTCTTTCCGAGCAATATCTCCGACGTAACGGAACCGGAATACAGGTACAATGTACACGAATACATCACAAGTTTGCCGCTTCGAACGCACTGCAGCCACTTCTCGACGTAACGGTATAACGTTAATATCTTCCTGGCACTTACGGATAACCGGCGAGCAGCCAGTGAGTTCCTCACTTTCGTGCGCTCGCTCGGTTGGCGCTAATGCCATGATTATAAGCTCCGAACATTCTCAACTCTTAATGAAAGCGTGCTGAAAAGTTTTCTCGTTCGAAGCAGCAGCAGCCTGCCGCGGAAGCTTTGCGGATTATTACGCCGGTGCGGGAGCAAAGAATATATTTTCTCCGGTAAAACAGACAACGAGGGATCGGGAGGCGCTTCGATGACGCGCGAACGACGGTCAGTCATGAACTACCGAATTAAACATGAAATTTCAGCGCCCGTCGGAAACGAGTTTAGGAATTTCAATGTTTACCTTCCGGAAAGCTCCGCCAGTAATTAGAGGCTGTCATAACTGAATTATAATACTCCGTGGAATTCCCAGCCGCGGCTGCTTCGCTCCGTCTCAGTATCGCTGCACCCAGTTTCGTTCGTGCTGCGGTTGCCGAAACGGAATTGGCGCATGATAGCTGCTACCGCACTCTTCTCGCCTCGCCCGCGAGCTGTTTTGTGCCCGTGGAAAATAAATGTTCCGCTCCCAACTGCCGCGTCAGCGGTGGCGACGGCGGCAAACAATGAGGGGAAAACGGTTTTCCCAATTGGGAACTCGTTAGTAAACTCTCAGCTAAACGAAATTAACGGGTGTGTTCGGTTCCCGTACACCGGTACGGTCTGCCAAACAATTTTGCACGGCTCGGGCTAGTCAGTTCACAGTCAAATTCTGTTGATTGCCCGATTAAAACCTCATTGACATATATATATGTAAATATATGTATATACACGTTACAGCTGGAGTGTGATTGAATAATGAAATTTTTTTTTGCTCGTGTTTCAGGTGTGCTTTGCCACAGCCACAGCAGCGGCGGTGGCAAAAACTCGGACAGTCATCAGAATGCCCTGGACGAGGATTCGACGCCGAGGACGGGGCCGTACTTCGACACGGCCGCGTCTAAAAACGTCACGGCGCTTTTAGGAAAAACAACGTATCTAAATTGTCGAGTCAAAAATCTTGGCAACAAAACACAGGTGAGTCTGTCTTTGCATTTAATAATAATTTACGATACTAGTGCGGTAATACTTTTTTCTTTACTCATGCATGCAAAATCCTCGTTTGCGCACCATTCACAGGCATGCAAAATGGCTGATTCCCGCACGATACGCAAATGCGATGCGTAAAATACTTTCACCGGTGCGCAAAATGCCTTCACCAGTGCGCAAAGTACTTTGCGCACTGTTACCAAGCGGTTGCTATGGTAACATCGAGGCGACCGAGGCGCCACAGGCATGCGCTATTGGGCATGCCTGTGAATGGTGCACAACTTGGATTTTGCATTGCCTTCGTAAAGAAAAATATGGTTCAATACACGAGGCCATCTCGCTTCTTGCGCACTGCTCGTTTTGGCCTCTAGTATCGAAATATACTATTCTGACGAGTGCTGCAATCACACGAGTTCAGAAAAAGTTTTTCGCACGAGTATCGTACAAAATTTTACTTCACAAGGTGTGAAAATGGGGGTTTTGTGCAGCATGCGAAAAACTGACATTTTCGCACCGAGTGTAATAAAAGATATTCCGGGCGGCCATATCACCCGCGCCGTATCACTTCGACTTACCCTAATATTGCTGGTAATCCATAAATCAAGGAGATGCGTTTATCGATGCGATATGCATGGGCATAAAGTATATATATATGTATATATATAGATACATGTACTGTATAGTATTTTTTTCCGCCCCACGTCCGCCAGCGGGCGAAATATCGAGTGTCAATATTTTAAAGGGATAATGGAGCCACCGGCTGTCCCCGACAAACCGTAGGTGGTGAATCGAAAGTGCACTTCGGCGAGCGAACGGAGAGAGCTTGGGTCCGCAGCCATAGGGCGACGCTCGCCGCCGTCTCGACAATGCCATTGACCAAAGTGCGCCGAGCGAACTATTCCTTTTTCTCTTCCAGCCAACCCTCTGTCTCCTCTCCCCATCCCCCCTTTTACTACACCACATACTATATAATATAATCTTCTCTGCTGCGTTCGTTCTCGGATGGACCAGAGTTTATACACTCTATATCTGATATACCGGATAACAAAAATATAAAGAGTCACATCCTCGATTTACCAAAGAACGCAAAAAGGTATTGATATCCGATCGAGGGAATAATAAGCATAAACTCCGAATGTTTTTTTGTAAATCGTTCGTGGTTATCGCGACTTCGTAATGTCAACTCATAAATCGCGAACGGGGGGGGGGGGGGGGGGGGTAAAATATCATAAGTGCGTATCCCCCAATGCGGAGAAGGGGAGCACGTTATCCAAAAGCGATAAGGTGCGTCTCAATAAATCGCGACATTTCGCCTATCTAAAAAAAAAAAAAATCATCTCACGAAAAATCTCAAACAAAAAAGGCAGTTAATTTCTTGCAGGGGCCAATGCGAGAGTGGGTAGGGTTTCGCGTTGACAAACTGTGATAGATACCGCGGGTGCGGCGGCGGGAGCGACGATAGAGCAAGTATTTGATTTAGCAGATCGAGTTTGCGTAGCTGTCGCCTACCTCTGGCGTTGGGCGAATTCTACTCGCTCCGGTCGACGGTCGAAGAATGAACCGAGACGTACCGAGTCGGCTTATGTACCCAGTCGTTGGCGATTCCACGATTGCAGTCGTGGGACATTCACTCGCGAGAGGTAAAGACGTTATCGTCGAATCGAGAAACCGTGGAGTTTGAGATTCGTCACAGCGGTGCATTCGAGAAGGGCGAAGTAAAACACGAACGAGTTGTTCGGAGTATTACAATGCAGTGTAGAGCTTTCGCGAGCGTCCTCCCACTCGCTGCCACCGTCTCGGCCGAGTCCCGCATTACGTGTTTCGTGTAATATGCATAAACTTCATCCATTCTACGAAACGAGAGTTTTCTTCCTTAAAGTGTCTCTCGTGCATGACTGACGTACGTGCTTCGCGATGGGAAAGACAAGATTACGAGTGCCTGGCAATGTAAACCGACACGTACCCGCCCAACAATCTGCCATCCTAACACGTCATAAATGCCAGGCACGTGACGTTCGAACAAGCCAGCTAGGCTGTGGCATCCACTTGTGTACGACGAGTTGCGAACGTCGTCTTCTCGCACCCTTCCGTATCTTGCGCCCTCTCGATGAGAAAAACTCATTGAGCTTTGCGCACTATCGGCTCGCTTTGACCACGGTTTGCTTTCCGGTTTCCAGTAGTCTAGTTTTTTTTATGACCCTGAAGATATCTGCATAAGACTAAATTTCATCAAGTTATAACGGCTGCATTTTGCATCGCACAAACTTTACTCGGGGAAGTTCACTTGGAGAATAAAATTCTACAAGTGAACCATTTTTTTTTCTTCCTGAAGCTGTGCGTTTATAGAGACTTGACAATGATGAAATTTGATGTCATGCAGATATCTTTAGGGTCATTTTTTTTAACCTTCGTCGAATAAGGCTTGTTGTTAAAACGTGAGAGAAATAACGCAATAACACGACAGAAATTGTCCGATGCGAGAGCTTAGGCGTGCAAAAAGAAAGTGGATGCCACCTAGGCTGTGGCATCCACTTGTGTACGACGAGTTGCGAACGTCGTCTTCTCGCACCCTTCCGTATCTTGTGCCCTCTCGATGAGAAAAACCTCATTGAGCTTTGCGCACTCTCGGCTCGCTTTGTCCGCGGTTTGCTTTCCGGTTTCCAGTAGACCAGTTTTTTTTAACCTTCGTCGAATAAGGCTTGTTGTTAAAACGTAAGAGAAATAACGCAATAACAACACAGAAATTGTCCGATGCGAGCCCTTAGGCGTGCAATAAGAAAGTGGATGTCACCTAGGCTGTGGCATCCACTTGTGTACGACGAGTTGCGAACGTCGTCTTGTGCCCTCTCGATGAGAAAAACTCATTGAGCTTTGCGCACTCTCGGCTCGCTTTGTCCGCGGTTTGCTTTCCGGTTTCCAGTAGACCAGTTTTTTTTAACCTTCGTCGAATAAGGCTTGTTGTTAAAACGTGAGAGAAATTAGGCAATAACACGACAGAGATTGTCCGATGCGAGAGCTTAGGCGTGCAAAAAGAAAGTGGATGCCACCTAGGCTGTGGCATCCACTTGTGTACGACGAGTTGCGAACGTCGTCTTCTCGCACCCTTCCGTACCTATCTTGTGCCCTCTCGATGAGAAAAACTCATTGAGCTTTGCGCACTCTCGGCTCGCTTTGTCCGCGGTTTGCTTTCCATCCCGGACCACGGAACTGGGAGAACCAGTTCAACAAACCGCCGATCCCCTTTTTCACACGTTATTTCGTTACCGACTCGTGATTCACTCTTTCTCTCATTCCGTTTCCCCGTTCGCTGAGGCATGCGTATTCTTCGCCGGGACGGGTCGCGGTCGTGCCCGCTCGGCCGCAAGCTACATCGTCACCGCAAAACCTCACCCGCTGCTGCATCCGACGACCGCCGCAAGGGGAGACAGATGTGTTAGCTCTGCGAACGAAAAGCTAAAACATGGGGGTACCTTGTAAGGACACTCTTTTTTACCCGTGTAGCGCTCACACGGTTTCCAGTAGTCCAGTTTTTTTTAACCTTCGTCGAATAAGGCTTGTTGTTAACCCTCACTCCATGTAGGGGGGTCGTTTTTGTCCGCGGAAAAAAGCGTTTTTACCGCGCATTGCTTGATATTTGATAAAATATTTTTGTTTAAATAAAAATATCCGAAAAATTCCTGTTCGCACTTCAAAAGGACATTCTAAGGATCAACCATGAATTTTTTTCAGATTTTTCTATTATTAATTGTGCGTGTGGTAGTGCGCTGCGGAAAACGACCCCGGTACATGGAATTAGGGTGCCGAAAACACATACATGGAGTGAGGGTTAAAACGTGAGAGAAATATCGCAATAACACCACAAAAGTTGTCCGATACGAGAGAGTAGGCGTGCAAAGAGAAATCCATGGCTGACGCATTTACCGTGAACACCGTCAATACCACCGCGAACTATTTGGCCAGACAGGATATGACAACTTTAGTGGGAATGTTACGCTGGCCTGAGCCCGATGCGGGTGTTACGTCCTCCGTAAGTTGGCGAGTAACTTCTTTCTTCAGTGGTTAGTGATGGCCCTGCATTGCATATAAGAGGACGATTGGAATGAGAGAAACATATAGGTGACATTAGCGCAGTGGTCAACGCTCTTACTCAGTAACCGATCAATCCGGTTTCGAATTCCGGTGATCACCATATGTTTTCTCTCCTCGATACTTCGCACGTCCATCTGCAATACTAATATCTACAGGTCCCCAAATTCTCCGCTCGATCATTACAGGTCACTATAGAAGTGAGGCTAATCTTATGCGACGCTGTCAACCACTGTGTAAGCCGCGACGCGTGCCGGTTCCGCACGATTTACTTTTCTCACTCATCGATTCTCTGACTCTCATACCCTTTCACTCAGCTACTCTCTCACTCACTCTACTCCAGATGGCAATAACCTTTCGATACTTTACCCGAATGAAACCCTAAATGATAGTCTCTCTCATCGTTTCTCTCACTCATGTACTGTCTAACTTATCTACCTTCTATCTACCTTATATAACTTATCTACCACTCTAAAATCTCTCACTCTCATATTATCTCACTCTCGCACACTCCTTCCCTCATTCTCACTCTCCATATCTCTCTAAGCAAGAAGCAAATCTCCATCCCACACTCCCGTTTCCTATCCATCACTTTGTCCATAAATTCCTAATCTCAGTGAACCGTGGTAAAATCTATAAAACCGCAAAAACGCTCTCTCTTTGTTCAACTCACTCAACTCCAATTTCTCGCCCCGCATCCACTAATATTAACACTTAATATCAAGAATTCTCTTTCTTTTAACCCTTTCTAAGTCACACCGCCCGAAACCGTATCGAAACGGGACTAACGGACGCGGAGTGGGGACCACGCGTTGCTAGGGTAGTAGAAAACTCTCGACTTATAAAGAGTTGAACACGATGTTCTAGCTCGACTAAAAGCACGCCCTGTCTTCCTTTCCTACAAAAGAGACAATACTCTATACAAAAGGCATTTCCTCTCTCTTCTTCTCATAGTAGAAGCAACCCTCAGTTTTCATTAAAACAGTATTTCCCTTGTGCATACAATCGACCTCTCTCTTTACATCACAAACTTCTGTAGGACTAGCAGCATAGGAGTAAGACTAGTATATAAGGACCAAGATTTTTGGACAAGTTCATTTATTCATCGACCATCACACCTGCTGCATCGCGGAAAGGCGCTGCTTGCGAAAGCGTCTAGCTCTACGGAGTAGAGTCTAACTATTCGAAGTACAACGAGCAAGTTGGCTAAAAACTGTAAAAGCATTTGTATTGACGCGAGCTAACCTTCCTATAATGTATATTTGGTGTGAGTATTTTAAAACAAACCACTGGGTTAAACATTTATTTCTGCATGCATCTTGGGCCGTCTGATACTCTCTTATAGTCTCACTCAATGTGGATTTCCTTGTAAATCCAAGGCAGTAAGATGAGTTATCCGTCCTTAAGTAAAGACCTAATGCTTTGACTCGAAAGAGAGACTATTTATGGTTTTCACCGTTCAAATTCCAAGTACAACGAGCAAGTTGGCTCAAAACTGTAAAAGCATTTGTAATCACACTAGCTAACCTTCCTACAATATATATTTGGTGTGAGTCTTTTAAAACAAACCACTGGGTTAAACATTTATTGCTGCATACATCCTGGGCCGTCTGATACTCTCTTAGAGTCTCACTGAATGTGGTTTTCCTTGTAAATCCAAGGCAGTAAGACGAGTTATCCGTCCTGGAGTAACGCTTTGACTCGAAAGAGAGACTATTTAAGGTTTTCACCGTTCAAATTCACCATTCGTCGGTCCGAGCGTAACACAAGGTCGGCCAATACTGGGCCAGAGTTACATTCCCCTTACCGAATCAGAGAAGGACATCGGAGCGGATAGCTATTTACCCTCGGCAAGTCGAACGAGCGCGAGGGATTAGAAACGATTAATCTAAAGAGTCTCGCACCGAATGCGTCCTCGCATCCTTCCCCCGTCAGCTTATTCATCCCCCTGCGGTTATTTGCCAGTGAATCTGTACGAACGAATTTCGTTTCATGGGCTCGCGAGTCGACACAAATAACGCGGGTTATTTGGCCACTTCACTACTCCCGCAGTCTGCATCCCTTTGGTAGCAGCACCTCGGGCCACCCGAGAGCGCAAAATCGCCTCGCCGTTTCACCGGCCATCAATTATCCATTGTATTCCAGCCCTCGGGAAACCTCGCTGCGAAGCGCTCCTATCGACTTACGAGCCTCGGCTGACCGGCCAAGTGTTCGCCTGGCGGCCCATAACGCACTCTCACTACTGGCCTCCGACCCTTCGGAGAACAGTCAGTCCGGCGCTATTGTCAAGGCGGTGCCACATATTTTTTTATCGCTCATAGTCATTATAATAGTCTGAATTAATCGTCGGTCTGCTCAATGAGGTAGAATTACAATGAATTAATATAGACATATATACAGCCTATATAGAGCCTACACATATACAGTAGGCATATGTAGAGCCTATATATGGTGTACCACATACGGGAGAATAATAAACTTTACCAGCAATTATACTGAACCGGTGTTTTTTGTTTTTTTTTTTTTAGACATGAAAACAAATGCTCAGTTGCGAATACTTCAACAGCGCATGAAAGAATGCCGATTTTTATCCTACTATTCAAATTCGCAATATAGATAAATAGATAGATAAATCAAGTTGAACCGCTTGAATAATCCCGATGAATCTAGTTCATTCGCACACAGTGTTCAACCGGCGGATAAATACCAAAAAGTTCATTGAATGATTTATTGATTTTCGATCGCAGCGTTCATTTTTATCTGTCTGGTGAGGGGAAAGGGGCTTTGCGTTTCCACCAAAACTAGTCCCATCATCCTTCGATGTAACGAGACTTACGGATTAAAACGAGGAACCGTGTATGCCCGGAGGTGTATGTACCGTGTTACATACCGTACATAGACTGCTACATATACAACACGATGCCGGGGATGGTATTCCGTAGTTTGTATATTCGTAGGTAAGCCACCCCTCCGCCCATTGCATGTTCGCGTGTGGAATTGTGTTTCTCGCTCGTCTGTGTCTGTGTGCGACTCCGCTCGTTTCCTCGCTCTCCCACACACATCCCCGTCGTCTGGCCCGACTGTGCAACGCGGTGTACCCGTTTCTCTCGTGATTCGCAGAGAGTGTTCCCGCGTCCGGCTTTACCGGGATATCTCACGACACGTTTACGTTACAGTACAAGTTGGGTTATCTGTATTTATCGTTCATTTCGCCGTCCCCAATTCCTTGACGCCGCTTCGTTGGCTGTTGCCCGCCGCCTCTCCACGGTTAGAAACGCAAAATGCTAGAAACGCCGGAAGAGCGAGGATTACCGGTTACACGGTAGCGACGGTGCGGCTAACACTGTACACTCCCGTATGCATTTGTTTGTTGGTGGGCCAAGTCTATCCTACTGTTTCTTCCGAAACGTCACGCGAGAATGTTACACAACGACAGCCGTGTTAATTCCACTTTGTCGAAAAAAAAAAAAAAAAAAAAAAAAAACACAAAGAACGTTTACCTAATCCCACGGTGAGTTCTGACCGTAAAATATTAGAGTAGTATTTTGCGACCGTAATAACGCAATAAAGCTGCGACGTTTCTTCGTGCCGTCTCGTACCATCCGGATATAGTGAGGGAAAAAAAAGGAAAGTATAAAAGAAACAGAGGTATCGCCGCTGCGGTAGCGAAGTTAAACCTTCCTACACGATTTACCAATTTTCACACAAAACCCCGAGGTCGGTTCGGCGCCGACACCTGCTGGCGTTCTTCCCTATCCCTGTGGCAATCCGATGCGCCAGCCGCCCGAGGAGCCCAACCACTTCCGGGTTTCTCCCGAGTAAGTGGATTGGCCGACGGGAGGAATTGAAGCACGCGGGGGTTGAGTACTCTTCCAAAGGCGGCTTTGGCTTCTGTTCCGCCCCGAGCTATATCCTCCCTTCTCATACTCATTCCTTTCATTCCCCGTTTACCCCGTGGGATTTCCCAGGATCGCGAATGTTCCGCTCGGCTCTCCGCAACTTTCTGCCGAACCGGCTCGGGGTCGAATTTTCCGCACACATCGTTTTGTATTACCATAGCCCCGGATAAAGCGGTTAGACACCCGAAAAACAAGTGTGTTGCTACAACACGTTTACCCTAATAGAAATTTTCGGGCTTCCCATCGGAGCCTTTTCAGGGTCTTATCAGGCCTTTGTTGTCTTGCTCTCCGTAAGTGTGTTGCAACAACGCGCCTAAGTGAGCCAATTACAACACGCATGAGTGCACTTATGAGCGAAAACCGTGTTGAAACAGTGCACTTGTTTTTGGAATTTGTGCTATCTTTTACCTGCCCTTTGTTGTTCTATCCGATCGTCGTGCACACTGAGAAAAAACATGGTTGGATTAACCGCACTGATAAAAAAGTACAGTTGAATCAATTAAGATTCGGGCAGGGACGTTCAAATAAATATTCAGTTGGTCGAAGAAAATTTTTTAATGACTCAAAAATATTTTAGTAAAATCACCCAACAAATTGTTGAACTAACCAATTTTTGAGCTGAATCAACAAAATATTTAGTTGAACGTCCCTGCTCGAATCTTAGTAGATTCAACCGTATTTTTTTATCAGTGCGAAAGTCACGGTGACATACACTTAAAGCTGTTGTTTGTTTCGTACAAGTAAAGCATTGGTTTGTTAAACGATTTTTTGCTCCAATCGATTGTAACAAACATTTTTTGTTGCTGTTTTGGCGCATGCGACAAATATATTATTCTTCAAATTCAAAAATAAAATTAGTTAATAAAAGTAATCAGCGTGGATTATCAAACTGCCTAATAAACGTTCAGAGTTATAAAATTCCACGAGCAGTAGTAATAAAACATCTGCGTGGCAGCCGGCGTTTTTTCTGCATAAAAATAATCCTTCGAAATAGAAAAGAGTCACGAAAAGGTAATACACGAAAGCAATGACTCATTTATGAGCCCGCATACTCAGGTACGTAGCGTTGCTCCGAGAGGGTCAGCCTAGCGCGAAACCTTTTTACCTACTAAAACACACCAGTGCAGCGAGAGGGTCAGCCTGGCGTGAAACCTTTTCACCTGCTAAAACACAACAGTGCAGCGAGTGTCTTGCTTCCCACTTAGACTCACTCAATTTTCATTCGACGGCTTGCGAAAAAATCCCCTTGTCGTTGTCTATCTGCCAATTAATTGGTGCGTCGCATGAGACGCTACACTGAGAAAAACTTACATAGTAAATAGTTCCCAGGGAGGACGTCTACATTTTACAGTTACGACAATGACCAAAAATTGTAGTTGTAACTATAATTATAGTTTAATCAATTGAGTATATACTATCACAAACTATCTATATAGACGTCCCCCCTGAAAACGAATGGTTATAGAAGGAAATACCATCCTTTTTCTCAGCGTAGCATCATTAAACTATAGATTGATTCATCTACTCACGGCTCTTAAGCTGTTCAAATATATTTTCATCACTCGGTGCGGAAATGGTCACTTTTCCGCCCGCTTCGCGTGCGTAAAACCGCCATTTTCGCACCTTGTGATGAAAAATTTCGTACATCCCTCGTGCGAAACACTTTTCCTAACTCGTGTGATTACAGCACTCGCCTTCGGCTCGTGCTGCAAACTCACACTCGTTACAAAAACGTTTTTCGCCCTTGTGGAGTAATGTACTATTTTATCATCATTATTTGCTTCATGCGACATTAGTTTGTTGCGTTATTCATATTAACGGAGTCGAAATTTATAACTTCGACGAGAACCAAAAGATTCGTGGCGCGTTAACGTACCATTAATTAGTTTTACTCGAACTCTCCGAATATCTAAGACCCTCCCATTCTTTTTACTTCATTCAACAACTTTTCAAAAGCAATCTAAGAACTTCAGCGGTAACGAACGGTTGCATCTTGGAAACGAGCACCAAACGGCGCGTTACCTCAGACTCAACCAAAGTGCAGTCACTTCACACCATGGTACTGAACATCGAATTTTCGTTTTTAACTTGTCAGTTTTAAGTTCACTTACGTGCAACATGTTATGAAAAACTACTTGCAAAGGGACTGTTGACGAGGACTCAGATAAGTCGTTTTACATAAAAGACCCGAAGACCCAAGTGACCCAAAGAAAACTTCTGAACGTGGTCGTCTTTCCGGTTACTTTTTGATTAACGCCGACGAAACGACCCAATCTAGAACATTTCCAGTAATTCATACATTGGTCGTATTTGTGGTCATTTTACGGTCATTGATGATAAAACGAATCCATTCTCAACCTAACAATTGGTCTTTATTTCGTTCGTTATTCCGGACGAAAAGTGTCACAGAACGACCAATCGTTTTTTGGGTTTTTCGATGATCGCTTGACTTGCTAGGGATAGAGCAGTTGTACCGACCGAATAACACCTTCGAACGTATGTCACCGCGCCTTGGTTGATCTATTTCTTTTTCTCATTGTACACAGCATATGAAGGACAGTTACCACACGAAGCTTATCTGGATGCCGCTACTTCCGAGTGTAAACCTCCAGGCTCATCATCCAATGCCCAACTGTGTGCATACCGCTTGTATAAACGTGTTTAGATTTCACTAATACTGCAGATAAGATACGGAATTGTTAGCTAACCACCAGCGATTGGAGGTCTCCGGGGCAAACAGTATGAGAAATAAACGAAGCACAGGCATGCCTATGATCTCATTTGACATCGAGTTCGATATCTGTTTATCCAACTACGAACGCTGGTCGTTGACCGTGAGCGTGCATGCATAGGCTGACCGGATCCCCTTGGAAACGATATCGAGCGTGAGTATCCAGCATGTTGGATCCGATATGCAAAGACTCGAGAGAACATTGAATGTACAGTGAAAGCGGATCAATCGAAAAAAAAAAAAAATGCTAAAGCGATTTTGCGATGCAGCCACTACGATATCAAAAACCACTCGAGAAATCCTCAAATAACGTACATACTTCATACGTACAAACTCCCCCACGTAAATGAAGTGTAGTCGGATCTATTAATAAAATAGTTCCTGAAAAAAGTTCTGGATCTCATATATATACCTCGCATGTATTCGCTCAGATAAATCCAAAAATAAATCCAAAAATAAATCCAAAAGTAAATCCAAAAATAAATCCAAAAATAAATCCAAAAATAAATCCAAAAATAAATCCAAAAATAAATCCAAAAATAAATCCAAAAATAAATCCAAAAATAAATCCAAAAATAAATCCAAAAATAAATCCAAAAATAAATCCAAAAATAAATCCAAAAATAAATCCAAAAATAAATCCAAAAATAAATCCAAAAATAAATCCAAAAATAAATCCAAAAATAAATCCAAAAATAAATCCAAAAATAAATCCAAAAATAAATCCAAAAATAAATCCAAAAATAAATCCAAAAATAAATCCAAAAATAAATCCAAAAATAAATCCAAAAATAAATCCAAAAATAAATCCAAAAATAAATCCAAAAATAAATCCAAAAATAAATCCAAAAATAAATCCAAAAATAAATCCAAAAATAAATCCAAAAATAAATCCAAAAATAAATCCAAAAATAAATCCAAAAATAAATAGGATACATATTTCGGATTGGTCTCGCGAAGGAATGGTTGATGTGCGAGTCCCCTCGATGAACTACGTCCTGAGGGGCGGACCAATTCTTTCCGCTCGCTCTCTTCCTTTCTTCGTCATTGCTGCTTTCTCTTTAGCAGGGTGTCGGGCTCTCTATCTCACTGACTTTCTAAGGTCGTCCGGGAATTCGATTAAATTAGGTTACTCCACAAAGACGGGGTAGGGCGTCTCCCTCCCTTCCTCCCTCCCTGTGTCTCTATTGCTCGTTCTCAAGATCGAAGTTTGCAAGCAAGAAGCAAAAGCTGGGAGGGAAAAGCCGAGTTGAAAGTTCTCTCGTTCGCCGCAATCTTTGTCCCGGAGGAATCGAAAGGCCTTGCAATATCGGGCGAGGCGCCTTCGTTCCTCCCCCTTTTCTCTTTGCCTTCTTTCACCCCTCGGCTCTTCGAGCCCTCTTTCGCCAACGACAAACCGTTTGAAAATTCATCCAATAAGCGAAGGCAGGGCAGAGCTACATTTTTCATTAGCATCGTTTCTCCACGGTTACGCCGGCCTTAAGGTATATGTTTCGTTCCCGCGAGCTTTCTACTTTGCCAGTCGAACTCACGGGTTACCAACGATTCAATTACATTATTGTGCGGCCAAAGCCCATTTACCCGCTAGAGTTACTGCGAAAGTTTGTAACCACATTTTTTAATGTTTTTCGATACGTTGCACTGCCACTTAATTTTAAACGATCCAAGAAGCCTCGTCCAATAGCTCGTCCGTAATGCCGTAAGTGACATCATATGTGGAAATGTTATTTCTGATTTCATAATCTCAGTTTTTCACCAGTAGTGACTTCATACGGGAAAACGTCACTTCCGATCAAAAAATTAGCTATTCAAACCGAAAGTGACGTATTTCCGGTGTAACATTGCTTCCGGTCGAAGAATAAAAAGATCACACCAGAAGTAATGTAGAGTAAAAGTGGTGAATATGGCCCAATCCGATTGACACGTAAATCAATGATATATGAACTGGTCCATATTCCCTCTTTTTACCCTACTTCCAGTGTGACGTCACTTGGCGTCGAAAAATGAGATTTTCAAATCGGAAGCGACGTATTTCCGCGTGACTTCCTGTTGAAAGCGGAGATTTTAAAACCGGAACTGATGTTACATAAAAAATGTTCAATTTTTCTCTGGACTGTATCTCGAATGCATCGAATGGCACAGGAAAGTGGGTAAAAGAACGTGTGTGACACATCGCGAACAGCGGTACAAAAATTACGACGAATTCGCGAGACAGATGATCAACGTCAGACACGTGTGGGATTCACTCAAATTCAGCTGCACCGGTGAAGATTGTCACGTGTATCGAGTCCCACGATGCACTTGCACCGTTGTTCTTTCTCCCAGCTGCAATACGCAGAGATAGCAACACGATGCAATGGAGCATGAGCGGGTCTCGGAAAGAAGGAGATAAAGCGAGACGGGAGCGAGTGAAACGTGAAATGGAAGGAGCAAAAAAGGGTAAAGGAACTGGGAGAATAAAGTATGCCGGTGTTGCCAATGGAAGCCCAGGCTTTTCCTCCTCTCTGGACTCCGTCTATCTCTTACTCGCTGACGATAATGGTGGCTCGTCGGGGTGCGCAACCTTCGGGACACCCGTCCAGTCCCCTGCCGATCGACCGACGGAGTGGAATATTCATTCTGCTTAACGCAGACTAGATTCTCAGTCGAAAATAGGATCCGGGATCAAGACTGGTGGTGTGACGTTGTGCCCGATGCTGGCTCTCTGGGATTTGGAATAATCCTGCAGTTGGCTTCCGGCTGGCAGTGTCCTCGCCTCCATACTGTACTTCTCATCGTTCCTCTCTCCCTTCCTTTCTCCGGGGGAGCATTGCATTCCCCCGACGGTAGTATCGCTCGAAATCGCAGATTGGCAGTGCCCAAGCATTCCAGTAGCGTTGCTGCGACACGGCTTCCAACACCGGGGAAAAGCTGGCGGCAGCGATCGATCCAGAAGTAACGACGATGGATACTCCACGTCAACGCTCTCAACATTTCTCTCACTCAACCCCGTAAATCATTTATGCAGATAAAAATATCAATTGAGGTGACAATATGACAATATTCCGGACGAAAAGTGCCACAGAACGACCAGTCGTTTTTTGGGTCTTTCGATGGTCGCTTGATTTGCTAGGGATAGAACAGTTGTACCAACCGAAGTGACACCTTCGAACGTGTGTCAGCGCGCCTTGGTTGATCGAACTATTTCTTTTTCTCATTGTACACAGTAGGGTAAAAGTGGTGAATATGGCCCACCTTGATTAACACGTAAATCAATGATATATGGACCGGGCCATATTCCCCACTTTTACCCTATATGAAGGACAGTTACCACACGAAGCTTATCTGGATGCCGCTACTTCCGAGTGTAAACCTACAGGCTCATCATCTAATGCCCAACTGTGTGCATACTGCCATCGATCCAGAAGTAACGCCGATGGATACTCTTCGGCAATGCATTCAACATTTCTCTCACTCAACCCCGTGCATCATTTATGCAGATAAAAATATCACTTGCGGTGACAATATGACAATATTCCGGACGAAAAGTGTCATAGAACGACCAGTCGTTTTTTGGGTCTTTCGATGGTCGCTTGACTTGCTAGGGATAGAACAGTTGTACCAACCGAATAACGCCTTCGAACTTATGTCACCGCTCCTTGGTTGATCCAACTATTTCTTTTTCTCATTGTACACGGTATATGAAGGACAGTTACCACACGAAGCTTATCTGAATGCCGCTACTTCCGAGTGTAAACCTACAGGCTCATCATCTAATGCCCAACTGTGTGCATACCGCCATCGATCCAGAAGTAACGCCGATGGATACACTGAAAAAAAATATCATTGATTCAAGTAAAATTTGCTTGCGGGCTGCCGAAGAAGTAAAAAAGTTGTTTCAATTCTACTCTGAATTCGTATAATTTCATACCGGATTGATACCATAACATGTCGCCTTGACAGTCTTGCTGTCGTTGTTTCAATATCATACGGAATTGTAAGAATTGAAAGTAAAATTGAAACAAACATTCTTTTCTTTGGCAGCTCGCAAGCAAATGTTTTTTTTCAGTGTACTCTTCGGCAATGCTCTCAACATTTCTCTCACTCGACCCCGTAAATCATTTGTGGAGATAAAAATATCAATCGATGTGACAATATGACGCTAATGGTGAGAGAAAAGAAAACACGCCTTATACATGCAGAATGAAGAAGTGTATGTAGAGGGTATGTATTATGGATCGTGAAGGCAAAGGAATCGAGAAGGTGCAAACGGTAACGTGGCAACTCGCACGGCGAGACCGCTGCTTGTACTTCTGCTGCTGCTGCCCTTTTATGAGGGTCTCGTTAAAAGCTCAGGAAATGCACTAAAGTAGAGAAGACGGTGGGCCAGAAGAGGGGTCGTTTCCAAAGGAGGAAAAGGCCGTTGCCGTTGTGGTTCACGGTATAGCCTGCAGGTGATGTTTAAAGGGCTTAAAAAAGCAGCACGACGTAGCCATGTGTACTGGTTAATGGCCGAGGTGCGGTGAATCGCGTCGGGGTACTTTAGGTACGCTGAAGCTGCAATGAGCAAAGTGTTGGGCGAGGGCGAAGGAAAATCTCGAGGAAAACGGCGATCTGCAGTACCGCGGTGGAGGCGGAGGAGAGGAGACGCAAAAAGGTAGCGAAGCGGAATGTGGAAAGGTGGAGAGGGCGAAACAGGAGAGCGAGAGTTTCGCCGAAGTTTGTATGAAAGTGCTGGAAATTTCTCGTATACCAAGGATATATGGAGGCGCGATTAAGTTCGAGACCCGCTCGGAGGATTAATACTGTGGGTTTCGAACACACGAGGGAGGAGAAACAATTTTAGGTGATAATTGAATTTTGTTTGTCACTTTAATTGCATGATTTCAATAGCGATACGTGATTTAGAACTCCACCATCACCGCTCTTTCGGGAAATTTTCTGAGCATCCGGCTGTACTTCAATTTGATTTTGGCACGGATAACTAAACACGATATGATTAATTAACAACGTAAAAAGGGAAGATTCCGCTAAGAATCTAGGAGTAAACACAGAATCAGGGTGGGTGTCGAGGGATTGTTTATTCAAAACCTAACGCGAGGCAAAGGGAGTAGTGGTAAGAAGATTACACTCCTCACTATCCGGCGATCTCTCGTTCTTCCATCCGGGAGAGGCTTACGTTGGTGACGGAAACCTTGCGCCCTATAATGACTTTTTGCGCGTAATGGGCTCAATTCACTTGCAGCAATAGCAGAGCCCCCATTCGCAGGCCCAGAATCTGTAGTAAGACTCCCCTCACCAACACTGAGAAAACATAACACAGTAAAAGCAACAATACTGACTTTAATACCATAAAAAATACCAGACTTTTTATACCATAAAAAATACCAGACTTTTTATACCATAAAAAATAGTTCCCAGTGGGTACGTTTACATTTTATAGTTATGACAGTGACAAAAAATCATGGTTGCAAGAATAATTATAATTTAACCAATTGAATATACACTATCAAAAACTATCTACAGGGTAAAAGTGGTGAATATGGCCCACCTCGATTAACACGCAAATCAATGATATATGGACCGGGCCATATTCTCCACTTTTACCCTATAGACGTCCCCCTGGGAACTATTGGTATAGTAGAAAATACAATTTTTTTTCTCAGTGAATGAGGGAGACGCTCGTTGCACCTCGTTCTCAAAGCATGGCTGATGGAGCATCCCTCGCCTGCGCGAGCGCTCCGCATTCTACGACTTTCCTCTAAACATTGACGCGGCAAGACGATTTTATCTCGAGAGCAGAAAGAATCAAAGACTCCCGCGGCTCAAACGACTCGCACGTTTGGCGTTGCGGAAGCAGATAAAGCGCTTTCTCGTCAGACTTATCGCGAAACCGAGAGGAACTGCAGTTGCCGTGGCGCAACTGTAGTTGGAACGATTTAAAACGGCAAAAGCGAGTCAAGGTTTTGTCTAATGCCAGTAATAATATTCCCGGAGCTAGGCCAGATTATGCTGTCTCGTATACGTGAAACTTTTAAGACTCGACCGAGAAACCTTTTACGATCGAGTTCCGTTTCAAATTTAACGAAGATCGCTCCGGCTCCGAGCTGCCCGTGATAAGAGCCGCGGCGTACCTCGCAAACGAAGCTATAAAATGAGCGAGGTTAGAGCCGAGACTACCCTGAAAATTTGGGACGGTCGACCTAAGTGCGCCCTTTGAGTAGTCCGTAATTTTAAGGGTTGCTGGTTCAACGAAGATTGCGCAGTATCGACGAAGAAACGCTCTTTATTTCGTTAAATAGGGAAGAGCGGGGCAAAATGAGGCAAAGGGGCAAAATGGGGTTTTTGTGCAAAACTAAATTTTCCAATCATTTTTGGATCGGACAAGGTGGCAAAACGGGGCAGAAAAGAATTCGAGCATCCAAAAATTATTGGAAAATGACGTTTTGCCCCACTGCCCCATTTTGCCCCGCTCTACCCTACTTTCGTTACCGCGTCCCTTGATCGTGTATAAAAAAAGACACGGATGTCTCTCGCCTCTCGATAGATTGTACTTACATCGATGAGTCGATGACCTCTCGCAATCTCTCCGATTGAGCTGAGAGTACATCGACGAATTAACGGAATTACTGTATACGTAAAGCAGAATGGCTTTCCGAAGTCCAGCGACGAACGTATAAAACGCAGGACGAGCAAGTGCGGTTTACGGCTGCGGCCGGCTTTCCACTCGACATTAAAGTCCCGTGGCAAAGTCAAGAGAGGAGCGGAAACCGGTGGCTTCGGGAGGAACCCCGAGCCCGAGGTTTTCTCCTCTTCCACAGTACGTACATACACCTAGAGACCCGACGAGCCTTCCGTGCAAATTCACGCTCAAACCTAAGAGTACCTCTGTAATTTCCCAAGCATATTACGACCCACCTCGCCGGCCGTGGTATTTCCTCGATGAAATCCCCGGACTGCATTCTCTCTGTTGCGGCTAATTTTCGTACTCTCCGCTACAATCACTCGCTGCTCGGGAAACCTTTTCGCGCACTCTGCTTCTCCATTTTCCGCATAATTAAAGCGACTTTTGCGCGCCGAGCTTCGCAGCGCATGCGCGACGGCCGACGATGAAATACTCAGATCGGTGGCGAGAACGAATGAACCCCGAGAACCCTAAATTGTCAACCGGTAAATGAACAATCACGAAGTTGTCAACCGGCGAATGAACAAACCCGAAATTCTCAACCGGTGAATGAAGAAACCCGAAATTGTCAACCGGTGAATGAACAAACCCGAAATTATCATCCGTGAATGAACAAACCCGAAACTATCAACCGGTGAATGAACAAACCCGAAATTGGCAACCGGTGAATGAACAAACCTGAAACTGTCAACCGGTGAATGAACAAACCCGAAATTGTCAACCGGCGAATGAACAAACCCAAAATTGTCAACCGGTGAACGAACAAACCCGAAATTGGCAACCGGTGAATGAACAAACCTGAAACTGTCAACCGGTGAATGAACAAACCCGAAATTGGCAACTGGTGAATGAACAAACCCGAAATTGTCAACCGGTGAATGAACAAACCCGAAATTGTCAACCGGTGAATGAACAAACCCGAAATTGTCAACCGGTGAATGAACAAACCCGAAATTGTCACCCGGTGAATGAACAAACCCGAAATTGTCAACCGGTGAATGAACAAACCCGAAATTGTCAACCGGTGAATGAACAAACCCGAAATTGTCAACCGGTGAATGAAGAACCCCGAAATTGTCAACCGGTGAATGAAGAACCCCGAAATTGTCAACCGGTGAATGAAGAACCCCGAAATTGTCAACCGGTGAATGAAGAACCCCGAAATTGTCAACCGGTTAATGAAGAACCCCGAAATTGTCAACCGGTGAAAATCGATGCATTGCCGGATGACCGAGGACCATTTTCCCGACGCTATTCTCAGTCGCTATCGGTTTCACTGGGTCACTTCGAAGGATGAACGGAGACCACCCGTGAGGAAAGACCCGCAGGAAGTGGAAGAAAAACTTTCGACACGAGGAGCGGTCAATGGAGAGGCGACAGGAATACCAAATAGACATTCGAAATAGCGTTCGTGCCATAGACCGCTGACCTCCTGCTGGCGATGCCCCGTTCCGACATCGCCACATCGCAAAATGGTGATCCCAAGAGTTGGCCCGCGCGTAACCGTTCCCAACCGTACCCACCTCGTCCGATCTTTTCCCCTTTTATGCTTTTATGCGATTCGTCTCTTTCCGCCGTACGTTCTCGCGGCTTTTGAATCCTCAAAGACCTTCCACAGATATACATATACATATACATACATACATATATATATATATATATATATATATATATATATATATCCAACCGTGACGACGTCTTCGCTACCCCGATGAGTTTTCAGGGAGAACCGATGCACACAAAATACATTCTCGTGAAGCTTGCTCCCCCCTTTCCGTCCTCTCGTCGTTGCGATGCTGCCCTCGTCCGGTGTGAAAGGGTCCGTGAAATTTGCATCAGGAAATGCTACGTCGAGGCTGCCTCGTCAACGAGCGGATCGCGGTAAAGCTTCGGATGGCTTAGTGTCCCGCTGGCAAACGAGGGGACTGTTTCTGTGCAAGACGCCGCGAGGCGAATGGACGAGTGAGCGAATCTTGACTCGGGCATGTCTGCAGATGTACCGGAGTGCACTGTTTTCCCGGTGAATCGGCGGAAATAGCGCGAAGCTTTACGTATTCGAGCACGGTGTATCTCGAAAATATAATCAAAGTCGGACCGCTCCGGTGAGAATGCTCGGTGAAGTCGGCTCGAAAGAGAAACGGCGCGATGGGGCAGCGAGACGAATAATTCCAATTATCGAGCAACGAGATTCGCGATAAAGTTACCTCGCTGGGAAAGGAAAAAAATTGACGAACGTTACCGTTGCTGACACGGCTGATGATTAAAGTTTAAAAAAATGGGAAAACTACATTTTTTCCATAGGCCGGGATTGCGTCGTCTGTAAATATATATATTACGTTATTGTTAAAAAAATATGTGAAGGCTGAAGGGCGAGAGGGAGCGTCGATGAAAGATGGGTGAAATTGTCAGATAAACTTTAATTAATCCTGGTTCCGAGAGTACAGTGTAAAATAAAGTATAGTAACCGGAGGAAGAAGTTTCAATATTGGTATATCGCGGAGACGTCAGGTGCACGGCAGCCCCGTCCCTCGCTCCCTCGCGAAAGCGGCGAGGAAAACCGATGAAAATTGTCGGAAAAAACTCAATTAGAAGTAATCTCGTCATCTGTTGAGCAAAGAGAAGAAAAAAAGTCCGAGCGAAGAGGAAGACGAGGAGAGCCCATTGGGCTGTACGTATAGCCTTTCCACCGAGGAGTTTCGAGACTCTTCGCTCTCATCTTTTTCTATCTCGTACCGGAAGTCCGGAGATTTAAGGAATGGAAAACGTCCCGTTTTGCCCGGAAGTTTGGTGAAACAGGAAGCCCCCGAGGAATCGATTTCCGGTATGCCTCGAATACTTTGTCCTTCTGCTGACCCGCCCGGGGGAGTGAGAAAGCTCACGGGTCTATATTCGTTTTGTATATTCTATGTGCGAGTGAAACTCCGTCGTTCGATCGCTCGTTCGTAACAATAGGATTCGCCGGAGCTCCTCCATATCCATTCGGTCACTCGTTTTTCTCGGCGCTCTCGCCGCGTTTCTTTCTCTCCGCTCTCGCCGTACACGTACACCTAACGGAAGTGAAATAAAACGACGATCCCGAATCCCGATCGTCCCGCGCGAATGAACACAGAGAGCAGTTTACCAACGACGGACTGGAAGAGTGTGGAGAGAAAAGAGGGAAAGGGTCTTGCCGGGAAGTCCGGTGGGTGCAGCCACGAGGGAGCAGGGCGTTATTCGTAAAAGACTATCGTGTCGTTCGATCAGGACCCCCCGAAGAGAGTGCGGCAAACCCGAAGACGGATGGTTAACCAATAGTCCGAAAGGGGTAGCAGAGAGCCGGCAGTAGAGATAGACCGTATCGCGGTCAGACGAAAACAAACTATCTCTGTCGCCGTGCAATGGATACTCCTGGGCCACTCGTGGTCCCCCCGCGCGAGCTCGCATCTCAAATGTTTTCACTGATAGGGTTTTATTATATAAGGAACGAGAGACGGGAAAAGAGACACACGGAATTTTAATGTTAATCAACAGTATGGGCTCGCCTCGCGCGCTGGAAAGTAATTTCAGACTGCGAAATTACTCAGGCCAGAAATAGGGGAGAGCGGGGCAAAATGGGGCAGCGGGGCAAAACGGGGTTTTTGGGCTGAACTAAATTTTCCAATCATTTTTGGATCGGACAAGGTGGCAAAACTGGGCAGAAAAGACTGATGCATCCGATAGGGCGAATTCGGGCATCCAAAAATTATTGGAAAATGACGTTTTGCCCCGTTGCCCCATTTTGCCCCGCTCTACCCTACTATGTTTATTAACCCTTTATAAGTCAGACCGCCCGAAACCGAAACGGGACTAACGGACGCGGAGTGGGGGACACTTCGCGTCCTCAGAGTGGGGATAGAGATATGATTTATAAAGGGTTAATTATTTACAAATAGCCAAAATAGGGGGTGTTCGATGGAAAAACGTGAAAAAAATAATAACAAAAGGATACTCTCGCATTTCTTTTTGATTGAAAATTTGATACATTTCATCGCGGGTTCTGAAAAAAACATGCCAGCTCCACATGTTTCGATGTGTTCTTTTCCGGGCTGAATAGCGAACGAATTTTTAGACCGGATTTAAATGTAATCCGCTGATGGTGTTTTGAATGAGAAATAATGGGATACACGGCAGTCGAATAAATGATTAAAGCCCAATTAACCGAGGCCGTGTTCAATCTACGTATGAGATACAGCACATAATGTGTCTTTAATACACACCCGAGTATTTACGTATTATAGCATTATGTATAAATCCATGTACAATACTAGATATCGGGTATACAATGGTAGCCTCTGTAGTACCAGCGCAGCTGCTATATTGATATATCGTGGAATTTAGGTCGTCGAGTGAGCCACACGGAAATTTCGCACGTGCCGAGCCAGGACGGGATTTGCCAGAGCGATTGTACGATCGGTTCAGAGACGTACGCAAAACGATAATCTCCAATTAACGTGAAGCCGCGGATGAGTGCGACGTGGCATTTAATTCGAGATACTTTGGAGTGCATACTTTGATGTGCCTCATCGCTATGAGTTCCCTTGGTTGCTCGCATATCTCTGCCGGTATCACGTGAATTCCTCTCAGAACGAAAGCCTCTGGCGTACCAGTTTCGCAACGAGATAGACAAATCGATGAGGCGTACTTCGAAATAGACTAACCCCAGGACAGGTTTCATCGAACCTTAAGCCCCTCCGACCCCGATAACTGGCTCACTAGGATAGTCGATGTATGATAGCAGTCCGATGTGCAGGTACTGATGTTAAGGTGTTATCAGGCGGGACCTGATAAAGCCTTGATGAGCCTCATCAGGGCATGATGCGATCCTCCAAAATTCCTACGAGGATGTGTAAGGTAAACGTTCTAATCACCGGACACGTCCCAGTGGCCGGACAAAGCGTGCGTGCAAGCGATCGAAGTACGATTTTGCATGCATGTCCGGGGACTGGGACTACTCTCTTAGGTGTCCGGTCATTGGTACTGTTACCTTACTGGCTTCAGAAGTGAAAATTGCACATCGAATCGACACGCGTAAAGCAATCAAAACCGCCACTATAAGACCGATGTGCAGGTACTGATGTTAAGATGTTATCAGGCGGGACCTGATAAAGCCTTGATGAGCCTCATCAGGGCCTGATGCAATCCTCCAAAATTCCTACGAGGATGTGTAAGATAAACGTTCCAATGACCGGACACGTCCCAATGGCCGGACAAAGCGTGGCTGCAAGCGATGGAAGCACGATTTTTCATGCATGTCCAGGGACTGGGACTACTTAGGTGTCCGGCCATTGGTACTGTTACCTTACGAGCTTCAGAAGTGAACATTGCACATCGAATCAACACGCGTAAAGCAATCAAAACCGCCATTACAATATCTTCATTACTGATCGACTCGATTGCATGGACGCCATTGAAATTGAATAGAAACCACCGTCGTTCTCCGAAGCAGGTGAGAGGAAGGGAAACGATACGCACGGGGACCATTCCTCTTCACCTCGTCTGTTCCTTTTCCTACGGTCCTTATTCTTCCTACCTTTTCTTGCTCTCACACTTAATCTTCCACACTTGCACTGCTTTTTCTTGGCATCGCAGATTCCAGTGACTCTTCTTTCCTCCATCTATCTCCCGAGAAACCAATAGTCGATCGATAACACACTCCGTATCTGTATCCGCGGACTGGAGTATTATCCTCAGGAGCTTCGGCATTATCCGATAGATACAGACACCGGTTCTCCTTTGGTCTCCTTCCATCTCGCGTATATCCTGCGTCTGCCTCCACACGTGTCCCTCCAAGATACGTATGTCCCAACTAACTCGCGTCTCGTATTCCACAAAACTGCATCTCTTACTTATATCCTTTGCTCCATCGTATCCGCGTCTTCCTCAGACGCCTTCGCCCGATTTTCATCGAAGGATCAGCCCGGATTTCACTGAACCGGCTCAGCCGTCGTGCCAACTCCTGGTTCTCCATCTGACTGTCGCGGACTAGGTCGCGCCGCGCTATCTGTTGACAATGCGTTAGATTTCATCACCGAGACCGCCGAATCGACATCGATTACGTGGAACGTACGGAGAAACTCGGAATAGGTGAATGGGTGGGTGGGGAGGAGGTTGAATGAGGGAGCTGATCTGTAGTCAGCAATGCAATTACGAACAGTAGCTCGTTGATGCTGTCATTAGCGAGTCATTCGATAAACCTCTACCGTAGGCTCGCGCGCGCATTACGTGCCTCTCTACGGGGGATGCTTAGCGTTGACTAGGAAACACGCAGCGCGTGCAGCAATAATCCTCGAGCCTGATTCTGCATTTAGAACGTGAATGATCTCGTAATCACGGTAGGCAGACTGGCCGGTTCGACTATCGGCGCATACAACTGAACCAAGCTGAACGAGAGACAGAGAGCTTTTAATAAGCAATGATTCTGACGATGAGATGCAGCGGCCCACCGCTGATAATTATGCAGAGGTGAAGGTGGTGAATATGGACCACTCTGATTAGCACGTAAACCCATGGCACATATGCCGGGCCATATTCACCACTTTCACCCTGCATGCAGATAACTGTGGGCGATTCTGCTAGGAAACGACCACCGAAATATCCACCCAATTTCTGATTGACAATGAATTTCAATATAGCGGACATGGAATATTCCTTTTGTGAACAGCAGTACAAAAAAAGCTCTCTGCCATCCCACATTTTCATTGGAGCAAAGATGTCAGTCCGATAAAGAGCTGATTCTGCATTTAGCACGTGAATAATCTCGTAATCACGGTAGGTAGACTGGTTGGTTCGACTATCGGCGCGTACAATTAAACCAAGCTGAACGAGAGACAGAGAGCTTTTAATAAGTAATGATTCTAACAATGAGATGCAGCGGCCCACTGCTGATAATTATTCAGAGGTGAAGGTGGTGAATATGGACCACCCTGATTAGCACGTAAACCCATGGCACATAAGCCGGGCCATATTCACCACTTTCACCGTGCATGGAGTCGATAACTGTGGGCGATTCTGCTACGAAACGACCACCGAAATATCCACCCAATTTCTGATTGACAATGAATTTCAATATAGCGGACATGGAGTATTCCTTTTGCGAACAGCAGTGCAAAAAAGCTCTCTGCCATCCCACATCTTCATTGGAGCAAAGATGTCAGTCCGATAAATATCTACCTGGCATTGAGGAAGCAATTTCGTCGATCGAGCAGTCGATCATTAATCCCGTGATCCAATTACGCTAAAGCATAATTGCGCGATCGAAAGCTACCGAAAGAAGGTCTATCACCGAGCGTCGGTGCATTCTGGAGAGAGGACAGGCGAGATAAGGAGTTCGCCGGCCGGTGCTACAAGAGCGATAGGAAGACGTCGAGGTGGAGAGGCGGGTGGGTGAGGAAGAATGCCACGTTCCTTCCACTACCCTTCGACTACCTTTCCACAGACTCTCGGGGATATTGAACGCCGATTACTGCCTCGAAGCACTATAAGGGGTAATAGGTAGCTATATGGGACTGGCGCCGAGACCTCGTCCCGTCTCATCCCATCCTTCGCTGCCTTCGGAGCGCCACTTCGGAAAGCTTCCTAGAGGAAAGCGCGAGGCTACGGGAGAAGGCTCGAGAGGCAAGGAACGAAGCTTTTAGGGACACGATCATCCAGCTAATCCCACCTGGAGGGTCTGCAACTACAAACTATAAAAGGGTTTCTTCTACGCTTGTACAGTGACGTTCATTAATGCCTGGTTTTTCTGGTTTTTCTATCTTGCTGGATAACTTGATCTATGTCTTAACGCGATCGAAGTTATCAAGCAAGTCATCCAGCAAAACATCCACCTCGCTGGATGGCTTGCTTGATATCTTTGATATTGATTGATATCTTTGATACTGATATCTAGGCATATGAATCTGAGGCGATTTTGAGATCCCCGATATCGAAAATGAATTTCAAATATTTTAAATCCAGAATCCATAATGGGGGAAGGCGTACGCTGCCCGAGTAAAGACGCCGTTCAGGGGTTAAAGACATTGTTCAGGGGTTAAAGACATTGTTCAGTGCGTATTTGACATAGTTAATGCATATTTGAAGTTAATGCATATTTGAAACTTAAAGTTGTGATGAAAAGCACCACTTCTTAGAGATGCTATCAATTGCCATATAATTGTGCATGCGTCTAAGAAAATAACACCATTAAGTGGCGTCGTGGTTCATCTCATAATTTGGCATTTATTAGAGTGCACCACGCTACCGGTTTACTGTATGTCCGGATTTTACTCCCTTGCTATGTGGGATTTGGGTTTTTCGAAATTCACTCCCATACGCTATGAACGCGAGAATCTCGCGGGAACGCGAGAAAATAGCATATGTGAGTGATTTAGGATTTTCACTGCGAACTTTTAACTGCGAAATGGTGTTAAATTTAACACCAGTTTTTTTTCACCACCCACACCATCGCAGTTTACACCGCAGATTTCTTACAGTGTAGAAACTAAAATGCTATTAAGCAACGATTAGGGTTGTCGAGATTCAGGCAGCTCTTTGACGTCAATTCGAAGAGAGCGTAATAGAATAATGTGGTGGAGTAGATGGTTATATGACTGAGATCATGTCTAAAAACCTAGACATTTTTAAAAATAAAAAATACAATTCACCAAAAAATCACCCTAAGCACACATGCGTGTTAACACGAACGAACGGGAAATCTCGGGCTGATATCCGTGCTCTCTATCTTCCGCCGAGATTTAACAGTCAGACTCTCGACGCATGCAATTTCACGTTGACATGGAACTTCGTCAAATCAAATCGAATTTTCCTGCGATCTCCCAAGACACAGTGAGTCGTCGCTCATTCGATCGCGGAGCTCGCGAGCTCGACGTGTCTTTACATTCCACCCACTGTCTCTCGAACACGCACATGTAGGAGAGTGTATCAGTGGTCATAACGTCGAGAGACATTCCCAATCTGTGACGTTGGGTTTAACAGCTTGTCTCGCTTAATGTATTACATCGAAAATCCCGCACGGTTTCGCGAAGAGCCGAGCAGGAAAACGCGGAGTGGGAGCGAGGAACGGTGCGACGGAAAATGGCCAAGGTGCGATGAAGTTTCCGATCAGATATTATACTGCGATCGTAAACCGACCGACGATGATTTTATAGACCCTCACAGAGACTGGCTTTCCTCGGTCTGTCCATAGCCGTGGAGCCCAAATGCATTTCCCTTCCACCGGTCGATGCAACCGCACCGGAGAGAATACCTTAACGTCGATGCATCCCCGCTGCATCGGGAGATAAAGTTATCCAGCCTCCGGCGCTCGTAAAAGTTCTCCCTCCCTCCAGTCTGACGTTAACTCCTGTGACACCCCACGGCTACACACACCGCCGCATAGTCAGTGCAGCACGATCATATAAAGAGCATTACGCGTTGCACACGAGGCTTTTTTTTCGGAGCTACCTGCAAAGCCTGCAATTACGGGGCAAACTGCGTTGGTTACAGCGCCTCGAAATGAGGCCCGCGAGACAATATTAAATTACAAACATTAAAAACGTCGTGTAAAAAAAAACGTCAAAAACGTTGTGTAAAAGTTTCTTTTTGCGTCACAGCCGTGCGATACTCGGGCGAGCCAAAGCAGCGTCAAGCATTTGTGTTACACGTCCAACCGGTACTCTAATCTGCTCGAATTATCGTAGCTTCGCATCTGCCGTGTGCTGTGTGACATAAGAACAAATTGAATTTCTCGGCGCAGCTTTGATGCGGAAAGCGTTGCTTGTCGGTGGATTTTATGCTAGACTTTGTATACCATTCTCCAATTAGCTATGAGTCTCCTCTCTCGAGCTCTTCCTCCGTTTGCCTCGTGGGGGGAAAAAAGGCGGTGGGAATAGCTGGGGGGGGGGGGGATAGCTCGAGCTCGTTTTCGCACCGAGATGTGTGCGAGGAAACTTCAAAGTAGGAAAAAGCTCGCTTGCGCCCACACATCCGAGCAACATCGCGGCGGAGCTGATGCGAGAGGCCTTTGGGCGGACGGCGCGTACGGGACCCGCCGGCATAGTCCAATTATCACGCCGGGGGCGAGATACTGTTTCTCCATTACCTCACATGCTAACTCCGGAACGATATGCAAAGCGACCCTATTAATTCTCATGGTTCGCGAGGCTCGGGCGGGTGTTCGGGCGGGGGCGAAGCGCGCTCTGTGTATGAACACGCATATGTGTGTATTCCCGCGCCCAGCTTCGTTTCGCTCTCACGTGTGCCCGTGTGTTCGTACCTATGCTTGTTTTCGAGCCGCGTCTAGGCGGTTCGGAATAAAAACCAACCCTCCCCCCACCCCCACCCCACCCTCCCCCAGTATGTATTTCACGCACAATGGATATGCCTCATATTCACGTTAGAGTTAACGAGTTTCTTGTATCCGAACCTGAAGTCCCCGAAAGCATCGGCTTTCGCAACACTACAAAACAACGCAGGACCCTCAGCGGCTCGACTGAAATCTATATGCGCTGAAGAGGTTTTGCCAAATGTGCTCGCTCGCAGTCGTACCGAATCGTGAGCAAATTGCCTCGGTGCGAGATTTATTTAACTGTTTTTTCTTCATTTTTTTTTTTTTTTTTTTTTTTTTGCTCGTTGCGGAAATTTGTCGCTAGCTCTCGTACCGCCCCCTAAGTCAGACCTACAAAAACGGGAGACCCTTAGGGGACTCTTGTTTGAGCTCCATCGTCATTTTGACGGCGTTTCTCCCAGCGCGAGCAGCTCCCGACGGCCCGCTTAATGAGAAACTCATTAATTACGACTTTCATCTTACTCGGGTGGAGGGGGGGGGGGGGGGGGTCATACCGTGCAAAACACGACTTGGGTCGACGCGCTTTTGTGCGCGGTTTCCCTATTTCGTTAATTTCTCACCTTTCCTCGGTTGGAGAATCCACGGCGGAGTGAGAATCGGGCGAGGAGAATACAGGCTGTTTCGAGTCTTTCGCACAAATTTTCTGCAATACTAGAATCTTCAAAGTCATGATAAAGGAGTTAAACGAGGATTCACGGAAGCGTGTCGAATGAAAGACGGGCAGCAGCCAACGGAGAATCTTTGGCCGGTTGTGTCGCTCGAGGGTCGGACGACCGTTAACCCTTTATAATCCACACCTCTATCCCCGCTCTTAAGCGCTGGCATAGCAACGCGTGGCACCCACTCCGCATCGGTTAGTCCCGTTTCGGTGCGTTTTCGGGCGGTGTGATTTATAAAGGGTTAAGGGTTAGTGAGCGAATAGAACGCACTCCAAAAATAAGCGCGTTGTTCCAACACGTTTTACGCGTGTAAATCGTGTAGTCACTTTTTACATGATTCATGGTGTGTTGATTCTGAACACATGTCGAAGTGTGTAAATTTTAGACGCCTTACGTGCATTGTTTAAACACGCATGCTGGGGTGGATGAAACTGCTCGGGAAAGCCGGTAGTGTGAGTGGATTGACGCTGAAAAGGAAAACCGATCTTCAACACGGGCGCGGATCTCGCCGCAGCGGGCAACAATGTTCGATATTTCGCGCTAACGTTTGGATAACCGCTCGTTCGGATAAACGGAGTCATCGTTCGGATGATTCAGGGTTCGGATAATCGAGGTTTTACTATAACAGTATTTCATACTATAAAATGATTGTCAACTACCTATTATCGGAAATCGAAAAAATCTAGATCATTTGAAGTGATAGATCGGGGTCTTGTCAGGGCCTTATCAGACCTTTTCCGGATCTCACGAGGGCCTGATGTAAAGCTCTAAAATGTCTACCAGCTTATCTTGCTGGTATTACTCACACAGCGCTAAAACCCTAAAACCCTATAACCCTAAAATCCTAAAACCCTAAAACCCTAAAACCCTAAAACCCTAAAACCCTAAAACCCTAAAACCCTAAAACTCTAAAACCCTGAAACCCTAAAACTCTAAAACCCTAATGCCCTAAACCCATAATACCCTAAAACTTTTATTGCGGGACTCGGACATCCACTGGCCGGTATTCCGCACTGATTCCCCAAAATAAGAACATGGTGATGAACCTAACATTCGTTTTGTTTGCAGGTGATGCTGCAAGTATCGTGGGTACGGCACAGGGACATACACCTGCTGACCATAGGACGTTACACGTACACGAGCGACCAGCGATTTCGTGCCATTCACATCGGTCAGTCGGACGACTGGACGCTCCAAATAAAGTATCCTCAGCACCGGGACAGCGGTATATACGAGTGCCAGGTCTCGACGACCCCCCACATGAGCCATTTTGTTCACCTCAACGTCGTCGGTGAGTCCGGAACTCTCATTCCTGTGTGCAATTCTCACGAAATCGTCTCTCCTCTCACACCCCTTTCTCGCACTCCTCCGGGCTTTATGCCCGAGCGAGCGGGACGGAAAGCGGGGAGTTATGAATTCCGTGGTCATAAATTTCGACCCGCGGCTCCACAGTGCAGCAACCCCATTTCGGGCGGCACGTCAGACCGCATGCTCTGCACACTGGTCCCTTTTTGCGCAGGGTGAAATCCATAATAATGACTTCCGAATGTAGCCGTGGCATATTGTAGTACAACGCAACGCAGCGCCATGGTGTCATGGAAAATATGTGAGAAAAAAAAATAAAAGAATGAAACTTTACGAGCGTACATTTACAGGCTATGAGGCATATAGCGGAGCGGAAAAACGGCAGGGTCAGCGAGCCCGGACATTGAAGCGAAATTCAATTCCGAACATAAACGTCCTCCGAAAGTAGCACGATCGTAACTAAACTCCGTCGCACGATCCTCCGCAACGTTCGACCTCAGATGTACCCTCAACCACCGACCTTCTGCGGCATTTATTGTTGCACTTCTTTCCCATCGTGTGTTTAATATGTGCTTCGTTTGATTCATTTGACGCATTTTTTAACTCCCGACTGCCCGCTAGGGCAAAAAGACGAGAGTTATGCGTTTCACGGCGATCACGGGACTCTGCGCGTTCGACAAAAAATCTTTTGACAAAATTTGGCAAACAGTTTCTTTGAATCGTGGCCTGTGTCTTTTTTCAGGTTTTGTTACGATGCCATGGTGAATCAGGGAAAAGTCAGGGAATTTCAAAATTGGTCAGGGAAAAATAAATTGTCGCCAAACCTTCTATAAATAAATTTTTATTTAATTTATTTGACGAATTTCTGCTTTTTTTATCGATTTAGATTAAGCCCAATACAGAGCTCAGCATACAAAATCTTTAAATATCTGAATAAAAATAGTAAATATGGTAGATATAAAAATAGTAAACATAAAATATAAAGTAACATTCGATTCTAGACTACATAAAAAACTAAACATACATTAACAGACTATGGTTATCACGAGACTAGTACTCCCTACACTTCTCTTCTCCCTTTACCATAATCCGGTTTATTCATATTTAAGCACTCCGGAATATGTCGCCCTTTTCAATAAAAAGTACATAAAAGGAAGCCTTGAATAAAAATTCCGAACATAAAAAAACAGAATGAAACATACTATAATTAGGAATTTTCATTAGCATGATAATTTTTTTTTTTTTAATAGACGTTAGAAGTTTGGTCAGGGAAAATTTTTTATTGGTCAGTGAAAAGTCAGAAAATTTTGTACAGGAGAAAAAATGGCCACCATGGATGCGATGCGATTTCATAGAGATAAATAATAAAGACTTTTCGGAAAAAATAATGTTTGTCCATATCGAAATTTTAGCGAGATATTCCGCCATCTTTTTTTTTATAGAACACCAAACCTCCAGTGCGCTTACCGGGGCAATGAGGCGGATGGCGCGCAGGCGCGGCGACAGAATGCGGCGGAAAAGAACTTCCAGGAGCGAGGGATGTAAAAATAAAAATTAAGAAATCAGTAGGTTTTTTTTCTTTACGTCGAACGGAATCGGTAAACTGATTATGGATATAAGTCAATACCGAGACGGCCACTGCCGAGCCACGCGATGCCGCCGGAGTCGCCTTTGAGCGGGCTTCGATACCGCTCGAGACTCAGCGGAGTGGATGGATTCGGTCCTCACCCGCTTCGTCGGGAAGGAGGAAACCGCGGCCCTTGGCAAATATTTCCACGGCCGCATTCGCAATAGCTCTTACCTCCGTAGCTTTCCAGACCACCGCAATCTCGTTTCCATGGCCTCGACGGAGATCATCCATCTTTTTTATCTTCATTTTTTTTTTCCTCCAAAGAGTCGAAGTATCGTACACGCGATCGGTACAGCTTTGGCAAAGTTTATTACGTTTACGATGACCTTTTTTTTAATCCCCGTTTAATCTCTGAATTTCTCGAAACGGCGATTGATATCGCTAGCGAAGAAAGGGTGTTCGAACTTGGCGTTGATTTCTAAGATAAGTTGATTTCGCTTCGCCCTCGGAGAAACGCGATCTCGCGCATTTGTCGGTGACGGGGCCCGGGAGGGATAAAGAGCGTTTCGAGGAAAAGGGATTTCTTTGCGGGACTTGTATTTTAGTTATCTGTTATGCCTCCCATGCCCGCCATACGTTCCCCTCTTTGATATAAGAAGCGACTCTTCGCGAGGGCTCTCCAATTACGGTCTGAGCGAGACGCTGGAGGATGCTGCTGTGCTACATACTAACAGCCAACTCATGACCCTATCTCTTTGTGGGCGTAGCCCGTTTTCCCAGCGCGCTTCACTTCAACGCTCAAGTTTGTTGCACTCGGCCTGGCTCGGCCTCGGATAAAATGGGATCTGCATTGACGTAAATGTAAGTCAGATGCGAACTGCTTGTTAAGAAAAAAGAAAAAGAAGACACAAAATGCGTACACTGAGAAAAAAAAATAGGTTGGTTTAACCAAAAGTCGCCTTGACATACGTTCAAAGCTGTTATTTGTTTGGTACAAATAACGCATTGTTTTTTTAAACGATTGTTTGCTTCAATTTATTCAAAAATTTTCGATTAAAAGAAACATTTTTGTTCAACCAACCAAATACACCTTTGAACGTATGTCACCGCGCATTTGCTTGATCCAACAATTTCTTTTTCTTAGTGTAGATCGCAAGTGCGTATCCCGAGTGCAGGTGTTGCCGTCTCCGGCTCGACGAGAGTTTGTTTATTGTCCGTGCACTGAAAAAAAAATATCAATGATTCAAGTAAAATTTGCTTGCAGGCTGCCAAAGAAAACAAAATCTTGTTTCAATTCTACTTTCAATTCGTACAATTTCATACCGGATTGAAACGATAACACGTTGCCTTAACAATCTTGCGGTCATTGTTTTAATATCATGGAATTATAAGAATTGCAAGTAGAATTGGAACAAACATTTTTTTCTTCGGCAGCCCGCAGCGAATTTTTTTTTCAGTTTGGCAAAGCCGTTTAATGAATGTGCGAAAGGTCTTCGAACCGGGGTCGGAGCAATTTTTGAGGAAAGTTTTATGCGAAACGGGAATTTAATGGGCGCTATAGCGGATATCCGACTCTCCTCTCCTTGACAAGTGGACTGCCAAAGTGGCTTGTGCCGAAACCCGTGCTGAAACCCTAAAACCCTAAAACCCTAAAACCCTAAAACCCTAAAACCCTAAAACCCTAAAACCCTAAAATCCTGAAACCCTGAAACCCTGAAACCCTAAAACTCTAAAACCCTAAAACCCTAAAACCCTGAAACCTTAAAACCCTGAAACCCTGAAACCCTAAAACCCTAAAACCCTGAAACCCTGAAACCCTGAAACCCTGAAACCCTGAAACCCTGAAACCCTGAAATCCTAAAATCCTGAAACCCTGAAAAGAAACATTTTTGTTGAACCAACCAAATACACCTTTGAACGTACGTCACCGCGCATTTGCTTGATCCAACCATTTCATTTTCTCAGTGTAGATCGCAAGTGGGTATCCCGAGTGCAGGTGTTGCCGTCTCCGGCCCGACGAGAGTTTGTTTATTGTCCGTGGCGAAGCCGTTTAATGAATCTGCGAAAGGTCTTCGAACCGGGGGTCGGAGGAATTTTTGAGGAAAGTTTTATGTGAAACGTGAATTTAATGGGCGCTATAGCGGATATCCGGCTCTCCTCTCTTTGACAAGTGGACTGCCAAAGTGGCTCGTGCCTCCGGAGCTCGTCGGGTCTGGCTCGCTCCTTCAGCGAAATTGAGACGCGGCGCCGCCGGTGTCTGTTAAGACGAGGACGAAACCGTTCTCTTTCTTTGCTATGCAACCTCCGCACCGAATACACACCGGTCCGACCTCATCTCCGTTTTCTCTCGCTCGCTCTCCTCCACCTCGGGCACTAAGCACGGGTAAGAAAACAGTCGTAGAGGGGTCTTTAACAAAGTTTAAAACAACCAACTCCGGGTCGACGAGCGAGCGGGGCTAGCCAGCGAGCGAGATTATCTTCTCAAAGTTTCGCCGACCTCGGCGGCTGAGGAGGGCCGTGTTCAGCAAGTGCAGCGCGAAGCTGCATAACGCCCGAGGATCCCCGCCGGTCTCGTCCGAGGAAGGTTGTATAGTCTCGGGCCTTTCCACTCCTTCCCGACATCCAACCGGGATGACAGAGAGAGAATGTTTCATGTAAGAGAAAAAACTCGCTCGCGACCGCTGCCAATTAACTGTCTTGTATTTTCTCCGCACACCAGGTCCGCGATATGACGGTCGTTGCTGACCCTTCGAATGCCTTTAGGGGTGTTTGTGTCAAATGAGTTTAAATATCCGGTACTCCGCGAAGATAATCGGGAGCAACGACAGAGGATAATAAATTCACTCTCGAGCCTGGTTATAAAGAAAGCCGAGGAAGCTGGAAAAACGAAAGCGCGGTTTCGCACTCAATGGAAAAACTCACTCGCCACCGTTGCCAATTAACCATCTTGTATTTTCTTTGCAAAACCAAGTCCGCAATATGACGGTCGCCCTTAAGGGTGTTTGTGTCAACTGAGTTTAAATATACGGTACTTCGCGAAGATAATCGGGAGCGACGACAGCCAATAATAAATTCGCTACAAAATGCCCGTGTTATTTCGAGCCTGGCTACAAAGAAAGCCGAGGAAGCTGGAAAAACGAAAGCGCGGTTTCGCACTCGATGGGAAAACTCTCTCGCCACCGTTGCCAATTAACCATCTTGTATTTTCTTTGCAAGACCAAGTCCGCAATGTGACGTTCGCCCTTATGGGTGTTTGTGTAAAATGAGTTTAAATATCCGGTACTTCGCGAAGGTAATCGGGAGCGACGACAGCCAATAATAAATTCACGTTCGCTACAAAATGCCCGTGTTCTTTCGAACCTGGCTATAAAGAAAACCGAGGAAGCTGGAAAAACGAAAGCGCGGTTTCGCACTCGATGGAAAAACTCACTCGCCACCGTTGCCAATTAACCATCTTGTATTTTCTTTGCAAGACCAAATCCGCAATATGACGGTCGCAGCTGACCCTTCCAATGCCCTTACGGGTGTTTGTGTAAAATGAATTTAAATATCCGGTAAGATATAAAGAAAGCCGAGAAAGCTGGAAAAACGAAACCGCGATTTCGCACTCGATGGGAAAACTTGCTTGCCACAGCTGCCAATTAACTGTCTTGTATTTTCTTCGCACACCGAGTCGGCAATATGACGGTCGTTGCTGAATACCTTTAGGGGTGTTTGTGTCATATGAGTTTAAATATCCGGTACTTCGCGAAGATAATCGGGAGCGACGACAGCCGATAATAAATGCACTGAGAACAAAAATTTGTTAGATTAAGCAAATGCGCGGTGACATACGTTCAAAGGTGTATTTTGTTGGTACAACAAATATGTTTGTTTCAATCGACAAATTTTGAATAAATTGAAGCAAATAATCGTTTAACAAAACCACGCTTTATTTGTACCAAATAAATAACAGCTTTGAACGTATGTCACCGCGACTTTTGGTTAAGCCAACCAATTTTTTTTCTCAGTGTGCACGTTCGCCGCAGAATGCGCGTGTTCTCTCTTGGCCCTCGCAAGAATATAAAGAAAAAACCGAGGAAGCTGGAAAAACGAAACCGCGGTTTCGCACTCGATGGAGGCCGATGTGGGAAAGGGGCGTGTTGCCGAATCGCTATCGTCGCTCTTATAAGCCCGCGGCGTACCGGACCCGCTTCGTTTCGCGGTTCTGGGTGCAAGCTCTCGGCCCCCACGTAATCCTGATATTTCCATTGTTTTTAATTCAGCGGCCTCAGCGGAACGGCAACGCTGCGGTTCGAGCAGGATGCGCGTTCGACGAATCGGCAACGCGGGGGCCAACTAGGGGCATCGTTTTAAGCGCCGTACACGCCGGTGGCCGTGTAGGAATGGCTCCACCGACTCGAGGGTTGTACCGCGGACCCGGATGGTCAAGCGGGGTCGTGTCAGGAAATATATCGGCGCGGGATTCTACCGAAATATAAATCCCGAACACAGCTATCTGGCCGTCGAGCAAGAGGGCTGCGGGCTTGCGTGGCGAACACAGACTGCTTCGAATCCCTGCAGGAATGCGGAGAGCAACACAGTAGAGCAAAACGCGTTGGTCCGACTGAGCTAGGCGAGTCGGGAGACCGCGCGACAACGAACCCGGACAAAGCGCGAAACGTTTGTATCCGCTTTGTCGCCGATAGCTGCAAAGAGATAATACAGTAGAATGCCGTTTATCCGCGGTAATGGGGGGTACGTCGGATAAGTGAAATCTCCGATAACACGGATAGCATACTCAATTCAAGCTTGTACTACTATTATATATTTAAAAAATTGACACCCCACTTCATATAAACATTAACTTTACTATTGAGCCTAAGTTATTGTTTAAAGTATAATTCTAAATTTGTTCATATAAAAATAATGAGTTCGTGTCGGCTTTGTCGCCGGTAGCTGCAAAGAGATAGTACAGTAGAACCCCGTTTATTCGCGGTAATGTGGGGTACGTCGGATAAGTGAAATCTCCGATAACACGGATAACGTACTCAATTCAAGCTTGTACTACTATTATATATTTAAAAAATTGACACCCCACTTCATATAAACATTAACTTTACTATTGAGCCTCAATTATTTTTTAAAGTATAATTCTAAATTTGTTCATATAAAAATAATGTGTTCGTGTCGGCTTTGTCGCCGATAGCTGCAAAGAGATAGTACAGTAGAACCCCGTTTATCCGCGGTAATGTGGGTTACGTCGGATAAGTGAAATCTCCGATAACACGGATAACATACTCAATTCAAAATTGTACTACTATTATATATTTTTAAAAATGACACCAAACTTCATATAAATATTAACTTTACTATTGAGCCAAAGTTATTTTTTTAAAGTATAATTCGAAATTTGTTAATTAACATAAACCGTTGACTTTAGAATCGGAACTGTTGTATTTTCGTCTTGCAATATAAAGACGCAGCGAATGCGGACAGCAATACAGTAGAGCAAAACGCGTTGATCCGACTGAGCTAGGCAAGTCGGGAGACCGCGCGACAATGAACCCGGACAAAGCGCGAAACGTTTGTATCCGCTTTGTCGCCGATAGCTGCAAAGAGATAATACAGTAGAACCCCGTTTATCCGCGGTAATGTGAGGTACGTCGGATAAGTGAAATCTCCGATAACACGGATAACATACTCAATTCAAGCTTGTACTACTATTATATATTTAAAAATTTGACACCCCACTTCATATAAACATTAACTTCACTATTGAGCCAAAGTTATTTTTTTAAGTATAATTCTAAATTTGTTAATTAACATTAACTTCATATAAAAATAAACCGTTGACTTTAGAATCGAAACTGTTGTATTTGCAGCTTGCAATATAAAGACGCAGCAAACTTGTACAAGTTTAAGCGCGTGTGCAACAAAGACACAGTTGCGGACTACTCCGCGCGTGGCCATTGCTGCTTTATCCATTTTATTCGCGTTTTCCATATTATTCGAGCCTACACCTCGGTTAACACGGAGGACTCGGATGAGTTGGTTTTGTCCCGCACTCGCCTACCTACTGGGTATTCACGTATCTTTGCAGGATCAGATACAATGTGCCTACGGAAAATATCAATCTGTGTGTACCAGCAGGCACTGCATCGAGAACACACGCAAATATGTGGGACGGATACTTTAAGTTATTTTTATCAAAATCGAAGTGTGGAGGAAGCGAATGGATTTCCGTGGCTGACGCTGACTTGCGTGGCTGCGGACTTGCGTGGCGAACACAGACTGCTTCGAATCCCTGCAAGGAATGCGGAGAGCAACACAGTAGAGCAATACGCGTTGGTCCGACAGAGCTAGACGAATCGGGAGACTGCGCGACAACAAACCAGGACAAAGCACGAAACGTTTGTATCCGCTTTATCGCCGATAGCTGCAAGGAGATAATATCACTTTATTCGCGAACGAGGATTTCATCGAGTTTTTATTTCGCGCAAATAGAACGAACGCGATAATAGAAATTGAGTCGCAATAAATGTAACGGCGAACATCAATACAGTGGATTTATCTATGTTTGATTCGGCACGACGATATAGCGTGATTGGAATAAATGATAAACAACCAATAACGAGACTCGCTTCGAACACTCAATATAAAATGGAGTGTTTGTATCGGGTATTTGCTATGTGCATATACATTCGAATATGTAACTTTCTGGAAAGGGGGGGGGGCACCGATCAATATCCCTCTCTCACACCGACGGCAACAAACGGGACAATGTGCGATGGCTCACACGTTTCTCATCGCTACACACATCCCACAGACTCTTTTTTTTTCGTTCTCCCACGCAGAATGGCCAGTAGCAGAAACGAGAGAACGGGTGGAACTCACAAATCTCCGGACCGAAATATTTATTACGGGGCAAGATACCGCCGGGCGAACGGCGCTTTTTCAACACGCGTGACTGTCGTTAAATTTTCTTTTTTTTCGGACCGAAAGAACCTCCCAGCAGGCCTCGGCGTCAACTTCTTTGGATCAATTCATTTTTGCTTTGAATCATATTTATTTTTTAATTTATTATTATCGAATCATAAAATTATTATTATTTAATATATATTAATAATATAATAATATATTATATATATATTATTATTATTATTAATAAAATTATTATTAAATTTTGCTTCAAATCATATTTAATTTTTCGGTATTATTAAAAAATCACTACCCGTTACTGTGTTCGTCTGTCACTCGGAGTTATGTGGACAATATCTGTTCTACACGCTGAAACCGTGTTTAATTTAATATCGGGTTTTACATCGACGCCGTTGAGGAACGTGACAGGTCGAGAGCAATGATATCGGCCAAATCCTCAACCTCAACCTTTCCCCCTTTCCGTCTTTTTTTTCTCTCTCTTTCTGTCGCATTTTTTTTTCTTTTTTTTTCAACTCGGCAGACTGGGTGACTGGGCCACTTTGCGGAGAGAGGTCGAGGGGTTCGCGGAGCGCGTTTCCACGCGATGCTATCGCTCAATAAATGGAAACGAAAAAAAAAATAGAGAAGAGAAGAGTACGGATGAAAAAGTGGAAAGCGAGAGAAAGAGAAGAAATTGGGGAAAAACGAAGGCACGCGGTGTGTTTGCGCGGAACCGTAGTAGAGAAAGATAAAAGGGTCTATACGGTCGGATGGTTCGATTCTTCGGCAGTTATTTCCGTTCGATCGGAACCGCGCTGCTGCTTCTCCTCCTCCTCCTCCGCCGTCTCTTTAGTGCTGTCATCGACACTGCAGCTGTACGGGAAAACAACACACGCTCGGCTCCTCCGCCTCCTTTGAACCCCCGTCGCGATATCGTACGATGTGCACTGTGCATAATGCCCCGAGCATGTTGGACGTCCATCGTCAGCGTCAGCCACGGGAATCCATTCGCTTCCTCTACACTTCGATTTTGATAAAAATAACTTAAAGTATCCGTCCCACATATTTGCGTGTGTTCTCGATGCAGTGCCTGCTGGTACACAGAGATTGATATTTCCCGCAGGCACATTGTATCTGATGCTGCAGAGATACGTGACTACCCAGTAGGTAGGCGAGAGCGGGGCAAAACGGAACAGTGGGGCATAAACGCAATTTTCCAATAATTTTTGGATGGCCCATTTTGCCCCATCGATACGTCCGGATTTAATGCCCCGTTTTGCTCCACCACCCCGTATAAAAATTATTGGAGAATTGCAGTTGGGAGACAGTGGGGCATAAACGCACTTTTCCAATAATTTTTGGATGGCCCATTTTGCCCCAACGATACGTCCGGATTTAATGCCCCGTTTTGCCCCACTACCGCGTACAAAAATTATTGGAGAATTGCAGTTGGGGGACAGTGGCGCATAAACGCACTTTTCCAATAATTTTTGGATGCCACATTTTGCCTCATGGATACATCTGGATTCTATGCCCCATTTTGCCCCACTACTCCATACAAAGAGTATTGGAGAATTGCAATTGGATGACAGTGGCGCAGAAGAAGCCCCACTGTTCCGTTTCGCCCCACGCTACTCATCTGTTCGATTTCCAATGTTAACATTTTAAGGAAGTTGAAGCGTTCCACACTAGTCAAATTAGTGCTACATATTTAAATTCGTTTATACAAATAACCATCCACTATAATCAATAGATGCGTTAAAGTTTCCATAAACGTATTTAAAAATGTAGCCCTCACTTGACTAGTGTAAAGCGCTCCAACCTTCTTAAGAACATGTGAAACGACTCAGTCGGTAACCAAAATCAGTAATGAATGCGATTCAGAAACCGTAGACTTTTCGGGAAAAAGCAAAGCATTAGCGGAGGTACAATTTAATACCGCATCCGATGATGCTTCCGTTTTATCCGAAACGTCAACCGGTTTTAAATGGCATTGATTTAAAAAATGCATCTATCTCTCTCGCACTCATATGTCACGTGATACATCTATCACATGCACTGATAAAAAAATACAGTTGAATCAACTAAAGATTCGATTTATTTGAACGTCCCTGACGTTCAAATAAATATATTGTTGGTACAGCAAAAAGGTTGGTTGGTTCACCAATTTTCCGGGTGTTTTCACCAAATAATTTTTGAGGCATAAAATGTTTTGTTCGACCAGCAAAATATTTATTCGAACGTCCATTGAAACGTATTTTTTTATCAGTGCAGCCTCAACGGTCTTATTTTTTCATTATATCTCTTCTGCGTATTTTTTTGTTCCTGTTATATTCTATTCTATTCTATTTTTCTTATCATTTGTCTTTTTGGGTTGTAACAATTGTTTGTATCTTGATGCACGGTGTTCTTAGGGGATTTATGCCTCAGAACACGAAATAAACGAATCTATCTATCTAACGTTACAATTCGTCGTTAGTGCTCGTAGGGGAGAGCGGGACAACGGGGCAAAACGGGATTTTTGGGCAAAACGTCATTTTCCAATTATTTTTGGATCGGACAAGGTGGCAAAACTGGGCAAAAAAGCCTGATGTATCCGATAGGGCGAATTCGGGAATCCAAAAATTATTGGAAAATGACGTTTTGCCCAAAAACCCCGTTTTGCCCCGTTGCCCCATTTTGCCCCGCTCTACCCTACACTCTTTTCTTAACAGTGCATTCCATTGCGGCGTCTGTGTACGCGGAGAGCGGGAAAACTATCCGGCGCCGTGCTTCAGAACTAGACTGCATAATAACCGTCCGAAGTTACCTCGGTTTAGCAACGATGATTGGCCAGCACCGTGCCCCGAGCGGCAAACGCGCTGTTCCTCATGCCGCTGGAATAGATTGCCGACGCCGCACCCTTACCCTTAACTCAAACGGCAATTGCCCAACGTCACGCCACACGATCACCAACACCAAAACCGGCGCCACCAATCGCGCGAACGGATAAGAAAGTGTGGGTGAACGGTGGCCTAGGTGGGGAGGACGTTTTATCGTCTACCATTTTATTCCAAATATACATGTGAGGCTATGCGAGTAAAATCTTCGAGAGTATTATAACTCAGCGCAACCCCGCGATCTTTCTTTTTTTTCTCTCTCGAACCGCTCGGAGCGGGAGAAATATTCCGATCGTGGAATTGTGATAAGAGAAGAAAACCACATCGTGACCTGATCGAGGTATACGTCTCAATTGCCCCGAACCCACTCGGTCGAATGCTTATTTGAGGTACAATAAACTCGCGGCATAAACTCACCCTTTGAATTTAATCGGTCGGTCGTGAAGCGCTATCACGTGAGCCGAGTATTAATTTTCAAAGGGATTTGTAGTAGATGTTGCCTCGTCACAGTCGATGCAGGCTCACTCGCTTTGATTGCCCAATTTTGCAAAAAAAAAATTCGCTCCCTCGGTGACCCGTGTTGCGCGTCAGTCGCGACGTATGACATGAGCGGACCTTTACTACTTGCCCGGTAAACAGCGCATAAACGGGACATGGCTTACGGACATTTATTGGCCCGCCGAAAATATATATCCGTAAACAGAAAAAAAATATCATTGAATCAAGTAAAATTTGCTTGCGGGCTGCCAATGAAGTAAAAACGTTGTTTCAATTCTACTCTGAATTCGTACAATTTCATACCGGATTGAAACGATAACATGTCAACTTGATAGTCTTGCTGTCGTTGTTTCAATATCATATGGAATTGTAAGAATTGAAAGTAGAATTAAAACAAACATTTTTTTATTCGGCAGCCCGCAAGCAATTTTTTTTTCAGTGTACAAAATTTAATTACCCGGATGTCACTACTCGATAATCGAAGGTTTTCGTACACGGCAGAAAAGTTATAATGGTATAAAGTCGTAATAGTAATAATAATGATAAAACGATGAAAGTCGTTACATCCCGGATTTTTTGACAGCACTGCGGCGCGGTGGCCTAGTTTGGAACTTTATTTCCGTTTCATTATTACTGTCCCGCGGAAGAACTAACGCAATAAAAACGATTTCAAGAGGGCTTTCACGTTCTGTGTGGCGGGGGTTACCGCTATTCGTTATCGGCGATTTTTCGTTTTCCAGCGACCCCGCGGAGCTCGGTGACCCAGTCAGTGTGGTATTCGGTCAAAAGGGTTTCACTGCCAGGCGGTATCGTTGTTCGATCTTCTATACCCGACGACCCTTCACCGACTTTGATACCAACGGAATTCCTTTCCGGTTCGTTGATGGAAACTTTATTTAGTTTTTTTTTTTTTTTTTTTACGAAAGTCAGCGTATAACGAGGAACTGTTTTTCGTCGGGCTCTCCTTTGATTACTTTTTCATCAAAGGGTCGAAAGACAGTCGCCGAACGAAACGGGAATACAACTTTCGTAACTATTTAATGATGTCGATAAGGTCGCTTGTTATTCACCGCTCAAAAGTACAGCGGGGCAATTATCAAAAAAATAAAGAGCTCAAACTTTTCAGTTCCCGAACTTCAACGAAGGTCGCCTAATTGCAGTTTGAAGTAGAATATTTTTAAGTTGGAGAGTATTAAAAAAAAAAAAAAAAAAATCTCGGAATATTTTCCGGACTCGACGCGGATCCTCTTCTCGATCCCCGATTCGAGCCAGCGTCGTGCATCACGACGATCCACGTCTTAATCCCCGAATTTTGCAGGATATCCGTTAATCTCGGTTCGCTGGCCGTTCGCGGCAGTTTCGGAAGAACGGACCGGCGTCCTTCCAATAGTCAACCTGGGATTTACGGGCCCGGCAACGAGTCTTCCGGAAAAAAAGCCACCGCGTCGATCACCCCGAACATATTTCGTAGCCGATCGATGAACAAGGATATAACTTTGGCAAGTATCCGCCGACGGTAATAAGGCAGAGCCGCTTGTTATTCGGGGCTCGGAAGAACCGGGGAGCATATTTTCAACGACAAAAATATAAGGAGCAAATACGACGGTCGACGCTTCGAGAGAAAGACACGCCGGGGAACACCAATTTCGTCCCTCGGAGCTACAGCTCTCGATTTGCTTCGCCTTTGGAACTTTATCTTCCATGTTTCTCTTTTTTTTCCCCTCCCTTTCACTACCATTCGATTCTGTCGACGTCGTCGTCCCCGGCTTTAAAGCTCTTCTCCCAATGAAAACCCTGTCGTTTCGCACATATTGGAATAGAAAGCCCTCCTCGAGAGATATCCTTGGGCTCGTTGCAAGTTGGGCGCTATACGTATTCCGCGAAGAATACTTTTCGAGTGGGCGTGCGCTCACCGTAACGTCACAAGATCCTACACAAACGTCTCTATACGTGGAGTTTAGTTATATAAGCTGGGGGTTCCACACGTGGGCGGACACACGTACATCCGTATGTCTATTTGTGTGGCGGAGTCTCTTTTATGGATTACTTACATAAGCAGTGGGGTCCCGAATGAAATAGGCTCCATTTAATCAACTTTTATGGCTCTCTGAAAGCCCGGTTTAAATTTAATCCGCAACGTCGCGAGCTCCTCTCGTCGCGACCGCTGCTGCACTTATTGTCAACTTGTGGTTCTCCACTTCTTATCATTTCTTCATTCCCCTCTCCATTTCTTCATAGCCGACTCTTGCCGCAGACGCGGTTGAGTGAGGTTGAAGGCCTATTACCTGTACACACTGAAACTGACACTGTTCGTTGACTGAAATTTTGGAGTCTTACATCGGGCTCTGGTGAGACCTTCGAACGGGAACAGCGATTAGGCGATTGCCATCATTTTTTACTAGTAGTAAGTGTGTGTTTATTAACAATAAACACACAATAGTGGTAAGTGTGTGTTTATTAACAATAGATACGATGCGTTGATGATCGGTACCATTTTTTTTTTTTTTACATTTATACATTAATATAATATCTAATCTAATATCTAATCTAATTGCATCCACGTATTGTCAACGGGCCATCGACCCAAGACCTGCAGCACATAATTTTTTTTTTTCATTTTTGATTTCTCATAGCGGAAGCTGTGTTTTCGTGAAAAATACAAATTTTGCGATTTTAATGTCAGCGTACTAGAAATTGTCGAAAACGTCGAGAAATGTGATTTTTAGCTGGCGTCCGGATGTATGTATGTATGTGTGTGTATGTGTGTGTGACAGACTTGCATCGTTTAGAATTTGAAGATTTTGAAAATTTGAAAGATTTTTTTTTACACGTGAGACGAGTTTCTCAATCAAATATCACGCGAAAAGTAAAATGAGTTATATTTTTGTAATCAGCGGTGATGAATAGATTAAAAATTGCCTTAAAACAACGAAATACGTAAATTTCAATTTGCGATTTCCTGTAATGACCTCTGTTGTAAATTTTGACGGTTTTAATTTTATGAGTTGTAGATATTTGTGTATGTTAAGAAAAAAGGTGCAAAGTGATTTGCACATAATTTTTTTAATACTTAACTCAAAAATCCAATTAAAAAGAGTTGAAAATAAAAATTTTCATATCGCTTTCTTATAACGGTCCTTTAATTTTTTAAATGAAAATTGTATTTTAATTATAACTTCCTCTATGAGGAATCCAAAATCGAACAACGAAATTTATCACACGGGAGGTAATGCCCAAAACCGTAAAACACGAGGAAGTAATTGTGCAAATCGCTTTGCACGCCTTTTATTATTTTTGTTTGTTTGTTTGGAAATCCGGACGATGCTGTTGACTGCACAGTGGCTGTACACTCTCGAGGCCCCGATTGAAATGGTCGGCGTTCACGGTTCTCGAAGAGTGCCCGACCGAGGCAGCCGGACAGAATCGGGGAATGCCAGCAATCTTGGAAGTACGGTATAATAGAGGAGAGTTGCGTCAACTGGAGGGTCGGCCCCGAACTTGTCGATCGGATAACTTTCGAGGGAAGAGGGTCGAGGAGCCGGTTCTCCGCTGCGGGTAGCCCTCGCGTTTCCACCCTTGTCTCATTCCTCCGGAGTCTCGTGTCGTGCGGCTGGACAGAGCGAATTGCCAGCGAGAGTGAACGAGCCGTAGCGGATAGATACAGCTCGCACGCGTCAGAAGTTCCAGGCTTCCGCTGCTTAGACTTCCAGCGGAGAATCCTCGGCGGCCCGGGAGTCGCGGATGGCATCCGACTGGCTCACGAGTCTCCGGTTTGAACACAGGAGAGCAACGAAACGATCGACGTCTCGTACTTTTGAGAAAGTTCAACCCACCGCGCCCGAATCAGCCCTCGAATCTCCGGAATGACAAGATTCTGAGCTCCAAAACTCGCTCGCATGCACTTGGGCTATGTGGACATCAACGACCGATCGAGAGACCGAAGATCCGACATCCAATGACCGATAAACGATTCGATAAAAAAAAACATTGTACAGTATTAGTCCATTCCCGTTTCAAATTTAAGATCGATACCTCCAAGTTTACTCAAATTAGACAATTTTTAGTCATTTTTTAAGAAACTCAAAAAACTCAAAATCCCATCTAATCTTACCACTTCGATGGATTTTGACCAAATTCAATACCAAAGGCCTTTGTTCAAAATAGTATATTTATGTGCAGTTTTAGGACGATTGCTCCAAATTTACGCAAGTTAGAGCTACCACAGAGAATTTCCGAAAAATTGAAAATCGCATAAAATGTCCAGTTGGGCCTCAATGTTCACGAAAATAGCACTGAACGAAGCGACGTGATCGCTCTACTAGTGTACCAAATTTCAACTCGCTGTCTCAAGCCATTTCCGAGTTATAGTCATTTTAAACGATGCAACTCTGTCACATATACACACACATACATCCGGACGCCAGCTAAAAATCATATTTCTCGACGTTTTAGCCTATTTGAAGTATTCTGACATTAAATTCTCCATTTTTTTTTTTACGAAAACAAAGCTTCCTCTATGAGGAAGCAAAAAATGTGTCGCCCGGATGGGTCAAAATGATGGTCAACATGGCCCGGCCCATAATTCATGGCTTCAGGTGATAATCGGGGTGATCTACATTCTCGACGCTTACCCCACATTATTCAACGATGTGTTACAAGTACACAGTGATTTATCGCCCAAGAGCACAAAAATTATAAATACACTTCGTTATGCTTAAGTACCGATGTTGAAGTGAAGTATGCGAATAACTCATTAAATCTGCGCACCAAAGAGGATTGGCGGTTGTTGGGATTTTCGGATCACTCATTACCGCGGACTGTTGTCGAATTCCATGCTACAATTAAATGGTATGTTATATTTGTATAATACATTGTGGGAAAACGCGGGCGAGGGAGGGGGGCGTTCCCGATACATCAATATCGAAAGTATCGAAATAATGTTGCGGTCAATAATCGGAATAAAGCCTTCCCACTCATCGAAAGGCAGCCCAGATTTACACATACCATAAGTCGTTGATGAATGTATTCCGTGAAGCGTCGGATTGACACGAACGCTACGATAAAATGAAGAGTACTGCGTTACCGCATTAGAGGCACGGAGAGTGAATTGGGTACAGTTATGATCAAGTGACGCGTGGGCTAATACACGTCAATCGTGCGTTTTAGCAATTTTGAGGTAGCAATTTCGGTATCAGCGTCGCGCACGCACAGCGCCGATGGTCCGGATATCGGCGGCATTCGCGCATAGTTTCGATGCGTTGGCAATTAAGCAAAGCTGCAGCTTCCAGCTGCCGCTCCGCATGTACGCTCGGCGGGGCAAAGAGTCGAAGGGAGGCAGCGCGCGAGAAACCGTGTCGCTTTATTGCATCGACCAAAACCAATTCGGCAACGAATTTACATAAATACATGTGATGAACATCCTGGGATACGCATCCTAATTTCTCTGTGTTCTCTCACTCGAGCGAGATAGCGTTCGGAAAACGCGCACACCGGGAGACTCTGTCGGGTAGAGCGGGGCAAAATGGGGCAACGGGGCAAAACGGGGTTTTTGGGCAAAACGTCATTTTCCAATAATTTTTGGATGCCCGAATTCGCCCTATCGGATACATCAGGTTTTTCTGCCCAGTTTTGCCACCTGGTCCGATCCAAAAATGATTGGAAAATTTAGTTTTGCCCACAAACCCCGTTTTGCCCCGTTGCCCCATTTTGCCCCGCTCGCCCCTATCTGACGCAGGTCCGAGAGGGCGCTTCGCTCCGCACACGCACGCAACCACCGATACACCCGAAAGGTTATTGCGTGTGTTCTATATAAAACCTGGCGGCACCGATGGAAGTGTACCAGCGCGAGAACGCGAACGGCCGCCAGCATCCGTTCTCCACCCTGCATACAGTATGTATTCGGCACTTGTCCAACACCACTGTTTAATTAATTGCCGTTGCATTATTTGTTGCCGTGCGTGCAACGAAGGGGCGGGGGGGGGGGGGAGAGGAAGGAAGGGATGGGGTCACTTGTCCCCATCTCCTGCTCCGTTTCGCTGGCGCGATCGTGGTCGGTGACGTTCTCATGCTGCGGTTCATCGATCAATTCGATGCGGACTCGAATCGGCCGGGCGACCGCAACGGTAATAAATAATACTTCGATGCCTCGGGGCTTTTATTATTATCAATTTGCTCCATTAAGACCCAGGGATCGATATTGTATCGGGTATCGGTTTGGCGCGCCGTTGAGCAATGGAGAGATGGAGGGCTTGCCATATCGTTCGATCGCGGTTTGGGGCACGGTGTCTCTGGTACGTCAACGAAGCTCGGAGGAAACACGGAGTTGGGGATAAGTCGATAAGCGTTAGGGCGGAAGTCTACTGGATGTGCTGGATTTACCTGATCGGTAGACAAAGTCTATTGTTAAGTGATGCGTAACTTCTCATGAATGCTTGTTCACAATACTTACGTTAAACTTAAGTTTATTCCGCTGCCGTTTAAGCCGCTGCCGCACACGGTAAAAAAAAGTTTGTATTTTTTACAACTTATTGTCCACAAACGTTCACAATTTTTTTATTTGCTAATTTTCTCACCATACGAGAGAGCTATCGGCTTTATGGTCTTCACTCATTTATGGCAAGGTATCGTCCCCGAGAAATTAGCTACTGCCTTTATGGTCTTCACTTATTTATGGCAAGGCCTCCGGTCCCGAGAAATGGGGTAGCGCCTTTATGGTCTTCACCCATTTATAGCAAGGCCTCCGTCCCCGAAAATTGGGCTAGCGCCTTTATGGTCTTCAATCATTTATGGCAAGGTAACCGTCCCCGAGAAATGGGCTAGCACCTTTATGGTCTTCACTCATTTATGGCAAGGTGTCCGTCCCCGAGAAATGGTCTAGCGCATTTATGACCGTCCGTCATTTATGGCAAGGTCTCCGTCCCCGAGTAGTAGGCTATCGCCTTTATGGTCTTCACTCATTTATGGCAATGTCTCCGTGAACGAGAAATGGGCTAGCGCCTTTATGGTCTTCACCCATTTATAGCAAGGCCTCCGTCCCCGAAAATTGGGCTAGCGCCTTTATGGTCTTCAATCATTTATGGCAAGGTAACCGTCCCCGAGAAATGGGCTAGCACCTTTATGGTCTTCACTCATTTATGGCAAGGTCTCCGTCCCCGAGAAATGGTCTAGCGCCTTTATGACCGTCCGTCATTTATGGCAAGGTCTCCGTCCCCGAGTAGTGGGCTATCGTCTTTATGGTCTTCACTCATTTATGGCAATGTCTCCGTGAACGAGAAATGGGCTAGCGCCTTTATGGTCTTCACCCATTTATGGCAAGGTCTCCGTCCCCGAGAAATACTCTTCACCGTTCGAATTCACCCTTCGCCGGTTTGTATCTAACACTATAAGTAACGAAAATAAAAGCTGACTAATCATATCTGATTAATTACACTCACTTTATGTATGAAATGCTAAAAGAAAATAGTAATTGGGGTGTGAAGAGCTTCGGTCGATGGTTAATTTATCACGTGCACATAGGCATCGCAACGAGCTACATTATGTTTGTGTATGCAAACCCGCACCATGTTACGCATTGTCAATAAATTCTCTACGACCATTACCGGTCAATGTTATCAGCCCGGACCACGTCGAGAGGACAAAGTCGAAAGATACTTGCATATCAGCGATGAAGTAAAGTGTACAATGGAGATGAAATAGCAAAGAAAAAAAAAAGGAACGATCAACGTATCTCGCACTCTATTCCACGCGAGCTCGCTGGCGCTCCGCTGTTGTTTCAAGATATTAGAGGTGTCGTGGAAAAACAGCGGAGAAGCCATGGTCCCCGGCGAAGTAGCTGGGCAAACTCGTAAAAGTCTTGCGAGGAAAGCCGTCGCTGGAAGAGTTTATTCTGGGGCTTAGCGAAGTGCGAATGTTTCTCTTCGGTTGCTTGGCAAAACGTCGCTCGGCCATAGAAGCGCATTATCTCTGTGTTATTCTTATCTCACGCTTGCGCGCACTCACCGACATCGCGGACGGAGCGTTAACGCAATCAGTGTCACAGAAATTGCGAAATAATTGCAAACTCTTCGTGGTCGAGCGCTCTGTATTTTTTTTTTTCAGTATACGCGAGGGTGTGGACTGGCGACTGCGAATGCGATGTGGAGTTGGCTTCGCGCTGAGCGTTCGATATCACGCGACACTTATTACAGCGTGAATTAACGGGCATCCCATTTTTCTGCTCGGGAACTTTGCGTGCCAAATATTTCATTGAATTCCGTCCACTGCGCGCCGCGATTATCGCTTGCCAACTTGTTTTCTTGTCGTTTTTTTTTTTTTTCCTTATTTTCTCGTCTTGATTATACAATGTTTGATTTTATCGCCCATCCGCGATAGCGTCAGCCGCGATGACGCATGGAGTTCGACACGACTGCGCGACCTGACTCAATACAAAACGCTAATTAACAACCGAAAATAGTACACAGTGTTCCCGTTCGTTTATTCGGCAGTTCGCCGTTTCGAGAACTCGCTCGTTTCGACAACTTTCCCAGCGCGGAGCGGCAGAAATTATTATACATTTAGGAACCCCCGAGGGTTCGTCTGTTCCAGAGGCGGTGAGTTTCACTCGGTGAACTTCCTGTAAAATTATCATTTAGTTTAATTTTCGGTCTCGCGAACGACGACAACGTCTTCGAAGCAGCCCCGAAGCAAGGACAATGGACAACTTTGTCAAAGGCGGAGCTGGGGAACGAATCGGGAGGAATTTCATTCGATTCCAAGATAGAGGACCCTTCGAATTCATTGCGTCGCGATGTTGATAATTCTTTCGTCGATCTTTCTCTGTATGTACCGTTCGACAATGAAGACGAGGAGTCGTTCCGTTTATTCTCGATAATGTAGGTAAGCGCGGGGCAAAATGGACCGCTTTAGAGATTTCTTATCGGGACGTAAAAGAAGCCGCATTGTGAACGAAGAAACCTGGTCCGTTTTGTACCTGGGTTTCGTTTTTCCCCTCTCGCCCCTTCCTCCCTCGCGATCCTTTAACGACTTTCATTCACCGTTTTAAATCAGTGCTTCCGGAACATTTGCCGATCCGTTTCTCGATTCAACGGGCCACCGGCAACACTTGACAATATACCGATTCACAATGAACCAATTTCATCGGTTCTCCGTACAAAATATAATCGGCCCGCAGCATTTGCATTGCAACGAGCCAAGTTAATTATTTTGGGCAACGACAATGGTTCGTCGAGGTTTCTCATCGAATTTTCCGTGCGCCGTTGTATTATGCAATGTATACATTTACCAACGACGATTCATTACAATTAGGCGTTTCGCGTTGGAATTATTGCATTAAACTTATACATTAATATGCTCCGGTTAACGCGGTATCGCTTGCACGTTCGTTGGAAGGGGAGGGCGTAAATTTCGCGTGTACTCATAGTTCAATTACTATCATCGGCATTAACCGGCAACGGCGGGGAACCCGCTAGGTGCAGTTTCCCCGAGTAGTTGCCCTCGCGAACATGCATTACGATCGTTTCATCCCATCGAGTACCAACCGAACGGTCTAAAGGACTGAACACACTGGCTGCAACGCACCGCTTTACGGCCATTAAAACAATGAAGCCATAAGCAATATGATATTTTGCGAATGGAGTGTTTGCTTCCCTATATTCGAACTGCTGTATGGGCATTTACTGTCGACAAAAAAATCGAAAAGAAAATCTGTTTGGTAATTACCAAATTACCTTTCGACGTCCGTTTCGAAATTACTGTCGGATGCGTGCTCAGCCCGGTAGAAATAATCGGAAATATATTGTCAGGATGTACGTAAAATATATCGGGAAGTGAGATATATCGTTATCAAGAGACAAGTTAAAAAAGACAGTTAGACAGACCGTGTATTTATACGCGAAAGTGTCGTTTTTCAGGGTCGAAAAAATTTCAAATTGAAAAAGAAATGAAAAGGAAACATTTTTATGCATTTTGATGGATACTTTTTGCATATATATCATAAAAGCTTCCCAGAAAACCTATGTACGTTTTTTTTTTTTTTTGACCACACAATAGGGAGATGTTGCAATAAAGAAATCCAAAATACGATTTTTACTTGCAATTTCAGCCGACCCATACACATGAAATTTTTTAATATATCCGAGATGGTAACGTTTCGCAAAATGGATCGAAGAAATAGTATATTATGTTACAAGGGTAGGAAGTGCGCGATTTTCGCCGAGTATGAAATTTGCTGCCCGAGCGAAGCGCGGACGGAAATCCGCGTAGGATATGACACTTTTTTTTCAACTCCGTTAAAATAACCACATTTCTTGCGTCGCAAAAGCGTCATATTCGCCAATGAGCATTACTCTCCTGGGAGCGATAGGGCTTTCAGAGAGTGTAATGAGCGCTATTACTCCCTAGCGACTAATGAAACAGTTCTGCGCATGCGCACAGGTTTATAATGATCATTGGCCAGTAATAGGCAATTTTCTGCCCGAGTTGCACGCAAGGAATGTGGCTATTTTAGCTAACTCGGGAATCAAAATATTTACCGACACCCCCCCCCCGCCCCCTTCCGCTGATCGGAAATATGGAACTTATTTCACTCCCAGCGTTCACTGGAAAAAATTAGTTTGAAAATTAATTAACACTGTTGGAAGCTTTTTTACACAAACTGTTTCTGAAATTTCAAACACATGTACGTTACAATTTTAGAGTAAAATTTTTATTTTTTAATGAAAATTTTTGTAAATTTCAGGCAAAAGATTTGTAATTCTAATATCTTGTATTTTTATTTTACAATAAAAGTACATTAATGTTCATTCAATGTAAGTAAAGTAAATAAATTTCAATTTCCAGTACATTAAACATACACTTTATTTTTACAGTCTATATCGGTACATTCGATACGAGAACCCGCGTTAGAAGCGAACAAATTGTTCGATACGGACTTATCGATTCCACCCTTCGATTTTGAAATCGCAATGTTCTTCTCGTTACGCGTATCAGCGCGCTGTACCGTTCGGCAAACTATAACAATACATCTATCGCAACTCGTTCTCTGTGCCGTGCTTGTATATTTTTATTTCTCGTTTGCCTCATCTCTATGTGTGTATACACACACATATATATCCCTCTCGTGGTTTTCATTCGAAGCTCCATTGACCCGACAAGCCCCGATGGCCATCCGCGTATTTACTTTCACGTCAGTTCTCATAGGAGCGCCCCGTTGCGGCTCGGGGCGTGTTCTCGAAAAAGCCACGTGCAGATACCACACACGACCATTATATACTTGTGTACCTAGCGCTGTACATAACCGTGAGTAGAATTCGCGAAACCGCGAAGAACCGTGAGAAATGGAGCCAGGCACAAAGTAAGTGCGGAGCCTGTGGGCGAGCAGAGAGCGCATAATACAACAACGGCAGTGGAGGAAAAAGCCTGAGAGCAAAAGCAACGAGGCATCTCGGGCCCGATGTGTGTGCGCGCGCCCGCGAGATGCTTTCTCGTGAAATATATTTTCCAGCCTTTCCAGTCTTATGCCGTACAAAAGGAAGACGAAGAAGCCGCCTCTCTCTCGCCGCTGATGAAGCGTGACACGAATACATTTGTGTCGGAACGTCCGCGAGATGCGCGCCTTGTTCGGAATAAAAAATAAAAAAAAATAAAAATATTTCTGAATATCAACGCGGTAATACACTTTTCGTTATTCCGCGCTGCCGGCTTCCGTCCTGTGCGGACGGTGGGGGAAATATTTACTTGCCGGAATGACCGAGCCGTATCCACTGTCCGGCTCGAGTGGGCGGTCGCGTTTCTCGTCTGTTCCGTGCACGGACGAACTACGGCTGCGGCACGGGGTTTATCAAATTTTCCCCGCAGCGAGGAGGAGAAAGAGCCATGGGGTCCCAGTGGATATTGCGATTCAGCGTATGTCCGTGGACAATGGAATAAGCGTTGTAAGACAATGTAAGAAGACGAAGTAAGACAATGTAAGAAGACGAAGTAAGACAATGTAAGAAGACGAAGTAAGACAATGTAAGAAGACCAAGTAAGACAATGTAAGAAGGCGAAGTAAGACAATGTAAGAAGACGAAGTAAGATAATGTAAGAAGACGAAGTAAGACAATGTAAGAAGACGAAGTAAGGCAATGTAAGAAGACGAAGTAAGACAATGTAAGAAGACGAAGTAAGACAATGTTAGAAGACGAAGTAAGACAATGTAAGAAGACGAAGTAAGACAATGTAAGAAGACGAAGTAAGACAATGTAAGAAGACGAAGTAAGACAATGTAAGAAGACGAAGTAAGACAATGTAAGAAGACGAAGTAAGACAATGTAAGAAGACGAAGTAAGGCAATGTAAGAAGACGAAGTAAGACAATGTAAGAAGACGAAGTAAGACAATGTAAGAAGACGAAGTAAGGCAATGTAAGAAGACGAAGTAAGACAATGTAAGAAGACGAAGTAAGACAATGTAAGAAGACGAAGTAAGACAATGTAAGAAGACGAAGTAAGACAATGTAAGAAGACGAAGTAAGACAATGTAAGAAGACGAAGTAAGACAATGTAAGAAGACGAAGTAAGACAATGTAAGAAGACGAAGTAAGACAATGTAAGAAGACGAAGTAAGACAATGTAAGAAGACGAAGTAAGACAATGTAAGAAGACGAAGTAAGAAAATGTAAGAAGACGAAGTAAGACAATGTAAGAAGACGAAGTAAGACAATGTAAGAAGACGAAGTAAGACAATGTAAGAAGACGAAGTAAGCCAATGTAAGAAGACGAAGTAAGACAATGTAAGAAAACGTCAATGTAAGAAACGTCAATGTAAGAAGAATGGAAGAAGCCGCCTCTCTCTCACCGCTGATGAAGCGTGACACGAATACATTTAAGTCGGAACGTCCGCGAGATGCGCGCCTTGTTCAGAACAAAAAATCAAAAAATAAGAAAATAAAAATATTCCTGAATATCAACGCGGTAATACACTTTTCGTCATTCCACGCTGCCGACTTCCGTCCTGTGCGGACCGTGGGTGAAATATTTACTTGCCGGAATGACCGAGCCGTATCCACTGTCCGGCTCGAGTGGGCGGTCGCGTTTCTCGTCTGTTCCGTGCACGGACGAACTACGGCTGCGACGCGGGGTTTATCAAATTTTCCCCGCAGCGAGGAGGAGAAAGAGCCATAGGGACCCTGTGGACATTGCGATTCAGCGTATGTCCGTGGACAATGGAATAAGCGCGTCCGGGAAGGTCCCTCGTCCGCGCTTTCGGTAAATTTCGTTTGCCGCTCGTCGCCGAGGCTCTTTGGAGAGGCAAGCAAGCTCGCCGGTCGCGTAGAGCGCCGGGGCTACGACGTTGTAACTGAGGTACCTCGGCCCAGACACGGCTACGCGACGGCGAGGAGAAAACAACGGAAGCAATAAGACGGCGCGGAGGCAACGGACCGAGACGTGCTGAGCAAGATGCGACCGTCTTGGATGCTGACCGCTTTCTTCGGCACATGTTCCGAATACCTGCCGAGCATTCTCGTGTGAGCTTCGGGCCACTCGAATTTCACCGGTAATTAGCGACGAGGGGCTTCGTACGAGGACGGTATGAAAAAAATTCAAAATTAAAATTGTAAGGAGAAAAAGCAAAGTACCATCGGTACGTGGTGCACGCGATCGTTTTATCGCGAATCCGGCACCGACTGTTTCTTGAGGGGGGCAGGTTGCATGCTCGGCGTGGGAAAGCCCACGAGAGGGCAGTACGATGTTTCTGTGGAACTGTGGATATCGGGCTCGCACACTGAATAATTATTTATTTGACGGGCGCCATGCAAATAAATATTTTTTTGAAGCAAATAAAAATTTAGTTAAATCAAATATTTATTTATTTACACCAAATAAATATTTATTTACACCAAATAAACATTTATTTACACCAAATAAATATTTATTTATACCAAATAGTCAAAAGAAACAGCTTCAAGTTCGACCTAAATGAAAACTGTCCAATGTGCAACACACAGGAAGTAGATACGGTAGAACATTTTGTAATGCAATGCCCAATTCTCGAGCCACTAAGAAAGCATTACTTATTCCACGCACGCTCGGTAAATCACACGATGTCAGACTTGCTGCTAAGCTGCGGGAGTAACTCGGTAAATGCAATTTTCCATTTTGTTATCAACGGATGTAAAATGCGCGCGTTTATGATTAACGAAGGTATCCCTTGCTATTTCCAGCTATAGAATTAATTGTATTCTCAAAAGTAAATAAACTCATACATACATACATACATTTAAACCAAATAAATATTTATTGAAACGAAATAAGTGTTTATTTACGGGGCGCCCGTCAAATAAATTATTTTTCTGGGTGCGTCGGAAAGTGGATGCTGACCATTTTCTTCGGAACATGCCCACCTACACTGAGAAAAAAAATTGGTTGGATTTACCAAAAATCGCGGTGACACACGTTCAAAGCTGTTATTCGGTTGGTACAAAGGCATTGTTGGTACGAGGGCATTGTTGTGTTAAACGATTATTTGCTTCAATTTACTCAAAATCTGTCGATTGAAACAAACATATTTGTTGTACCAACAAAATACACCTTTGAACGTATGTCACCGCGCATTTGCTTGATCCAACCATTTCTTTTTCTCAGTGTGCCCTCGATTCTCATGTGAGCTTCGGACAATTCGAATTTCACCGGCAATTAGCGACGAGGGCTTGATACAAGAACAGTATTAAAAAAAATTAAAATGCTTCGGAGAAAAAGCAAAGCACCATCGGTACGTGGTGCCTGCAATCGTTTAATCGCGAATCCGGCACCGACGATGTCCTGAGGGGTGCAAGTTGCATGTTCACCGTGGGAAAGCCCACGGGAGAGTACGGTACTTCAGTGGCCCCGTAGACATGGAGCTCGTCGGAAAGTGGATGCTGACCACTTTCTTCTGCACATGTCCCGAATACCTGCGCACCATTCTCATGTGAGCTTCGGACAATTCGAATTTCACCGGCAATTAGCGACGAGTGTTTGATACAAGAATAGTATTTAAAAAAAAAAAAATAATAATTAGGAGAAAAAGCAAAGTACCATCGGTACGTTCATCGCAAATCCGGCACCGACGATGTCCTGAGGGGTGCAAGTTGCATGTTCAGTGACCTCGTCGATATGGACCTCGTCGAAAAGTAGATGCTGACCAGTTTCTTCTGCACATGTCCCGAATACCTGCCCACCATTCTCATGTGAGCTTCGGACAATTCGAATTTCATCGGCAATTAGCGACGAGTGTTTGATACAAGAATAGTATTAAAAAAAATATAAATAATCAGGAGAAAAAGCAAAGTACCATCGGTACGTGGTACTCGCGATGTCCTGAGGGGTGCAGCTTGCATGGTCAGTGACCCCGTCAATATGGAGCTCGTCGGAAAGTGGATACTGACCATTTTTTTCGGCACATGTCCCGAATACCTGCCCACCATTCTCATGTGAATTTCGGACAATTCGAATTTCACCGGCAATTAGCGACGAGTGTTTCATACAAGAATAGTATAAAAAAAAAAAAATAATCACGAGAAAAAGCAAAGTACCATCGGTACGTGGTGCTCGCGATCGTTTCATCGCGAATCCGGTACCGACGATGTCCTGAGGGGTGCAGGTTGCATGTTCACCGTGGGAAAACCCACGAGAGAGCGGTACGGTATTTCAGTGGCCCCGTGGATATGGGGCTTGTCGGAAAGTGCGCTGGAGAGCGGAGGAAGGAAGTCGCCCGTATCCACCGTGGTTCCAATCTACTAAGTGAAAGCCTTCTTTTACGTACCGCGGAGGGAGGATGAGCGTGCGGCAATCGGGCCCTGTAACACGTTCGCCGGAAATCCCGCGGGACCGCGCTCACTCTATCTGAATATCTCTCCTCGGCCTCGTACAATGTTGCGCGATCCGATAAAATGATGGCTCGGCGATGTGTACGCCGTACCTGCGGAATACCGCACACCGGCGCCGCTACGTAGCGGCAATCAAATCAGTGAGAACATCCGCGCCGGTGAGGCGGGACGACAAGTTGGCCCGAGACATTTTCGCAGTCGCGTCGCGACTCTCCCGACTCATATTGCCAGTACATAAACCCCGATACGAACGTGCATGCATTACAAAATATTTCGTCCGCGGTGAAGATTTTTTTTTCACGTTGGAAAAGCAAACAAACTCCGCATCCGTATTCGTATTGGAGATAATTTTTACTCAATTTTCTCTATTTTTTTCCCCACTCAAACCGCTCGCATGTAGCCTCGAGGGGTCCGACTGTCGAGTTTACACAACTCGAGTGCCGAGCGAAATACATTTTTTTTAAAACACAGCGAATTCCATCTCGTTTTTATATTTATTTTATTTTCTGGCCCTATTGAGGGAATGAATTTAATGTTTGAAATTTTTTTTCGAGCCGAGAGCAAGTTACTCAGACGATTCAGGGAAAACAATCCTACGGCAATGAGGCAAAGTCGAGAGCCACCGCGCAGGCATGCGACTTACGACCCTCCAGCACTACTGGCTGACTGACTAACTGTTATTGCGCTATCCATGTAAATGCGTTCGGCATCGACCTCGTTAAAAGCTTCGACCCGGCAAGGCCCACGCGCACATTAACCCGTTATCTGGCGAGAATAAATTGGCCGGTGTAATAGCCAACGAGGAGAACTGTGTTAGCCTTTGACCGCATCAAGGCCAAACTTTGACCGCGGGCCACGTATAAATAGCCGGATTGGTCGGAATGACCATTACTCCTTGAACTCAGCGCCGAGCCGATTAATGTTTTCGTTGCTGTTGCAAATACGAAAATTTGTTGCCGCGATTAAAACACACGGAGACGAGAAGTGCGGTAAACGGTCCAGGAAGCGGCGCTGGAACTTGGAACTAAGTTTGAATCCGTTTGACGAAAGTTTTTTTTTTTTTTTTTGCACGTCAGCGAGACCAGGGTGGGAAAAATTACCATACTTATAGCGAAGTTTCCTACGGTTCCTCCCTGGCGAAACTCTCTACGTTCACATTTCTGGGGTTCCGGAATATCCCTACATTACTGCACTGTATTGGAGACCCTCCTATATTTTTATAGCAGCTATTCCCAGAAAATATCCTCGGTGTATCACGGGGCAAAAGAGAGTGTCGAACTTTATTCGACTACGCCACCCGGTCCAATGCCCGCTGACCACCTGCTCGTGCTCACAGTTACGGCCAGTTTGCCATTTTTTTTTTTTTTTTTTTTTTTTTTTTTCTTCTTATGTCGGCTATAATCCCGATCATAGCGAGTCCCGGATTATCCGGAACATGAATTCTTCCCAAGGGGCTCGTTGATAGCGTGCGACATAATCTTGTTTTTTTTTTTTGCTCTTCTCTATCGTTGCTGCAGACCTCCGAGTTTTCTCCGCCACAGTTTCAGGCTTGTTCATCGTCCCCTTTCTCCCTAGGTAGAGAAACCCGACTGGCGCACGGCCGATAAATTATTCCACGGCTTATCGATCGATTCGATGTGACGGTCCCGAGATAGGGCGGTGTATCGCGATCGGGAACGGTAAAGAGCAAGGTGGAGAACGACGTGCTCACCATCCAAGTGTAATTAGTGTGCGAGGGCGTTCGGCGTCATTAAAACGGTGAACCGGAAAATTAGTGACGACGTGACAACTTCGCTTGCGTACACGATAACGATTTAGACGAGGGGATCAATACGACTCGCGCGAGGTTTGACGTTTTCACACGAGTGGGCAGCAGCAGCGTCCATGGTGGAAATTTTGTCTCACTGCATCGGGGCCTGATCGGATCTTAGATAGAGCCTTAACGTAAGGCGGTTTAATTATGCCAAAGAATTTAGTCCAAAAAATTGGTTTTCAAATTTTTTTTTTGTAGGATATTAGAAAGACTAGTTCGGGTTTTTACACGCAGTTAGTACAAGATGTTATGAAGTTTGAGTTTTTTTTATTGAAAAAAATATCAGTTAACAACGGACTTATTAACAATTAACGAATATCAATTAACAGCTGACATCGTAAAATCTGTCCCTCCGATTGAGTTCAAATTTGGATCGATGCTTGATTATAAAAACAGGTAATTGTTTATTATTAACAAATAAATGAACATTTTAAAAATCATTCGCTTATTATATCTAATAAGCGGATGATTTTTAAAATGTTCATTTATTTGTTAATAACAAACAATTACCTGTTGTTATAATCAAGGATCGATCCAAATTTGAATGTTAAATTCAATTTTAATTTTTTTTTTTATGGAGAATGTTTCAATGTTTCAAGGATCTGTTCAAATGTCAACACAATCGGACCAATAGATTTTGAGATACGATGTCCGATGTTAATTATTAACTGTTAACAAGTCCGTTGTTAATTGATATTTTTCAATAAAAAAACTCAAACTTCACAACACCTTGTACTAACTGGGTACAAAAACTCGACCTTGTCCTCGTAATAGCCGCCTTAGAAAAAATGTTGCAAACCCACATGTTTTTTTTTTTTTAGATTAAATCCTCACTCCAGTTAATGAATCCAATTGACGGAAGAAGATCCTGCAGCGAGTGGATCGCCTCGCACATAAAATGGATTCTACATAGTGCCCAACAAGCTTGATTTTAAATCCAAGTTACCCGTGTTTTTTTTTCTTCCACGTCGCTTAACAACCTGTTTCATTGGCTTTTTAGTTCCCGCGGTAGCCGACGGTACAGCCAGAAGAAAATCATTGACCTTAGGTGCAGCAGCTTGGCTTCGGTCCTGAAAGGATCATGAGCCCGGCTGCCGTAGTGGTTTTTATGGCCGATGTAGTGCGGGAGATTCTGCGCCAGGACGAAGAAGACGATCGAAAGTTTGTTCGCGCCCGACAAAGTTTGTTCATTCTTCTACGCTCCTCTCGGCTAACCCAACATCGCCGGTTCTGCCGCCGCTCCCGCTTCGTGCAGAGTGTGCATACCAGCTAAAGAATAACAAGCCACGAAACACTCTTCGCTTCAGCCTCCCTTACTTTCATACTATATCTTCGGTTAATGAGCTGATAACGCCCAGACACGTTTTCCATACCGCTTACCACAGCATAATTCCCTGCGCCCGCTGTATTGAGCTTTAATCCCTCGTTTTTTTTTTACCGAACAACGATCTAGCGGCCATTCGCGCTATCCGAGCTTTGAATTTTCCTCCCTACTTCCTCCGTCGGAACATTCGTACAAGCGAGCCCGACAGAAGCGAATGGCGAATGGGATCCAGAAAGAGATCCCTTCAACGTCACTTTTCCTCAGAAGAGGCGCTCCATCCACCCACTTTACGGCGGTGCTCGCGAGACCTTCGCTGCGGACACTGTCAAGAGATAGAAGTCTCGGATAAGAGAAATCGTCATTGGCGAAATGTGAAATCTCGACCGTTCGTCGCATCTTTTTTTGGGCCGAAGCGTATGTGTGTATGTACACTGAGAAAAAAAAATTTGTTGGTTTAACCAAAAGTCGCGGTGACATACGTTCAAAGCGGTTATTCGTTTGGCAAAAATGAAGCATTGTTTTGTTAAACGATTATTTGCTTCAATTTATTCAAAATTTGTCGATTGAAACAAACATTTTTGTTGTAACAACAAAATACACATTTGAACGTACACTGAGAAAAAGGATGGTATGTCCTACTATAACGAATAGTTCCCAGGGGGGACGTCTATATAGATAGTTTGTGATAGTATATAATCAATGGATCAACCTATAATTATAGTTACAACTATAATTTTTGGTCATTGTCGTAACTGTAAACTGTAGACGTCTCCCCTGGAAACTATTTACTATGTAAGTTTTTCTCAGTGTATGTCACCGCGCATTTGCTTAATCCAACCATTTCTTTTTCTCAGTGTATGTTTATTGTTTTCCATACCCACCGCTTACCGCAGCATAATTCCCTGCGCCCGCCGTATTGAGCTTTAATCCCTCGTTTTTTTTTCTTACCGAACAACAATCCAGCGGCCTTTCGCGCTATCCGAGCTTTGAATTTTCCTCCCTACTTCCTCCGTCGGAACATTCGTACAAGCGAGCCCGACAGAAGCGAATGGCGGATGGGATCCAGAAAGAGATCCCTTCAACGTTACTTTTCCTCAGAAGAGGCGCTCCAACCACCCACTTTACGGCGGTGCTCGCCTTCGCTGCGGACACTGTCAAGAGATAGAAGTCTCGGATAAGAGAAATCGTCATTGGCGAAATGTGAAATCTCGACCGTTCGTCGCACCTTTTTTTGGTCCGAAGCGTATTATGTTTATTGTTTTCCATAGCCACCGCTTACCGCAGCATAATTCCCTGCGCCCGCTGTATTGAGCTTTAATCCCTCGTTTTTTTTTCTTACCGAACAACGATCGAGCGGCCTTTCGCGCTATGCGAGCTTTGAATTTTCCTCCCTACTTCCCCGGTCGGAATATTCGTACAAGCGAGCCCGACAGAAGCTACTGGCGGATGGGATCCAGAAAGAGATCCCTTCAACGTTACTTTTCCTCAGAAGAGCCGCTCCATCCACCCACTTTACGGCGAGCAAGAGATAGAAGTTTCGGATAAGAGAAATCGTCATTGGCGAAATGTGAAATCTCGACCGTTCGTCGCACCTTTTATTTTGGGCCGAAGCGTATGTATGTAGGTACTTTTTCTCAGTGTATGTTTATTGTTTTCCATAGCCACCGCTTACCGCAGCATAATTCCCTGCGCCCGCTGTATTGAGCTTTAATCCCTCGTTTTTTTTTTTTTCTTACCGAACAACGATCGAGCGGCCTTTCGCGCTATGCGAGCTTTGAATTTTCCTCCCTACTTCCCCCGTCGGAACATTCGTACAAGCGAGCGCGACAGAAGCGACTGGCGGATGGGATCCAGAAAGAGATCCCTTCAACGTTACTTTTCCTCAGAAGAGGCGCTCCAACCACCCACTTTACGGCGGTGCTCGCCTTCGCTGCGGACACTGTCAAGAGATAGAAGTCTCGGATAAGAGAAACCGTCATTGGCGAAGTCGCGGCTTGAAAGACAGAACGAGAAGCCAACGTGGTGGTGGTGGAGGGGGAAAGAGGGGGGGAAGGAGGGGGAAGGAGGGGGTACACACAGACCGTGGTCAGGATAAAAGATACTTTCTCAAAACTCGACATCGGGCTCCCGGTTAAGCGAAGAGTCGTGTAAAGAACAAACCGGGACCGTAGAAGAGACGCGATCCAACATCGCGGCCCAAGTACGAGCGCGGGACGCGCACCGCAACGGGCAGGAGTCGCCGGAAGAGACGTCGAGAGACAGTCGTAAGAAAGTAACGGTAGTTGAGGCACACTTCGGGCAAAGGAAGAGCCGAGGAAAAGAATAAATCTTGGAAGTGCGAAAGATCCATCTCGGACCATTCATCAAACCTATACGTATTTTTTTTTTTTTTTGTATTTTTGTTTTTTTCGTCGTTCCGGGAGGGACCACAGTTGTCTTATGTTTGTAAAAAGTTTCCGTGTAAGGACCGGTGCATGCATATTCATGGAGTTAAATATGCGACGGCGAAGCGAGGAGGCGTCTCGTCCGACGGGGGAGGACGAACGGGCAGGAAATGACACCGGGTCGCAGTCGCGAGGGGCAAAGTTCATCCCCGCACGAGACCGGAGACTCCGGAGCCGCGCTCCGGGTGTCCCTCCTCGCGTCGACGGGCCCGGGTCCGCCGTCTCTATTATTTCCATGATCATTCGGATTTATATCCGACGAAATGAAAAATTATTTCACGTCGGTAGTTCCCGGGCGAGCCGGGCGGGCTCTCCGCGTAACGCAGTTATACTTGCAGGGTGCGCGGGCGTTCCCGAAGGGATATAGCGAAAGTTTCGCGAGATCAGAACGCACGACCCCGAGAGAACGTCCCCTTCGTCTCTCTCTCGCGTGTAAGACACGCTCCGAAGATTCCCCTTTATTAATGCAATTCCTCGAGGAGACATCGGAACCCTCGTATAGCGCTCCGCAATTTTTCGTCGCGCGGACGTGAGGAATGTGAAATCCCGACCGTTCGTCGCACCTTTTTTTGGGCCGATGTGTATGTATGTATGTTTGTATATTGTATATGTTGTGGAAAACGTCCGCTGATACAAGGAGGGTTGCCGTCCGGCGGTTTACAGCATATATTTGAATCTTTATACTATATTCCTAATTACTTAACGTCTAATTGATTCATAATAATGTCTAGTTGAGTAAAGTAAAGTTGGGTCAAATTGTGTCCAGTTAAATGAAATAAACGCACGCAGTTTGAGCTATTTACCAGGAAGTCAAATATTTTGTCCGCTTCAGTCTTCGAACTGAAACTACATGGAGAAAAAAAAATTGTTGGGCCAACAAGAATTTTGTTACCATGACTCATGTACCTGGTTAACATAGGGACAACAAAATATTTTGCTGCCACAACAATAAATTATTAACGATCTACATTCTGTTGGAGAAACAGAACTATTTTTCTCCGTGTAGTGATGTCAATCATTGATTTTCTGTTGTCGATAAATTGCTTTCTGAAGCCTTCGTAGGCTGGACACGACCTTACGAAGTGTTCGAGAGAGTCTCGCGAACATAAAAAAAAACAGAATTAAACATAGAATAATAAGGCATTTTCATTTGCATCATTATTTTTTTTTTAACAGACGTCGTTAGAAGTTTGGTCAGGGAAAATTTTTAATTGGTCAGTGAAAAGTCAGGGGAAAGTCAGGGAATTTTTTTCATTTGAAAAAACGTTCACCATGTTGTACCAAGAGGTGTACGAAGAGTTTTCTGCACGTTCGATGTCTTCATTTTTTAATTTCAGAGCTAGCGTATTCAGGCATCGTTCGATGTCTTTTTTAACTGTTTTTAACTGTGTGGGCCGAAGTGTAACAAGGCCAATTTCGCAATAAACTCGAGTTAAGGGGAGGATACAAGATTCGAAAAAAAAAATGTGTAGACGGCGCAGGATGCTGGACCGGGGACAGGTCGTTCGAGTGTTTTATGACCGACGGAGGGATTTGTTTTCTATGGTTCACGGGGCTCGATGCCCCGCACTCGGGAAACGCTGCAACTTCGCTACGCGCACATGAATTCGCGGTATACTGCACGCGGTACATCCGATAAGTGCGCGGAACGGCGGATAGGAGAACCGATCGAGGGGCCGGGCGAGCCGAGCGCAAAGAAGTTACCACGCTTCCGCAGTACATAATCCATAAATCTGGCGTTATGTTGTAATGAAGATACCCGGAGGAGATTTATCTTCGAGTACACGATACGCGCTCTCCTCCATCTAGGTTGAATTAAATTTGGCATGGTCAATTTTACAAATTGTACAATACACGCGTTTCGTGCTAACGGGCTTATGCGGCTCGGCCCCGGAAACGATAAAAAGAGGGGGCGATGTAAGCCGGCTGATGAAAATTGAAATTTATGGTAATGGCGAGTGTGTCGTGTGGAATATTCCGGTCAGTAATACACCCATGTTATTGACGCCGTCCCCTCCCTATTGATTGACACAGTGTCGAGGAAGTCGTTAACTTACGCGCCGATAAAAAAAAATTGGCTTGAATCGAAGATTCGGGTTGGGTGATATTTTATATCACCGGACCCGATATTTCATATTTCATTCATAGAATATTTCATCAAAATATTTTTGAGGCGTTAAAATATTTTGTTCGACAGACGAAATGTTTATTTGAAAGTCCTTGCCCGAATCTTTACTTGATTCAACCGCATTTTTTATAAATGTGATATTATTATTATTAATATTATTATTATAGAGATGCATGTATTTGCTCGTGTTATTTCTCGTGCTTCATCCTCCGGATCGTTTAGTTTAAACATTTCAAATTGGAATGGCGACTGTGTCGTGTCGAATATTCCTATCAGTAATCCACCCATGTTATTGACGCCGTCCCGTCCCTATCGATTGACACAGTGTCCAGAAAGTCGTTAACTTACGCGCCGATAAAAAAAAATGGGGTGTATGAAAGATTCGGGATGAGTGATATTTCATATTGCCTAAACCGATATTTCATATTTCATTCATAGAATATTTCACCAACATATTTTTGAGGTGTCAAAATATTTTGTTCAACAGATTAAATGTTTATTTGAAAGTCCTTGCCCGAATCTTTATTTGATTCAACCCCATTTTTTATCAGTGTCTTATAAGTGTGATATCATTATTATAATTAATATTATTATTATAGAGATGTATGTATTTGCTCGTGTTATTCGTCGTGCATCATCCTTCGGATCGTTTAGTTTAAACAGTTCAAATCGGAAAAAATCCAATTTTTCTTCCCCATCGATTTGTCATTACTTCACGTTCGCGTGCTCTTGGCAGTATAAAGTAAAATAAAATAAAAAAAGGTCGCACTTCTGACGGCAGTTTATCGAATAAGCTGACCCAATTAGCTAATAACGTGAAAGCAAAAAAAAATAGATTTTTCTTGCAACACTCGCGACTACCGGCGCAAATTGTTATAATCGAGGCATAGCCGCATGCACAAATTTACTGTGTTAACCTCGCGGCGAAAAATATATGCCGGAATGAGCATTGCTCCAGTTCCGCGAGTGGCAGTGAAGTACGCGTGGGCATTACGTCCTTCATAATTCATCGGTGAGAACAGTAAATGGCAAAACGAGAGGCCGAATGAAATTAAAAAAAAAGAAAACAAATCATAATAATAAAAAAAATAAAAGGTGGAAGGATATGAAATCTAGACGGGGAGAGTGAAAGAAATAAATTTCCCCCGGGTGAGCACGTGCTCGAGAGCCACAGCCGACGTATTATTACGTCGACGAATATCTCGCGAATGGCTGCTATCGCTCCGCGGTTGCGACCGCGATTGCGGTGGAAGTGAGCCAAAATTAAATGCGCCATTACTTTCCGGGCGGAGTTCCGCGGGTGGGGCGGAGGGGGGGGGGGAGATCTACGCTTCGATTGAATTATAAATAAATTTTGAAAATGCTTGCAGAGCGACCTCGTCCTGCCGCGCATCCAGACCAATCTGCTGTACGTAAATCCACAAGCTCGCGATTCACCTTCCGGTGATGGTTCTTCTTTCCTGTAGCTTCTTTCCTGTCGCTCTTTCCCGCCCTCTCCCCCCTTGTCAACAGCCTCGCGATTTTCTCCCTGAGCTCTTCCGATAATATTATTCGCATTACCTGTAACAGCACTCGGCCGTTCCAGTTACGAAAACGAGAATACGATTCGCGGCTTCTTTAATCGAAGATGAAGGAGGCGCGGTTATAAGAGAACCCGCAAAGTTTACGCCATCGTATAATAATTCGTAGATTCGTAGATTCATATTCGCAGGTCCATAATTCGTACATTCGTAAATTCATATTCGCAGGTCCATAATTCGTACATTCGTAGATTCATATTCGTAGATCTATAATTCGTAGATTCCTAGATCCATAATTCGTAGATTCGTAGATTCATATTCGTAGGTCTATAATTTGTAGATTCGTAGATCCATAATTCGTAGATCCATAATTCGTAGATCCATAATTCGTAGATCCATAATTCGTAGATCCATAATTCGCAGATCCATAATTCGTAGATCCATAATTCGTAGATCCATAATTCGTAGATCCATAATTCGTAGATCCATAATTCGTAGATCCATAATTCGTAGATCCATAATTCGTAGATCCATAATTCGTAGATCCATAATTCGTAGATCCATAATTCGTAGATCCATAATTCGTAGATCCATAATTCGTAGATCTACAATTCGTAGATTCCTCATTAATTATTTTTCACGCCAGTATCCGGTCTTACATTCACAAGCATATAATATTTATCATTAGTCCCGATACCGTCAGCACTTTCGATGCATCCATCCGCTTTCTCAGCGGCAACGGTCCAGCCGCTGCACTCGTCACGCGCGGGTCGCATCCGTATTATCGCGCGTAGTAATACTGCAGTATCCGCGCGCAGCAATAGGCAAGGGCCTTGCTTCCGTCAGGCCCTTTCTTCGATTCATCTCGTCGTCCCGAACCCTTGTCACGTACGCTCTCCTACGAAAGCATTTCCACACAATAAATCTCACAGTAAAATAATTCCGGCATTTACCATCATTTACCTCGATCATCCCCTGGCAGACCATCACACCGTCCAGCCAAGTTTATTTATCGAACATACCACCTACATATTTCAATAATATCATATCCAACGGCTTATTCCTGAAAATTGATATTTAATATTCTAATCCAAAGAAACGGAGATCCGCGTCTCATCCGCGCGGAGGATGGCGGGCGAAGTTTAACGCGAAGCGGGAGGGATCGGATCGAAAGACGCCATCCGGATGATAGTCGGAAAACTCTCCTCGGTGGAGAATCTTACGTTTAGTCGAGAGGGATGCAGAGAGGAAAGAGAGAGGGGGGGGGGGGGGTAGAGATTCGGAGTGAACGGATTGAGGATTGCGCGGCAGTGAGGAGGAAAACGCAGGAAAGAGACCCAGAGAGTAGCTGGCTGAGTAGCTAAGCAGATAAGCCGAGTGGAGCGAGGGAGACGGAAAATGTTCGTATTCCGCTAAAAGAAAACTCGACGAGGGAGCGGGGGGGGGGGAGGGGGGCGAAGGAAGTAAGAGCGACTGTACGGGGAGGTGAGAGCGCGGCGGGAGGAACGGGTCAGAGGAAACTGCCGCGGAGTGGAAGAGGGACGACGGGAAACCTCGTGGCAAAAAGACCGAACGGAGACGCAAAGGAGCGAGAGGCAGCTCGGAGGGAAAAAGGGGGCCGGAGAGAGCCTCGGTCGCTCGCAGGACGCGCGCGGCTCCTTGACGAAACTTTAGCGGTATCACAGAGAGAGCAAATAAATTTATGGGCAAAGTTAAAAGCATCGCAAGCTCGGCGATGCAGTGTGTTGCCTGGCGGCGCGGTGGCGTTTACTTTACAATTTTTTTCTTTTTTTTTCCGTCCTTTTGGTATTGTTTATTTCTTTCAACCCGCTTCCTCTTCCTTTGCCGCTCGCTTGTCTCGCGTTCCTTTTTTGTCGGCCCTTTCCCTCCCCCCCCCCCCCCCCCCCCGCGGGTGGAGCGCGGCAATCCCCCCCCCCCCCCTCCGCCCCTTCTTGCGATCGCAAATTGGATAATGTTCGAGCACACGACGTCAGAAGGTCCCAACCATCTACTTCCTCTCCACGGTTTACTTCTTCTTTCGTCGTTCCGCTTCGTCCTCCGCACCGTGTTCGCCGCTCCCGGCTAATTAGCCACGTTTCTCGGTCACGTACGAACCCGCCATGGCCGGTATTCTCTCCCACTCGAGTCGAGAATCCATTCACGTATCTCGCCCGATTTCTACGCTCCTCTGTCATTTCCTCTTTTTCCTGCAGTCCTTTTGTTTTTCTTGTCTTTTTGGTTTTTCTTTTGCTTCGGCCGCTGTTCCTCGTGAGACACGTCGTCGATGGTTCATTCTCCGAGGGAAGCGGGACCAAAAAGTCGATTGCGAGAGACTCGAGGCTGGGAACGCAAGCGTCACAGTTTCCGAGAGAGCGCGACGAATTATGCCGACGAAGCGTGAGAGGCTGGTGTTTTGGACGGCGGACGGTATTGCAGGCCAGGGTGATAAAAGGGGAAACTGCGAAGGGCATTAAGTAGAGAGGGGCGTAACTAACTCGATGGGCCTGGTATTGTAGGAATCATTTACGACTTTTCCGAAAGGGAAAAGGGTAAACGAGCGCGAATGGCTGAAACTGTTCTTTTTTTTCTGACCCCCTCGTTCAGCCCGCGTATTTACTTCGACCGGGTGGCGTATGGAGTTCACCTTCGATCGTAAATAGTTGCGAGCCCGGGCTTCTCTGCAGCGCACGTCGCGGCAGTTCCACAACGCGAAGCCCCCGCAAATGGGAGTAAAATAATTTCATATAAAAACCACCAAGAGAAATACGAAAAGAGGTTCCCGGTCACGGAAAAAACGGAATAGTTGGATTAACAAAAAAAAAAAGCTGACTCAACCAATTGTCGTAGTGCTGTGAGCGCCAGACGATAAATTGGTTGAGTTAACTCTTTTGAGTTGGTTGATATGTACTTGCTCTATACTTGCTCTACGAATACTTGCTCTAGCTATTCGCTAGAGCAAGTGACTCGTTAGGTGGGCAAACTGCTAGGGAAATTGTTGGATTAGCTATTTACTTGCTTGCTTCAATAATTTACTGGCGTGTTACAACCAAACAGCTTGGTTGGACCAACAGCACAGGTTACCAAAAATATTAATATACGATTAATACAAAATATTGATCTGTACGACCGCATGAATGGTTTCTTATCACTAGAAATTGTTTTATTGACGTTTTTTTACCTTCGTGCCATGGAAACCTCGGAATAAATAATTTTGTTGGTAATGAGGATTCGAACCTGCGACCCTGCGATTTGTAGTCCACGATCTTATTCGCTCTGCTACACTTATTTTGAAAAATATTTGTTTTAACCTTGTACATGAGATTCACGGCTGCTTGAACATTATCGTACGAACTAGTTATACGGATGATTCTGTAATTGGAATTGTAGGTTATGAACATGTTTTTTTTTAAGTGTGGACTAAAATCCGCTATTTTCCGAATCTGCTCCATCTCTCCGTGTCAATAAGCGAATATAACGAAACAAATCGTTATAATAACCAATTTATACCCAACTAATAAATAGTTAGGTGACCCAATCAAGCATTTCTTTCCGTGCTCGTACGCTGGAATGGCCAATTTGCAGGGGGGGGGGGGGGGGGGGTGTGTGAGGTTGAAAGCCGCAGAACGATGAGATGAATTATTGGTGCGTCGTTCAGAGACCAAAGTCTTCGTCGCGGTGGCGCGTCGAAGCGAGCTATTTTTCACGGTACAAGCGAAACGGGAGAGAATTAAAGAGATACAAGCGCCTTTCGCGCTTCTTACGACGTCCCGAGATCTCTCCGAGAACGCTCCGTAAAGACCACCCAACGCCGTTCCCTTCTCCGACGATATATAAATATACTCGACGTCTGTTCAAAGACGAGAAACTTAAGAAAAAAAAAAGGAAAAGTATCTCGCGAGAAATAGAAACGCGGGTAGAAGCGGCCGCGCCTTCCCGCCGGAGGCGCGATCTTCTCTCTTATCTCGCTCGCGGGACGCGATAATGAATGGAAAGGTTACACTTCGCGAGAGAGTCTTAATCCGCCCTCGTAACTCTTACAAGTGGCGGAATGAGGCGGAGGGACTCTATCTCGGTGTGGCGCGTGCACGCGTTTTATACGCGAGAGTGTGGCCGCTGCGGAGTGCAGGCGACGAATAAAATTGTAAATTCCTCCGTGGCGGCGAGGGGGGAGCGGAGGGGGGAAGGGCTTGAGACAACGGGGTAAGATAGTTGTTCCGGCATATTCATGACGAAGCCACAGTTTACGAGAGAGGCGGCTAGCTCCTATCCTGTACGTAGTCCGCAAGCACCTCTGGCCGTCCTGAGACCAAACTTTTCCCTCGTAGCGCCCCCCCCCCCCCCCCCCCGCCGCCCCGCCATGGCGATATAACGCTTGGAACAATAATATACCCTCGCCTTTACATATACTTGTGTGCACGTGCACTAACTTTGCATCCGTTAGTGTTGCAGGTGGTCACGGAGTCGTGTCTTAAATATGCATACTGTACAATAATAAAAAGTCATGTTCGCGACTGGTGGGCGCACCGCGTGCTGGGCGGTGCAAGTTGGCCGGCTCGGTACCGGTAGTCAAAGTAATAATGAAAGCGGATCATAGTTGAGTTATAATAGCATCACGGAATAATATTAACCCGTTTCTTTTTATTTTTTTTTAATTTTTTTTATTGCCTACTGTATATACAGCCGTGGAAGCCGGGCGCGTTCCACTGTAGGTTCCGCGGTACCGTTCGTTACGTGCTCGTCGACGCGAGCCTATTATTTCTTGAAAAATATTCGTTACCGCGACTCGGTGCACGTCGAGCTTTATAGTTTCACGCAACACCATAGCGAGCCCTCGAGTTTTCGATGGTTTTTATAGCGCTGGTTTCTGCTCGATCTCGTACGAATTATCGCATCGGTTAGATTGCACGTGCAAACCGTACCGCATTTTTTTTTTTTTTTTACTCTGGTCGGAAGATATATTTCCTGCGAGGTCCGAGTAAATGTAACAGTAATCGACACGTTAAACAGAATTGTCAACTTCGATAAATTGTTGCTCGCATGTTAAGTCGTGAATAAGTGGCATTGTGGGTTATGACGAATCATTATACTCTTGTCAACGAATAGAATGCTTAACTTTTGGTCTGGCTTATCTTATTGCAACCAAAAATTAACATAAGACTTGCGATGTGCAAACGTGCCAGTCATGGAGAAACTAAAGTCGTGGTTTGCGCAGTAATCGACGAGTGATCGCCATTCGTATTTTATTCTTGTGTACAGGAGGCTCAAATTGGCATATCGCTTCCTCATCATGTACCTTTATTGGCGAAGCTTCCTCTTTGAGGAAGCCAAAAATACAGAAGATGCTTTCTCATAAAAAAAGCTTCGCGAATGAAGGAACATTGTAAGAAAGCGATATTAAACTTTGAATTTTCATATTTTTTACTATCCGTATTTTCCCTTGTATTTTATTTTATTCGTATTTTATCCTTCTGCACAGGAGGCTCAAATTGTGTTAAAGGTCATGAAAAGAATAATTTTGCATAATAATAATTCCAAAATGTTATTAACAAATTGATGGAAAATAAAATTGTTTGACAAATCTCTCGGAAAAATAACTTTTTTTAATGAAAATGATTCGTTCACTCTTCTGAATACGTATGAATTTTTTCACATTTTTAAATTCACTTTGATTTTTTTTTATGTGGAAAAAGAGTGTAGTCACAAAATTCAAAGTGAATTAAAAGATCTGAAAAAATTCACAGGTATTCAGAAAAATCAACGAATAATTTTCGTTTAAAAAAGAAGTTAGATTTCCGTGAGTTTTGTTGAAATTTTTTTTAGTTTTCATCAATTTGTTAATAACATTTTGTAATTATTATTATGCAAGATTAATCTTTTCAGCACCTTTAATACGCTTGATTTTTTCGAATTTTTATACCATCGAGAAGTGTTTGCAATTCCCTCTCATTTCTCTGAAACTTATGCGAAGTCAACACCATTCGCAAGAACTGTCTTAATCTCGAAATCAAGGATTCCAGCGAAATCACGCCCTTCTCGGCCACCACAAGATTTCGATTTTCTTATTAATACCGTTGATATTTTACAAACAGTGTTGTCATTAATGTATTTAAGCGTCGAAAACAACTCACAATTTTATTTATCGCTCTCTTACCGCAGACTGGTCGATTACTCGAACATTTACCTTAATATCGGAATCTGCGCGACGGTCGAATTGTTCTCGAGCAAATATCGTTGCGAAACGTATTTTGAAATGAAAAGAATGGAAAGAAAAAAAAACCCCTCTCTAACATATTGACTGCAGCGAAACTATTAAAAACCATTCATCCGGAATAACAAAACGACAATACGAACGGGACCGTCTGGCCTCTCGAGCATCTCGCCCCCTCGACCGTTGCGAGTATGAAAACGGTAGTGCACTGTTTTGTTGAAATAAAATGTTTACTCTTCCTGGCTCTCACCGAGTTTTACAGGCTTTTCCGCGAAGACAGACGCGAGGACACATACACAGACAAATGGACGCAATAGAATGAAGTTTCGAGAGCGAGATGTTGAGAAAAAGGGAAGACGAGCAAGACGGGAACGGAACGACCAAGAAACACCTATACCCGCTTTCGGTCGTATAGAGCGAACCCTCGAGCGACATAACGTCCGGTAATGGAAAGAAAAATATAGCATAGCGTAACACGACGTCGAACGTTAGCCTGGTTTCCGGTTGTTACTACGTCCGCAATCTTCGTTTCTGGCGGGTCGCGAGCAGTTCCTCCTTCCTCGGCTTCCTTATTTTTCCTCCCGCTCTGCCACAACCCCGACCCACACTATCCAGCGAAGGGACCAATTATTGCGGGCGAACAGTCGGGAACGCAGGGAGTCGCTAAATTGTTGGCGCTGCGTGTCGTTAAGCGAAATCGAGCTTTTAGATCATTACCGACACGAAAGTTGGCTCTAACGCTCCGCAACGGCGCGCCCCTTAGTCGCTGGCTTAAAGAGCTTCGACCGCAACGACGACGGCAACGACAATCATTAATTCCATTAGGACCGCTCACTGCAGAAGGATAATTCCTTCGATGGATAACACTTACTTACTTCATATGCAATGAGCGTTTTTGTTCGGTAACGAAAGCTCCCGACGCGTTGGACTGGCAATCCAAAATGGTAAACGCGGTATAAGAGGGTTTTTTTGTATTGTTCACAAAGGTCTACAATACTCTTACTCTATTCTTACAATACTCAATACTCTAATTCCATTAGGACGGCTTAGGGCAGAAAAATAATTCCTTGGATGGATAACACTTACTTACTTCATATGCAATGAGCGTTTTTGTTCAGTAACGAAAGCTCCCGACGCGTTGGACTGGCAATCTAAAATGGTAAACGCGGTATAAGAGGGTTTTTTTGTATTGTTCACAAAGGTCTACAATACTCTTACTCTATTCTTACAATACTCAATACTCTAATTCCATTAGGACTTGTTACTGCAGAAGGATAATTCCTTGGATGGATAACACTTACTTACTTTATGCAATGAGCGTTTTTGTTCCATAACGAAAGCTCCCGACGCGTTGGACTGGCAATCCAAAATGGTATACACGGTAAAAGAGGTTTTTTTTGTATTGTTCACAAAGGTCTACAATACTCTTTCTTGTTACTTTGACAATCTTCCTTCGGGTGGAAATACGGTTTAGTGATTAAAAAAAAAAAATTGCGAACAAGTGTCCGTTAAATGTGCACACCTTTTTTCACCGTTTATTGCACAGTTAAAATAAATTGTAAGTTTAATGTGCTGGAAATTGAAATTTGTTTACATTACTTACATTCATTGAACATTGATGTACTTTTTTTGTAAAATAAAAATACCGGATATTAAAATTACAAATATTTTGCCTGAAATTAAAAAATATCATTATATATAAAAAATTTACTGTAAAATTGCAACGCACATGTGTTTGAAATTTCGGAAACGGTTTATGTATTAAAAAAGCTTCCAATACCGGAAATTAATTTCCAAACTAAATTTTTTTGACAGCGTATATCAAGTCGACTCGGGACATCCAACCACTAGGTCGGGTGATTTTTTTTTGTTCGGTCTTCGATTCAATTTGGAAGTATACAACGCTTCGATATAGAAGGGAGATAGGAAAAAACACTATCATTTTCTGGCGTGTGATTACAGCGGGATGGCGTTACATCCAGATAAATAATTTATTTTATGCCCCCCCTGCAAATAAATATTTGTTTGGTTTAAATAAATATTTGTTTGATTTAAATAAATATTTATTTGCGGGGCGCCCGTCAAATAAATTATTTTTCAATGGAGCCGAGAATTTTTTGCTTCAACCTTCGATAAAATTGTAAATACACAAAGTTTTGGTATAGAAGGGAAATAGAAGAAAAAAACCAGTATCGCCTTCTGGTCATTAGACGCTGGACGGGGTTAAGCAGCCAAGACGCTATATCTGGCAGGATGCCTGCGCTCTCTGAGGCTCTCGAGTCCAGCGGGCTACAATTCCCCTGCGGATTCGCACCGCGTTTTTCGTATAATGCACCGAGTCTGAGATCCAGCGAGGTGCGCAGGGACGGAGGCGAGACGGAGTTTGAGAGGTTCGGATCGGGCGAGAATGGGGGACTTCACGAGCAATGAGGCTCCAGCAACTACGCATGAACAATCTGTTCCGCAGCGCTTCGCGCCCGTTGATGTTTCTAGTTCTCAAGTCGCTGCGGAAAGCGGAAGGAAAAAGAAAAGAAAAAATTAAAAAAAAAAAAATTAAAAAAACCAACGAAAAGATAAGAAAAAGAACGAAACCGTCAGTCGACGTTCCGCAGTCTCGGAGGAGAACGCTTCGCGGGGCTCGATCGTGCTCTCGCTAGTTTCGCAATCTAACGCGGAGGAGATAGCGAACGGAACGGTATGCACGAAGAAAGAGTTGAGGGAGCGGAGTCTGCCCTCGGATGCACTTGCTTGATTGCGCTTGCGTGCCTCTCAACTCCCCGGTGGACCCTGCAACGTTTTCACTACTGGGAACTCCGACTACCGCCCAACTGCCAACACTATACATATATATATACACATATATAGGGGAGAGCGGGGCAAAATGGGGCAGCGGGGCAAAACGGAGTTTTTGGGCAAAACTAAATTTTCCAATCATTTTTGGATCGGACAAGGTGGCAAAACTGGGCAGAAAAGCCTGATGTATCCGATAGGGCGAATTCGGGCATCCAAAAATTATTGGAAAATGACGTTTTGCCCAAAAACCCCGTTTTGCCCCGTTGCCCCATTTTGCCCCGCTCTACCCTACATGTATATTCCGTGAAGGTACTTTAATCTCCTGACTTTCCTCTAATTTCAGATTTTTAACGCGTCAACTATTACGCCCTCTTCCCGACGCTCATTCACACCGGAATTGTTCCATAAACGTAGCGAGCCGGCTGTTAAGCCAGCGTCAGAAAGCCCGATCGTTAAAGCCAAGTCGGCGATTCAGCTCTACACGACATCGTCGAGTAAACTTCCGGACTGGGAGTTTATACTTTTTTTCCCCGAGTAGCGAAGCATAAACGGGCCTTTTACTCGACTCCCGCTGGGAAAATTAGTTCCGCAACTGGCCGGACGACTGTTAAGGGACGGTGGAACTCGTTTATCTCATTTATGCGTTGCACGCAATTATCGTTGATGATACAGTGCCGGAGTGATCGGTGGGCGACGCACGATACGCGATTCAATCGATTCACCGGTCTTCCGCAATGCCTCGCCTTCGTATCAGTCCGGTCCGAACAGAAGGGGAATCCCGGCTGGGGCGAGTGACTGATCGCGGTCGCGAAACCCATTCGTCTCGCTAACGAATGCGTTACACGAAGCTGTTACCAACATCGCACCTCTCAACCCTGTCCCATCGACTATAAAACCCTCGCCGGCTCTGCCCGTGCAGCCGGTAATCGTAATTCATTTCTCGCACGTGTGTGTTTATGTGGAGCTTTTTTTTCAACGATGCTGTTAGCGGGACGAATGTTTGTACATTCGCAGATAGCCCGCGCACGGTTTCGAGCGTTCCATCGAGCGAACGCGTAGATAAGCGCGGAATCGCGACCATTTGTAATTGCCCCGTCTCGCCCGCTCGGAAATAACGCGCATCGATCTTTTTGCTTCCTCATGGATGAAACTATGTTTTTGTGAATGATTATTTTTTTTTTGTTTTTTTTTTTTGGGATTTTAATGTCAGCGTACTAGAAATGGTCGAAAACGTCGAGAAACGTCCTTTTTGCGGGCGTCCGGATGTATGTGTGTGTGTCTGATACACTGATAAAAAAATATCGTTGTATCAACTAAACATTCGGGCAGGGACGTTCAAATAAATATTTTGCCATTTGCAGCTAAAAGATTGGTTAATTCAAACAAATTTTTTATGATTTCACTAAAATATTTTTGAGGCGCTAAAATATTTTGTTCGTCCAATAAAATATTTATTTGAACGTCCCTGCCCGAATGATCAATTGATTCAACTGCATTTTTTATCAGTGTACACTTGCATCGTTTAGATCAACTATAACTCGGAAACGGCTTGAGATAGCGGGTTAAAAAAATCTGTGGGTTAAAATTTTGTACACCCATTTTGAGGCCCGTTTCGAGATTTTAAGCGATTTCGAAATTTTGCAAAAATTGATCCAAACGTTTAAATTTTATGGGATTTTCAAAATTTTGAATTTTGTGAAATTTTTTTTTTTACACGAATTTCTGAATCAAATATCACGCAAGGAGTTAAATGAGTTGAAGTTTTGTAATCAGCACTGAAGAATAGATTAAAAATTGCCTTAAAACGACGCAATCCGCTAATTTCAATGTGCGATTTCCTATAATAAATTCCGGTATAAATTTTGACTGTTTTACTTTCACGAGATATAGACATTTTTTCATGTTACGAAAAAAGGCGCAAACAATTTTTCGTGAAAACTGTACTTTTATTACAGCTTCCTCAATGCGGAAGCCAAAAGGAAGAAACGAAAGAAACGAGAAAACCGTAAAACATGAGAAAGTAATTGTGCAAATAACTTTGCAGTCTCTCTTTTATTCCCGTCCAGTGTGAATCTGCAGTTTTTTTTCCAATTAAAATATCGGATATCGTAACGTGATTTCCCCGGGTAGACATTTTGGGGCGTTACAACGTGCGCTGATTAGGTGCGGCGAAGGTTCGGCAAGGCCCGGTCGAGGTATTTTCAGGAGCTCGTCGGGACTCTACGAAATTTTCACTGGATCCGATGCAACGAGGGATCGAGCTTTTCATACATCGACGTGTCTCCCGCGGTGGTGCGGGAGGGGACGATCGATTCGGTACACAGATAGGAAAATCCAATTTAAAAAATGTGCGCCTAGAGAAGCGTTAAGATAGCGGACTATATGCTCTCGCGGCTGCTTTCCGGAAGAGAACCCCTCCGCCCCGTGTATACCCACTTATACCGAGGATTGCATCTAGCTCATGCGAACTTTTTCCAATCGCCCATAACATTCCCCCACCGGCGCGAAGATCGGTCTCACAAAAGCGCATTAACCCCGGCCGACTGGAAACTCCGCCGAGAACCGCGAGCGCGGATCAAGTAATCTGATAATTGATCTACGGTCGGAACGAGAGTAATTTTTTTTTTTTTTTTTTTTCTAAGTATCCTTTCCTTTACGATAATAGAGAGGGAGTGCGATAGCCGAGTTGCCGCCCGGCTCGAACATAATTTTCGGCATTTACCCTTCGGGGTCGCGGCGGTAAGTTTATTGACCGAGAGGCGAGGAGGACGAGGAAGTGGCGCGGGGACCGCTGGCGGCACGAAAAGCACACAGTAAAAGAGGACGACGTAATCAGACAATTTCTCTTCTTGAGCTTCTTAGCGAGGACGCGAGAACTGCGCGTTCCCGGCAGTTCCCCGAGCTTCCTGGACGGGCGAGAGGACGCACTAGGTGAGGTCTCGTGCATCCGTGCACCTGCGGAGTTCAACCCCGCTCGCGCAGCGGCGCTCCCATCGTCGTCCCGGCCACGACGACGAAGTAATAACGCCGTCCTTGCCCGGGGGTGACGATGGCTTTTAAACCGTATTTACGAGACGTCGTCCCGGCAATATGAGGGGCACAATCACCCCATCGCCCCTGCTGCCACTCGGGCGTACCGGAAATATAAAAAAAAATGTTTAAATAAAAAAGAAAATTAAAAATAGCGCACCACGACGTCGGCGCTCGGGCTCGGATACCCCGTACAAATGCCGCAGTGTGTACAGCACAGCGCGCGCACCTCTCCGTACCGGTATAGGGGAGAGCGGGGCAAAATGGGACAGTGGGGCAAAACGGGACAGCGGGGGTAAAACTCAATTTTCCAATAATTTTTGGCTGTCTCATTTTGTCCTAACGATACATCCGGATTTTCAACACCATTTTGCCCCACTCACCATCACCGCCACCATCGAAAAGTTATTGGAAAGTTACGTTTTGCCTCATTATCCCATTTTGCCCCGCTATGCCATTTTGCCCCGCTCTCCCCTACATTCTCGCGCTTTTGCCGGCTTTTTTCCTCCGGGACGAAATTACATCCGCGAAGAAGTCGGTCCCGTCTACCGCCCCTTTCTCTCGTCTACTCTCCTGTCTGTCGGCTCCGGGTAAAAACCCTTCCGGATGCCCCGACAGCGTCGTGACACTGAAACGATGGCCACTGCGCAACCCGCGGGAACGAGTGTTCTTTTCGAGACTCCGCTCGAGCCGCTTTATACGGGAGTCTCGTAACGATCTTACAGATTAGTCAACGATGGGACGCAACGGCCTATCTCGAAAAGTTTGCTCCTTGCACTGAGAAAAAATTACATAGTAAAAGCAACAATATTGACTTTTTACCATAAAAAATAGTTCCTAAGGGGAACGTTTACATTTCATAGTTACGCCAATGACAAAAATCCACGGATGCAACCATAATTGTCGTTTGACCAATTGAATATAGACTATCAGAAACTATCTACATAGGCGTTCTCCCTGGGAACTATTCATTATAGTAGGAAATATTAGGGTAAAAGTGGGGAATATGGACCGGTCCATATATCATTGATTTACGTGTTAATCGAGGTGGGCCATATTCACCACTTTTCCCCTATCCTTTTTCTCAGTGTGTCTTCGACTATATAGACTGGCTAATGGAATGCTGCGAAGACACCGACGACCCGGGGGAATTACTCACTTTTCAGACGAGAGACCTGCAAGAAAATTCGTGCGACCGGGGCGTCACGTGCGGGAATTAACGGATGATGATCGTAGACACGGAACCATTAATAGTTGAGCGCATATTTTTTTTTTTAATTTTTTTTTTAGGAAGGAAGAAAGAAATTCCTTTTGGAATTTACGTCTCTTTTAAACGCGTATTAAATTTCTTGCACGAAAGGGAGGAGTGGTCTATTAAATTCTCCAAGAAAATATCCCGAGAATGCTCGGAGAGAGAAAAGCTGAAAGAAAATGGAGGGCAAAAGAGCACGTGCATCGCCGGGATGCGCCGGAGATGCACCAGAGGTCGCATCCCGGCTTTCTCTCATCACCCGCGTCGTTATAACCAACTGCCCTGAAAGGCATACAACATCAACAAAGATTCCGGCACCCCGTGTTGCGCCGGGAAGCTCTCGACGAAAATATCTATGGCGCTATGGGAAATGGCGCGAGAGGACGACGTAAAGCGTCGCGAGCCTCCATGCGCGATCCTCGATGACGACGTTCAGGGGAGGAAACTCGCTTCTCGGCGTGTAAGAAGAATGCTTCATGACTGGAAGATCAACTTTGACGCTGATAAGATCGGCATCGGGATTCCCAAGGAGACCGAGGAATGGAGGTACATTTAACCCTCTGTAAGTCACACCTCTATACCCACTCTTACATCCAGAAAAAAAAATTATTTGACGGCCATTGTTTATTTGGTTTAAGTAAAATATTTATTTTATTTTATTAATATTTATTTAAATTAAGTAAATAGTTACTTCAATGAAGTAAATATTTATTTAAATCAAATAAATATTTATTTTTAATCAAATAAGTATTTTACTTAAACCAAATAAACGGTGGCCGTCAAATAAATTATTTTTCTGGGTGTAGGCACTAGGGTAGCAACGCGTGGAGCCCCACTCCGTGTCCGTTAGTCCTGTTTCGGTACGGTTTTGGGCGGTGTGACTTATAAAGGGTTAATATATTGGGCATTCCCTACTATCTTGATCTGGGTCTAAGCATTCAGACCTTGCATTCGGCCCGCAATTTTTTAGACGACTGAACTGACTCTCAAAAGCACTCAGATATTTTATTACATTTTTTTTATGGTTTATAATTATTTATGATTAAAAAAAAATTAACTTTTTTATGGCCACAATTTAAAAGTCTGAACAAATTCTGCAAAATCTTAGGTCATCCATACAAAGATGTTGAGATTTCAATTTTTTTTCTTTTGACAAAGCAGATCCGACAAAGTGAAGCGTGTCATTGGTATATTTTTGTGCGCTGAACCTGAATAGGCCAGCCGTCTTGCATAAAAGTCTAACACGACGGCGACGTTGAAAAAAAGTTGAAAATCGAAATTTTCATATCGCTTGCTCATAAAAGCTGAAAATTTAAATTTTCATATCCCTTTCTCATAAAAAGGAAAAAATTGAATTTATTATATCGTTTTCTCATAATGTTCCTTTATTCGCGAAGCTTCCTGTGAGGATGCCATAAATACAGACAATGCTTCGTCACAGAAGATTCTTTGCGAATAAAGGAACATTATAAGAAAGCGATATGACAATTTCAATTTTCAACTTCTTCGAAAAAGAACAATGAAAAAAAAAAATGACAAGAAAAAATCAGTCTATTATGGGTTATCGCTTGACCATTTTTACATGCAACACGCTATTTCGGGGAATTTTTTCAGATTTTTCCCAAAACTTATTTTTTAAATAAAAAAAATAAATAAAAATAAAAACTCTTCCGGGCCTGCTGCAAGGAATAAAGGAAGAGCGATCGGGTGGCCGAGAGGATAGGTGGTGACGGTGAGAGAGCCGGTTTTATCGCTCGTCTATGAATTCCGCGATTTTTTTTGTCGCCGTCCCGGGAAGCCGAAGAGAAAACACGGCGATACTTCCGCAAGCTCGCTCGGCCACCGGTATCGTAAAGCTTTTACGCATTGCTGCCCTCTTATCCGTTCTCCGTGCGACGTTCCGTTTCCATTCCACCATCCTCAACGCCGTACCGCGTTACCGTACATGTACCACGCCGCATCGCCCCGCCGGCAATGTTTCTTATTTCCAACGGTTATCTGCGAGTTATCTGGTCCCTCTACTCTCTTAACTTCCAGAGGCTCCGAGTCTCCCGTCGCGGGACTCTTAAACACAGTACTCTCCCATCTCATTCCCGCCCGGTAACAACGCTACTTTTCGTATTATCTTATAAAAGACGAGAGGATTGAACCGAGATCCTAATGACGAGGAGCGCCCTCCGAAATCCCGAGGGCCCTTCGAGAATACAGAAGCATTAGCCCAAGGCGGGGTTACTTTGAGCTTACGCATTTACGGTCTTACGGCTCGAAAAAAAAAAAAAAAATTCTTGAGCCGGATAAATTGCGAGAAAGGAAAATCCCGTCTCACCGCTTTTAAACCCTGACGGATGGATAATAAGGTTTCGCGGGGCAAAAAAAAAAAAGTAAAAACATGGCTCAAAACGGCCCCAACGTGAAATTCGAAAGAGCTACAAACTTTATGGCAAATGCACCGATTTGTACGTGCTGCGGTGAAAAGTTTCGAAGAAAATGGATACGACACCGAGACTGTCGAGTGCACGTCACCCCGTTGAATTTTTCATTCACGAAACTTTTGCCAGTCGCATACGATCGTCGTGAATGGGTTGTGTGCCGGTGCGAGGGCCGAGCATATCGCCAATATCGTCGGGTCATGAAGAACTTGTTTTCAACGACCACAGCCAACATACGCTGGATATACGTGTTACGGTGTCGGTATCCCTGGCTCTAACTGTCACGTATGTGCGGAGAGCGATCCTTGCTCGGGAGAAGGGCTCTATCAACTTCCCTCTGGGATAAAGTTCGTCCCGCCGCGTTCTCCGCTTCCGGTGTCGTGACTCGTCTGGTCTCTCGATAGCGAGGCACTCGCATCGCAAACTTCGGACCCGACCCGCTGCTCTGGATGCGCAGTGATATCCGCGAAGATTATCGAAGAGGATGACGCGGGCGATGAGGAGGATGTCTTAGGTTCGAGCGGGGCAAAACGGACCGTTTTCACGAGTTTGACGCGGCTCCGAAAATCAGTCATCTAAAGTAAAGGAAACGCCGCCTGGCTCTCCCGTATTGACCGGCTCTCTCCGAGTGTTACGAGCCCTCGTAAAAATTTCATCGACATCGGAGAAACCTTCGCGAATGACATATTCCGCATACGCGTGGATTCATTTCTTCAGGAATCCGGGCCTTAATATAATTTTTATTCATTTATGATTATCGCGATGTACAACGTAATTACTGCGTAGAACAATTATTAGTTACGATTTATTGTATTAGGGGAGACCGGGGCAAAATGGCACAGCGGGGCAAAACGGGACAGCGAGGGCAAGACTCAATTTTCCAATAATTTTTGGATGCCCCATTTTGTTAATATTATTTTTTCAATTATGATTATCACGATGTACAACGTAATTACTGTGTAGGGCAATGATTAGTACAATTTATTATATTAAAACTTGTATATCTACTTCACCCATTTACGCCCTTTTTACTCATATAGGAGTAAGGTTCGGTTTTACTGTACAACGTAACAGTGTTACAATGTACGTTCTGTAAGTACCACTGATGTTACACCGCATGTTTCACACCATATTTTAACACCGCTTTCAACACCAAAGTAATGGACCTATTTGGACCACATGGCGGTGCTGAATTTAACACCGTTTTTTTTTTTTTTTTATAGTGTACTTGCTGGCGGATTGTTGGCAAAATGCTATTTGGGATAATATCATCCTGACTTGCCCTGTATTATAATTATTATTAATATTTACAGAAAGAAAGTTACACTTATTATATCTGCTTCAGAATATTTGTACATTTGTACATCATTACATTATATGGACAAGTGTTTATCAAGTCTGTTCTTAAATTGGTTTAGTGTCCCAGACTCGACAATCGTTGCCGGTAGCGCGTTCCACGCACTAACAACCCTGTTTGACAGTGCATTTTTCCAGGGGTTTCTTTGGAAGAGTCTCTCGCCTCCAGCTTCCCCCTGTGCCCACGGAGTTGTGGATTTCCCGCTGGTTGAAAAATCTCGAGACCGCCTATTGCATAATGCCCGTTTAGAAACTATCATGTCATTACGCGCAGACGCAGGAGCGCACTGAGCGTTTGTCCTCTATTCTTAAAAAAAAAAAAAAAAAAATGTATCATCAATTTGCCGCATATACAAAAATCCCTCATCTAAAACCAAACGGAGAGCCAAACGGTGTTTCTTTCAAGAAACACCGTTTGGCTCTCCCGTATTGCCCGGGCTCTCGCCGAGTATTACAAGCCCTCGTCAAAATTTCATCGACTCCGGGAAACCCTCGCGAATGACATCTTCCGCAGACGCGTGAATTAATTTCTTCAGGAATCCGGCCCTTCTGTACTCCGCCGTCAGCTCGTAAAATGTTACGGCCAGTCGTAAATAGCGCGAGAACCCGAGTCAGAAACACGGTGCGAGAAGGCAATAATTTTTTTTTTCTTCTTTTTTTTACTATTATTATTCTCCCCTTTTCTCGCGGGCGTAACATTCTCCGGACGCCATTTAATCGAAGATCTCTCCCTTTCCCATTCTCCGCCGCGCCGCACACTGTCGCCCGCCGAGGATAGAGGCAGCTTCGGGAGGCAGCTGAGCATACGCTGCGAAATACAGAAGCACAGAGCGAGGCAAACGAGCCTAGGAAACACGAGAGGTTTCGCGAGACGATGTACCTATATACATACAACGGCAATGCCGGTGCGCGGAGAGCGGGCTCGTGAATTCACGGCAAACTTAGGTCATATGGCCTTTTAGTAAGGAGGACGGGTTACTGCCGCCCAGGAGAGAGAGTCGAGCTTTTAGCCGAGGTACAGCGACCGTTAACTCGCCCCGGGCTGATATTACCCGCTCGACGACCTCCCCTTGTGTGCCTCCTCTCACCGACTTACAGCGCGCAGTACATCTGCATACCCCTATATATCCACATTCACAGGAATACTATACGGTATGCCGTCTCACCGCACGACTTAACACTTACGCGAACACGCCCGAGATACCTATATTCAAAACGTAACCGCTATTCGACCCCTTTTCGGGTCGAAAAGGGAGTCCCATAATCGTACGTTATGCGAGAAAGCCTCCCGACATCTACATCATGTTACGCGCAGACGCGGGACCACCGTGCGTGGCGCGTTTGTCCACCGTTTTTTTTTTTTTTTCCGGACGAAGAGGATAAGGGATGAGCCTCGAAGTGAGGGAAAATGCTTGCGCATCAACGCGGTACTAAAGTTGACGCTTATTTGGCGCCCTCCGGCGACTTTAGTCGGAAAACGGAGTGATGAGAAAAACTAAGTACTGTAAAGAATGTTCGTTTCTATACGTATACCGTGTACCGTATTCTATACGTTTACCGTATACCGTATTCTATACGTTTACCGTATACCGTGTTCTATACGTTTACCGTATACAGTATTCTATAAGTTTACCGTATACCGTATTCTATACGTTTACCGTATACAGTATTCTATAAGTTTACCTATACCGTATTCTATACGTTTACCGTATACCGTGTTCTATACGTTTACCGTATACCGTGTTCTATATGTTTACCGTATACCGTATTCTATACGTTTACCGTATACAGTATTCTATAAGTTTACCGTATACCGTATTCTATACGTTTACCGTATACAGTATTCTATACGTTTACCGTATACCGTATTCTATACGTTTACCGTATACAGTATTCTATAAGTTTACCTATACCGTATTGTATAAGTTTACCTATACCGTATTCTATAAGTTTATCTATACCGTATTGTATACGTTTACCGTATACCGTATTGTATGCCTTTACCGTATACCGTATTCTATACGTTTACCGTATACCGTATTCTATACGTTTACCGTATACCGTATTCTATACGTTTACCGTATACCATGTTGTATACGTTTACCGTATACAGTATTCTATACATTTACCGTATACAGTATTCTATACATTTACCGTATACCGTATTCTATACATTTACCGTATACCGTATTCTATACGGTACGCCGTCTCAGCGGATGACTTAACACCTACGCCAACATGCCCGAGATACCTATATTCGAAACGTTACTGGTATTCAACTCCATTTCGACCAATGTATGATGTATGAATGACGCAGTAACGTATGACCATTAATATGCCGAGTAGCTTATACAGAATTTAAATAACAAAAATTCGCAAGTAAGCAATAGCGTAGTCGGTAACGTGATAGGTAGTAGGCATAGGTAGGTAGGAATGAGCGTTAGGTAGGTAGTTCGAATCTCATCTCAGGCAATTCGCCACCATAGATATTCATGATCGTATCCTTTTTTCATTTATGATTATCACGAGGTGCAACGTAATTACTGCTACTTACTTAATAATTAGGGCAATGATTAGTTAAGATTTATTATATTTAAACTTGTATATCCACTTCACTCGTTTAAGCCCTTTTTACTCACATAGAAGTAAGGTTCGGTGTTACTGTACACCGTTACAGTGTTAGAATGTACGTTCTGTAAGTACCACTGATTTTACACCGCATGTTTAACACCATATTTTAACACCGCTTTTAACACCAAAGTAACGGACCTATATGGACCACATAGCGGTATTAAAGCGGTGTTGAATTTAACACCGTTTTCTTTACAGCCTACTTGCTGGCGGATTCTTGGCAAAATGCTATTTGGGATAATACCATCGCCCCTATCACCATCGTGGCCGTATCATCCTGACTCGCCCTACATCACGTCATTACGCTCAGACGCAGGAGCAGCGCGCGTCGCGCCTTTGTCCCCTGTTCTAAAAAAAAATGTGTTTCCCTGAGACAACGAACAAGCCTCGAAGTGAGGAAAAATTCCTGTGGATCAACGCGGTACTAAAATTTACGCTTATTTGCCTCCCATCAGCAACTTTAATCAGAAAAGAGAGCAACGAGAAAAACACTGTAAAGAACATTTGAAAGTGCGATCGAGCGAGCCACCTTGTTCTTTTTCTTCGCGATCCACCCCTTTTTTCGTTAACTCCCGACGAAGTGCCGTCGAGCTCCCGATGGCTTTGAGAGTAACCGGGAGCGAACGGCACGGGTTTTCGAGAGACAGCCGACCGGGATATACCAAACTGGAAAAGTTGATCGTCAATAGGGGATCGCGTTTCGCGAGACTCCCGGAAAGTTTGTCGGACGACGAAGGGACGGAAGAGACGGCTGGAAAAGGATCGACGTGGCCGTGTTCGAAAACAAATAGAGAAGTGAAAACTACCTCGTTTGTATTCCATTCGGGTTCGCAGTCGATACGGGCGAACCAAGATCGTCCTTTGGCGCTACCGCGCCAAAGTATAAATTCCTCGATCGGGCGAATCGTGCCGCGCCGTCGCGAAACGGCGACTTGGGCTCGAGCCTTTCGGGGTAGTTTAGCGCGAGGTCGTTCAGATATTCGGCCGATAGAGTCGATCTGGAAATTGGCGAGTGAAAATGGCGAATACCCAGACGGAGGGCTGCGAGGGGGACGATTTCAAGGTCGAACGAACAAGCTCGCAGTATCGCGCGCCATAGAGACGTCGCGCCAATTTCTGTAAAACACTTTGCGCCCGAAACTCTCGCGGGCCGAACCAATTTCAACGGAGCACGCTCCGCAGCCGCCGTATAGAATTTCGCTGATGGACCGCGCATTCAAAGACACAGAAGCCATTGTCGCAAGGTGTTTTATTTAGATCGGGGGTCAATAGAACCGGCGCGCGGAGGAGGACGAATGGAGTATGAGAAAATCGTTGGACGAGAATGCCGAGGGAAAGCTAACAGTGGAATCAGGGGATGAGGACGGGTAAAATCTCGGGCGAATATGCTCCATGCGGTGGTGCTTGCCGCCCAAATAGACCGACCCGCCGCTTACGATGCGGAGTGATATCCGCGAAGATTATCGAAGAGGATGACGCAGGCGATCAGGAGGATGTCGTAGATTCGAGCGGGGCAAAACGGACCGTTTTCACACATTTAGCGCGGGTCCAAAAATCACTCATCTAAAGTAAAAGAAACACCATCAGAAACTCTCGCGATTGACATCTTCCGCAGACGCGTGAATTAATTTCTTCAGGAATCCGGCCCTTAATATCATTTTTTTCATTTATCATTATCGCAATGTACAACGTAATTAATGTGTAGGGCAATTATTAGTTACGATTTATTATATTAAAAGGCGATGAGGAGGATGTCGTAGGTTCGAGCGGGGCAAAACGGACCGTTTTCACAAATTTCCCGCGGATCCAAAAATTACTCATCTAAAGTAAAAGAAACACCATCTGGCTCTTCCTTATTAGGCGAGTATTACAAGCCCTCGTCAACATTTCATCGACATCCGAGAAACCCTCGCGAATGACATCTTCCGCAGACGCGTGAATTAATTTGTTCAGGAATCCGGCCCTTAATATTATTTTTTTCATTTATCATTATCGCAATGTACAACGTAATTAATGTGTAGAGCAATTATTAGTTACGATTTATTATATTAAAAGGCGATGAGGAGGATGTCGTAGGTTCGAGCGGGGCAAAACGGACCGTTTTCACAAATTTCCCGCGGATCCAAAAATTACTCATCTAAAGTAAAAGAAACACCATCTGGCTCTCCCTTATTGCCCGGCTCTCTCCCAGTATTACAAGCCCTCGACAAAATTTCATCGACATCCGAGAAACCCTCGCGATTGACATCGTCCGCAGACGCGTGAATTAATTTCTTCAAAAATCCGGGCCTTAATATTATTTTTTTCATTTATGATTATCACGATGTACAACGTAATTACTGTGTAGGGCAATTATTAGTTACGATTTATTCTATTAAAACTTGTATATCTACTTCACTTCGGAGCACGCTCCGCAGCCGCCGTATAGAATTTCGCTGATGGACCGCGCATTCAAAGGCACAGAAGCCATTGTCGCAAGGTGTTTTATTTAGATCGGGGGTCAATAGAACCGGCGCGCGGAGGAGGACGAATGGAGTACGAGAAAATCGTTGAACGGGAATGCCGAGGGAAAGCTAACAGTGGAATCAGGGGATGAGGACGGGTACAATCTCGTGCGAATATGCTCTATGCGGTGGTGCTTGCCGCCCAAATAGAGCGGACCGAGACCACAAAGGCAGACAGGACCCGCACCGGGTTTACCCGGGTGGGCGTCGAAGGTCGGATAGCCGAGTGTCTGTGGGGTAGGCAAGATGGAGCGGTATCACCGCAATGAAACGAGGGAGTAAACCGTCGGGACGAGATAGGAGATGAGGGAAGCGTCGCGAACCTGTCGCTGTACCGTGCGAAACGGATGTACGGAGGGCCGTTTGCGCGAGAGGGAAGCCGACACAGCTCGGGGTAGTCGCTATACAAGTGTAACCGGGAGGGTCGATCGGGTGGCTCGTACTGCACCGATAAATTGAACTGTCGCCGAGCTCCCACAGTCCTCGGCAGCGAGTCGCACAGCGGCCAGCCAGGCTTGAATACGACGCGTTCGATCGCCGTGCCGTTTCTCATCGCTGTGTTATAAGAGCAAATACACCGAGATATTTGCCTGTTAAATCCACAGGTTCCCTTCCCGTGCCCACCCCTGGGTCGACCCGTGTGCCGGGGCGGCTCCCACGGAGGAGATTTCCCAGGAACGGAGCGGACGACTCTCCGTTCAACTCCGATCATCCCTTAAATAACCCCAATGTTGGGGTTCGCCAATAGAGCCCGGGCACGGAATTAACCGTCCGTTTGCCCGTGAATATACTTTCGTACTATCGCGGCCATGCCTGAATTCACCCATACATAAGATCGAACGAAGATCGGGAATAGTTTATCGGTGCCGGTTATAGTTTGTTCGGTTCCACGGAGATTCTGAGTCGAGCATCAGGTGGCGATAGCACGCCCCTCACAGCCGTGGCATTCTCACCGCCGCAAGAGCTCCGAGAGCCAATACGAAACGTGCTCCATTTAACCAGAGACGTCTCCGTGCTATCTGGAAGAGACACGACGGCTCTCGGGCTGTTTCGTATCGTCGGATCATTAGCGAGACCGCGATCACCCTTGGTAACAAAAATTACTCGACACCGATTTCATGGTGTAGGGTACACTGAGAAACAGGATGATATTTCCTACTATAACGAAAAGTTCCCAGGGGGGACGTCTATATAGATAGATTGTGATAGTATATACTCAATTGATTAAACTACAATTATAGTTACAACTATAATTTTTGGTCATTGTCGTAACTATAAAATGTAGACGTCCCCCCTGGGAACTATTTACTATGTAAGTTTTTCTCAGTGTAACTCCTTTAACACTGAGAGAAGGAGCTAGTAAAAATGCACGGAAAAAAAAATTGATTGAGTCAATAAAATGAGCACGGGTGGCGAAACAAATTTTTTTGTTGTTCGAAAGAACGACTAAAAGAAATAATTGTCATAGTATGTAAAGAGACGTTTGATTCGACGGTCTGTCAGTTCGATCAACAAGATATTCCTTTAGATCAACCAAACATTTGTTTCGCCACCCGTAAGCGCACATTTTGTTAATTCAATTGACTTTTTCTCTGTGTGACTATATCGCTTGAGAGATATTACCGTAGCACATAGTAGTGCACTGTAAGAAATCTGCGGTGTAAACTGAGATGGTGTGAGTGGTAAAAAAAACCGGTGTTAAAATTAACACCATTTCGCAGTGGAAAGTACATTGGACATGTGGTAAACCGGTATTGCGGTGTATTCTAATAAAACCTAACATCAAATTACGTCATGAATCACGATATCACTTAATGGTGTTATTTTTTTAGACATCAACACAATTCTGTGTTAACTAATAACATTTCTAAGAAGTGGTGCCATAGATATTCGTGATCGTGGCCTTTTTAAAAATTAATATTCTTTTTGCTCCCTCATAGAGGAAGCTTTTTTATTTATAATTATCACGATGTAGAACGTAATTACTTTGTTGGGCAATTATTAGTTACGATTCATTATATTAAAACTTTTCCATCTGCTTCAAGCGCTTAAACCCTTTTTACTCAATTGGGAGTAAGGTTCGGTGTTACCGTACACCGTTACAGTGTTAGAATGCACGTTCTGAAAGTATTACTGATTTTACACCGCATGTTTTACACCATATTTTAACAATGCTTTTAACACCAAAGTAATGGACCTATATGGACCATATGGCGATGTTAAAGCGGTATTGAATTTAACACCGTTTTTTTACAGTGTAGGGCGCCACCTATGGTAGGAAGTACCAGATTTACAAGAATTTTTCTTAGATATTATGGTAAAAATTCTTGGATAATCTGAGACTTTCTGCCATAGGTGGCGCCCCGGCGCCCTACTACTATGTGCTATGGTAACACACAGAAAAATAATTTATTTGGCGGCCACCGTTTATTTGGTTTAAGTAAAATATTTATTTCATTTAAGAAACTATTTACTTAGGGTAAAAGTGGTGAATATGGCCCACCTCGATTAACACGTAAATCAATGATATATGGACCGGGCCATATTCCCCACTTTTACCCTAATTCAAATAAATATTTATTTAAATCAAATAAATATTTTACTTAAACCAAACAAACGGTGGCCGTCGAATAAATTTTTTTTCTGGGTGAAATTTTTCTTAGATGATCGGTCATTTTTAGTAGATCCTTCGCTCAGCGTAGATAGAGCGGTAAAAATTTTGATTGAAAATCGGCACCTGCCGGATGACACGTAACACCACCCGGCAGGCCGTGTGACCCCGAATTACCTCAGGATCGCAGTTCTTTGAGCTCGCATCCATTTATCGGACTACACGGCACGGATCACTCTCAGCTCCTACTCTTTGATCCTGTCCAGAAAGAAGACGGTAGGCGATTTCAGTGTGCTTCGCGTAGTTTCCCTCATGTACGAGCATTCTTCGCTGGACAAAAGCTCCGCCACAGCAGCAGACTTCGTACAACACACACCACGTCGTCTTCAGCGGCGTACGGTTATTTCGGTAAATCCTCCTTCGAGAGGCGACCGGCCAGAAAATATTAATATCGATCTCCGAACTCGCCTCACGGTAGAGCCACGTTGTTGGCTGTACCAAGCGCCAATACACCGTATGAATTCCCCGCACACACACACACACACACACACACACACTCTTTAGTCACGCTTTCCATCGGTCTCGCGCTCTTCGTTTCTTCTTCTTTCTGAGCCCCCGTCATACGTACGATCTACTCAAAGTGCTCTTTCGAACCGCTAGGCCCGGGTCAGCCACATCGCTCTTGCTTGTCCCGCGACAAAAGGAACGAGTCGAAATTCGTACGGGAGCTCCCACACAGATGGGTGACCGTCTATCCCCGGGCAAACTTTGTAGACAGCCTTCGCTTTTGCCCGTGTTTCTGCAAGAAGGCTGTGTATAATAGCCTCGAAGGTCGGGCCGCTTTTACCTCGTGTTATAATATGCAGGAACGTAAAGTACCTTGTTGAACCATCGACGAACAACACACTCTTAGAGCGAGCGGCTTCGTGCACGGTACGCAAGTCATGGGGTAACAACGTGCTCAAGAGAAATGTTCATATTTAAATTTTTTGAGATGTATGGGTACGGGAAAGACTGTGACGAAATGGCTACGCTCCGAGCTCGAGACGCGAGGCAAAATGGGATAGGGTAAAAGTGGTGAATATGGCCCACCTCGATTAACACGTAAATCAATGAAATATGGACCGGGCCATATTCCCCACTTTTACCCTACGCAATACCCTGTTGAACCGTCGACGAACAACAGACTTTTCAAACATTCAGCTTTATACACGGTATGCAAGGCACAGGCTTATATGCTTAAGAGAAATGTTCATATTCAAATTGTTTGAGATGTATGGGTACAGGAAAGACCGTGACGAAATGGGTACGCTGGGGGTTGGAGAGGCGGGGTAAAATGGGATACCGCGATAAACTGTTGAACCGTCGACGAACAACCAGTTTTGTGCAGGCTACACAGTAAAAAAAGTTTGCACTTTTTACAACAACTTTATTATTGTCCACAAACGTCCACAATTTTTTATTTGTTAATTTTCTAGTTTTACAAACACAAGTACAAACTAAACTTGTCAATTACACGGGAAATAAAAATACAGGTTCGTATATTCAAATAAGTGACAAACGAATTTGTCACTTACTCAACAAAATTATTTTTGTTGAGTAAGCAAAAATGAGAGGCAAAAATGCGATATCACGATTTTTTTCGAAAAATTAGTTCATAAACTCAAGAGACTGTATTTTAATTTTTTTTTTTTTGTGCTGTTAATAACGTACAGTTTGTGGACGAATTGTTGCTAAATGTGCGAACGCGCGATATCTTTTTAATGAACGACGAAAGAGCTTCCGGGCCCGATACATTCTAACGAAAGCGAGGAATTCCGAATTCCTCGTGCTTCATAATAGTTCCCGCTTATCGTCCCATTGACTTTTATCCGTTTATCGTTGGGCCAACATCAAAAATACCAGCGGCACGACTTTTATTTCCGTTTTTATAATACGGCACCAAAAACGATATGCGATATTGCGCGGTGATAAAAAAAAATTCGCCTCCGGGACTCCATCACTGTACGATCACCGTTCGCTACGAATGCCAGAAATAAAATAGCTCTAGAGGGGCCTTTATCGTCCTGATTGCTCACTTCACCTTTAATTGCCATCGCGCTCATGTCCCAAATTCACATATCTCGACCTTCTATAAAATTACGAGATACGCTCGAGTTACATGCGCATTGACTTAACCAACGTTTTTTCATTTTTATCTGTTGCAGAGCCCACGACCGAAATTGTGGGGGGTCCGGATCTCTACATCGATCACGGTAGCACGATCAATCTCACGTGCATCGTTCTACACAGTCCCGAGCCACCGGCTTACATATTTTGGAATCACAACGATGCGGTACGTATTTTTTTTATCGTAAATCCGTTCGCGGAACGTGAATCTTTAAGGTCGTCTTTAATGACCCTATCATGACTTTAAAAAAAGAGAAAAAAATTCCTACGAACAAACTCTCTGATTTCAAATTGAATAATGACAAGGAAAGTTCACCGACTCCGAACCGAGATAGGCGACTAACAAGTGCAAGTTAATTAATCGAGTCACGTTTACGAAAGAGTAATTACATAGCGCGTTACGTAGTCGGCTCTGCGGCTCCGACAAGGGAATTTAATAATATAACAGGGCATATCTCAAAGTGGCCAATTGGCCCGTGACACGGTAATATAAATCTTTCTCCCCCTCCTCCACCCACCCCCCACTCTCCCTACCTCTCTCATAATCGATGAAAATTTTTTCCCGTTTACGCCTCGTCGCCTACCGGCTCTACAAAGAGCTTCGAACTTCAGTGCTCCTGGTTGCGGGAGAACTCGGGCCGGCAATATCGTACGGCGATACACGGATACCCGAGGTCGACGCACCCCGCGACTCGTGTGCCCGGACTCGCGACCCCACAAAATCGGAACGTTAATCTCAGGGTTTATCGTTAGTTGGGAAAAAAATTTAATATGCGTGAATAGCGGAAACGACGACATTACCGACTGTGAGAGGTAGCGACGAGTTTCTCTCGGTCAAACATATATATATGTATATGGGGGTGGATCTTAAATTGAACATTTTTGAATTTTCTGCGGCCAGCCCGTATTATAGTGAGGTTTAAAATACAAATGCGATGTGCGAAGAGTCCCAGAAATTAATGCATTTTTAGAGGTCGCTATCGGCTATTTAAAAAATTAAAAACTTCGGAACATCTAAGTTTAAAATAAAAATGAAATATTCGAGATTTCCTTGGCGCACTTCCAAAATATAACGAATTTGAAAAAACTCCGCGAAATCTTATGAAATCCGAATGAAATATTTGGTTATTTTTCCGCGGCGGATTTTCACCTTCTATAACATTTTTTAACTATTAGCTATAATTGTCGAAAACTTAGTTTTTTTTAAACCCTCAGTAGCGACCTCTAAAGATGCTTCGATTTCATAGAGATTTCGCAGAATTTTTTCTTATTCGTTATTCTTACGAAGTGCGGGGTGGCGCCAAGGAAGTCGCGAATATTTCATTTTGACTTTAAATTTACATGATTCCGAAGTTTTTAATTTTTTAAATGGCCGATAGCGACCTCTAAAGATGCTTCGATTTCATAGAGATTTCGCAGAATTTTTTCTTATTCGTTATACTTACGAAGTGCGGGGTGGCGCCAAGGAAGACGCGAATATTTCATTTTGACTTTAAATTTACATGATTCCGAAGTTTTTAATTTTTTAAATGGCCGATAGCGACCTCTAAAGATGCTTCGATTTCATAGAGATTTCGCAGAATTTTTTCTTATTCGTTATACTTACGAAGTGCGGGGTGGCGCCAAGGAAGTCGCGAATATTTCATTTTGACTTTAAATTTACATGATTCCGAAGTTTTAAATTTTTTAAATGGCCGATAGCGACCTCTAAAAATGCATTAATTTCGCGGACTGTCGCGTATCGCATTTTTATTTTACACCTCACGATAATACGGGCTGGACCCCAGAAAAATTCAGAAATGTAGATACGACACCTCATTCACATCTCCTCATCAGCGAAGCCAATAAGAATGACGAGGACGCCGGGAAAAAAAATCAATCGTCCAGAAAAAATAAAAATCTATTTCGCCGCACCTTCGGAATATCTGAATTCGATGAGTGCGTGACGGAGGCTCGTAGCTCTCGAGGTTAAACGCTGCTAAATTTCGATAAAGATCGATAAGGTATAACAGTAGGTGGCGGAGCAGTGTCGCTGTTCGCGCAGATGGCCACGCGGATATCTGGATTAGCCGAGCTCCGGCTCTAAGTCGCAATTTCCGTGGCCACTCGATGGGCGCACGAGAGCGGTTTCGATATGGGGACACGGCCGGTTGGGTTCAGAAACTATTGCCCACTCGAACGGGCCAATGTCATAGGGCGATATATCCGAGAGCGAGAGGCGCTTCCGGCACGAGGGCTCTAGAGCCGGTTGCACTTGAAAAAAAAAGTTCATCGTAAAGCCGCACGAGGAGAAACTGGGCCAGGGTGAACGTAACCACTTTGTCATTCAACGTCGGTCAAGTGTACTTTTAATATTCACGCTGTCAATCGTTAAGCGCATAAAAAAAAAAGGAAAAAAAGAGAGAACCTAAAAAAATAATTCGGGAGTGACCCAAAGACGATACTCCTTGAAGGCATGAAAAAATAATGATTGCGCGCGAACGATAGAGAAAGGATCCAGGTCGCGGTAGGAGGGTCGCTCGCCATTAGTGCCTCGTCGCCCCCGTCATATCGGAACGTCGGATGGCCCGAAATTTTGCCGGTACCCTCGGGGAATTGCACCGGGGCATTTGGAGCCGTGCAATAATTCCGGTGACGATGGAGATACGAAGAACTGGGCCAAACAGCGGGAGTTCATCTTTGCTCGACCGGAATCTCGACCCGCGTACACTTGGCGATGACGAACGGATGACCGGTTGCAATGCGACTTAGCGACCGGCGAAGGTGCTCTTTCTCTTGATTTTCTTACGTTTTGCTGCCTCATAGAGGAAGTTTTGTTTTCGCAAAAAAAATTAAAAAAAAAAATTGAGATTTTAATGCCAGAATATTTTCTTCCATAAGAAAAGGATGTAATTTTTGCCTCAAGGGGCCTTAAATTAATTCCAGCAGCCGATTCGCCGTTGGTGTACCGGAAATACAAAGTGCCGTTTCCAAAGCGCCAATTAGGTGGAGCATCTTGGCGGAAGTTTGAATACACCGGTACAGCATTACCGTCTACGCTCGAGTAAGTCGAGTCGAGTTTCCACTGACAATTCGAAGCTGGGTGGAACCGCGTCTCACGATAATACGAGACATTCAGGCGAAATAATTAGCGCCCGTGTTATATGATTTCTCCTTATGAAGACGGATCGGAGGCGTGTAATAGCAATCTAATTCCGAACACTCGATTTTCATGAGAAACCTTCAGTGGCTCTTCAGAATTCTAGATACCTATATATATATATATATATATATATATATACGAAGGTAGTTTCAAGTTGAATGCCTCCGAACTCTCTGCATCTTATCGGCAATCCGATTGGGCGTCTGTTCGGGAATCGGCAAAATCTGCCGAGTGAGACGACCGGACGTAAAGTCGGGGGGAAAGAGGAGGGGCGAAGCACTTGTGAGAGTGCCGTGGTCCGATAAGCGGTATCCAATTTGACGACCGATCTTGCCTCGAAGTACGGTAACGCAGTGCTGAGCTCGCGCTGTCCAGTGCTCGGGCTTAAATCCTTGGAACGAGTCGTCCTGATAATCCTGACGTCTATCCGTTGTCCTGTCGATACTTCGATCGGCGATCGGGGGAGACGCGAAAACGCGGCGGAAGTGAAGGAATCGTTACATCTCTCTTGGAAGGGCTGATACGTTTGAAGCCGCAACGATCGCCTTTATGACCGCAGTGCATTAGGTGACCGAGAGATCCTAATGCAGTTTGAGTGGCGCAGTGTGAATGGGAGCCACGACAAAATTGGCAATAATACGCTCCGAGTTCCATTAAGGACATTAAGCTTGACCGAGAGCTTCGTTGGATCCTCCTGAATCCATGCCGGGCGAAATTTGCCTTAGAAAGGTTATCCGTGTACGCACTTAATAATCCAATATAATCCGAAGGACAGTGATATAACGTAACCGCTATAATATTTGACAGCGTCAGAGGGATGATACTCCTCCGGCTTGCGTAAATCCTTATTAAATCCCCACGGACGTTAATGTCCCTCCGCGGGACGAAAAACCTCCCGCGAGCATGCACAATCCGATGTGCCATACTCACCGAGGAAAAGGCTTAGCGGAGTATTTAAACGTAAAAGTCCGGACCAAGATTAGTGGGACGGACACGTGAATCTACCGCCGATAAGAATTTTTTTTTTACTTGTCGTAATTTAACGTCGCATCAGCTGCTATGGTTATTAGCGACGGGACTATCTATTTTTCCTTTAGTGGGAAGCGTGACACTTTGGGGGTTCTGAGTATGAGTGAACGTTAACTGACATCTAAAAGGATGTCAGTAACAGTCGGCCTTCCACGTCTGCTTCACGACACTGCACTGTAAAAATAAATTGTAACTTTAATGTACTGAAACTTGAAATTTGCTAACATTACTCGTATTATTTGAACATTAATGTACTTTGCTTGTAAAATAAAAATACCAGACAGTAAAATTACAAATCTTTTGCTTGAAATTTACAAAAATGTTCATGAAAAATACAAATTTTACTGTAAAATTGCAACGCACATGTGTTTGAAATTTTAGGATGGGTTTATGTAAAAAAAAGCTTCCGATACTAAATTTTTTTACAGTGTGGAGCTACGTCACGTCGATTACCGACGCTAAACATTGGAAGAGAAAAAAAAAATATATATATATATATATTGTTACGGCCGAGCGAATAAATGTAACACCAATAATTACAAAAGAAACAAAGACGGTATTTAATGACGAAATAAGTTCTCGTGGTACGTCCGTACGGTTCGGTTCGCGGTCTTAGTCAAGACTGTTCATCAAACTTCGATCGTTGCGAAGTCTCGTATCGTACGTTCAATTGTCAGATCGGTGCGAGCGGATCCATTTCCATTCCCTTGTGCTCGATCGATAAATGAGTCATTAAAAGAACTGATTCCGTCGCAATATACATTTTTCTGCCAGCAATACTACGGCACCGGGATTCGAACCCGAGACCTCCCGATACTTCGTTCTCGAGGCTAGTACTCTAATCAAGAGACCAAAGTGATCGCTGCCGATAACAATTATGATAGCATCCCGAAGGATGTAACCGCACGAAGGTAGGAATAGCGGGCCACAATCTCTCGCCCGGTCGGGCTTAATCGAAGTTGGGACAGAAACCGGTCGAAATTTGTCGGAGGCCGGCAGGAGTGTTTGGCTTAACTCGGGCTTAAGGGGATGCCATCCCGCCCGCTCGCATTACCCGATGTTTCGACAAGTCTACCAGGAGACCGCGACCCGGGGCGTGCAATATCCTCGACGATGCTGGCGCAAGATTCTCGTACGTGCGGTATGGGTACGGTCGGGTGGGGGGGGGGGGGGAGGAGACGGGGGAGGGAGGAATGATTCATGCTATTAAAATTACTGGATCGTGCCTGCGGTGATCTGTATCGTGAGAGGAGCATGCGGGGTGGGCTCGGGAAGTGTCAGCCTCGAGAAGTCCCCGGAGAATCGACGAGGGAAGACGGGAGGGGGGTGAGGGTGGGGATGGCCGTAGCCAAAGCATCGGAGATCGCTGGGTAGGGAGCCTTCCAAGGCGATAAGGAGAACACGCGAATCGGCCGAAGGGAATACCACGAAATTGCAATTCTCGTACGATAAAGTCTATCGATCCGTGGCCGGCGACGTCGAACACTTTGCTGTACCGCATGGCGTGGTCCTGGCTTGGCGCGCGGCTCGAGGAGCCGGCGAGAAGAACGATCTGCACGGCCAACGGCAACAACGCTCGCTCGGCGGAGGAGCCGGAATGCTTCCGGTTTCTCTCGCTCCAATAAACCCGCTTCCTCCTCTATGACCGCGTCGAAATTCCCTAAATCCCAGGGGCCACGATCCCCCGAGCGCTCACCTCGGCGACGACGTAAATACGTTGCAGCCGAGTGGATCGGATTCGACGGCGGGCACTCGCGATGCAGGATCTATTATCGATTGGCCGCACGGCCAACCGAACGACATCGCCCTGGCGACAGCGGACCGTTCGATTGACTCGCTCCGTAATTGTAATCGGACAATCCATCAAACGTGGATCGCGGAATATCGAAGGACCGAAATAGCGAGAGTCGAAATAGCGAAAGCGAATAGCAAAAGGCAAAAATCGCTGAAGATTACATCAGAATATTTAACTAATTACATCAGAATATTTAACTAATTACATCAGAATATTTAACTAATTACATCAGAATATTTAACTAATTACATCAGAATATTTAACTAATTACATCAGAATATTTAACTAATTACATCAGAATATTTAACTAATTACATCAGAATATTTAACTAATTACATCAGAATATTTAACTAATTACATCAGAATATTTAACTAATTACATCAGAATATTTAACTAATTACATCAGAATATTTAACTAATTACATCAGAATATTTAACTAATTACATCAGAAGATTTAACTAATTACATCAGAAGATTTAACTAATTACATCAGAAGATTTAACTAATTACATCAGAAGATTTAACTAATTACATCAGAAGATTTAACTAATTACATCAGAAGATTTAACTAATTACATCAGAAGATTTAACTAATTACATCAGAAGATTTAACTAATTACATCAGAATATTTAACTAATTACATCAGAAGATTTAACTAATTACATCAGAAGATTTAACTAATTACATCAGAAGATTTAATTAATTTAATGTGAGATCTGACGTTTCGTAAACTGTCGCTATTCTAACTGTTCGTCTTTCTGGTCTTTCGCTATTGTGACTTTGCGACTTTTTGTTTTTCGATAGTTTAAACGTTAGACTTATTGATCTTTCGCTATAATGAATTCGAACTTATGAGCACTCTTAATATCCGTATTTTTAGATTTTCAGGACTCGAACTTTTTAGTGTTCAAATTTTCGTCTGTTCTAAGGTTCACCCCTTGCAATATCGCTATTCATTTCAATATTTTGAAATGGATAGCGAGCGCTGACCTCGGCGACGACGTAAATACGTTGCAGCCGAGTGGATCGGATTCGACGGCGGGCACTCGCGATGCGGGATCTATTATCGATTGGCCGGAGCGCACGGCCAACTGAACAACATCGCCCTCGCGACAGCGGACCGTTCGATTGACTCGCTCCATAATTGTAATCGGAAAGTCCATCAAACGCTATATTGGCCCCTTGCTGAAATTATCTCCCGTCGACGCTTTGTCGTGTGCTTGTTTGTACTAATATTTTAGTTCGCAATTTTCCGACAAAGGCTTTCGATTATTCGAACTCACTGCCTCCTCTTTGCGTCAAAGACCATAACGCAATTTTACTGAAAATCATTAACGGCACACATTAGTCGTCGGTACTTCTCGTTCGCCCACTCCGACTGTAACGCGCTCCCACTTTCGGAAAAGTTTAATTAGTAAAGCACACACAAACATCGATAATTCCTTGTGTGCACGTGTAACTCGTGGCAACGTGCACGGTGACTAGCATATATTACCCACCCGAGAAGTCGTCGTTTACACGGTTCGTGGAAATTTAATAGGGAAACGGCGCGAGCACCGTGACGAGGCGTTTAGGTAAACCGTCGCTACTTGTAATTAACTTTTTTCGTCCGGATCTGTGTACTTCGCCACCGACTCTCGGGCATACAAGTTTCGTACGTTAATTAGAAATTTCGCCATCCTAGATAATCATTATAATTGCCGAAATCAGAGCGCACTAGTGGAATTAAATGCGCTGATGACAGAGTGATTTCGTCAAAGCGACGAACGCTGGATGCGAGAAAATTACTATTACACTATTCGTGTATATGTAGATGGTGGGAGGTTCCCGGACGCTAATTGTCATTGCTAATATATGTGAATCAACGCGATGACTGGTTATGGATTTCGCGTGTATCGTCATAGCCTGACCGTCGAGCGTGTGATCTTTTCCGATAATGATTATAATTACTCATTTCCGAATTATTATATAATTATTCAGTACCGTGATTCTACCCAATCACTCGGTTGACTATGAAAATTGAAAGTTTTTATTTTTTTTTTACGATTTTTTTATGAACTATCAACGATTCTATAATCGATTTAAAATCGGTTCAATCTCTACAAACTTCACCTTCGATTTCCTATAAATTATACGTGCTCTGTGCTTTTTTCTTTGGAAGCTAATAATTCAGTAAATTTTTATTCTTGGGAGGTTTTTTTTAAATACATTGTGTGGCTCTTTCTCATGCGGACAATCTCAATAAATTTTCTGGCAACAATACGTTATGGACTGTAAAATAATTATTGTATTCGAAAAAATATCGAACATGAAGGTGTCGAGGATAGAAATCATAATCACCCCCAATTAGTCGAAATACCGTGATTAAATAAGACGATCACGAATACATCAATTTAAATCACAATACTGGCTGGTACATATATTTATTAAAATTTCTTACGATCCTGGATTTTTAAATGTTAATAACAGGAATTACTCCCAGATATTTTTCAGAATTTGTTACGCGTCAATTAATACACTCCAACACTGAAACGATTGATCGGCGCTTCGCGTTCGAGATTTAACTGTAGCTCCCTGTTCGCAGACCAGCGAAACTCGGGTGATCGGCTCAGAGGCTTATCGATAAATAACAAAAATCACACAAAACATAGATAAACCGTACAATTTGTACTCAACTCGCAATAATAAATGCTTCCACGGTGGGTGGAAGCATTTATTATTATCTTTCTGGGTCTCCGGGGCTCGCAATGGTCAAGGGGTGAGGGTCAAAATTTTGAACTAATGAAATGTACGACGGCCCATATTTGAAAATGTCCTCATTGCGAATAGTAAATTTTATCCATTTTATTTCATATATTATTAATTCATTAAGTACAAACTATTTTACATAAATTAATTTTTATCCGCTTTTAAGCTCGTACGCGGATATCATTCAATATCCGCGATATTAAAATATTTAAAAAATGAGTGGTTCGAAAACTGTACTTTCGATGGATAGCTAGGTCGAGCAACCGTTTCACTGAATGGTTATTTTTTCGAGCACTTTTCAAGCACACGAAAAATGCATTTTCAACATTTCAACATTTTGGACGACGAGATTTAGAAAGGCTGAAATTTTGAGGTTGGAAACGGAGACAAGCTAATATTTTACATAACTTTCATACCTATAAGAAGGACCTCAAGAATACAGATTTGGAATAACAAAAAACGTAGATCGCGGAATATCGAAGGACCAAAATAGCGAGAGTTGAAATAGCGAAAGCGAATAGCAAAAGGCAACAATCGCTGAAGATTACATTAGAAGATTTAACTAATGTGAGATCTGTCGCTATTCTAACTGTTCTTCTTTCTGATCTTTCGCCATTTTGACTTTGCTACTTTTTGTTTTTCGATAGTTTCGAACTTATTCGATAATTCGAACTTATGAACACTCTTAATATCCGCATTTTTAGATTTCCAGGACTCTAAGGTTCTAAGGTTCATCCCTTGCAATATCGCTAATCATTTCAATATTTGGTCGCCTATTCATATATTTGTTCTCGATATAAGTTCATTTCGATATATTTTATCTTCACAATTTTTGACTGGCAGTTCAACTGGCATACATTTGAACGTTCGTTATTTTCGTATCTCGAAATGTCGGCTGTTCTACACTGAGAGAATGATCTAATAAAAATGACTATATCACTTGAGAGATATTACCATAGCATATAGTACACCAAGAGAAGGATCTAGTAAAAACGACTATATCGCTTGAGAGAAATTGCCATAGCATATAGTAATAGGGCGCTAGGGCGTCACCTATGGTAAGAAGTACCGGATCTATAAGAATTTTTCTTGGATATTATGGTAAAAATTCTTGGATAATCCGAGACTTTCTGCCATAGATGGCGCCCTGGTGCTCTACTACTATGTGCTATGGAAATTCTTCTTAGATGATCGGTAGTTTTTTTACTTCCTTCTCTCAGTGTATGTTTCCAACTTTTAAAATGTCGACTTCTACCCACTTGACAACCGATATTCGCGATCAATTTCAGTACTTTGAACCATCGATACTCGTAGTTCAAATTCGAATGACGATTTTACACGACACATTATCAGCCTTGATTTTCTGTGAGGCCTACAGTCGAAATTTAGGAGAGATGAAATCGCAAAAAAAAAAAGAAAAAAAAACTCTTGAAAAGTAATTCAAACGCACCGTACGACGAATCTTTTTATCTTCAAGTCCCAGAGAGCCATGGGCAAGGGTGAGTGGAAAAGCGAAAAAGCAATCGTCGGAGCATCTGGCGCGCGACGAGTATTCCGGATCCATATCGAAGTTCCAGAAGAGTAGACCTGTCTCTAGCTCAACGGGACTACGTGGCTTGAAAGCTAATTAAAAGAAATTTTCTAGCAGGAGCTCAACGCTGCTACTGTGAGATTCGGGTAAAAGCTGGATTACTGGTAAAAGCTGGATAAGCATACCTTATTCGATGCACTGATTTTGGGAGACCGCCAGAGTAGCGGAAGCAAAGGAGGGTGTCGAGGAGAGCGTGGCGCAGCATCTTCGCTCGTGAGTCTGCCAAATTGGCGTGCACGTGGAATTTCATCGGGCCGAGAGAGAGAAAGAGACTTGAATAATCACGAATTTCATTGATTCTCGAGACGGGATTCTCGCCGCGGACATTCGTTTGTCGCTTGCACGGGCACGCGCGGCCGCAGCGGGAAAACAGCCGGGTATAAAAGATAATAATGCACATATTTCTTGCGGATGAAGAAGAGGGGAGAGGACGAGATACGGCGAGCCGACGGGTTCGGGGGCAAAACCGTGGATGTCTTATTAAATCCTGGCAATAAATATCAAGTGCGGCAAGGAGATTGTTTGAAATTTATGGGGTCGAACGGCCATCCAGCCAACTCGGGGTGGCTACATGTGGTTTGCCATATATACCATATAGTAACTGATAGCCTCGGTACATTGTTATGAATTTCCAAGTGAGAAAACATTGGTTATTTTTTTTTTGTTATGTGTATTTTTTCAATACCCCTATCTTTTGGTATAGTTGAATGGCCGCGATGCGAAATACGTTGCACGTAAAGGGATGAACGAATCACGATATTAACAAAGTTCCGATAATGGATGGTATTCCCTCGGCTTGGCTGGATTGTTTATGTGCGCGAGACTTTCGCTCGACTAATGATCAAAAGTTGCAAAACGCTATGCGAAATTTTAGCTTCGTGTAGTACGGTAATGCAGGTTGATATAGTCAATCGATAACAATATTGATATCATTTATTTATTTTAAGAATTTATCGAACACACGTAATTGATGTTTTTAGACATGCCTATTCGCGATATCCAGTCTATTCTTTAATGCAGCACTTCCGGTTTTCTACTTAAGGTACTGTCAAGTCAATCGAGTAAAAGGATTTCAAAAATTGCTTTTACGCGTTTCAAAGGAGAATTTTTGCAAACTAAAGTTGATCTAAATTAAAGTTCCTACTTTGTGTAAAAGAAAGTACGCCGATGAATGTACGCCAAAAAATCCATGGGCATATTTTTATTGTAAATGATAATTGTTATCATTAAGGCTTTCCGGTGATTTCGTATGTGTCGAGAAGTAAAATGAGATTTTATTCGTTAAAATCGAACATAAATTGTAAATTTGACTTCACAAAAAATGCGTAAAAATATGACTGTGAATTTATTGGTGTAAACTGAGTTACTTTTCTGTAAATTCATTGTTGTACTTTTTTTTCTACATAAAGTAGAAACTCTTTCATCTAGATCCATCTTAGTTCGCATGAATTTCCCTTTAAAATACGTGCAAACCATATTTGAAATGTTGGTACTCGACTTACTTTACTGTACCACAAGGGCTATCTTAAGGGCTTACGCCACAGTAAATGGGTAAGAACACATGAATATTTCATGATTTTTTTCTCGGTAAATATACGGTGTACCGATTTAATTTTCTTAGGGTGGAGGGACGATATATTAAAGAACATTTAGCCATTTTTTTCATTAAACCTTATTGTTATTATGTATTGTTTTTATCGGTCGGCGTCAACAATATTTTTTGGAAATTTCTTTGCGGTGTTCCTGATTTCAACTTGTTATTGTATCCGAAATAAAATGGTTTAATTGTTTCTTAACAAATGATATATAACGCAGTCCGTGATAAGGGGAAAGAAAAAGAATGGACACAATAACGACCATATAAAAGTCGATTTTTATTACTTTTTCAACAATGAATCATACAACAAAAATTATTATTAAAAAAAATATGAGTCCGTTAAGGACGAAAGAATCTATTGAAGTATATGTGTACAAATTTTCATAAAAATCCATCAAGCCATTGTTCAGATATCAGGGACGCCGATCTTGAGAATCTCGTTTCGACAAAAAACGCCTTCAAAGTTCGGCCGCGCCGTGCTCGAGCGCTCCGCCACTTTCCACATAAATGTCTCTAACTTTCGTAATTCGTCGAGTTTCGGCACAACATTTTAACAGAATACGCTCGACACTATAAGCAATTATTTTTTTAATCGAAATTTTACTGTGCCGTAAGTTTTTAAAAAAAGACGCGGTATGACCCGAAGTCACACTACGTCGCAAAATCGTAAGAGAAAAATCCCCGATGTATGTTGGGCGTAACCAGCGCCCCTGTATTTTGCCTTTGAGCCTACATTTCCATAACGCGCTACGACCCCTCGTTATGAAAACTGCGGTCGAGTTTGCGGCTCTTACAAATATTTGACATTCCTACGCGATTCAAAGGCATTTCGAGAGCTCGTCAAACAGACGCGAGCTCACGATGGCCATTGTGCCGCGGTCCGACCGTACGCGCGGACCTCGAACGTCACATGACCCAACCCTAAAAATGGATTTTGCGTCGGCGAAAGTATTTCGGGGCTTTTCACGAAATTCGATGATTCGTACGGTCCGCCGGCAACGAACGGGGCGAATCTCTCCCTTCCGATCTACCGATCGAAGAGTCGGACCGGAAACGGCTCCGGCTCTTACAAGTGTATTTTCGGCCGGAGCACCGTCGGGCCAACAACTCTATATCTCCGGTCAATCCATTGCGTTCGCGAGAGGGGAAACTTACTCGAGATTAGAATCAACACTCAATTTCCACAAGCCGTACGAAGGAAAACAGCGGCGAGACGGAGAGAAAAAGAAAGCCACGTCCACGAAGCACTCTCACCCCCCCCCCCCCCCCCCAAGCACTGTACTTTTGCTTCCCGTCCACTCTTTTACCGCCGCCGAGTTCGCACACAAGATCCTTGCGAGGTAAAATAGCGCAGATAGAGAATAACAAAAGAGAAACAACTACGGCCAGATGGAGAAGAAAATTCACGAGATTTACTTACCGGTTTGAGATGCGCTCAATTTGCAAGGTAAATATAAGGGAAGATTCATGAAGGTCCCCCTGACTGTGCCGCGGTCGCAACGCTCGCCTCCGCACTCACCGACCATCTTTCTCTCTACCATTGCACATTCATTTTGCACCTTTTCTTATCTTCCGTCTGGAATCTCGTGTCAACACCTCGCGAATCGTGTGAATCTATATGTAGAGGCGGCAACCCCGACCCCCCCCCCCCCCCCCCCACCCTGGTGCAGTATTTGTTTCGTTGGTTCGCATACAAATTAAAGCACGTCCTCCGTGCGATGGCCAGCCACGGGTACTAGCACAGATGCGCCCAATCTACATATCAAATTCGATAAGATCGGTCGAATTTAATTATTTCGAAGTGGCTGAGAAATTTTTTATACTTGTCCGTGAATCAACCGATTAATTTCTGATGACCTGTTGTTTCCGTCGGATCAAGCGTGTTTTTGTTTTTCATTGTTTGTGAGAAAAAAATGTATCGTATATAATTATTTCAAAGTCGTCGAGACATTTTTTTATTATTGACGGTCAATCGATGAATTAATTCTCGATGACATATTGTTTCCCTCGGGTCAAGTGTGTTTTTCTTTTTCATTGTTTTTGAGAAAAAAATTGGTCGAATTTAATTATTTCAAAGTGGCCGAGAAAATGTTTATTGCTGTCCGTAAATTAATTAATTAATTCCTGATGACCTATTGTTTCCCTCGGATCAAGCGTGTTTTTCTTTTTCAATGTTTCTGCGAAAAAAATTGATCGAATTTAATTATTTCAAAGTGGCCGAGAAATTTTTTATTTTTGTCCGTGAATCAATCGATTAATTCCCGATGACGTATTGTTTCCCTGGGATCAAGTGTGTTTTTCTTTTTCATTGTTTCTTAAAAAAAAATCGATCGAATTCAATTATTCCAAAGTGTCCGAGAATTTTTTTTATTCTTGTCCGTGAATCGATTAATTAATTCCCGATGACATATTGTTTCCCTCGGATAAAGCGTGTTTTTCTTGTTCATTGTTCCTGAGAAAAACCCGATCGAATTTAATAATTTCAAAGTAGCCGAGAATTTTTTTTATTATTGTCCGTGAATCGATCAATTAATTCTCGATGACATATTGTTTCCCTCGGATCAAGTGTGCTTTTTTCATTGTTTGTTGAAACTTTTTTCCATTAAACATTGACTGTTTGCTCAGTAGCGTTGTCGACATTCAATGTACCGAAAATCGGCGGACGCGACATATCGGTCGATAAAAAGGGGCGTCAATCAAGCAGTACGGCGTTCGCGTTTACGGGCTGGATTGCGCTATTTCGCCGGCGAAAGTTCGGCGAGATTGGGCTCTCCCGGTGGACCGACAGGCGAGCAGACGAGAACGGAAGCTAAGAGGATGCCAGACGAGAAACGCAAGTTCTCGTAACGAATATCGGCCTCGAGGCCGGATGTAAGGTAAATGGCCTAGTTTCCGTCACTGTCCCAGTTACCGTCATCGAACGCAATTTATACAAATTATAAATACAGTTTTCGTTTAACAGATCAAACAAAATTTAATGGCCTGTCGAAGAGCGGATTTTACTCTTGATTATTGCCGCTATGCGTATAATTTGAGAACATTTTTCATTAAAAAATTTAATCGTGCGTGGCGCAACTCACGTTTCGGACTTCGCCAAATGCATTAATTTACAAGTATTAAAAAACAAGAGTTATGCCAACGATGTCGGCATAAGTAATATCTTCAATCAGCTTGGTAATAATTTGTTTTTTGATTACGTGCTTTATTAAATTTGTGATGGCTGAAAGTGCGTCAGCCAAATTAGATTATGCCCCAGCCGGACAAGCGCCACATTGGGTCCATTTCGTGGTGTTTGTCTGTGACTGAGAGAAGATGGAAATGACCACAAATCTGGTAAAAATCGACGAAACTTTCATGTATATGGAAACTACAGCGAAATCCTAGCGATATTCGTATTAAACTTAACACATTCACATTCAATTTTTGCTAGAATATAAGTACTTCTTACTCGAAAATATAGTAATCAGTGGCGTCGTGATCGCATTTGTCTTAGCTTTATAGGTTGTACCGGCATATTATGTGGATACATTTTTGTTATCCATACGTACATACAAAAATGTTATCTACGAAATCTTCTTACGTTATCTACGAAATTCGAGAGGGGGAATGCAAAATTAAAAAAAAATTAGATTCTACCGAATTCACGTCAATAATGGCTGAATCGCATTCAGCAGGCAAAAGAATCGCATTCAATGCATCCATTGAAACAGTTTTTTTTTCGCGCCGATGATACAACCCGAGTATAAATAATGGAAAACCGCGTTCACTGCGGTAAATATGACGGAAACTGGGCCGCTTACCTTCGGTGCGCAACCAAAGCGCTGCTGCGAAAGTAGGGAGCAAGCTTTGGAAACCACAGGCCGCGAGTGGAAGTCCACCGCGACTTCGGCAGCAGTGCTGTGGCACGCCTCGATTGGTGAGCCTTAACTTTGCTCATTAAAATGATTGGGGATTAACCTCGGGTCTGCTCGGGAGATAGAGTCGGCTGCGCTTCGCCCGCCCTCGTCTTCGAACGGCGAGTCCATAAACTGGAATTAAAGTAAAACCGCGGCACGAGGATGCATCGCGGGCGATGCAGGTGTGTTGCGGCGGCGGAGAGTTTGAACGGAAAGAGGCTGCGATCCGTGACCGCGCTGTATGTCTTCGTACAAACGTCCCGTCCAACCGCGAGCTTCGCGTTGACCCTCCGTAATAACCGGAATCGATGGGCAGCCATAGCGGATTTTACTCCTCGCCGCTGTAACCGATATTCGCGGTTGCGCTCACCGTAACGAAGTTGTCCGATCGGCTCAATCGCTCCAGTGGCACAATCCTAGAACGCCGAAAAAAAAAATATATATATATAGCGTGCGTCGCGGGTGAATTGGAGCGAAATTGCCGCAGAGAGTTCTCACGCTCGATCAGTCTATCTTCATTTGCCAAATGACCGCTTTCTCGCCGATCACCTCTCACAAAACGAGAGGAATCGAACGGGGTAGCATACAAAAAAAAACTGTTCGGGCGTTAATTTGGCCTATTTACATCTTTGCAATTACAGTTGAACCTCGATTATCCGAATCCGATGGGACGGGTTCGGATAATCAAAAATTCGGATAATCGAAACGCGAACTTTTTTTACAGCATTATAAGACGTGTGTAAATAAATAAGACATATATAAATTAAATGACAATATATATCAAGCTTCGAAACATATTTTTAACATATTTCCGACATCAAAGTCTTTCAAGGGTTCTGTGGGATTAAGTTAATAAAGTCAATAATAGTTATTTGTATGGTAAGAGCGTAGAAAGGGAGTTCAGAACTCTCTTTTCTACACCCATGCCATTCACATAATTTTTCCTAAGACATTCACGAAAATCACCTTTTTTCATTTTTGGGAAGTGTGCACAGAAAGGCACTTTCCCGCACTAGTGCGGGGAAAAAGCAAAAAGAAAAGCCTTTCGAAGCCTTTCGAAAAGCCTAGGAAAAGTCTTTCGAGTAGCAAGATCTCGAAGCCTCTTCAGTGTAAACTACGTATGTAAGGCGATTCAAACGTTTTGGTACGGAAACTAGTCTCTGAGCGGAATGACATTGGAAGAGAAAAAGTTGCTCCTCAACACGCTCGAACCCGGGCACGGTTCTTCCGCCGACGAGTAACAATGTAGGGTAGAGCGGGGCAAAATGGGGCAACGGGGCAAAACGGGGTTTTTGGGCAAAACGTCATTTTCCAATAATTTTTGGGTGCCCGAATTCGCCCCATCGATGCATCAGGCTTTTCTGACCCGTTTTGCCACCTTGTCCGATCCAAAAATGATTGGAAAATTTAGTTTTGCCCAAAAACCCCGTTTTGCCCCGCTCTTCCCTATAACGTTTTGCTAACGTTCGGACGACCGAGGCCCGGGACGATCGAGGTTCTACTGTACCATCGTCAACCACCCATATATCCGCGCCACGGTCCCGCGTGTACCTCCCCCCCCCCCCACCCCCCACCTCGCCGACTTCAGTATAAGCAAACGATTCAAGAAAATTGATTTTGACAAATTTAACTTTACATTTTCGAAAGTATGCGAACACGTTATTGATTCGACGGGTCGAAGAGTAGGTGTCGTCGATGTTCGGAGCCGGGTCGGCGACGACGCGGGTGCGAACGGCACGATAACGCGACGGCTTTCGCCTTGCTTCTCAGTAGTAAGCGGATTTATGTATTCATGAGGATAGTTCCCTCTCTCTCCCTCGCGCCGCTTACCCACAGAGCCCAGCCGTCGTTGCAGCTCGGCAATGTTGTAACTCCAGAAGGCTTTCGGAGCAGAAGCAACCGGCGAGAGAAAGAGAGCCGCGGGGGGAGGAAAACCCGACGGTTTTCGCGAGGGTCACTGGCCCCTTCGTTTGTCAGGCACAGACGTCACCGTGCCTCCCATCCTGGGGGTCCCCTTAAGGAACGGAGCCTCCATTCCACTTCGCTTCTGGCTCACTCGTCTCGCAGGGCACAACGAATGTTTTGCTTGAGGTGGAGCGCACGACAAACACATTCTGCGTAAGCGAGATGGAGAACCAGCAATACATACATATATATATATATATATATATATATGCAAAAACGGGTGGATGTACAAGATGTACCTGACGTATACGTAGAGTATGTCGCGAGAGAGTAAGGAGATACATAAAACGTGGCAGCTTAGCAAAACGTCCTTCAGACGCCACTCGTCTCTACGGATTCAAAAGCCCCGAAGACGCGCCTTCTTCGGAGTTCGGATCTCACCATGCTTTCCAGCGCTCTATCAGCCTGTCCTACTTGCGCTGTGTGTGTGTGTCGCACGGCGGTCCCTCCACTATACTCTATATTATATATTTATAAGACCGATGCAACAGCGTCATCGTTGCGAGGACCTCTCGAGAATTTACAAACGTCACCAAGACGAAAGGATGTGACGAGCGATGCAAACAATTGTTATGTTTGCTCCAAAACTCTATTCCTCTCGTCTGTAACCAATTCAACTCTGCATTCCCGTTCCGGTGGCACCTCCCCTCCTCCGACCCACCCTTCCCGGCTTTCACGGTAACATAATAGAGCACTAGAGGCCCGAGTGCCTTGTTAACATGTAATACTTTAGACAGCGACACTCGTTTACGAGCCGCGGCACGAGAGCCTTTTCGACTCGCGATAGACAAACTGCCGTGAGGACACGGAAAAAAAAGTGGCCTGTCATGAAAAATGAGATAAATAAGGCACCGGTGAGCCGAGGATTTAGCTTTTTCACGTTCTCTCGCGAGGGCTTGGGGAGGGGGGGGGGGGCGCGTCTTCGCGTAATGCGGTGAAAAAGTAGAGAAAAGGCCAGGAACAAGGGTCGCAGGATATATATATATTATGTATTATATATTATATATATATATATATATAAATGAAAAATGAATTTGACTCCGGAGGGTTGAAATCGTGCGTAAGAATGTTTAACTTTTCGAGACACGCTAACCGGGAGACCTTTTTTTCTCCCTTTCCGATATCTGTTACAGATAATCAGCTACGACTCCAGTAGAGGCGGAGTCTCCGTTGTGACGGAAAAGGGTGACAGCACGACGAGCTTTCTGCTCGTTCAACATGCCAAGCCTACTGACTCGGGGAAATACACGTGCAACCCGAGCAACGCTCAACCAAAATCCATCACCGTTCACGTACTCAATGGTGAGTTTGATTAATGGATGTGTGTCTGAGGAGGGTCCGGCGTTATGTCGATAATCGTTAATGTTCGCTGAAAAACAAAAAAAAAAAATCGCCAGACCAGTAAGGATTGGTTTGCCTGAGTTCGGATCGGAGCGGTGTCTCGGTGATGAAAATTTAAGAATGTCTTTTTGTCCTGACCCGAAGTCGTCCGGCAAATAACGAGCTGCGGTTCAGCAATTTTTATTGGCGAAATATCTCTCCGTTCCAACTTAAGGATGTTGGAGCTGTACAGTCCGGTCAAATGTGAGTTTCAGAGAAAATTTCGAACACTTCTCGATGGGATAAAAATCTGAAAAAAATCATGTATATGAGAGATGCTGCAAAGATTTTTTTGGGCAATAATAATGCTAATTTGTTATTAAAAAATTGAAGATAAAAATTATTATACAACAAATTAGCCGTCAACTCAACTATTTGCCTCCATAACAATGATTCGTTTATTTATCTGAATGTGTATGAATTTTTTCAAAATTTTTTGTAATCTTTGAAAATCGCTTTTTCTATGTTCAAGCTGTGAAAAAACGCAATTTTCAAAGATTACAAAAAATCATGAAAAAATTCAAACGTATTCAGAAAAATAAACGAACCATTTTTACGAAGGAAAATAGTTAAGTTGACGGATAATTTGTTGTATAAGAATTTTTATCTTCAATTTGTTAATAACAAATTGGAATTATTGTGTTACATTAAAATCGGTTAAAAAATACGGATTTCGCCGAGCCCGACTCCGGACCCTCTTCGAATACACAATTAAGCTCCCGCCCAAAATTTATCGTCCGACTTCGGAAAATTTGAGTGTCGCCCCTTTGTTTCAGGAGAGTATCCTGCGGCAATGCAGCACGGCGGCCAAGCGAAGCAGCCACGGCTTTACTCGCTCCTCCTTTGCCTCTGTCTCTTGCTCTACTAAAAAAAAAAAAAAAAAAATCTCAAGTGTGTAACGCATGCGCGATGGAAGAGCAAGAATGATAGAGAACAGAATTTCTAAGATACCCCGCGAAAACACTTTATCCTTGTCGTCGTCGTTGTCGTTCTCCGTTCGACCGAGCAACTTCGGAGCATTCCTCAACAAAATCCACACACACACACACACACACCGACACACATACATACACAAACTATACAAAGAGGCTCGAAAATCCACTTCGTCTCTTCGCCGCTCTCCGGCCTCTCCGCGGGAGACGAAAGAAAAAAATGAAACTGTATAAACTATAATAATAAATGATAATAACAAATAAATAAATAAATAAATAAATAAATAAATAAATATGATTAAGATAAAATTAACGATATCTTAACGCTCTCGCTCTCTGTAAGGCTGTACCATACTCTAAGAGGCGAATCGGCGAGAGGATCGAGCTGGAGGCCCGTGCCGTTCGAGCGGCGCCGAGCAATGTCGAGGCTACACCTACGGATTGGGTCGCCGCCGGTATTCGCGGGGGGCGGGGGTCGCGCGGGGGTGGTTTTGATGGCTTGGCATTCGAGAGCGAAGGATATCCAGCAGCATCCCCCCCGGCTTCACTTTCACAGGAGGCGTCAAATAGTTTTGGCTTACCCCGTTCGCGCTCCGCGGGAGCGAGAACGCGACGGATCGGGCGAGGGGGTGGAAACCCCCGACTCTCCGCTCGCAGCGCCAACCCGGGCGTGTCTCATCCTCGTTTAGTTAACGCCAGCCATCGCCGACTCGAGTTCTCCGGCACTTTGGCTCGTTCCAGATATCACCGTCGAATTTTACCTACCGACTATAGTCAGAATTTCCACCCCTGTAACCACCCCGACCACCCCCACCACCCCCCAAACGCCCCCTTCCTCCGACCTCGTCCCGACCTCCTCCGTACCTACTTTCCGTCTGCCTTGCTTACTCCCGCTCGGAAAATTTCCCGACGATCCCCGCCGGGGAGCTTCTCGAGTGCGCGTCCGGTAATGACGTATTCAACGTCATTACGCGGAGTCCATCGAGGACAAGCGGCCGAGCCCGTGGAAACCATCCGCAACCCTACCCCCGTTTTCGGTCCATTTTACCGTAGTTAATTCCACTGATTGCGCGAAAACCACGCGAGATCCAATGACACGGACGGCAACGAACCGCGTTGAGAGCTCGGGAGAACGAACCTCGGGAGAGAGACGGTTTTATGTGTTTCGATGGTCCCAACCATACCCCCCCCCCCCCACCACCGCCCCCCGCCCAGATCCCTTCAAGCGCGTTCAACAAAATTATTGTTTTAGCGATCACTCTATTCGGATCGAATATCTGTGCCATCCGCCCATTCCATAGCGTGTACAATGCATCCGGTGTGTATGTTTAAGCTTCTCGTTGCAATCGCGTCCATCGGACTGGAATCAATTCGGTATTGTATTCGAGTAGGAGATTGGGACGAGAAAGCGAAAGGGACACAATAAAACGGGGGATGGGAGGACGGGAGAATGTTAATGAACGCGAGAATGGTTAATGAAAAGCCAATGTTTCGGAAAAATTTTGATACTGATAAACGAGCGGATTAATGGGCATTGTGTTGGAATTCACTTTGGTGGAGTAATTGTTGCAATTTTTTTGAATTCGACGATAGCGTGCTTTTAATTTTTTTTAATAAAAACACTATTTGCATCGAATATCTGTAAATGCGTCCGCCGTGTATACTTAAAGGTTTTCATTGCAATCGGTCGAACGGGAATCGATTCGGGCTTGTATTCGAGTACAAGATTGGGACGAGAAAGCGAAAAGGGCGCGATGAAACGGCATTGGGGTGGAGCGAAGCGAGGACGGGGGAATGTTAAGGTAGTTATGTCGCGAAGGCAATCCAAAGTCATGTCCATGAACTTTTGACGTGTTGTGATTTAACTATCAAATTTGACTTTTACGAAATCTCGAAGGCTTTTACCGACCATTTGAATTAATAATTGGATCTTGAAAATCGGTACTTTTAGACGACGCTTACGGGAGAGCTGGCGAAATTGATCTTTAAATTGAGAATTAAGTTACTTAGATCAAAGATAGAGAAAAAATATTAAGTACTGCGGACTCGCGAATCAATCAGGAATTTATGCGTAACAAAAAAAGCGAAGTCACCGGACTAATGTTCAATAGAACTGCGATCAAAGTGCACGGTTTCGGGCCAAATGACGTTTCCTAACGTAATTGTCGTAAAAATTAAGTCAAATCCACACTAAACAAATAATCTGCTTACAAATAATTGGTTCAATCTAATACCGAAAATTTGCATATATTCTCCATTATTTTTTTAATAATATTATTGATGCAGACAAATTACCACATATAATAAATTATTTATGTCGTACCAACATAGCTACCTTAATTAACGCGAGAATGGTTAATGAAAAGCCAATTAGTCAGAAAAATAGCAATACGGACAAACGAGCGGATTCACTTGGATGGAATAGTTCTATCAATTTTCTTCATTCATCAATCGCGTGGTTTTTTTTATACATATATAAAGTCGCTCTATTCGTACCGAATATCTGCACTGTAAAAATAAATTAAACTTAACGTACTGGGACTTGAACTTTGCTTACATTACTTACATCAATTGAACCTTACTGTACTTTACCGTAAAATAAAAATACCAGACATCAAAAATATAAATCTTTTGCCTGAAGTTCAAAATAATTGTCATTAAAAAAAAATTATTCAATTTACTGTAGAATTCCAACGCACTTGCGTTTAGAATGTCAAAAAAAGTTTATGTAAAAAGAAGCTTTCAATACCGTTCGTTAATTTCCAAACATTTTTCTTTACAGTGAGTGATTCGCCGATTCCATAGTGTGTTCGAGCCGTCCGGTCTGTATATTTAAGCTTATCGTTGCAATCGCATCCATCGAACTAGAATCAATTCGTTATTGTATCCGAGTCCGAGATTGTGACGAGAAAGCGAAAGGAGCGCGATAAAACGGCCGGTGGGCGGTTGGAAACGAGGATGAGTTCACGTTAATGAACGCGAGAACGGTTAATGAAAAGCCAATGTTCCGGAAAAATGTTGATACCGATAAACGAGCGGATTAGCGTGCATCGAATTGCAATTCGCATTGGTGGGGCGAGTTCAATTTTCTTCATACGGCAATCGCGTGTTCTTGTTTTCTTTCCGTTTCGCTCCGCACGGAATAATCATAAGCGAGGAAAGGTGATGTACGTTGATTAAGCGCGACGATTCGGCAGAGACAATTGATAAAAAAAAAGCTAACGAGTTTACGTACGCGGGATTCGACGATGGCGCGGTTAACGGATGATCAGAGGTTTATTGTTTATCTCGGGAGTTTAGTAGGTGCGCGCTTCACTCGTTCGTTCATTTGATCGCGAGCGATAAAACATTATCGCCCGACGGTGGCCGCGCCGCTGCGCGCCCGGACGAAAACCGCGAATTTTCAGGCACAATGGTTCGTCATTAGCGGCTGATCAACTTTCGTTAAATTTCATTGAAACGCAATAACGCGGTCGGGTGAATGTTTCTGGGTAAATCCATCCGCGAATACAAACACATACAGGCTCGCGCGTGTGTTCGCGAGCCCGAGTGCTGCTGAGCGTTAATTATACCCGAGTATCGCGCTCATCGCACGGCTCCGCGATTAAAAAAATAAAAAATTTAAAAAACAAATAAAATAAAATAATGGGATGAAAAATAATGAACCGACGAAGTATTCTCGTTTCAATATTGACGATTTCAAGAGAAACCAGGCATCGCGAAATACCGAGCGGAACGATGAAAATTTTAGCCGCGGCAACTCCCTCGCGAGCCGTAGCATTAATTTGATGGACGTGTATCTCCCGGGCATCGAGGAAGGGTGGCAGAGGGGGGGGGGGGGGGGGGGGGGGTATCGTGGGTACGAAATGAACGTTATATAGATACGATAATAAAAAGAAAGTGGGAAAAACTGTACGGCGTGTTCTGCCCGAGGGGGGCGGGAGGGGGGGGGGTGGGTTTCGTACTCTGGGGGCGGACTCGTACATATATATATATATATATAGATGGTGCTACCGGTGCATCCGTTCTCCACCGCACCCTTCTCACTCTTCGACATTTTCCCTGTTCCCTCTGTGCCCCCCTCTCTCCCCGTTGCGCAATTTATTCGACCGCGGTGCACACTACCCAGGAGCAAATACGCGTTTGCCTCGGGCATTCGGCACAACGTGATTCCCACCGTCTACCTCCGGTTGCCGGCGCTGCCCCTCTAGCGCGCCGTCACTTCCGCCGAATTCCCATACTTTTGTTCCTCGCCCGTAATGGCATCGGACAACGGCGGTTTTAGCGACCGGTTGTTGAGGAACGGAAAAAAAACATACTTCTTTTCGCTCCGTGGGAAAATAGCGGTTTTGCGCACGCCTCGCCTGTGCCCAAAACCCCCGATTTTCACACCTTGTGAAATAAAAGTTTGTACGATAGTCGTGCGAAAAACGTTCTCTTAACTCGTGTGATTGCGACACCCGCTTTCGGCTCGTGCTGCAAATTCACACTCGTCGGAATGGTAATTTGCGATACAAGTGCGGGAAAGCGAACTTTATACGCACGTTGTGAAGCGCTCCCTGCGGGGCGACTGCGACGAGTGCGACGCACTTCAGATTCCGCGTAAGATGTTTGCTAACCACACTAGTGTCACATAATTTTATTGTACCGAATGCAGGATAAGTGCCGCTACTCTGTGCCTGCTGATTGTGTCGCTGTAGAGCCCGCGTGCGTAACGTAAAATCGGTCCGATGTGCGCATGCGCAGGATATTTATAGTCCACTTGGGTGTAAAGCGCCACTTACGCCACTCTCATCAGGCACGAAAAGTAGTACTTTTCATGCATGAATTGCATAATCGTAATTTGCGATACAACTACCGTAAAGCGAACTTTGTTCGTTGCACCGCACTAGTATCGCATAATATTGTCTGTAACTAATGCAGGAGAATTTCTACTCCGTGTCTGCTGATTGTGGCGCTGTACGAAAGCGTGCGTAAAGTACGAAAGCGTGCGTAAAGTACGAAAGCGTGCGTAAAGTACGAAAGCTTGCGTAAAGTACGAAAGCGTGCGTGAAGTACAAAAGCGTGCGTAAAGTACAAAAGCGTGCGTAAAGTACAAAAGCGTGCGTAAAGTACAAAAGCGTGCGTAAAGTACAAAAGCGTGCGTAAAGTACAAAAGCGTGCGTAAAGTACAAAAGCGTGCGTAAAGTACAAAAGCGTGCGTAAAGTACAAAAGCGTGCGTAAAGTACAAAAGCGTGCGTAAAGTACAAAAGCGTGCGTAAAGTACAAAAGCGTGCGGTAAAATAAAATCGGCCCGATGTGCGATGCACCGGGCATCGACAGAACACTTGGCTGCAAAGCGCCACTCTCGGCAGGCACGAAAAGTAGCACTTCTCATCCATAAGTTACACAAAAAGTGTTTCTCGCACTAGTATCGTAATGCACTATTCTTTTCCTTGCGTCTCACGGTGTCGCATGGACCAACAATACGCGGGAGGACGAAACGGGAGGGCGGGTGAATTTCGGTGGGTCTCGAATTGCATCGACGCGGGGGAGGCGTATCTGCTCTCGTGTTTCGAACCGGCGAGGCTTCCTCGCTAACGAGGCCTCGAGACGAGCGGGAAACGCGAACCATGAAAAAGAAAGGAACAGTAGGTTCGATAAAGGGGCGTTGGTGAAGAAAAAAAAAAAAAAAGCTGAGTCGCCCGCGGGACGACCTGCACGAGATCGTTGTTCGTTGTGCCAGAAAACTCGCGTGATAATGATCACCTACGGGGAAGGTCAATAACGTCCAAACGAGTCGGGAAGCCGGAGAAACCGACTCGAGACGGATGACCGCGCAAAGAAACTCGCTGGTATTTTTTTTTTCTTTTTTTTAGTTTAATCCGTGAAACGAATAGCGGGAGCGTTTATCGCGATTCGTCGTTAACGCGGCTTCGGCGACCCTTGGAAATTATCGATGCGTTGCGTGAGCACGTGAACCTAGGAACGAGGGCGATTAGAGAAATTTCGGAAACGAGGGTGGTTTTTGCTGTTACATCGGAAGGACAATTACGAACATATCAAACGATGAAACTTTGCTTACGATTACCGGCACGGTGCTGTGACGACGACGGGCACGAGGAGAAAAAAACATAAATTTCTCATTGTTTATATGGTAGAATAAAATAAAAAAATAAAATTTATTAACAAAAAACGGCCTAGGGGGATGGTGCGATGTTGGATCGAGAGGCGCGAAAGCTCGATAGGGACGAAGCTCTCCTCTCTCCGGTTACCCGATTGTAAATATTGTATCTTACGAAGCTTCAGTTGTTTAGTTCGTCTCGACAATACACGATTATGGCGACGATGTCGACGATTCGTCGATGTCGCCATCGACTGGGCGTTAATGATCGTTACTTTTTACTTTTTTACTTTTTCTTTCGTTATCTTTTTAAAAATGTTATTTTAGTTGTTTTTTTTTACACAAGTGGAAACATAGCGTGTATGCGTGAGTGGGTATGTATAATAATCTACGATATATTTTGACCAACGGACGTTGATGCATATGTGATAATTACACACGCGCGAGAGAGGGTGAAAAAAATTGACGAAAAAAAAACAAAAATCAACGTTGCATAATACGAGCAACGGTGTACGACGTTAATTCCACAACTGTGCTGGATCGAAGGGGAGGAAAAGAAAAACCTGAAGAAGCTGTTACGAGAATGTTGAGCAAAGACGCTGTGACGTTTACTATAAAGACTCTCGTAGATATAAAACTCGACGGTAATGAGGAATGAAGAAAAAATAAAATAAAAAGTAAAAAAAAAATGAAACGATCAGAAACAAAAAATATTATATGCGTAAAATGATAAATGTACTAATTATCGAGAAACAAAAATGCGTATCGTGCATGAAATATTACAAAAAAAAAAAATGAAAAATCTTTATTGTCATTGTATAACGTACGGAGCTAGTCGGTGTTAAATGATTGTAACTACGTGCGTCATTACGTGAAAAGAGTAACTAAATAAAAACGAGGTATGTGTGAGCGAATGGAACGAAGAATAGAGTGTGAGCGAGGGTGGTGATATAATGTACCTGTACGTTTCGACGATTCTCTGTATGACATCGTTGAGTACTGTTTTCCAAATCCATTACTACACCATATAGTATATATATACATAAATATATATATACACGAATATATATGTATATATATATATTATTTAGCGCTGAATGCCCGAGGCTCACTCCATTGTACGATTATCGCATTTGTTCGTATGAAATATCGAACGCTTATCGCTGTCATTTCATTATTCGTTATCGATTGTTATCACGATGTTATTCATGTAAAATTATTTACGTGTATAGACAAAAACTATCCGAGGAGACAAAATAACCGCGCGCATTAAAAAAAAAAAAAATTAATTCGCGTCGAGAGAAAAAATAAATCTAAAAGAAAAAAAAAAAAAAAAACTACCACGGCGTTATGTAAATAATTGAAGATGAATCTATGAGAATCTACCGAGAGAGCAGAGTCGAGAGCGAGATAAGCGAGTGAGAGACGGGATTGCTGTGAATTTCGTAAAATGGACTAAATGTAATAAAAAATTACATATAATAATAACAGTACGATAATTAAAATTAAACACTATCAATAGCGAGAGGGAGGAAAAAAGACGCTTTCACCCCCGTGCGCGCGGGGTGAAAGTGCGCGCGCGGTCGCGAGACGAGAGGACGGATGTGCAAACCGAGGGTATTGCCCGGTTAAAGCGAAGCGAGAGTGGCGGAGGGTGGGACGAGAGAATGAGAGATAAATCGAGGATGTATAGAATATTCGGGGGATGCGCTTTGATCGTGTCTATCATCCGGCTGGGACGAGGACTGTGACGCGAAGCGACGTCACGCAATTCCGGGGCTCTTTCCGTTCCTCTGTCTCAAAGGAAGCGTTAATCTATTTGAGCAAGAGGCGGCACGAGAGCTCACCGCGCCCGCGTCTCCCCACTAATTGAAACGTACAACGGCGAAATTGCGTTGTGCAGCGTGCCCGTTGCCGACAAATATACATACGGAGAGAGAAATATATATACGGGGCGAGAACGGAGCGAAGGGACGTCGAGGGACGAAACACACGAGCCGGCGACGCCGCGCCAGAGAAAAGCCTTTCGTGCCCTTCGCCCCTGCATTGCCGACTTCTCGACGGCCCGTTGAGGCGCCCTCTGAATTTCCACCGTCGAAAGAACGCTGGAAGGAAAAAAATAATTATATATATATAGGAGAGCGGGGCAAGATGGAACAGTGGGGCGAAACGGGATAATGCGGCAAAACGCAATTTTTCAATAACTTTTGTGCACTGAGAAAATTGAATGGTTCTATTGGGCAAATGCGTGGTGAGATACGTTCAAAGGTCTATTTGTTGCCACAGCAAAAATGTTTGTTTCAATCGACACATTTTTAATAAATTTAAGCGAATAAAGGTTTAAGAAAAGAATGCTTTATTTGTACCAAACAAACAACAGCTTTGAACGTATGTCACCGTGACTTTTGGTTAATCTAATCAATTTTTTTTTCTCAGTTTATGCTGGCGGTGGTGGTGAGTGGGGCCAAACGGGTTTGCAAATCCGGATGTGTCGGTAGGACGAAATGGGGCATCCAAAAATGATTGGTACACTAACCCGAGTAGACATTTTCGAGCGTTACATCGGGCTCCGATACGGTCCTGATAAGGCCTTATCAGACCCTTATCAGGTCTTCTCAGGACCTTATCAGGGCCCGATAAGGTAGCGTGAAAATTTCTACTCGGGTAAGTTTTGCCCCCAGTGTCCCGTTTTGCCCCACTGTCCCATTTTGCCCCGCTCTCCCCAATATATATATATATATATATATGATATATATATACATGTATGCATGTATATGTATATATATATATATGTATCGGGGCGAGTGGAGTACGAGCGAGGTCACGCATTTGTCCGAACACCCCGGCGACGGATTCGGGTCAAGCGCTGCAAAGCTCCGCGGATCCTTTTGATTAAGATACCCGATACTCTCCGGCTTCTTCTTCTTTGCTTCGGCCCTGTCTTCTCGTTCTCTGCCTCGTTTTCCTCCCCGGGAGCCTCCTCGGTTTTCCCGGGATCGGTGGAAACCGGAGAGCCCGGAGACAAACGTGCGGTCCGAATAGCTTCTGGCTCCGTCGCTGCTAACCGGGATTGAGACGAGAGTGCAACCCGGGTAAGAAGGAGAGATCAGCGAGGAAGACGGAGCTCGAAGACCGTCTCAGGGTTGGGAGGGCGAGAGTGCGAGAGGAGCGGGAAGGGGGGGGGGAAAGACCGGATATTTATGTCGAGTCTTATCCGTGAAGTACCCACTCGATCCAGCGTACTCGATCGCTAATTGCTCGCTATCCCGCGCGCATCTCACCGTGGATGAGCCCGAGGAAAACCGGGAACATCTCGAAGCGTCTCGCGATTCCGTCCGCCGGTCGGAGGGGAGGCGAGAAAGGCGCATCGGTCGAATCGAAAGCGTGTAAATACGATCTATTATGAACATACATACAGCATAGTTATACAAATAAAATTACATAATATATTGATTTTAAAAAAATTGAAAAAATATAAAAAATATTGAAAAAGAGGATAGGAAGGAACTTAAAAAAAAAACACACACACACACGACGCGCTGATCGATCATCATTGCCTTTAAGTGTTTGGAGTGTGAGAAATCGTGAGGGACGATGATAATGAGAATTACAGGAAAAAAAGTAAATAAATAAATAAAGAATTGATATGTGCGCTGAGTAACGTGGGAGGAAGAGCGAGGAATATCGCAGAAACGCACTCTCCTAACTCCTAAGGAATCTAGGTAATATGTAATACGTAATGTTCAGCTAGGCTAAAGATACTATTAAGTGTTTCATTTAGCCTATACGATGTATATTGTATCTATAATCAGAAATAAATTATCAAACAGTAAAACTGTCGAGGGTCGATGGAGGGATGGTCATTGGGAGTGAGGGAGTCCACGGCCGAGGAGCGATCGCTCACACGGAGAAAAAAAATTGTTGGGACAACAAGAATTTTGTTGCCATGACTGATTTACCTTTAAAAATAGGGACAACAAAATATTTTGCTGTAGCAGCAAATATTCTGCTGTGGCAACAAATATTTTGCTGTAACAGCCAAATATTTTTGCTACCACAACAATAAACTATTAACGATCTACATTTTGTTAGAGAAATAAAACTACTTTTCTCCGTGCACGGTCGAGATCGCCCGCGACTCTAATATATTTATACATCTGCCAGCGGGGATAATCAACCACCGTGCCCCTTTCCCCCTTCCCCAACCCCGAGCGATCCGGAGCTGTAATTATAGGGTAGAGCGGGGCAAAATGGGGCAGCGGGGCAAAACGGGGCATGGGGCAAAACGTCATTTTCTAATAATTTTGGGATGCCTGAATTCGCCCCATCGATGCATCAGGCTTTTCTGCCCCTTTTTGCCACCTTGTCCGATCCAAAAATGATTGGAAAATTTAGTTTTGCCCAAAAACCCCGTTTTGCCCCGTTGCCCCATTTTGCCCCGCTCTTCCCTACCTGTCCCAGTAACCCGCCTACCCCGCTCACACGGAGAAAAAAAATTGTTGGGACAACAAGAATTTTGTTGCCATGACTGATTTACCTGGTAAACATAGGGACAACAAAATATTTTTCTGTGGCAGAAAATATTCTGCTGTGGCAGCAAATATTCTGCTGTGGCAACAAATATTTTGCTGTAGCAGCCAAATATTTTTGCTACCACAACAATAAAATATTAACGATCAACATTTTGTTAGAGAAATAAAACTACTTTTCTCCGTGCACGGTCGAGATCACCCGCGACGCTAATATATTTATACATCTGCCAGCGGGAATAATCAACCACCGTGCCCCTTTCCCCGTTGCCCAACCCCGGGCGATCCGGGGCTGTAAATACACCTGTCCCAGTAACCCGCCTACCCTTTAAACGAAGAGCCTTCCAGGGAAGAAACCGAACGCGCGCGTGCTCGAGCATCTCGCCCAGCGAGATAAGGCATGCAACATTTTTTTCCTTTTCGTTCCCTCCATCGTCCCGGTTTTCCGCAGTCGTACGTAACCCATATAATAATCCCGGGTGATCGCGGAGCTTCGAACGGGGTCAGACCCGATCGTATCTTCATCATCGACGAGCGAGCGAGGCGCGAGAGGAGGAGGCGAAAAATTGCGATTTCGCGGCGAACGCCGAGAAGGAGAACACGATGCGTTTATGTATATACGGTAAAAATCTTCGCGGGCAAAAGGCTTCTCGAGTGTCTCTTTGCCTTCCCCGAGAGGAAACTACGCCGCACAGAAAATACCGATCCGTAAAAATAAATGCGAAGCCCCCCGACTACCTGTCGCTCGCGTAACGAAACTTGCGTAACGCGCATTGTGTAAAAATTGAATTCGCGGAAACAATATTCGCTGTGATTTCCGTCGGTAATTCGATATATTTTTCTAGAGGAGTCTTTGCGTAATTCCGCCATCACCCTCGATCATAATACTGTCGGACGGGCGGGGATTCCCACGCGAGAGCGAAAAATATTGCGTTACCGCACCCACTCACGCACACACCGGACCGATCATTGGAATTTAATCGGGAACGGATGCGCGAGGAATCCGCCCGAATCGTACTTGACGAAATAAGCTCATTCACCCCCCCGGCTACCGAATCGATCGCAAATGCATTGATAATTAATTGATTACGTTTCAAATTTTCTCACTCCCCACCCCCCCCCCCCCCCCCGCCCCCCGCGTGTGTGTGTGTGTGCTTAACGCGGAACACAGCGATGGAGGTTTGGAGGGAGCGAAACTACGTGCCAAAATAGTATCACGTATTCGTTGCTCGTTTGAGAGACGCGAGATCACTCGAACCGGGAGGACCTATTAGCGCGAGTGACACTGTGTCACTATGGGATTAGATCGTCTGCGGTTTTGATGAGATCGTGCCATTCGGATAATTACCTCGCGATCCACTTTGCGTAGCGTCTCGTCTATCGACGGTCCAGTGCCAGAAAGGCGCGCAAGCTACGCTCACAGACAGCCTGTACGCCGTTATGGCATTGAGCAGTCGATATGTTTTGGTACACATTGTGACGACCGAGCGGGATCGACAATACACGGAAAAAAGAAAATTGCTGGGACAACAAGAATTTTGTTACCATAATTAATTTTCCTGATTAACACAGGGACAACAAAATATTTTGCTGTGGCGGCAAATATTTTTGATACCACAACAATAAACTATTAACGTTCTACATATTGTTAGAGAAACAGAACTACTTTTCTCCGTGTAGGGGAGTGCGGGGCAAAATGGGGCAACGGGACAAAACGGGGTTTTTGGGCGAAACTAAATTTTCCAATCATTTTTGGATCGGACAAGGTGGCAAAAGTGGGCAGAAAAGCCTTATGTATCCGATAGGGCGAATTCGGGCATCCAAAAATTATTGGAAAATGACGTTTTGCCCAAAAACCCCGTTTTGCGTCGTTGCCCCATTTTGCCCCGCTCTACCCTACACATAGGGTAGACCGCGACAAAACGGGGACGCGAAGCAATAACATCTGCTATACCGAAAACATCGATCCATTGTTTTTCACACCAAAATTGTATTGGCACCGTTTTTGAAAGGATGTTTAAAAACCATCTGGGCCAAAACGGGGTAGGGGAGACCGGGGACAAAAGTAACACGGGTCAATTGTAACAAGCGGCTGCGCCGCTTATGAGGTGATGTTTATAATGTTGCTCACTTCATATCCGGTGCGTCCGATCATGCGCAGCGTTGCGCAGCCGCTTCTTACAATTGACCCGTGTTACTTTTGTCCCCGGTCTCCCCTACCCTTCGATTTGACTTGCTGCAACTTTTGTTAGCTTCATTATTGCCCTATTTTGCCCCACGTCGATATGACATTTCATGTCTCCATTTTGCCCCCATGACCCCGTTTTGCCCCGGTTTCCCCTATTTGGTTTCGAGGCGGATGTTGTTCATTAGACTCACCGCTATTTATGTCGGGTATGAACTGTCATATGTTTGCCGGCTTCCAAAGTCACATCGAGACTGTCGTCATCTCGTCAATCAATAATCCGTACGTTTTTCATTTGTCATGCCGAGATGTTCCAGGCATGTAATATCGCGTGTCTCGGTTAATAGTCATCTCTATATTCGTTACAATTTATCAGAGCAGTACTTCAAGTACTTCAAGTACCTTTTTCGCGATTTCAGGTACCAAGTACAAGTATTTTTTGAGACATCGTGACATCCTGTCATGAGATCTTATCTCCATTATTACATGATTATGTATCGAAACTTTTCAATAACATTAATTAATAATTAACGAGAATTTAATTCTTATAAATTTATTTCTTTAAATGTCCATTAAAGGAATCGTGAAGGCTTTTCGTTGTTTTTATTTTTTTTTAATCTTAGCAAAAATGTATGAAATTTTGTTATCAAACTTTTTATTAACGTTGTTTTAATGAAAAAAGGTGAAGAATAAATTAAAAATAGCCTGAAAACGACGAATTACGAACATTTCAGTATGCGATTTTTTGCAATAAATTTAACAAATAAAAAATTGTGGACAATAAGTTGTTGTAAAAGTAAACATTTTTTTACTGTGTAATTGGTACTTTGCGCAACTCTGCAATATACAGATCTTACTTAGGGAGCCTCCCACCCCTCCCCAGAGCGAATCGGAATATGCGTGGGTGTGTACATGCTATTTGCGGAGGGGCCGTAGTATAAGCACTGCGAACATTATTACCTCGTACACCCTGAAACCCCGTAAATAATTCATACTCCTAAATACCGTAGGATAATACCGCTGGAAAGCGAACTTTCATAATCCGCCGTGTACGCTTATACACCGTTGCCGGGCGCTTTATATTTTGCAACACTTTTCCGAGAAACTTGAAACGAAAAAGGAAATGAAAAATGAACGAAAATAAAAATAACAATGAAAATTTTAAATAAAAAAAAAATTGTAATTTTATACCGCGGAGCGTCGAAGCACCTGCACTACCCCGTTATTCAAATATTACAGCGCGCACGGGCGTGTGTGTGTATATTTTACGTCGGAGTATAGCAGGGGACAAGAGGTGAGCCTGTGCCAGCGCAGCTCTAGCCTCTGCTTTCTGTGGTATTGATTACAGCTTCCTATCCAGGTGCACACGGGCAGGGTCAAATCTCCCCTCCTCCTCCTACGCCCCCCCGTTTTATCTCCCCCTTCAACCACCCATCGCCCTCTTTTCGCCCAGCTTTCTTGGAAAGTTGTCATCTCAATGATATATTACCGTCACTTTACATGGATACCCACTCTTTATTAAAATTACGTCCCTTTCACATCCAACTGTTACGTATGACGGCACTCGCTCATCTATATTTTACAGTAAAAAAAAACCACCTCTACTTTGACGAACCCATGCATGAGTCTCTGAAGATTCTCGATGATTTGCCCATAAAAAAAGATAGTACGAGGATCGTAGAAAAACATGCAAAAACGTCAAAGTTGTTGAACTCATGCATGAGTCTGCAAAGCTTGCTGAATTGTCCATAAAAAGAAGATAATACGAGGATAGATAGATAGATAAATAGCATTTATTGTACAGTAGGACCTGAGGTCCTCTAGGCACACACAAAGAATATACAAATTGTATATGACTAATTAACGGAATATAAACAAAATAACCGAAAAACTGATAGTACAACAAAAACTCATGAAACTGAAAAATACAAGATAAGGAAAAAAAAAGTAACGAAACTACAAAGGATCTATTTTGACGAACCCATGCAGGAGTCTCTGAAGATACTCGATGATTTGCCCATAAAAAAAAGATAATACGAGGATCGTAGAAAAACATGCAAAAACCTCCAAGTTGTCGAACTCATGCATGAGTCTGTAAAGCTTCTTGCTGAATTGCCCATAAAAAAAAGATAATACGAGGATCGTAGAAAAACATGCATTCAACATCCCTCGCCCGTTCAGGGGTTATCCTCACCGATACAGTTTCGCACAAAGCTTGCAGAGAGTTTTCCACCGTTTTTTTCACACCGTAACTATATCGCCTTTTCTTCGATCCGAAAATATCAAAAAAATATATCTATATTTTATAGAAAAAAAAAAACACGTCTACTTTGACGAACCTATGCATGAGTCTGAAGATTCTCGATGATTTGCCCATAAATAGAAGATAGTACGAGGATCGTAGAAAAACATGCAAAAACCTCCAAGTTGTCGAATTCATGCATGAGTCTGTAAAGCTTCTTGCTGAATTGCCCATAAAAAAGACAATACGAGGATCGTAGAAAAACATGCATTGAACATACCTCGCCCGTTCAGGGGTTATCCTCACCGAGACAGTTTCGCACAAAGCTCGCAGAGAGTTTTCCACCGTAACTATATCCTCTTTTCTTCGATCCGAAAATATCAAAAAATATATCAATATTTTATAGAAAAAAACACCTCTACTTTGACGATCCTATGCATGAGTCTGAAGATTCTCGATGATTTGCCCATAAATAGAAGATAGTACGAGGATCGTAGAAAAACATGCAAAAACCTCCAAGTTGTCGAACTCATGCATGAGTCTGTAAAGCTTCTTGCTGAATTGCCCATAAAAAAAAGATAATACGAGGATCGTAGAAAAACATGCATTGAACATCCCTCGCCCGTTCAGGGGTTATCCTCACCGAGACAGTTTCGCACAAAGCTCGCAGGGAGTTTTCCACCGCCCCTGTAAATTCGTATACACGGTCAGACTCTTTTTCACACCGTAACTATATCCTCTTTTCTTCGCTCCGACGCACCTGCAGCCAGCGTACTATTCACTCCCCGTGCATTCACTTCCTCTATCTATCCCCTTCGATTTATCTGTCGGCGAGCACCTATTTTTCGTACAATCCGGGGCTTATCCAGTGGCGACTAGCTATGTGTCTCTCTGCGCTGCCTCCAAGCCCGTCCTTCCGTCCCCCGTATAAATCTATTCGAATCCTGCGCGTCCCACGGACCCCCGCCGATTCGCCTCTGCACCGTGACCGTCCCGTTGAGCGATTCTCTCGTTTTGACAAAATTACGAGGTTCCGACGTCTGAACGTCATGACCCTGATACGATAAATATTCATGCAGTTAATTAGGAAATGGCCTTCGTCCCAGACAGATCGCTCGGTCATTGAATTAATTATCATCGGACAATCAATTGACCTCGTTTCGACAATTTGACGACATATTAGCGCAAGCATTTGTTACACCCATTGTCTACGACCCAGAATTACCAGTGAATATGTATGAGTGACCTTTGTCGGCTAACCGGGCGGACGAGCACGGGTCCGGTATTGTGCGTCTGTATTGCAATCAGCAATACGTATACATTTTTTTATTGAAAAGTACCAACGTACAAAAATAATATAAGGCTTTGGGAGTCACTCTGTCCCATCAAGCCAATTGCTCATCTAGCTCTACCTTATCAGTAGTAGTTACAGCTAAATACAATAAACCTTACAAATATACACAACACTTGTTCCTGACAACATTTAACTGGAACTAAAAACAAAGGAAAAACAAGAAGAGAACGATAACAAAATCTTCTTTGGAATTTCTTCCTCCATAAATAAATACGTATATACGATCATATGTACGGGCAGCGCCATCTGTTTTCGCCGAAGTGTGTTTTTCGCACGCACTCTCGTTTGCATGCGCCAAGCCGCGGTGGAGTTTTTTCGCCTGCGATTCTGTGATTCTTCAGTGGTTCGGATTTCACTTTAACGAGGCAGTCCGACACATTTACATCTCTACCACTCACAACTTTACCAGATAACAACTCGACCGAATAATAACTCTGCCCAAAATCCTTACCGCTGTATGAAAAAAACTCTACCAGCGCGATCCAGTCGCCACCAACTCTATCTGAATATAAGCATTGATGGAAATTTCTAGCAGAAAAAAAATCTCTACCAGGACCAAGATAACATTTTACCCGAATTAAATGAAAATGCTACTGGACATGAAATAAAACTCTGCCGGGATTGAAATAAAACTCTACTGGAATAAGATAGACGGTAGCTTTGTATTCCGGTAGTTTTATTTAAATTCCGGTAAAATTAGTTTTGATTCTCATACGGACTGCAGTGAAGTCTCTACCAGGTGAAGAGGAATCTCGTAGAGATTTTCGGTAGAGTTATAATGAGCAGAGCTGGGCAAAATGCACTACTTGTAATGTAGTACCTGTATGCGTATTGAAGCATCAAGTACTGAGTCAGTGCCCACTATTCAAAACTTCAAGGATTTAGTTCTGCCAGTACTCAATACGTCATTACTCAAGAACTACCTAGCGCTCAGTACTTCGAGTACTTGATACTTTAATACGTACTTCAAGTACTTAGGGTATTTGCCCAGCTCTGATAATGAGGTAGAGATGTTTTCTGGTAGAGTGCTTATCTAGTACAGATGTAAATGTGCCGACAGTACTATCAATCTGGTTAAAAATGGGTCATTTTTTGAATTTTTTTTTAATTCAGAAAGTTGTGGGACGTTTTTTTTCACACTCGCAGGGTTTATTCATTATACACATGTACACATTCATGAATTTTTTCATTGACGAAAAATAATTATTTTTCAAGTTATCAGCAGAAACGTCTACCGCGGCTGACGAGTTGTACAAACTGAAATTGTCAATGACGCGGGAAATGAAAGGACAAGTTTCTATATTCAAACTCGAACAAACGAATATGTCACTTACTCAACAAAATTATTTTGTTGAGTTCAGTTGAGTTGAGTTAAAAAACGAAACTGCGTTTTTCGTTTTTTATTTTTAATAATAATTTTTTTACTGTGTAGAATCCATTGGATTCATTAATTGGTAACATTAAAGGTAAGAAGAAGCCTTTGCATCTATGCAATGCATTGAAGAACCTCAAGAGCCATCCCTGCATCATACTACACGTTAAATACCATGCAATATGCCCGTTTGTTCCTTGCCTGTCGATACAAGTATGTTATTATTAATTATTGTGGTTGCGGCTGGCTCTGGAAGTCGATGCGACTATACCATACGGCCATGTTAAGACTGTCGATACAAGTACAGTAGAACCCCGATTAACCGGGGTCGGATTAACCGGGAAGCTGATTAACCGTGCGTCTTAGGAGGTTTTTTAATGCTCGGAGCAAACCAAAGTCACCGAGTACTTCCAAAAAAAAAAGAGTAGCTTATGTACTATTAATGAAAAAAAATATCCACAGTTTTACACTCTAGTTCACACTATTTAACAATTAAGTGCGAGTTGTACCAAATGTCATTGCACTAGTTAAAATAAATTATCATTAGCCATTATTGACTTACATACTTTCGCTGTCCAAATCGGATTAACCGGGCTTTCGATTATCCGGGGACTCTTCGGTCCCGAGCATCCCGGTTAATCGGGTTTCTACTGTACAACGAAAAATACATAGCCGCTGTGTCTAAGCGTGTCGCCCATCGACGAATTTAATATTCCCCCGATGGAGATCGATGCGCAAGCTGTGCTCTCACTTCTCTCGGGCGTCGCCGAGAGAAGTATGGAGACAATCGCTCCAGCAAAACGCGCCTCTCTCCCTCTCATTGTTGTTGCCGATGTTGCGAACCGATCGGATCAACGTCGCCGCCCCGCCGTTGACGACGTCGTCGTCGCCGGGCCGGGCGGCAAAGCAGTTCCGTCAAGTTCCTCCTTTCTTTCGCCGACGACGGGACGAGGCGCGGTGAAGTCTCCTCGCGTCGCCGAGGAAGGACATCACGAAGAAGAAAAAAAAAAAAAAAAAAAAAAAAAACTCTTGATTTTTTACTCTACTCGGGCCATTTTGCCCTCGAGAGTCGACTAAGGCCTGTACGGGACGCGAGGAAAGCGAGCGAACGGGGATGGCCAGAGTTTTTCTTCGCTTCCGCGAGGAGAGTTCCTTCATCAGGAAAAGTCCGTTATCGGTAATTGGGTTGATGTTTGATACCCGGTCTCGGTAAACCCTCTCCGGTTGATCTCAGACCCCTAGCCACGTATACCGGTATAACCACTTCCTCACACCTCTCCCCGTCGACTTATATATTCCACGACCAAGATTATACGCGATCTTGGCGGAGTATATTTTTTTGCCATCTTATCGAGCGCCATATCGCTTCCTACCCCTGCGCTCCATCTTCTTTTCCCCGTCCGCAGGGTTTCACTCGTCCCGACCTCGAGGACCCCCTCTGTACGTCGCCGACGACGGTTTTTGGGTAATGGGACGACATCACTCCGAACGAAACGACGCAACAGCGCCGGCTTCGCGGAGATCGGTACGTTTCTCTTCCGCCCCGGAATATACATCCCTAATGTAATTCCCTGAACTCCTGCCAAACGATAAATCGCGAGAGGCAGGGGACGTTACGGGGATCGCATTAATCAGCTACCAACCTCTCGGATGCAGTCTACTGTCCAGTGGAACGAACCGTCGTGAGTCGTTGAGTCCTAAGCTGTCGGTTGACCTGGGCTTCTTTCTTGGCAGGGATGGACGGACCACAGTGATCGGTGTAGGACTTCGGTAAAAGACAATGGGGTCGCGATGGGCATTCGGGCTTTACCGATATTTGGTACGAGGTTCACCGAAAAAAGGTTTGGTAATATCAAGCTAAGCTGCAGTTGCGGGTGGCGAAAGAAATATTTGGTCGATTGAAAGAAATATTTGGTTGATTGAACGAATATTTAGTAGTTTGACCGAATATTTAGTAGTTTGACCGAATATTTAGTTGATTGAACGAATATTTAGTTGATTGAACGAATATTTAGTAGTTTGACCGAATATTTAGTTGATTAAACGAATATTTAGTAGTTTGACCGAATATTTAGTTGATTGAACGAATATTTAGTAGTTTGACCGAATATTTAGTTGATTGAACGAATATTTCGTAGTTTGACCGAATATTTAGTTGATTGAACGAATATTTAGTAGTTTGACCGAATATTTAGTTGATTGAACGAATATTTAGTAGTTTGACCGAATATTTAGTTGATTGAACGAATATTTAGTAGTTTGACCGAATATTTAGTTGCTTCAACAAATAGTTACTTGGATTTAACAAACATTTTGTTCAATCGACCAAACATTTCTTTCGCCACCCGGAAACGGCAGCTTAGTTTGATATTACCAAACCTTTTTTTCGGTGTAAACGCCCCCGTTAGTGGCTGTTTAAAATTTGTGCCCGAAACAACAGAAATTATTACAACCATGGGTATCCGGTCGGTGACATCGATCCAATCGGGAATCATTGGCTAACCGAGACTCTCCCAAATGCGGCCAATTATTTATTGTTATTCAGAGGATACAAATGATACCCCCGATACAGAGTCGCACTCACTGGTGGTCACTCGATGTACCTATTAGCGGTCACTGATATATTTACATAATCACGAATATTTGCGGTCATTAAAGTAGATTCCATCGGGAATTCATTGGCTAATCAAAAAGTTCCAATATGCACAATTATCTATTTTTTAATACAAAATATGAATAAAATTATGAATATTTGCCTTTGTTTCTATCAGTAGCGATGTTCCGTGCGTCGATTCAGAATATCAGCAATAAAAAAACTATTAACGAAACTATTAATTTCCAACCGAAAGGCAACCAAAAAGCCGCCCTAACGCAACTGAAACCGTTCGGTTGCTTGGGTCCGCTAAGGTAACCAAATGAACCTGCTACCAATAAAAGCACTGCCACGAATAGGAGCATTGACCTTAGATCGGCGAAATAAAATTATCCACGGAAGGTCTAACGTTGTGAGTCTGTGATTCCTAAATCCTCGGTTGACCCAAACTTTTTCTCGGTAGAGACTTCGACAAAAAAAAATAGGGATACTGCATAGATCGGCAAGTGGTTTTGTAAAATCGGCTACAGCTGGGCCAGCCGGATTTTATCGGGTGAATTACGTGAACGAGACCTTTATTCCACGTTTTTTGTATACGTCTCAGTCCAAGATGCAGACCCTCTTCAGTAATCTTTATTTTAACATTCCTCAAACCTATCAATTAACAATTAACAATTGATACTTATCCATGGTAAAATAAAGAAAACAACGTATAGGTAACAAAAAATTGTTAGTCGACAGGTTTAAGGTATGTAAAAATCAAGAATACTGCAGAGAGTCCGCAGCTTGGACCGGACCATATACAAAAAAAGTGGGTTCAATAGTTCACGTAATTCACCCAACAACATCCGTGACTGGACCAGCTGTAGCCGATTTTACAAAAATAATTGCTATTCTTTTTCGGCCGAACGCCACACCAATAATAGTTTGGTACAGATCGGCTAAATAAAATGCTCCACAGAGGGTCCAAAATTTCTCCGACAAGTCACAAAATAAATGACTAGCAGATGACTCGAGGAAAACAGAAGACACCAAAGGTGGCGAATACGACCCAGCCCGATTAGCGGGTAAATCAGTTACACACCAACCGGTCCATATCCACCACTTTAACCCAGTTTGAATACTGCAGAGAGTCCGCAGCTTGAACCGGACCATATACAAAAAAAAAGTGGGTTCAATAGTTCACGTAATTCACCCAACAACATCCGGGACTGGAGCTGTAGCCGATTTTACAAAACCAATTGCTATTCTTCTTCGGCCGAACGCCACACCAATAGTAGTTTGGTGCAGATCGGCTAAATAAAATGCTCCACAGAGGGTCCAAAATTTCCCCGACAAGTCACAAAATAAATGACTACCAGATGACTCGAGGAAAATACAAGACACCAAAGGTGGCGAATCCGACCCAGCCCGATTAGCGGGTAAATCAATTACACACCCACCGGTCCATATCCACCACTTTAACCCAGTTTACGAAAGCCCGCTGCAACAACTGAAACGCCATCCGACCATTGTGCGCATCACCGCATTAAACGAGACAATTGTACGTTTCAATAGGTAGATCCTGCCTTTCGGCGATAATGAACCGAACCGCCGCGAAGTTCCCATACCGCGCTTAAACCATACGCGTCGAGGGATATAATCAAAGGTGTATCCGGATTCAGCCAGTCATTGAAAAACACGAAGAAATGGGAGTGCAATTAAAAAATTTACAAACGAAATTCGACGGCAGAAAATTCAGAGCGAATAGACCGGGGTTTCCCCGGATAGCAGGTGGTTCCCGTACACTAATAACTGGGAGCCAGCGGAACTGACCAGTTCAATCCACGAAACATTCTACACTACCGAATCCCATATTCTACCCCTGTCTGTGTATACACGACAAACCACTAAAGCTCCTCCACTCCCCAGCTTGTATACCCACGGTATACATACATATATTTATTCGCTCTACGTCTGTATATTTGATGTCACTGCCTCCCTTCCTCTCCAACCCCCCCCCCCCCCGCCCCCTCGCCCTCCCGACGTGCCACTCCACCACCCAGCGTCGTCCTCTCGCGCTTCGTTTGCATGGAACCGAGCGGTAAAGTTGTGAACCCTGACCTATTCCGCTAAAACCCAGAGAGTTCGTTTCGACGGTGCGGTGCACCTGAAATATTCAACCGGCGGGACTTGCCCAGCCCGGTTGCTCCGGTGCTCGAGGCTCTCCCCACCCCCTCGCACCCCCCCCCCACCCCCGTTCGATACATCGCCGCGGGTTGCTGATGTTGCCTACCGACGAACGCGGCGGGGTTATGCGGGTCGGTAGGAATTACTGCTCGCCCTTACTACCGATTGCCGAATCGATTGGACGATGGGAGTTAGTTTTTGCTTCGCAGCAAAGTGGAATTCGGCCGACCCCGGAGGTCTTTTGGGTTAGGCGGAAAAATATAGGCACGGTGGGATGTCTATGGGATTTTTAAAACCAATTTGTTTTAGTCGTTACGGCGCGATGAAAGGCATATCTATGGGATTTTTAAAACCAATTTGTTTTAGTCGTTACGGCGCGATGAAAATACACGTGACGAAAGCGCGTCAAAGCAAAGGGGGGGGGGGGGGGACTGGCAATTTTTTTTTTTTGCGGGTAAATGCGAAAGTGATTGAAAAAAATGAATCGGACCGCGGGTTTCGATGCATCTTTTCACACTGAAAATTTATCTGGTATCAGTTTCGCTGAAAAAAACTAAGTTTTTATTTTTTTTTTATATGTATGCTATGCGCACGACCTACGCAAGCTGACCGGGCGAGTGTGGGTTACGTGTACAGTAGAAGTCCGCTTATCCGAGGTAATGTGGCGAACGCTTATGTCGGATAAGTGAAATCTCGGATAACACGGATAACATACTCAATTCACTACTGTTCTATATTTTTATGTTAGTAAAATGAAGTCAAGTCCACACTAAACAAAAAATCTTCTTACAAACAATCGGTTCAATCTAGTTGCGAACATTTTCATCGATGCTCTATTATTTTTTATAATATTATTGACGCAGACAAAGTACCACATATAATTATTTTTTTTATGTCACATAGATGCTGATTTCTGACTCCGGCGGACTGACATAGCTACCTTAACGCGAGTTCGATAAGAACAAGGAGACAGTTCGATCTGAGAGTCTGTGGACTCAAGACATATCTTGTACCGTCTAAAAATAAGCCGTATATATATATTGCACACTGTTTCCCAAACTATTGTTCCATTTTATTTTATTTCCAAATCATATTTTTACCTTTACACAAATTCGCGACAATCAGCGAATGGATACACGCGATAAGAGTGCTTTCGATTGTTTCGACAGATTTAGGTTCATGATTTTTTTTTTCTTCCTTTGGACAGGCGGACGAAGCCGTGACTGACCCGCATTGCCCCCTCGTACGACTGTCCACTCGACTATTCGCCAGCCTATTAGTCTTCGATAGATCTGCTCGCATCAGGGAGATACGCACCACTACCGTAGTTGCATTCGGGCACCGATCGCCCGTTGTACACGCTACACCCGTGTCTCCCCGGTTACGGCAGTTTCTACGAAAAAAAAAAAATCGATAGTTCCATTCGTGAGAATCAACGAATGGATTCACACGATAAGAGAGCTTTCGATTGTTTCGATAAATTTCGGTTTATGAATGTCTTTTCTTCTTTTTTGCTTCTCCAAACAGGAAGCTTGGTTTTGGTCAAAATAAAAATATCAGGATTTTAATGAAACGTGTTCAGAATGTTCCAAAAAATGGAAAACTCACATTTAGAACGAATGTCCCGATGTGCGTGCGTGCGTGTGAATCAGGCGCGAAAAATTAAACCGCTATAACTCGGGATTGCTCCGGCAGATCAAGCTAAAATTTCACATACATGTCAATAGTGTATCAAAGATCCTCTCTATGGGTCTCTAATTTCCATCCTCCTTTTTCCTTTTCTTGCGTCCATCGTACGACTTGAACCGCCACCGGTGTCTCTGCCACTCCCCGCCGCTGTTGGTCGCACCACCGTCCATCCTGTCCTTTCCTAGAAGGCCCCGAACGCCTATTCCTTGTCTCCCGAAGTCCTCCCATAAATTACGCAATCCTAGGCTCGACCATGACCTTCCGTTTTCTCGCCACGACCAACCGAAAAATCCAAGAATCCGAAAAATCTGCCTTTTCCTGTATTTTCCAACTCCCAAATTCTTTACCCACTACCTACACTTTCCCACAAGATAGACCTATAAGTACCAGCCTCTACCTAGGCGACTCAGTCAGTAAGTCACCGAAACTCCGCGCGACAAACAGTGTCGCGCGGAGTTTCGGAACCGAAAAATCCAAGAATCCGAAAAATCTGCCTTTTCCTGTATTTTCCAACTCCCAAATTCTTTACCCACTACCTACACTTTCCCACAAGATAGACCTATAAGTACTAGCCTCTACCTGGGCGATTCAGTCAGTAAGGCACCGAAACTTGTATTGGCCAGCGCGGGATTGTCCCTGTGGCCAGGCAGTATCCGTCGTTGTGGATGCTGCCTAATTGAAGAAGAAGAAGAAGAAGTCACCGAAACTCCACGCGACACTGTTACGCTGCCAGTTTTCGCACTTATAATAAAACATCTTAAGCAGTTCGACAAAGTGTTTACCGAGTCTTTCCCGTTCTACAACTGCGTTCTGTGGCAGAGACAATAAAAATCTCTCACGACATTACAACAGACAATGTTTCTTCAAAAGTTATTTTTAAAAATGTTCATTTGTTTATTCCAAGATATAGTATATCCAAAAATCCGAAGCATCTGCCCTTTCCAGTATTTTTCATCTCCCAAATTCTTTACCCACTACCACCACTTTCCCACAGGATGGACCTATAATTACCAGCCTCTACCTAGGCGACTCAGTCAGTAAGTCACCGAAACTCCGTGCGACACTGTTACGCTGCCAGTTTTCGCACTTATAATAAAACATCTTAAACAGTTCGACAAAGTGTTTATCGAGTCTTTCCCGTTCTACAACTGCGTTCTGTGGCAGAGACAATAAAAATCTCTCACAACATTACAACAGTCAAAGTATCTTCAAAATTTAATAAAAAAAATGTTCAATTTTTTTTTCTGTATGCAATTTTTAATTTCATCAAAAATGTCTACGCTCTCTAGATATTTTGTTTTAATCATCTAGATACATGTTTTCAGCTCTCTAGATAAATTTTTCAGCTGCTAAAAGTTGTACACAAATGGAGTACAACGATTCCCATTAAATTCGGGGAGAATCGATCGAACCGTATAAATTTCATGCCATTCATGACCTCTTTCAATTTCATGAAAAATCATCACATTTGAGAAGCAATTTTTTATCTTTGAACGGAGAAAGAAGCGAACGGGATTCCGGACGAAACCGTTGCTGACCCGCATTGCCCCCCCGTACGACTGTCCACTCCACTATTCGCCAGCCCATTAGTCTTCGGTAGATCTGCTCGCATCAGGGAGATGCGCACCGAGATACCACTACAGTTGCATTCGGAAACGGGTTGCCCCGTTCTACACGCGGCACACGTGTCTGCCCGGTTACGGCCTCTATCCACTCACGTCCTCTTCGGGCCCCGTTCCGCCTCCCTTTTACCTCGCCTGCCCGACGAGCATTGTTCGTTCGGCCAGGCTCTCACCGCTCGCCGTCCCCGGCCCTATCGCTTCATACGTATCGATGCGTCTAATCCCCAAGCCGATACGAGTGTACGGAGAAGGGAAAAAAAATCGAAAAAAAAAAAAAAAAAATCCAACACCAACTACGACAATCGCGCAGCGTTCATGCATGAAAACGCGCGGGTGCCGCGAATAACGAGAATATTACACGGGAATACAAGTAGACTTGGCGCGAAGTGTGTAAGTGCCGATTTACACAATTCGGTTGAGCGCATTCACGCCTCGATGCCTTCGGTAATATTGAAAGATCGGCGAAAGCGCGGACGCGAGAGGAACGACGAAACATCGAATCGCGTGTGACGCAACTGAAACGCGCGAATCGTCGCACAAACCCTTTCCATTCTCCGCGCTCGGCATCTCCGACCGACCGGCCGAACAACGCTGCTGGGATAATCCACGATCGACGAGGCTACGTCGCGGATTACGACTCGTTCCTCCGATGATATTTACGTACATTTTCATCGACCATCCTCGCAGGTATTTCCCGTTGGAGGTTGATGTTAATAGTTATTTGTATTATAAGGGAGTAGAAAGGGAATTCTCGACGAGTGCGAAAATGCTGCACAGTGAGAAAAATTACATAATTAAAGCAACAATACTGACTTTTTTTTACCATAAAAAATAGTTCCGAAGGGGAACGTTTACTTTTCATAGTTACGTTAATGACAAAAAATCATGGTTGCAACGATAATTATAGTTTAAGGTAGTACTAGTGGACAGCCTGAGCCCACGTGAGTTCAGGGAGAATTGAAAGAGAATTGCGAATACTTCTCGAAGAGATAAAAATCTGTAAAAAAATCAAGCATATGGAAGGTGCTGAAAAGATTGATTATGCATAATAATAATTCCAAAATGTTATTAACAAATTAATGAACAAAAAATGTTCAATAAATCTCCCGGCAACTTAACTTTTTGTTCATATAAAAACAATTTGTTAATCTTTTTGAATACGTATGAATTTTTTCGGAATTTTGTGTAATTTTTGAAAATGACGTTTTTTTTATTAACTAAAAACGCGGTTTTCAAAAATTATACGAAATTCTGAAACTGGAGGGATCGGGAAAAATGGGGCTCCGAACACCAGCGGATGCGAGAAACGAGGATCGTTTCCATATCGTAGCAAATTTTAAAAAATCGGTTTTCATAGCGGCGGTGAGATTTGACGATATCCCGTTTTGCCCCGAAGCGCAATACCATTTTTTACCGATAATCCGAAGAGCCATTCTTTCTTAGATTTCCCATTTTGCTCCGCGATCCCAGAGGCCGGTTCGTCGCAGAATAATTATTCGTCGAGCATATTGGCGGACGCGCCAGGAGGAACGGTTGGTAACACGAAGCACGTGTGTGCCATACGTGTATCGTGAATCCGGAGCGATTCATGATTACCTCGGTGATAACTCAATAGGGATGAAGCTTCGTACTCGATTGCTTTTGACCTCGGGAGGCACGTATGGAAGTTGATGGAAACGTCTCTCGCAACTATATTCGCGAATCACTCTCGATATCGCTATCGTTCGGGTGTGTTTGCGGGTGTGTGCGAGAGCTCGGCGATGCCGTCGAAATAGCCATCCGGGATTCTACAAATTCGGTTTCTCCTGCGAAATATTCCCCCGTATCGATAACGAATAGATAGCGGTAAAGCGTGCAATATATCCGGTTCAACGAACCGTGCAAAACTGTACATGTCGTTGTTTAAGTTGATGAAAACGTCTCTCGTAACTACATTCGCGAATCACTCCCGATATCGCTGTACTGATTTTTTAAAAATGCGTTCGAGCCAACTAAAGATTCGGGCAAGGACGTTCAAATAAATATTTAATTTGACGAACAAAATATTTTAATGAGTCAAAAATATTTTGGTGATTTCGTCGAAGAAATCGTTGAACCAACTAATTTTTTAACTGTGCCAACAGAATATTTATTGGAACGTCCCTGCGCGAATCTTTAGTCGATTCAACCGTATTTTTTTATCAGTGTACATTATAGGGTGTTTCAAAAAAGGCATTTTTTTACATTTTCCTCCCACCTTTTTAAAGTACAGATTTCGATCTCAAATTGAACCTCGCAGAAGGCTGTACGTGGCAAAAAAATCCGAAGAGGTGCCGCGTTCGACGCTTTACTCAAAAAATGCAGCACGTCTCAAACTTAATTGTCAGCGACCGCCCTTCGCTGGATTTTTTTTATGAATTAAAATATGTAGATCTACGAGCTGGGAGCTGGTGGGAGGACAATTTTTAAAAATGTCCATTTTGCGAAACACACTAGTGTACATTCGCGAATCACTCCCGATATCGCTACCTCGATTACAAAAATGCGGTTCAGTCAACTAAAGACTCGGGCAGGGACGTTCAAGTAAATATTTAATTGAACGAACAAAATATTTGAATGTCTCAAAAATATTTTAATGTCTCACAAATATTTTGTGTGAAATCGTCGAAAAAAATTGTTGAACCAACTAATCTTTTAACTGTACCAACAAAATATTTATTTGAAAGTCCCTGCCGGAATCTTCAGTCGATTCAACCGTTCGTGTACCGTTCAATGGTGCGTGGTTTGCCGCGCGACGATGCCGATCAACCAGCCATCTAAGATTCTTCAAATTCGTTTTCTCCTCCGAAATGTCCCCCGTATCGGTACCGAACAGACAGCGGGAGAGATCGTTCAAGATATCCGGTTCGCCGAAGCGTGCAAAACTGCACGTGTCGTTGTTTATTCTCTGCAGTCGATCAATTCTCACCACAGCAGAAACCGGCCAGTGCCTCGAGGTCCGATCCTGCTCGATAGTCCCGAGAGCTGATTTCTCTCGGGATCCACCGACGATGTCGAACGACCGACAGAATCGAAGTCGCACTGCACCCTGCCGGTTGTACGGTATACACGTCTGTGACAAACATTTTTTCCTCGCGGTCACATTCGATCAGTCGCGTCCGTTGGAATCGACAGTCCGCCCGCAGCCCCGCGGCCGCAGTCACTAAACACAAAACCCTCCCGGATATCCCCGTCGATAATTAATTTCGATTTCTGCCCTCTTCAAAAGGCTCACCGATCTCGCTTTACGGATTCTCCAATTCTTTGATCATTTTTAAAAATTGAAAATAATAAAGTTTCTTTCATCTTCACTCTATATCTCTACGCCATAAAAGTTGGGCTTTTTCGAGTTTTTTTTTCGGCATTTCGGGTGACAAATCGTTCGAGTTCACCCTCTCTGTTGGGGTAAAAGCTTTTCATGCCTTTCGAGCTGAAGCTCTGCTCGGGGAGTTTCGCGTCGAGCAACGGGCGATGTTTTGTAAAAAGGTCACGGGACACTTTGGTATTTTTGTTTTATTAATAAACTCCACGGCTGTCGGTGTTTCAGAAAGGAGGGATTTGTATTTCGCATAAAGCGGGCCGTCTCGCCGGATGAATACGGGGGGGGAATCAAATTACGGTACGGCTTCGGCCGGAGTAAGGCCCCGGGGTGGCAAGTTTCGCGTATGTTATTTCATCGTTGCATGGAGAGGGAGCGTCTGTATGTTGCGCTTTCGTGACTTGCCCCAAAATATCGAGGTCAAATGCGAACTCCCAGCAGCGGTAGCGGCAGTGACTCCGGAGGTGATCGATAGCCGCCGCTCATTTCCCGAACGGAAGACGAGCCCCGAACCCTATCCTGGTGCTGCTGCACGTTAATGATAAATCGGGCATTGTCGGAAACGAGAGAGCGATCAGACGTGGCGGAATTCCACCAACGCGCGGACATCAAAACTCGAGCGCGCGGCCGCGTTTGATAAATGAATCATCGTGGGAGTGCATTTGACGAGATTCTCTATGCTTCCGAGTAAGCGGAGATACCGGCGTATTTGTGTATAATCGCACACTGAAAAAAAAAATTTGCTTGCGGGCTGCCGAAGAAAAAATTCTTCTTTCAATTCTTACAGTTTGTGATAGAATTTCAAAGGTGCCGCGACACGCACCCCAACTAAGACGGAGCGACGCAGAAATGTACCAATAATTACGAATACGAGACAGATAGGTGGGAAGATTACGTACACTTAGACCTACATGGAATAATTTGGCCATAGTGTACTCATATAAAATTAAATCGGTATAATTCATCGAAGTATTAATTTCATCGTCCAAAGTCATCCATATCGCTTGATTTACTTTAATTCCATTTCTTTCGTCCGTTTATTCGAATTCGATTCGTTCCACCGGACGTAAATATCAAATTTCTGCAATCCACATCCGCTCGCGCCGCACGCGAGCGTCTGTTTTATTATTTCACACGTATTGAGCTTTTTCAATGCTCGCGCGTGGCGTGCGAACTCAGCATTTTCGTCCGCTTCACGACAATTGGCTCTACAGAGTAAAAAATAATTTCGTAAAATGGAAATTCGAAATTTCGTAAAAATAAGTTTGTTAAATAAGTGATAAACGAGTTTGTCACCTATTTGAATATACGAACCTGTCCTTTTACATCCTGTGTCATTGATAATTTTAGTTTGTACTTTTGTTTGTAAAACTAGAAAATTAACAAATAAAAAATTGTGGATGTTTGTGGGCAATAAGTTGTTGTAAAAAGTACAATTTTGTAAAAATGTGTACCAAAATTAATTAGCCTTAGTTAGTTCTGATGCTACGTTCATCATCCAAGTGGCTCACAAGTCTAATAGACGACGAGCTGGTCTTCGATCAGTCTCTTTACCCGAAATTCTTATATTATATCGAGCCAACCTTCGTTATTTTCAAAGTTTAATAATTATTCATTTTCCACCATTGTTGTATCTCACATTTACGTCCCTTTAACTCAATTTCAACCCATTTTAATAAATCTGCAATAACCTCAGGAACAGAAAAATTTTTCCATTAGAAGAACGATTCCGATTTAATAATTTGTTACCTAGACGTCTTTGCTTACTGACCTCTGAGGCTTCGCGATCACCACATTGAGTATCGAATACCTCTGAACGCCACGAACAAGTTACTCACATCCACTCGAAACGCCGAAGCGCAAGTCGCTAAATAATTAATCGACCGCTGAGACCTAAAACGGGTTACCTTTCATTTCCGGTCAAAAGCAAATTGTTACGTAAATCGTATAACAAATCAGCTTCGCATGAGAATTTTATTCGAAATTAAATGGTCAGCGTGGTTAAAAAAAAAAAATTAATTACACTTTTCACTACCGACCTAGTTTTACAAACAAAAGTACAAACTAAAATTGTCAATGACAAGGGAAATAAAAGGGCAGAGGTTCATATATTCAAATAAGTGACACACAAGTTTGTCGCTTGTTTAACAAAATTATTTTTACGAAATTTCGCATTCCCTATTTACTTAATTATTTTTACGAAATATCGCATTCCCTTTTTACTTAATTATTTTTACGAAATATCGCATTCCCTTTTTCCTTAATTATTTTCACGAAATATCGCATTCCCTTTTTACTTAATTATTTTTACGAAATTTCGCATTCCGATTTTACGAAATTATTTCTAACTTTGTAAGGCGCGAGCGAGGGAAAGCGAGGGAAAGAGAATGATGCGATCTCCGGAGTGGATTTTCATATTAAAAAATACTGAGCCGGGAGTGCGATAAGTTGCAGCACGACTGTAGGAGTCCTGAGATACGGAAATTTCGAATGCCCTTTAGGAGACTTGACACAACGTCGGTGTTCGAGATACGCCGAGTTCCGAGGCCATTCCTACGAAGTGGATTCCCGTCGAAGTTAACGAGCGATCATGAGCTACGTTCAGCGGAGATGAACGCCGCGAAGACCGGAAGAGTCGGGTTAGTTGGGCGTGCCAATGCCGTGTAATGTTTTGAAGGTACCAAACCTCGGCGATAAGGCACGAAACACAGCCGGTGGGTGATAGTTCGGTGATGCCCGAGGGTGAACGAGCAAGGGCGACTCCGCGAAGAGAACGCCCGGATACGTCGGCGAAACCCTAACAGAAACTAAACCCAGTACAAGAGACGAGATGATTGGGGGGGAAGCAGAGGCAACGAAGCATTCGGATATGCGAACTGCGGTTTCGTGGGTGTCGCCGAGGAGACTCGGGGGTGGCGACCTGAGCTAAATTAGCTAACTCGAGACAGTAACAAACAGCAGTGAGAGACGAGGCGGGTGAAGGCGAGGAAGCAGAAGTTGAGGCCAGAGGTTCTGATATCAGAACGAACTGAGCTGTTACAGTGGGTTTCGCGACGCTGGTGTACATCGCCGGCCCGAAATCGGAAGGGCGTGTAAACTGCGCGATTTTGGATGGGGCACCGTGTCGTTTGGGCCCTTCTGCCTCCGAACGGTCGTCGAGTGTCCGCGCCAGAAACGGCACCGGCGGTATCAGCGGCAAGTGTTGGGAAACGAGGGAGTAACTGGCTCGAGGATTTCGGGGAGCGTACGAGAGACCCTGCCGAAGGAAACGGCGGACTGGAGCCATGGGAGTCTGGAAACTTCCAAAGTCACTTACCAAGAATTTACATTTGGGCCTTCCTGTCTCTCGTTGGCCGGGCGGATGCCGCTGTTGCTTCCGCCGCCGTGATGGCTGCAGCTCGCGACCGGCCTGTCGATGACGAACGGGTTCAGAGAGGACCGGTGCTGGCCCGCCACTGGCCGATACCAACACCGACTCTCCATTCACCGCCATTTAAGGTAAACGTACCAATGCCCGGACACTTAAGGGAGCAGTCCCAGTCCCTGGACATGCATGGAAAATCGTATTTCCATCTCTCTTGCACGCACGCCTTGTCCGGCCACTGGGACGTGTCCAATCATTGGTTTACCTTAGCTACGTCGGTGTCCACCAATGTTCGCCCCGAGAGGCTCCCGAATTCTCTCTTTCTTGAGTGAAGATCAAAGGTGCCCAAGAAAAAATCAGGAGCGCATCATTTTGGGGATTCCTTTGGGCCGACGCAGAGATCCGACAAAGTGAAGGGCGAGGGCGGGGTACTTTTTATGCATAATAGTGGAACACGATGTTAAAGTTGAAAAGAGGTGAAAATTGAATTTTTCATATGGCTTCGACAAAAAAATTGAATATTCAAATTTTTATAACACTTTCTCATAAAATGTGAAAATTGAAATTTTTACATCGCTTCCTCATAAAAGTTAGAAATTGACATTTTCATATGGCTTCCTCCTTAAAGTTGACAATGGATATTTTCATATCCCTTGCTCATAGGGGACTCTGCCTCAGAGCACGCAATAAACGGTCTATCCTTTCTCTCTCTCTCATAAAAGTTGAAAATTGAAATTTTCATTTCACTTCCTAATATTTTTCATCTCACTTCCTAATATTTTTCATCTCACTTCCTAATATTTTTCATCTTACTTCCTAATATTTTTCATTTCACTTCCTCATAAAAGTTGAAATTTGAAATTTTTATATCGCTTCCTCATAAAGGTTGAAAATTGACATTCTCATATCGCTTTCTGATAATGTTCCTTTATTCGCGAAGTTTCCTTTATGAGGAAGCCAAAGATACGGAAAATGCTTTCTCGTAGAAGAGCTGAAGCCGCGACCTGCCACTCAATGATGAACGGATTTCGTGAGGGCCAGTACTGGCCTGCACTGGCCGATACCAATACCGATTCTCCATTCACCTCCGTCCAGCAAAGTTGGTATTCACCGACGTTCGCTCCGGCAGGCTACGGGAATGCTGTCCGTTAAAAGTTTACGAGCCAAGAACGGTAAATCCGTGGGATAGCTGTTTGGTCGATGCAGCCGGAGAGAGCTTTCCGATGAAACAGGATCGGAGCTAGCGGATACGTCTTGCGATCTTCACTCGACTGTAGTGGTTCGGCCGTCGAATACAACCCGATGCCGCCGAACGAACACCGTCCAGTCAAGTGTGCGATGCGGCGAGAGGGTCAATTCCGAGATTGCTCGCGAATTGGAATTGGTAATGAAATTTGTTAGACGCCGAACGCGCGTACTTCCGGAATGGGAGAGGCGCCTTCGCGCGACGAGGAACGAGCCTGACCGATCGGTCGGTCCATCGATTCGACTCGCGGACTTCGAAGATCCGCCCGAAAAATTCTCGCACCGAGTCGACTGAGAGTTCTACGAAATTCGGAGCCGGTTAAACACGAAAGACTCGCGCTGATCGACGATCGAACGCTTTTTTTTATCCAACAGCTTCTCTCACTGCAATGTGATATCGTCGATGTTCGTCGTTGGGCGCGATTCGTACGTGTTTTGGAAGCGCGTCGACAAAATCTGAAAAAAATCAAGCATATGGAAAATGCTGAAGGTATTGATTTTGTATAATAATAATTCCAAAATTCCAAAATGTTGTAATAATGCCAATATTGAAATTTTTTTTCGATAAACCCCCGGCAACTTAACTGTTTGTTCATATAAAAACAATTAGTTAATCTTTTTGAATGCTTATGAATTTTTTCAGATTTTTGTGTAATTTTTAAAAATGACGTTTTTTTATTAACTGAAAACACAATTTTCAAAATTTACACGAAATTCTGACAAAATTCATACGTATTCAGAATAATTAACAAATCGTTTTCATAAAAAAAAGTTAGGTTGCCGGGTCATTTCTTGGCAATTTTTTTTTTTCGTTGATTTACCTTCCATATGATTGATTTTTATTCAGATTTTCATCACACCGAGAAGTGTTCGAAATTCCTTTCTCGATTCTGTCTGAACTCACGTGGGCTCAGGCTGTCCGCAAGTACTACCTTAAGTGAACGAGGACAAAAATCGATATGGTTATTGGCAGGCTCCATCGATGAGACGACCTCAAGAGGATTCTGGAGCAACTTAAAAGATCCGCCGGAAAATTCTCGCACCGGGTCGACGGAGTTTTACGAAATTCGGAGCCAATTAAACACGGATGACTCGCGCTGATCGACGATCGCACGATTTTTTTTTCATCGGTTCCAACAGCTTTTCTCACTGCAATGTGATTCATCCGTGTTTCGAAAACGCCTCGGCAAGAAGCATCCTGAATTCATTTATATTTTTTAAAAGTTCTCTCGTTAGCTCCCGACAACGTCCTGACTACTCAACGCTCGTTCGACTACTTAATGGGAACACCACTGTCGAAGCTAGACGCGTTAAGTGGACGAGGAAGAAAATCGATATCGTTATCGGCAGGCTCCATCGATGACGCGACCTCGAGGGAATTCTGGAGCCACTTATCTCCAGCCGCAAGGGTCGCGGAGGCTGCCTACGGTCTGAACTCCAATCCTTCTTGCACCACCGTTCCCCCTCCGTCGAGTCGATATTGAAGTGCTTCGATGTTCACCCTGGAAGACTGCTCGTGGATCCGCGGTGTTCGTTGATTAAACTATTTCGCACAAAAAAAAATGCAATTTTAAATAACTCGTCGATTCGCCCAATTTGTTTAAAAAAAAAGCTCGTAACTTCTATATAACATTTACCGTTTCGACGACGTCACGAAAATTTTTACAGCGGCGATCGCAGCTGCTTGGTGGGGTCCTTCAGAAAAATACCTATCCAGAAGCTCCGGCTTTCCAGAGATACTTTCCAGTAACCGCGAGACTTTTTGCTCCGACGTTCCTCAGGATTTATATGATTCGAGTTGCGTCGCGCTAAAGCCCATACAGTAGAACCTCGATTTTCCGAACCCGTCGGGACCGAGTCTGGTTCGGATAATCAAAAATTCGGATAATAGAAACGCAATTTTTTTTACTCGATTATAACACGTATATAAATAAGATATATATTAAACTTCAAAATATATTTTTACCATATTCCCAAGGCTGAAGTTTTATTTCAACAATGCTATGAATTAAAGTCGTCCATTTTTAATTGACGAACGCTAGCTACACGATCCAGTCACACAGCCAGTTCGGATGATCCAAGCTTCGGATGATCCAAGCTTCGGATGATCCAAGCTTCGGATGATCCAAGCTTCGGATGATCCAAGCTTCGGATGATCCAAGCTTCGGATGATCCAAGCTTCGGATGATCCAAGCTTCGGATGATCCAAGCTTCGGATGATCCAAGCTTCGGATGATCCAAGCTTCGGATGATCCAAGCTTCGGATGATCCAAGCTTCGGATGATCCAAGCTTCGGATGATCCAAGCTTCGGATGATCCAAGCTTCGGATGATCCAAGCTTCGGATGATCCAAGCTTCGGATGATCCAAGCTTCGGATGATCCAAGCTTCGGATGATCCAAGCTTCGGATGATCCAAGCTTCGGATGATCCAAGCTTCGGATGATCCAAGCTTCGGATGATCCAAGCTTCGGATGATCCAAGCTTCGGATGATCCAAGCTTCGGATGATCCAAGCTTCGGATGATCCAAGCTTCGGATGATCCAAGCTTCGGATGATCCAAGCTTCGGATGATCCAAGCTTCGGATGATCCAAGCTTCGGATGATCCAAGCTTCGGATGATCCAAGTTCGCATCATCCAAGTTCGCATAATCAACGTTCTACTGTACTGAACGATACAACCCATCACGCCCTAGAAACGAGCGCGTACGCCCAGTGATTTATTCACTAGCCAACTATAAAATCTCGTGGCTCAAGAAAACTGCGTTACATTGTTTATCGCATTGCCGTAAAGTCGCGCTCGCTTGGCTGGAGAAAAAATGTTCCTCAGAGACACTAAAAATGTGACTATTCTTCGATTTCTCGGAACTATCACGTTCCGTCGCAGGGACAGAAAAAATATTATTAAATAATAAAAATTAAGAGTTTCCGACCTGGACGGGTACGCTCGGCACGGGAGAGCGCCGTTGCCCCGCAACTACGGCTTTCCCGTGATTTATATTTGATGCAATAAAAAGCACGGGCGTCCCTCGCCTCGACCGTCCTCGGTATATATGATGCATAGTGTTAATAACGTCCATTCGCTCTCTTTCTCTCAACCCTGCATACTATTCTTTCCGCTCTCGAGACAAATACGATATAGCCTCGGTACAAGCTTCGGCAGCGAACAGAAAATCCCCTCGCTCCGCATTCACCCACCCACACACACACACAATCACGAACCTCTACGCTGCACCGTTCAACTTTTAATATGCCTCGTTTCGGCGATTATTCACGCGACAGCCGTGCCAGATATCCTCTCGAGAATGGGCCAAGGCTGAGAGAACCCACTCGACCGATATAGCAAAATCATATCCGAATCGGAATGGCTACGAAGCTCAATCGAAAAACCGTTTCTCTATCTGTGCACACGTATCCTGCATTGATCCCAATTCGTTCCCTCTGTTATAAATGAAATTGCCGTATCGCGCTCGCTTCGCTTATCTTCCCTGGTGATATATCTGCATAATAATTCGTGCCGATATCTTATTATTATGTAGATATTCATATACATATATATACGGTTTTTGTTTTATGCAAGAAGTGTCTGGATATGTGGAGCGTAATATCGAAATTTTGGGGAATGATGCAGTAATATTGCACATAAGAAAAAAAGAATTTATCAAAATTAATTTAATTTTTTTTCCAAGTCACCATATCGAATTTATTCGATTCGAGCGATTTATGTATGATTAGAAAATATTCGATCTCATTTTCATTAAATTGCATCCTCGTACCGGATAAACATATTATGAGATGTATTGATAGAACCGATTAATTAATTTTAGTACGCACACGAAGCGTGCGTAAAACTGCACTTTTCGCACCGAGTGAAATTTAAAAAAATACCACAATCAATTAAACGTTTTTTTCGAAGTCGCCATATCGTACAGTGGAACCTCGATTATCCTGATCGATTGGGGTCGAGCCCAGTTCGAATTAACGATTATTCGGAAAAAGAAAATTGGACCTTCAAAGACGTAGGAAATTAGAACATCAAACAGCTAATGATGTGCCGGTCTCACATCGAAAAAATGCCCCATTTTTTTCGACCCTAAGAACATTATGCTTCTGCTTAGAAGCAGAAGGACAGCAATCGACGATGAAATGACGTCGAAATTTTGCGGTTCGCAATAATAGATAATAGAAATTTTATGGTGCCGTTAATAGAAATTCGAATAAAGCAAATCGCATTTCCTTAATTCGCGGATACAACGTATAAAAATCGAAATTGAATTGATTCGATACGAGCGATTTACGTATGATTAATAAATATTCAATTTCATTTCCCGAAATTGTCTCCTCGTGGCGAATAAACAGTTTTGTCGACTGTTCGTAGAACCAATTAATTCATTTTAGTATTTAATGTTTGCATTTTTTAAATTGAATTCTCTTCAGATTATATTCCGGGGTGTTGCAGGGTCTTTCAATGAACGACCCTGCATTTGAGACGCGACACACTCGTGCGTGTTATAAATGAAATTGCCATGTCGCGTTTGCTTCGCTTATCTTTTCTGGTGATGCATAATAATAAAGTTCGTGCCGATATATTATTACTATGGAGATATATATATATATATATATATATATATATATATCCATATAATTTTTTTTATCGAAGGACATATCTGAGGAGCATAATATCGAGATTTTGAGCAATGATGCAGAAACATCGTGCACATGAGAAAAAAAAGTTGACAATTGAAATTTTCATATCACTGTCTTATAAGATTCCTTTATTTGCAAAGCTTCTTCCATGAGAAAGCATTTTTCTGTATTTTTGGCTTCTTCGTGGAAGAAGCTACACGAATAAAGGAACCAAATTCGACAAAAAAATCGACAAAAAAAAAATCTAAATTGAATTTATTCGATTCGACCGATTTACGTATTGATAAAAAAAAATACTCAATATCATTTCGCTAAATTGTATCCTCGCACCGAAAAAGCATATAATGTCGACTGTTTGTAGAACCGATTAATTAATTTCAGTACTTCTTGTATGCACATTCTTAATTTAATCGATCGTCGAGCAAACCCTATCATTTCGTAATGTCTCTTCCAATTGTATTCCACAGCTCGACAGTGGAAGATCCGGAATTTAGGATGCTGCACACTCGTGCCGAATTGCGTTGCGGAGATGGGAGAGAACGTGGCGCGCTGCCGTTGCCCGGAGCACCGTTTTCGCCGAATATTTAATAGCTGGCGCTGCCTAATTGGTGCCTCCAATTGTACTACGTCTACGTGCTGTGTGCGACGTTCTTCCCTATCAGCTGCGGGTGATACATTTTGATACCACCGCGACGAGTACACAGCCGAGGGCATGGAGGAACGTCTCTGGAACATTTCGTACCGACGATTCGCTGAATTGTAACGTTATACCCGCGTCAGACAATGGCATACGAAGTTACATACGATTAATTATCGAAGGAAAGCGCGCTCCAGAGAGCACACGCGGACACACTAGGTGAACCCGCGCGCTCTACGGCTTTCGCATCCTCGAGAACACGGTGAAGATGTGTGATCAGCAAAAACCAAAAAAATCGCAGTAAGGTAAAAGTACCAGTGGCCGCACACCTGAGGGCGAAGTCCCAGTTCCCGTACACGCATGAGAAATCGTATTTGCGTCTCTCTTGCACGCATGCTTTGCGCGGCCACTGGGACGTTTACCTTAATATCATCGGCATCCGCAAGCTCGTTTAGTGACTAACGCTGAAGAACAAACGTAAGGCAACGCGCGAAAAATTGGAGCACGGTAAAATAAAAATATTGAAATAAACTTTAAAATTTGTCCCAGCCTACTCGAAAGATAAACTTGAACACGTTACAGAAGGTAGAAGAAAGAAAAATATATGGCTGAGGTCTGACAGATAAAAAAATCTAAAAAATACGTAGTAACATCTTCAGCATCCGCAAGTTCGCTTATGAACGAACGTGCAGAGTCGAAAGACAAACGTAGCGTAACGCGTGAAAAATTGGAACCCGGTAAAATAAAAAGATTGAAATAATGTTCAAGTTTTTCCTTAGTCTAGTCGAAAGATAAATATGAACGCGTTGCTGAAGGTATCAAAAATGAAAAATACTATCAAACCTGAGGGAATACGTAGAGAAATCGTTTTATTGATTCACGGTCTTAAAAAATAGAACTCCGCTCAATGATGAGCAGCAGCGGCCTTCCTCATCTGGACGAGGATGCTGCCAAGCTCCTCACGCTTCCTCTTGGCGCGGATGTGGGTTCCCAACTGCAAATTGTTCAAATCATGTATTGGAGCAACTCAGATTTCAGAGTCGAGGCGACTATCTATGACCCGAAGCTTACCCTTCTCTTCAAGAATTTCAGGGCTCTCTTGTCCTTGGACACTTTGAGCAACTCCATGGCGCGCTTCTCGTACGGAGCATGGCCGGTGACCTCCCGGATGAGATCCCTGACGAATTTGGTATGCTTCGTCTGACGCTGCATTGGAGAACAGAAAAGCACGTACATTGATTAGAATTTTTTTGAGAATAAACAATCGTCGCGAATGTGTCGTGAATGTGCGAATTCTTAAGGTGATGTGAAACCACGCCGCCGTTAGCGTAAACTGTTCTGAGCGCTGAGGAAGAAGAAAATTGTCTTTCCCTGGGGAATCAGCAGAGGCAGGGAAAGACAATTTATTTTTTTCTCGGCGGTCTCCAGTCTCAAAACGACACTCAGGACAGGTGAAATACGACGGTCGGTAACAAAAACTGTAATCAACTTTTTTCATTGACTGTGATGTCCAAGGTGAAAAAAAAGTAACATCAAAAATGGATTACATGTCAACTTTCGATGACACTTTTTTTTTACCGTAGAAGTATCCACGAAAAAAGTTGAATAGAGTCTTTGATACCGACTGTGCATGGTCAGGTGAGCGGAAAGGCATTTCAAATGCTCTTCAGTACAGTTTTTGTCACCAACTGGACATGGAGCAGGTGGACGAAGAATTATTATACCACATCACCCTAAGGTGATGTAAAATATCGCAGATGGTAGCAAAAACTGTACTAAACACCATTTTCAGGCCATAGTCTGAAAATTGTCTGTCCCTGGAGAATCGGCAGATGCAGGGAAAGACAATTCACATTTTCCTCATCGATGTGCAGCCTCAAAACGGGATGCAGTACAGTTTTTGTTACCAACTGGGCACGGGACACATTGACGGAGGGTTACCACACTACCTTCAGGTGATGTGAAATACCACCGCTGGTAACAAAAACTGTACTGAACATTGAAAAAATAAAATTGTCTTTCCACAGGGAATCAGCAGTCGCAGGGTAAGAATTTTTTTTTATTCGTCGTTGATCTGTGATCTCACAGCAGCTTCCAGTACAGTTTTGGTCACCAACTAGGCGCAGGGCACGTAAACGTGGGTTAGTCCACACCACCTTAAGGTGGAGCTAAGAAACAACATAACGTCAAAATATTTTGAATCCATTTTTCTCCAAAACTGTTTTATAAAATGAAAAACGGATTCCTATGTGTACCGTGTATTTGATTGACACAGCACGCCCTGAAATTTGTTTTTCATTTTACAGAATTGTTTGCGAGAAAAATATATTCAAAATTTTGACTCCGTCTCTCTTGGACGCATGCGTGTTTTGCCGTCCCTTAAGAGCATGTGAAACACGTTCTCAGCGTGTCTCTCTCGCTCCGCCGAGAGCGCCACTGATGCTATCTCTCTTGCACTCCATAGTGTTTCACATGCTCTTAAGACCATCCAGGGCTCAATCAATGTCAAAAACCGTAATAAACTTTTCTCACAAGTTCCCGTATGTACGGTCAAAAGTGAAATCTCATCGGAAACGGATATCGTCTCTGCGTCCGACGAGACTTCTCTTTTGACCGTCCGTCCCAAAATCCGTGAGAAAAGTTGATTCCAGTTTTTCTGACCGACCATGATAATGAACATGCTCTTAAGGTGATGCGAAATACCGCCGGAGTTAGCAAAAACTGTACATGCAGTTTTGGAATGGCGGTTTAGGATGGAATGCAGTTTTGAGATCTCGGTCTGGCGAGGAAAAAGACAATCGTCTTTTTCCTCGTCAGGCATCAGACATGACAATTTTTTTTTCTTCGTCGATCTGCTGTATCAAATCCGCGGTCAGGACAGTTCTTTGTCACCGACTGGGCGCTGGGCAGGTGGACGGAGGGTTTTATGCCACATCGTCTTAAGAGCATGTGAAACACCCCCCTCCCCGTCCACCCCGGGCTCAGCCGGTATTATAAACTGTAATCAACTTTTCTCACTGGATCTCGCATGTACGGTCAAAAGAAAAGTCTCATCGGAAGCCGAAATTATTTCCGTTTCCGATGAGACTTTTCTTTTGACCGTATATGCCAGAATCCATGAGAAAAGTTGATTACAGTTTTTATTACCGACCGCGGTATTTCACATGCTCTTAAGAAGGTTAGGTTTCCGTCGAGACTCACCCCCTTGAGACGCGCCGGCCGGATAGCAACGGTCTTCTCCTTTTCGGACTTGTTCTTAGCGACGCGAATCTTCGTCGTCTTGTGGCCCTTGTTGAGGCCTATGGCCAATTCGTATCTCGGTGCCATCCCTGGAAAACAAACACCGAACGGAGGTTATGTTAAGTTCGACGATAAATCCCGTCGGCAGCGATAATCTCGTCGAAATAACGTCCGGCACCGACAGCCAAGAACGTTTCTTTGTCGATTCGATATATTTTTAATGCCGATGCCGACGGATTGCTGTGATATTAGGAGATTAACTTCGCGCACGAACCTTCGACGAAAGTACACGCTCGCGGAAAGAGAGGTCGATCCTCTGCGCATCTGTTGCGCGCCGAGAAGAACTACCGCAGCGCCCCCACGAACTTTTCGTTTGAAAATAATTCACCGTACAGATATTCGATAGTATTTTCCGTTTAAAAAATCACAGCTGTACGTTTACTGTCGAAAATAGTGTCGAATATCTGGACGGTGAATTCGTTGAGCAGCTTTTGCGGAAGATAATGAGCCGCGATACATAAAAATCTGGCAAAGAAATTGTGGATTATTATTTGAAAAAACTGTACGAATATATGTACCTTTTCGAAATCTGCACTCGTGCTGATGCACAAACCAGTTAATATTTATTGCAATTAATGTTTCCCTAGCACAGAAATATTTTTGAAATGTTTCAAAACATTTTTTTTTAATATTGAAAATATTTTTTTGTACACTCATAAGTCTTACATTGAAATGTTTCAGAAACGTTTCGTAAAAATGTTTTTAAAACATTTGTTTTCTGGCAACATCCCAGGTAGCACAAAAAAATTAGTTATCAGAAAGTGATCTAAATGGGTTACATATGTCCGTCCGGATGGTAACTATAAGCTATCCTACGTCCAAAAGTTAACTTTTTGGATGGGAGGTGACTTTCGGATACCGTCCGGACGGACATATGTAACCCATTTAGATAACTTTCTGATAACTATTTTTTTTGTGCTACTTGGGATACCAATATCTAGTAAATACTTTACCAACATTTAAAAATATTGGTGAAATGTTTTACAAACGTGAAAAGTTCAGTGCAGACCTACTAATAATCGGTTTCAAAATATGTTTTCACCGTTTCAGAAATATTTCAGATGTATTGAAAAATTAAGTATATTTCTGAAATATTTAAGAAATGTTTCGGTACAATATTCAAAAACATTATTTCCATATATTTCAGAAATATTTCGTGGTATATGGGATCAATCAATCGACGTGTAAAAGTTAGTGACAGAGTTACGCATAGAATAATTAAGTATATTTTATTAAGAAAAATACAAGACAAGACGACAGAACACGAGTAACAGCTGAGAGACAAAAACATTTGAACTATATAGATCAATATACCCGCTCTTGAGTTGCACTCGATTCAAATTAATAATCTCAACAGTTTGTATAAAAGACTTACAAAAATGTAGCACTCATTAGACTAGCGTGGAGCGCTCCACCCTCCTTAAGGGATCGAGAAAAACAACTCGTCCCCGTTCCTCGCACACGATATTCATTTATTTGCCGATACAAAAGCTCTTAAATATTATATCTAATATCTCCTCAGTACTGACGTGACCGGTAATTTTACCGATCTCTCTCATCGCGTTGCGCACCTGCTGAGCGGCTATTACCATGTCGTATCGGTCCTGCGAGCTCACGAGCAGATAGTCGGACAGATATTCGTGGCACTTGATCAGATGCGTTCTGTGCCGCTCTTGACTTATCGTTGGATGTTCCCGCGAAGGATTGCCGCAACTGAAACATATTTAAAAAAATAAAAAATGATGCGTCGTAACGTGCACGGTATAGAACCTCGCTTATCCGATGTCGCACCCAACTCATCTGAGCCCTCTGCATTAATCGAGGTGTAGGCTCGGATAATATGGAAAACTCTGATAAAACGGATAAAGCATCAATGCCCACGTGCAAAGTAGTTCGTAACGACAATTTTGTTACATACGCGCTTAAACTTGTACAAGTTTCTTGCATCTTTATATTGAGAGCTGCTAATATAAAGAGTTCGGATTCTAGAGTCGATGATTTATGTTTATATGAAGTTAATGTTAACTAACTCAATTGTAATTGTATTTTAAAAATAACTGCATTAACTATTAATGTTAATGTTTATATGAAGTGCTATGTCATTTAAAAAAATATATAATAGTAATACAAATTTGAATTGAGTACGTTATGCGCGTTATCCGAGATTTCACTTATCCGACTTAGACTCTCCCCACATTACCTTGGATAAACGGAGTTCTACCGTTCTACCGAGAAAAATGTTTATGCTATTATACTTGCATCTCTCTGAACCGCTCGGTCATCGCGTTCAGTAGATCTTTCAACCCTTCCCCTTTGGCGCACGACAGCCCGACTATACCGCGATTCTCCAAAAGTTTTTTAGTTCTTTCGTCGATCAGATCGGTCTTGTTCAAAACCACCAAGCAATTATCGGACAGTTTTCCATCGTTCATCAAGGAGTCTCCCAATTGCAGTCCCTCGATATATTCTCTGATGTAATTCTCCAACGTTTTTTTGCTCGCTACGCAAACGGACGCGTCGATCATGACTACGATGAAATCGGCGTACTTGGCGTAATCCTTCGCTCTGCGTATGCCCTCCGCCTCCACGACATCGCGGGTGGATTTCGCGAGACCGGCCGTGTCCGCCAGAATCACCGGATATCCGGATATATTCGCGCTCAGCTCGACGATGTCTCTCGTCGTGCCCGCGATCGGCGTGACGATCGCGGCATTTCTTTGTACTAAAATATTGAGCAGGCTGCTCTTACCGACGTTCGGCTCGCCAATTATCACCGTTCTCACGCCGTTTCTCAATATCTCGCCCTTTCTGCCGTCGGCAAGATGATCCTCGATGCGCCTCGCGAGCTTCTCCAACGTGTCGTTGCAATTCTTAAGTACGTCGCTCTCTATGTTGTCGTCCTCGCTGAAGTCAATGTAAGCCTCCACACTGGCCAGCGATTGAGAGATCGTTTTGTGCCAGCTCTTGTACAACTTGCTCAAACTTCCGTCGGCTTGGAGAAGCGCTTGCCTCCTCTGCTGCTCCGTCTCGGCGTCGATCAAATCGGCGAGACCCTCGATCTCCGTCAGGTCGAATTTGCCGTTGTCGAATGCGCGCCTGGTGAATTCCCCGGGCCTCGCGGGCTCGAATCTGAGCTTCGACAATGCCGACATCAGCGCCGCCAGGATCGCCGGACCACCGTGAACTTGGAACTCGACGCTGTCCTCACCCGTGAAGGAATGCGGCCCTGCAAGAGCGTTTCACACGATTAATAAATTAATAATAATAATTTAAACTCTATCACTGTGATGAAACTAATTTTAACAAAATTTAGGCATACTCTAACTAGGATAAAAAATTACGATTAGAAAACAGGATTATAAACAAAATTGTAAATTTAGAAAATAATATTGTAAACAAAACTGTAAATCTAGAAAACACCTTTATAAGCAAAACTGCAATTTTCACCCACTCAAGTGGAAACGAAAACTTGTAAAAGGGCTTGTCCCGTTAAACAATAAACAAACCAACAAACAATAAATGTTACAAATATTAAGTGTTATTAATAATAAATGGTCTAAATATTAAGTGTTATTAATAATAAATGTTCTAAATATTAAGTGTTATTCATAATAAATGTTTTAAATATTAAGTGTTATTAATAATAAATGTTATAAATATTAAGTGTTATTAATAATAAATGTTATAAATATTAAATGTTATTAATAATAAATGTTTAAAATAATAAATAAATAGACGCCGGACGTATTTCACATCATCTTAAACAACATAGATCACTTTGTTTACGCGACGAAGCTTTCCTTTACCTGGAAACCATAGACACAGGCCTTTGTCTATAACTTCTCCTGTATCTGGATCACATATTCTGCTGAGATGAGCTCTTCTTGGCTGAGGATTTGTTACCTTGGTCATTCTTTGAAATGCCTCCAAGGCTCCACTGCCCGATACTCTTACAACAGCTACTCCACATTTTCCTTGTCCTGATTAATAAAGAGAGAGTTTTAAGTTAAAAGAACAATCGTGAGCCAATTGATTTCATATAGGGTGCGTTCTCGAATGCAGGTCTGCTCAACTATGCGTTCTTTAATTTATGACTGCCCACTGCCAATTGGTTTTTTTAGTAGCCAATGGTACAACCGATTATTTCCGCGGGATACATTTAGTCCTTTTTGATAACAAAAAAACTGTTATCCGAGCAGATTTGTACATAAACTAAATCCCGAACTGAGAGCGGACTGAAATATAATAACGCCCATTTCAGCTACGTGATAGATGTGGATTACATCTAAAATATTTCCGGATTTTTCCGAACAGACCAGAAGTGCATACAAGAGCGCACCCGTCTATAGCGCGGAGTAGAGAGTCATCTGTCAGCGTTACAAATTACAAATCGCTAGGAGTATCGTCTGCTACGGTGGACGGTGTTTCCATCGATTTCTCGCGCGGATAAATTCAGTGAATTTTCGTCATCAGATTATTGAATACCAACATTTGGTGGATTGACCGCGAATCGGTGCAAACTTTGGGTGTATTGTGTACGCATTTTTAATAACCAGAGGATAACGCGTAGATCGTCGAGGTCGAGTGTCGTTCCCTCGTTGAGAATGCCCCGCCAGTATCCGATGAACACGACGTGCGCGCACTGACCCGCGTCAACCTCCAGCGAGTGCTAACGAGTTTTTGTATTGTAAACATCACCGGATTTTACCAGCATTCACCGAGGAGATCCGTTCAACGAAGGAATCTCGACTAGTCGCGCGATCAATTGACACGAGATCAACAGTGAAATGTTCATAAATACTGGGAAAACTGTCTGAGCACGAGATCGCAGTGGTGCATCATGGCGCTCGAGTTGTTTGTGCGATTTGCTGTCATAATTTAATAATTCTGAACGATCGAGGCTAATAATTCGGAACGAAATAGATGTTGACGTTGCAGCCTCACTGATAGACTCGACGAGATGTTATAATCGAATACCAATCGTACAGTTTCCGCACGTTGTTTCTGGCAGCCAGCGTGTGATCGACGGGACGAACGGGGCAGTTCGACGAATCGATGCGCGCGCCGATCTGGCGGGAAGTTTGAAACCGCGTTCGATGCAAGACCGACTGTGCTCGTTTACCGAAATGACACGCAGACATCGGGAATTGTAAATGTAAGAAGATTGTATAATTTAAAAAAACAATTGTAAATTTAATGCACCGGACTGGAAGTTTTTACGCAAATACTGGTATATTAAATTTCATCTACAATTGTGATGAAAAAATTAATGTTCAGTGTATTAAAAACATTGGGAATACTTTATTTTTTATAATTTTCCTTAATTTTTCTATGAAAGTACTTCAATTTTTATAATTTACTCTAATTTCAATAGAAAAATTATAATAATTTTTCATCACAATTGTACATTAAATTTAATGTACCCGTTTTTTGCATTAAAACTTCCAGTTCGGTGCATTAAATTTCATATGATTTTTTTTTACAGTTTACTCGAAGCACCGATCTTCCGTCGATCTTCGATAGGAAATAATTTTGTTCTGAGATGGAGGAGTATCAGAAGAAATTCATACCGAGCGAGGAGATTCAGAACAGATGTAACATCTGGGTGAAGTCGCAATCGGAGCTATGTAACACGTCCGAACAAAGTCTGAAGAGACAACTCGAGTTCGAGCAGGAAGATTGCCTCGACACCGACTCCGAATTCGATTCCGTTTCGGAGTGCGGAGCGAAGAGACGCAGATTGGCCACGCAAGTGAAGTCAGAAATTTTGAGTCTGCTCTGCAAGTGGACCGAGTGCTCCTTTGAAACTGGTACGACGGACAAATTCGTGAGACACGTGGCCGGTCACATACCCCAGCTGGGAATAAAAACTGCCGAGGACGGCAGCGAGGTTTACGTATGTCTGTGGAAAGATTGCGCCTACGAGAGCAACTCCAGCGAGGACATATCTCGTCATGTGAATTATCATTCTTACCACACAAAGATTCAATCGATCGGATCCAACATCAGAGGAAGGATCAAGTTGCCTGTAAATATTAGCCCGCAGTATTTTTCCTCTTATATTTATGAAAAATAGTGTACATGGTAAAAGACAACGAACATTCGACAAACATCCAGAATTTTTGTATTTCGTTGGTTTGTACAATTTTTCTTATAAATTCAACACTTTTCTTTTCGTTCATAATTTTGCTGTTATTTGCTCTTTCGTTTTACCATTTTTAGTTGCAAAAACAGTTTGTTGATAGAGAAAAAAAATTGTGGCATCCAAAAGAAAAAACTTCGTTTATAATGTTGCTTTTATTTCCTCGTTCGTTTTACAATTGTTTAGTTGCAAAAATATTTTGATGAAAGAGGAAAAAATGGTGGGGAAACAAGAACAAATTTCGTTTATAATTGAGATATTATTTCCTCGTTCGTTTTACAATTTTTTAGTTGCAAAAACGATTCGTTGATTGAGTAAAAAAAAATAGTAGGGTCAACAAGAAAAAAAAAAGTTGATCATCGTGGACAAGTTTGTTAAATGCACAAACATTTTGTCCACCGTGTGTCGCCTCGAGAAGACTGATTGGACTCCTTTCTGTTTCAGAAATGCCTTCGCGTTATCTCCCTGAAGACCATCTTCAATCTGACATCGAGTCACATTTGTCAGTGGGAAAATTGTACGAAAACGTTTACGAATTACCAGTGGTATCTCTACCACATGCATCAGCACATGGACGACAATCCGAGGGGCAACAAGGTGGAGGGCGGCGTGATATGCAGATGGACCGCGTGCAACAAAAAATTTCCAAGTATTTACAAGCTAAGGGAGCACATGAGACGCCACACGAAGGAGAAGACTTGCGCTTGTCCCGATTGCGGTATTACGTTCGCTTCGAACACGAAATTCCATGACCATTGTCGTCGACAAATTCCAATAGACGGTAAGGAAGGGCTCGACAACGATAGCTTATCGCATTCGGAGATGGATAAATAATGTATTAATTTTGGTTTTCTTCTTTTTTCAGTCCAAGGCTTTCAGTGCTCGTACTGTAACAAATTTTATCCCACCGAAAACATTCTTCGCGATCACATGAGGGTTCACGTCTTCAATTATAAATGCACGCTTTGCGATATGAGTTGCGGGTCGCCGGCCGATTTGGTAAAGCACATTCGCTACAGGCACGTGTCCGCTCGACCGTTTCCCTGCCAATTGTGTCCGCACGCTGCTAAATCGCAACAGGATCTCGATTCTCACATGACCGTTCACACGAGCGGTCCTAATTTTATTTGCAATTACGAGGGTTGCTCGTACACCTGCAAGAATGCATACGTCTTCGATAGGTAACGACCGGAAATTCTGTCTCGCCTCGAAGGGCACCGAGATCGTGTGTAATACAACAGTCGATCGATTGCAGGCACATAGAACGAGCTCACACGGACGAAGAGCGATGGTACTGTTGCCACGAGTGTCCCATAAAATATCGTAAGAGTTACACTCTGACGAAGCATCTCATCGAGGCCCACCACTTGCAAGCCAACGGACACAAGAGGTTTCAATACATGAGAGACGACGACGGTTATTACAGATTGCAGATGGTAAGATACGAGGCTATCGACGACGATAGCCCACCGCCTGCCGAGAAATCGTCGAAGAATTACAAGATCAAGATGATAGACGTTTCATCGTCATTTCCACAATTGGAAGTAAGTAGAAATGGTAGGCGGAAAAAATACCCCCGGAAAAAATACTCTCGTGTGTGTGAGGGTATTTTTTTCGGGGGGATTTTCTCCAGAGGGATTTTTTCCAGGAGTCCGAGTTTTTGTGATCTCATTTTCGGCAGTTTCTAAATAAATCGTTAATTTTCAGATCGTCGAAGATAACAGCGAGGAGGAGGAGAATGGAACGGCCTCGGAAACGAGGTCCGAACCCGAGTATCCAATCGGTGGTAAATCTATGCCGATAATCTCGAATATATTGATATCGATCGACGAAATGGACGCGGATGGAAATATAATCGAGAGCAAGGTCGTGCAAACTCAGGAGACGAGCGAGTTGCCACCCTCGGAGGAGCCGCCAATTATATTGACCTAGCCTAGACGGGCTCAAAGTAATATTAACCGCACTTTATTTTAATCCCCGATGACCGACTTTACGTTTATGTATTTTTATAAGTATTAGCGAGAATGCGAATTGTCCACTTAGTTGTATAATTAATTCAGTCTCAGGTAGAAATCTCCGATGCGCACCGATGTCTCTTGTTTGCGTAAAGGAATTTCACAATCAATGAAATCATAGACTGAATAGTAAATTTATTATGAACAAATTGTATAAATTCTATAAACAATCGAAGATGACTAAAGACGTCGATGATTTTATCATTAATAAAAGTATAATTTTGGTAAATGATCGAACTTATGTATAATTATTTAAGGGTTCTATCGACTCGTTCCCGTCACTTTACTGCGGAGTTTTCTTTTTCTGTTTTCTTTAATACCAATCAACCAGTTTTACGGAAGATACTAAGTTGCAAGTTAGTTAATCAGTCACTTTACATATATATATACTTTTGTATATATAGAAGCATGTAAAACCTATAATTTTTTTTCTTTTCTTTTAACTCTAGCCGGCTGAGACGCCGAGGTTCACTTATACGTATATCACTTTTTCTTTTTTCATTTCATTCATTGCGTTTTCGTTCCGTCGCATAGACCACAAATGTTAAATCTCTCTTCCAAGAATACTAGACTAGAGGCTCGGACAAGCGGTTCGTGGCTCATACGATGCGGCTCGAGTGGACGAACGGTACATCCGTCTGTTACGTAGTCTCTGTGTACATTAATGCCTTACATTATCCATTCATTAATTCCGAGTTATACAACAACAATAATAATAATAATAATGGAGGAAACGTTATACACCAATGGAGACTCACGGAAGCGAACACAAATTGCATATTATATTATATACAAGGAATTCGGCATAAGTTTGTTAATTGTAAAATATATCGGGGACGACATTCTACCGAAGTAACACAGGCAAAGTACAAGATATGTTGTCGAATCAATAGGCATCCGAGTTGCAATCGAAAAATGACGGCAGATCGAGACCAGTGCGCGGCTGGCGTTCGCGTAAAGTACGATTTTTTTTTTCTTTTTTTTTTTTTTTACCTCAGACGTCGTGATCGATCAGTCGATCGTCTCGCCTGTAAGAATACCTCGGCGGATTGTGACAAGGTAGAAGCCAGAGTACAGGATGACTCTTGCCGCAAACTTGCGCGAGCAGCGTGAGCGTCCGCGGCGCGGCTCTGTTGTGATGATGGTTGTGACCGCCTTGTATTCTCTCTACGGCAGTCTCCTCGCCGAGTATAGCTTGAAACTGATCGACCAAAATTGCTATGACGAACATTCCAAACAAGGCCGATTCCAGTACCAGGATGACACAGTGCAATCTGCAATAATCAATACCATCAGCCACTGGCACGCGCCCGAAACCTGCCTTGATAAAATTCTGTTTTCGTCAGAATTCCTATGTTTGTTGTTGCTGCAGACATAAAAAAAACCTGAATCGGCAAGTCGTTCTGCATAAAAGTCAAACACGACTCTGACGTTGAAAAAAGTTGAAAATAAACATTTTCATATCGTCGCCTCATAAAAGTTGAAAATTGTAATTTTCATATAGCTTTTTCATATTGTTCCTTTACTCTCGAAGCTTCTTCTATGAGAAAACATTTTTTGTATGGTTAGATTCCTCATAGAGGAAGGCTTCGCTGAAAATTCCATTTCTCGACGTTTCAGACTATTTTGATATCGGAAACATTTTTTTTTGCCGAAAACGTAGCTTCCTCTATAAGAAGCAAAAAGAAGAAAATTAATTTTAAAAAACTTTATAAATGTTAGATTCATCGCATTTCGTAGTCGAATTATTCCCCGAAAAAAATGCTGACGAATATTCATAGTTGTTTCAAAATTGTTTGTCAAAGTTCTTGCAATGTTCGGCTATTTAGTTGTCCATTAACAGCCGACTTCGTTACTCACATTCTGCTCTGTTTTATCGCGACGTCGTTGCTGCATTCCGGACAGTCGAAGACCCACGATATTACGACGAGCGTGATCGCGTACAGCGCCAGAGTTCCAACGTAGACTAAAAATTGGATAAAATATTTTTGGTTCCTCTCGCCGACGCAGTTGTTGATCCTGCAGAACAAAACACTGTGTGAGCTACATTTACGCCTGATGCATTTTTAAATCCCTTTTTTGACCATATCTTAAATGTGCAAAAAAGGAGTGGAATATGGAAATTGCACAACAGACATAAAGAAGTGAGAATATGCAAATCTGCAGACTCATCGGAAATCTGTGTCACGATTTTCACGATTTGCGGAAAACGAATTTGAATAAGTATTATATTACTCGTTTAAATAAATAATTCTTATATTGTCACATAGTCACGTGCTACATTAATTGTGCATATCATAGCTGTAATTTTATTGCAGATATCGGAAGTTTAGATTTAATTTAATTAATTTGTTTCACAGATTTCTTCAGTTACTGCACAGTTTGCAATAAATCCCGATTTAGAGCTGAGAATAATACATTTAATAATAATAATAAATAATAAATTGAGATAAATAATACAAAATAGAGAATAATACATTTTATCATTTTAAAAGATAATAAATTAAGATGAAGCCAGCAAAACACGCGAGCATTTAAAAAAAATTCTAACACTTGAAGTTAACAGCTGGTAATTAGTTTAACGAATAACAGTAATAGATTCTCAGTCAATAATCAATTTAAAAACAAGCTCGACCTGAACCAGTTCACGTGAAATTCAATTTGGTTACTAAGATGCAGATTTTATAAGTGTTACACTTCCTTTTCTATGAATTTTAATAATAATGATAACAATAACATGAAACTAGACTCTACTGTTCCCTCCAATTTTCTACCCTAGCCCACTTGTATTCAGTCGCGACTGGATTTACCGTATTTTTTAAAGATCTTTAAGGATCCTTTGCACATAAATAGATAAATAAGAAGTAAAATTACGCGCATAGAATTCATCAGTTTGTTAATATTAATCAGATTTCTAGTTGCACATCGGGGTATACAACTGTAATATACACGAGCATGTAATTTTGTGAAAACATAAGAAAGGGCTTGTCCCCTTTACACACTAACAAATAAATAAATTAATTAATTAATTAACAGCCAGGATATGCACAGTTTGCGTAACATCTTATGATACGACAATATACAATTTAATCACTTTAACGAGTAACACAAGACTAGACTCGACTGTTCCCTCTTGATGACTACCCCAGCTACACGTATTCAAATACGATTGCATTTGCCGTTTCTTCAAGGACCTTTAAAGATCCTTCGAAGATAAATACACGAATAAAAAAAAAAACGATTCCGGTAGCTCTCCGCCTACCATGGACAGTGATGGTCCATCCGTCTGATGCATCTTTCGCAAATCCTGCAGTGATGAGCCCTCGGAGGTCTGTAGGTTTCGCATCTCGTGCAGACCGTCCAGTCGTCCCTCTCGTCGCAGTCGTCGCTGACCCCCGAGCCGGCCGTGTGTATATCCGAAAAATCCATGCGTGTCTGAGGCAGCGGGACTACGCCAGGATCGCTGCATATAGCCTTCAGATGGGACATCATGAGTAACAGGACAACAGTGTTGAAGGTCACGACGTGAAAGGGTCCCCACAAGCTGCAAAACACAAGAGAGTCACGGGAATGAATTGCGGCGCGCGTCATTGTCCCGCAGTTATCGCCGACGTTATTGTTGACGATCATCGTAGATAAAAGAACAGCAAGTGCGGTAGAACAACGTTGACAAACCTATCCTGCATCGTGTGCAATATTATCCATCGTATGACGACGTAATCCGCGTAGAAAACGGCGACATAGGTCACGATAATGCACACTATACCGCACGGATCTCTAACGAACATTTTTGTCTTCGACTTTCTAAAACAATCGTCTTTCACCGTGCACGACAAACATCGCCGCGAGATCGACACTCCGTTGTTTTGTTCGTGAACCGAGCGCAGCACAGTTCGACAGCGGACGAACGATGTTTCTTTTAAATAAATTATTTATTGTTTTGCGATAGCGAAGTTAATTCCGCCGTGCCGATTCAGAGTTCGTTCGTTCGGCCGGGACTTTCTCCGAACGGATTGGATTTAGTTGACGCGCTGTGTACAGGCCTTCGGGAGAAATTTTGTGGTGGAGAAAAAAAAACAAATAGTCGCTACTATTATTTGTCATCGTACACGTGCGGTCTTCCCCCCCGCGCCATTATTGCGATTCACCCCGGCATCGTCGGATCCTCTCGCGACACTCACGTCTGTTGAGCCTTGAAGCTTTCGAGACAAACGCGATTATTCGGCGAAGACCGAGAGTGCAAGAGCGCGGTCCGAAGCACAGTTGGCCAGGTCGCTGCGATGCCCGATGCACCCGAGACGTGTTTGCGTTTCGCCTCCACTGTCCTCGGCAAGTTGCCTAGCGCCAGTTTTGCGCACCTGTCGGTTTTCCGTCTTTCGCGTTAGTTTCAATACTTTCGGCACACGTTTCCGTTCTTTTCGACAAAATAACGTAACAATTATCTTTTTTTTTGTTGTGAAATCCGCTCGAGCGATTGTATCGCAAGTACGCAAATTCTATTCACCTTTATAAATTAATTAGTAATTCCATTGTTAGATTGTTGTCATCGGTAAAATATCGCTTGTAACCAAGGTTAATTGACCGTAACTTACCGTGCTATTTACCGACTCACATCTTCCGACTCCGACCGCAATTCATGCTGCCACTATATAGTCCGGTCCACGGTCTTGTAGACAGGTCTGGACACTCGCCGGGCAAATGCGTGCCAAAATAGACGTCAACATGTCCGACAATTCAGGCCTGTTTTATCTACACGCATGCGGAACGCGCTCTTGTTTTTCACTCTACGATTACAACCGAATTACTATAATCCATCGATTTATTATTCCATAAAATATAGAAACAAATAAAAGTAATTACGGAGCGCTTTCAATCGTACGCCATTCAATCGTACACTCGTTAATTCTTACGGAAACAAATCTTACACCGCAAAAAATGTTAAGTTCACAACTTCGTGCCAAAATAGAAGTCAACATGTCCGACAATTCAGGCCTGTTTTATCTACACGCATGCGGAACGCGCTCTTGTTTTTCACTCAACGATTACAACTGAATTACTATAATCCATCGATTTATTATTCCATAAAATATAAAAACAAATAAAATTAATTACGGGGCGCCTTCAATCGTACACCATTCAATCGTACACTCGTTAATTCTTACGGAAATAAATCTTACACCGCAAACAATGTTAAGTTCACAACTTCGTTCAAGTGAACACCGCAAATATCTTATAAATATCACCGATCAAAAACTGTACACCGACATTTCCCCTTACACTACAAAAAGTTTACGTATTCAATAGTTTACACATTAGTTAGATTTACACCATTTAATTGTGAACTTATCAATGTGTAACATATTGAATACGTAAACTTTTTGTGGTGTAAGGAAATAGCAGTGTACAATTTTTGATCCATGGATTGGGCAAGTGAATTGATCGAAGCTGTGAATTTGGGTAACATTTTTTGCGGCGTACGATTTATTTCCGCAAGAATGAACGAGTGTAGGATTGAAGGCGCCTCGAATATCGTCGTGTTCTGATACGTAAATAATATTTGATGGTACGATTATTACACGACACTCCGAATTTCAACGTATTGGGCATGCGCGTACAGAATAATAATCATAATTCGGCCTGAATCGACCGCCATATTGGCTTCATTTTCGGTACAACTTGACTGGTTCGGTCTCCTCATCTCTAGCTGGTCCCGGTGTTTCGAATCGTCGCGAAAGACATGGAAAGCGACAAATCGATAATGCTTCAGAAGCAGGTGAGAAACAATTCGGAAGATCTGCAGAGCGAATTTTTGGACATGAAAAATTGGGAGGAACAGATGAGAAAAGCTGACTTAGAGATACGCGATGCGGCTGGCGATCAGGTAAGTAAATCGGTCGTTCGTCGATCGTCCTCGACAACAACGATCTCTCATCACCGAACTGTGCACTTTTAAGGTACTCTCACCGATTCGAAAGAAAAAGAAGTCGCCGAAAACGATCCAAAACTCGCATAACAAACTCAACGCCGCAAAGCCGAAGCGCATCAAATCGTCCGACTATTCTTCCTGGGAACACTTTGACGCGGTGCGTGAATGCAATGTTTATCTATGTGTCATGAATAACAAGTTAATTTTCGTTAATCAGGACAAAGCCTGCGAGGCGCTCGAGGATGGAAACGAATCTGACGAGACCGCGGACGAGCCTCCTTCGCAAGAAGAATTGGAGAAGAATCATGCCGACGCTACAGAGCACAAAGTAAAGGGAAACGTTTTTGTCCAGAAACAACAGTGGGTGAAGGCTATCGCGTGCTACAACGAAGCTATCAAACTGTTTCCGTACGACGCCGTATTCTTCGCGAACCGTGCTCTCTGTCACCTAAAAATCGACAAGTGCGTACTCAAATGCAATTTTCTGGCGGTAAGAGAGAAATGCTCAATTTTTCCGGAGCATTAAGTCAAGAATGGCACGTGTTGAAAATCTGCTTTCTCCCGGTAAGAACTGGCGAGGAGTTCGCGCGACTTTCGGTGGATCGGGAGTCGTTGACTGACAAATAAGGCTTTTCAAAAAAGATTAATATCAAACGAATTTACTAATTTTCGGCGACAATTTTCAATATCACTTTCGGGCTACAAGATAAGCTCCTCTCCTCACTCTTGTCATACCAAAGATACTCCGACAAACTGGATGTAAGAACTACCTCGACAAGGCCAGTTCTTATATCCTGTGTGGCATACGATGATTTTTTTTTGTCTTTGTTAAAACAAGGACGTTTCTTGCGTTGCAAAATTTTCATATGCAACAATGAGCATTGCTCCGTAGGGCATAATGAAACAGTACTGCGCATGCGCACAGGTTAATAATTATCATTGGTCAATAATACATGACTTTCTGTCCATGTTGCACGAAAGGTATGTAGTTTTTTTTGCAAAGTTGGAAAGAAAAACTTTTTTAATCCTTCCAGTGTGGGGGACTTTTTACCAAGAGTAAATGACCATGCCTTTTCTTGTGCATTATCAAAAAAAAACAATAGTTCAAAGAAATTTATTGGAATTTATAAGAAATTTATTGGAATTTATAAGAATTTAATAGAATCTATAGGAATTTACAACAATTTATAACGAAAGAAAAATGTATTGAGTTAACGCGATCTTATAAGTGTTGCACTTTCTTTCTGTTAAGTTAATAAAATTACTCTTGGCAAAATCATAGGTCCTCCTTGAACAAGGATCCCGTACAAGAAGGGTTAATAATCTATAAACGTCGATTGAAATTATACAAAAAGTGCAATTTAAAGTTGATCTTAGACCAATTATGGCCGATAATGTTATTAGTATTTATTTATTATTAGTATTATTATCATTAATCACTCTCTTCGTTGTATTTAACCAGCTTGAATTCCGCCGAAGCCGATTGCACCGCGGCAGTGCAGCTAGATGAATGTTACGTCAAAGCTTACCACAGGCGAGCCATAGCACGGATCGAACTAAAACAGTACAAAGAAGCGGCCGAAGACGCGAAGCGGGTCTTAAAACTTGAGCCGTCTAACAAGGAAGCACAATCGATGCTCACCAGAGTCAACAAATTCATCGATAATGCAAAGGTAATTTCTTGTGAATTACCAATTAATTAATTGCCAGATTGGTAATTAGAATCTGTAATTAACAATGCTCGGTACGAATCGACAAAGTGATAAAGTAAAAAACTTCTATGATCTGTTTAAGCCCCTGATAATAAGCAGCACACGCGAAGGAGCTGAGGATCCGGTGATTGAGAAAAAGATCGGTCAAAAGCTCTGGGGTCAAAAGACCCAAAATAGTAAGCCCAGTGACCCTGCAGAGCCCGAAAAACACAAAGAGGTATCGGTCGAACGGAATACCGAAGGTAAACTCTCGAGCGACGGTTCGAGCGGTGAAAAAAATATTCCAGAACCTGAAAAACCGATAATAATCGAGTCGAAAACGAGACTTCCGGAATGGTTACCCGAGAAACAAACGGATGTAGGGATCGTCAATGTCATAACGAAACCACCGCATCAAAGATCGAAGGTATACACGAATTCTTAAAGTCGAACATAAAGCCCGGTTGAAATTCGGTACTCTAGTTGTGAGCATGCAGTATTTCAATCTCACTGAGTCACAACATTTTTATGAGAAATTGAAAAATTCGGATCGATTAATCGCCGGGAATCCTTTTTATGTACGAGCATAGACACACGATTATTTATGATAATTCTGTTTTGTTTACTCAAGAAATCCCTGCGAACGGTACCGATCGAGGAGATCCAATTTGAAGCTGGGAATCGAACGGTGAAAGATGTACCGATCGACTCGTCGAAAGCGCTTACAGAAAGTTGCTCAAAGCCGGACGCGGTATCAATGAGGCTATCCGGAACGGATGCGAATAGCGAAGATGTACCGGAACCCCCGAAAACGGCTGTACAGTTCCTTCTAACGTGGAGGATAAATAAATCTACGGCGTACAGATACAAATATTTCAAGGTAATAAAACGGAACGGATATTTGTGAAAAGCAGAGTTGAGCTGAGTACCAAAAAATATTTCAAGTACAAAGTGCAAAGTATCACAAGTACTTGCAGTACTAACAATTACTTGAAATAGTAAACATTATTTGTGTACTTCAAATACGTACTTGAAGTGTTAAAAAATATTAGTGTACTTCAAGTACGTATTTGAAGTGCTAAAAATTATTTGGGTAGTTCAAGTACGTATTTGAAGTACTAAACATTATTTGGGTACATCAAGTACGTATTTGAAGTACTGAAAATTATTTGTGTACTTAAAGTTCGTACTTAAAGTATCAAACAAGTACCCCTTACTTCAAGTGCAGCCCAGCCTCTGGTGAAAAGTGAATTTCTCATCGTACGAATAGCTCCGTTTAGTTTGCCCGTTTATTATTATGCTATTTCCAAACTCAACGATTTTCATGTTGCAGCAAATCCCAGCCGAACGCATACCGACCCTCTTCCAAGACTCCATGGAGTCGAATACCTTCAGTGAAATCGTAAACGTGCTGCGATTGGAATTTACAAGCCGCAAAGAGCCAGTGTTCAACTACTTGAGGCATTTAAGCGAGGTGAAGAGATTCAGAACGCTGACGATGTTTATGAGCAAGACGGACAAGGAAAGTATGTTTTAGTATGTTTTCTAGTATAATCACCATATTTTGCACATACAGCATCGCAAAGTACGCTTGAATTTATAATATTTCAGATCTCCAAACGCTCTTCGATTACGCCAAAAAAGTCGAAGACCAGCCGGACGACGTTGTCAAAGAGCTCCGTACCAAATACGAGATGTAACTAGAAGTAAATCTTATCTCTACAAGACATCGTTCCCTTCCACATGTGATACTCGGTCTGGTCGTAGGTCGACCCTCGTAATAAAAGTTTAAGCTGCAGGTCGCTCGTATAATTCTGCGACAGTTTAAATTTCATTCGCAAATAAAAAACGATAAAAAAGTTACGATACGCAAAATATGTTTTACTAAAATTTTCGAAAAATACTTAAAAATACTTTGTTGATAATATGGCTCTAGCTCTAGCTCGTAGGTCGACTCGCGTAATAAAAGTCTAAGTTACAATTTGCTCATACAATTCTGCGACAATTTTATATTTCGTATACAAACAAAAAACGGTAAAAATTCCGTATTGCAAAATACATTTGACAACATTTTTTTACAAATATTGAGCATACTCTGTTAACAATATCGCTCTTGCTCGTAGTCGACTCTGGCAAAATATATTTGACTAAAATTTTCGAAAAACACTAAAAGTACTCTTTTAATAATATGGCTCTGGCTCGTAGGTCGACTCTCGTAATGAAAGTCTAAGTTCGCTCGAAAAATTCCTCGAAACTTAAAAAAATAATTCATAAACAAAAAACGTAAAAAGAAATTCCGTGTCGCAAAATACCTTTCATAAAAATGTTCGCAAAAATCCTAAACACGCTCGGTTAATAACATCGATTTAACAAGCATCATAGGGTAAACCGGCCAATGAATGGACAGTTAAGCAGACGAAAAAGCCAATGAACAGACGTTTTTTATACACGTGCCCTCATGGAAAGTGTCCATTCATTGGCTGGTTAACCCCCACATAAGACTTTCGATGGACTTCGGAGACTCGCGATTATCGCGAGGATTGAGCCTCGAACAATGCCACTCTTTTTATATGATCGTTCGGCTTGATGTAGTGTCGTAGAAATTACCGTGTGCGTGTGCGCGTGTAGTTCACACATGCATAGACGTTACAGACGTAACGGTGCTGTGTGGGCCTCTGGCGCATGGGCAGTGATCGCTCGTGAACATATAGGGCCAATCTAGCATGAAACGCCCGCAGTACACGAGGAGAGATGTGCTCGAAAGCATCGGATCGCTCGTTAAATTCGCCGAATTAAATCGTCCGGTCGCCGGACTGTAGCGGGGCATATACATGTAACCGGTTAATCCATCGAGTTATTGGTCGTCCCGGCGTCGACCCTTCTCCTCGGCTCCCGTACGATCTGGTGGCTCGGCCGCGTACTAGAGCCAAAATCTCGGAACGCGGGTTTCACTTCGAATGTTGCCAGCTTCTGTATCGCACGATTGTTGCCAGTGATCGGACATAAAAAAAAATAAATAAAAAAAAATGCGATACGTCGCCGCACTGGACGTCGGAACTACCACCGTGCGATGTCACATTATCGACGAGAAGACCGTCACAGTCGGCTCGGCTGCGGAAAAGGTTTGAGCCCACGAGATTTAACGACCGACGATTCGCTTTACGTATCATCGTCGTGCCCACTGCCAATCGCCCGTCGACGGTCCAGATAACGCCGACGCTTCCACGATATCGTGGTTCGCGATGCGCCGCACGTTTCACGGTCCCTGTTCGTGACTTCGCGTTGAATCCTATCGCCGCGCTATAAAAACGACGGCAACGGTCAGGTTTCTTTTTCATCCCGTCGTGCACCTTGCATTTTCTTGATTTATTACGAAAGTTTGCTACATCGGAGATTGGTTTTTAAAAAATTCTTATTAATGAACAGTGTTGGAAGGTTTTACAGAAATTCTTTTTGAAATTTCGAACACACGTGCGTTGCAATTTATGGAGTAAAATTGTTATTCCCGAAAGTTTTGTAAATTACAGGCAAAATATTTGTGATTTTAATATCTGGTGTTTAACTTGAGAAAAAAGTACATTAGCGGTCGCTTTAGACCATGCAGTTGATGCGACCTAAAATAAAAGCTGAAAATAAACGTACATTGATCTTCGATTAATGTGAGTAATGTAAATAAAGTTCAAGTTCCAACGCATCAAATTTACAATTTATTTTCACAGTGTACTGTAGACACGACGAATGTAAATTGTCCGATGATTATCATCGGTGAACGTTCCGTTGTAATTTATAATGTACGGCTTTAATCGAGTTTACGAAACGGGGAGAAAATCGGTGAAACAATAGTTCATTCTTTGGAAATTTGTCATCTTCAATTTTATGAGAAAATTTGGAAAAATTTTTAAAAGAAAACAATGTCAAGTAAGGCTAAAGATATTATCTTCGGATGCCGGAGGACCTGGTCAGTAAATTATTAAAAAAAAAAAAAAAAAAAATATCTATTTGCATCTGTTTGTTGCCGCAACACTTTGAATGCATAATCGAATAAACGTCATCATCCTCGGACCGGTTGTTTTATATTGCGTCGATTTTATCGCTGAACAATTGATTCCTAGAAGTAGTATTTTTCACTCACTCGTTGGAGGTCAACCACCTTATTCGGAGAACGATAATTTAAAACTCACCTTTCCCGGTCAATGGAAAAGGCAAACTCTGTGTAAACGTCATTGCATAAATATTTTTATTATATGACACTGCAATTCAGGGATATCTGGGGGCGAAGAAATCCTTTCAGCTACACGAGTCTATTGGGAGGATACGCCGGTGTGTGTGAAAGTATCCTGTTTCACGAAATGAATTTAGTAAACACGATATTCGCGATATTAACATGAAAGCTTCATTAATAGGCACATTCATGTTGAAATCCTTTTCTGCCGGTAATCCGGTTTTTTTTCAACAACTTTTCCCCACTACCGAAGGAATGTTTATGAAACTGAAATATGAGCTCAATGCCTCGGTACTGAAATCTCGAGTAAACTTCGCGAGATCCATAGCTTCACCTGTGTACCAAAGTTTCAATTCGCTAGCTCAAGCCTTCCTTGACTTTGAGTAGTAACTTACTTAATAGTAATAACGACTTACGCAGGAAGGAGTGGGCTCTCGGCAGCGACTGTTGTGGCGCCGGAAATAACTGTACTTAGACGTAATAACTACGCGTGTTGGAACTTGTACATTAGAAGTAATTACTTAGAAGCAGTAATTACTATGGTGCAGGAAGTAATGTTTAGAAGAAAGTACTCAGAAGCAGTAACTACTGCGGTACAGGAAGTAATATTTAGAAGAAACTACTATGGTGCAGGAAGTAATACTTAGAAGCAGTAACTGCTGTGGTTCAAGAAGTATCTAGTTAGAAGCGGTAGCTACGGTGGTGAAGGATTTAACTACTTAGAAGTAAAAATTAGTTTGGTGCAAGAAGTAACTACTTAGAAGTAAAAATTAGTTTGGTGCAAGAAGTAACTACTTAGACGTAAAAATTAGTTTGGTGCAAGAAGTAATTACTTAGAAGTAAAAATTAGTTTGGTGGAAGAAGTAACTACTTAGAAGTAAAAATTAGTTTGGTGCAAGAAGTAACTACTTAGAAGTAAAAATTAGTTTGGTGCAAGAAGTAATTACTTAGAAGTAAAAATTAGTTTGGTGGAAGAAGTAACTACTTAGTAGTAAAAATTAGTTTGGTGCAAGAAGTAACTACTTAGAAGTAAAAATTAGTTTGGTGCAAGAAGTAATTACTTAGAAGTAAAAATTAGTTTGGTGGAAGAAGTAACTACTTAGAAGTAAACATTAGTTTGGTGCAAGAAGTAACTACTTAGAAGTAAAAATTAGTTTGATGCAAGAAGTAACTACTTAGAAGTAAAAATTAGTTTGGTGCAACAAGTAATTATATTTTGAAGTAATAATTACTATGGTACAAGAAGTAACTACTTCGAAGTTGAAACCACTGTGGTGTCAGAAGGCAGTAGGCGAATGCAGAAGCTGCGTGGATGCGCTACTGGCTTCGATCTTATCGTATCCCTATCGTAAACATCACCTTAGGACTCGTAAAGGTTGCTCGAACAGTATCGAAGCTGAGGCTCTTCGAAAAAATGTATATATATATCAGCAAGACATTATGCTAATACATCAACAATTGAACCGCGCACCGTTTTTATCATCAAAGCATGCTATATGCTCTAAGCTGTATTGATTTGTATGCCACTATGATGCAGCAATATTATGTTTGTTACCACAATTCTCATAAAAAAATCAACAGGTCGAGCTACTCTATCCGAAGCCCGGTTACGTGGAGATCGATCCCGACCAGCTTTGGAACGCAATCCTCAAAGTAATAAAAGATTCACTCCGCGGTAAGCACATCGACCAGTTTTATGGGATGCATTATATCCCACATAGCACCGAAATATTTTTGAAAGGAATCAATAATATATTTTTTTTTATTTTGAAAATATTTTATCAATATTAAAAAATAATAGTGGAATATTTTTTTTACATGTTGACATTTTTTTTTGCTCACATCTTATATTGAAATGTTTCAGAAAATGTTGGCTTAAATGTTTTTTGAACAGTTCAGCGAGATGTGAAAGATTGCATCGCCAATCGAAATTGCATATACACACGTATGTTTCTGAAATATTTAAGAAACCATTTCGTTGTAATATTTGTATAGAATATTTAAAAATATTATTTTCATATACTTTAGAAATATTTCGTACGATTTGAGAGATTGAAAATAATTCTAAAATGATTTCAAAATATTTCCTTCTATATGGGATAGTCTGTCGTGAAAACACACTTTTTATATTGAGTGTTTCTTTCATCTTTGGTGAGTTACCTTGACTGGGTTACTTTTTTTCGTTTAAATTGCAGATAGTGGCATCGAGGCGAGTTCCATAGCTTCTCTTGGCATCTCCACTCAGCGAGGCACTTTTACGTCCTGGAATTGCGAGACTGGCAAGCATTATCACAGGTAAATTCAGATAAGAGTGTGCATCCCCGGTCGCTCATGTTATCAGATATGAAACTAGTGTCGAAGTTCAACAGGAACGATAGACCAATGGAAATAAAAATAGTAACGGATGTGCCAAACTATACGGAATTTTCCATGTAAAAAAAATTGAGTTCACGTCTATCGAAGTATATATCAACGAAATTCAAATTCTAAAAAAATGGTTCTCATATTCAGCTAATATATTTTACCGTGACCGCAAACGATAGTTAACAGGTGATTGACAATTGACTTGTGAGCCAAACATATTTGTCAAAATATTGATAATTCAAGGGTAGTCAATTCGAAATATATTTTATACTTAAGAAATATTTTCTTAAGTGTTAAGTTCTTAAAAACGATGAAATGATGGAAATACAATTTGGAACGCATGTGCCAACCTTGCAATATGCAAGCTTGGATATAAAAAAAAGCGATCTTATGTCAATCGAATCATACATTAAGCAAATTCGACTTCGATAAAAACTGTCCTAATTCAGCTAATATATTCAATATGATATATTGACCGCGACCTCAAGGCAGTTTACAGTACACTTGTCATCCAAATATATGTGTACACATTTTGATAATTTATGGGTAGTTAATTCGACAATTATATACATATGAAATATTTTCATAGGTTCATAACATGGAAGGATCTCCGAGCGGACTCGATGGTGAAGGGGTGGAACTCGTCGTTGACGATGAAGGGTCTGAGAATGGGGTCTCACATTCTTTACACGATTTCACGAAGCAAAAGATTTCTTGCCGGCAGTGTATTGAAGCTGATGAACACACAGGTTCGTGTAGCGATAGTGGCAAGAGCGACTGTAATGAAGTGAAATAAATTCGCTAAAGCGCCTGTTCGTTCGCGAGTACAGCGACGAACTTACGACAGGGACGTTGCGAGCGTGTAACATCAGCCCGACGTTACGCATGACGAGCGTGTTGCTCAATCGTAATTGCAACTCTGTCAATTGGCCTTTTATTCGAAGCTGAAGATCCCAGACACCGCGATCGCTGTACGCGTTTACAATAATCATCCTATCCTTGACGGCGACAATTTGATAGAATTTAAAAAATGTTGTGTCATTTAATTACCGTTCGCCACTGCGATAATAGAATTTTATAGAAAGACGAAAAAAAAATGGATGCAGCTGTATAGTGCTTGGAATTCAAGCAGCACGAGAGCTGCCAAAAACATATTTACTTTATTTATCCTTGACGGCGACAATTGGATAGGATTTTTAAAAGAAAATGTCATGTCATTTAATTACCATCCGCTGCTGCGATAATACGATCTTACGGGAAAACGAAAAAAAATTATATAGCTATATGGTCTTCTGAATTTGAATATGACGACAGCTGACAAAAATATATTTATATTGCTTACATTATTATGTTATATCATAAATAACATCGAGCAACATTAAATCGTTGCTACGTGCCCACAGATGACCTTGCGCCTAACGTGGGCCCTGCAAAATGTGCCAGGACTGAGGGAAGCGGCCACCAACGGCAAAGCCATCTTCGGCGGTGTCGATTGTTGGCTCCTATACAAACTCACCGGTAATTTATATATTTCTTATATGTTTCGATTGATTACCTTTACTCTTCTCGAGTCGACGATTAAACGCTTGATTTATGTCGCTGCTGTCATACTTTTTTCCTGATTTATGATAACCCTGGCAAAAATATTTCTCTCACAATTTGGCTGAAAATCTGTACCCGGACCGTTTCAGAGATTTTCCGACATTTTTCTCCGGGTTTCTCCACTACTTGCTAAACATCTGTGCTATTTCCGAAGCACAACCTCCAGCAGTCACAATTGATCAGAGAAATTCATACTATTTTCCGAAAATTGCTGCAAAATTCGGATCTGATAAAGTACTTTACGAGAAAATACGAGTTGTCTCTAAGATCTACTCATTCTGTTACTCGAACGAATACTTAGACTCCAAAAAATCTTTGACTATTTCAGAAAAGTATGAAAACTTTGAGGAACTCGGAGGACTTTTCAGACAAATTTCTGATACATTTTCTGAGACTTTAAAGGAAAGTTTTAAACATATTCAAGAAAGTTTCCGACATATTCAGCAAAAGTTTCAGACATATTCAAAGAAATATTTTCACCAGGGAACCTTTGACAGACCACTGACAAACTTATTTGCAGGCAAACACATCACCGACGTGTCGAGTGCGTCAGCCACCGGACTCTTCGATCCGTTCACCATGCGCTGGGCCTCGTGGGCGATGGATCTCTTCAAGTTACCATCGAACATGTTCCCCGAGGTCGTCGACACCGCCGGAAATTTTGGTAACACGCCTGAAGATATATTCGGGATTGAACTGCCAATTACCTGTTCGGTAAGTCGAATGGTCGAGAATAGAAACGATCGATCGAATGCATTTTAATGATCCATATCCGTGTGCAAGATGGCGGATCAGGCGGCGTCCTTGTTCGGCTCGGGATGCTTTCAGCAGGGAGATCTCAAAGTTACGATGGGTACCGGAACTTTCGTCGATGTAAACACCGGTGGAGAGCCTCACGCGTCCGTGGCCGGTAAATTTAACTGCACATTTTATTATTTTTGCATTCATCAGATCAGGTCAGAGCCAAAAAACGACTGGTCGTTCTGTAACACTTTTCGTCCGGAATAACGACCGAAAAAATACCAATTTTTAGGTTGAGGATGGGTCGTTTTTCCATCAATGACCGCAAAATGACCACAAAAACGACCGATGTACGAGTTACTGAAAAAGCTCTAAGGTCGTTTCGCCGGGTTTGGCCAAAAAGTAACCGGAAAGACGACTATGTTGACAGTTTTTCTTTCGGTCGTTCTTCCGGATTTTTATGAAAGACGACTTATCGGACTTCTCGCCAACAGTCGCTTTGCGAGTAGTTTTTCTTTTTAAAAAACCCGAAGAACGACCCAAAAAAAGCTCAACATGGTCGTCATTCTGGTTACTTACTGATCAACGCCGACGAAACAGCCCAACCTTCAGCTTTTTCATTAATTCATACATTGATCATTTTGTGCTCATTGAACGAAAAACGACGCATCCTCAACCTAACAATGGCTCTTTTTTCGGTCGTTATTTCGGACGAAAAGTGTCACAGAACGACCAGTCGTTTTTGGGTCCTTTGATATTGAGTCGTTAAAGATGGTCGCTTGACTTGCTAGGGATTCATGCAGTTAAGTCGACTGGGCCATCGATCAGTAATTAGCGATGACGATAGAATTCTATTTGCAGGATTGTATCCGCTGGCCGGATGGAGAATCGGTAAAGAGCTCGTGTACATGGCAGAAGGAGCGTCGAACGATACGGGAACTATCATTGAGTGGGTAAAGTCTCTGGGTAAGGTTCTTAAGCAACTACCCACTAACCCTCTCGTGATCCAACCCTCCCCACTCTGAGGTACCATTTGCGGTACCGCAAAAAAAGTTCGCTAAAGATTGTAATTTTTTTACACTGCTGCTTGTCGCGCGTTTGGATCGCGAGAGGGTCGAAAGACAGCTCTTAAGATCGGGTGATTGCAGGTTTCGTAAAGGAACCCGATGAACTGTCCGACATGGCGGATTCGGTCGAGAACGCCGACGGCGTCTACTTCGTACCAGCGTTCAGCGGTTTACAGGTGATTTTTGTCAAGCTCGGATAATTGAGCCGAGTGGAAAACGGAGAAATTCGGTGTTTAGCATTATTTTTACTGTTATCGTATTATTATTTTTTTTTTAATTTGTATTTTCCCCCGTTCTCAGGCATCAGCGCCTATACAGGGTCGGCCCGGGTCAGTAGCCAGTCCCCCCCTTGCGGGCGCATCCGACTTCCCCCTCGGTATCGCATTTGCCATGACATTTCTGCCATGGGCATAGGGAAACTGCGGAAAACCTATGCCGATACAGCCGGTCTCGGGTTCGATTCCTGTCGGAGTTTCGTCGCGCTTCACCGAGAATGTAAACATGGAGTACAGCTATATACATCCGACACTCACACTTAGAGTTATCACGTCGAGTGACCGATGTATATATCTGGAGCTTCGTCCCGCCCATATTTTTATTCTCGGCGAAACTACGAAACCGGGAATCGAACCGTCGACCTGCCGATGCTTTGGTCTAGAGGCGAGCACACTAACCACTAGACCACCGCACCGTTGTTACCGTATTATTTTTATTCTTGTATTATTTTTATTATTGTATTATTTTGCTTCCTCATAGAGGAAGCTTTGTTTTAGGGGGAACAAATAGTAATTTTAATGAAAACGTATTCAGAATGTTCTGAAACGTCGAAAAATCACATTTAGAAAATGTGAGAACCGTGTGTGAAGTAGAAAATGTGAAAATTTCTCATAATGTTCATTTATTCGCGAAGCTTCCTCTACGAGGAAGCCTAAAATACAGAAAATGCTTTTTCATAGTAGTAGCTTCGTGAATAAAGGAACATTATGAGAAAGCGATATGAAAATATTTATTTTCAATTTTTATGTGGAATCGATATGAAAATTTCAAATTTCAACTTTTATAAGGAGGCGATATGAAAATTTCAATTTTTTATTGTTCTCGCATAGGCGCCGATCAACGATCAAACAGCCGCTGCCGGATTTTTAGGAGTGAAACCCACTTCTGGTCGGGCTCACGTAGTCCGATCACTACTGGAGAGTCTCGTTTTTCGGATACTGCTGCTGTACGATTCGTTGTGCTCCGAGACGCACCGAACATATAATAAAATTAGGTACGGACGGGCTCTGGAATTTTATCTAATTTTTTATTGCTTCGCAATTTTATATAATATTGTGAAATTTTTTTAGAGTCGATGGTGGAGTGTCTCGAAATGACTTTGTGATGCAGCTTTTGGCGGACTTGACGGGTCTGGAAGTCGAGAGGGCTACGAGCAGCGAGATGTCGATGTTGGGCGTCGCGTTTCTAGCTGGCCTCCAGTGTGGTATGCTTTGAAATGTAGTTTTTCTCCAGACTGGTCATTTACAGTAATTTTTTGATATAAATAAAACTGTCGCTCTCTGCTTTTCACACCGCAAGCTATCGACTCGCTGAAAGTGTATTCTGTAATAGTATATTATACCACAAGGGAGGAAAGTGCGTCTTTTCACCGAGTGCGAAGTTTGATGCCCGAGCGAAGCGAGGGCAGAAATTCGCACGAGGTGAAACGGCACTTCCTCCCGAGTGGCATACGATATTTTTTGCCCGACTATGTTAAAAAATGGCCACATTTCTATGCCTGCAATGGGGATGGAAAGTTGTCCACCGCAGTAGCTACTTTTCGGCCCGCTGGGACTACTTTTCGGCCCGCTGTTGCTACTTTTCGGCCCGCTGTAGCTACTTTTCGGCCCGCTGTAGCTACTTTTCCGCCCGCTGCGTTATTTTTCGGCCCGCTGCGTTACTTTTCTGCCCGCTGATCAAGAATCGACAACTTTCCGCCCCCGTTGCAGGCATGGAATGTGGACTTTTTAGCGTAAGCAGGCAAAAAATGATAAACCGTACAATTTCGGCATTTCCTCACATGGCACGGAAATATTTTTGAAATGTTCCAAATATATTTTTTGTCCGCTCATAAATCTTATATTGACATGTTTCCGAAATGGTTTAAAAACATTTCAGCGAGATGTCAAAAATTGCATCACCCGTCCAATTTGCATATACGGATCCGCATAAACACGGAAACAATCATAGAAATATTTCGGTGAAAAATTAAATAAAAAATATTACACAAATTTGTATCACTATGTTTCAGAAGTGTTCAAAGATTAAGTATGTTTCTGAAATATTTGAGAAACGTTTCATTGGAATATTTTGATCGAATATTTCAAAATATTATTTTCATATATTTCAGAAATATTTCGTAAGATCTGAAAGTTCAAAAACATTTCTAAAATTATTTCAAAATATTGCATAATATATGGGTCGCGAAATTCTGTGTTCCCAGGAATTTGGAACAGTAAAGAAGAATTGCTGCAGTTGCGCACCGTCAACAAAGTTTTCGTTCCCAATCGAGCAAGACAATTGGATTATCAACCGGTGATCCATGAATGGAAACGGGCAGTCGATCGGTTCAAGGAATGGTACTGACGGTCATAGCTAATTCCCGGTGTGCGGTTAAGGTCTGCGCGCGAATTTACTGACGGCACTCGACTTGTGATACAAAATCGAAATTATCTTCTTTTTCGTACATTTTGTTATGTTGTTACTTTTAATCTATTCACATATCAGTCGACAAAAATTGTACAGTATCGACTAGTCAATTTTTTTAATGGTTTCTTTAAGCGGTTAGTTATTGAGCTGATGATTTGACTGATTGTCATTCCACGCCGAGTACATTGGCACTGTTAAGGGGCGAAAATATTTTTTTGAAATATCGAAAATATTTTATCCATGTTAGAGCATATTTGTGAACAGTTTTAAAAACATTTAAAAAAGATTTTTTTATCCGCTCATAAATCTTACATTGAAGTGTTTCAGCAATATTTAAGAAACATTTCGTAAGATTTCAAAGATTGAAAATATTTATAAAGTCATTTAAAAATATCTCGTGCTATATGGGCAGCTATAATGGACCAGAAAATTGCAACTAGACTGACTCATCGGGACATCTGAAAATCTCACGAACTGAGAGATGTCACTAAGGGGATATTATTAGTGTTGTTAATATTAATGTTATCTATCTTCAACGTACAATCCAAGTCATATCATATGCGGCACTGCCGCATCTTTTCGAAAACGTTTTGTTCCACTTTGCTCCATGAACTTGTACGCTCGAGGTGAACAACCGTGAATAATAATTTGTAAGGTTTTACGCACTCGAAAAATTGAATTAATACCGGTCAAATTAACGTTGCGACCGGAAGAGGCTTTCAGGGATATACGACGGGTACCCGATGCCTGACGCGAGGGAACTTTTTGCGCCTAGGACTGAATAGCTATACATTTTTATAAGCCTATGTCTGACCATTTTTCGAAACAGGGACGTTCGAAGATGGAAAGTCATAGGGAAGGGAAGAATATATGTCTGTAGACATTGAAGTTTTGTAAAAAAAAAAATCGTGTAAGTTAATTAATGATATAAATAAATGCATTCATTTTTTAAAACATTCCTTACGAATTTTAAAAATGCGAAAATAAGAAGAACGAAAAATAGCATGATTTAGAGCAGTAGTTCGTAACCTTGGGGATCCACAGGGGGTCCCTCGTGTATTTTGGGGGTCCTTGGACCCCAGGTTAAGAACCGCTGATTTAGAGCGATATGTGAAATTGCGGCAAAACTCAATTGGGAAAAACCGTAATCTTCACATAGAGAAGCGAATTTCGAGAAAGCCGAGAAATTTGAATAGCATTAGAATTAGGTCGACACACCAAGGTGGCGACTATACAACATATTTTTAAAAGCCAATGCTTGATCATCTTTCAGGGGCGTCCGAAGATGATAAATCACTGGTAAGGCCGGAATGTCTGTCGACAATGAAGTTTCGTAAAATAAATCTGGTGAAATAATTAATGACACAAATAAATGCCATAATTTTTACAACAAAAAAAGAAACTAGCATGATAATTTTGCCATCCGGGCCGAATTGTCATTGATGTTCCATAACTTTTGAACATTCCCATAACTTTCTTAGTTTATATTTTGATGATCGAGAGATTATCGTCGAACGAAACGAACGAATGAAATTGTAGGGGACATTAAAATTTATGGGCCTGAAAGTGTATAAATAGATATCCCATATATTTTTCGAAATTATCGTAAAAGATTAAATACAACCGTTTTGCGAATCACAATCATTTATTTTTGAGCAGTGTAATTTCACGAGATTTACCGTTGCGGCCATGCCGCATTCGTTTCTGAGAAAATAAACAAAAGTTCGTTAATCATAAATCGAATTCTGTCGTTCGAACGAACAACACGTTATCGATCGAAGCATCTTCAGCACTTCTCCGTCCTTCCGGCGATTAAGATCTCACCATGAAATCCAATTATTTCCGTCCTGCTTTGTCTTCCAAGGGATATGGAATTTCGGGCGCAAGATTTTATTGCCCATGGAGACGTATAGCCGGTTCTTTGGACACTGTAGTTGAACTAGGAGCCGCAGTCGTGCGCCGTCCGTAGGGTACGTATGCCATCGTCTTGCTCACGCAATAGCCATTTATGCAGTGCTGAAAATATTTTATCGATTAAGATCTAAGATCATTCGAGGCCAGCAATGCCGAGGCCAAAATCGGCAACGAGGCGATGGCAACTCGTAGAAAAATGAAAAAAAAATATCTCGGATGATCAGATAAAATTTTTTAAAATAAATATCATTTCCCCCAAAGATTCCTAGCGGACTCGGCCACCGTGAAAAGCGTTGGTGGTTACCACCACAGTCGTTTATTTTCAAAACGTAACCGCACAAACTACTGTGAAAACCAGAGGCCCACCGGGCCTAAAATTTTGGAGGAGAGCTTGCGATCTGGTGGCTTTTAAAATAACGACGATCCAGACCACCGTACAAACTTCAGTCAGATTGCATTCGAGGAAACTTGTGACACAGTGGTTTTTTTTAATCCTACGACATCGTAAACTTCGACCTAAAATTGGGCTCGAACCCGGTACCTTACCCATGTTAGCCTAGAACTCTAACGCTGTGCTACCCGCTTATTATTTGAATTTTTCCCTTTCCTAGCAAGATTTGACCGTAGCAAAAGTTTTCTTATATGAAGTGAATGGACAATGAATATTTTATTTATTTATTTATTTATTTACTGCAATTATTACTGACAAGAAAAGAAATATATAATACATATGATACATATAATACATATGAGTCCTACGCAAAGTTTCATTTTGGTAGCATTTATTTATACATGTAATTTAAATAAATAAATGCTAATAAAAAGAAACTTTACATAGGACACATGAAAAGTAACTTTTCTTTTCAGTAATCATTTTAGTAAGTAAATAAATAAAATATTCTTTGTCCATTCACATCAGATAAGAAAACGTTTGCTACGATCAAATCTTACTAGGGGAAGAGAATAATTCGGCGTTAGTGTAGCGTTAAGTTTCCAGGACAGCTTGCGAAAGGTCCCCGGGTTCGAGACCAACTTTAGGTCGTTAGATTTATTTGTTACTCCGAAATGCGTAATGTAGTAATGTATCCTAAATTGATATAATTCATTATGCTAATTCAAACTAATTTTTTCCAATGTTACTAAACCTTTTTTCGGTACCTATTAACCACCGTGAAAAGAAATTTGAGTGACCGGTGGGTTATTCCGTCGTTACCACCGTCGAAACCACCATTGAAAACGAATATCGTGGAACAGTGATTTGCGTAGTCGTGCCGACAAAAATACTTAGTACATTTTTTGCACAATACCACCATAGTGAAAACCACCGTGAAGATATGGTGATTTTCGCAGTGGTCGGGTCTGCTAGGGTATGAAAACGCAAGGGCCTTGATAAGCAGCATTCTCACCAATTCGTTTCCACAGGAAGAGCCCTCGGCAGGCCGAGAGATTTCTTGGCACCAACGACCGTTGACAGTCTTACAATAGAGTTTTGTGCAGACCATGGCATTGTGCTAGAACAACCGGAACGTTTAACCTCCAGGCAAGAATGATCCATGATTATTGTCCGTTTATTTAAAAAAAATAGTGAGCACGATCGCGTGTGCAAGCTGGAATTGTGTGTGAAAACGTCTTCGGCTGTTTTAGAAATAAAGATGTTTTGACACTAAAAAAATATCGTAAAGTAGCCAGACGATTATCGCAGACTTACGAAGCAGGCTTTTGTGCCTCGGATCTTTTCGCATTGTTCGTCGAGCGTCAGAAGTTGTCCGGGCAATAGACGGGGCAGGGCTTGGTCGGCCCGCGGCTTGTTGCGTAGGCAAGTTGATTTGGGTGCACTGTTTAAGATATATATATATATCACTCACAGTTTTGTTACTTTGATAGAGACAATTTTAATTTTAGTAATGTGTAACGGATGAAGAACCTGAGAAAATCGTAGAGATTTTTTAAACTGCAGCTGGAGAATTGGAAAACGTTTCGATACAATTTGAACTTGGGCGTCATTAGGTATGAATCACGAGCAAGGCAATCTGGATTCACCGGAGGTCCATCGTGATGTGCACCCATTCTTAAAAAAAAAAAAAAAAAAACCGAAACTAACAATCCTGGTTTGGAAGATTTTCTTTTTGTAATTAAATTTTGATCGACTAACAAATGACCGACTTCGTGGGCGGCGTAGATAATTCCCTCGTAACCACCGTTGTCTGTGATTATTCCCAGGGATTTGATGCTCATTGTAGTGTAATTTCTGTCGCAGGCGCTTCGGTAGTGGCTGACGCCTGAATGATGAAAAAAATGCATTTATTTCACACCTTGTGAAATAAAATTTTGTTCGATACGACTACTACTACTCTTGTAAAAAACGATTTCTGAACTTGTGCGATTGCAACACTCGCCTTCGGCTTGTGCTGCAAACTCACACTCGTCAGAAAAAGTTTCTTTTCCCGACTACGCCGAAAAAGCCCTATTTCATGTCTGTAACGGGAGTGGAAAGTGGCCGATTCTTGACCAGCGGGAGGAAAATTAATTTAGCGGGAGGAAATGTGAACTTTTTCCTTCCGCTAAATCACTTTTCCTCCCGCTTGTCTAGTCTCGGCCAATTTCCATTCCCGTTCCAGGCATAAAAATATGGCCAGTTTTTAGCAAACTCGGTGAAAAGACGCACTTTCCTCCCTTGTAACATAATATACTATTTGGCACTCGTATCGAAATGTACTAATTTTACACGCTAGTTTCTTTTTCACACTCTAGCTACTTTTGTAGCTACACACTTATCTGGTACTATAGTTATTTTCTTCACTCCCTGCACTCGCCGCCTCTCGAGCTACGGCTCGTGCAGCCAACTTCACAACCTTCGTCGAAAGACCGCTTTTCCGTACCAGTATTGCAAAGTAGCTACTATGAATTCATCACCCGTTTGCATTTCGTCGAATGCCATCGGCGACTTACCGGTAATGTTTTGCTTTGTTCCGTCCGGGTGGACACCGTACAACTGGAAACTTTGGAAAAAACAAAATTAAATGAATGCAGAGTCGCGAGGAGCAAAACAAATTCGGCAGTACTTAATTACGAGAATAACATTGTTACCCTGTCATCGCAATTGCTATGTCGTAAGTTGAAAATGGAAATCTGTGAGACTCCGCGAAGAGGTAAGAGCTCATATTCGGTGAAGCTATGTTGCTCTTCACCTCGTTCCAATTATTTGGATCAGGTACCAAGTAGGGAGTGCCGCCCGGTTCCTATGAAAAATGAGAAAAAAATATAAAAAGAATGCCAAGTAATTTGCACACGGCGACCTCGTTTATTACAATTTTTCGAATAGCTGTCTCTGTGAGAAAGTTCGCCGATCAATTTTGGGCTTTCGCACAGAGGAAGCTATGCGCAAAATTGTAATCAATGAGGAAGCCATGTACAAATTTACTATGCAACTTTTTCCGTAACATTAAAAAATGTCTGCATCTCAATATCAATGAAATTGCAACGGTCAAGAGTTAACGTAAAATTTTTTGTAGAAAATCGCTGATTGAAATTTGCGTAATTCGTCATTTTGAGACTATCTCAAACTATTTTCCACCGCTGTTTACAAATCCGTAACTCATTTTACGTGAACTCGTCAGACGTGAAAAAAAAACAACAAATACTCCGAACAATTCACAAATTTTAAAATCTTATAAAATCTAAACGGTTCGATTTATTTTCGCCAAATTTAATACCAAACATTGTATGATGTTAGAACATTCTCGTGTCAAATTGTAGCTCTATACCTTCGTGTTTACTCCAATTATCTCGTTTTTAGTAACTTTTCAAGAAATACCATCAAATATGATCGCTTTGGTAGATTCCGGCCACATTCAATGCAAAAGGTCTTTGATCCAAGTATTATATTTGTTATTAGGCACGCACGTATTTTGTTACTGAGGCATTTCTGAAGGCAAGTAAAAAATCGCATTTCTCAACGTTTTAGACTATTTTAAGGCCTCTGACGCTAAAATCTTGAATTTCTTTTTTACAAAAACAGCTTCCTTTATGAGGAAGCAAAAAATCATTTTTTTGTATGTAAATCTTCCGTCCGGCACAATTATCGAAGCCACTGAGAGAAGCCCACAAACTTGAATGATTTAAATGAAAAAAAGTAACGTAGTCATTTTTAAAAATAATTACCAGAGATATAATTATACCGGCAATGTTCAAACGTATGATCGGTTTCTCCAGCAATCTGTAACGCAAGTCGACCGCATTCCAAAATGCGAGAACATATCGCGCGACTTCCTCTAATTTTTTTCCAATGGCTCTGTAAAATAATTGAATATGTTCATATTGTGCAAAGAAATATTTTTGTGTTGGTCCTACAACCGATAAAAAAAAATTAAACTCACTCGTAAATAACGGAATCGACAATTATCAACAGTTCCGGATAAACAATGTCCGGTATACTTATTTCCGATATGTCATTGACGGTCGCTCCGGAGCTTCTTCTCTCCCGTTTCACGGCCCCTGAAATCATAAATGAATCGGTCGAATTTCGATGACAAAAAAAAAAAACTGAACTTCAGCGGAATTTTTCTTACATTCGCTCGTCGATATTTAAAGTAGGCCTTGCGAATAGTGTTCACTTTACATAAGTTTGAGAGAAGTGAGAGGAAATCGCAAACACTTCTGGATGGTATAAAAATCTGAAAAAATCAACCATATTAAAGGTGCTGAAAAGATTAATGTTGCATAATAATAATTCCAAAATGTTATCAACAAATTTATGAAAAATAAAATTTGTTCAACAACACGCCCGGAAACCAAAATTTTTTTAACGAAAATGATTCATTCACTTTTCTGAATATGTATGAACTTTTTCAGATTTTTAAATACACTTTGATTTTTTTTTTGAAAAATGTAAAGAATGTCGCAAAATTCAAAGTGAATTTAATAATCTGAAAAAATTCATACGTATTCAGGAAAATGAACGAATCATTTTCAATTAAACAAGGCTTCCTCCATGAGGAAGCAAAATAGTTAAGTTTCCGGGAGACTTGTTGAAACATTTTTTTTTTTTTTTCATCAATTTGTTAACAACATTTTGGAATTAGAATTATGTAAAATTACTCTTTTCAGCACCTTGAATATGCTTGATTTTGTCAAATCTTTATTGAAGTAAATACTATTCCCAAGCACTAGCTTAACGAGAGTTTGGAGGATGATGCGATTTTTGAATGCCATCACGAAAATGTTTACTCACTTATGCCATCGTGATTCGTGTTCATGTCTGCTTCGCGTCTTTTAAAGACTACGTGATGATGCGATCGTCGAAAATCCGCTTCACTGTCAACTCCGTCCGGCAAAAAATCCTCCAGATCCCTCGATTCTCTCAGAACGGTATTGTGAAGATGATGTGGCAGTGGATGGATGACCGAGTCCTCCGGCAAATTCCCATGCTAAAATTTCGTTCGCTGTATCAAATTTGATAAACACTAAACCTGTCGTTTTCTTGACACAGCTTCGTACCGTTCCAACTAGGAATTCGAGTTTGCACTTTCATCGAACGATTAAAAGTACTCCAAGTCGAAAGATTACTTACGACAAGAGTCTCGCCGTCCTCTCCTTCGTACGCGACGACAGCTGCCATTTGCGAGACGTCTTGGTAAGCCCGACCGATATTCGCGAGGAGCTATATTAAGCCAATGCAATCGAATACATTTTTATTCGATCCGCTTTTTTTAAATTACTCGTGGAGGAGGGCATTTTTTTTTATCGTTTAAGTAAGAAAAAAGAAAATGTTTGTACATTCGGTTGCAGCGTGTGTTTTAATTTTCCCGGCTCTCCGGCATCCTCTTCCACAGTCCATACCGGAGTCGATACCCCCGCCAGTATTCCTTCGGTGGGTTCCAAATAGAGACTTAATGTCCTGCCGAAGGCATTGTACTTTACCATCCGGGTCGAATTGTCATTGATATCGCGTTTGTGCAAGGTGTGATATAGCCGCACTATCTGATAGTCCGGCACTAAGACATTTTTTTGAAAACTTGTTAAAAAGATTGAAAACAGCGGTTCCATTAAACGAATTAGGATGGTGATTGAAACGTACCATCATCGTGTCCAGTTTGAAAGGTCTTCAGAACTTCTCTCTTGGTCATGTGCTTGTGGATCTGTCAAATGTATGAATATAATTCAAAATCGTTTTTTATCTCAACTACACTGAAGTAAAGTCTCCGAGTATTTTTTTTATTACTTGTATGCATTGCGCAAATGGCAAAAGAGCCAGGTACACCGCAACGAAATGGATCAGCATCTCTTCAATTAATTATTATAACCCTGACGACTTTCACGATTACATGCAAAAAAAAAATTGGAAAACTTCTTTGTTAACACTCGTCGAGGAACTTTTGCAGTAATGTAGAAATTTTCGATATTTTGAAATGATCGAGGAGAAAAGGCACGAGGTGGGATTCGCTCAGCCGTCGCTATGAATAGAGCTCGGGATCGTGGCGATCGTAGGGTGAACGATTTTTCTTTCATTCAACCTATTTAAACCGTCCGTCACGATTCGTTGGATTGCTGTGTACAATAAAGAGTCCAATAAAGAGTACAAACCATATATTTTTCCTTCGCCTTTCTGCCACAAAATGTAGAGGAGAGCGGGGCAGAATGGGACAGTGGGGGCAAAACTCAATTTTCTAATAATTTTTGGATGCCCCATTTTGTCCTAATGATACATCCGCATTTTCAACCCGGTTTTGTCCCACTCACCACCACCGCCACCATCCAAAAGTTATTGGAAAATTGCGTTTTGCCGCACTGTCCCATTTTTGCCCCGCTCTCCTCTATGGCTGTCAATATTCAACAGTCGATCGGAAACAATAAAGCGCAGTTTTTTATTATAAAAAATCGATTGGAGCCCGGAAGAAAATGAGTTGTCCATTCGCGATTTGAAGTTTCCGGGAGATTTGTTGAAAAATTATATTTTTCATTAATTTGTTAATAACATTTTCTAATTATTATTATGCTAAATTCATCTTTTCATCTTTTAATATGCTTGATTTTTTCAGATTTTTATACCATCGAGAAGTGTTTGCAATTCGCTTTCATTTCTCTGAAACTTATGCGAAGTGAACGCTATTCGCAAGGACTACCTTAAAAATACGTTTTAAAGTTTACTATATACGGTCACTTCATTTACACATGGTTTATTTATATAAAATATTATAATGCCTTTTTTAGATTTTTTTTTTTAGAAACGGTCAACTTTTTGACTGTTTGACTCGGAGTGGGATGCGTTATATAGAGGCAGCTGCGAACATAAGGAAACGGTTTTATCCCACACAAGATTTGTGATATGGGCTACACGTGTCACAAATATTGCTTCAAGTACGTCTGTTTCGTGGGGCTTGTCCATTTGGCAGTCTGCGCGGAACACGTATAACTACAGCGGCAGTCATAATCATACGGAAATACTTTTTTTTAGTTTGGTGGCCTTGAATGAGAAAATTTTATTAGCTAACCCAACGCCGAGGCACTTCAATTTGGCATTGGACATCGTTACATGAAACTGGTTCTTCCATTCGTCACACGTGGCAGTACAGTTCTAAGATTATTTTCTATATTTTAAATATCGAGGATCGATGTAGAAATTAAAGCGCTGTCGATAATCGATTTCGTGTATCAAGTGCGTAAGCATCCCTGCCGTCGACGCGCATGCGTCACAAATTCGTATGGGCAGGTGCGAATAATACGCAGAAAATCGTTCTGTTTCGCTTTGGGGACATCGGGCAGAACGGACCTTGTGACACTTTGACGAAACACCTAATTCGGAGGAATAGCGAGCCGAGACTCGTGTCGGACGCCTTCAGCCGTGCGTGGCCAGCCGGCATAATCACCTTATAATTTTTGGATGCAAACCGCTATCGAGGTCTGCGAGCCCCAGAGCACAGGAAAGAGCCATCGAAACTGCGTATCCCCAATATTGATAAGTATTTTTGTAATTTATATCCAAATCAAGATGATTGAATTGTGAGTGGAACAAGAAAGAAATAGATATAAGATAATGTTAATTGCGCGTCGAAATGTAAATTACTCCGGATGAAGTGAAACAAAATATGGAAACGGTACAACAAAATTAATAGTAATTGTAAATTAATTAATGACACAAAAAAAGGCAGTAAAAAAAAATTAGCATGCTAACTTTACCATCATGGCCGAATTGTCATTGACGTTCCATAACCTTTGAACATTCCCATAACTTTCTTAGTTTATATTTTGATGATCGAGAGATTATCGTCGAACGAAACGAACGAACGAAATTTTAGGAGACATTAAAATTTATAGGCGAGAAAGTGTATAAATAGATAACCCATACATTTTTCGAAATTATCGTAAATGATTAAATACAAGTGTTTTCAGAATAAAATAATTTATTTTTGAGCAGTGTAATTTCACAAGATTTACCGTTGCGGCCATGCCGCATTCGTTTCTCAAAAAATAAACAACAGTTCGATTATCATAAATGGAATTCTGTCGTTCGAACGAGCAACACGTTGTCGATCGAAGCACTACTCCGTCCTTCGGGCGACTACGATCTCACCATGAAATCCAATTGTATTTTGCGCCTCTTCCTCGAGATCATTATTGTAGTACCCCCGCTTGCTCAGTGTCTTCACAAAGTTTAAAGTTAAGATATTCCGTAAAGAAACGCCGATAATCCGCAACTGTTATAACAAAGTTATGTCCGTCAGGAATAATAGAATATTTAGTTTTGTCGTCGAATTTTGCTTCGATTTACACTGACGCACGTACACCTTAAGTTCGTCACATTTTTTTTGTACGTCTGCTTAATCCTAATTTACTTTATCGGTGTAATTAATTTCGCCCAATTTTGAGATCGGAAAAATCACCAATAGCTGTTAATCTATCCCGACACTGAAATCTCCCCATGGGAAAAATGGGTGACAGCGGTAAATAATAAATCAATCGATCAATAACTATATTTTATTTTTACAAGTACAATTGCCGTTTTTTTACGTTTCGCTCAGATGGAACAGTTTGTTTCTTTGCCCAAAAAAATTGCACCTACGGAGAACCGTAGGTTTCCGGTTTTCGTGTTCCTTCGATCCATCCCCATATGATCGTGTTCCTTCGTCCATCGTAAGTTTCTTCAGCGAACATACGATTAGGCCAACCAACGAGGCAACTCACCAGCGATAACTAACGAGACTTTCCGTCCGGACGTCAACTCATCACTCTACACAGAAAAAGTAGGTACCAACGTTTCTTATCCACAAACGTCCACAATACTTTTCACGTTAATTAAAAAAAAATTGTCCATTTTACAAATATTTGTTCTGAAATTAACAACAAAATAATTATGGCCGTTTGTGAAGAAATAGGTTTGTTAAATGTACAAATCTTTTTTCATTGACCGACCATTTCCCAATGGCCGCACAAAGCATGCGTGCAAGAGAGACGCAAATACGATATTTCATACATGTACGGGAACTGGGACTTCGCCCTTAGGTGTGCGGCCACTGATACTTTTGCCTTAAATAATTTATTTGTCGAACGCCCTGCAAATACATATTTGTTTAAATAGAATAAATATTTATTTAAATAAAATAAATGTCATTGTAATTAGTCAAAATAAAATTGAATCATTAGTCATTATTGACTTATAAACATTTGCTGTTTAGTTCGGATTAACCGGGATTTCGACTATCCGGAGATTCTTCAGTCCCGAGCATACCGGTTAATCGGGTTTCTACTGTACATAAATATATCTTGTACACAAAAATATGGGCATTCCCTACCATTTCGACCAAGGTCTTATTACCCGTGACATCTTGCATTGGGACTGCGATTTTTTATATGACTGAACGTATTCTCAAAATCACTCGATTATCCGATCTTTTTATTATCCGAACTAGGGCCGGTCCCGACGGGTTCGGGTAATCAAGGTTCTACTGAAAAAATTGGCGAAATGGTCAATTTCTAAAAAGTTGATTTTTACCCATTTTTCGGCGCATTGAATAATTTTTAAAAACAATTTTTTATTCCTTTTTTTAAATATAAGACCGTCAAAGACTAAAGAATCTTTTGAAGTATATCGGTACAAATTTTCATAAAAATCCATCAAGCTCTATTTTTGAGATATCAAAATCACGTTTTGAGAAAAACGCATTCAAAGCTCGACCGCACCGCCACTTTCGTAATTCGTTGAATTTCGATATAAATATTTAACACAATATTCTTCACACTATCAACTTATTAGGAAAAAAAAAAAAAAAATCGAAATATGACTGTGGCGTAAGCGCTTAAGATATTCCGAAAAAAATCGCCGATAATCCGCAACTGTAATGCGTAAATCACACATTTTTCTAAGTTACAAAAAAAAAAGAAGTTAATACACTGGTCAGATATGTCGCGAAAACGCCAAGAGCGCTGGTCCGTTTTCGCCACTTTCGCCTAGTTTCACTTATCACCCAATATCGACAAAAAAAAAAATGTAATCGCAAACTTCGTGTCCCAGGTAGGGATTGACCTGACTGTCGCACAATCTAGCCCACGCGCGGCGGTTCGATAGCCGGACGGATCAGCTCTACGTCGCACGAAAAAAAAAAAAAAAAAAAAAAAAAAATAGAACCACGTTAGCTTATTTATTACTGGTTTCCGTGTTGCCCAAGCAAGCAATGATGCCGAATAATGATATGCGCGAGGTTCTCTGTCCGGTCGGCCGGAGCCGCGGCGCGTTACCCCTCGCCCGCCGGTCCCATCGAATTTTCATTACGCCCTCGATCCGTCGTATAATGCTTTGATCGATGAATGTGTAACGAAACAGTCTCGTCGATGCGCATTACGTAAAGTCGCGACGATGAACTTGCTGTTTCATTGTAGAACCCGATTCGGCTCGGAAGACCAGTTTTGCATTTTGGGGACGGCAGTTCGGCTCCGGCGACCGATTAAGGCGACGCCGAATAACCGGATTTGCTAAGAATTCGACTAAATTTTTTTATTATTTTTTTTGCTCTATGCAAAATCGATCGCGATCGTTTTCTCCTTGCGTTGCTTTGCCGATCGCGTTTTGTGTCTCGCGGACGCTCTCAGAATTTCCCATACCGCAGCGTCTCGGACATTCCAAGTTCTCGTCGTTATCTTCGCCGCAGGATATTTGCTGGAATAATTCCACACAGGCTCGGTGGAGCTTGCCACGGTCAGCCGTGCTCGGCGAGAACTCGGCGAGCATCGTCAACCAGAAACTGCTTGCGCTTGAAAAAATGGTGAGTACCGCGACCGCTTCCGAGTTTCACGTTCGTCGTTTCATTTCTTCGTCGTGTGCGGCGAACACTCCTCGCGACTGTGTGATCGGGTTTCCAGGTGGATCCCGGCTCGCACGGAGGCCAACTCTCACCTCATCGATCTTCGCGCCGATCGCCGGTGTCTCCGCGAGTCGCCGAAACCGAAAGTTCACTCACGCATCGTTCCGACTCGCTCGCTGTGTCGTTAAGTGCGATTTCTTAGGATGAAGTGCGATTCGCGACTGTTTGTGTGATTTTTTCTTTTGTGAGTTTGGGCGAAACAAGCCAGCTTTTGCGGATCGATGGATCTTGTTGCGATCGCTGAGAGACATTGTGCGGATCGATGTGCGCTCGACTGAAAGGAACGCGCTATCGGACACGCATAGCTTCACGGACGTCTAGGCTGAAAAGTTGTTTCTTCGGATAATGCGTTTAGCTTTGCGACGCAAGGAGTGTTATGATGGTTTTTTTTTTTTTCGATTCATGTTATTTCGTTATGGACCAAGTGATTTTATGTTCCTTGCTCGGATAGTTTTACGGACGTCTATGCTAAAAAATGGTTCGTAATTTTTGTTGTTTTTTATTGCATATCATTTTATTATGCACCAAGTATGTTTATTTTTAGTTTTTATGTGTTGCCTTAAAGAGTCAAGTTATTTAGAAGAGTCTTTACATTTATGTCCTGATATCCTTATATCATAAGGATAGTTTCAGGGACATCTAGGCTGAAAAGTTGTTTCTTCGGATAATGCGTTTAGCTTTGCGACGCAAAGAGTGTTATGATGGTATTTTTTTTTCGATTCATGTTATTTCGTTATGGACCAAGTGATTTTATGTTCCTTGCTCGGATAGTTTTACGGACGTCTATGCTAAAAAATGGTTCGTAATTTTTGTTGTTTTTTATTGCATATTATTTTATTATGCACCAAGTATGTTTATTTTTGTTTTTATGTGTTGCCTTAAAGAGTCAAGTTATTTAGAAGAGTCTTTACATTTATGTCCTGATATCCTTATATCATGAGGATAGTTTCAGGGACATCTAGGCTGAAAAGTTGTTTCTTCGGATAATGCGTTTAGCTTTGCGACGCAAAGAGTGTTATGATGGTATTTTTTTTTTCGATTCATGTTATTTCGTTATGGACCAAGTGATTTTATGTTCCTTGCTCGGATAGTTTTACGGACGTCTATGCTAAAAAAATGGTTCGTTATTTTTGTTGTTTTTTATTGCATATTATTTTATTATGCACCAAGTATGTTTATTTTTTGTTTTTATGTGTTGCCTTAAAGCGTCAAGTTATTTAGAAGAGTCTTTACATTTATGTCCTGATATCCTTATATCATAAGGATAGTTTCAGGGACGTCTAGGCTGAAAAGTTGTTTCTTCGGATAATGCGTTTAGCTTTGCGACGCAAGGAGTGTTATGATGGTATTTTTTTTTTTCGATTCATGTTATTTCGTTATGGACCAAGTGATTTTATGTTCCTTGCTCGGATAGTTTTACGGACGTCTATGCTAAAAAATGGTTCGTAATTTTTGTTGTTTTTTATTGCATATTATTTTATAGATGCTCCAAGTATGTTTATTTTTTGTTTTTAAGTGTTGCCTTAAAGAGTCAAGTTATTTAGAAGAGTCTTTACATTTATGTCCTGATATCCTTATATCATAAGGATAGTTTCAGGGACGTCTAGGCTGAAAAGTTGTTTCTTCGGATAATGCGTTTAGCTTTGCGACGCAAGGAGTGTAATGATGGTATTTTTTTTCGATTCATGTTATTTCGTTATGGACCAAGTGATTTTATGTTCCCTGCTCGGATAGTTTTACGGACGTCTATGCTAAAAAATGGTTCGTAATTTTTGTTGTTGTTTATTGCATATTATTTTATTATGCACCAAGTATGTTTATTTTTTGTTTTTATGTGTTGCTTTAAAGAGTCAAGTTCTTGCTCATACAAAGGCCCTTTTATATGTATATTTTTATATTCTCATATAAGGATAGTTGCACGGAAATATGCGCTTGTTTCTTTAGTTGCGTTTTACCTTCGCGACAGAAGAAGTGTTATGAAGGTAATTTTTTTTTTCAATTCATGCTTTTTCAAACCAAGTGTTTTCCTTGCTCGGATAGTCTTACTGACGTCCGCGCTAAAAAATTGCTAGAGATTTTTTTTTTTTTCATTACATACTATTTTATTTTGCGCCATGTATGTTTATTATTTATTTGTATGCGTCGCCTTAAAGAGTATCGTTCTTGCTTGTCCAAAGGTCCTTATATTTATATCCTTACATCCTTATGATTATAAGGATATTTTGACGGAGATATGCGAAGAATAGTTGTTTCTTCAGTCAATGCGTTGTAGCTTCGCCACGGAAAGAGTGTTGTGATGCTATTTATTATTTTATTATTACATATTACTTGATAATACACCAAGTATGTTTATTTCATTTTTTTATGTGTTGCCTTAAAGAGTAAAGTTCTTGCTCGTATGAAGGTCCTTGGCAATAATATGCAAGTCGAGAAGTGACAGTGTAACACAGCGATGGCAAAACTGATAGTAGGAAGTTTTGATATCGAACGAGTAAGCAAGGTTCGCCGGGCAGAACGGTCGCGATTTATTTCTGATATCGACAGGGAAAGTTTTCAATTACACTACATGATGCATGGAAGCAACGTGCTGGTTACGCGCGATCGCGCCTGTTCGCATATGCCCCGTCGCGATAGAGTAAATTGTTGGGTTTGTAACGACCAATCGCATGGCGATGCACATACCACTTTCGAAACTTGGCACTTATACCTTTGGCCGGCGAACAGCTGTGAGCGGTTACAGAGCCGGTTATAAGGCTTATCAGATTAACATTGCATCTAAGGCCGTAGGGTTCGCTTGCTTAGAATCTAATTGACCGACGGAGGAGAGCCAATAAATCTCGAGAATCCGTAAAGAAAAAAACCCAACCGTAAACCAAGAAATAAGCTGTTGATAGTACGACGGGTTTCCACATATGTACCCGAAAACAACTGGAAGATTGGAATCGGAGTTAGTTTGGCGCACTAATCGACCGGTTGGGTTGGCGTAGATTGTAAAAAAAAGCACCCCAAATCCAACCAAAAGTTACGACTCGTTGGTCCACGAAGAGTTGAATATACCTTGCTTGAGTTCATTATGTATTTTTCAATGCTTATTTGTCAGTGTGATAAATACTAAGTGGGTGTGTCTTAACGTAAACTTAATAAAAATGGCAACGATACCCTATCAAAAATTCACTTATTGCGGAGTATCTTATCGTTTACGATAACACAACCTCCGGAAGATTGGAATCAGAGTTACTTTAGCGCACCAATCAACCGGTTGGGTTTGAGTAAATTGCGGAAGCCAACCCAAATCCAACCGAAAGTTAAGATCAGTTGACGAGCAGTTAAATGCCTTGCTATTATTTGTTAGTTTCATAAATAATTAACGGACTGTCTTAACATTTACGATAAGGCACCCCATCATAAGTGATCTTGAAGAAAATGCATAAATCTACATCGTCGGGTGTCCACAGGATCCGATTATATGAAGTGTAAGCGGAGAATTCGGTTTGCGTTAAGTACGATAGAGTGTCTTATCGTTTACGATAAGACGTCTTGTCATAAGTGATCTTGAAGAAAATGCATAAATCTGCTTCATCGCATGTCCACAGGATTTGACTATAGGAAGTGTAAGCGAACGATCCGCTTTCCATTAATGTTACATTGCGATCCTGCGCGTGATACCGATAGATAGATAGATGTTTATTGGGTCCTGGGATAAATCCCCTAAGAACCAGAGCGAACATTGGCAGTACAGAGAGTGTGAACTTAAACCTAAATTAGTATCTAATGCAAAAGTAGGAAATCCTCAGTAAACAGTACAAAGATTAAACTTAAACCTAAATTAATATCTAATGCAAAAGTAGGAAACCTCAGTAAGCAGTACAAAGATTAAACTTAAACCTGAACCTAAATTATTACACAGATAAGCAAGAGCTTCGTAGTAAATTAAAGCCGCGATACAGTTCAGTGTCTATAATTAACCATAAGATGCGTGCATGGCTGTCTTATTGTTTACAATAAGACACCCACTCATAAGTGATCTTGAAGAAAATGCACAAATCTGTTTCATAGCATGTCCACAGGATATGATTATAGGAAGTGTAAGTGAACTTTGTGTTAATGTTATATTGCGATCACGCACGCGAAACGGTTCGGTATCTATTAACTATAAGGTGCGAATGCATGACTATCTTATCGTTTACAATAAGACACCCCATCATAAGTGATCTTGAAGAAAAAGCACACATCTACAGCGTCGGGTGTCCACAGGATGTCATTATATGAAACGTAAGCGAACGATTCGCTTTGTGTTAATGTTATATTGCGATCACGCACGTGAAATAGTCCAGTGTCTGTTAACCATTAGGTGCGTGCATGGATAGCCGGAAGGCAATCATCGTGACGCGAACATCATTACGCCGATGATCCAGTAAATACACGACTGCCACTTTTTCTTCGTTTTCCTAGTGTTTTTTTTCCACCTCGGTCCTTCTTTTACGTTTACGTAACAGAAACTTTGTCAAAGCCATGCGAGGATCGTGATCAAGGTCTATACGAATGATGTCTAGATGTGTATCTTTATTGGGAATTGTACATATTGGGGGATAATATGGATTCGGAGAGGTGAAGTTCCAAGGTTCACCAATGATCTCTAATGGAATCGTTGCGACACTAGCGAAGCAAATAATGATGAATCATTGAGTTCCATTGAGCATAAAAAAAAAATGAGGATGCAAGGTTGATATTCTTGTTTTGTAGGATTCTAACGTATACGTAAAAATCTGTACTAGGCAGTGAAGAAAAAACTCGTAAGTTGCGCCGATGGCGATAACACGTAGGGGAGAGCGGGGCAAAATGGGGCAACGGGGCAAAACGGGGTTTTTGGGCAAAACTAAATTTTCCAATCATTTTTGGATCGGACAAGGTGGCAAAACTGGGCAGAAAAACCTGATGTATCCGATAGGGCGAATTCGGGCATCCAAAAATTATTGGTAAATGACGTTTTGCCGAAAAACCCCGTTTTGCCCCGTTGCCCCATTTTGCCCCGCTGTACCCTACATTGTATATCCTTGCGCAGCGGCCAGATTAAACGCGTATGGAAAAATATGTCCATGTGAGATTAAACGAGTAATTTCTTCTCCACAGGCATCAGAAGTTGTCGTGGCCATGGAAGAGCCGGAGGGTACGGGGGATACTCAACTGCCACACTATGGAACCGATATGGAATCGGATTCCGAGACTTGCAGAGTCGACCTTTCAACGGTCGACGTTTCAGTTCCAGAGCTCGCTGTTTCAGATCCGAGTAAGTATATATATACATATATATTGACCAGCCGGTAGATGTAAATCGGGCACTAGGGAAACAAGTGTGTGCGAAAAAATATATTAAAAATATATTTTAGAAAAATAGCAAATCTCACGAGCGAAAATATATTTATTTTTATATTTTTTCGGATATATTCGTCAGATATATCTCATAAATAATAACATGTAAATTATATAACATTTTTCGTAATATATTTAAGTAGTAAGCTATTGTTGCCCTCACTACAGAATTTTCGAAAAATGACCGTCAATTCGTCACTTCCGGTCACACCGTAAATACCTCACTTCAGGTTTGAAAATCGAATTTTTCGACCGGAAGTGACATCACACCGTAAATACGTCACTTGCGGTTTGAAAATCCAAACTGTTGCCCGGAAGTGCCATCACCCCGTAAATACGTCACCTCCGGTTTGAAAATCGAATCTTTCGACCGGAAGTGACATTACAACGTAAATGCGTGACTTCCGTTTGGAAAATAGAATCTTTCGACCGGAAGTGCCATCACACCGTAAATACGTCACTTCCGTTTGGAAACTAGAATGTTTACAGTGGAAGTGACGTCACACCGTAAAAACGTTTTTGAACCGGAAGTGACATAATTCTGGTATGACGTCCGATTTTTCGTTAAAATAAAAGATATTTTCAAAATGTTTTTCTACTTCACGGATGGTAAAGATTCGTCGGCTTTGCCGCTGACACTTTTATTTGTTCGCGAGAAGCTTTCAAATAAATAAATGCACATAAGCGATAAGGGATTTCCCTTATCGCTTATGTGCATTTTTTTTTCTAATAACAAAAATTCCTTTACGGTATTTTATTATCGGAATATACGTTCCCATGTTTTATGGATATTTATAGAATTTATCAAGTTCCGTTGGGTCAACTTTTCGCTGCCGGTTCAGATAAGATAAAGTCGAGAAAAAAAGCGAGAGAGTAGCTTCGTCATCATAATAATGCAATGAGCATGATTGTTTTGAATAAAAACCACGTATAGAGCGCTCGGACTCGATTCCAGTCAATCCGTGGAACACGTATCGAACGCTTTGTATACCCCCCGGCATCATAAATTTATCACATTTTTCACCTTCACGATTATCGTCGTACGGTTTCGCCGACTTAAAGCGGCTAAGCGACGACACTCGAGATCGAGATCCAGCGCGACGGCGTTACAAACGTAGCATCGAGAAATCCATCCGCGATACCGAGACTTGCGCGACAAAATTCCAAAACGTTGTCATTGTGACGACCAGTCGTTCGGTGCTTCCACTCTCGAAGTGACTCCTCAAGAGAATATTTCTCTCCAACTTCGTACGACGCTCTGTGAGTTATCAGGATCGCAAATTAACCTTTCGTTTAGACAGTAAAAAATAATTTCATTAAAACGGTACGGAGTTTTGGAAAAATAATTTTGTTAAATAAGTGACAAACTCGTTTTTTCAGGTTGGAATATGCAAACCTGTGCTTTTACTTCTCGTTTCATTAACAATTTTAGTTTGTACTTTTGTTTGTAAAACTAGAGCCGGTTTGGAAAATTAACAAATAAAAAATGGTGAACGTTTGTGGACAATAAGTTGTTGTAAAGAGGGCAAACGTTTTTTTCTGTGTTGTGAGTGCGCAAGTGAACTATCGGTTTTCCAAGCTCATTGACAAAATATTCGCTGTTTATTTTTTATTTATTATTAGACAAAAAAAATTGAATTTTTTATTCTCTTAGTATATTTCAAGCGAGAGACTAACGTGTGCTACAGTGCGAATTCTTCTCGTATCTCATTGTGAATTTATCTTTCCGCAATGTTTTGTAAGCTCATTGCCAAAATATTCGCTGTTGCTTCTTATCTATTATTGATTTTAAAAAACACAAATTATACTTATAATACTTATAATACTTACTTACTAGTATTAGTAACTTACTAGTAGTAATAGTATTATAAGTATTATAATACTTATAATACTTATAATACTTATTATACTTATAATTATTATTATAATTATTATTATTTTATTCGTTACTATATTTTTAGCGAGCGACTAGCGTGCGCTATAGTGCGAATTCTCAGCGTATCTCGTTGTGAATTTATCTCTCCTCAAAGTTTTTTTTAAATTTCTTTAACTATTATATTAAACTATTTTATTAAATAGTGAGTGCGCAAGTGAACTACCGGTCTTGTAAGCTCATTGACAAAATTTTCACGGTTTCTTTTTATTTACAATTTATTTTGAAAAAATGTTTACAATATTTTATTCTTCCACGTATCTATTTTGAGCGAGAGACCAACGTGTGCTATACTGGGAATTCTTCTCGTATATCATTGTCAATATATCTGTCCGCAGCGGCGCGAGATAACATTCGGATGTTCTGACCGAATGTCGCATTCGCGCACTGCGCTCGACTTTGAACCCTCTCGGAAGGATTTAAGGCCATGTGAAAGATGTACCACGTGACATATGGATGCGAGAGAGATAAACGCATTTTTCGAATCAATGCCATTTAAAACTGGTTGACGTTTCGGATAAAAAGCTTTTTCCCGAAAAGTCTACGGTGTCTGAATCGCATTCATTACAGATTTTTGTTACCGACTGAGTCATTTCACATGTCCTTAATATACAGTAGAACGCCGATTAACCCGGTGTGCTCGGGACCGAAGAATCTCCGGATAATCGAAATCCCGGTTAATCCGAAGTAGACAGCAAATGTATATCAGTCAATAATGGTTAATAATTGAACTTTATTTTGACTAGTTACAATGACATTTGGTACAACTTGCACTTAATTGTTAAATATTGTGAACTATAGTGTATAGCTTTGGATATTTTTGTTCATTAATAGTACGTAAGCTAGTCTCGTTTTGGAAGCACTCAGTGACTTTGATTTGCTTTTTGCACTTCCTTCGATTTTCGTCTATCCCCTGTTTCATTTTTCAGCGCTGGTCGCATGAAAAAAAACTTCAGAAGATGCATAGTTAATCCACTTCCCGGTTAATCCGAATCCGGTTAATCGGGGTTCGTATATTCGAGTGGCAATTTATTAGTTCTGCCACACTAACTTTTTATCATGCGACACCAGAATAGTCTTTACTTCACTTTTTTAAAAATAAGAAATACAAGTTCGAGGTTGGACTTTCATTCGTGATTCGTAGCCCAGAATATAAATAACACATGAAGGTTTTATTTTTATTTCTTTAACTATGTTAATGAAACATAGTTATGATCATATTAATAAATTCATGCGGTTATAAGGCGTTGAAAGATAAATATACTACCATCGTGAGGAATCCAGTTTCGAAGGTCTCTCAATAGGAATAGCGACGAGGTAAAGACATGCGCAGAAGTATCGTCGAACTAGGCGTCACGATGAGTCAGCTAGAATTTAGTAAAGCATAGGACATTAGCTCCGGGGCATCGCGAGTTACTCTCTAGAATAATTCTCACATTCCCGATGGACTTTGAAATTTGCGGCGTAGACGAAGATTTATCATTGTGATTTGTTTTTCTTCGGTCGTATAAATACTACGATAGTTTTTTTACGACCGACAACAAAAAACTCTTTCGCGTTGCTCTCTTTGCACTCGTGCACAATTTTTCGTCATTTTACATGACGACGTTTTTTTTTTACTTCCGACTGCTGACTAGGGCAAAAAAAGATGGAAGTTAAGGTAAAGGACCCAGTTTCTGACCCGGACCCAGTTTGTGACAGGGGTACCTCTAGCATAGTCGGTTCCCCCCACAATTTGATATGCAGCCAATGGGTAGCGCGCGTTCGGGGGCTCAGAAACTGCGGCTCTTGGTCCTCCTTGTTTATCCCTACGATCTTACACGCTTAAAGTGACAGAGCTGCGTAGAAGTGTCATAAACTGGGTCCTTTTTTATTTTTATTATTCATCATCATCATCTTATGCGTTTCACTGCGATCCACCGGCTCGGCGACTTTTCGCAAGTGAATTAACAGATTTTGGAATACTAAAACTTTATAGCCTGATCTATATTTGTGACAATACATTTGTAAGCGGAGGTTTGAATTCAAGGTAATACACTATAATTGAAGAAATCCGGTTAAAAGATCGCTGTGAGATATCGAAAAATCACATCGGCGATCCCCACTTCTACGTACAATCGCAAATGATGCCGCATACTTCACGCTGCTGCCGAGTTTCCAATGCTCCTTGAGAACCCGGGAATTGTTATTTATTTATAATCGTAGCGTATTTATTCACGTTTTTTTATGTTATCGGTGTTTAGTGCGGATCAGTGTGTGATAAAATGTATGCGATGCTGTATCTATATTAATATCTGGTGCAATAATCACCGAATACATTAATTTTAAAAATTATCATAAATTACGCACTTAACCTAATTTATTACTTTTTTTCTTATCGAAATTAATTATATAGTTCTAACTCGATCACTGTAGTGTAACGTCATATTCGCAAAGCGATATACGTCAGCGATACTATTTTCTATGTGTCTTTCTTCTTCGATGACATTTTTTATGTGTCGTTCCTATCTGATACAATTTTCTATGTATTGTTGCTCTTCGTTCCACTTTTTACATGATGCCTCGGAGAGGAACAACACATTAAAAATTGTATCGTAGAGATAGAACATTTAGAAAATTATATTGGAGAGGAGAAACACATAGAAAATTGTATCAGGGAATTGTATAGATGGTAGAATTCAAAAAGCGTAAAAGAAAAAATATGAAATTACAAATTTTTTAAAACTCCCTGAGTTTTTAAAAAAGAAGACTGCGAATCAGTCGTTATTATTTAAAAAATATTCGTAAAAAAAAGTACATAAAAAAGGGTGAATAAAAAGTAACTTCAAAAAGGATGAATTAATTCATGTATGTAACAATAATTCATATTGAAAGTAAATAATAATTATTCCGTTTTGCCCCGCTATGCCATTTTGCCTCGCTCTCCCCTAAGGGTGCAAGCGTGTAAGATTACGCATGTGGAGTAGATTGGATGTGTAATGTTTTAAAGTTGCAAGGTTTATGTTACAATGAAATAGTGTAAACTTCCTAATGTGTAACATATTGAATACGTAAACTTTTTGGGGTGTAAGGAAATGGCGGTGTACAGTTTTTGATCCGAAGATTGGGCAAGTGTGAACGAAGTTGTCAGAACGAAGTTGTGAACTTATGTAACATTTTTTGGGGGTACGATTTAGTTCCGTAATAATGAACGAGTGTACGATTGAAGGAGCCTCTCAATTTTTCCTCATAGATTACGACCGCTTTTTTTCGAACAAAGTTGCGACCGCGGACGTTAAGAAATGTTTGTGTAACTTTTGGTGTCTGTCGCGGGGACGGTTGTGCACGATTGTACTCCGTGCATTCGAAGGCGCCTCGGCGGTGGCATCGACGCCTACCGAAGTTTTGCTCAATCGTTTATGCGCATGCAATAGCAGGGAAAGAGAACATGTGGGACTATTCTATGTAGTTTGCACAAAGGGTATTATTTGCATAAGAGAATTTCTTTTCCCACCTTTGCAGGGCTCGCATTACGCCTCGTTATGCCATTCGTCAATTGTCCATTGGCATTCGCGGTCTGCGCTCGGGAGAATTCGGAATTACTTGTCAATCGTCTTCTATTATTTTTATCGTGAGGCCAGTTTGTCGGTGAAAGTCGTTCGTTCGGACGGGATTTGAAGTTTTGTTAGAAACAGTGAAAAAAAAAATGTCGCGCGCTGACATTGTATCGGTGTTTAACGACTCCTTCGACAAAGCGGCCAGCAACTGGACCAGAAAGATGGGCACGGAGTCGGTTAAGATTGAAGTCGAGGCAACTCATAACGCTTTTCGGAATGACAATGGTACGGTGAAACGAAATTTGGCCCGCGAACAAATTGGCCCCCCCGGAACATTGGCCCGCGAAATGGTTGCGCACGGCGCAAGCGGAACCCAGCAAAAATTGTATCGAAGACACACAACATTTAGAAAATTGTATCGAAGACATACAACATTTAGAAAATTGTATTGGAGACATACAAAATTTAGAAAATTGTATCGGAAACATACAGCACTTAGAAAATTGTATCGGAAATATACAGCACTTAGAAAATTGTATCGGAGATATACAGCACTTAGAAAATTGTATCGAAAACATACAGCACTTAGAAAATTGTATCGGAAACATACAGCACTTAGAAAATTGTATCGGAAATATACAGCACTTAGAAAATTGTATCGGAAACATACAGCACTTAGAAAATTGTATCGGAGAGGAACGAAACATAAAATTGTATTTGCGAGATACAACGTTTAAAAAATTGTAATCTTGATTCGTGAGCAACATCAACTTGCGAATAATGAGTTTACACTACAGTGATCGAATTAGAACCAAAGATCTGTAGAATTGTTTGATGTTATACCCACTCCACTCGCCTCCAGTGGTTATACTCCACTTTGAGCGAGTTCAACGCACTATTACATAGCATACCGACTATAGCATTTTTATAGCAGATGACAGATCGTGAAGGCAATAGTAATCATTGGCGACCGTCTTTCGATATATCTAAATAGGCTTGTTCAAAGTTAATTATCTCTGCCACTTCACATTTAATTTTCCTAATCTATCGCTTAAAAATACTCCAGACTCCACAGAACTAATGTGCTGAATTCTGTTAACAGACATTAAGCTGTTTCGATAAACACTGGAGACAACGAAACCAGCAAAAATTGCGGGATCTCAATGAAACGCATAGCGGGTAGTCAACAATAAATAAATAAAAGTCGCATCGCAAGTTGACCGGAGGGAAGCGTTTAGTGTGAAATAGCACAAATTTTCCAGTGAACTTTTTCCAATGGCGCCAATTTTATTTTAGAAAAATGGACACCGTTAAAAAAGTTCATTACAGTTTTCGTTACCGACTGAGGCAGTGGAGCAAAACGGGACAGACAATCGAGACGCATCGATGGGGCAAAATGGGACGTCCTAAAAAGATTGGAAAATTGCGTTTTTAAGAACGTAGATTTCCAATAATTTTTGAACGTTCCATTCTGCGCCATCGACACTGTCCTATCTTGCCCCAGTCTCTCCTACTCTTTCCACATGGTGGCCGTTCCTTCCCCGCAGAAAAATTCCCTGACTTTCCCCTGACTTTCCACTGACCAATTAAAAATGTTCCCTGACCAAACTTCTAACGACTTATAATCAACAAATTAATGATGCAAATGTAAATGCCTAATTATTATATTAACATTTAATTCAATTTTTTTTTTCAAAATGTTCCCATTTTTTTGAGGCTCCCTTTTATGTACTTCTTATTTATTTATAGAAGGTTCAGCGACAATTTACTTTTTCCCTGATCAATTTTGAAATTCCCTGACTTTTCCCGGTTTTCCCTGACCGCGGCCACCATGTTCCAACATACCCTGTGTGTATTGGGAACAATAACCTCAAGAAAATTGTCTTCCCGCATTTTTCCAATTCCCCGGGAAAAAACCATTTTCCATTTCTTCAGCTCGTCGTGCTTTTCCAACTGCATTCATTGCAGATTTTGTTACCGACGGTGGTATTTTCACCTAATCTCAAGCGCCCATGAAATTACCATTTTTCGTGGTATTGTGTGAACATTTGTCAAGTTACGTACGAGGCCAGTTTTTCGGACCGATTTTCCTCGGACTCCATTATTATGGTGCCGAAATTTATGTAACACGCTGCGCATGTTACAGAAATTTCTATTATTGACCACTATTTCTTTTTTACAGTAAAAGACTTCATCAGTAATTAATTCTATACTAATGACCCTTAGAAAAAAAAATGCTTCCAGCATTCTTTCACTTAGCGCTGCCACACAAAGTTGCAACAGACTGGAGGCGGTTGCGGTAAAAACGACCGCCGATAATTTTCGAGGCGAATCATTGTAAAGCTTTCGTCGCCGCAATGTTTTTCGTCACCGAAGAAAACCACAGGAATCATTAGCTTCCGAACTGTTACGCTGGCGTACTAGACGTTTCATTAATTATTCTGCACCAATGAGGATGTTTAGACTCGATAGCGTAATTATAGTTTATCAGGCGGCTTCAAACGAGTCGGTTGGTCTTCGAAGCTTGGCTCAGTAATTTCCGCAATCCCCGATTGATCGAAACGCCTCCAATGACAACAGCGGAAACTCACAGTTTCCACTCTCCATTCGCGGCGGGACGTCTGTCCGCATTGCGAAGTGAAAGTTCGTTCGTGCTGGCCTCTGACGAGAATTCCCGGCGGCGTTCTCGAACCGGTTGATAAGAGTGTTATGTAAACTGCTGGAGGTTGTCAGGCAGCATTGAAAGTAACTCAGCCTCACGCAGCGCCGTGTGATGCGTCTCAGTTCTGTTCCATCGTACTTTGAAGTCTGCACGCGTAATACAAAAAGCGTCGTAGTAAATCTCTGTACGGGTACGAGCGATCTAGGCGGATTGGTGCTATTCGTTTCGGTTTTTGGTTAGTTGCCATCGGTCGGTGTCACTTGACAGAGCGGTGAGTTTCGTCGACAATTACACGAGTACACCGGTTTCGTTTATCGTCTCATTTATTGCCGTGGCGTTTATAAAATCATGCACGAGTCAACTCGTTTCCATTTATATCGCGAATGATGTTCTGTAAAATAAAATCAAACTGAAGCGTCGGCGATCGATGCTGTGCCGTTGGTCGTCCGCTAGGGCGTTCTCACGCTACAGTCTATTTGGGTACAGTCAAGTAAACACTTGTCGGCAGCTGCACAGTGATTGGCGGATCGTCTCGTAATTCTTGTGGGACGAAACGAAGCATGGAACGGACGATTGAACGATCCACCGGTTTCGTGCATCGTCTCGCTGACTGGAATCTATCCGGGCGAATCTGATGGTCTATATTGATATCGCGGATAATTTTCGACAAAATAGAGTCGGACAGTTCGAAGCTTTAGCAAGCTTCGAACTGCGCTGCGATGCTGCGCTGTGCGTAGTCTGAAGTAAACGGCTGTCGACCACTTCACAGTGATTGGCGGATCATCTCGTAATTCTTGTAGGACGAACTGAAGCGACGATCGACAATTAAACCATTCTCCGGATTCGTTTAATGGCTCATTTATTGCCGTAGCGTTTGTAAAAGCTTTATTCGTTATAGCGTTTGTAAAAGCTTTATTCGTTATAGCGTTTGTAAAAGCTTTATTCGTTATAGCGTTTGTAAAAGCTTTATTCGTTATAGCGTTTGTAAAAGCTTTATTCGTTATAGCGTTTGTAAAAGCTTTATACGTTATAGCGTTTGTAAAAGCTTTATTCGTTATAGCGTTTGTAAAAGCTTTATTCGTTATAGCGTTTGTAAAAGCTTTATTCGTTATAGCGTTTGTAAAAGCTTTATTCGTTATAGCGTTTGTAAAAGCTTTAGTCTATATCGATATCGCGGATAATATTCGATGAAATAAAATCAAACAGTTCGAGGCTTCAGCGACCGATGCTGTGGGCAGCCTGCTCGGGCGTTCTCACACTATAGTCTATTTGGGCACAGTGAAGTTAGAGATGTGCCGCGAAGGTCACTTTTTGTAAGCGTCGCTTGACCAAAAAATGACCATCAATTGACCGTCTTTTTTATTTCAGAAAATGTTTGTTGTGCCGTCGTAATTTTTGTTCGGCGTCACAAATATGATCAAAAGAGCAAAAAACATTTATCTAGTTGGGTTTTGCCAGACCATTTTTTTATGGTTACATATTTAGTCAACTTCTTAGCAGCCTAGGTTGATTTCAAACGAATTTCTCGCCTTCGTTGATTTCGCAATTTTTTATCAATTGGTTCATCAATGAACTAATTTATAATATTTTAAGATGAATAAATAATTAATTTTTTCTGAATAACGCATTTGGTACTTTATAAGTTTTAAAACTGGCACCGTCGGGGTTTTTAGAGTTCATGCCGATGTTGGCACGGTGCGGTTATTCCCCACCGGTCAATTAACGGTCACGTGACAGTCAATTCACAAAAAAAAATGACCGGTCACAAAGTCGACGCCCATCTCTACGTGAAGTAAACAGCTGTCGACCACTCCACAGTGATTGGCAGATCAAGCGTCCAAAATGTTTAATTTTTTAATTTTTTTATCTCTAGTTTTACAAACAAAAGTACAAACTAAAATTATGAATGACACGGGAAATAAAGAGACATGTTTCTATATTCGAACCTAAACAAACGAGCTTGTCACTTCTTTAAGAACATTATTTTTACGTATACTTCGCATTCGGACCGAAGTAAATATACTTTGTATTCATATGTTGCATACAATCTATAATCGACTTCACCTTGAATTTTAAACACGCGTTCGTGCTTCATTTTCTTCTTTTTGCTTCCTCATACTGGAAGCTTTGCTTTGGTGAAAAAATAGTTTTCGGGATTGTAATGAAAACGCGTTCAGAATGTTCGAAGATGTCGAAAAATAGAAGAAGCTTAGCCAATAAAGGAACATAATGAGAAAACGATACAATTTCAATTTTTTTTTTAATTTATTTATTACGATACGAAAATTTAAATTTACAACTTTTATGAGGAAGCGATACGAAAATTTCAATTTTCAACTTTTTTAAATCTTACGTATAAATTATTTGTTATTGTTCTCGTGACAATCATCAAAATTTTTTAATTTTTTAATTTTTTGATCGCACCATTCGGCTCTAGCTTTACAAACAAAAGTACAATCTAAAAAATCTTAATGATACGGGAAATAAAGGGACATGTTTGCATATTTGAACCTGAACAAATGGGTTCGTCACTTACGTCAGAAAATTATGTTTACGAATACTTCGTATTCCGATTTTACGAAATTATTTTACACTCTGAAGTCTATTTGTGTATCGCGAAGTAAAGAGCTGTCGACCACCCCATAGTGATTGGCAGATCAGTTCGTAACTTTTGTGGGACGAAGCGAGGCATACATATGCCAATGACTGTTATTCCGTATGTTGTTCATGATTACAACATGACCTATGTGGCTGCTTCGTCGCTATCTTCAACGACTTACGTAAACGCTTATTTGAAACTCTCATCGCTGTTACGAACCAGTAACGGCGATATTGAACCTTCGTAGGAAAGTCAAAATTATGCCCATGCTTCTCACTTTTACTTTTCATATACCTATTCACTTCTGTATCATATTTGTTTCGGCAATGAGCGACCGAAAAATGTGCGCATGCGCAGTGTCGCGCACGATCCGCGAGCAGACGCGCTATCATAGACGGCTACTTATTTGATGATGTCAGACCGAAGTAAATATACTTTGTATTCATGTGTTGCATGCAATCTATAATCGACTTCACCTTGAATTTTAAACACGCGTTCGTGCTTCATTTTCTTCATTTTCTTCTTTTTCTTCTTTTTGCTTCCTCATACTGGAACTTTGCTTTGGTGAAAAAATTGTTTGCGAGGTTTTAATGAAAACGCGTTCAGAATATTCCAAGACGTCGAAAAATAGGAGAATCTTCGCGAATAAAGGAACATCATGAGAAAACGTTACGACAATTTCAACTTTTATGAGGAAGCGATACGAAAATTTCAATTTTCAACTTTTATGAGGAAGCGATATGAAAATTTCAATTTTCAACTTGTTTTGATCTTACCAAACCTTTTTTCCGATGTACCATTGGTAAGGTAAATGTCCCAGTGACCGAACACGTCCCAGTGGCCGCGCAAAGCATGCGTGCAAGAGATACGCAAATACGATTTTTCATGCATGTACGGGAACTGGGACTTCGCCCTTAGGTGTGCGGCCACTGGTACTTTTACCTTACCGCCATCGTTCCGTCGTCGGGCCGTCTCTTGTCTATCTGGATTTATGGCTCACGAAGAACTCGACGCCGTCGATCGTTTTTCAATTTTCGACGCATTTAAAAAATTTTGATTAACAACTTTTATTTTTTTGAACCGAGAGAATCGACGAAACGAGTATTACATGTTTTTTTTTCTTCCAGTACAAATGAACGGGAAACCAGCAATGACGAATTACGCGGACGTAAGTTGATTGATTGCCCTAAGCGAGCCGCAAGTGGATATGCAATTTTTCTCACTGACTGATGTTTCCAATCCGTACAATTATATTTGCAGCTCGTGCAAAAAACGAGGGACGCCTACTTCAGCGGTAAAACTCGGCCGCTCGAGTTCCGGATAAAGCAATTGAAATCATTGCAAAAAATGCTCAAGGAGAACAAAACGGAAATGTATGCGGCGCTCAACTCAGATTTGCGAAGGGTTCGTTCGGCTTGTGAATGTTTAGCTACTTTACCATTTTTTTTCTCTTGAAATTTTTATTTTTCTCTTGAAATCTTTATCTTTCGACGGAGCAAAATTAAAGAATAAATTAATGAACAATTAATTGATTGAAAAATCTACAGTGCAAATTCGAGTCTTCTGTCCTGGAGATTGACTATTGTATAAACGACGTGACGAACACGCTGATGCACATCAAGAAATGGGCGGCGCCGGAAAAGGTGCGAATACTGAACGACGAGTTACAGAACTATCGCAATCTTGAGCGAGACTTTTATTACAATTTTTTCTTCCCAGCCATCGAAAGATCTGGTCAACATTCTCGACACCGTAGAAATATACAAAGATCCTTACGGCGTCGTGCTTGTGATAGGTGCATGGAATTATCCCGTACAATTGTGTCTGGTTCCCATGATGGGTGCGATCGCGGCTGGCAATTGCGTTATTCTCAAGCCGTCCGAAGTTTCCGTCGCTACTTCGGCGCTGCTGACTCGGTTAATTCCAAAGTACCTGGACAGTGTGAGTATTTACTTATTAATATAATAAATCACTTGGCTTTATTGCACAACGAAGTTCATTATGTCATTTTCACAACTTGAACACTGTATATATCTATTTTTTTCATTCAACTCATATTTACGTGAAAATCAAAAAGGGTCGTTTTGACATTTCGCGCCCGATTTATGACACCTTTACATGTTTACATTCACATTATATTTATATTGCATTACGTTTACATTGCATTATGTTATATTTTTACATTTTCAGGAATGCTACCACGTAGTTCCTGGCGGTGTACCGGAAACAACCGAGATTCTGAAGCAAAGATTCGATTACATCTTCTACACGGGATCGACCACAGTGGGAAAAATTGTCCGCGCAGCCGCCAATAAATATTTGACCCCTGTGACTCTGGAGTTGGGTGGCAAAAGGTAGTTCGGTTCGATATTTCGACCGATCACGAAATAAATTGTACTTACAATTGAAATGGAATTTTACAGCCCGGTGTACATAGACAATACCGCGGACATAACGATAGCGGCGAGACGCGTATTGTGGGGAAAATTCATAAACTCGGGTCAGACATGCATCGCACCGGATTATGTTTTGTGCACGAAAGAAATTCAGGGTAAATTCATCGATCAGGCGAGGATAATTCTGAAAGAATGGTACGGCGACAATCCAAAGGAAAGTCCCGATCTGTGTCGCATCGTCAACACGAATCATTACAAGTAAATCATATTAATAAGTATTTTTAAAAATTATCTACGACAAATTAAAAAAATATATATATTTTCATATATAATTTCAACATTATATTTATAATTATGTATATATTTTTATAATCCTACACATATTTATATAAAAATCAAAACGGGGTAGATCGACATATTGCGCCCGATTTATAACAACTTTACATTTTTACATTTACATTACTTTTATATGAATTTAATATGAACACTCAAATTTTTCTCGACTGCAACAAATCAATGCGTTTCGACGGGTACTGAGTCGTTGTGTTTTTCAGCCGTTTATCAAACTTCCTGACGGGAAATGGAAATATTGCGATCGGCGGTGATACCGATGCTAGGGAGAAATATATATCGCCCACTATACTGTCCGATGTTAAGCCTTCCGATCCGATAATGCAGGAAGAAATATTCGGACCGATTTTGCCGATAGTCACGATTAGCGATGCTTACGAAGCTATTCAATTCATCAATCACCGGTAAGTCTCGATTTCGTGAATTCCAAAATTATTCAATGAAAATATTAGTAAGAAAAAAGAAAATTATTAATGAAGTCACTTGCTTATCCTTCATTATTTAATCATCAATGCACGACGATGCTTACTGTCTGTGACATGTGATTTTTTTTTCTCCAAATACAACAAAGACCTTATCTATTTGCAAACACCCTCGATCATCCGTTTTTGCAACACATGTCCGTGGAATAGAAAAAAAAATCCTGGCACTGGCGAAGCAAAATATGTGCTCGCCATCCAGCATTAAAGCATGAATTCATCAATGTTGGAATTCTCGGAGCAAAAAAAAATTAAATTCACCGGATATGCTCGGCATGTGAAAGATTCTCGTCATTGGTATGTTTCCCGTACAGGGGTACGGCTTCTCTGATCTGGTAAATTTTCTGCTTGTTTTTTCAAAATTTCGGATGTCCCAGACTTGGTCAATCGCGACTGCTGCTTTCATTAAATTTTCTCTTATATGAAATAATGAATTCATTAATGGAAAAAAAATAATAAAAAAAAAACCTCAAAAAATTAACACGCAAGACCCAGGGTGCTTAATCCATGCCTATTATTGTTTCTTTTATCCACGAAGAGAGTGCCCCCTCACAATGTACATATTTACCAAGGATAAGGGAGTGCGAGATTTGATCCTAAGTCAAACTCGCAGCGGTGCGGTCTGCGTCAACGACACGATAATGCAGTATGCCGGTAAGTTGAAATTTACGGTACGGGCGGATGGACCGTTCTTCGGTAACAGTTACACGTGGTGTCCGCTATTTCCTGGCAAAGATGCCTTAGGCGCTCCGTGTTTGGGTACAAGTATATTTAACGATTCGGCTTGCACATTTGACGAAGATAAATTGTTATTATCGATAGTTGGATAACGTAACTGTTGCTTTTGTGGGACAAACAGAAAAGGAGAATATGCCGAGTACGAACATGCCGCGTACGAACATGCCGCGCACGAACATGCCGCGCACGAACATGCCGCGCACGAACATGCCGCGCACGAACATGCCGCGCACGAACATGTCGCGCACGAACATGTCGCGCACGAACATGCCGCGCACGAACATGTCGCGCACGAACATGTCGCGCACGAACATGTCGCGCAGGAACATGTCGCGCACGAACATGTTCCATGCGGCCATGTTGCATAGGCACATATTAATAAATGAAAAAAAAGTTTGAGGTCCCTTTAGTAGTAAGTAGTGATGCGTTGAAGGACTTCGATCGTAATCAATTAATCGTCGGAAAAACGAGAAAGACCCTGAGAGTCCAAGGTGGCAGTAAACTGGTAGGCAAAAAATGTGAGTGTTCACCTGGGGCTGAATTAGCACGATTTTCTAACAATTGCTGACTCGCTTCGAAATCTTATTTCTATTAACAAACACTATTCTTTCGGTTGCTTCATAGTTTCATATATTGACAAATCCATCGTCGGTTGTAATTTAGGACTTTGCACACATCCCGATATCATAATTTCCAATTGTTAGCAAATACTCTTCGTACCTATCGATGTAGCACAATGTATATAATTTGAATTCACATATGGCTCGATTGAAACGATTCAATACGACGCAATGAGAATTTAGTAACGTCATCGGTTATTTTCAACCCGTATGGTGCAGGGATAAACCTCTAGCGATGTACATATTTGGCAAAGATATGGAAACTTTGCAACTAATCAACCAGAACACATCTAGCGGTGGAATCCTCTTCAATGATTCGATGATGCATGCCGCAGGTATCTATTTAGAATTGATCTAGCGTTTGAATTTAAAAAATCTCTTCCTGCACTGACGCACTAAAAATACACTGTATAACAATTAATGCAGGGTGTCGATAGTTTGGTGCACACAATATGTTTACCATTTAATACCAGTTATTAATTTTTATTTACGTCAATGCTCGTTTTTTTTTTCCTATGAAAAACATCGAGTAGAAATTATTTTGTTTAGACCGAGTCAAGCGTCGTTCCGAAACGGTTAATACCATTAAGGCCATGTGAAAGATGTACCACGTGACATATGAGTGCGAGAGAGATAGACGCATTTTTCGAATCAATAAAACGAGAAGCATCATCGGACGCGATATTAAATTGTATACCCGCTAATGCTTTGCTTTTTCCCGAAAAGTCTAGGGTTCCCGAATCCCATTCATTACAAATTTTGGTTACCGGCTGAGTCGTTTCACATGTTCTTAATCAGAAAATTTCACTCTACGGCATCGATATATCCTGTTTTTTGTTTTGCACACTACACTGATCGGCCGATTCGATCGAAGCCAGCTGAGTAATTAATTAATAGGCCTAAACACGAAATTAATAAGAAAAAAAAATCATAAGAAAAATAGTTCTTAGGTGTCTTAGGTGTACATTATGTGTGCAGTGTTAAGCTGAGATGAAAGGTGTCCCTGAAGGTCAGAATCGACCATACGATTTTGTTAATCTGCCTCATCGTCGTATACGGGAAACCGGAGGATAACATTTTTTTTGCAATATATATATTTATTTTGGCAAACATAGATATAACGTACAATAAAAAACACTGAAAGAATGTCGTCGCTGTGGTGACGCAAGATTTTACCGCGTTTGCATTTTTTTTTTCAATGCTATAATTCTTTACTTACATGCACATCAACTTTTGCTCTCTAGTCGATAATCTGCCTTTCGGAGGTGTTGGGTCATCCGGAATGGGAGCGTATCATGGACAGCTCAATTATGATACATTCGTGCACAAGAAGAGCTGTCTCATAAAGGACTTCAATCCAATTGGCGAAAAATTGGCCTCGTAAGTACCCAGAAACAAAAAACGATCCACATTCGATGCGCTGATTGTGATCAGTCAAATTTAAGCGATGTAATTTTCTGCAACGTGATAATGCTTTTTAAATAATCGAAAAATATATTTTTTTTGCTTCATTGTGGTAGAGGAATATCTGTTTTGATAATCTAAAAAAAGCTTCCTCTACGAGGAAGCAAAATTCGAGATTTTTTTACTATTACCCAGTGGTGATAATCGCCGCATCTACATTATGTTTTTTTACTTCGCTCGGTGCGAAAAAAGCAGTTTTAGGCACGCAAAGCGTGCGTAAAACCCCCAATTGCACACCTTGGGAAGTAAAATTTGGTACGATACTCGTGCGAAAAACTTTTTCTTAACTCGTGTCACTGAGACACTCACGTTCGGCTCGTGCTCCAAACTTACACTCCTCAGAAACAGTTTTATCGCACTAGTATCGTAAATTACTATTATGTCACTCGCTGCACAAATGGCAGTTTAGCCTCATTTTCACACCTTGTGAAATAAAATTTTGTACGATACTCGTGCGAAAAACTTTTTCTTAACGAGTGTGAGTTTACAGCACGAGCCGGAGGCGAGTGAGAAAAAGTGTTATCGCACTAGTATCGTAATGTACAATTTTCGCACAGGAAGCGCGTAAAGTGACATTTTTTTTTACAGATGCCGATACCCGCCTTACACAGACGGGAAGCTGGCATTTTTGCAGCTCTTGCTGGCGAAGCGGCCCGACATTCCCGGAATCCACTACTTACCTCACATGATTATGTTTGGTTTGGGTATTCTTGCAACAGTCGGTTTCAGAGCTGTGATGAAGGTACACAAGTCGGCACAATTGTAGTGGCTCGCTATTGTCTTCATTGTTTGCACTTGTGCCAATTGTTCTTCCATGTTAATAGAATTTTAAATACCACCGGTCGGTAACGAAGAGAGCTGTAATCAATGCCGTTTCAAGACCGCAGTAATCTGAGTGAAAAGAAGTTCTTCTTTTTCCTTGAATTCCGGCGTTCGTTACAGTTTTTATTATCAAATGCGCGGGAGGGTCGGAAGGGAGGGGGAGAGGGAAACGTACCACATCAGCTTAAACATAAAAGTTTATCATCCGTTCACCTACAACTCACGCTTCCACTGCGTTGTGATTACAGTCACCCGAGATTAAAGCCACGATGCTTGATAGGTGTCAATAATGAAAACGATTATTGGCCAAAAATCTCACTACATTCGGATTTCGAATTTGAGAAAGACCGTAAGGCTTAGTCAGATCATCCACGTCTTCCATACACGAATAATCACAGAATTAGATTAAAAACAAATCACGCATAAATCAGATGATACGTATGGAATGTTCTTTTTTTTGTTATTATTTTTGTTACTTTATTCTTTCTGTTTTTTTTTTCGTTTTAATATATCGAAGGTATCTACGCACAATTGGGACATACCTGTAACATTTAGCACAAATAAAGGCGATATCATTAATAACATTTGCTTTTTATTCGATACGAGCACACATCCCTCGCACTAATCGACATATGGATACGCAATGGAGTAGACTGAAAAAAAATGTATCGGTCATTTACCATGTTCGGGAAAAAACGAAATCATCCATGCCAATGGTCGACAATTTCACAAATGGAAATACATTATTTCAGGAATACGGCAGTTCGGAGCAGCAACCGTAACGAGACAAGTTGTAAAGCGCGAAACTGCATTACCGGCTATTGCCAACATTTTATGTGGCTGCGACGCAACGAAACTAAACTTGCTGATATTCTATGTCCCTCGACAGACGGTTAACATTCGAATGGCTTTTCCACATCACGAAGAATGCCATCGGCAATATTAGTTGTAATGTCTGGGATTTGTTGGGAAATTTTAAAAATCGGTCTTATGATAAATTTTAGGTATTTGATAAGCAATGAAAAATGCGCTAATTTTTTCTAAACAGTCCATTAGCTTTGCAAGATGTACGATATAAGAATTCCTTTTGACAAAAAAAAGAAACGACTACACATCACGATTATCCGTCTCGATTATATAATAATTCCATAGCTATGTACACGAGCCAAAGGTCTCCGGTCTTTTGTCATTGTATACTTGGTACTTTTATACATGTACAGAGCAACTCGTACAATAATGGAACACGAAAAATTAGCAGGTCACTGAATGTGTTTGAAATCAGAATTTCATATTTAGACTGTGAAGAAATCGTGACTCCATGCCTGCGCGAGTTTCTCTACCTATTTTTGTAACTAATAGCTTTACAACGAAGTAGGATGACTTATATATCCTAACATCTGGTTACCGTATAAAGAATCTGTCAACGTCACGATGAATACAATAAAGTTTTCTTTTTCAATTGTTACGATAAAATCGTGAGTTTGAATGCCACCTTCTTACCATTCCCGTTGACGCGAGATAGACAGTGGAAGGTCAGAAGATATAAGAATAGTAGTAACAGTTTAAAATACAGAGAGAATTTGTATTACGATAAATCCAGCGATTTGAAACGGCACGCGATCCGTGTTTTCTTTAATTCATCCCTTCCCGTCACTGGCTGCATTCGAAATATGTTCCAGAAAAAAATAAAAAATGTCCTCTGCAACGTCACATCCGGTACCTAAAATCGAGATTCGCAAACCGGAAGTGACATTTTGGCGTATGACGTCACTTCCTGTAAAAAACCGGGATTTTCAGACCGGAAGTGACATTTTTCAGTACGACGTCACTTCCGGTCAAAAACTGAGATTTTCAGGCCGGAAGTGACGTTATTTCCGGTCAAACATCTAGATTTTCAAACCGGAAGTGAAGTTTTTCCGTGCGACATCACTTTCGGTTTAAAAGTGAGATTTCCAAACCGGAAATGACGTTACAGAGAGCATTTTTGATTTTTCTCTGGAATAAATGTCAAATTCGGACAGAAACAGAAACGTATGAATTAAGGAACAAACCCGACATTAAAATGTTAGGACTTTCAACATTTTCTATCCATTAGGCAATGCCACTGTATAATTTAGATAACAGTTTAAAAAATTGAATTACATATCGGAGATACTGATTGAACTGCTTGCGGGTCTACAAACTTTCTTGCTCCCCGCTTCGCAATTTTTTTTATTTATGCAAAATAGCCCATGCTACATAGGAACCAATCGAGACAGGACCTCGAGACAGATAACAAGTATTTCTGCATAAACGTCGTTTCTTTCGTTTCGACGAATAAATTTTGAGATACGATGTCCGTTTTTAATTGGTGTTTGCTAACTGTTAATTTTTAATAAGTTCGCCGTTACTGACTATTTTTTAATAAAAAAAAACTCAAACTTCATAACACCTTGTGCTAACTGTGTGTAAAAACCCGAACTCGTCCTTCTAATTCCCGCGTAAAAGAAATGTTGAAAATCGGCCTGTTTTTTGGACCAAACTCTTATGCCAGTGACTTAAGCAAAGTTTGGTTTACGACAATTTCATATCGATATTAATACACAGATAAAACAAAAATTGGCGTCACGACGATTGCCGCGTGTTGGCACGATCGGGAGATAATTTAACGATATCGGCCTTCGTACGTGACGGGGATTTTGCTTCGCGTGTGCGATTCTCCACTCTCTCTCATTGATAGAACGAGAACGTGCCTGGCGGGCTGACATCAGCGGATTCGAAAATGCACCGCGAGGTTGATAATTCCGTTAATTTAAAATAACATTCGTCATGTCAATGTTGAAGAAATTAAATCGTTCACAAAAAGCTGATTAGCCTCTCTAATATACCTTATATAGGCCGAACTGTGGAGTCGATGAGCATCATTCCTCCCTTGGCACTGAGGATTGAAACTTGTGTGCGCAAAAGCTACGCCCGTTCTGTTAATCCAGAGGATAAATCCGACTCGGAAGTCACCGTCGCGATCGATCGTAAATCGTTCGCTCAGCAAGATGAGAGCAATATTTTTCTTCGCGGTAACGATTTTCGGATACACTGGAACGGCCGCGGATTATTACTCGACCATATACGACAAAACCAATGTCGAACTCATACTGAGAAACGAACGACTCTTCAAGCCATACCTCGCTTGCATACTCGAGAAAGGCCCCTGCACCGCCGATGCCCGTGCATTCAAAAGTGAGTTATCTCGATTTGTACGCCAGAGAAATCAAAGGTAGAAATACCTTTGCTTTCCTTAAATAAATAAATAAAATTTGGCGATTAAGGGTCACATAACGACTTAGAAAAGTCGTTATGTGACGTGTTCCCTTAATCGACAAATTTTAATTATTTTGACACTTGTGATTTTTAGTTCCAAAAGTAGAAACTTTTGGAACCAAAAATCACAAGTGATATAAAGCAATGTATAAGGTTTTTATCAAAGAATTTCTAATATTTTTTCCTCACATGGATTCCGAGATACATGAGCTTAAAATTTTGTCAATTAGCATGAACTGCATATGGAAAAGCAACAATTAAAAAAAAATATATAGTTCTAGACTACTGTATTGGATTTTTTTTCTATTATTACGCACGCATTAAAAAAATAAAATCGACCTGTGCCCATAGATTTTCGAAGATATTACGAGTCGAAGGAGCTTCGAACCTGAATATGAATAGATACCTAAATATGAACTTGACACCAGCCCCACCATTAAGAAACGGCGATCTGACGTATTCCCTTAATTTAATGAAATTAAAAAAAAATACTAAATATTATTTTTCACAATAATTAACTTAAATTTTTTAAATAGTTCGATTAATTTTTTTTTAATAATTAAGTTAATGTGAACTTTTTTGAACTCATTAAGTTAAATTAAACTAGATAAATAAATAAAAAATGTTATTCATTACATTTTTGAGATTTTAAATTTGTCGAGGAACGTTCCAAGCGGTTGTGGGTGTAACGGTGGATGATTGTGAAACACACAACGAGAGGATCACCTTTTCAACTTGACTGTTTATTATTTTATTCCAGCAACATTTCCTCATGCAATCACGACGAACTGTGCCAGGTGTAACTCAAGACAGAAGGACATGGCGATAATGATCATTCGACATTTAAAGGAGCATAGGCCGGAGGCCTACTCGGAACTTATTCGGAAGTACGACCCGGATAACCAGTTTATCGAAAAATTTAATGAATTCCTCGAGCAGGAGCGCTCGCGCCGATGACGAATAAACTACGCCGACTGCACCGACGATTATTTAAGCCGACGAAATTTTTTTATTCAATGCACAAGATATTTTCGATTTTTTTTTGTAAATAATAATAATAATAATAAAATCACCGACGTGTCATTTCCAAATAGCACGAACGTATCCGTGCGCGAAACTCCAACACGATCGCTCGTGTTTCCCCGAACATTAAACAAAAAAAATACTTTAGACCAGCGCGCAATGCACGGATCGCACGTGGCGTACGATAATAAAAAAAAATTAATAACTTGCCATACTTCATTATTTATAGTTCCGAGAATTCATTGATCGGTTTTATACACAGTAAGAAATAATTTCGTAATATTGGAATGCGAAGTTTCGTAAAAATAATTTTGTTAAATAAGTGACAAACTCGTGTCTTTGGGTTTTAATATGTAAACCTGTTATTTTACATCCCCTGTCATTAACAATTTTAGTTTGTACTTTTGTTTGTAAAACTGGAGTCGGATGGTGCGATCGAAAAATTAACAAATAAAAAATTGCAGACGTTCGTGGACAATGCGTTGTTGTAACGTGTACAAACTTTTTTTACCGCGTAAAATACTAATACACAATCGGTCGACCCAAGGATAGAGTCGCTTCTCGTTGCTTAAGACTACCGTTGATTAATGACTCCTCGCGGTGTCGATAGCTTTTGCGACGATGGTTCTGTACTTTTCGGGCTCCTTTTCCGAGTAGAAGACCGAGATCTTGTCGAATGCGATTTTCTGCTTTTCCGTGCATTTTTTGCAGTTCGTCACGATCGACTCGCGAAGATGATCTGCAAATGCGAGAACAAGATAACGAAAAAATTGCGCACCGATCGATCCGAGGATTTTCTTGGGCGGGTAAGGTGAACGGCTCAATTATTGACCGCGACCCAATTACTGTCCGTTAATCGGATTATCTACGATAGAAAATTCTGTGTATGTCCGACATACATTTTTTTTATATATCCTTCATATAGTGCATCGTGGGATAAGCATCGGGACAAAATGTTATGAAATCGTCGGCTTTCCAAAATTTTATTAACAAATTAACGAAAAAAAAATTCTCAACAAGTCACCCGGCAAACTAACTTTTTTTTTATGAAAACGATTTGTTAATTTTTCTAAAAACGATTGTTAATTTTTCTGAATACGTATGAATTTTTTCAGAATTTCGTGTAATTTCTGAAGCTAATAAAATAACGTAATTTTCAAAAATTACACAAAATTCTGAAAAAATTCATACGTATTCAAAAACATAAAAAAATTTTTTTTGTATGAACGAAAACTTAAATTGCCCAGGGCATTTGTTGAAAATTTTTTTTTCATTCATTTCTTAATAATATTTTGGAATTATTATTATGCAAAATCAATATTTTCAGCACCTTCCACATGCTTGATTTTTTTCAGATTATCGTCCTATCGAGAAGTGTTCGCAATTCTCTCACAATTCTTTTTAAAGTCACGTCGGCTCAGGCTGTCCGCTAGTACTTTAAAACAGTAGTGCGCGAGAAAATAATGAGAAATTACAATTTCGCCGGAAAATACGTCGGTCAGAATTGAGTCTATAAAAACGCAGTATGCGCCCACTACTGCCCGCAATATTTAAGTCAAGGCGGTAAACACGCTGGTGGTTTATGTTTGGTCCCAAGCGGGTACAGATGCAACACGATGTAGGTGAATGATTAGCCCTCAGATAAGTCACTATATAGGATACACGACAAAATTGTAGGTCAATGATTAGGCCTTAAATAGGTCACTATACGGGCTATGTGACAAAATTGTAGGACAGTAAACGGGTAATTTACAACAGTGCGTATATTTCGAGTTTATTATTAAAAAATGGGCAGACATAATAAAATAATACTTTTCTTAATTAATTAAGACTCTAAACTTTTCTGTAATACCAGTTATTTCAATACCTCCACTATTTTTAACAATCCTCTTACATTTTCAATGCAATGCGGTGCTTACGTGGTCAGTAATTGGGCCGTTCGCCTTACTTTTCGGGGATGTTTTTCTGTGCTCACCTTTGAAAAATTTTGCATCCGGTGTAACACACGGTCCCTCGTCCGCGAAACATTTGTAGTACTGATTGCGCTGACGCGGATTCGACAAAATAACATCCACGTCTACGTTATCGTACTTGTCCGAGTACTTGTCGCAGCTAACGACGAAAATCGCGCCGGCTAGTGCAACAAAAAGTAAAACCGATTTAGCGTTAAACATTTTCGAAGCCGGTCCGTTGCAATTTCCAGGAGCGCTGATTATCGTGGACTGGGCATCTATCGAAATCAACGTGTATTTATAGGAGACTTGTTTGGGGAGTCGGTATGGTGACGTCAGCAACTACTCTGCCGGTCCAGTGAGCCAGTTTGAGCGCCGCATTGGATCGGCTCGTCTCCGAAGGACGAATCAATTTTTTTTTTTTTTAGTAAATCGACGAAACTGATGCATGCCGCGGCATTGTGACCGATCGCCGAGACCGGAATAATGTTCGGACGATATTGTCATATTTAAAAAAAAAAATAAGAAAAAAAGCATGACTGTCAAGATTTTGACAAAGGTTCCTCGTCTAATCTACACTGTAAAAAAAATGTAAATTTAGTGTAGGATTGTGACGAAAAAATGATGTGATTTTACAATGCAATTAAATGGAACAATTATGTTAGTGAATTAAAGTAAATCGTTAAAGGTACAATATTTCTAAAGTTTTAAATATACTGTACATTAAATTTTATACGATATTTTTTACCGAGATAATGTTTGGACGGTATTGTCATATATTGTTTTTTAAGAAGAGGAAGAAGAAAAATGTGGAAATTCAGATTTTGACAAAGCTTCCTCGTCTAATTTACACTATTAAACAATGTAAATTTAATGTAACGGATTGCAAGTTCTAATGCAAAAACTGGTACATTAAATTGAATGTACAACTGTGACGAAAAATTGATGTAATTTTACAATGAAATTGAAACAAATTGTTGGAGTTAACGTACTTTTGTAGTGAAATAAAAATAAATCGTTACAGATAAAGTATTTCTAAAGTTTTTAATATGCTGTACTTTAATTTTTCATCACAATCAGTTTATAAATAAAAACTTCCAATACCAGTACATTAAAATTGATGTGATTTTTTTTCACAGTGTACTTTCGTGTACAAAGCTTTTATGAAGAATCATTTCCTTTGTCGGTAAAAGAAAATAATTGCCTTTGAAAATACAAAGGTTCCCTATAAAAATGTAAGTTATTCGTCGCTTCGAGGCTATGTCTAATATATTTTTTCCCACTGGCCACCAATCCGCGACTTATTTTACTCTTAGTTCAATACTTTGTAGGGAAACTTGGTTCAGGTTGATAATAATAATTTTTCGTAAATTTTGAAAAAAAAATTCAAAACCTCGGAATATTTAAACGGTTCCATCGATTCGCGCTAAATTACATAGTCTACAACTTTTTAGCCCTATAGCTAAAAAATTGTAAGAGCTGGCGTAACATTTTAATGACTCTTCCTTCATGAGGAAGCAAAAAGAAATAAAGTGCAATCGTCGAGTAAAATCGCTAGTAATTCCGATGCCCTTGCGGAAATGTTCATTCTATGAGAATATCGGGACCGACCATCGGAATTCAGTTTATTAAAAAAAAGGCAAGCCTTGGCGCGAAACCAGGTTTTTCGGTACCAACTATATACAGCATCAGAAGGTTTTTCGGGACTCGGGAGCTGCGCAGCGTGCTTGCGTCGAATTATGAGGGAACTCTGGAATCCGAAGGACCACGAGTGATCCGACAGGCTGGTCTCTGAGAGAACTTTGCTGCTGCACGGGATCGGGACTGCATCCCGCAGGTGCGCTCGGAAAGCATCGATAGAGGCTCGCATGATAGAAGATTAGACCTTACATGGGTTTCTTGAAATCTACAATTTTTAAGATTTTCGAAGAGAGAAAGCAGTGGAAGGTTTTTTGAATCCGCGAGCTGCGCAGCAACCAATAATATATGGGACTTTTCCAATTTTTTATTCCGACCATTACCACCAACTGGTAAAACAGTAATAGATAACAAATGTTAAACGTTAAATGTAAACATGCTGGTAAAGTTCGCTGTAGCATATGTATCGCGCAAAACACGCAACGAAAAAGATTCTTAATAAAATTATCTTTTCTACCTGCATATAGGAAAAATAAAGAACTTTTAAAATGGGGAGAAAAAAATCGGAGCTGCGAAGCGTTCTCGCGTTGAATTATGAGTGAACTCTGGAATCCGAAGAACCACGAGTGATCTGAGAGGCGGCACATTTACACCTCTACCACTCACAACTCTACCAGAAAACATGTGTACCAGAAAACATGTGTACCAGAAAACATGTCTACCAGAAAACATGTCTACCAGAAAACATGTCTACCAGAAAACATGTCTACCAGAAAACATGTCTACCAGAAAACATGTCTGCCAGAAAACATGTCTGCCAGAAAACATGTCTGCCAGAAAACATGTCTGCCAGAAAACATGTCTGCCAGAAAACATGTCTGCCAGAAAACATGTCTGCCAGAAAACATGTCTGCCAGAAAACATGTCTGCCAGAAAACATGTCTGCCAGAAAACATGTCTGCCAGAAAACATGTCTACCAGAAAACGTCTCTACCAGAAAAATGTCTCTACCAGAAAATGTCTCTACCAGAAAATGTCTCTACCAGAAAATGTCTCTACCAGAAAATGTCTCTACCAGAAAATGTCTCTACCAGAAAATGTCTCTGCCAGAAAATGTCTCTGCCAGAAAATGTCTCTGCCAGAAAATGTCTCTGCCAGAAAATGTCTCTGCCAGAAAATGTCTCTGCCAGAAAATGTCTCTGCCAGAAAATGTCTCTGCCAGAAAATGTCTCTGCCAGAAAATGTCTCTGCCAGAAAATGTCTCTGCCAGAAAATGTCTCTACCAGAAAATGTCTCTACCAGAAAATGTCTCTACCAGAAAATGTCTCTACCAGAAAATGTCTCTACCAGAAAATGTCTCTACCAGAAAATGTCTCTACCAGAAAATGTCTCTACCAGAAAATGTCTCTACCAGAAAATGTCTCTACCAGAAAATGTCTCTACCAGAAAATGTCTCTACCAGAAAATGTCTCTACCAGAAAATGTCTCTACCAGAAAATGTCTCTACCAGAAAATGTCTCTACCAGAAAATGTCTCTACCAGAAAATGTCTCTACCAGAAAATGTCTCTACCAGAAAATGTCTCTACCAGAAAATGTCTCTACCAGAAAATGTCTCTACCAGAAAATGTCTCTACCAGAAAATGTCTCTACCAGAAAATGTCTCTACCAGAAAATGTCTCTACCAGAAAATGTCTCTACCAGAAAATGTCTCTACCAGAAAATGTCTCTACCAGAAAATGTCTCTACCAGAAAATGTCTCTACCAGAAAATGTCTCTACCATATTATTGAGCTGCTGCACGCGATCGGGAGTAAATCTCGCGGGTGCGCTTGCAAAGCAACGATAACAATGCCCTTGAAGATATCCACATGACATCAAATTTCATCTTTGCCAAGCCTCTGTCAATGCGCTGCTTTAGGAAGAAGAAACATTGTTCGCTTGTAGAATTGTATCCTCTAAGTGAACGTCCCCAGCGGAGTTTGTGCGATGCAACACAGAGCCGTTACAATGCGATAAAATTTCATTTCATGCAGATACCTTCAGGGTCATCGATACAAGCTTGAATGATAGAGTATTAGGGGTGAGTGGGGCAAAACGGAATAATGGGGCAAACCATAATGTTCCAATAACTTGTGGATGGTGATACATGAGGCAAAACGGGGTCGAAAATAAGGATTTATCGTTCGGACAAAACTGGGCATCCAAAAATTATTCGGAAATTCAGTTTTGTCCTACTATCCCGTTTTGCCCCGCTATCTCCTAGACCTTACGTGGGTTTCTTGAAAACTGCCGTTTTTTTACGATTTTTGAAGAGAGACAGACGTAACTACATACATTTAAATTTTGTCGCATAAAAAGTTGTACTTAATTTTGCAGCTCGGTCGCTGCAAAATAAGGGTCATTCGACAGCGGACAACGGAACCGCGTGAGATCTCTGCCACGTCGGAGAGGCCAACGTCTCGGCGAAGGCCACACGTAAGGTTTTTCCGTTCCCATTCAGGTAGCTATGTCGCTTCAGGCTCATTTCGCATAAGTTCGAGAAAAATAAGAGAAAATTGAGAATTTCTTCAGATTTTTCAATTAGCTTTGATTTTTTTTTTATCTGAAAAAAATGTGTGAAAAACACAAAAATCAAAACTAATTGAAAAATCTGAAAAAATTCATACGTATTCAGAAAAATGAACGAATAATTTTCATTAAAAAAAGTTAGGTTTTTTTCGTTAATTTGTTAATAAAATTTTGGATCATCATTATGCAAAATTAATCTTGTCAGTACCTTCCAGATGGTTGATTTTTTTCAGATTTTTATCTCATCGAGAAGTGTTCGCAATTCCTCTCTCAACTCTGTCGTAGTCCTTTCATTATGCGCGACGCCACCTGAGTTCAATAGAGGAATGAGAGAGATTACAAACACTTCTCGATGGAATAAAAATCTGAAAAAAATCGAGCATATGGAAGGTACTGAAAAGATTGTTTTTGCATAATAATAATTCCAAAATGTTATCAGCAAATTACTGAAAAATAAAAATTGTGCGATAACTTACCCGGCAACCTCTTTTTTTGTTACGTAAACGATTCGTCAATTTTTCTGAATACGTATGATTTTCTTCAGAATTTTATGTAATGTTTGAAAATTGCAATTTTAAACAAAAACATAAACATAAAGAAAAAACAATTTTCAAACGTTACATAAAATTCTGAAGAAATTCATACGTTTTCCAAAAAAAAGTAAGACGTACCGAAAGGACTATCTTAAGGGGTCTCGTAGACCCCGCTCGCCGATCCACTCATGGCGCAGCCGCCCCCCCCCCCCCCCCCCCCCCACTTGCTGCATCTTGCCTGCCGGCGAAACGCAACCTTTTTGTTGCGTTACCGATTGGCCAATATGATCTTTTAATTGTGAAATTACTTATTTTTTAAAATTTAAATTCGGCATTTCTTCGAAGTGTAGCCTCGTTAGCGCGATCATAAATAGTCGATAATTACGGTGATAGGGTGTCGTGTGGAAATGGAGATCACGGTCGGTTCCCGACAGTCTTGACCGGCCGCGTGCCCTGGTAGCACTCCGAAGCCTTGGTTCCGAACAGCTTCGCGTAACTCAACCTTCCAGAATGCAAATTCCCGTCGGATCGAAAGATTCGCGTGCGTTTCGATCGGATCGAAGGTCGACTGACTGATCGGCGGAGGTAGAAAATAAAGCACAAAGTCATGCGTGACCGAAGTCCCGATCTCCTCAAGGTGTGAGCGTTGAGGCGAGAGTTAAAAAAAAAATAGTTGAAAAAAAGTAAAAAAAAAAAAAGAAAAAATTAACGAAGGCGCAGCGTGTCTAGTTAATGCTTTTCACTGTCACACAAGGAAAGTTCATTGGCTGTCTTAATAATAAATTCTGCGCGGTTGCTAATCTTCGTTGCGATAATATTGGTACATCAAGCTATGTTTATTTCTGTCGAAATCATTGGTTCGATATACATTGCTGTAAAGATAAATTGCACTATAAAGTACCGAACACGTTGTCAGCGGTGAGCCCGAGCTGAATCGAAATTTTTTGAGACAACTGCAAAAGGTGTAAGATTCGTCTATGAAATGAACTGGATTTTTCAAAAATTGCTTCAGATAATTTTTTTTTTTTTTTGAGTAATTCAATGTCTTAAAAAATGTTCGAGTCTCGATTGATTCTCGCTAAATCTAATCCGAAGCACTGTTCAATATCGGTCCACTTGTGGGGAACTTTTTTGGTTCATGAAACAGTCCCGAAAAACTTTTTAAGTAGGGTAAAAGTGGTGAATATGGCCCACCTCGATTAACACGTAAATCAATGATATATGGACCGGGCCATATTCCCCACTTTTACCCTACTATGAAATTGATATAATACTGACTTGCGTTATTATAGTGACTTAACGAGTATTAAGATTTATGGTAGTGTGTTTGATTCAATATGTTCGGTTGAACGGGCGATAATAACAACATTTTATTTGTCGTTTTGTACGAACAGAGCTTTGGTTTTTCGTTGGATAATTATAACGATTCGTGAAACAAGTTGATTTCACTAGCGCAAAATTGCGACGCAAAGTCGCATGAACACCTGAGTCGTGATTTTCGCGAATGCTCACTTATCGATCTCGAGAGTGATGGAAGTTTCCGGCTGGGTCCAAATGTAACCCGTTCGAGTCATGCTGCAATGAGCGTCATAATATCTTCCCGGCGCTCGGCAATACGACCATCTCGGGCAGCGACAACGAAATTTACTGTGAAACTCCTCCTTGCAAACTTCGTTCCACCAACAAGTCCTCTGAAATAAAAGACCCAAAGATAAAGAAGGTTTTTCATTTTTTCGTTATTAATGATACATCATAATTCAGAGAAATTATCTTTTTATAAATGTTAGTTTTTATTTATTTATTTATTTGCTGTCTTGCCTATATTTAGAGTAAATATAATGACTAAATGTATATCGAGGTGGTATTGTTATTAATCGGCAGTGCAGACCGATTCTGTGCGTGGTTCTCGAATGCGCCGAACGGGCTTGCGCAGTCGACGACGGTTGCGCAGTTGATTGATGCGCAGTAGATCTCGAAACCTCCTTGAGGAGCTTGGAGCGCTTCACACTAGTCAAATGAGTGGTACATTTTTAAAGTCGTTTGTATAAACTTTTATGCATGTCATGATTATAGTGGATGGTTTCTTGCATTACAGCAGATGTGTCGAACATAAAAAACATTAATTGCAATGGATTTGCAAAAATACTAACTGGTTTGTGTTAATTTTCGAAAATGTGCATATTCATTCAAATTGTTCAAAGAATAATCCGTAATATTTTCTCAACTTTGATGTATTACGACTCAGTCTCTTCCTTGAAAGATGGTCTACGAATTCGCCATCTAGATAATCGATAGTATTTTTTATTCGAAAATGAGAGCTTGTTTAACCATCGACAAAATTCCTAAACAAACAGCTGTAATTTTTAAACGGAAAATTCTATCGAATAGCTAGATTGTGAATTCGTAAATCATCTTTCAAGAAAGAGAATGAGCCATGCAATATAAAAAAAAAATTCGTATGAAGTTTAATGTTCTGGTACTGGAAGTTTTCATGCATAAACTGGTACTATATTAAATTTCACGTACAATAGTGATGAAAAACAAAGTTTACGTACAGTATATTAAAAACTTCAGGAATCTTTTACATTTAATCATTTAATTCAATTTTACTATTAAAGTAATTTAAATCCAATAATTTAGTTTAATTTCACTGTAAAAGGACATTAACATTTCGTCACACTTGTACATTAAACTTAGTGTACCAGTTTATGCATAAAAACTTCTAGTCCAGTGCATTAAATTTACAATCTTTTTTGACAGTGTAATACATAAAAATCGGACCAAAATTACGGATCATTCATTGAAAAAATTGAACGCATATGTTCTTTTTCGAAAATTAGCACAAACCGGTTAGAAATTTTCCAAATCTATTGCAAATTAATGTTTTTCTGGGTTAAGAACATTTGCTCTAATACAAATAACTATAGACTATAATTAATAAATGGGTAACAGTTTTTATAAACGACTTTAAAAATGTGGCACTCATTTGACTAATGTGAAGCGCTCCAACCTCCTCAAGAGCATGTGAAATCCCGTTTCCCCTACCCGTTCCGTGCCCAGTCGGTATCAAAAACTATATTAAACTTTTTTCGCGGATATTAGCATCTACGGATGACCCTGAAGATATCTGCAGGACATCGAATTTCATCTTTGGCAAGTCACCGTCAATGCACTGCCCATATAGCACAAAATATTTTGCAATAATTTTATAAATTTTTTCAATTTTTCAAATCTTACGATCTCACGAAATATTTATAAAACACATGAAAATAACATTTTGAATTATTCTATCAAAATATTCCAACGTAACGTCTCTTAAATATTTCAGAAACATACTTAATCTTTCAATGCATCTGAAATATTTCTGAAACATAGTGATAAAATATTTTGTAACATTTATGATTTCATGTTACACCAAAATATTTTTACATATGCTCCGAGTTTATGCAGGGGTGTATACGCAATTTAGATCGGTGATGCAATCTTTCACATTTCGCTGAAGTACCCAAAAAAATATTTCAGCGAAACATTTCTGACTCATTTAAAATCGATAAGATTTATGAGCGGACATGAAAATATTTTCGAAATATTTTTAAGACATTGCACAAATCTTTTTTTATATTGATAAAATATTTTCAATATTTCAAAAAAAGATGATTGAAACCTTTAAAAAATATTTCCGTGCTATGTGGGTGCTTTAAGAAGAAAAAAAAATTGTTCGCTTGTAGAATTTTATTCTCCAAGTGAACTTCCCCGAGCGGATTTTATGCGATGCAAAACTCAGCCGTCATAACTTGATGAGATTTAGTCTCGTCCGGATATCTTCAGGGACATATATCTGCGGTCAAAAGAACGGTGTAATCGAAAGCTGACATGTGATCGGTCTTCGATGAGCCTTTTCATGACCGTGAAAAAAATTGATTACATTTTTTATTACCGACTGTGGTTTTTCACCTGCATTTAACACATATGCAACTTATCTTCTCACCTCAGCCAAGTAACCTCTGACACTCTGATCGCTGTAATTTCTCTTCGTAATGGTGTGACGCGCATGGGCTGATAAAACTGCGCCGAACAATGCCAGCATCAGAAATAATTGCAGTACGTATCTATTCTGCAGAGAAAATAGCGCAATAAGAATGCAATAGGAATGCAAACAATGAAGCTATAAATAATCCCGCGACGCATTGCCGTTGCGCGTCGCGCAAAGGCAACGAACGGGAATTTTTTATGCGGTACTTTACGGTACTTTACGGTGCGGTAGGCGGCGAAGAACTTCATTTTTCTTCGTGCCTAATTCGTTTGAGTCCCGAGGGCTCAAATTATCGGACAGTCTACTGTGCAGGTGGTTCGCGTTTGGAAAATTAATTTTCTCGGTAATGCTTCGCCACATTGTAATTTCATTAAAGAATTTTTTTGTTTTAATCTCAATACTCAATAATTTATTCGTAATTATTTGATATTAGCACCATAGCATCCCACCCGAAAAGTTGCCGCAGTACTCGCGTACTGCAACAAACGAGCGCTGTGGTTCCTCGTCCAAATAAATTTGCCTATCCATTTCCTTGGTAATGTTCCACCACACTCAAATTTCATGACATAATTTATTTTTGATTTTAATACTCAATAATTTATTCGTAATTATTTAATATCAGCACCATCGGATCCCGTCCGAAAAGTTGCCTCAGAAATAAATTCGTCGAATTAACATTGCGGGTTACGCGACGGCAAGGAATAATAATTTACGACACTAGTGCGATAAAACTTTTTCTGGCGAGTGTGACTTTGCAGCACGAGCCGAAGGCGAGTTCTAAAAGAGTTTTGTTGCATGAGTATCGTACAAAATTTTACTTCACGAGTTGTGAAAACGGGGGTTTTGTGCACGCGAAGCGTGCGTAAAACAGCCATTTTCGCACCGAGTGTAATAAAGCTAATTTTTCGCACGAGTCCGGACAGCGGGCTGGCATTTGCGTAGGCAGCGAAGAACTTAATTTTTCTTCGTTCCTTTGATTCCCGAAAACCTAAATTATAGGGTTGTCTACTGTGCAGGTGTTGCGCGTTTGGCAAATTAATTTCCTAGGCAATGTCTCGCGATATTCCAATTTCATTAAATAACTAACATTTTTTTTTAATAAACTCAATAATTTATTTGCAATTATTTAACATCAGTATAATCGAATTGCGTCCGAAACGTTGCCCGAGAAATAAATTTGCCAAAACCGTGTCACTCATGTGGATCGTACAGCTAAACATAAAGGTGTACCCTTCCGTCCATAGAATTCCGATTCTTATCGTTGGTCTGACACGTCTTGTAACGTGTTATAATATTCAATTCAACTCCGCCCATTATTTTGTATTATCAACGGTTTCCAACGTTATCGTGCAACAGCTGTTAATCGCAACAGTTTCCTCGGTCAATGAACGTGACGTAGGAGACACCGATCGTCTCGCTTTGTGCAACGCAAACTCTTCCCAGGCTGCCCACTCACGTTATCCGCCATGTCTGCTGGTACTTTATAGCGCACGGTCTCGAAACCCCCGAGAGTACTACATTTGATTATGCACTTCACTGAAAAATACGTCGAACGAGCGGCGTCCGAATAACGGCCCGACACTCGCAAAAACGTTCATTCCAAAGTGACGAGATTTCGCGAGAGAAAACTTATAGAGACGAGTCGAAGGTCTCGGGCATGCGTACTGCAACAAACCACCGCTGTGGTTCCTCGTCTGAGGCATTCTGCTGTACCCTACCTCATTGATTTTCCTCGAGACATTTTCATTTTGCTTCCTCATAGAGGAAGCTGTTGTTATCCTTAATAGTTTTTTTTTTCTTTTCCTTTTTACGTTTTCCATGTAAACGTCATCGGAATTATTCCAAAATACATCGAGCACAAGTTTTAAAAAATGCACTGATTTTGTATGCACGTTGCATCTTCATTTCTTTTTCTTTTTTAAGGAAGCTTATCTGACAAAGTGCCCTCTGTCTTCCTCAAGGGGAAACATGTGTGATCGACGTAAAAAAAATCATGAACAATGTGGAAAATAAATTTGCACCATTATTCATTGATACTTCATATAGAATCATCTACATTGTTCTCTTAATGTGTAATTCAACATTTAGGCACCGAGGAACGGTTCACCGAATCGGTTGTGCTAGATACTCTGCGCCCAATCAACCCACTGCTTGGTCCCACTCGTGTGCAGTTGAAGGTCATCCCGGCCCATCGTACACAACCAATTCGATGCGCTAACGGTTACCGTGGATCTCGGCGAGTTGTGCACAACAGCACTGTGCAGTACTGCGTGGAAAAATAAAATATTGTTCGACCATAAATACGTTACTTCCGGTTTGAAAATGGCATTTTTCGACCGGAAGTGACGGTATACCGGAAATACGTCAGTTCGGATTGAAAATGGCATTTTTTTAACCGGAAGTGACGTTATCCCAGAAATATGCCACTTCCGGTAAGAAAATTGCATTTTTCAACCGGAAGTGATGTCATACCGGAAATACGTCACTTCCGGTTTGAAAGTAGCATTTTCCGACCGGAAGTGACGTCATACCAGAAATACGTCACTTATCATTAGAAAATGGAATTTTTCGACCGGAAGTGACGTCATCCCAGAAATACGTCACTTATCATTAGAAAATGGAATTTTTCGACCGGAAGTGACGTCATCCCAGAAATACGTCACCTCCGGTTTGACAATCGCATTTTTCGACCGGAAGTGACGTATTTCCGGTATGACGTCACTTCCGGTTTGAAAATAGCATTTTTTCAGCGGAAGTGACGTCATAACCAAAATATCTCAGTTCCCGGTCGAAAAGTGAGTTTTTCGAACCGGAAGTGAAGTTTTTCCGGTCACACCATAGCATATCGAGAAAAAAAAAAAATTCGTTTCAGTTTCGGTAATTTTGGTCATTATAACCGTACTGAAAATGACGGTATTTTTATATCTCCACATATCTAGCTCTCGGTCCAACATACTCCGTGACAGGAGCTCATTATGGCTTCTGCTGTTTTACGGTATACTGTTTATTTCGATGCAATGGCCTCTCGAACGCTCATCAAACATTGTGTCAATAAATTACGGAATAACGATGGGTCAGTGCAATATTCAAAGAAAATCTCATTCGTATCTCTTGTGACAACTACTTACGAATTCATAATTTGGAGTAACCTCACTATTTTATGTAATCGGTGTATATTTTTGTTCCATAATTCGGCTGCATAATTTCTATTGTCACAGATGTATTCGTGTTTATCTCCATTCCCAAAACAATAAAAAATACAACAAAACAATTATTTAGTATCGGTCCACTATTTTCTGCACATAATAATAATGACAATTATTATTATTATTACTGTTTACAGAAATTAAGTTTCCACTTATTGCTCAGCTCCTAGATAGAACAGTATCGCGTTAAAATGTATCTATCGATTTTGCTTTTAAATTGGTTCAATGTCTCTGCATCCACTGATAGTGCGTTCCACACATTCAGCACTCTATTGCTCAGCGCATGATTCTACGGATTCTTTTGGAATGGCCGCTTCTCAGGCTTGTATCGGTGCCCCCGAAGATTATGGTTGATTGGCCGGCTGAACAGGGTATCGCCGTCAATAGTGTTGCGTCTATTCGGAAGTTTAATAATTCTACATAATACATTATAATAATAATACATAGTAATTTATAATAACTTATTCCATACGCAACGATTGTACTTCTGTAGCTCTTAATATCGATGAATACAATTCCAGATTGACCAGAGCTCTGTCGACCAGCTGCAACAAGTATGCCAGCCTTGTATCAAATTTACCGGAACCCACTCTGAAGACCCTTGACCAAGACCAGAGAGAACGTCGCGCTAAGCTCATCACGGTCGACGAAACTGAGGATGTTTCCTTAGTTTCGGGTGTACCGGAGGACCACATCAAGAATCGCACAGTTCGTATCTATCAGCCGGCGAAGAATGCCATGCAATCTGGTACCAACAACATAAATTATTGGCAAATCGACTTTGATACTCGGGAACGCTGGGAGAATCCACTGATTGGCTGGTGCTCAACGTAAGTTGGCAATTCGTGCAATTAGAATATGCTTTACATAGTGTCGGGTAAAATTGGAAAGAAAGATTGTATTCAGAGATATCGATATTTCATATTTTGAAAATTGTTGTTTAAAATTATTTTGTAATTTGCAATTTTGAGAACGCAACCGTTGCGCTGTTTTACATTTTTTAATAATTTTTCAGGGCTGATCCCATGTTGAATGTGAAAGTAAAATCTGTATCTATTGATAAGAAAGATTATATTCACAGATATTGATAGTTTATATTTCGAAATATATTATTTAAAATTACTTTGTAATTCGCAATTTTTAATACACAACAGTCGTACTGTTTTTCAAATTTTTACCATTTTCCAACGGTGATCCATTGGCGATTATGAAAGTAGAAGTCACATCAATTGGAAACGAAGAGTAGATTCATAGATATAGATATTTCATATTTCGAAATTGTTATTTAAGATTGATTTGTCATTTGCAATTTTTATTACGCAACAATTGGGCTGTTTTGAATCGTTTTTAATTTTGCAGGGGCGATCCAATGTCAAATCTGAAAGTAGATTTTGCATCAGCGGAGGATGCAATAGATCACTGCAAGAAGATGAAGTGGCGGTACTACATCCAAAAGCCAAACATCGATGAACCAAAGCCACGCTCCTACGGTGCAAATTTCGCATGGAACAAACGCACTCGAGTATCCACAAAGTAATTTCTCGACGTGATTTCACATGTCCGATTGTACGTCGAATAACTGTGAAAGATCTGTACAGAGTAGTAGAGGAGCCCCGATATTTCAATATAGGACGTTGTATAAAAGTTTAATGAGGGTCGAATAAAATTGTTCATCAGTTAAGATCGGAGCTTGATGGGTTTTTTCGTTTTGCTTAGCAAAGTCGACTCGATCGGGAAAGAATTTTTAATCTAACATTCCGAGGTAGAATCTACGATGTTGCACTTTTTTTATACGATCGATATTTCGAAATTTACGTGGTAAAGGGTTCGTTCGACTTCTTCGGGGCTTCCCGGAAAGTCTCGAAAGTCCCCCAGCAAAACGATCAGGCGTAACGACTTCGAGATCGAAGAGTTGGACGTTTCGCCAGTAATTCATTGTGGAGTTTTCAGACTATATATTATTATATAGTACAAAACGGGGGAGAGCGGGGAAGTTGATGTACAAGAGCCGTTCGAATTCTTCCGGAGATGCGAATTGACTTTTTAATTAAAAAAAAAAAAAAAATCCTTATCATTGTTCGGAGCGTCCGAGAGAATTTGGGCTTTAGGGCAAAATGGGTCGAAAAAAATCATTCATCAGTTAAGATTGCAGCTTAATGAGTTTTTGCATTTAACTTAGCAAAGTCGACTCGATCAGCGAAAAATTTTGAATAGAAGATTCCGAGGTAGAATCTACGTTTCTAAGTCCCGTTTGTCCATCCGAAGCTGTGAATTTACTGTTTACTAAAAAAAAATCCTAATAATTGTCCGGAGCGTCCTAGGGAAATTGGGCTTTTGGGCAAAATTGGGTCGAATAAAATTATTCATCAGTTAAGATTGGAGCTTAATGAGTTTTTGCATTTAACTTAGCAAAGTCGACTCGATCAGCGAGCAATTTTGAATAGAAGATTCCGAGGTAGAATCTACGTTTCTAAGTCCGGTTCGTCCATCCAAAGCTGTGAATTTACTGTTTACTAAAAAAAATCCTAATAATTGTCCGAAGCGTCCGAAAGAAATTGGGCTTTTGCGCAAAATGGGGTCGAATAAAGTTATTCATCAGTTAAGATTGGAGCTTAATGAGTTTTTGCATTTAACTTAGCAAAGTCGACTCGATCAGCGAATAATTTTTAAATAGAACATTCCGAGGTAGAATCTACGTTTCTCCGTCGGACACGTCTTGACCTCACCGTCACCGTGCGAATTATCATTATTTATACTTCTCCTCGATTTAGGACCTAAACCGTTGTGTCCAGCACGTGCATTATGTGTCCAGATTTCCCATTTTACCCCAATCTCTTCGCGTTTCCCAATCGGTAGACTTCAGCCGGTAGTTAATTGTCGGTCTTGCATTATTGCATGCAATGTGCGTAAACAACCGGGATATTGCGCAGATTGACGGTCCAGGCTGCTCGACTCTATTTCTAGATTTCCGTGGCTGTATTGATCGCCCTTTGCTACCTTTTGTCCTTGGAACACCACATTAACGTGGAAGTACCATGGTTGCATCCAGACCTGCGCCTCCGCGACTCAACTGCGACGAATCAACCGAAAGGAATTGTCCAAAATCAAAAGAAGTTCATAAAATCTATAAATAAAAATTACTCGTCTTTGATTCGATGGTGTTTTTCGTATAATGTCGAGAAGTCGCAATGCTCAGTTTTCATTTCATTTTATCTATTTATAAGTAGCGTCTCCAACAGCACGTACTCCAGTTACATTTCCATTTCCGTCCAAGACACCTGCGCAATTTTATCGATTGCATCGAAACGCGAGCTATAGACAAGCGGTCCAGGTCCTTGCTGCAGATCCTGGACCAAGTGCAGTTGGTCACGAACATTCCACGGCGACGATTGTTCGCCAACTGCCACTATCAGTTTCATTCCAATTTTGGTTTTTCTTTCTCTCTGTGTCACGCTAAAAATACTTACGCGAAGAAAATACGGAACAGGGACAAAAATCCGTGCCGATCGATCATTACAAAAAAATATTCAACTTCCGGTTAAGCAAACAAACAAAAATATCAATGCGTATACCTTTTCGCGAAAAATGTAAAGGCATTCTTTACGAAAAGTAATTACATTTTTATTTAAGTCGCGTTACAAAATTTAAAAAATCAATAAAACAAAACTATAACACTTCCGGCGTTACTGTGACCTTGAAAGTCCACAATCGCATACTTCGATCTTTATAATCGATAAAAAAAACAACAACAAAAAGGAACTTACAGAATATTTCACTCCGTAATCCGACAATTATAAAATAAAATTAAAAATAACTTAAATCGCTATCGAGTCGAAGAAGTTATTGAGCTTGAATTAAAAATCAAAGTCAGCTCCAAATTCTATAATTCACCTGGTGAACGAAGTCTCAAAGAATCATCGCAAATAGAAAATAAAAAATAAATCTTTGGTAATCCGCTGTAAAAAAATATGCACGGTTAGATTTCAATCGATTTTCATCCACGATTGAACGACTCATTTTCGGATGAGACAAAAAGTCCTTTTCGGAGATAATATCCTGATCATCCGCTAAACAAAAAAGTACACTACGATACCTGCGTAAATACGATCCGACGCTGCTACCAGTGGAAGATATAATCGAGAACATACGCGCCTGCGCGTTTTATCGATCCGTTTCGAAATCGACGACTTTTAGCCTACGCAAGTGGCAAGAGATAACATAGCAGACCAACACCAGCACCGTTGGTGCATCGAAGCAACAGCAGCAGCATCGACTTCATTGGCCCATTCGGCGCCTTTTCCACGATGAAGCCTATAACAATGACGCTCAAGACTTTCCAACTGTTGTTCCCGATCTTCGCATTTGGGTTAATCGGGGCCAAGTCTGCTGACGTCGTTCGCACCCACCCTGACAGGATCGATGCTGTGGTCGAGCTACTAAATTTTTACAACGTGAGTACAATGTGCTAAAAATTGTCCTACTTCCAATTCGCTCAAAGATACGGAAGTCACTGACCGGTGCAATGACCAGCAGCATGCAACACCTCATACAGCATTAGAGTTGACAGTTATCCTGAGGGCGCTCTCAGGAAGTTCCACGTCCCCATTTATTATTTCTTCAGGATTTGAACCTCTTGAAAATTTAGTTAGGACTTCTTCTGGCTGACCTGCTCTGTGCGGAACAGCTGTGTCCAATCTGTAACGGCATTGAAGGCCTCATAGAGCATTAGAGTTGACAGTTATCTTGAGGGTGTCCTCAGGAAGTTCCACGTCCCCATTTATTATTTCTTCAGGATTTGAACCTCTTGAAAATTTAGTTAGGACTTCTTCTGGCTGACCTGCTGTGTGCGGAACAGCTGTGTCCAATCTGCAACGGCATTGAATGCCTCATACAGCATTAGAGTTGACAGTTATCCTGAGGGCGCCCTCAGGATAACTGTCTGCCTGAACGACTCATACAGCATTAGAGTTGACAGTTATCCTAAGGGCGCCCTCAGGATAACTGTCTGCCTGAACGACTCATACAGCATTAGAGTTGACAGTTATCCTGAGGGCGCCCTCAGGAAGTTCCACGTCCCCATTTATTATTTCTTCAGGATTTGAACCTCTTGAAAATTTCTTGGGGACTTCTTCAGGCTGATCTGCTCTGTGCGGAACAGCTGTGTCCAATCTGTAACTGCATTGAACGCCTTATACAGCATTAGAGTTGACAGTTATCCTAAGCGCGTCGTAAAGAAGTTTGACCCCATTTATGATTTTTTCAGATCTTGGACCTTTCGAAAACTTCTTTAGGATTTCTTCAGGCTGACCTGCTCTGTGCAGAACAGCCATCTCTTTAATTAGCAAGATGGAACGCCCCATCCTGCATTAAACTCTACAGTCATCCTGTGGGCGTCATAAAGAAGTTCGTCTCCATTTATGATTTCTTCAGAACTTGGACCTTTCTAAACTTGGTCTGAAGAAGTCCTAAAAACTTTTTTAGGACTTCTTCAGGCAGGTTAAATCTCTTCAATCAGCAAGATGGAACGCCCCATCCTGCATTAAAGTTTACAGTCATTCTGAGGGCATTCTTAAGAAGTTCTACGTCCCCATTTATGATTTCTTCATGACGCTCGAAAACTTCTGTGAAAGTACTTCAGGCTGACTTGTCGTGTGCGGGACGGCTGTGTACAATTAAAGTTGACAGTCATCCTGAGGACGTCCTCAAAACGTTCCATGTCCACATTTGTGATTTCTTCGGGATTTGAACCTCTTGAAATTTTTGTTGGAACTTCTTCAGGCTGACTGATCGGTGCGGGCCAATCAATCTGTAGCAGCATGGAACGCCCCGTACAGAATCAGCCTTGATAGTAATCCTGAGGGCTTCCTCAAGAAGTTCAACGGACCCATTTATTATTTCTTGACTCTTATTTTCTTCATGCAAGTCTCGGACCACTTGAAAACTTCTTTGGAACTTCTTCAGGCTAACCTGCTGTAGACGGGACAGCGGTTCCCAATCTGAGTCTTTCACCTGTCGCGCCATTGACGAAGTCAATTGGTTGCCCCCATCCTAGTGTTAGGAAGACCATTCTTCAAAGAGCATGTGTTTCTGGAGAATTATAAAAATATCAAACATTTTTTTATTTTTTATTTACAGCATCAACGGCTTCCAGTGGACGATAATGAAGGCGAACCACTTCCAACGGAGAACACCATGTGGCAGGGCCCTTGGAAGGTGGGCCAAATTAGCGGTATTTCCGTCGACCGCGCTGGATATCCGGTGATCTTTCACCGTGCCGGACGAGTCTGGAATTACGAGTACGACGAATTGGCATGATTTGTTGATTCATGAAATTTAATTACGCAACAATTTGGAAAAACGTTTTGTTCTTTCGTTTCAAAGCACCTTCGACGAGAATTTTCAATATAACGAGGCCCTCAGAGGGCCGATACAGCACGACACCGTTTTAACGCTGAATCCTGTAACCGGTGTCGTCGAACACGGCTGGGGCGCAAAAACGTTTTACTTGCCGCACGGACTGCACATCGACACCCGCGGTAACTACTGGTTGACAGACGTAGCTCTTCACCAAGTATTCAAGGTGAATGTTTTCAACGTTATGTCCACAAATATTCGTAAATTATATCCATAAATTTCTCTGTGGATTATCCATAATTGGTAAAAGGCCTAACTTTGAGATCAGCACAAATGCCTGCATAGCATGGAAATATTTTCGAAAGGTTTCTAAAATCTTCTTTTGTACTTTTGAAAATATTTTACCAATGTTAAAAAATATTTCTGAAATTTTTTAACAACATTATGAAAATATTGTTTTCTCCGTTCATGAATCTTACATTGAAATGTTTCTGAGACGTTTCGCTGATATGTTTTAAAACATTTCGCAAATATATATATAATATATTTAATATTAAGATAAATGCTTTCGCTTTGCATCACAAGTCCAATTTACATATGAACACCCGCACAAGAACGGAAATATTGTTAGCCATATTTCCGTGAAACATAAAATTTTGAAAGATTCGAAAGATTGAAAACATTTCTGAAATTATTTGAAAATATTTCGTGCTTTAGGGTAATCCTCGATAAATGAGGAAATAATGTTTACTTTTTTTTTGAGATCCTCGGCGACAATAACTTTACCGGAAAATCTATGAATAGTTCCAGCGTGGCTCGTCAAAACCAAAGCTCGTGCTGGGCGAGAGATTCGTGCCAGGAAACGATCGGGACCACTTCTGCCAACCGACCTCAGTCGCCGTCGCGAGAACTGGAGAGATCGTCGTGGCCGATGGTTATTGCAACAACAGGATAATGGTTTTTGATGGTTCCGGTAATTTGCTGACCAGGATTCCGCAGCCAGGGGGTAATCGTCGGCACATCAGTTTCTCTCAATTTAAGTTTAAAGTTCGCATAAAAAAATGTTGCACATGCGAATAATTAAAATTAATAAATTAAAACAGAGTTCATGGCGCTTCGTGTACCGCATGGATTGACGATTCTCGAGAACGGTGAAGTCTGCGTCGCCGATCGTGAGAACATGAGGGTCATTTGTCTGAACGCCGGACTCGGAGGCACCGGGGAAAAACGCGGACCACCCCTCACGATACAGCAGCCCGACCTCGGCAGAGTTTTCGCTATTGCATCCTACGGTATGGATTTTAACTTGCCAACTGTATTATTTAGCTGTTATAAACGCGTCTCTTTCGGCTCGTAAAAGAGTAATAGACTGTACGTGCACCGCCGCCGTCCGCTGCGTTTATAGTAGTCACCAGCGCGTTTTGCTCGTGTGTCCAATTACTAAATGATGGTAATTCAAGCAGCGAGCCGGCCCTCAGCGGCTTTGGAGCATAGCCGGCAAAATTTCGTTGCGTTTATGAGGCAACTTTTTTTATCTTTTTTTTTTAAGCCTCATAGCGATTATCATCGTGCTTCTATTTTGTTATAACTCAACAGGTAACACGGTGTACGCCGTGAACGGTCCTACGTCGCCTATGATTCCGATCCGAGGCTTCATCATGAACCCAAACGCTGAGACCATCTTCGGCCATTGGGGACCAACATCCGGGGTGAGATACATACTGATATTCCTATTCCTCAGACTTGAGACGTCATCAGAAAAGTTATATTGGAAACACAGGACATATAAATTATGAAAATGCACAGTATTTTGTATCTTGTAAATGACGGACATTTCGCTTATGTATATTCTGGAATGTTGTTTTTGTTTTTTTTTGTCCTACTGTAAAGAATCTGTGCACTTCGAAGGTGCAAAGAAACTAGTTTTCGATCGGAAGTGACGTCGTACCGAAAATATGTCACTTCTGGTTTGAAAATCTTATTGTTTGACCGGAAGTGACGTCATACCGGAAATACGTCACTTCCGGTTTGACAATCTAATTTTTTGACAGGATGTAAAACCGGAAGTATTCCTTTTTCTCGTTACAGATATTCATGAACCCTCACGGGATGGCGATATCTCCAAACGGCACTGAACTGTATGTCTCAGAAATAGGACCTAACAGAGTCTGGAAATTTGATCTTGTTAGACAAGACGTGGCGGCTTCTCAAGAAAACCGGATCTCTAAAAAATAAAAATGAAAAAATAAATAAAAATATGATGAAACAAAGAAAACAAAAAATAAACCATTGTTACTGAACAGCTAATCAATTCCGACATGATCTCGATAATTGAAAAATGAAAGATAGCAGTCATTTAAGCAAAATATATGTCAAACTACCGGTTAATGTAAACAAAAAAAAGTTTTGTGTTTTTCTAGAGGTTATCGTTAAATCGTACAAAAAAAAAAAAAACAAATTGGGACAGTGCCAGATATTGCTTCGCATAGAATTAGCAACCCAGATCAATCTTCCGCAATTCGGTTTCAGAATGACGTTGCATTGACGATCCTCAGCTGCACGTTTTCATTACGTTTTCCTTCCCTATGTACGTATTGTACAATGTAAGATTTGTGTATCGGTGTTCGGTGTAATCAAGAAGCCATAAACATAGTTAAATACAATTAATTGCCTGTTTACATTGTAAAATGTCTAAAGAAACATTTTTAAGTATCTGAGTTTCGTTCGAAATATGCAGCGAAGAAAACTGTACTGGACACGCTACAATTTACAAAAACCCGGTGCCTGATACATATCTAAACTGCATTGCTCCGAACTATCGAAACATTTTATATCGTAAATTTCTTCTTCCGCTGAATTATTAATTTTCACACCTATAATTATAAATGATCAAAATCGTGTGCCCATCGGTGATAAAATTTTTCCGAGTTTGAAAACCGTATATTCCGAATGAAAACACGTTAATTGAACAATATTTTTAAAAAATTCGTGCCAATTACGAAAATAGATTATCAATCGAACAGAACGTGTTTTTTTTTAAAGAAATTTAGAACGAGTAGTTATCGATCTCTGTCGCTTGATTGGGATGCTGAGCGGCAGAGATCGATATAAACTATGTAAATAAAAATACAAATCGCAAAAAAAAGTATAGAAAAAAATATATTAAAATACAGTTTGAGAAAAGTTCACTGATGCTTAACGAAAATTCGAAGATTTGGGATTATCTGTTCAGTTGATAATTGACAAAGATAAAAAATTAACTGTTGACCGAAGATCGACACAACATACACGCACACTTATCGCATTCGGACCCAGTGCTCGAGTTCGATGCGATCTCTTCGCATTCGTACAGTGCTATAAAATTAGTAGCCAAAAATCGCGTGGAATTAAGACACGCCCGTTAAGGTGATATGGAACACCCTATCGCCAACCTGCCCCGTGCTTAGTTGGTAACAAAAACTGTAAGTTGGTAACAAAACTATAATGAATGTCCTTTTCAGGGCGCCGACGGCTGAGGAAAATTAAAAAAATGTTTTTTCCTTGCGTCTGGAAATTGTTAAACTAAAGACAATTTCCTTTTTCACAGCTTTCTGTGACTTCATTACGGAATTTGTTATAGATTTTTGTTACCGACTACGATATTCGACATCACCTTAACGCACAGAACAACATAACGGTTTACAACTATTTACGCGCACAATGGATATCCAATTATTCAAATTAATTGCGAGAAGGTAATTTCGAAACTTTTAAAGCCGACGATTCAAAAAATGTTTCGTGCCGAGAACAAAGTATTTAATTTAGCGCTGACTTCAAGTAAAATATACGAAAGCATACATATCGTTAAAGTATCGTTAATGTCGTCGAGGAGTACAAGTCGCACAAATACAAAAATTGCAGATTTAGCATGAGGCGCAAAAGATTTTTGTGTAATTGGAAATCCACTGAATAATTAAGGGAAACAAATTTTTAAGCAAAAGGAAAGGCAAAATCCAAACGACTCTGATAAACAGTGTTTGAATATCGTTGACAAAAAGTATTCAGAACGACAGCAAATTTACCTCCGGCATATATGACGAACACATGTGATACCGATAAATTCGTAAAATCGTGCGAAACGTCTCAACAGGTTTGGGTAAAAAAAAAATTATTATATTGTTACTACTTATCCGCAGTCTGGTCTTATATTTGTAATGGACAAAAAGCGATACGCATACACAAAAACCAAAGTGACGATAAAGCATTTTTCTACGACAAACATACGAGCGAAGAACTAACCTTTGAACAGATTAATGACATGCAAGCATAAAATTACATCACCCTTAAGCAAATTAACAAATTCAAAGCAACGGCCGTAAAATTAGCCTTAGTAATGAAAAGTTTCAAGAATTCTGCAAACACGCATACAAAACATGAAGATAAAAATCCGTGTGAAAACGGAACGAGAAGTATTTTGATGAAAAAACAAGTGATAAAAAATATCCACACTTTATCCAATATATAAAGAAAAATATACAGTAATATTTTTGTCATGGACAATAACCAAATCTCTTACGAAAATATAACGGAGCACACTCTTTCCGAATAAAATTAACCGTTAATGCAGGTAAATAATAAATATTAATCAATATCACTCTAGACATAGTTAAAATTTCGACGAAGGTTTCGTTATGCAGATATTTCGCCAAAAACGACATAAAAAATATCGCCATGTCACAGACCGATTTTCGGATATTTCCGACAATTATTGTATGGCAATATGACAAGGAGCAATTTAAAAATTATACTTAAATCAATCAAGAAAAATATAAACGTGAAATGTATACCTGCAGACAGAGCGCATTAAAACGGGAATCGATTAGTAGCCGATTATACGAAGAGATATATCTTCATATTCTAAATTAAAATGCGAACGAGTTTTTATTGTGCATGTCGAACTTAATGTTTTTATTGTGCATGTTATTAATGTTTTAATAACTACTATAATCGCTTTCACTGCAATCTCTTCCGTGTTTGATATTTTTCACGGAAAGTTATCGAAAAGTCTCAAAACGTCAAAAACGGTGTATAATCGCAAAGAAATTGAACCCGTAACGAATTTGTCAGTTGGCACGTAGATACGTAAACCGATAATCATTACAAACAGCAGCTTTATTTTTCGAAGAACCGTCAGATGATTGAAAATATAAATCGTAATATCTCAGGGTTCCGTGAACCGTTTGACCCAATTGTGGTTTCAATGAAAATATTACCGTTGCATTATATATTGATTGTCTTATTAAAGTGCAGTTCATTGCACAGTCCAAATTAATTCAAATTTGCAATTTGTAAAAAATACAGTTGTACATCGGGCTAGTCGCCTGGACGCTGGTTCGAGTCTACGTAGCTTCTTGATGCATCACTCGTGATTAACACATGCACAGTAATAAACGGAAGTTAGCGATAAACAATATACAAATATAAAAAAAAATCTTTGAACCGATTTCGATCTCCCAGCAGGTAATAAAATAATCGATAAATTCACTCACGACACAATCGAAACAATGTCCATACTGTCTGGGTATTACATAATGGCATTATCGAAACTTCAAATATTTGTGACGTTGTAAAATGGATCTTGTAAAAAATTCAGCATTGGTAAATTTATCTTTTAACAGCGCCAAAAGTTAATTGCAATATATGTAACTCTTCGAAATAGGCTCTCACACATTATTTGTCGGGGAAAAATTCAAGAATAATTGTAAAAAAAAAATGTATTTTCGATATACTTCGTGTCGGTCTGCCCTCGAGGTGATTGAAAAACTGCAGTTTCGCCGTTGCATTTCCGATTAGTATTTTTTTACTTCAACATGACAATGACTACCTTGCGATGTTCGTTAATAATTTGGGAATCGATGTGGAATTAATAAATTAATGACAACTTTTTATTTCTACGTTACCAATGTAAAGCAATACCTTTTTTTAAATTTGCAAACTCATATACGATTACGCAAATGAGTTGATGATTGCAGAAGTAATAGTCTGGACTCAAAAGGAGTTTCATAATTCGGGCGGGCATATTTGTGGCCGATACAATGATTTTTCCAAAAGTACATCGGGAGAATACGACTACGGTAAATTTTTGGCGTAGAGCATGTTAAACATTTGGCTGATTGTTTTAAATAAATACATGCGATTACATAACAACTTTTCTCTCAATACCTACCTCCTATTCGATAATAAATTTCTAATTTAGCGTTTCCTATTCCCCTCCATTTTTAGGACCTGTATTCACGAAGAGATCGTTTCTTCAAGGATCTACTTGCTGGCGTGCACTACTTCAAATTCTTTGAGTATAAAATTTGTTGTCTATTCTTATAAAGTTTTATAGAAATTAAAAGAAGCTTGATTGCCCTAAATTGTATAATAAAGTACGCCTGTAGAAGCTTTGTAACGCGTTAAATATTGTGTAATCCACGAGGAAGAAAAACCTTTGCCAACGAGTCTGCGCACTCGATCTGCGCAGAAGACTGATTGCTGATTTAATCGCGGATCTAGTTCTTTACCGTCATCGAGTTGCACGCGCGATCGATGAAATTGCCACGTGGCGAGAAATCGCTATGCACTACTTCGAATTCTTCGCGTATAAAATTCCCGGTCTATTATTATGAAGTTTTATATAAATGAAAAAAACCCTTAATTGCGCTAAGTTCTATAATAAAATATGGAGAAAAATCTTTCTTCGCCGAACGCTGATTGCTGATTTAATCGCGGATCTAGTTCTTAATCGTCATAGACGTAAATATCCAGGTACACTGATGATCGATAAAACTGCTATGTGGCGCGGCAGCACGAGAAATCGCTATGCACTATTCCGAATTCTTTGCGTATGAAATTCCCGGTCTATTATTATGAAGTTTTATATAAATGAAAAAAACCTTAATTGCGCTAAGTTCTATAATAAAATACGACTGTAAAAGCTTCGTAACGCCGTAAATATCGTGCAATCGACGAGGGAGAAAAATCTTTCGTCGCCGAGCGCTGATTGCTGATTTAATCGCGGATCTAGTTCTTAATCGTCATAGACGTAAATATCGCAATACACGGATGAACGATAAAACTGCTATGTGGCGAATTCTTCGCGTATAAAATTCCCGGTCTATTATAATGAAGTTTTATATAAATGAAATAAACCTTAATTGCGCCAAGTTCTATAATAAAATACGACTGTAAAAGCTTCGTAACTCCTTCAATATTGTGCAATCGGCGAGGGAGAAAAATCTTTCTTCGCCGAGCGCTGATTGCTGATTTAATCGCGGATCTAGTTCTTAATCGTCATAGACGTAAATATCGAGGTACACCGATGATCGATAAAACCGCTATGTGGCGCGACAGCACGAGAAATCGCTATGCACTATTCCGAATTCTTCGCGTATAAAATTCCCGGTCTATTATTATGAAGTTTTATATGAATGAAAAAAACCTTAATTGCGCTAAGTTCTATAATAAAATACGACTGTAAAAGCTTCGTAACGTCTTAAATATTGTGCAATCGGCGAGGGAGAAGAATCTTTCTTCGCCGAGCGCTGATTGCTGATTTAATCGCGGATCTAGTTCTTAATCGTCATAGACGTAAATATCGAGGTATACACGGATGATCGATAAAACTGCTATGTGGCGGGGCGGCACGAGAAATCGCTGTTGGCTCTGAAGATGCCGAAAGCGTTATAAACTTTCGATCGAATGCCCGACCGTTGGTTGATCAGCCGCCCAGCTGTTGTATATATCTATATACACACACACTATCCCATAAGTATTATGAGTATCACGGGGCAGCGTCGTTAGTCGTGATGTTGGCGGCGTGTGTTGGCTCAAACATTTAGCGGGGACGTCCATGCCGAACGAACCTGATGGAGGAGACCGAGTGAGCCATAAAGATATAAGAAAGCTGTTATTCCATCGCCTACCGATGGCCCGGGAGATCAAAGATGTCCGACGTCAGCCGCAAATCATTATAATTATACTTGTACAGTTCGGGCCCGTACGGATTCACCACAAACGAGTCGAACCGACCTCTCGCGCACCGACGCATACTCGCGCACCTACACTCGCCCCTTACACTTATATCTTCGGTAACGGGGTGGATCGCGCGGATGCGAAACCGGAGCCCGGTGCATTGTTCAATCGTTCTTATTAATTTTGCTTCCTCATAGAGGAAGCTTTGTTTTGGTGAACCTTTATTTTTCTATATTTTAATGAAAACATGTCCGGAATGTTCCAAAACGTCAATTACAACGAAAATGATATTCAGCAAAAATGTCCGGATGTGCACCCAGAAAAATAATTTATTTGACGCCCACCGTTTATTTGGTTTAGGTAAAATATTTATTTGATTTAAGTAAATATTTATTTCAGTTAAATAAGTATGTATTTAAATCAAATAAATATTTTACATAAACCAAATAAACGGCAGCCGTCAAATGATTTTTTTTTCTGGGTGAGTGTGTGTGTGTGTGAATCGGTCCTGAAAAATTCGACCGCTATAACTCGAGAATGTCTCGACCGATCACACCCAGAAAAATATTTTATTTGGCTATTTGAATATTTTATTTTATTTTATTTAACTAAATATTTATTTAAACCAAACAAATATTTATTTGCGTTGCGGCCGTCAAATAAATTTCTTATCCGGGTACAAGCTGAAATTTCACACACAGCATGTGTGGTTAATAGTCAATGTTTCTTCAAAATTTCATTAAAAAATATCAAGTTGTTATAAAATTACAAAACGCCATTATGCTTGCCGACGATTCAGTTTTTTTAATGAAATTTCGAGACCAATTTTCACTCTCAAAGTCAGAGCCGAAAGTGCTTTCGGTCACGAACGCGTACAAATAATTGATAATTACCTCCCAAAAATAATAATTACAGTAATAAAAAAAATAATATTAATAAAAGTCTCACGCACTCGGCGTGAAGCATAATTTGCATGACATACGTAACCGTCCCCGTCACGCGTGGCTCGATCGTCCGGGATCAACGGCAAATTAAGTAATATGACAAATATATTGTAAAACGCCACGACTATGGTTGCCGACGCCATTGACGTGACCGGGACGGTGGACTAATGAAGACGTGCCGGACCAGTCAGTCCCTCTTTCCACCTCCCCACGCGCTCTTTCTCTTCCCTTTTCTTCTTCTTCTTTCCCGAAGCTTTAGTTCCTTTCATCCGCTCAGCGTTTTATCCTCGCTCTTCTAACTCCTTTCCCCCCCCCCCCCCTAACCCCTCACCTTCCCCCTTTCCGACAACTATCTCTTCCATTTATCGTTTCCTTTCTCTTCCTTTTTATCTTCGTTCCTCGTCCCGCGGCCTCTTCCCCGAGTGCGAGAGAAGTCTTCGACCGTACTTCGAAAGAACTCTTCTCTCGCTCCAAACATCTCAGAACTGGTTTCGAGGCCGACCAGGATGTTGGATCTAAGTGCAGAGATGTGCAAGACGTCGGCCTTCTTGGCGACGACGCCGAGCCGTTCCGACGTGCTGCACCACTGTATCCGCATGAGCGGAGTGTGGGGGAGGGGGGGGGGGGGGGGGGAGGGGGGATGGATGGTGCATCTCCTTACCGCGTCCAAGTCGAAGAACCGAGGCAGATGCACGGAGGCGAAACGAAAAGGAAGAGACGAAGAAGACCCGAGTTGAGCCGCTCAGCCTCGTCGTCTTTGTTGGTTCTCCTCTTCCGCGAGATTTCTTTTGTTTTTCTTCTTCGATTACTTTTCTTCATCCTCGCGGGTGATTCGCGGGCAGGCCGAGAGTGCGAGAGACAAATAGAGGCGCGATGTTGGCCAGTCTTGCGGTTGTCGCGGGGCCCTCGACGCGGCGTCGTGTTATGCGGCAATGGGCAATTCCTTGCAGGAGGAAATTCCGAGTGGCGAGAAGAAACGGCCGGATCCGATTCGACACGGAGCCTCTTTCTTTCGACGCGAAGTGTCCGCGGAACTGGGGACGAAGAACCGCGGAATTGGGGATCGAGATAAAAATTGTATGAGCCATTGCTTTTTCAAGGCGGATTAAAAACATTGAAGTCATGTATGCTATGCGTGAAATTTGAATTGCAGGTAAAGAGGATTTAGGGTCGTGATAAAAAATTGTCGGAGCAGAGAAAGAGAGCTGGTGCAGGCCACGTCGGCACACCTCGAGGTTTGGGGAGATTACAAGCTTTGAGGAGATTAGAAGCTTTGAGGAGATTAGAAGTTTTGAGGAGATTAGAAGCTTTGAGGAGATTAGAAGCTTTGAGGAGATTAGAAGCGTTGAGGAGATTAGAAGCTTTGAGGAGATTAGAAGCTTTGAGGAGATTAGAAGCTTTGAGGAGATTAGAAGCTTTGAGGAGATTAGAAGCTTTGAGGAGATTAGAAGCTTTGAGAAGATTAGAAGCTTTGAGGAGATTAGAAGCTTTGAGGAGATTAGAAGCTTTGAGGAGATTAGAAGCTTTGAGGAGATTAGAAGCTTTGAGGAGATTAGAAGCTTTGAGGAGATTAGAAGCTTTGAGGAGATTAGAAGTTTTGAGGAGATTAGAAGCTTTGAGGAGATTAGAAGCTTTGAGGAGATTAGAAGCTTTGAGGAGATTAGAAGCTTTGAGGAGATTAGAAGCTTTGAGGAGATTAGAAGCTTTGAGGAGATTCCAAGCTTTGAAAAGATTCGAAGCTTTGAGATGATTCCAAGCTTCGAGCAAATTCCAAGCTTCGAGCAAATTCCAAGCTTCGAGCAAATTCCAAGCTTCGAGCAAATTCCAAGCTTCGAGCAAATTCCAAGCTTCGAGAAAATTCTAAGTGTTGAGAAAATATTCCAAGCTTCGAGGAAATGCCAAGCTTCGAGCAAATTCCAAGCTTCGAGCAAATTCCAAGCTTCGAGCAAATTCCAATCTTCGAGCAAATTCCAAGCATTGAGCAAATTGCAAGTGGCGAAAAAACGACCGGATCTGATCTGCCACGGAGTCATTTCTTTCGTCACAAGCGAGCCAGTCCCTGTCCGCGGAACCAGGGACGAAGACCGCAAAACCGCGGAACGGCCTAGAAATTATACGAAGCATTGTTTTTCCCCACGGATTCAAATGCTCAAAGTCATGTCTACTATTCGTAAAATGTTGAATTGCGAGTAATCTGAATTAGGCTCATAATAAAGATTCTCAGAGCACAGGAAGACAGCTGGTTCACGCGGCGTAGTTCCACCTCGAGCTTTGCGCCCCTCGCGAAGCACACGAGAAGAACGGAAAGGGAAGGAAAAAGAGTGCAGAACTGCTCGCAGGACGCTGGAGAGGGAGCGAGGAAAGAAGACGTGAAACTCGTGACGCGAGCGAGAAAAGAGAGAGACGAAGGCGAAGGAAAGAAGTTAAAAAAAAACGAGTATAAGAGCCCGGGGTGGTTCATTACTCTGTCTGTTTCTCCACCGGCCTTCCCCCGTTCTCTTCGCTTTCCTTCTCGGACCCGTTTCGAACCAACTCGCTATCTCCCGCTGCTGTCCCGCTCGCTCCTTCTATCGCCAGAATTAAGTTGTTAAGATGCTGCCCCGGGCGTAGCCAAGCAAAAGAGAAGATCGGGGCCATAATGGCGGCTCGTAGTCGTCGCCGTCTTCGTGCCTCGCTCTTTCCTTCGTTCTCCGGCCTATATGGATGGAATATACAGGTACAGGAGGTGGAGGTAGGAGTTCACAGGCCTCGCAGCCAACACGGCCGCTTCCACCTGCTGCGCCTCCATACGTACGATTTATTCGATATATATATATATATATATATACATATATATATATATGTATTATACACATATATATATATGTATTATACACATATATATAGGATACACACATGCACGGATGTCGTGGTATAGTGGTCAGAATTCTCACTACTGGACCGGAGAATCGGAAGGTTTTTATTGCCCATTGAAAAATGTCAAAATTTACTGGCGAGATTTGGATTTTTTGACACGCAACCGAACACGATGGCGGAGGAAGGAGGCAATAGCGAAGAAGAAGTGGAATGGAAGAAATTCGGACGAGACGGATTTCTTCGTAGAAAGAATCCTAGAAATAATCCTAGAAAGAATCCTAGAAAGAATCCTAGAAAGAATCCTAGAAAGAATCCTAGAAAGAATCCTAGAAAGAATCCTAGAAAGAATCCTAGAAAGAATCCTAGAAAGAATCCTAGAAAGAATCCTAGAAAGAATCCTAGAAAGAATCCTAGAAAGAATCCTAGAAAGAATCCTAGAAAGAATCCTAGAAAGAATCCTAGAAAGAATCCTAGAATATTGCAATATATGAAAAAGTTTAGAAACACTACTTTTAACAGTTTAGTTTCATTTTCTATAAAAGTACACTAATACCAATAATTTACTTTAATTCCACTCTAATAGTATATTAATTTTTCATCACCATTATACATTAAGTTTAATGTACGCGTCTTTGCAAAAAAGCTTCCATTCGGGTACAGTAAATTTGCATTTCTTTTTTAAAGTGCGGAGAATCGGCAGGTTTTATTGTCCATTGAAAAATGTCAGAATTTATTATCCATATCCATATCCATACGGATGTCCATTATCAATATATATACACACACATACACCGTTGTGGTGGCCTAATGGTCAGGACTCTCGCTACTGCCCAAAAAATCGGCAGATTTTATTGTCCATCGAAACATGTCAAAATACACGCCAGTGCATTTTGACACGCAAGCGAACACCCTTAACGGAGGAAGAAGACAATAGCAAGGGAACAAATGGAATGGAAGAAATCCGGCCGAGCCTTCGGTAGCCATCTAATTATCCATACCGAGAAACTCGGGGTGTTCGTCTCTTTCCGAAGAAGTGTTTTGCTCAAATTGCTCGAGGATGTCGACGACGGTTCGGTTGTCTCGGCTGCTGCGGAAAGCGTGGACCATGGAGCATCATCGGTCCATCTGTAATGAGCTCTTTCGCGGCTACTTCCTGTTCATCGGTGGTCCCCGCCGTTTGTTCCTCCTCGATCTCTACGGCGGACCTTGCAATTGCACGACATCCGTCACGTGGAACCGAGCTCCGAGCTCGCGGCGTCGGCGGCTTTGACTTCCGACACCGTTTCGAATTTTGTTCGGAACCGAGAGACTTACGGATTCGAAATTAGCCGACCATAGAGCCGTCGTCACGGTCCGCAGAACAGAGGCGACTTTTTCCCTTAATTCCAGTGCGACATGCTGACGAGCGTCGGAATCCAAACGATCAGATCGATTGCCACACATAAGGATCATGGATGCATTATGCGGGTGGAAATCATCAGACACCACAACGATCCTCATAATTAATCCAAACACGCTGTTGGTAAGCGGCCTAACGAGGGGTTGTATCAACGGTATATGTACCGTAAAGGTGGCATTATTCTTAATGAAGCCTAACTGACAGAGACAATTCCAAGCTAAGTGACAGGAAAATTACAAACTTTGAGGAAATCTCAAGCTTTGAGGAAATTTCAGACTTTGAGGAAATTCCAAGCTTTGAGGAAATCTCAAACTTTGAGGAAATTCCAAGCTTTGAGGAAATTTCAACATTTGTGCCAATTTCAACATTTGTGCCAATTCCAAGATTTGTGCAAATTCCAAGATTTGTGCAAATTCCAAGGTTTGTGCAAAATCAAAGGTTTGTGCCAATTCCAAGGTTTGTGTAAATTCAAAGGTTTGTTCAAATTCCAAGCTTTGCAGAAACTCCAAGATATAAAGAAATATCACGCTTTGAGAAAATTTCAAGCTTTAAGGAAATACCAAGCTTTGAGGAAATTCCAAGCATCGAGGAAATTGACAGACACGACTTTCTCCGTTGATTCCATTGCGACGTGCCGATGAGCCTCGAAATCCGAATGATGGAATCGATTGCCAAACATAAGGATCATTGATGCATTATGCGGGTCGAAGATCATCAGACCCCACAACGATCCTCATAATTAATCCAAACACGCTGTTGGTAAGCGGCCGAACGAGGAGCTGTATCAACAGTCTCTGTACTGCAAACGTGGTATTATTCTTAATGAAGCCCAGCTGACAGAGACAACGGGAAGGCGTCATAAATTTATCAGGCACCCGCATGCACCGTGCACACAGATTTCGAGATACATTTACGTGTATGGGTGCGTTACACGAAACACACTCAGGGACTGGGTTACCGTCGGTAGCTCATGCTGATGATGGCGAAGCGTGGTTAGCAGTCCCCTCACACGACCAACTCCGTGTTGGTCTCTTTTAATCGTTGTCAATTTATTGTACCCGGACGAATTAACGACGGCGAACAGGCGGGTCCGGCGAGAGCCATCGAAAAGATAACCTCGGGCCTTGACGAAATGAATTGAAGAGAATAAAAATAAATAAAATAAATGAATAAAATTATAAACTTTTATCAGGAAGCAATATGAAAATTTCAATTTTCAACTTTTATGAGGAAGCAATATGAAAATGTCAATTTTCAACTTTTATGAGGAAGCAATATGAAAATTTCAATTTTCAATTTTTCTGAGAAAGCGATATGAAAATAAAAATTTTCAACTTTTATGAGGAAGCGATATGAAAATTTCAATTTTCAACTTAAAAAGAAATTTACTCGAATACAGAGGAACTGTTTCCTCGTGTCTCTTTGTTTTCATTTTGCGCGTCGAGCCTCTCGATCTCATCGTAGTTGTTGGCACATACTTGCGTCCCATTCGGTCATACAACACAATTTTTTGTTACCGTAACGATGGTTGTTTTGTTGCGATAGCAAATCGCTCCAAGCGAAAAATTTTGCTATGGTTACAAGCTGGTTTTGTTGTTCCGATACTAACAAACTAAATTCGTTACCGTAAAAAAAATCTTGTTGCACCAACAAATTTTTTTTTCTCAAGCAGAGAATAAAAAAACATCCATTTCTCGGTAAGCAGGTAAATTCTTCGACACTTCATTGAACTCGGATGAATTAACGATGGCGACCAGTCGAGTCCGGCGATAGGTTCGAAGAAGCCACCGTAAAGATTACCGCGCGCCTTCACGACCTGAATTAATTAAATTGAATATAGAAGTAAAATAAAAGAACAAAAAAAAATCTGTAAATTTCTGCATATAAAATTTTTTCATTGCTTCCCGGACACTTTTCGTCGTCTGGAAAGACAAGTATGTCGAGGGAGTGTCGGAGAGCACTTTGACCCCCCCCCCCCCTCCCCCCAACATAATAATCGGCATATCTTCATTCGAATATCTTCGCGTAAGCGTTAAATAAAAAAAAAAATTCCCGGTAAAAAGGCAAATTCTTCGTAACTTGATTGTACTCAGACGAATTAACGACCACGACGAATTAAAAGCTCGGCGTGAGCTTCGAAGAAGGCATCGCAAAGATTACCTCGGGCCGTCCCGAACAGAATTAAATGGAATAACGAAGTAAAATAAAGTAAAAAAAATTTGCAAAATTTGTCCGCATATTAAATTTTCCCATAGGTTCGCCAACACTTTCCCTCGTCCGGGAAGCCTCGCGCGAGCAAGGATGTCGTTCCAGAGAGTGTCGAAGAGCCCTCCGACCGCTCTTCAACACGCCAACCGGAATATCTTCGCTCGAATATCTTCGCTTAAGCGATAAAAAAAAAACATCATTTCTCGGTAAGAAGGCAAATTCTTCCTCACGACTTTTCGCGCTCCGTGCTGGTCGGGCTGGCGAGATGAAGTCGTATGTTTTGCGGTACGCGACGAAAGATAAAAGAAGAAAAGAGACGATAGCTCGCCGAGCGAAACAGGCAGCGAACACGGGAACTCTCACACGGCAGAGAGAATCTTAAGGGGGGTTCCTTTACAAGGCCTAAAAAAGGGTATTTTCGGGAATTTTTTTAGGAGAGAGAAAAATATGTTAGTCTAATGAATTTAGAGTTATGTTTTAATGTACATTTGAACTGTACGAAAAAATTAGTTTTACAACAAAACAAAAAAGTACTGCATAGTTATTGGCCCACTGCATAGTTATTGGTTATTGTTTTTATAAATTAGCGGGAGTGACAACAAAAAAACTAAACGACCTCTCGACTGAAACCAAAGCTCATTTTTTTCAGTACTAAATTCTCTTCTATCTGAACCTAAAAACATTGTTAAAAAAGTCTTCTTAAATCATTTTTGTAGCACGTTACAGTTGCTTTTTCTCTCGCAAAATTTTTTTTTTTTCAACCTGAATAAAATGGTGATATTTCGGTTTTAATTGATTTTCCGAGCACTCTAAAAAAATTGGAAGGAAAATTAATGAACGGTATTGGAAGCTTTTTTACGTTAACTGTTTCTCAAATTTCAAACACATGTGCGTTGCAATTTTACAGTAAAATTTGTATTTTTAATGAAAATTTTTCTTAATATCAGACAAAAGATTTGTTAATTTGATATCTGGTATTTTTATTTTACAAAAAAAAAAGTACATTGATGTTCAATTAATGTGAGTAATGTAAGCAAATTTCAAGTTCCAGTACATTAAATTTAGAATACATTTTAACATTGAGGTTCACATAGAAGAAAAATATGTAACAATTGAAAACATATTTGATTTATTTTTGTTTCAGTCAACAATCACGAGCTGCATCTTTCCCGCCAACTGAAAACTGCAGTGCAGTAAATCGGCCAATAACTACGCAGTCATTTTGAGTTTCGTGGTAAAAAAAATTGTATCGTACAGTGCGAATATAAATTAAAACATACCTCTAAATTCACTGAAATAACTTGTGTTTTTCCCGGTTAAAAAAAAATTCCTGAAAGACGCTTTTTTAGGCCTCGTAAAGCGGGACCCCCCCTTAACTGAGGCATAAGTTGGCCCGGGAAAGGCGCGAGTGTACCGAGCGGGAGGAGGAAGGGTTACCGAGAGGCGCGAGAGCCGCTGGTAACTAATGTAAAAAATTGAGATTCGAGCCGATAGAGGAAGTACGAGGAAGAGAGCAGCACGAGGAGCGAAAGCGATGCCAATGTACACGGGTAGCCGATATCTCGATTCGAGGATCTCATGGTCGAACGAGTCGTTTGGCGCACAACGGGTCAGGGAGTTTGAGCATGCGAGAAAGCGCGAACGAGAGCGGGGAAAAAGGCGAGGAGCGAGAAAGCGAGGTACGGCGGAGAACGTGTAAGCGAGCGAATAAAGCCCAAGGAGTGAGAAGAGCACAAGAAGTCGTCTTGGGGCCCTCTCGGGCAAACGACGCGCGCTGCCGGCCGGGAATATAAGAGGCGAAGTGAAGAGCTGCCCTGTTGCTCTCGCCACATAGCCGTGCAAAATAATAAAAAAATAAAAATAAAAAAAAAACGGCCGAGAGAAGAAGAAGACGAGGAGGAATAAATAAGAAGAAAAGACATCGAGTAAGGGAACGGAGAAAAGGCCGGCAAAGCGAACTGATTTTACTGGGCCCTTCTCGCCGCATGTGTTAAACAGCAGGGTCAGCGTCCCAGTTCCATACATCCTGTTTAGGCCGAACAAGAGTCTGTCTGCGAGAATATCCATTCGGATCTTGCGCTACCAGACTCGCGCTGCAAACGGACGCAGCGTACTTCTTCCCACTTCTCGATATCGTATTTGAGGTAGCCATGTCGCTTTGGGCTTATTTCGCATAAGTTCGAGAAAAATAAGAGAATATTTCAAATACTTCTCGATGGTATAAAAATCTGAAAAAATGCATCCATATTAAAGGTACAGAAATTATTCATTTTGCATAATAATAATTCCAAAGTGTTATTAACAAATTAAAGAAAAAATTAATTGTTTGACAAATTATCCGGCAATAATTTTTTTTTTAATGCAAATGATTCGTTTCATTTTTTTTCTGAATACCTATGAATTTTTTCAGATATTCCAATTAGCATTGATTTTTTTTTCTTTTAAATGGAAAAAATGTTTGAAAAATCTGAAAAATTCATACGTATTCAGAAAAAGGAACGAATCATTTTCATTAAAAAAGGTGGTGTACCGGGTAATTTGTTAAACAATTAACCATATTAATTAAACATGAATGTACGTTCCTTGTAAAATAAAAATACCAGATATTAAAATTACAAATCTTTTGCTTGAAATTTGTAAAAATGTTAATGAAAAATACAAATTTTACTGTAAAATTGCAACGCACATATGTTTGAAATTTCAGAAACGCTTTATCTAAAAAAAGCTTCCAATACTGTTCATTAATTTTCAAACAAAATATTTTTTTGTTTGAAAATTGTGTGTCTCTGTTCTTGAATCAATGATATTTCCTTTTCAGTGATATACGCGAAAATAGCAACCACAAGATAACAAGACGCTCGCGACTGGTGCGAGTCTCGTCGGCGGAAGAAATGTTCCCTCGCCGTACACCGGGATTGCTGCGCCTTTGGACTTAGCGTGAAACTTGTCACCGAATAAATTACCTCGGCTCTCGACAAACCGTCGAACAAGAGCAACATAAAAGCTGCCCGTGCGTGTAGCCTGCCGCGGCGGAGCGTACACGAGCCCCGCGGAGAGAAGAAATCGGACGTCCAAAATGGCCAGCGAAGTCCCCGCAGTGGTTCGCGGCCGGACTCCTGTGGGTGTTGAACAGGCCTCGAAGGCCATCGGTATCCATCCTGGAAGCGTAACGTCTCTCGGGAGAATATATACATCGTTGGTCCGGCGCGGTTCTCGCGCTTCGGTCCGACTGCATGCGCCGCCGCAGCGCGGAATACGGCATTGAAATCGTCCCTTTTTTTTTTTTTTTGCCCCGGCACGGCACGCTCCTATAAGAGAGACGCCCGGAAACTTATCGCCGGCTCTTCGTGTCCACCCCGGCACCAGAACCGGAGTTTACCATTCTTCCCGCCGTTCTCGAACGTCATGGCATTCGGAGGAGGCTCCTTTGAACGTCGATCAGCCTCGCTCTGTTCCGCATGATCGCTCCGTACACACTAAATAAAGGGCCCTAAAAGGCTCCGCATTGTACCCGGCGGACATGCAACTGCGAAAGGCCGACGTCCTGCGCGTAAAGGGGAGAGCGGGGCAAAACGGCACAGTGCACAGTAAAAAAAGTTTGTACTTATTGTCCACAAACGTCCACAATTTTTTATTTGTTCATTTTCTAGTTTTAGAAATAAAAGTACAAATTAAAATTGTCAATGAGGCGGGAAATAAAAAGACAGTTTCGTATATTCAAATAAGTGACAAACGAGTTTGTCACTTATTTAACAAAATTGTTTTTACGAAATTTCGCAACGCTATTTTACGACATTATTTTTTACTGGGTGGGGCGAAACGGGACCGACGATTGGCATGCAACGAGGGGGCGAAATCGAACGTTCTGAAATTATTTGGAAAATTGTGTTTGTTAAAAACTTTTTTTTTTTCAAATGCAATTTTTTAATAATTTTAGGACGTTTCGTTTTGCCCCGCTGTTCCATTTTGCCCCGCACTCTCCTGTCGTTCGTGTGCGCTGAGGTACAAGCGAGCCCACAGAACGAAGAAGAAGAAGAGAAACTGGGGGGAAGAAATGAGGCGGGGTTCGGTGAAAACCATCGCTTTCCTTCCGAGGATCGGGGATTGAGATGTTGAGTTTTTACCCTCGTGAGATAGCCTGTTCTGGTACCTGGGGCTTCCCGGTAACGATTATTCTTCTTAAGGTCGCATTGTTACGAGCAAAGCGGCTGCCACCAACTCGTGGACCAGCTATTATTAGGCTTTCGGACGAATTTCTTTCGGTACTCCGATGTCGTTGAAAGGTCCGTAAGGATTGTACCTGCTTCCAGCTTCGGCGGACATCGGGCCTGTAGTTCGTCGAGGTGGTATCAACTTCTAGTGCTACGATTTATGCATTGAAGCTTTAAATGAGAACAGTGACGAGATGAATCAGTATTCCATGCTTTTCCGGGAAATGCGGAACACAGCCAGAAAAATCATTTATTTCACGGATTCCCCGCAAATAATTATTTATTTACATTAAAGAAACATTCATTTATATTCAATAAATATTTATTTGAATAAAATAAATATGTATTTGAATAAAATAAATATGTATTTAAATTAAACAAATATTGATGCATTAAATATATAGCAGTAGGAGTAAAAGTGTATTAATTGACATTAACAGTTGGTCCATAAATTCTCCGATACATCTGTCTATGTTGTTGTTAAGTCGCAGTTTAAGTTTCTGGATGAACCCGACGTCACCGTGCTACGGTCCGTTCTCTTCAGCATCTTCCTTGCAATCCCTGTTACGGCGTGGCGTCTGCTTTTCTCTATTTTTCTGTAATGATTATTCTTAAGGGAATACGTCACACGATTTTTCTACTTTTGGAACTAAAAATCACAAGTGTTATAAAGCAATGAATAAGGTTTTTTAAAAAAACTTCTAATAATTTTTTCCCCACATGGATTCCGAGATATATGAGCTTAAAATTGTGTCAATCAGCATGAGCTGTATATGGTGTCGAGTGAAAAGCAACATTCTTTATTTTAAAAAAATATATATTGCCAGACTACTGTATTGGAATTTTTTTCTAAAATAACATAACACACTAAGAAAAAGGTTTAGTACCGTCAACGAAACTTGGTGTGAATCAGCTACATCCTGCAGTTACGGGTGGTGAACGAAATATACGCTTCAATTGACTGCAATATTTAGTTGAATTTTGAAAAAATATTTGTTTCCGTGAAATGTACTTTTCTTCCTTTCGAAAAATGCCCAGATTCAATGGAACTAAGTTTTCGATTTTTTCCAACCAAAGTATGCTTCATTGTACTGAACATTATTGCGGATGCGTTACAAAAATAAAATCAAGATGTATCTATAGATTTTCGAAGATCCTACGAGTTGAAGGAGCTTCGAACCTGTATATGAATATACTGAGAAAAAAAATCGATTGAGTCAACAAAATGAGCACTTACGGGTGGCGAAACAAATTTTTGTTTGTCGAACGAAATAATTGTTGTATTGAGTAAAGAAAAATTTGAACCGACGGCCTGTTAGTTCGATCAACCAAACATTTGTTTCGCCACCCGTAAGCGCACATTTTGTTGACTCAATTGATTTTTTTTCTCTGTGTAGATACCCAGGCCTCAACCATTGCTAGCAACATGCCCCCCCCCCCCCATCACCGCCCAGCATTAAGAAACGGCGATCTGTGACGTATTCCCTTAAGGAGGTTGGAGCGAGTGGTGTTCATTTTGCCTAAATTCGAGAAATTAGGGCAAGAATTGCAAACACTTCCCAATGTTATAAAAATCTGAAAAAATGCATACTTATTATAGGCACTGAAAAGATTCATTTTGCATAATAATAATTTCAAAATGTTATTAACAAATTGTTGAAAAAAAATTGGTCATCAAAATATGTGGTAACTCAACTTTTTTCTTTAATGAAAATGATTCGTTCACTTTTCGGAATACGTATGAATTTTTTCAGATTTTTATCTTTATTTTGACTTTTGCACATTTTTACATGTAAAAAACAAGAAAAATCAAAATAAAGATAAAAATCTGAAAAAATTCATACGTATTCCGAAAAATGAACGAATCATTTTTATAAAAAAAAAAAAGTTGAGTTACCACATATTTTGATGAACAATTTTTTTCCAACAATTTGTTAATAACATTTTGAAATGATTATTATGCAAAATGAATCTTTTCAGTGCCTATAATAAGTATGCATTTTTTCAGATTTTTATAACATTGGGAAGTGTTTGCAATTCTTGCCCGAATTTCTCGAATTTAGGCAAAATGAACACCACTCGCTCCAACCTCCTTAAGGTCGCATTGTGACGAACATAGCGGCTGCCACCAACTCGTGGACCAGCTATTATTAGGCTTTCAGCCGAATTTCTTTCGGTACTCCGATGTCGTTGAAAGGTCCGTAAGGATCGTACCTGCTTCTAGCTTCAGCGGCCATCGGGCGCGTACATCTTCAGCGTGGCATCAACTTCTACCGCGACGTCGTACGCGATGAAACTTTAATTGAGATCGGTGACGAGATGAATCAGAATTCCGCGCTCTTCCGGGAAGAAGCGGAACATCCTGCGTCATCGTGCTACGCCGCGTTCTCTTCAGCATCCTCGTTGCCGTCCCCGTTATGGCGTCTGCGTCCCGATCGTAAACTTTGAAGTTACGATGGGTGAAGCATTACAAGTCGAGCCAACGTGGCTCGTCAGAGACCCCCGTCGCGTTTCTCGCATTTGTTAGGAGGTGTTCGCCGTACACTCGGGCCTCTTGTCTCCGCTTTCTCATCTACCCGACTTCTCCTCCAAATTTTACCTGCTTTTGTCTACTTTTCCGAACTCTTCCCGGTCGGAAACTTTTCTGGCCTTCATCCAGTCCTACTTACGGAGACAAAAGATGTGGAAGGAAAAAATTGGACTTTTTTTTTAGATATTCAACTTCCTGTGCTGATCTTCTCGTTAAAGGTCTGATTAATTTCTGATGCAGTTTTCTGCATTACCGACGTGGGTCGTTATAAGTTGCAACTTAATAAGGAAGCTACCGTTGCTTTCTTAATAATGAGATAATTCTCTTCAATGACAAGACATCGATCCGAAACTGAGTTTACACTCGGTTGTTAAAATTATGCCAACTAATGAGGAAAAACACCTCGGTGAATTTTTTTTGCAAAGTGACTTGCAGAAAGTTTTCGCAACTGCTCACAATCCGCCAGTCGGTCTTCGCCTCGCAGGATCACTGACCACACATCTGTTCGTGCGGACCACAGCCGTACCCACGTGTAATTACGTAATCGCACGGAGCGAGCCACGCTTTATGTCTCAATTACACGTAAAGATTTGAGATAGAAGATTTATGGCTCGAAATTACAAGGTGCCGATGCAAATTATAGCTTCCAACCCGCTGTACGTATCGCGCTTCAAACGGTATATCTGTATAGGAGATGGCATAGCGTTTCTGAGAGCGGAATTGTATTGTGGGCATTCTTTTTTTTTGCATGTATGCCGACAGTGAACGGCCTATACGAATGTGCAGGATCGCAAGAGTACCGGAGACTTCCTAGGCACAAACAAATATTTCCATTCGTGGACCTATAAATTTGAAAAAAAAAAATGTTTTTCATTTTTTGTCATACCTCATTGTTTTGTGCAATATTTTGCTAATCACACAATACTGAAAATTGGTCAGCGCATCATCTCGATTCGCGATCGATTCGTCCGTATCTCATGCACCGCAGCAAAAACCTAGTCGGCCGGTGAGAGTTGCAACAAATTGAAAAAATAGTAATTTTCTATTTTTGTTATGCATCGTTATTTTGTGCAATATTTAGCCAATCGCAGAATAACAAAAATTGGTCAGCTCGGCAGCTCGGTTCTCGTTCGATTGGTCCGTATCTGGTGAGCTGGAACAAAAGGTGTCGGCCAGTGAGAGTTACATGGATCCAAATTGACAAAAAGAAATATATATTTAACAATTTTTTTCATGCATCGTTATTTTGTGCAATATTTAGCCAATCGCAGAATAACAAAAATTGGTCAGCTCGGCAGCTCGGTTCTCGATCGATTGGTCCGTATCTAGTGAGCTGGAACAAAAGGTGTCGGCCAGTGAGAGTTACATGGATCCAAATTGACAAAAAGAAATATATATTTAACAATTTTTATCATGCATCGTTATTTTGAGCAATATTTAGCCAATCGCAGAATAACAAAAAAATTGGTCAGCTCGGCTCTTGTTCGATTCGTTCGAATCTCGTTCGCCGGAGCAAAAGGCTCGTCGGCCCGTGAGAGTTACGTCGATCCAAATTGACAAAAGGAAATATATATTTTACAATTTTTGTCATGCATCGTTATTTTGAGCAATATTTAGCCAATCGCAGAATAACAAAAAAATTGGTCAGCTCGGCTCTTGTTCGATTCGTTCGAATCTCGTTCGTCGGAGCAAAAGGCTTGTCGGCCGGTGAGAGTTACGCCGATATAAATTGACAAAAAAAAAATTGTGTCATGCATCTTTATTTTGTGAAATATTTAGCCAATGGGAGAATAACAAAAATTGGTCAGCTCGTTTCTCGTTCGATTCGTTCGAATCTCGTGCGCCGGAGCAAAAGGCTCGTCGGCCGGTGAGAGTTGCGTCCATCCGGCGAGGATGCGTGCATCTGAATATCCCTATGCACGCGTAGTACGCAACGGCCTCGTGCATGGATCCTCGGCGCCGCACGCGGCTCAATATTTTTTTATTCTTGCCACGAACCCCGCCGAGAGAGAGAGAGAGAAAGAGGCTCGCGGATGCGTGTAAGAGCATGCCAATGAAACTATCCTCACGAGCTACACCCGCGAGCATAGTCCAGCACTACTTAGCTGAATTAGGAATGCATACAGAACAATGGACGTTATGTCGCATACCAATTAGCGCATTCCAATGAGAGCAGGAACTTACAGGCTACCCGAGCCACATTACAGGCAAAGGATGTAGCTTAAAAAAAAAAAAAAAAAAAAAAAAAAACATACGTCGAACCAAAGCTGCAACGATTCTGTGAAACGCTTACTCAGCATTATTGCACACCAATAGAGGCTTTCATTGCTCAGGAGCTTCCAGTCATCGCTTTCTTCTGCTAAAAAAATATGTCTGAAACATTCTCGGAAAGACGGAAAATTTATGAAATATCTGAAAAGTCCTCTGAATTTCTCAAAATTTTCGCACTTTTCACAAAACGTCAAAGATTCAGAAGAATCTAAGTATTCCTGATTGTTTTGAAAATCTCTGATTTTCCCTGCGAACATCTCTGAAAAATTATTAACTTTGTTATTTTTTCCTTTAGTTTAATTCCTATATCCAAAAAAATTCGTATGCAATTTAATGTACCGGACTGGGAGTTTTTATGCAAACACTGGTATATTAAGTTTCAAGTACAATCGTGATGAAAAATTAATGTTCCGTGTATTAAAAACATTGGAAATACTTTATTTTTAATAATTCACTTTAATTTTAATGTGAAAGTACTTCAAATTTGATTAATTTGAACAGCACAATGTACTATTTCATGTACTATTTCAAAATTGTACATTCAATGTACCATTTTTTTTACAGTGTGTGGCTGGGGCTTGTGCCGAGACAATGGTAAGATATTCATCAAATAGCAGAGAAACTCGGTGAAAATCTCTGAAAATCTGAAAATCACTGAAACGGTCCGGTAAGTCATTTTCAGAGAAATTTGTTACAAGGGTATTTCCGGCACTGTAAGGATCCTGCGAACCTCTTTTTTTATCGCCGTGTGAGGTTCATTTTCGTTACAGCGTACGTGATTACGATCGAACGGTGCACAATCGAAGCGCCCTCTCAACGGCTGTGACCATTATCGGCGGAGGCCTCCGTACGTGATTGTTAAAAAAAATTGTGCGCGCAATCCTCCGATACGAAAACACGAGTGTAAAGTGATACGTTTATCTCCATATCCGAAAAATTCGATACTCCTCATTCGGAAATTATTCATTGTCAGGCGATAGATCGAACACACGCGAAGGGCACTGAGGTGGGTGATGCGAGCGTGATCAGATTACGCGGTGCGATACATCGCTACCAAGCTGCGGGATATGGAATCGCTCGTCCCGTACTTCAACGAATCCGCGGGTGGGCGCTTATTGTTGGGATTTTTTGTTTTTTTATAAAAACAACAATTAAAATTAATCCCATAATCGCCAATAAATTATTTGCATTGACAATTATTTTTTTAATAACTATTTTGAAACAAGGTATTTTCTGTCGATAAATAAAAATTTAAAGTCATACCATGGATACCCAGGTTAGTGCGAATACACATTTATTGTGACACTCGCGGGTTGTTGTAGTTAGGGCGTATCGTGCCCTTGCTATAGACTATGAAATTTTAAAACCGTACTTTTATATTTCCCGAGATCTACCGGAAATACGTCACTTGCGGTTTGAAAATCTCATTCTTCGATCGGGAGTGACGTCATACCGGAAATACGTCACTTCCGTTTTGAAAAACTAATTTTTCTATCGGAAGTGACGTCATACCGAAAATACGCCACTTCCGGTTTGAAAATCGAATGAAATATTTTACGTCCTATTTAAAAATCTAATTTTTTGTACCGTCAGGGGTCTCGTGTCAAAAGTATATCACATCCCGTTTGAAAATCTAATTTTTTTACCGGAAGTGGCGCCATACCGAAAATACGCCAGTTCTAATCCGGAAATACGTCATACCCTTTGCAATAAAAAAATGGAGACAAACAAACAAATGAACAACTTTCAAAAATATATATAAGATAACTCAGGACAAAAACTTAGACACAGGATAAAAGTTGCGAATGTTAATTGGGGTGTTCCACCCCAATTGACCCGTGAGTGAATGACACATGGACCGGGCCATATTCGTCACTTTTGCCCTATATATCTTTTTTCCCAAATGAATTAAATTAGTTTCGCGAAGCAACGTGACACATCCAAGTGATCGAACCGCCGCACTTCGGCCAGCGACGCCGTCGGGACTTTGCTCGTTAATGGAATCACACGCGGCAAACCGAGGCTACCGAATACGCGGGGCAACGAGTTTGTTTGGTTTTAAGCTTTGCTGGCTTATGCGCGTGCCGCAGTTTATTCACGCTACCTGACCAGACACCTTCTCCACACTTCCACGGAGCCCACTCTTCTCTCCCTCTTCATCCTCCGCGTCTCCCTCCTCTTTTTCTTCACTTCTTACCAAAAAGGTTTACCTCGGCTCGCCTCCGGCCCGGGACCATTGTCCTGTCGAAGGCCCTACCCAACCAAAACGAGATGGAAGGCCCTAAGTCGGAGGGTTCTCATTCGACTTCTCCTCGTCTCCATCTCGAACTCCGCGGCGCTATGCGTACGGAAATTAGAAACGGTACGACGACCTCACCAACGCTCAAAGAAATTGTAATACGAGATGCAAGAATTAGATGGATAGATACGTTTGTTTCGTGTTCTCGGCCCTAAGCCCCCTAAGAACACTGTGCAACAAGGGGCAAAACCGTTACATAGCCACAATAACAGTTCATGGATTTCTTACAAAGAAACAAAAAAATAAAAATAAAATATAACAATATGAAAATAGTATAGAATAATATAAAAATATGAGAAAATAAGAATATAAGGGCTGAAGGACTCAGGTCGATGGCCCATTGGCAGTTTTATTAAAAGCGACGTATCAATAAATAGAGAGATGTATTTGAGATTGTAATGATAAAATGCTACTGTCAATAAATACCTTTTTACTACTACTACTACTAAGAATATAAGAATAGAAGATAATAAGCGGAAAAGAGAATAACAGAAAGTATGGCAACAGGAAAATATAGCAATAGGAAAATATAGCAATAGGAAAATATAGCAACAGGAAAATATAGCAATAGGAAAATATAGCAACAGGAAAATATAGCAATAGGAAAATATAGCAACAGGAAAATATAGCAACAGCAAAATATAGCAATAGGAAAATATAGCAACAGGAAAATATAGCAGCTGGAAAATATAGGAACAGGGAAATAAAACAACACGAAAAAATAGCAACAGGCAAATATAGGAACAAGAAAATATAACGGCCAGAATTACAAAGAAAAGTTTAATTTTTTTTTGTTAAAAAAAAAATTCGAAAGAATTGAGAGCCGTGGGGCCCCCGTTTTAACCGTAGTTGAAGCAACGAAGGGCTTTGGGACTCATCTAGAGGCTGGCAGAGGTCCGGTGCGACGCGCCAAGTCGATGGGCTGCGGCCGGATGAGGTGGGAGAGCAAGGGGGGCCCGGGATGGGGGGCGGCGGCCGATTCTGTGCCAGTGTTGGGCCCCGACTGGTATCTCAATCAGGCAGAGCTCTGGCCGCAAGTTGGTGTGCCCTGCTCCGCTGGACCCCTGTGGGCGGACAGTGTGGTGGGGGCTTTGGCTGTGCGGAGTATGAGGCCTTCGGCTCCGAAGCCGTCACAACTCAATCTAGTTCCTCGGAGGCTGTGACCGTGCGCGAACGTGCAGGCGAATTCGGCTTGTCTTTCTCACTGTGATTTACCAGTTTCCGTTGCGTCTCAATTTTTTTTTTTTTTTTTTTTTTGAACCATCGTCGCGCTTCGCGCCTCGCACTTTACTCCTTCCTCGCGGCAAATCGTAGCGCGGTGAATGCATGGCGACTCGAGCACGTGCCGAAATACGAGAGGAAGATAAACATTAAAACCCCCGGCGAATCGGACGAGATTTGCAGCGAATAATCCATCAAGGTTTATAAGATCGGTGGTTTTTCAGTGAAGGTGGCGTCGGTGAAAGTGTCTCTGGGAGAACAATGTGATTGTGAACACACGGAGAAATTTAAAAGAGGTGAGGAATCGAGGGAGTTCGTTAGTTTTTTAATTTTTATTATTAAGCGGTGGTTCATTGTCCGATGTTTGACTCCGATAGCAGATAGAAATTTCTATGTTTATAAGTAATTTGTGGTGTAATTTCTTATGTACACGAACTTTGTCTGTTTAGAAACACTTATGTATGACCTTATGCAATTGTGTATAATTATTATAATTATGATATACAATTATATGTGATATATGTGACGATCATATATAATGTTTTGTTCGAAGATATTTACCGAGTTTCAGGTCCATCTGACTGCGCAATGCAATGTTTTGAATGTTAATCATAAAGCAAGAACGTAAACATCGTCGCGTTGAAACCATAAACGCGGAACTCGTCTTGGAAGTCGGTCTTAGCTTTTGCCTTTCGGTAAATGAAACACTTATGTATAATCTTATACAATTATACATAATTATAATAATCATTATATATAATTATAATAATCATTATATATAATTATAATAATCATTATATATAATTATAATAATCATTATATATAATTATAATAATCATTATATATCATAATTTTTATTACAAATAATTATTCTAACGATTATATATCATAATTTTTATTATAGGGTAGAGCCCCCTCAAAATGGGGCAACGGGGCAAAACAGGGTTTTTGAGCAAAACGTCATTTTCCAATAATTTTTGGATGCCCGAATTGGCCGTATCGGATACATCAGGCTTTTCCGCCCAGTTTTGCCACCTTGTCCGATCCAAAAATGATTGGAAAATTTAGTTGTGCCCAAACACCCCGTTTTGCCCCGTTGCCCCATTTTGCCCCGCTCTCCCCTATATAATTATTCTAACGATTATATATCATCATTTTAATTATATATAATTATTATAATAATGTTTTCTTCGAAGATATTTGCCTAATTTCAGGTACATCTGGCTGCGCAATGTAATAGTTCGAATACTAATCATGAAGCAAGAACGTAAACATCGTCGCATTGAGACAATAGTTCAAGAACTCATCTTGCTAATCGGTCTTAACTTTTGCCTTTCGGTAAATGAAACATTTATGTATGACCTTATACAATTATATATAATTATTATAATTATACATAATATTATGTGTTTATGTACGATCATATATAATAATGTTTTCTTCGAAGATATTTGCCTAATTTTAGGTACGTCTGGCTGCGCAATGTAACAGTTCGAATATTAATCATGAAGCAAGAACGTAAACATCGGAGCATTGAGACAATAGTTCAAGAACTCATCTTGCAAATCGGTCTTAACTTTTTCCTTTCGGTAAATGAAACATTTATGTATGACCTTATACAATTATATATAATTATTATAATTATATATAATTTAATGTGATTATTTACGATCATGTATAATAATGTTTTCTTCGAAGATATTTGGCTAATTTTACGTACATCTGGCTGCGCAATGTAATAGTTCGAATACTAATCATGAAGCAAGAATGTAAACATCGTCGCATTGAGACAATAGTTCAAGAACTCATTTTGCAAATGGGTCTTAGCTTTTTCCTTTCGATAAACGATAATGCAAGCCGATAATCGCCTCGTCGAGTTTTGCGCGCGAGACGGCAGACAACATAATAGCGGTGATCTATCACTGTCGTTTGGCGATGCTCATCACGCGCAGGCGCGATCGAGCAGTATTTGGGCTTGGCGCATCGATCAATGAGCGCCGTAGATCGGCGCGCTGACCTCTCACCTCGTATGCAAATTACCCACAAGCTCGCGCAAAGCTTTCTTGTCAACATAATTTAATTGCAAACCACTCGCACGAGTGAGCGCGAAATGTTGAAATTGTCGTTACTTTACTTTAACAATGAATCACCGAACCGCGACTTTTGTTGTGCGCGTACACAGTAAACAAAGTTTGTACTCTTTACAACAAATAAGTCCACAAAGGTCCACCATTTTTTATCTGTTAATTTTTCGATCGCATCAGCCGGCTCCAGTTTTACACTGATGAAAAACACGGTTGAATCATTCATAAACATTCGGGCAGGGACGTTCAAAAAAATATTTTGTTGGTTCAACTAAAAGATTGGTTAGTTGAACCATTTTTTAAATGCTTTCACCAAAATATTTCTGGGGCATTAAAATATTTTGTTCGACCAGTTAAATATTTATCTGAACGTCTGTGTCCGAATCTTTAGTTGATTCAACCGCATTTTTTTCAGCGTACAAGCAAACGTATAAACTAAAATTGTTAATGACACAGGAAATAAAAGGACAAGTTTGTATATTCAAACCTTAACAAACAAGTTTGTTAGTTATTTTTAAAAATTATTTTTACGATACTTCGTATTTCGGTGTTACTAATTATTTTTTACTGTCTACAATGAGAAAAAAGAATGGTTGGATTAACCAAAAGTCGCGGTGACATACGTTCAAAGCTGCTATCTCTTTGGTAAAAATAAAGCATTGTTTTGTTAAGCGATTATTTGCTTGAATAGATTCAAAATTTGTCAATTCAAACAAACGTTTTTTGCTTCGTCAACAAACGCCTTGCTTCAGAGAATACGTCACACAGCGACTTTTCTCCTTTTCGAACTTAAAATCACAAGTGTTATTGAGCAATGAATGAGGCTTTTTTAAAGAATTCCTAATCTTCCTCCACATGGAATTCCTAATCTTTTCTCCACATGAATTCCGAGATACATGAGCTTACAGTTGTGTCAAATAACATGATCTGCATATGGTGCCACGTGAAACGCAGCATTCTTAAAAAAAAAAAATATTTCCAGATTACTTTATTAAATTGTTTTTCTAAAATAACATTATAACATTACACGGAGAAAAGTAGTTCTGTTTCTCTAACAAAATGTAGATCGTTAATAATTTATTGTTGTGGCAGCAAAAATATTTGGCTGCTACAACAAAATATTTGCTGCCATTGCAAAACATTTGATGCCACAGCAAAATATTTTATTGGTAAGCGGGTAAATGAGTTATGGTAAGAAAATGCTTGTTGTCCCAACATTTTTTTTTTCTCCGTGTACTAAGGACGTATTCAAAAAATAAAATCGAGCTCTGCCCGTAAATTTTCGAAGATATAACGAGTTGAAGGAGCTTCGAACCTGTGTATGAGTAGATATCTACGCCTCAACTACGGCTAGCAACACCCCCCCCCCCCCCCTCCCCCAAATTAATAAACGGTAACCATGTGACGTATTCTCTTAACACAACCATCTATTTATCTCAGTGTCAACTTACGGTTATCGGCCCGCAATGATTTGTAAAAGTAAAAAATTATGCTACACTCAATGCACCTGCACAGTGATTTTGCACAGTGGACAGCGATTTTGCAACCCCTCCTTGCCCCCTTTCAATCGAAGCGTCCAACGCGACGCCAGACATATATTTTGCTGATCATTCGTATTCATGACGTGCGACCTCACTCAAGGCCTTTCAGTCATCGTAGCACGCGTTGTCCAAGTTGTCAATTACTTCGAGTTATCTTTATTTTCAGAATATAGTTTCTATGTAGAGGAAAAAAAAAAAATATCGCGTCAAGTACTTTTCGCGCCGTTGTTTCTTCAAAAATGATACTTATTATAGTTAACATTACCGAGTATTAGTATCGCTTCTCTGTAATACCACTGTTAGTTGGCGTGGTCGTGCCGGAAGTGCTTGAGTATCTTTTACGTAATTGATTACACTATTCACATGTGCTGGAGATTTATCAGTAATTTGAGACTTTTAAAGATAAGTCGCCAAGTGCAGTCTTGTCCACGAGATGTGGTGTGCGATGCTTGGCAATGTTAACTAAATTTTGAAGCCTTTTTGACAGGAAAACGGCTCGAAATGTACTCGGTAAAATTATTTTACGTCGAAGAAATTTTTGCCGATTTTACTGCTTTTTGGAAAAAATTCAGTTTAACAATATATAATATTACATCACGTATAGTAAAAATACATACTTTTTTCGACCTTCTCATCTCTCTCTCATATTCACCGGAATCTGTGCATATAATTCATAATTCACGCTATTTGATTTTCTTCCAATTTTATTTAACATATTTTATTTAAATACTGTATAGAGCAGGGATAGCGATTGTACACATTTGCCTTTGGCAACGTTGATTACATTTTTGAGTCTTGTTAGCAAGATAATCAGCTCGAAATGTAGTCGCAGAAATTATTTTACGACGAACAAATTCTTGTTGATTTCACTGCTTTTTGGAAAAAAAATTCACTGTAATAATAATATGTAATATCGCGACATCGCGTCCGGTAAACATACTGTAACGAATATAGAGATAAGGATTGACTGAGCTACACGATGACAGAAATAGCTCGTTATGACAAATGACAAACGTACAGATTACCCATTGACCAGATACAGTCTTGATCGGACTTTCAGAGACAACAGACATTTGTACGCATGGTATTCCTTGCGAATAGTATGTTCACTTCGGATAAGTTTCAGAGAAATGATAGGGAATTGCAAACACTTGTCGATGGTATAAAAAACTGAAAAAAAATCAAGCCTATTAAAGGTGCTGAAACGATACATTTTGCATAATAATAACTCCAAAATATTATTAACAAATTGTTGAAAAATTAAATTGTTCAACAAATCTCCCGGAAGCCTAACTTTTTTCATGAAAATGATTCGTTCATTTTCCTGATTACGCATGAATTTGGTCAGACGTTTAAATTCACTTTGAATTTTATGACTCTACACATTCTTCCCACATAAAAAAAATTCAAGTGAATTAAAAAATCTGAAAAAATGCATACGTATTCAGAAAAGTAAACGATTTATTTTCATAAAAAAGAAAGTTAGGTTTCCGAAAGTTAGGTATTTGATTTTCTTTAAATTTTATTTAATACATTTTATTTAAATACTGTGTCGAGCAAGGATACTAACTGTAGAAATTTGCCTTCGACGTTCCCTCGAGGGTAATCCTCGTGAGTGGCTTCTTGTGACACGCGGCCATCTGCTTTTAATGACAAAGCCCCGACTGTGTTTCGCAGTGTGCGATGATAGTTTGGTCCCCACCGTTAAACCTTCCGTCGACCGATGCGTCGACCGCAAATTTTTCTGAATGAACGTTCCGCAGTTTGTATTTGATTTCTGCAGCGGCTCTGTACTTATAGCTGCAATGACTGTCCGTTCTGAATCCGTAGCCGAAAACTCCTATCCACAATCAAAAGAAAAAAAAAGTCCAAATTCAAAGGAAGTACCGGGCCGATACTAATCATCTTCGGTCCAGTACAGCCTGCTGACGTCCATCTAGCTTTGAACAAAGATGTTAATAAGCAATTTTTAAATGGTGATCATTTGGCTTTGAATTAAAAAATCAATAAACTATTTTTTTAATAAAAATTCTTCTCAAACGCAGTTCCATTGACGGTAGGGCAATGTTGACCGCCGGTTCTAAATCATGACGGGCAGCCCCACTATCCATAATTCTGTCCATAATCAAAGAACCTCATAATCAACCCTATCCATAATCACAGTATTATCCACTCTATGATCAATATTATCCCCAATCAAAGGAATCCATAACCAATCCTATCCAAAATCAAAGAATAAAAAGCCCAAGTGCAAAGTAAATACCGGGTCGATACTAATCATCTTCGATCCAGTACGGGCTGCTGATGTTCATCTAGATTTGAATAAATATATTAATAAACAATTTACAAAAAAAGTGGAAGCTTCTCAAGCGTACTTTAATTGATGGTCAATGTTGACCGTCGGTTCTAAGTGACGACTGGTAGGCGTACTGGACCAGCAGTGTGCCAGCACTGCAAAGCGACGGATGTGCGGTGCGGCTTAGCGTTTCGCCACAAAGTCCGGCCCAGCACTGGCGGCCCAACCTGTGATGGAAGCACAGAAGAAACATAAGTACCGGAATATGAAATATGCTGAACGCAAGATCCCGCGGCACTGTGAGCAAGAAGCTTCTTCGCTCGGTGCGTTCTCGACTCGCTCAAGGGTGGTGCACGTATCTGAAGTACCTGACTATACGAGGATCCTGCGGCGAAAGGGGCAACCGTAGACAACACCTGCTCGCGATTCTCCCGATAAATCCTCACCGTCTTCTCACCCTGCGCTCCACCCTCGTCCCAGCGAGCGCCGACTCTCGCGGAAATCTCGCTTGGCACACACACGAGGCCCTTGTGCACATATCTTTATCACAGCAGCAAATTAACATGCAGAAGATCTGGGAAAAAAATGTTGAAATAAATTGTCAATTTTTATAAGACTAAAAAAAATGTCGAAATTAAATTCTTCACAAATGTATTTTTTATTATAAAAAAATAAGCCAGTAAAATAATTTTTTTCAAGATAATCATTTCGTCGACTCTGGGTCGTCAAGGTTCGCTTCCCGAACCCCATTAATAGCGATCCCCCTCGCCGGGTTTACCTTCAATAATTTTTTGGCACAGTTCCCAGGTGTTAAACAGACGGAAGAGATGTCATAGCAATAAATGAATGTGTAGAAGACTTGGAAAAAAAAATTTGAAAAAAGTGTCATTTTATATAGAATTACAAAACAATGTTGAATTTAAATTCTTAACAATTTTTTTTTTTTTATAAAAAATAAGCAAATGAAATATATTTTTTTTTAATAATCATCTCGTCGACTTTGGGTCATCAAGGTTCGCTTCCCGAGCCCGGTTAATAGGGATCGCCCTAGTCGGGGTTACCTTCAATAATTTGTTTGCACAGTTCCCAGGTGTTAAACAGTCGGAAGAGATGTACATTGCATAATCGAATGAGGGAGATGACGCGGAGGAAAAGGCAGGAGACGAAACTCTCGTTCTGTTTGCATTGAAGAAAACGAGACAAGGTTCGAGGAGTAGATGAAGAGCTGCTAGGGGCAATACTGTCCGGTCCGTGCTTCCTAGTTCTCTTTCTTGAGTCAAGACGAGTGTGTTACAGCAGTGTGCCTCGTGTAAATATTGGTTTTGCCTGTGAGAACGAACCGCCGTAGGAAATAAACCAAAGGCCCAATTATCTCATCTCCTGTTTGCTGCGGTCAAACCGAGCCAAGAGTGTTGCACGAACGGGTATAGAAGATCGACACTGAAGTCGATAAATAAATGCCTGGCGACAAATTCAGAATAATTAGCTGTTTTGACTCCAGACCCTTGCGTTTTCGAAAACTTAGTTTTTGCCATTATAGAATTCTGAAAAAATGATATGCAAATTATAATAATATAAATCTTAAAGAATTTATTCAACTGGTTTCACTAATTTATTCAAAGGATTTTTTTGTTTAGATTTATTAAATAAACTTAAAAATGTTGTACGAACGAGTATAGAAGGGTGACACTGAAGTCATCAAATAAACACCGTGCGACGGATTGAGAATAATTAGCTATTTTACCTCCAAGCCCATTTTTTTTTCCAAAAAAATTGTTTTGCCATTATAGAATTCTGAAAACAATTGTATGTAATTGTGAAAAACTGTCCCGGGACTTTCGGAGCACGGGTTTTCACCGTCTTATCCGAAGGCCCAATCTTATCGAATGTACGAATGGTTATAGAAGAGTGACACTGAAGTCAATAAATAATCGCCTTGCTCAAATTCAGAGTAATTAACCATTTTATCTCCAGTCCCGATATCCTTCGAAAAATTACTTTTGCCATTATACGATAGTGAAAACAGTTTATGTAATTGTGAAAATCTGTCCCGGGACTTTCGGAGCACGGGCTTTCACCGTCTTGCTTGTCGGTCAGTCCGGGATTATAGCGTAGAACAGCTCGCTCGGTTTCTTCGGGGTCTCGTAGTGCTGACCAGTATGCTCGGCTACCGAGCGAACCTACGGCGACGTTGGGAAACTTCACGCAGGTTCCGTAGGGTGCGGCCACGAGGCTCCGGCGTCGTAATGCGGGCCGACTATGGCCGAGGCCCACCAAATGCTATACCCACTACTACGCTGCCCAGACGTGGCAACGAGGGACAGATGGTACAGTGCTTGAAGAACGAGGCCACTCTCTCGCGCCCAGTGATCTCCAACTAGCCCTCCTGTTCCTTCGTGTAGAACTTGCAGTGCGCAGTCGGGGATGCTTTCCTATCGCTTCTGAAGGGCTTTCTTGTTTTCTATTCTCCTCGTATCATCTTCCCGTTTCTTACACTGCAATCTTTACTCATTCACTTTCATGTTATTTTATATATTTTATATATTTTATATATTTTATATATTTTATATATTTTATATATTTTATATATTTTATATATTTTATATATTTTATATATTTTATATATTTTATATATTTTATATATTTTATATATTTTATATATTTTATATATTTTATATATTTTATGTATTTTATATTATTCTATGCACTCTGCGCGATGAAACAACACGTATTTCGTGTATTGAGAGAATACGAATTACCACGATCGGTAGCAAAAAATGTAATAAATAAGTTAACGGTATGAGGGTTTCGAATGCAAAATTGGAAATTAATTGTAGGTACCTGGAGATGAAAAACTTTACAGATTTTTTAAAAGCTTTTCGCAGTCCGACTACTTGCCCAATAAATTAAGTTTAAAAAAAAAAAAAAAAATTGAATCCAGTTACCTTGTAAAATTACGCCAAACAAGAATTTCACGACACCAAACGTTTCTCTTCGAAAACGTACAGTTACACTCTCTATTTGAATAGGAGAGATTTTGTTCGCTTTGGGCCGAGAAGCCTTCCCAGCTCAGAGAACAATTGAGGTAGTGGTGCGACTTATTCCTTCCGAAAGCATTAATGTATAATTTTTTGAATTATTACTGCAGTGCCCTAAATCCGGATGCTGCAGGGCTATTAAACTGTCCCTGAGCTCGCACTCTTCCCTTTTTACCTTGATTCTCTTCTTTCATGCATTTGGCTTCTCCACAATTTTTTTTCCTCGCCTGGCCCGAGCGTGGACTCGCATTCCACGATACACTCGAAATAAACCTCTTAGTGCATGTCTGCCGGATGTTTCTTTTGGTATGTGAGACCGGCGAACAACGCAAAGCCGAGAACGCCGAACACTGGTCGGAGTACAGTAAAAGTATAGAATAGACGAGCGATCGGGGCTCGCGAGTACTCTTCGGCAGCTCTTCAGCAACTGTTTTCATTATACTATTCTTTACATGAAGTTATGACCGAGTGAGTTATAATTTACAGAGATTTCTCTGTTATAGCTGTCCGTAACGCGGCCCAAACATCGTCTGCATTTCCGCACAATATAAACTATATTATTTTTCTTCGAAATTTGTTTCTCAAATTCATCTTCTTTTTTTAATTCCAGGAGGATGTCTCGAGGCGTAAGTTGCATGTCTGCACTTATACTGTCCACGTTAATCTCGATAATCCGCGCGACGACGAACAGTACAATCGGGACAATGCGCTGCGAGGATGCGCGGCTGAGATGCGCTTTTAGGACGGGATGCGGAATGGCTCTTCAGCAATATCTGACGAGCTGTGCGGCTGATCTTCAGAGCGACTCGAAAGGCTGCCCCGAGACTTGTAAACACGCGCTAATCGCGCTGACCAGTACCGACGAGGGTAAAGAACTCATGACGGTGAGCTTTTTTTCATTTCCCATTACAGACGAAGTAAACAAGTACAAAAAGTATTTTAATTCAAAGGCCCAACCGACTATCATATTGTGTTCCAGAAACGAGTTTTACATACTCTATAACATAAACAAACGCATTTTCCCATATGTCCCATATATCCAATATGTCCCATATGTCCCATATGTCCCATATGTCCCGTATGCCCATATGTCCCATATGTCCCGTATGCCCATATGTCCCATATGTCCCATATGTCCCATATGTCCCGTATGTCCCGTATGTCCCGTATGTCCCGTATGTCCCGTATGTCCCGTATGTCCCGTATGTCCCGAATGTCCCGTATGTCCCGTATGTCCCGTATGTCCCGTATGTCCCGTATGTCCCGTATGTCCCGTATGTCCCGTATGTCCCGTATGTCCCGTATGTCCCGTATGTCCCGTATGTCCCGTATGTCCCGTATGTCCCGTATGTCCCGTGTGTCCCGTATGTCCCGTATGTCCCAGTGCGGGAAAAAGACCACATTGCGTTTGTACGCATGCGCAGTATTTTTCCCGCACGAGATGCGATAAAAGTGCGTGTCTGCGTACACTTCACGGAACGGAAAGCGAGATTTTACATGCATGCGTTAGGAAAAAGTCCTTTGAACGACTGCAATCACACTTGCATATAAGCGTTGTATTCTAATCTATCGCAGAACTACGTTCTAAATTAGTAGTAAAAGCTTTATCGAGGTTATAAAAAGTTTTGAAGTTTCGATTAACACGTATCGATGAAATTTCAGTGTGACTGCGCGAAGGAGGATTATCTTTGCATGCGGTCGAAACAACGGGTGGAAATCTGCAGATCTTCTGTGACGATGGCAATGAACAGAACGAGGGTGTCCTGCAGGATAGCGACGTGGATCTGCAATGCCGACGCGCTATGCTCGAAAGCCCTGGATTATTACAACGGGTTCTGCAAGAGCATGTTCCACGGGAGGAAGTGTACGCCAAGGTGAGTGACAGCACGAAATTTTTGATCGATTAATTATTTTCTTTTTCCACTTCCAAACTCGATGAGCCTTGATAATTGTCATTAAACGAACTCTATATTCGTTCAGGTGTCGCAACTCCATCGCCATCCTGACGCGCCAGGAGAAGGCAGCGAAGTTGAACACGTGCATATGCGACGGCGCCGAGGAATACGACTGCAAGGGCATTCATCGGAACATGAACGTTCTTTGCTTCGGCAAGGTCCATCACGACTATCACGACGTGAAAAAACTTCTCGCCGATACGCGAACCAACGAGATAAAGGGAAGCGGCGAGAGCTCCAAAGGCTCGGGTTTTCGGTTCCTAGTCAACAGGACAACGATGGTTTTTAGCCTCATCTTGCTTCTGCTCACTTTAGAAGGTACACGAAAATGTCCACGATCACCCGCTAGCAATACTTCGATATATCGAAATAAAAAGAAAAAAAAATCGGTGTTCGTTCCCTATAATTTCGGAGATTTTGACCTTGTGGCGGATGCGAAATTTTTTCCGGTTTTTATTGCAGTTTTAAAAAAATTCTGATTTTTGCAAAAAAATTTAGTATGTTTATGAAAAAGTGATTCGGCTATTTTTTTCAAGTATTTTCTCAAAAGAGTCAAAACACGTCGCTCGATTCGGCAGAGCCGCGGTTTTTCCTCGCGTCGGAACTGTGTGTATATTCTGTAAAAATCTGCCGAGCATTATAGTGCGGAGTGCGTGTCAGATTAAAAATACTTGGAAGATCAAACTGACGGGAGTTTGTCCCACCGAACGAAAATAGAAAATATATATTTGGCGCGATACTCAATGTCGTTGGCTTTCAGTCCTTCAACATAAATCATGAGCTTCTCATCGCACTTGGTCTCACATTTTTTTTTATTGCTTTGTACGAGGGTTTTTTTTGTTTGTTTTTATATCTTCGTATTTATTTTTATTTTTTTCTTTCGCAGACTGATGTCAGACGTTTGCCGGACCTGACTGGATCAAAGAAACAGTATTCCGCGTGTGACCACGACCAAAGACTCTGAAGAAGAAAAAAAAAGAAGACAAAAATGAAAAACCTGTAATTTACCTTACCATTTGGTGCGACGAAGTGACAAGAAGAAATACATTGACACTAAAATACACGAGTAGCTCACAGTAAGTCGACAATTATTAATGTGGACGGACGAAGAAATAATAGGAAAAATGTAGACTGTAAAATGTATTAGCACCCGGTTAAGCGCGAGACGAGGGACGGTAACAGCGATTTACAGAGCGCACCCAGAAAAATTATTTGTTTGACGGGCGTCCCGCAAATAAATATTTATTTGATTTAAATAAATATTTATTTGATTTAAATAAATATTTATTTGATTTAAATAAATATTTATTTGCGGGTGCTCGTCAAGTAAATCATTTTTCTGGGAGCGAAGAATGTTTATATTAACGTCCAATAAAACGTACAAAGGTCCATTCCTAAAAATATTGCATACACGGGACCAGCGAGATTGTTCACAAAAAAAAAAGTAAAATGAGTGCAAGTTAATTATTTCCGCACTCATTATTCTGGACCCCCAAAGCATGAGAAGATAGAGGATGAAAGACGTTATCAGAAAGAGGGACAAATTCTGTACTGTACATTAAGTGTATAGCTCTATAGAAATCAATTAATTTTATTATTATTATTTTATTATTATTAATTTATAATATATGTTTCGCCCGAGGTGTCTGAGTGAGATTGTGCGTTTCAGTGTGTAAATAAATGAATATATTATATAGCGTATATCGTTTATTGTCCAGTTTATTTTGATTACACAAAATTCGGGAACCTTTCCTCGACTTTATTCTTTTAATTTCCACATAGCGACCCTTAAACGCTAAAAAAAAATTCCCTTCGTGCGCCAAAACAGTTTTTCCAGATTCGTGTGTATGAAATAACCAGCGAGATGATCTCAGAGTGCACGCCGTCATTATATGGGGTAACGACGCTTCGGTCACTGACCACGATGACGTACATGCGGCGGACCGGAAACGGCGTAATTATTGTCGCGCAACGTGGCAACGCGATCGATCGGAAAAGTCGTCCCTCTCAAAGCATATTTATTATTATCGTTATCGGACTCAAATAAATTAAAACAGTCGTCGGAATTCATTGCGACAACGATGTCGTTGCAAAAATCGAAATTTGCCTCTCCTATGCGTTCAGCGACCTCGTTCAAGCTCAATTGAAAAAAATGGGATTTTAACGTCAGCCTGCAGGAATCGTCTAGGCAGACACGTGTCATATGAATCAGTGGCGATATAGCAGGCGCGGAATTGTCATTAGAGACACATGTGTCGAACGCGTACGGAGAAACACGATATTCGCGCCGATAGTAGTTTCGCACTAGCTATGTGGTGCAATGAGCTAGGAAGTACAGTACACAAGTGCGTAAGTCGCAGCCAAGAGAAAAACCCTTTCCTAGATAGAATTTTGCCAACAACCTGCCAGCAAATAGGTATGCTATGTCCGAATGGGATGGTGGCAAAATTGCGTAAGGTGCGTCCGCATTTGCATATGTTTTTGCCAGCATTCAAAACCACAATTCAAAATTCTTGGGACTATTTTGTCAGTAAGTTGTCAACACGGCTTGCTGGTGCTTTGCATCTCCTCAGATCGAATTTTGCCAACAACCCGCCAGCAAATAGGTAGGCTATGTCCGAATAGAATGGTGGCAAAATTGCGTAAGGTGCGTCCGCATTTGCATATATTTTTGCCAGCATTCAATACAATTCAAAATTCTTGGGAGCATTTTGCCAGTAAGCTGTCAACAAGGCTTTTTGGTGCTTTGCGTCTCCTCAGATTGCATTTTGCCAACAACCCGCCAGCAAATAGGTATGCTATGTCCAAACAGGATGGTAGCAAAATTGAGTAAGGTGCGTCCACATTTGCATATATTTTTGCCAGCATTCAATACAATTCAAAATTCTTGGGAGCATTTTGCCAGTAAGCTGTCAACAAGGCTTTTTGGTGCTTTGCGTCTCCTCAGATTGCATTTTGCCAACAACCCGCCAGCAAATAGGTATGCCATGTCCAAACAGGATGGTAGCAAAATTGAGTAAGGTGCGTCCACATTTGCATATGTTTTTGCCAGCATTCAATGCCACAATTCAAAATTCTTGGGAGCATTTTGCCAGTAAGTTGTCAACAAGGCTTGTTGGTGCTTTGCCTCGCCTCAGATAGAATTTTGCCAACAACCCGCCAGCAAATGGGCAGGCTATGTCCGAACGGGATGGTGACAAAATTGAGTAAGGTGCGTTCGCATTTGCCTATGTTTTTTCCAGTATTTAAAAGTGTGAAACGACTTAGTTCACCCTACCGCGGTATAAGAACCGTCGTGTAATCCCTTATAAACCATTATCTGCTTAAGAAATCGGCTTATAACAACCCTTGTTGGATTTTTGTCACCAACCTGCTGGAATCTACGGTGTCAGCAACAGTTGTTCCAATATTGCAGACAATTTACTGACAAGTTGCTGACACTGTAGATTCCATGCAGCAAGGAAACAGCAAAGCTTGGCGGCAAGGATTGCTCTTGATTGCCTGGGCTACGGTTGGCTATTTGGGTAGTAAAGCAGCTAATTGACTTGTTTTAGCAACAGCTAACTTATGCCATCCTCTACTGTATAGCCGTCGTGAGAAGAGTCGTGCAACAAGCCTGTCCCAGTTGCGGATGCAGTTTCCAAGACGAAGAAGAAGAAGAAAAAGAAGAAGCTGCGTGGGGGTGTCGGGATAGAGGAAAGTTGAACCGATGACGATCATAAAAGCACTGTGCGTTTTAGTTCGTCGATAACACTGGTAGCGGAGGGTGGCAATGGTCGGTTAGTGATTCACTGTGTGGATGCGGTTCGAGGATCTTCGCTTGGATCTTGAACGAGCGTACTAGCGATCGATGAAAAATCGATCGTTGATATAAGCGAGGAAAATCAAAAATGATTTGAGAGAAATCGCAACAAAGTAGCATGCGAGGTGACCATCCGAAGGAACCATGGAAAACGGGGCGTCTCGTCCGCATTGTCGAATATCGTTTGACCCTGCTCATCGTCGCGCTGATAGCCCAGCTCGGACGGCATGGGGTGAAGGCGGACGATTCTTCGACGGACATTGGTGAGTCGATTTACTCTTGTTTAAAACAATGTCGATCTGGCTCAGTCGCACGTCGATATAAAATCAGCGGAAAACGGCTGTTAGACTTTTAGATAAAAATTGTTAAAATTTAAACAATACCAGCTATGTTCATGCTGGATAAATTTTCGCCCGTGATGGTTTCCCGTGAAATAATTAGTTGGAAAAAATATAGGTCATGCGGTGATAGATAAGTGACGCACAATCCTGAAAAAAATCACTTCGACTTACGATCTAAAAAATACAGAGAACTGCGCGCTATAAAATAGTCGATAAACTTTTCTGAAATTTATGCATAATAATTGTTAAAATTGAAACAATAGCAGTTATATTAATTCTTGCCAAATTTTCGCCTGTGATGGTTTTCTTTGACATAAACAGTTTGGAAAAATTTGGATAATGCGGTCATAGATGAAATAAATCACCCAGGCTTACGATTATAATCATACGGTGCACCGCGTGCTGTTACCGGTAAAGTATAGATGCTTCATACTGTGAATCGTAGTTTTTAACTTTTTAGTTTTTAACTAACCATGAATTTCAAAAAATATAGAAAAAATTCCACTATCGGCACGTACAGGGGTCGATAAAACAATCGACGCTAATTAAATCCGTACATATCTTTGCAATTTTATCAGTTCTTGAATTTTTGTCAAAATAAAAAATAAAAATACTGCCAAGATCGCGCGTCGGTCATATTTTCAAAATAACATCGCGTAAGTATTTTTTTGTGCTTAGGGTAGACCGGGGCAAAATGGCACAGCGGGGCAAAACGGGACAGTTTGGGCAAAACTCAATTTTCCAATGATTTTTGGATGCTCCTTTTTGTCCCAACGATACATGCGGATTTTCAAAACCGTTTTGCCCCACTTACCACCGTCGTCACCATCCAAAAGTTATTGGAGAATTGCGTTTTCTCTCATTATCCCGTTTTGCCCCTGTGTTCGATTTTGCCCCGCTCTCCCCTGGTATGAAATGGAAATAATGAGCACGACCAGAGCATTTACCCTGCGACGTTATAAGAAACGATCGTAGCGGTAGATAAAAGTCCGAGAACCGAAGCGCGTGAATATGATTGCACTAGAATGCCGATGCATCCTTTGCCAGTCACGAGACAGAAAGAGACTTTATTTTAAGTGAGCTCCATTGTATTAATTGAGAGGCGCGCGTCTCTGGTTGAATAGTATTGCATGCAAAAGTATATTGCTTCAACCCCGGATGGACGGTGTCCATGATGGAACTGGTTCAAGCGTTTATTAAAACGAAGTGAGTAATGTACCGCGGGTTCGCCGGGTTACTGGGTTTATTGACCATGCACTTTCAGTACAGCGAATATCATTCCATTACCAGCACCCTCGATTAGCCCGGTACTAAAAATCGAACAATGTACAATATGACAACCCTTCAAGTCCGAGAATTTTTTCCCGAGAGCAAACGACCATCCCTTCTTTTAAGCTAGTCCGACCGGTACACAGTAAAAAAAAGTTTGTACTTTTTACAACAACTTATTATCTACAAACGTTCACGATTGTTTATTTGTTAATTTTCTAGTTTTGCGAATAAAAGTACAAACTAAAATTGTTAATTGCACGAGCAATAAGAGGGCAGGTTTATAATATTCAAACCTGGACGAACGAGTTTGTCACTTATTTAACAACATTATTTTTACGAAACTTCGTATTCCGATTTTACGAAATTATTTTTTAATGTCTACATTCCCGCCAAATGTGAGTTTCAGAGAAAATTTCGAATACTTTTCGATGAGATAAAAATTTGAAAAAAATCATGTATATAGGAGGTGCTGCAAAGCTTGCTTTTGTGAAATAATAATTCCGATCTGTCATTAACAAATTGAAGATAAAAATCATTATTCAACAAATTATACGGTAACCTAACTATTTTCGTTCATAAAAATCATTCGTTTGTTTTTGTGAATAAGTATGAATTTTTTCAAATTTTTATTTCAAAATTGAAATAAAACTCTCCCGGAATTTTATTTCAATTCCGGGAAAATTTTATTTCAATTCCGGTACAGTTTTACTTCAATTCCGGGAGAGTTTTATTACAATTCCGAGAGGGTTTTATTTCAATGCCGGGAAAATTTTATTTTTATTCCAGGAGAGTTTTTTTCTTCAGTGCTAGATATTTTGGTAGAGTTGTAATATGGTAGAGATGTTTTCTGGTAGAGTTGTGAGTGGTAGAGATGTTTTCTGGTAGAGTTGTGAGTGGTAGAGATGTTTTCTGGTAGAGTTGTGAGTGGTAGAGATGTTTTCTGGTAGAGTTGTGAGTGGTAGAGATGTTTTCTGGTAGAGTTGTGAGTGGTAGAGATGAAAATGTGCCTATGAGACGATTAATCGTTTGATCGGCAGTTCGAGGAATCGTTGATCTGCTGGAGGCTACGGGGATGTCCGAGGAGCCTCGCGGCGTTACCGTGACTGCTGGTCGTTGTGGAGAAAATGGAACTTCGGCTTACGAGATCAGCGAAGCTGCCTTACTGACGGAAAATACGGCGAATCTCTTTCCCGATAACTTCCCCGAAGACTTTTCGATCCTAATAGTCGCGAGGCCCAAAGCTCGTAAGAAATTTTTCGTACAAATTACCGATCTCCAAAATACGACTTTTTTTCTTTTCACCTAATAAATGGCAAGATTGTGTGATTTATTTGAAAAATGGGACTCAGGTTCACCAGTGTCGACGTTGTTCGCCGTGTACAGTGACAATGGCGAAGAACAGTTGGTAGTCTCGTTGGGAAGCGATGTAACTCTGCTTTACAACACTCTGCCGGACGAGATCGTCGAAGCTATATCGTTCGGTATCGACGTCGCCGACGGTAAATGGCATCGATTAGGTTTCAGTGTCAAGGGCGACGCCGTCACCCTCATCACCGATTTCAACCGGCAAATAACGCGCGAACTTCGCAGAGACACTACAATGCCTGTGACCACGAGCGGAATCGTTATAATTGGACAGCAACTCGTCGATGGAAACTTGTACCTGGTGCGTCAATTTTTATCTCCAGTTCCGACGAAACTATGGCAGAGGTATCGAGATACCGTACAGTATCGCAGAATCGTTAGTTCGGTAGAAAAAAGCAAAATAACGAAGATGAATTCGAAACTTGAGACACGCAAATTTTGCCGATTTTTCGACGCTGGATCTTACGCGTAAGATCGCAGCAAACGCGACAACCGCCTTGCAATTATAAAATCGCTTATCGTTCGATAGTTAAAGATATATATAAAATATTATTCGAATGTATATAAATATGACTCGAATGTATATAAATATTACTCGAATTTATAAATATTATTCGAATTTATAAATATTATTCGAATTTATAAATATTATTCGAATTTATAAATATTATTCGAATTTATAAATATTATTCGAATTTATAAATATTATTCGAATTTATAAATATTATTCGAATTTATAAATATTATTCGAATTTATAAATATTATTCGAATTTATAAATGCTTTTCGAATTCATAAATATTATTCGAATTTATAAATGCTTTTCGAATTTATAAATGTTTTTCGAATTTATAAATATTGTTCGAATTTATAAATGTTTTTCGAATTATAAATATTGTTCGAATTTATAAATATTATTCGCATTATTGTTCACACAGGGTGAGATCGAGATGCTAAAGATTGCACCAAACCCGGACGCTGCCTATGAGATTTCAACGATGTTCGCACGTGAATGCGATACGGGTGAAGTCGATGGGTTCGTTTTATGTTAATATTTTTTTTTTATTTATGTTAATTTTTTTTAATGAACCAAACAATTGGTATTTAATTGTTGTCGTCCATGCAATAATATTTCCTATTATAATTGAAATCAAGAAACGAGGATGCTGCTCTGAAAAGCGGCCAAGGTGGAATGAACCTCGCTTTCGAACACGATAGATCGGGAACGCCGAGCTCTGCAAGAGAAGTTTTTTCGCCGTTTGATCTTTCACATCGAGAGCACTTGCCGGTGCAAAATCGGCAAGTATCTTCTCGGTACGATTCGCCGTCGACGGTGCAAAAAGTAAACAGTAGCCTCGCGGCCCGAGGTGTTCCGCGTGTTTTAACGAGGGTATCGGTGGACGAAGCTGACGACGACGATAGCGAGGACGAAGACGAATCAATTGACGAAGAAACACCGGATTACGATGACGAGGACGACGATGCGTATTCGGCAGGTGGACGAAGTACTCTTACCGCTCCGATCCCAGCAGCGATCGATGGATCGAGCCGATCTCCCGTAAGTCTCAATTGCCTAACGCTAAGAGTAGGGCTAAGCTGAAATGTAAAAAAAAAATAATATTGAAAATATTTTACCCATATTCAAAAAAATGTGTGAAATGTTTTAAAAACATGTCGAAAATATTTGTTTGACGGCTCGTAAATCTTATATTGAAATTATTCTGTTCTAATGTTTTTGAAATATTTCAGCGAAATGACAAAGATCATATCAGTCCAATTTGCATCTAGACATACGCCTAATCACGGAAACAATCATAGAAATATTTCCGTGAAACATAAAACTAAAAATATTTCAAAAATGTTGTCGCTCAAATGAAATATTTGAGAAACGTTTCATTGAAATATTTGAGAAGAGTATATTTTCATAGAAAATATACTCTTTAACCGACGTCTTTCCGGGTGCAGCCAGACTCTTACGCCACAATTTGAAAGATTGAAAATATTTCTAAAATAATTTCCGTAATGCGCAATTACGCGGTCACAGGGTTAAATTGGAGACGAGAGCATTCCAAAGAAATCCATGGAAGAATATGCTATCGAACAGGGTGGTGAGTGCGTGGAACGCACTCGCAGCTGCAATAATTGAATCCGTGTCAATTAACCAATTTCAAAACAGAATCGATAAACACTTGTCTACCTAATGTAAAACACAAGATGCAGATATTACAAGCTGTAAACTTCCTTTCTGTAAATATTAATAATAATAATGATTACAAAATATTGCTTGCTATGCAATTAATCCATCCATCGATCAATTTTCGGATCTACAAGGATAATGTTGATTTCAGGATTTCGTTTATCCGGAGACAACGACTCTTCAGGATTACGAAACGGAGATTCCCGACAGGGAAGGGATCGATGATGATGAATCCAACGTATTGACAGAGTCGTCGATAGTACCGGAGAACAGTGGATCGTACTACACGAATTACGGTTATTATAACGTGCGTGGTCCACCGGGGCCGCGGGGATTCCCGGGCCCACCTGGGGTTTCCGGTGCGCCAGGGCAAAAGGGCGAGCCGGGCCGGGATGGCTTAGGAGGCTCGGAGGGTGCGCCAGGACCTCCTGGACACGTTTTCATGATACCTCTGAATCAGCACGGCAACGAAAAGGGACCGGATGCCCAGGCCGATGTGTTGCGGCAGCTTTTGTCTCAGCACATGGTGGCGATGCGTGGAATCGAAGGCCCAATGGGATTAACGGGAGTTTCCGGACCGGAAGGGCCACCGGGACCGCAGGGCCAGAAGGGCGAGCCCGGGGATGTTGGAGAGCCTGGTAGTCATGGTGAAAGAGGTAGATTCGTTTTCATGCACCAAAATAATCTGATATATACTTTTGAAAGTTGCTTGTTTGTCTCAATTTTTTATCCAGGAGATCCCTTAGGAGCCCTGCAGGCCCTGATTATTCCCCGTACACTGAGAAAAAGAAAGTAAGGTAAACGTCCCAGTGACCGGACACGTCCCAGTGGCCGCGCAAAGCATGTGTGCAAGAGAGACGCAAATACGATTTTTCATGCATGTGCGGAAACTGGGACTCAGCCCTTAGGTGTGCGGCCACTGGTACTTTTGCCTTATTTCCTGCTATAACGAATTGTTCCCAGGAGGAACTATGTTATAGATAGTTTCCGACCTCATGTATTTAATTGGTTCAACTATAATTATGTTTGCAATCATAATTTTTCGTAATTGTCGTAACTATAAAATGTGGACGTTGGCCTTGGAAACTATTTTTTATGGTAAAAAGTCAGTGTCGTTGCTTTTACTGTGTAATTATTTTCTCAGTGTAGGGGCTTTCTTCGCAGGCTCTCATAACTACTTCCCTATTATACTATCTTGGTACGATTGCGTGCTTTTCGTTGAGTTCTGCACAATAATGTGGTGCCCAACAGCGCTAAGTACTTTCATCTTGTGCAAAAAAAAAAATCATTCTTCGACGGAAATGCGTAACTTTCGGTTTGAAAATCTCATTCTTCGACCGGTAGTGACTTCGAGTATGTCACTTCCGCATTGACACTTGACACGATTTATTGATGATTTATTGATCACGCAAAGGTCTTCCTGGAAATCTTGGCAGAGAGGGCAAACGCGGAAGAGCGGGTAGAGACGGCGACCGGGGTGTAGCGGGGCGTCAGGGCGCGAAAGGTGAACAAGGATTGCCGGGCGTACCTGGCTTACCCGGTGACAAAGGTGAAAGAGGTGCGACCGGTGCTACGGGTGAGCAAGGACTGCAAGGTCACGAGGGTTTGCAGGGGGACGACGGTCCTCCAGGATTGCCTGGTATGCCTGGAGAATTGGTATGCATAATTCCATTGACGTCTCTTAAGGCCATGTGAAAGATGTACCACGTGACATGTGAGTGCGAGAGAGATGCGTTTTTCGAATCAATGCAATTTAAAACCGGTTGACGTTTCGGATAAAACGGAAGCATCGTCGGACGCGGTATTAAATTGTACATCCGCTAATGGTTTGCTTTTTTCCGAAAAGTCTACGGTCTCTGAATCGCACTCATTGCAGATTTTGGTTACCGACTGAGTCGTTTCACATGTCCTAATTCAGTTACGGAAATTGCTACAGTTTTATAGATTCCTTATCCATTGGCGTTTGCAGGGACCCAGAGGATTCACTGGTCCAAGAGGGTTTGGTGGTTTGCCCGGAAACCCTGGATTACCCGGAAGCGAAGGACCGCCGGGCGCCAAGGGTAATACCGGTCCACCAGGAGAAGCTGGGCCTTCGGGACAAACTGGACCGATTGGGCCCGTCGGACCTCCAGGACCTCAAGGCCCTTTAGGCCCAACAGGCTTAGTTGTAACTATAACTTCAACCAGTGGTTTTTAAGATGAACGTTTCTCATGTCACTTCCTCATATTTTCACAAATATTTTCTCTGCCGACGTCTTTACACATGCCCCAATTGTTTCTGATATTGTAGGGACCTCACAGAACTCCGGGAATCTGGGGTGTCCCGGATAGTTCTAACTATAACTTCAACCAGTGGTTTTTGGGATGGACACTTCTCATATCACTTCCTCACATTTTCACAAATATTTTCTGTTCTGACGTCTTTACACTTGCCCCAATTGTTTCTGATATTGTAGAGACCTCATGGAAATCCGGGAATCTGCGGTGTCCCGGATAGTTCTAACTATAACTTCAACCAGTGGTTTTTGGGATGGACGCTTCTCATGTCACTTCCTCGCAGCTTCTGAAATATTTTCTCTGCTGTCGTCTTCATAGAACGTCAGCCACATTCCCTACTTGTTTCTGATATTGTAGGGACTTCATGGAAATCCGGGAATCTGGGGTGTCCCAGATATTTCTACCTATAACTTCAACCAGTGGTTTTTGGAATGGACACTTCTCATATCACTTCCTCACATTTTTCACAAATATTTTCTCTGCTGACGTCTTTACACATGCCCCAATCGTTTCTGTTATCGTGGAGACCTCATGGAAATCCGGGAATCTGGGGTGTCCCGGATAGTTCTAACTATAACTTCAACCAGTGGTTTTTGGGATGGACACTTCTCTTATCACTTCCTCACATTTTCACAAATATTTTCTGTTCTGACGTCTTTACACATGCCCCAATTGTTTCTGATATTGTAGGGACCTCACGGAAAGCCGGGAATCGGGGGTCTCCCTGGAGCCGATGGTTCGCCGGGTCATCCTGGAAATCCCGGAGTACCAGGATTGAAGGGTGAACCGGGACCGCAAGGTCCTCAGGGCCCCATTGGTTTTCCGGGTGTTCGTGGAATCAAGGGCGACGAAGGTAGTCGCGGCGTGGCCGGTGATAGAGGGGACAAGGGCGACAGAGGATTGGAAGGTGACAAGGGAGACATGGGTGTAAAGGGCGAACAGGGACCGGCAGGACCTCAGGGTATTCCAGGCCTGGAAGGTCTCGAAGGCCCCAAAGGAAGCGAAGGGCCGCGAGGGGAAACTGGGCACACGGGTCCAACGGGTGAAAAAGGCAAGATAGGAGTTCCAGGTTTCGCTGGTTACCCGGGAAGTGCTGGAGACAAGGGCGATAAGGGCCAATCCGGTCGGGAAGGATCAGCGGGAGAGAAAGGCGAGAGGGTACAGTCTTAACATATGCGCGGCTCTCCACCAATGCCGAAACGCGTGTGAAATTCCAACTTTTTTTTAGGGACATACGGGATTGGTTGGAGAACGCGGTGAAACGGGTCCAAGGGTAAAGATCAAGCTATTTTCAACGTAAAGTTGATTAAACTTAACTCAACCCTTTATAAATCGCACCTCTATCCCCACTCTTGGGCGCTACCGTAGCAACGCGTGGCCCCCACTCTGCGTCACTTAGTTCCGTTTCGGGCGGTGTGATTTATAAAGGGTTAAGGGGCTGCTGGAGCTGTTTTTTTCTTTTTTAACTAGCTTTACCTGTTTTACCGACGGACCTAGACAATTTTTCAGTTCCGACTTAGCGTTGTTAATATGCTAAACATATGCGTCAAATAATGCAGGATTACGATATTGACATAAACGCTTCCGTGTGCCGTCGAATTTTGGTTGAAAACTTACCAGGAATTAAGAAAACCGAATATTATAGTTTGCGAAAGTGCGTGAACGTAGTGTCGCGATTGACGTACAGGTGGCTCTGCATCGTGCTTTACGCTACATTCACCCGTCGCAAGCCGATAGACTAAATGATCGCAATTTACACTATGCGTGGTTATCTTTTGAGTGAGCAACTTTCCGACGGTTTTGAAATATTCGGAGAACTTCACAGAATCGGCATGCACGCCCTTTTGACGTATGCAAGATCTAGAATTTTTCATATCCAACAGAACAGATGCTGTAAACATTTCAGCGGCCATGTTGGTATCCGCGACAGATTTCGACCGAAATTCAAGTGCACGCCGAATCGTTTATGTTATTAATACAGTCCTGCAAGATTTGAAGCATACGCATCGCATAGTAACGACGGATAGTGCAAACTGAGAAATCGCCTATTTTCGTCGGTAAAACAGGAAGGTCCAGCAGCCCTTTAAACTCATGTAACTTAAAGCTTCGAACGAACAAGTTCCAACGATGTAAACTATAAATACTACCTTGATATATCGACCAGGGCTTCAGAGGAACACGCGGCAGAAGAGGATCCGATGGAATGCCAGGACCGAAAGGCGACACAGGCCAACCGGGTCCATCGGGTTCTCGAGGCGAGCAGGGACCACCGGGGATAGAAGGGCCGAGAGGATTTATCGGACCGCCAGGCCAGGCCGGACTCGATGGAAAATACGGTATCACTGGTCCACCCGGAGAACGTGGTCCCGTTGGGGAATCCGGCCCTCCCGGACCTTCAGGAGCGCCTGGCGTCGTAGGACAACCAGGACCCGCGGGTGAAGTTGGCCATCAAGGCGATGCCGGCCCACCCGGACCTCCAGGAATGCTGGGGGAAACCGGCCCTCCGGGAGAAAATGGCAAAGACGGACCAACTGGTCTCCCTGGCCCCGCTGGGAAAGATGGACCTCCGGGCACCGGAGGTTTGCCAGGATTTCCTGGAGACAGAGGACTCAACGGCTTGCCCGGAATGCCAGGATCGAAGGGTGAGATGGGACCTCCTGGGCCTCCGGGAGCGACAGGGGATAAAGGCGCCCAAGGAGACCCAGGGACAGATGGCTCACCGGGGCCTGAAGGGCGAGACGGCGTAAAAGGACCACCGGGATCAGCTGGTCTCAAAGGGGACAAGGTAAGGTTGTCCCCTATTGATATTACCCTAGTAATTCTACAACTTTTTTTTATTAAGGGCGAATCCGGGGTCGCTGGCTCCACGGGAAGAGACGGGTTGCCCGGACAACGCGGTTTACCTGGATCACCAGGTCCTGTTGGAGTTCCAGGCGAAGACGGCGATAAGGGTGACATTGGACCTCCCGGTGAAAAGGGATTCAAAGGATCGCGAGGAGAAAGTGTGAGTGTAATAGTGATAAGTAATAATCCCGAATATATACCCTAATATATCAACCCCTGTATCCCTATATTCCTATATAGGGTAAAAGTGGGGAATATGGACCGGTCCATACATCATTGATTTACGTGTTAATCGAGGTGGGCCATATTTACCACTTTTCCCCTATCATTGATGTACGTGTTAATCGTGGTGGGCCATATTCACCACTTTTACCCTACAGTAGTAGGCAGTTGAAGTGGAACAAGGTGATTTTGGCGAAAGTATATGTGAAAGGGTCCAACTTTTAACAAAATTGGCGAAAAATATCGTGTTCCACTTCAATTGCCTACTACTGTAAATGCCTAATATGTCATCATTTTAAAAACGCATGGTATTTAAAACTCGAAGTATGAAATGGTAACTGCGTTGTTGCTACTGCCATTGAAAAAATGCAGGCCAATCAGTTCAGTTCTGTTTGTTCGATCGTGTTTCAGGGCCCACCCGGCCCTGTCGGATCTCAAGGTTCACGGGGTGAGCCGGGATTGACCGGACCACCTGGCGAGAAAGGACCTCCAGGTGAAATTGGACGACGAGGTTCCAAGGGTGAAGATGGACCAGTTGGCGTTCCAGGTCCGGCGGGTCCCATCGGCCCTCAGGGATTGCCGGGTTCTCCGGGACTGAAAGGAGCGATTGGTGACGATGGAGCGGCAGGAGCCGTTGGACCAGCCGGCAATCCCGGTGAGCAGGGTCCGAGAGGTCCGAAAGGAATCGACGGGCCCCAAGGGCCCCCTGGACTGGAAGGTCAACAGGGGCTTAAAGGCGAATCAGGAAATCTGGGACCACCGGGAATACCCGGTGTCGAAGGAAAAATGGTAAGATCGCTACGCTGTACTAATTTTTGTAAATTATGCGCGCATTTCTTGTCCCTTTAATAATCCATTAACTAAATAGAATTATTTTTATCAATTATTTTTATCAATTATTTTTATCAATTATTTTTATCAATTATTTTTATCAATTATTTTTATCAATTATTTTTATCAATTATTTTTATCAATTATTTTTATCAATTATTTTTATCAATTATTTTTATCAATTATTTTTATCAATTATTTTTATCAATTATTTTTATCAATTATTTTTATCAATTATTTTTATCAATTATTTTTATCAATTATTTTTATCAATTATTTTTATCAATTATTTTTATCAATAGGGCGAAATCGGTGCGCCAGGTCCGAAAGGCGAAGAGGGTAAAACCGGCCCCGCAGGATCGGCGGGTGAACGGGGAGTTTCAGGCCCGGAAGGACCAAAGGGCAATGCCGGTCCTCCAGGATTTCCAGGACCGCCTGGCGAGCCCGGGGTCGTAGGGGCTAAGGGCGAGCCGGGCAAAGACGGCGACGATGGGCCTTCCGGCGAAATCGGTCCCTCGGGAGAAACCGGCCCACCAGGCAAAGAAGGGCCAGCTGGGGTGCCTGGAAAGCCTGTACGTATCTCCGGTATCATTACCAGTGTAACGTATCATTACCAGTGTAACGTATCATTACCAGTGTAACGTATAATTACCAGTGTAACGTATCATTACCAGTGTAACGTATCATTACCAGTGTAACGTATCATTACCAGTGTAACGTATCATTACCAGTGTAACGTATCATTACCAGTGTAACGTATCATTACCCGTGTAACGCATCATTACCAGGGTAACGTATCATTATCAGTGTAACGCATCATTACCAGGGTAACGTATCATTACCAGTGTAACGCATCATTGCCAGGGTAACGTATCATTACCAGTGTAACGCATCATTGCCAGGGTAACGTATCATTACCAGTGTAACGCATCATTGCCAGGGTAACGTATCATTACCAGTGTAACGATCTAGCGGAGGCCTCAGAGAATTGATCGTGGCCGATGATCCGCAGGCTGGTCCAAATTTGAATGATCGAAAAATATGGTGATCACCTCGATGCGAACCCGGGTTGTTAGTTACTAAGTAACAGCGCTAACAAATGCGGTACCGTCACCTAAATTTTCCCATCATTAGAGTTATCTACATATATATGCGACGCTGGACCCTCACACACGCGAAGGGCTAAACATCCCTGTCGCTTTAATTCCAGGGCCCAGACGGACCGGCCGGTTTGCAGGGAAACCCTGGGCTGCCGGGTGAAAAGGGGGACGCTGGCACTCCAGGCGCAACGGGCGATCAAGGGCCTCCAGGAATCCAGGGTTTGCGGGGCCCAGAAGGGCCGCAAGGATTAACCGGACAGCCTGGCGCTTCGGGGGAAAACGGCCCACCCGGAATGCGCGGTTCTCCAGGAGTGCCCGGCGTCATCGGACCCTCGGGTCCGAAGGGAGTGAGGGGTGATCGTGGTCGTAGAGGAATGAAGGGTCACCGAGGCGAGATCGGTCAGGTGGGCATCAAGGGCGAACAGGGCGAAAGAGGCGACAAGGGAGCCAGAGGAATCGTTGGACCGGAGGGACCGAAAGGAAGTATCGGACCCGACGGTCCTCAGGGCTTGAAGGGCAGCGACGGCCCTCCTGGCCTGCCGGGAATGGATGGACCGCCTGGTCCGAAGGGCACCACGGGAAGCGAGGGTACGAAAGGTGACGTGGGACCACCGGGACCACCGGGACCACCCGGGCCTCCGGCAGAACAGCCGATGATTCCACCGGAACTTCTGTTCACCGGAGAAATGTTCGCACGACGACGTCGGGAGATCACAGAGGACGAGTCAGTAATTAATTCATCTATTATTTTGAATAAAAGTTCCTTCGTATAAGAAATCGGTGACGAGCGATTAATTTTTATGGTGTACTCAAGTCTCGGAGTTAATGATAGTTTTTGTTCGGTCATGGTAGAATCGACGGCGAAAAGAGTGATAATGAGGAGACAGTCAAGATTGAGGAAATCGATGAGGATGATTCGAGCTCCAAATTCCTCGACATGTACAACGCGATATATTCGATGAGGCAGGACTTGGATCGTTTGAGGAAACCGATTGGCAACCGAGAAAACCCTGGCAGGACCTGCAGAGATCTGTACTTGGGGCATCCTCAGTATGAGGACGGTAAAAAAATCTATGTTGGATCTATCTAGAAATCACTTTGGCACTCCGGAGAACTAGATCATTAAACTGGTTGTTTTGACACTTGAGAGCTTAATTTAGCGGGTTGAGTACTGCATTTCTGTATTTAAGAATTGTGTTCTTTTATGACTTTGAAACTCTCAGGAAGGTATTGGATAGATCTATCTAGAAATATTGGATCTATCTAAAAATCTTGCATCTATCTAGAAATATTGGATCTATCTAGAAATCTTGGATCTATCCAGAAATATTGGATCTATCTAGAAATTATTCTGGTCCTCTAGAGAACTTGACAACTAAACTTGCTGCCCTGATTTTTGCGAGTTTAATTTATTTACCCGCGTACCGTATTTATGTATTCGAGAATTTTTTTTTATGGCTTTAAAACACGCAGGATGGTACTGGATAGATCCGAACTTGGGAATGCCCGACGACGCTGTTTACGTTTACTGCAACATGACTCGCACCGGCGAGACTTGTGTCTTTCCTGACATTCACAGCAGTCAAATGCCGAATATTCCATGGCGAAAGGAGGAAGGCAAGAATGATTGGTATTCGAAGCTTAGGGGTGGCTCGAGAGTAAGTCATCGAATACGTTTTTATCTTTTTTTTTTACGCATATCTGAACTGAATAATTAAAAACCCGTTATATTTTCAGATAACGTACGAGACTATAGGGATCGTTCAAATGACTTTCCTGCGACTATTGAGCGAGGAAGGATATCAAAACTTTACGTACACCTGCATAAACAGCGCAGCCTGGTCGAGCATTCCCGACAACAACAAAAATTTATCGATAAAACTATTGGGCGAAAACGACGAGGAATTTTCCTACAATCGGACACATCCATACATCGTGTCGGATGGATGCGAAACGCGAAAAGGCAGCAGCGAGACGGTATTCGTCGTCAGAACGAAGAAGCTTCAACAATTGCCCGTGGTTGATTTTTATCCAGTCGATTACGGTCTGCCTCATCAAGCATTTGGATTCTCCGCTGGACCGGTCTGCCTGAAGTGATAACTCGACGCTAATTTCCAAGGATTCACGAGACAAGCGTAATTCGATTTCGTCGATTCGTTAGTCGAGTGACAAACTCATTTGATGATAGAACCAGCCATGTATAAAAGTCACCGTCATCGATCACCAAAAAAATCTACCGACTCATCGTCGACATCGTCAAAACGATGAAATCGATTTTACTTTAAGTATTAATTTAAACGTAAGAAGTGCAACTGATTTTAAGAATATCTTACATTAGCGTGTAATTTATCGATACTCGTAGACATTATCAATTGTCATGCATATTTATCCTCAGATTTAGGAATTTACTGTTCATCGTCAATGTTTTCTGTGCGAGAGGCTCTCGGAGGTCTGGCTTTCGTATATCTTATTTTTTTTGTTTTAAGATAAATCGTTTCGATCTAAACAACGATGGAAAATTGAGTAAACTCAACTCGTCTTTGATTAATGACACTAAAGCAATGCTTTTTTGTCGAATCACTATTATTTCCTGTTTTACAAAGCCGAAGCAGTTTTCTCTCGCAAATGCTCTAACATCAACAATCGTCGCATCGCTGATCGCTCGTATTCGATATCGTGTACACCAATAAAAATATGTAACATTCCCTCCGACGAGCTTGGTCGAAAGATGCACTTGTTCGATGACTACTCTCCCTCGATCACGTTCGCATTAAATGTTCAGTCTCTTTTTCTTCCGATCGCTGAGAGTCTGCGGTGCGACTACGACGGCGTCACCACATCGTGCATAGCGTATTTCCAGGTCCAGGCTCTGGCGACCTCCTCGAAGCGTTCCCGGTCGCTCATGTACATTTCGCCCAGTTCGGGCTCCATGCAGACCTGCAAAAAAAGGCACACATTCCGTTTGAGCATCAAAGATACAATATTGATTTGCCTTATACACTGTAAACAAATTTTGTTTGAAAATCAATTAACGATATTGGAAGCTTTTTTAAATAAACTGTTTCTAAAACATCAAACCCGTGTGCGTTGTTTTTATTTTTTATTTTAATGAAAATTTTTGTAACTTTCATGCAAAAGATTTGATTATTTTGATATCGGGTACATTAATTTTACGAAAAAGTGCATTAATGTTCAATTAATTTAGGTAATATAAACAAAATGTATTGAAATCAAATTGCAGTACATTAAATTTCATACGAATTTTTTTTAGAGTGAGATGGTAGATCGATTCGGACACAAACAGCTCACAACAAGGACATCGCTCTTGCCCGCTAAAATTATAAATTAACTTTTTGATCTTAAAACTAGAATTATGGTGACCCGCTAACCTACATTGCGTAGTTACTCTTATACGTGCTAAGTGAACTCCTAGTTTTAAATAATTCTTGCAGCCGTTTGACCCTCCAAGGAAATGTACTCACTTGACAATAAGGATCCGTGAGTAGACTCTGCACGCTTATAAGTACTTTTGATATCGTGAGTGCGAGAGACCAGTTGTGATGAATCGAGTCGATCCCGACGTCGCCGTGTCTCGAGACGTTCGGATGCAGTATTTTTGTAAGAAATTTCACCACCGGTGGGCACATCGGATAACTGGAAGAAACAAGATGTCCCGTTAGCTGACATTTTTTTTGCATTGCTTCCCGATGTTCTCTTATTTCCAGAAAATCGTCGATCACGCTTAAAAATGCATTCAACAAAAATTCCATTTTCCTAACGCATGCACGTAAAATCCCGGTTTCCGATCCTATGAAGTCAGCGCAGAAAGGCACTTTTTCGCATCGCGTGCGAGAAAAATACTGCGCACGCGTACAAACGTAGTATGGTATTTTTTTCTCGCACTAGTGCGAGTAAGTGACTTTCTGCGCGCACTCTCCAAAAACAAAAAGCTTGATTTTCGTGAATTTGTTAGAAAAAATGATGTGAATGGCATGGGCCTAGAAAAGAGAGTCCTCGTGTGAATGCCGCACTCGTCAATAGATCGTCAACTCCCTTTCTATGTCCTTGCCATACAAATAATGAGCCTCAAGATATCTGCATGATATCTTCATCAACTTTCAACGGCGGTCTTTTGCGTCGCACAAACTTCGCTCGGGAAAGTTCACTTGGAGAATAAAATCCTACGAGTGAACAATTTTTTTTCTTCCTAGAGCAGTGCACTAAGACTTGCCAAATATGAAATTTCATTTCATGCAGATATCTTCAGGGTCATTGCAAATAACTGCAGTAATGATAAATTTTTGATAATTCGCCAACCTGTATGGCACTTGCAGATACAGATAGAAAAGTCCACCCTCGTACGGGCTGCCGATCGGTCCGGTGATCGTCGCTTGCCAGTGGCAGCACATCTGATCGAGCGGCGTAGCTTCGATACCCTCCGGAGGATCGATCCTCAAGCTCTTGAGCTCGCTGCGCAGTCTGTTCTTTCGCCACGAATTCTCCTCCATTCTGGAGGGTTCGGCTCTGAGGCACATCAGAGAGAAGCACATTCTGCACGGTGCCGATGAGGCGAGACGGTCGTAGACCTTGAACCAATTTTCGACGTTGCCGATCGGTCTGTAAAGCGGCCAGTGGATCTTCACGTGCTGTTGCCACTGCTGGGAGGGCACGTGAGTCAGCAGCAAGCCGTACCATCTGCGGCAGACGTTCGCGGCCGACCAGAGGCTGACGTCGTCGAGGTACGAGAAAACGGCGAGCAACACCTCGGGCGGAAGTCTCTCCACGAGACCCGGCTCGTTTATCGGCTCGTGCTCCACGTGCTTGTAATTCGTCAACATATCGACGCGCTCGGCTAAATTCTGCGGCCTCAACGGCTCGCCCGCGTCGCCGCACGTTCTTCGATTCCACTGCAGGTGCGGTTCGTCGAGCCGGGACGCCTCGCTCGACGATGTTTTGTCGGGCGATACGACATCGTCGACGCTCGCCGGATCCTCGCCCGTCTCGCCGCTCGAATCCAGCGGCAGCTGCGCCATGAGATTTCGCAGCTCCGAAATACGAGAATCGCCGGAGAAGCTTGGTCGACCGAGATTCGAATCGTCGCCGCGGGACGACGGAGCGCCGTTAGAGCTCCACGAATACACTTTTGCGCTGCTCGGGGCGATATTTTGATTCTGTACTACCGGCGAATTATTGACCGGCGGAGGCGGATTAGCCGGTAGGTTTTTGTACTCGTTGAAGGCTCTCGACGATTTTTGAACGACCGGCGCGGGAATCGGTGGAACGGGATTTCTCTGCTGCTGGCTGGCTGTGTTGTAATACAGATCCGCCGGCTCGTCGTTTCCGGAGTCCTCGTCGTCGGTTTTCTAAAATTTATCATTTTTTAAAAAGTTATTTACAAACAACTGAAAACTATGATGGTGCATGATTTATTTTATTAAGAATTACTTGCCTCGCTGAATATTGGAACCTGGCGTAAGCCGATGTCGTCGGGAAACAGAAATGCATGGCACGTCGCACATACCGGCTCTTCAAAGGAAGGCCCGTAATATCCATTGCATATGTAACACGCCGATGTCTGTAAGCAAAGTACATGTTGAGCAGATGCATATCTTCGGAGCATTATCGTAGCGTGTATAATATGGGCACATCTTACTTTAAAGAAAAAACATTGTTTTCGTGTAAATATCGTTTTTTCCATCAAAATTTTTTGTGCCAGATTGCGCAAAATGTTGTTTTGGAGTTTGATGATCGAATTAACAAAAACAAATGGTCGATGGTTTATGCATATGTCTGCCATGTGTAAAGTAATCTGATCACACTTTGCTTTCAAGAAAAAGCATCGGTTTCATATAAATATCGATTTTTTCTTTACAAATTTTTTGTATCAAATTGCGCAAAATGTTGTTTTGGAGTTTGATGATCGAATTAACAAAATTAATTGTCGATGATTTATGCATGTGTCTGCCTCGTGTAAAGTAACACAGCGATGTTGTAGGATCGATAATCTGATTACATTTTGCTTTCAAGGAAACGCATCGTTTTTGTATAAATATTGTTTTTCCTTTCCAAATTTTTTTTACCAGTTTGCTTCAAATGTTGTTTTGGAGTTTGATGATCGAATTAACAAAATTAATTGTCGATGATTTATGCATGTGTCTGCCTCGTGTAAAGTAACACGCCGATGTTGTAGGGTTGATAATCTGATCACATTTTGCTTTCAAGAAAACGCATCGTTTTTGTACAAATATTGTTTTTCCTTTCCAAATTTTTTTAACCAGTTTGCTTCAAATGTTGTTTTGGATAGTCTGAAGAGGGAATTAAATTTTTTTTAAATGAGGCTGATTTATGTGTATGTCTGCCTCGTGTAAAGTAACACGGCGATGTCTGCAAGCGAAATACATCTGATCACATTTTGCTTTCAAGAAAAAGCATCGTTTCGGTATAAACATTGCTCTTCCGCTTTCCGAATTTTTCTCTACCAGATTGCTCAAAATTAAGCTTCGGAGAGTTTAAAGATTGCACCAACAAAAAAAAATTGTGAATGATTTATGCATGTCCGTCTCGCGTAAAATCAAAGACAGCGTTTATTCGTCCCTCGAGTATCAGCGACGATACTCGAGGTGTAATAGTAAAATAATACGAGGTGTAAAAGATAAATAATAAAACGGTGTTTGACTCACGGTGAATTGAAACTCCGGACATGGCACATATTCGACACTGTCCGAGAAGGCTTCGTCGAGACTGAGATTCAAGTAACACTCGATATTATCCGGACTTTTCTCACTGTTGTCGATGTTCTCCGATTTGCGAGCAGTCCTATCGCCGGCCATGTTGACGATTCCAATTGTCAGATATAGTTTAATAATTTTCACACGATGTTTAAACGAGCGGTCGCTGCGTTCTAGTTAAACTGCGCTCCGAGTATATATGTAGAGTGTTCTAACCTACAATTGTTAGTTTGACATTTGCGTTGCAGTAACATAACTTGCGTTCATGATTCAACCCCAGCCCACTCGGAAACCGGGCCTTGCGGCATAAAAAAACCCAATAAAAGCCGAGCATAAACACGCAAAGACGCGAAGACCAGCGAAGACTTGCACTTCGCTAATGTACTGAATCAACGGAGGATGAAAGAACTGTGTGCTCCTTAATTTACACTTTGCTGTCACTGGGGCTTATTACAAGACACGAGTCGGCGATGATACGGTGATACACTAATGTAAGCGCGTGTAAGCGCCAACGGCGACAGTGAAAAGTTCGTTGATAAAAAAACGAACTGTCAACGATCAAGCCAAAGGTAGAACGTTTATCCGTCAGGTTTCTTCTTCTTCTTTCTCCTTTTTCTTGGATTTATGCCGCTTGGCCAAGTTCCATTCCGTCAAGTTTTACTTATGTATTATTTACTGAGTTTCCACCGGGACTGAGAACGGACTGAAACGAGTCTGAACTAGTGGCAAAACACCAGTTAATTCGAAACTTTCTAGTCAACAGCCAATCCCATATGTGGATTTTGAGTCTATTAGAATTTTTCCACTAGTTCAGAGGGTTCAGAGTAAATCCCGGTCCGATCTCACTCGCGGTGGAAACTTGGTAATTGTCAATAAACATCGTACTATTTTACTTTTTTGACTGTATCTACTATACGGTATGCATTCGACTCCGAGGATGTTGAACGGAAATTGCATTTAAGGGGATGTGACACACACGTAACAATGCTCCGATGGTAACAAATCGCTTTCCCTATTTTCTCCGCGATGGTTGATTCTTCGACCAAAATCAAATTAGGTTTTTCTAGGCAATAGATATAAGTATGAAAACCTAATTTGCTTTTGCTCGTCGGATCAATCGTTTTGGAGAAAATAGGGAAGGCGATTTGTTACCGACTGAGTCTGTGCCACATGCCCTTAAGAGCATGTGCAATACCGCGGTCGGTAATAAAAACTGTAATCAACTTTTCTCATGGATTCTGGCATATACGATCAAAAGAAAAGTCTCATCGGAAGCGGATATCATTTCGGCTTCCCATGAGACTTTTCTTTTGACCGTATATGCGAGATCCAGTGAGAAAAGTTGATTACAGTTTTTGATACCGACTGAGCCCGGGATGGACGGGGAGGGGGGTGTTTCATATGGTCTGAAGCACATATATCGTATCTCTTGTACGGAAACGATTTGGGAGTTAACTTTGCGTTGGGCGAGGTTGGTCATAATAGAGGTTTCGCTTTCGGCCACCTATATGTTACCCACGTTGCAAAGAGCGTTGTTGATTTTTCTCTGAAGAATCTAATTCCGTATTCAGCCAGGGACAAAAACGGATGAATTAAGGAACACAAGGGTCCTGTTTTATCGACAGCCGTTACACATTAAAGCGAAGTAAAAAAAAAAGAATTCAACTAACCTTAACGTTGTCAATCGTGTCACGTCGCCGATAAGACTTAGGCTTTCGTAGCAATTAAAACCCTTATCCAAGATGCCTAAGAAGAAAACGGGCCAGAGGCGAAAAGCCGAGAAGCAGAAGTTGCGACAGAAGGAAATAAGAACGGCCAAGGGTGTACTCGATTTGGCCAAGGTTCCGGCCAATTCAGTGATGGCAAGTACAATTTCGTTAATCGACCCTGAGCATGCGACACCTCGCCCGATTTTTTCGTTTCTTATCGTCAATTTTTTATATAATGAAAAATACTTCTCTTTATTTACCATAGGAATGTGATAGATGTAATAGGAAACAGAAGAGTCGGGCTTTCTGTTATTTTTGTCAGAGCGTTCAAAGGTTACCGGTTTGCGCTCACTGCGGAAAGATGAAGTGCATGCTGAAGACCGGAGATTGTGTCATTAGGCACGCCGGTGTATTCACCACTGGCTTGGGAATGGTCGTAAGTATCTCGATTTTTTATTTAAAGAAACATGCTTTTTCACATGCTTATTTCAAGAAACTCATCGAAGGCGCGTCTAGTCTATATGGGTAACACATACTCGGAGCTAGAGCGGAGCTAGCTATGACCCTGAAGATATCTGCATGACATCAATCTTCATCTTTGCCAAGTCTTGGGCAATGCACTGCTTTAGGAAGAAAAAAAAATTGTTCACGTGTAGAATTTTATTCTCTAAGTGAACCTCCATGAGCAAAGTTTACGCGATGCAAAACGCAGCCATTATGACTCGATAAAATTTTGTATCATGCAGATATCTTCAGGATCATAGGTAGCTTAGCTGGGTGCGGGTAGGGAGTGCTAGGGGGCAATCGGGAGGGGGTTCTGTAAAAACGTAGAAGAGTATACCGCAAAAAAATGTAACAAATATAAAAAAAAAATACATACTCGGAGCTAGTGGAGCTAAACCCTAAGCGTTTTCCATAATCAAGCACAAGAAATAATATTTCCATATGATTGGTAAATCATACAGAATTATTGAATTTAGCGTTTGGATAAATTCAATAATATATGAGCTATCTTAAAAGGAGATAGGGTAAGTGACGGTGGTATGGTTATTTTTATGTAGGTCATGTAGACGACATAAAATATACTAAGTCATGTTTTGTGCGATTCCCTATGCTTCTCCAGGCCTAATCGAGTACTATTATTACTATGACCATATCGCTCGTAGTGTTTAGATGATGTGGCCGATCACAAATATTTATTTATAGAGCTGCAATTACATCACGTATCAAAAATATCGAAAGTTCCGAGTGGAATACTTCAATTCAATGTTTCAGTTTGATGGTTTAACATTTCTTTTTTAAAAGTCCAATTTTTATTGTTTAGAAAATCATGGCCATGTCACCCAGACTTACCCTAGTAGTAGTACAGTTGTTATCTTTTAGTTTATCGTTTCTTCAATAAAAATATAAAGATAAAGAAATATAAAAGATGTAAGACTAATGAAAATACAAATACCAAATAACATGGCTATTTTATATGCAATTAAATTTAAAAAAATGTTGCCAGGGTGCTATCTGCGATCACTGCGAAGCATGGATATGCCATGGAAGACGTTGTCTCACTGCGCACGCTTGCACGTGTCCCCTGATGGACGCAGTATGCCAGGAATGCGAAAGAGGAGTGTGGGATCACGGCGGGAGAATATTCAGATGCTCGTTCTGCGACTGTTTCCTCTGCGAGGACGATCAATTCGAACACCAAGCGTCTTGTCAAGTCCTCGAGGCTGAGAGCTTCAAATGTAATAACACGATCACCTATTTGTTACGTTTCTAAACAATCAATTACATGAGGCCTGGTCAATTTTTGCTTCCTCGTAGAGGAAGCTATTTTAGTTTTTATTAATACATTAAATGTTGTACTATCGTTTTTGTTCCTAGGTCAATCGTGCAACAAACTCGGTCAGTATTCTTGCCTGAGATGCAAGACCTGTTATTGCGAAGATCACGTACGAAGGAAGGGTTTCAAGTATGAGAAAAACAAGCCTATACCTTGTCCCAAGTGCAGCTATGAAACTTCGCAGACGAAGGATCTCAGCATGTCGAGTAAGATAGACAGCGTAATTGCCGACTATAGTGCAAGCCCTTGGTATTATCGTGATTTTTATGATAACGAATAAAATAACGATTGACGATAATTTTTCCACAGCTCGCAGTCACAAATTCGGCAGGCAGAACCAAGGTGGCTCTTACGAGTCTGACGAGGAGGGCGAGGGCTACGGGTATTACGGAAATGGCAGTGGCAATTACGGAAACGAGGCTGCCGGTGATTACGGCGAGGACGACGATGAAGACGAAGAAACATCGAGCGGCAGCGAAGACGAGGATGACGACGACGAGGACGAGGAAGATGTCGATGAGAAGACGGAAGATGGGAAGGCCAAGGAAAAGCAGTAGCAGCAACAAGTTTTGTAGAGATTTTTTTGTTATTATTGTACAAGGCTCGGTCCGCTGAGTATTGATCCTGTTGATTACCAGAAAATAATAAAATCTATTATTTTCCTAATAATTGTACCCGGATTATTATTTGTCATGTCGGTATTCGCAGGGAAAACGTGGAAAGGATAGGCATATGATACGTATATGAAGGTCGATCGCAATCATGTGCAAGCGACGGTTGCCAAACACGCGTGCTTGGTGCACGTGAAACATCCCTAGCAGGGTCGGCTCACCATGGTTCATTTTGTTCCTCGAATGTTGCTCGACGAATTGACCAAGCAGATTTTTTAAATAGTTTCAGCCGTTTAAAAATGACAGCAGTTTGTTTATGGGAAAAAACATCCCTGGTTAAACAATGGACTGTATTTGTGAAAGGTCAAACCTATTAAAAAAATCTACTTGGTGAAATCGTAGAGCAAAGTTCAAGAAACAAAATGAGCCATGGTACATTAAAATCGGTTAAAAAATACGAATATTACTTTGAAAAAACCCAAGAAAAACGTACTATCATGGAACTGCATTTACCAGTTGTTCTTGCAAGATCATCGTGATTAATATTTCTCTTGGTTGAGGACACATGCATTAATAAAAATCAACCTCCTGTACTGTCCATAAAAGCACACAATTTTTGATAAATGATTAAAAAATGTATGCACTCGTTTAACTAGTGTGCCACGCAGTAGCTGCCTTAAGCCGCGCGCGTTTTTACCAACGAAAGAATATCAGCGGAAACGTATAACATGTTCATTATATTTCAATCCGATAGTTGGCATATTTTACAGGAGAGACAATATACAGAATAATATCATGCTTCGTAAAATATAGATTCAGAAGTTATGCAGACTGAATCTAAGTTGCTCTATGGAAATCATGACAGACCCATTATCTCCGTCACCGATGACTCGAATGACCTGAAACATTGGGTCAAATGGTAGATTCAATGATCATTTTTTGTTTCTTAAGAAAATTAACTACACATTCCCCGTTCAATGAAATAGTGTAATTTGTCACCTGGACTTTATCTGATCGCCCGGAATGTAGAATGGATTGCACACAGCGTTGGAGTACGCGACATGGAGTTTCCTGAAAATCTATAATTTTATGATTAATCAATTGTTTGGCTCGTGGGATGCACAAAAACCTACCATTCTGACATCATTGTCGCGAAAAGACGCGTTCGAAGACTGCAGCACCACAACAAATTTGACCTTCGTGTTCGTTGCATAGCCGAATCTTGAAGTAAAACAAAACAGAGCTTTAAAAATATAAATTTTATCTCCGTGTTGGTCGCATAGCCAAATCTTAAAGTAAAACAAAACAAAGCTGTAGATATACAATTTTGACCTCTGTGTTGGTTGCATAGCCGATTCTTAAAGTAAAACACAACATGACCCTGAAGATATCCGCATGGTATCCTCTAAACTTCACTCAAGTTATAAAGGCATCAGACAAACTTCACTCGGGAAGTTCACTTACAATAAAATTCTACAAGCGAACAATTTTTCTGTGAAATTTGAATAAAATTTAATGTCATGCGAATATCTACAGAGCCATAAACAAAGCAGAGCTGTAAAAATGATGCAGGCATCCAAGGTCGTCGAAATTTAGTAGAAAGTTGTACGCACATTTTGTGTTCCTCGGTAGAGAAGAGCAATCCGAGAAATAATTCGCGAGTGTCTGTCGCGGTTTTGTTGCCTGCGCTCAATTTCTCTTCGATTATGTCGATCGAAGTGTGAACTTTGTAATGAAACTGAAGAGCAGTCGCTTCGGCTGCGCACTTTATGTACTTCGGTGAGTTCTGCGGAGAAAAAATTGAATTACTAACGCAGCATTTAATGCAGTCTTTAAGGCAATTAATAAAGTAGGCAATTAGTAAAGTATGTAACGGCGCGGATCGTGTCAAACTCGAGGCGTTTGACGATTTACTCGCAACTGCCGAAACATAGCCTATAAAATTTCGCGACGATAGAGATTTTCCTTACGTCTTTGCCAATGACTGCGACGCACACAGCCATTTCGATGCTTCAACGGCTAAATAGCACCATTACTGTCGAACGAATCGTCGGATTGCGCGTTAAACATCTGGCTGGCCGAAATTCTGAAAAACTTTTATCGACCGACGAGCTCTCGTCAAACTACTGCGTTACGCTGAGCCGCGCTCTCGAGGGGGAGTTGAATGTCACGACAACAGATCAGTCGGAACGAATTTTTTATTTTAAAAATAATATGTTTCATGTAAAAATAAGTTTATTTACATCGCTATGGAACTCGTTGATCCTACAAATATTTTCGTACGCCGATAAGCGTCAGTTCTTATCCAATGGTTCGTTATAATATCTGCGTTTCAAAGTGCGATATTTCTTGAGCATGTAGAGAGCCTCGATCTCCTTCACAACGAACTCTCCGTGAGCTATCATCTTGTCAATTTTTTCGGGATCTGTCTCGTCTTTGTTTTTCATAAAAGCTCTCCTTAGACCGGTGCGAAAGTTATCGTAGCCTTTAGGATAATCCTTTCCCATGTGCAGTAGCTGGGATTAAAAATTTATCATTTACAATGATAAGTCGGATGGTCTGATATTTATATCATTTTTTTCTTTTTTTTTTACTACAGTTTCTATTACCGTTTTGTACAGCTGAACGACTTTGGTTCTTTGAGCCATTACAATGTGTTACGAATGTTGTGATTAACTAAATCTACGTGCCCGCTGCTGTTTGCAGTGGCATGTAAACTTTGGAGATGCGCATTTTAAGTATTATTTTATTATTGTTGTCTTATGGGAATATGCACTTTGGACAGTGAGAAGAATAGAACGTTCGGAGAACTAATCGTTCGTGGGAATATGCGAAATCAAATTGGTAACGATCGAGCCAGCAATATCTGCAATTATAGCGATGAACCCTAAAATCCTTAAGGGGAAGTGAAAGTCACGTGACGGGGCCGTGAGTATGAGAGAGATCGTTACAATTTTCAAAGTATGTTTATTCAATGGTGCTAATTTTTTTTAGATGAAAAGGAATTCGGGCCCGCTGCGAAATTACCGTGCGCATCCGGCTCGAATTTGCTTTTTCCTAAAAAAAATGAGACTTCTCATTTTATGGTATAGACCATAAAATGAGAATAAAAATGAGATTTTATGGTACCGCTGGTAAAAAAAATGATTACAGTTTTTGTTATCGACTACGGTATTCCACATACTCTTACGTATCATAGCGATGTAGTAGCTGTTACCGACCACCAGCAATCCTCACTTTTCAGCCAAGGGTACTTCTCGCTTTACCCTCAGTTCGATTGCGGTTAACCCTCAGATTCTCCCTTTTTACCCTTAACACTACGGGTCGAGAGCGTAGTTGTATATTCCTTCGAAAAGATGGCGGTGCACGCTCGTGCGGAAATGCGCTCTTATCTCCTTTTTTTGCCACTGAACTTTATTGTAATTCGAAGACTATTCAGATAGTTTCGTCTCCATCCTCCGAAAATCAAGAGGCATCGGCTAAATACCCGGGATGATGAATTCATCTTCACGAATAAGATAATCTTCACGAATAAGATAATCTTCACGAATAAGATCATCTTCACGAATAAGATCATCTTCACGAATAAGATCATCTTCACGAATAAGATCATCTTCACGAATAAGATCATCTTCACGAATAAGATCATCTTCACGAATAAGATCATCTTCACGAATAAGATCATCTTCACGAATAAGATCATCTTCACGAATAAGATCATCTTCACGAATAAGATCATCTTCACGAATAAGATCATCTTCACGAATAAGATCATCTTCACGAATAAGATCATCTTCACGAATAAGATCATCTTCACGAATAAGATCATCTTCACGAATAAGATCATCTTCACGAATAAGATCATCTTCACGAATAAGATCATCTTCACGAATAAGATCATCTTCACGAATAAGATCATCTTCACGAATAAGATCATCTTCACGAATAAGATCATCTTCACGAATAAGATCATCTTCACGAATAAGATCATCTTCACGAATAAGATCATACCGCCGAAAGAAAAGTCTCATCGAATGCTGCCATGATATCCGCTTTCAACATAACTTCTCATTTCACCATGCCGACCATGCCAGTCGTAAAATAATTCTATTATAGATTTTGCAACCGACCGCGATATTCCACATAGGGGAAGCCGGGGCAAAACGGGGATATGGGGCAAAATGGGGACATGTACCCCTTTTGCCCCAGATGGTTTTTTTTTTGAACCTTTCAAAACCGGTGCCAATACAATTTTGGTGTGAAAAACAATGGATCTATGCTTTTGGTTTCATTGTACCTGGTTTTATTGCTTAGCGTCCCCGTTTTGCCCCGGTTTCCCCTACACTTGCGCCGTAGCGAAGTAGTATCACAGTGTAAAAAAGCGGATGAAATTTAATATACTGCTACCGGAAGTTTTTATACATAAATCGGTATATTAAATTTCATGTACAATTGTGATGAAAAATTAACGAACACTATGTTAAAAACTTTATAAATACTTTACTTTTAATAAGGCACTTTAATTTTACTACAAAAATGCATTAATCGTTCATGACAATTGTACATTAACTTTAAGGTACCAGTTTTTGCATAAAAACTTCCAGTCCACTACATTAAATTTACAATTTTTTTTTTTCAGTCTCAACTCCCTTACCCACCACCAGCAACCCTTACATTTCAGCCAAGGGTACTTCTCGCTCTACCCTCAGCTCGATTGCATTTAACCCTCACGCTTTCCCTCTTTACCCTTAACACCGCGGGTAGCGAGGGCACAGAGAGTTGCATGTCCCTTCGAAAAGATGGCGATGCACGACCGTCCGGAAACCCGCTCTTATCTCCGCATTCTTTTTACCACCGAACTTTATTGTAATTCGAACACTACTCGGATAGTTTAGTTTCGATCCCCCGAAAATCAAGAGGCATCGGACTAGATACCCGCGACGATAAATTCATCAAGCCGCAGCGCGCCGGAGCCGGCTAGAAATTCGAAGCGCGATCAGATAAACAGAACGATGAGTAATGTTAGCATTCTTCGTGGTGCACACAGCTAGATGTTATCGGTGACGTCCATGACGAGTGTCCCGTGTCGGAGGGTTGCCCGTTGCGCCTCTCACATTGCGCGGGGCCCTCTTTCGCTCGGACACCGCTCAAGATTTAGTCATCCGTCGGGTGAGATACATAACAAACCCACTCCCGACCGCCGGACACTCCGCTCGTTCAGTGTCAGTAACTCCCCGATCGTTCTGCCGATATAATGAATTTTCTAAAGCTCGACCGTCCGTGGGTATTAGCGGTGAGTACTCGCTTAACCTGGGCTTCGGCCGCACTCGCGATACACAATCCGAGCGGATGCAATTTACGATAAAACAAAATACCTTCTATCTACAACAGTTTCTGTCGATCGCGATCGCAACGGGGGAATCTTCGTCCGGCGTTCCGAGTCACGTTTCTGATGATCCGCCTTTCTGGCAATTCGTACTCCGCGAATTCGTATTCAAGACCATATCCGGACCTCCGCCGAACGACGAAGCTCTGTACCAAAAATTGCTGGACGCCCCCTTCTACGGCGGTCCAGCGCCGGAAGCTGCGGACGTTGAAAACTCGTTGGTGTCTCGCGGCGACGTTTATCGGATGACCGACGGACGGTGGATTCTCTGTCAGGATGGTTGCGTCAATTGCGATCCTTGCGAGCGGCAGAGAGATCCGATAGTCAAGTGGATCTTGAGAAGAGTCATGCGCCCGATGAGCCGATCAAAGGCGCCGAAGTGGGACCTGCGATTGACGGTTTTTCCTAGGTTGCGAACCGGCAAGAAACCGTCGTACGAAGGTGCGTATGCGAGGAGCCAGGATGAGCTGGGAAGAGAAAACATCCTTCGTGATTCTGGTCCAGGAACTACGTTCGGACTGGTGAGGAGCCAACACCGGAATAAAGGTTTGGTAATATCAAACTAAGCTGCAGTTGCGGGTGGCGAAAGAAATATTTGGTCGATCGAACAAAATGTTTGTTAAATCCAAGTAACTATTTGTTGAAGCAACTATATATTCGGTCAAACTACTAAATATTCGTTCAATCAACTAAATATTTCTTTCAATCGACCAAATATTTTTTTCACCACGCGCAACCGCAGTTCAGTTTGATATTACCAAACCTTTTTTTCGGTGAAGATGAGCTGGGAAGAGAAACAATCCTTCGTGATTCTGGTCCAGGAACTACGTTCGGACTCGCGAGGAGCCAGGATGACCTGGGAAGAGAAACAATCTTTCGTGATTCTGGTCCAGGAACTACGTTCGGGCTGGTGAGGAGCCAGGACGAGCTGGGAAGAGAAACAATCCTTCGTGATTCTGGTCCAGGAACTACGTTCGGCCTAGTGAGGAGCCAGGATGACCTGGGAAGAGAAACAATCCTTCGTGATTCTGGTCCAGGAACTACGGCCGACCTCTCCAGGAGTTACCGGTCAAACGAGGAAACTCACAGCAGCGAAGAATCCAACATCGGTGAAGCAGGACATTCGGAGGATTCGTCAGTTTCCGGAAGGAGATCAACGGGTCGCACGCGGGTCAAGAGATACAGGGTAAAACCATCGGGTCCTCCGCGGCCCTTGAGGTTCTACCATCCTCAGGAGGACGTCACCGGAAGCAACGACCCGACGGAGAGGAATGACGAATCCACTCCTCGTTTGATAATGGGCATCGATCAGCACGGGGAAAAACACTTGGTACACGTCGTGCCAGTTGATTCACCAGCGGACGACCGCGATTCGATGAACTACCGGAGTTCTTATCAAACGGACAACACGGCCAGAATCGGCCGAACAGCGCCGCAGGAACGGAACGGACTTTCCTATGAAAAATTGATAGATCGCATAATGAGCTCTCTGAACAGGCATCGAGGCTTCATCGAGAAGTTCATATTCTCCGACAGACTCGAGCCGGAGTATAAGAAGGGGGTCCACCCTTCGTACGCCTTCTCGGATCCCCAGCGGGCGAGCGACGATGATAGATTCGATGGAAGAAATTTCGACGATTACCGCGTCGAGGCTTCCCCGGGAGTCAATCAATATCCGACAGATTCCGGATATCAGATGCACGAGCGAGACGACCGGTTCAAAGGACGGTACGCCGACACGGAGAGGGAGGTAAACAAGCCCCCCGGCGAATATCAAGATCAGACGATCGAGTACGAGCCCTACGTTACATCCGCAGACGGCCGTCAGGACGAGAGATCTCTGGCTTCGACGGACGGCGAGCGAAGACGTCGAAACTTGGCTCCCAAAGTGGTAGCCTTGACTGACGATCCTCAAGGGCTCGGCCAAAATCGCACGGAAATTTATACGCCAGATGCGAAGTTCTCGATGAACGGGCAACTCCCGGGGAACTCCACTGATCGGGAGCTCACGGATTCGCGATCGGGAATCAACGTGGCTGGGGCCGGAATGGATAACTTGCCGGCGGAAAGATCCAACGAGAAAACTCCGACTGTAGGGGAAAGTGGGCGAATACCGGCCGGCGCAGGTTAATATCCGCCAGGTTGATCTTAAGGAACTTTACCGTAATGTCAAGATTACTATTGACGTACTTTGCCGCTTATAAAAAATAAAGTTTACGATACTAGTGCGATAAAACTTTTTCTGACGAGTGCTGCAATCACACGCGTTCAGAAGTGTTTTTCGGACGAGTATCGTACCAAATTTGACTTCACAAAGTGTGAAAAATTGTTATGACGTTATCACACCGAGTGTAATAACAGTACTTTGTGATACTAGTGCGAAAAAGCAGGCTTCTCAGGGAAGGTTCGGAAGTTGGCCGAGCGAGCTCGAGAGGAGGCGACAGTGAGAAAAAGGATGGTATTTCCTACTATAACGAATAGTGCCCAGGGAAGTGGCTGTATAGATAGTTTCTGATAATATATGTTCACTTAGTTAAACTATAATTATGGTTATTAGTTATCAATTATAATATCGATTAGTTAAACTATCATTTAAAAAATATTGTAGTAAAGGTATTGAGATTACTGTAAATATATAAATATATATCATAACAATATTTCTAGCATTTAGTCCAGTTTCATCGTTTTAGTTGATGCAGAAAAACTTTTCTCGTTCGATTCATAAGTTTGGTATTTTTTTTCTACGCAACAATTGTCATACTCCGAGAATCGACGTTCACGTTGACACAATCGACGCCTCCGTCAGAGCGATTGAATAGAAGACGATCCCACTCGACGCGCGCTATCGCATTGCAGCCCGATATGACAAGGCGTTGCGTTGAAATCCAATACGCCACGGCGACGATTCGAAGCATGTTTGATGAAAGACATCAATAAAAAAAATGTTTTAAACCAGTCGTTAGGATAGCTCTATCCCTATCCGTCTATCGCGATTCACTTCAGCCAACAACTGTTCATCCCACCAGATAACGACCCTCGGCCGTGAGCGATCGCTAATCAAACCGCGTAACGCTAAGTTGATCTTAAAGAACTTTACCGTAATCTCAACATGACTGCTTTGCCATTTACATTTTTAAAAAATTATTTAGTTCAATTTCATCGCTTTAGCCAATTGAACCAATTTCATCGTTTTAGCCAATTGAACCAATTTCATCGTTTTTGATGCAGAAGAGTTTTTCTCGTCCGATTTATACACTGTAAATAAATTTGTTCGAAAATTAATGAACAGTATTTGAAGCTTTTTTTACATAAACCGTTTCTGAAATTTCAAACGCATGTGCAGTTACAATTTTACAGTAAAATTTGTATTTTTCATTAACATTTTTCTAAATTTCAAGCAAAAGATTTGTAATTTTCATATTTGGTATTTTTATTTTACAAGCAAAGTACATTAACGTTTAATTAATATGAGTAATGTTAGCAAATTTCAAGTTCTAGTACATTAAATTTACAATTTATTTTTACAGTGTAGATCGGGACTTTTGTCGGGGTGTGACAATTGTTACCTAACAATTGTTACACCCCGACGAATTTTCGGGCCTCACACCGGCCCCCGATAGGATCCGAAAGAGTCCCGACCAGGCCGTTTGAGGACCTCGCCAGGTCCGAAGTAGCTTTCAAAAATGTCTCCTCATCGCATCGACGCATACACTTCCGCCAGAGCGATCGAATAGAAGACGATCCGACTCGACGCGCGGTATCGCATTGCAGTCCTACTCCATGACAGAAGCGTCGCGTTGAAATCAAACACGCCACGGCGACGACACGACGACAGACTTACAAAAAAAAAAAAAAAAAAAAAAAAAAAAAAAACACCCATCATTGGCATCCTCCTTCCTCTCGGTCTATCGCGATTCGCTTCAGACCCTACAATGCCCGCCCGGCAGCCATCAACGCAATAACGGCCCTCCGCCGTGAGTGATCGCTAATCCGACCGCGTAACCCGCGGAGTGCTTTTGGCAAATGGTAATGCGATCGTTCGATAGTCCTAATGTAAATAAACATGCGCGGTCCCGGAGGCTTCTCATCGGTATATGAGAAGCCCGGGACATAAACGAGGACGTCGCTGGCTCGTTTGCGCCCTCCCGGATAGTGCGAGCAGCAGGCACCGCGGCTTGGCGCGTGTTTAATGTAGGCACTATGGGATTCGCGTAATAGCATGGCAATGGATAGGAAGGAAGGTACACGGCCGGAGCTTCCTGGTTACGTGAAAGGTATCTCCTCCCAGCTGGCTGCGGTATCCTAGCAGCCGCGCGGAGACTCCACCGTATGTACACCGAGGGTGTGAGCGTTGAGGGAGAGAGGAACCAGGTTGAGGATCGCAGCGGTAAGTCTGTGCTTATATTTAATTAAGGAAGATACGGTCTTGCGTGAGAGAGGGCGAGGTAGGTAGATCGGGCCGGCTTTGCCATGGAGAAGGTCTGGGGCGGGGGGCGGGGGGGGGGGTAAAGAGTTGGCGAAGCAACTGACGAGGGGGGCGGGGGGGGGGGGGGGGGTGGCGAAGGAGAGACGGCGAGCGAGCGGCGCGGTACCAAGAGGGAAAGACACAGGTCGGGAGAGGTAAGTCAGTGTTACTTGTCTAATTATCTATCCCCCCTGGCTCTCGCAACCTCTCCGAACAATTTCCTCGTCGTCGTACGGCAGCCCGCGTTCCCCTCGCCGCCCGCCCCTTTACCCGGCCCCGAGACTCTTAGTTTCCCACTTCGAAACGGCGCCGGCAGCCGTGCTTTCCGCACGAATCTTTTCTGTTTAGCCCTCCGCGGATGAGGAATCGGCGTGGTAGCTTCTCTCGGGCGTTATGCGAACATTGAAGGTGGAGACCGAAGTCAAAGGGGGGCGGATTTTTTCCTCGTGTTTGGAACTAGAAAAATCCTTTGTTTTTGTAACGCGTGCATGAAAAGTGCTACTTTTCGTGCCTGTCGAGAGTGGCGTAAGTGGCGCTTTAGAGCCGAGTGTACTATATATAGCGGGTGCATGCGCACATCGGTCTGGTCTTATTTTATGCACGGACTTTACGCACGCTCTTTAGGCACGCATTTTAGATATGCACGTTAGGCACGCACTTTAGGCACGCACTTTAGGTACGCACTTTACACACGCACTTTACACAAGCACACCGATAAAAAGGTTTGGTAATATCAACTAAGCTGCGGCTGTGGGTGGCGAAAGAAATGTTTGGTCGATTGAACAAAATGTTTTTTACAATCAATAACAGAACAGTCAATTTAATTAAATATTCGGTCACACGACTAAATATTCGTTCAATCGACTAAATATTCGTTCAATCGACTAAATATTCGTTCAATCGACTAAATATTCGTTCAATCGACTAAATATTCGTTCAATCGACTAAATATTCGTTCAATCGACTAAATATTCGTTCAATCGACTAAATATTCGTTCAATCGACTAAATATTCGTTCAATCGACTAAATATTCGTTCAATCGACTAAATATTCGTTCAATCGACTAAATATTCGTTCAATCGACTAAATATTCGTTCAATCGACTAAATATTCGTTCAATCGACTAAATATTCGTTCAATCGACTAAATATTCGTTCAATCGACTAAATATTCGTTCAATCAACTAAATATTTCTTTCAATCGATCCAAATATTTATTTCAATTAACTAAATATTTATTTCAGTCGATCCAAATATTTCCTTCGCCACCCGCAACCGCGGCTTAGTTGATATTACCAAACCTTTTTATCGGTGCACTTCACAGCGCACGTATAAAGATCACTTTACCGCACTCGTATCACAAATTACTATTAAAGTTATTAAATATTCATTTCAATTAAATATATATTTATTAGCAAGGCTTCCGTCAAGTAAACTATTTTTCTGGTCGTGCAGACGCGCTCTCGCTACCGCGAGGAACTTTTTAATCGAATTCGCGTTTCCTGTTTGGCTGATAATTAACCCCAAGGGGGCGCGTGGCGTCTCGCGCGTTGCGTACACTCGGTTTATCATCGGAAAGCTTCTCCCGCCCGAGGAATATTTCTCCCTCTCGACTCTCGGCTCGAAACCGGTGGTTTCCCACTCGGCCCGGAGTGTTTCGACGATAAGTCGTCGCGACAAGCCCGCCTCCCGCCCGCGTGAGAATCTACGAGGATTGACAAGGGAAGAAAAGAAACCTGCGACGGTGAGCGAGAGAGTGACAGCGACGGCGAAGCGAAAGGAATTCTCGGCCGGGAAATGTACTCCGCTCCGAAAGTATATCGAACAGATGCGGCTCCTTCGCGAAGAGTGTCCCTCCATCCCCGTCCTCTCGGCTGATGGGAGATCGACGTTGTCGAACGACTCGAGCAGACAGAGGCATCGGGGCAAACTCGCGGTGGATGGATCGAGGAAGATACAACCGGGATGCATAAACTCCGAACAAGAGCGCACGGGAATGCTCGGTACCGACGCGTTTCCAGATATTTAAATCCTCGCGAACGAGTTCGAGTACCTCGTAAGCTCTCCTCGGCGCGCGTCGGGCTTCGAGATCGAAGAGCCGGAAGAACGGGGCTACCGACAGAGGGCAAAGAGGGGGCGGCAAAGGAAAAGTGCGGAAGCCGACATTGGGCGGGGGACAAGCGCGGGGTTTCACCAAGCCGGGAGCTTTCCGACCCGGTCGCGAGAAAAGCATCGCGAGTTGTTCGGGCGTGACGTGTATTCTGTCAGACGTTTCGAGCAGCGGGGGCAGAGTTTCGAAAGACTTAGCGGGCCTCGACGGTACCGCGATAAACGGCGGGGCGGGAGGAACTCCCTTCTCCTAATGCTCCGGCGTCTGCCCAATGTGGGATGGAGCATAAATGGGTATGGGGGAGAGGGGGCAAAATGGGACGGTGGGGCAACATGAGGCAGAAAATCGAGATGTGCCGATGGGGCAAAGTGGCACAGTGGGGTAAAAGGGAGTAGAAAATTGGAATGTGTCGATGGGGCAAAATGGGGCATCTGCAAATTATTAGAAAATTAGGGGTTTTCGAGTTCCATGACTGTCTGTCTATTCGGCCTTGATAGGGTAAATGTGGTGAATATGGCCCACCTCGATTAACACGTAAATCAATGATATATGGACCGGTCCATATTATTGGGTACTTTTACCCTAAACCGCATTCGGGAGAACCTCCCTTCTCCTAATGCTCCGGCGTCTGCCCAACGTGGTATGGAGCATAAATGGGTATGGGGGTGAACGGGGCAAAATGGGACAGTGGGGCCAAATGAGGCAGGAAATCGGGATATACCGGTGGGACAAAATGGCGCAGTGAGGCAAAAGGGATTAGAAAATTGGAATGTGTCGATGGGGCAAAATGGGGCATCTGCAAATTATGAGAAAATTGGGGGTTTCCCAGTTCCATGACTGTCTGTCTATTCGGCCTTGATAAACGGCGGGCTGGAGAACCTCCTTTCTCTTAAGGCTTTCGCGTCTGACCAATGTGTATATTTCTACTCGCAGACAATCGGAATGTATGAAGCATAAATACGTGGGAGAGCGGGGCAAAATGGGACGATGGAGCCAAATGAGGCAGAAAATCGGGATATACCGATTAGGCGAAATGGCGCAGTGGGGCAAAGCGGGACGGAAAATCCGGATGTATCGATGTGGCAAAATGGCACATCCATAAGTTATTGGAAAATTGCGTTTCGCTTTCTGCCCCGTATGCCCCACTGTTCCATTTTGCGCCGCTCTCCCCTAATTGATTGTGTTTTCTGCTACTCAACATTAGCAACTCCTTTTTTATTTGCACTGTCATTTATCGAATAAACAAAAATGTCTTGACGATTTACGAAGTTTTCGAGATAGTCCTGCAGTCGATCAGCATGAATCGCAAAGACGACCTTAATGTCATCGGTTCCTATGTTCCGGTTAGCTGTCCCGTTTTGCCCCGCTCTCCTCCACAGCCTCTATGTCCGTATATATCCCCCGTATATTCCATACCGTACAGTATAATTATACCAGATGGTAGCTTGTAGCTTTTTCGTACGAAGACGCGGGCGGGTGTGCGAGCCGGATAAGTACTATCGGGCTTCACGGACTTAATAGGTGGGTAGATAGTGGGGGGATTTTTTTTCTCGTGTGTGAGGGAGGATTTCCGCTGCCTCGAGACTTGAGATAGAGCAAGTTTAAAAAACAGCGTATATAACATCGGGTTCTCGCGGGTTGCGTAGCTCCCAGGTATTATCGGCGGGCAGCAGCACTCTCGAAGTAGGCGGCGCGAGAACTCTTTCGCCCGTAAAGCTTTCCTTCCCGCGTTCTCCATGGAGCCCCGACGTTTCCAACGTGGGAAACTGAGTGAGTTGTGCATATAGGTTCGCGGAGAGGGGAAGGGAGAGGGAGCGAGGAAACCGAGGTTTTCCAAGAGCCCAGTTCTGAAACGAGCACGCGAGGGGCTTTTCGGCAAATGGAAAGAAGTAATCAACGATCTTAGCAGTTCTCCTCACTCGTTTTCGTCGGGAGGCATGATATTCACCCTACTTTATTACGAGGTTGTAACTCGTTGGGAGTTTAAGTAGTTTCACCACTCCGCTCTCGCCGCCGCCGAATGATCGTTCGCCATAGTGGCCGGTTAATTAATTGAACGACGGTCGCACCTGCCAGCGATCAAATGACGCGCGCGTCGCGACGTCGCCATCGCGCTGATACACAGTAGACCCGGAGAAAAGATTTCTATGTAAAAAATAACATTTATTTCGCACTAATAAATTATCTTCTTTCTGTAGGGGAGAGCGGGGCAAAATGGGGCAACGGGGCAAAACGGGGTTTTTGGGCAAAACTAAATTATCCAATCATTTTTGGATCGGACAAGGTGGCAAAACTGGGCAGAAAAGCCTGATGTATCCGATAGGGCGAATTCGGGCATCCAAAAATTATTGGAAAATGACGTTTTCCCAAAAACCCCGATTTGCCCCGTTGCCCCATTTTGCCCCGCTCTACCCTATCTGCCTACTAGCATGTTACTTGTATCAAGGATTATTTTACGTAGAGTATTTATTTATATCTAAGGCGACGTTGTAGATGAAACAAATGCATTCTTTATTTATAGTAGTAATGTGTAAAAATAGATTCGCAATATAAATATATTAGCTGTATAATTTATAGTAGCAATATATAAAAATATATTTTTTTATTGAAAAAAGAAAAATGGGTTTCTCCATATTTCGCCATCTCTGGTTTTGTCGTTTTAGGCGAAAATTAAATAAATGATACACTATGAACCAGAGAACTTAACAGCACGGTTTCTTCGTCCATTTTTCACACACGATATCCCGTATGTCGTTTTTTGTGAATTAGCGACTACATTTTTAATTTTGAATATCGTGATTAGTCGATATTCAAAGAAGTTGTTTTTGCGTATACAGCTAGGGTAAAAGTGGGGAATATGGGCCGGTCCATATATCATTGATTTACGTGTTAATCGAGGTGGGCCATATTCACCACTTTTACCCTATAGATAAATAAAATGATTCAGTTGAATGAAGTGACGCTCATAGGTGCACATAAATACAAATATATCTCGCACAAATAAAAAAACATTCCATTTGAATAAACAGAATTGTAATGCATTGATTTATTTAAATATAATAAACCATTTCTCTGGGTGTAAACATTTTTTTTACATTTAACAAAAAAACTTTCTCCGCAAGTGTCGACAATTATTTGCTCGTTAATTTCACAAAAAACATTTGTGACATTTTTGTAAAATGGACAACATTTGTTTGTACAATTAACGACCAATGAATTGTCGAAGTTTGCGGACAAGAAACGCTGGTGTCAATTGCACAGTGCAACTAAACCGCCGATGCACCTGAAAAAAGCTTTTTTACGAGAACCCCCGCAAACACATATTCAATTTTCGAGTAAATATTTTTATTTATTTAAAGTAAATATTTATCGGCGAGACACCCGAGGGATAATTTATTTATCTTGTTCCCCGTTTGTGCCGTTTCGCTGACGAAGAGCGATCGATCACCGCCCGCCGGTAGGATTTTAATATAGCAATTATACATGCAAATTTTCTGCTCGATCGGGCGCGATCCCTCGATAAAAGTTTCCAACAAATTTCCCCATCGAGGCCGGAGCTTGACATTTTTCGGCTGCGATCCGGGAGATAAATGTTCTCGGTGGCGAGGAACCGTTAGCGGATTCCTGTCTCCCGCGTCAGTTTCCGGAAGGCTGGAGCGCCCGCGGTCCGGAGGTTTCGGAACGTCGACGTTCTCGTATCTCGACTAATTACCCTCGCGTCTCGGCGATCGGGGTCATCGGAGAACTTTGGTCCGCCTTCCCAGAGATAAAACGTCGGGAACGAAAGCTCCCGGTACGTCCGCGCGGCAGTCGAGGCCCGAGAAAAACCGGGCGTTACACGAGGAGATTGCGTTCCATATCGGCTCCGCTGTGCTTTCAATATCCTGTACAAGGAATCGCAAAAATTCACCCCAATATAGGGGAGAGCGGGGCAAAATGGGGCAACGGGGCAAAACGGGGTTTTTGGGCAAAACTAAATTTTCCAATTATTTTTGGATCGGACAAGGTGGCAAAACTGGGCAGAAAAGCCTGATGTATCCGATAGGGCGAATTCGGGCATCCAAAAATTATTGGAAAATGACGTTTTGCCCAAAAACCCCGTTTTGCCCCATTGCCCCATTTTGCCCCGCTCTACCCTATATATTAGGCAATCGAAAAAATGCGCCCCAATATATATATTAGAGCGTTTCACAAAAATGACATTTAAAAAAAAATTTCCTCCCACCCTTTTAATGTACACTGAGAACAAAATTTGGTTGGATTAACCAAGAGTCGCGGTGACATACCTGCAAAGCTGTTATTTGTTTGGTACCAATAAAGCATTGTTTTGTTAAACAATCATTTTCTTCAATTTGTGCAAAATTTGTTGATCGAAACAAACATTTTTGTTGTTCCAACAGAATACACCGTTGAACGTATGTCATCGCGCATTTGCTTAATCCATCCATTTATATTTCTCAGTGTTGTATACATTTTTATCTCAAATTGAACCTCACGGAAGGCGGTTAGCAAAAATGCTAAGAGGCTGGAGCGCCCGCCGTCCGGAGGTTTCGGAACGCTCTCGTATCTCGACTAATTACCCTCGCGTCTCGGTGATCGGGATCATCGGACAACTTTGGTCCGCCCCGAGATAAAACGTCGGGAACGTGAGCTTCCGGTACGTCCGCTCGACACTCGAGGCCCGAGAAAAACCGGGCGTTACACGAGGAGATTGCGTTCCATATCGGCTCCGCTGTGCTTTCAATATCCTGTAAAAGGAATCGCAAAAATTCGGATATTAGTTCGACGCACGTCGATCGTAATCGTGTGCGAGGGGCAAAAAGGGGGTCCGCGAATGTTGGATATATGGCGGCGCGTTTGGCCGCCGAGCGGAAAGCTCGCCCGTCGACGAGGGGTTTCGCGGCGGCGGCTTCCTGGAGACCCGGGACGGCGGGAGCGAGCGGGAGCGATGGAGCAAGAGCGAGCGACTGCTCCGGAGGCTTCGCCGGTCCTATCCGCCTTTGAGCCCGTGCCAAAGAAGAACGTTCGCCGCATATGAAAAATAAAAAGCGAACGAATCACAGGCACGGGGAGCTCCCGCTCGCTCTTTTGCCTCAGACGTTTGCGTAATAGAAAACGAAATGGGATGTCGATGCAACGTGTTGTTTTTCGGCTGAGTGCCCGGACAGCAACGGCAGCAACAGCGGCGGCTCCTCGCGCTCCTTTTCCTTCCACTCCAATTTCTCGGCTGCCGTTCGTCTCGTCAAAGGGTGCGAGAAGCCGACTGACGAGATTGACACGTTACATGGGAAAAAAAGGAAAGGTCGCGCGTCGCGTGAGCGGCAGGTGAAAAATACGAAAAATGTCGGATATTGAAGTTTTCACGGGGACGATAATTCGGGGCGGGCGAGCGACTCAAAAGAATCTGCGAGATTGCGTCTTGTATTAGGCGAGTTTCCGACAAAGCGAATATTCAACTACGTAAGCTTCTTCGAGCCGTCTTAGAGTGCGGATCGAAAATTGAGGACCAAGTCCTGCCAAAGAGAATTTGCAACTTCCTTATGAACAATAAATCGATTTTTTTTAAATATTTAAAAGAAAATCTGTTTTTGGAGAAATCTTGATATTCTATTATGATATTCTGTAATTCATTCCACTCGTCGCTGAATATTGGATACTGAAACTTACGTCAGAAGCAACAAAAATAGTAATATTATTTTCAGTCGTCTTCCGCATTAAATTCTTATCGACTAGCACGGAAGCTAGACTGAAAATAGAAGACCAGAGTCCAGCCGAAGAGAATTCGCATTACCTCCTTGTGGACAATAAATCAATTTTATATATATAAACAAAAAATCCATTTTTGGAGAAATCTCGAGACATAGAAATACACGAGAATCTATAATTTATTTCACTCGTACCTCAATATTTGATATTGAAATTCGCCCCAAAATAAAAACTAATAAATAATATAATTTTAAGTCATTTTTCGTCTTAAATTATTCTCGCCTGCTCGAAAGCGACCTCGCCAGTATTTGTCGTCAAATATCGCGGGACCGCGATACGTATTGCCCCGTTGACAAATCGACGGTTTAGATCCCTTTCAGCGTATGTGTCCGAGATAGAGTCGCGGAGTCGCCGTCCCGTGGCAGTCGCCCGATACAGAACTAGTTTTATCCGGGATGACCGAGAGCGGGCTCGAGTCGCTTAATCAGCAGAGTGCTCGGTACGGGCAGATCGAAACGCTTTTATCGCCGACGTGGTATGAGAGGATGAAACACGGAGAGTCGGTGTAAAAGTGAAATCACAGTTTTTAAATTAACGGATGAAACGCCGATCTGCAGACAGCGGGATACAAACTGTCGATGCGCATTCAGAGAGAGAGAACGCGATTGAGGTGGTCGCGCGAGTTGCAGCTCTGGAACAACGAAAAAAAAAAAAAAAACCCCCAAAAAAGCGACTCTTGCGATTCATGTTTCTCGACAGCGGTATCGAAACCGAGCGTCCCTCTACCGAAAAAAATACACGAAACTGATACAATGCGAATAATCCCAAAAGTCGATAAGCTATCGATGCGCCACTCCCCGATGCACCCCAATGTATATATTAGGGCGTTTCACAAAAATGACATTTTTTAAAAATTTTCCTCCCACCCTTTTAATAGATTTCGATCTCAAATTGAACCTCACGAAAGGCGGTTAGCAAAAATTCTAAGAGGTGTGGCATTCGACGTTTGTACCCAAAAAATTCGACAACTTCTTTCTTTTTGGGTATCAACGACGAATGCGGCCTCTTTAAGATTTTTTGCTTAGGCCTGCCGTTCGCAAGATTCAATTTAAGATTAAAATCTATATTTTTGGAGGGTGAAAATAATTTTTTTCAAAAAATTTGTGAGTTCATGCTTGGCTGGGCATTGACCCCAGACAACAAGCCAACAATTGGTCGGTGAACACTCGACCGAGCATTGGCCGCAAATTGTCAAATTGAAAATCAGCCGACCAATAGTTCGTAAGTTCATGCATCAACAGTCCAACGGTTGGCGAATCGACATTCGACCGAACATCGGCCTAATATCGGCAGACCAATGGATGGTGAATTCATGCTCGGCCGAACATTGGCCCGAAATCGACAAACCAATTGTTTGCAAATTAATGATTGGCAAACCAATACTTGGCTGAACATTGGCCGAAGGTTGGGGTAATAATATCGTTACGCCAACACTGGCCCGCTGATCGGCCATTTTCGTTCGATCGGCAAAATCGGGTCCCTCCATGGGACCCGCACTCAGCTAAGCTACCTAACTTCCAGTGCATCCCTAGCCGACTTAGCTACACCGTACCACATTTGTCGGGACCACCGGGAAACTACGAAAATATTCTACTGACCCTCCGCTATTTTTGCACTTTAGTAAACTGCAGAAACACCAAAGTCTCAGAAGGAAGCGCCTCCGGCTCAACGTCCGATCCTGCAGCTAGCGCACGGCTGAGCGGTCACCCATCCAAGTACTGACCACGAACGAATCAGCTTAACTTGAGTCACCACCAGAGCCATGCGCCAACCGCGCATCCGCCGCTGTCGGTCCATGTGCCCCAATATTAAACGAACATATTAAGTCGTCCGCAGTCTGAGAGGAGTCGTACATAGCCAGACCGAAAATATTCCCAGGAGCCGGCCGGACCTCTCCGGCGGATATCTCCGGGGATCGAGGAAACGATTCCGGGTTTGATATCAAAGTCCACGAATTCCGATGCGTTTGGGAGGCGAAGATCGCATAATCTAGGATAGGTCGGCGCGGTCGAAGGGCGGGGAACCGGAAGGTTCGGGACTGGCGGGGTTTGAGAATGCGAGGACGTCGAGTTGAGGAATCGCGGGGGGTGGTTTCGAAAGGGTGGTCGGAAGCGGGTGGCTGCGCTCTTCCTCTCGCTCGCCGACACCGCGGAGGCTGGTGCCTCGACGGTTTAGAAGCTGGCGGCAGCGGGGCAGAGCATCTCCGCTGGTACCGCGTTACTTCCGAGCCGACGGTGCCTTTTGATCTTCCGCCGAGTCTAGACTTCCTTCGCCCTCGTTCCGTGTCGTCTCGCGTCACCGTCCTCTTCATCCTCCGCTGCCGGGTCGCTTCCACCCCGCACCCTTGCCCCATACCCGCTAAGAGGCAAACCCTCCAACTACCGACTTATCGAAACTTTGCGGGCCAACTGCGCACATCCAACCGGCCGATATTCTTGCGCCTGGCTAACCCTTTATTTCAACGGTCGCGATTTTCACCCTTTTTCCACACTCCCCAGCAGCCTCTTTCTTATTCCTAACCCGGTGAACGTAAAATCGCGTGTAATAGTTCGGCCCCGACGTGAAAATTCGCACTCCATTAATCCCGGGAAGGCTTGTTTATTAAATCATATTTTAACGTCCCCGAGTCGGATTTACGTGCCGGGATCGGAAGCGAGTGGGAATACGATTATCGAACGTCTAAGGTTGAGCGAATGGAGCGAGGGTGAGTTACTTATTGCCGTCTGTATCTCGGCAAAACGGAAATATAACGGGCGGCGGACAGGTACGTGAATTCCAATTTCCACTTGGAACACTTGAACATTCGTCACGCGTATTCTGTAATGGACGGTTCGCGAGAGCCGGCAAGTCCAAGTCCGCTCGGGTAAGGGACAGGAAGTTTCCATAATTCAACCGAGCTCGATTTCCCGTTGCACGCCAGTCGGTGTCTTGCACGGTTACCCTCGCCGACCGGAGTTCGTTGAAGCTGTGTGTATGCTTCTTCTGGAGCGCGCGAAAGCGTCTCGGGTCGGTACATAAATTCAGAATAAACGCGCGATAATACGACCGAACGGGCACTCCGCGAAACTCGCCTGCGCTGTGAGGTCGAATCTCGAGAGAGAAAATTAAGTGCGACCTAGATTTTCCATGACGAGCAGATCTTTATTTCGATCGCGTGTGCACTTTTATGCTCGCATCGTGTCACCGATTCACCTCCGGTAACCAGAGCGATCGGTCTTATTTGTGAACGAGTGAGGTGAATGGCCCAATTATTGACCGTCGCCCAATTACTGCCCGTTAATCATGTTATCTACACCGATAAAAAGGTTTGGTAATGTCAACTATGCTGCGGTTGCGGGTGGCGAAGGAAATATTTGGATCGATTGAAAGAAATATTTAGTTGATTGTGACAAAAACCGATTTAGAGGATATCCGGTTTGTCTTGTGTTTAGGCGATCTCGAGCTCTGTCTCGAGCGAAGGGGTGGTTTCGTATGTTTGTATGGTTTTATTGGCCCTGAAAAGGGCCGTTTTAAACCTGGGTTTTACCCCACTCCTACTTCTGCTTCCAGTTAGGCATCTTTAAATGCGCGGTCGGCGGACCGGTAAGACAGTTCAACCCACTGAAGGGTTAGGTCGGGTAGACCTGGATTGCTGTTTAGCCCGGTGAGGAGCACGGTCAGTTGACCGGATGTTCGGTTTCGCGACGGTCGGTCGCGGGGTCCTTGGTAGACCCTGAAGAGTCGGCGCGATTCTTTAAATCCGCGGCCGCGGCGTACCGGAAGTCGCGGGTTCTTCCGAGGAGTCGGTTGTCGTGTCTCTCTCCGGCTCGGGGATGATGCGCGAAGGCACGTACTTCGGCGGAGCCCGCCGGTGCACACCCGGGTGTTTCCCTACCCCCTCGTAGGGCGAGAGGTATTGTGCAGAAGGGTCGTAGGTTTCCGCCCGGGGAGTGTTTCCGGCGGCCTCCGCCAAGACGTGGAGCGCTCCGAACCCGGGTAGCGCCGGCGTTGGAACGGTTTCCTCGTAAATCGCCGCAGCGCTCGCGAGGAGGTGTAGGGAGCTCCGGGAGCTAAGGTCGCTATCCGGGGACCAACCCGATTTCCCGAGCCTGCGTGCCGATGACGGCAGTCCTATAAACCCCCCGGAAGTTGTCGGTGCCGGGCCCGTGTAGCCCCTGGACGTCGCGGGTGGTTGGCTGGCGAGCTTGTCGGCCGTTTCCGGGACGGCACCGAATGGCGGGAGCAGCGGCTCGCGCACCCTTTCGGGGGAACCGCTGACTCTGGCTTTCGGCGCCGTTTCCACGGTAGGTTCCCCGAACAACTTATCCCACAACCCCTGGAGTTTCCCCGGCGCTGGTGGGTGCTGGTGGACGGCTCCCGGCTTCAGCGGTGTCGGTGAGAGGGCGGGCCGTTTCCCACGGGCTTCGGGATACACCCTATGTGCGTCCTTGTCCGTTGAGCGCGAATTGCGTTCCCGAAGGACCCCTGGGACGGCTTCCGGACGGGTGTTCTCGGCTTGCCGTAAATACGGGTGGACCCGGACAGCGGACGGACGTACGACGGCGGCGGGCGGTGCGTAGCCCCCCCCTGGAGGAGCGCGAATAGCGAGCCTTGGCTCGGAAAGGGGTCCCGCCGGCGGGTACGGGATGTAACGCAGCTCAGGTGCCTCCGGTCGGATGACGGGATCCCGGTATAATCCCCGTCCGACCACCTGTATCGTGTTCCGGATTGGCTGTAGGCGGGGATGGAACGGCCAGCGACGAGGATCTTCCGGGACGACGTGCGTGACCCTGACGGCAACGTCGACGCCACGTTCTCGGAGTTCCTCGATCAGCTCCTCGGACCGCCCCTCCAACCGTGCCTCCGCTCGGTCGATCAGGCGTCGCCGGTAGCACTGATTGCGCTCCGCTCGGGACATGCGAAAGAGCTGGTTGTCAGGCCCGGTAATATAACCCGTTGGATGGGAAATTTTTCCGCCGTGCGGCAGGACGTCTCTGCTCTTCAGCAGGGTGCTCTCGGGGCCACTCTTCAGCAGCTTAGCGAGTTCGTTTCGAAAGAAACGGTTTGGTTGAAATGCCGGTGGGTGCAAATCCACGGACGATTTCGTGAGTAAGTCGTCTGGGAAGGAGAGGACAAAAGAACCTGTTACACCGAAGTCGGTTTGGCAGATAAGAATTCCGATTTTATTCGCAAAAGTCTCGGCTATTTATTGCCGTTCAGCGCCCTAACCGCTTGCGAGAAACGTGTTTCGCGAATCTCCCTCTAGCGGCTAGATGTACAAGCAGTGTCTATCCTAGAGAGCCCGAGCGTACCGTCGCGGCGCTCGGCTATGTCCGTGGGTGCTCGGTTTCTCGAGCTACGGCTAAGTGTCGAGCGTGTGCGCGGCGACGGTACGCCCTAACCTCGGGCTAAGTTCGCGTGATGTTTGTTTTTTCATAAATTATAAAAGTGCGAGTTGTTTAAAAACTGAAGTGTTGCGTTAGACGCGTAATTATAAAAATACGGCATAGGGTTAAACCGACGTGTGTGTGTGTCAGTGTGTGCTAGTGTTTATATCTTGTGTTTCGTGCAGTGTTTACATCCTCGCCGGGCAACAGGTGTCTTCGGCATCGACGCGGATTATTCTTGTGGTAAGTCGAACTTATTTTTAATTATCTCGCGGAGGACTCCTCACGCGAGAGTATTTTTTTTTTCTCTTTTTAAGCTTCCCTATTACTCTTTAATATTTTGTCTTTTTTCAGTTTTCAGATCCCGTAGGAGTCCAGGACGGAGGGTCCAACGTCGAGGGGCATGGACAGCGGTCCATGGTACTATTAATAAGGTATGTAACTTATTTTCTAATTTATAATGTCTTAATTTTACGATTAATCATTTACATGTTTTTTCTCTTTTTTGTTTCAGGTTCCTGCAAGGCAGCGGGTAAGCCGCTGCCTTGCCTCGGCGTCGTCGAAGGAGCCGGAGGGTCCGTCGGATGACATGGGCGGAAGGCCCATGTCCCAAATAACACAGGTGAGTTTTATTCTAGGCTTAGTTGTAATTAAGATTATTATATAGATTTTTCTTAGTATTAATATGTGCCTTTTTATGTTACAGGTTATAGCGAGGTAGCGTGTAACCCGCTACTCGCCCCGGCGTCGTCGAGGGAGCCGGAGGGTTCGTCGGATGACATGGGCGGAAGGCCCATGTCCCAAATAAAACAGGTAAGTTTTTTTTTTTACATTCCTTTCTTCAAATTAGTCATTATTTGTGTGTGATGAATAAACGTGTGTTTTTTTTTTTGTATTTTACAGGTTTGAGGGGATAGCGGGTAAGCCGCCATCCTGTCCAGCGACGTCGAGCTTCGTCGTGGCCTCGTCCGGGTGTCGGATGAATCGGTAGGTACCGTTTCAATATCTTTTCTTTTACTTCTTTTTATTAATTTTTTTATTTTTTCTTTTTCAGGTGGACTTCCCCCGGACCAGGCGACGGCGGACGCGCTCATCGGGATGAGGAATTACGAAGACGAAGGCGAGGGCCCTTCGTCTTAAGGTAAGTATGTAGGTTAGTACAAATTAGTTAAGTATTAATATTGATAGAGTTTTCTTTTTGGTTCCAGGTCTTTTAGGTTCGGACGAGGGAAACGCCGTCGGCGTACAACATGCCCCCCCTGTTCGAACGTGAAAAGGACATGAAACTGTTATACTATGTGATAGCTAAATAAAGTAATAAGTGTAAGATTGCAACCGGTTGTAATATAATATGAAATAAGATAGGTTAGCGATATTATATGTAGATACGACTATTATCTATGATGGGATCCAACCAAAATAAAATTAAGAATTAAAACTAACTATGAGATCGAATTATGCACGAAATGAAATTCATCCCGAATATGAGATCAAATTATGAGCGAAAATAAAAATTAAAACTAAATACGAGAACATAGATCTTTGGTCGAGTTTTACATATTTCGACGCTTCCTCCTTCGGAGGTTGTAGCGAGGTGAAGCCCCTTTTTCTTCTTCAGGATCTTCGGAGTGTTCGGAATCTGAGGGGACGTAGTGAGGGGGGGGAGCTGCTTGTCTGCGCTGACTAGGGGTTCTGAAGGGCTTCTTCTTCTTTGGTGCCTGTGGAGTTCGCGGCCTGTGAGGACTCCCGGCCACTTCGGAGAGTGGCGAACTCGGTGCCGTATCCGTGCTCCAATCGCAGCTGTTGCCTGTTTTTTCTCGGGAGGTTCCCCGGAAGGTAGTGGGTCGTGGACTCCGGTTTGGAGTTGTCACGACAGTAGAATGGTCGGTCACTCGCCCTGAGTGCCTGGAGGTTCCGGGTGTAGGTGAACCCGGAGTCCGGTCTGGACCCTCCCTTGAAGAGTGATTGGTCACTCGCCCTGAGTGCCTGGAGGTTCCGGGTGTAGGTGAACCCGGAGTCCGGTCTGGACTTCCCTCCGAAGAGTTGGTTGAACTCGAGTCCTCGAGCAAGTCCTCCCAATGGTCTGCCATGTTAGACTCGGGAGGCGGTTGTGGTCGGTTCGAGCCTTGAGCCGGGAGTGATGCTCCGAGCTCCGCCGTCTCTGCTTTTATAGTGGGGCGGGGAGTAGGAGAAGTGGTAGGGAGGGCCAGGTGCGGCCGTTCGCGTTCCGTAGTGGGAGTTGGCGAAAGTTTTTGGGGATTCCCCGTTAGGTTTGGGGAATCTAGGTCGACTCCAGCGACCCCTGCGACAGGCTTTAATTGAGAGCCGTGGACCTTAACGTTTTTCCCACGTCGGTCTATGTAGTAAGTCTCTCCGCGTACTACCTCGGTGATAACGTATGGTCCTTCCCAGACAGGTGTGAATCCTGCGTGGATGCCTTGGATCGCATTAGACTGTGCGTGGTTTTTGGCGTAGACCGGATCTCCGATTCGGTAGCGGGAAGGTACCTGTTCTTCAATCGTGCAGTATCGTTGTTGGTATCGCTCTTGATTGTGGCGTACACGCTGGTTGACCCCTTCCCGGGCGTGGGCTTCCGTTCGGGATTGCGGAAATCTCCATTCACCCGGTTTGCGTAGGTTGATTCCGAGTAGTACCTCGCTGGGGGTATAGCCTGTGGCGGCATTCCTTCGGGTTCGAAGGCTGAAGAGTACCGTCTCCAGATGTTGGTCCCAATCTTTATGCCGGGTATTTTGCAGGTGAAGTCGGAGTCCTTTCTTAATCTCCTGGTTTCTTCTTTCTGTTGGATTGGCCCGGGGATGGTATATCGCCGTGGTCCAATGTTGAGCCTGCCATCTATCGCAGGCGGTCTGCCACTTCTGACTGACGAACTGGGGTCCGTTGTCCGAGAGGATGGCTCGGGGATATCCCCATCTGGCGAAGACTTCTTTGTCGAGGATCTTTATGATCACTGTAGCGTCTGATGTTCCCAAAGGGAACGCTTCGACCCATCTGGAAAAAAGATCCGTAACGACGAGTATGAACTTCTTCCCTTTGCCCGTGCGTGGGTAGGGGCCCATGAGATCGACAGCCACTGTCGTCCATGGAGAAGTCGGTTGATGGGGCCGTAGTTGGTCAATATGACTCGGTCTTGTAGCCTTGGTACAGGCGCACAGATGGCATTCCCGTACGTAAGTCCGTACATCCTTGCGTAGATCTTCCCACGTGAATCTTCGTTGAATAGCATGAAGAGTCTCATCCGCACCGGGATGTCCTGCGAGCGGTGAGTCGTGGTACTCGTGTAGAACTTGTTGTCTCGTTACTTCGGGTACGAGCAGTTTCCACATGCCCTGGATCTCCTTCCATAGGCCTCCGTCGATGATTCGATACCTTGAAGAGTCTTGTTTCAGACCCGTCGCGAGACGCTGGATTTTCTGATCTGATTGTTGATCTTCTATGACCCGTGTGACGAGAGGTTCCACCGTGATACCAAAAATTTCCGGCATTGCTTCCTCTTCAGGTAGTGACGCGGGTTCGGGTGGCAACATCCGACCGGGATCCTCCAGGTCTTCGACTGCTGCGCCCTCTGGGTGTCTTGACAGAGCGTCGGGGAGCGAGTTAGCTTGCCCCGGTACGTGTTCTACCGTGTAATTGAGCTCTTCAAGTAGTATGGCCCACCTGCTCAATTTGGACTTCTCGTTTTTCATGCGGCGTAGCCACAACAAAGCCCGATTGTCCGTTCGTAGGATGAACGGGTGGTCCTCCAGGTAGCAACGATATCGTTTTACTGCCCAGATCACTGCTAGACATTCTTGTTCGTTACTGTGATAACGGGCCTCTACCGGGCTGAATTTAGCGCTGACATAACTGATGATGTTTTTTGCGCCGTCCGGGGTCAGCTGGTAGAGAACAGCTCCCATTCCGATCTTGCTGGCGTCCGTCTGCAGGACGTATTGGAGCGTGGGATCCGGTCTGGCGAGCTTCAAGGGCTTCTGGATCTCGATTTTCAGTTTGGTGAGCGCCTCTTCGGCGGCGTCGGTCCATTGAAATTTGCCTTTACCGGCGAGAAGGTTCGTTATCGGGATGGTTATAGTAGCGAACTGAGGAATGTACTCTCGTAACCAATTGCAGGTTCCCATCAGCTGTTGGACGTCCCGCTTGGTTTTTGGAGTCTTGAAATCCAGTATGACGCCGACGTGCTCCTGTTGTGCTTCATTCCCGGCGGTGGTCACCATGTGGCCGAGGTATTTCAGTTCGGTTTTTCCGAAGTGACATTTATCAATGGCGCAAGTAAGGCCGTGCAGCGCTAGTCTCTCCAGGACTAGTGTCAGGTGCTGCAGATGATCCTCCCAGGTATTGGAGTATATGATTATATCATCCAGGTACACAATACATATAGTTCCTATGTATCCGATCAGAACTTCCTGGCTCATTAACCTCTGGAAGGTGTTCGGTGCGTTTTTCAATCCGAATGGCATTACCCGGAATTGGTAGGTGCCCCCCCCTGGGGTTGTGAATGCTGTGAGTTTCTTCGCGGGGGGATCCATGGGGATTTGCCAGTATCCACTCTTCAGGTCGATGGTGGAAAAGATTTTGGCCACCCCGAGTTCTTTTAAGGCCTCGTGTATTTTAGGCATGGGTTGCATTACATCTTCGGTGATGGTGTTTAGCCTCCGGTAATCCACGCAGAACCTTGGCCGTCCATCCTTCTTCTTGACGATTACGACAGGTGAGCTGTATGGTGAGGTGCACGGCTCGATTATCCCGTCCGCAAGCATTTCCCCGACTTGTTCGCGGATGATCTGCGATTTCTCTGCCGAGTATTTGTATGGCGGGAGTCGGAACGCCTGTTCGGATGTGAGCTTGATCTCGTGTTTGGTGCTCTGTGTCTGTAGTAGTCTACCGGCTTGCTTGAAGATGCGGGCCTGATTTTGGAAGAGATCTCGGAACGCATCTATCCATTCGGCCGGGATGTCGTGCTGGAACTCCTCGATACTGATTGTGTCCATCGTCTCTGTGGGCACGGCCGTGTCCACCAACCGGACGGAGAAGCGTTCCGTCTGCCCCAGGTAGAGAGTACCATACCGCAGATCGGTAACTGTGTGTTGCCGGACCAACCAAGGGTAGCCGAGAATGAGTGGTTCTCTTGCGTCCGGGGCTACCCATGCGTATACGTCCAGTACGTGCCCTTGTATGGTGATCTGGAATTCGGTTTTTCCAGTGAGCCGCATTTGGGCGTTGCGACCCCCCAGGTTGGCGCTTCCTGTATGAGGTGTAATCTTCTGTCCGGGTGGTAATAGATGTGGCTGGACGAAGCAATGGCTCGCGAAACAGTCAATGGCGGCACAGACTTCCTGGCCGTTCAGCATTACCCAGATGTGCGGTAATCTGTTCGTCCCGGTGTTTGAGTCCGTTAGGCCTAGTTCTGGGGGCGGGTGGCAGGGTTCGGCGCCTCTGCCACCCCCGGTCGGTTTCCCGGATTTGCGTTGCGTTCCGCGTTTTTCCTCGCCAATACTGGGCAGTCGCGGTGAAAATGCCGTTCCGGGCAATGCCAACAAGATGGCGGCTGTGCGGTTTCGACCGGTGTTCTCGAAGGTCGAGCTTCTATAGGACGATCAGATGTTTCTTTCTTGGGCCGATTAGGCGGAGTTTGCTCCAGCAGGTCGTGCTCCATCTCGATGGCCTTGGATGTTAATTCGGCCAGTGTCTGTGGCGCTGCGGGTCGTATGGCCACCCTCAGGGTGGGACGTAATAGTCCTAGCAGAGTGGCTACCTTAGCCTCTTCGGCGTCCCCGCCGCGGATCCTTTGGTAGAGCAGGTACTTCTGTTGGAGGAAAATACCCGCATTCTCTTTCTCACCTTGTTTCCGTGAGAAGAGTTGGGCGTTTAAACGGGAGATTACCGCTGGAGAGTTGTATTGGCTTAGCAGTAACTGTTTAAAGTTGTTCCAGTCGAAGTCGAGCGGTTGGTAGCACGACCACCATTTTTCAGCTTCGCCGTGGAGACCGGATGCGGCCGTTTTGGTTCTTGCGTTGTCCGGAATTCGTGCGGACACGAAGTACTCCTCACACCTTGCCAGGAACGTATTGGGGTTTTCGTGATCGACCCCAGCGTAGGTGGGTAAGGGTACCCGAGGCGCATCGTTGAGAGCGCGCAGCAAGGCCTCTAAATTCTCCAATCCGCCCATGAGATTAGGGTGCTCGTTAGCGTTATTCGCGGCCATCGCGTTTATTGGAGGCGGGATTTCTATATCGGGAATATTTCGTCCGGAAATTTCTGGGTCGTCGTCCCTCTGAACGTGAGCGACCAAACCGGAAGTACTTGAACCGGAAGTACTCAGACCGGTGTTAGGGGAGGGCGTTGTACCGCGCGCGTTTTCCAGAATTTTTTCACCGCTCGGCGGTGGTGTTTGTTCGGAGTTGGGCGCCACCGAGTGTTTATTCACTCCCGGAAGTGATTTTTTACGTGCCGTTGCCTCGTGGCTTACGGGCGGCGTTCTTTTTACGAGACCGGAATCCGATAGTCTTTTTCGGATTTGCGTAGGGGTTTTTCCGATCCGTGGGGATGTCGTTGTTACCGACGGCGGCTTCCCGAGGATTCGCGCCGATTTCCGCGGTTCGGGAGGAGGTGTATGCTTCACCTGCGGCATTTACCTGGGTCGCGGACCGATCTCGGACGGTAATTTAAACGGGGATTACGTGGCAACTCGGTCGGTAGGGGTTTACTGCGGGGAAGTTAAAAACAACTGTTTTTAATAACAGGCCCCACGTTGGGCGCCAATTGACAAAAACCGATTTAGAGGATATCCGGTTTGTCTTGTGTTTAGGCGATCTCGAGCTCTGTCTCGAGCGAAGGGGTGGTTTCGTATGTTTGTATGGTTTTATTGGCCCTGAAAAGGGCCGTTTTAAACCTGGGTTTTACCCCACTCCTACTTCTGCTTCCAGTTAGGCATCTTTAAATGCGCGGTCGGCGGACCGGTAAGACAGTTCAACCCACTGAAGGGTTAGGTCGGGTAGACCTGGATTGCTGTTTAGCCCGGTGAGGAGCACGGTCAGTTGACCGGATGTTCGGTTTCGCGACGGTCGGTCGCGGGGTCCTTGGTAGACCCTGAAGAGTCGGCGCGATTCTTTAAATCCGCGGCCGCGGCGTACCGGAAGTCGCGGGTTCTTCCGAGGAGTCGGTTGTCGTGTCTCTCTCCGGCTCGGGGATGATGCGCGAAGGCACGTACTTCGGCGGAGCCCGCCGGTGCACACCCGGGTGTTTCCCTACCCCCTCGTAGGGCGAGAGGTATTGTGCAGAAGGGTCGTAGGTTTCCGCCCGGGGAGTGTTTCCGGCGGCCTCCGCCAAGACGTGGAGCGCTCCGAACCCGGGTAGCGCCGGCGTTGGAACGGTTTCCTCGTAAATCGCCGCAGCGCTCGCGAGGAGGTGTAGGGAGCTCCGGGAGCTAAGGTCGCTATCCGGGGACCAACCCGATTTCCCGAGCCTGCGTGCCGATGACGGCAGTCCTATAAACCCCCCGGAAGTTGTCGGTGCCGGGCCCGTGTAGCCCCTGGACGTCGCGGGTGGTTGGCTGGCGAGCTTGTCGGCCGTTTCCGGGACGGCACCGAATGGCGGGAGCAGCGGCTCGCGCACCCTTTCGGGGGAACCGCTGACTCTGGCTTTCGGCGCCGTTTCCACGGTAGGTTCCCCGAACAACTTATCCCACAACCCCTGGAGTTTCCCCGGCGCTGGTGGGTGCTGGTGGACGGCTCCCGGCTTCAGCGGTGTCGGTGAGAGGGCGGGCCGTTTCCCACGGGCTTCGGGATACACCCTATGTGCGTCCTTGTCCGTTGAGCGCGAATTGCGTTCCCGAAGGACCCCTGGGACGGCTTCCGGACGGGTGTTCTCGGCTTGCCGTAAATACGGGTGGACCCGGACAGCGGACGGACGTACGACGGCGGCGGGCGGTGCGTAGCCCCCCCCTGGAGGAGCGCGAATAGCGAGCCTTGGCTCGGAAAGGGGTCCCGCCGGCGGGTACGGGATGTAACGCAGCTCAGGTGCCTCCGGTCGGATGACGGGATCCCGGTATAATCCCCGTCCGACCACCTGTATCGTGTTCCGGATTGGCTGTAGGCGGGGATGGAACGGCCAGCGACGAGGATCTTCCGGGACGACGTGCGTGACCCTGACGGCAACGTCGACGCCACGTTCTCGGAGTTCCTCGATCAGCTCCTCGGACCGCCCCTCCAACCGTGCCTCCGCTCGGTCGATCAGGCGTCGCCGGTAGCACTGATTGCGCTCCGCTCGGGACATGCGAAAGAGCTGGTTGTCAGGCCCGGTAATATAACCCGTTGGATGGGAAATTTTTCCGCCGTGCGGCAGGACGTCTCTGCTCTTCAGCAGGGTGCTCTCGGGGCCACTCTTCAGCAGCTTAGCGAGTTCGTTTCGAAAGAAACGGTTTGGTTGAAATGCCGGTGGGTGCAAATCCACGGACGATTTCGTGAGTAAGTCGTCTGGGAAGGAGAGGACAAAAGAACCTGTTACACCGAAGTCGGTTTGGCAGATAAGAATTCCGATTTTATTCGCAAAAGTCTCGGCTATTTATTGCCGTTCAGCGCCCTAACCGCTTGCGAGAAACGTGTTTCGCGAATCTCCCTCTAGCGGCTAGATGTACAAGCAGTGTCTATCCTAGAGAGCCCGAGCGTACCGTCGCGGCGCTCGGCTATGTCCGTGGGTGCTCGGTTTCTCGAGCTACGGCTAAGTGTCGAGCGTGTGCGCGGCGACGGTACGCCCTAACCTCGGGCTAAGTTCGCGTGATGTTTGTTTTTTCATAAATTATAAAAGTGCGAGTTGTTTAAAAACTGAAGTGTTGCGTTAGACGCGTAATTATAAAAATACGGCATAGGGTTAAACCGACGTGTGTGTGTGTCAGTGTGTGCTAGTGTTTATATCTTGTGTTTCGTGCAGTGTTTACATCCTCGCCGGGCAACAGGTGTCTTCGGCATCGACGCGGATTATTCTTGTGGTAAGTCGAACTTATTTTTAATTATCTCGCGGAGGACTCCTCACGCGAGAGTATTTTTTTTTTCTCTTTTTAAGCTTCCCTCTTACTCTTTAATATTTTGTCTTTTTTCAGTTTTCAGATCCCGTAGGAGTCCAGGACGGAGGGTCCAACGTCGAGGGGCATGGACAGCGGTCCATGGTACTATTAATAAGGTATGTAACTTATTTTCTAATTTATAATGTCTTAATTTTACGATTAATCATTTACATGTTTTTTCTCTTTTTTGTTTCAGGTTCCTGCAAGGCAGCGGGTAAGCCGCTGCCTTGCCTCGGCGTCGTCGAAGGAGCCGGAGGGTCCGTCGGATGACATGGGCGGAAGGCCCATGTCCCAAATAACACAGGTGAGTTTTATTCTAGGCTTAGTTGTAATTAAGATTATTATATAGATTTTTCTTAGTATTAATATGTGCCTTTTTATGTTACAGGTTATAGCGAGGTAGCGTGTAACCCGCTACTCGCCCCGGCGTCGTCGAGGGAGCCGGAGGGTTCGTCGGATGACATGGGCGGAAGGCCCATGTCCCAAATAAAACAGGTAAGTTTTTTTTTTTACATTCCTTTCTTCAAATTAGTCATTATTTGTGTGTGATGAATAAACGTGTGTTTTTTTTTTTGTATTTTACAGGTTTGAGGGGATAGCGGGTAAGCCGCCATCCTGTCCAGCGACGTCGAGCTTCGTCGTGGCCTCGTCCGGGTGTCGGATGAATCGGTAGGTACCGTTTCAATATCTTTTCTTTTACTTCTTTTTATTAATTTTTTTATTTTTTCTTTTTCAGGTGGACTTCCCCCGGACCAGGCGACGGCGGACGCGCTCATCGGGATGAGGAATTACGAAGACGAAGGCGAGGGCCCTTCGTCTTAAGGTAAGTATGTAGGTTAGTACAAATTAGTTAAGTATTAATATTGATAGAGTTTTCTTTTTGGTTCCAGGTCTTTTAGGTTCGGACGAGGGAAACGCCGTCGGCGTACAACAATTGAACGAATATTTAGTCGTGTGACCGAATATTTTGTTGAATTGACTGTTCTGTTGTTGATTGTAAAAAACATTTTGTTCAATCGACCAAACATTTCCTTCGCCACCCGCAACCGCAGCTTTGTTGATATTATTAAACCTTTTTATCGGTGTACGATTGAAAATTCTATTTAGGTCCGGCATACGCACATTTTTTTTTGTACATCCTTCATATGTGTGCTTCATGTGATTGAATAAACATGGGGAGAAAGTGTTATCTAAATCGTCGACTTCCAGAGTATTATCAGTGAACCCGCCAGAAATAACCTCACGCAAGCCATTTTCTTGTCAGTTTCGTTAAGCGGTTGAGTTTCTGAAATCTGTTCGTTTTCTTTATCAGAAGCGAATAAAACTAGGTGTCCAAGTTGTACTGTGTGGTTATAGATCAATTAAAACTGCAGTGTCCGAGAAAAGAATAAAAAATTGCAATTTCATCGGAAAATATACGTGGGTCAGAATTGAGTCTATAAAGACGTCGGATGCGCCCATTGCTGTCCGCATATTTCAGTCAATACGATGAGGAAGCTGGTGAGCTATGTTTGGTCTCTAATCGGGCACGGATGCAACACGGCATTAGATCAGTGATTAGGCCTTAGGTAGGTCACTATATGGGCTACATGACAACATTTTAGGACATGAACGGGTCATGCACAATGCACGGAGAAAAATAGTTCTGTTTCTCTATCAAAATGTAAGTCGTATTAACGACCTACATTTAATTTAGTTAAATTATTAAATTTATTGTTGTGGCGGTAAAAATATTTGGCTTCTATAGCAAAATATTCGCTGCCACAGCAAAATATTTAGTTGTCCCTATGTTAAGCAGGCAAATGAGTTACGGTAATAAAATTCTTGCTGCCCCAACAATTTTTTTAATTTTTAAGGTGAAGTGAAACACGTTCTCTGGCGCTCTCCCTCGCTCCACCACAAAACCGATGGCGCTATCTCTCTCACACTCCTGGCTCCGTCACGTGACTTTCACTTCCCCTTAAAAAATGGTCAAAAATACGCTGAAAAGAAAAATTCGCCCGCAGGCTGCCGACGAAAAAAAATTGTTTCAATTCTACTTCTCCAATTCAATTCTACAACGACGGCACAGACTGTCAAGGTGACTGTTATCGTTTCAAACTGGTATGAAATGCGAATTCAAAGTAAAATTGAAACATTTTTTTTCTTTGGCGCTCGCAAGCAAATTTTACTTGAATCATTGATATTTTTTTTTCAGTGTAATAAAATAATACTCGCTTTAGTTAATTAAGACTCTGAACTTTTCTTTAACACCACTTATTTCAAAACCTCCAGTATTTTTAACAATCATCTTTCATTTTCAATGCCATGCGGAGTTTAGGCGGTCAGTAATTGGGCCGTTCACCTTAGTGCCTCGAATACATTTTACGCCGCGTCCTGTGGAATAAAAAAGCGACGAGAACAATTCGAGAGGTCGGTCCCCGGCGCGGAGCGGCAGCGCGGCTCCCCAAAATCAAATCTTACTCGGTTGAAAGGATCCTCGGTGCCAGCGACATCTTTTCGCCATAAATGAAATGGCAACTCTCGAAAAGCCTCTTTCGCAACACCGTCAAAGGTCGTAGCTTCTCGCCCGTTTTCCACCTGTCGTATTCGCTGAAAGGATTTTTCCCCACCAGAGTTTTTCTCACCTGATTCCTTTCCTCGCGGTGGAAAAACGGTCGAGGGAACTCCAAACCCGAGGCTCTTTCCTCTTGACTTTTCGCAAACCTTCCCGAAACCTCCTTTCGTACGTACGAAAAATCACTGCGCGCCGAGAGAGCATAGTAAAAAGCGGGATTTCCGGCGGGGGAGGGGGGGGGGTGGGGGGAGGAGCGTGTGTGGAGCGGGAAAGTTGCGAAAAATCAAACAGAAGCGATCGACGGTGACGGCGAATCAGGCCAAAGTCGTCGGGCGCTAAATTGAAATCCGGAATCCAAGAGACCTTTTTCCTTTCCGCGAGTTCGCTGCCATGAGCTCCGGCGACGGAGATCGCCGCGGAGACGACACACTCTTTCTCTCCGTACGAGGCTTTTTTTCTGTACCGATTCGTCCGCACATTTACCCGGTTTCCGACGAATGAAGCTCGGCGAGAAGTCAATTGGAAAACTTTTTTATTGCTCGGCGCTCAGGAATTCCGCGCTCCGAGCCCATATCGTTTCGCCATAGCCGACCCAGCGCTCTGGATTTCTCTTCTGTCTCTTTGCGCCGGTGGGTAACGTTCCGGATTGTTTGTCCCATTGAGTCGCCCCCGATCGCCCACGGATACAGACGGCCCAGAATTCCCGTCGCCTTTTGCCACTCTCACCGTGATCGTCGAGATTCGATGATGTCGACTTAGTCGGCTGCGAAATAGAGTAGCTTCGTTGGAATCAAAATTCCTCACTGAGAAAAAATTACAGTAGGACCCCGCTTATCCGACCTTCGATTATCCGACCCTCCGCGTTATCCGAGGCACCCAAGTCATCATGATTATAGTTTAGCCAATTGAATTTAAGCTATCAGAAATTATCTATATAGACGTTCCTCCTGGGAACGATTCCTTATACAGTACACGGCCGCGTTTCTCCCAACCGCATAATTCCGAACGACCGCGTATTTCCGAAAATGACGACCGCGTAAGTCCAATTCGGCCCCTTCTCAAGGTCCGTTACCTGCTTGGTGGGGAAACAAACGACTCCTTCCCTTTTGCGACCTGCGAATGAAATCGTCACTGCTGTAATTCCGACAATTTTTGCGTATGGAAAGGGACGATGGGCAGGTAGGGGAGAGCGGGGCAAAATGGGGCAACGGAGCAAAACGGGGTTTTTGGGCAAAACAAAATTTTCCAATCATTTTTGGATCGGACAAGGTGGCAAAACTGGGCAGAAAAGCCTGATGTATCCGATATGGCGAATTCGGGCATCGAAAAATTATTTAAAATGACGTTTTGCCCAAAAACCCCGTTTTGCCCCGGTGCCCCATTTTGCCCCGCTCTACCCTACTTGGGGCAAGTAGTGGGGTATTCAACTTACGCGGTCGTGCTTAATTGGATTGGCTCCCGAGGATCGGAGAAACGCGGTCGTGTACTGTAGTAGGAAATACTATCCTTTTTCTCAGTGCTCCGTGGCGTTCCCTCGCTCGCCCGACGAGCGTCGCTCGTTTTGATGCATTACCCGGCTTCTGCTCGTTTCCAATTCACGATTAACGGCTGATATTCGTACTGAATTATGCAGCGCGAAATGGATTCCGAATTGATTAATTCTTTTTCCGTACAGCGATTCTCGCGCTGAATCGACGCGCTGCCGAGCCAAATCTACATGACCATTAAAACCCGCGGGCCCCCTCTATTTCGCCGAGTTACCGCACGTTTCCTGTGCAAATTTTGAATATTATTTCGATACCGCGAAACGACTTTTTTTTTTCTCTTTTTTTCGGTGCGAAAATATCGGTACAGTTTTAACTGTCGTCCGACCGATATCGCTGATTATAACGCGGACATTCACTGCGGTCGGATTACAGCAGTGTCCGAGCGGAAACCGTTGAGCACAGCACGCGTCGCTCGTGGAAGTGAAATAAACTGGCGCAACGGTCAGTTTTGTCGACTCGGCTGACAGTGATACACCCAAAAATATCTGGCAAACCCGACGTTTCTGAACGAATTTTGTATTCCCTCCTTTATTACTTTTTTTTTTTTTTTTTTTTTTTTTTTTTTTTCTTCCCTTTCGTCGTTACCGGACAGAATTAATCGTGACAGGCGGGCGTTGCGCGGACGATCGATGATCGTTTTATAGCATTTGTACCGAAAATACGGCGGCGTAGCCCATGGCGGATAATTCGTTTCGATTCTATTACCAGTCCGGTGTCGTATCAAAAACGTATCTCCCGGTAAAGCGCATCGCGCCCGCCTCCGAGCGCCGTTATTGAATTATTCGTGTTGAGCAATTATATAAAATGATTATTTCGAGGGCGAAATCGTGCACCGCGTTAGTTTCCGCGGTGCTCGGGAAACGCGCCTCGAATCGTGTTCGAGCACCGCCGCGCGTCCCCCTCGTTTCCCGAACCTCCGGCCGATGATCGCCAAAATAAATGTAACCCTCGCGCTGCTAACTTCAAATACAGCGCCCGGACTTGTCCCATGAATATTCCGTTTGGCCTATGGGAAATCACGCGGTGAATGAATTTATTCTTATCCACCGCGCTCGATAGCTCGATACTGTCCTGCTAGTTATATTTCACTCCCATAATTGACCGGTCCGCAGTGGAAAATGCATTTTCCCGGTAAACAAATTAGCAACCCCTTTTACCCCCCCCCCCCCCCCCACCCCGCCCCGTAGAACCAATCACTTAGATCCACCGCGCGATTTCGCGCCGTACAATTTTGTACCAAAATTTGTTTCCAACCCCCCCATACAAAATTTTCGCCAAAGACTCGCTCTGCCGTGACACTGATTAGTGTCCGGCCATTGATAACGCGAAATTCTGCATCGGTTCGACGGGGCGCAAGGGCGAACGAACATTTTCGAAATCGGAAAACACGGCGAAACAAGTCCCTACTAATTTCGAAATACACGGGAACCGTTTTATCAATATGTATTTATCGGGAGTAAAGGGAAACGCGCCCGCGCGCGACACACTGGGTGAGCTATTGATTTATGCGTCCGGGTACGGCGTTGGCCGAACGAAAAGACAAACCGGCGCGCGATCATTCATAAAATTGATCAGTATCGTTCGGTTGTGCGGAGCGGCGTGGGGTGGGTGGGAGGCGCTTGATTGTAAATTGTAAGCAATTTCGTAATTGCGTGGACAAAGCAATTAAGCCGTTTGACTGGTTATCTACGACGCGGAGAGCCGTTTCACGGTAAATGCGCCGTCGGACCTATGCGCCCTGTATCGGCGCAACACCTCTCCGCTGCCCAAACACCGAATGATAATGCAATTTGGATAATACCCTGGCATATCCACGTTCAATCGATAGAGCGTTGGTCACCTGAAGCGAGAGCGGCTCCAGGAATACTTCGCTGTTTACACGCGGTTCCAAATTGAGATCGGGCGTTTCGACGTCCGATTTCCTCTTCTCATCGGCGCATGCGCATTCTGATGATGAGAAATGAATTTATCGAAACTTTTGTTTCTTGTTTTTCGCGCTTGTCTTGTTGTAATTGAAGCGGGGAGGATCTCGCGTGTCGAACCTGCGACGATAAAGAAATTTGTAAAAAGATGGAAACAAGAAAAATCTTGCGACCCCGAGGTTGTTAATCTGCACGGTAAAAAATAATTTCGTAAAATCGGAATACGAAGTTTCGTAAAAATAATTCTGTTAAATAAGTGACAAACTCGTTTGTCGAGATTTGAACATTACAAACCTACCCTTTTATTTCTCGTGCAATTAACAATTTTAGTTTGTACTTTTGTTTGTAAAACTAGAGAATTAACAAATAAACAATTGTGGACGTTTGTGGACAATAAGTTGTTGTAAAAAGTACAAACTTTTTTTACCGTGTGGAGGAAGCATGAGTGACTTCGATGCAGCCGGAAAAGGCAGGTGCACTGAGGGAAGGATCTGATGAAAATTACCATAAGTCTGGTAAAAGCTGACACAACTTGAGGCATTATATCAGGTGGACACTGAATGGTCAAGACGAAGACTGCGCACCGTGAATGTGTGCACGCAAACATATGACCACGAACGGGCTGTACACCAAGTCAAGTCTACACCGACGAGAGTGAACACATTATCAACTGAACACTCGACAACTGCACACAAATGACTGCGAAGATATCCCCATGATTGATTACAACACTATGACAACGCTACATAATCGATACTACCTTTGAGGAGAATCTGTACCTAAAGTGTCATAGTAATGATCAAACTCGAATTACTTGCTCTTGGTATTGCGTTCCGAACTAGCGCCTCTTATATTGGGTCTACACAAAAATGTCGACACGAAGACAACTTGACACGAAGACTGTACACCGTGAACGTGTGCACGTAAACATATGACCACGAACGGGCTGTACACCAAGTCAAGTCTACACCGACGAGAGTGAACACATTATCAACTGAACACTCGACAACTGCACACAAATGACTGCGATGATATCCCCGTGATTGATTACGACAACACAACGACGACGCTACATAAGCGATACTACGCTTGAGGAGAATCTATGAAGTGTCATAATACCTGAAGTGTCATAATACCCGAAGTGCCATAATAATAATCAATCTCGAATTACGCGCTCTTGGTATGGCGTTGCGAACTAGCGCCTCTTGTGTTGCCACAATAAGACATTGGCATTTAACTCAGTGATCTGATGTAGTCTGCACTTCCGTTGGGTTGTCGAGTGTTCAGTTTTTGGGGTGTTTAGTTGGTAGTGTGTCCAATCTCTTGGTGTAGACTTGACTTATTACTTATTTACTTACACCATCCAAGCAAAAGTTTGCCAACGCGCCTTCAGGAAAAAACAACGCAATTTTTACCGGGTTGGGTAAAAATTGCTATCGCCCCTATGAAAATTTCACATATCGCTACTGGTGTCGCTGGTGTACAATATTGTCTGGTCGAAATTTGCCACACGACTCGGTAGTTTTTCCGAGATCCTTCTATCAGTGCAGAATAATCCAACAGGCCTTCCTCTCACCGCATCGTAGACTCTTCGTCCAGGCAATCGCAGATCGCAGAAAATATTTGCTCCATACAAAGTTTCTCAAAATCTTGCCATAAATTTTTCTCCGCGATTCTCGCCGCACGAGTTCGAAACAACGAAAAACAAGACAATAAAAAATCCAGAGATAAATAGTTTGTTTTTTTTTTCTCCAAACACCCAATGCCGTATTTACGACAAGCGATTGCCGAGTCTAACTTTCCGTGAGGCAATTTTTGTTTCTTTTTTTTTCTCTCGGTATTTGATACCGCAGCTCGTCGGAACAATTTTAACGCAAATGAGAAATACGCTCTCCCGGTAGGATAAACAAGCGAGATAAAGGATTTATGAGCGTGCGCGGGGGGAAACAGCTGCCATAAAAGTCTCGGGGTGTTTCCAATCTGTCAACCGATGCGGAGCTCTCGGCGCTGTGTATGGAGGATCGAAAAAAAAGGAACGAACGAGGGCGAGAGAGCGAGAGCGAGCTGAATCCTCCTAGTGTACGATGGTACGTGTAGAGCAGCGCCTGGGACACGCCAGTTTTCCCTCTGCTCTCTTTGTATTATGTCTCCGTCGTGGAGCCATACACCGAGCGTATGTGTCGGATTCGCTCGTAGCTCGAAGCAATCACAATATTGGTTGTTGCCCTGTTCCATTACCAGTCAAACGAACATAACGGTTGTGGGTCCTCTTTCCCTCTATTCTTCCCTCTGGTGCCGAACCCTCCGACCGACCGTCGCAAAACTATATCGAAACTGCTTCAAACTTTTTGCCCCCTTTTGTCACCGCAAAATGTAGAGACTCCGTCACTGTATGTAACTGTGATATCGTTCGTTCTCACGTTAAATAGAAGAGAGTGATCTTTGGAGCAAAAACAAACAAACAAAAAATACAACAAGGATTCCCGGTTTGGTGAAACGCTCAGCCAGTACTTGTCAGCATTAATCAGATTTTCAGCTACAAGTCAGGATAGACAACTGTTATATATGGGGCAGAGCGGGACAAAATGGGACAGTGGGGCAAAGCGGGACAGTGGAACAAAATGCAATTCTCTAATCGTTTTTGGATGCCCCATTTTGCCCCATCGATGCATCTGGATTTTCTGCTCCGTTTTGCCCCAGTGCCCCGTAGAAAAAATATTGGAAAATCGCCGTTTGCCCCCACTGTCCCATTTTGACCCGCTCTTCCTTATGAGCATCTAATTTTTGGAATATGTAAAAAAAAGGCTTGTTCCGTTCATACACGCAAATAAATAAATAAATAAATAAATAAATAAATAAATAAATAAATAAATAAATAAATAAATAAATAAATAAATAAATAAATAAATAAATAAATAAATAAATAAATAAATAAATAAATAAATAAATAAATAAATAAATAAATTCCCCCTAACAACCCCCCCCCCCCCCCCGCTCGCTCCGGCGTCGTCGGGAAGTCAACGCGAGAATTGAAGTAACCCGACGAGCGAACGATAACTCTCCGGGTCCTCGAGACCGAATCCTCCGAGGAAGCTGGCCGTACCGCAGAGGTTCGAGATGTATGGGAGAAGAGGCCGGGAGACGATAGTGAGGCGCGTGTAACAACCGGGTGCGGGACACTGCATATAACAGAGCGGCGAGGTAATGGACGTTTCAATTATGCATTCGTCCCCTCGTCAGTGGAGCTAATCAGTTATTTACACATTCCAAGTGGGCGTGAGCCGGTGTCAATGATTAAGAAGGCACCGGCAGAACTTTAGCGAGCGGTATTTAACTTCCTTGTATATGCGAGAGCGAGCGAGCTCCTTCTCTCTGTGCTAACGGCTCCGGCGCGTACTCACCGAGGCTCTTTGCTCCGTATACATATACATTGACGAGTGGAAGCTCGGTGAAGAAAACGAGACGGTGAGGGAGGCGAGACGGAGAGACGCGGAGAAGAGAGTCGTTGAAGGAGTGCGGCCTCGACGAGATGCTGGTGGAATCACTTTCGAAGTGGCTCCTCTCCTCGCGCACTAGCTCACTCCTCACAGTTACCGAAGGCGCAAAGTTTTCGCAACACCCTTCGTCCTCTCGCGTTTCCCTCACTCCGCGAAACGTCGAGTAAGTACGCGGAGTTTCCTCTATTCTTTTTTTTTTTACCGGTGTCTTTTTCTTATCGAGCTTCGAGGATCCTCGAGATCGACGGCCGAGAAACTCGACGCAAAATTTTGTCACTCGATGGGCTTGGTTTGCCTCGGAGGTAATGATAGGCTTACAGTTAATGCAGGTGTTACAGTTCGAGGCAAAACGGACGATTCTTTGTCGATTGAAGGAGACTGGTCCGTTTTGCCCCGATCCATTCTGTGAACCGTGTCTTTTTCTTGTGGAGCTTCGAGGTTCCTCGAGATCGACGGCCGAGAAACTCGACGCAAAATTTTGTAACTCGATGGGCTTGGTTTGCCTCGGAGGTAATGTAGGTTTACAGTTAATGTAGGTGTTACAGTGAGAGGCAAAACGGACGATTTTTTATCGATTTAAGGAGACCGGTCCGTTTTGCCCCGATCCGTTCTGTGAACCGTGTCTTTTTCTTATGGAGCTTCGAGGTTCCTCGAGATCGAGGGATGAGACAAACAAAAAATGTTGTCACTCAACGGGCTTGGTTTCGGTCGAAGATAATGTACGCGCTTTACAGTTCGAGGGGCGAAATGGACTATTTTTTACCAACTGAAGGAGATCGGTCCATTTTGCCCTGATCTTGTTTCGCAGTCGTCACACATCCAAACGTGATTACGATGAAAATCGCGATAGAGAAGAAAAAGTACTTTGTACTTTGTATTTTATAAAAGTAGGGGAGAGCGGGGCAAAATGGGGCAACGGGGCAAAACGGGTTTTTTGGGCAAAACTAAATTTTCCAATCATTTTTGGATCGGACAAGGTGGCAAAACTGGGCAGAAAAGCCAGATGTATCCGATAGGGCGAATTCGGGCATCCAAAAATTATTGGAAAATGACGTTTTGCCCAAAACCCCATTTTGCCCCGTTGCCCCATTTTGCCCCGCTCTACCCTACTTTATGTACTGAAATTACTTTGTACTTTAAGTACTTTTCTGTACTTAGTACTTCAAGTACTTTTCTGTACTTAGTACTTCAAGTACTTTTCTGTACTTAGTACTTCAAGTACTTTTCTGTACTTCGTACTTCAAGTACTTTTCGGTACTTAGTACTGTAAGTACTTTTCTGCACTTAGTACTTTAAGTACTTTTCGGTACTTTGCCCAGCTCTGGCCTCGACCATGCTAGATCCCGAGGAAAGTCCGATTCTCGAGAAGGTAGCACGGGTGAGAAATATTATCCTTCATTCTTTCTTCCGGTGTCTTTTTCATTGAAAACAAAGATAATGTCACTCAATGGGCTCGGTTTCGGTCGAAGATAACGTTAGCGTATTACCATTCGAGGGTCAAAACGGACTATTTTTTACCAACCGAAAGACGTCGGTCTCGGATAAAAATTGGGGACACCATCCACGCACCCTTTTCTGTGAAACGGGTAACTTTTGGGGTCAATGTAGATTCTCAGGCGCCGCCTCGACCACGCCGGATCCCGAGGAAAGTTAGCACGAGTGAGAGATATTAAAAGTAAAGTAAGCTTGAGAGGCGAGTGAGTCGAACAGGGAGTGCAGGCTCGCGCGCGGTTTGAAGGTTGCGGCTCGAGGGTGTAGATGGAATAGAAAAAAAAGAGCGCCTCGGCCCTTTGAACGCTATTTGGGATGCTGCGTGCGGTCTCATCTACTTTCTTTTCCCTCCCCCTTTCTTTCCTCCCGATGCCAATCCTTCTCGACTCCCGTCGACTATATCTATGTTTGCACCCCGGCAGCATCGCACTTTGGTATACATTACCTTCCCTCCTCTCCTTTTCGCAGAGAGTCCTTGTCCTCCGTCGGAGACTGCGATCCCAGCGAATCCACAAAGCACGCCCCGGCCGTACTCCGGCCGAGCTCCCTTCCGACTCCGGGAGCTTTCCCGGCTCGGCCGCCGGAACCACCCTCTCGGTTTTCTCCTCTCGTTCACCCCCGTCGATTCGCCGAGTGCGCCGAGGTGGTCCGAAGGAAACCTGGCGAAAAATTAAGAAGCCCCTCACGCACCCGTACCCATTACCGCGAGGTAAACATACGACCCCCGTGCATGAGCGGAATATCCGCTCTGTATTTTTTTTTCTCTCTTTCCCTTCGCCGGTGGCTTTTCCTCTTCGACCGTCGAAGGGAATCCGTGAGCGGCGATGGGCCCATACGATGGTTGCGGGTAACTCGGAGACTCCGGATGTATCTGCGAACTGGAAAACGAGACCGAGTCCTCCGGTAATAATTTTCCAGCTCTCTCACCGCCGTGACCCGCGCGAGGAACCGAAACTCATCATCTCTACAGCTCATTTCGGAAGTTACTTAATTGAGGCCTTTCACTTTCGCCGAATAAGGCTGGTGTATAGTCAGCGTCGGGGAGGGCAGGCCCTCGTGCTTAAATTAACATCTCGTTCCATTCATCCCCGCCGCCCTGTCCTGCCGCCCCTCGGTGGCCGAACGAAACTTCGTATCCCTTTCAGACATTCACGAAAATTCCGTTGAAGCTGCACTCCACTTGGGGGGGGGGGGGAGGAGTCGGATTCGAGAGAGTTTTAAGACGATTCTCTAATTAGTCTAACTGCCTAGCGGAACACGACTTCCCGTCCGTTTCTGGCGCTGCCGACTCCTCCGAGAGGTTCCCTCCACCTCGCTTCCGTTTCAACCGGGAGGACGAAAAGTGACGCGAATCGAATTCGCCGGAAAGATCGATTCCGGAAACATTGAAAAATGACGATTCCTTCGCGGGCGAAGACCGAGAAATGTAGGCACGCAAACATATGACCACGAATAGGCTGTATACCAAGGTAACTCTACAACGAAGAGAGTGAACGCATTACCAACTGAACACTCGACAACTGCATATAAACGACCTCGTACTTCGGAGGAGCTGTTCTCGAGTGATATCCCCATGATTGATTACGAGAACACGACGATAACACTAAATCTGCTTGAGGAGAATCTATACCTAAAGTGTCATAATCATGATCAAGCTCGAATTACGCGCTCTCGGTATTGCGTTGCGAACTAGCGCCTCTTATATTGGGCTGTATATTGGGTGGACGCAGAAGAAGTCGATACAAAGTGTGTACACCGTGAATGTGGGCACGTAAACAGATAACCACGAACGGGCTGTAGACCAAGTCAACTCTACAACGAAGACAGTGAACACGTTACCAACTGGAAACCCGACGACTGCACACAAATGACCACGACGATATCCCTGTGATTGATTACGACAACACGATGATAACACTAAATAGGCCATGTTACCCTTGAGGAAAACCTATATCTAAAGTGTCATAACCATGATCAAGCTCGAATTACGCGCTCTCGGTATTGCGTTGCGAACTAGCGCCTCTTATATTGGGCTGTATATTGGGTGGACACGGAAAAAGTCGATACAAAGTGTGTACACCGTGAATGTGGGTACGCAAACATATAACCGCGAACGGGCTGTGGACCAAGTCAAGTCTACACCAAAGAGAGTGAGCACATTACCAACTGGAAACCCGACGACTGCACACAAATGACCACGACGATAGCCCTGTGATTGATTACGACAACACGACGATAACACTAAATAGGCCATGTTACCCTTGAGGAAAACCTATACCTAAAGTGTCATAATCATGATCAAGCTCGAATTACGCGCTCTCGGTATCGCGTTGCGAACTAGCGCCTCTTATATTGGGCTGTATATTGGGTGGACACGGAAAAAGTCGATACAAAGTGTGTACACCGTGAATGTGGGTACGCAAACATATAACCGCGAACGGGCTGTGGACCAAGTCAAGTCTACACTAAAGAGAGTGAACACATTACCAACTGGAAACCCGACGACTGCACACAAATGACCACGACGATATCCCTGTGATTGATTACGACAACACGACGATAACACTAAATAGGCCCTTGAGGAAAACCTATATCTAAAGTGTCATAACCATGATCAAGCTCGAATTACGCGCTCTCGGTATTGCGTTGCGAACTAGCGCCTCTTATATTGGGCTGTATATTGGGTGGACACGGAAAAAGTCGATACAAAGTGTGTACACCGTGAATGTGGGTACGCAAACATATAACCGCGAACGGGCTGTGGACCAAGTCAAGTCTACACCAAAGAGAGTGAACAGATTATCAACTGAACACTCGATAACTGCACACAAATGAGCGCGATGATATCCCCATGATTGATTACGACAACACAACGACAACGCTGCATATGCGATACTACCTTTGAGGTGAAACTATACCTAAAGTGTCATAACAATGATCACGATCGAATTACGCGCTCTTGGTATTGCGTTGCGAACCAGCGCCTCTTATATTGGGCATTACATTAGATGGACACAGAAAAAGTTGACACTCCACCGGATGGGGAGAGTTTTAAGACGATTCTTTAATTAGCCTTACCTAGCGGAACACGACTTCCCGTCCGATTCTGGCGCCCCCGACTCCTCCGAGACTTTCCTTCCACCTCGCTTCCATTTCAGCCGAGAGGACGAAAAGTCGCGAATCGACTTCGCCGGAAACACCGATTCCGCAAGCATTGAAAAATGAGGATTCCCTCGCGGGCGAACACCGAGAAATAACGCCCGAGCCTTCAAGATTATTCGGCGAGGGAATGGTTTAGGTGGTTGGGACGCGATCCTGCCTTCTTCCTCTGCCACACTATCCGCCGTATTCTCCCCACCTCTCTATCTCTTCAGCAAAGTCTCGGAAGATTGAGAACATCTGCCGATTTGCGGTACACTTCTCGTAGACTGTGCTGGAGGGAACCACCGCGGTGCCGATCCACGGAGTGTATAATAGACAGCTCCGGTACTGCAGACGTCACGGGGAGGAATGGTCGGACTAATCCGGCCGCAGTACCCGTGCATAAAACATTCCTATCCAATTTGCCGGATGAGGGGTGACGCCCGCCAGGAAATAGATTGCGCGATATAAGCGAGACAAGGATGAGCAGCCGGTGGGGGAGGGGGGGGAGGGGGGGGGAAAGGAGGAAAAAAAGCGAATGTAGTCAATTCAGAACGGTCTCGTTGCGTCGTGTTTCGTTGCGTAGGCATCCGGATCTGCGCCATTCGTCGCCGTCCCCGGAACCGAGAGTTTCAATTCGCTTTAATGCCCGCCCTCATCCCTCCGTTGCCTTCGTTCCGAAAAGCCGTACGAGCCGTTTTTACCGTTCGTTTGACGAGCGGAGGGACTCGCCGGTCCTTTCTGGCCGCCAAACGCCCGAGCTTAGATCCGATTGGGACGGCCACGGCCGATCGGACCTGCATTCAACCCAGATTAGCGAAACTCCATCGGAAGAAAAAACCAAAAAGGAAAACACCCGAAAGAGAAAAAAAACAAAAAATCGACTCTACGGCCCGGGATTTAATTATCGATTTCGGATAGTCTATGATTATCCACTTTATCTTCCGCCGGTGGCTTCGCCCGCTTTTTGAGGAGTTCGGGTTGCGTCGAATCAGCGTGTCCGGAGGCATTAGGCTTCGCAAACATTTTCCCTTGACGCGGCGGACGCGGAGTGGGGTCCGCGCTCGCCGGGTCGGAGAAAAGTAGAATATAATGTTGAATTCACGTATGAGAGCCGGATGGTCCGCGGCAGCCGAAGAGTCCACCCTCCCGACAAATCTCTGTCTCGCGAGCGTGCCGCGTCCGTACATAAATTCAATAACGGCGAGCGGCCTGACCCCTCGACCCCCGATACACGCACCGCACTCGGTGCAGCGTCTTTCCACCGATCTCCCTCCACCGCGTACGTGGAATCATCAATATTAAATTCACGTTGCATCCGTCGACCCTTCGTAGGGGAGACCGGGGACAAAAGTAACACGGGTCAATTGTAACAAGCGGACGCGCAACGCTGCGCATGATCGGATGCATCGGATATGAAGTGAGCAACATTATAGACACCACCTTATGGCCACACAGAAAAAAAATATCATTGAATCAAGTAAAATTTGCTTGCCGGCTGCCAAAGAAGTAAAAACGTTGTTTCAATTCTACTCTGCATTCGTACAATTTTATACCGGATTGAAATGATAACATGTCACCTTGACAGTCTTGCTGTGTTGTTTCAATATCATATGGAATTGTAAGGATTGAAAGTAGAATTGAAACAAACATTTTTTTCTTTGGCAGCCCGCAGGCGAATGTTTTTTTCAGTGCATGCAATCACCTCATAGCTGAGTTTTCAAAAATACCAATTCGCCGAAACCAAATGTGAAGCGCGAGTGCAGAAGTGATTTTTCGGCTGTGCAGATCGCGTCAGCTAGGCAACACAATACAAAATATTAGTGCAAACAAGCACAAGGAGTTGAAAGGTACATTTTTGCGGAACATTTTGATCGCTGAGACGATCCGTTTCAGATTGTTATTAACCGATGCCACAGTAACTTTGCTAATGATCATGTGTGGTGTCGATTGTAACAGTCGATCCGGGTCAATTGTACCAGCAATAATTAATTTCTTCCAATACCAATACCAATATATTTTATTTATTTTATTCTTACTTTCTAAGCAATCAGCAATAATTTATACACTTATAATTTATAACCAACCAATTGTAGACTATAACATTTATAGTAGAGCGTATAGTTAGGCCGGCTAAAATGGCTTAGCCTGCTAAAACGGCTTAGCCGGCAAATAATTTCTAAATTTTTAAACATTTTTCTGTGCTAATGCACCCCCGTTCTATTTCTTAATAGCGGTCGGCGAAGGATTTCGTTGATGCAGGAGGATGTTACAAATGACTCCACTACCCGTTACAATTGACCCCACCGGGCCCAAATTCTTACCCAATTTCGTCTGTGTTTAAAGGGGCAGTGTTTGCAATTCCGTGCACATTTCTGCTTGAAATTTTTAAACTAAATACCTAAGACTAGGTTAATGGTACACCATTGGATGCCGAAGCGTTAGACTCTCGGGTTTGTTGGTAAAAAAATTAAAAAGGATTTCTGTTACTTCTGTCCCCGGTCTCCCCCGCCCTCCCTCGACGACGCGGCGAGGAAGCTGTTCGGAAAGAGCGGCTGAAACCCGGAGAGAGATAAATTCCGTCGCGTCTCCGGACACAAATTCGTCACACCGCGGGGCAATCCGCGTAGCCGAACGGTATAATAGGGCGGAGTGATAGCCGCACCGAGACGGGAATGAGCGCGATGCGTGAATGATTTCATGCAAATTTCAGGCCCCTTCGAGGGCGGCATTTTTTTTTTTTTTTATTTAGCTCTCTCAAACGTTTATCTCTCTCGACATCCGCGCCGGCACCGCCCGCGAGACGTCGCGTCTTCCTCCTCGCCTCGCTGTTTCTCTTGTCCTCGCGGAGTTTCATTAATTCCTGAGATAACGCGGGCCCGGGCATTCCCGAGGGGAATTGATGAGTCGGTAATCCAATTTGCCCGGAATATCTCGACGCAATATTCCCGTCGTCTTTTAATAAATTTACATGCCAAGAGCGGACACGATGGCCGAGGCGGGCACGCTTCGCAGTTTCAATCTGGATCGCAATAATCCGATCACCCTCTCCGCCACCGGCGACTGTTCGTTTCCCAGTCGCGAACCGCGGGGACGTAGAAATTCAGGTGTTGCAGCGTCGCATCCGAAACCATCCCGCTTCTCCATTGAAATATGCATATCACCGTTGGATCGTATTTATCGGTTAAGTTATAGCCTTTCGCCGGTAACGGATGAATCATTATACTCAACCGATTGCAACGGCCGAAAAAAAAAAGAAAAAAATGAATCGCCCTCGCGAGTTCCGCGACGAGACGGCAATACCGCGGGAATATAAATCGCGAGGAATTTGCGAGAGCATCGTATCCGAGAAATTGCCGGGATCGTACGTGCGAGGGAAAGAGGAAGGAAGAGGAGAGGACGAGGAGGAGGAGGAAGAAGCAAGAGTATTCTCGCGGCTGAGTCGACTACAAGGCACTTGACACCACACGTACGTTCCCAAGCGTCTGGAGAGAGATTGTCAGGCCAATAATGCATTTCTCCCCGGTAAAGAAAGATACGGAATGGAGAACGGCAAGAATAGCCGAATAAGGGGAGAGTGTGGGGCGAAAAGAGAATGGAACGAAAAAAAAAATGAAAATAAACGAAAACCGCAGCAAAGAGCGCATGCAAGAGGGGCCAGATTTTGTCATTTAAAATGCATAGAGTTCATAACTTATTCCCACGCCAGCGCAGCCGCCCGCGAACCCGCCTGGCCCAACTATTGCCTCGTTTCTCCGTCGACGAATTTCATGCCCGTGCGATTCTTGTTTTTACCTATCCAGCCTTACTTCTGGTGAGTGACTTTTCTCTCGCTCTTTGACGTTCGCCCGCGTACGTCTGGCGGCTCTTGCCCGGTTTAATAAATACTGTCTCCTCCGGTCGCGCCAGTTGGGAGTTCGCGGAGTGACCCGAAGTGTATAACTTTGCATAGGCGCGTCCAACGGCGGAGATGTATTTAATTATTAGATTTAATATTTGAATCAATTTCATCCGCCGAACGTACCGGACGAGGGTCCTGTCTGGCGGGAACGTCCGAGGCGATCATCGGACCGTACATATATGTTATGGTAAATATAGAGCGAAGTGAGGGATTTCAGGATGAATAACGGATTGACCAAATCTGTCTAGACGTTGCACGATTCACAATTTATTGTCAGCTCGATCAACCTGTTTCTGTATTTGTACGTATATCGTTTATGTATATGTGGGGAAGAGCGGGGTAAAATGGGCCAGTGAGGCAAGACGGAACGGGAATGACGCAGCTTATCAATCATTTTCGGATGAGACAGTGGGACAAAACGGGACAGAAAATCCGGATGTATCGATTGGCGAAATTGCACATCTATAAGTGATTGGACAATTACGTTTTGCGTTCCGTTTTACCCCCACTGTTCCATTTTGCCCCGCTCTGCTCTATGTATATGAATATAATTTTTTTGCTTCCTCATAGGAAGCTCTGTATTCGTGAAAAAAAATCGAGATTTTAATGAGAACGTGTTCAGAATGTTTCTAAGGTTGGTAACGCATCAACGCTCAATAATTGGTTAAATTTTCATCACAATGCTTTCAGCCATTAAAATTCTACGCGATTTTGAACTTTGCTAAAAAAAAGTCTCAACAAACTCTTACAATTTTTTCAGTTTCGAGCAAAAAAGTTGTACCCAAAGCTCGAATCGTTTAAATTTTACGAGATTTTGAACATATCGAATTTTATTTTTAAAATCCGTATGTAACGGCCCTGCATTGCATATAAGAGGACGATTCGAATGAGAGAAGCATATAGGTGACATTAGCGCAGTGGTTAGCGCTCTTACTCAGTAACCGATTAATCCGGGTTCGAATCCCGGTGATCACCATATGTTTTCTCTCTTCGATACTTCGCCCGTCCATCTGCAATACTAATATCTACAAGTCCCCAAACTCTCCGCTCGATCATTACATGGTGTCAGAAGTTATCGAACCAAAAACAACACGTCCACACAACGCATCTGAAGCAACCACGGTACGACTCTTAGGTAAGGCGGCATGAGACACAGTCCTAGAAGACCGCATATACAGGACGGCACGCAAAGCGATAAGACCGACGACGAGAGCAAGGGCCTGGCACTGAAGAGCTGCGACGAGGGATTCAACGGGCGAGGGAAGAGCTCCGACGAGGGACATAGGCACCGGTACCATGGCTGTATTAGTTATCACGTAATGTGAGATCCGCAACTCTACACAGTCGACGAGGACGTCGATTTCAGTAAGAGGGGGTGTGTAACGGCCCTGCATTGCATATAAGAGGACGATTCGAATGAGAGAAGCATATAGGTGACATTAGCGCAGTGGTTAGCGCTCTTACTCAGTAACCGATTAATCCGGGTTCGAATCCCGGTGATCACCATATGTCTTCTCTCTTCGATACTTCGCCCGTCCATCTGCAATACTAATATCTACAAGTCCCCAAACTCTCCGCTCGATCATTACAGTATCTTCTTTCTGATACGCATTTGGGTACCAAATATTGCGCCAAGAGTGAAATAGGTCGCAGATCCGCGATCAGTCGAAAATAATATATCAGACATTTTTTTTATTCACGTTCGCGGGTTTCATTACGCGCTACACAGTAAAAAAAGTTTCTACTTTTTACAACTTATTGTCCACAAACGACCACATTTTTTTATTTGTTCATTTTCTAGTTATACAAACGAAAGTACAAACTAAAATTGTCAATGACGCGGGAAATAAAAGGACAGGTTCGTACATTCAAATGAGTGACAAACTCGTTTGTCACTTATTTAAAAAAATTATTTTTACGAAATTTCGCATTCCGATTTTACGAAATTATTTTTTACTGCGTATCCGCGGCGGGCGAGCGTAAGGTCGCGAGGTATTGTAAAATGGCAGCTGTATAACGAGGACGACACGGAGGTGGCGATAAAAAGCTCGAGCCAAAGCGCCCCGCGGACTGAGCCTCGCCGAGCCCGACACAGGAAAAAAAATCCCGGTGAATAATGGCGAAACTGAGATTTTTAAAAATATTATTCACACCGCTCGCTCGCGTCCTCTACGCGTAATGGTTTAATTGAACGACCCTCCGTGCGAAGACCGGTGCGTGAACGCGTCCGACGATTAACCTAGCCGCGGAAAATTTTTTCGTCGTAACGCCGAATTAACCTTTGTATTATCAACCGTGAAGAGCAGAGACGCGGATTTTGTGGGAGAAAAAAAAAAAAAAAAAAAACGTTGGTACATCGACGGCGAACTGACCTTTCGGACGCTGACGCGAACACCGGCGCGTATCGGTGCCAATCGGCCCGATCCGGCCATCAGCCTCGACGGTTTCGAGTTTCGATCGATTGTCTAGACTCCGCCGGCCACAAAAGCCCCGAGCGATTAATTATTTCGTTCGTTCGTATGGTCTTGCGGTGACATGTGTATCGGAAAAAAAAAAAAATTGGAAAAAAAGAAAAAGGAAAAATAGAAACATACTCGGTGGTTTTCGAATATTTCGAACGGTCGAATGCCCATTGCATTGCAGTTTCCTTTCTGTCTTTCGTCGTTCGTAAAAATATCCATATTAATTTTTTTTTCATTGACCAATACCCGATGTTCCGCTGCGTCGATTATCACGTGGGTTTTTATTTATTCACTCGACATACGACGATACACATTGGCCGGTTCCATAGCAGTTTCCTTTATGTCTTTCGTCGTTCGTAAAAATATCGATATTAATTTTTTTTTCATTGACCAACCCGACGCTCCGCCGCTTCGACTGTCACGTCGGTTTTTTTTTTAAATTTATTCATTTGATATACGGATGATACACAAATATTTTCAGGATTTGTTAGCAGGTTTTAACGGATTACACATTATATCCTCGGCGCCGTCGGTCCGGCCGCGGCGGAGCGGACTTTTTCATTGTGTGTTTTCGTTATCACACCCGTTAAATCCTCGCGTTTCTTCCCCGTTTTTCAGATTTATTGTATGCTTTCCCCCCTCCGTCTCTCGCAGTTCAACCCGCGGAAAATCTACTTTCGGAAGTTTACGAGCTTTTGAATTTATCAACCTCAACGCCTTTATCATTTTATTTTTTATGCACCGAATCACACACGAGAATTACGCGACTCGGATAGATTCTGTTTATCTTGCGGCAGTCGTTTCGTGCCGCGGTTAAAGTCTCCACGTCCGCGCAACTTAATTTCACCGTGCGCAGAAATCCCCCCCTCCCCACCCCCAAGGGAGCTTTATAGAATCCAGATTACCGAGTAACCCGGTTTCCGGGGAAAGTTCCTCCCGGTTCGCTCCCGCTTGCGCTCGCCGCCCCCTCGTTCGAAACTCGAAACTCGAACTGGGAGAAAATTGACTGCCGACTTTTTTCTTGTCCGACCTCGCCTAGTTCGAAGGTTCCTTTAATTTGATAGTTCTCTTCTCCCCCGTCTCGCCTTATAACCGCTCTACAGTTATAGCGGAGCGTGTCCCGAGCTGCGGGAAACGACGTTATTGCATTTTCCAGGTGAGGCATTTTGCGGCTTTTCTTACGATAAATCATCCCCGCGAGCGCTCTTAGGTTCGTCGGGTCCGCGGCCGCGATTTGTACACTCGCCCCTTCCGCGTGAATTTCTCGGCCACCCACGGCGATAGCCTTAGCCGAAGGTAGGGTAGAGCGGGGCAAAATGGATCAGCGGGGCAAAACGGGGCATGGGGCAAAACGTCATTTTCCAATAATTTTTGGATGCCCGAATTCGCCCCATCGATACATCAGGCTTTTCCGCCCCGTTTTGCCACCTTGTCCGATCCAAAAATGATTGGAAAATTTAGTTTTGCCCAAAAGCCCCGTTTTGCCCCGTTGCCCCATTTTGCCCCGCCCTTCCCTACGTGGAGCGTCGAGTTAACTCGGTCTTCGGTGCGCGATAGGGTTGGCGTCCATCGGCCGGAAAACTGTTCCGGCGTCACGCTCCGATACTAAAGCCGAGAGACGGACGTGGACACGATGCTCGGCGCTGCCTCCGGGATCCATAAAACGAAGCGTTGTAAAGGGATCTCGAAGAGCCGGTGGTGCGGGAGGTGGACGAGGTACGCGTTGCAGGTGCGACGCTCGGATCCGTCGGGGTCGCGGCGTATCGCGAGCCGAGCCGGAAGCGCATGCACGGTTTCGCATCCCCGTTCCCGCAGTCCAACGGTAAATGAAGAAGCTGCACACCGGCCGAGCTCCGGCCTCGCTCGGGCCGCCGGCGCAACGACTGCGCCCTGTAACTTATCCCCGGGTGGCCGACTCGACGAGGATTTGAGTGTCCATAACTTTAAATGGAAAGCCATTTGCCAGTTTCGCTCTCGAAGCTTCCCGCTTCGTGCCCGGAAGGAAGCTCTACCAGTTGCAGCTGCGTCTCGGCCCCAGCCCGACGAGCCCCATCGCCGTTTTTCCCCGCGCCGTCTGAGAAACGTCGATTTTTCCACTTACCTTTCGAGCCGCGTCTCCGGAGGAAAACTCATCTAACGGGAAAACGAGCGACTCACCGCGAAAATAGACTGTTCCTTTCTGTTCGAAACTAAATGGGAATGTCTGCTGCGCTTCTTTGGCGCACATGTTCTTCGCGGTCGTCCCGTGGGTCGCCGGCTTGCGGGGCGGGTTTTCTGGTGCGAAGCGAGCGGATGTCGATCGGTTGAAAAATTATAACGAACGGTGAGTTCTTTCGGGTCGGGGCTTATGAGTATCGCGTTCTGACTTCCGAACCCCGAAGATCGATTCGGAGCTCGGAGCCGTCTCTTATCCTATTCCGCTTAATTGGCGTTCGGCGCCGGGGAGCTTAGCTGTACCAAAGGGTAATGCCCGCGATGTGCAGCCGAGAGGGAGAGATGCATCGGGCGAGGGTGTGGGCGAGTTGGCGATAGTGTAGTTGCTGAGAGATTGGGCTCTTAGGGCAGCGGCGGGATAGTCGCCGAGCTCCTCGACGACGCCGCCACCGCTGCCGCGCCTCCGGGAATGATTTAATAATGTGCGCAGCATTAGCCGGCCCGAGAGCAACGTAAGCGGGGATAATCCCTTTAACCAGTTGTCTGGCAACCCCTTTAACCCTGGAAACCCCGGGCGACAACTAATTCCCGCCAGATATTGCTTACCGGGGGGGTTGAGTCGGGGAGCGCCGAGAGGACTGCCACTCGAACCCCCTCTGGCTCCCGAAGACCCTTCCTCCACCTCGGTACCTCGCCCGTTTCGTATCCTCCATTTCATTTTCCACTCGTCGGGAGACGATCCTGGACGACGGAAGATCGCGCGAAATGAGAAATCCCAGGGACTCTCGGTGGACTTATTGCGGGATTTTTCTAGGCTCGCTGATAAGAACGAACCGGCTGAACGGCCAGCGACGCCGAGATCGACGCCATGAGGCGCCGTCAGATGTAAGGAGTACATTTGAATTAATACTGCACACCACAATTTATGCATATTTGTGTAGGGTAAAAGTGGTGTATATGGCACACCTCGATTAACACGTAAATCAATGATACATAGACCGGGCCATATTCCCCACTTTTACCCTATATACTACCACTATACGATTATGCGCTGTAACGAACGTAGGGTGGCGTTTTCAACCCGCCTACATTCGTACATTTCCATTTTTCTTACGCATCAATATATTGACACTTAAAGAGTAAACATATTGTAGGAATTACACTGTTATAAATATTTGTAAATTTAATCTAACGGACTGGCAGTTTTTATGCAAAACTGGTACATTAAACTTAATGTACAATTATCATGAAAAGTTAATGAACTTTTAGAGTTAAATAAAAATACTTGTATAGTAAAATGTGATTTCAGTAGCGTAGTGTGAGCATAATGGGATGAGATTAACCTCCCTTCGGTACCTCGTCCGTTCCATATCCTTCATTTCATTTTCCACTCGTCGAGAGACGATCCTGGACGACGGAAGATCACGTGAAATGAGAAATCCCTTCTCTCTACACCCTTATTGCAGGATTTTTCTAGGCTCGCTATAATACTCAAGTACGAATAGTTTGTATGAAGCAGAGTTAACTATTTAAATTATTGAAATTATTTAAATACAAAGAAAGTGTAAATAATTTATCATATGATGGAACATAGTCTGATATAATGGAATGTTATATGTTATATCTTGAAATTATTATTTTTTCACTGTTTTTTTATTGGATTTTTATTGAATACTGGTCAAGGAGACATCCATTAATAAACAAATTGACTAATAAAATAAAAAATGTAAGTAAATTCTTTAACATAAAGTATTTATAAAGCTTTTAATATACCGCACGTTAATTTTTCATCATAATTGTACATGAAATTTAATCTACCAGTTTACGCATAAAAACTTTCGGTACCGGTGTGTTAAATTTCATACGAATTTTTTTTACAGTGTACACACAAAAAGTCATCCAAAGCCAACCGCTGCGCATATAGCTACGCGCAAATATCGCGTGGACGCGAATGTTTCTCGCGCTTCAACATGAGAAGTGGCATTTAAATTGTCGAAACCTCAACCACACACGGATGCAAGTTAACATGTATAAACTGTACACCACAATTTATTTACATTTTCATGCGCCACCGTTTGATTCATCGCTTAGCAAATATACGGCGTCATTCTGAACAAAGCTACATTCTTACGTTTTCATTTTCCTATACCTTAGTCTATCGGCACGCAAAGAGTTTACATATGTTATGCATTACACACGAAAAGTCATCTCCTGCCCAAACACATGCGCTTACAGCTGAATAAAAATCGTACCTACCTTCAATGAAAAATTCATATGAGTTCTAAAAAAATCAACGAATTCATTTAAAATGAAAAAATAAAAGGTTTTCCGATATTTTTTTAAACAATTTATTTTTTGAATAATTTGTCAATAACTTTTTGGCATTATTATTATACAAAATCGAAGGTCTTGACATTATTGAAACGGCTGATTTTTTCCGAACTTTCGAATATCGCGAAGCAATTAAATTTTTATTCGAATCAAACTTTCGATTGGGAATTTATTTGTGATGCATCTTCAACTCGCGTGCGTCTCGCTTTGAACTCCATAACATTTGAAGGCTCCTCGACGCCACATTGCTTTCGCCGTACTTATACAAAATACTATATTTTGCTTCTCGTAACGACGTCCTCGATGGCGTTCGTTCATCGAGCAGCCAGATGGTAATCGGCCCTCGTATTTACTCAACGACTCGTAACGAGACCCTCCGAAAACCGGCTTTAGTTGATTTAAGTATTCCGAGCGAGCGGTTTTGCGTGTTATGCCTATGCAAAATAGCGATGCTCTTATTGTTACGGGGGGCTCGTTCGTGAACTCCGGCTGATGACCGGCCTTGCCGAAGGGCTCGTTTAAGCTTTTCATGTCCTTACGAAATACCGAAACTTTTCACCTCCCACCTTATTTTCTCTCGGTTGAACGGCTGCACTGAGAAAAAGGATAGTATTTTCTACTATACCAATAGTTCCCAGGTGGAACGTCTATATCGATAGTTTTGATAGTATATATTCAATTGGTGAAAATATAATTGTAGTTGTAACCATGATTTTTTGTCACTGCCGTAACTATAAAATATAAAATATAAAATATAAAATATAAAATATAAAATATAAAATATAAAATATAAAATATAAAATATAAAATATAAAATATAAAATATAAAATATAAAATATAAAATATAAAATATAAAATATGAAATATAAAATATAAAATATAAAATATAAAATATAAAATATAAAATATAAAATATAAAATATAAAATATAAAATATAAAATATAAAATATAAAATATAAAATATAAAATATAAAATATAAAATATAAAATATAAAATATAAAATATAAAATATAAAATATAAAATATAAAATATAAAATATAAAATATAAAATATAAAATATAAAATATAAAATATAAAATATAAAATATAAAATATAAAATATAAAATATAAACGTTCCCCCTGGGAACTATTTTTTATGGTAAAAAGTCAGTATTGTTGTATTTACTATGTCATTTTTTCTCGGCGTGTGCGGAATGTTTTTCAGACGACAAGATCGAATAGTTCGCCTCTCGCATTGTCTTTTGCCAAACCTGCGATCCGCGAATAGCGTCGAGCGCGGTGCAGCGAGAATTCTTCGAGCGTACTTTGCGAGCCGCGGAAGTGTGTGTTTCTCGAAAAGTTGCGTCGTTTCCGCGGATAACGCGACGACGACGAAGATTCGCGACACGCAGGGCGAAAGACGAGCGTCGCTTGTCCGTGCGGTTTTTCGCAAGCCGCGTTATCTTTGGGCTTCCGGCTTTTATTTAAGAACAAACAACGCAGCCGCGCGCGCCGCATCCGCCACCCCCGGGCGGATGAGGACGTTATAACGCACCTGCTGGCGCTCACCGCTCGCGAATATATACACTCGGGGGCTTTACGAGCGTCTATAAAATGGAATGAACCTTAATACAAGAATGTTATATCAGTTGAGTTTTCATAAATTTTAACACGGCGCGTTGGATGTATCTAGCCTCGCGCAGCTCTCGCGAGCCTTCTACACTATGCACCCTCGTAGTTCGCGCGTATCGAGGGGCGCCGAAATAGGCTGCATTCGTATCGCACGATTGCACGACCGATAGTGAAATTTTTTACAATTTTTGCCATGAAATATTTATGTTGTAATCCCGGTGTTTGTTTTTTTTTGCATTGGTGGTGGAAATATTTAATTCGTTGCCGACGAATTAATCGGCAGGTAAATTATTTTTCTCCGAAACGAATCTCCACGTCTAGAAAAAAAATTATTCCAATCAAAGAAAATTTATTAAGACGAAGGAAAGTGTCTATTTGATTCATAACCTAATAGAGCGTTTATTAATTTCTAATATATTTGTTTGTTTTATAGTATTATTCTTATTTTATTTAATAATGTTTATTTGGATCTAATGAACAGATATTCATGTGAAATAATTTAAAAAAATTTATTTCATGATATACTAGAGAAAATAATTTTGTCAAATGACTGACAAACTCGTTTGTCACTTATTTGAATATACGAATCTCTCCTTTAATTTCCCGCGTCATTGACAATTGTAGTTTGCACTTTTGTTTCTAAAACTAGAAAATTAACAAATAAAAAATTGTGGACGTTTATGCACAATAAGTTGTTGTAAAAAGTACAAACTTTTTTTAATGTGGAGATTCAAATAACGGCTATTTTTTGGTGTAAATAAAAAAATCTCTTCAAAGATTTGTAATTTAAAATAAATGTTTGAAATCATATATTTGACGTCAAGACAAACGCGGCTGCTATCCGGTTATCCACTTCGATTTCACGAAATTATTTTTTACTGTGCAACAAAGATTTTGTTAAGGCAAGTAAACATTTCTTTTACCTTAATAAACGTCATTTGAAGTAAAAAATTTATTTGATTTTAATGAATATTTTTTCTGGTCGCAGTTAAATGATTTTTCTCCGAACCGAATCTCCGGACGTCGCGGATGTCGGACAATGAGAAAGCCGCAGCCCGAGTGGCGGAAGATCCGACTGCGACTGGTACAGCTGTTGCGTTAATATGCACTTGCCGCTGACGTACTTGCACAGGAATCGACGTTATTACCCCACATCCCGGAAAGCGCAATGTCCGCATATATAGCCGATGCACTTACCGCTAACAGCCCGGCAAGTAATGGGGATCTCGAGGACGCATACACTCCGTCCTTCGGGCTCGCTCCACCCGTGCGCGTGCAACCTACCCCCGCTCTATCGTGGACCAATTTCGCGAGAGTTCGCGTCTATCTCAATAATGCTCGGGTACCATCATGGATTCGAATCAGGAGCGAAACGCCGGAAATCCCATAACCCAGATCCCACGCAGGAGCCGTACCCACCTGCTACGAGGACCTCGTAGGACCACCGCTAATGCATTTGATCGTGTGTAATCGATTCGTCGTAACCCGCTACCGGGCACGGTGGGTGATCTCGTAATTTCAATTATTACGAGCTTACCAAATATGACCGATGAACGATTGATCGAGATCTACGGATGTATTTTTTTATTCTCTGACAGGGCGCTGATTTCTTTCGATGCCAACTTAACGCTCCCGGTCTCCAATCACTTGAACACCCACAACAAAAATGCTTCGTACACGTTTGCAGGCAAATTATACGTGGTATACGGACCCAATATGATCGGTGAACGATTGATCGAGATCTGTAGATTTTTTTTCACTGAGAGCGCGTAGATTTCTTTCGATGGAAAGTTAACGCACTCGGGCTCCAACCACTTGAACACCCACAACAAATATGCTCCGTATACGTTTGCTGGTAAATTTTACGTGGTATACGGACCAAATATGATCGGTGCACGATTGATCGAGATCTATAGATTGTTTTTTTTTTCACTGAGAGAGCGCAGATTTCTTTCCATGGTTAACGCACTCGGTCTCCAAGCACTTGAGCACCCACAACAAATATGTTCCGTACTCGTTTGCAGACAAATTATACGTGGTATCCGGACCAAATATGATCGGTGAACGATTGATCGAGATCGATAGATGGTTTTTTTTTCAATGAGAGCGCCCACATTTCTTTCGATGGAAAGTTAACGCCCTCGGTCTCCAACCACTTGAGCACCCACAACAAATATGTTCCGTACTCGTTTGCAGGCAAATTATACGTGGTATAGGGTAAACCAGCCAATGAATGGACAGGGCCAATGAATGGACACTTTCCATAAGAGCACGTGCATAAAAAACGTCTATTCATTGGCTTTTTCGTCTGCTGAACTGTCCATTCGTTGGCCAGTTTACCCTACCGACCAAATATGATCGGTGGACGATTGATCGAAATCTATAGATTTTTTTTTTTTTTTTTTTTTACTGAGAGCGCCCACTTTTCTCTCGATGGAAAGTTAACGCACTCGGCCTCCGACCATTTGAACGACCACAACAAATATATTCCATACGCGTCCAGAAGCGAATTATACGTGGTACACGGACCAAATATAGTCGGTGAACGATTGATCGAGATCTATAGATTTTTTTCGGTTTTTTTTTGTTTCACTGTGAGCGCGCCCATTTCGTTCGATGCAAAATTAACGCACCCGGTCTCCGATCATTTGAACACCCACAACAAATATTCTCCATACGCAAGCGAATTATACGCGGTATACGGACATATAATATACACGCAAGAGTCGGCTGAGAGTAACAAGCTCGTGTCTTACGAAGCGTGTACGCGACTCCCGCGGGGTGTGAAAATTCGCGAGATTAAAAATGCAGAAATATACATGCGCCCGGCTCGTAAAATATACACAGGGCGAAAGAGGGCGAGAGCTTTCCCGACCGTCTCGCTACTCTGCCGTTTTTTTTTTGCTCCCCCCGTCCCACCGCGTTAACAGTTGGGGTGTACCTACTTTTTCATCCGTCCGTACCTCTTCGGGTCGTATATTAACGCGCTCGTACCACTGCGACGCGAGGCCGAGGAGAAATTTTACGTTCAATTTGGCTGATTTGTATATCTTTTTTTTTCGACGATTCTTCTTTCATTTTTTTCGACGATGCAAATTTTATCTCGAGCGTGGTTACAAGCGGCATATGACTACATGGATATATATATATATACATATATATATATAAGGGAATATAAATTATGTGACATTGTAAGTAATAAAATTATAAAGCAACATCTCGAATCCACCGTCCCACTATTTAGAAAGCTTCCAGCAAACAACGTCCCGAAACAAAATTTTCCAACGCACTCTATTTTTTATTAAAGTAATCTCCTTACTAGAATAAAAGGAAAACGAGGTGCGAACCCGCTGGCTTAAGTTATTAGTGTAATATTATTAATCGTTTGTATCATCTCTTCCACAAACAAGGTTTTATTTTATATTTATGCGTTACTCCGTGGTCGAATACAAGGATACGGGCTGAAGGATCTGGTTCAATGGCTTATTAGCTTCAGGGGAAAACGGTGCAAAATAATTTGTACATGATTTCCTCATTTATTACAATTTTGTAGTTTTCTCCTGATTTTGGCTTCCTCGTGGAGAAAGCTATGCGCAGAATTGTAATGAACGAGGAAACCATGTGCATATTATTTAGCATTTTTTATTGTCGCAGACAAAATTAAAACCGTCAAAATTGACCGCATAATTTCTTTTAGGAAATCGCAAACTGAAATTTGCGCATTCCGTCGTTTTGAGGCACTTTTTAATCTATTCACGGCTGATTACAAAACTACAACTCATTTTACTGTTAGCGTGATAGTTGATTGAGAAACTCGTGTCACGCGAGAAATTTTTTTTTTTTTTTCGAAGATTGAAATTTCTTAAATTCCCATAAAATGCACTGTGAAAAAAAATCGATCGAGTCAACAAAATGAGCGCTTACGGGTGGCGAAACAAATTTTTGGTTGTTCGAACAAAATAATTGTTGTACTAAGTAAACAAACATTTGAAACGACGGCCTGTTAGTTCGATCAACGAGATATTCATTTCGATAAACCAAACATTCGTTTCGCCACCCGCAAGCGCATATTTTGTTGATTCAATTGATTTTTTTTCTCTGTGTGTAAATAGTCAGATCAGTTTTCGCCAAATTTAATACGAAATATTGTACAATAATAGTCCATTATCGTGTTCAATTTCAACTCGATACCTCCATGTTTACTCGAATTAGAAAATTCCAAAAAAATCAAAATTCCATAAAATCTGATCGTTTGGCTAGATTTCGGTCAAATTCAATATAACCAATATTAAAAAATAATCAAAGGTCTTTGATCATAGTACTATATATGTATACAGTTCAGCTCCCTCTATAAGGAAGCAAAAAAAACCCACCAGATCTTGTTTACTGAGAATAAAGCGCATTTACTGCAACTAGTACTAAAATGATAAAAAAATTCAATAATACACGCGAGGAGATCGCGCGCGCTATGGCGTATAATTCGCATCTTCGAAAGTGCACGCTCCGCATCGTTACCAAACGCCAATCACATTTGACAGGGTCATATTGGGCCGGTACGTATCAGCGGCCGGAATCGCGCCGCAGCATCCCTCGAAACAATGTCCTTTATACCTGAGCTCTCATCCTCTTGGCATAAATATTCACTGGGAAACGCTCACGGTGTGATGTGTGCCACGTATAATATAAACGCGACGTAATCCGACGCGTGAATTTTGAGTGGCAGTTCATTGTGTATAAACCGCACGGTCGGTAGGCAGGAGGTGCGCCTCCCGATGCCGGTGGATATTTTCATGGCATCTCCGCGGTTTATCGTTCTCCACTCCACGGTTCGATCGTCCGTTCGTTCGATCTCCGTCTCTTTATCCGTCTCTCTCGCCGCATGCCGATCAATTTATGCTGCGCTCATACCGCACAGGACGTTATGCCAAACCAGAATTCCCGGGAAATGAACGGAGCGAGCGAGACGGATAGCGGGAGAAATCAATTAGCGAGCTATTATCTCTGGGGTGTAATGAAATTATACGTTCTACATCGATGCGCCCCGGGCTCCTGATTCCGCGCGACGAGAGCTTTTCCGACCGCAGGCTCGCATCTCTCTCTCGGCACAAAAAATATTAACGCTGTCGGCCGCAGGAGAGCCCGACGCTCCACCGTTGGGATCAAAATGAGGCTGTGGGGACCCGCATTATAAGCGTCAGTGGATGTCCACGTTCGATTATCGAGAAATAATAATGCTTTGCAGGATTAAATTTTGATGAATTGAGCGTATTATATCGAAATTTTGAGGGCGTGTGGTATAACGCACGGTCACCAATTAGTTCAAATATATATGGTACGTATATATTGAGCCTGATGCAGACGAAATTCGTGTTTTAAAAAATCTGAAAATGTCGAAGTGACGCGCCGCCGCCTTGTTCGAATGCCCATTGCGGTTTGGGGCGCCAGCTGCGGGATTCGCATGTGGCGCAAAAAAATTATGGAAATGTAATTTTTTTTTTCAACCTGCCTATCACGATTCTGACACTTTTTTAATCCTGGCTCGACGGACATTTTAGAGGGTTAAATCTGATCCCCGTCAGTAAATCTTAAATCTGTGCTTTTTTATTTATAGTCTTGTTAGAAATTTTGGAGTGCCAAGTCTGGGTCTCGTGAGGCCCTTGTCAGGGCCTTAGGAAGCCTTTTCCGGAGCTCATCAGTGTCTAACTTGGCGCTCTAAAAATGTCTACCGGTTGTTCGAATACGGAAATTTGGGTCACAAAAAAAAAACGATTATTTTTCTTCAATATCGGCCTTAAGGTATTTACACCTCACTCTATACGTGAAAACTGTGAATGATAAAGCCCAGATTTACGGTTTACTTGCGAGCTCCAGATTTAACTCTAAAATTTCTGTCGAGCTGGGTGTAAAAAAGTGGCAGAATCGTGATGAGCAGGTGAAAAAAAACATGAAATTTCCATAAATTTGTTGCTCCACGTGTGAATCCCGCAGCTGGCGCCCTAATCCGCAATGGGTACACTGTAAAAATAAATCGTAAATTTACTGTACAGGACTGAAAGTTTTTATGCAAAAACTGGCACATTCAATTTAATGTACAATTGTGATGAAAAATTATTATACGTTTTCATTGAAATTAAAGTAAATTATTAAAAACAAAGTACTTTGATAGTAAAATTAAAGTCGATTATTAAGGATAAAGTATTTCCAATGTTTTTAATACACTGAACGTTAATTTTTCATCACAATTGTACATGAAAGTTAATATACCACTTTATCCATAAAAACTCCCAGTCCAGTACAGTAAATTTCATACTCTTTTTTTTACACCCAAAAAAATAATTTCTTTGACGACCACCCTTTATTTGGATTAAGTGAAATATTTATTTGATTTAAATAAATATTTATGTTAATTAAGTAAATAATTACTTAAATGAAATAAATATTTATTTAAATCAAATAAATATTTTACTTAAACCAAATAAACACTGGCCGTCAAATAAATTATTTTTCTGGGTGTACAGTGTTACGAACAAGGCGACAGCGGTTCACTTCGACATTTCCAGATTTTTTCAGATTGCTGGAATGAATTCGAGTAGTCATATAAATCGTCTCAGTGGTTGATGATGCACTACAGAAATTGCAAGGCCCTACGGTAGACGAAGTTCCTTTGCACAGAACGTTGGTGACGAACCCTCCGGTAATTTGTCCTCGACCGGTCGCCACGAAAACGCGTTGCGGCCCCTCGCCCGCAGCTTCCGTAAAACAGCGGAAGCTGCGTGTGCCGACATTGCGAGAAGCCGAAGACCAGCGACGTTAGCCCTGCGACGCGGTGGTCCCGTAGCTCCGGACGCGGGTTGCGTAAAATGTCATGGGGTCAGCGCGATTCTCTCGACGCATCGCTCTGTTGCTGGTCTGACACGACGCTCGCCGGTTCCACTAACGAGCGTGCACACCCCCTCGGAGTTGCTGCAGTGAGGTTTTGCGGCATTCCACGCTCCTGCACACACAAAACCCTTGCCGAAAGGAACACGGCTCCCCATTGTGCGCGACGCACCGCGCTGATGCCTTTGTAGCAGTTTTTTTTCTTCTTTTTTTCTTTTCGCCGAACGTTACCGGCACGTCCGGCACGTCCTTACTTAATGAAGTAAATTCACGGCAAGAGCCTCTCGCGTATATCGCCAGAGCTGTTGCCAGAAAAAAAGTTTATTCTAATCAAAGAAATTTTATCAAGGACGAAGAAAAATGTTTATTTGCTTCATAAGCTGATAGAGCGTCTATTAATTTCTAATATATTGTAACGAATTGTATTGTAACGTCAACTGTATAGAGAAAAATAATCAATCATCAATAAGTATCAACAAGCAATGTGTTATTATTAAATAAGTATACAGATCCGTTATCGACGTACTATGTCACTAGTCACGTCGCACATTAGTTATACTCATAACATAACCAATCTCGAAGTTGGTTCTTCGAGGACTCATTCCACAACCACAATTCACCCAGAAAAATAATTTATTTGACGGCCACCATTTATTTGGTTTAAGTAAAATATTTACTTGATTTAAATAAATATTTATTTAAATCAAATCAATATTTTACTTAATCTAAATAAACGGTGGCCGTCAAATAAATTTTTTTCTGGGTGTTCGATCGACGTACAGAGCTTGCAGTGATCAAAGTTTCATAAAAACAAACCGATGAGTTGCCTCTCTATTACAATGCAACGGTTTCCCGTAAGGAATAAACATAGTCTTGTACTATCAGCGAGAGATGTTCTCAGACGACTGACGCGTTGACAACTCTATAATACGCGCTACCGAATAACAGTTGCGTTTGTCGTGACGTCAAATACATGATTTCTTTGGCGCGAATAAAAATTGATTTTAAAGTACAAATCTTCGAATACATTTTTGTTACTTAAACTAAAGAATAGCCATTATTTGAATCCAACAAGTATTTTTTTTAAGTCAAGCAAACATTTCCTTTATCTACATAAAAGTCATTTGAAGATCGAAATTTATTTGATTTCAATCAACCTTTTTTCTGAGTGATACGTACACCACCCCCGCCTCTGTAGAGATAGCAATCGTGCGCCGAGTGAATTCGGAGCGGGCATGAGAGGGTGGAGGAGAGGGGGGGGGGGGGGGGTTCGGTCTGAGAGATGAAGGGAAAACTCACGAGGTATGTAGATACCAATAAAGCGAATTCTGGCTATGTCTGAGCATCTCCGAACGGGCGGGTACTGATCGGCCGATTCTCAACAATTCCCGGCATGCCCGCTCGCTCACAGGGGATGACGGGGCAAGACGGGCCGCCGCGCCAGGACCGCCGCCTTCTCCAAAATTTGGTCGCTCTCCGTATGGTCGACTACTTTGACGTGGTTCGTTTTGCCCCGTTATCCTATATAACCGAGCTATCGGACTGTGCGCGGGGATGAGTCCGATAGCCTCGCCGGATCGCTGCACGGCCGAGCGGGCCGTGCCGTACGCGCACCGAAACCGTAAGGGTTGGTTTTCGTGCGGGACTATGTACGGTTCTCTCGTAGCTCGTCGAAGAGGGCAATAACATACCGGGCCGTTATCCCTAACCCTCGAGCCAGCCAGCGGCAGCACCGCCACTGCGGGAATAATGGAGGCTCCGCGACTATCCATGATTAACGCGGCAATAACGATTATTTATAGGCCCAAAACAATGTTTCGCACTGTCCAACGCGGACGCCCGTGCGATGCCCAGCAGGTCCCGCGCCCCTCGGACCGGCGGACTGGCTCTCGCACCCTCCCGCGCCCCGTCGACGGAGGACCGGCCTGAATCAGCAGTTAGCGTCCCCTTGGACACGCGGATTTATGCAAAAATTTTCGAAATGTCTACGCGTTCGTCCTCCCCCCCGGGCTTCCTCCCGTCCGACTCTCACCCTCTCACCCCCGTCGTTCACGCACATAGCGGCTAATTAATTGGCCCGCTCCCCGTCGCACCGCGCAACGAGGCTTTTGAAAAATGCTCACCAGAGCCGACAAGATTGCAGGGGAGAAAAAACGTATATATCGTATATCCGTCGATTCCAGCTAATGCGCCCCTACGTTTCACGATGTCATTGTTTGTTCGGCGTGGATTGAATGCGGAATGTCGGATGCGATATGGTAATAATCTCCTGTGTAATTCATAAGGAGGGTGGATGAGGCCTTGCGCGAGATCAAACTAACTCTAGGCGATTCAGTTACTTACACCAAAGTGTCAATTGGGTGCCAATCAATCGATTGGCGAACAACCGATTTGATGGCGCAACCAAATAAATCGTATATTGTCAGAGCTGTTGCCAGAAAAAAAATTTACTCCAATCAGAGAAATTTTATCAAGGACGAAGAAAAATGTTTATTTGCTTCATGACCTAATAGCGCGTCTATTATTTTCTAATATATTGTAACGAATTGTATTGCAACGTCAACTATACGGAGAAAAATAATCAGTTGCTGTATCTACGTGCATGGTCAAACTAACTCTAGGCGATTCAGTTGCTTGCACCAAAGTGTCAGTTCGTTGCCAAGCAATCAATTGTTTGGCCCAACAAGTCAATTCGTCACTAAGAAATAATAGATTGGGCCGACAAATTAGTTTGTCGATCAATCAATCGAACAACCGATTTGATGGCCCAACCAAATAAATCGTATATTGCCAGAGCTGTTGCCAGAAAAAAGTTTATTCCAATCACAGAAATTTTATCAAGGACGAAGAAAAATGTTTATTTGCTTCGTGACCTAATAGAGCGTCTGTTAATTTCTAATATATTATAATGAATATGTGGCGGACTATTTGTTAAGACACACGATATTAGTTAGGTTTGACAATAGACGAACGAACGGACGATCGATACACGATCGATCGTGACGTCAGCGAGTCTGGACGAGACTTTCAAAGCGAGCAGACGTGTGACATTACGTGATCAGGATAATTAACGTTTATCGTTGTTAATAATATCCGCGCCAAAACTAAATACTACGCGCGTTATTCAGTCGCTCGGTCGTTATAATATTTAGTTGTTTGATAGTATTATTCCTATCATTTAATAATGTTTATTTGGATTTAACAAAATTGCAGGAGAGACATAGTACGTTGCGTGACAAGTGCACGAAAATTTCCGCTTTTCATGCCTGTAAAGTGCGTTCGGAAAAATAACTACAGTGACAGATAAGTCAGCGCGAAAAGTAACTAGAGTCTTAAAAAAGTGTGCGAAAAACAAACTAGCGTGTAAAAATAGTATCTACAGCATTTTTCGCGCATCCTCTGCCAGAAAGCGCCACTTTCGACACACTTTACAGGCACGAAAAGCGGGACTTTTCGTGCACGTGTTACAAAAAAACACATATATCGTATATTAGTCGATTCCAGCTAATGCGCCCCTACGTTTCACGATGTCATTGTTTGTTCGGTGTGGATTGAATGCGGAATGTCGGATACGATATGGTAATGATCTCCTGTGTAATTCATAAGAAGGGTGGATGAGGCTCGCGCGAGATGAAAGCGATCGGAGGAAAAAAATAAACACTCGATAGCTTTCCGAAGAGGAGGAAAAAAGAGGGAGTTATTCGGGCATACTCGATGCCATAGCGAGGCGAGTATTCGGTGAGAATATGCGTGGCCCAGAAATTCGATGCTCCCCCGGCGCTTGGTCTGCCCGTTCTCTCCCTCTCACCCGACCCAACCTTGCCGAAATGATGAATATTATTCGCGATAAGAATTTTTCGTATTTCCGTTTCGGACCCGAAGCGGCTATTTCTATGCGGAGCCGACGATGCCCCCGCCGCGCTCGGAGGAGCGGAACGGCGGAGATCGCGGGGGTGCAGGATGGTGTGCTCTAAGGGAGCAACAATTTTCCAAAGAATCCACAGAATTCAATGCATACCTATGGGCGCTTGAGAGAGAATAAATTGGGGTATACGCTCGGCTCGACGTGTATACGAGCACCGCGTATACAGACGATGAAACTTCTGGCTGGGCGAACCGGCGCGGGTTGTGCAGAGGTCGGATAGAATATAAAAAGGGTTTGGAAATTCGTACGGGAATAGACATTTTCGTCATCTAATCCTGGCGAATGACACCGTCAACTATACGGAGGAAAATAATCAGTTGTATCCAGCTGCGTGGTCAAACTCGCTCTAGGCGATTTAGTTGTTTGCACCAAAAGCTCAGTCGGTTGCCAACCAATTAATTGTATGGATCTACATATTAGTTCGGTGCCAATCATTCGATTGGCGAACAATCGATTTGATGGCCCAACCAAATTAATCGACTGGGTGGTATTTTCCTAAAGTGGAAAAAAGGATCAAATAAAATAAACTTGTTATGTCTTTTCCGATTGCCATGGAGCGACGATGATCCGATCAAGGGATTATTTTTGCAAGCGCTCTCCGAGTATAACGTGATAATCGACAGAATATTCAATATATATTCAATACACATTTCTATCATCTAATGCTGGCGAATGACACCGTGAACTATACGGAGAAAAATAATCAGTTGCTGCATCCAGGTGCGTTGTCAAACAAGCTCCAGGCGATTCAGTTGTTTGCACCAAAAGGTCGGTCGGTTGCCAACCAATTAATTGTTTGGGCCAACATATTAGTTCGGTGCCAATCATTCGAATGGCGAACAATCGATTTGATGGCCCAACCAAATTAATCGACTGGGTGGTATTTTCCTAAAGTGGAAAAAAGGATCAAATAAAATAAACTTGTTATGTCTTTTCCGATTGCCATGGAGCGACGATGATCCGATCAAGGGATTATTTTTGCAAGCGCTCTCCGAGTATAACGTGATAATCGACAGAATATTCAATATATATTCAATACACATTTCTATCATCTAATGCTGGCGAATGACACCGTCAACTATACGAAGAAAAATAATCATTTGTATCCAGCTGCGTGGTCAAACTCGCTCCAGGCGATTCAGTTGTTTGCACCAAAAGGTCAGTCGGTTGCCAACCAATTAATTGATTGGGCAAACGAATCACTTCGTCACCAAGAAATAAATCGATAGCAACGACAAATTTTGTCAATAAAATGTCAATAAATCTATTGGAGAACAACCGTTTTGATAGCCCAATCAAATAAATCGCCAGGATGGTATTTTCCAGTCACAAAAAAAAGAAAAAATTAAACTTGTAATATTTTTTCCAACTGCCATGGATTGTCGTCCGATTACCGACGATGGTCCGGACCGGAGCTGGGCAAATACGCTAAGTGCTCAGAACTTCAGCTATTAAGTTCTGTCAGTACTCAATAAATCAGTATTCAAGAAGTGCCCAGTGTCCGGTACTTCAAGTACTCGCTACTTCAATCCGTACTTCAAGTACTCGCTACTTCAATCCGTACTTCAAGTACTCGCTACTTCAATCCGTACTTCAAGTACTCGCTACTTCAATCCGTACTTCAAGTACTCGCTACTTCAATCCGTACTTCAACTACTCAGGGTATTTGCCCAGATCTCCTCCGATCAAGAGATATCGATTGGGCCACCAAATTAGTTCGTCGCAAACAAATTAATCGGTTGGGCTGACAAATGCGTTGCCAACAAATCGACAGGCCTCCAACCGATTTGACGGCCCAACCAAATAAATCGCCAGGGTAGTATTTTCCTCAACGGAACAAAAGAAAGAAAGAAAGATGAAACTTGTAATACCTTTTCCGATTGCCACGGACCGACGATGTTCCGAACAAGAGATATTTCGCCAGCGCTCTCCGAAGGCTAACGTGATATTCGAGGGCGTGTCTGCAAACGCACTTGGAACCCCCGAAGCGCGTCGGAGTGCCCCGCGACGAGGACGACGGGGAACGTTGATCCGCTTTAGTGTCGGTGAACAGTTACTGGTTTTGCCGGACAGGGTGCGGTGTGTAGCGAGGTGGCCGCCACGGGAACGCGAGAAGAAAATCGATAGAGCCAATAACCTCAGGCAATAATGCGCTAATATCCTGAAGACCATTCTCGCGAGAGCCCGAGGCACTTGCCCGCCCACTAACCGGCGGGCGGCACGAGGTGGAACGTTGACACGGGCCAACGGGAACCGAAAGGAGGGTGCCGTTTGCAGTCCCGCGAGCCGGACGGAAAGAGAAAGCCTGGCGTGTGGAACGAGCAAAACTCCCGTCCAGATGTCTTGATAATTGTTTCTCGGTGACTCGACGATTTCCAAGACGGCGGGGCGCGGGTTTACCCGGAGCTTTTATGAGACCGGCTCACGAGCGATAGGTTATTGTGCCCGAAAGCGCGCGCTCGTCCGCTTGATGTCCGACGATCGACGCCGTATTCCCTCCCGATCGAACCTTCGCCATGCCATGGGGGAGTGATTCGGGCAAAAGCCATTGAGATCTCCTGGAATTGATATAGGTAGGGAAGAGCGGGGCAAAATGGGGCAACGGGGCAAAACGGAGTTTTTGGGCAAAACTAAATTTTCCAATCATTTTTGGATCATACAAGGTGGCAAAACGGGGCAGAAAAGCCTGATGCATCGATGGGGCGAATTCGGGCATCCAAAAATTATTGGAATGTTGGGGAAAATCGTCTTTACCGACGCATCTCTCTTGTTCTCCCATCTTTCTAAGGCTGAATGCCAACCGTGTCCCTGGTTACCTTTGTTTTGTTTTGTTTGTTTCTCTACGACTTTATGTTAACACGCAAAAACGATCTCACAAATGATATAATAAATCCAATATTTTATCGTGCATCACGTGTCGAAAACTGTTTATTCTGTAAAAAATGAACATGGAAAATAAGGTTTTGCCCCATGCCCCGTTTTGCCCCGCTGCCCATTTTGCCCCGCTCTACCCTACATCGGCAAAGTGGTCCGTGGACACGTGTATGTGGGTATTACCGACTACTTTCCCGTCGCGATACTAATTCGAGGAGGCCACTCGTGAGATTTATCGAATCGACGGATTCCCAGTGCACCGGTGTACTTCACTGACCGTTCGGACTCTCAGCGGCGGTTCGGCACGGGAGGGTACGTGCTGGCTCTCGTGCCAGAGGATCCCGGAGCGCGGGAGCAGCGCCGAGGAGAGGAACCGTCGCGGCGAGCACGAGCCAGATAAAGCCGGCTGGCAAAAATCCAATAGTCCCGTTTCCTTTCCGGAACGAGGCTTTGATTGGAAACCGTGGCAGCGAGAGGGACTTCGCTTTAATCGAAGATTGCTAATTCACAATTACATCCAAATAACCAATCGCGCTGCAACCCGCCGATTCTTCGGACCCTCGACCGACGAGAATCCAGCGGCGTAGAATTCCTCCGAACCCACCCTCGACGAATTCGACGTCGGCCCGCAACGCATCGGGACGAGCTTAAAAACCCCGAAACGCTCGCTTCCGCACATCATTCATACGGCATTCCGCGAGGGTCTCGCTGCTCTCTCCGCGTCGATATTTTTCTATTACCGAATATACGCGCACCGTTGCAGGGAGGTCGATTTGGGGAGGAAAAGGGCACGAGAGAACAAACTAAAAAAACGTTGGGTCGAAAAGGGCGTCCAGGGACGCAGGAGAGGCGCGAAAAGACGATTTATCGTTCTCCGAACGAGAATGTCCCAATTCCGGGTATAGAAACTGGCACGTTTTTTTTTTGTTTCTGTTCACGTTCCCATCCTGCCGATAACGTCAGCTCTTCATAAAAGTTTAAAAATTATTTTCTATCAGTATGCGGAGAATCGGCGTGGTGGAACGATTACGAATTCAGTGCGCGATGCGGGCTGGCCTCGGTGGCGGGAGCGGCGACGGTGGGGTTGTAGCGGTGGCAGCGGCAGCAGGGGGAACAGCGCCGGCAACAAAGTTACACACTCACCTGGGCCTGTCAATAATGCGCCGTAGCCAAGTGCCGGTACCGAGAGAGCACAGGCGGCTTCTGTGGCGGGTTCCTTCCACCTCCCACCCCCCCTTCCGCGTACATAGACTGCGTACGGCATCGGAGTCTGCGAGCTTCCAGCAACTATATTGCGAAGCTTCCGAGCGATCTAACGGCGGGGAGGTTTCCACCCTCGAAATACGTCTAACGCAAGGGTAGCGCCAGTTCCCGGACGCACACAGCCTAATACCTCTCCACCAACGACATGCCACTCTCGCCCTGCCAGCTCGCTCATTCCGCAACCCCCGCCTCACCCGGTCGACGTGTTACGGTGGTTCGCTGATCCCTTTCCCCTGTAACCTGATCCTGCCACGGAAACGCATCAAACTACAAATAAACTATCGGTTGGATGGGGAAACGCGGTAAGGTACTCGCTCACGAGATCCCCACGGTCGGCAGCCTCGAGTATCGGTAACAGAGACAGGCTAATGCGTTCAACTTCGCCAGTGAATATTGACTGTTTGCTGTGGAGACGGATTCATGAATTCCTCGGGTTGGAGAGAGCTTCGTTGTCGATGGATCGCCAAACAAACTGCGCACATGAAACGACACACGGGGATGACAAGCATATTCGTTGGGTGATCGTGGGACAAGTGGTCGTATCTTTGCGCAGGTGTTTTTAGCCAACCTTCAGTTATACAAGTGACAGTCCATCAAACCGCAGGAAAGGGTGCCAGATTTGCACATTACCGTACAAATCTGGAGATCATTGTTTTATATTTCTTCTCAGAGAAGCTTCACAGATATGCAAGCGTTGACGCGTATATTCGGCAAATCGCGGGCGAAGGGTTGAACTGGTTCTCCAGTCGAAGGAGACTGCACAGACGGGACGGAAGAAATCCTACCACGGAAACGCATCAAACTACAAATAAAGAGCTAATGCGTTAAACTTCGCCAGTTAATATTGACTGTTTGCTGTAGAGACTGATTCATGAATTCCTCGGGTTGGAGGAAGCTTCGTTCTCGATGGATTGCCAAACAAACTTTGTCGGTGAAACGACACACGGAGATGAGAATCAGATTCGTTGGGTGATCGTTGGACAAGTGGTTGTGTCTTTGCTCAGGTGTTTTTGGACACCCTCCAGTTGTACAACTGGACGGTTCATCAAACTGTAGGAAAGGGTGCCAGATTCGTACATTACCGTGCAAATCTGGAGAAAATTCTTCTACATTTCTTCTCAGAGTAGTTTCACAGACATGCCAGTGTTGTCGCGTATATTTGGCAAATCGCGGACGAAGGGTTGAACTGGTTCTCCAGTCGAAGGAGACTGCACAGATTGGAAAAAAAATCCTACCACAGAAACGCATCAAACTACAAATAAAGAGCTAATGCGTTAAACTTCGCCAGTGAATATTCACTGTATAGACTGATTTAGTTTGCTGTAGAGACTGATTCATGAATTCGTCGGGTTCGAGGAAGCTTCGTTGTCGATGGATTGCCAAACAAATTTTGTCGATGAAACGACACACGGAGATGAGAATCGGATTCGTTGGGTAATCGTGGGACCAGTGATTGTATCTTTGCGCAGGTGTTTTTAGCCACCCTCCAGTTGTACAAGTGACGGTTCATCAAACTGCGGGTAAGGGTGCGAAATTCTGAGACTGTACAGACGGTCCAGAAGAAATCCTACCAAGGAAACGCGCCAATCTACAAATACAGAGACAGGCTAATACGTTAAACTTCGCCAGTGAATATTGACTGTTTGCTGTAGAAACTGACTCATGAATTCCTCGGGTTGGAGGAAGCTTCGTTGTCTATCGGTCGCCAAACAAACTTTGCCGACGAAACGACACACGGAGAGAAAAATACGCAGGTGAGAATCTGATCCGTGCTGTGATCGCGAGCTAAACGCTGAGATATTTCCCCAGGTGTTATTAGACACCCTCCAGTTGTACAAGTGACGATCGATCAAACTGCAGGAAAGCGTGCCAGATTCGCACATTACCGTACAAATCTGGAGACCATTTTTCCATATCCCTTATCAGAGTAGTTTCACAGTCATGCAAGCCTTGTCGTGTATATTCGGCGAATCGCGGACGTAGGGTTGAATTGGTTCTCCAGTCGAAGGAGACTGCACGGACGGGACTGAATAAAGGGTAAGAGGCCGCCGAGCTCTCCGAAGTCAGACAAAGTTTCACGAGTCAATCGTACCGTGTCACGCTCGCCGAAGATTAGTCTGCATAAAAACCAACTGTTGCTCCTTGCAGCGAGCCCGATTCGACGTCGAGAGAACGTGCGCGGTGGCACGGTACCGCGGATCGATTTCGACGGGAGTGCACGTGCATGCGGGACGAAGTACTCGAGAGTCAGAAAGGGATGCGGCTGTGGGCTACTGCTTGAGAATCGACGCCCCGTGAGAGAACTCGCCGGTACGACACGGGAGGTCAGCGCGATGTCAGGACAGCAGGAGTCTGCGGTATCGGTCATTGCGGCTTCCGGTCGGCGGATGTCGCAGCAGCAGCGTCTCACGCGCCAAATTCCTGGATACCTGCTGGGTGCAATATCATCTTGATATCTCAGCTCCGTGGCTTCCTAGGGGATGAAGCTATAAATTGCCAAGACATTTTTTTTTAATGTCTGTTGTTCAATTTCCACTGTATAGGGTAGAGCGGGGCAAAATGGGGCAACGGGGCAAAACGGGGTTTTTGGGCAAAACGTCATTTTCCAATAATTTTTGGATGTCCGAATTCGCCCTATCGGATACATCAGGCTTTTCTGCCCAGTTTTGCCACCTTGTCCGATCCAAAAATGATTGAAACATTTAGTTTTGCCCAAAAACCCCGTTTTGCCCCGTTGACCCATTTTGCCCCGCTCTCCCCTACCCTTTCGGGTTTTTACGGAACCCCATTCTGATTCTCCCTACCAAACCTAGACCCAAAGTCATTCCTTGTCACGGGCACAGGGGAGATATTTGTAAAATTGTTGAACAAGCATGTCGACGTCATTTATAATTTTTCGGATTTTTTTGCTCGTAAGTTTCTACGAAATTTTTCTAGTGCGTGAGTAAGTTTTGTAGTACTCGAAACAGCTCCTTTCATCTCTTTTGATTTATGCTTTAGTATTTTAGTCTATTTTAATACTTTTGTGGGGACATTTTTTCCTAACTTTTTATTTCGGTTTGGGGGGGGGGGGGGGGACAGTCCCCCTTTTTGGGGAATACTTTCTTTGGGTTGTTCCCCTTTTTTAATTGTTTTTTCTTCCTTTTTTTGGGTTTTTTTTTGTTTTTTTCTTCCTAACGAAAATGGCACAGCGGGGTAAATCGGGACAGTGAGGGCAAAACTCAATTTTCCAATAATTTTTGGATGCCCCATTTTGTCCCAACGATAGATCCGGATTTTCAAACCCGTTTTGCCCCACCCACCACTATCGCCACCATCCCAAAGTTATTCGAGAATTGCGCTTTCTCTCATTATCCCGTTTTGCCCCGGTGTGCCATTTTGCCCCGCTCCCCCCCCCCCCCCATATCTCTGAAATAGACTACCCCAATCCGTCACTGGAGCCTCCTCGATTGAGTCGTTTAAGGTGCGTCTCCTACAGCATCTTGTATCCCTTGAGCAGGACGTTGAGGAGGAGTGAGGTAGCGACCACAATTCCATTAATTATTCAGCGTTCGTAATCTTTCAGTTCTTCCCTTTTCTTTCGGTTTTATAATTATTATAATTACCCTTATATGTGTATCTAATCAAACTGTAAACTGTAAATATATATAAATATAATCTATAAATATAATCAAACTGTAAATAGTACATTCTGTACTATTCTATTTTAGGCTTTCTGTACCTACTTCGCTTTATTTTATGTACCGCCTATATGTAATGCTTGGTCCTTAGCGGATTTATCCTAGGACACAATAAACTTATCTATCTATCTAGCACGCCCTACCCGTACTCAGCCCAGGTACCTAACTCCCAGTGCGTTCGTAGTCGACTTAGCTGTACGTGTTTGCCGGTGACACGGGGAAACTATGGAAAACCCCTGCCGGTACAGATGGCCATATTCTACTGATCCACCGGTATTTTTGCAGTTGAGTAAAGACCAAAGTCTCAGAAGAAAGTGCCTCCCGCTCAACGGTCGATCCCGCTGACCGCGAACGAATCAGCTTGACTTGGAAGACCACCAGATCCGCGCACCAACCGCGCATCCACCTGTCGGTGTAAATTACCAATATAATTTTTGGCCATTTCCACAGATATATAAGGGGATGAGTTAACGCTCCGGGAGTCTTCGGGCACAGAAGTCAGCGCGCATGTTCCGCAACGAGGCGCATGATCCATCTTCGCCAGGAAACTTGGATGAACGGAGCGGTTCGAAGGAAAAAGCTTTTTTTTCCCCATTGAAACAGAGTCGGGATGTACTTAGCGGCGAGAAAGACGAGGAAGGCCAAGTCCCGACGGGGCGGGAACGAACAAAGGTCACTCGTAAAAGAGTCGCTCATAGATCATGGTTAGGCATGTACTCCCCTCTCTCGTCTTGTGGTTAGAAACCGGTAAGAGTCGACCTTAGCATCCTCAATTATCCTGGGGGCCGAGGGGAGAATCCTCGACGACGTCGGAGAGCGACCTTCCCTTGTATCGAAGGAAAGGCCTCGAAACCCCGCGAGACCCGGGGCGGTCAGCCGCCGAAGTTTCCTTTATAATTAAATCATTAATTAGCCTGGTGGTTTCTTTGTTTAGATCCCCGGGGAACTGGCCGAGTGCCAGCCGGAGAGATACGTGATACCTCGGCTATGGATACGAATGATGCGATCAGATCCGATTCCACGAACATACGCCGTCCATCGCGTGGGTAACTTTTGCTGTGCGGACATTCGATACTAATCTTGACGCACACGCGTCACTTATGAAAATTCATTTATTTGTGGGTGATTAATGCGCTAGACTGGGGACAAAGGTTTGGCCATCCAAATTCATAGTGTTCCTAGATTCATACGACAAATTGCATAAAAACATAAATGATTCGGTCAAGAAATCAATTAGTTGGGCAGTATATCGGGTGAACACAGAAAATGTCGACATGAAGACAGTGAATGTTGTGGCACCCAAATGTATGACCACGAATGGCTGTAGACCAAGTCAAATCAACACCGAGACAGTTTGTACGGACTACCAAGTGAACATCCCAACAACCGAACACTCGACAACTCAACACAAGTGCAGACCACTTCAGGCCACTGAGACAAATGCCCATGTGTTATTGGTTATTGTGACAATATAAGATGCGCTAGTTCGCAACGTAATACCAAGAGCGCGTAATTGCAACATGAACATTATTATGACACTGTAGGTATAGATTCTCTTCACGAGTAGAATTGTCTATGTCGTTTTGTCGTAATATATCATGGGGATATCACTCAAACCCCCCCCCTCAATGTTATTTGTGTGCAGTTGTTGAGTGTGCAGTATGTCATTTGTGTTGTCTCTTCGTGTCCACTTTTTCTGTGTCCACCTGATATACTGCCATTAGTTGCAAACAAATCAATTAGTTGGAAATATCGATTGACTGCAGAAATGAACTGTCAATCAGCCCAAGTGGGACACTATGAAGTTATCTGCCACAGCGAACATCACAGTGTTCCTAGAGCCAGACGATACAATGTGGAAAAACGATTATTCGGTCAGCAAATTAATTAGTTGAAAACAAATCGATTAGTTGGAACGATCAATTGAATGCACAAATTACCCTTCCAATACTATTAAAGTCTAAAGCCGACGGGGACATTATGAAGTTAGCTGCCCCAGCAAACCTCATAGTGTTCCTAGAACCAGACGATAAAATGCGCCAAAAAATCGATTCGGTCAGCAAATTAATTAGCTGCAAACAAATCGATTAGTTGGAACAATCAATCGAATGCACAAATTGGCTGCGGCAACTGCGCCTTTGTTTTTTCGTGTATTCCTATAGTTAATATTAATAGCACAAAGTTTGCCCACGAAAGTGACGCCCAAGTTTATCCTATTTATACCAGAGTGTCGATTCTTATAAGAAAATGTACAGAGTCGCCCCCCCCCCTCCCCACCTCGCCGAGTAACTTGGGTGAGTCAATAACGTGACGCGTACGAAAATGGCTCGTGAGAGTTCCGAAACAATTCCCAAAGCCCGCTGGGAAACTGACAAATACCATCAAAGTTTTTAATACCGAAGTCATTTAAAAGTTGGGTCTCCCATCCGTCGCGTGGCGGCTCTTCGCCGATCCTTGCGAAGTTGTCTCTTTGCCTGCCCGAGAGCTCTCGTTTCACTATATATACACATATATATGTATATATTATATATATACCCTCTTACCTACCAGCCTCGCCTTCTAATCTCCGCCTGTGAAAACGCAATCTCGCAAATTCGCTTTGTATCTCGTCGGAGACGGAAAATTTGGAGCCGCTCGAGGAGAACACTGTGCAGTACTCGCATATATAATACAAGGTAACGTCGTCCTCCTGAGTTCTGCGCTCAGCTTTCAGACCGGAATGAAACGTGATTGAATGACAACCGAAACGTCGAAAAATCTCGTTGATTTCTGCCCGAGGCGACGGAAGAACCGTACGTCCATTTGCTCAATTAACCGTGGAAATTTCCTTCCACATTCATTCCGCGGCGATGTCCTTCCGGCGAATGTCAAATATGATTTTTTTCCAATTTTTTTTCTTCCTACGTACATACATATACGCAGTCGCGACCTCCGGGAGAATAAATTATTCGAGTAGTGATCGAATTAGCCGAGGCCGCTGCGCCGACTCGTCACGCAAATTGAACTCTCGAGAGTAGGTAATCGTGTAGGAACGTCAGAGAGCTGGATAAACGACAGTCTGAGAGGACACGCGGCAATGGAGAGAAAATAAAAAAAAAGCGAGTACATAAAAAATTATACGAAACGCAAATGAACTTTGCCGTTGCGTCGGACTTTGGTAAAAAGTTGACGGTCTCCGCAACGAACGTGAGCGACTCCTCTGCATGCTCACAAAAGAAGGTATCCACTCTCGGTCGGGCGAGTGCGCCGACTGAAAAGCTATTTGCAAGCCGTTTATATCCGCGTCTTTCGCGTGCATGAATACTAATGCACAATTACCCCGACGACGACGTCGAAGCGAGCTCTTGATGATCTCTTTAGCTTATCTTCACTCTGGACGATCGCGAAAAAGGCAAACAGTTTGTCCCGGACGGCATTTTGCCGATATCAAGGATCGTTGGTGCTAGCCCATTTGTCTAGCACATTTTATAAAGATATATCGCCGCTTAAGGGGAAGTGAAATATCGCGATCGGTAATGAAAACTGTAATGAACTGTTGTCAAGGGTGCCGATTTTTTTGAGAAAAAAGCAAATTCGAGCCAGATGCACACGGTAATTTCGCATGCGGCCCGAATTCATCTTTTTCTCAAAAAAATTAGCATCATTGAATGTAGTTAATTTGAAAATTGCAACTATCTCTGTCACACTCATGGCCCCGTCACGTGACTTTCACTTCACCTTAAATAAACCTGAGAGTTCAGACAATTTTCGGTCAAATTTAAAATGCAAAAATGTGAATTCATTTTTATGGTGGGGTTTTATGAAATGCAGGCATAGTTATGGCATTTTTACATTACATACGCTGAGAGAAGGATCTGGTAAAAACTACCGATCATCTAAGAAAAATTACCATAGCACGTAGTAGTAGGAAACTAGTGCGCCATCTATGGCAGGAAGTCTCAGATTTTGCAATAATTTTTAGCATAATATCTACGAATAATTCTTAGAAATTCGGTACTTCCTACCTTACTTCCTACTACTGTGAGGGCAAACATGGACCAGGTACCAGGAAGTGGAAAGTGGAGGTAACACACCTAGGAAGAACTCAGGGTAACTCTGCTTGTGATATCAGAATAACAAAGTAAGGGAATAGAGTATTTCGGGGTTAAAGTTAACCCCTTTACTGTCAAAGAAACGTATTTCCCTATATGTTGGGGTCCCTATAGAGGCTCCTAACAGGGAAGGGGTTGAGCAAAAAGAAACCTAAAGTGATAAGTGACAGCATATATATTGAAAAGCGTACAAGATATGTAAGTAATGTATGCATGCACTGTAAAAAAAATTCACATGAAATAAACAAAATAATATTCTTTTATAATAATAAAATAATATTTAGTGTATTAAAAACATTGGGAATACTTTCTTATAATTTTCCTTAACTTTACTATGAAAATACTTTAATTTTTATAATTGAGTTTAATTTCACTGAAAAATTATATTAATTTTTCATCACAATTCTACATTAAATTCAATGTACAAGTTTTTGCATAACAACTCCCAGTCCGGTACACGAAATTGACAATATTTTTTTACAGTCTAGATTCAGGGGTGTCAAGTTAGTTATGGTTGTACCGGAAGCGAATGTGCTGGAATGGGACTGAGAACGTGCGAGAAGTCAAGAGGAGATTGTAGAAAGCGAAAAACGCCTGTACATTGAATAAAATCTACAGTTATTACATTATTCAGTTCGGGGTAAGAGGGCGAACGTAAGCGAGAGGGTCTCGAGTTCTTGCGACCAGGCGTTCTTGCGCGAAGGTTCTCGATAGCGGAAGTCGAAGAGGTCATTGGGTCTGGACGTATCGCGCCCTCGTCGATACGCACCGTGGATTCTTCCGGTCCCTCCGTCCCCGCGTTTCTCTGTTGGCGAAACAAACTTTTCCACCGAACGCGGAGCTCAATCGTTTTACGAGTTTTCATCTCTCCGAAGCTGGCCGTCTGAAAATAGGCCCTTCCGTTCCCCTCTCTCGCGCGTCACTGAACTCCGCATTCCACCGATCGAGAGTTGGAATTATTTTTCCACCGCGAGATTTATCGTTTCCACGGTGGGAACAACAGCTGAGTCACCAAAACGATTGCGCGATATCTCGAACTGGTGCCGGAGTCGCGTTCGGATTGCTGGACAGTGCATTTTACGATTTCAGCCCTCCCGCGTCCTCGAGCGTTGTACAACGCTTGTTCGGGAGAAAAGTTTATATCGCTTGCGAGCATCGGAGGCGTCGCACGCCGGGAAAAATCGGACACGAGACAGACATGAAAATTTCTCTGAGTCAAGGAAAGTCGGTTTGCTCGATTAAAATTTCAATCGGACCCAACGGAATTTATTAGATAGATAGATCGATAGATCATTTTTTATTCGGTACTGCAATGAATACCCGAAGCACCATGCATTATAAAAAGCATTGACGTTAAGTAGATATTTCCTTATAAATAAGATATAGGTGGTAGGGAAAGGCGGGTCAAAATGGGACATCCAAAAATTATTGGAAAATTGGGTTTTTCCTCCTGTCCCGTTTTACCCCGCTTTCCCTTACAGAGAGTTATAGATTAGAAGGAAAAACAGATCGTAGAAAGAAAAGAGAGGGGAAACGCGCAACAGTGTAGAGTTCACGAAAGCATAATTATTATCAGAGTAATTAGGGAAGTGTGCAGCAAAACAGGACAGTGTGGCAAAACGGGGCAGAAAATCCATACGTATTGTTAGCCGTAATAACCGACGTGAAGTAGATATTTCCTTATAAATAAGATATAGGTAGTAAGGAAAAGCGGGTTAAAATGGGACATCCAAAAATTATTGGAAAATTGGGTTTTGCCTCCTGTCCCGTTTTGCCCCACTTTCCCTTACAGAGAGTCATAGATTAGAAGCAAAAACAGATCGTAGAAAGAAAAGAGAGGGGAAACTCGCAACAGTGTAGAGTTGACGAAAGCATAATTATTACCAGAGTAGTTAGGGAAGTGCGCAGCAAAATGGAACAGTGGGGCAAAACGGGGCAGAAAATCCGTATGTATCGATTTAGCAAAATAGGACATTCAACAATTATTGGAAAATTGCTTTTTGCCCCAAAGTCCCATTTTGCCTCGATTTCCCCCTACAATTTCGTCGACTCGAGGAGATTGCAAGTTCGCATGCGATTATTACCTACTTAGCATAATTATTACTAGAGTAGTTAGTGAAGAGCGGGGCAAAATGGGGCAGTGGAGAAAAACGACGCAGGAAATCCGGATGTATCGATGGGTCAAAAAGCGCATCCAAAAATGACTGCAAAATTGCGTTTTGCCTCATTGGCTCATTTTGCCCCCTCTTCCCCAAAACTTAATTGGCTCCAAGAAATCGCATGTTGGCAATCCGTCTCTGATTTTTCTCCCAGTCTTCACCACCGTGTCAAAGATTATTTTCAAAAACAGCGACCCTCTTTCGACAAACATAGTTTCCCAAATTACAGCTTGGAATTGGTCCCATAAAAAATACGAGTCATCAAATGAGCAGCGATTCTCGTGGAATTCCGTCACTTATTCCAAAAGACTTGATTAAATATCCTCCCTGATAACTCCGCGAAGTCGTGATGCTTTGAAAATTGTTTGCATGACAAAACGAGGTAGGAGAAATTGCGCTGAGAAATGGCCGCCGCTCATCCCCCCGGTCCATCTCACGCGCACAGACACCGAGAGCCCCCCTGAGAAACTTATCCCTGTGTGCCGCTAGTCCGGCGAAGGACGATTGCTTTCAACGAGTTTTCGTACTTGCTCTCCGAGACGGCAGTCTCGGAATCTCGTCTTCGAGATGACATACCAGTGGCTGCTGGCGCGCCGTTTCTGGCTTTACGCGCGGATGGACGCGTTTACGCGAGAGGACGGTTTAGGACTTTCACGGTAGTATATACATAATGGCCCCATACCTAACCCGAGCACTGTAACGAAAAGGAAACTTTCTTACGACGAGTCGGTGGCCTCTCATTCGTTAGAGGCTCCTTCCATCATGATTGCTACTACTTCATTGCCCTCGTGGACACAAGTTTCTTCTTCGACATCCCCGCCATGTACATATATATCCATATACATATGTATATATATACATATATATGTGTCTCTCCTCCATCGCCCTTTCTACGAATACATTCGAAAGGAAAGCCAGCGAAAACCTCCCATCCCGTCGCAGAGCTTCCCCACGGTCGTTCAACAACCAGGCTGAAAGACTTCGGTCAATGGCCTATTGACACACTATATGGAATTATGTGCAAAAAAAGGATTCCAAAGAAAAAAGATCTAGCATTGTATGGGAGGTCAATAAATGTCTTTTACTACACGGAAAAAATTCTACTTTCAATTCTTACAATTCCATACGATATTGAAACAACGACGGCAAGACTGTCAAGGTGACACGTTATCGTTTCAATCCGGTATGAAATTGTTCGAATTGAAAGTAGAATTGAAACAACATTTTATTTCCTTGGCAGCCCGCAAGCAAATTTTACTTGAATCGGTGATTAATTTTTTTCAGTGTACTACTAGGGTAAAAGTGGGCAATATGGCCTGGCCCATATATCATTGATGTACGTGTTAATCGAGATGGGCCATATTCACCACTTTTATCCTACTTCTAAAAGAAAACACTAGGAAAAGAACGCACTTGAATGTGGATTTGAATCAAACGCAACATGGCGAATTCGCATATCGCACGGCACGATCATAAACAGAGCGTCCAATATTTTCAAGTCTTGTATGTGCTAATTTGAAGCTGTATCGGATAATCAGCTATTGGAACACGTTCTTCGACATCACCGATTTGATATCATGATTGCTACTACTTCAGTGCCCCCGTGGACACAAGTTTCTCCTTCGACATTCCCGCCATGTACACATATATCCATATACATACATATATATATATATATATATATGTCTCTCCTCCATCGCCCTTTCTACGAATATATTCGGAACGAAAGCTCCGGCGAAAACCTCCCATCCCCTCGCAGAGTTTCCCCGCCGTCGTTCCATCAGCCGATATACCTACACTATATACATCGTCCCTATCAGTGGGTCCGCTTCCGTCCATGTACGTATTCGCGTCGAAGCTATTTCTGGAGGCGGCAGCGACGCTTCAATTCCAACTAATCCAGCGTCAGCCCGGTTTCGGCTGGAGTTTAGTTTGACAGGTAGTCATACAGTGGAGCAACGGAGGGGGGGAGGGGGTGGGTGGGGTTGAAAGCCTGGTGGACGGCGACGACACAAAGCGTCCACCGCCAAACATCCCCGTGGCCAACTACCGGGCGGTATGTGTGCACCGAAGAGTACTTCTCCGATCCGGCCCAACTACCACGGTCGCCTCCTACGACACAGCCCCGGCTCGCTCCCGCTCACGCTCACGCTTCAAGAATTTGAATAATCTCCATTCGAAATTACCTCACGTAGAACGCGAAATCGCGATGATTATGGAACTTGAGAAATTCGGCCGGGTCACCGCTAGAGAGCGCGGCGGGCGACTCCTCGTCGGATTTACATTCTCCCGTGAGGCGCCGCAACCGCTGCACCAGTTTCGCTTTTTCTCGGGCATGTGGGCGGTTCGCGCTCAGACGCGGATACGGGTGGATCCGAACTACAACGCGACTGACCCTTCACGCTCGCTGACTTTCGTCCGCTAATGCACGGGTCGCAATGAACGATCGCCGAGCGTACTGCGGGATAAGCTCCGAGTGCGTTCCGCGACCGCATTGCTCTTCGGTTTCCTTGGGAAATTGGTAACCGGAGGATTATTATCGCGGGTTACACATGAGCTCGTGGGAACGATAGTCGGAGATACTGCAGACGAGCGAACCCAGCGCCGCGTAACTCTCCACCGACAGATTGATGGGTCGGGTCATCAATTTTACGGCTCGCGAAGTTATTGCCGGGCTTGTTTGCGTTTATTCGAATATATATCCGGGTATAAACGCGCCCGAGTTGCGGAGAACTTTTACCCCGGTTTCGAAACGGCCCGCCTTCATCCCACCTCGGAATGGAGGATGTTTTCCGGCGAACGGTCTCGAAGCGCTGTTGGCCGAAGGGATATGTCGGCCAGTGGCTCGCGCCGACCACTCGATCAATCACTTTTCTCCGATGCGCATCGGTTTCTTCACCGGGCTCTTCCGTTCGCCGCTTTTTTCCACAGCCGACGCGATCTTTCATCCCCATCGCGTCTGATCTCTTCTGCCTCTTCGTAACGCCGAGATATATCTAAATAAAATCCGAACCTGTCGACGGGGCGTTACAAAAGTTTCGCCTCGCGGTATCCTGGACAATCGGCGTTTATTGCGAACGGGCTTGTGTGGGTAAGTGCATTACCGTGTGCGCTGTATAGGGGAGACCGGGGACAAAAGTAACAAAAATCCTTTTTAATATTTTTACCAACAAACCCGAGAGTCTAAGGCTTCGGCATCCAATGGTGTATCATTAACCTAGTCTTGGGAATTTAGTTAAACAATTTCTAGCAGAAATATGCACGGAATTGCGAACACCGCCCCTTTAAACACAAACGAAATTGGGTAAGAATTTGTGCCGCGGTGGGGTCAATTGTAACGGGTAGTGGGGTCATTTGTAACATCCTCCTGCATCAAAGAAATCCTTCACCGACCGCTATTAAGAAATAGAACGGGGGTGCATTATCACAAAAAAAAAATTATTTTAATTTAAAAAAAATTAAAAATTGTTTGCCGGCTAAGCCTTTTTAGCCGGCTAAGCCATTTTAGGCGGCCTAACTATACAGCCCTACTATAAATATTATAGTCCACAATTGGTTGGTTATAAATTATAAGTGTATAAATTATCGCTGATTGCTTAGAATGTAAGAATAAAATAAATAAAATATATTGGTATTGGTATTGGTACTGAAAGACATTAATTATTGCTGGTACAATTGACCCGGATCGACTGTAACAATCGACCCCACAAATGATTATTAGCAAAGTTATCGTGGCATCGGTTAATAACAATCTGAAACGGATCGTCTCAGCGATCAAAATGTTCCGCAAAAATGTACCTTTCAATTCCTTGTGCTTGTTTGCACTAATATTTTGTACTGTGTCGCCTAGCTGACGCGATCCGCACAGCCGAAAAAACCACTTCTGCACTCGCGAATCACATTTGGTTTCGGCGAATTGGTACTTTTGAAAACTCAGCTATGAGGTGATTGTATGGCCATAAGGTGATGTCTATAATGTTGCTCCCTTCATATCCGATGCATCCGATCGTGCGCAGCGTTGCGCGGCCGTTTGTTCCAATTGACCCGTGTTACTTTTGTCCCCGGTCTCCCCTAAGCCGGAAACTTTGCTGTATGAAGCCGGTCCGAATCATGCGCGACACACGTAGATGTTCGCGTCCTTCACCGTAGGAGGTGTTTCTGAGCCTCGAATAGGCTGCGGACTATCCACTTCCCATCCCTCCGTCGCTCGTGCATGATACGCATACAATGGGAAACACCGCCCATATCTGCTCGGGCGATACACACGGGAGGGTCACGGCTATGTCGAGTACGCGCGGGTCTCGCTTTCGGTCCAATGTACGTTTGCCGTAGCAAAGTTGTAACTAACTTGGCGCAGCGGCGCACGGCGGTAGCATGATACCGAAATTGATAACGCCAAAGTTGTTAATGTATTCTCGGATCACTGCACCATGTTCGCCGGGAAGCCCACCCGAAAGCGGGGCCGATGCAGCCTCTCGCGCTCGCCAACGGTCGCTGCACAACACCCCGAACGATTTCCACTCACCTAAAGTACTTGTTACAGCGCTCCTGCGTACGGTAGTAATTAAATTTGTTTTTTAAGTTGGCGATGGAGAGAGGAAGACAGTGCGTCATCGAGCTAAACAGTACTGAAGCTGCTATGGCTAAATGAAGATGTCGTTAACGATATCATTAAACTGTGGTATAATTTGATAGATAAGGCAGTAAAAAATAATTTCGTAAAATCGGAATGCGAAATTTCGCAAAAATAATTTGATTGAATAAGTGACAAACGAGATTATCACTTATTTGAGTGTGTGAACCTGGCCTTTTATTTCCCGTGTCATTGACAATTTTGGTTTGTAATTTTGTTTGTAAAACTTGAAAATTAACAAATAAAATATTAACAAAAAAAAAAATAGTTCGAAGATTAATTAATAGTATTGGAAGCTCTTTTACAAAAACTGTTTCTGAAATGGTAAACACACATGCGTTGCAATTTTACAATACAATTTTTTTATATGCAAATTTTTGTAAATTTCTCGCAAAAGATTTGTCATTTTAATATCTGGTATTTTAATTCTACGATGAAAAGTACATTAATGTTCAATAATTAACGTAAGAAGTGTAAGGAAATTGCAAGTTCCAGTTCATTAAATTTACAATTTATTTTTACAGTGCAGGAAGATAATCGGATTTGATTATTTCGTGGTCTCGGACCGAGGCCCACTAAGAACACCGTCCCACACGATACAAAATCAGAACGAAACAGCGCGAAACTCTATAAATAAAACTGTGAGGGAAATATGAGCAGAAAAGTAACAATCAGTACCTTAATATGAAAAGAAAGGGTAACAAGATTTATAAAAAAGAAAGGGTAACAAGATAAAAAAAAAGAATACGTAACGGTTAAAAATAAAAATAAAACAATTAGCGACTTATCGGAAAATTGTTGTCGAGTGATAGGTGCAAGGTCGAGCATTAGCTTCGCAGAACAGAGGACCGCGCGCACTAGTGAGACTGAATGGACCCTCATTGTCTTCGGGTCGGTTATTCCGGTAATTATTCTAGCCATTATCGGATCTCCGGGGTGTCGATCTATGAAAGCCAGGAGGATCGTGAGATCCTCCAGGTCTTCCGGACTGGCGACGTCTTGCGCCATTCTCCTGGTTGTACCGATCTGACCTCATTTCTATGTGTACCCATACCGATACACGTTGGAGCTCTGCGATGTCGCCGTTGCCTTCTATTCTCTGATGTCGGAGTATTGGAATCTCACCGGGAGACACCCGAAGATAGACAGAGGACCTAACGAGAATCCAATAATCCCCAATTCTACGCTTCGATGGGCGGCAAATAGAAGTTTATTCGAAAGGGTCGCGATGGATGCGACCGATAGAGTCTCAGCTCGGCAGTGAATAACGTAGGAATCCGGCAGTTCCCGCTGTCTTGCAGCCACTGGGTTTCACACACTGCAGCGCCGAAGATTGTTCTTTCATGACATCCGACACATAAACATCTCAACGCTGGTCTAAACTCGCAACACACATATTGCATGTACTGTGCCATCCAAATGCATTAACACAATACGTGTTGATCGGCTTGCGTGTTCAATCAACACACTTGCACTGCATCTTTCCTGTATTCTCTGTACAGTACACTTTTGAGTGTTTTTTTACAGAACACGCTTATTGGAATACACATTATGGGTAATTTTTCAACGCGATTAAAGGCGAACAACTCACTTGGTGTGCAGGTACATGCCAGGTACATATTTAATAAAAGAAAACAACCACGCTGAAGGACTTCAGTCAATGGCCTATTGACACACCATATGACAGTTTGTGTAAGAAAAACGGATTTCAAGGAAAAAAAGATCAAGCATTGTATGGGAGGTCAATAAATGTCTTTTACTATTACTGAAAGAAAACACTAGGAAAATAAAACACTTGAATGTGGATTTGAATCAAACGCAATATGGCGGATTCATATATCGCACTGCACGATCATGGACAGGCCGCCCAATATTTTCAAGTGTTGTATGTGCTAACTTGAAGCTGCATCGGATAATCAGCTCGACATGACCGATTTGACGCGTTGTTTAAAGTGCAGTGCCATGAATATGGATGTGGAGCAACGTTTACGAATTGCACGCCTTTCGGGCAGCACGTCTTTTGAAAGCATCCTCTCGTCGAACTTAACAATGAAACTGCAGATATTCCTAGTGTGGAGAAATATGACGAGGTTGAGGTGGAAGGTAAATCATTGTAATTAATTTATAAGAGGCTGTAATGAGCGATTATGCATTTGAAGGATAAAAGACTATTCCATTTAATCTACATTCTTTTAATACATTTTTTGTAATGTGTCCCGTCGAACTTAACGATGAAACTGCAGATATTCCTGATGTGGAAAGATATGACGAAAGCGAGGTGGAAGGTAAATCATGGTAATTAATTGATAAGAGGCTGTAATGAGCAATTATGCATTTGAAGGATAAAAGACTATTCCATTTAATGTACAGTCTTTCAATATTTTTTTATAATGTATACACACTTTTTATGTTGGGTGGTGGAGGGGGGGGGGGAGGTGACCACACATAGAACCGTGTAAAAAGTAAGTACAGGGGTGAATGCGTTTAAAGCGCCTTGAAAGAATGCACGTAAAGCGTGTAAAATGTACACGCTTTACGACATGCGTTGAGAATCAACACCCGATGAAGCATGCGATAAATGAACCATTAAAAAACGATTTACATGCGTAAAGCGTGTTGAAACGACACGTTTCTTTTCAGAGTGTAGAACAGAGCCGATGCACGTTTTATTTCCAACCGCCATTGATCAGCAGGACAAAAAGGTGAACTAAATTAGCGACGGTGAACGGAAGTGGGAAAGCGGTACAAGTGGAAACCGATAACCGCAATAAATAACGCCGTTTCGCCCGAGCATTAACAACAGAAGTGTAGCCGACCGCGTTCCCGGCTACCAAATTACACAATTTGCGGATGTAACGATAACGTAGAGCTCACCGGGTAAAAAGTTTTTTTTTCAGAGCGCCGCCGCCGACTCGGTGCGCTCTGGAAGCCGAGACCGTCGGGGCACCCTCCTTCTAGCCGTACGCGAACAAATAGCTTGGCCGCCAAGTCGCATTTTTCTTTACCACTGCGGCGTAATTACTTATTGGTCCCCGGCTGCATGCTGGCTCGGTTTGTTACGTGCCCGCTGTGTGTGTTCTCTGGCTCTGGCACCGGAAGTTCCGTAGCGTCGAGGACGCCTGGAACGGGTCTCGAGAGCCTCCTCCCATCCGCGTATACTATATTTCGACGACGATTTATACGATATCATGGAAATAGTCGGGAGGAAGGTGGGGTGGGGGGTGGGGGAGCGTTACAGGGTAAAAGGAAAGAAAAAAAGGGCAAAAGTTACAGCGAGGCTCAGAAAAGGGCGGTGAGAGAGAGTGGAAAGGTCTCGCGATAGTCAGCCAGGTCAACGGTGCCGCTTCTGTAATCTTCGGATATATTAATTTCTGAGAACGAGCGAAGGGTACAATTTGATTTAATTTGTCGCCGCTCGTGCCGCTGGTGTCTGCGGATCGACATGGGCTTCCCTCATCTTCCGTCCCGAGTCTCCACGCGTTTCTCTTCATCTTTTTTTTTGGTCCTCTTTATATCTCGGCTCTAGCCTGTATTTCTCGAGTGTCGTCTGTCTCGTGCCTCCAGTCCAGTGGGACAAGACTCGACTTTTCACTCGAATCCACCCGATCGTCTACTTCCGACGTTTCTCGTCGTCTTCCTCCTCCTCGTCTCCTCCACTTCCGCTTCATCCTCTTCCTCGGCTCGCCAGTGTCTCGAGTAGTGTCTCACGGATCGCGGGGATCGTTTCTACCCTTCGCGTTCTTCGCTCCTTCCATCCGTCGAATCGCTTTACCCTCTCGGCTGCCACCCAGCTATTTCTGATAGCGCCAAGACGCAGGCTCTCGAGGCCACTTGGCGATCCGACGGATCCACTACAGGGAATATACTCTATCGCGTTTCACTCGTATACAGGGAGCGAAGCGGCAGGGGGCACTCCCGACGATTCGGCCCGACGTCCTCGATGATCCCCTGGCGAGGAAGGAAACGCGCGCCGGATATATGCGGCCCGGAGCCGCTCGCATGGATGGCGATGGATGGAAGTTCTGGTTTCCCAGGAACTCGCACGCTCCGGCGTCGGGGCTCCTCAGGATCAGCGCGAGACTCTTCCAGTCGAACCGAACGATATCGGTTATGGAAGTCTCTCACGGTGAATTTCACCGTTTCACCTATGTCGTCTATGCTTCTCACATATGCGACGTGCGCGTGTCATATGCATATATCTGTCCCCGGAGAACAGTGATACGTCGAACGATCCTCGAAAGGCGTCTGGATATAAGAGTGTTACGTTCAGAGCTGCGAATGGTGAGTTCGGTCGGTGAGAACCATAAACATAGAATAGTGTCTCTTTTGAGTCAAGGCGTTAGGCCGGACGGAACCTCGCCGTACCGCTGTGGATTTAATAAAGGAAAAGACGTGTTGAGGTATTGAGGATCCAGGAGTATATGAGAAGGTTAGAGTGCATGCAAATAAATGTTCGAAATAATTCGTTGATTGAAATACTCAGAGTAGGTATATTGAAAAGTGTTTGTTGAAGATACAGTACGTTTGACAAGAAAAGAGCCAACTTGCTCGACTATTATTTTAATCGAAGTACTCAGCCTCGCAGGGCTAGAGATTTGAACCAGAGCTTTCCGCGTTCTGCGTAGATTCGTTGAAGATGCAGCAGGTTGGTTGGTCGAAGAATAACTGGTTTGGTTACAGAATTTTGGTCCTCATGTACTAGTTCTAACTCTATCCTCCTAATGCTAAAGGAAGGTTTGGTGGAAGTGGTATCGGTAAATCAGAGTTGTCACGAAGGTTTCGGGAAAAACGGAAAAAGCAGAGTATTTTATTATATCTGTGAGAAGAAAAAGGAAAAAACTGGAAAGTATATGCGAGAGAGTAGGAGGGAAACATTTTAAAGGGCTGAGCATAGGATCTGAGCAGTGTTGCATCTTGTATCTCAAGATGCTGATGGAGAAAAGGAGAAAGAATATACTTAACGATGCACGCAGCAGTAGCGATACGTGGAAATGTAGGTGCGAAACAAATTAAAGGGCTGGGCATAGGAACTGAGCAGTGTTCCACCTTGTAAGGTAAAAGTACCAGTGGCCGCACTCCTAAGGGCGAAGTCCCAGTTCCCGTACATGCATGAAAAATCCTATTTGCGTCTCTCTTGCACGCATGCTTTGCGCGGCCACTGGGACGTGTTCGGTCACTGGGACGTTTATCGTATCTCAATATGCTGGTGGAGAAAATGAGAAGGAGGATACTTAACGGCGCACGCAGCAGTAGCGCTGCGTGGAAATGAGTTAGGATAGGCCTAAGAATTCAGTGGGGCGACCATAAATGATAAATAGGAGCGCGCGCCTAGGAAAAGAAAAAGTTCGTTTTAGGGGAAAGAGTTTGGTGAGTGAGAAGGGTGTTCTGGTGCATCGCTGCATTGCCAGTGTTCCCAATGTTGCCAGTTTTTTAGAGGATTATGGAAAATTTCGTCGAACGTAACAAGAGCCTCCTAGCACGCGAGGCGTCAAGAATTTCCGGAAAAATTGAAACGGATGACAAAAAGGGAGTCCCTAAGTCCACGATAACGTCATTGTTTGTTCGGGCTCCGCCATTTGGTTAATTTAATCCGTAGCCGGGTTCCTTGCGGTGCGCGGTCCCCCGACTCGGCCCTCCGGGACAACGAGCATCAATCCGCTTTCTCAAGATGCTCCGCAACGAAATTGGCCCCGACACTCGACCCCCGAGACACCCTCATTTGTTCGTCCCGACGTTTGGCGAATCTTTGACCCCGACTCGCGCGTCGTGCGGAAATCGAGCCTGACGGCTTGTCGCGGTCACCCTCTTCGCCTCGGCACTCGGTTATCCCGTGAAGCTAAGGTGGGTGCGTTCGACGGTGCGTTCCGCCACACGACGGTGGTTCATGCACGCGTCGCTGGCCAACTTTTATCTCAGGTCGGAAAGCCTCCTTGAGTAATCGAATTACCTCGCGACGAGGTTTTATAGATCGGGCCGATGCTTTATATATATTTTCCGAGGCGACACCTTCAACGAGACACCGAAGGTTGGGAATCTACTTATCCGCATTGAGACTCTTCTCCCTCTCTCTCCATCCCATCCGTCCCCCGGGCGAAAGCGGAGCGAACCAACGGAGAAAAGGGAGAACAAGTAATGCCATCAGAAATACTTTTCCCGAAGGGTAAGATCAGAACGTTTGAGGAGCTGAGCTGTTCTGGAGGGAAGGAGAGACGGGGAAGGAGTCGCCCGAGCCCCTTCGTCTAAGTGCACGCCGGCTAAGGTTACCACTATAGCTTGTAATATAACCCCCTCGACCGGCGTCTTTGGGGGGTTCTCCGCCGTTGCTTTAGCTGCCACTGGCGCTCCGTTGCTCCCGTTCCCTCCCTGCACACCCAACGCCGAGAGGGAAAAGGGATCCGGACGGGGATCTCTCACGTAATGGTATTTTCCAGTGGAGAAATGCCGCTCCACCGGCGCAATGCCTTTGCCACGACGGGGGTGTGGAACCGGCCTCCTGGTGTTTGTCCCTCCGTTAAAAGTTTTTCGGCCGTGCCGCCCAAGCTGGAGAATCCACACGCGATTATAAGGAAACGCGACTTCCGGGTTCGCGAGAGTGACTCGATACCACCCGATTCGTTCCTCAGATGGTTTTGGCAACTTCGATGATGTTTTCTCCTCGCGTTCTCCCACCAAGGGAGAGGAGAAAAGATCGTTCGACGATCTGTTTTTGTATTTATTATTGGTTATTGTGTCGTTACACCGATCCCCTAAGGGTCACGGGCTCCTACACTTTCCTCTCTGATACTTCCTTATCCGTTGTCGCCGGTTGCGATTCTTCAGTCCGGAGCTCCGGCGTGCCTCGTCAGGTGTCAGTAGTCTCGGACATATGGGTATATTCCCTGATTGCCACGCGCCACGAAACGGATGCAGTTGGAGCAATATTTGCGACATGTGCAGCGGCATGTCGCAAATATTGCTCCAACTACGTCTGTTTCGTGGCGCGTGTCTATAAAGGATTATTATTATTACTAGCGATCGGGCGCTCCGCGCCCGATGCTAGATTCGCTTATTTGTGTTATTTATTGTTGACAATAAATTGTCAACAATATTGTCAACAATATTGATTATGACATGACAAATGCTGCTGTGAAGCAATCCAATGAAATTGCAGTCGTTCGGTTACTTAAATATTTTAAAATATCATAACGTGACAGCTCGGTTAGAAAACAGCTTCGTCTATTGAATCGCGATCGCCGGATAACATATTCTTAAGGAACCGAATCTTACTTCCGATTCGAATATCAAATTCCACGCCTGTGTGCTATGTGGGATTTAGGATTTCCAAATTCCACTCCCATACACTATGAATGCCGAAATTTCGGAAATATAGCATGTGGCAGTCATTTAGGATTTTCAAACTCCACTCCCATATACTATTATTGCCGAAATCTCGAGAATATAACATATGGAAGTGATTCAGGATTTTCGCATTTTACTCCCGTGCTATATGGGATTTGGGTATTTCGAAATTCACTCCCATACGCTACGAACGCTGAAGTCACGAGAATATAGCATATCGGACTGCTTTCGGATTTTCGAAATCTAGTCCGATATGCTATATGGGATTTCGCTATGGGATATATGCTATGAAAACCGAAATCTCGAGAATATAGCGTATGGGAGTGATATCGAATTTTCGGAATCCACTTCTATACGCTATGAAAGACGAAATTTCGGCTTTCATACTTTAAGCGTGTAAAATCATAGGGATTAACAAGGAGGACCAAGAGTCGCAGTTTGTGACCCCCCCGAACGCGCGCTACCCATTGGCTGCATATCAAATGGTGGGGGGACCCAACTATGCTAGAGGTACCCATGTCCCAAACTGGGAGAGTATCAGAAACTGGGCCCTTTACCTTACGTGCTATCACCGGAGCTACGTCCTCGTCCGTTTTGCTTTCACCTACGGGACTTCGGTCTCTGGAATCGAACCAGCGACACTTTCCAGTTTTTTGGTTTCCTATAGCGAGGCGCCGGACCTTTCCGCCAGACCTACAATTATAGTGGGTTCCGAACCACTTTTTCGCAGAAAAAAACACCACAGAAATTTCTTGGTGTTTCTGACCCACCGGCCGCTGGGCTGATTTTGGCGATTTTTATTGCCTGGAACTTTACCAAATTTCGTCCTTGCGCCAATTCGCTTCCGTTGTATCGGTGTTCTGATATTGAAAGCGTTAACGCGGTTTTTACCGTCAAAAAGGCGAAATGGTAGCTTCAGTGACATTATTATAGCACGATGTACGACCGGTGTCGCTCGATGGATAGACTGAATAAAAATTCTGACTGTCCACCGCGTCATTGTTGTCGTTCTCGTAACACCTCGCATTTACGTTGCTATCGCTCTAGTCGCTCGGCTATGTGTAATTGCTAAAGTTTCGACGATATATCAGGGGGAGAGAGGAGGGGGAGAGATCCATGCTCGACTGCCGTTATATCTCCAGATTTGTTACGTCCGCGTTTCGCTGTGCACCGACGTTGAAATATGTACCAACCACAGGCAGTGGTCACACGGTCGTATCGTTATTTTTTGTTTGTTTTTAGAAATCCTCCTATGTCCACATTTCGCAATTTAATACGGTCAATTAATTTTCGGTTGAGTCACTTCGTACAAGCGCTATTCATATTATTAAAGAAAACGTCGATTATTTCGTTCCTAATATTTGCCGAATCGTTATTAGCGGTTAATATTAACGGGAAAGCTCGTATCGTAAATTAAGTTGATTCGTTGCAAAGCAGCGGTAATTGAACCGGACGCAGAGTAATTAATTACGTTATCGATCGTATGTCGAATTGATAAATAAAATAAATAAAATAAATAAAATAAATAAAATAAATAAAATAAATAAAATAAATAAAATAAATAAAATAAATAAAATAAATAAACGTCCGGCTAATTCAAAGAGTTTCAATCGAACTTGGGGACTCAATTTTTTTTTAAACGTTCGGGCGTTATTTGGTAACGCGAATCTGTCGATAGAAACGAAAGGTACGTTATCCGGCATTCCCTCCATTTGCGCCTGAAAGTTTGGAACAGTCAGTGTCAACCCGGTCGAATCGTTATTTTAAGTTTTTTCAAAATCCTCGATTCTCCACATTTTGCAATTTAATCCGATCAATTAATTTCCGGTCGAGTCACTCCGTACAAGCGTTATTCACATAATCAACGAAATCATCGATTATTTAATTTCTAATATTTGGCGAATCGTTATTAGCGGTTAATATTAACGGGAAGGCTCGTATCGTAAATTAAGTGGATCCGTTGGAAATTTGCGGCTTTTACAAGCAGCGGTAATTCAACAGCGCCAAGTGCAATTAATTACCTTATCGTTCGTATGGAGAATTGTCCGGCTAATTGGGAGGCTTTCCATCGAACTCGCGGATAAAAAAAAAAAAATCTGTCGCTCGTTATTTGATAACGCAAATATGTCGATAGAAACGAGAGATACGTTATCCCCCCTACGAAAGTTTGGGAACAGTCAGTTTCAGCAACGAGTTCCGATATCTTTCGGCGGAGCCGCACAGACCGCGGAGCACAGAGAGCACCGTAGGATTATGTGCTCGAGCCAACTATATATATCGGCGGGATGGAGGAAAAGGAGCCTGTCCCGTACCTCCACGCCCAATGACTCGCCTCTGCGCCCAGCCGAGTCAATGGCCATTGTACTTTAAACAAAGAGCCGCCGAGCGAATTGTAATGGGATTCAGTGAAAGAAGATCCCTCGGAGATAAAGGAGGTCGTCCTGTGTTACCCTTGGGTGCCATGTTCTCCTCCTCGGTATTTCCACCACTCCCAAGCCCACCCTACCTGCTCTTCTGATTTCTCAATTATTGAAATATCTCTGGAAGTACCGGTGGGCGGTTCACTCCTCTCAGTTGAGTGACCCATTGCTCCGACTGAATCGGCGTCTCGCCGAGCACAATGATATTTCATTTGAAAACCTTTTTAATTCAGTTGAAAGCAAAGCGCGGAAGCTGCCGGAACTCGCGCAGAGTTCTCCCGAGGAGGGGCCGAGGAGGAGGTCGAGCAGTTATGGACGATCCTCCTCTGATCGATCACCCCGTGCTAATTGACCGGTGAGAGGCACTGAATATAGAAAAATATGCCGGGAGGCCAATAACTTATTTTAATGTGCAACTTCAACGTGCAGCACCGAGTGAGGCGAAACGAACAATTTTTTTTCTAACCAATTTTTACTGTTAAGGAAAAGTCTAATCTCGCGTAGACTGAAAAAAATATATCAATGATTCAAGTAAAATTTGCTTGCGAGCTGACGATGAAAAAAAAATTTTCAATTTTACTTTCAATTTGTACAATTTCATACCGCATTGAAACGATCACATGTCACCTTGACATTCTTTCCGTCGTTGTTTCAATATCATATGGAATTGTAATAATTGAAAGTAGAATTGAAACCAACATTTTTTTTCTTCGGCAGCCCGCAAGCTATTTTTTTAGTGTATATAGATACATAGATTTATTTTGAAGATATGTTTATTTTGCAAAAGAGAGTGTCTGTACATAATGAGAGTCTTCTTGTGAGCTTTGTCATTGATAAGGGCAGACATTTGTAAATCTTACATAGATTTGGTATTACGAGTTGTAATTATTTTATTCACTTACGATTAATTTAGATATATTAAGTTGGGAATTTATTCATTCACTTAGAATGACCTAAGCTTAAGGGCGTTGATCACTTAGAAATACATATCGTTTATTTGGATGGCATTTTGTATTCTTACCAGTTTTCGTTATTGTCCACCGCTACTGGCCGTAAGTATTTATGTATATAGTGTTCCCTGAGGGGAGAATATGTCGAACATTCAACAAAACATGTGCTAGATTTTCTTTTGCACATAGTTTTGGTCTTACATATGCTGCATATTTTGGTCGTATCTATTATGTGTGATTTTCCTTCGTCGAAGATTTCCTTCAACCTTGCCTTATTGCTTAGCCTTAATTTTGCTATAATTCTTACCTTTGCTATAAGTTTTCGCCAAGTTAAGTAGGGGAGAGCGGCGCGAAATGGAACAGCGGAGCAAAACGGGACAATGAGACAAAACGCAATTGTCCAATAACTTTTGGATGGTAGCGATCGTTGTACGTGGGCAAAACGGGTTTGAAAATCCGGATCTATCGTTGAGATCAAATGGGGCATCCACAAATGATTGGAAAATTCAGTTTTGCCCTCACTGTCCCGTTTTGCCCCACTGTGCCATTTTGCCCCGTTCTCCCCTATTCCTCGCAGGCATACAAACTACTTATATTCCGGTACAGTAAATTATTAATATTCCGGTCCAGTAGGTTACTAATGCAATTAGTTGTATATTTCTCAGTTAATTTTCTCTTCTTTTGCCACAAGTTGAGAGGACCAGTTACGGTCGATATCGGGTTGTTCAACTAAGTCGATTTCGCATAGTTTCCTGAAACATTGTTCGCGACTCCACTCTCATCTATTTTTAGAACTTTAATCCACCGTGATATAATTCCGTCGAGAATATCTCTGCTAGTTTGTGCCACACCGCACTCTTGCCAAATGTAGTGGGACGTGGTGTTTCGTGGTGAACGGTACAAAGTTTTGAAAAAGTTTGTCTAATCTCGAATAGAGGACACGATTCCGTTTTGCTCCGACTCTTTCCGGCTTGTATCGCGTAAGATTCACTCGATCATTGGCCACTTCGAGTCGCTTCGAGCGGAAGAACCGACGCGGTTCTCCCGAGCAGACGCGGTAACTGCAGCGGCAACGCGGAAGTAGAAAATCCGAACTTTTCCAATTGATTCGACTTAACTGCCAGTGGAAACTGCAGCGCCCGAAATCAGGGAGCGTACTGCCCGCCCACGGAGCGAAATATAGCCCGAAGTTGCTTAGCCGCTCCGGCAGTAGCGAGGAATCGCGAATCTCCGAACCAGGGCAGGCAAAGAAAGCTATTTTACTGCTAATGCTGCACAATCCCGTCGACTTCCTCTGTTAATCGGACGAACGTTTTGCCTCTTCAACTTTCGAGACTCCCCCGGCCCCGGATCGTTAAAAAGTTGGTGCTGACGCTTCAACGCTAGTCACTGTTTTTGACATTAACGAAAAAAAAAAAAATACACACAAAGTAGCTATTATTTTTCGGCGCGAATAATTCTTCACTTCCGTACATCGCCAATTTAATTCACACATCCGATCCGATCAATTTTCACTTGGTTATTAACGGATCAGAGAGTAATCCCGAACAAATTGTGCATCGCTGTGGCACGTGTCCGCGACACAAAGCCCGTTTCACAGTCTATGAATCGGCTACCAAATAAGAGATATGTTATAAAAAAAAATATATCCTACAATGGAATAACGAGGGGTTGAGCGGATCGGTGGGAAGGGTGGGGTTAGTTGAGCGGGTCAATTGAAAATGCGGATCTTTATTGTGCAACAGCCGAGCAGACTAGCGCAAATTCAATGGCACGGTTGATTTGCCGTTAATGTTCTCTCCCGGTTAAATCCTTTTGATGTTCGTCGAATTAGCGATCAACATCACACGGTCACTGAATCCGACTGTTGGACTCACGCTGCCGGCGTTGTTCCTGCGCCGGTCATCCTGCGTCTCTCTCTCCTGAGCGAACCGCGCTTTTTAATTTCGCGATTGTTCCAAGGGTCACGCGGATACGTGGCGTGTAACTCGTGACACAGTCGCGATACAAGCGTACAAGGCGAAGATGCAAGGCTCGCGGAACGGAGGCCGAGCGGGCTGCAGCGATCCTCGCGTAATGCGCGTCAGCTCCGAAAGTGAATTTTGCGTCGGGACTACGTTCGGCTGACGTTGAAATAGGGTAGAGTGGGGCAAAATGGGACATTGAGCAAAACGCAAGTTTCCAATCATTTTTGGATGTCCCATTTTGCCCGGTTGATACATCCAGATTGTCTGTCCCGTTGTGCCCCATTGACCCATCCAAAAATGATTGGAATATGCCGTTTTGCCCCGCTGCCCCATTTTGCGCCACCATTCCATTTTGCCCCGCTTTTCCCTATCAACCACAGGCAGTGGTCACACGGTCGTATCGTTATTTTTTGTTTCTTTTTTGTTCTGTTTGTTTTTGGAAATCCTCCTATGTCCACATTTCGCAATTTAATACGGTCAATTAATTTTCAGTTGAGTCGCTTCGTACAAGCGCTATTCATATCATTAAGGAAATCGTCGATTATTTCATTCCCAATATTTAGCGAATCGTTATTAGCGGTTAATATTAACGGGAAAGCTCGTATCGTTAATTAAGTTGATTCGTTGGAAATTTACGGCTGTTACAAGCAGCATTAGCTTTTTAATTTCGCGATTGTTCCAACACGGAGAAAAAAAGCTTCCTCTATGAGGAAGCAAAAATGACATAGCAATGAAAATGAAAAGCAACGATACTGACGTTTTACAATAAAAAATAGTTCCCAAGGGGAACGTCTACATTTTATAGTTACAACAATGACAAAAAATCCTGGTTGCGCCCATAATTACAGTTTGACCAATTGAATATAGACTATCAGAAACTATCTGTATAGACGTTCCCACTCGGAACTATTCGTTCTTCTTCATTCTCCATTTTTATCGGATTTATGCCGCTCGGCCAAGTTCCGTAACTATTCGTTATAGTAGGAAACACTATCCTTTTTCTCAGTGAAGCGTCGCGCGGATACATGACGTGTAACTCGTGACACATTCGCGATACATAAGCACACAAGGCGAAGGTGCAGGGCTTGCCGAACGGGGGCCGAGCAGCCTGCGGCGATTCTCGCGTGAAGCGCGTCATCCCCGAACGGGAATTTTGAACCAGAACTACGTTCGGCTGAAACTACTTTGCAACGTGCAACTCGCATCTTTCACCGTATCGTATCGAGACTTCAAACGCAAAAATTTGTTATTATTTTTCCACTCCCAGAAGACTCATTACCTCGTAGTTTGCATTGGAGGATTGCCCGTAAAGTTTGTTACACACCGGAGAGTCAGCTATGCGCGGAGTCACGAAAGCTCCTTCCGCTCCTCCCAAGAGAGTTACGCGCGATACGTCAAAGGAGAAACGTTCAAGACGTTAACTCCGAGGAGAGTCCTTGACGTCAGCAAGGCGGAGACATCGACGAGGCCCGAAGGTTCCGCCGTTGTGTGCGTAGGAGCGAGCCGGGGTAGATCGTGCGACTGCAGGAGGAAGACGACGGGGTGGTTGGCAAGGGGGGTTTTGTACGACAGCGGAGTGCGGAATAAGGTACGGACGGTGAGTGAGGAAGGACGGGTTAAGAAAGCCATGAAGACGCCCGACGGGGACTGACGTTCTCGAGTCCCTGATGTGCCGAAGAGCCCAACGAGAACTTGGGAGGCTTATCCTGTCGTGACATCTTGCCGGTGCGCTCTCGAGGTGCAGCAGCGATTTTGCGGCGGCGCTGGGAAATACGCTTTCGAGTGCGGCGTAATACAAAGATTACGGCTCGGGGGCTCGTTGGGGAGGAGGAGGACGGAGGGGAGGGGGTACGTGACTTAACATAACTCAATGAAGGCCTCAGACCGAGTTAATTAAATCTAAGGGCAGAGCGGAGGCTGCGGGAGCGAGGAGGGCGGAGTGCCGCGTGTATAGCGGAATGGGGTGCGGGGCTTGGTCGTCTCATCCAGCCGCCATTATCAGAGGTGTTGTATTCCGCGTTCTACCTACGGTATAGAAGACCCGCGTTGTTGCCGCGCCAAAGTAAAAGCGGCTGCAGAAATCGCCTCCCGCCGACGCCGTTGTGCAGACAGACCCGGAATAGCGTCGGCATGCGCCGCGGCCGGATGTTTGCGAATGTTGGTTCGACGATGTGTAAACGGTTTTAACGAGAGCACCGCACAAGTGTGAAGTGTGGATGAGTCGGGTTATACAGCCGGGGGAGCCGGTGCGGTGCGCCGGGAAGGGAGTGCGTAGATTGTCTCGAAGTTTCGACGCGGTGCGCCAAAGTCCCTCCACTCGGTTTTGCCACCCCCTTTATCTACCTATTCTCTCGTTCGCTTTTCTCTCAATTTTGCTGTTCTCGCCAGCAATCTCTTCACCCCCCCCCCCCCCTCCTCGCAGCTCGCTCCACTTGGCTCGGCCCTCCCTCCACTATCCGAACCCTTTCAGGTCTCGCGAAATAATATACCGAGTAATCTTCGCCGTTGAAGCGAGCCACGAATCGTTGGGAAACAAAATCTCCCTCGGGGAGACAGAAATAACATTGGGATTACGGAAAGTATTGCGCGGATCCGAAATGTCAACCGGGAATGTTTCACCGATGACACTCCGGGTCGAGTTCGAAGCGATGACAGAGTCGGGGGTGAAAAATGCTCGATTAAATGCCCCGGGTTCTTCGATTATTTCGCGCTAATAACCACAACGGTGGATGGGCAGCGGAGTTGGCAGAACGAGGCACCTGGAAGGATAGGTCAGAAGTTGAAGCAATTAGCCCAGTTTGTCGGTCGACCGCGGAAAACAGTGGCAGAAAGTTGCTAACGATGTCACGTCGGGGGCGCGAAACGCCGACCCAACCCCCCCCCCTCGAGCCCCCCCCCCTTTCCTATATCGCTTCTGGCCGCCGGCCCGCTCGCCCGCCACTTTAATCGTCGAGGGCGCGCATCAGCAAAACCACTTTCCGCTCTTTCTTCGCTGCTAATTACAAACAAAACACTGACGTAAACCCGGAAACTCCGTTGAGTTCTTGCGGGGAGGTTTTTAAAATAGCGATCAGGCCATCAGAGTTACGAGTTACCGGGCAGGAAGCGCCCCGGCACGAAAGGTCACGGAGATGCTGTAAAAAAAAAGTTTAATGACCCGAGTGTGCGAGAGCACATGTTCTCCACCTGCGTGGAACCCTCCGAGATTCGAGGACCAGTGTCTCCGTAACGCTGCGCACGACAGCCTCGGGTTTATTAACATTTTTCCGGCTCGGTCGCTAAACGCCAACGTACAAAAAGTCATGCCGTTATGCTAATCGACGAGGACACGTGTTTGTAATGGCTCACTTTTACGTTGGACGAAACGCCAGTTACAACGCCGGGTTCCCCCTCGGGGCCCCCCCGCAACTTCGCCAACTCCACGGCGGCCTCTCTCCCGTTTCGCCGACGATAAAAGCTATACCGTTACAGATTCAAAGCGAGATTGCGGTAGTAAATTTCGATGACCGATTAGGGTTCGGTCTACCGGTGCATTATTCGAGATTATATTTTGTGTATTGCGACGAATATAGGGGAGAGCGGGGCAAAATGGCACGGCGGGGCAAAACGGGACAGTGAGGGCGAGACTCAATTTTCCAATAATTTTTGGATGCTTCGTTTTGTCCCGACGATACATCCGGATTTTCAAACCCGTTTTGCCCCACGTACCACCATCGCCACCATCCCTTGAAGAGAGTGGCACAGGTCTCCGCCAGGGGACGAGCCAACATCGGGCTAAAAAAAAATCGCCACCATTGCAAAGTTATTGGACAATTGCGTTTTGTCTCATCCCGTTTTGCCCCGGTGTGCCATTTTGCCCCGCTCTCGCCTAGAGATAGGGGTTTACTGAGACAGACGATATCACATGGATGACTGGAATAGCTCGCTGTGACTAATGACAAAAACACACTGAAAAAAAATCGCTAGCGGGTTGCCAAAGAATTTTTTTTTTAAATTTCGATTCCGCTTTAAATTCTTACAATTCCATATGATATTGAAACAACGACGACAAGACTGTCAAGGTGACATGTCATCGTTTCAAGAGCGTATGGAATTGTAAGAATGTAAAGCGTAATTGAAATAACAATTTTTTCTTTGGAAGCCCGCAAGCGAATTTTACTTGAGTCATTGATATTTTTTTTCAGTGTGCGGATTATCGGTTGACCTGAGATGACAAGAGTATTGATCGGACTTTAAAAGAGACATGTGACAGTTCGTGCTCGAGATATTTGGCTGCGATAATATTTAATAATATCCGCCCCAAAAATCAAATATGAGCGTTATTCATCCGCTTGGTCGTTATATTGGTGAACGGAAAAAGAATATCAAGGATTCAAGTAAAATTTGCTTGCGGACTGCCAAAGAAAAATAATGTTTCAATTCTACTTTCAATTCGTACAATTCCATACCGAATTGAAACGAGAACATGTCACCTTGGGTGTCTAGCCGTAGTTTCAATATCATATGAAATTGTAAGAATAGAAAGTAGAATTGAAACAATAATATTTTTTGTGTCTCAGCAGTAGTTGACGATCCTACGTAGTGAAATAGTGAATAGTGAGGATGTCAACGACAACAATAGGTCAAGGCTCAGACTATATTAGCAGAGAAGAATTGGATAAAATCATCGGACAATTGAGAAAGTAGAACAAGTCGGAGAAAATTCGAAAATCCAAGCAGAGGCGATGGAGTTGGCGAATGAGGCAGCCATCATTGCCGCTACAGAAACCACCAGAGAGGCTATTCGAGTGGCGATGGTTGAGATCAACATCGCAAGGAGCAACGCGCAAAGCTCAGTAATCGTTCCATCCACTGCTTGTAATCGTGCTTTTGCTAGCTCGCTCCCGCCGATCGCGGTTCTTTTTGTTAATCCTAGTGGGGTCGAAGTTTCGGTTTCAGTATAATCGGTGTAATGGTCTAGTGGTTAGCGTGCTCGCCTCTAGACCCAAGCATCGGGAGTTCGACGGTTCGATTTCCGGTTTCGTAGTTTCGCTTCGTATAAAAATAATCGTATAAATCGGTCACTCACACCATAGTAAACCTAAGTGTGAGTGTCGGATGTATATAGCTGTAGTCAGAGCTGGGCAAATACCCTAAGTACTTGAAGTACGACTGAAGTATCAAGTACTTGAAGTAGAATAGAGTGGGGCAAAATGGGGCAACGGGGCAAAACGTCATTTTCCAATAATTTTTGGATGCCCGAATTCGTCCTATCGGATACATCAGGCTTTTCTGCCCAGTTTTACCACCTTGTCCAATCCAAAAATTATTGGAAAATTTAGTTTTGCCCAAAACCCCGTTTTGCCCCGTTGCCCCATTTTGCCCCGCTCTCCCCTACTGAACGCTGGGTAGTTCTTGGGTACTGATGTATTGAGTACTGGCAGAACTGATTTGCTGAAGTTCTGAGTATTGAGTATTGACTCTGTACTTGATACTTTAATACGTACTTCAAGTACTTAGTGTTTTTGCATAACTCTGGCTGTAATCCATGTTTACGTTCTCGGTGAAGCGCGACGAAACTCCGATGCCAGGAATCTAACCTGACACCGGCTGTATCGCCATAGATTTTCCGCACTTTCAGAAATGTACATGGCAAATGCGATTCAGAGGGGGAAGTCGGATGCGGCGGTCAGGGGGGGGGGGACTGGCTACTGATCCGGGCCGACTCTGTATAGGCGCAGAATGATACCTGAGGACGGGGGAAAATGCAAAAGAAAATTGTCGGTTTCAGTAGCAGTGAGTCAGAAAGATCCTCCAATCTCTGTAGGCGACAATCGAATATAACTCGACACGTTTGACTCGATCGTTACAACATATAGGGTAGAGCGGGGCAAAATGGGGCAACGGGGCAAAACGGGGTTTTTGGGCAAAACGTCATTTTCCAATAATTTTTGGATGCCCGAATTCGCCCTATCGGCTACATCAGGCTTTTCTGCCCAATTTTGCCACCTTGTCCGATCCAAAAATGATTGGAAAATTTAGTTTTGCCCAAAAACCCCGTTTTGTGCCGTTGCCCCATTTTGCCCCGCTCTCCCCTACATACACACACACACACACATACGCAAAACCTTTGAAAATGATAAGCGAACTATCCATTCTGGTTAATTAGAATTTCACGGTCGGGCCCGGCGAGGTTCGCGAGCGCGAGCTGAGGGAAAATGAGGGACCGGTACTCCAGCGGTTTTCCGCTGCAGGCACCGGCACCGCGGCAAAGTTTAACCAGAGACGACGAGTTGTCTATTAAGAGGCCACGACGATTTTAAAGTAGCGATAATATCAGCCGGGTAATTAAGGGCCAACTTCGTGCTCCGCGACCGAGGGGGAGGGGAAGGTGGCGCAATTAAGCAGGGAGGAGGTATAAATATTTCGTCGGTGGTCCGAGACGCGCGACACGCTACTGCGTAGCCGGTTCGTCGAGGGGGGTGGATAGAGCAGAAACGGAGAGTTTAAAGTAAGCCGAAGGAAGAGGAAGGAGAGGAAGGAGCGAGCGAGAGGGAGCTTAGGCGCGCGAGGCGAGTTAAGTTTTCACCGGTAGCCGGGGTGGATACGACGGTGCCATCAGATATCGTTGAATATACGAGCGGGGGCTTATTTCCTCTTACATATTACTTTTCCGCGAGCTCCGCGCCGAGGTGTCCGCCACCTCGTTATTACCGTGACTTACACTCGTAGTCACCTTCTTCCCGACATATCCCCAGATGCATTCCCTATCTTTATCGCTAATCGTCTTTCTTAAAACTGCAAACACGACGTTTTTACTTTTACCGTCGCTTCCCGCGAACCGCGAGCTTGATGGACGATACGATAGGGCAACTTCCTTAAGGTCGGAGTCAAGGAAGTCGCCGTTCACGCGACCCAGAGTCAATTTCCCTCGCTATCACATGTCGCGAGACACATGGGAACATGCACTCCGCGCATTCAGATTTGAATTCCAGTTACTGACTTACACTCGCACTCAGAAAAAACATTTATTTGACGGCCACCCTTTATTTGGTTTGAGTAAAATATTTATTAGATTTAAATAAATATTTATTTCATCCCAGTAACTCTTTACTTAATTTAAATAAATATTTGTTTCATCCCAGTAACTCTTTACTTAATTTAAATAAATATTTATTTCATCCCAGTAACTCTTTACTTAATTTAAATAAATATTTATTTCATCGCAGTAACTCTTAACTTAATTTAAATAAATATTTATTTAAATCAAATAAATATTTTACTTAAACCAAACAAACGGTGGCCGTCAAATAAATTTTTTTCTGCGTGCGTAGTCACCTTCTTCCCGACATATCCCCACATGCATTCCCTATCTTTATCGCTAATTGTCTTCCTTAAAACTGCTAACACGACGTTTTTACTTTTACCGTCGCTTCCCGCGAACCGCGAGCTCGATGGACGATACGATGGGGCGACTTCCTTAACGTCGGAGTCAAGGAAGTCGCCGTTCACGTGACCCAGAGTCAATTTCCCTCGCTATCACATGTCGCGAGACAATTGCACATGGGAACATGCACTTCGCGCATTGCGATCTGAATTCCAGTTACTGACTTACACTCGTAGGGTAAAAGTGGTGAATATGGCCCACCTCGATTAACAAGTATATCAATGATATATGGACCGGGCCATATTCCCCACTTTTACCCTAGTCACCTTCTTCCCGACATATCCCCAGATGCATTCCCTATCTTTATCGCTAATCGTCTTCCTTAAAACTGCTAACACAACGTTTTTACTTTTACCGTCGCTTCCCGCTAACCGCGAGCTCGATGGACGATACGATGGGGCGACTTCCTTAAGGTCGGAGTCAAGGAAGTCGCCGTTCACGTGACCCAGAGTCAATTCCCTCGCTATCACATGTCGCGAGACAATTGCACATGGGAACATCCACTCCGCGCGTTCAGATCTGAATCCCAGATCGCGCATCGCAGCGACCCTCGGGCGGATCGACTCGACTTTAAAATCAGCAAGAAAACAACACCAAGAGGTCGGAACCGCGACATAATCCTCGCTCCAACGGTGACGTTTACCAGTGTACGTTTAGCGACTAAACTGGTCTTGGCATTGTTCCCAACGCCCCGGGGTGTCGCATCGGGTTTCTTCGTAGGGTGTTTCGGAGCGCGTACAGCTGCGGATCCAGTTTTCCATTCGCCGTCCGTGCACGGACCGCATCCACTGTGCGGTAGGTTCGCCCGTGTCTCACGAGACGCCGGTACGGACTACTTACCGGCGGGCATTCGGGCTTGTCGGGCGAACGGAGTCGCCCGCGAGATGATGCGAGAGTCGGAATTCTCCACAATTCATGCATAAGCCTCCATCTCCATAAAGGAGTTAGTGGCGTCATCCGGGGTACTCGTGTTTCACGAGGCTTACTCGGGGGTGCACTAAGCCGTCGGCGACCCACATACTACGCGAGCCAGAACAACGCCGCCGCTAAATAACTCTCCGGAACCGGCACCACCCCCGGGCCTCGGAGGCAGAGATCGTCCGGCACCGGCGGCGGCGTCCCGGGTGCGCCTCTTCGTTCGCCACCGATAACTACCCTCTAACTTCCACTTGATTCTCACCGGCAGCGCAACCGAGCCCGATGTGTTCCGAGTCGGCCAAGCCCCGCCGAGCTTACGGGACATTCCGAACAACGTGTGCGGGTCCGTCCGCTCCGCCGTATCGCCCTCTCCTCTCCCGGAGGAAGAGACCGGCACGATACCGCACCACTGCTCGAACCGCTCCGGCCAGACGGGAACGACACCATCCTCCCTCCCACCCGGGCTTGCCATCTTCGGTGCAGATGCTCCAGAGGCACATTCTGCTCTCCGTCTCCCGATGGAGCTTTACTGCCAGCGTTATCGTCCTCCGCAACGCTGGCGTACCTACGAGGGGATGACAAATTTCGGAGCAGAATGAACCGGAAGTGCGTGTCGGGGCCGTGAATAGCCCGCGCGTAATGGCCCCTCGTAATGTATGTACTGCGCGTGATACAAAAAAAAAATATTGGTAGGATTTCGTCGGAGCACTCGGGAGAAGCAGGACGCTTGCCAACACAGCGGAGACCACGGAGCGATCACCCGTTAAAAGCTGCGACTTACTCACTATCCGACGGTCTCTCTCCACCTCTCCGGCCGAGTAGATTTATGAGTAAGTCAGACTGGAGTACGAGCTTACTTAGCCAGGACGTTGAGCGCCAACGTGTCTGCTCGGGCCGTTAACGAGCGCTTAAATTCTGCAGCAAACGCGCCCTGCACGGTTTTCAACCAACCCCCTTCTCTTGGCTGCTGCCGTCTAGCTCCGGGATCGGCGTCGGGACTCGCTATCCCTTTGAATCGCTGCGAGCCGTCGCGCGGATCCCTCGGTGTACCGTGCAAGGCACGGCGGATGAGTGTGGGATCGCGGCGGAACGAGGCGGAGGAAGAGAAACGGAGGATAGTAAATACCGCGGAGGAGAGGACGAAGAAGTCTCGCTGACTCGGCAATCCCCGTCCGGACCTCCTCCGCACAGCTCGAAACTATTGTTTCTTGTCTGTCGTTGGTGCTTTTTAGGCTTCGCCTCCGCTACCCGCTTGGCTCGCTCGCGGCCGACACGCTTTTTCATTATCCTACCGCACCGCTGCATCCTCTTTCCGTTAGCCGTGCATCACTGCATCCTGCCCGCCGCAGCGTGAATATACGCGGAATGAGGTCGCGCGAAGAGGTTTCCATCGCGACACTCGACGTCGCTGCGGAATCGCGCTCTCCAGTCTTGCTGTTGGGCCATCGGAGCTCTAACGTTTCGGCGACGAGACGCTCTCGTGGAGGCTGTGGGCGAGATCCTCGGGATTCGGACCGACGGACAATGGAAAATTGAGTCTGTTGATGTCCACTCTGGACACGGTTCCAAATGAGCAAACGCAGCGGCTATGTGCGAGAGCGATGGAAATTTAACGGACGTGAATATACAATTAATGCCAACTGGTACTTTTTATTAACCCATGTACCATTAACTCATTGTTTAACATATTGTTTTATTAACTCATGTATAATTTTTTTTCTAGCCTCTGACTCGTGACTTGGGTCGATTTCCACCTCAGGCGTTTCTTCTACGTACGAGGATTCTATGAGCAGTGAATGGGGTTTTCCGCACATGAGTCGCTTTGTTTGTTTTTTAATAAGAATGAGAATCGCATACGGTAAATATGATTTCATTTAAGTTGGGGGGTGAAAATCACACTGGAAGCCCAAAACGTAACGAAAATTGGCAATAATCGCATTTTTTATTGCGAAAAAAATTTTAGATTTTTTTTAATGACCCGATTTTCAAATTATTAGCGGCATTTTACAGCGGACACACCAAGTTATTAGGAAAGAAATAGGCCCATTGTATTCCGTTCAAACAGTCTATTTCTTTGGACATATAAAAATGGGGACAACCGGAAACTGGTAATATGGGAAAAAATCATTGAAAACGCAACAAAAAAGAAATGGTTTTGCATGGATTTTAACATCTTTTTTTCTTGACAAATTGTAGGTAAATTATTAAGTAATTTATATCTAAAATCTTTAATATACTGTACGCTAATTTTTCATCACAATTGTACATGAAGGTTATGCATAAACAGGTATTTAATATACCTGTTTATGTATATAACAACTTCCGGTACCAGTACATTAAATTCCATACGAATTTTTTTTTACAGTGTGGCTCAATACCAGAATTTATTTGCATTGCCTTGGCCTGAGAGGATCTTTAATCCAAGTATCAATAAAACATATTCATTAATGAATTCATTTCCTCTCTCGGTAAACTCTCAGACGTTCGGAGTGCCTTACAAATATCTCATATAAATTGTTTCCGTAGCATCGAGGAATAAGTCGTAGGGTACAGGATGTCTGCATTTTTAAAAATCCGGTCCCTTTTTTTAATTTTATCTCCTAAAGACTCTATTATCAATTGTCGACGGAAACTCGACGCCCTGGACAAGAAACTCGCTGGGTAAAAAAAAATTGAATGAGTATAGCACATAAGAGATTCGAGAATAAAATTATGTGCTGGCGAACGAACGGACGGGCAGGCTCCGCGAGATTTTTTATGGTTTCGAAACTTCGATCTTATCGGCTCCCGGCGAGGCTCCGGTGAGCCTCTCCTGCCGTCCCAGACTACCGAGAGGGCCAGCAGTCGTTTCGAAACTTTATAACGACGCCGTCGCCACGCCCGTGGAATTTTTTCATTTCTCTCTCGAAAACCAAGGTACTACGTTGTACCCTGTGCCACCCCTTCCCCGTAAGTCCACCTACAACCCGAGGTCCCGCGCCGAGGCAGAGCCCACTCGTGCGGCATAATTTTCAATTACGATAGATTGTATCTCGTCACGGGCCAAAGAAAGCTTGCGCCGCGTAAACCCGTTCGCGTGAAGGCTGAACAGGAGAAAAAAAAAAAAAAAAGTGTAACCCTCGCAAATCCGACAGTCATCGATGTCATCCATTAAAAGCGTCTCACCGAGGGAACCATGAGATATATCCATTTTCCTCGGGTATTCCGCGGAGAGTTGAGCGGCGAGAGGAGAGGAATAAGAAAAGAAAAAAAAAAGCAATTCGATCTCGCGTTCTATTGTCGAGGAAGGCCCCTTCGTGGATGCTTCGATTACTCGCGATAAAATTCGTCAGGACGCGGCGGCAGTCGGAGAAGCACGATTGCCCCGTGCTGTAATTAAAAGAAAGATTAGTTTCACCGGCTATATCACCACCCACGGGCCTTCCCGGTACCGTTTTACGGTACCCAGCGCTCGAACTCATCGCCGCTCTCTCATCTCCTCTTTCCTTGCGAGTTACTCCCTTCTTTTTTTTTGCTTAGTTTTCTTCCAAGAGGGTAGTCGAGAGGGATGGTTTGGGGCTTGCGCCACTTCAACGATCGCCGGAATTTAATGAACGCGCCCTACGACGAGGAGGCGTCGCCGACTACTCGGGCCAGGAAGAACTCGTTCGGTTCGTCTACATAGCGAGTCGCGTGTTTTAGCTAAGTCCTGCAAATTCGCTGAGATCGAGCGACGGACCCACCGAAAGATACGATATGGAATTAAAGATTTTTTCAATTTAGGGGTTAGTTTGTTTTCGTGCATTTTTTTAAATGTTTGATGAAGATGTTCAGAATGTTCCAAATCGTCGAAAAAACGAGGAAACTTGCTTTTCATAAATATGAAAAAATAATACAAAGTAATTTGCACACACCTTCCTCATGTATTACAATTTTGCGCATAACTTTTTTTAGTTCGCCAGTTCATCGATACATTCGGTGTACTTTTCCCTCCGCTCACAAATCCACAACTTGTTCCAGTCAAATTTAATTTAAAAAATCCGTATCGGACATGAAAAAAGAATTAACTTTGTCGATTACAATTATCAAGACCTGTCTGGAGAGCGCAAAACCAGGCGACGCTGTCAGTATGACAAAATCCATCGTGATCCTCCGTAATAAATTAACTTATTTTTTTGTTTCCGCTCGGGATTGCATCGCCGTTTCCATGTAAAATATCGAGGTGGAATCTAAATAAGTGGCAGATTCGTGTCAGTGCAAAAAATACATCAGACGTAGGTGCCGAAATTACGAATAAAGACACTTTTTTAATAGGGAATTTTTCACAAAAAATATATAATCATGAGCTTCAGAATCTTCGGTGTCGCAACTACATTTCTTCTCCTTTTTTATGGCACGATAATTAAAAAGTAAATTTAAATCATCATTGGTTTTCACCAAGAATTTTCTTTTTCCTTCATAGAGGAAACTCACATTTCATAAATATTAAAAAATAATGCAAAGTAATTTGCGCACACCATCCTCAGTTATTAAAATTTTGCGGATAGGTTTTTTTTAGTTCGCCCCTTCGTCGATACATCCGGTGTATTTTCCGCTCACGAATCCACAGCTTGTTCCACTCACAGCTTAATATTTCATTTAAAAAATCCGCATCGGACATGAAAAAAAAAAGAATTAACTTTGGCGATTACCATTATCGAGACCCGTCTGGAGAGCGCAAAACCCGGCGACGTCGCCAGTATGGCAAAATCCATCGCGATCCTCCGTAATAAATTAACTTATTTTGCTGCTTCCGCTCGGGGGATTTCGTCGGCGTAACCGCCCAATCGCGCGATATATTTAATTATATTCTTCGGTGACGCGGGTCCTCGGCCATTTCATATTCAGCAGGGATGCTCCAGGTGGTTGATGGCACACATATATATACATATATACATATATGCATATACACACGAAGTTGAGCGTTCGGGATGGTGGAAGGAGCGATCGGGCTCTCCCACGCCCAGCTCATGCCGCACTCTCCGCACTCTCCGCTCTCTCGCGATTATGGAGCGCCGTCGGAGAGCCGCGTCGGAATAACCCCGGAGTGGTAATGTCATGCTAAGATCAATTTTGTATTCCACGCGTCACTTCGCAGACTCGAGTTGAGCAGGCCGCCGCGAGCTTTTCGCAAAATTCCGGCCATTATCACGAAGCTGTTTCCTATCGGAGCGCCCGCGTAACGCGTGGGCGTTTCCACTCGCTCGTCCCTTCCATCGCGAACCTACATCTATGCAAACGTGTGCATTTCCGAAGTAACATGTGCAAGCGACTAGGGCATGCAGGCGCATACATCCAAAGGCGCGTGTGTCACTCTATTTTCGCCTCTCGAGCCCCGAGCGCAACGCCATTCCGCATTCATGTACTTGGCTTAGTCGCGAACAGGATGCGCATTTGCGTACGAGGATTTTCGAGAGTTACTTCGCAGCGATGTATTGAAGAGAGCCGGAGATTTATTAATATATATTTTTTTTCTTTTTCCACGAGGGAAGGCGCAGAGTGCGGAGCTGGAGTCGTTATAACGTGCGAATGAGAAAAATGAATGAAGATTCCTCCACGTTTATTTAAAAATTCTTAATTGTTTGATTATAATTTGTAATATATTTTTTACTTTTCCGCGAGTGAATTCGCAGAGTGCGGAGCTGGAGTCGTTATAGTGTGCGAATGAGAAAATGCAAGAAGATACCTTCACGTTCATTTTTTTTTAATTTTTTGTATATAATTCGTACTTCTTATTAGAACAGGAAACTGGGTGTGACTAGCAACGCTATTCCGCATGCATGTACTTGGCTTAGTCGCGAACAGGATGCGCATTTGCGTACGAGCATTTTCGAGAGTTACTTCGCAGCGATGTATTGAAGAGAGCCGGAGATTTATTAATATATATTTTTTTTCTTTTTCCGCGAGGGAATGCGCAGAGTGCGGTGTTGTAGTCGTTATAATGTGCGAATGAGAAAAATGCAAGAAAATTCTTTCACATTTATTTTTTAAACAAATTTTTTGTAAATAATTTGTATTGCTTATTAGAACAGGAAACTGGGTGTGACTAGCAACGCCATTCCGCATGCATGTACTTGGCTTAGTCGCGAACAGGATGCGCATTTGCGTACGAGGATTTTCGAGAGTTACTTCGCAGCGATGTATTGAAGAGAGCTGGAGGTTTATTAATATATATATTTTTTCTTTTTCCGCGAGGGATTGCGCAGAGTGCGGAGCTGGGTCGTTATAACGTGCGAATGAGACATGCAAGGAGATTCCGTCACGTTTATTTTTAATTTTTTAATTGTTTGTTTATAATTTGTAATATATTTTTTACTTTTCCGGGAGGGAATGCGCACGGTGCGGAGCTGGAGTCGTTATAACGTGCGTATGAGAAAACTGCAGAATTTCCTTCACGTTTATTTTTATTTTTTTATTTTTTTGTATATAATTCGTATTTCTTATTAGAACAGGAAGCTTGGTATGATTAGCAACGCTATTCTGCGTTAATGTACTTGGCTTAGTCAAGAACAGAATGTGCACTTGCGTACGAGGATTTTCCAGAGTTATTTCGCAGCAATGTATTGAAGAGAGCCGGAGGTTTATTATTAGGTATATATATATGTTCATTTTCCGCGAGGGAATGCGCAGACTGCGGAGCTGGAGTCATTATAATGTGCGAATGAGAAAAACGCAAGAAAATTCTTTCACATTTATTTTTTAATCAAATTTTTTGTAAACAATTCGTATTGCTTAGTAGAACAGGAAACTGGATGTGACTAGCAATGCTATTCCGCATGCATGTACTTGGCTTAGTCGCGAACAGAATGTGCACTTGCGTACGAGGATTTTCCAGAGTTATTTCGCAGCGATGTATTGAAGACAGCCGAAGGTTTATTATTAGGTATATATATTTTTTCATTTTCCGCGAGGGAATGCGCAGACTTATAATGTGCGAATGAGAAAAATGCAAGAAAATTCTTTCACATTTATTTAATTTTTTTATTTTTTTGTAAATACTTTGTATTTACTTTGTATTTGTATTGCTTATTAGAACAGGAAACTCGGTGTGACTAGCAATGCTATTCCGCATGCATGTACTTGGCTTAGTCGAGAACAGGGTGCGCATTTGCGTACGAGGATTTTCGAGAGTTATTTCGCAGCGATGTATTGAAGAGTGCTGGAGGTTTATAAATATATATTTCATTTTCCGCCAGGGAATGCGCAGAGTGCGCAGGTGGAGTCGTTATAACGTGCAAACGAGAAAACTGGCTGAAGACTTCTTCACGTTTATTTATTTATTTTTGTACACAATTTGTATTCCTTATTAGAATGGAAAGCTGGGTGTGTCTGTGTGTGTCGTTCGAATTATTGCATTCAGGAGGCGATTGTCGAGTTCACCGCTGAATGGTCCCGCGCGATAGAATTGTATGGTCTCAGCCAACGTCCACACTTCCGGTTTCCCCTCTTAACGCTATATCGCAAACTCGCACTTTCCGCATGGCTGAGAGGGTTGGAGGACACGATTCTGGCGAGAGAACTTGTACGGAAACTTGCCCGACCCACGGGCTTTGGAAGTTTAAAAGTTTGGCGGTTGGCTGCGGGTTTGTTGGCCTCGGGAAAGCCCGTATACACGTACAGGACAAACTCTCCCGGAGTATTACCTATATACGGAGGCGATATTATTTTGTACCGACAAATTCGAAGCCGAACGATGTGAGGCTTTGAAGGCGGGATGGGGTGAGAAAGGTTGCCTCTCGGGACCCGCGGCCCGTACGTTTCGGGCTTCTTATAGGAACAGAGTATATGCAACCGAGCAGTACACTATACCGCTTGAGAGTAAGGAGGTGAGTCTTTGAAAGCTTTGAAGCGTTCGCGGTTGGTCGTCAAGGGAGCTAGACGATTTTGCCCGCCGAAGCGTGGAACGCAGCTTCCGTGTAGAATGGACCTTCGATCAGGATCTGAGGTATCGGGAGGGAAAGTCTAGAAAGTTAATTTGTGAAACGGATTTCAACGTGGCGGCGAGATTCCGATCGAAAAATGCCTTCTCCACCTGCTCGGTCCGCTTGCACATTCGGCCCACAGATCCCGTCTTACTCCCGTCACCGAATCTACATATGATCCTGCACTGCGAAAAAATTACATAGTAAAACAACAATACTGACTTTTTACCTGAAAAATAGTTCCCGAAGGGAACGTCTTCATTTTATAGTTATGACAATAACAAGAAATGATGGTTGCAGCAATAATTATAGTTTAACAAATTGAATTTATTCTATCAGAAACTATCTATATAGACGTTTCTCCTCGCAACGATGCGTTATAGTAGGAAATACTGACTTTTTACTATAAAAAATAGTTTCCAAGGGGAATGTCTTCATTTTACAGTTACGACAATGACAAGAAATGATGGTTGCAACGATAATTATAGTTTAACCAATTGAATTTATTCTATCAGAAACTAGGGTAAAAGTGGTGAATATGGCCCACCTCGATTAACACGTAAATCAATGATATATGGACCGGGCCATATTCCCCACTTTTTCCCTATCTATATAGACGTTCGCCCTGGCAACGTCTATATATTCGGATTCGTTATAGCAGGAAATACTATAATTTATCACCGACAGTGGCGGATGCGCGGTTGGCGCACGGCTCTGGTAGTCTCCCAAGTCAAGCTGATTCGTTCGCGGTCAGTACTTGGATGGGTGACCGCTTAGCCTTGCACTAGCTGACGCATCGACCATTGAGGCGCTTTCTTCTGAGACTTTGGTGTTTCTGCACTTTACTCAAATGCAAAAATACCGGTGGATCAGTAAAATATGGCCTTCTATACCGGCACTTGTTTTCCGTAGTTTCCCTGTGTCCCCGGCAAATGCGGTACAGTGTAGCTAAGTCGGCTACGGACAAACTGGAAGTTAGGTAACTTAGGCTGAATGCGGGCAGGGAGTGCTGGGGGGAATCGGGATAGGGTTCTGTAAAAACCCGATAAGATAAACGGTGGAAATGGAGCAACAAATAAAAAAAATAATACTATCCTTTATCTCAGTGTGAAGATGTCTGCGCGACATCAAATTTCGGCGTCAGCCGAAACTGCTTTAGGAAGAAAATGAATTGTTCGATTGTCGAATTAGATTCTCTAAGTGAACTTCCCCGAAGTTTGTGCGATGCAAAAAAAGAGGGGTTGTAACTCGATGAAATTTAGCCCCATGCAGATATCTTCAGGCTTGTCCGAGTCTGGTCGTTGAGTGTTCCACTAAATTTTTCCTCGATCGTTGTGGTAACCCATTTTCCCCCGTGTCTGCAGTGTGAAGCGTTTCCCCCTGTATCCCATTTTTGTATGAAATTTATCTTCATGCAGATATCTTGAGGCTCATGTCCGAGTCTGGTCTCGGATTGTTCCCATCAATTTTTCCACGATCGTTGTGGTAACCCATCTTGCCCCGTGTCTGCAGTGTGCAGCGTTTCCCCCTGTATCCCATTTTGCCCCTCCCCACCCCCTCATACGGCAGAGCACTTAGAACTCTCCGAGTTAGCTGTGCGACCTGGCAAGGCGACGCGCCAAGATCGCGCGTATAGCACACTCGGTTGGATTTTCCAACAAGGCCCATATTGGTCCAAGAGTCGTTTTCCGAGCTGACTAAGTCCTTCATCAAGCCGGCGCCTAGCAGCGAAGGAGGAAAAGACGCGCGAAGTGATGGTCCCGTTAAATCGGCCACCGAGATACTCCTCGGGCTAATTAAGAGCATCGTAAAGACGGTAAGGATGCGCCCGGCGCGAGGATACGCGCCTCGGCTTTACGAGAGGCAATTCGTATTAATAAACGAACTTTCAGAGCCGCACCTGAATGTATTTTCCGCCGCCGTTCCGGCACCCCCCTGACGCCATCAACTTCGCCCGGTCGTCGCGGGCGGGAACCGGGCGCGGATATAAAAATTAATAATTAAAATGCATGAGGTCGTACCGTCTTTAATCAACTTTCCAACGCCATCTTTAAGGAATTAAAATTGTTTATAGTTTATAATTAGTGACGGTTAAGCGGCGACAAAAGAAAGATGTACTATTATCGTTCTCCATCCTCACCGGGTTTCTTTTTTAGTTACGCTGAGACTCGCAAAAACGAGCTCCTTTCTCATCTCGGCGCCGCCCCCTGGAAATTCTTCTTTCAGCGTTGAATCCCCGACTGCGACGACGACGACGGCGACAATGCTCGTTCATTTCTGAGAGAAGAGCTCAACCACCAAATCCGGGATTGATTGTCCCTTCGAATCTCATCGGAGGATTGCCCGCCGTTCGAACTTTAATTGAAAATGAATTCTTAAGGTGGCGAAGGAGGGCGAAACAAAGCCGTTCGCCGAGCGAGAACGATGAATTCGTTCCGTCGGAGCTTACTCAAATTATTTTTATCTCCCGAATCCAGGACTCCCTTCCCCCGTTGAAAATCGTCAGCCGGAAAGATGCCGAGGCTTCGGAGGGGATCGTTCTGGGCGGGGAGGCGACACTTCTCGAGTTAGATAATTCCATATTCAGTATTCAGATTTGGCGCTTCGTCTCGAGCGAGAATACAGTTTACTCGCGACGAGTTCTCCAGGACGGGAGGGGTGGAATCTACATTTTTTGAATTAGCCGTCCGAAAGCTTAATCCACTAAACGACATCTCCCGCAGTGCACCGCTCTATAATATTCAATTTAATCACTATTATTCACGTACACAGGCTTGATTTATGACTTAATAAACTCCCGGCCTTCATCCTCTCGCTCTCATTAAATCACTTAACCGGTAACCAAGCGCCGAGCTCCCTCGTCGCTTCTAAAAAAAAAAGATGAAAATGGCACGAGTACCTTACCTCTGCGGTAATCTCTGCCAGAGAGACCTGCCCTTCGGAGTTCTCGCTCACCCGTGCCCTTCCTTGAGTTTCCTCAAGAGACACCCCTAACGGCGAGTCCGCGAAGCAGCCCTGTAGGAGAGTTTCTCAGGCGAGGGTACGGAAAAGATTAACGTACCTCGCCGACCAAGGGTCGGGTGTGTTTTCACCCTCGTCACATCCAAGAATTAGCCCGCCAGGTGCCGCGCCTGGGCTCGGTGCGGCCCCGAACGGGGCTGGTGGCGGTTCGTTTCGCTGGCGTGGCTCGCACTCCATCCAAGGCCAATTTCCCAATTAAACTATCCGCGAAGAAGAAGCGAAACTAACCGGACAAACCGTCCGGGCGTGGTGCAGGCCCCTCAGCGCGCTGGAACTGCCGCACTACCGAACTGCCAAACTATAGCGGCACCGGCGGCGGGGAGGGTAACAAGTGGAGAGCCAAGTAGCAAGTCGGGCTCTCTCAGCATTTGCCATACAGCAGTTCCACGGTCGAGTTCCCGGTGGTCGGCGGGCCGTTCGCCACCGCCGTTGCGGCCGCGCCATGGTATCACGTGAAACCGTGCAACCCCCTACCCCGTGGCGTGTGTTCGGTAAGAAGGCTACATTATTGCAGCGTATTCGGGCTTCACGCCCCATAGACCCCTCGGTCGCAGGCCGTAACTTAGAGACGGCGAGTAGTAACGGCCTCGGTGCGGGCTCACGGCTTCTCTAACGAATGGCGGAACCCTTTCTACCCCCGGTGATCCCGATAGCTCGCGTGCCTGGAAAAGGCACGGTCTCGGGGTCGTCTCCGCACTCTCACCGACGGTTAGATATAACTCCCCGACGTCACGCTTCCTCTCCGTGCAGTCTCCGCCGGAGACTGTACACACGTTTCGTGTTGTATTCCACTTTTATTGGGGCATTATACGGCAGCAGGTGTATAACCGAACGGAGGCGCACCGTACTCTCGTTTCCGCTCCGCTACACCCCTTCTTTCCACGATCCTTCGTAGCCGCAAGCGGGATCACCGCTTTACGAGAGGCCTACCCATCCGTCTCGCGCCCCTTGCGACTTCCGGCGTGGGCGGGGTGCGGAAGGGAATGCGTCGGAGTTTCGCTGAGAGGAGATCGGTGCGAGGACTTTTTTCCCCACCATTGGCCAGTGGTAGAACGATGGTTACTCGATGGGTCTCTCCAATTTCTTACCGGTCCCCGATCGTTTGTAAACATGGCGCTTCATTACGGTGGGGCTGAAGATCAAGATAACGTCAACATATTTTGAAATCATTTTTCTTCGAAACGGTTTTATGAAATCAAAAGATAATTGCTGGGCGCAGTGCACTGAGAAAAAAATTGGTTGGATTAACCAAAAGCCGCGGTGACATACGTTTAAAGCTGTTATTTGTTTGATATAAATAAAGCATTGTTTTGTTAAACGATTATTCGCTTCAATTTATTCAAAATTTGTTGATTGAAAGAAACACATTTGTTGTACCAACAAAATACACCTTTGAACGTATGTCACCGCGTATTTGCTTAATTCAACCATTTCTTTTTCTCTGTGTGCGTGTTTGATTAAGGCAATGCGCCCCGCAATTCGGTTTTCACTTTATAGCATTTTTTCAGAGAAAAATGGCCCTTCATTAAGGCCCGGACGGTCTGAATAGAGCTATTCTAGTGAAAGAGATGCGTCGTTAACGAAGGGTATTAGGGAAGTAAAGCAAGCGGCCGAGGTTCTGACATCTCTAGCGCAGTGAACGCGGTTTTCCATTGCTTGTACACGGGTTTTATTGTCGGCGCGAAAAATAAAATGGTATTCATGTAGGGTAGAGCGGGGCAAAATGGGGCAACGGGGCAAAACGGGGTTTTTGGGCAAAACGTAATTTTCCAATAATTATTGGATGCCCGAATTCGCCCTATCGGATGCATCAGGCTTTTCTGCCCAGTTTTGCCACCTTGTCCGATCCAAAAATGATTGGAAAATGTAGTTCAGCCCAAAAACCCCGTTTTGCCCCGTTGCCCCATTTTGCCCCGCTCTCCCCTATACATATAATGAAGTAAATTCAGTAGGGTTTAATTACTATATTATCGTTTTAATAATGGCTCTCGTCTGCTCGAGTTTCCGTGACTTGTTAGACCTCATGCTGTAGTTTACGTCACCTCGCGTACCTAGTTTCCGTCACTTATGTCGCAGTTTTCGTCGTCATCGTGTACCAAGTTTCCGTCACTCTCGACGGATTATGTCGGATCGCCGGGTACCAAGTTTCTATCTTTATGTCGGACTTTATGCCACCGTGGTACAGATATTATTATTTTTCAATAATTTTACGGGTCAACATTATATGAAAACATTATTCTCAATTTATGATAACCGCGATGCAACAAGTGACGGAAAGTACAGCATAATCTAATTTGGCTGACGCACTTTCCGTCATGACAAACTTAATAAAGGACGTAATATAAAAAATAATGATTATAAATCGAATCGATAATATTGCTTATACTGACACCGTTTGTAGAGCTTTTATATTTTTTAATACTTGCTTTAAATTGATGCTTTCGGAGAAGTCGCGATCCGCTTCGGCTGGAACGGCGGAAATACCGAAATGCGAGTTGCCCCATACACTATTAAATTGTTAAACGAACATTTTTTACATAAATATATCTATTGCCGTAATAATCAAGAATAAAATTCGCTCTTCGACATACCATCAATTTTTTTTTTTTTTTGTATTAAACGAAAACTGTATAAAAATACAGTTTTCATTTAATACAAAAAAAAAATTGATGGTATGGAAATATTGATGGCAATCAGTATAAATTGCCTTCGATGACGATAAGTGGAACAGTGACGGAAACTGGGCCATTTACTTTACCTCCTTCGAAATCGTACGAAAATCCGCTTCCCCGCCGCTCTCTCGTCTCTTATCAATCCCGCTTCTTGCACTTTCGGATGAACATACGCTTTTTCGTCCGTTGTCAGGCGGTCGTTGGGGCGATCGATCGCTTCCCGATTTTCCACCTTGCGACTATATCGAAGCTTCGACGCTACATCCGGAATCTTCCGATCTCGGCTGAGATTACCTGCGAGACAAAAAGTGGCGCGTGCAAGACCGCGAGACGAGAGAAAAGTAGACGTTATGTATATTATCGTTCGTAGGAGCCGGGGGCGGAGAGAGAGTTCTGTGACATCGGAGAGCCAGGTTACCGTCGACGAGCGGAGAACTCCCGGGCGAGTGCAGGACAGCGAGGGGCACACGGTAGACGAGGGTCTAAGCGATTCTGAAGTATGACTAATGCGAAGCTTCGCCCACTCCGAGTGCACCAACGAAGAACGTGCGGTTGGGGATTTGCTAGGTAGTGCAAGGAGGTATCTCCTCCCCGTCGGAGCCACTCCCGTGCGAGAAGTCTCGAGAACTTAAAATTATTTAGGTTCCGGCGACAAGAATTAACGCGGAAAGTATACACGTAAAGTAATGTATCGCGTAAAGTAGTTAAGCGAGATCCACTCACGAGTCTGAAGATATCTGCACGAGACTAAATTTCATCGAGTCATAAACCACTGTGTTTTGCATCGCATAAACTTCGCTCGAGGAAATTCTCTCAGATAATAAAATTCTACAAGTGAACAATGTTTTTTTCTTCCTAAAGCAGTGCATTGACAGAATATTTTTCAATTAAAATTTTTATGAAGAAGAAGCTTTTTGTATGAAGAAGCAATAATCGATAATGAATCGGGTGCCATTACCCGCATAATAAAGTCCCATTCTTCATTATCAAAAAAACAAGTAGTAGGTCATGTGATTTATAATTAAATCATTACTACTTTATTAATATGATAATGAATAATTGGTAATGGTCAATGGGAGCAGAGCCCTATTGGCTATTACCAAAGCAATGCATAATGGAGCAGATCCCTATTATTCATTCAATGGATTATGGAATAGAGCCTCCTTATCCATTAAATGGATAATGGCGCAAACGTTCATTCTCCATTCAATAGATAACGGAGCAGAGTCTTATTACCGAATACCAAAAAAATGGATAACGGAGACATGTCCCATTATCCATTGGGAAAACAATGGACGATGGAAAAGAGTCCCATTTTTGATTACCAAAGCAATGGATAACGGAGACGAGTCCCATTATCCATTGCGAAATCAATGGACAATGGAGAAGAGTCCCATTTTTCATTACCAAAGCAATCGATAATGGAGCTCAGGTCCATTCTCCATTAAATGGTTAATACAGCGGACGTCCATTCTCCATGAACGTCCGGAAAATGAGTAATTGAGCGGACGACCATTCTCCATTGAATTGATAATGAAGCAGAGTCGTATTACCCAATACCAACATAATGACTGACGGAAATGAATCCGATTGTTCATTACGAAAACAATGGATAATGGAGATGAGCCCCATAGTCCATTATCATAACAACGGTAAATGGAGAAGCGTCCCATTATCCATTACCAAAGCAATGAATAATGGATACTAGTCTTGTTGCCAATTACCAAGTCAATGGATAATAAAGGATGCCCCCGTTACCGGTTTAAAAAATAATGGCTAATGGAGGGGACTTCAAGTACCGATTTAAAAGAAAATTACAACGAAATTGAACAATCGTTATGGAATCGATACATTGTTTGGAACTCTGCCATAGAAACAGTAGCTTTATTTTGGTGGTGAGCGGAGTGTAAGATCAAACCTCAGAGACATCAAAGAACATATGAAATTTAACGTCGTGCAGATATCTTCAGGCTCATGCGCCGCTTTTAGAACACATCGTACGGCATTCGCACTGGAGTAGTTATAGGGGGCAGCGATCGCCGGCGTTGTTCATTATGCTAATTAAAATTGCCGGGTGAAAAGTTCACCGCGGCGCTATTTACCGGGACGGCGAATTTATTCTCGTCTCGTGTGTGTACGTACACGAACTGCATGTGGACACAGACCGATTGGACGCGGACTCTGGTTCGCTCGTTTTCCCGTCTCGGCCAGCCGTTTCCCATCCACCTCAATATTTTCATAAGTTATATTAAACATCGCTTTTATTGCCGCCCGACCAGGAATCTCTCGCGCTCCCGAAATAAGGGCAAATTTCATTTCGCCGATCGGTTTTTCTCGCGAGCCCCGAAAACGTTTCTGACTCCGACGTGTTTATTCGAAAGCGCGACACTCGAGCTCTTATCGCCAACAGTCATTTCTCCAACCGAACTTCCGTTTTGTATTAAATACATGGAATACGTGTTAATTTATTTAGGGCAACGTGCGCACTCGCCGTCGCACTCAGGCGGATAACGATATTATATTTTCCGTGTGTTTAACTTTATTAACGCAACTGAAACCTTCCACCGTGCCGTAATGGAGGCACTGGAATTCGCATTGTATGCCGGACCGAATATCATCCTTAATGCGAGCTCACGCAGCCGATTACTAATGCAGATATCATCAATGCGAGCAGCAACGAATAACTCGAAACGCTGTGAAATTTAGAGCCGGGCTGGATTCGGTACGGCGAGCTATAATGCAGCTGCGAGAGGGCTTTTGCCGTAGGACCCGCGGAATCACGGGCATAGATTAATGCGAACACATTGGGTATGAATGAGGCTCGTGGACTCGCCCCTCCTCCTCTCCATCGCCGGTGAAACTACTTGCCGGGGCTGGCATCATGTTTGCTTTGGGCACAAAACGTCCGAACGAAAATTTGGCAAAGTTTCAACGAGTTTAGTGGAGTAGCGACGGCTGTAGCGATCGTTCTTCGTGCTACATGTTTTAATTAACCATAATAAAATGCAGCGGAGAGACTCTTCGTTCGGGGCGCGGAATTTTTTTAATTTTCTTTTTTATTTTATGTACGAAAATATAGGTCAAGCCGATGCAGCGCGGTTATCCGAAAAGCTGGACTCGCCATTCGCCGGGCCGTTCGTTCGGCCATTGAGACAAATTAATTTAACAGAAATAGACGGGATCGAGAGACGAAAGGGCATATTTTTGCTTTGATGGATTTTTTTTTTTTTTTATTAATCATTTGGCACGTCGCTTTTTTGCTACTTTTGATAATTTTTGCTCGGTCAGACGGAAGGTATATGTTACACTGTCGAACATTTTTGGTAAATTAATTTACGATATTGGGAATTACTGAATTTAGTGCAGAACATCGAGGACGAAATTAATTGGTCGGTACATTAAACGCGTTTATGAAGCTCGTTTTAATATCGTGATCGTTAATATTTACTCGTGCTCGCGTATTAAATTTAATTTATCGGTTTTATGCATAAAAACTTCGTTCACCGGACGGAAATTCTTGTACGCAATTTTTTTACAGTGTAAATATACGTAAGTAGCTCTTCTGTCGGTTCAGATATACTCGTGTCGTTGAAAAGCCTCTGTGAAGAAAATTCTGTGCACTAAAGTATCTGCAGTAGACGACGGATTTTATGTATAAATTGATAGACTTAATTTTGAAATACCAGTGTGAATTAAAATTAACGCACGATATATTAAAACGAGCTTTTTAGACGTGTGTAATGTATACCGTGCGAAAAATTTTACCTCATTTTTTAATTCTATATAATGGAATTTTATATACTGGCTTACGCGTAAAAAGATTCACCAATTTGTATATTATAATTTTTTTTTCATAATACACGGGCATGCTCATTTACATGAGGAGTGGCAGAGTATTTCACCGAAATTAGTGACATATGGTAGAAAAACAAAAATATGACCGAGACGAGAAAATAATAATGAGACTGAAATAAAAGAAAATAACATAGTATATAAAAAATCCGAGCAGAAGATGAGTTGTATGAGCAAACACAGGTGAGCAAAATAGCCATAAGAATTGCGATTAGCTTTATTGGATAACAAATGTCAATCTAGAAGGTGGACGAGAAATAAGCCAGGAGATGAATTTTCCAAAAACAGTGTCGAAAAAAAACATGTTCGAAGCGAAATTTCTCTTCAGCAAATCTCTTCGTTCCCTGTTTTTAGGGAACGATCTAACTAGCCCAGGCGAGATGTTCCAGGAACATCGACCGGAGGGTTTAAAGTGTGAAAACTAATCCGGAATCTCCCACTCGTCGGCATTTCTTGGGTCAATTTTGCGCGAAGTTGTATCCGGCGTCCGCGCGCCTGCGCCCTAGAAAATAAACATTTCTCGGGTGTCGCGGGGTGAGGGGGGTGATTCGGTGCGCGGAAAATTGGCTTTGGGAAAGGGCGAAGGGACGCGGAAGGGAGAAAACATCACGTCGAATCAATCGACAGGGGTGGAGGAAGCTGCAGCGAAGGTTGCGCTCCGCGTGCTGCGGCCTGACCGTTCGTCGGGGCTCCGTCGATGTACGGCTCGTCGAGATACGAGGAGATTTCGTGGCGCTGCCGTTTCGCACGTACGTTAACGCCATAGGTATAGCCGGGCAGCTTGTGCAGAACGGAGGAAGAAGGGCCTTCGCCGTTATCGAGCTTTTCCCTAACTCCGCTCTCACCTCGCCCGGCGTTTCTCCTCCTCGCGCTGTCTCTCTTCGTCGGGCGTTCGCCGTTACCCTTATCGGCTCAACAAATTTAACTTGATTTCCTATACGGACTTTGCCGGAGCTCCGGGGAAATACAGAGCCACAGCCGGCTACAGTCCGCCGTCGCGTCTAAACTCGCTTTACGATAAAGGATAAACCTTGCAGCCACGGGCCACCCGACCGACCACCCCCTTCGAGGATCCAGCGGCGCAGACCGCACAGCGAGATTTTCATCCCCCCGTAGCCTCTCTTGACCCAGGAAAAACTCTCTTTCACTGCCGCTCCCGCGATGAAAACTTTCTCGAAACCCCACCGACGAAACTACGCGACGGACCTTCCAGAAAACTTGGAATTCCGAAGCCACTGCCCTTTTTCTTTTTTTTTTTTTTCTTTTTTTTCTACATCCTTTCGCCTCTCCCCGAGCGATTTTCTCAAACGCTCGGCCGCTCGTGGAATCGACGAAAGGTTCCCGAAGAACTCCCCGTCGAGAAGCCGGCGCGTCGCCTCCGCTCTTTTTGTTCTTCGCTCCGCAATTATATATTCTGCGGCAAAATGCAGGCAAATTTACGATTACGGGCACGCGCCCACTCCCGGTCGTCGGCGCGGACATAATTCAACCGATAATTTACGCTCGTCCCGCCAGGACGGTGAACCGAGAATTTTTTTTATTTTTTTTTTTTTCGAAAACGAAAACAATATCCGCGGGGGATTTTTTGTTCGCAACGGCGTCTCGCCGTGGCCGAGCGTGCACTCTGAAATGCATGGAATTTTTGAAAAAAATAAATGAATTTGGAAAAAAAAAGAATTCGTATAGAAAAATAGGAGGGAAACGATGAGTGACAATTTGATAAGTCACCTTTGGCGCATTATTCATTTTCCATCAGGTAACGTTGCAGCTTCGAATTGCGTTATCGAGCCGACACGCCGGGGTGGATGTAGAGCTTCCTTGTTACCAAGCGGTATCGGTGTCCCTCTGTCATACCCGGTAAGTATTTCCCGTGCACGCTCCGGGGTTACACATAAAAGGCATTTGAGTCGGTTCGCAATGACGGCCCTCGGGAGGCTTAAACACGAGTGGCGCCCGGGCGTATGGTGTACACGCAGTCTGGCGCATATTCTGTATAATTCAGTCATATCCATGCTAATCCCACCAGCTCGGGGCTGAGCGTTATATTCCCCGTGATGGATCTACGGCCGTCGGAGAATTGCCCTTTTCATTGAAATACAACTAAAATTAAACTCATTTGCCGGCTACGTGGGATTTATCATTTGAACAAAATATGAGAAGAAAAAATTAACAAAAAAAAAAAAAATTAAAATACAAACAAATAAAAATGGTAAACGTTCGGTTTCGGGTAGCGATGAGGAATATCGGTAGGTTCATTTAAGCCCGGAAAAGAAGGGCGGCTCAGTCTCTTCGTCTGCGAAGCCCGCTTCCGGCGTCGCGGAGGTTCCTAGAAGACATTTTAGAGCCTATCATACGCGGAAAAACAGATTTATTGAAATCAAATGAATTTCGATCTTCAAATGACGTTTATTGAAATAAAATTAATGTTTACTTGACTTAACAAAGTCCTCATTGCATTAAAATAACGGCTATTTTTTAGTGTAAGAAAATAAAATTATTCAAAGATTTGTACTTTAAAATAAATGTTTATTCGCGTGAAAGAAATCATATACTTGACGTTAAGACAAACGCGGCTATTATCGGGTAGTGTGCAGAGTAGTCAACGCGGCAGTCGTCTGAAAACATCTCTCGCTGATAGTACAGGACCATATTTATTCCTTACAGTGAACCGCTAGTTTTTATGAAATCAAATTTTTATGAAATCTCATCGATTCGTTTTTACGAAACTTTGTTTACTTCAAACTGTGTGCCTCGATCGAATTGTAATTGTGGAATGAGTCCTCGAAGAACCAACTTCGATATCGTTATGAGTAAAACTAATGTGCGACGTGATTGGTGAAATCGTACGTCGATAGCGAATCTGTATGCTTATTTAATAACAAAACATTGCTTGTTGATGCTTCGTTAATAATAAAAGCTTCCTCTATGAGGAAGCAAAAATGACTCATTCAACAAAAAATCCGTTTCCGCATCATTCATATTTCCGCAGCCAAATATTTTTGCTGCCACAACAATAAATTATTAACGATCTACATTTTGTGAGAGAAACAGAACTATTTTTCTCCGTGTATTACATTATTCCTTTACGATCCAAAGTAGCAGGTCTATCACAAAATTAAAAAAACAATAATTTGACATAAACATCTGTTTATTATATACAAATAAACATTATTAAATAATAAGAATAATTTTTTTTTTCAATATTGAGTAAAGAATGTTAGGTTACGAAGCAAATAAAAAATGTTCTTCGTCCTCAATAAATGTTCCTGACAAGCCTGACAAGATCCCGGACAGGCTTTGCCAGAGTCCGATGTAACGCTCTAAAATTTCTACCAAGGGTACCGTTCGTATCGACACATCGCCCTCTTATACGAAATCCCGTAAAATCCTGAAAGTAGAGTCAAACCCAGTCTCCTTCTCTCTCGGCTAGAGCTGATCCGAAATCGTCACTCGGTGAGATAACTATCCCGACTCGGATCTGAGCTTGGTATTTCCCATGACGGATCCACAGCCGCTGCAGAATATCCCTTTTCACTGAGATACAACTAAAATTAAACTCACTTGCCGCCAATGTCGAATACACGATTTGAAAAAGATGTGAGGAAACAAAATTAACAAAAAAAAAATAAAAATCGTCATAGGGTAGAAAAGTTCATACGAATCATGCCGGACGTTCGGCTTCGCGTACCGATGCGGAATGTCTACAGCTTCATTAAATCCCGAAAAAAGAGAGGGCGGTCCAGTCTATTCGTCTGCGAAGCCCGCTTTCAGCGTCGCGTAGGCACCGTTCGTACCGATACATCCCCCTCGTATTTGGAATCCCGTAAAAACATAAAAGTAGAGTCAAACTCGCTATCCCCGTCTCTCTCGGCTAGAGCTCATCCGAAAGAGTCACTCGGTGAAATAACTATCCGGGCTCGGGCGTATCAATCCGGTCAAACGATATCGCAGTCGAGGACCCGGAGTATCCCGAGCACACAGCCGGATAGAATTCGACGTTACTGAGAGAACCGGCTGAGTGAGGGAGGACGTATACGCCGAGAATCGTCCCGCTCGCTCAAATCGAGCAATATATAATAAACGCGGAGTCAGCTCGAGAGAAGAGGAGTGCAGGAGCGATAAAAATAATCCGTCTATATATTTCGCGAAAGAGAGATTCGGCAATTTCTCTTACGCTTGAAAAATCACAGTCGCGAAATGCCTGGTACGTTTCTCTTGTACATCGAGTGGGGAAGAGATATAGAGGAGATAGTGGGGGTGGCTTGCAGGGCTGGCGCGGATGAGAGAGAATCGTCATCGGGATGCTGCGAGATTTTTATGAACCTCAGACGTCGGAACGAGTGGGACTTCCACGTGTCTGGGACGAAATGTATAATAAACCGAGAGGGTCGCGGCTTATTAAGGTAGTCCGTGCCGTACAGTCCCGCCAAATGTGAGTTTCGGAGAAAATTTTGAACACTTTTCGATGGGATAAAAATCTTTAAACAATGAAGTATATGGGAGGTGCTGCTAAGATCGTTTTTGTGAAATAATAACTCCAATTTGTTATCGGCAAATTGAAGATAAAAATCATTATTCAACAAATTATCTGGCAAGTTAACTATTTTCCTTCATAAAAATAATTCGTTTATTTTTTTGGAGAAAAATAAACCAAAACTGTATTTGCAGCGTTCGCCATGTGGCTGATTTTTTTTCGGATTTTTAGTCCATCGAGAAAAGTTTGAATTTTCCCCTGAAACTCGCGTTTGGCGGGACTGTACCGCTTAATAAGGTCAGAGGGGCTTCACACTAGTTAAATGAGCGCTATAATTTTAATGTCGTTCATGCAAACCTTTCCGTATTGATTATAGTCGATGGTTATTTATATTACGGCAATATGTCTTTAACCTTGAGAAACATTCATTGCAATCGATTTTCAAAAACATTGACTTGTTTTTGTGCTAATTTTCGAAAAGGTACATTCGTCCAATTTTTCCAAAGAATAATCCGTAATTTTTACTCGATTTTGATGTGTCGCGGCTCATTCTCTTCCCTGAAAGATACTCTACGAACTCACCACCTATACTGTAAAAAAATCGTATGAAATTTAATGTACCGGACTAGAAGTTTTTATGCAAAAACTGGTATATTAAACTTCATGTACAATTGTGATGAAAAATTATTTTTCAGTGTATTAAATCGGCATACGAAATTTCGTAAAAATAATGTTCTCAAATTGATGTACAAACCTGTGAATGTACAAACCTGTCCTTTTATTTCCTGTGTCATTAAAAAATTTAGTTTGTACTATTGTTTCTAAAACTACACCGGGTGGTTGCGATCAGAAAATTAACAAATAAAAAATTGTGGACGTTTGGTGGACAAATTTAGTTTGTACTTTTGTTTCTAAAACTAGAACCGGATGGTTGCGATCAGAAGATTAACAAATAAAAAATTGTGGACGTGTGGTGGACAAATTTAGTTTGTACTTTTGTTTCTAAAACTAGAACCGGATGTTTGCGATCAGAAAATCGGCGCGAGGCTTCCGTACGTGAAGGGTTAAACGGCACCCTCCCGTGTTTCGGAGAAACGTCCCGCGAGTTTGCGATAGGAACGGGAAAAGAGAAACGTTTTGGGTACACACACAGCTGTGCGTACGCAGGCCCCAGAGGCGCGCGATGCGGCGGAGAGAGACGTGCGTGGGAAGAGCCGTCATCGCGGCCGTACGGGAGGCAGATATGAGAAACAGAGAACCGGGAGGCTTCGGATAACTGACACTGGCAGTGCATGTAGTCTCGCGCAGACCGAGAGAGCGAGGGGGAGATATAGCTCGACGGAAAAGGTTGCCGAGCGCCAGATGTCACGGATTTCTTATTTGACGGATGTGCCGATATTTCGGATAGAGCGAAGTGGAGACATGCCAAGGTAATATCGGTGCGCCGGTTGAAGACGGTCCGGGGTTGCGCCGCTCCAGCCGCCGAGGATATCTCTATATCGCCTCCCCCATCCGCGAGAGAAATTCACCTCGCGATAGGGAGAGCGCCGACTGCGCGAGATCTGCTCGATGGTAAAAGTGAGCTAACGCGAGAAAAATGAAAATCCCGAAGATTCTCGTCAGGAATATCTTGCTCTCGCGCCACACAAACGGGCGGGACGGGGAGAAGGGGGGGGGGGGGGGGGGTTCGCGGTGATCGCGATTCGCGGAGCTCGAGATATGAGAATGAGATTCACGGTCTTCGGCCGGAGAGGCCACTCGAGAAAAACGTTGCCACCGGCACGACTCGAGACGCGAGACTCGAGATGAGAGACGCTCCGACCGAGCGTATCGCTCGCTTGGCGAACGCGCAGCCCGATGAAGCCAATGAGGACCGAGAATCCAACAGTTTTTTTATATCGGTTATCTTTTAAAATCCAAAGTTCATTAGGTAGGTTCGTTTTCGGAGTAAGCTGGAGCAGAGCGCTCTATTTTACGTGGAACTTATATCTATTTTTATTGGATATATTGATATACCTTCCGCGTAAAAATACTTGAAAAAAAATAGAAATAATAATGACGAACGAAATAATCATAATATAATAGTATTTTTATATATATAAAATATATATTTTTTATTATTAGTTCTGTATTAAATTGTGGGGCAGTCGGGCGTAAAAAGAAGAGAATCAACGGCCAATGAAAAAAAGGGTTCTTATTTCTCATTGGCTCATCGATATGACACCGCGAACTATTACTTTGGTTATCGGAATATAGTTTATTTACGTGTGTTTACACCTTAACTGAAATTTTGTTGGTCACAAACATAGATCGTTATACAAAGAATCAATATGCCAAATTTGGTTAAGTAATATTTTGTCGTTTCGGCAAACACTGGCGCCTTCAAAAAGACGCCAACGTGGGTCATCGCAGTGAAACGCATAACTGCCTTTTTACCCGGGAGGCAGTCGGGAGTTAGAAAATCGAGCGTATACTCCACCTTACTCTGAAAACGACCAAACCTATTGTTGATTCATCGCGGTGAACGTGATTCGCGAAGCTGGAGATACGAGAATGAGATTCACGGTCTTTCGCCGAGGAGGCCACTGGAGAAAAACGTTGCGACCGGCACGACTCGAGAAGCTCCCACCGAGCATGTCGCTCGCTTGGCGAACGCGCAGCCCGATGTAGCCAATGAGGACCGAGAATCCAACAGTTTTTTTTATATCGATTATCTTTTAAAATCCAAGTTCATTAGGTAGGTTCGTTTTCGGAGTAAGCTGGAGCAGAGCGCTCTATTTTACGTGGAACTTACATCTATTTTTATTGAATATATAGATATACCTTCCACGTAAAATCGAACGCTCTGTTCCAGCTTACTCTGAAAACGATCAAGCCTATTGTGGATTCATCGCAGTGATCGGGATTCGCGGTGCTCGAGATACGACACTGAGAAAAAGGATAGTATTTTCTACTATAACGAATATTCCAAACGATCTACTAAACGAATTCCCAGGAGGAACGCCTATGTAGGGTAGAGCGGGGCAAAATGGAATAGCGGGGCAAAACGGGACATTGAGCAAAACGCAAGTTTCCAATCATTTTTGGATGTCCCATTTTGCCCCATTGTCCCATCCAAAAATGATTGGAATATGGCCCCATTGCCCCATTTTCCCCCCCGTCCCATTTTGCCCCGCTCTTCCCTAAATAGTTTCCGATCGTATGTAGTTAATTAGTTAAACTATAATTATGGTTGCAACCATGATTTCTTATAATTGTCGTAACTATAAAACGTAGACGTTCCCCTTGAAAACTATTTTTTATGGTAAAAAGTCAATGTTGCTTTTACTATGTAATTTTTTCTCAGTAGAGAATAAGATTCACGGTCTTTCGCCAAAGAGGCCACTCGAGAAAAAAGTTGCGACCGGCACGATCCGAGACGCTCCCACCGAGCATGTAGCGTGCAGCCCAATTGAGCCAATGACGACCGAGAACCCAAAAATTGTTAATATCTATTATCTTTTAAAATCCAAAGGTCATTAGGTCTGTTCGTTTTCAGAGTAATCTGGAGCAGGCGCTTTGTTTTACGTGGACAACATATTTTATTTATTGGATATATAGATATACCTTCCACGTAAAATCGAGCTCTCTGCTCCAGCTTACTCCGAAAACGAACAAACCTATTCACCCTGATCGACCTATTGTCGATTCATCGCGGTGATCGCGATTTGCGGACCTCGAGATACGAGAACGACATTCGCGGTCTTTCGCCGAAGAGGCCACTGGAGAAAAAAGTTGCGACCGGCACGACCCGAGACGCTCCCACCGAGCATACGTCGCTCGCTCGGCGAGCGCGCAGCCCGACGAAGCCAAAGACGACCGAGATCCAAAAATTTTTAATATCGATTATCTTTTAAAATTCAAAGTTCATTGTTGATTCATCGAATTCTGGCTGGTCGCCCAACGTTATACGTGCATTTGTCTGGAAATTAACTTTTTATTCCGAGACCCAGATTCGGCGCAGACGGCAACACGGATTCCCAATAGGGTCGTCGGATAAAATTTTAATTCAGCGTCTAATTGCGTAGTTTCGTTGATCATGCAGCACTGATAGCTACTGGCCGGTATATCGGACCGTCGCGAACCTCGACGAGGCGCAATAAATTTAACAATGTCTGGATCGCGGACAAATTTACGCTTTCCGAGGGAAATTCGGTGCGAAATTTCAAGAATACTCCGGGAACTTTGATAGGTCGAGAGGTACGTTACGAACAGCGGAGGAGAGTTACGTTCGTCTGCCCTACTTCCGCGCGTACATACCGTATCGTTCGGAGAGTCCGAGTGGTCGTAGCCTCGATCGGCTTTGCGGTGATCACCGAGATATTTCGGCCCCTGGGGCGAACTTCCGACCTGGTGGAGCAGCTCGCGGAGGGCGAAGCTGAGCGATCGCTGCTCGAAACGCGAGAGGGAAACCGATGGAAAGTGGAACGGAATCGACGGGGCGGTTTTGCCGTTCCGCTTTCTATTTACCGAAGGGTCTCGTAGCCTCCCGTGTTTTCGTCTCGATTTCACTTGAAAGTGATCGATCTTCGTGTTAGCCCGTGATGACCGACGGCTTCGGCCGCGATCATCGACTCACGTACGATCGGCCGATACCCACCGCTCACTGTGGAATCGGTCGTTTGTTCGCGACATTGATCGCTCGGACATCTATTTTTATTCCTCGAGTTCATTGAAGATTTTTGGCAGGTCGAATCATAGGTTTCGTAGAAAAATGTATCTTGAGTTCCAATTCGGACGGTGACTTATGAACATTTTATTTCGATCTTCGCGCACCGGTGAGTCCAATACACAGAACCATTGGTGATCGAATGAATAGCCACATATTGAAATTGTCAATCAACACATTTTTTATAAAATTATTCTATATACGACACAAGTGCTTCGATACCCATTACCATACGTCTATTCATGTAAATTTTTATATAATTTCACCCAGAAAAACGATTTATTAAAATTAAATTAAAAAAAAAATTGACATAAATATAAAAAAAGATGATTAAATAATAAGAATAATACTATGAAACAAATAAATATATTGGAAATTAATAAATGCTCTATTAGGTTATGAAGCAAATCAACATTTTTCTTCGTCCTTAATAAAATTTCTTTGATTCGAATAAACTTTTTTCTGCGTGTTTGTGTAGAAATTTTTTTTATATTTTTAACAATGTACGTATATAAGAACGAAGCGGAGCTCGAGGTGAAGAAAACCTCCGCTCGCCGTCACGTCTTCGCAAGGTGTTGGAATTGCTCGTGGTTGTTTGTGTGTCGCGCCGGTAAGATTAGGCACGCCCGTTCCTGGATTGCCCCGAGGACACGAAATAAATCAGCCGATGTAGCACGTGCGGATATTCACGGACATTTCCCACGGGGCTGTCTTGGCTGGTCGGCGCCTCGCTCCGGATCTGTTGCATCGTCACGGAATCGTGCGATCCTCCCCGCGCCAAAACCATCTTCCGCTACACCAGTCGCATCTTATAGGCCACGATAACGGTCAGATCTTCGAACCTGTAGAAAATCCGCAAAAGTTGAAAATCAAAATAAATATTTCTTCGCGTAACGACCGGGCAAAAACTTCGGAGGATTGCTCCTGGTCGATGATGTGACGGCTTATCCAAATTTTAATGATAAAAAATATGGTGATCGCCGGAATTCGTAGGACTCTTTGATCGAAGGCTGATCACGGCTAAGAGCGTAGGCGGTCGAACGATCCCATTTTTTATTTAAAAAAGGAAACATTAAACGTTTTTGCCGAAACTAAGGGTCGAATTTTAAGACGTTAGTTTGAACTTAAGATTATACTCGAAGTAGAGAACAATTTAAGTTCAGATTTAAGTTTGCACGAAATCAGGTTCGAACTTAAGATACGTCTTAAGCACGCAATGAAGTTCGAGCCAAACTTCGATCTTAAGAGCGATCTTAAGTTCAAACGAATGCCTTCAAATTTGACCCTACGGACGAAATATTAGCCAGCGTTGCTTATTGCGCATAATCCTGAGCAGCCCATAGCCTTCCCGAACTTAAATACAATAATTCTCAAAAACTTATGTCGAACTCTCTCCAGTTTCCTAGAACCGCGGTCATAATGACGGGACCATATTGTACATGCATTGACCAGTTCAGATCGTTGTCTACGTAGGGTAGAGCGGGGCAAAATGGGGCAACGGGGCAAAACGGGGTTTTTGGACAAAACGTCATTTTCCAATAATTTTTGGATGTCCGAATTCGCCCTATCGGATACATCAGGCTTTTCTGCCCCGTTTTGCCACCTTGTCCGATCCAAAAATGATTGGAAAATTGTTTTGCCCAAAAACCCCGTTTTGCCCCGTTGCCCCATTTTGCCCCGCTCTACCCTACATACAATTCCGGACCATCGAGTCCAACATTTGATCACATTGCACCGATCATTTTTTGATATCAATCCGCGCATAGCACGAGAACTTCGATCTTAAGAGCGATCTTAAGTTCAAACTAATTACTTAAAATTCGACCCTAAGGACGGATTATTAGCCAGCGTTGCTTATTGCGCATAATCCTGAGCAGCCATATTGTGCATGCATTGAACAGTTCAGATCGTTCTCTACGCACATTCAATTCCTGACCATCGAATCCAACATTTGATCACATTGCACCGATCACTTTTTGATACCAATCCGCGCATAGCCCGAGAACTCCCACACAGACTCCTAGAGGGGTTGAAAGCTCTCGCCAGTTGAATCGGGAGTTAGCAGCGAAAGGTTAAGCTATCGCTTGACAGACGAGGCTAATAAAAGCTCAGCCGCGTAATACAATCCGACGGACAGCGAGCCCGCGTCCACCGGGCTCTGATCCATGTGACGTGATAGGCCAGTCTGCCAGCCACGTCGGGAGAAGAGACTGTCGGAGGGATGACCGAGGAGAGACTCGAGGCGCGGACCCTCCGTGAGACCAGTGGATTATCCACGCGCAGCCCGCAGTCGATGGATATAAATGTTTTCTTTTTTCCCCCTGTCGATCACCGGTCACGAATCCCATACGCTCTCCATCACCTCCTCCGTGCGGAACGCCGCGCACCCTTCGCGACCCCGACATTTATTACGTTTCCCTTTTTCCTAAAAAAAAAAAAAAAAAATCAACTTTACGGAGCGCCGATGTTTACGAAGATATCGGTATCGAGTAATATATCGTGTCTGCCGAGGGCGCATGCTACGCCCTCGGAATTTCGACCTGGCGACTTTTTCAATTCCAGGAAATGAAAACCATATGCATTTCAGTTTATCCGATCGAACTGCATGTTAGTTGACTCGGCAAAAGCATTTCTCTCTATGCATAAACCATAACTCAATTCCCGTTCGACACGCGACATCGGTGTATATACTTTTTTTCCGCGAACCGTTCCAGCGGCCCGAGCCGCGGCGGGTGGGACGAAGCCCGTGCATACCGGTTGGTCGTTGTACTTCGCGATCTCAGCCGCACGCTCTTTTCTCCCTTATGCAAAATTTGTCTCCTCGTAATTCCTGAATTAACGTCACGCGATCAGGCCGGCGTGTATGTATTAGTAAAACGGTCGGCGAGCGGGCGGTGGGTGGGGCGCAAAACTCCGGAGGGAGAGAAATTTTCCATGCATATCGGTGACGATAAATCATCCATTTTCGAAATTTCGGGATTTCGCAACGGTGATTTACGAGGCTTAATAGCGCGGCAATTTTCTAGTTTATCGAAGGTTCGCGTTTGCGGGGGCTGAAAATGATTTTTTTTTTCTTTCACTGACCGGCGTCCGGGCGAACCTTAAGGTAAACGTACCAATGACCGGACACGTCCCAGTGGCCGCACAAGGCGTGCGTGCAAGAGAGATGGAAACACGAGTTTCCATGCATGTCCAGGGACTGGGACTGCTCCCTTAAGTGTCCGGCCATTGGTACGTTCACCTTATGTGCCCCGTTCGACCCGAGGCTCGCGCCACGGCGAGGGATGACGGCGTGGGACGCATCGGAGCCGTCGAATGAGGGAAAAAAAAATGCACGCTTTTTGCAAGTAAAATCGTCGAGCGATTAGCGGAGAGCGTGGCCGCGTACGCGATTCCGCGGCGCGAGCGGTATCGGCGCTGCCTTATAATTGGTTTTATCTGGTACAGGTAGCCGCATAAACGTGTACCTCGGCGCGCGGCTTGTAATGCGAATGATAGACCGACACGCGACTCGGAGGAGGCCGGCGAGCAGCCAGTCGGTCTGCACGATATTACTATTTGCACAAAATTACCCACCCCGGCCAAGATTGCCGCACTTACGAACACTTGAGTTTCGATCAGGCCCGGTACCGCAGACGCGCGCCAACCCGACCGAAGTACACCCAGCTAGGAAGAGAGCGTCGGAGGGATCGTCGAGGTTCTCCCGCTTCTGCGGGGAACTCGCGTGCGTTGCAAACCTACGGGAGTATCGGAGAGCTTGGCTGCTTCGCGAGCAAAAGCGCCCCCCCCCCTCGCGCACGTCGCCCCCCTTCACCTCGCTGCACATTATAATTCCTTACCGTTCTCCGGAGCACGTACATCCTCCGCGGGGCCTCCCCATACCTCGAGTCTTCTCTCCTCAAAGCCAACGGCCCGGCCGACGACTTATGCAAATCTCAATTTCGCATAGTAGTACTCGAGGAAGAAAATTTGCTAGACATTTTTCCTCATATCCGTACGCTGTTATAATGCTTTTGCTCGGCGAGTCTCTTCTTCGGGCTCGGTTTTCTCCCCACCCTCCGGCGAGGCTGCCGAGAGATGTATAACGGCGGTCGCTCTTCTTAATTTCGCTCCGGGTCGACATCCGAGAGGGAGGCGCGGGAACGGATAGCCGAAAGTGGAGCGGGAATTTAGTCCGCGGCGATGCATTAAGCTCGTGGCTAAATGCGGAGAGGATCAACACTCTGGCGGCGGCGGAGTCGCGAGTGTGGCGACGGCGAAGGGAGGAAATGTGATAGATGAGGAGGCCTTTGTCCGTCTCGGGGGCAACGGGGCGACCTCATCCGCGCGTGTCCACGAGCCCCGCCGCGGCGAAACCTCCTCCAAGTAGGTCCCTTCCTAGAGCCGGCCGCTCTCATTTGCTTCGTTCTCGGTTCCGCACTCCATCCATCATGGAATAAGAAATTGCCGGCTCGTCCCTATGAATATTCAGCGGGGAACGTTACCGCGAAACAAAGGATGGAACGAGAAATCGCAGGATTTTCGACGGAGAGGCGGAGACACCGAGACCGCGGACGCTACTCGGTGCCTCCGCTGTTGTGCGTGACTTTTTACGTTGTCTCCTTGGTCGTCGACGCGATTATCGCGATATAACGACCTCGGTAATTGGCGGGCCTCGGGGAATTCGGTGAGAAGTTCTTTTTGCGGTTTTTAGAGGTGCGAATATAGGGCACACTTTTTTATCTCTACCGATGACAACTCTACCGGAAAACATCATTACATGAACAACTATATCGGATTAGAACTGTGCCAGATAAGAACTCTGGCAAAAAAGACAGCGCAACAACTCTAGACTGATAAAAAAAAATTCTTAATTTAATGCACCGGACTGGACGTTTTTATGCAAAAAGTGGTGCATTAAATGTAACGGGCAATTGTGATGAAAAATTAATGCTATTTCACAGTGAAATTAAAGGAATTTATTGGATTCAAAGTACTTTTACAGTAAATTTAAAGAAAATTATTAAAATTAAAGTATTTTTAAAGTTTATTCATTTTATTTATTGAATAAAAACTGGCTAAACCCGTTTTTTATAGTATTTAGAGTTTTTAATATACTGTACGTTGATTCTTCATCACAAAAACGGGCTAAGCCCTTTTTTATAGTTTTTAAAGTTTTAAATATACGTTGATTCTTCATTACAATTAATAATTCAATAATTAGAACTGACGAAATTTAATATACCAGTTTATGCATAAAAACTTCCAGTATCAGTACATAAAGTTCATATGAAGTTTTTTTTACAGTGTACCCCAAAACATCTCTGCCATATTACAACCCTGCCTTACTAAAACTCTCCCCAAAATCTCTACCACAGTATAAAAAAGCTCTACCAGAGCAAACCAGTCGCCAACAACTCTACCGGAATATAAGCGTCCAAGTTATACTTTCATTTTGGCAGAGTTTTAGTACGGTAGAGTTGTTCGGGTTGTGATGTTTTCTGGCAGAGTCGTGACTGTTGCAACTACACATGTGCCCAAAATACTTTAACCGAACCATGAGCATATTTATAGTCTGCACTTTGCTCGTTTACGTTTGTAGCCATTTTTTGAAGTTCTCGGTCACGAAAGTCCCAATTTCTTTTTTTATGAAAAGTTTCCTGCGTGAGGAAGCAAAAAAAATCCACCCATGTTGATTGTCGGACCGTCGAATTCGTTTATTTCTCACGCCCACCTCCGGCATACACATAGTTATGGACCTGTAACAATTCTCCGGAGGGTAAAAAAAAAAAAAAAAAAAAATTGCGCCGCCGCAGAGCACGTTCAAGTACGCGACGATGGACGAGCCGGGGAAACGGCAAATATTAACGAAGTGGAGGAAATTGCGAGCACAGTATGGAGTTGCAGCCGCGCGAAGTGCCAGAGAAAACAGAGCGACGCACAGTAAAAAAAAAAAAACAAAAAAAAATGTGCAACGAATTTTTATTTTTTATTTTCCGCTCCCTCCCTTGGTCTTTCACTGTCGGCAGTGGCGAACACAGCGAAGAAATATCGCGAAACGGGATTCGATTAACGACGAGCGCTTTCGATCGGGAGAGATCTAATTGCGATCTCGCGGTGGTGCCGCGCATAGAACGGGACGGTGTGGAGAAGCGAGGGAGAGCGGGAACGAGCGCGACCGGTCGTGTATGTACTCTGGAAACAACTATGAAAATATACACCGCGGGCTCCACCTCGGTACGCGAGCGTGCCTCCATACTTTATTACGTTCGCTATCTCGGGTATGCCATCTTTATTACCTTATCGTACCGGCTATGGCGTGCCAGTCGTCAGTTTGAACGAGTTCTTTTTCCGAGACCTCGATATCCATTATAAGGCTAATAATTAGCATTTTTTTCAATTTTAATACCGTCCCCCGCGGGATCAAACGGCGGGTTGCGCGGTACGCAAGGAGCGACGTTATACGACAAGGGTAAACACGCCTCGGCGAAGGCGCGCAACCCTCGTCGTACTTCGCAACGGCGCACGCGGATACCTTCGGGACGATCTCGCCTCGATGAAGTCCGCTCTCCATCGCGAGCAATACGACACCTGCCGGAGAACTCCGCGGAATTCCGCGATGAAGAGTCATTCGAGGAAATACCCTTTTGCCTCGCTGCGACGACGAAAGACTCGTAAACCCCCTTTCTTTTCAGGCTCGGTGGGACCAGCTCGACGACTAACAAAATAAATTTACCGAGTAGTTACGCGAGCTTCGAGAAGATCTGGCGGAAAGGACAGTTTGAACGAGTTCTATTTTCGAGACCTCGATATCCATTATAAGGCTAATAATTATGTTGAACGCGGTCGTGGTACTGCGTTTCGGGATTCGCGTGATCGTGGGGTCAGGAGGATTCACAAAATAGGGTAAAACAGGGTGAGATGGCCACCCGTAATATATTTTAAAGTAAACGAAGGGCGCCACCGCTTGCACAGTTTTAAGTAGGGTGGACCAGGGCAAAACGGGGACGTTAAGCAATAAAACCTGCTACAACGATACCAAAAACATGGATTCATTTTCTTCACACCAAAATTGTAGGGGAGAGCGGGGCAAAATGTGGCAACGGGGCAAAACGGGGTTTTGGGCAAAACGTCATTTTCCAATAATTTTTGGATGGCCGAATTCGCCCTATCGGATACATCAGGCTTTTCTGCCCAGTTTTGCCACCTTGTCCGATCCAAAAATGATAGGAAAATTACGTTTTGCCCAAAAACCCCGTTTTGCCCCGTTGCCCCATTTTGCCCCGCTCTCCCCTATTGGTACTGGTTTTGAAAGGATATAAAAAAAAAAACCAGCTGGGGCGAAACGAGGTACCCTTCGATTTGACTTACGGCAACTTTTGTTAGCTTCATTAATACCCTATTTTTCCCCACGTCGATATGATATTTCAGGTCTCAATTTTGCCCCATGGCCCCGTTTTGCCCCGGTTTCCCTTATATGTGGATACAATGCGATTGCACAAAAAAATTTAAGATTGTACGTGCAAGGGTCAGTACGAGCGGTGAATCCCTATTTGGGGTAGCGAGAAATTTCCAGAGCTACATTTCTAGCGCTCTGAACACATACTAACTTATAATTTTGCTAGTAAGTCAACATTGCTCACTACACTTGAATCTTCCAAGAAAAGGTTGGTGCGTAGTAAACCTATTTTTTAAATACCTTCCCTGTAAGCAGCGGCTATTTTACCAAGAAAAATAGCAGCGAGTAAAAAAAATCCTTCGTTACGAGTCAAAACCCAAAAAAAAAATACTTTAACAGTCAGAGAAAAATTATCACATCTTATCTAAAATAATCTTCATATTATATATAAAAAATATATTAATGTTATACGTGTATAAAATTTGTCCCCGTTAAATAAATAAAAATAATTAGCATTTTTTTCAATTTTAATACGTTCCCCCGCGGGATCAAACGGCGGGTGACGCGGTACGCAGAGAGCGACGTTATACGAGGGTAAACACGCCTCGGCGAAGACTCGCGACCCTCGTCGTTCTTCGCAACGGCGCACGCGGATATACCTTCGGTACGATCTCGCCTCGTTCTCCATCGCGAGCATACGACACCTGCCGAAGCGCGGCAGCGGAGCTCCGCGATGGAGAGTCATTCCAGGAAACACCCTTCGCCGCGACGACGAGACCCTCGTAAACCCCTTTTCTTTTCATGCAAAACCCCGCCGCACCGAGCCGGCCGTATCACCAGCCCGACGACTAACAAACCAAATTTATCGAGTAGTTACGCGAGCTTCGAGTAGATCTGGCGGAACGGACCGGGCGGGGCGCTCTTACGAGGAGAAAACGGGCCGCGCCGGAGGAGGAAAGAGAGAAAGAGTAACGAGTGTCTATAAATATTCGTGGCACGGAACAGTAACCCCCATAAGTTTGCTTTATGGAGTGGAACCCTGGGAGAGCCTCGGGTTCACCTACTCGAGCTTTTCCGTTCTCGACATAGCTATACCGAACCGCCGGTTACCAGCTTTTGCACCGCGAGTTTTCGTCCCTGCGAGCTTACCTCCGCCTCCGACTATCCACTCTTGACATTCACTCCTACGACTATTTACTCGTACCAGTTTTGCTCGCCGGGCGCCCCCTGCGGGCCTCAAAAGTAATACCGGCGTGTGCGTCGACCGACGAACACAGAGCGGATCAAACCATCGGGCTGTCTGTCGCAATATTTTATTGAAATCCACCGTCATAGCGGACGCTTTTGCGGACCTGTGACTCGCGCATCGGCTGCGAGGCTCGCGCAGCGGCTGAAAAAAAATCGCCTCGCGCTTTCACCTCGCTCGTTTTCCGCGAAACCGCTGAATCGACGAAAAACTACACGCGTCCGATTGCAATCGACATTCTCACTCCTCTTCGCTCGTCATTTTCGTACTATAATATTTTTTTTTTAACACGAGACGCTCGTTTTTGATCGGAGAAACGCTAACTCGATCCCGCAGCGGATCACCGGTTATCAGCATACTTCGTCCCCTTTGCTCGAGGAAACTTCGTTCTCTGCCGGAGTGTTATTGGATTCCGAAGACTCCGCCGTTCGTCCTAAACGCGTGCTCCAATGCATAAATGAAATCTCGCCCTACCCGGCACGATCCTGCGAGACCCTCCGGCGTTATTGTATTCTTTCACTGTTTTATCGTCGCTATAATTTCCAGCGTGAATTTTCATCCCCCTAATGGGGCAGTATATTTCTCGGATGTTGAAGGCACTTTCTTGCAGGCTTTCACCGAGCGGCCATCAACGCAATCTGTATATTAGTTTATTGCTTATCGTATCTTTCATTTCGTAAAGCGTTTTATAAATTTCTACCCATATATGTGTATACATATACATATCGTATATAGTATATAGTAGTGTGTATACAAGGTCGACGTGGATTAAGTATCGACCACGTTGTATGGCAGTAGTTGGGCCTTGTTAAGTTAAATTACCAAGCATTTTTTGGAAACGTGGTTATTAATAACATCTAATTAAAATCGAATATAGATAGATATCTGTTTCTACGATAAAAAGATTTCGCGGCAACGGCCGCCTGGGTCAAATGAAACACTTTGACCGAGGTCCATTGACACACTTTGACCGGGGTCAAATGAAATACTTTGGTATTAAGTAAGTGTAATTTAGTAAGTGTCTACATAACAAGCACTGTGCACTACCCAATGATCGTTTATCGTAATGATTAATTGTGCACAATAACGACGTGCACGATCGTACGGTTCAATACACGATTTTCAGTTGTGCACTAACATATTGTGCCCTATCGAACTGTACACAATAATATTTTGCACTATAGAACTGTGCACAATAATATTGTGTATTATCGAACTGTGCACAATAATATTGTGTATTATCGAACTGTGCACAGTAATATTGTGTATTATCGAACTGTGCACAATAATATTGTGTATTATCAAACTGTGCACAATAATTTTGTGCACTATCGAACTGTGCACCATAATATTGTGAACTATCGAACTGTGCACAATAATATTGTGCACTATAGAACTGTGCGCAATAATATTGCGCACTATAGAACTGTGCGCAGTAATATTATGCACTATCGAACTGTGCACAATAATATTGTGCACTATTAAAAATGTACGTTTTTAAGTATATTGACATGAACACTACACGGATGTGCACAATCATTCATGTGCACAAAAAAACTATTGCTTTAAACGGCGGAATTTCGTAAGAAAAAGTTGTGTGTACAAAAAATATGTGCACAACAATGTTTGTGCGCTATTGATGTGTGTCCTAAAGTGTCATGCACTGTACCGCCGTGCAACAAATAACTGGGGCCAAAAAAGGCTTTCCCAACGTAAACGAGAAGTGAAAACACGGTGTTGGGCTTGCGCGTTCGACATAGCGACATCGAATATGTTCCACTCGAACGGGACGCACACCGCTGCGGGCTTGACATTGCAAGTGATGGATTCACCGGCTACGTACACAGATTCTTACTTTACGCGTTACACGCCCGGTACATGCATACAAATATCCGCGGGCGAGCGATGTACACGATTTTTCTAGTCTACAGGAGAGTAAAAAATTGCGATGCGCGGTCATGCACCGGATCATAAAAAAGACACGTAAAGAATTTAACGGCCGGGCCCGCGAGCCTATGCATCCCATACCGCACAACCCCTTTCCTCTCGTACGTTCCGCCAGGATTCCTACCGCGATTTATAACTCAGTCGTTGAACACGAAGATCATATCCGCGCACCCGCGAGTTCCTCACCCGCATACAGCCTACCGCGATATGTCTATTATTTTTTTTTAATTTTAATATTTTTATTTATTTTAATATTTTTACACTGGTAAAACAATGCGGATCAATCAACTAAACATTCGGGCAGGGACGTTCAAATAAATATTTTGCTGGTCGAACAAAATATTTTAATGCCTCAAAAATTATTTGGTGAAAAGACCCAGAAAATTGGTGAACCAACCAACCTTTTTGCTGCACCAACAATATATTTATTTGAACGTCCCTGCCCGAATCTTTAGTTCATTCAACTGTATTTTTTTATCAGTGTATTTATTTTAATATTTTTTATTAGATCCAGCAGGACTGAGTGCTCGTATCGCTCCACAAAACAACAACTATATTTTTATTTATTTTAATATTTTTATGTATTTTCAAAGTACAACAAAGTTTTCCGTCTTCCGTCAGCTCGAGGTTTTACCGTCTTACATATTTCGAAGCGTTCTCCGGACGGTCGTTCGAGCCGCGCGGGAATGGGCCCTCCTCCGCCATGCATCATTATTCATTTAATAGGGTAAAAAAAATAGAGAGAAAAAAAATGTGCGTTCGAGGGCCGCGAAGCACTTCATGGATATTTGACACGGTTGCGACGTAAAAAGCCCGGAGCGAGCCCGATGGCGTGTACATCGTCTCCTCCGGGAGCACCCGGAGATCGAGGGAGATCCTCACGGCGCGACCCTAAAGAAATTTACCGAGTTGAGCCATAAAACGTGCGGGAGGCGAACCTCGCGTGCAATATCACTCGCGCTACCGGAAGGCGCACGGGCGCACGGTAAACGTGTGATGTAGGAGGGAGGCCGGTATTATATATCCCCAATTCTTTCAAAGCACCAAATAATTCCGTCGTCGAACCGAAAAGTGAGGGGCACGATATTGAGCGAACACCTTGGTCCGAATGGCCGCTGCGATTAGCGGGCGGCTCGGGAGTAGCGCGAAATAGTATAGGGTAAAAGTGGGGAATATGGCCCGGTCCATATATCATTGATTTACGTGTTAATCGAGGTGGGCCATATTCACCACTTTCCCCCTATTATGGTGCAAGGGAGGGAAGTGGGCTATCTTCGCCGAGTGTGAAGTTTCCTGCCCAGCGAAGCGAGGACAGAAATCGGTACGAGGTGAAAATCCGCTCCCTCCAGTGTAAGAAAAGCCAACCTTATTTTATGAATTCGTTAAAATGACCACGTGTCTTGCGACGCAAAACAGTCATACTCGTCAATGACCATTTCATTACTCGGTAGGGAGTAATGAAACTGTACTGCGCATGCGCACAGGTTAATAATGATCATTGGTTAATAATAGACGATTTTCCGCCCATGTGGCACGCAAGGAATGTTGTTATTTTAGCGACGTCGAGAAAAACACCCTTCGAACCGCATTTCGATACTGAATGGATCATTCCAATATAATATATAATTATTTATTTTTATTTATTTATGGTCATCTGACGGGTGGCCTGAAAACTGAAAACAAACTTGTAAGAGACTATAAAATCAGTGTTCATTAATGTTTGAGATGATAGATAAGGTGTACTCTATGCACGGCCGCTCGTATTCCAATCTCAAAATCCTCGGTAACCAGCTGTGATATGCATAGTTTTCACGATAGAATGGCACTTTGTCCTTAGCCCGCGCGCATATACTTATATACCTCGTTCGCCCGTATTCATGCGCGCCGAGAATTTTTGAACGCCAGAATGGAAGCTAATTAGCTTAGTTAGGTAATTAATGCGATCCTTATTTTTCATTATTTCCGTTCTTCATATCCTTTTATATTCTCTTATAGTTTTTTTTGTTACTTCAGTTTAATTTCCTTGGTTTGTCATATAGTTTAATTTTAAATTTATGATTGTTATTTCCTTCGTTCAATTTTATAGTGCGTCATTTTGATTGTTAGTCGCTGTTGCATGTTTTGGGCACGGTCCTTATAGGACTTGCTCCAGGACACGAATAAAACGGCACTATTCTATTCAATTATTTCGAGGCATCAAGTAATTCCATCGTCTAATCAAAAACTAAGGTGCACGCTCCCGTTCGATTAGGGTGAAAGTGGTGAATATGGCCCACCTCGATTAACACGTAAATCAATGATATATGGACCGGGCCATATTCCCCACTTTTACCCTATCTTGGACCGAATTTGCGCTGCGATGACTGGCGGGCCGGGATGTGAAAACACTCTTTTCCTCGCGTTTCGATGACGCGGCCGAACAGTCATTCGCCGGATAGTCCGGCGAGCCCCGGAATATAATAGATTTTTGGCTGCATAAAATCGACGTGTATAGAACTCCGTTACAAACATGGATAGAGCGCGAGGCGCCGCGCTCTCTGTCCGTTCGAGTATTACGCGCATAAATTGCATTTTGATAACGCGCTCGGCATTACCTTCGCCACTTTCGCAACATTTATCGGCGCGGACCACGCCGATGGCCGATCCTCAGCGAGGGAACGGGTGAAATCCAAATAGAATATAATGAACGTCCACGGGCAGTGTCCCGATCCTCTCGATGGCAACATCATCAACCGGAGCTATGGCCAGTCGATACGCCGATAACACGCGGGCTTCCCAACAACTTTTTGTTTATGTCCCGTGGATTTCAGCGAACCCATCAGCTCTATTCATCGCTCTCTACGATTAACCCCCCCCCCCCCCCCCCTTGGTGTGGGATATTATTGATATTTTACAAAGTATATCGTTTTCATATTCACTGAGAAAAAGGACAGTATTTCCTACTATAACGAATCGTTCCCAAAGGGAACGTCTATATAGATAGTTTCCGATGGAATAAATTCAATCGGTTAAACTATAATTATCGTTGCAACGATAATTTTTTTTGTCATTGTCGTAACTACAGAGTAAAAAATAATTTCGTAAAATCGGAGTGCGCAATTTCGTAAAAATAAGTTTGTTAAATGAGTGACAAACTCGTTTGTCACTTTTTTGAAAGTACGAACCTGACCTTTTATTTACTGTGTAATTGACAATTTTAGTTGGTACTTTTGTTTGTAAAACTAGAAAATTAACTAATACAAAATTTTTGACGTTTGTGGACAATAAATTGTTGTAAAAAGTACAAACTTTTTTACCCTATAAATTATTGAATTTTTGTTTATAGTAACTTTCGTCCTATTGAATCAATACCTGCTCCTCCACACTACTGAAACGTACTCTCTCTAATTCGCTACACACTAAACAAACATTGAGTCAATTCCCAGCGTGCCTAAAAAGTTCGCTTTACCGCACTCGTATCGCATGTTACTATTTCCGGTTTCGATATTATATCGATAACAGGAAAAAGGGAGCTTTAGCCTAAAAAAAAATAAATAAAAAAATAAAACAAAAAAAGATAGAAGTCTCGAGTATTTTCGCAACTGCGCACGTCGTCGCTGTTTCGCTCGTGTGCTTGAGTTTCGAACAGTCAATATTCTGGGTGTACTCGATAAAAAGCCATACTCCACCTGGTCTAATCCCCGGTGTGCGCCGCATGCATGCGTGGTTGGGGGAGGGGTGGGGGGAGGGAGATTATTGGCCTATTATTTTCTCTCGTTCGGCTGGTATGGGTTCGAGAGAGGGGTGGTCCGAGTCGGAAGAGAGGGTGTGCACAGGAAGAGGGAGAAAAAAGAATAAATAATGTCGAACTTTGCCGCCTCATCGATTCCACTCGGATATTAAATCCGCAACCCGTCGACGCTTTACTTGCTTCGCGTAATCCTCTCGCCGGGTACCAATCGTCGACGGTGTACGTCGAACTGGTGCCTACCAACCGTGCGCAATACCCCCTCGCTCCAGAGATCGCCGAGTGCCCGGCAAAAATAAAAATAAAAATTCCCGACCGGACAACGCATATTTATTTTTTACCTCCGCGCAGAAGATATAACGCGACTCTCTGCAGAGAACAACAAAAAATATAGCATGATTGAGATCGTGCCAATGAGCAAAACGAATTATTCGTAACGTTTTCGATCCGCGAAAAAGATAATAATAAAGATTGTGATATCCGAGACTTAAGTTTCAGCCAAAAATTCAAACATTTCTCGATGGGATAAAAATATGGAAGGCGCTGCAAATATTGTTTTTATGTGACAATAATTCCAAAAGGTTATTGACAAATTAACCATAAAAATTAATGTTCAAAAAATTACCCGGCAACTTAATTAATTTTTTCCATAAAAATTATTCGTTTATTTTTTTGAATACATATGCATTTTTTGTAATCTTTGAAAAGCGCGTTTTTTATGTTCAAGCTGTGAAAAAACGCAATTTTCAAAGATTACAAACAATTCTGAAAAAATGCATAGGTATTCAGAAAAATAAACGAATTATTTTTATGAAGGAAAATAGTTAAGTTGCCGGATAATTTGTAGAATAATGATTTTCATCTTCAATTTGTACATAACAAATTGGAATTATTATTTCGCAAAACTAATCTATGCAGCACCATATACTTGGTTTTTTTCAGATTTTTATCCCATCGAGAAATGTTTGAATTTTTCCGCGAAACTCACGTTTGGCGGGACGGTACCGCTCGGACTACCTTAAGCTGTTGGATTGTGCGAACGCGGAGAGAAAAAGCCTGTGATGATAAGAAGAAAAAAAACACGAAGGCCAAACGATGCCAGTCTAGGTCGATAGTCAGGCTGAGGATGGGGGAAAGATCACTATAAAAAATGTTATGAAATTTACAACACGTTTAATATACAAAGTTATATGAAATATTTAACTTCGGTATATGAAATTAGAATTCATATACATTGTATTTGAATTTTAATAATTTAATCTTAAATGCAATACCTGTATATTAAAATTACATGTGACGGCATTAAAAATTAAGACATCCGTATATGAAAATTATATTATTATTATAGCGTTCACGGTATATTAGAAACAATATTATTTGTATATAGAAAACTGTATATGCATAAAACTTCATATACATTTATGAATTTTCAAACAGAAAGTTTTTAGTGTCTGCAGCGTCCAAAAAATGTAATTTTCTTTGCAACCCCCGAGCCTCGATTACTTCTGTCTTTTCGTCAGTCTTATTGATCAGCTGGTTCAAAGTTTCGACTGAATCGTCTCATTCGTGACGTTTCCGATGGGCCAAAAAGGTAGTAATAAGGATATCCGAAGAATTTTCCCGAAACTCAAGCTGTTGTATTGTGCGAACGCGGCCAGAAAAAGCCTGAGACGATAAAAAAAAAACACGAAGGCCAAACGATGCCAGTATAGGTCGTCAGCGATGCTAAGGATGGGGGAAGATGCTCTCTGCAGCGACGGAAAAAGTGTAATTTTTTTCGCAACCCCTGAGTCTCGCAGGCGGGGGGGCAGATGGTGAGGGCGCGTTCCCCGGCTCGGCAAACTACATAGTACGAGGCAGCGTCAAACAGCCGGTCGGCGTTCCTGAACAACACGCAATATCGGCGAGACGATATCTGCATACGTTTGCAAGTTTCCAACGAACTCTTCGACCCTCCCGCGGTTCGCCTTTCGTTTTCACCGTCGGGTATGTAAACGCGAAAATCCGGCATGGAAGCCGCTCTCGGCCCGGCGTTCCGCCCGCTTTGCGCCCGTCGCTCACGTCCCGAATACCACGTTACGTCCCTTCGATGCCGGGAAATCGAGAAAAAAAAACAAAACAAAAAAATATCGCGTTCCTCCGCACAAGGCGAGTCCAACACCAGCTAACGAGGCAACGTCCCTGTGGAGAGGTCAGCTTCACCGCGGCGCAATAAATAACTAATTTACGACACTTTCAGCGGGTTAATGAGAGCAAACGGCAGTTCTAGTGGTAGTCCATTTCTCAGTCACCGCTGACATCGCGCCTTCCTCGGGTCCGCGAATCGTAACGGCAGGCGAACCGCGGTTGGAGAGAAAGTGGCGAGGAAAAAGGAAGAAGAAGAAACGAGGGAGAAAAAAAAATGAGGATAGAGGGAAAAAAATGAAAACGGTGAACGTAACAGGCACCGCGGGCGGCAGGTACAATAATTTACACGGACGTTAGAGTCCTTTAACGATCGGTCGTTAAATGCAAATGACACCAATCGGCAAATCTGCCGGCTCTCTCCGGCCGACTGTATAAAGCTTCCGTGTACAGACGAGCGATACAGCTCTATGCGAGCGGCGTTTCTCTGTCGGACTCGATGTCAGCGTGAGCCGTGCACGCAGCCGTTTATTGCTCTGCGACTTCCGGTCCGCGTGCGCTCTCGCGATACGTACATTCTTGTCTCGCGCGAGCGGGCGCGCCGTGAGTTCCGACTCGCGTATTATGAAAACCCAGCATGACACGTGGGGGGGTGGGGATCGATTTCGTCGGTGACTCTTGCTTTTCCGAACTGGTAGACACGTACGAGCTGTTCCGGCAATAAGCGTGACGCGTGCTCCGGCTAACGCGCCCCGTCGAGCGATAAGCCGCGATACCGCGCCGCCGCGGCTTCTCCGCCCGGTTGAATTAGCCGGCTGAAACACGACCGCATCGTTACTTTTCGCTTTTGCGAATTACACGGACGATTTGGCCTCGATATTGCGGGAGGGGGAGGCGATTCTAATCTCGATAAACACTGACCCGCGCGGGTTGTTGGCGTGTCGCTGGTACCAGGGTGGAGAACACATTAACGTCGAAGTTATGTCAAGCCGCCACAGTCAAACGAGACTGGAGCCATAAATCCGACCTAACAGCTACGCTATAGCACTTTCTTACCTCTCATGCTGCACGGCGATACACCGTCGAAAACTCGACGGTAACACACCGAGAGCCATGCGATCGTCATAGACTGCAAGGGAATTTTCACGGAAACCAAAAAAAAAAAAAAATGCGTTTAAAAAAAACAATCATGAAAAAAAAAAAAATCCAAAATGGCATAAAATTAAAACGGTTCGACCGATTTTCGGGAAATTTTAATGGGATCATCGGGTGATCATATTTCATCTGTGTACGCGTTTTTAGCCCGATAGCTCAAAAATTGTGAGCGCTAGAGTGCGTACCGCCATTTTCGAAGAAATAAAAAATCGCGTACAAAAAAAACTATTGAACATTTTTCAATTAAATTTTGGCAAAACGTTGACTATTGATCACACGTGATGTGTGCAAAATTTCAGCCTGATCGGTCAACGCATTCTCGAGATATAGCGATTTGAATTTTCCGCGTCTGATTCACACACACATACACATGCATCCGGACATTTTTTCTAAATGTGATTTTTCGATGTTTTAGAACAATCTAAACACGTTTTCATTAAAATCTGGAATTTCTTTCCACTATAACAAAGCCTCTATGAGGAAACAAAAACGACATCGAAAGTTTTTATTTTTCGGTTGTCTGTATTTTTGGATTATTTTTTTTTTTCGATGGAAAGCAGTCGCCTGGGTCAGAAGTTAATTAGGGAAGTGCAACTCTCGTCTTTGACAATGGCCCGGCCTCGGTGCGGTGGGAAGCCGGTATAACGCCTTCATGCAGTTCCCCGGCGAACGCTTATGGAAATATAAGTCGTTGTCGTCTATGTTATACATTTATCCCTTATTCATGGGCTGCAGCAGGGGAATGGGTGTTGCACATCGTTGCGACGAGTGGAGGAGGCCGCGAAATGGACATACTACGGTGTCGCGCACGTTTCGTCCGGCGAACCCGACGCGAAATTTATTTCAACTCTCCGCTCGACGCTCTGAAGTCAAAGCTGCGAACGTTGTCTCCGGACAGTCGGTAGTTTCGTTATGTTGGTATTCACGATTGGACCGCGGTTCAACCGCTGTGGGCATTCGGCTGAGCGCCGCGGAGTTTCGGAGTTGATAATTTATTGTTGTGGTAGCAATAATATTTGGCTGCTACAGCAAAATATTTGTTGCCACAGCAAAATATTTGTTGCCGCAGCAAAATATTTGTTGCCACAGCAAAATATTTGTTGCCGCAGCAAAATATTTGTTGACACAGCAAAATATTTGTTGCCACAGCAAAATATTTGTTGCCACAGCAAAATATTTGTTGCCACAGCAAAATATTTTGTTGTCCCTGTCCGACCACCTGTAAACCAGGTAAATAAGTTATGGTAACAAAATTCTTGTTGTCCCAACAATTTTTTTTTCTCCGTGAAGGTGCTGAAAAGATAAATTTTGCATAATTAGAGAACGTAACTTCCGTTTGTGCCGCGGTCGAAAAATCATACAAAGTCAGTACACCGCCTTGACAAGTGCTAGTTTTTTTTTTACCGAAAAAGTTCATTGCATTTTTGTGGATTAATATTCGATGGATGTAGCACTGAGGGATTTGCGACAGTAGCCGACGTTTCTGTCACTGGCTGCATTCGAGGTACATGCCAGAGAAAAAAATGTCTCTGTATCGTCACTTCCGGTTTCAAAATCGCAATTTTCAACCGGCAGTGACGTCAAACGGGAAAACTTCATGCTTGCTTCAACTCGTGACGCGGGCGAGAATTTATACACAATCGATACACAGCCTTGACAAGTGCCATTTTTTATTTAAAAAAAATGGATAAAAAAATGTATCGATTAAATATTCGATAGATACACGGAGAAAATTGTTTAGCTGTTCTACGTTCCCGCAGAAAAATGATTAGTAAAAGCAGCAAAAAATTACTACGTAGAAGCAATTGGTTTTGTTTTCACGACAAAACTTTCTTGTTACTGCGACGATTTAGTTTGAAAAGGGAACAAACAACGCCGGCTGTAATTTAACGGATGAGTAATGACTGGTAGTAGGAGAGTTATAGATACGTACAGACATTTATTTAAAGATTAACTCACTGCATTTGTATTTTATCATTTTATTATACTGAAAATAATGTCCGTATTTGCAATTACGTATTCTTGAAATTTGCTGTATATGTATTTAATGGACGTATTAAACTGCGAAAGGTATTACCTCTGGCAGTTGATACATTCATATACAGCAAATTTCAAGAATTCGCAATTCCACTATATTTTTTATTTTTTCTCCAATACAAAGGAACTGTTTCCTCGCGTCTCTTTGTTTTCATTCGGCGCGTCGTGTGTCTCGAGCTCGCGTAGTTGTTGGCACATATACGCGCCCCACTCACCCGAGTAGAAATTTTCGAGCGTTACATCGGGCCCTGATAAGGCCTTATCAGGCCCTTATCAGGGCCCGATGTAACGCGTGAAAATTTCTTCTCGGGCAGTCATACAACAAATTTTTAAGTTACAGCAACGAAGCCTCTTCTGTTGCGGTAGCAAATCACTGCAAGCGAAAAATATTGCTATGGTTACAAGCTGGTTTTGTCATCCCGACACTAACAAACTAAATCCGTCATGGTAACAAAAATCTCGTAGTAGCAAAAAAAAATTTTCTCCGTATACAGCGCTCAGGCGTTTGCGACGTTCGTCGACTTTTGTTCACGCCACTTCAGCACCGCCCCATGGACATAATCACCATGTCGATTAAGTTTTTGAGCGAGGCCACTATTTTCTCCCGCACGGCTGAGTGAAATTTATCATCGCCGGTTAGTTCCTGCCCGATGTATCGCAATATACGTACCGGGCCGACGAGCAGCTGGGTCTCTCGAAGCGCCGAGGCGTCAGCGTGGATAATACAGTCTTAACGAACTGTTTTCCATAATGCAAGTAAAGCATTATCAGGCGGTTGAGTGCACCTCGTAGACGAGTCGGTGCGCTCTGAAACTGCACGAGAACCCCCCCCCCCCCCCCTCCCCCCCGGAACACCCTTAACTTTAACGTCCTCGATCCTCCCAGCTCGAGAGCGCCGCATTATAAATTCCTCTTTTATCTCACGCTCTCTCAAAGTGAGAATAAAAAAAAACGGACGAGAACGATAATAGAACGGTAAATGCGGTGCGGCGATGGTCGGAACAACGAGAGGGAAAGAAAGAACAACAAAAATGTTAGGAGGGATCAAAAGATGTTGGCGAGTGGAGCTTTGTGAACGCTCGGGCGGATCCAAAGCTTACTTACCTTGGTAATGCGAAGCTCCGCCGCGTGCGTGTGTGCGTTGTTTTGTCGTGTCTCCGCCGCAGTTTCCGCACACGCGGCGGCAAGAAAAGCCACGGAGAGGAGGCGACGATGGGAGGGTGGAGGATGTTGTCCGCGCGGAAATTTAATTAGCGCGACACACACGTCGGACGTATCCTTATTTCTATTTCCTTCGGTGCGCGCGGAGCTCGCAGCCGCGAATCAAGAGGGTTTCTTTCTCTCCTCCGGAATCCGCCGGAGGTCCGGCCCTCCGGAGAAAAGCGGCCCGCGGTTAACGAGCATCTTCGCCGAGCTCGGTTTAACGAGTTGTACCGTTCACGGATGCGCACGGAATACTCCGCTCAACGGGGTGAGCGGGTCGAAGCTCTGTGCGATAATAAATTTAGGAATGGAGCGAATAGGAGAAAAGAAAAAAAAGGGAAATGCAGGGAGAAGAAAAAAAAGCGCGATAGCCCGCATGAACGGAAGAGTCAACGGAAGCCGGGAAATTAAAATCGATAGAGTCACCAGCGTTGATGAATACTGCGCCAGATCAATCACCCGGGTCCGTTCGAACGAGAGCGCGACCAACCCGGCGACAGGTTTTCGCGTCAAATGAATTCGGAAATGAGGTTTCGGACGAAATGATGAATCCTCTCGCGTCTTCTCGCTGCGATTTTGTTTTTTTTTTCTTTTTTTTTTACCGGCACAACCGCGCATGCGATAGCGGATAGACGCGTCGGATTTCTGTGCAGCGAGCGAAAGAGCCGAGTCAATGTGTGAGAGAGCGGATGTGTATGAAAATATCGCCCGTAATAGCCGGGACCGCTAATTAAAGAAGCAAATGACGGGGTCGCATCGCGCCGGATCTCGTCCGAATCGCGCAAAAATTCTTCGAGCTATTACCCTTCCCTGGGCAACGGTCGAGATGGAGGACGAGAGTGTGAGAGATCGGCGAGCGAATATATAATTTTCGTACTCACCGTCGACTGTTTAATAGTTAATTAAAGCGGAGTGCCCGGCTCCATTAAAACTTGGGCCATTTCGGTGATTTTATCGGTATTTGATGGCTGCCGGATAACTGAAATATTCACCAACGTTGCAACCGCCGAACCCCCTGCCAGTTATCCGTTGCTCTGCCCGTTGCCATGCAACTTTTACCCTTTTCGTCTCACATTTTTCGACGATTCTATTTTTATGTATTTCTCTTCTGCAAAGCCGTTCCTAGAGTCCCATCCGTTATCAATTACCGATTAATTCCATACCGATCCGTATCTTCGGTAATTCCGAGTGAATTTAACGAGACAATCGATTATCGTTCCCGATAATTGATGCACAAAAAATACCCGATCATTAACGTTATAATGCGTCGGTAATTAAATCATGTATAATGTCCATGCACGGCTGCGTGGTAGGGGAGAGCGGGGCAATATGGGCCAGTGCGCGAAATGTCGCAGGACATCGGAACGTATCTATGGGGCAAAATGGGTAATCCGAAAATTTTTTGAAAATTACGTTTCTACGAGTTTCATGACTGTCCGTCAGTTGTTCCTCAGCTGTTCGCTCCGAACCGTCGCGTGTCCCCCATCGATAGTGACAAGCGATACACGGCTGTAAAAAGAAGGTTATTTCATCCGCGGCGATCCCATGAACGGGCATACGTTCAATCACGGTAAGAAATATTTATGATACGCATCCCGCGCGAGCGCGAGATACAAATAAACCATGCCGATATTTCGGAGAAATATAGAGACTGGACCATTTTGCCCCTGGCAATATTTTTTCCGAAATTTCACAATTGACCGTACAGCTTCGATTGTTTAGTGAAACAGTAATTTCATGTCACCAGCTCATACGCGAGCTTCCCGCGCCCCACACGGAGAAAAAATTTGTTGGTACAACAAGATTTTTCGTTATCGTAACAAATTTTTCCAAAAGTGTCTAAAACATTGAAAAATCGTTGTTCATTCGATTTTTTTCGTTTCAAAGCTATATGCGATGTATTTTATCCTGCTGATTACGAATATAACAATTATTTTATCGCCAACCAAATATTTTCCATTTAAATCCCAAAAATACGATTTTTCGTGCATAAAATCGAGCCCCTTAATGTCGCGTTGTACTTTAGTCCAAAAAGGCCAGCGGATTCGTGTTCAGCGAGCGAAAATACTTCGGAATACGTTACAGGTAACATTAGAAAAAAAATACAATTTCGTCAAAAAATTCCAGGACTGTATTTGCCGGCTAAGCAGCCGGCTAAAATAGGTCAGCCGGCTAAGGCGACTTAGCCGGCGAAACTATAAAATCCATTAGCCGGTTAAGATATTTTAGCCTCCTAGGCTGGCCTGTCTTTACAGCCCTATTAAGCTTGCCAGAAAATGCCTACCAAATTTTAGGCGAATCCATTGTCCAGAAGACTTTATACAAGCGAACAACGATGAGCTTCTCGGAATAGTTGCAACGGTGATATTCGCTTAGATGTCCCGTCTTGCCCCGTTCTTCGCTAAGTTGAATCCACTACGCGGACGACTTTTTACAAGCAAACAACGATGAGCTTTTCGGAATAGTCGCAACCGCGACATTCGCTTAGCTGTCCCGTCTTGCCCCGCTCTTCGCTAAGTCGAATCCACTGCGCGGACGACTTTTTACAAGCAAACAACGATGAGCTTTTCGGAATAGTTGCAACGGTGATATTCGCTTAGCTGTCCCGTCTTGCCCCGCTCTTCGCTAAGTTGAATCCACTACGCGGACGACTTTTTACAAGCAAACAACGATGAGCTTTTCGGAATAGTTGCAACGGCGACATTCGCTTAGCTGTCCCGTCTTGCCCCGCTCATACCTGCCGTGTACCGGCTCGGATCGCTTAACCTTTGCAGCACGAGACCTTCGCCTGACGAGCTATAGCGCACCCTCTATCATCGTCGGGCCACTGACTCTAACAATTTTATTATGCAAATCTGCGTCACGGAGTTCGAAACTTGTTCGCATTGTGTAGAGTCAATGTTCCACTGACATATGCTTCGCGGGGCTACCAATGACGTCACGCCACCCTCCTGCTCGCCAGACCTATCACACTTACCCGATTGCGCACTCCGCATCCGTGACGTCACGCGACACCGCTGCCCTCGAGCGGTACCGACGTGCGTACAGTCGTCTATAGCATTTGCCTTTTGCCAGATGGACTCGCATAGAGGCCGAGAGCCTCTGAATCATTTATTACCGACACTCCACGGCGAAAGATGCTAACCCGGGTAAAACCACACAGCTTCCTCTATAAGCCAAAATCGATCAGCGAACTTTCTCATTGAGAGCTATGCGCAAAGTTGTTTTGAACGAGGAAGCGATGTGCTAATTATTTTGTACCTTTTTTAATGCTTTTCAATTATGAAGGTTTTGATTTTGTATGTTTCGTGGTGTTGCTAGGTGTATTGTTCTTAATTAAATTAAATGTCGTTGAACATTCCTTCGGAGGTTGTAAATGTAGCGTTAGTGGGAAATGTGTCTTTTGGTATTTTACGTGGGGTTCGCTTCGTGCATAAGGCTTGTAGGTCGTCAAATTGGTTTATTGCGTACTGTTTTGTAAAGTGCAGTAATCTAAAGTTGCACCCAGAAAAAAGATTTATTAAAATCAAATAAATTTCGTTCTTCATATGACGTTTGATGAGATTTAAAAACGATCCCATACGATCAAAAGTAGCAGGTCTGTCGCGAAAGAATAAAAAAATATTTGACATAAATATCTGTTTATTAGATCCGAATAAACCTTATTCAACAATAAGAATGATACTATCAAACAAATAAATATATTCGAAATTAATAAACACTTTATTAGCTTACGAAGCAAATAAAAAATGTTCTTCACCCTTAATAAATTTTATTTGATTGGAGTAAACTTTTTTCGGGGTGCGGGATCGAATATAATAGTGTTGTATTCTACTGCTGTATGTGAATACACGGAGAAAAATAGTTCTGTCTCTCTAACAAAATGTAGATCGTTAATAAATTATTGTTGTGGCAGCAAAAATATGGCTGGTACAGCAAAATATTTGTTGCCGCAGCAAAATATTTTCTGCCACAGCAAAATATTTTGTTGTCCCTATGTTAGCCCGGTAAATCAGTTATGGTAACAAAATTCTTGTTGTCCCAACAATTCTTTTTTCTCCATGTAGGGACAATGCCGAGTTTCATTCGTAGAGACAATTTGACGGCATTCGGCATCGGTGACGTCACGCGGTACCGGTGCCCTCGAGCGATACCGACGTGCGTACAGTCGTGACGTAGCCTTCGCTAGGCGCCCGTAGGTCTATAGCATTTGCCTTTTGCCAGATGGACGCGCATAGAGGCCGAGAGCCTCTGAATCATTTATTACCGACGCTCCACGGCGAAAGATGCTAACCCGGGTAAAAGCTGGGGGGAACTCGAGGCGATTTCTCGGCGTGCGGAGAACGGACGGGGAAGGAGAGCCAATCGATTCGATTGAACGGCGACCGTGCGGGGGAAAAAACCTCGCGGGCCTCGTTCGGAAGCGCGTAAGTCTTACGCGCCCGCGCCCACCGTTCGACATTCACTGGTCGAGAAAAAGCACTGACATTTACTACCCGGCCTACGACCCCGAGTTGGAAATTTAATGTTAAAGTACCGGTAAGTGATACGTATGCGAGTCACGAGAATCCGAAAGTCAAATCGTCTCTTCGAAACGTGACACGTCACTCTGCGAAAAGAACTTGGCATTATGCCTATCTACGTGCAATACTGGAATACAAGACTATTCTATTCTATCCCAACTTTAGATTGCTGCAACTTAGAAAACAGTTCGCAATAAACCGATTTGAAGACCTACGAGCGAACGCCACGTAAAATACCAAAAGATAAATTTCATACCAACACTATATTTACAACCGTAGAAGAAATGTTGAACGATACTTAATTTAATTGAGAATTATACTCTCAGACACAGCATAAAAAATAGAACATTCAAAACCTACATCGTTAAAAAGTATATAAAAGATGCAAAATAATTAACAGGTTTCTTCATTTATTACAATTTTGCGCGCAGCTCTCTTTTTATGAGAAAGGTCGCTGATCGATTTTGGCTTCTTCATAGAAGAAGCCGTGTATAGAATTGTTATAAGTGAGGAAGCCATGGGCAAATTACTTTGCACTTTTTTTTCTGAACATAAAAAAATGTCTACGTCACATAAAATTTAAAAGGTAAAAATTACCCGCAACATACTTTATAGAAAATCGTTAACTGAAATTTACGTAATTAGACGTTTTGAGTCGATGTGACATCTTTTTTCTCCCGCTGATTACGAATCTCTAAATTATTTTACTCCTAGACATCTGATTAATAAACTCGTGTCGGACGAAAATTACAAATTTTTAGAAAAATTCGATAATTTTGAATTCAGAAAATTTAAACAATTAGATCAATTTTCGTCAAACGTAATACCAAACATTGTTCAGTGTTGGTCCATTCCCATGTCGAATTTAAACTCGATACCTCCATGTTTACTCGAATTATACCGTTTTTAATAATTTTTTACGAAACTCAAAATTCCATAAAATCTGTCCAAGCAGTCAGCTTGGATAGATTACGTCGAAATTCAATACCAAAGGTCTTTATTCGAAATATTATATTTGTACGCAGTTATAGGATGATTGCTCAACATTTACACAAGTTAGAGCTAACACAGAAAATGTTTTTAAAAAAATGAAAGATCGCGTAAAATCTGTAATGAAGCCTCAATCTTCGTGAAAATTGCAGCCAACGAAGCAACGTGGCCACTCTATTAACGTGGCCACTCTATTAGCTATTTAAAATACTCCAACTGTAAAATCTCGAAATTTTCTTTTTTTTACATAAACGTAGTTTTCTCTATGAGGAAGCAAAATGCTACACTGGATACCGAAGATTACCCTGAGCTGAAGGACGCCGGTCAATGGCCCGATGACATAAAAAGTATTGCATATCGTTTATAAATGTCACACCGTCAATATTGAGAACACTAATGTCAATAAATCCACTTAATACTACCACTAATACGTACCTTGGCGGAAGCTCTTCCACGCTATCCCCTGAACCTCCGAAGATATGCGACGGCGAACACCCATTCCGGGTCGACCTGTCGTCAATCGACTGTCCGTGGGAATTGGATCTCGAATAAATGATGTCGTAATCGATCGGTCGTTTATTGAAGCAAAACTTTATTATAGCAATAGTGAACAATCGATAACTGTTAAAGTCTGTTTTTTCGTTTTAATAAGATTGTTCGCTCTTTATTTGTATTTATTTATTTTTCTCTTTTCGTCTTTATTGATCGTTTATTGAAGCAAAACTTTATTATAGCAATAGTGAACAATCGATAACTGTTAAAGTCTGTTTTTTCGTTTTAATAAGATTGTTCGCTCTTTATTTTTATTTATTTATTTTTCTCTTTTCGATAAAAACAGCGGTCGGATGATTAGAATTTAGAATTCAATTTTTTTTTAACTCGCATTTCACCGCCCGGACGGACACTCGACGCGGTGTCGTCGTTTCGTAGTATTATTCGGTCTGACTCAGTCCAATACGACAGACTTGGTCTACTTCGATTTAAGACTTTGTTAATACTTTAAAAAATACCAATTTAATACTTCCATTTTTACGCTGCGGCGGTGAAGGAAGTCGACATGCTTGATGGGGCGATGACGTTTCGTCACCTCGATGAGAATGATGGTCGCCAGATTAGTCAATGAATTTTTTTTAAACTCGCATTTCGCCGCCCGGACGGACACTTGACGCGGTGTCGGCATTTCATACTATTATTCGGTCTGGCTCAGTCCAATACGACAGACTTGGTCTACTTCGATTTAAGACTTTGTTAATACTTAAAAAAATACCAATTTAATACTTCCATTTTTACGCTGCGGCGGTGAAGGAAGTCGACACGTTTCGTCGCCTCGATGAGAATGATGGTCGCTAGATTAGTGAATGAATTTTTGTTAAACTCGCATTTCGCAGTCCGGACAGAAGTTTCCTTCTATGTGGATAGGAAGGGTGGGTTGAACAGCGCCCTTCGCGATCCGTGCGGCGCGGCTTTCGCGATGCGTGCGAGTATAGGGCGCGACTTTCTTTGACCCAAGGCAAAGCTCTCGGTATCGAGAAAAATCTAATCCCTTTCTTTCATGAGGAAACGGGAGTCGAACGTTCGCGCGATTACGAGAATCGAGTTCACTCCCGACGAGCCTTCTGCTACGGCGACACGTTGATCGCGCGACGTCGCGCCTGATGCTGGAGGGATGAGTGTAAAAAAAAAGAGGAAAATGGAAGAAAAAAGAAAACAGAGGACAAAGGAAGAAGAATGAGTTCCAGAAGATGAATGGATTATTAGTCTGGCGCAATCGCTCCGTTCGTATCTGTGTCACGAGGTATTCCGCCCCCTTCCCCCCTCCCCCACCCCCCGCTCGCATTGAAATTAAAACGGAGCTGGAAGAGAAAACGGAACGATGAACAGAGAATGGTTGCACAATAATCCCAGCGGCTGGATTGTAAATTCAGAAGAGGGAAAAAAAACGGAATGGATGCGAGGAAAAAGAAAGAATAAGGCCGAAGAGGGATAAGGGGCTTGAGAGGTTGGTTTTTACGGAAGAATATGCGCGAGTGAAGCGAATAACGGAAAAGAGGTCGGAAGCGAAAAAATAAAAAAATTTAAAAACGTGGTACGAAACCGTCAAGATAGTCATTGGGCTACTTTCTAGTGATATCTCAATGAGTCGTTATCGTCTGTTATCTAGATTCTCTCATTCGCTCGCGTAATCTGCACACGCAAATGGACAAACGCAATGAATTCATAATTGATCGTTGACCCCTCATGTGCCGGATCCTTGTTCAACGAGGATCTAGAATTTGCCAAGATGCAACCTTTGAACGAGATGAATAACGAGTTAATGTGCAAAAGAAAATCTGTAAACATTCAGAGACGTACCTTGAAGTGTTATTTTTCTTGACAAGGTCTTGATAAGGTGGAAGAAAATGTATTACTTAAAATTTAGCCCTTGAAAGTACTCGAAGGGTTAACCACTGCCTCGCGGAAGTGATCGGCTTCTCTATCATCGCCGGTCGCGTAGACCGCGAGGCTCGGGAAACCGAGCTGAGGTAAAAGTAACAATGCTCGGGCGGTTAAGAGCATCTCCAGCTTCCAGCAATTATTAATTGGTGAAGAACAATTTTTTAATGAAAATAACTGAAACCAATGTCTAACTTATACTTTCTAATTTGCAAAACACATCGATTAATTACAAAAAGATAAATATTTTTTAAATTACGGCAGAATGTAACAAGAGAGTCTAAATGTACCGGCTTACGAACGCAGGTTTTCGGATCGTCCCTATATTTGAACACTGTATGTCCCGATTTCCGGACACTATATCGTCTGTCTTTTAACATAATGTAATAATAGAAAATAATTTATGGCTTAAACCTTGTACATTACAAGGTTTACAAGTGTCAAAGTGGGTTTCTGATACTTAAATTCGTAATAAATCAAATCTGCATAGAAGTGTCCGAGCATTGGTACTGTTATCTTAGTCTTACCTGCCTCTCCAGTTGGTGCGACAAAACCTCGGGCCTCCATCGACAGCTCCGCGAAGAAACGAAAATGTATCAAAAGAAAGTTGAAAAACAAAAATTAATCTCATGCTTTCGGAATGAATCAACACCATGACAATAGGATTGTTTTTTTTTTAATATATGATTTTTTAATATTGCGATAGTCCGAAGAGAGTTTCGCCGTGTCAACCATACTCGAAATTGTAACATATACAAGTACATGTGTAATCTTACAAATAATATGTCTAACAACATTAGGTTTCGTCTTAGATTGCTTTCCGTAATCACCGTCGACTTTCCGGAGTTCGCAAGACTGAAATGCGTTGGGAAACTCATCGCGACGTCAAATGGAAGTGTGCGCATGCGCCAGAGATCGCGCATCGATCGTCGTGCCGTCGGGGACTTCCGAACGATTTCCGTCTCGCGAACTCTACCAAAGATCATATAAACCTTACTATTTCTTATCCTTAACTCTACACGCTCGCCGCTCCCTCCTCTCGCACGTTACCTTACAGCCCTCTTTAGTCGTATCGATAGGTAACATTACTGTGTGGGCTTTTTTTTTACTTCTTTTTTATTATATTTTTTTATGTTTTTCTCATCGCGCATTCTACATCTTTCTTGGCGTTTCCGCGACGGGGCACGAATGAACTAACGATTTTTGTCGAATCATTGGCGTGGGTGACGTATCGAGTCGAATAATTCGCAACGTCGGGTCTCTATAGATTCGTGAGAGTCGCTGATACAGGCCAATAGCTCAGTGAGGAAAATCGACGAATTAATCGAGATACTATCGAGACCCGAGACGCAAAGAGTCGAACTCGCGAGGGGATGGTACTGATTTATTTATAGTATGTATATATATATATATTTATATATATATATATATGTGTGTGTCATCTGATGCACGACGGCCTATCGTCTTAACTCCGATCTTACTCACTTATATTCATATAATACTATTCAATACTTGTCGAAGCTCATAGCAAGTACATTACTCGAGGATTAGGTTTCTTCTTCTTCTTCTTCTTGTTTATTTTTTTTTTTTTTCGTATCTCTTCTTTCACTTTAATCAATTTATTTCGATTACGCTTACGGGCTAGAGCGGTGTTTCTCGCCTAGTGTGTCTCCTTTTTTTTTGTTAATTTTATTTTCTTTTTTTATATTTGTTTTTGATCTAATCTCTCGATTGAGTGTACAATCGTCACGAAGACGCGAGAGAAATTTAAAAAATTCACGTTGCTTCAGCAACGTGGAAGTGGTAAAAAATTAAATGGTCTAACCGTCCGCTCCTCCTCCCCTCCTCCTCCTCCACCAGGTCCACCTGTCTTACTCCCGATCGTAAGCGCGAGCGTATCATTATCAATATTGTTATTATTATTATTATTTAATCTTTTGTACAGAGCTTAATAATAACGCGTTTTTTCTTGTTTTTCCATTTTTATTTATTTTTTTTATTTTTTTAAAATTTTTATCTATAATGTATTGGAGATTACCCTTCGTTCGCCCGAGAATGACGTGGTGGGAACTCGCCACAGCGTCGAGATCTCTATATTCGCGAGCGCCGACGCGAATATACCTAACTATGCGAAAGAAAAAAAAAATAAAAAAAAAATAAAACTTACAAACGAACGCAAACTAATAATTAAAAAAGGAGTCAAACGGACAATATTTTAACGCACCTCCATACCAGCGCAAAACGTCAAATATACTATTTACAGATCGTGGAGATTAACGCCCTATCACCGCTGCATCATGATCGTTTCTTTTTTTCTTTTTCTTTTTGTTTCTTTCCTCTTATCTCTCCTCAGGAAACATAAATCCGTACGCAGAAAGGTGTCATGACCTCCCTAATCTTGATTATCATCTATGCACCTATCCACATAGCGAGACGAACTCGTCCGATTCCTACACTTTTTTTTCATTTTCCCTCTCGTTGTAATACTTTATGGACGAAGTTTGCCTCTTTCGACCGCGATATCAATCCTTTGCTTATTTGTAATTTTTTTTTTTCATCGTCAGAGCCCGTCTCGTCTCTTCATACAATCGGCCTAGTTTATCGTCGAAGGAAGGCGTTCGTTCCGTATTCCTCGCCCGAAGGAAGCTATCTCGGCCGGGCTTCTCTCGGTCTTTCGGCCGAGAAGCGTGAAGGATTCGCCGTCCCGTGTGAAATTAACGAGCAAACGGTAATATCTACCCTAAGTATTAGAATCGTCTACGAAAGTTTACACGTGAATTACCGAGTTCTCTCTATATATATGTACAATGGGATTCTCGCGGATGAGAAAGCACGCGATGTCTAATGCGGATAGTGTGGTGATTCTGTTTGTGTGTGTGTGTGTGTGTCTGCATGTAACCGAGTTTATGTCAAAGAGATTGTGAGAAAGAGGCCGGGGCAATATAGGGCGTGAGGGAAATAGACGAAGCTGTTTCGCGCGCGTATCTTTCTATATATATATAATATATATTTATATGTGTCTGTGTATTTGTGTGAAATGGTTTTAGAATCGCAGGCGTGTTGGCATTCCAGCGGTTCGTATACCATTTCCCTCCCGTTGGGAATAACTTGAAACCGCGCCGTCGCGTACGGTATAAGCACCTCGGATAAGGGGACTCCCTCGACACGGTCCCGCGACATTACATTACAGCATTTTGCGACCCCTCGCGAATTCAAACGCGGCATTTCTATCCTCCGAAACGATATTGTTCCATCGCGAGAACATAATAATCGAAATAGGAGACTGTCGAACGGGAACGGTAAATTAAGGGAATAAAAATTATTAAGGGAATAAAAACGAGGAAAAAAACGAGTAGTTCACGCTCGATTTATTTATATTTAATTACGGCATTGCGACGTCTCGCGAATTCGAAGGCAGCATTTCTATCCTCCGAAACTATGTTGTTTCATCGCGAGACATAATAATCGAAATAGGAGACTGTCGAACGGGAACGGTAAAATAACGGAATAAAACGAAGAAAAAAATGCGTAGCTCACGCTCGATTTTTTAATATTTAATTACTGCATTGCGACGTCTCGCGAATTCGAAGGCGGCATTTATGTCATCCGAAACGATATTGTTCCATCGCGAGACATAATAATCGAAATAGGAGACTATCGAACGAGATCGCTAAATGAACGGAATAAAAAGGATAAAAAAGAAGAAGAAAAAAAACCGTAGCTCACGCTCGATTTATCGTTTCGAGTGTGTGTCGTTCGGAGTGTGTCGAATATACAGGCAATTACAAAATTTTCTCTTAATTACAGTATTGCGACCTCTAGCGAATTCAAACGCGGCATTCCTATCCTGCGAAACGATATCGTTCCATCGCACAACATAATAATCGAAATACGTCACTATCGAACGAGAATCCTAAATTAACGGAATAAAAAATAAAATATAAAATTAAAAAAAGAAAAGCGTAACTCACGCTCGCTCGATTTACAGTTTCGAGGAGTGTATCAGCGATAGGGAAGCTACGCAATGAAATAAGGCGATTAAAAAAATGTTCTCTTAACACTTACGGATTAAAAATAATGATAATAAAAAATGGCTAAACACTGTGGTAAGCATACGAGCGAATGAAATAAAGAAAGGGGCTTTTTCGAGTAAACGAAACTCACCGTCGGGATACGAAGCGAATCGATTAGTCGGGAAATGCACGAAAAACGTCGCTCGCGATTCGAGCCATCGAATAATCTCATATTGTAACTTCGAGCGGGGCCAGCAATCGTTCGGTCGAACGGTTAGCTGGGCTAATCTCGTATAATCCTGTATAGTATCGGCGCGGTATGTGACCATTTTCCGTAATACATCTCGGCGAACTGATTCGGCTAGGTTCGCTCCTTCTCTTCCCTCTTTCCCCTCGCCATCTCTCGAGGCTATTCTACTATATACCAGTGGAGAGCGTTTTGAGCGCAGAGGACTCTCGGCAGCCTCGCACACCGCCGCTGCCGACCATCCACCCACACGCTCATGATTGTTTTCTGCCTTTCGAAGGACGAGGAGGCACGGCCGCCAGTCCAATTTCCGGCCTGGGAATACACTCGGTTCCGGCAGAACGTGATCGCGAACGGGAGGTTGCTCCGCCCGTCCGCTTTTACCTCCTCGACCCTCTTTATCCATATCACAGGTCTGAGAAAACAGAGAATACTTTTGACGCCCGTTACCTCGCGATTCTTCGCGTTTTCTTTTATTTTTTTATTTTTATTTTTTTTTTAGCTTCAATCTTATTCTTCTTAGTCTTCATTTTGTTGCCGAGGAAAACGCGACTGCGGCGATAAAACGTCAGCCATTTTTGGTCCTTCAACGTCCAAGAGCGTCAACTCCCCCTCCCGACTCTCTCTCCTGTAGCGCGTGTAGAAACAACTCTCAACTTTCAGCGATCGTTCTCGTGCTCGCCACCGTCATCCATTCTTCTCGACTACGCCCGGCGGCGAACCGCCTTCATTAACGTCAAGCGGATTATGCTAAATTGTGTCAACAGTTTTTTCGTTTTTTTTTTTTTAATGCGATGTGTTTAATTAACGAAGTTAAAGATAATGGCGCATCTACTCGCGACGACGATCTTTTTTTCGACGTCCGCGTGCGAGTTCCCCGCACAGATTTCGTAGTTTTTTTTTTTTTTTTTTCTGAAAACTCGCACAAATGGAGAGAGTCACAGTGGCACTGTTTTTTTTTTAGATTTACTTTATGCACGACGCGAGAGGAACGGATATTAAAAGTTTACGAGTTAGCTGTGGCTTGTCTCTTTGCGATTGACGATGCTTAAAATTGTTTGTCTTTAACTTTTTTTTTTTTTTTTTCGTAATTTTCACACGTTCACTCGATGGACGAAGATATCCAGTCTTGATAACGGAGGAACCAGCTGAGATGGTGGCTCGTCAAGGTAAGGGCGACGACGATCCGGAGCACGCTCGCGAACACGCACGCGGCACTGTTCCTCGGCAGCACACTTATGCGGATCATCGTGTCGTAATCTCTGCTCGACAAAGGGTCCAGCGCCCGGCTCCATCACACCAGGGGTGTTCCGTACACCTCGTTCGTGTGGAGATTCTGATTGCTGTCGTTTTGCCTCGAGGCGCATTGCTGCAAAAAAAAAAACGGAGTCTCCATTTTATTCAAATGTCGCGGGCAATTTTATAATTTCTTGCCCTTCGTTAAAGTAATCACACTAAAAAAAATTGTTTGTGAATTAATTGGAATTAATTATTAACGGTATTAAGGTTTTTTTCTACATAAACTATTTCCGAAATTTCGAAGACATGTGGGTTGCAAATTTTACAGAAAAATTATTATTTTTAATGAAAATTCGTAATTTTAATATCTTGTATTTTTGGTTTAGGAAAAAGTCCAGTAATGTTCAATTAGTGTAAGTAATGCAAGCAAATTTCAAGTTCAAGTACACTAAATTTACCATTTATTTTTACAGTGTGATTATTCAAAATATAACAAAAAAGAATTATACAGTTTTTTCTCTCCAATGTCGCGGGTAATTATAAAATTACCCGCGACATTGGAATTCTATTATGCAATTTTAATGCAATTCTGCGATGCAACCTCCAATCCCCTGGACTTCGAAAACCACGCAACTATTCTTGACAATATTGACTCGGAGAAGTGATAATTATAGGGCGGAATAAAAAATAAAATAAAATAAATTTAGTGAAATATAGATATACGGAAGGAATAATACGTGCTGGCGAATGCTCGACAGCGTTACCCCCGGTGGTGCCCTCTCGTAAGTTTACACAATAGTGAAAGATACAATCGCGATGACTCTCGCACATTTACAGGGTACGTTTATTGCGTGCAACACGTGCGAAAAATTGCCTGTTGTCGACCAATGATCATTATTACACTGAGGAAAAAAAATGGTTGGATTAAGCAAATGCGCGGTGACATACGTTCAAAGGTGTATTTGGTTGGTACAACAAAAATGTTTGTTTCAATCGACAACTTTTGAATAAATTGAAGCAAATGATCGTTTAGCAAAACAATGCTTTATTGGTACCAAACAAACAACAGCTTTGAACGTATGTTACCGCGTCTTTTGGTTAATCCAACCAATTTTTTTTCTCAGTGTAACCTGCGCGCATGCGCAGAACTGTTTCATTACTCCCTAGAGAGTAACGGAGCTCATTACTCCCTCCGGAAGCTCTATTACTCCCTGGGAAGTAATGGTCATTGGCGAATATGACGATTTTGCAACGTGAGAAATATTGTTATTTTAACGAAGTCGGGAAAATACTATCGTACGCTAAATGGGAGGGAGCGGATTATCACCTCGTGTGATTTCTCGAGGAAACTTCACATTCGGCGAAAATCGCGTACTTCCCTCCCTTGCAGTATAATGTTCACTGTTAATAAAAATTGTAATTTAATGCACCGGACTGGAAGTTTTTATGCAAAAACTGCTACATTAAATTTAATGTACAGTTATGATGAAAAATTAATGGACTCATACGGTGAAAATAAAAGTGAGTTATTGGATTTAATGTACTTTTACACTAAAATTAAAGTATCCGATTAAAAGTGCTACATTGTCTGAAGTTTTTAACATACTGTGCATTAATGTTCCATCACAATCATACATGAAATTTAATATACCATTTTATCCACAAAACCTCCACTCCCACTACATCAAATAACATACAAATTTTTCTTTGCAGCGATACTCCTCGTCTCTGAATTTACGGATAATCTTTACCGCAAATCTTCGCGACGGACGAAAGTTGAAAAGTAACGAATTTAACGACCGAAACTCACCGCCTGCTTTCGTTCCCAGCTCTTCATCGCGGACTTGTATTTCTCGAACTCGTGACACCAGTCCGAGTAGATTTTCTGGTAGTCGTTGGTCTTGGCGGGTGCCGAGCATCTGTGGGCGTCGACGGTGATGTTGTACGAGCAAAGTAGAGCCCCGCCGAGCCAGCAGTCGTACCTTCCGGCGTCTTGCTCGTTTACCCCGACAATAACGAGGCCCTTCTCCGACGTCTCGATGAATTTGTCCCCACCGGCGCCGTACTTGTACGATATCTCGTACCTGCCCTTCTCCTTGCTGTAGTGGTACCACCTGACCTCCTGGTTCGCCAACACCTCCGGCATCGTGACGAAGCACCCGAGATGGACGGACTGGCCCCAAGTGACGACGAGCTTGCGCTTAAGCACGCTGCTGTCGCAGACCGCGGCCGTTGTGTTCGAGACGTCTTGGAGGAGGCTGAAAATCATACGAATCAAAGTTTCGTTTCGTCACTATCGGAAAAGTACGCGGCAGAGATCGGGATGTTTCGGTCGCTCGAACGCAGGCTCGGCTGATCCGGGGAACTTCTCGGAATCGAGTTATCGGGAATCTCGTTGGCGGAGCCGAAGAAATCAGGTATCCGTTCGTGGAAAAGAAAGTCTGGTAAGGAGCCAGTGACCTAGATTGCGGGGGCGGAGAGATAGAGGAGCGTTTGCTCAAGAATCAACTCGATTCATTATCGAGCTTGCCCCGGCTAACTATTCGAGCGGTTCGCTTTGATCCGATAAAGTCTCACCGGCGAACTCCGCGCGCGAGCCAGCCAAGCTTCAACGAACACCGGTTAAACTCTTCTCAACAATTATCGTTAGTTATTTCTTTATCGTTAATCATTTCTTGGTGGATTTTTTTTTCGTGTTTTTTTTGTACGGAGCGATCGCGCGCCTGCGGGCCCGACGAGCAGATGTTTTTATCTATCCGATCGATAGAATTTCCGTCCCGATGGAAGGGAGAGAAAAAGGACTTGGCTAGGGATTTTTTTTTGTTTATTGCAAATGTCATCGATCAGGATTTTGCCGCTAGTTTTAGTAACCACCTCAAGAGCGACAAAAAATGGTTTTAGGTGATCACCACCTAACATTCTCAAGCTCGGGTTGCCAACAATTACCGTTAATTATTTCTTTATCGTCAATCTTATATCTCTGGTTTTTTAAAAAATATATCGCGATCGCGTACCTGCAGACGAGCCTGCACGTGTGCGATTGAATTTCACTCTCGCCGAAAACGAAGAAAAAATGTCGGCAATTTTTAATATTTTTTGACAAACGTTCGAAAAAAAAATCGCCTACCGATAAAAAAACATACATAATTACAATAAAATAGAATGAAAAAATTCCTAAATGTTCTTTAATATATCCTCCGTCCACCCTAAAAAAACCACATCGATAAAGCGTATATTTACCGAGGAAAAAAAATGACGAAATATGCGTGCGTTTTAATCCGCTTCCGTTTTAGCTCTTAAACCGCCTCAAGATTGACAAAAAAAAATGGTCTTCGGCGATCCTAACGATATAATCCCAAGCGCCCGAGGCTGACATTTCCAACAGAAACGAACGTAACTTACCCAGGTTCGTACGGTTTGCAGGTACCGGTGTCCTTGTCCCATCCGCAGTAAGGATCGTGCACGCAGCGTAGACAGTTGTCGTATCGCCTCGAGCACATAACGAGCTCGATCTGTTTGATCCGGCGATCCGATGCGACGTAAAGGGCCTTATACTTCTTCGATATCTCCATGGCCTGGATCGGTTCGCCGGGAGTGACGTCGAATACATCCAGAAGAATCGACTGTGACTCGCCGTTATTGTCGACCCACTGAACTACCTTGTGCACTCTTCCGTCGCCTGTAACACGAATTGAAACACGCTCGTACAACGGACACAACGGTAACAGTTTCAAGTTATTTTTCCCAAGACACGGGACGAGGAATGCGAGATCTCGAAATGTTCGGTTAAAAGTTCGAGAGAGAAATGAGAGAGATTACAAACACTTCTCGATGGAATAAAAATCTGAAAAAAAATCGAGCATATCGAAGGTGCTGTAAAGATTATTTTTGCATAGTTATAACTCCAAAATGTTATTAACAAATTACTGAAAAATAAGAATTACCCGACAACCTATTTTTTTTTTTTTACGGAAATGATTTGTTAATTTTTCTGAATACTTATGAATTTTTCAGAATTTTATATAATGTTTAAAAAATGCGATTTTAAACAAATTTTAACGTAAAGAAAACCCAATTTTCAAACATTACATTAAATTCTGAAAAAATGCATACGTATTCAAAAAAAAGTAACGAATCACTTTCAAGAGAAAAACAAATTGATTGCTGGGTAACTTGTTGCATAATTTGTTATTTCAGTAAAACAAAATGTTAATAACATTTTGGCATTATTATTATGCAGTATTAATCGTTTCAGCACCTTTAATATGCTTGATTTTTTTCAGACTTTTATACCATCGAGAAGTGTTTGTAATTCCCGCTCATATCTCTGAAACTTATGCGAAGTGAACTATTCGCAAGGACTACCTTAACAGTCGGGATGGAATTTGCGCGGAAGGTAAGGCGAAATGTGTCGCTGTTACTCACTGGATCCGGCGTAGTAGACGGTGTAGTCGAGATACATTCCGAGAAGGTCTATGCGAAGTTTGTCGACGACGAGTCTGGTGAGCATTATGTCCCGTTTGTAGAATACCGGCTTCTCGTTCTCGTGGGATATTGCCGAGTCCATCAGTGGATGAGACCTTATGAAGTTTAGAACGGTGTCTGGAAGGGTTTCCGTGTCGTTGACGCACTGTCCCGGTCGCGGCTCCGGCACTTTGTTCGAGAGTACCGGAAGCCAGGCGCTGCTGCTGGTCGCCTGTTCCTTGAATTTACCACGGAAGGCTTCCTGAATCGCGTCGATGTGGAACGAACAAATTGCCGAACCCATCAATCCGTTCGTCGAAGTCGTGAACGTTCCGTAGAAATGTGTGTCGTCGCCCGGCACCTTGTAAATGCTCTCTGCGAACGGCCAAAAGGCAAAAGAATATTTTTATTATTCCCTAACGCTCTACATTATTGTTACAGTAGAACCCCGTTTATCCGAGGTAATGTGGGGAGAGCGTGCGTCGGATAAGCGAAAACTCGGATAACACGGATCACATACTCAATTCAAACTTGTACTACTACAACTGATAATGTTTATATTAAGCGATGGGTTATTTTTAAATATATAATAGTATTATATATTTAAAAATAACACATCGCTTAATATAAACATTATCTTTATTAGTTAATTTACGACTTGTTTCCTTTTTTGAGACATCACGATGTTCTACCATTGACTCTAGAATTTTAACTGATGTATTTACAGCTCGCAATATAACGACGCAGGAAACTTGTACAAGTTTAAGCGCTTATGCAACAATGCAGAAGTTACAGACTATTCTGCACGCGGGCATGCTTTGTCCGTTTTATCCGAGTTTTCCGTGTTATCCGAGTCTACACCTCGATTAACACCGAGGGCTTGGATAAGTTAGGTGCCTCGGATAATCGAAGGTCGGATAAGCGCGATCCTACTGTTATTATTATTATTATTATATAACAACATTGTGAATACTCACGTATTTCGTTGAAGTAGAAAGGAAATTCGCCGGGTATGGAGCAGTTTAGTCGGGCCTTGAGGTAGGTCGCCCAGTTCTGCGATAGGATGTTCTTGCCTCCGGTGTCCCTCTTGCAGACTCGAGCAACCCTGGAGTAAACGCTCTTGCCGCAATTGATGTACTCGACCGCGGTCTCGCGGAAGAAGAAGAACACATGAGCGCCGATGTCGAAGGACCCGACGAAGTTCGGCTCTGACGTGGACAAACAAAACGAAAAGCACGTCGGATTAGAAGCTGCACTGAGAAAAAGGATAGCATTTTCTACTATAGCAATGCATCCCAAGGGGAACGTCTATATAGATAGTTTTTGATAGTATATATTCAATTGGTTAAATTATAATTATTTTTGCAACCATGATTTTTTGTCTAATCATAAAATGTAAACGTTCCCCCTGTGAACTATTTTTTATGGTATAAAGTCAGTATTGTTGCTTTTACTATGTAATTTTTTCTCAGTGTGGCAGGGAACGAGAGGACGAACATATTGTTTGTCCATCCAGGAATCATCCTCGTTTTGCCGCGAATAAAAATGCGATCGCTCGACCGCCGGAGTTGATGACCGATAAATTGGGCGGTGCAAGCTCGAGGTTCGGTTTCTCGCCGAGGAATCCTTAAATTCCCAACGAAGCGTTTCTCGCCCTTCCGCCCACGGAGCGCGTCGGGAAGACAGTAAAACTGGTGTTTCCCGACGAGTATCGTGGCGATAAAGGCTGAGAAACGAAAAGACTCGAACGACTCCTGTAGTTTTCATTGAAGCGCCGGGCACGGTGGAGAGTCCGCGGGAGGTCGGGAACCCGGTCGCGGACCATCCGGACTTTAACGCAAGTTCAATGATCATCCACTTGTCGGTTTACGGCGGGAGCCGCCGTAAAACCGCTTAACGGCTCTCTCGGCCCTCCTCCCCGGCAATCGTTTTACGGCGATAAAAGCGTTAATAATTTCGGAATCGAACGGGACTCGAGCCGAGAGGCGAACTCTCCTTCCGGAAGGAGTTTCTCGCGCCGCTCATCGACGGCCACTGAAACGCGTGCGTGGAGGGAAATCCACCTAACCGAATTACCCGACGAATTAATATATCTCGTCAGGGAGTTATTCATGTCTCGTTAATTATCGTCTTTGCCGCGGTCCGTTCCTCATTCCGCGTCGTGTTCGGCCCCTCCACGGCCCGGCTCAGCCAGTCGCAGTCTTCCATCGGTGCCGTCATTGTCCGTGTTTTAAAGTCTGACACCCGGCACGTGGTTGCGATCCGTCTCCCGGCTTCCTATCTCTCGGTGCGTTTAATCAACGCCTTTGCTAATAGACAAACTCGATGGGAAGAATGGCTCTTGATGGGATACCCGAGGGGTTCTCGAAGCCGGTGTCCCGGCTGCGAATTAAACGACGAAACAAATGGCTAATCATGCATCCCGAGGGCGGGAAGAGTGGAACGGGGAGGCACGCGAGAACCGCCAACCCCGAGCACCTACCCGGGCTTTCTGAAGCGGAGTACCAACTGCGTTTTCTCTCCGACTACGGAGGGTTCGATATCGATCTTCGCTTTATCAAGCTTACGGACTTGGTCTTCCTCTTTTACGAGCTGAAGAACTCGACCTTATCTCACTTCGAGGATCGATATCACCTTCCCTTCGCGGAGGCACGAAGATGCGCGTCCATTTATTCGCTGTAGCGAGGCCACTCGTTAACGGTACGGTATCATTTACGCCAAACTCAAGTCGGCCGAGAGTCGTTTCTAGGAAAATGTAACTGGGTGTCAGAAAGACTTTGCATACTATAGATAGCGCTGTAACGACGCTTTGGACCGCACTAAGGTTTTGTGGGTCGAGGAACTCGGGTGAAATTAATTAAAATGCTCGGGTGGCTCGAGAGTCTTTACGGGTGATTGGTACTACTTCGGTTTTTGATTGAAACCTTGAAAATCTCACTTTTCTACCGGAAGTGACGGAATACGGAAAACGCCACTTTCGGCAGGAAAACGAAATTTTCAAATTGGAAGTGATGTATTTCCAGTATGTCGTCACTTTCGGTCGAAAGATGAGATTTTCAAACCGGAATTGATATATATAAGGTATGACGTCACTTCCGGCTTAGAAATGTGATTTTCAAACCAGAAGTAACATATTTTCGGTATTTCGTCACTTCCGGTCGAAAAATGTGACTTTCAAACCGGAAGTGACGTATTTCTGACATGACGTCTAGTCCGGTCGAAAAATGTGATTATCAAACCGGAAGTGACGTATTTCTGGCATGACGTCACGTCCGGTCGAAAAATATAATTTTCAAGAAGTGACGTATTTTCGGTATGTCGTCAATTCCGGTCGAAAAATGTGATGTTCAAACCGGAAGAGATGTTTTTTCCGTATGTCGTCACTTCCGGCCGAGAAGTGTGACTTTCAAACCAGAAGTGACGTATTTCCCCTATGACGTCACTTCCCATAAAAAAGTGAGAATCCTAAACCGTAGTAATCACCCTTACAAAGCCCTCGGGCCATCTGAGTGTTCAAATTAATGTTCTAAAGTTTAAGGCAGGCTAACATCGTCGTGTACATCGTGTTTCTGCAGCTTGGTTACTCTTTGGCGGAGATGAGTGTTGCCCGAAATGAGTTTGGCGTAAATGAAACCCTACCAAATTAACAATTAACAATTCGCAGCTATTTCCGAGATAGGAAACTACGAATGTGCTCCCGACTGGGAATATCAATTTGGTAATTCAGGGTGGAAATTAATAAACGAAGCATCCGAGTATTCCGGGACTGCGAGACAGGCGGTTGACGCGCTTCACGTCTGAGAGCGGTTCAAGCCGGGAGCCACGCAACCCGGTCTATTCTAGACGATCCCGAACAAACCTTTAGGATAGAAATTCCAGGAGGGTCGGAGCAACCGGAGGTGTTCCAAGAGCGCGAATCCTGTGACGCCGGGAGTGTTTCAACTATGCGAAACGGGGGGGTTGCCTAAGTTTAACTTCTTCGAGAGAAGAAACTCTCTCTTCGAACGGGACGTTTAGTTAGAGACGACGTCGAGCGAGAGGATGAGGGAGGGCGTTATTTTATTACCGCGCTTCCCGATCTCGCACCCTTCCACGCGACGTTTGATGGCGTACACCTTGCCCATCCCCCTGCAGTTTGCGTTAATGCGCTGGCTGAGCGGATGGGCGAGCACCGTCGCCTCGTGGCAATTCATTTTACGGGCGTTTCTCCGCACGCTGGCGAGATACAGCAGGATCCTTCGACGGAAAATAGCGACACAAAACTGCTACCTTTTTTATTTCAAAGGAAGCTTTGTTTTGATGAACTTTTTTTTTAGAGATTTTAATGAAAACGTGTTGAAATTGTACCAAAACGTCGAAAAATCACATTTAGTGAAAATATGTCTGAATGGATATGTGTGTTTGTGTGAGTGTCAAGCCTGCAAAATTCAGACGTCTATAACTCAAGACCGGTACTATCAATCGGATTGAAACTTGGCAGGCATGTAGAGCAGTTGGGTGGCTGTGTTTATTATAAAAATCATGAAAAAAGCTTTCATGAAAAAAGTGTCTTTGCGCTCTAGCTTTTGCAAATGTTGAGTTATAACGTTGAAACTTTCTACAGAAGAATACCACGCTGAAAAAAATATATCAATGATTCAAGTAAAATTTGCTTGCGGGCTGCCAAAGAAAACAGAATTTTGTTTCAATTCTACTTTCAATTCATACAAATTCATACCGGATTGAAACGATGACATGTTACCTTGACAGTCTTGGCGTCATTGTTTCAACATAATATGGAATTGTACCAATTGAAAGTAGAATTGAAACAAATATTTTTTTTCTTTCAAATAATTTTCGCTATCGAATTTGGTAAGAATAGGCCGAGGGGTCTCGGTTTTTTTTTCGGATACACTATTAATTTTTCAAACGGGCCAGTTTATCAGAAAGGAAAAACGGTATGTTTGGGGGTGATTTAAAAAAAGTCTTCGCAATTTAAAAAACTCGAGAAATCACCATAATTCCATTTTTTTTTTTTACATAACGACTCGACCACGAATCGTTCGAGAGACTTTCGATTTCGAAAGCGACACTTCGAGCCGACGTAGCGTTTCGCGAGAGGTTCGCCTTCGGGAGGGCAAAGAGCGTCGCGGCGCTTAAACACATCGATGCTTTCGCTTGGATTCTCGAGCTCTCGAGGAACAATCGGAGAGCCGGCGAGGTTCCGCAAAAACTTCGAACGCCTAATGGAAGGTCTCCATTGTTAGTCGACAATTTTCGGGATAGTTTCGCAGCGAGAGTTCGAAGAGTGCCATTTTCCACGGTTGCGCGAGTGCACTCGAACGCGGGCCTTAACGGCAATCGCCGCTGAATCAAGACGGAGATTCGATAATTTTTAAGATTTTTTTTTTAAGTTTCTCTTCTTCAAGATGCAAAAGAGTCGGAGATTGAGAAGTGTACTCACTGTCCAGCCACTTGGAGTCGTACTTGAGTGTCCTCTTGAAGCTGTAGGCCTTCCGCCCGATGGTCAGATTGTAGAGATCCGTGCGGAATATAACCGTGTCCGCTTTGGTGAACTCGGCGTTTGTGCCAGAGTAAAGTGCAGGCAGATCGCCAGGATTGCCCTTCTCGACCCAGACCGCGGTCGAGTTGTCAGCAGGATCGTAAGGACACTTGGCTATGCCCATGCCCACTCCTGGCACGAACACGTTCCTCGGCAAGTGAGTCAGATTGCTCTGTTTAGGGAGGAAGAGACGACGAGTAAGAAAAAAAAATCAAAACAGGGACAGCGAAGCGATTGCAGATTAGTTCGGAATAAATTTGCAGCTACGCTGTAAAAATAATTTTGTTCGAATATTAATGAACAGTATTGGAAGCTTTTTTACATAAACCGTTTCTGAAATTTCAAACACATGTGCGTTGCAATTTGACAGCAAAATTTGTATTTTTCATGATCATTTTTGTAAATTTCAAACACACGTGCGTTGCAATTTTACAGCAAAATTTGTATTTTTCTTGAACATTTTTGTAAATTTCCAAAGATTTGTAACTTTAATATCTGGTATTTTTATTTTACAAGCAAAGTATATTAATGTTTAATTAATATGAGTAATGTTAGCAAATTTCAAGTTCCAGTGCATTACATTCACAATTTATTTTTACAGTGTATGTGAGTCGGGTTAATGGGAATTACGGAAGACCCATTTTGCCAACCCGCAAAGTATATTAATGTTTAATTAATATGCGTAATGTTAGCAAATTTCAAGTTCCAGTGCATTAAATTCACAATTTATTTTTACAGTGTATGTGAGTGGGGTTAATGGGTATTACGGAAGACCCATTTTGCCAACCCGTAAAGTATATTAATGTTTAATTAATATGCGTAATGTTAGCAAATTTCAAGTTCCAGTGCATTAAATTTACAATTTATTTTTACAGTGTATCTGAGTCTGGTTAATGGGAATTACGGAAGACCCATTTTGCCAACCCGCAAAGTATATTAATGTTTAATTAATATGCGTAATGTTAGCAAATTTCAAGTTCCAGTGCATTAAATTCACAATTTATTTTTACAGTGTATGTGAGTCGGGTTAATGAGAATTACGGAAGACCCATTTTGCCAACTCTCAAAGTATATTAATGTTTAATTAATATGCGTAATGTTAGCAAATTTCAAGTTCCAGTGCATTAAATTCACAATTTATTTTTACAGTGTATGTAAGTCGGGTTAATGGGTATTACGGAAGACGGAGGACACTGAGGATGTTTCGTTGCATCGCCCGGTGTCATCGGTGTTAGGGATGGAGGACGAAGGAAAAAGGTAGGTAACGGCGCACCGGGGAGTCGTAATCTTCGACATCAAGCGATTCCCATACATTCCACGGGGCGTCGTTACACGGGTACTTGAGTCACGATCGCAGGGTTCGGACTTGCCATACGTCGAGAATATGTACTCACGTAAATGACCCAGTCCTTGGGCGAATGAGCGTTGGTGCCGCACATGTACAGCCGGTTTCCGTCCCCCATCGGCTGTATCACTCTTATGTGATTGCGGCAATCAAAATGCTGCAAAAAGAGAAGAAAACAATCGACGAGTCAACACACATTATTCTCTCCTCTCGTTGCCGTTGTCGCCGGCACGTACGCGGTCACCAAACTCGTCGCAGTACCGCGTTCGGTCAACGGTTGCCAAAAACAGAACCGAAAGAGAACGCCGAATATCGCGTTGGGTGTATGGTAATAACATAAAAGCGGGTGCAAAAAAAAAATCGCGGCGAGGTGAAACAAAAAAAATAAAATAAAAAAAATTGCGAGCGCACGTACGGGACTCGTTATCGATACGGTCGGGGCGTCGGTACGGGGAACGACGCTTCGTCGGGTATTTTTCGGCCGGAACGCTCGAAAACGCTCGGTCGAGCCGTGGCCAACGTGTGGCCAACGTGCCTCGTTGGAGACTCGTTCGGTCTCTTCCATCGAGTGGTCCTCTTTTTGTTTTCCTTTTTTTTTTGGTAACAGCGTGAACCCGACACAGACAGGTAGCATCGGTGAAAAAAAAAAAAAAAAATGCAAAACGATGAATAAAAATAAAATGAAATTGGCTTTGTTGGCGAGGCAACGGGGCGAAACTGCGAGGAGAACAAGGCCGAGTCTCGCACGACTTTACACTTCGATTGAACGGCGGCGAAACTCGAGCGGGTGAACGCGAAATCGGGTCTTTGATGAATGTCGACCGAGTGCACTGCTAGAGAGAAACGTTAATATAGTAAAAAAAGGGGGAAAAAAATTGTTTTAAAAAAGAAGATCCTTCGAAAAGAAGACGATTCTCCCGAGGCAATCGACGTTCCGTCGCGGTCGTCTAAGTAATGAAAAATTTAGCGAAAAAACTCACCTCAGATTTTCCCTTGGATACGCAATTGGCCACGTTGCTGGGCTCCAGATTCAGCGCGTCCCTCTGTAACATAAATAGTAGAGATTGAGCATTGATCGACATTCGATTCCCAGCGAGTTAGAGTAAAAGTGAACACGGCCAACGCTCGATTGGCACGTACACTGAATCTGATCTAGAATTTAATCTGAATCGGATTTGAATCTATTCTACAAATGAACATAAATCTGGTAAAAACCGACGGAACTTTCAGGTATACGAGAACAGCGACATTCTATCAAACATTCGTATTAAACTTAACACATTCTGCTAGAAAAATTGGCAATTTTCGCTATCGCAGATATTACCAGAATATCCCGTCATTTTTTGCTAGCACATAAGTGCTTCTCACTCGGGAATATAATAATAGGTACACTGATAAAAAAATACAGTTAAATCAACTAAGATTCGGGCAGGGACGTTCAAATAAATATTTAGGCGGTCGAACAAAATATTTTAATGACGCAAAAATATTTTTGTTAAATCACCCAACAAATTGTTGAACTAACTAATTTTTTAACTGTACCAATAAAATATGTAGTTGAACGTCCCTGCCCGAGTCTCAGTTGATTGAACCGTATTTTTTTATCAGTGTGTTGTGATCGCAAGCCGTTTGTAAGTTATACCGGCATATGTCAATTTTTTTTTATGCATACATACATAAAAAAAAAGATCCACGGAATCCTCAGTACGTTCATTAAATTTCGTTTTTTTCTATGTTAAAGTCTAATAGCTAAATTAAACTTCTAGAAAAAAAATCCCCATATCGTTTGGATGAAAATTGCAGCGACCCCAGTTAAAATTTCACGTATCGCTAATGGTCGCTCCGTGTACCATGTTGCATGTTTGAAACCTCCCATATGACTTGATAGTCTTTCCGAGATAGTTCTCGCAGCATACATCAGTGACATATGAACCGGTCCATTTCACCTCGTTCACCCTTTTACAGACGTCGCATTCGAAACCTTCGCAACTACTCGCTGCGCACCAAAACCATTCTCATTTTCCATTTGCTACTGTGTACAAACGTCCAGGGCACGAATGACACAGCTCTGCGATGCAGATGAGAGGAGTTGCGAGTCATGTATGACTTCTCAACTAAACCTTTCCTCCTTTGCGACGCTGTCCCGCTCCGGGCGTACGAGCCGTGCGCCGGCGAGGGGAGCCGGGACTGCAGCGAGCGTCAACCGGAAGTGCATGTTCCAGATTTTTCATGCACCAAAGGAACTCGCTGGTTACGTCGTACCGATGCGGAAAAGAGTACACGCCAGTACCGGCTCCAGACGGAGAAGCTTTGTGAAGTTGCGACGACAGTTCCGTTTGAAACGGTGCGGGCTACAAACGCGTCGCGCGGAATAAGGTCAACACTACTCGCGAGGGGAGAGAGGACCGGCGAACGAGACGAGGCTGAAACATTCTGACAGTCGCGAGAGAGGGCATATTAGGAGTTGGCTCTCTCTCTCTCTCGCGGTACTTATACTATTTCTACTTTTTTTCCCCTCTCCTACGCCAGCAGCAAACGAGCGAGTTTGCTCTCTTTCATCCCGACCCTTAAAGAATCTTACGCTTCTTCTCTCTTTTCCTCATTTAGAGCCGTCGAGTGGCCGAGTGGCGAGGACGCTCGACTGCGCGTCGTTGAAAATCTCATCCGTCGTGTCTTTCGGGCGAAACTATTTTTTCCAGGGGTATCCACGGTGATCCGCGAAAATGGAGATCGTGGATGCGAGGAATGAGTCACCGGTAACATGGTTCGGACACTTGGAGAGGGATCTGATAGAAATTAACGTAAATCTGGCACAAACTGACGGGACTTTCAACTGTATGAGAAATACAGCGACATCCTGGCAAAGATTCGTTTTAAATTTAACATACTCTGGTAGATAATGGGGTAATTTTCGCTGTCGCAGATATCCCTGAAATTCTTATTTTTATCCCTGAAATTCTTATTTTTATCCCTGAAATTCTTATTTTTATCCCTGAAATTCTTATTTTTATCCCTGAAATTCTTATTTTTATCCCTGAAATTCTTATTTTTATCCTTGAAATTCTTATTTTTATCCCTGAAATTCTTATTTTTATCCATGAAACTCTTACTTTTATCCACGAAATTCTTAGTTTTATCCCTGAAATTCTTAGTTTTATCCATGAAACTCTTAGTTTTATCCATGAAACTCTTAGTTTTATCCATGAAACTCTTAGTTTTATCCTTGAAACTCCTAGTTTTATCCATGAAACTCTTAGTTTTATCCCTGAAATCCTTAGCGTTATCCACGAAATTTTTGTCCAGATACGCAACATTTCGCCAACCCGCCTGCTGGAAAAAAATGACCACATGTGTTATCTAAAAATGTCAATGGTCCCTGTGAAAATGTCACATATCGCCAGTGGCGTCGCCGGTCAATCGCGTTGCCTGTTCCAAATGTCCCACAAAACTTAGTATTTTTCCGTGGTGCACGTGTCGCGTCGAGTTTCCGGCACGTCGTATCGTCAAATGTAACCGGCTATCGAGTTACCGCAGTGCAGCCGAGTGACGAGAACTTTCGCGGAACGAGAGCGATGAATTTCTCGCTCATCGTTTCACGCTTCGTTTCTCCCTTTCATCGCTTTTACCGGCCTGACATAATAATTAAATTCGACGCGGTGTAGCTGTACGCAGCCAGTGGCAAGCGAGCGCCTGCAACGGTGCTTATCATGGAGGTCGAGTGCACACTAGAAAGTAGCGCGCGGTACGGAAAAGCCGTAGCGCCATGCGCGATCCGACTCCCATCCCTCGCGACCGCTCGCGGATCTTGCACGTCGAGTCACCCGATGCGGCAACATACACCGGCGAACGCCCCTTCCGACTCCGCCATCGGCTGCAGCGACGACTCGTTGCACCCACTTCGCATTCATACGCGAGAGGTTCGATGTACATCGAGCCGACGAGGACGCTTCACTCGAGGAAGCCGATAAAGAGCCGAGGCTATTCTCGATTCGAGCCGAAAATTAAAATGAAAAAAAAAAATAACATCCACATCTCTAGGGTAAAAGTGCTGAATATGGCCCACCTCGATTAACACGTAAATCAATGGTAGGGTAAAAGTGGGGAATATGGCCCAGTCCACATATCATTGATTTACGTGTTAATTGAGGTGGGCCATAGTCACCACTTTTACCCTATATGGACCGGGCCATATTCCCCACTTTTACCCTATATTCCAACGCGAGGAATCAATTGCCGACAGTTCGACGAGCGGGACAAAAGAGCGTCAGCGAAATGAGCACGCTGATGACTAAAAAAAAGAGTCCGTGACAACGCGGAGGAGGATGTCGGTGACGACAGGAATTATTTTCGGAGAAGCTGCAGCGAGGCCAGATGAAAGATTCGCGATGCGAAAAGGTCATGTGTGCGAGGGTGTGCGGATGTACATCAGCGGAGAGTTCCGCGACACGGAGACCTCGACGGCGAGTGATTAAAGGAACAGCAACGAGGTCGAGCGCACGGGGGAGGCGGCTGGGGAGAGCCGAGTTGGAAACGGCAAGCCCTGGCGTCTCTCCGCGACATCATCATCACCTCTCGGCAAGTGCTTAATCAAGACTCCGGTGGTTGAGTTCGCCGAAAGTCTAAAGCCCTCTGTGAGGAGAGACGTGAATAGACGGCAGACGCGCGGAGAAGGCCGTCGCACAGTCGGCGTGCGATTCGGCCTGCGGAAGGTGCGGAGGCGAGCGAAGGGAAGAAGCGGACCACGAACGCGTCGGGCTTGCACCGCGAGACGCACCTAGACGGGTGCAGCTTTGGGAACGAGAGGGAGTCCTCGTTTGCCTCGGTACTGATTACACATGGAGGTCGTGACACATAATACACGCTCGCAAACGAAGAACTGCCTTCCGGTGATGAGAGACAGATGAAGAGATCGGCGATCGGCGCGCAGCGCTGGCATGTTAAGGACAAAGTTTCGTTCCTTTGAAGACCCAGGCTCATCCCCGCTCCGACTGCGGGATTAGGCGAGCCGCACCGTCGCAATCATCACCCGCAGGAAAACTCGTCGTTAGACGGAGAACATCTTCAACTTCTCTTTATACTATTTTTGCGCCCCCCGCCCTCGTACCTCGTGTTCAGATTGTACCAAAACGTCGAACAATCACATTTAGAAAATATGTCTGGATGGATGGATGGATGTGTGTGTGTGTGTGTCAACCCTGCAAAATTAGGCAGGAAAACTCGTCGTTAGACGGAGAACATCTTCAACTTCTCTTTATACTATTTTTGCGCCCTCCGTCCTCGTACCTCGTGTTCAGATTGTACCAAAACGTCGATCAACCGCATTTAGAAAATATGTCTGGATGGATGTGTGCAAATTTCCTGCAAATTAGGCTAGTTATCTCGTTAGGCAGGATTTCCTGCAAAATTAGGCAGGAAATCTCGTCGTTAGACGGAGAACATCTTCAACTTCTCTTTATACCATTTTTCCCACCCGTCCTCGTACCTCGTGTTCAGATTGTGCCAAACGTCGAACAATCACATTTAGAAAATATGTCTGGATGTGTGTGTGTGTGTGTGTGTGTGTGTGTGTGTGTGTGTGTGTCAACCCTGCAAAATTAAGCCGTGTATAACTCAAAACCGGTATTATCAATCGGGTTGAAACTTGGCACGCATGTAGAGCAGTTGGGTGGCTCTGTTTATTATGAAAATCATGAAAAAAAATATCATGAAAAAAGTGTCTTTGCGCTCTAGCTTTCGCAAATTTTGAGTTATCAGGCTGAAACTTTCTACTGAAGTAGACCAGCATCAGATAATTTTCGCTATTGAATTTGGTATTGCCATTGAACTGCCTTCCGGTGATGAGCCCGAGTAGAAATTTTCGAGCGTTACATCGGGCCCAGATAGGGCCCTGATAAGACCTTATCAGGCCCTCGTCAGGCCCTAATCAGGCCTTCTCAGGACCTTATGAGGGCCCGATGTAACGCGTGAAAATGTCTACTCGGGAGAGACAGATGGGAGAGATCGGCGATCGGCGCGGTGGAGAACTGGCATGTTAAGGACAAAGTTTCGTTCCTTTGAAGGCCCAGGCTCATCCCGTTCCGACTGCGGAATTAGGCGAACCGCACCGTCGCAATCATCCCCCGCAGGAAACCTCATCGTTAGACGGAGAACATCTTCAACTTCTCTTTATACTATTTTTCCCCACCCCGTCCTCGCACCGCCCACTCCATCCACTCCGGAACGAGAATTCCGCGTTACATGTCTCGGAAAATCCTCGCAACGTTCGTACCGTGGCCTCCGCGAAAACTCGACTTTCCGCCGTTCTCTATACCAACACTAATCTCTCTCGTTAGACTTTACGGCAGTTGAGGGGTCGTATTACCCTCGTAGAGTCGTTGGAACGAGCGCGCTCGCCTCTGCGAGGGTGAACAGCGGCAACAACCGTTCGAAGGACCCGAGTATTATTTCGCTTCGTCCTCCCACCCGTTGAGAGAGCCGCGGAGAACCGGCGAAAGAGGATCTGCGGAAACGCAGGAACCGAAATGCAAACGCCGCGCTTTTCCTTGGATTCCAAGGCGGAGTGGAAGGAGTCGTTGGATTGCAGGAAGCAGGAACGATATCCGCGCCAGAAGGAGGGGAAGATGGTCGTCGCTGTTCCGTTGCAACGCGGTGTTGCGGAGGACACCGGCACGCCGCTTTCCTGGGAAGAACCTCGCGCGCATGCGCGCCTGTGCATAGCCCCGGGCTCGTCCTAAGTGTAAGCGGCGAATTCACCGTGTAGCGAATACCTCCGAGAGTCTCGAGCCCGAGGAGCGCAAGGAGATAGAGACGGAAGTCGGGCAAAGGGTGGGATGTTTCTGTTTAATAGTCAGTGCGGCGTGTCGGTAATGAAAGCAGAAGCGTTTGCATGCCGCGGTAGCCCCGTCGTCATAAAGTCGACGCCGCGAGGAGCGAGTGCACCGCACACTGCACCGCATCGCGGTCTGGCTCTAAATCTTCGCGTTTCCCTCCACCTTTCCCCTGCCGGGTTCTCGATAAAACGATGCACCGCGGGCACGAACGCGGCCGATGTCGGATCCAAGCGTCTTGAGGGTCCGGATTGTAGCGCAGATAGCGCGAGCCTTTGAGGAGCGGAGAGTAGATGAAGATTCGGCCCCGAGACGAACTCGGCAGAGTGCGGAAGAGACAACCGGACGGGCGGTTGCTCCAACGGGAGGTCGACCGACTGCACCAGCTCCAAAGGAATTCGACCCGAAAGCTCTCGGGCCGATGCATAATCTCCCGGAGTTTCCAGTTATTACGAAGAAACTTTGGTCCCGAATCTCCTGGCGCGGGGCTTTAATTAATGAGGGCGAAACGGAGATGGAGACCCGGTATCGGGTTGTCCGATGTAACTCAACGTGATCATTAGGGAGGAGAGGGAATCGGCCTGCGCGATACTCTCGGTGCAGCTGCTGTGTGTGGCCGACGGAATACTTCCTGACCCCGTTGGCACGGTTCGCACGAGAAACACGAATAGTCCTCGTCTCGTCTTCCGCGACCGCTGTTCCGAGGCTACGGTGTGTCCCCGTTTGCCACGCTGGATTCAGGGTAGACCGGGAACTGTTCGTGTGCAAACTTGCGATTGGATATTGACATGGATATCGCGGGAGTATCGTCAATAGCGGACTACGTCATGTAATTTACAGTGGGAAGTTTGAAACGGATCAGGCGTAATGAAATCCTCTTCCAGGATAGATCCGAATTCCACGCATGGACTTAAAGATGGTGGAGCTGTACAGTCCCGGCCAAAAGTGAGTTTCAGAGACAATCTCGAACACTTCGAGATGGGATAAAAATCTGAAAAAAATCAAGTGTATGGGAGCTGCTGCAAAGATTGTTTTTGGGCAATAATAATTCCAATTTGTTGTTGACAAATTGAAGATAAAAATTCTTATACAAGAAATTATCCGTCAACTTAACTATTTTTCTTCATAAAAATTATTCGTTTATTTTTCTGAATACGTATGCATTTTTTCAGAATTTTGTAATCTTTGAAAATTACGTTTTTTCACAGCTTGAACATAGAAAAAACGCGATTTTCAAAGATTACAAAAAATGCTGAAAAAATTGATACGTATTCGGAAAAATAAACGAATCATTTTTATGAAGGAAAATAGTTAAGTTGACGGTATATTTTTTGTATAATAACTTTATCTTCAATTTGTTAATAAAAAATTGGCATTACTATTGCACAAAAACAATCTTTGCAGCATCTCCCATATAAGGCAAGCGGCCCAGTTTCCGCAATCTTCAATGGTTAAATGGAACATTTTATAAAAAATATACGTATCACGGAATTAATCAAAAGTAAACTCTTCAACATGCCGTCAATTTCATTTGTATTTAAGGTATACTGTATTTATTATGAGTATAAATTGCGATTAATGGCGGTAACTGGGACAGTGGCGGAAACTGGGCCGTTTACCTTACTTGATTTTTTCAGATTTTTATCCCATCGAGTTCGAAATTTTCATTGAAACTCCTGTTTGCCGGGATTTTACAGCTCCGACATCCTTAATTACTCGAGTTTCGGGATTGCGGAGGAAAATCCCGGGAAGTTGCCGATGACATTATCTCTCGTAATTAGGAGTGGCTATCGCGCCGATTCTTTGACACATTCGGCGTGAAAATGTCTTCGGCTTAACACGCGACACGGTGAACAAATCGGAGTCACGGCCGTTATCGATAGGGAGAATGTCCCGGCGATCGCGGAGGGCTTTACCTAGTCTCACGTAGTCCAAAGAGATACGCTCTCCTCGCGAGGTCGCGAGCAAAGTATTAGCTATACGGCGCGCAGTCGGCCACCTCGGCGGGGCAACGTTATTGCCGATGTTCGAATAATTCCGCTTGGCGCGATCGTGACCGGAATCGAAAATCGAAACTCCGTGTAAGGGATCGCGACGGGAGTTCGCGTTTATCGGACCGATCGCCTTCGAGCCGCGCTGCCAATGGCCGAT